>JAVMKO010000003.1:61884389-64384389 GCA_032164245.1 Sternotherus odoratus
AGGCCTAGGTGGCGTTCTGTTTAAGTCCTTGGGTAAGATATGAACTTGTGGTAATTGGGGGACCTGTGGCAAATGTTTCCACTGTTCTTTTCTTCCCAGTCTTGTTTGACTCCACTGATTTTTAATTAAAAAAATTAAACACATTGAAGATGGTGGGCTTATTAGGAAATATTGTAGTGTTATGGTGTCTAAGTGTCTGACTGACAGGGCCTAGGAGCGACTACACCAGAAAGGTACTTTTCTACTTTTTTCCTTGCAGAGTTCTAGGCAGCGTCTGGCACTGGAGTTGGCTATCATGCCCAAATCTGTCACCTTTTTTTGTTTGAAACAGCAAGGGTAAGATGAACTGCAGGGTAAGATGGACTGTTTTGGATCAGATAGTCCAGTCATGATACCACTTTTTTTCTTTTTCTTTTTTTGTTGCATTGACGTTGAAAGTTTGGCATAACCTACATTTACTGAAGATGTGTTACCTTGCTGGACCAGTTCCTTAATTAATGTAATATAAACACCATTTATCAGGAATAAAATAGTCCATCTTGCCTTCATTCCATTTTACCCAGTAATAGTAAAAATCTGTTAATTGACTAAAAAAACCCTAATATTTTATTTCAATGAGATATTAATACTGCAAAACTATTTCTTTAAAAACACATATATACTTCTCAAAGATTTTTTATGTATTTTGTTTATGGCAAAACATGAAATTGTTCACCTTATGATTATTAGCTATAATTTAATGGGGAAAAATCCATACATGTCAGTTTACAAATATATTTCTGATGCAAATTAAGTAAACTGAATTCCACTTTTCCCTGTTCGTAATAATTAAGCACAAGAGGAGGTCATATGCTACAAATTGTCTCATTAGGCTCTAAATTGGCATTAATAATTATGCAAATTACCATACAATGTGTGTCACCCCCTCCATTCTTTAGTGCCATGAGCAGGCAACTCCAGCAATGCATTATAATCTATCTTTATCTACTTTATGCATAACAGTCTAATATTGTCATTGCTGCTCTATCAAGTTAAATGTGTGGCACAACCACCCATGTTTATCTGAAATAGTGGGCTAATTATAGAGATGGGAGATGTTTTCTTTTATCTGAGAAATTGCTAAACGAGATGTTATTACAATAGAAGTGACAAAAGTCATGGTTCTTATAGTTTTGGAGAGTTGAAATACTCTGCTTTATATCTGCTATTTTCAGCAACAACATAATTTTCTTTCTTCAAAAAAAGTTTTTATGAACTGCTTAATTAATCTTTAAGTGCCCTGAAGAAAAAGCACAGTAGACGGGCTACCGTAAGTATTATTATTAACTTAGAGGCTCAAACCTGCTGCAAGTTTTTTTAGTATAAAGGTTCTTTTGACATTATAGTTCCAATTACTGCTTTTGCTTGTTGTTTTCTAGTGTCATGAAACCAGAACAACAACAACAACAACAAAATGAAAGCTAGGGTTACACATTATTTCATGCCAAAACTGCGCCTTGAGTCTCCCATTACTATACTTTGTTTCCCACAGTCCCCAAATCTGTCTCATAAGTGTAATTAGTTCCAATTTTCCATTTCAGTTGTGTTTGTTTGTACAATCAATATGTAAGCCTATAGCTTAAAGATTTTTTGTGCAGTGAGTCTGTTCTCAACACTGTAACAAAAAAGTGCCAAACGCTTGTAGATTATTTTCTGTGCATTAGTTTCACCTTTCTCCCCTGATTTCCATTAGGTTCTGAGCTTATGCCCAAAGCCCTCTCCACCAGGATAGTGGGAGGCATTTGGTGGTTTTTCACACTTATCATCATTTCCTCGTACACTGCTAACCTAGCCGCCTTTCTGACAGTGGAGCGCATGGAATCTCCCATTGATTCAGCTGATGATTTAGCCAAGCAGACAAAGATAGAGTATGGCGCAGTTGAAGATGGAGCAACCATGACTTTCTTCAAGGTAGGCCCTTTATGTTCTGATTGGAAAAAATGCTGAAACATGATTCTGAAAGTAAAAAGACCTTGAATTAAGCCTGCTGAGTAGAGATATAGTATGTGAGATGATTTCCACTGCAATCAAACCTGTTTAGAAAATCACATTTTTGTGGTTTGCAAGAGAGCAAAAGAACATCTTGTTCATACATAATATTTCTCATGAAAGTAAAAAAGGCAGTTTCCATTTCTTGAAAATTTCCCCTGAAAATAAAAAAGCCAGGCTTTGGGGCTGCTTAGATCTTTTTGATGATTTTTTCCTCAGAATGCTGAGTGCACCCTAGTGGAGTAAGTTAAGAATACTCGAATCGCTCAGGCAAATCTCCCATTGCTGCATCTGAGTGTGAGTTTTGATTGAATGGGGATTGCAGGATCAGGTCAATAATTTTATCATAATTAATTACGTATCGCTCTGTCTAACTTCAGATAGCTAGACGTTGATTTGCAGTCATCACTGTCCCAGCTGGGCTGGGCAAATCTTATGGTCATTGCATTTCTAAGAACCTTTCAAATTGAATTTTGGCTAACTCAGGTTCATATAACGTCTCCCTGCCCTATGTCTTGTGACAAGGGTGATTCAACAGACAATATAATGTTCTAATTTTTAGCTAAATTGAAGCCTGATTAGAGATAGAAGAAATGCCACTTCTCCAGCTCCATCAATTATCTAGGTTGGCACAAATTAGCATTAAGTACATATTCTGGGCCAGATCAGATTGGCTCTTCAGATTTGATAGCACAAGAGGTTCCTGTGGTTCCCCAGTGCAGGGGCATACTCCAGGCCTGACAAATGCATTATGCTCCGGAGTTCCTTAGCTAGCATAATTAACACTTAAGAGCCATTACTCCCCACTTATCACTTAAGAGCCATTACTCCCAACAAGTAAAGGCCTGTCCTAGGCAGTGGCACAGCCAGGTGGCACTGTGTGCTGCCTCTGCCCTGCTCTGAGCGCTGGCTCTGCAGCTCCCATTGGCCAGGAACCACAGCCAATGGGAGCTGCAGGGATGATGCCTGAGGGCAGAGGCAGCATGCATGCCAGATAAGAAACTTTTACTGTACATATTTTCTGTATTCTCACTTTCAACTTTCACCTAGAAAATAAAAAATGATTAAATTTCAGTGACTGAGGACTTTGTAAGCCAGTTGCCTCAGAGGATGTGTTTGGAAGGTTCATAATAGCTTCAACAGAATATTGTTTTCAAAAGAAGTTGAAATTGATGGAAGTAACTAATCCATTAGAGCTGGTTTTATGACAGGAAATATGTGTAGCAATCAAATAAGACAACATTCAGAAAAAGTTTATAAACTGAGATTTTTTAAAGTACCAAAATGATTGAAGTCCAGGATATAAAGAGAAATGACACAAAGTATTTATTGCATTACCAGAAAACACTACCAGACTTCAATGTCTTTTTTGTCTGGCAGAAGACTTTGATCTTATACTCCTTCAGCTTGGAAGGCTGGGCTCTAAAATATTAGGAGACCATTTTTACTTAGCAGTCTGACTCCAGTTGCTAGTATTGTTTTTCTCTCTCTGTCCTTAACTTTTTTCTTTATTTAAAAAAAATTCTACAGGACACTTTCCTTTCTTCTCCAGACACTATTTCTTCTTTTTGCTTTTTTCTGTCTCCTCTTATCTCATTTCTGCATATTTTTCCCCAATATATATTGCTCTTATGGTTTTCCATTCTATACACTCTTACCTTTCTCATCTTCTCTTGTGCTTCTGTGTGTGGTTCCTCTGTGTGAATGTGTATCCTGTTTTGTTTCTGATCCTTCTCACATTGCTTCCTTTATTTCCTTGTGTCTGTCTCTATGTTGCCTTCAAAAACAGAAGATCATTTACAGTCAGCAGAGCAGTGACTGCATCTCTTGCATGGAAATGCTTTCCCTTCAGTGACACATAAAAGTTTGAAATGTGCTAAGACTCGACTACACACAACAGAAACATCGCATTAGAAAACACAATTCTGTAGTGCTTCTAGTACATTGTTATTGAATTCTACAACTTCAGCAAATGTGAACAAAGAAAGTGAGGTCAGAGCACAGGTCTCAGTTGTTAAATTTAGGGTAAAATTCTGATCTCAATTACACTGGTGTAAGTGCATTTATTGAAATCAATGTGGATTGACAATATTGTATTTAAAGCTTAATTTGCGCCAGTGCTTACTAACCTCAAGGTGTGATGGATTCTCTTCCCCTTTCAACTTTAAGTCAAAGCTGAATATATTTTGAAAAGATAGAATATAGGTGAAACAAGTTATGGGTTTGATGCAGTGATGACTATGTGAGGATCTTTGGCCTGTGTTATACAGGAGGTCAGACTAGATCTGATATTAAATTCTATGAAAATATGGTTTCAGCAGAAATGCACTAATATGACTGAAGGTATAATTTGATTCAGGGCGTGTGTGTTTCTCTCTCATTATAGCAAGATAAAGCTGCTGACTATATTGAGCACAACTGTGGCATTATGTGTTAGCACGAAATAAAAGCTCCAGATGTTTTCTTAATGTTAAATGAAAATATGAAATCCCAGTAATAACTATTAACTCCAATCACATTGAGGCATTGCAGCAGCCCTGAGATTGACAGTAATTTCAGCATAAATTATTGATATAAAATCTCACTGAAATCTTCCTTTTAATGTCCTTGGAATCCAGCCAATTTTGGGAAAGCTAACTTATTTCACCATCTAGGCCCAAGGGAACATGCTCACGTGAGCCCAGCTTCCTGAAATCTACCACAGGAGTGAAAAGGAAGGGTGCTAGGATTTATATATCAGCATGATGTCCTCAGAGCCTGTTTAGGCCCTTCATATTATCCTTTGTCTAGTACCTATCTGATAAATCTAAAGATACATCTCCCTCAAGCATCTGGAAAGGAAGAAGGAGTTTTCTGTGTCTTCCCTCACTTGGAGCCACATGGCTGCTCTGAGGAGGCTAAGACATTTTACCTCCAAAGTCTTCTAACCGCTGCTAGTTTGGTGAGTCTCCACTATTGCTGCTCTCCCCGCCTTTGCTTTTGAGATTTTCTTCTCTATGAATACTGCCAGTGACTAACTCTGTTGGTGCTGAGAGGTTTCCCAAGCAGTAGCAGCCTAAAAATGACAGGATCATTTATGTGCAGTGTATATATACACATTATAGTTTCATTGCTACCTGTGGCTTCTGAGAAACAGCTGTGAAATTGACCCAAGTTGTATTAATTTCACTGTGCTGCTGCTTGGTATAACTGTGTCATCAGACTCAGTAGAGAAAACACCATAGCACATCAATTTACATGTGGCCCACAGGTCGAGATTTCTTTTTGCATCCATAAGGTTGGATTAAAAAAAAAAAGAATAGCAAAATTCTTCAGAAATCCACCAACTAGGGTAAGCAGCCTGTGTGTGTGTGTGTGTGTGTGTGTGTGTGTGTGTGTGTGAGAGAGAGAGAGAGAGAGAGAGAGAGAGAGAGAGAGAACATATAATTGTGTAGCATAATTAACCATAGTGGATGATGGGTACTACACTGAGATTCAGGAGACCTAAATTTGGTTCCTGGCTCTGCCACTGGCTTCTGTTTGACTCTGGGCAAATGATTTCATATCTGTGTGCTCTTGTTTCCTGTCTTGTAGACTGTAAATTGTTAACGGTGGGGACTTTTCTCTTGTTCTGTGTTTGTACACCTCCTTGTACATTGTGTGTATAGCACAATGGGACCCATCATTGCTCTGCTGCAATACAAATAACAAAGAAGACGTTTTTTATTCAGTCTGTCTTCCTCTATCTATCAGTAATACATTAATGCCAGTACTTCCATCCCAGGAATTTTGGGATTTTCAGCTTCTTAGGGGTTAGATCTATATGATAGACCCATTTTACTGAGCGGGAAACCGAGACACTGAGTGATTTCATGTCTTGTACAAGATCACACAGCAAGTTAGTTGCAGACTGGAAATGAACCCAAGTCCTGACTACTGGTCCTTGCATTAGCTAGAAGATAATCCTTCTCCAATTTGCCTCTGCAGAATGCATGTCTACACTGCAATTAGACACCTCTGGCTGGCCTGTGTCAGCTGACTCAGACTCTTTGAGTCCTAGAACCTGGGCTCCAGCCTGAACATGATCTGAGCCCTGCCAGCCTGAATCAACTGGCACAGACTAGCTGCTAGATTTTAACTCTAGTGCAGACATACCGTTTCCCTTTCCTCTCCTTCCCAATCTTTCTGCCCCATCTCTAGTTTTCTTCCTGATTGTCTCTCTCCTCATTCTAACCCTGTTTCCATAATGATCCCCTCCTGACTTCCCCTCTTAACTCATTTATTTCTCTTCCTGAATTTCTTCTTAATCCTTCTTGTTCTATATCCCTCCCTCATGGCTGTTTCTTGGGGGTGGACTGTGCTGCTGCTCAGGACCAGAGATCAGCAGTGCTGGGTTCCTTCTTCTTTCTAATTTCTCCTGGACTGAGATGCATTCACAGGTACAGAGGGACCAAAGGAGAAGTGAAAAGCAGGAGGGAGAGGAAATTTGGGCTGCTCAGAAGCCTCTAGTAGCCAGAAAAAGAAGCTAAAGGAAAAACCTTGGTCATTGCCTGCAGCCTGGCTTAGAGTGACATTTCAGTTGGCATGATTTGAGAGAGTGACGGAAGGGGCAAGTGTGTAAAAGTCATTCCAGATGAGTGACACATGTATGTAATCAATATTGGTGCCTAAATCGGTCAGTGGGTTTCTCCAAACTCTGTTTACCTTTCACTGAATAATTTCAATATTGCATGATATAACTGAGAAGTGGAAAAAAGCTTTTGGTTACGTGGCCATTCTCACCTGATAATGTGAGATTATTCTGTAAGGAATATTTTCTATTCTTTTGTTTGTTTATCATGCCATCTCTGCCTAATATGGCTTCCTCTGAAAGGCTAGCCCTAGTATAAAATATTTAATGGTTGAGAAATTTTAATGATACTCAAACTACCTTTTCCTGTTCTTAATTTCCACTTTGTGTAGTGGGCACACTAAAAAAAAAATATTTTCCTAGTTCTGATAGCATACCAGTTCTGCCAGCATTCCCTTTTACCTGTATAGGGAATATCAATGGAACTGACATGTCAATGAAATACTAAAAAACAAACAAAACCCCCACCCCGAAGCAACATTGCTTTTGGGCTTAAAATCAAAATATTTTAATTTAAACTGGTGCCGTAGCATGTAAGTTGGACATCTTCCATAATGCACCATTTGATGCTATCTTGTTGAGGCTCTTCATAGCAGTCCTGATTGTGATGCATCATGGGGGATGTGATCTGGACAGAGAGCCTGATGGATACAGAATTATAGCAGTGCGAGGCATCTGAACTACAACTCCCATGAGGCACCACAGCACAAATAATATTTCAATTTTCTATAGAAATAAAAAGCCGAAAGGCTGAAATTTTCCATGGAGAAAATACTATTTTCCTACTCTCTCTACTGGTAAGAGCTCTAAAAGTGAAATGTACGTTAAGTGCACACACTTACGCTCTCATACCAATACCAACAATTATTGCTTTCCTTGGCTTTATAGGTAGCTGGTTTATAATAATGAGGACACATGAATTAGTTAGGGAGGATTTATCCAGGCCAGTTCAGATTTTCATATAGTTTGATTCTCCTAACCACTTTTTCCATCTTTATTTGAATTGTTTTTGTGATTTTCATTCCCATTTAGCTGACATTTCACACTGTGCTACAATTAGCAGGTGCAAAATTTATTTAACATTTAACTACTGTCCTTTAACTGGAAGCCCAAAAAGGCAACCACCAATTAATATAGAAGTTCAAGTTTCAGCTATTTTAAAAACAACAAACATTTTACTTTTTTTTTTAATTTGATCTTTACACATTTCTTCCAAACAGGAAGAAAGAGAATTTCACTACTTTGCCTCCAACAGACTTCCCTAACATTGTTGTCTGTTTACTAATTCTTTTTAATAACAGTATGTGGCTGCTGTGATCTGTATGTGGGCCAGTCTAAATTCTGTTCCTGTGTTTTCATGTGATGTCTATACCAGTATGGAGTAGGGAAAATGCCTCTAGGCAAAACTGCTCAACTCTGAGAAATGACCTCTGTTCTAGAATCAAAATCATTCTCATCTTGATGCACTTTTAAGGTCTGCAGAGATTTCCATAGAGCAGAGTTCTGGCAACAACGGATTCCATAACATCCCCCCAAAGCCATGCCAGTGCAGTCATGCATGCCTGATCCTGAAGTGTCACTGCAATCTGTTTGCTTTTAGGCCCAGAGTATGAAACTGTGGCTAAGGTTCTGGATTCAAGAAAGAATTATTTCTTGTGGTCCTGTTCATTTAAAAAACAAAAAAACCAACAACAACAAAAAAACAGATTGAGGATATTATTAGCATGGAAAAAAATCAATAGATAATAGTTCTTCCATGCTGGTGGAGAAGAAAGAGAAGAACAATAACATTTATACATACACTATTCAAAGATACAGTGGGTGATAATTGGATTCTCATTGGCTAATGGATCAAATGTCCTACCTGGCCAAACCAAGCATAGCTGCAGAAATGTGTAATGATCCAAATGAATGGTTACCATGTTTCTCAGAATGCAACCCAATACATTTCATTTAAAATCCCATTTTAGGGTCATTTCAAATTGGAATGTGGTCATGAAAGAAAATAGAGCTTGGTACTGCTGGCTGGGAAGTGGGATAAGAGATCAAGGCCAAAACAGGATAAATGATAACATCATTAGTATGTCTGAGCAATGCAGGTGGGGCCTTAGCTACATGAAATATGACACTTGAGAATAACATCACCCTCACCTTACTACCAGTTCTCACATTCGCTACCTAGTGCAATTCCTCCTCAAATTAACCACAACTTCTCTGAGAAGGAGAATGCAGCTTAGCCCTATATGAAAGAGAATCAGGAAATCTGGCATTATAAATTCTTTGGGGTGACTGATCTCTCTGCCCAGCCTGGGGATGGAGATCAGACCTAACCATGCAAAGGGTCTGATTGTCTCATCCAGACAAGTTACATACAGTGCTGGAACAGGGAGCAAGGCAATTAAAGTGGCTTTATGATATCTTGACATCTGCATCCCCATATTGTGGGATTGTCAGGAGCCTGTAGGGCCTGCTGCAGTGGCCAAGAGCATAGTAGGGCTCCATCCAAGCTTCCTTTCCCAGGCCATGCACCCCTGCACAGTCATTGCTCTGTGGGCTGGCTCTAAGATATCTAAACAGGCACCTACAATAGACCTTTTCCCCAGTGGGCAGCTCTGATGCCTTCACAGCCTCTTTCAACTGTTGCAGTGATGTAAATGTGTGTGGGGCAATGGAGTAGGGAGTCCTTCTTATTTTTCATCTTCTGTCTCCAAATACAACAATATCTCCTGATATTATACATAGCAGAAATATATTTAAATGAAATCTCCATGAAATACACATCACTTTCCAGCGCAGACAAGATTAATTACTCACAATAATTTACAATAAAAATAAAATACATATCACATAAACAGTTGAATAGATTCACTATTAGCTATTGTTAAGAAGATGTGGTGGGGAGGAACCGAAAACAAATAAAAAGTTGACCTTAGGAAAAATCTCCTCTGTATTGGTTCATCTGAATCAGTATTTCCACAGCTTAAGTACCATCTGTTTCCTCCTTATCCTGAAGTATTCATGGGGAAAGGAATTATAGGTTGATCTCCACAGAGAACTCTCATTTTAGCAGAACTGACTAGTCCAAAGTCCAACCTGACTAATAGTCATGGATGTCTCCCACCATCAAAGAACAATAGAATTGTAATCAGCATAGAATGAAAATAGCAATTCTTAGATTATATTAGTGTCAATTTCCAAACTTTCTTTTCATGTTAATAGGGACTCATTCTCCAAGTACATTATTATAGAGTGTCTGTAAGGAAACTTCTGCACCATAAATTTCAGCACGGGTAGGCATGCTTTAAGCTAGCTAGCAAGAGTAATAATAGCAATGAAGGCAAGGTGTGAGAAAGTCTCATGGCTTTATACTGGGGTGGCTGGCCCATGCTACCTCACTACTACATCCTCATTTTCCATGGTTACCTGTACCAACCACATTAAAGATAGCACGGGTATGCATTACACACTGAATCACCCCAGAGCTGCAATCCCAAAACACAAGGAAATGGAAGCAAGACATGCAGTTATGTGGGCAACTGAAACACGTATTAACCATGAACCAGTTATGTCAGCAGCAGTCTGAACAAAACAAAACAACAATTCAAATAGCAGATATTTTCAGCAGCAGCCCCTGAGTAACTGCACACCCCCAGTGCTATGAACACACACACATAGAAACAGGAACTGGAACACTTGAATCCTGGGAGCAACAACCAGGAACAGGGAGCAGGAAGCAATAAGGAGGAAGGCAACATACACACACACACACATACTACACCAGTCATCACAGTATGCCTACACATGCTGTATTTACACCTTCATTTGTGATGTAACATGCCCGGGGTGGAGGTGGTCTTCCTAAGGGTATGGGACACCATAAAACAGTATGACCTGACTGTAACCATCTGTTTTAATTTACTTTAATTGCTGCATGCAAAAGCTAAAAAAAAACCCAAACAAACCCACAGTATGCCATCCATCATTTAATTTGTTGACTGGGTTTAGACAGACCTGGAAGTACAAGAAACTAACAAATCGAATTGTGATATCCCCACTGATGACAAATTAGGGCTATCCAAAGTGACAGTCAGCACTTCTCTGGATCTTAGAGTCAAGAGTCCTTGCCCTGAGCGTTGTTTCTTTGCTAGCTAACTCAAGATAGGAAGTGTGATCATAACGTGATACTCATGAGCTCATGACAGCTGTTGACAGATCTTGGAGAGGCCAGGAAAAAAACCTTTCTGTCTTGTTGAGGAGAAGACGTAGGTATATGGGCTCCTGAGAAAGTAGCTTTCTTAAACTCTGTTTTGAGTCAGCTACCGTTTAATCTTTACTTGCTGCTGTAAACTGGCACAGAATGCATCCGTCAGTAGATTTTCTTAAGGAAGAGGGTACAAGTGCCTGGATACTGTGTATGTGTTTGGGAAGTGGAAGGTGGGGAGTTGAATAGTGCTGTAATTGCTGGTGCTTGTGCAGTGTAAACTGGTCTCCAAGGATGGGATAGTTAGTGTAGACATGTGTGTTACACTGATATTCTTAATATAATTCTGTTACCCCCTTCCTGCATGTCACTCAAGGTGCACTAATTGGCTGGGCCACTTGTAAAAGGAAAACTAGACTGCACGTTCTAAGAACCTATGGGCAAGAGTGTTTACTCTTCACCGTCTCCTCATTCAGCTTAACCTACCCATTGCCATTCAACATTCATTCCATATATTTCATCTAAGAATTCCCCAAAAATCTTTTCTCTCTTTGGAAGGGTTCTGGTGCTCTTTAAGCACTGGGAAGAGGGCAAGAATATTGTCCACAATGTCCCCATTCTTTTTCTTTCCTTTACAGCTTTTTTCCCTTTCTCTCTGTCCTCCAACAATGAGTGAGGGAAGAAAGGGAATAGGACTAAAACCAGATAACATTTTCCCTCCATAAAGGAACTGGTGTAATATGCACTTTGCAAGTTGAGGGTTAATTTGGGAAATTGGGAATGTATCTATTGTGAACATTACCTGCTCTCAAAATGGGGGATAAAACACTGAGTTTTGCATTGTTTTTTTCAAAGCAAACATATCCGTCTCTTGATTACCAACCCAATGATTGCAGATTTTATCTATGTCTCAGTTTGGCGCTGATTCCAGAACGAACTGTCTCTTGGCTCAACCAGTCTGCTGCATGGTGTGATCCTGCTGCATGAGCAGCCCTCAGAGTCAGATCTTGCCCAGTGAAGCCACTTCAGAGCATCTATTCATTAGCAGGGATGAACCTCTGGTTCTGCCTTGTCAGTTTATATATGATACTGCTGAGGTGTTGTCCAACTGCATTAGCATTGCTTTGTTTGTAAGAAATGTTTTCAGTGCCAGAACTGTCCTGCTCACCACCTTGAATTCTATAATACTGGTACATTTCCCTTTGGTTTTATTCACTGGTATGAACAGAATGCTTGTTGAGATATGTTACCTATCCTTTTGAAGATGCATTTATGGTTGATAATCACACAAGCTGGCTCTGATATCCCCCTTTTAGCATATTTCAGTATTTATCCATTAATTCAAATAGTATTTTACTGTATTTTCGGTGCTTAACATGGACTATATAAATTCCTGATATTTGAGAAAATGTTGTCCTGAATCCTATCATTTGAAGACACTTTGAGGTAATGGAAATTACATGTGCAGCTGCATCACACAAGACATCTCTAATAAGAAAGTAAGAAAGAATTTAGATTTTAGAATTAAAAAGGCTTAACATTTCCTGATCTTTTCATTTATCAACTCAGTCTTTACTAAGATAATTATCTGAATGAGGATATCAGACCAAACAGGGGTAAGTTTTTTACTTTTGCTTCTGTACAAATACACATAGTCCTTTTTCTACTCTTTCCTGAGCAGGGAGTCAAATGTTATAGGTCCTAAGTGATAAAATTCAGCAAGGAATTGAGTGACTTCTTTTATACGTGGTAGCAGGTACTGCCTATTGACTTGTCTTGATTTTCTTTTAAAAAAGTGATTTCCCAAATGACACTGTCAACCAGATCAGAGCGGGTATTAAGTAAATTTTTTTGTTGTTTTCTTAAGTTGGTAACTCTTTGTGGTCATGTGGTGAGTGAAAGATTCTGTGCAGCACATTAGTGTAAGTGATGCTGGCTTTCTGATATAGAAATGCATTATGCAAATCAATAAATGACAAATAATCTCCTTGATCAACTACTGCGATATACCACCTCAATGCAAGCATCATGGCTGCATTTGATTATTTCATTCAATCATCTGAGAACTGAACTTGCCTGACCCTTCAGGGTCTATAAAACATAGGAAATACTGCTGCAGGCCCTTTGAGGATTTGACATTAGAATGCTGGTTTTGATGTCTAACAGATGGTTTCTGATAAAGTAGAGAGTTTCTCTCTTTTTTAGGTGCAGGAGACATTTACGTTCCTTACCTTAAAGAGAATCTTCCAAAGCTTTACGAAATATCAGTATGAGATGACTGACAGAAGCCTCTTGTCCTGTGTAATCTGTGGACATTTTCTGACACAGAAAGACAGCCTCATCCCTAAAGGAACTTTTTGTGAGAGGAGAATAGCATCAAACATTTCCAGTGATTTGATGGGATGGTTATATAGTTCTCTCTCTCTGCCTTATCTGGAAAAGAAGCTCCAAGAATAGTGCCTGTTGTACATGGACTTTTAACTAACTCTACCCAGAGATTTATCTCACCCCCCACAGCTGAACTGCTGAAACTTTTCTTGTGGCTGTAGGGAAGCAGCAATTTTGTTTGTTAATTTATTTTATGGTAGTATCTAGCTGTTCTCAAGCAGCTTGTGTTCATTGATAGCTAGAGGCACTAAACTTAGTTTATTATATAGATACAAAAAACTGGGTCCAGAATTTTAGTCAGAATACTTGTGTTGCTATGAAATTATAGGAGACACTTTGAGGTAATGGAAATTACGTGTGCACCTGCATCACACAAGACATCTCTAATAAGAAATTAAGAAAAATTTAGATTTCCAAATTAAAAAGGCTTAAAATTTCCTGATCTTTTCATTTATCAACTCAGTCTTTACTTAGCTCCTTAAATTAGCTCATAATGGCATGGAGACATAAGGTTTGAATGGACTTTGTGAAGATGCACTCTGGGGTATCTTACCTCTTGAGCAGAGTTGTGTCAATTTCCTTATCGTACTATTTCTTAATTTGAATTTATTTTCTATGTTATCAGTTCAATTTCTAAATGCATTACCTTACCATTATGGGTATTTTCAGTTTGTATTATGCCTGTTCATCTTTATCTTCGTACTTTCAATTTCCCATCCACTGGAACTTCAAGTTTTCAAACTTAATATTGATTCCTGCCGTTGTTGTCTGAATCATGTTAGGCTTTTATCACTCTGCCCTGAAGTTCCTGTTAAATCTGACATCACTTGAAAAGTTAAAGCTATACCATCTATCAGTGTAAAACCAACAGTACTCTGACCTTGACTTATAGCTCTTAAGTGCAAAAAATATGAGGGTTTTTTTGAGATGCTAATGGTACACTTATCTTTGCTGGGACTGGTGATAGGTTCAAAGTATTAAGAGTATGAGTATTGCTTCAGTTTTATGTTCATAATTGGAATGGCATCTAATTCATCTTATACAATACACCCTCACTGTCAGAATACAACCTTTTGTTCGCTATAGCCAAGGGTTCATTATAGTAAAAGGACAATCAAAATGAACCATAAACTGCTGGAGTAAGTTAATGAAGTCACCTTGAATAAAAGTATTAGCTAAATTATTATTAATAATAAAAATAAAAACTATGGCTACAAGTTGGCCAGGGAGGGAGATTTTAGCTGACCTCTGTGATTTCATCCCCAGATAGAGTGACTCCAGAGGTCAGTCCCCACAGCAGTCAGGTTCCTGGTTCCCAGATGACCACCCCCACAGCATTTGGGCTCCCAGCTATCAGCCCCCACATCAGCAGGGCTCCCAGCTGTCAGCCCCCAAAGTTGCACCACCACTGTGGCTTCCAGCTTCAACCTGGGTTGTGGCCCACTCCTTAGTTTTTGCTCTTGGACTCAACTCTGGATAGAAATTGTGCAAACATGTGCAACATCTCTTTACTGTACTCAACTGTAGTTGGAATCCAGGGACTGGGTTCATTAAGGGTGGAGATTTGTAATAATGAAGGGTGTTATAGCAAAGATATACTCTATTACTAAAATTACATTTTGATAACAAAAGTAATACTACTAAGCTTTTCATCAGTAGATCTCAAAATGCTTTACAAAGGTAGCATTATCTCCATTTTATAGACAGGGAAACCAAGGCACAAATAGGCAAATTGATTTGCCTCAAGGCACCCAGTAGGAAAGTGGCAGAATTGAGATTATAATCTAGGTTTCTTGAGTCCGAGTGCAGTGTTCTATCCATTAGGCCACAATGCCTCCCAGCTGAAAAAAGCAAGACATCAACCACTGTTCAGTAAATACAATTTAGAATGCTTAAAATGCGCTTTTAGCCAGTTCAATGATATTATTGCAATTCTTTATTTTTCTGGTATCCTGGTCTACTGTAGATCAAGACTACAAATTATTCAAAATGCAGCAACATATTTTAATGGGAATATAGGGGTCACAACAATAGCTAGCTAAGAATTTTCCATCACAATGATTTTCTAACAGAAAATGCAGTTTCTGCAAAATTAAAACTTTCTTTGATAATATTTCAGTTTCCCAAATGTGTTTTGATCTTCTGTCTGAGAAACTGAAATGAAACATTTTTTTCAGGTAGATTCGACCCTAATTAGTCTATTTCATCCAAAATATCTAGTTTCAAATCAATCCAACATTGAATTGTATTTCTCAGTTGTGGAATATTGCCTCATGGGAGTTGTTGTTTGAGTCTCTGTTCTCGCTTAAATACTGAGCTCTGTGGCCAGAATACATCTCCCATGATGCAACACAGACATCCTTCTGATGGAGGAGATGGTGCATCATTGGAGTCACATGGTTTCAAGTGCATCATGTGCAATACAGAGATGTAGGCTAGCCACAGAACCTGGTCTGTTGGGAGAATGGAGGCAGCAATCAAACTGAACTCAGAGTCCCATGAGGCAAAGCAATAGGGGAATGGACTTTAATGTTGAGCTGACTTGAAACTAAGTCAGTTAAATAAACTGAAATGAAACATCGGGATGTCAAAATGTTTCATTTCAATTGAAAATATTGAAACAAATGTTTCCTCATTTCCTAATCAAAACTCATCTACGTCTCTGTCTGAATCATGCTCCATCCAGGATGAACAGTCTTTTGACTCATCCAGTCTGTTCTGCAGTGGGATCCTGCTGTATGAGTAGCCTTCAGAGCCAGATCCTTCAGAAATTTCCCTTCCATGAAAAAAATAAATATTTCAATATTTCAGCCAATTCCGGATGAAAAAAAAAAGTTAAAATGCTGGGTATTTCCAAGGGGTTAGAAATTCAATTTGTTCTGATCTAGTCAAATTACATTACAATGACTTTTCAAGTCTGTACCCTATGCAGATTCTTTTATTTTAAAGTTTGTCTTTTGACTTTTAAGACTCTGAGGGTATACTTGGCTGAACTCCTTGTGCAGTACAGTAAACCCTCGATTTAGCGGACCTCGATTTAATGGACTTCGGATTTAACGGACAAAATTTCCGGTCTGTACGTCATATGTGAAAATTAACACCCTGTTAATTTTAAAATGCTTTTAACCAAGATTTGCTTATAATTAAATTAACAGGTTATTTTTTGTTATTAATTCACTGTTACAGTAGACTCCTGATTATCCGGGTGCGGGTTAACTGGGCTGCGGATTAACCGGGATGTCTAAAGGGGTCGGTAGGGGAAGCCCCAAAGCGGCGGCGGGCTCAGCCTTAGCCTGCCACTGCTTTGGGGCTTCTCCCACTGGCCCCTTATGAGCTGGGGTCTCAGCCTGCTTCCAGCCTGGGTGTAGGAAACCCAGGCTGGCAGCGGGCTGAGACCCCGTCTGGCAGGAGCCCGGGGGGAAAGCCCAAAGCGGCAGCAGTCTGAGTGCTGACCCTGCCGCCGCTTTGGGCTCTCTCCCCAGGCTCCTGCCACCTGCCCCACTCAGCTCCCGCTGACAGCCTGGGTGCAGGGAACTCAGGCTGACAGCGGGAGCAGACTGGGGCAGGAGGCAGGACCCCTGCTGGCAAGGGGCCAGCGGGGGAAAACCCCAAAGTGGCGGCAGGCTGCTTTGGGGTTTCCCCCACTGGCCCCTTGCCAGCCGGGGTCTCAACTTGCTGCCAGCCTGGGTGTAGGAAGCCCAGGTTGGCAGCGGGCTGAGACCCCGGCTGGCAGGAGCCTGGGGGGAAATCCCAAAGTGGCGGCAGGCTGAGTGCTCAGTGCGCCACCTCTTTGGGCTCTCCTCCAGGCTCCTGCCGCCTCCTCCAGTCAGTTCCTGCTGCCTGGGTGTAGGAAGCCTGTCGCCGCTTTGGGGTTTTCCTCCCAGGCTCCTGCCAGCCGGGGTCTCGGCTCCTGCTGCCAGACTGGGTTCCCTACACCCAGGTTTTACTGTATATTCCTAACCTGTCACAGTAGACACAAGCAGCTCAGTATTTAGTCGGTTTGTGTAATGTGTTAAAACAGTGGGAGCGAAACCTTCTACCAGCTATGGCTCTTGATCCTGTTATAGTAATTTTAAATAAAAAGTCCTATTTAAAAGTAGAATAAAGATGTAAATTCACCAAGACATTGACAAGTTTCTGTTAGGCTAAGCATCCAGAAGTTTGAATACTTATCTGCGCTAACCAGACTTCTTGGGTTTGCAAGTTTGAATCTTATACTGAAAACACGTAACATATATGAGTAGCCTTACTTGTGAGTAGGACTGCTGAAGTGTGTGTTTGGAGGATCAGGCATCTGCGATAAAAATTTCATAAGAACAGGTTACAGAGAGAGAGAGAGAGAGAGAGAGAGAGAGAGGGAGAGAGAGATAGGGGAGTAAGGGCAGGGGAGACAGGCCTTAGAGTTCATATGCACATAAAAACAAAAGAGGGGGGGAACAATAACCACATTTTTCAAACATTTCAGTTCTGGATTGAATTGAAATTTTGTTCTGTGTGTATGTGTCATATTTTAACAAGATAAGTTTTGTCATTTCGATCAAGAATCATTACTACTAACTAGGGCTCTCAAGCGGTTAAAAAAATTAGTCTTGGTTAATCATGTGATTAACCGCGCTGTTAAACAATAATAGAATACTATTTATTTAAATAGTTTTGGATGTTTTCTACATTTTCAGATATTTTTATTTCAGTTACACAGAATACAAAGTGTACAGTGCTCACTTTATATTTATTTGTATTTGCCCAATACGAGGACTGCAATGCAATATCTTTATCATGAAGGTTGAAATTACAAATATAGAATTATAAACAAAAATAACTGCATTTAAAAATAAAACATTGTAAAGCTTTAGAGGTTAGGTTCATTCAGTCCTACGTCAGCCAATCATTCAAACAAACAAGTTTGGTTACAATTTTCAGGAGATGATGCTTCTTCTTGTTTACAATGTCACCTGAAACTGAGAACAGGCATTCGTATGGCACTGTTGTAGCCAGCATCACAAGATATTAATCTTTAGTGTATCTAGCACATAAATATGTCCCTTCATGCTTCAACCACCATCCATGCTGATAACAGGTTCTGCACGATAACCATCCAAAGCAGTGCGGACCGATGCATGTGTATTTTCATCATCAGATGCATCAGCAACTGGCTGAACAAGAATTAGGACAGAGTGGACTTGTAGGTTCTAAAGCAGTGGTTCTCAGCAACCCCAAGTTGGGTCATGACCCCATTTTAATAGGATTGCCAAGGCTGGTGTTAGACTTGTTGGGGTCTGGGGCTTCAGCTTTGGGCTTCCTCACCGGAGTGGGTGAGGGGCTGGCAGGGCTTGGGCTTTGGCTCTCTTGCCTGGGGTGGCAAGGCTCAGCTTTGGTCCCCCTCCTGGTAATGTAGTAATTTTTGTTATCAGAAGTGGGTTGAGGTGCAATGAAGTTTGAGAACCACTGGTCTAAAATTGTACATTGTTTTGGTTTCGGGTGAAGTTATGTAAAAAAAACCCTACGTTTGTAAGTTACACTTTCACGATAAAAATTACACTACTGTATTTATGTGAGGTGAATTGAAAAAATA
The DNA here is from genome assembly GCA_032164245.1 of Sternotherus odoratus. Lineage (NCBI taxonomy): Eukaryota > Metazoa > Chordata > Testudines > Kinosternidae > Sternotherus > Sternotherus odoratus. The sequence continues at coordinate 61,903,188 of JAVMKO010000003.1, forward strand.
CTATTTATTTTGTTTCATGTTTACAGTGCAAATATTTGTAATAACAATTATATAAAGTGAGTACTGTACACTTCATAGTCGATGCTGTAATATAAATAAATATATTTGAAAATGTAGAAAAACATCCATTTTTAAAATAAATTTCAGTTGCTATTCTATTGTTTAACTGTGCGATTAATAGCTTTTAATATTTTTGAGTTAATGGCATGAATTAATTGCGATTAATTGACAGTCTTATTATTAAGCAGAACACCAGTAACTGTGAAAGCATCATATTGCAAAACTAAACACAGAAGAATTAAAAGAAAGCATACATCCATGATTTTGCTCTGCCCATGTGATCCCATCTGTTTGATCATATTAAGAGCTTGAATACATTTATCTTCCACCAGCAGAGCAGATGTAGCTATGTCATTTGCTGCATAGCTGCTGCTGCATTTATTTATTTTTTTTTTTGCTTTTTATCAGTCCAATGATTTTTATTTGATTAAATTAGAGTGACAGGTGCAGGGTTTTGATGTGTGCACCACTAATGTAACACAGTTTGCATTTTTTTTTTTGGAAGCATGTAGTAAGCTTGATATTTTTAGGTGCCAGGTCCTGTAAATTGAAGAATACAGCCCAGCAAATTGGTCAAATTATTTATTAAAAGCAGGATAGGAATTAATCAAGAGAAGCTGAAAAATCTAAGCATGTTTACAGCCTAGCACTTTTAAATACACCCCCCTTTCCAGCTATGAATAGAGTATTTTGTTTTCCAAAACTGCTCTGTCACTTAAGTTGCAACTATTCAATCATTGTGACATTTAGTGTCAGTGATTTCATTTGCAAGGAGAAGGACCATTATTTAAAACAGATCCTCTGGGTTAAAGACAGCAACAACAAATATAAGCAAAAGAATGAATTTCATAATAGTGTGTACACCTGTTTATAAAATTGCACTTGGGAAACTTTAAAGCAACACAAAACATTACTATTATTATATTTTCTTATCAAGTATAATTAGAAATCAATTTGGACTGTACTCTGAAAAGAAACATACAAAAAGAGGGAGAGATACATAGCAGCAGGACAGAACCAAATATATATTACACATTTATATTTCCACTATAGGAAAATCAAATCCTCCTCCAAAATGTATAATCAATTTCTATTCACTCCTTGTATATTTTCAGTACAATTAAAGATGGGTGAACTGACTTGGTAAAACTAAGGACCCACTGAAAAATATTTAACTGCTCATATCTAGAACAAACCAAACCTTTTGGACGGTGCTGAACTACTCTTTCTCTTCCATTATTTTCCATTTTCACAAACCTTTTCAACTCCAGATTACAGGCTGAGACTGAAGAGAAAATAACTAAAATCCTGGGAGAGATTGTTTTTGAGTTACTCTGGCCTGCGGCCTGACAGTTGGAAGTATTCTTTTTTTGTAATTAATCAATGAAAGACTGATGTAAAATATACAGTAGAGTAATACCTGAATGGTAGATCAGTTATAGATACATAATATGCCCCTGCCCTGTTACAATTTAAGGCCATTGATTCTGATTTCACTTACAGAGATTTAATGGTGGTGTAACTTTACCCACTTTAATGGACTGAATTAGCCTTGATTTACAATGTCAGGACTACCAGAATTAGGCTCTTAAAGCATAACTAAAAGCAAACTGCACAAGCCGGGCATGATTATTTGTAGAATGAAATGTGACTTAATTTGTAGTACCTGAAATCTCATAAAAATAGCCCATTCTTTCTGTTTTTAACAGGACAGATTTTATAAATTCAGCAGGTTTGACAAGGATTAAAATGTTTATTCAAACAGAATGAAAATGCCAGACCAATCAAAATACCAGTGAAGTTCACCATTTCTGAACTAAAGCACTCCATAATTGTCCTTCATTTTAGTGCAAGGAAATATGTACTTCCTTGAGTTTTGTGATGTTGGTGCATAATCACAACATTGTAGAAGATTTGCCATGACTATTTTCTTCATTTTTATTCTCCTGCTGCAATACTTTTCATTGTAAAGATTACATTAGAATAATATAATGAAATATATATTGAGTTTAGGTCTTAAGAGACATGTGCCAACTTTATTTTTTTTATAACAAAAAAATCTGGTTTGACTTCTGTATTATTTAAAGAAAAAAATATTCCTGGGATATAGCAGTTTACTATTTTGCATTTAAGAGAGCTTTATAATAGCAAGTTTATTGATTAATCACATTGAGTAATAACTGATTTTTAGGACCATTTCTAAAGAGAACTATATCAGCTCTTTGCATTTTGTTATGGATATTGTATGCAAGATATGGAATAATTCTTTATTTGATTAATAATTCAAAACCAAATCTGCTTTAAATATTTGCATAATTTCACATAGGCAGGGGTTTAGCACAAACGGAACAAACACGCTTCCCCTCCAGCATACACGCTTTGTTATACATAAGATGACTACATGTTCATCTCCATAATTTGCATACAGACTTTCTCATGAAGGTATAGGAAACAAAATGCTATTTCACTACACTCCCTTTGTGAAAAAGGAAATGGTGCCGTTGAATGGAATTGCCTCATCAGGCACTCTAGTTTTCAGCATGCCAAGTTGCAGCGATCAATGGGGAAACAGCAGATGTGAAGGTTAGTTGGCATCAAAGAATATGAGTGGAAGACTTTCCTATGGGAAAGAAAGTGCTTCATTACACTTTATCTATACTAAGAACATTGGTTCTATCAAGCTGTCGGAAAATTAGAATATGATGGGTTTTATTACCCTGCTCTGCCAGAGTGAATTCAATAGTTAAAAAGTTAGAGATAACTCTCCATTTTGGGAATAACAATAAGTGATTAGGACTTCAGTATATTTAAACTAGAATGCTGAAACTTCTTTTGTCTCTGATTAGAGTAGATGCAGTAGAATGTCTGGGGTACTGAAGTCTGATCTCGGAGTGAACATTACATCCTCAGTATGTGTAAATGCTACTTTTGGAGTATTTTAATTGAGGACTGAAACAGTTACCATTGCCTGAAATGAAGAATTTAGAAGCACAGTGGCATCAACCCTCTAGAGCATTAATGTTTAAAGACTTCTGTTTCTCAAATATCATTACATTCTGTTTTGTTTTTAATATACTGTTTGGCATTTTGTCCAGTTAGGAACTGCAGCTGCAGAACTGTAAGTCTCACTACCATCAATCAAGAGGGCACTCTTTAGAGAGATTGTCCCATAGGGAGTGGGAAAATGTGAAAGTCGGTTAATAGAGTGATGTTGAGCTGGCACATCAAGTGAGCAGCTAATGGATAATAGTTGTCAGTGTGGGAGTTTACAGCCACTGATAGTGTTAGGCTGCCTTTCTGAGAGTGCTACAAAAGGGGAACAAGTATGAGCTCTACAAGGTAGAAAATAGGGAGGGAAATATTTATGGACATTGGCCATTTGGTTCCTTTTACATACTGGAGAGTTATGCTTTATCTTCAATAAAGTAAGCTCAAGGTTTTCACAGCTTTCTGCTTGAACAGGGTCATATAGATCGGGGAAAAAATCATCTTTAATTGCCATGGTTCTGTTTTTGTCTAAATACATGTAGCTATCGGTTTCCAGTAAAATATTGGCAGAATTTTCTCCCCAAACACGTATTTTAAATTAAAAAAAAACCTGAATCATAGAAACATGAGTGGAAGGGACTTTAGGTCATAAGATCCAGCCCCCTGCTCTGTGGCAGGACCAAGTAAACTTAGATTATCCCTGACAGGCCGGTGTTTGTTCAACCTATTTTTAGAAACCTCCAGTGCTGGGGATTCCACAACCACCTCTTCCAGAACTTAACTGTCCTTATAGTTAGAAAGTTTTTCCTAATATCTAACCTAATTCTCCCTTGCTGCAGATGAAGTCCATTACTTCCTGTCCTACCTTCAGTATCATGGAGAAAAATCAATCCTCTTCCACTGAAAAACAGCCCTTAATATATTAAAAGACTGTTATCAGGTCCTCTTTCGGTCTTCTTTTCTCAATATTACACGTGCCCAGTATTAACCTTTCCTCATAGGCCAGGTTTTCTAAACCTTTATCATTTTTGTTGCTCTCCAATATGTGCACATCTTTGCTAAAGTGTGGTGCCTAGAATGGGACACAGTATTCCAAATGAGGCCTCACCAGTACCAAGCAGAGAGGGACAGTTACCTCCCGTGTCTTACATACAACACTCCTGTTAGTTCCTTTTTTTTTTTTTTGCAGATGCATCACAATGTTAACGCATATTCAAGTTGTGATTCACTATACCCCTCAGATCCTTTTCAGCGGTACTACCAACTAGCCAATTATTCTCCATTTTGTAGTTGTGCACTTTGTTTTTTATTGAATGTCGTCATATTGAACGCAGACGAGTTATCCAATTTGTCAATGCCATTTTCAGTTCCAATAATGTCTTCCACAGTGTTTGCAATCCTGCTCCGTTTGGTGTCATCTACAAATGTTATAAGCACGCTCCCCATTCTATTATCCAAGTACTTAATGAAAATACTTGATAGTACCAAACCCAGGATGGACCTCTGCACTACCACACTGTCCTCCCAGTTTGACAGCAAACCACTTTTTGAGGAGTCTATGTACACACCTTATGTTAAATTAATCTAGAGCACACTTCCATATTTTTCTTATGAGAATGTCATCTGGTCAAGATATATCACCTCTATGCCTTCTCCCCATCCACTAGGCCAGTAACCTTGTCAGAGAAGGATTTGTTTAAAGCTCATTCCCTCATCTGCACTGTTAATTGGTAGAGCAAATTATTTTTGTCAGCACTGTGGAAGAAGAATCAGTATTACTCATCTAAAAGCACTTTTTTCACCCAAGTACAGTGCATCTTCAAAGCTATATTGTCCCTGGCCCTTAAGATTTGTCCACTAATTACTAGATGAATGCACAAAAGCTTGCATTTAATCAAAGATTGCATTGGAATTTTAGATACTTATTTGACCCTACAGGGTAGTAGCATTTTTGGAGATGTATTATTTTGCCAAAGATGGGAATTTAAGGTTTTTAAGTGTTTTGATCTGCTGAACTGTCTGTAAATTCTCCTTTACCATTCCCCATTCCATAAATAACAAATAAAATTGAGGGCTTTGATATTATGAGGAAATGACCTCTGTGAACGTCTCATGCTATCCGTTAAGCTTGTTCTTTCATCTTATCATAATGTGTAATGATGTTTACAAGTATGCTGTCTCTGCCTTCAGTGCTTACAGTGGCATTTGGAGAGAAGACACAACTGTTTTCCCTTTGGCATTTAAGCAAAGCTGAGGCATCTTGTCATGCACCAGTCCAAGACCATATAGTCTTATCACCTCAAGAGACATAGCCATACGCACTGTGAAAATCATTCCTTCTCTTTTACCACCTTTGTTGTTTTTATAAAATGTAGCATCAAAGTAAACCCAAATGAGGTAGCAATAGACTTTAAAGCTGTGTCTAAAGCTGTGGTGTCGTTTACACATTAATTTTATTTGGTTGGTTTAAAAAAAATAGCAAACTGCATTTGGAATGGCACAAACAACCTTATTTAATTACACTGGAAAAGTTAAATGTCAAGTGTTTGAAGTGATGTGAGACTGAAAGCACTGCAGGCTGAACTCCTCAACTTCTGTTGTCTAATGTGGATGGACATAACACAATCTACTGGCTTTTCCTCACTGCTGTGCCAGAGTACTCCAGTGCTGATACAACTGATAACTCTACAACCTTCATCTCCAGAAAGACAGCCAGAGTGAATGCATGCACTGCTAGTAGAGCCTAGTGTTTTTAAAGAAAGGTCATAGACCAAATATGTTTTGCTGAACTACTCTGGCAGCTGCTTACCTGGCCTAATAGGTGTTGCTTTAATTACGTTTCAAATGTGTATCAAGTCTGTGCAAATTCTTAGTCCTCTTCTAAAATCAGCTTTATAAAAAAGCTACAGTAGCATAGTTTTCTGTCTGTGCCTGAACAGACATTTTCCGTCTGTGCCTCAACAAAGCCCCCAATTAGTATTAGCATATTGCAAGTCACTGTTGTTGTTTTTTAAAGCAATACAAACCAAGTGCAGTTCATTGAAAAGATTTGATTATCACTACAGGTAGATCTAGTTTATTAAATACTGCAATTACAGCTAATTAGGGTCTTCAAACTATATTATTTTTTCATTGTAGGTCTCCTGACAGTTTTCTGAAAACTGTGTGTGCAATTTATTTTAATTTATTATTGAAACAATTAATAGAAGCAATAGAATTAAGTTTAACTCATTTTCCTTGGGAATTTCACTTTAATGATGCAAGTAAAAGATTTGGAAAAAAATGGAGTTGCTTCACATCTTAGCTGCCGGAAACTTGCTAGATAACACGGACACAACTAGATGATATGAAGACAAAGGTTTCTCATGTTTAGAATGTAGTGCTCTATTAATTTAGATTTAATTAATTAATTTATTAATGTAATATATATCACATTCTTGTGTCTTCATGGACCCATATATTATCAAAATGATTACCTAGATTTAAACTATTTAAAGGTGGCACATTTTCAGCACAATATATATTGTGGTACATGTTCAGCAAAATATATGTACATATTATTTTCTCAAGCCAAAGGTACAACACCCATTGAGGTCAACAGCACCTGTATATATTGATTAAGTGTAATAGGCTTATTACCATCCATATTTCAGAATCTTGGCCTTTAGGTCCCAATGCAACTGCCATTGAAGGGAATGAAGGACTCCCACTGACGTAGTGTAGTGTAGGCTACACTTACACCCTCAGATCTGAGCTAACTCCCAATGACTTAGTGAGAGTTAGCTGTAAACACACTTATCAGTAAATTATCACTGACTCCTGACATCCTTGTTAGAAATAAAACATACATCGATCTCTGGCACTGATGCCCATAGTCATGTGAATGGTGTCTCCCTCTCTCATCTGTCTATATTTATACCATACTCATTACCATAGTAACTTCAGAGATGTTTCATACAAGTTGTCAGTTGACTTTTGTTTTGAATTATGTTATTATGATGGGTTCCCGATGGGGTACCACTGAGCCCCCTGACTTACCAGTATCGCATAGAGGGGAATAATCACTTCCCTCAATCTGCTGGCAAGCTTCTACTAATGCAGCCCAATATGCTGTTAGTCTTCTTGTTAACAAGGGCACACTGTTGACTCATATTCAGCTTCTCATCCATTTTTCTGCAGAACTGCTGCTTAGCCATTTGGTCCCCAGCCTGTAACACTACATGAGATTCCTCTGTCCTAAGTTCAGGACTCCGGACTTGTCCTTGTTAAACATCATCATATTTCTTTTGGCCCAATCCTCCAATTTGTCTAGGTCACTCTGGACCCTATTCCTACCCTCCAGCATATCTACCTCTCCCCCCAATTTAGTGTCATCTGTGAACTTGCTGAGGGTACAGTCCAGCCTATCATCCAGATAATTAATGAAAATGTTGAACAAAACCAGCCCCAGAACAATCCTTCGGGCACTCTGCTTGATACCGGCTGCCAACTATATATCAGGCCATTGATCACTACCCGTTGAGCCTGACGATCTAGCAAGCTTTCTATCCACCTTATAGTCCATTCATCCCATCCATACTTCTTAACTTGCTGCCAAGAATACTGTGGGAGACCATATCAAAAGCTTTGCTAAAGTCAAGGTATATCATGTCCACCACTTTCACCATATCCATATCCATGAGCCTGTTTTCTCATCATAGAAGGCAATCAGGTTGGTCAGGGATGACTTACCTTAGGTGAATCCATGTTGACTGTTCCTGATCACCTTCCTCTTCTCCAAGTGGTTCAAAATGGAATCCATGAGGACCTGCTCCATGATTTTTCCAGGGACTGAGGTTAGACTGACTGGTCTGTAGTTCCCCAGATTTCCCTTCAGCCCTTTTTTAAAGATAGGCACTATATTTGCCTTTTTACAATCTTCTGGGACCTCCCCCCAATCACCACGAGTTTTCAAAGCTAAAGGCCAATGGCTCTGGAGTCATATCACCAATTCTCTCAGCACCCTTAGATGCATTACATTTGGCCCAATGGACTTGTGAATGTCCAGCTTTTCTATATACAGTTACATAGTCCATATTCATAACTTCAGATACAAAAATGATACTTGCATAAAAATAGGATAATCATATGCAGAAAATCAGAACTTTTTCAATGACACCTTACATATGACACCTCCCATGACTTATCTTGCATAAAATACATTATAATTATGTCATAATGACATCTTAATAATATCACTGTGAAGAATAAGAGGTGCAGTGTCACAACTATATTTGTTTTTCTGCAGCTTCCCAGACACTGTATTGGGAGTATAGTACTAAACAAATAGTTAACATCAGTGTTAGGTTTACTCTGTGCTGCAGCAAGTGTCACAAAAGAGCACAGTGCTGAATGGAATCCTTGCTGCTTTTTGTCATAAGGATCCATATGAGTGAAAGTAAGTCTTCTAAAGCATTAATGAGCTGGAATTTCCATCTGGTAACAAGGCTTTTTCACTGCTGTTGGATCCCACTTCTAAATGTAATGATCTCGTTACCTTTTGCTGTAAATCTAAGATATTTAGCTTTCACATGGCCACTGCAGTGAAGGTTCCTTTCCCCATACAGGCCATCTGGGGTCCTGTCATGACAGCTTGTTTGCCTGCAGCCTTCTCATTGCTTCATCAGGCATGTAGCAGTGCAGTGTACTTAAACTCTACAGATTCAGTATGCACACCCTTCCTTAAAGAGACAGTTGCCCAAATAGGAAGTGGTTTCACAGCAGGAATAATTTAAAGAAGGATGTTGGGATGAATAGTTAGTGTGTATACAGTGCCTTACATATATAAGTATTATTAATGCTATATATTAGAATTTAGTCATATGATAACCATTAGTGGATGTCACTACATTGAAAAAGTCCCTTCAAAAGATCTTTTTATATCACAAAGAGCCTAAAACATACACTTAAGTTGAAGCTTATATCTTTAATCCATCCCACTGTGCATGTGTGCAAAACTGATCACCAAACAGTGAGCGAACATCTTGAAACTCGCACCAACATAACTTGGATTAAAAGTTCATTACAGTTATGAGCCTCACCCCATTGAAAGTTCATGAACAGATGTTCACATGCATGTTCACAAACTTAATTTTTTTTCTGAAAATGTAGTTTTTCAGTTTTGTCTCAGATGTGTTTGTTTGGATAAAAATAAATGGCAATTTCAGAGAGGAATTTTGACACCAAACAGCTACTTACTGCAACCCATTTTACCCTTGCCTCCTCCACACCAGTAAGAGAGCCAGAATTTCATTAGTGATGTAGTTATGTAGTAAAAACTGTTTAGCTACAAAAATGATGACATTTTGTTCTGATTCAGCTTCTGATTTTGCATTGGAATCATGTTAAATCAAAACATTTGTACTTTTATAAAAGTTTAGGTCCTGAACTGCATGCAGATGTACTACCCTTGCTAATATAAGCTTCTATCACCACAAAGTGTGTTAAACACACAATTTGAAATCCTTACTTTAGGCTCCGCTCTTGCAATCAGATCTACGCAAACTCTAGTTTAGACACCCATGGAAGTTAATGGCACTGCAGAGTCCCATTGAAGACAGTGGGGCTTCAAATCTCTGCAGTGCTGCCAGCCTGGTTCAGATTGCAGGGCTGGGCCCTTAGGTTGTATTAGTTGTAACATGGTTGGTACTTTTTGCACTAAAAAGTGGTTTGTGAAAAAATGGCCGTTTTTCTATTATGGAACCATTAGTAAAAAATTGCCAGTGTTTTCAAAATTTCCCATTTTTTGCAAATGTTCCATGCCATTTTATCAGCGTTGCTGTCTGTCATTTTCCAAATCATTATGGAAATGTCTTGTTGACTGAAACTCTTGTTTTCAGTAAGAAAACATAATTTATGATTAATAAGACTTTGCAGTGACTATTTTTACAACAGTTTCTAGAAAAAAATCGGAATCAATATGAACAATTTTGTGGGGAAAAAATGGGAAATGGAAACAACTTTTAAATTTGGAAATGTTTCATACAAATAATTAGTCAGCTTGTTCTGACTGGTAGTTAGGTACACAGGTGAAAGGAAAGGCAGTCTGCTAACAGCAGAGCACAACTTTCCCTCCTTTTCTTGGCTCAAGTGAACGGTTTCCACAACTTTTTCTCCTCCTTCAGTGGTATGTCTGAATGCAAGCCCCCTTCCCATATGTGTTAATCAGTGGCTAGGGGATACACTTTTGTTTTGTAACAGTATTTTCTTGTTTAATAGACCATATTGGCTCTTGCAAACTACTTAGGATCTATTATGTAAACTCAAATATTGCCACCTACAGTATTACTCCCTAGTACCCAAATACAGTAATGAAACATCATGAAATGTCTTAAATTTCTTTGAAAGGTAATTTTTTGGATTTAAATCTCTTAGCTGTTTTGTTATTTGTTTTACTTCCAAGTACCAAATGCAAGTACAACACATTAGAACCTGAAAAATTCTCTCTTGAAATTAAGTCTTTGTGTAGTAGAAACACAGACAAGTCTGACACCAGTACATTACTACCTGATTCCTATTTAATTGTACTTCTTAAACTTTAAAAAATGAACCCACGAGGCCTGACTGACTTTTTCAGACAATTAAAATGAACATTCTTGGGTTCTGATCTGCACTATTAAGTCCATCAAATTTCAGCTTGGAGAAGAGTTTTATGGACAAGTTATTAAACCTGCAGAAGAAGAGATTTATAGTATGATGGCAATACTAAAACATTATTAACAATAGCACTGTTGCCATGTGCCACTTTGGTAATTTGACATAAGCAAAATAGTGATTGCTTAATTTAAAGATGGCTTCTTCATTTGCTTTTACTTGCTTTATTAGTACATGGCTACAGCCTGGGATGAAAAGCAGTGATGGATGAAAGCCTTTTGTTTGTTATAAATTCAGTTTGACAGGTCCAATACAGTGCTCCTAAATGTAACATTTTCAGTGCAGCATGACTCTTGTGTTTTAGGACATTATTATAAAATATAATATCTATATTTATATCTTTCTGTCTGTGTAATATTTATATTTACCAATGGAACCAGAGAAGAAAGTGCATATTAGGTGACCCTGGTTGAGAGCAGTGCAAACTTTTTCAAGATCAAAAAGGGCTAGCAAATTTTTGTGTTTAGTGGTTTTTAGATTCCCTGTTCAGGTTATTTTCCCTGAAAAAATCCTTTATTAACTTGTGTTCTCTCAAGTGAATTGTAATTTTGGTATTTCCCGGCCATATTTCTAGCCTCTCTGGATCCTTCTGTGTCATTCTTAGCTCAGTAAGGAGGGTGTTAAGTAGGACTGAACCTCACCCTGACCTTCAGCAGCTCACCCCAACCAAATGCATTATTGTTTATCATTAGCTATAGTCAATCAGCGAGTTTTCAATCCATGAGACAGTGTTTAGTGCCAATCTTCTCTGAAAGAACTTCATGATACAAATTTATTGAGACATGGATTCAGATCCTGGCCCATATTTTGGTTCCTTTGTGCTGAGGGATTCCATGACATTCACCTCTTGGTCCTTATCTGGTAGACATATCCAGGAGAAAGAGTACATTTCTACATCATGACATTCCTCAGTTACTGGAGCAGCCCTTGTGAGCCACTGGCAACCATTTGTAAGTTAATGAGCCTTAGAGATGCTCTGCTTTATGCTGAGGGACAGAGTAGCAGTGTCCAATCTTGGGATCAGGAAAGGTGGAAAAAAAGGTGAATTAATGCAGCTTTGTCCTTCCTTGAGCATAGCTAAGTCATAGAGTATTCAGGCCCATTGTGTCAAATGCTTTACTAAAATCAACATTCCTCTCATCCATTATTAATATAGTAATTTTATTTAAAAAACCATCAAGTTTGTCTAGCATGATTTGTTCTTTATATGAATTCACGCTGCTAGTTGCTCATGACTCTATTACACTCCATTAATATTTGTTCCATTACTTTACTAGAGATTGAAATCAGACTTAGCTGTATCATTCTTTCTAGCATCACTCTTCTTTCTACTGCTTTTGTAATTAGAACCACATTGGCTCTTATTTTCAGTCCTTCTGTATCTCTTACATTCTCCCTGGCATTTTATCCATGATTGTCTGTGGTTCAGTAAGTTTATTAGCCAATTCCTTTTACACCCCAGGATGCACGTCATTTGGATACTCCAACTTGTATATGTTCAGGTTTACAAAGTGCTTCTCTTTTTATTCCTTTCTAATTGTCCAAACATATTTTCTGTAGTTTTATTGTTAAAGACAGTTTCCAAAAAAAACCCCCAAAAACTGTTGAAGTATCTCAGCCATTCTAGAATCACCACAGGGATCATACCATTTTGGAATCTGTTTCCTTTTATCTCCAATAAGATAAGCACAATTGGGACAGATTAGAACTTCAATGGGAAAGTGTAAGAGTGTCTTCCCTCTCTCTGAACCTGGGCTACAGAGAGGGGTCTCTTCTATGCCAGACCAAATAACTACAAGCTGCTTCCCAGCCTAAGTTAAGTCTTTACACCCCCAAACCCCACACTCTACCAGCTGGGAAATTGGGGTATCCAAGCTGCCACCATCCAGGTGTATTTCCAAAACCCTGGAGGGGGGCACCCGGACTCCCCCAAACTCCTCTCTCTCCTGAGAGCCAGGACACTCAGAGGCTGCTTCCCTTCCCCCTTCCCCCTCCTGTTTGTTACCAAGAGAGATGAGAAACCGCCCTGAGGCTTTCACACTGTGAGCCTTCCTCTTAGACACACAGACTTCCCTGTACCTGGGAACTGGGTTAAATCCAAAGCTAGGATTCCCTTATGAGAAGAACCAAACAGTTTTTATAACTAAAAAGATTTAATAAAGAAAAGAGAATACAGCATACACTTACAATACAACTTCACAATTTAGAGTTCCCTAACTTCCCCTCTGAAAAGGTTAGCGACACTCTAAATAGGTACAGAAACTTATGGAAATCAACATATTATACTCACAGCACAGCTACTTATGAATATAGGAAGGAAAGTAGAAGTTTTCTTCCTCCATAGCTAGAGGTGAAAAACTGGGTCTCTTGCCAACGCTGGAACGGCAGGAAACTGAACTTAAAACTCCCTCCCTCCCTCGTGGCACGGAAGCTCTTATGTTACTCCCTCTCAGGTAACATTAACCCCATACAGGCAGAATAACTCTCTCCAGCACTTTACACTTATGACAGATACCTATTCATTACAAACAAGGTGCTGAAGGAAGTGGTGTTGGTGATTAAATAGATTTTTCATTCATGTTAGTCATGCGTCACGTTATGGTGCTGATACGCCATTTTTCTGTTGAGTTGTAAAATGAAGATTTCCTGGCACACTTCCCCACTCTGCGCCCATCAAAAATTTCCCATATAGTTCCAGTCATACAGGTCAGTCTTTGTTTTTGCTCTAATCTGCTGTGTAACTTGGTTGTTGTGATCTAAACCAAAGGTTGGCTATTGCATTTCAGTGGTGGGTGGGTTAATTCCTATAGTTTACAGAGTGCTTTGCATTTCTTTGAGGTGAAAGGTGTCATAATTATAAGAGACTCTTATTACAATATTACTTATTATGTTGAATGAATACACATTATGTCGCTTATATTGGTACTTCCATAAAGACAAAATTATATTTTCCAGCATGTGAGAATCATTCATAATAGCAATAAGACCCATTTTGGGGAAAAAATGTACAGAGTAATTGCCACACTGGATAAGACTCAAGAGACATCTAGTCCAGTATCCCATCTTTGACATTAACCAGCACCAGCTGCTTTAAAGGAAGTTATAAGAACTTTGCAGTGCGCAGATGTGAGGTAATCTTCCCTTGCATCGGTCTTATTCTGACCTCCAACAGTTGGAGATTAGTTTAAATTCTGATACTTGAGATTTAATGTAATATCATAAAAGTTGACTTTAATTATAACTCAGTATTCATGCTATCCATCTAAATGTCCAATCTCTCTTTGAATATTGTTAAATTATTGGCAACAATGACTTCTTGTGTTTGTGAGTACTACAGTTTAATCAAAATATTTCCTTTTATCAGGTTTGAATTTCCCACCTTTTAATTCCATTGCATGTCTCCTCTTCTTGTGTTATCAAGCCAGGGAACAGAAGTTCCTAATTTACATATTAATACGAAGTGGGATGGGGATAAAGGATTCTGTTCCCTTTACTTCCCCCTTCCAATACATTCTATATTACAAATAACATTCTAATTTTTGATAGTTAATTTCTTCCCTTTCTGTTGGCTAAATTTACTGCTCATTTCCCTAATGACTGAGTACAAAATCAAATGAGGAGAACCAACAGAAGAGCCAACTAGACTATAAAACATACATGCCTTTTGTTCAACAAAATAAAAAAGGAAACAGATATTGCCTATTTAAGGCAAGTTATGGGCAGCTTTAATTTACCTTGATTAAAACCTGGTGACTGGCCTGGGAACCCAGACCCATTGTATATTCCAGCTTCAAGCTTAGGGACCCTCTAAATGGCAACCTTTTACCTGAGCCTTTTCCTACATCCTTTCCTTCTGGTTTCCCTTCTTTCCCTCTCTACTATACAGAGAGTGTCTACAGGCTCCACCACAGCAGCCCCATTCTACAGTCAGCTTCCTGGCTTTATCCTAGCCCTGCCTGTTCCTTCTTAGCTCTATCTTATTCAGGGGTTTCTTAGGTGATCTAATGCTCCTCAATTGTGGCCTATCCAGTTAATTGGACTCTCCTCAGACTCATTAACCCTTTCTAAGCTGGTGTAGGGAGAACACCCCATCACGGTGTCTTTTCTATCCATAATTGCTGAACTTTTATTTAATAAAATTGTATATGGGCAAGGCCATGTGACTCGCTCCTCTCCCCTCCCTCCTTCAGCCCCTCCAGATGGTGATTGGCAGTAGGTTTTGGAAGTGAGTGGAAGGGGGCGCTGGAGGAGGGAGGGGAGAGGTGCTGGGAGGAGAGGGAGGTTGGTAAGGGGGGCTTGTCCTCGCCCCTCCCACCAGCCTGCCTCCCACCTCACCTCTCTTCCCGCCTCCTCATGAAGTGCAGGGCCTCCCAAAGCACAGGGCCCAGAGCAGTTGCCCCGATTCACTGTACCCTAGGGATAGCTCTGTGTGTGGATATATATATATCTTTATCTATCTACAGTAGAAGACACTTAATAATTCGTGTGTACATAAAGAAAATTACTAAAGGATCCCCCCCCCCAGCAATGTACAGGTGGTAGGACTTGGGAAGCTCCTTGTAGCTGCTAGAAAGTCTGTCCCTCATGTCAAGGTGTAGGTGTTGGGAACAGGGGGGAAGATGTTCTCCTGGGAGGAAACAGTTCTGAGCAGAGCAGATTTCCCTTTTTGATCTTTAGGACTATTTGCACCTTCCCAGGGAGAGTTGTTCCTGATGAGTAAACAGACCATGTGGCAGCTCAACTGAAGCAAACAGGCCGTGTCCTTTTTTTTTTTTTTGACAGCTCCAAAGAGTTTATTCTAAGGGCTACTCTACACTAGAAGTACACATTGATGTAGCTGTACCGCTGTAGCACATCTGGTGATGATGCTGTATGCCAGAAGTGGGCAAACTACGGCCCGCAGATCACATCCA
Organism: Sternotherus odoratus; assembly: GCA_032164245.1. Classification (NCBI taxonomy): domain Eukaryota; kingdom Metazoa; phylum Chordata; order Testudines; family Kinosternidae; genus Sternotherus; species Sternotherus odoratus. Next base: position 61,918,841 of record JAVMKO010000003.1, read on the forward strand.
GCCTGTGGGACCATCCTGCATGGCCCCTGAACTCCCAGCTGGGGATGCTAGCCCCCAGCCCCTCCCCTGCTGTTCCCGCTTCCCTGCAGTTATGCCACTGTGCGGGAAGCACTCTGGGGATGGGGATATGGGAGGGGAGGAGGAGGATTGGATAAGCATAGGAGTCCTGGGGAGCCTGTCAGCAGGCATGGGTGTGGATATGGGTTAGGTTAGCCAGGGGACAGGGAGCAGGGGGGTTGGATGGGGGAGGTTCTGAGGGGGACAGTCGGGGCAGGGGCCAGGCTGTTTGGGGAGGCACAGCCTTCCCTACCTGGCCCTCCATGCAGTTTTGCAACCCCAATGTTGCCCTCAGGCCAAAAGGTTTGCCCACCCCTACTCTGTACCGACAGGAGAGAGCTCTTCCGTCAGCATAATTACCGTATTTTTCGTCCCATAGGACGCTCCGGCGTATAAGACGCCCCCGCGTTTTCGGACAAAAAAAAAAAAAAAAGCGCCGCTTTTTTCGCGCCGCTCTCCCGTCCCCGCCGCGCGGGCGGGCTGCTGGGAGAGCGGCGCGAAAAAAGCGGCACTTTTTTTTTTTTGGTCCGGCCGATATTCGGCGTATAAGACGCCCCCCCTAATATTGAAAGTATTTTGGGGGGTTAAAAAGGCGTCTTATACGCCGAAAAATACGGTACTCCACTGTGAGAGTCAGAAGCCATTTCAGCAGGAGAGTGTCTCCTACCAATATAGTACTGCCCACACTGGCACTTAGGTCAGTGTAACTTGCATCTCTTAGGTGGCTGCTTTTTCACACCCCCGAGTGACATAAATTATATGAACATGAGAGGTAGCGTAGACTTGCCCTAAGGTTATTTTTGCCTAGCTTCTCAATGGGACTTTATCAGCTGGGCAGCAGTCCCCTTTCCAGTTACTCTAGCTTCTAATTTTTTATTTTATTTTTAAATTATGGCAACACAATCAACACTTCATTAATGTTCCTTCTTAAATTTCAGCTCCTTCAGCACCAAAGACAATTGCTTTATAGCACATGACACAGGTAATCCAAACAATTCTGCTGCTACATTTTACATTCACCTCCTCCACCAAACACATAAAAAGTGAAAGGACGGTGATAATTAATGGAAATAGGATAGTTGGGTCATTTGCAGCTTGCCGTCCAAAAGCGTTTAGCTTCTGGATAGATAGTTTGCAATAATATGCAGTGCCATCCTCGCCTATCTCCATTCCTGAATATTGTCCCGCCTCATCTTTGGTTTAGGAGGCTCAGATTGCATCTTCTCCTTTTGTGATGTTCAGTTACAAAATACAAATGCCAGTGGGAATTGTCGTAATGACACAGTATGAGGACACAGAAATACTGGATCCTTTGTAAAGTACTTTGAGATCTGTCAATGAAAACAGCTATTTAAGATCTAGGTATTATTTTTGTTAGAACTATATGTTATATTTCTTATTTCCTCTTGAAGAGTAAATGGCAATCAGACTGACTGACGACTCTAGCATGCTTCCTGCATTTCCATTTTTCTTTAATGCAGTAGTGGCTGTAGAGGCAGAACACTTTGCAGATGAAGGTCATCCTTTAGGGAGACAAAACTTCAGAGAAGTTAACAATATACATTTAAAAGATCATACATGAAGATAGATGGTATAATCTAAAAGTAATTATGGGGGAAATGCTTCAGGGGAAAACCATGTCATTCTCCTAATCTCTTTGTAGAGAAATATAGTGTTTGGCACAGCCCTGCTCTGTGCCTGACATTATCATCATAACATATGGGGGCTCATCACTACTTACTTTCCTTTTCTGACGCACTGTTGGATGTCTTTGTGCATACAGTGGTATGTATCCAAAGCCCATATCCCAGTGGGCACACTAGCCTCATTCAAGTTATTCTGTTTGTTCAGAATGAATTATCCAACTGGGGGAGCCCTTTCCCTGTCTGTGGAGTACAGGCATTGTAAGTCAGTACTTGTGATGGTCACAGGTAAATCCCAGAGTGAAATGGATTCTTGATGTGTATCTGGCTGACACTGCAGCTGAATTAAAAAGATGAACAAGACCAGTTAAAAATCACTAGGGTCTGAATGCCACTGACTTACATCTGTTGAGAACAAGTTCTGCTTCACAATATTATCTTACAGTTGCTAAGGGAAAAAAGTCTGCATATATTTCCCACCTCCTTCCCCCACCATGTTTCACATTCAATCTTTAAACCAATGATTCCTTGGCAAATACATTGTACAATTGTGAGTCTCAGAAAATAAAAAATGTAGTTGTGATTTCTCCAAATATAGTTGGGAGCCCTAAACTTTCAGTTGTTCTGCAGGGGATTCTACAGAGCAAATTATATTGAATAACATTGAGTCTCTATTTTTTCATTTAAATAGATCGGTCTATTTACTTAATAAATACTGGTCAGAAGTCAGCTACTTCAAATGCAGATAGTGACTGTGATACATATGTTTCAAGAGCATAGAGTTCAAACATGTAGTCCTGCATGTAAATTTCACAAAGGAACTGGTTATGACTCCCTGTTCCTACCTTGTCCTAATGTGCACTGGCTAGCTACGGCTCCCCAGGCACCTCTGGGAGCTTGGAATTGCCAGAGTGCAGCAACACTCCAGCCAGGCAGAGAGACCATACGGTAGTAAAGAACTGGGCTTGTAATCTCTAGTGCCACAAAACCCTGCTACCATCGTGCTCAGATTCTTGAGAACAACGGGTCACATACACGGCTAATATTTTTAGAAAATGCAGCTCTGTGGATACAGGTCTTTGCACTGTTCTAGAGAACATAGTTTTGAATTTAATTTGAACATATTTTCAGCTAAATAGGTTTCCCACATAGGTTAGTGCCCAACCGTATTGTCTCTCTAGGTTTGATGTAGTTTGGTTTACAGTCATTTTAAATATACTGATGCTGTTAACTCTGGGGTTGCTAACCCTCCGGGATTGGCCTGGACTCTCCAGGAATTAAAGATGAATCTTTAATGAAAGATTCTGTCATGTGAAGAAACCTCCAGGAATACATCCAACCAGAATTGTCAACCCTAGTGAAAAGTATATCAGAAACTGGTTTAATTAGAAACTTGTTTTTAAATGAACTCACACTGAGTTTTCAAACAAGATTCAAAACCTTGACCCTGATATTGCAAGCACTCATGCACATGCTTCCATTAATAGTTCCTTTGAGTTCAATGGGACCAGTAACATCTAAAGCTAAGCACATACTGCGTGTTTGTAGGATCAGACCTCTAGTGTGTAATCAGTGCTGTTTTTCTATGCTTCTGAGTATGTGCAAGCATTTTGAGTACTCTTTTAGGCTGGCATTCAAAATCCACGGTAGAAGATTGTTTGATTTCCTTTATAATAAAGTAGGCTTTAGTAAGAGTACTTGGACTATTATACTTGGTATTTATTATCTATTGTTATTGTTTGTATTGCAGTAGCATTTCAAGGAATCAATCAAGGACAGGTCTCCACTGAGCTAGGTGCTGTACAAACTCATCGCAAGAGGCAATGGAAGCCTAAGGGGTAGTCTGTACAGACATGTTTTATACTGATATAAACTAAGGTGTGAATTTAAACTGATGTATTTACACTGCTATAACTCCCTGTGTGGGCCCTCATAGTCTGGTGTGAAGACTTTTCTTTGCTTTAGCTTATACCACTTTGGAAGGAATTTCAGCTAAACTGCATAAAAGCTACTCTTATATTTTAATAAGAATGTCTACCTGTGGAAGGGACAAAGCATCATGTGTCACAGGACTTTTTGTCTCTTCTGCAAATCCAGACTAACACAACTACCTCTCTCATTCTTGACTACCTATGGAGTTATAGTTGTATTGTTATATTGGTTTAAGTATACTGGTATAACTGGCAAAATTTTCATGTGTAGACAAGCCCTAATTTAAATTAAATCATAACAAGTGACAAACAATAGGAGAGAAGAAGGAGGGGAAGGCATGGCTGTGCTGGCAGTAATATGTTCAAGTAATTACATAGACTAGCTATGTGTACAATTTCAAGCGGAGATATCTACAAGCATTTTTATATGTACAGCTATTATTAGTTGTCCACTTTCTTACACTTCAAGGCAACTGCACCTTAATCTTCCCATGGTCCACCAACGGCACCCATTAGGCTGCCCAGCCATCGTCTCTTGAGTGGAGACCCACATCTCTCTCCCTCCTGACTGGGGTTTTTCCAGGCTGCACAGTCCCCTGCCTACACTCAGTTTCCCCAACAAGCCAGACTGCTTAAATGGCCTGCATCTACACTTTGCTCTCTTTTCAGAGGTAATAAACAGTGCAAGTCCCCACAGTTATAAGTTACCACATAGCCTTTGTCAAGCAGGCACATTTATTCTTAAGGGGAAAGCAATGCAGAGAACACATATTAAAACAGTAAAAGTACCTAAATGAATGCTGTATGCTTACCAGAGATCATCCCCGACTGCAGCCTTGCGCTCTGGGAGGTGCCAGTTTTTCCAATCCTTCTGCAGGGCCTGTCCATTAGCTGGATCAGAAAGAAGGCCCCAAGTCAGTTTAAACTCAAGCTGTTGATCCAAAAGTCCTTTCTGTGTTTGTTGGTCCCTGGAGAATCTAGTCTGAACCAGTTTATGCAAGTACCTGCAGATGGAAGTACCTTCGTAGAGGTGCTATAACCTGAGTGAATTTACCCCCCACTGTTCACATTCCTGGGAGGGCTGTGCTAACCCTCCTCCATTTTCCTGTGGTCAGCCATTCCTGTGGCTCATGCACCAGGTGGAGCATAGACTCTGTCAAGCCTTTTTTCCTAAAATGAGAGTTCAGTCCTGCCTACTTAGCTGTGTCTGGTTCAAAGGGTTTGGATTCTTATACAAATCTTTCATCCATCCATATCTTATGGCTGAATGACCTTTGTATTATATTACAGTATATAATATTTATAGTACAAAAAGGGGTTTCTTAATTATATATTTACCTGATAGCCTGTAATCAGAGACTGGTGAGTAATTACAGCTTTGAAAATACATGTTATTTAGTGACTAGTTCATGGCTTCTTTGGAGTCCTGAGTGACTATTCTGTAATTATGTAATTTGGACATTTTTCAGAGAATATGTTTTTGTATTCAGTCATCTGTAAGGGATAGGAATCTGCAACTGGGAGTATGCTGCTTTTTTGGACATCTCGTAGGCTACCCTGTCATGAATTGAGAGAGCTGCATCCTTCTGAGAAGTGAAATAGGAAATACTGAACTAAATTCATACAGTAGGTAGCAGTTGTAATTCCTGCTTCCCGTTGTAGCCCTTTACTAATGTGATGCGAACTGCAATGTTCAGGAGAAGATAGTCAGTATTTTTGTTACTTTGGACATGAAGGTGACCACAAGGTAGCATAGATGTAATGGCTTCTCTATCGGGAGTCAGCCATTTATTTTTCCCGTCTGTATGAGCTCTGCCAATAATCTGCACAGCACACTAGACATTATATTATCTTATGTGATATTATATTTAATTTACTAGACCTACCAAAGTTTAGTGGATTGAATTCAGGGCTGGAGTCCAAAACTTCTGAGTTCAAAATTGCTGCTCAATCAGTGATTTCAATTTATAACTTTGGGCAAATTACTTATACCTCTTTTACCTCAGCTTCACAATCCATAAAATTGAGATCTCACTTACCTATTTTACAAGGGTACTGCTAGGATTCATTGATGTTTGTTTAATGTTTTGAAAATGTAAAGGACTATATAGATATGAAATAGTATTATTTTTTTCTGACAACAGAGCCTCCCCTACGGCAAGGAATACGGCTATTCCTTCTCTCTCTCTCCCTTTGCCCGTCACCCCCCAGCTGGGGTATGGGCCACCAACTGGTGTTGGTGTTTCAATAGCAATTGGTTCCCTTACGGGGTGGAGTTGCTAGCCCCACGCCCACGTTAAGCCTACAGCACCTGGTATTCCCAGGAGGTCTCCCATCCAAGTACTGGGCTATTCCTTAGAGTTTACATAATCACTTTTTTCTTTCTCTCGCCTTTTCACATTTCTTTCCTCTGGCCAATTGATACATGTAGCTTCTCTTTCTGAATCAGCCATCAATACTTCCCCTTAGGAAAGAATGTGTATTAATACCTAAGAGGGATGTATTGGATACCCTCCTCATCCTGTGTGTGTATGAGCATTCAGAGAAGGTTTCATTTGATCATTCTACTTAGGGACATTTTCCAGCTCTCATAGCTATTCTAAATTGTAAACCTGCTCTTCTGGTATATGCTGTGTCATATGTATCCTGCCAGCTAATGCTCTATAAAACCTTGAGAACAGGTCTCTCTCTATTGGCTGGGGAGAATCTCAGCATTGCCCTCTATTCCAAATGCTTCTATGACAAAACGCCTCTAGTTCCGCTCAATTTCCTATTTTAACAAGTAGAAATGGAGTTTAAAAAAGAAAGAAAGGGAGCAAAATGAGCTGCAATTATGGTGGCACTTGCGGAAGACATCACAACAGCATTTGTGTATCTCACTGTGTATTTCCATTGCTGGGAGAGGCAATTGTAGTAACAGTTTGTTACAAGACCTTAGCAGAAATCACATGTGAGCACACTAGGGTTGGGAGTGGAAAGAGGAAAAAAAAGGATGACCTTTTAAATTGCAGCAGAGCCAGTGTACTTGTGCCTTATCAGTACACTCCAATTTGGCCAATTAATTGGGCTTAAAAGAGGGCATCTGAGCCCTGCAGGAGGAGAGACCTGGTGAATGAGGATTGCTTTACAGCACACACTGAGTCAGTCAGGGAAAGTCTTGGAAGGAAGCTGTAGCTAGTTCCTAGGAAATGAAAGCTAAAGACAGGACCAGGCATCTTCTGGAGCTATCTCCTGATATCTCCAGGCAGGGCCAGAGGCTGGATCCAGTGGAGCTGTGAGAGGGCCAAGAAGACTGAAGGATTCTCTCCTAGCAAGGATGCCACCAGTTGAGAGATTGTAGGTTTCCCCTTGAAGAGTGGGCTTGCATTCCCATTGGAAAGACTAGGGTGGATCTCCAAGGACCAAAAGAGGGTTGAAGAAGAGTCCAGACATGGTTGAAAGGTGCCAGGGTGTGATATGTGAGTCATTGTGGGACAAGGTGTCAGGTGATCTAAATGACTATTTGCACTGGGGGTGATGAATTGATTTTTACGATGTGACTTTTGTTATGGACTATTTTGCTCACAAAGTTTTAATAATAAATCAGCCCCAAGAGGGAATTTATTGAGAGAAAAGCACCTGAAGTGAAGTTACTGAGTTACCTGAGAGGCAAAATTAAGGCAGAGGGTGCATGTGTCTTAACCATTATGCTGTGGCTTGCTGCAGGGGAGATTAGGAGTAGGTGCATACTCTAGGCGGGATAGTCCTGTGAGGAGGGATTTGGGCAAAATGAAAGCTTCTCTACTGTAAACTAGTTTATGCAACAAATTTAATTCCTGCCAAAATAAATATCCACCTTAAAAGAATACCACCTTTAACCAAAAACATAATCATTAACAACAGATCTGTAATATTAAAAGTATTGCATGCTTGCATAGGTATGTGTTTTGTATATATATTTCACAAATTTCCTGTAGAGAATGTAGTACAGAACTATATGATCTTAAAATCCATTACAATGTCACAGTAGACAAACTTTAATGATTGCTGTAAAATTAAAAATATCAGTGTGTTACATGATACTGGTGAAACATATGGTAGATTGCAGTGGGAAATTATTTTAATTCCAATGAAGATGAAGAACAAATTATTTAAACAATTCTTTAAGATGGCTCATAAGACCATTACTGCTGCTGAGCGTTCAGGATTTACCTTACTCCTAAGATAAATAGAGTATGTTATTTGTCCGCAGTCAAGCATTTTCTTCAGGTGTACTGAGAAACAGAGCTAAAACATTAACTGCATGTGTGTGTGTGTGTGTGTGTGTAAAAGCCCATAATAGACAATTTTCTTCAAATTATTGTGTAAAACATTGCAGGTATATTGAGATAAGGAGGGAGAACTTAATCAGGAGTCTGACTATGTATGTATTAGATTGCCCATTTCTATTTGTTATGAGAGAGTATTTGAATGCTAGCAGACAAGTCTTCCATTTCATATTTTGGAACTCTGGGGGAAAAAAATAATTTATCTACGAAAGGGCTGATTGAGGAATTATGGGGCCCTGTTAGTCTGTCATTCATTGACTGTCAGGTAAGTACCCTCATAGTATCATGTAATTCTGATTGGCAGCTGTTGGGTGCTCACCCTCATCTCATTTTTTCTCTTAGAAAATTGCTCACTTTCATCTTATTATCTCTCCACTTTCTGTAAGTCATAGCCTTAAAGCAATCTGGCAGTTTCTGACAGAAGGAAGTTGGAAAATAGGTAACCCGGAGAGTACTGCATCTTCATTCTGAAGCTTTCTCCTGCTATTGCTGGTGCTGCTACTGTGGCTGCTATTCAAAATATTGTGAGGCAGAGCTTCATAGTAAATCATTCTGTCAGTGGAGTTTGACCACAGTTAACTAATCGATATCTGATTAGATAAAATGTATCTCTCCCTAAATTGCTTGTGAATGTGGGTTTTTTTAATATGCTTCTAAGGAGCTGTGTTTTCCCATTACTGTTGGGCCCACTTAATTTGATAATATATATTATGTATGGATTATCCCACATTGCCAGACAAATTGGCTTTTAGCGACCTTTTTGTCAGTCACTTGCATTTAGTGTTGCAAATACTGGATTTATATTTCTATTTTTCTGTGCGTAAATACATGTACTATGGGCATAAAAGGAAAGAAATAACATTCTTGTCATCTTTAGATTATACCTCTTGTAAAGTTATGCCTGCATGAGTAACAGTGTTAAGGGGATGCTTGCTTTAGTGTGCAGTTAGCTCTGTGTATGAATCAACAGAACCACCCAATGTTTGGGTGGATTTGAAACTTCCCTTGGGGTACTCAAGATAGATGTGATTTTTCTTTTTATTTCCTCCTATTATAAAATAACTAAGTGTTTAGTATGCTACAAAAATGTAGTTTGTGGGACTGGATGATTTAGGGGACTGTTAATGGGATTAAGATGATCAGGTGTCCTGATTTTATAGGGACAGTCCCGATATTTGGGGCTTTGTCTTATCTCTCTCTCTCTCTGCCCGTCACCCCCCAGGCGGGGTATGGGCCACCAACCACAGAGCATTCCACCTCTGGTTTGGTGTTTCGGTAGCAAGTTGGTTCCCTACGGGGTGGAGTTGCTAGCACCACGCCCATTGTCTTATATAGGCTACATTAATGTCCACATCACTAAAGACAACACAACAGGTAGGACTAATTGACTCTCTTGATAGCAATCTCAAGAGAGCCAGGAATTGAAAGGATTGTGGAAACTCTGAAGTATTCCTTCAACTCAGTGATGGTTCCCAACATCAAGATTAAATAACATGGGTAGGGCAGTCCATGCTCCTTGGATAAATGCAGGACTTCATTCACTTGGGTTGTAAATCTGCCTCCTTTCCCATGGTACTGTAATTAAAAAATACACCTCACCGGGCAGAAAACAAAATGGTGATCATCTGGAAAACACTCTATCTAGTTTATTGCTAAGAGCTGTCCTTTTGTATATAGAGAGACTTTATTTTGCAGCCAATCATTTGTTATGGGGGAAAAGTTATTTTTGTGCTCTTTCACTTACATGTCTCCTATCAAGAGAAATGGTGAGGAATTCACAAACTTGGGAAACTGTCTTCTGAAAAGGTGTAAATATAATTGTATCTTTATGATTCACAGCGGCAAGTTTCATGTAGTGTTGCAAAATTCTAGCTGTCCATATGACCAGGGCATGTAATTCTTTTTTTTTCTCCGATTGAAGATAAAATATAATTGATAGAGGTGGTTGGGAAATTTTTTGACAAAACAATTTTTGTTTGAAAAATTTGATTAATTTTAAAGTGATTTTTTTTCATGAGATTATAGTAGTTTTGATTATTTTTTGTCAGGAACGGTGTCCAGGTTCAGAACAGAATTTCAGAGGGAGAGGCTCTCCTCAGAATAGCCAGTAGTCCAGGAGAGCGGGCACTCCCCTGGGATATAGAAAATCCAGATTCAAGTCCCTGATCTGGATAAGGCAGTACAGTGACTTGAATCTGCAACTTCCACAGTCCAAGTGAGTGCCTGATTTACTGAACTATAGGCTGTTCTGAGGTGGCTTTTTGTCTCTCTGTTGTTTTGCAAATAATTTCAAAGGGTCTTAGTTTTGTCCTGTTGCAGCGTGGGAAAATATTTGAAATCTCAAAAAATGTGCAGGCCAGGAAAACTATTTCCCACCAGCTCTAATCAATGACATTCTTACCATTCATCACATTGAAAGGAAGGGTGAGAAAACAATGTTCTAAACATTCATAATTTGGCACAGCTGTTTTTGTTGCAAGGAAATGTGAGTACATGTGGCTAATTCGGTCCTGGCACATCTGTTTAAAAATTAACTTATAATCAGGATGGCCTGTAAAGTCTTACACATAAGTAAAAAAAAATGCAAATGAACATTTCCTTCAAATAGGAGGTTGTGACAGCTGTTACCACGCATGTGGTACAGACCAATGGGGAATCTAAAAGTTTGCTTTCAATATAGTGATAAGAACATCCGTGTTGATATGTATAGGCACTCTTCCACAAGTAAATTTAGATAACTATGCAGATGGAGATAGCAGAAAGTTAAATTAGTCAAGAACAAGATGAACAACTGCATGACAATTTCAAGAAAAAGACCAGGTGACTAAAGATGCTTTAAAGAGCTCCATAAGTATTTATTTTATTTCACTCTTGATCTGATTCATACCAAAGCCACAGCAATTTGTTGATGCAAGCCACACAGTGACAGAAAGCATTCAAAAAGCTTTCAGGAAGACACTTCTAAAACTCATTGCCATTTACCCCTTTAAGCTCATGATAAAAAGCAAATATCTGGAAGCCTCCAAAATTGATATATTTCATTCAATTGTTTTCAAGGGAAGAAGTGAAAGACTGTGAGCCAGGAATAAAAATATCACATCTATACACTCATTTCTTTCCCTCTGACATTTCATCATTGCTTTTAATTAATCTGTTCTTGGTGATAATTAGTCTATCCTTGGTGTATTGTTCATTGCTGGTAAAAGGAATGATGGGACCAAACAGCTCCAAGAGGTTAAGCTCTTCTTACTCACATATATTTGGACAAAAATATTATATAAAGTTGTATGTCAAAAAATCATATTTTTGACAAGAAAATGCAATTCTGTATGAAAAGCACAGAAGGCCTACAAAAATAATATCCATTGTCTTTAGGTGCTTGACAACAGAGCTTCTCATTGTTTTCCTTCCAGAACCCCAAATCCAGTATTTAAATAGTCTTGACCCATTCAAATAGCTAATGGTTATTTATAATAATACATTTCTAAACACCGTGTCATAGTAAGCCATGAGGACTCAGCCATTGAAGCTAATTCTTCTGGAGGAGAAATGTGTCCAGCCTCGATTCCTGTTTATTTTTCTTCTTCTCCCCTGCTTTTAATAATTTTAGAATTTGAATTGTGTAACCCAACAGCCTTCCCCCATTATCCCCTCTTCACACAGATTCCTAGTGCCAAAATCCCCTTTGGGCTCAACTGAGAGTGTGAGAAACAGTTTGCCAGAGTATTGGAAATCACATCTGTCCTCCAGTCACACTTGAAAACACAAAAAGGATAGTGCATACTGGTACCATGTTTCCCTAAGAAAAGGCTTAAAGAGATGCAATTCCCTGTATCTGACGTGTCCTCACACACTTGAGCTCCTCTCCCCACCTGCAGGATCCTAACACAATTTGAGGTGATAGAAATGTAGCACTGCCTACCAGTGGTTGATATTTCTGAAAGGGGGAAAACAAAAGAAAAGTAAGAAATGTGCATGAAAAATAAATAGGTAAATAAGCCAGATTTTCAGTGGGGAAAAAAATGTTGTTTTTGTTTTGATGTTCACTAACCAGAGTGTGTGGGGGTGGGGGTGGATTTTTTGTTTTTAAATTTTAACAAACAAAGGGGGAAAAGAAACATGCGTCAAAATGGAAAATGTATTGTAAGGCTGCCTGATCATTCAGAGATGATCATTTAATTGTAGGTTGCATCAGTGTCACATGCACAAATGTTTCTGTTCCTTCTCAAGTTAAATTATTGACTAACCATTTCTGTGAATAATTTGTATAATTCTCAGATACCAAAATAGTGTTACTTTATTTTAAGGCAATGAACTGGCCTTCTTTTATGTCTGTGGTTTGTGTTTTCAAGTGTGAATGGGAATACTAAATGAAACAAGTGCTCCCAGCAAGATTTTCAAAGCATTACTGCCCAATTTTCTCTGATGAATTTTTCATTTCTTCATAGATCCTTGCCCTTATTATTATCTAACACCCTTTTTCTGACCCTCACTATTGCTGTACATTCTATCCTACTGGGAGCTCAAGCAGCCAAACTCCAACCATCTGTCAGCCACTTTGAAACTGTAAGTCATGAGCTCGATACCGGGCAGTGACTGTCCTTTAAAGGGCCAAATCCTGTTGTTTGGAACAGACATTCTAGGACTGAGGAACAATATCATCATCTCCAACTGACTGAGTTGCCTTTGAAGCATGATCACGCCTTCTGAAAATCATAGGAGGGAAGAGCTCTTTTCCATTTGGGGGCTTGGATACTGGATCAGTGCAATGCATTGATCTGCAGGCTTTACTCTCAGCTCTCCCATAATCACTCTCTGCATGTTCCAGTCCATAGTGGATTGTGCTGGTTGTCACAGAGTTTCCCTTCATGTGCTCTTAACACCATTCATATAGTAGGGATAGAGCATTTCTCCCAGTAATCCCTGAGGCCTCCACTAGAAACACTCCCATGAACTGATGATTTTCCATTAACAATTACGAGTTTTAATGCATGAGTAGAGATGTTGGCAAAGGAGTGTTTTTCAAAGTATCAGGAGTTAGCACACTGTATGTTATGGATGGGGTGAGGTGCGGAAAAGGAGATGAGTAAAGAGACATACTTACATGCAAAGCAGAGTTGGTAAAGACACAAATAAGATCTGCATGTGTAATGTATCAGACTTTTTACCATCCTCTTCTCCAAATTCTCTTAGCAGCCCTTCTGATGGATAAGGAGATGCATTCATGTTTGCAGTATTCCCTGTTTGAATGTAAGAATGATAAATAGAAAAATAAGTTTTGTTCCCCACAGTACAAAATTGGAAATCATCATTATTGAGGCATGATGGAAACTCTCCAATTTTTGACCAGGGAGAGAGGGGTGAAAGATCTAAGATGATAAATATGAGTAAACAAGGACAAAGGCGTAGCAGTATTTTGACTGAGTGAAAAATACAGGCTAATGAATGATGAGTCTGTGGAGGAAAGGAAAATTTCAGATCTTTCAGTTAGTAGTATTAATTTACATGATTGGCATTTAGGGGGCAGAGGATGCTATAGCTGTCTGGGAACTCAGAGGCTTGGGGTTGGGACCTGGACGTCACATCCAAATGATCCTTGCAGGACTCCCAAAGGAAGGGTGAGGTACATTGTATCTAGGATGTTTTATTGTTTTGTATAATCTGTATTCACCTGTGCTTTTCATGACTAAGTATGAGAACATAAATATGTTGCTTGACTGTGTGTGTGTTGACTGCTTCACAATTATTGCATGCCCTTGAGAGATTTAAATTGTAAATCAAAAACCTGTTGAGTGGAGTTCTGGGAGAGGGGTGTGTTTAAGTATTGGAGAGTCAGTGAAGTGCCCAGCGGAGCTAGGTGGATGGACAGCAAATTCCTATCACTCGGAAGGGGAGTGCCAAATAGATGGTCTGTGCTGTGAGGGTGCATGTAGGGACCCAAGCCTGGAATAGTGGCTGGACTCCAGTCAGGTTCCATGAGCTTGAACACCCCTGGGATTCCAGAGCAGAGATTTGGCTTCCTGTCATGGCAATCCTGGTTAGCAGCCAAGAAGGAGTGCTCACTAGATAGGATGTGATTGATTGTATTTATAACTTGATTTACTTTCCCCAAGACAGTACACTTTGGAAAGTGGTCCTGTAAGATAAGCAAAAAGTGTTAACCAGGTTAGATAAGCTTAGTACAGCAGAGATCCTATCTGCAGAATACAAACATCCTAATTCATGTCTCTTCTGTGGTAGTTTATCGGATGCAAATTAAGTTAAGTCACCATATATATGGACTCCCCTAATTGGTTATGTCCACATTAGCATCTGGCTTCCAGCTTGCCAATATACCAGATACTTACAAAACCCTGGCCAGAATGTTATTCCTCTCTGCGCCCAGTCCATAGAGGATATAGGTCTGTTGAGCTCTCTCAGTCAATCCTCAGTATGTTAGCCAAGATGGCAGCTGTTACAAGTGTATACTTAATGACTGTGTGCATCGTTGGTTTTCTCTATTCATTTTAAATTTATATTTTGTATATCTAGTCCTTGAAAGATGCCAGTTTGACAGGAGAAGAAACTGAATTCCATGAAGCACAGTGCAAACTTAGTGTAGTGAAGGGCCAGCATCCTTTCATAGTCCCCTGCCTCTACATTGTCCAGCATCTGCTTCACACTGTTCTAGCAGTAAAAAAGTGGTTCCATTTCTAATAATAATTTAGTTCTTAGGCTTTGTGCTGAGACTGAAGGCTCCATACTGTGATATATTCTTAACGAGAACACCTATGGTACTTGTTCGAATCTTGTCTGAGATCATTCAGTTCATATATATTTTTCTCCTATTAAGTGAAAACAGATTCCTTCTCAGCACCTGCCAGGATTGGGCCATGGGAGAGGAATAATAGGGGCAAAAGAGGTTTCATAACTATACTAGGATTATTGAAATTAGAGATGTGAAAGATCTAGTAGATTACCAGGCCATCTTCTAGCAAGTTCTGGATAACCCAGCATTCTTTCTGCCCCAGAGAGATGCTGATGCAATTGATCTTGGATAGTTAAGCACGTCTATATGCTATGGGACAGTGGTACTCAAACTTTTCCTGTCATGACCCCCACCCATTTACCAGTAATGGAATCTGTCTGTGCCCCTATTAGGACAAACTCAGTTTCCCTCACTCCTTCTCACCATGTATTCTTCCTCACCAGCAATCACATAGTTAAACTCCCAAGGGTTGTAAATCATTCGCTTGAGGCTTTAGAAGTTCAGTGCAATAGTGCTTGACAACAAGTTGTTTATGTACTGTTATCTATACCGAGAATGTGACCTTGCCTAAACAATTACAGTCTGTAGGCCTCACTAGATGAGCTAATGTGTTCTATCCCCAGATTGCATTATATGTATGTAACGACTTTGCTAGAGAATGAATAGACTCTTATTCATAAGCTTGTTGGCATCATGTAAGCTTTCTCAAGGTCCCCACACCAGGTGCCTCAAGAGGGCACTGACCTAGGACTGATGTCAGGGTTTGCTGATGCGCATGCTTCAAGTAGGTCTTTCCCTCCCTCCACCCATTCCCCTTCCATTTGAATATACTCTATAAAAGTCTGCTTGGTACTGATAATAAACGGAGCTGCTGCTAACCCCTTTCTTGACCGAGAGGAGGGTGCCTCAGTTTCCCCTTTGATCAAAGTTGAGTTGTGTGTTTCTTCAATGGTCTCTGACAGCTTGTGAGCTTCTTGCCTCAACTCCGTCACAGCAATCCGGAGTGTAAAGGTAAGGGGGAGAGATGGGCCATTAATCTTTCCCTGACACCTCCACTCCATTATTGCATAGCCAAGGCTTCCTTGGCAGAGTAGTTTGGGCGGGAGGCAGAGCTCGGGGCAAATGGGGGAGGAGCTGGAGCTAAAGGTGAAGCTGGCCAGGGGGTGGAGGAGAAATAAGGGCAGAGTTGGGCTGGGGGTGGAGTGGAGCTGGGGCTCAAGGCAGAGTGGAGCTGGTGATGGAACACAGATGCAGTTGGGCTGGGAGAAGAATGAAGCTGTGACTGGAGACAGAACTGGGATAGGGGTGGAGCATGGGGCAGGGTGGAGCTGCTTCTGGGGCCAGAGTTGGTGTGGGGGCAGAGCTGGTCTGGGTGGAGCGCTCTCCCCACCTCCTGTGAGAGCTGGTCTGGGCCCTTCTGTACACCCCTTCTCCCTGAACATTCCCCTCTGCCCCCTTAGCAGTTTGGGGACCACTTATTTAAGGGCATGCATACGTGGCAATGAGAAACTCATGGCAGCAAATGTCAGAGCTCATGTATAAAGACACAAGCTTTCACTAAGATACTAAAAATAGCTGAGTAGACATTGAGGCTTGGACTCTAAAGCCTCTTCCCCTCCACCCCCAATCCCTAAGCTTTGGAGCCTGTGCCTCAGCTTGAGCCCATACATCTGTGCATGTGTCTTTAGTGCCAGAATTATTACTTCCTTTTCAGATCTCCAATAAATCAAAAGTTTTAGTTTAGCATGTAGCACATAGCATTTAGTATCTCCAGATCAAATGCATAACGTATAGCTAATGAAGGACTTCTGTAATATGAGCGGGGTTGAGGAAGGGAATAAATTTATTATCATAAGAGAACTGAAGAGTTTTATGAAAATATATACAAGCAATATCTTGAATCTAGCAAGTGATTTCATGGTTCTTTTAACAACCAAGAGTAAATAATCAGTAAAAGAGGGTGGCTATAAAAGCAGTAAATAAAAAGGTAAAAAATCAATTGAAACATTTAATCCAGGAATCTCATTTCTGTATTCCTGAATAAATCCTATATCCAAAAGGTATGTTTTAATATCAATCTTCTTGCTTATGAGCATTTGTAGTTCAGATTAATTGAAAACAAATAAGCAACAGAAATGAATATGGGCTGCACTTCATATTATACCTTAAAAGGATCAGATCTATACAGTGTGCATTTTAATGGTTTAAAAAGACCAAATAGTGTATCACCTGAAGATACTATTTATAAATCCTTCATTTATAAGACATGATTAATAGAAATATCTTGTTTCCTAATCAATTATTGTAATATACTATATGTAAAAAGCAACATCAAAGTTGAAACAAAACAAACCATCCGTTATATTCTCGTACAAATAATTGAAATATAAGTATTCCTGTTTGCAAATGCTTCACAGAAGCTTCCCATTCTAAATATTTTGAAATTATATGTGAATCTATAATATTTTCCAATCGTTTTCTAATCCTGTATTTGAAAAATGAACACGTATTTATTCATTATGAAAATATCTATAATTTACACTGTTAAATTATTTCGGTTATAAGAGTCTAGGTATTAACCCATGCATTCATCATTAGTACAGCTATTTAAAGTGAATACAATTTTTCTAGGTATCACAGATGTGTGGCTGTCATTTGTGCTTAACAGTATGGAATTTGAGGATTACATTTATCTCCTTTATTTGTTCATGTTATTTCATTCATATGTCTTCACATTTGTATTTATTTATTGCACGAGAATAATGTCATTGATGGTCTTCTGTCTTGGAGTTAGAAACCTATTTGTGCCCCTATTTATAGATTCCAGGCTCAGAGCCAGTTACCTTGGAAACTATTTAAAGTGAATCTTCTTGATGTGATAGAACAAATAGCCACCAAACTGCCTTCTTTCCTCCTTCATCTATAGCTGCACATAGCCTGATGCTAGCAAACTGGCATACCCAGCTTCTGTATCACTGTAACTCCATCTCTTAGCTAATCAAGATAACACTATCAGATCATTTTCAGGCTGAATGATATATAAAGACAATGTTGTATTTCTAGACACTCCCATTAACAGCTGGCATTTGAAGCACTGTGGTTGTCTGTAGCTATATTATAAACATAGTTTTCAAACAGCATCAGTAGCTACTGTCTTTCTTTTTCATGAACTACAAATTACCGGAGCTGTGGGATCAATTAAAATGGGACTGAGAAAGCTTTCTTTAATAATAATAATAAATA
The DNA here is from genome assembly GCA_032164245.1 of Sternotherus odoratus. NCBI lineage: Eukaryota > Metazoa > Chordata > Testudines > Kinosternidae > Sternotherus > Sternotherus odoratus. The sequence goes on from JAVMKO010000003.1 coordinate 61,936,770, forward strand.
ATAATAATAATAATGCTTCTAACATGCCAGTTTAAGGGATAGGTTAATTCCAATAATTTGTGGTATCTTTAGGAAATAAAGTTGTATTTATAAGTTGCTAATATTCTGTTTTTGTTATAAGGCCAAATCCTCAGCTGACATTAATTGATATTGTTTTATTGAGGTTCATAGTCTCCTAAGGACTATGGTTAGTTTCTATGTCTCTATCAGTTTCACTCTCTCTATCCTCTTGCCAAATCCAGTCTGTTTCCATAATATTTTTCCCTTTCTCTCTTCCTAACTAGTCTCATGTGTGACAACAATGAAATGTAAACATGGACAGCTTAATGATGCTCACTTCTCGTACTGAGTTTAATAGGCGCATGGTCGTGAGTTTACAAACGTGCAAATGAGCATACAGGAATTCTTTTTCACCAAAGTTGGGCTTAATTGAAAACTGCACTACAGCTCTGCAACACATTCATCTTTACCTTCATGGCCAAATGGATATTGTAGTATCCTATGAATCTTTATACTTTATTTATAAAACATTGATAAGATCAAGTTAAGTTTGAGAGGGAATATCATAGAATCATAGGACTGGAAGGGACTTTGAAAGGTCATCTAGGTTAGTATCCTGTACTCAGGGCAGGACTCAGAATTAAAGATTCTATCTGGAGCTTAATTATCAAAAATCCCTACAAGAAGGCTGTAGCTGTTATTTTTAAAAAGTCAAATTCCAGGAAATTCTATGTTAAGAATGAAATGACAGGAAAGCCAGACATGTTGAGACGCAGTGGATGAAGTACTAGATTGGAACTTGAGAGTAGAGTTGGTCAGGAATTTTTCACTTAATCTTTTTTCCACTGGAAAACAATGGTTTGTTGAAACTAAATCTTTCCGCAGAAACAGGTCAGTTTTGATTAAACTTTTGTCAGGAATGTTTCTCAGATTCAAGTTTGAGTTTCTGATCAGGGAGAGAAAGACACCTGCCAAGAATACTTCATAGCAGGGTGGTGTTAGGGCACTTACAGGGAATGGGGGAGATTGTCTACCTAATTTTAATTCTCAAGCTAGGATCTTGCAAAACTGTGTTAAAAAATTTTTCTAACTGTGTGGACCATGAATTTGTGTATGTGTTTTAATTTACCTAGAACCTGTCTGATTAACTCAGACTTGGTAGAGGAATCTCCTTTTTTTCTCAATGGCAAGGCCACTAAGGGGCAGTTTATAAAGTCTGTCTATAAGGGATAGGACTGGGAAATGTACATTGGTTTTTGACTGAAAGTGTTCGTCTTCTGCAGTAATGTCGACTTCCTACTGTAAACTCACTGCCTCTAACAAGACCTTTGATTATTTAAAAAAAAAAAATCTTAAGAACATTTTGTCTTTTTAAACACTTACTACTTAATTTTAGAAACTTCTGATACTATAGGCATATGACAGCATTAGCTTTCATATATTTTGTATGAATATATCTGAGCATTTTGTATATGTGGTACACTGGCCTGTCTGGAGGAGCTGTACTCCTGTAGGGCTAGCAGTTTTCTGGAATTAAAGGTGAGCCTGTAAGCATTCCTGTGCTGATGAAGAGACCCAGCAGTCATTGAGAAGATGAGCTGGTATCAGTTCTCCAAAGCATTTTGTAGCTCTCTGGCCTCTGCTCTCATTGTGCTTCACCTAACTTGCTTCCTGAAGGAGGAAGCAGCTGTCCAGAAGGTCAGGTGTTACAGTCCCTCCCAAGGACATAGGAACAAGGCCCTTACTGCCCTCTCCCTTGGGATCCTACCACCTGCCCTTGTCTCGCCCTTTTGGTCATATCCTCGCTTCTTCTCTACCCTCTCTGGTGGATTACACATTATACCCTGAGTAGAGACACTGCCTCTGTGCAGGAAGAGGAAAAATTTCTGTGACAGGATGAAGGACAATTCTAGCCCTTAAAGGAGGATAATTCTATTGATAATTGGCTCATGCACTCTCCACTGGTTCTCACAAGTGGTGGAATCTATGTGTGGCTGGTTGAATGGAATTCCACCAAATTCATCTAGAACCTCCATTTGGAAGGCGGGTTGAAGCTCACTAAGAGAAGACAAAGCATTTATGCTTTTCTGATTCCCCTACATTGAACTACCCTCTCATGTGTATCTTAATTTGTTGTTCATTTTTATTAAAACAAGTCAGAGCGTGACTTCACTCCTGTTACATTATACATCATGCATTTCCCTATACAGTAAACCCTCGATTTAACGGACCTCGATTTAACGGACTTCGGATGCAACGGACAAAATTTCTAAGCAAGTCTGATGCATCTGAAATCCATTTGTCGAGGGCTGGCTGCTGGCTCCCGGCTGCCGCCTGGGTCCAGACAGTGGGCTGGCTGCCGGCTGCCGCCCGGGTCCAGGCAGCGGGCGGGCTGGCTGCCGGCTCCCGTCCGGGTCCCGCCAGCGGGGAGGCTGGCTGCCGGCTCCCGCCAGTGGGCGGGCTGGCTGACGGCTCCCGCCCGGGTCCCGCCAGCGGGTGGGCTGGCTGACGGCTCCCGGCTGCCGCCCAGGTCCCAGCAGCCGGGACCCGGGCGGGCTGGCTGATGGTTCCCGGCTGCCACCCGGGTCCTGGCAGCGGGCAGGCTGCGGAGCTGCCGCCCCGGCCCTGTGGCGGGCGGGCTGCTGCTCCGACAGCTCGGGTTTTTTTTTATTATTAAATAACGGACTTTCTGATTTAACGGACACCCCCTCGCCCGAATTAGTCCGTTAAATTGAGGTTTTACTGTACTGCATTTTGAAGTTAGTCAATATTTTGGCTCTTGCAGATTGTCTGATACAATCCTATTCAATTACCAAGAATATACACAAAATTATGTTTTGTCGAGCACAGTTGGAATCAAACCACAGGTGGTAGTTTCAAACCACTTTTGAGTCAGGACTCTGGCCAAAAATTCTCTCAGGACTCTGGCCAAAAATTCTCTCTCTAAGTTTTTTTCTCAGGGCCACACTCCCAGTGCTTTTCCAGCTGCTTCCCTTGGGCTGCTTCTCTTTGCCTGTTCTCTGGGTGTTTCTGTACACAGATACATGTATGTTCATCAAACAGCACCCAACCAAAACTCATCTACCCACATCACTAAATTTCTGACTAGCCTTGCAGGTGGCATCTATTTTGGCAAATGCCCAAAGTGTCTATTTGAGTGTGGTTTTGATGAACCATAGGAATTAATTAATATTAATAGTGGGATACAGCCATCATTGTTGGCAGTGAAGGGAGAGTAAAGCAATTTCTAGTGATGGTTTCAATGAGATAGAGAGCTGTCAGTTAAATGTTGCTTAGTAATAAAAAGCTTTGTAGTGGGGTTTAGGGTTTATGCAGTTTGCCTTATCTTATATGCATTCATTAATGTGACTTACTAGCTTTATTGTGGCTCTCCTCAGCAATACATATTAATATTAATGAAAGAAAAAAAAGAATAAAGCCGACTAGCATATACTCTGTGAATCAGTCTGGCACAACTGTGTAGACAGGAAGAAATAGCTTAATCATTGTCTTCACAGATGGGTCAGCAAGTTGATCCCAAAAGAAGAGTAAATTTATGCATGAGCTCATATTATTTCCTTCTCTATCTCTTGATGCTTTGAGTAAGTGGATTGCTCTGCATTCCGGAGGGTGGGTGGGGAGGGGGAATGGTTCTGCGCTACAGCTCTAGTATTTGAAATTGTTTAGATAAAAGCCATTTAAAGGGGAGAAAATAAGATTGCCATAAGCCTCTTGTTGGCTTTCCATCTGACGCAAATTCATATATATCAAAAAAGACTCAAAAGAAAAAAAAATAACAGAGGAGACAAACATTAAGTTTTGACCAGCTCATTATATCTCTATTTTAGGCATTAATCATACAATGTGTGGGTGAGGGTCGAAGCAGCTGAGGTCAATAGGGAGGTTTTTGGTTCAGGCAAAAGCAAAAAAAACCCCCACAAATCTAGCTATTTAAAACAGATTGAAAGTTTTAAAGTGAGACATAAAGGTCACAAAATCAGATTCAGATTGCCAAGGCACAGTGGGCATGTTTTAATGAATTCTCAGCAGAGCTTTTTAAGACAAGCACTCAGGACTGAAGTAGCGGGATAAAGTAAACCTCATTTTTTCACTAATCAAGAGGAAGAGTGAGATGGAAAATTCCAGAGAAAGATCAAAGAGAATTATGAAAACTTGTTTTCAAAAAGAGAAACTTAGATACCTTAGGCTGGTATAAGTAATTATTCTGTAGAATAAAGGAGTTTGAAATGACTGCATTTTGTAAGAATACCCTACATTAGAAATTGTCTTGTCATCTCTGGATTTTAGCAATCTAGTTTATCTACAGACAGTAGAGAATGGGGGAGAGATATAAAATTGGGAGGGAGGAATATACCAAGCCATTACAAAGATCATTCAAGGTGATCCATTGATATGCTGTAGTCCTGGCTATCAGTGTTGATGTTTATGTAGCCTGGAAATACAGTCAGACAGGCTTCATTGCATTTGATCTTGTCCTGCAGTCACAGAATCTTATTGTAGTCCAAAGGATACATTATTAATAATAGTAATATAAAGACTCTCTGAAATAACTTGCACTGTAGGACAAGTGCAGTTCCCAGAATGAATAACTCAGCTGGGTGCTGGAGAGATCAGCATGAGGAATTGTGAAGAAATCCTCTTTCCAAAGCTGAGGGTTGCAATGGAGCTGCTACTCCTAGAATATTTCCTTTGCAAGGGAAGGGGGAAGGCCTGAGAAATAATACAGTGGTAGAGCCTATTATCCTGGCACACCTTTAGGGCTTTGTCTACACTGGGGAAATGTGTTGTGTTGGAAAACATTATCACATTATAATTAAATCATTGTTACACACCTAGTGTAAATGCAGACAATCCTGCTTTACAATGGATTAGCTGGGTATGATTGTTAGTTAATACGTTTTTTTTAACACAGCTCACTTTCCCAGTGTTAATAAAGCCCAAATGTGTATTGTTATGTGGGGAATTGCTATACAGCTGGGATCTATACCACACAAGGGTACACACTTCTATGACTTAGTCCAGTGCTGCCTCCTCCCAGATCGTTGAGCAGCAGCCTGCGTCAGAAGGTCGCACTCACCCTTAGAGGTAAGAATAGGATTTGCCCTAAAATGTAAAGGGATCTTCTTGACTCTATTTGGGACTGGCTTCATGCTCCAGCAGAATGGTGTGGTAGCTAGGGCTTATGACAGTATGTATGCTGAAACCTTACATTGGAATAGGAGCTAGGATGTTAGCATGAAGCATAAGCAAAGAAGCATGCTGAGTAGGCCTTTCTAAAACTGGTTGCCAATAGAGTCAGACTCATAGACTTTGTCAGAAATGACCATCGTGATCATCTAGTCTGACTTCCTGCACATTGCAGGTCACATAACTTTACCCACTCACTCCTGAAATAGACCCCTAACCTCTGGCTGCACTACTGAATCCTTAAATCCTGGTTAAGACTTCAACTTCCAGATAGTACAGTTTACACTAGGTGAAACCTTCAAGTGACCCCTTGCTGCAGAGGAAGGTGAAATCCACCCAGACGAAACAATAATAGTGGCTGCTTTAGGCTCCCACAAATTAAATGGTCAAATAAATAAATAAATAAATAAATAATAATGGCAACATTTTATATAGATTTTTTTCATCATTAGGTGTTAGAGCACTTTATAAGAGAGGCCAGTATCGTTATCCCCATATTATAGGTTCAAATGTCACAATGTTTTAGAGAAGCAATTTCTTCACAGCTTACGCAGGTGCTTCTTGGATCGTCTGGTTCTAGACCACACAAGAAAGCATTTCTTCCCACTTGCTCATGCTGATCTCTCCAGCACTCAGCTGAGCTATTCAGTCTGGGAACTGCAGTCTCAGTTTAGCACTGCATAACCCACATCACTTGGTTGAAGAAGTAGAAATAGTTGGGCCAACAGATAATAGTGACTGCAATATATTTAAGCTGAATATCCTCAAGAAGAAGGGTTCCTAGCTATCTCTCAAACACAATAAAGTTCAGAAAGGAGAATTTCAAATTAATGAGCATCCTAAAGCCTTTTGAGGAAATTTAAAACCTTAGACTCAGAAAAGAGGCTACTTAAACTAACTTTACCAAAATCAGGGAGACCAGCATACATATCCCTAAACAAGAACTGGTTGAAATTTTTATTATTTTTGAGTTTTAATGAAAATCTGATCCAAAATTTTGTTTCTTGAGGAGGGAAGGAAAAATTGTTTGTTTTTATTGGTTTGTTTGGGTTTGGTTTTTTTTTTTTACCTCTATTACTCTAAAGAAAATATGTACAATTGCAAATTGGAGAATTTTTTTAACTAATCAGGTGTCATTAGAGGCGTTGTCCTGAATACTAGAGAATAAGTTGAGGGTAAAGACATTGCAGAGAAGCCAAATGATTTTTCTGCATGAGCTTTTCATACTAAGGATTTGGGAGAGAGATCTATCCTTTTTATGTAAGATATAAGTCCAGAACTGTTCTTTTATAACATTTAGTAGATATTTATTTAGTTGCTTCTTTGTTAGGCTATTTATAAAATGAGATCTTGTAATTTCAATCTTTGTTCTCCTTGATCTTAAAAACAAAACAAAAATCCTACACCAAATGTTCAAACTTAGGTGCCTAAAGCTTAACATGTAAATCCATTAGAAAACACCTAATTAATAACCGACTTTTCAGTGGCTTCCACATATCCCATTGACTTCAATGCAGAAAATCAGGCCACATTTATTTGTGTACTTAAGTATGGATTTAGGTAACTAAGTTGAGGGTACCAGTTTTGAAAAAAATTGTTATGATTCTTACAAATTAAAATTTTACTGAATGTTAGACAAGTTACATTTTATATTTTGAAATCTGAAACAATGGTGATAGTTTGACAACTGAATATTGGAAAAGTACTGAACAAATGGGAAAGTGAAACAATTATTTTGGTAAATTTCCTGTAAGGCGGCAGAAGGTGTAAGACTTAAATTTCCCTATGACCTTGCACACTTAATATTAGCTTTTGGGGCAGGGGGAGTAATTTTGAAGTAATATTTTAGAAATAATGGATATGTTGGGTTCACTAGTAATTTTTCATGTTTTTAACCATCTGGATAAGGAAACTAGATATGCCATCAAGTATTATTTATCCAAAAGTGGCAGTGACATATAAAGCACAAGGTTAAACTTAAATGGTTATTTCTCTTGAATCCCTAGACATTTGCTAGTTCTAAAATTATATATTAAATGCTTGTTTATGGCATTAAGAAATTGGAAATTGGTTTATAGAGCCAGGGACCTTAGAGTTAGTGATTTTAAAAAATGATCCACATAATTGGTGACATACAATAGTTAACATCTAGCAGCTGTTCAATGGCTGTTGTGGAGTGAGTTAGTGGTTTCTCAGTACAGGTAAAAACAAGAGGAGTCCTTGTGGCACCTTAGGGACTAACCAATTTATTTGGGAATAAGCTTTCGTGGGCAAGAGCCCACTTCATCAGATGTATGGCATGGAAAATACATAGTATAAATAACATACACAGCACATGAAAAGATGGGAGTTGCCATATCAAGTGGGAGGTCAGTCTAATGAAACAATTCAATTAGACAGGACAGGTAGTTTTTGACTTCTGTTTGTTTCAGGAAAATAATATGTGAACTAGCACCATTTTGAGCATTCTCAGCAGAGGACAAATACTCAGTATGGAATATCCAGAAAGTGGTTCATCCAGAAAATGGCATCACGGTCACTCATGACAGTGAAAGGCATTTGCATTGATAGTGTCTCTACTATTCCTCTTTTTGGCTACCTAGAGAACTTTGCTTTTCAGTAATGCCCTCCAACACCTTTCATAAACATAATATTGAGCTTTCAAAATCCATTTTTTAACTCCTGTTTGCAAGTAGTAAGGCTGGTTTGCTTGTGGTGCACATGTGACAATAAAAACCGGAATAATGCATTTCTGAGTTTAACATCACTCAGAGACCAAGATGGAATTAAAGAGTTATTAACATAGCTATGTTATTTAATTGTGTCATAATATATGGAAACTAAGGAACCATTAGTATCAAAGAGCAATTGGTAGAAGAAACTGTTAGCTTTCTATTCCTTCAAATGATTTGTGTAATAAGTTGTAGTCCTAAAAGATTACTTTGAGCAATACAGTTTGTAATGTTTTATAGTGGGTAATGATAGCATTTACTTTTATTACAGTTGTTTGCTACAATTTCATTATTCTGTAATACAATCATTTTAATGCAGTTATTCAACAAGCAGTTACTGAATAAGGACATATGTACCTTGAGGAATTATTCATCTAATTTTCACATATAGAAAAATAAAAATAAAATAAAATGAGGAACAGAATCAGTTTGGTGGGGAAAAAACAACAACATTAAATCATTATCATTTGAAATCATCTCAGAAGAATAAGTCAGTAACACCCAGAAGAGCTTGAATTGTTTTGGCAATTAGGCTAACAAATGCATCAATTTAAAATTAACTTGCCAGCCACTCAGACTGTCAGTCAGTATTTTCGTTTGCCATCACTATGATGCCAGCTCAATAGCAAAACGACTTTTTGACATCCGGTGACATACATTAACTGACAGTTTAACAACAGAAACAGCATTATAGCAGTTCCCAGCAAGAAATGTCTATTGTCCTATGCACATCTGAAAATACTATTGAATCATCAGTACAATCATGTTGTAGTTTCTGTGACCAAGCTTGATATCAGCTCATATTAGCACTGCTTTCGCATCATTAATGTGAAATCAAATCCATTATTATGTAGTATGGCAGCAGAGCATCCTAGCAAACTGAAACAAAAGATTAGTCATAAATACTGAAAACTTGATAAGGATCAAAATCCCCAAATTTTGGACAGCTCTGATTATAACCTCTAGCCTCTGCCTTTGTCATTCAGGGGGCAGAGGCTACCAATAGCTCCCAGAAACATTGTGTGATGGCAGACAGAGTGACTACAAGAATTCAAGGGGAATACACTAGCTGTGTCGTGCGATAAAACATACAGACCACTTGCTCCAGAATTAGGTGATTTTAAAAGCTGTTGTGTCCTGTATTGCAGTATGTTATCCTAGACCTTTAAAATTCCTTTTTAACCTCTCAGTTGTTTGGGGGGGGGGGGGGGAAGCAGCTCTTAAAACATTGCATTTGTCCATCACCTCAAGTGTGTTGTTTTAGGAGACTGAAGAAGCTTCAAGATAAAACTGCCAGAATTATTCCAAGGGCTGACAGGCTTGCTAACAACAAACTGCTTTTCAGATCGCTATAGAAGACTCCTCTACACCTTTGATATGAACTACATATGCCATCAGTCCTGTTTGACTGAAATAACTGCAAATTTTTAGTGACCAAGGTCAGACGATTACAGATAGAGATTCAGCTGTTCTCACCCAGCAAATATGTTCCAGCATTGGTAATTTATTTACTGCAATAAAAGCAATACTGAGTACAAATCCCATCACTACAAAAAGACCCCGGATGTGGGCTTCTCTCAGACTAGGCACTGTCAAACGTTCTTTACACAAGCTAATTTGTGAGGAAATACTAATGAATGCTTTTATAGATTTTTAGCTGTACAATGTTTTTTTGGATGGCTTTAGCAACATGTCTGATGGGATGGAGCTGATCGGAAGAAACTATGTAGAAAATCTTGTCTTGGTGGTATTAGATTTGTTTTGATGGGGATTAAGTATGGACATAATTAGTGTGATGCTTATTCTAGCCAGGTACAGAGTGGATAACCTGTCAGTGGAACTTCAGTTGCCTTTTCCAAGCACTGTGAAGATAAAAGCATAATGTTTATTCCTAAAGACACTGGGCAGCAGGTTGGAAAATAAAGGTTACTGGTTTCATTGTTTTTTGTTTGTTTGTTTATTTTAAATTGTGTGCTAAGGCAGCTATGAGAAACCGTAAGTTTGAATCCCAGCACTCCTGATCAGTCAGTTTCAAATCTCAGCACGAGCTAAGTCTTTCCAGCATAGTGTGTAATAAACTTTATCATGAAATGTTGCAAGAACAGTTTCTATGCCAATATTGCAGCTGTGTGAGTGTTGCTATAGTTAAACATATGTTGTTGCGATAAAGTCTTAGTCTGTCAGTTGTAAATAAACTTTTCTTTGTCAGGATTTGTGGACTAAATTCTCACCTTCATCTTTCAAGAGTAACACAGATATTGATGACGCTATTGTCTCACTGTTTGTAGAAGGTGAGACTGTGTTCAGATATAATGGAGGCCAAGTATTCCCATGCAGAGTCCTAAATTCTAATTTGCATTTGATAACAGGCAGAATGAGCAGAAGTGAAGAATTCATTTGCCTTTCTAAAGGAATTTGAGTATGAGGTATTTCTTTAAAATCAGATGAAATTGTATTTGTCTAATGTCTTGCATCTATTAATAAAACCTATGGCAGTGTAAAATGCATCACCCTTAACTTGTCTTCTTTCATGCTGTTGTACAGGAAGAATTGTGCAGCTGGTGATAATCCAGCAATAATTATCTGATATGCAGGAGAAGATTTTTTTCTGAAATTTCATTAATGATTTTCATGCTACAAAATTTTTACTCATTTCCAGGTCAAAACTGGCTAGTGAAATGTTGTCAAGGAAAACATTACAGTAATTCCACATTAACTATTAATTCATTAGGTTTACCTCTAACTACTTTTAAAATATTAAATTTGCATTATCTTTGGTTTCCTGAAACAAAAAGCCAGCATAGTTGGCAGCAGAGTAAAATTTATTTTTCCCAGCACTTCATTTTTCATTCTCTGTAACTCCATTCTTGGCAGGAACACCTACCTTTCCTACCTTTCTTCATTTGTGCTCTATGGACCATGAAAACTGCCGTTACAAAGAGAGAGAGTGTCGTATGCACTGGTTTTATCGGTTTTGTGCTGATACAACAAAAACTAAATCGGCTGGTTCACTTAAGGGTTTACAGGCCTCAGCAATTCTGATTTTTTAAAAATTGGAGGTCATGGAATCGAGGAGACCAGTCCGATAATATGTAAGGGTGTCTTTCATCCTTTGTACTTTTTCTTTGAGGCCTGAAGAAAATCTAGAGTGTGTTTTAGGTGGCATGAAAATCAGGTGCAAGGCTAAAATGCAGTGTTACTTAAAAGTTTTAATTAACTCCTGATAATCTTCTCTATCTAGAGTACCTACCGAGGGCCCAAAGTTCATTTATAATGACATACTTGATCTGCTTTAGTGATAAACTGTAATTAAGCTAATTTTGTTCTAGTAGATTATCTTCTATTAGTAGAAGAGTATATGCTATTTAGTGTATAAAATATCAGAGATTACCCAATATACTTACAAAAAGTACTGCAGCCAGTATTCTACTGTAGTGGTTCAAAATTGCATCATACACGTGTGCATTCCGTGTTTAGAATGGTTACCAGCTTGAATTTTGCACTGAAAGATGGAATTCAAGCAATATGCTATGCATGGGGAAAAGACCCAGTATATCCTCTCCAGAATTATAGCACTTACTTTTGGAGTATAGAATTATTTATCTGAGATTTTACAAGTAAACTACTTTAATACTTTAATTTACTTTAGGTATTAAAAGTGTTTTCCTTAAGAAATTAAGCACCTGGAACTCTGCCCTATAGTGACACCATGAAAGGCAAAGACATGACATGATTTTCTTGTTTTGTCTTCAAATATTAGTTTAATTTAATCTGAGGCTACAATCACAAAGGTGCCTTAGTCATAATCATATAGGTACTATTTCTTATTTATATTACTATAGCTTCTAGCAATCCTAAGGCCCAGGGCACCTTTATGCTAGATGCTGTATAAACACAGAATAGAAAGAGAGCCCAAGCCATAAAGAAGTTACAATATAAATATAAGACGAGAGAAAACAGATAGATATAGACATACTAATTGAGGAGTACCAAGAAACAATGAGACAGTATCGGTTAACGCGATAGGCAGCGATATAAGTGCATTAGAAGCCATTATGCATTGGTCTCTGAAGGTCAGAGTTAAGATTCTTTGGATGTCCTAACTGCGCATTTCCATACCTTAGCATGTTCAGATTTTTTTAGGAGCTAAGGAATTGATTCAGAGAACTGAAGTGTGAAATGACTTAAGAAAAAAACACTTTCCCCATGCTAATTAAAAGTTTTCCATCAGCCCTACATATGAACTACACTATTCTACAGGCTATTTTTTCAAAGGGGTAGCAGCAGAAAATATTTTGTATTTTGTTAAAAGAAAGCTTTCCTCGTCTTGCACAGCATGGTAAACTGAAAGGTCACGAGAAACAGTTCTCGGATCGACGGCAGATACGCATCTTCAGTTACGTGAGTCACGTAACTGAAGTCTGCGTATCTGCAGCCGACTTATCTGCCGTCCTCACGGTGGTGGCAGTTGGCGGCGCTCTCCCCCGTCGACTACAGCTTGCACCTCCCGGCAAGCTGGAGTTCCGGAGTCGACGGGGGAGCCGCGGGTGATCGATTTCTCGCGTCTTCACAAGATGCTAGAAATCGATCGCCAAAAGATAGATCGCTACCCGCCAATCTGGTTTTTAGTGAAGACCAGCCCTATGAATTACATGTGAAGTGAACATCCCTGACAGAGGTGGGCATTCCCGACTTTATAATTCTTCTCTTCTTAGCTCAAACAGAAGTTATGGGCTTGCTGCAGGAATTACTGGGTGAGGTTCTCTGGCCTCTGTTAGGCAAGAGGTCAGATTCGATTATTTTATTGGTCATTTCTGACTGTGTAATCTATGAATCTGGGGCATGATGAAAAGTGACTTTTGAACATTCAGAATGCTGTGCTCTTCAAAACAAAGGACAACACTCCTTTGAGATCAGTGACACATGGAGAACACAGAAGAATAACTACCATATCACCTCCCAGTGATGCAATCTCTTGAGCCTATAGGCTTCTCCTTTTGCCTTTAAATGTAAACCCCTGGGGCCTAATTCTCATTTACATTAAGGCCCCTTCAGAATGTAAAAGGCCTCCATTTAAAAGAATTAGATTCTTGTGTTGTTGTTTTTTTAGAAAGCGAGAAAATGAGGATGTACACAATATCCCTGATCTGCCCACCCAGTTTTCAAGAATTAGGGAAGGTTTCATAATTGTAGCTGCGGCTAGGAGGTTGCCCATTACATAAAAAGTTTTTAGATGTTAAGAACTACAATTTGATATAATTATAGCACACTTTGTACTGTTGTTATAATTGCAAAAGAGGAACAATGCATCAGTTCTTGAACTGCACACTTTTGCTGTATACTCCTCCACTCTTGCCCTCACTAGCACATTTTTTTGATATTGTTAACGTACCATAGTCTGTGCTTTCTTTGATCTTTATTTATTTTGGCATTCTCCCTTGTCATCCTATAGCATCACCATAGTTCCCCCTTCTCACCTGTTTCATTCCATACTGTTGCTCTGCTGCAATGTTTGTCTTTTCTTTCCTACATTTCAGTATGTAGCCGCAGCGGGAACATTGCATTAGTAAAGACACTGCCTCCCATTTCCAGCCTTTGCAGACATGCATAGCCATAGGCTAACTCAGAGGCTTCACCATTCTTATGCTCATGATCTCGGACACACACACTGTTGTCTTCAAATTATCTTTAATTTACAAGTACTGAATACACCACTGGCAGCTGCCTCTTGATGTCATTGTGATAGCTGCCATCTGCATGCACCAGGAAGCTGAACTTCTTAATTTTCTTAATGTCTTCGTTTCCAATTTTCCTGCTTGTTGGGATGAGCTGCAATGTTTCCATTGCCATCTTCTCTTTTGTATTCCAGTGTAATGCAAATTTCAGACAGTGTAGGCAATTGGTTTATTAGCCACTGAACATTTCCTGTATTATGCTCAAGCATAATAAATCTTGTCACCACAGGTTATCCCATCTAGACATTACTTCCAGTAGCGACAGTGATTTTCAGTTAGGTCAGAAATGGTGTGCTAACCAAAAACAACATAGTGCATGTCACCAGTGGATCCTGTAAGTCAATTCATCCTGTTTGCTCACAAATAAGTAAAAATGGAAGCATAATATAAATTGCAGAATCTGCTTCCATCATGGTCATAATCACCAGAAGCAATAAAGCAATGTCATTCTCCTTAGTTCCATGTCAAACCAGACTGTGATGATTTTGATTGTTCTGGCTTTTGGATTCTAGTCATAGTAGAGACTATACAGTAGTGCACTAAATATAGGGGGGGGGAATCATGTGTGATTTGTTTGAATCAAAAGATATTTTGTCTGTGTCAAAAGGTTCCCTGTTGTATATAAAACACATCCCAACTCTGCCTTACAATATTAAAATACAGTAAATATATGATCTAGTGTTCATTTGTAGGCAGTCTATTTTTCTTGGCATCACTTCAACTCTGATCTTTATGTTTTATAGGATAAATAGAAACAGTGCCGGTTTTTTATTGTTTTTTATTTGTTTTGTCTGCATGAGAAATGAATTCTGCAATTCACACTATATTCAGAGCTACATATTTTCGCAGAGAGGTGAACAGTGTCTTTCACTAATTACCGAGATATTGCTCCGTCTTCCATGTAATTTTTCAAATCATGCATAAAATGTTGATACATGCATAAGATTGTTTCAATGATTCCAGAAAGCATGCCATCTATGTCCCTAGGAATCCCCATATCACATCCTACACATTACTACAATGTTTGTACAAAATACGCCTTGTAAGGTGTCATCTAAAAGCATTGTGAAATGCATGTGTTAATGCTGTATGTGAAGTTATGAATTCCCTGTGTTTGATGTTACTAGAACATGTTTAAGACCAGAAAGCCTAGTCTAGGTGAAGGCGTTAAACAGCCTTGTCCTAAAGACAGACTAGAGAGATAGAGAATTAACATGGCACCCACGGCCCAGAAAAGCAACTGAATTCCCAGGAGACCTTCCAGACGTAAAACAAAGACAATCCCTTTGGGGATATAAGGAACAGAGAGAGACTCTTTCTTGATCTATCACTTTAGGAGACAAAGAAGCCAAGCAATTTTATCTAAAAAGCTAAAAGAATCCATCTTGAACAAAGATTATATCTTGCTAGATTAAGTTTTAGACTTTTAAATGTGTGTTTTAACGTTTATATTCTTGTAACCGTGTCTACATTTATCTCTGTTACTTGGTATGACTTAATCCTTCTCTTTTTAAAAATACACTTGTTTTATTCTTACTTTAAGCCAATTCAGTGCTGTGTTCAAAGGGAAAGGCATAGTTACCCCAGTTAAATTAATAAATTATGATGAACTGATTCTTTAACAGAGCAGCAAATTTAGCATCTTCTTTGAATACACCGTGGTTGGGGCTGTGCAGAGAAATATCTCTGAGGAGCTCAGGGACTGGAATGCACTGATTGTTACCTGCTAGGGAAGGTTTGGGCCGGCAGTTGGAGTTTGCCTGAGGAGTTTGATGGTGAGGAAGACAGACTGGTGTGGCAGGGAGCTGACACACAGCCTAATTGCCAGGAAAACTTACTCTAGTTGAGGCAGAGATGTAACAGTGGCTAAAAACTCTGGGTATGCCCAGGAGCATATTACACCATTTTAGCCAGAAGCTTTGTTCTGCTTTAATTTTATTCACTATCTTAGTCCTTAGAGGTGTTAGTTCCGTTTCAGATGTGGCTGGGACTTCCTCTCAGCAGATTAAATCAGTCATCTTGTCCATCTGAGTGTAGAAGTTATCTGTGTATTCTTTCCATTGTGGATTCTCTTATATATTTCTACTAGTGTAAAAACCCGTGGACACGGGCCAACAGCAACGGGCCCCCCCGCTCAGCCCCCCCACTTCAAGCCCCCCCACTCCAAGCCCCCCCGCTCAGCCCCCCCACTCCAAGCCCCCTCTTCCCCCTCCCCCTCGCTCGGCTCGTTGCCTCCTCCCCCCCCCTCGTTCTGCTCTCTGCCGCCTCCTCCCCCCCTCCCCCTCGCTTGGCTCACTGCCTCCTCCTCCGCCTCCCCCTCACTCGGCTCTCTGCTGGGCACAGCTGGCCAGGCCATGCGCGGGCTCCTCCTCCCCGCTGGCCCAGCGCCCTCTTCCCGTGCGCCGCCCGGCCAGAGCTCCCTGCCCGCGCCTCCTGTGCCCAGCCACCCTCCTGCCCGCACTCCCCGAGCCCCTGATCCAGACCCTGCTTCCCTCTCAGCGGCGTTCATCCGGGCCGTCTACTGTGCATGACAGCTTCACACAAACTTCCCTAGTCTTTTATAATATAGGATGTGCTGTAATGCTTCAATAGAGAGCAACAGTTGCCATCTTTGACATGTTTCCATGCTAGTGATTGTCTTTCACTTTATTCTCTCCTAGTCCTTATTTCGCTTCCCTCGCCCTAGCTCACACAACACCAGTGTGTCTAATGGTTTACCAAAGCTGTTCTCTGTAACAATTTTCAGTGCTGTTCAGTTTATTCCACAGTGGCTAAAAATATTGTTTTGTGCACTTAGGGTAAACCTTGAATGATGAAAGAATTAAATGGTGATATGGGAACTTTGGAGAATTTTGCAGTAATTGGAAAACACTGGTTTTCCCTGTTTTCTGTATGATATAATCATTTTGATTACCATCGAGCTGATGTACAGGACTCAAGTGCATTCTCGTACACTGTAATATTGGTATAAAGTGTTTGTAAGAATCATTTGATTCTCAGGCCAGAAATCAATGAATAGGAGACTGTTTGTTTCTATTTCATCTCCACATCATATTCTTATCCACAACCTTTTTCTCCACTTTCACACTGAAACCCTCTGCAATCAACACCATATCTATCATGTTTTGGCACAGTATCAGTGAGCTCTTGCAGATGGATGTCAAACTTGTCAGTTTTATTAGTGTTGACTACTGGAGTTAGTTCACATACTTGAATGATAGATATTCTGAAGTCCCCAAGCAGATTGAAATAAGCCATGGATTCTGTCTCAGCAGGGATACAAACTCATCCTTATTCAGAATAAAAGTTCCCCTTTCTAGTCCACGTACACCACTAATTCTCATTTGGGGCAGAAGTTACAGCTGCCAGTTAGCTGAACTTCAGAAAGCTCTGCAGTGTCAATCTTTGCCCATTATCTCTCCCAGAGCTGAAAATGGAGTTGTGCTTGGGGTTGACATTAACAGCGCAGAGACTCCCTGAAGAATCTGGTTATACTAGTCTGCTATACTGGATTTCTACTCTTGTCTTATTGGCTAGGCATTAGCATTACAGCACATCTCATAATGATAATCTTGGTCTGGGACACTCTTTGATGAAGGTGTGGGTACCATAATGTAATAAAGTAGGAATCATAATACATATATAGTGGTTTTCATCCCTAAATCTCCAGCGTGTACAAAAAGTATGGAACATATTATCAGCCTTATTTTACAGAAGTAGTAATGTCAAAAGGCAAAATGACTTGTCTAAGGTCACATAGCAGAACTGGGGAAAGAATTCTGGTCTGCTTTCTCATAGTCCTATCTCCACTGAACTATACCATTGCCTGTGAATACTCAGTGAATGAAGCAACAAATAAGGGACATGTTAGGGCTTGTCCTCACTGGGGAGGGGGGGGGGGATCGATGGCAGATGCGCAACTTCAGCTACGTGAATCACATAGCTGAAGTTTGCGTATCTGCCACCGACTTACCTGCCGTCCCCACGGTGGCAGCAGTCGGCAGCACGCTCCCCCGTCAACTCCAGTTTGCACCGCCCGGCAAGCTGGAGTTCCAGAGTCGACAGGGGAACCGCAGGCGATCGATTTATCGTGTCTTAACCAGACACAATAAATCGATTGCCGGAAGATCGATCCCGCACCGTGGGAGTGAAGACGAGCCCTTAGGCTTAGTTCTTTGACATATAATAAAACTGCATTGTCAGTAAAGTTTGTAATGATATCTTTGGCTAGAACTTCCCCTCCACAGATTGTTGTTACAGTGTACGTACTGTGGACCAGAAGGCTGCCACCCTCCATCCCAGAAGTGATTGAATTCCCGTGGACTTTAATTCATATACTGTCATTTATGAAGTGTTTTGAGATCCTTCAAGATGTCAGATGCTGTCAGTTTTTCAAAAGAGCCCCGCAACTGTTTGGGCATCAAAATAAGGGTCAGACTTTCAAAAATGTTTCAAGCAACCAAAAGTATTGTTTGTGAGACTTACGATCAATGGTGAAATCTTGGCCCTATTGAAGTCGCTGGAAGTTTCTTCCATTAATTTCACTGGTGGTGGCAGGATTTCACCCTTGATTTTCAAAGAACCAAGCAGCCAATGTGATCAGCGTTTTTGAAGGTTTGGCCAATTATATTGGTGTCTAAATGAGAACAGAGCTCTCTTGTAAATGTGTACCCTACATAGATATAAAGAATTAAATGAATAAATTATTCTTAGAAAAAATGTTAATTGGGGCTTTTCCTACTTTGTCATAAACATATTCATGTTAATATTGTATTTTAATATTTTATGTTTCAGAAATCAAAAATCTCCACTTATGACAAGATGTGGGCCTTTATGAGTAGCAGGAGGCAGTCGGTGCTTGTCAAAAGTAATGAAGAAGGCATCCAGCGTGTACTCACCTCTGATTATGCCTTTCTAATGGAATCCACAACCATTGAGTTTGTCACACAGCGGAACTGTAACCTAACACAGATTGGAGGCCTGATAGACTCGAAAGGTTACGGCGTTGGAACTCCCATGGGTACGTTTATGTCAACCATTTGTTCTCTGCTCATTAATCTCAGTTGTAGTGATAGCACAAAAAAGCTCCAGCGTACGATATCGTTGCTCTCCATAAACTACAAGCATTTTTTTTCTCCCCTGACCCCAAAAAAGTAAACATGCCATTTTATATTAACACATTTTAAGGAGCTAGTTTACCTTAGAAAAAGATAACAGGAAGTTTTCATGTATAATGCTTGCGCTGTAGATAGGGACTGCAAATTCAACTAGAGGAAATACTTAGCTTGACAAGAACTTGATCTTGTGAAGTATTTATGGTATAGCATAAATTATGTAGTGATAGTGCGGTGGACTGCATAGGCAAATATGGTGGGAATTCATAGTTCTGCCATGTAGAAAAGTTTTAAAGTATCGAGTTATTGGGGAGACAGTCATAATAGTAAGTTATACATAACCCCTGGACAAAAACAGTGAATTAAAACTTTCTGTATCTGAATTATGAAGCTATGATTGCAATTCCTAATCCTGCATTCAGTTCCATTGAGTGGACATAAGGACCTGATTGCAGGACTGGGGGCTTAGATCACAATTTAGTAAGCAGCTAAGCATGTGCTTAAATCTCATTGAACTATGTTGATATACATGAGCTGAGGATCTAGGCTTTAGATTTTAGAGAAGACTTCCTTTTAAATGGACGAAAGCTTTAGTACTATACAGAGGCAAAGGGTATGTTAGGAGCACAGGATGATATCCTTGAAAGAACAGTATTTTGTCCTACTTCTCGTTTATTTTTATATCAAGAATTTCATCCTCTTGACATTGGAATGAGCATGTTCAAGGTTTTTTCTCTAACGTGACTTACAAATATCATTTATTTTACCAGTATTTAAAGCATACTGTAAATCACCTTGTGGGATAATTGTCTACAATACTTTAAGTCAAGAAATACTAGCAGAAGGAAGGTTAAGAAAAGAAAGTTATTGGAAGGTCTTGCAAAGAAAAACTAGCTAATATTACCAGGCAGCATTACCTATGGAGATTTTTTTTTTTTTGTAATTTTAATAGAACTGCTCACACATATTAATACCATTATAGTTTCAGTGACTGCAATAAGTGGATATGATTGCAAGGCTAACTATAAAGTTTTGAAGCATAAGCTTTCGTGGGCTAATACCCACTTCATCGGATGCAAGCAGTGCACTGCTTGCATCCGACGAAGTGAGTATTAGCCCACAAAAGCTTATGCTTCAAAACTTTATAGTTAGTCTTTAAGGTGCCACAGGACTCTTTGTTACCTCTGCTATTCCAGACTAACACGGCTACCTCTCTGATTCATGATTGCAAGGGTATCCTGTGTGGAAATCATAGTTCTGTGCATTCCTACCTGGTTCTGACCCTGGGTTCCAATTCCTGACCTCTGATTCCAGCTCTGACCCTGGGCTTCTGTTTTTTGCTACTGACTCCTGCTCTAAATACTAGACCTAACCCCTTCTCCATTCACTAGGCACAGCCACCCATGTCCCAGTCTCTGACAGTCTGAGCAGAACCAAACCCTATAAACAATAAGAGAAGTAGAGCTTATACAGTGAGAAAAGACCCTATTCAGGTCAGTATCTCTCTAATGGAGACAGTGGGGGCTTGTCTACACTACTATGCGGGATCAATCTAAGATATTCAACTTCAGCTATGGTGTCTTCACTGTGGTAAATCGACTCTTGACTCTGCTTGTGCTTCTCATTCTGGTGGAGCACCAGAGTCAACAGGAGAGTGTTCAGCGGTCAGTTTATCGTGTCTATGGTAGATTGATTGCTAGATCGATCGCTGCCCGCCAGATGAGCCCTATGGACTTGGCATGCCCAGGTTGATGCCCTGAAGGCATAGAAGCTGGTCCTGCAAGCTAAAGCCTCACCAACTTCAGCTCTTATCCCCACTCCCACTATACCAAGCTCCCCCTGCCTGACAAGTTCAGTGGTACTCCCAAGTAGTTTCATGGCTTTCTATATCAGTGTCAGTCCTCAGTTGAACCTTACTCATCACCTCCAATTAGGACTAAATATGTCTGCTTATCAGGGAGGCACTGACTTGATCATCTCCACTTCTGAAAAAAATCAAGCCCACTTCTGGGATAATTTCAGGACTTCACCTGAGCTATGGTGGTGATCTTCAGTGACCCAAGTTGCAAGCATACAACTGGAGATTCCCGTAATGATTAAGACTTTAGACAACTGGACATTTCATTGGCATCCAAATGTTTTTCTCATGTTGCAGTAGGAACACCAGTCAGTTACTAAATATGTTCCAATTTGTGGTACAAGACACCAAGTAGAACAAAGTCACCCAGTGTTATCATTTCTGGCTTGTCCTATACAATAATATTAAAGATGAACTGGCAGGGGTGTAATCCAGCCTGGATGCTTTAGTTAACCTATGCAGCAAGATTGATGACTGCCTGAGCAAATCCCATCAAGAAAAAAAAAATCCTGGACCTTGCCAGCTCCACTGACACCATCACTCACTTCTCTGTCACCTAAATGAACGTAGGTTGATGAAGCCCAGCTCTACATCGCTTATGTGGAGACAAATTAATGCAGGACAGTGGGCCTGTGCCTATATTGTGGGGAACCAGGACATTTTGCATCATATTGCCCTGCCAAGGTCTGATCTGTGCCCTGATCAAGATATCCCAAGCCCCAGCCTCAATAGTGGGGGTCCAGGCTAGACTGGCATCCTTCCCTCTCCCCATAAATTTGCAACAATGCTTGTCCGCAAGTACCCTGGGGATGGCCAGTCAGCATCCAACACCTTTCCAACTTCCTCTCCAACTCAAATTCCAGCCATTGGATTGTGTTAGACCTTTCTCTGCTAGACTGAAGAGTCCATTATTAAATATTTGTTTCCCATGTGAGTACTTAGAGGTTGTAATCAAGCCACCTCTTAATCTTCTCTTTGTTAAGCTAAATAGATAGACTCAAAGAGTTTTATCACAAGAAGAGAGGTTTTCTAATCCTTTAATCATTCTTGTGGCTTTTCTCATGACCCTCTCCAAGTTATGAACATCCTTCTTGAATTGTGGACACAGTATTCCATCAGTAGTCAGACCAGTGCCACATACATAAAAACTCTTTCTTGAGATTCCCGTTTATGCATCCAAGGATCACGTTTAGGCCTTCTGACCACAGCATCACACTGAGAGCTCAGGTTCAGCTGATTATCCACAACAGCTCCCCAATTTTTTTTTCAGAGTGATTGCATCCAGGGTAGAGTTCCCATCCTGTAAGTTTTGCCTACACTCTTTGTTCCTAGATGTATATATTTACATTTAGTCACATTAAAATTATTCTTTTAATAATAAATGGAGATATACCAATCTCCTAGAACTGGAAAGACCTTGAAGGTCATTGAGTCCAGTCCCCTGCCTACACTAGCAGGATCGAGTACTGTCCCCTGACAGATTTTTTGCCCCAGATCCCTAAATGGCCCCCTCAAGGATTGAACTCACAACCCTTGGTTTAGCAGGCCAATGCTCAAACCACTGAGCTATCCCTCCACTTTGCTTGTGCCCAATTTAATTCTGTATCTGTGACCTGTCCTCTTTACAATTTACCATCCCCTCCCAATTTTTGAGTCTTCTGCAAACTTTATCAGTGATAATTTTAAGTTTTTCTTCCAGGTCATTGATAAGTGTTAAATAGCATAGAATCAAGAACAGATCCTGCGGGACTGCTCTAGAAACATGCCCACTCACTTATGATTGCCCATTTATAATTACATTTTGAGAGCTGTTAGTTAGCCATTATTTAATCCATTTATTTTGCACCATGTTCATTTTATATCATTCTTGTTCTTTAATCAAAATGTCATGTGGAACAAAATCAAATGCCTTTCAGAAATCCAAGTATGTTACCTCAACACTATTACCTTCATCAAGCAAACTTTTAATCTCATCCAACAAAAAGATATCATGTAAGTTTGATAATATCTATTTTCCATACATCCATGTAGATTGTCATTAATTATATTAACCTCTTTAATTCTTTTGTAATTGAGTTCCATATCTGCCCCTCTATTGTCTTTCCTGGGCTTGTTCTCAGACTGACAGGCCTATAATTACTCATGTCATCCCATTTACCCTTTGCCCTTTTTAGATATTGGAATAACATTAGTTTTCTTCCAATCTTTTGGAACTTCCCCAGTGCCCCAAGATTTGTTGAAAATCAACATTAAAGGTCCAGCAAGCATCTTGGCCAGCTCTTTAAAAACTCTAAAATGCGAGTTATCTGGACTTGCTGATTTAAAAATATCTATCTTTAGTAGCTTCTGAAATTCAACTGCTTCCTTAGACATGCAACTGTCTGGTGACTTCCAAATTATTTGAAGAGTTATTACTAGAAGGGAAAAAAGTTAAATGCTGGCAACTATGGCCACTCTATGGACCTGACGCCTCACTGTAAAACTGGTATAACACATTGGAAAATTACATACATACAATAGACATAACTTAATTGTAAACTTGATTTCAATGGAACAACACTGGGCTAAAACTGCAGTAACACAGAATGAATCAAACCCGAATGTTTTGTCTAAATACATAAAAGTGTGTATGCGTGTGTACATATACATGCATTACGTAAAATTAGCAGTAAAATTCATACTGTCATGACCTAAAAAGTATACTGCCCATGTCAAATGAAAAGAATATGAATAAAATACTCAGCCTTCTAACAGAATTGCATTGGCCACAAGCTCCAGAAATCAACATACTCATTGAAGTTCAGTAGGTTAGAATAAGGCCCTCAGGCGTTCACATTCTGTTGGTTCAGGATGCCATTTTCAGTGTATTCCTTTTCACTTTCAGTTCTAAAGGGATACTGGCTAAACCACATTTGTTAACATTTCATTTTCTTCCCCTTACAGAAAAATGTATATTTCATTAGTTATTTTTCTTAACAGGAGGGTGCTCTTATACTTCCCCTGTGCAAATGTATGTGGCTTCCACATACATTTATTTGTCCAGACCAATGTATTGGCATTCAGGTCACTTGCACGTGTGCACACCCACCACCCACCCCCAGAGGTTGGTTTGTTTTACTTTTTTCCCACTGCACAATGAAATTCTACTGAACATTTTTCACGTAAGGCCTTCTTTTTGATGGAGGGCTTTTTGTTTTTTGAATATCAGTCAACTGTAGAACACATAATTAAAATGTTGTTTGGAGTAAGCACATTTTGAAGATAGTGGTATTCCCATAATTTCATCAGACACGGGATCTAGAAAGTGGTATTTCACACTCCACTCCCTTAAATTAAAGCCTTCACTGCAGAAAAAGGTTTTCAGGCAATAATTTATTATCTGCTATTTCATAGCTCAGTTAGGAATATGACTTCATGAATTATTTATATTTATCTTCTAAGCCATTAATGAATGCAATCATATACCATTCTGCTTCACCTCAGTAAGAGGAACCTGGTTTCAACAAACAAATGTATAACATTATTTACCATGTTATATCCAGTAATATATTATATAGCTCACCTAATTTAAAATTACTTATTCTTTTCCTCTTGGGGTTGACTAAGTCCTTCTGTTAAACTTTCAGTTTTACAATACTATATTTATTAAACTGATTTTTTACCATTTCTTTAATGCAGACATTTCACAAAAGCATCATGGTATCATTATATGCTAATTTTATTTAAGTGTACATTTACACTGGACAAATTTTATCTGGAGTAGCAGTTATAAATATAAATGATGTGAGATGAGACCATTGTAATTTATTTATTTTTTTTGAAAAATTAACCAGGAAATTCCAAGTTATAGAACAAAGAAGACATAGAAAAAGGAACTAAGAAGAAAGAAATACCATTAAACATTAGAAAGTTAGGAAATGCCATGTTTAGATCACCTTAATCAACCTAGCTCTGCCCATATACCCACGGTCCTTCCAGCTTGCATTGTAGTCACACCCACCATGTAAGAGAGCCAAAAGATTTGAAATGGACTTTCTGCTATTGCAGTCATCTTAAATTCACTTTAATTGCATAGTGTGTCTTGCATTCCGAACATCATCTTGCATTCCTAACAGGCCAGTAGCCCCAAATATTGCAACACTTTAACATTTGAAAACCATGTACTTTGGGGTAAGTATTCCGAGCAATTGTTCTGAGTGTAGTTTCTTTCCATCAAGAGCGCTGTTATTTTTCATTATTGTTAATAATTTGCACCACAGTAATGCCTGGAAGGCTCAACTGAGATCAGGTCTCATTGCACTAGGCACTCAAGATAAACATAGTGAGAGACAGTTCTTGCCCTGAAGAGTTTACAATCTAAGTGGACAAGACAGACAAAGTGTGTGAGAGAGAATTATTGAAAAGTCTTTCTATTTTTAATGACTGCATATGGTCTTAAAAATAAAGCAACTTATTTTTAGCAATATACAGTAAAGCCACACATAATTTTAAATGCTACTATTCAGTTCAATCAGTGTGTTAATAAACATTACTGCAATGAAAGTATTATAGTATTGTCTCTTGTTTTGATGGTTCCGAGGACAGTGATGAAGGGTGAGAGAAAAGGTTGTATGGGTGGCCTTATTTTCGCATTTTCATGCATTTGCTGTTTTAGTTTTATTTTGGTTTGTTTGTAAATAACTATGAGATTTGCTGAAAGAGATTTTTTTGTGATTCACTTCCATCAGTGTTAAGATGGAAGGAAGGCTGTAAGTATAGAACATTGTTTGCCTGGAAATTGTATTAAGGTTTAAAAACAATATTTAAAGTGTTATTCAGTGTTAGGAGCACTAATGGCATTTTCATATTCTTGATCAATGGATGAGGAGCCACTTGCACTCCAGCTTTTGGGATGTAGCTATATATGGGGGAGGAGAGGTTTTTAAATGAAGGACCCAGAAATGGATTGCTTTAAGCATCTTTAACTTGCTTGATGGGCACCATCTCTTCCACTCTCCAGACCACGCCTACACACATGCACGTGTATGCCCGAGCGCACACGCACACATAACAGTGGGGTTCCCTATTTGTTGCTCCCCCCTTTCTCTCCCCATTATGGCCATCAGGGTCACAGTAGGATTTATAAACTTGATACTTCAGGACCAGATCATTCCTGGTCCTAGCACCACTGTGTAGGAGACTAAAGGTATGTCAGCACTGGAGCTGGAAGTGAGCCTATAAATAGTGGTGTAGACACTGATGCATGGGCTAAGCGCCCAAGCTTGGACCCATGGGGTAAGGCGAGCTTGTACTTGGGTGGCTAGCCTGTGCTACCACCAGGGCCGGCGACAGGGGGGTACTACGGGTAGAGCTGTACCGGGCCCCCCGACTTCAGGGGGGCCCCGGTACAGCTCTACCCGTAGTCATCCGGCGCGGCTCTCCCCCGGACGAGCGCCTGTCCCTGGCCGGAGCAGAGAGCCCGGCCAGCGGCAGCGGCTCAGTCCGGGGGAGGGGGGGAGGGAGGGAGCAGCAAGGGAGGCTCTTGCTGCTCCCCGGCTCTCGCTGTTGCCAGCTGGGGGGGGGGGAGCGCCGGCTGGGCTGGGGGCCCCCCAGCCGCTGTCAGCTGGGGGCCCCCCAGCCGCTGTCAGCTGGGGGGGGAGCGCCGGCTGGGCTGGGGGCTCCCCAGCCGCTGTCAGCTGGGGGCCCCCCAGCCGCTGTCAGCTGGGGGGGGGGGCGGCGGGGCTGGTGGGGGGGGGGCGGCTGGGCTGGGGGGCCCCCAGCCGCTGTCAGCTGGGGGTGTGTGGCGGGGCTGGGGGGGTGGCCGGCTAGGCTGGGGGGGCTCCCAGCCGCTGTCAGCTGGGGGGGGGGAGCGCCGGCTGGGCTGGGGGCTCCCCAGCCGCTGTCAGCTGGGGGGGGAGCGCCGGCTGGGTTGGGGGGGCAGCTGGGCTGGGGGCCCGGGGGGGGGGCCCGCCTGGGCTGGGGGGGGCCCAGCCGCTGTCGGCTGGGCTGGGCTGGGGGGCCCCCAGCCGATGTCAGCTGGGCTGGGGGCCCCCCAAACTATTAGAGTAGGGGGCCCCCAAATTTCTGTCGCCGGCCCTGGCTACCACCTGTGTGGCAATATTCACACTGCTTTTTTTTAGCATGCTAGCTGGAGAAGAACTAGCATACATCTCTCTACCTAGGCTGGCGGCACACTCCCAGCTGCAGCATAGACATACCCCTAGTGAAAATAATACTCTATGTCCCCTGCATGGCCACCATGTATCTCAGCTTAGGTGCAGGGGCAAAAGTAGAGAGAGGTAGATGGAAAGGGGTTGACAGTGAGCTGATAGTTGAACTGGTGCAATGGGGAAATTATCTTCAAAATAAAGAGTTGGTACAGAGTGTTTCCCCTTCTGAGCAAGTGTGAAGGAAGACAGGAATTGCCCATGCTCAGATCTATGGGAGCACAGTCTCAATCTGATCTTAGATGTCTTCACTAACACTAACACAACTAGTCAAAGGCATTAAACCCAACAGAAGAAGAAGATGGCTCCTGTGAAGTATTGGCGGGGAGCTCTCATAGAACTGGCTACCCTAGTGGTACTAAACTTCATTAAAAACACAAGTAAAGAGACATAAACTATTTTCTCACATAAGGAAATAGTATAGTTGCCCCAGGGTGGTTGTTAAGTTGAGGAAAGGAATATAAGTTATGGAGAATGGGACTGGAAGTAGCCTGTAAAATAGCCTCTCTATATAGAGATGGTTCACTATGAGAAACTCGGAGAATCTTTAGAGTAAAACGCATGGAATTTCAAGACCAAGCCATTTCAAAGATAAGAAGAACTAGTTAAAAATATTCAAGATAGTTCATGTTATTTATGATCCTTCCTCTTTTCACTACTCCCTTTTCACTTTTTCTCTCAAATTTACTGGAAACATTCTACTCTGGCAGGTAGAAAAGAATAAGCCATTTTAACAAAAAAAATGGAAATTGTTCTTTTAAAAATTTGCTTGTACGTGTGGATGCTTCTTTGAACAAGATATGCAGTGTAGTTTGTGAGTGGGGCATGTGTTTTGACTTCTGATGAATTGTGAGTAGTGGATGATGTACAATCAATTAAAAATATTCTGGATAAAAACCCAGAAGAAAAACAGTGTTTTCCATTAAAAAGTGTGTAAAATGTGCTAGTACTGGAGGACTTCATGTTAATTTACCATGGGCAATTGCAGAGAAACCTTTCTAGTTAAAAGTGTTATATTACATTCAGAGGAATGGGGAAGGATCAGCTTTCATGGTGGCAGGTAGCATGACCAGATGCCCCGATTTTATAGGGACAGTCCTGATTTTTGAGTCTTTTTCTTATCTAGGCTCCTATTCCCCCCCCCCCCCCCGTCCTGATTTTTCACACTTAGGGTATGTCTTCACTACAGCAGTAGGTCAATTTCCCTTAAGTCGATTTTCTAAAGTCTACTTTAGAAAATCGACTTAGTGTGTCCCCACAAAGGACAGCAGGTCGACAGTGGTTGACAGTGTCTGTCCTTCAACTTTTGCAGGGGTCGACATAGCCTGCATTGCACTGTGGGTAGGTAGCCCACAGTGCCAGGGGTGCCGGACCCCCCCGCCCACCCGAGCAGCCCCGCGAACCCCCCCGCCTGCCCAAGCAGCCCCGCGAACCCCCCCGCCCGCCCGAGCAGCCCCGCGCCGGACCCCCCCGCCTGCCCGAGCAGCCCCGCGAACCCCCCCGCCCGCCCGAGCAGCCCCGGGCCGGACCCCCCCCGCCCGCCCGAGCAGCCCCGCGAACCCCCCCGCCTGCCCGAGCAGCTCGGCGGACCCCCCCCCCCCCGCCCGCCCGAGCAGCCCCGCGCCGGCTCCCCCCCCCCCCGCCCGAGCGGGTCTGCTCGGGCGGGCGGGGGGGGGTCTGCGAAACTGCTCGGGCGGGCGGGGGGGGTCTGCGAAACTGCTCGGGCGGGCGGGGTGTGTGTGTGTCCGCGGAGCTGCTCGGAAGGTCTGAGGCTTAACGTCACATGCCTCCTCACTAGCCCACAATCGACCTAGAGAGGTCGATTTCAGCTACTCCTCTCATTAGGGAGGAGTACCAAAGTCGATTTTAAGGTCCCTTTAAATCAACTTTAAGGGCATGCATGTGAGGATGGGTACAGGCTTAAATCAACTTTAGCTTGATAAAGTCGACTTTAAGCCCTAGTGGGGACCTGCCCTTACTGTCTGGTCACCCTAGGCAGGAGAGTAGCAAGGCAGAAAGCACACAGTTTTCTTGTTAATTTCTGTTTTCTAAAGAAGTAAGGGACCCTGTCAAATTAAGGAGCTTGGATAATGATAGCCTCTCTTTTTGTTACATGCTCCCAATTTCTAACAAGGGAAATCCTTCTGTTTTCTTTTTATTTCCATTCCCTTTTCACAGTGTTCTTAGGCTTCTGAAAACATACACAGGAGTCCACACTATTTATTAGAAAACAGAGAACTAACACAGATGTCCACATAGTCATTCCCATGCTTCTAACTTCATACCTATTCTTAAGGGATCATATGAGTTTATGATTTTAGATCTTTTAAAGTCCAGCAGAAAGATATTTGATTTTTCTATTTCTGAAAATAGATCCCCTTTTTCTCAGTAGAATGGGGATACTAATCCTGTAAAATCTCAAATGTATTTTTGATTATTTCTTTTAAAAGAAGCTAAAATAAAGAGAATAAAACTGGCTGAAGTGCAACTAGAGTCCTAGTTGTATAGGTGGAAAAATCATATTGCATGCTTCCAAAAGATTTTAAAAAACCACACACTTGCCTTTTAAATAGTCAAAATTTAGAGTTTATCCTTATGCATTACTTTGGGGAATCTTCTATTTTAGCTCATTTTAGGTCTTAGATTATGTAGCTTCCATAATTTAAGCATATTGCAATATCTGAAAAAGAAGTCTAAATTAATCAAGCAAGTGGATGATTTGTTTCTGGCTTGTTTATATCAGTGATCAGTCTTTATAAGAGTAAACAGGTAGCAGTATACCAAAAAGGGAAGAATTTTCCTCTGTTTCCTGGTTCTTTATCTGTAATCCTTCATATTATCTATACTGTAATAGTCATCACTTATACATGCATGAAACTGCCAGGCTTCAGTTATTTAGTGTAACTAAAACAGTTTAATACATTTGTCTGTACTAGCTGAACATAATGCATAAAAACTGATGCATATTATTTACCCGTATGCAGGTCAAACCATGAATTAAAGCTCATTCCAGAATTTCAACAGCTTTCACAAGGATTTAAATTTTGCTGATGACTGTGAAACTGTAGTTAAAACATTTGATGGGGGAAAAATATTCATAGTATGAATCAGCAAAAGAAATATGTTTGTGAAAGACTTGTCATAGATTGCGCTTTCTATCTAGTAAAACCACACAAAAAATAAACTAGAAAAATCCTAGTTCTTATTATTAGCAGACTGCCCTAAGAGAAGCTAGGGTTCCACTGGGAATTCGCTGAAGAGCAAGATTTGGAGCACAGTCATCATTAAAATTGCAAATGCTGACCTAATGGTACTTAGGACCATATGTGTATCACATTGTCATATAGTATGTTATCACAGTCTTTTTTATTTACAAGCAGTAAGCCTCAAGGATGAATGTTTTAATGCTGCAGATCTATTTTACTACCACATAAAAGTTACTTTCGGTATTAAAATACATAGTGTGTTGCATAATAAACTCATAGTCCTGAAATAGTTAATAACATTATTTTGAGTAATGATTGAGCTCTTCAACACTGATTGTTAATGATCCAGAGGGCTTGCCATAGACTATCATGCCCATTGTCATATCATCTGAACACCTTACAAAAGGGTTCACTGCTAAAAATGGTTAGTGGTCTCCGTGAAGAAGGTGGGGTTGTTTCTTAATTAATATCCTTCTTTTTCCTTCTCCTATTTTCTTCTCCTTTCTTACTTAGCCTTCTTCCTACCACTTATTTATTACATAGAGTCTAGCCAGATTTAAAATATCTATTATTTGATTATACTCAAATGCCACTTAATAAGTAACTAGGGTGAAATCCTGACCTTAGTGAAATCAGTTGCAAAATTCCCTTTGACTTTAGTTGGGGCCAGAATTTTACCCCTAATTTGTATGGTTCCTGAGAAAAAAAACAAGAGGGCTGGTTTCTCAGGACTAGCCTCCCTTTCCTGCTCTGGTCCTAATTTTTCCCATTCACCCTGCTTTTTTTTTTTTTTCTTTCCTGAGGACCATGAATATTATAAAGAAACTGTTGTATTTTCAACCTCTTAAAAGGATACTAGGCATGGGTGTCTCTGGTGGTTACTAGCTAAGGTGGGAAATAGTCTAACCAAGGGTAGTCAACTGGTGGACTGCAGGCCAAACCCAGACTGCCAGATGCTTTTGAATAGACTCCAAAATATTTTTATTTATTTATTATCATTGTTATATTATTATTATTATTTTCTCTGGAGTCATCAGATGAGATGGCTAACAGATACAGAATTGGTTAACAGTACTCTGTTCATTTCTTTTTTAATTAATCTTTTCTGAACCACTTTAAATAAGGCATCTTAAATGTGCACTTTCTTATACAGAGATCAGCTAAGTTCACATACAACTGCATTTTTGACACAAGACATTTTTGTAGTAGTACAGTCAGCAAGAGCCAGATTTATTTGAGGTATTTGCCATAATTGTTATAGGTGGAAGAAGAGGTAGGAGGAAATGAAAGTGCAAGAGATCGATACACAAATATAATTCTTTTTCATATCAAGTCCAGTGGCGTGAACCAGAGCCAATGTACCTAATTTTCCCTCTTGAATCTGTTACAATTATGTTTCTCTATCCTTTTCCTTCTTTGGAAAAAAGAGTGGAAAGAGGACCCTGTCATTATTTAACTGTGAATCTCTAGACGAGGCATAAAATTAACCTCCTAGCTTTTTACATTTTTGGAATGTCTAGGGGACTTTTCTTAAGAGTGGGATGTTATTTATGTGTGTTAGCCAACTTCCGATTTGGTCACTTACATTGTGCCTACCTACCTAAATTCTGCATGTATTTTAAATAGCATATAGCATGCTTTTTAACTTTCAGTCCTCAAGTGATATGTAGTCTTGCTGTGTATTGTTACCTGCTGTTGTTTTCCCTTTAGAGAACGCTGCATTTAGGAATGGTTCCTCTATTCATGCTAAAGTTTGCAAATAAATTTGGGATCAAAGGCACCATAGAAATTTAAGACAGTTGAAATAGCAGTACAGTAAATCCTCGATTTAACGGACCTCGATTTAACGGACTTCGGATGCAACGGACAAAATTTCTGAGCAAGTCTGATGCATTCCTGATCCATTTCTGGCGGGCTGGCTGCCGGCTCCCGGCTGCCGCCCGGGTCCAGGCAGCGGGCAGGCTACGGAGCTGTCGCCCCGACCCTGTGGCGGGCGGGCTGCTGCTCCGACAGCTCTTTTTTTATTATTATTAAATAACGAACTTTTTGATTTAACGGACATCCCCTCGCCTGAATTAGTCCGTTAAATGGAGGTTTTACTGTAGTATCAATTTTTCCTCAGTATGGAATCATCCTATTCTTCTGCTGTACAATTCAGCAGTGTGATGTAGTGTGTGGTGTAGACTGAACGAATTTTTATCCCAGGTATGTTGTATGCATACTCACATGGTTCCAAGTAGTTTAAGCAAGAAATAAATCTCTGCTACATTTTCTCTCTTGTTTTATAAATCAGTTGTATCTATGGAACTGCTATGAAGGTGGAAAGAAGGGTGGATGAGGGTAGGAACTGAAAAAAGAGTAAAGGGTGGTCAGAAAATAGAGGAATTAGCATGAGTTTCTTATAGTCATCTCCCAGAATACACAAAGGATTCCCTGGCTCCTACTAGTTCTGTATTTTCCAGGCTTTATATCAATACTGGCTTATAAACATGAAAGGCATTGTGAATGTGTCCTTTTGGCTTCCCTCCTGGATCTTGTTTCAAATCCCCTTGCTACCTTCATTAAATGTGGGATAGTTTAAATTGTTGTAAACATCTATTGTGTATTTTGTTTTATAATAATTATGATTTATATAACATTTAATGATTATGCTATGTCTAATATCAAAAAATATTATAATGCACAAAGGTCTTGGTGTACTGTTAAGTCTGCAGAGTTAACAATCACAAAGAGTCAGGAAACTCCAAAGGGTTAAGGGTTTATCAGGAATGTTACATCACACACATTTAATAGCCTACCTATTTTATCATGGTGTATCTTTTGACAGAAATAATAATACATAAAGCTACGCACTAACCAGAAAAAGGAGCAGAAAATCAGATGTATGTGCAACACAACCAAATTAAAATTGCAGGTGGAAGTTGCATGTTTCCCCTGATTCCATGTGAATTTAACTGTGAGTCTGCAGCCTTATTATTATGTATTATTTATTCCTGGTAGTGTCCACAGCATGCTAAGCTTTCCAGACAAAGAAGGAGGCATGATCCCTGCCTTGAGGAGCTCAAAGTCTGTAGGCAGATAAGTAAGCAGACAGGCAGCAGGTAGATGGAAGAGGAGCAACAGGTATACATTGTATTAATAAATGTACATACATCATGATATTACTCTTATTAAGACCTTAATGATGCATTGCTATTGACATGGATAAAAGGCTTTATTGGCTGAACATTTATTAATACAGCAACTGCTATCAACTGATGCTGAAGAGCAGCTAGTCCTTGTAAAATTTCCCTTGGAGAGAGTCCCTGATTATATGCCCCTCACCACAGACAAGACAGTGATCTCGGACACCTTGATATTTATTGGTTTCTTTGTGGTGCTCATTGCTGTAGTATCTGAGCATCTCACAAATATTAATTCATCTGTCCTCACAACTTTGCTGTTAGGCAGGCAAACATTAATAAATCCCCATTTTACAGGTGAAAAACTCAAGAGGAGAGATATTAAGTGACTTGTCCAAGATACAAGGAAAGTCTGTAGCAAAAGCTCAGTATAGAAACCAACTCCTGAATCTTAATCTAGTGCTATAACCACAGGGTCCATCATACATCATCTAATCCTAATCCTTAAATAGCACCCAATGAATTGCTTACACTTACTGATGTGAAAGCAGCCAATTCCCTTGCATTCTTGGATCCTCCCGTGCTTAAACCTCCATCAGCATGAGTGAACCACTCTGACTCCTAACTACACCAGGATTAGGAGGCGATGAACTTCACTCACCTGTGGTCTAAATTTTGACCATTTATCTTTTAGCAATGACTGTCTACCACAGAAGCCACAGGACTAAAAGTACTATTGTATTTATATATAGGAAGGGAGGCCTTAAACACCTATTGGAGTACTTCTGATACCATAAAGATATTGACCAACCAAAATTCTTATATACTATAACTTGGACAGAAAATGGAGATATAACACTGTTAATGGTCTTCAGAAGGAAAGTGCCAAAAAGTCAGGCAGTGGACAAGAGAAAGGGACTCAGATGGTGTCTTTCACCTACTTTAATGGGTGGAATGGTGACCAGCTGACCAATAGCAAAACTATTATCCAGGGAATTCCAGACATTGACTTTTATCCTTGAATCAATTAATCCAGTGCTGCCTTTCTCTCCATCCCAAGCTGTATGGGTCTGTCTGGGGTCAGAGGGAGGGGCAGATTTATATCCATGTCTGGCTGTCACTCAGTAGCGGGAGACTGTGGCAGTGTCAGCCAGTGGCAAGTGAGGCTAGCAGGAGAGGGAAGCCCCCCCCCTCCACTAGGTTCTAATCTAGGGCCGTATGACTGGCAGGTTGGATATGTGGCCTGGGGCAGACGTCCCCAAGCCTACTTCCTGGGTTCCTTCCTCCTATGTCTTCTGCCCCTGCAGAGTCACAACAGTGTCTCATTATAGACTCACAAGGTTCGGGATTCTCCCTTAATATGATCTGGAGAATCTTCTCCTTCAGTCATGGCCCACCTTCCTGATCTCCATGGGGGAGATTTGGAAGTTCGGCAGCAGTGTCTGGTTCAGGTATTGCAGAGCACCTGCAGTTTCTCTGCAGGAGCTAACAGCAGAGGACTGCTCCCTTCCTCTGTCCACCCTGCCTAAACTTGGCAGCTTCTTTTTGAGCTCTGCCTCCATCATGAGCATATGCAGGAGGTGTGGTTGGTTGGGGTCTTCAGCTAACTCTTGGTTCTGCAGTGTTGGGCTTATACACCCCATCATAAGGTCCAGCGCAAATTAATACACTGAATAAATTAAATGGTAGCAGGAAAAATTGTTCATTATGCTTAATATTGTTGACGTTGAAATGATCCCAGTTAGTCTTTGGTCACGCTCCATCTAAGATTAATGAAATGGTGAAAAATAAGTTCTCACCTTTGCTACTGCTCCTTCCCATCTATGTACACTAAAGTAGCTGTATTGTTGTAATGGACAAAAGTACTTTTTTGTTAAAAATTTTAAGTGTAGGATATCATAGACTCTAGAAAAAATTGTGGAGTCCAGTGTCTCCTATTGTACTCTTGTTTGTGAAACTGCAGCTCGGTTGTGTGCATCTGTGTGTGTTGTTGTTGTCATGGTGGAGGGTTTTATTTTTATTTTTTTCATTCTCCGTACATATTGCCCAGTAGCAGCCTATGAACAACGCCTTTTGCTCAGGTTGAGAACACAATGGTGTGGAACATCATTTAAGGCCTGCTTTTAAAAAAATCTTAGAAAATGTCCACTTGGCATGTTCTGAAGTGCTTTTTCTCTTTTTTTCCTCTAGCCAATCAAAGATACTACTCCTCCATAGGGACTATATAACATCCAGAACAAGTTTCAAATTTCAAACATTTGCAGGAATCCTTAATACTGAACTTCATATATATATTACTTTCATTGAATGATTAGAATATAATCAAATTGCTGGATTAGAACTTGCTTAATGAAGGATTTAGTGGAGTGCTGCCATTCATTTTATTTATTTAGTGCCACATTTATTTATGTAGAGCCAAGTGTACAGTATGAAAATGCACTCCAACTCCTTCCTAAGGATATCTTGTAATCTTTACATATGAATTAATATAGCATAGAATGGGGTAAATAGCGAGCAGGGTTCACTGAATTATCTGCTTGCCACCATCTCCGAGACCAGCCAGCACAGCAGGATTTCAGCACGTAGGTCTCATATCAACACATAAAGATTATGTGTGCATAAGTCTTACTTAAGCGCATATTTATGCACATAAATATTTATGCGCTGAGACTTCACGGTAGAAAACTTATCCCATAAAACTTTTTGAGTGTAGCACTAAAATCTCACTACAGTGTGTAAAGGCTTGAGTGTATACAGGTTTATGAAACTACATTTTTATGCAGTCATGTTGCTGCAAATAAAGATTTTTGTGCATAAACATTTTTATAATGCAGTTTTACTGATCTGGCTTGTTATTGAGAAGCCATTAGGCTGCCTTGTGATCTAAAGTGCCAGCAGGTCTTGAAGTCTGTTTCCAAGGGATTTGATCTTAGACTTCACTGTCACTCTACAGTTTTGGGGATGAGGAAGAAATGTTTCCCCAAGGCTGACAAGGTGTCTGGTGGGTTTTTCACCATGATAGCCCAGTTTGGGATTCAGGATAAAGGATAAAGGACAGGATTTTAAAGTTGTAATTTTACATGTGAAGTTTGTAATGTTGTTGCAGCTTGTGGCCAGTGCAGGTGAGAGGGTCTAGGGGGCCAGCTCCAGCTGTAAACACAAAACCTTGTAGATACTTGATAACCCCAATTAGCCTGGAAGAAGAAGGGGACACCTATAGGTATGTCTACACAGCAAAGAACCGCCCCCTCCCCACTCCCCCCCCCCCCCCGCACTTCCTTATGCCAGCAAACTCAGGCTCAAAACGCTGTTTAACTGCAGTGCAGGCATTTGGGCTCAGGCTGCAGCCCAAGCTCTGGGACTCTCCAACCTTGCAGGGTCCTAGAGCCCAGCTCCAGCTTGAGCCCAAACATGTACACAGCAATGAAACAGTCCCACAGCCCGAGCCCTTAGAGCCTGAGTCAGCTGGCACAACCCAGCCCAGGGTATTTAGTTGCTGTGTAGACATGCACTAAGTTTTCTCAGACTGAAATTACTTTGATGTGTACCCTCATTCCCCCTCACAGG
Organism: Sternotherus odoratus; assembly: GCA_032164245.1. Lineage (NCBI taxonomy): Eukaryota > Metazoa > Chordata > Testudines > Kinosternidae > Sternotherus > Sternotherus odoratus. Next base: position 61,973,518 of record JAVMKO010000003.1, read on the forward strand.
GGTCAGGCCAGAGGATTCAGAGATGTTCTGAATTCTAGGGGGCAGGCTGAAGAGGGCATGCACTGAATATTGATTATTTGGCATGGAGGCCATTTAACACCATACTGGACCAGAATAAATACCTGATTATCTGGAGAGGAGGGGGAGAATTTATTAGTTAAATGTTAATAGAGTTGTGGCTTTCTGCTCTAAAATCTATCCCTGTTCATCAGAACTTTGTTTTCTCTCCCCTTCTTCCATGATAGGATATTTTTAATGGAAGGCTCTACCCTTACATTTCACATAGACATACTCTTTTATTCTGCACAGCTGTGTGTGCCTATCCTGAGGTGTTTTTTGCCCCACTATTTCTTTTTCCATTGATGGTTGATGTTTTCAGTTCACACTCCTTTTTCTTCACAGAATGAAAAGACCCTCTTTCTATCATGCCTGGGAATCTGTAAGAATTTGACTCTGTTTTCACTCGCTTCTTATTCTTGATATTACCATTGCATTGTTAGGCACAATCCTAGAGCTTTAAAGTTTCAGAAAATGCAAGGGATTTCCCACCCTTCAAAATGAATTCTGTTGAATAATGTTAATGTTTTAAAAAGCATGTTTGCTTTCAACAGTACAGATGGAAGTTTAAATCTCCAGCAGCTTGATTTCAGTCTCCATTTGTTTTGGGGGCCATGAAAATTATACCCATAATGCCAGAATTCTACATGCAGGGATTGGCTCACTGGAATGTTTAGAGTGTTTTCAGAGTGTAACCGCTGGCTGCGTTTTCCGTATCTTCTACAAGGTCAGCCCTGACCTCTTTCTAAGCGACTTGGCCATCTCCAGAGCCCACCATGCCTGGGACTGTGATATTTTCTGCCATTGCAATTCCTTCTGGGTGGACTTTCGGCTGCTGGGTCTCGCAATCCAGGTTCTCCCAGCAGAATCCTGGGAGTGAACAACAGCTCAGGTCTGCATTTGTCTTCCTATGCAAGCTTCTTTTGCACCCTCTTTTCCCCCTTTACCACACAGCATTAAATCAGTGAAATCCTCATGAAGAAAAATTGGTTTTGAAAGTTAACATTTTTTCAAAGATCACATTATTAGAATTGTTTAAATAGTGCGTTACAAATAAATTAGTCAACAAATGTAGTGGTTTTTGAATTTTTCATGACCAGACTTGAAGTTTTCTGCTATCGGAATGGACAATTTTGGGCGTGGTATACATTAAAACATTTCAACTTCTAGATATTTTGCAAACATTTAATTTTAATAACAGTAGCACCCCCAAGATCATGGTGATGCTTTTGCTCTTCAGTTGGGCAACTGGAATATTTTAAATGACAAATAGTGAATAATAAATATTCTTGTGTGTGCACGAGTGCTCCTTTTTACACCTGGATGCCAGCATTTGTTCTTGCATAACACACTGGTGCACACTAGAATTTACACCTCTGTGGTGTAAACTAATGCACAGTGTAGAGAAGCTCTTCAGTTTATTAATCAACCAAAAAAGACACCATAAAAAACTGCAACCAATAGTTGCTATAATTCTGAGGAGCACTCTAGAAAGAGAGCTCATGAAGAGAGAATCCTCTTTGTGGGGTGATATACATACCGACACCACCCCTCCTGACTTTTGACTTACAAATCTTTTCTTTTACTCAGATTCACATTGGTATCCAGTTTAATTTAGAGCCATTTTTTTGAACATCCAGAAATAATAATAATAAACAGGTGGCTCTATTATATCCCTTAACATGACACAAAGTCTCAGCACAGAGGGCACTTATGAATGATGTCAGTGATTTATTCCCTGCATTTCCAAAAATAAAAGTCTTTTCTGTTCACATTATTTATTAATTAATTTAATTTGTAAAGTGCTCATTGCAAAGTCTCTGGGCACTGTACGAGGAATAAAAACAACCTCTCATAAAAAGGTAAAGAAGCTTGCCTGCAGCAAAATATATTCTCTCCCCACCTCCCGGCAAAATAAATTGTTCCCATTTGGTCACTTTTTTTGGAGGGGAAAAAAGGGAATTTAGGCTGGACTCTGAAGGACAACAAACTCAGAATGTCTCAGGCCAATAGGGAAGCAGATTTGACACCTGAGGACTAAATATAAAAGAATATTCTGCCCCACACCCTGAAGTAAGATCCTCAGCCCTATCCCATCCTCTTTGTGCCAGGTAAAAGAGATGGATACCCTTGCCAATCCTGTTGCAGGGAGTGGGGTGTAACTGGGAGGAGGAAGGGTGTTCCAGGGTTGGGGCTGCAGTGCACAAAGGTGCACTAAATACTGTAGCCCAGAGAACAGCCATGGGAGGCTGCTGTAACTGAGGCCCTCAGGGCTTTAGCTACTGGAGTATCCTACTTTGGGAGGGTGCAAGGGTGGCCTGCAGCCACCTTACCTCCCTCTTTCCCTTGGGTGTGAGTTCCAATCTAGGGATTATAAACAAAAGGTAACTATAGTGAGCTTAACCTTGAAATTAATACTATGCAACAGAATCAAATAAAGGAACATAACCGGCACATTTATAAGGGTACAATATACATAACACAAAGGAATATTGACTAAATATACATACAGCAGTGGGCATTTTCATTCTACTATCTGCCCTACAAATACAGAGGGCTGTTGTCAAGTCATTAAGCTATGCCTCTGCCCATCATGTCCTTATGTCTGTGGCTTTCCATGAGCTTTTCGTTAATAAAGTAAATGAAGAAACATTTCTGAAGGTACTTCATAGAATCATAAGATATCAGGGTTGGAAGGGAACTCAGGAGGTCATCTAGTCCAACCCCCTGCTCAAAGCAGGACCAATCCCAACTAACTCGACCAAGCGAGGGCTTGTCAAGCCTGACCTTAAAAACCTCTAAGGAAGGAGATTCCCTAGGTAACCCATTCCAGTGCTTCACCATCCTCCTAATGAAAAAGTTTTTCCTAATATCCAACCTAAACCTCTCCCACTGTAAATTGAGACCATTACTCCTTGTTCTGTCATCTGGTACCACTGAGAATAGTCTAGATCCATCCTCGTTGGAATCCCTTTGCAGGTAGTTGAAAGCAGCTATCAAATCCACCGCTTATTCTTCTCTTCTACAGACTAAACAATCCCAGTTCCCCTAGCCTCTCCTCATAAGTCATGTGCGCCAGACCCCTAATCATTTTTGTTGCCCTCCCTTGGACTCTTTCCCATTTTTCCACATCCTTCTTGTAGTGGGGCCCAAAACTGAACACAGTACTCGAGATGAGGAGTTTTTGAATTGTTCCTATTGTGTAGCTGGGTTGAAAATCTGACAATGAGCATGATTCTTTTGACACAGAGTAGCAATGAATATTTCTGAGACTTCAAATTTCTGCATATCTATAATGGACTCACTCTGTGGAGATATTGTAGTATTTATAGTATTTGTTTATTTGTGATAGGGTTGAGACTCTTATAACATCTTTTGTGATTGTAGCTATTTGCCACACTTGTTTTCACACAGGGATAAAAACGTTGTTAAACTATAGTTAAGGTTGTAAATGTGTATTAGTAACTTAAGGGAAACAAACAAGCAAACACAAACACACAACCTTCCCAAACTCTTAGACTTAAGTTGTCAAAACTCTATTGATTTAAATGGAGGTACTGTTTACGCCAGCTGATGATCAATGCTTAAGTTTCCAGAAATCATTGAGTGTTGGAAACAGGAGATGTTGGAGTAAAATAAATAAAAGTAAAAATTGAAAAATGCAGAAATGCAGAGTTAACATATCCAAACAATCTTAACTCTGCTCCTGTTGCTGCATTGCTTGGTATCCACCTTACTCTGCACTCTTGATGTGAGGTTGCTAAGTGTCTGGTAAATGTCATGGTTGTTCAGATATTTTTGATCTTAAACTTTGGCATACTGTGGTGGTTTGCCTTGAAAGCTGTTGTTCTAGCTATGAAAAGTAAGCAAATGAAATGCTGTTTCTTTTATCAGTTCTTATATGGGGTCTAGAAGCAATTAGTCTGTAGTTCTATTTTTTTTTAAACTAAGTAACTTGTAACTAATCCTACATTTGCTTGCTTATACAGGGCTTAAGATTTTTGAAGTCATACAAGCGAGTGATATTTAGAATGTGTTCATTTGCAAAATCACATTACTTAGGTTACAGGAAAAGTAGTAACTGCATTTTCATGTACAGTATGCTCAGATAGTGATTTACATGCACAGAACAGGTATTTATAAGTGTGCACGATTAATTACCTACTTAACCGGCCAGGTGCACAAGCAGTTACTGGATTTGTACACACAAATTAGATATTTTCATGAATAAGTTAATCATGTACAAAAATGTGTGTTCAGTTATATTCACTAACTTTGAAAACTGGCTCATATTCTGTGATCTGAAAAAGATTTTTTTTAAATATCCTCTTCCCCCCCATCAAAACCTGCATAAAACATTGTGAATCATCACAAGGATTTATATGTTATATCCTTCTCAGGACTAAACTAAAACATTTTTACTCTCCTGAAGATATACTTTGGTACACTGCATGTTTCCTCTCCTCTCTTGCAGGGTCTCCATACAGAGACAAGATCACTATAGCAATTCTTCAGCTGCAAGAAGAAGGCAAGCTGCACATGATGAAGGAGAAGTGGTGGAGAGGCAATGGTTGTCCAGAAGAAGAAAGTAAAGAGGCCAGTGCTCTGGGAGTTCAAAATATTGGTGGCATTTTCATCGTTCTGGCAGCTGGATTGGTGCTTTCTGTCTTTGTGGCAGTGGGGGAGTTTTTGTACAAATCCAAAAAAAATGCTCAGTTGGAAAAGGTAAATATTGTATTTTTCCATTTAATTTAATCATTTTTTGTTATAATCAAATCTGTTTTTAAGCTTTTTGATGATCCAATGAAGGGCTGTTCTAATATCCTTTATATCCTAGTATAGTATTTCTGTAAAAAAGGTTCACAACAAAGCACCTGACATGTCACACATACAGCTTTTAATTTGTCTTTAATATGTTTAATTGTAGCCAGCTTTCAGGACAAGTGACTATTTCTCCTCTTATACGAGCCTGAAAAAAGACAGCTTTTTACTCCTGGAAGTTCACTGCAGTTAATTTTATGGATGAAGAAGAAATGAGAAACTGTAATGGGAAACAAATTAATCTTCTACAGATAAATCAGATTTTTAAAAGTCAAAACTGTGTATCAGTTCAAAGTCAGAAGTCTAGAAATGTCTCTATAGATATGTCCTTTCCTGAAGATGTTTACACTTGACAAGTTGATTTGGTAGCATCTGGAAATTATTAGATCAATATTATTTTTTGTGGATTTACTACTGATTATGATTTGAACTCCTGTAATTTGAATTCATCCTGTTTTGAAACAGCTAGTGTTAACTTGTCCTGTACTGACCGTTTGCACTGGTATTTTCTTGCAGAATTCTTGGATGCTCTCAGGAGCTTTGCATAATAAATATGTATATGCACATATATAACATCTAAAATTGAACGAAAGAGAATAGCTTTTATTTATATGCCATATTTTTAATTTACATTGAAAAACTTGGGAGAAAATGTGGTATTTTTTTATTAATTTTTTTTTACATTTTTCAGGCTCTTGTGACCTCTGTTCATCCCTATTTTTAATACTTTATTTTATTAAAATCAGTAGTAAATCCAGAAGACATATTTGTATTGATATTTATTTTCAGATGCTACCTGTGAATTTTTGTAACTTGAAATATCACTCCAAAAAATCTAAAGTCTGTATTTTGAGACTTCTGAATTTATATGGATATACCAAACTCTTTGTGTATAAAGTCTTAATTTTTAATAGCACATTGCTAAAGAAAGCTTTGATACTAATCAACATGGCAGTGTGAGGTCACAGGTTCCTAAATAAAATTGGACATGGGTAGATTTTATTAAGTTTTACAAAAGTAATTATAGAGAGGAAAAGTGAACACTCAGATGCTCTAATTTATAAAGCTATTGGAATATTCAATTCTGTCAACCTACGTCTGGAGCTTTATATCTCAGAAACAAATTTCTTTTGAAAAATTACCATTTGTTTTACATAATTAATGTACGTCACAATGTCTTTATCCACTCTAGAAGTAATTTACTTAATATTAACTTCAGTATATTTTGGTTTAGGTGATCTGAAAAAAAAATCCTTATTTACTAATGTGGGACTATTTTGATGAGAATTATATAATGTAAATTGATTAATGGTTTACAGGGGTTGGATACATATTTCATCTTGTAGGCTATGATTAGATATGAAGCTAACAGCATGACTTATAATTGGATACTGTACTAGGTGGCTTAAGTGAGGAAGAAAATTTGACTTTGTCTGTGTTTCAAGAACTGTTGCTACAAGCTCTCCATTTTTGGAACAACCATTTTGGTCAATGGTAGCTCCACATGTGGGGGGAAGACAGGATCAATCTCTATGTTTGTAGATAAGAAAACAAAATAAATGTAATAGATGGCAGTCTTTGAGCCCAAAGAGTAAATGGCCACTTGTTAATAAAATGTATGTCTGCCTTTTAGCAGGTGCAATATGTGGAATTACGTCGGCAAGATAGGTAACTAAGCCGGCCACTGCACATTTTGTGTGATTAATTTAGATGCACTTTTTCAGATTAGATGCTTTTTTTTTCTAAAATAGTCAATAACATTTCAATATTATGCCTTGACTCTACAACTGGCTTTACAGGAGTTGATCCATGTGTCCATCAAAGACAATGAGGTCTGGTAAAGGGTCTGGCAGTGTGAAGCCTGTTGCAGTATAGATCCCTGTAAAATGAAGCTGTGTTAAAAAAAGCTGAAGACAAAACTCAAATTGTGCTATTTGTACCAATGCTTTTAAATTTAGTGCAACAAAGGCTCAGATCTTGCGTGTACCTGATTTACATGAAAAAAAACTTGCAAGGAACACATGTGGTCTAGTGGTGGTCTTTTTGGGAAAGAGTCAGAAATTACTTTCAGATACACATTTGCATTCATTTCATCATAGTGTTCTCCAGGCACAGAGGGATTTATATTTTATTGACTTTTTGAAAAGCAAAGACAAAAATGATCAGAGTAAAATTGTCAATCATTTACACCTGCCTTGATTTATTTATTTGTTTGAAAAAGATCAACAGTGTCCTAATCCACTAAGAATTCACTAGGATATATAAATCTGAAGAATTGAAAATCAGCAGTGCAAGGAGTCAGTTCTACTACCAGAAACCCATTGCGCTGAAAATGACTACTCATGTTACCAAGGGCAGAATGCACATCGGTAAATGGAAAAGTAGGAAGCTGTGCAGTTATATACCTGATCTATTTGTTTCAAGATCAGATGTTTTTGACAAATACAAGTTTCTTAGACTATATCTGAAAAACAACAACAGAATATTACTGGAATGATACCATCAAGTAGTAAGCTTATGATTTATTTTATAGCTGAGTATTAGAATAATGAAAAATAAATAAATTGGCATCTTATTGTGTTCCATAACATACTTGCCTATGCTAAGAAAGACTAATTTAGAAGAGCTCTATACAGTTAAGTCTGTAGGGCTCAACACTGCATAGTTGAGTTCAGGTTTAAGTCTAGCTTGTTTAGTTCACAGCACCCTACCAATGAGAGTTGAGGGTACCCATCATTTTGGAGGATTGGACTCAAAGTGAAAATCCATAGCAGTGAATATATATGTAGGTCACGTAGGGTAAGTTGCAGTTGCAGATTCCACTGAAGTAAGGAGTTCTGAATACTGAATGAGGCACTATGTGGTCCCTGAAAATGTTTGTAACAGAGACTGAGAAAGCAGGATGAGTTGAACTTTGCCATATACAATGTATAAGCCTCATTATTTTTAACCTCTGCAGACCTGTTCAACATTTCCAACAATTTTAATAAGCTGTACAATGTATGACAGAGCAACATTCAGCCTTCCATGAACCACAAAAAAGTGAAAATGATTTTACTAGTTATTTTAAATTCTGATCTAAAGTAAAAATTGAACAAACTTTTGATTCGCTTGATAGCCTATACTTTATTCTGTGAAATCTTAAGGGCTAAGTACTAAACCCAGCCTAGCAAAACTTCCACTGAATTCCCCTCAATGGGAGTTCTATCCTTGGATCTGTGGCAATATCCTATTGCCTTTCTTTATAGTAGAGGATTAAAATTCCAGTGAAAGTGATGGAGTAAGATAAGTGGACACTGAAGTTTCCAAGATCTCTAAGCTGCATTCGCTCGGAGCAAGATAGATTGATCAGATATGCCAATATTATTGAGACCATCAGGATATTAGGGGATTTATCTTATGGAGAACCTTATCCTCCTACACACCTGTCCTGATTTTCATACTTGCTATCTGGTCTCCCTAGAGCAATCACAAGATGGTGTATTGTATTTTTTAGAAGGAAATGTAATTGAAAAACCAACAGTTGGTATTATATCCTTATTCTTTATCATACAAACACACAATTATGTCATCTACGTGGAGACATGTTGTGAAGCAGACCTTTGTTCTCTATGACAATCTTGACAATAAATGCTCAACCATTTGCATTTTATAATTGCTTCTCTAAGCGAATGACCTGCTCCTTGATTGTAACATTATGTTGACACTTAGAGGACAGTGACTAAGCAATCTAAGAAACTGAAGCCATTTTAAACAATTACCGGTGTGATTATTGTTGATGTAATAGTTTCAGTGGGTCATCATTTTAGCCTCATTACATACGTTTGGTTTTGTAAAAATTGAGAGTTTTCTACGTCATGCTAGAAAAGACAATGCTGATCTTGAAAAAATAGAAATGTTTAACACAATATATTGATGGTTCTTATTTTGATAATTTATTGACTTTGTTTCATTATTATTCTTTCAAAATATAATTCTTTGAGATTGCTTCCATTTGGTACCTTCTCCCCTAGCTTTAGTGCCTACTAGTGAATGTGGGAATGTGCATTTAATCTCTTTGAGTGCAAATCACGTGGGTACCTCTGCACCATGTGAGCCGTTAGAGTGAAATTCATCCTAGAGCAGAAGATCACTGCAAGACCACACAGAACACTATTTTATGATAGCCCCACATGCAGAAAGGAATTATACTTCTTTCCATGCCAGCCACACATACTTAACTGAGCAAGGCAACCATGGAGGTGTACTAGGGGGTGTGCTATGTAAATAGTATTGAGGGGCTGTAACTGCTATTTCAGATCACAGACTGAAAGACAGCTGTGTTGCAGCCTTATACACCAGCTCCAGGCCCTTCTTGAACTTCTCCGATATAAAGGCCAAGAACTCTGGCTTTAATTTTATTGCTAACATGAGGTATACTTGAAGAGAGTCTTTTACACAAGGATAAATTTCACACATTAGGATTTAGAATACCCCTCTTTCATATGAGGTTTGGAAAAATGGTGGTCATCATTCACCGGTATTTAGTTTCACCGATAGTCAAACATGGAGTGTATATAATGTAGCTAATTTGTACCATAAATGAAACAGCCTTTGAGAAACAAAGTTATTATTATGGAAGTGTTGTGAACATGAAATATGCAAAGTCAGAACACGTAGAAATCTGCTTTTCCTTTTTTTAAATGGTTATGTTCAAAGCCATGAAAATTGAAACTGATACAATAATTTCAGGTTCTGAATTTTACAATCCTTCTTCTATCCTTACAGGCCTTTTTCTTCATCATATCGTTTTTTCAGATATGGCCAAATTCTTTTTTCATTAAACTCTCTTCCTCACTGTTATTTGAAAAATTATAAAGAGGAATGAAATGAATTATGTCAACATTATTACTGTTCAGAAAATATCCTTATAGTTTAATTTTTAAAAAGCTTTGATAATCTGGTCTGGGGCTTTATAACACTTCTGGATGAAGACCAAAGTAATTCCCAGAACAGAGATTTTTTTTCAGGGTCTGCAAATTCAAAAGATTTTAAAGTTGAAGAGCATGTTCATCAGGTGCGGGTGAATAATAAATATAGGGATGGTTGGTAAATCAAACCTGGAGATCCAGGAAACGTATCCCAATAAACTTTATAAAAACACAAAATCATGATGCAATCCTGCCATGATATTCTATTTTGTATTAGCATAACCAGAGAATTCTTGTAGTTGGCTGGGGATAACAGAATGGCAGCTGAGGGACAGCTGTGACAGTTCATAAATGGAACATTTTCCCAGTCTTGGTATATCTGAATTCTGTAGATAGGCAGATGGAAAATTGGAAGCTCTTCTCATCCCCCAATCCCTGAGCACCATAAGGAAGGACTGTCCTGGTTTTGTGTATATATATTTTTTGTGTATATATGGTGAGAGCTGAATTTTAATGCAATGCCCTCTTTAAAATTGTTTTACTGCTTATATTTAGAGGGATATTTTGCAATGGCCGGAAATGTAAAAAGAAAACTTTATGCTGTTAAAAATGTGAAAAGCCAAAAGTGTAACAAATGGAGCAAAACAATGGAAATGAAGATTTTTATTTGATTGACCTGACATTTTTCAAGTAATTTTCAAACAATAAAACATTTAAAACACGATCTCTATTTTGACTTTTGATTGCAGTTTAATGACAGTGAACAATGACACAGAGGTAGTTTGCTTTTAATTTGAATTCTTGAGAAGTATAAATAAGAGAATTGAGAAACACATTTTAAATTGTCTAGCTGATTATGGCCTCCTTGAGAATTATTTCACAGTAAGGTCCTGATCCAGCAAGCCTGTATATATGAATGTGATTTCAGTGGTCCAGAGGTCCTTCTCATCTGTGTGCTCATTGCAGGATCTGGTTCTAAATTCCAGTCTGATTTATGAACATTTTTGATGCTTTTGATGCACAGATAAATTTAATGTTGCATTTCAAAATGATCTCTTTGTCAGTTCCCTTTTTCATACCAGGTTTTCTCTTACCAAGAGATGGTAGAAACCATAAAAATGGAATTCTTGTCTTTTCTTAAGAAGGTTTAATTTGTTCTCAAGATATTGTTTTTTACTATATTTCCAAAAATACAAGTCCTCCTAATACTCACTCATTGTTTCCTTTTGATGTTACTTCAAGTAAGTCCTGTCTAAAAATATCTTCATTTTATAAATGTTTGTGTTTGCAGTTATTTACATTAGATGTATGGGTAATACAAACACTTGGTCAGAATATTGGGATGCCCCACAATTGAGTTCAGGTCTACCCCTGATCAAAATTAGGATATCTATTAGTTTACTGTAGGTCTGTGAACTCACTCCAGCAGAGTATTTGCACCCTCAGCTGATTGGAGTTGGAGTTGAGACACTGCTGGCCCGGACAACAGGAAATGCATTTTCATGTTGTATTTAGCTAGCAGAATCTTGATAGTGTATCATTGATCATTTGTCAGTTTTGCTAACACAGTGGAAACAATGTATATGAGATTAGTACTAATGTTCTACTCAGTATGATCCAAGGCCATACCATGTTTTTAATGAAAAGTGCAATATAACCTTAATCACCTCTAAAATGTATTAAACATTTTACAGTCAATATTTTGCAGACAATTTTAACTCAGCATTCACAAATATGCATAAAGATATGTAGACATAACTTTAAAAATGTGATTAGTCACTATATCCAAAAGGCTCTATGTTGTATAATTATTTTTGTTTATTTGTTTTGAGATTTAAACTGTAAGCAGGTATGTGGTGAATAATTTCAAACATAAGTTGTTGCATGTACATCCTGCCCCAAAAGAAGGTTCAGTACGCTTCTTTGCAAACACTCCTTTACACTGTTCCCCGGGGGACAAGAAACCTGAGCTCCATTGGACAAACTGGGAGTGAATTCAGAACCATGATACAGAATGATAAACCCTGAGTGACCAGACTTTCACATCTAAGAACTGATTGCAAAAGATCTCAGCTAGCTAACTGACTTCACTAGAACTAGGATCAGGCCCTGTAGGAAGACAGGGAAGCTCTTATATAGCAAGAACCATATCCATATAGCACCTCTAAATTAAAAAAAATACTTTGAATTGCACATTGAAGCATATAGCCAATGCTGTATTTTTTGTTATAGATCTACTTAGCATCAGCATCAGCCTGGTCTGCTGTAATATGCTCCATTATTGCTAAGACCATCTAATAAGCATTCAGCAGCATTCTGCACTTACTTTAGTTTCTAACTTGTCCACAGTAGTATTCCATATAGAACGGATTGCAATAATCCAGACTGGACGACACAAAGATCTGGATAACTGTGACAAAGTCTGCATCAGGTAGAAACTATCTAGCCAAACACAAAAGAGAAATGACAATCCTGGCCCCTGGAAACAAGGATCACTCAGGAAACTGGAAGAACCCCGAGACTGCAAATCTCATTGACAAGGTTGAGCAGAACCTACAATAACGAGGGCAACTACAATCTTCTAAATACTTCCCTTTATTTGTCCAGTATAACAGCTATCTTCGCTGGATTGAACTTCAGTCACACCCCTATTTCAGCCAGACACTGGAAGTGCAAAAGACTGCACCATCCTGGTTTGACAGAGATGTAGGGCTGTATGTCATCTTAGGTGGATGGCATTCCAGCCCAAATTGTCTCATTATCTCCCCCCAGTGGCCTCACATGCATGTTGAGAGGAAGGATGACAGAATGAAACCTTGTGGACTTCTGCATGATAGAGAACCCTCGGGGCTGATGATCAATTGCCCTGTGCCATCCTCTGGGATCTCTCTGAGAGGGAAGAATGGAACCACACAAGTACAATCCCATCCACCCCAACTTAGGTCCACAGGTGAGTCAGCAAACCTCATGGTCAGTGCTATCAAAGTCTTCTGATAGATCTAAATACAATCATCAATGAGAAACGTTTGTGCATCGCTAGGAGGACGATATCAACCAGTGGAACTAATGCAGTCTCCATGCCGTACACGGGCTGGAAACCAGATTGAATGGGCTCCAAGAAGTCGGAAGACTTCACCGCAAGTTTCACACTTACCATTGCCAGAAAAGGAAGGTTAGAGACTGGAGAGTAGCTACCTAGATTGTTGTCATCAAGCAGTAGTTCATTGTACGTAACCCTAAGCTGTCAATTTGAGGGAAGTTTGCACCTTGTCCTCCCATTAGGACACATTAACTATCTACAATAGAGTGGTCAATTGCCCTGCTTGATTTTACCAGTAATGAGGGGAAAGGGATCATCTTGTAGGTCATGGGCCTAAACTCACCCAACACCTCTAGAATCTCATCCCCAGCATAGTTTTGTTACTATGGGAGGGGGAAATCAAGTCAAATTGTGATTGATTTTCTCCACAAGATAGATAGAAAACTCTGTTACAATCAACATTCAACTCTGTTTCAAAGTGGTGCCTCCCCAGCTCCACCAAGCTCTCTATCACTTGGAATAATTCCACTGGTCAGGACTTCATGGATACTATGGTGAAGGAAAAGCTTTCTCAACCACCTTAAGAAACGTATGGACTCAGATCATTTTACATTTGCCTTGTTTTGTTTTCAATCTCTGCTCAAACCTCCCACTGATTTTGGTTTGAAATCTAACTAACTACTTAATTCAGATCCTGATCCATGATCTGGCAAAAGAGCTGGCTATACTTAAATAGAAAGTATATTTGTGAATACTGAAGTTAATTACTCTGATACTTAGCTTTCAGAATACGTGAATGCTACATTTGCTCTGGACCAAGATTGTATGCAGTGGAAAATTCTGTATAACAATATGCCACTTTTAATGCATGATTTTTAGAGAACATATGACCTTAAGTCAACTCTTCTTGTCCAAACGTATATTGGTTCCTAGCATTCTAAAAATATGATTGGTGCAGATAGGTTTTTAAATATAAATTGAAAGTGAAATGGTTCAAAGTGCAATTTATTTTCCCTCTTTCTACCCCATCCTCATAAGTTTGTTTCTTATATTCCATTAGTAGCTGCAATGTTAGTAATTGCATCTATCTTGTGGAAACATTTTTTCTAGGATTTGTGTTTGTCTTTGCATATAAGAGACTGGACTGACAGGTGCTCACTATATATCACTCAAAATCCTTGGGGAAGTGGCATATGGAAGCAGAAACTGATTAGAAAGGAGTCTCAGGGCAGGGCTATGAATCCACTCTCAGCTAACTTCTACAAGATGAAAATCAGTTTGATTGATATGTCCTAGTAGATGTTAGAACATTGACCCATAACATCTGATATAAGCTGCAGGATTACTGCCATTACTGCTTTAAGAAATTTTAACAAGGCTTCAAATAATATCTGACGTGCAAGGCTGGAGGTAATGAACTTCTGAGTAAATCTTGTCATTTCATACTGGATTTCGACAGTCAATTTTACACTAACTCCATCAAAGAAGAAAGGAGACAGATTTATAAAAGAGCAAATCATTGAGTCTTTTTCTTTAATAATAATAATAGAAAAAGAATAATGCTGGTTAAATTCAGAATTTGAGAGACACAGCTACACCAATTATGTCTTTTTTCATAATATTTTGTTTCCAGACAATGTGTGTACTGGTGTTTTGTTCATTATTTCCATTTGTTTTTCTTGATCTAAAGCATATACTTTATGCATTGACTTTGTGCTCTCATACTTTGGTATTTATGGGTGCAATAATTATTGCTCTTTCTAAAGTCATTAGAAGCAAAATTGATAGTGATTCATAATGTTGGGTCTGAGGAGGATTAATGTGGTTCCTAATTATTTTTCCTCTAAATGTGATATACAGCAATATAAGAAAACTGTATAAAAAACTATCCAACATTGGTATTCATGCTTGTGGTATGCAAACTGACATTATTTCAGGCACCAGAATGGGCACAAACTGTCTGCATAGATTGTAAACAATGGTAAGAAACGATTATATTGACTCCACATGAGTTGGCAACTGTGCCATGGGGTGAAGTAGATACAGGTTAATTCTTTACATTTCATAAGGAGCTGAGCTCTGGCAAAATTCCTTTGTGTCAAAGGCTGAAGGACATACAACACTAATGCTGATTAAAACTTTATTTTGAACAGATTAACCTTCTGATTATAAATGCAGTACTTCCCCCCCCCCCAATGTTATACATTGATTATTAATTTTGCTATAGTAACTGTGCAAATGTATGTAAAATTTTAAACTTTTTTCCTAATCATCTGCTATCTGATTCTCTCTAAAATGACTTTCAGGCAATATTTACTTTATGGTTACATTTAGCAAGACAGCTTAGAGGTAGCCAAAATTCAATAATTGTTGATGTTTTTGTAACCTGCCTGAAGTGCAGAAGGTAAATTAGGGGCAAAAGGTTATTGTCTGTCTTTGAATTAAGTGAAAAATTGTGCAAGATGTATTCAAAGAGCTCATCTTCAAACTGGAGAAGCATTTCTAAAATACTGCTTGCAATCATGGCAAACTTTGAGGTTTTCTAACAATAATAACAATTTGAAAAACCATTTAAAATTGGGAAAAAAAACATTTGGTTACATCTTCTAAAATCCTCTCAGAAAATACCAATCACAAAAAGCATTGTATAGCTCCTTTCTTACTTCATATGTTACTGCTCCCAGAGGTATAACCTAACAATGTACTATTCTTTGGGGGGGGGGGGGGGGGAAACATGAAGTTTCTGTAGACAGAAAAATATGAGTTGGTGGGAGAGATCAGGGTAGAATTTTAATTAAAGAAATACCAAAGAGAGTAATCCTTTGTAAAACAGGTTTCAGAGTGGTAGCCGTGTTATCAGCAAAAAGAATGGGGAGTGCTTGTGGCACCTTAGAAACTAACAAATTTATTTAGGCATAAGCTTTTGTGGACTAGAACCCACTTCATCAGATTCATGGAGTGGAAAATACAGTATACAGTATCTATATCTATATACATATAGATATAATATAATATAGATGAAAATGTCTCTTCCTCTTTTCTAAAAACCACTATGCAACCAAAGAAAATCAAAGGTCCAAGTTGTGAACATTTATATAGCCCAGAAGTGGAGAATAAAGATGTTTTTAGCAGACAATTAAATTTACAAGAAAAATGTGGCTGTTTCTCTTACTGATTGGTCACCAAAGAGAGTACTTTCTGGGAGTGCAATTTAATATTATTCTCAGGCACATAATATATTTAATATCTAGTTGTCATAGTTTAAAAAGTTAATGCTCTAAATTTCAGTGAATATACTGGTTAACTCTTGTTAGTATAACATATGGGGATACATTTGCATGAACTCAGACAAACCAATTTGAAAGTACAGGGCATGAGAAACTTGTATATACTATGTATTCACTTATAGTAAATATAATTATTAACATGACAAATTTATTATCTGCATCATAAAACTCTCAGACTTTAAAATTATCTTCATTTTATGGAGCTCATTTTAACAAATACTGAGATCTAGGAGTAAGCCCTAGAGCAGTCTTATGTGTTTGCCCTTTTCCTACGTTCTGGGTTTTGGTGAGTATTTGGTACACTAAGTATGTGTGACAACAGATATTAGAAGTTTACAGCACTGTATATTAAGGAACAGGATGAGGAGGTTAGTTGTGGGAATGGGAGGGGTCAACACATATCATCGCCATTTCAACCAAGATTTGAAGAGTATTTAGGATGGAAACATTCAATTGTAGAAAATTAGGCCCTATTGATTAATTGCAATTAACTCAAAAAATTAGTCACAGTTTAAAAAATTAATCTAGATTCATTGCCTTTTTAATTATACCGTTAAACAATAGAATATCAATTAAATTTTAGTAAATATTTTGGATGTTTTTCTACATTTTCATATAGTATTCTGTGTTATATTTGAAATCAAAGTGTGTATTATTTTTGATTACACACATTTGCACTGTAAAAATGATAAACAAAAGAAATAGTATTTTTCAGTTCACCCCTCATACAGGTACTGAGGTGCAATCTCTTTGTCATGAAAGTGCAACTTACGAATGTAGATTTTTTTGGTTGTATACCTCCACCTAAAAACAAAACAATGCAAAACTGCAGATCCTACAAATCCACTCTGCCCTACTTCTTGTTCAGCCAGTCACTAAAAGATACAAATTTATTTACATTTACAGGAGTTAATGCTTTCCCCTTCTTATTTATAATGTCACCAGAAAAAGAGCCAACATTTGTATGGCATGCTTCAGACACCATTCCGAAGGACAATCTTTCATGCTGATGACGCTCATTAAAAAAATGTGTTAATTAAATTTGTGATTAAACCCCTTGAGGGAGAATTGTATGTCCCCTGCTCTGTTTTACCCTCATTCTGCCGTATATTTCATGTTATAGTAGTCTCGGGTGGTGACTCAGCATATGCTCATTTTAAGAACATTTTCACTGCAGATTTGACAAAACGCAGAGAAGTTATCAATGTGAGATTTCTGAAGATAGCTACTGCACTCGACCCCAGGTTTAAGAATCTGAAGTGCCTTCCAAAATCTGAGAGGGACGAGGTGTGGAGCATGCTTTCAGAAGTCTTACAAGAGCAACATTCCAGTGTGGAAACTGCAATACCCAAACCACTAAAAAAGAAAATCAACCTTCTGCTGGTAGCATCTGACTCAGATGATGAAAATGAACATGCGTCGGTCTGCAGTGCTTTGGATTGTTGTCAAGCAGAACCAGTCATCAGCATGGACGCATGTCTCCTGGGATGGTTGAAGCATGAAGGGACATATGAATCTTTAGCATTTGACATGTAAATATCTTGCAATACTGGCTAAATCAGTACCATGAGAATGCCTGCTCTCATTTTCAGGTGAGAAGATGCAGGCAGCACTATTTCCTGCAAATGAAAACAAACTTGTTTGTCTAAGCGACTGGCTGAACAAGGAAGCTCTAAAATTTTAAGTTGTTTTATTTTTGAGTGCAGGTTTTTTCTACATAATTCTACATTTGTAGGTTCAACTTTCATGATAAAGAGATTGCACTACAGTACTTATATTAGGTGAACTGAGAAATACCACTTTTCATTTTTTACAGTGCAAATACTTGTAATCAAAAGTAAATATAAAGTGAATACTGTACACTTTGTATTCTGTGTTGTAATTGAAATCAATATATTTGAAAATGTAGAAAATATCAAAAATATTTAAATAATTGTTATTCTATTGTTTAGCAATGCGATTGATCATGATTACTTTTTTAAATCACCTGACAGCCCTAATAGAAATGTAATATTTCTAAAAACATAGGATAAAATTCACCAGTATATCCTGGCTGCTTTTTACCACTATAACAAAACAAACACATTGTAACACCAACTCATATTAGTTTCAGATATGAGATGTGCCAAGATATTGGCAATGAGAATGTTCATCTTTTAACCTCTTGGCCACCTTTGGAATCCTATTCAGTGATAGTGACTGAATGTTGGTACTTTCTGACACATTTTTAGTAACCTATACTAAATGAGTTGGTGGTTTCAATCCAGTTGCAAAGGGACAGAAGTGTACTCTGTAAAAGCTACAATCTTTTCAGAAGCTCTTCTTGTTCAGCATCTTACCAGAGAAACTAAGTGATAAAATTTTCAAAAGTGACTTAGGAGACTAATACCTATTTTCAGAAGTGATTTGAACACTTCAGAGATTTATATTCCACTGGCATTCAATAAGACTTAGCCTCCTAATTGCCTAAGTCACTTTTGCAAACAGAAACTTGGCTCTTAAGTCACTTTGGTCCATTTGGAATATTTTAGGTAAGGTCTTAATTAAAGTGAAGAATGAATTTTCCTTGAACATGTTCCTTCCGTGAACAAAGCTGAAACATGATGGTGGGGACAGATGAGTAGGACTGCAGTGTTACTGCTTGTTTTGTGAGTAAATAGAGTACTTTGGGGCAGATTTTCAAAGGCACAAGTAGGAGTTAAATGCCCAACTCTCCTAGCCATTCATTTGGAATTGGACATCTAACTCTCTGTTTACCATTGAAAATCCCCCTTCTGTATCCAAGGCTTTATATCTTTCTCAAGCACTAAGGGCAGGCCTACACTACAGCGGGGATCGCTGTTGTGAGATTGATGAACCAGGGCTCAATTTATTGATACTCATTGATAAATTGGGTATCTCCCATTGACTCCTGTTCACCGCCACGAAAGGCACAGGCAGAGTCGATGGGGGAAAAGCTGCAGTCGACTCACTGCGTTGAAGACACCTCAATAAATCAATCTAAGTACGTCGACTTCA
Source organism: Sternotherus odoratus (assembly GCA_032164245.1). Lineage (NCBI taxonomy): Eukaryota > Metazoa > Chordata > Testudines > Kinosternidae > Sternotherus > Sternotherus odoratus. Next base: position 61,992,651 of record JAVMKO010000003.1, read on the forward strand.
GCTATGCTATTCTCGTAGCTAAATTTGCATTTCTTAGCTCAATTCCCACCACCACCCCAGGGTAGACCAGGGCTAAATTCACTAATTTACAAAACACATGCCTAAAGTATTGTAGTAATAAATTTTATCCAGAAGATAAGAGCAAGGATTCCTGTCATAAGTGTAATACCAAGAATACATTGTAGCTTATGGGTACTACCAACCACTATTTTTTGGAGAAAATTGTTCTTAATAGGAAAAAGTAAACCTTACAGTAGAAATATACTTAAATTGGAGCTCTTTGAATTATTATCACTTCCTGGTCTGGGAAGGAAAGGATATTTTCATTTGTGCTCATTGTTTATATATATATAATTCTGACAAACTTGTTCGGGCACTGGAATAAAACAAAAGCCAAGGATGCAGTTCTCTTGCAGGAAGCCACCTCTGCTTGCACTATGTCTAGTCTAGGTCTGTTCTGCATACTCCCCTCTTGCTGCCCTGTGAGCCAGCAGTAATAATCAAATTCCAAAGGAATTGCAAGGCTTCATTTAGAACTTGTGAACTCTTGTAGAGTTAGTCATTTACAATAAGATAAGAGCCCTGAGGCTAGGAAAAAGTGAACAAGGTGAATATTCACTAATCACAGGAAAGTATATACTGATTAGGAGTTGCTTAACGCAATTCCAGAATCTGTTTTAGGAGGGTTTGTCCCACCTGGGATTCATGTGACCTCACATAACCTCCACAAAGGGCTAGATTGTAATTTGACAATCTGTCTTGAACGAGGGGCAGTGTGTTGGTGAGCTCAGAGAGCCATAATTTCTCTCACTCTGGCCCCTTGCTCTTGGGTGGAGTAGCTGACTTCACCCGTCTTTATGGGACAGTTTACTCCCCACAATGTGCCTGATCTATTGGATCTGGAGAGGGGGGAGGGGTGGGAAAGGAGAAGAGTTCAGAGCCAAGGATCCTCCCATCTTCACTTCCCTCCCTGCACACAATGCATTATTGGGCAAGCAGCTGGGATCAAAGTCTGAACACTACTGAGCAAGTGTGTAAGGAGGGCAGTATGTTGTCATACTTCTTTGTATCGATAAGCAAGGTTCTGACAATCCAGCCATATGGGGAACATGTAGTAAATGTCTATCTGACCGGTTGCTTTCAAGAGTTTATGTACCTCCGTTTCAAGTTAAATCTACTATTTTACTTGCAAATCCTCTCCTCTAAGCAATATTCTTCTGTGAATAACAGCTCTTCTGACTGTTGCAGATTTGAAGCTAAAGAGATGCAAAATAAGATACTGAGTATTTGTTTTCCATTTAACTTCAGACATGACTGTTGATCTCAAGTCCTGCCTTATTTAAATTTAATTTAAAGTTAATTTAAGATAACTTTACACAAAACCTTTATACATTTTTGAAAATCAGCAACTCAGGTTTTATAGGAATGAAAATATATTATTTTGAAAATATAAAGCAGGGAGATTTGTAGAGTAAATAGGGAACATGTACATTGAAACTTTAACCTGTAAGGCTAAACTATGCTAACAGAGCATCTGTCTGAAATCTCTTTACATATAATGTGCATCACAAGACACTAGTTGGCAGATAAATAATTGTAGAGACAAGGAGAAATTTTCAATGAGCCATCACAGCTTGATAAGTCATTTTAATTATTATGTGATGCATATTTAAAAGACAGCAATTTGTTATGAGCTGCAGGCTGTAACGTGGCAAACTGACAAGGCTGTTCCAAAAGAGAGAATCTGCTTCTAGACATTGCAACTTTATTTTCTTAACAACTGTTTTTTTCTTTCTTCTTCTCCTCATCCTTAAATTTCCCCCTATAGAGGTCCTTCTGTAGTGCCATGGTAGAGGAGCTGAGGATGTCTCTGAAGTGTCAGCGTCGGTTAAAACACAAACCACAGGCCCCTGTTATTGTGAAAACAGAAGAAGTTATCAACATGCACACGTTTAATGACAGAAGGTTGCCAGGTAAAGAAACCATGGCATAGAGCTGGGAAGGCAAATACCCCAAGCACAAACTGTCGTCTTTTTTTTTTTTTCAAACAACTTTGCGAGAATGTTTCCTGTGGAAATATGCAACCTGTGCAAAATAAAATGAGTTACCTCATGCCGCTGTGTCTATGAACTAGAGACTCAATGATCTAAGCAGTTGCAATGGCCAGACTCGAATCACAAGCGTCATGGATCAACCAAGTTATGCAGGGGTTACACTGTTTGTCATGGGTTCCACCATTATGAATGAATGAATGTTACAATTGAGTTTTGTGGCTGATTTCAAATGCGGTCTCAGTGAGAAATTGCAGGTTCCTTTTGAAGTTCAACTCTTGCCAGGTGGCAGAGAATACATGTCTGACATAGTAACTGATCACCGAAGGAGTCTTCAAAGTCTCAAAACCGAGTATGTTCTTCAGAACTTTCAAGCACAGAAGAGTTAGTATCTGATGACCTATATATCTACAAACTCTAACTGTCAGCTGGAGAAGTGATATGAGCTTACTGGATGGGAGAAGTTTTAAAGCAAAGGAAATCTGAATCCCATGAATAGGATAAAATGGGGATGCTACCTTGCTTTTTCGACTGTCAATGACAAAAATAAAAAACGTCAGTTAAAAAGGCAGTAATAATTTCTTTTTAATTTACTTGGGCTGGAACTTTAATGTGAGAAAACATAAGGTTGACCCAATTTTAGATGACATAAAATTTTCCTGAGTACAAAGGAATGTATCTTACAATTTTCAGCTGTAAGCAATTACTTTGTTCTTTAATTGTGAAAAGAGAAAAATAAAGTGTATTTGGCACAGAGAAGGTGTGTATCTTAGCCAAAAAGAGTTGTGAAACCCTTGATCCTGCTACTAATTGAACTCAATGGAGCCTGTGCAATACTCGCTAATAGTGGAAAAGGGATTGGTCATCTAAAAGAAGTGAATGTGGAGAACTTTAAAGAGGACTGCATTTATCAATACGGTCACAGTGTTAAATGAACAAAATTCTTGAGCAGTTTTTTTCAAAAAAATGTTCAGGTTTATTTGTGGAAATGCAAGATTTCTATGAAAATAGTTTTTGTATGGAAATTTTTGTAATACTTTTTATCAACAAAATAAGAACATGCGTTCTGGTCGGGGGTGTGATGCCAAGCATGAATGGTAGTGCGTGTGCATCACCAACGTTTGGTGAAAACTATTTTTATCAAGAAAAAGGAATCTTAGAAGAGAAATATTTTCAAGTTACATAAGGTACAAGCTAAGTGCACTACCAGCACTGCTTACCATGCTACACTCCTGGTTTCCACTAGGCTGATAACATATTGTAATGAACAATTGTGTGTAAATGGTAAAAGACACAAAACTCTTGACCACATTGTGATAACAGTTGAAGTGCACACAGTTTGCTGTTTGAATCCAATGCACAAAATTAAACAAAAAAGCATTAAAATTATGTCCGTTTTAGTTGTTTCGTTTTTGCTGTGTGATTTGAGCAATATATGTACAGTACTTTGTGTCAGTACTGGTACTTATAACAATCTCATCTTAGGGCCCAATCCTACAAACTACTATGCTAATGAGCATAAGACGGGGACTTCTTTGGGACTGCTGTACATCTCCCGCTAGGGACTCCTATTGATGGAATAGGCCCTTTGTTGTTACAAACCTAATTTACCCATACCACTTTTAGAGGGATTCAGGACATAACATTTGAAAAAACTTCCCCACTGATGTTATATACTGCACCCTGTAAATTTGTATCCTGAAAATGCAGCAAAATGTATAATGATGGGTTTTTGTAGGAATGTCATGCCTACCACCAAAGTTTATAAAGATGTTTTTTTTTATTACAGAAAAAATATTGTATTTGGCTATTTTATTTATTTATTTCATTTATAACAAACAGAGTCTTAGAACTAAAGGAATAAGAAATCAGTCATCGGTGAGGAAAGTGAATAGTTGTTTACTCAAGGCACAATTTTATGTTATCATCCAAAAGAATTATTCTATAGTGGTTCACTTTTCCAGTACAAAATTATAATATAGATCACCAACATTGAAGAGGTTATATTATGCTATTTGGGATTTTGTGTCTACTATCCAATTCCCATCAATTTTCATATGCATTGAGCTGGCCATTTTCATCGTGACTAGGCATCAGGAAAATAAAATCTCTGCTTGTGAGAGTTTCATTCCATTGATGTGGTATAAAAAAAAGTCTTTGCCAAAATAAACAAAATATAAAATAAAAACACCTTCAGCAAAGGTTCTGAATATATATATATATATAGTTAAATAATGCACATTTAAACAAGTTCAATTTTATAAATGAAAAGAAAAACAAAGTAACTGTCATACAGGGCAATGGAGACTCCTAATTATGATGGTTTGGAATGGTAAAACATTGGCTATTGCATTGACTGATGATTTACAATAAAAATTGTAATGTCCTAAAGCATAATGTTGTATTATATTCAGACTAACCTGTTTTCTCCATTTAAGGATGTTGAAATAAGCAGGAGTTCCATTCTCCCCTTGATGCACATGGGATTCTCATTAACATTAATGTGAGCTACAGTAAGTATTAAAGTGCAGGAAAATGCCCCAAATGTATCAGTTGGGACAAAAACCCCTAAGGAATGGGGGATTTTACAACTGAAAGCAATATGGATTAATTTGCATCTCAGTGAGAACATGCAGCCTTCAATGGCAAGAGAACATGCAAAGTAACTGGTAATTGGAGATTTGAATATCAACTCCAGAATGGATGGCTCAACAGACTCACTGGGATAATAGCATAATTTGAATGTATACTCTCACCTATTTATATTTATTGCTGTGAGCTGTTAATGATCTTTGGTTTTAGCGAATTGAAGAATTTAAATAAAAATTAACTAACACACACAGTAGTCCCCAAAGCAGCAGACAATGACACCCATTGCTATACATCCCCAAAAGCTCAATGGATCATTTCCCCATCAAAACCTTGATTGCAGTTCCCTATCCTGAGAGGAAAAACACCATTTCTAAAGGCTGCTAAACAGTAAGGGCCAGATCCTCAGCTGGTGTAAATTGTGAGAACCCTGGCTCCTGCAGATGCAGTCAGACTTTACTCTGTTCAACTCCTTTATGTGGGGGTTTTTATACAAAAGATCAATATGTCCATTGATTTCTCAAAAAAGGGATGGTTGCTTTTTTTCTGGCTGATCTTGATTGTCAGTCCAAAGAAGAGTTTTAAAGAGGCTATAATTCAGCTATGAGGATCTACCTGGATGATTTAGAAAAAACACAAATGTAAGAAATGAATTCCTCAGGGGACATTCCCTTTCTTTATACATTAATTAATGTACAGGTGTGCAGTCTTTTAGGATTCCCATGTTGCAAATATGAAATCTTCAGATTTGCCTCTTAGCACATTTCTTTAGAAACTTGAATTAGGTGCAGACAACTATTTAGCTACAAAAAGAAATGACAAAGTATATTTAACGCTGCATGTTTATGAGGAATCTAGTTTTGGGCAGGACTGGAAGTAGAAATCCTGGGCCTTAGTTGAAATCATTAGAGATAAGCTGATTTACATCAGTCTGGCTCATTATCAAATGTATATCAAGATAAACTACGGCAAGAGACACTGCTCTTGTAGTATTCCCAGGCCGAAAGAAACTAGAGTGCTGGCAGTTTCGTGAGAGTTTATTCTTGTGAGGTTTCCAGCCCAATTTCTTAATTGAAGGGTTAATGTAGGAATGGAGAATCTTCAAGTTTGCACTGAATTTAGGGGAACTTATCTGAACCTGCCCTTTTCAGGTTCACCCATCACTTCTTCCAAAGAAGCATCATTCAATGATTTAAAAAAATAATAAATAATTGACTGGCTAGTATGACAGAATGTGAAGGACATAATGGAGAATGGAAGAAACTAAATAAATAAATACATTTGAAATGGGAAAAATGCCATGATATTCTAAAAAATAAGGAGGTATCAAAACCAGATAATAGCACAGAGAGAGAGAGAGAGAGAGAGATGGGAGGCATATGCTATATGGATAATTTCTGCAGAATAATGCGTAAGGCTGGTAAAAATGTGCCAATCATGGAGCAGTTCATAATCACTTCACCTTATCCCCATCTAAAGGAGACCCATCACAAAATATAGGGGTTAAATCCTTGCTATATTGAAAATCCCATTGACTTCAATGTGATCAAGATTTCATCCAGAATCTCCAAAAATGGTAAATTTATTCAGGTAAATGTACATTGACCAAAACATAGAGGCCAGAATATGACACTAACATTTTTGCCTTTAAGTCTGCCTTCAGGTTTACAGGTATAATTTGTTTTGGTTCAGAGATTCATATATTTTATTCCAGAAATGTCCACAATGATCATAGTTTTTTTCTCAGGCATGAGTTCCTTGGTGTCCTCTTCCCATGCCTACTTCCATACCTTCTTTCATACAGTCCCATACACTCCTCTGATATATCCACTAAGCTCTTCCTTTTTGCACCTTTTAAATCTCTTCCCAAAGCTCATATCTTCAAGCTGTCCTATAATCCATAGCTCCAATTAAACCAATGTTACTCGAAACACCTCATCTCCTTGTTTGTAACCACCAAAGGCACATACTTTCATGTGACTGTAATCTTATTGTCCTTTTTTTTATTTTACTTCCTGTTCCCTGCCTTTATCCCCTCCTGTTTTTTCTTGTATTTGCCTAGATTGTGCGCTCTTAGCGGGCAGGGAATCTATATTTTATTTGTCATATGAAGCACCATGCACATCTACGGAGCTATATAAATAATAAAAATAAGATCTTTTTAAATTGTTTGAAGTGATATTGATCTGATTGCCTGCCAATCTAGCACTCTGAGGGTCCTGGTTCATGACTGGGGGTCCTATGCATTATGAAAATACAAATAATTAAAGCAAAAAGTCAATTGATAGGAGCCATCACTCTGACTTACACATCAGTGGGAATGACTACAGAATAACTTACAATACCCCAAACACAATGGAATTAAAATTTAAGTAACACATATCCTCATGTACCGATATACTTAACAGCAGTTTTACTATTCATTCTATCTGACTTAAGGATGGGCCAACCAGTTCAGATTAAATAAAACTGAGAACTTGTCAGGAGCTTAGCCCAAATCTCATGTCCTAACTTATTTCAAGTTTGGAAAGCACTGAAATAACTCCTCTCTTACCTTGACCCCAAATCGGCTTCATTCCTGTGCTGAAATCCATCTAACTGTTTAGCAAGTCTAGAAATATTTTCCAATACCACACACATGCTCTAAATCAGTCGTGCAAAGGAATTGTTTGCTAATGATAGAACTGTAGAAAACAGTGTTAGAGAAGGCCTCTTGGGTAGGGATAAGTGAACTGTATTTTCAGAGGGTGTCTATCACTTGATGCACTTGGCCTGGTGGCAGAATTTACCAGCTTTTCTGCCTCCTATTGTGCCTGGTTCCTTTTTAAACTTAGTGCCACTCTGGCACTACACACCTTATCGTGCAAATAGTACTGCATAGACAGTAACACTCAAGAAAGCCCTACACCATGCAGAATGCTTCCTTACCTTTCCTTTTCTGAGCTAGTAGCTGTGCTTGGGGCTGAGAAGGAATTCCCTCCTCCTCCCCCCCCCCCCAGCCCCCAGTCAGATTGGCAGAGACCCTGGAGGGGGTTGGGAGGGTGTTTACCTTCCTCTGCAGCATATTGCATGGTTTTAACTAGTGAATTCTCTGTAATTTAAAGTCTTTAATCAACAACCGAGGACATCAGTATCTCAGCCAAAGGTAATGGGTTTATAGCAGAAGTGGATGAGTGAGGTTCTGTGGTGTGATGTGCAGGAGGTCAGATGATTATGACAGTCCTTTTCTTGTCTTAAAGTAAGAAAGTCTTTATGTTCTCAGACTTCACAGAGATCTACCCAATTAAAAGGAAAGCCCCTTCCTTGCCACATCGTAAACAATTTTATGGGAAGGAGAAAGGGAGATTGGCAGTGATGAGAAATGAATTCCACTACATACACAACTGAACAGAGGCAAGAGAGCTTTGGAGATGGGTGAAAATTTGGGCTGCTTCTATATTAAAAAAACCAAACAAGGCTCAGTAAGTGATTATTAGATAGTCACCAGTCATGTCTCTATGTCTGCGGTAAAGTCTAGCCTAATTTCCAGGCACCTACTAATGTCTAAACTGATTAACACATTTTTTTCTAAAATGTTATGCCAACAATAGGGCATGAACCTATCATTCTGGCAACATTCTTTCCACATCTACAGGTTCATTCATTTGACTGATGTAATATACATTTCTTGAGCTCTAATTGGAACAAAATTAATTGGCTAGCATTAACAAGCATACCGTGTCTAGATGGATGCCTGAACAGATTTCACATTGCTATGTCCTGGCTGGCCAGAAACATGGTCAGACCATGTTAATAGCCACTCTTTCTAAGATAAGCCCCACAACCTGCATCACAGAACATTCCATTCTGGTCATCTGCAAAGGAGAAGATACCTCGTGCCATTACCACACATTACAAACCATTACTACTCAGGTCTGGACTCCAGGAAGAAGTCTCACATCCAACACTCCATGTTCCAGGGCATGTTTCTACTTTTCTCACTCAGCCAGCTGAAGTCACCTGCACCAGGTAAATGGCCTTCCAAGGAAAATGTAACCTTGCAAAAACGGAATGGTTTAAAAGGTGCTTCAATCAGCTTTCTCCAGACTGCATGAATACCTCATGTGAAAAGTAGCTTTCAAATAGTGGAGTTTAAAACCATCTCGTGAACCTGTGAAAGGAGACACTGTTCTACTTGTCACTCATTCATGACTGGCTGAAGTAGCAGCCAAACATCTGGAGTTGGCCTTAAATGCAGAATAAAGTGGTCAAGGCGTGTTTGTGTAGAACAAGTAAAGGATTTTTTGTGGGCCTGTTTGAATCATCTCACCAACTTTTTCAAGGCTACGGAAATGGCAGAAGGACACATGCCTCCTTCTCAGAGACCCCGTCTATAAATCTCTATCCTGACTGGAGTAAAGCTCAGGGGCCCAGGGACAGATTTTTAAAGGATCTTAGTTGCCTAAATAGCTGTCTAGTGGGATTTTGAAAGTGTCAGGAGGTACCTAACTGAACAGTAGGTACCTAAATGCCTTTAAAGCCTCCTCCCTTCCCCCATTCTGCATGCCTCTTGGGATGGCACAAGGTGCTCTGAGTGATGATCTGTAACCATGCTCTCAGTTTCATGGTATCGGGTTCCTAAGGAAGCAAATTTATTTTTAAGGAGTGAGCATTACAGAAAAATTATACTAAAACAATAAAAGAACCAAAACACATGCTAAGACGTTTACTAGAACTCCAGAAGGGTTTCTGGTAGGAGTCAGGCCTCCAAACCCCACAAAGGGTTTTTTCAGTCATTACAGCAAAGTTGTGGATCGTAAGTGTCTGGGCCAGAACAGGCTGTTAGGATCATCAAAACCTCTCCTGAGCTTTCCAGTGAATAGTGAAAGCATCTCTTGCTAATGTGTTATTTATCAGGCCAATGGCTTTTTGTTCAAGGAATCCCACTGGTCATTTGCTCCCTTCATGGAGTTTGGGGGTGAGCAGGGTTTGCCCAATATACTCATAACACTTGTAGTTCTGTATATGATACTGGTTATAATCTAATCTCATATTTCAAGACTTCAGATAGTCACTTGCAGGTGTCAGGAAGTTTGTTTTTTTTTTAACCTAGTGAAAAATTGTAATATGAGGCTGGGATTTTTGCCCTGCTCTGAAATATCAGATATCTGGCATGACTAGGGAATAGAATACCAGTTGAGATGAACTGATTCTCCAAGATTATACAGAAAATCCTTTGTCCTAGATACCTGTGTGATGGCTTGGTCATAGTTTAACTGACTGTAGCATGCAACAGTTTGATTTCCTTTAGACTAAAATGCTTTGGTTTAACTAAAGTCATTAGACTCAATGTAGGGATATTTGGATGGAATTTGGTGGCCTGTGATATAAAGGAGGTCAGACTAGAAAATCCCTGACATTAAACTCTATGAACGTTGGTGGGTCTTTACGCAGATCAGGTCTACTGCAGACATGATTTGTGAGATCATGGATCAATTCAATCCCTGTTATAATGATCTCCCTCCAGCCCCCCCCCCATCTCTCCGATTATTTGTATTATCCCATCATCTACTCCCCTTCACCCACATGTTTGTCTCATCCACCTGTTACATCTTGGGTTTTTTTAAGGTTGGAAGCTCCATAGGGCAGGAACTGTCTTTTATTATAGAATCATACAGAGCCTTGCAGAATGGGGTCCTATAAAACTATAAATGTTAAACAATAATCAATAGGCAGTACAGGAGACATCTGAGAAGATGATCTTAGCCACTCTGAGTTTCACAGTTCAGAGCAACTGCACCTGTAGCCCCTGTCTATGGTCACCAAGAGTACCCACTGTTAGGTTCTCAGCCACCAATTCTCTTAGGGAGTGACTCATGTCTCTCTCCCTCCTGACTGGGGTTTCTCAAGCCTCTACAGTTCTCTTCCTACACTGTGTTATTCCCAGCAAGCCAGACTGCCTAAAGAGTGTCTGTCTCTATTCAGAGGCTAAAAACAGTCTAATTACCTAGAGTTATATGTTACTACATAGCTCTTCCTAAGAAAGCACATTTATTTTTAAGGAGTGAGTATTACAGAAAAATTACATAAAACAATAAAAGAACCAACACACATGCTAAGAAGTTTACTAGAACGCCAGAAGGGCTTCTGGTAGGAGTCAGACTTCCAGACCCCATAAAGGGGTTTTTCAGTCATTACAAATTCGTAATAGCTTTAGCTCACAACAAGCACACCTCTGGTTAGTTCAGGCTTTCCTTTACACAGCATAGGCTTTTGATCTTTGGATTCTGGGGACAGGTACTCAATATACAATGATCCCCCTATTTAGGGCATAGCTTTAAAAGGCTGGGGTTTTGCATAACCAAAAGTGGGAAGAGTGACAAACAGTCCTGTGGCACCTTATAGACTAACAGATGTATTAGAGCATAAGCTTTCATGGGTGAATACCCACTTCGTCGGATGCATGCACTGGAAGTATCCAGGGGCAGGTATAAATATGCAGGCAGGAATCAGGCTAGAGATAACGAGGTTAGTTCAATCAGGAAGGATGAGTAGGGTGCTTCTGTGGCCATAGATTGGGAGAGGGATCTCAAACTTAAATCACCAAGAGGGCCACATCACTAACCACCAACGCCTGTGGTCCTCGGACCAATGTGGCCCTCCTGGTGATTTGAGTTTGAGATCCCTGTCCTAGTCTGTGGCACAGAAGCAACCTACTGGGATCTCTTCTTTACAAATATACCTGGGTAGAGATGCAAAGTTTCAAAACATGACATGAAAATATAAATATTGACAATTAGGTTGAAAAGGGGTAATAAGTGCATTCATTACATTTCTATGCATAAAAAAGGAAGACACATTGCCTACTTTTCAGAGAGATATTTTTTCGGCTCCTCGTTAACAATCGTTAATCCTCTTTCCAAAATTGTATCAATCTCTCTTTGAATCTTAGTCAGATCTCCAGCAAGTAGCTGATAAGAGCTTTCATAATTTAATTGCCTCAAATTTCCTTTTCAATAATCTTGACTATTCATAATTACAATTGTTCCCTTTTTGTCTTTTGCCTTAATTACAAAATCCTTGTACTATCTCTATGTCTTTATGGAGTCTATTTCTTAAATAGCTAAAGTATAGATAATTTTTTACAGATTTAAGTTAATAGATCAATGGGCCTTTTTTTTAACATCTCCCATGGAAAGTGTTATTCAAACCTGTGTATTAAATTTAGTTTTATATTTAAATAGCTCTTGTTTATGGGCACTAGCCTCTCTCCCCTGAACATTTGATTTAGCTAGTTATCTTTCAAAGTAATCATTTTATTTATTTATTCTCTCCAGTTACAATAGTATCTGAGTGCCTCACTCATATTCATGATTCCATTCTTCCAACAACCCTCTGCGTGATAGGCCTCACAGAACCAGAGTGGAGGGCACCTGATCCAAAGTTGAACCACATTTTGGTCAGGCCAAACTTGAGTGGCATGTCATGACACACTCTCAGATTTGGAGACAGTGGATGTATGGGTGGGTTGAGGGGGTTCCTGAGATGGGAAGAGGAGAGCTGGTGGAGGAGGGAATCTGTTCCCACCTCACTTTAAATGGTGCATCACAGTGCCTGCTCTCAAGTGGAATGAGAGGCACACAGTGGGAAAGTGAGTTGCCTAAACCCAAATGGGAAGTTCATGTCAGAATCATGAGTAGATTGCAAATCTCCTATTTTTTAATCCAGTGCTTTAGCCCCGTGAATCTGGTTGAAACACTTCTGATGGAACAGTTAAAACGGTGATTAGATGGAATCAAAACATTCTGGGATAACATAAATCCTTTGGCTGGGAACAAGGCTCGCTAGCTACCCATCCTGTCTGCCTGGCTTGCCAGCTGCCCAGCAACCTTGGCTGCCTATCTCGTGGGTGGGTGAACTCTCCAAAACACCTAGCTTGTTGGCTGGCAGGCAGGTAAACAAGCTTCCTGGGCTGCCCATCTGCTGAGATGCCTGGGTCCCAGTCTACTTAACTTCCCAGATGTCCAGCATCCTGTGTGGCTTTGTGAGCTGTCCTACTTGTTGAATTTCTGCTTACTTGTCTAGCTTGCAAGCTAACCATCACCTTGACTATCAGGTGGGCTGCCTGAATCCAAGGTAGGATAAGCTCCAGGATAATGTACAAATAGCTCATTATTGATCAATTGTATACACCATTCCTCCCGTTTTTACGCGGGGAAGGGCTGGGACCCAGCTACACTTTGCTGGACCTGTAATATACGGCACTTCTTTATTTCTGGCTGCAGGCTGCTCAGTGCTGTTTGAAGCATTTGCTTTTTCAACTTGGCCTGCTTGTGCTTTCTCTCCTGTGAAAAGCATTAAATTCACGGAACATTTATTTAATACTGTGAAGAGAGATTAGCATAGTTGTTATAGCGAGTTAGGATATGCGAGTGAAGGCAAGCATCGCTGTATAGTAATAAATTTGTCTGTGTGTCTATTTTACTATCTCAATCCTGCCCCAGTATTGTCTGAGTGAAAGCATAAAAGAGAAGAAAGAATGGTTTGATTCCCACAGTCCTGGAGATTTCATGGGACTGTTTCTTAAGAAAGGATTTGGGGTCATTACTTTATAGCACTTCATTAGCCTTCTTGTGGGTGCGCATATTATCCCCATTTTACAGACACAAAATTCAAGGTGCTGAAGTTTTAGAAGATCTCAGTTTTCACTTATCCCCCAAAATAAATGTCCAGATTTTCAAAATGTTCATTTGTCACCAGTGGGTGAGGGGCGGGGGGGAAGTCTGAACTCTTGAAAGTAAGTGTCACATGACAGCTGTTGGGTATTCAGCAATTCTGAAAATCTGGCTTTAGTAGAAGAAGAAGCCTTCACTAAAGAGAAGGGTTGGTATTACTTTATTTTTACTACCATAATGCCTGGGAGCCCTGGTCATGGACTGGGATCCCATTGTGCTATGTGCTATGCACACACAGAGCAAGGAACCAGTGCAAGGGAGAATAGTGGAGGACAGGGGAGACAGACCTGAGAAGAAACTAGGGGATTTTTTGAGAGAACTAGGACTGGTTGGGCAAGGGGACTGGGAGTGGCTGTAGGGATGGGATGAGACTAGGTGTGGGGAGAGATTGGGACTCGGAGGGGAGACTAGAACTGTTTGGATTAGGTCACTGGGGCTTGGATGAGAAGCTGCCAGGGTTGCTTCCCCACTCTGAACTCTAGAGTACATCCGTTGGGACCTGCATGGAACAACCCTCCCCCGCCCAAGCTTATTTTACCAGCTTAGGTTAAAACTTCCCCAGGTACAAGCTTCTTCTTTACCTGGAGGAACAGTATGCTGCCACCATCAAGTGCACCCCAAGAACTAGGGGCAGGGCCACTTGAAGCCCTCCTCTCTTTCCAAAAAAAAAAAATCCTCCCAAGCCTATACCTCCCTTCCTGGGAAAGACTTGAAAAAAACCCTCACCAATTCTGCTAGGTGGGCCTGATCCAAAAGCCCTGGATCTACACAATGGAAAACAAAGCACACAGATTCTTAAAAGAAGAATTTGAATTAAAGGAAAAAGAAAGAAACAAAATATCTCTATAGGAATCAGTGAAAAAACACTTTACAGTCACAAAAAGAATTTTTTTAAAAAAAACAACAACCCCACACCACAGAGGAATCCCCCATTCTGCTGAGTTCTCAAAGATACAGAGAAAACTCAGAAATATGTCCCTAAAAAAACCCTGAGAAATTCACAAGTGAGAAACAAATATAACTAATATGCCTTGCCTGGCTAAATTACTTACTGATTTCTGGTTAGAGAAAATAGAATTAGGTGGAGAGAAGAAACTGGTCTGGCTCCTCTGAAAGCCCCAAAGCGAATGAAAAAAACAGACAAAGCATACAGACAAAAGCTTCCCTCCCTCATATTTGAAAGCATCTTCAGTCCCCATTGTTTCTTTTGGTCAGATGCCAACCAGGTTTATTTTAGCTTCTTAACCCCTTACAGGTAAGAAGGAATTCTAGGCTACTTTATGCTTAAGGACAGAAGCTTAAGGAGCAGAGATTTGGAATGGGTAGGGTAGGCAAAAGGGAATGTCACAAGGAGCCAGTGGTGAGGAAAGGACAGGGTTAGGACATGGACAAATTATAGGGGAGAGGGCAGAAAGGACCAGGCTTGAGGGCAAAGGCCAAAAGAGTTTGTGTCCACTAGAGCACCCCCCTACCCCCTCCCCCCGCCTATTATCTGGAATGGAATCCAGATTTCTGCATCTCACCATTCCTCCCATCAGCAAATATTGGTAAAAACCCAGGGCAAATTGTGTCTTGTCTCTCTTGGGTGCTGGTCCAGATACAAGATGACAGCCTACTGTTAATATCAGTTGCTCAATTAGTTCAAATGGCAGAGAATGTGTGGTGGATCTAAACGTTTCAGTCCTGCTGTTGAAATATGAGGGTGTCAATATGATGCCACATGATGGAATTCATTTTTTCTGTTTGCTTTTTTAAAAGCCTTGGAGATAGCTAAAGAAAGCAACGTAAATAAGAAAACATTAAAATAGAAGAAAGCTGCATGTACAATTCAGGGATAAGAGGAATGGACATTTATGGTTAAAAGAGAATAAAATTTAAATGCATTTTGTGCATCTGTGAATCTTGAATCTTAGATATCAAATATTTGGAGTTGTGCTTGCTACAAACAAACCGGATAGCTGGAAATATGTTTATAGATATGATTCTTCAAATGGTGGGGAATAACAAACAAATGTGGCAAAATTCTGATTAGTGTTCAGACATGTGAATAGAAAACAGGGTCACAGAAAACCAATGAAGTTGTGTACAGCTAGTTCAGCCATAGTATATGCTCATGTGGTGTCCTCACCACAACTTAAGGAAAAAATAGCTGAGATCAATAATGGTCTGAAGGAAACAGAGATGGTAGGATTTATGTATGACAAAGCTGATAACTGGAGGAAGGATTGCCTTGTGGTGAAGGCATGAATCTGAGACCAGTAGTCAAACCCTAGCCCTCCCACAGACTTAGGGGGCTGATCTTCACTGGGGGGGGGGGGGTCGATTGAAGATTCGCAATTCAGCTACTTGAATAACGTAGCTGATGTTGGCGTATCTTCAGCCGACTTACCTGCCGTCCTCATGGCAGCAGCAGTTGGCGGCGCGCTCCCCCATCGACTCCAACTTGCTACTTGCGTCAAGCTGGAGTTACAGGAGTTGATGGGGGTGCTGAGGGCGATCGATTTCTCACGTCTTAATGAGACACGAGAAATCGATCGCTAAAAGAGTGATTGCTACTGGCGGGTAGTGAAGACCTACCCTTATTTTGTAACAGCTGTCATGTCACCTAATCTATCAGTAAAATGGGAATAATAATATTTTCTTTCCCTGTCCTTTTCCTTATCCACCCAGGTAAGCTCTATGGGGCAGGAGTTGTCTCTTCCTATGAGTTTGTACAGTGCATAGCAAAATGGATCTGTGGTCTCAAGATTTCTAAGATTGCTAGAATACAATAAATAATAACGATAATACAAATAATAAATAATTATTAAGCCTGGAAAGAAGAGATATGGGGGCACTAGTGTATATATACTTAGCAGATGGTCTCTAGAGGATCTTTATGGCAAGTGCTAATGAAACAAGCAATATTGGGTGGCCTGGGGACAGCTTGTAAATATATCACTTGGCATGCAGTTATTCTTTAAGCAACTTCATTAAGGGATACGGTCTTATCTCAGCAAGATACTGTGCTGTGTGAGGTGTCAAAGCATAGGGGATCCTCCTTGCCAAGCCACAGCATGGTTGCAGAGCTGCCCCAGGAATACTAGTATGCTACTTCAGCACAGCATGTACTCTGCCTGTGGTTCCTTCTCATTCAACCCCTGTGTACTGAGGGGAGGGAGCCACTGCAAATAAATGGGTGCATATCCCATGCAACTCCCTTGATGTCCTCTCTTTCACTCTGCCTTACGCACTGCTCTGTCATACTGCAGTGGAGTTGATCTGTGGCTAGAGAGAAGTGACAGAATTTTCCCCTGTGTAAAGTGTTCATTAATTTAGCCTCCCTGAGTCCCCACTCTGTTTCCTATACCCCAAAATACCATTCCTTAAGACGTTAGAAGCAATCTGAGCTTTGGATTTACGCAGCATGTCTGAAAGGTTTCATTTGGCTTTGTGAGGCATCCAAGTTCTAGTATGTTTGGAACCCAAGCATTTGCAGAAGTTACATTCTAATGTTTCCCTTAGATTCAATTATGCTTTATGTGGAATTCATTTGAAACAATTGCCATAAACAACAGATGGCATTTTAGGTAGGTACAGAAAAAAGCGTGCTTATTATTACACACAGCTACCTGGGACAAGTTGTAAACTGAGCTACTAAAATATTAATAACATAATGTGGCTTTGTTTGGAAAGGTAGAATATAAAATATTTCTTGTGTAAAAGCTATTTGCAGATGAAATTCCACATCTACAGGAAAGTAAAGAAATAAATGACATGGCTAATGATTAAACTTGGGCCTTTTGACAAATCGGAAACACATTTGCACCAAAGGAGCAACACTATGCCGCGTGGCTGGCTGGAGTCTTGTCAGGGTTTAAGTTTCCTTGATAACTGTTAACCATGGGCCAGTGACTGAACACAAAGTACAAGCATGCACACCCCACTGAACCTCAGAAATTGTACAACCTCAGTCTGCTTGATTTGAAACTGAAGCTGCAATGTGTTAACAAAAAGAGTATCAGCAACTTAACACACAGTATGAGATTTTCTTCAGTCCAACTTACCCCAGATACTGAAAGAAAGCAAAAAGTGTAAAAATAAACGTGTTTCAACAACAGATGACAAAAGTGTTGGTCCAGGTCATTGTGGGATACATTCTTTTTTAGTGTGAATATGATTTAGCAACATATCTAGTGAATCTTGACGTTGACTTCAGTATGAACAGGGTTAAGCTCCAAGTTCTTTCACACTTCCAGGCCAGTTATAATTCCAAAGACTCTGTGTGCATTTTTTCCTAGAGGTTTTTAAAGCCAAGCTTTGAGGGGTCAACAAGAAACAAACATAACAGACCTACCAATTTGTTCACTTCCTAATACAATTTATCTTAATGCCAATGGAACAGGCAATTAGAAAACGATAATAAGCACTGTTTCGGCATAATGCACAAAGGAGTACATAAACACTTCTTGTTATTGGTCTGTAGCATACTGTTAGCTAATAAATATTATTCCCAGGGAGCCAGAGTTTTCGCTCCTAGAGTTGAATGCTGGTCCCAATGAAATTTTGCAAAATTATGACTTATTATTTTATTATTTATTATTTATTACTGTCAGTGAAGGAGCTGTTGCAGAGGGAGAGTGAGGTACATAGAAGGGAGCCATTTTAGATTCTGTTGTACTGGAAATAAGGTGGGGGACAGGGGCAAAAGAATTTAGCACAATGGTGGGCAAACTTTTTTGTAGAAAGAAAATTTCCTCCAAGCATCCAAGTGGGTGATAGTTTCATTTTGTTTACTTGCCACTTTTTTGATTGACAGTCTCTCTCTCTCTGTGGATAGGTCAGTTCATGGGTATTTCATTATTACCGCTGTGGTGTACAGGAAAGAATCTCTTTCTAGAATTGCACGACATGGGATGATCTGACACTTCTAATGCTACATAGCAGCAGATATTTTTCAATAGTTAAGCTAAATAAATAACTAAATAACCATCTACTGGGACTTTTTGCAGCTGAATAATAGCTTTTACCCTAAGCCTCTTAAATTGATTTAAGGGTATATAGAGTTTTTTAAAATGTTCAGATATGAGCTGAACAAATAAACCCATTTCTCCATAAAAAGAATATTTTGGTTTCCATTGTATGTGGGTGATCCTGCAGACTCTGAGCAAACAAAGCTCTTGTTGGTATCAATGGAAGTTGTGCACATGGGATCAGATCACTTTTTCCTGTCTCCACCCAATGTCTACTGGTCTCCATCCACTAGCTACTGAAACCTGGTCAGCCAGGAATCTAGTAGGACTGCACTTTCTCCTGAAACAAAATTTACAGAAAGGCCTCTCAGTGACAAAATCTTGTAGGATTACCCTTGTAAAGATCCTTTTAAATTGTTCTACTAGAGGCACATGCCTAGTCACTCTTGAAATAATGAAGCAAGGGGCCTGCTCAAAAACCCAGTGCATTCCTGAAGATCAGGTCATGTACACAGAGGCTCTGTGTGTTCCTGCAATAGGTCTGTGGCTTCAAATGCTGGTCTCCCTAGCAAAGAACTCATGAAAGGGGCTTCGCTGATGTGGAAAAAATGCCTCATGGGTGAATTAGCTACATAATGCAATATGCTGGGTCTTGAAGCCAGGCCGCGGTATCCCCAAACAGCCGCTACCTCCTGCCAATATCTGGTGGGTCAAGAAGCTAGTAGGACAATAGCCTCCACCAAGGCACCACACACAGGATCCCTGATTGAAGGATAATCCAGTTCCACGAATTGATCCAACAACACTATTTACGGCAGAAAGAGGCGCAGGAAGCTTGTCTGAGTAACAAGGTAAGTTCTTGTTTTGCCTCCCTCTTGCCTCATTCCTGCCTTTGCTCCTCTTTCCACCATGCTCTTCCTTTGTGCTTGAGCCTTGTGTTTCTTTCACCCCTGCTCTTACCCCTTGCCTCCATTCATAAGTTACCAGTCCTGGCTCTGACTCTGACTCTGACCCTGACTTGACACTTGGCTCTGGCCCTCAGCTCCGATCCATGGTTCTGACTCTAGCGTGAGTCCTGGCTCTGGCAATGTTAATTGGCTCTGGTGCTGAATGTTGGCTTGATTCCCCAACCTGGATGTCTGCTCTGCCCACTAGACACGACTCCTGCTCTGACTACTAAGCCAGACTGCTCACATCCGGGTCCATAACACAAAAATTCTATAAACTGGAGATGTTGGGAGAATCATACATGTTGCTTCTGCCCTCAGCCTACCCACTCCCTCTTGGACCCACTGCAATGCAAATCCCCAGGAAAATGAAGAGGTTTAGTGGAAGAGGAGACAGATGGCACCTTTGCATATGGAAAAGGCAGTGTTGCCTATTCTGGTCTAACGTATATTGTTTTTTATACCACACTTATCTGGAAGGTAGGATCCCCTCTATAGAAGGCACAAAACACAACTTTGCAGTTGGGCCCTGTGAGAAATTTTCAAAGCTTTCGGAAACTGATAAATTTGCTGGAATACTAAAGGTCGTGTATTAGGAGGTATCACATAACAGCTGGAGCATCAGAGTTTAAGTTGGGTTTATTTTGGAACAATATCCTGGGTAGACAAAAGGTCCAGACCTGCAGTCCTTACTCATCCAAAAATTCCATTGACCTCAGTGAGAGTTCTGCCTGAATATGTAATGTGGCATTATGCCAGCAGTCATTAGAGTTATTATGTATAGGATACAATCATTATAGTTCACAATTAAATACAATAGAAGTAATTCTGTACATTGATGGCAAGACCTTGCTTTGACTGGTGAGAAGACAAAATAAAAACACCGTAAAGAAGACCAACTAATAGTAAATAATAATGATAATAATATAATAATAATAATAATAAATAAATGATAATAATAAAAATGATAATAATAATAAATATCAGTTCACTTAATATAATCTGGGACCCAGCAAGGAGAAGAAATTGATCAATAATTCTATGAATGTGGCATGAGATGGTTACACATTATGTGAAAGGTTACTACAAAGAGTGTAATGCAATCTCCTTTCATTTATAGTGAGGACTGGAGTGAGATCTAAGGACACTGAATTTCAGCAGAACAAATTTTGGAAGTATGTGGGAAATGATGGGTGAAATTGAACGAGTTTGAGTGATGGAGAGAAATGTAAAGCATCCAAAGATAAATTTTTGGATGCCCACAGATTATGCATGCCATCTAGCAATAAATATAGTGAGAGTATTATTTTAAAGAAAACATAGATGAACAGAGAAGTGAAAAAAATAACCAACAGTAAGAAAGGTGCATGTAGTATGTAAAGAAGGGTACAGGAAGCAGTTAAAGTACAGACTACATATTGGCAAACTGGTTCAGAATAAATAATTGACATGGAAAACACTGAACCAAACATGAAACCTCTGAATGTTTGATTTTACTAAGGTAAATGTCCCACTTCTGATGCAGGCCATTTCTAATGCAAAATCCATTACAGCAGGACTGAGAGACACCATTTTCAAATTCCATTTCATTTTAAGGCTTCATTGGGTTAAGATGTACCTATTGCTTTCTAGACTCTCTCGGCCCAATGGAAGGCCATGCTGGAAGGAAATGACTTTTTCTGCAGAGATTCTAAGTCATGCTTTTGTGGGAAGTTTATAAAGGTAAATAAACTTTTCTTAGATCATGGTAGAGGATCTCAGCCTAAAGGTATATCTACACAGGGACAAAAATCCCTCAGCTGGCCCGGGTCTGGTTGAAAGGAAAGCACTACAGATTTGATAAATTTACCATTTGAAAAGAGTTGGCAATGCTGCCCAGTGTGATAACTTGCCCTGAGCATTTTATCATTTTGGGAAAGAAAGTCCTTCAGTTTCTGTTGTTGATGAACTATTTCACTTCTGGTTTTATCCAATAACTTTGTACAGAGAAAATTGTCACCATAGATTTTCTCTATTTCTATTTCATGAGTTGTATAATGATGCTGCCTGTACAGTGTACAATTTCATCTGATGAAGTTCCTTCTTACATACTGCAGGAATCATGATGGTTTTGGATGAATTTGGTTCCAACAAAACCAAGTCCTTTTCTTCTTACTCACTATTAAATACCCGCATTTCATAACATAAGTCATGGCTGCGCTTTGCAGAAGATGATACTGAGAAGCCAGAGTTATCTGTGTCACTCATGTTGGATGCTGGCTTGCCTGAGGCCTGGGTCACTGCTTTGGAGGATCCTACTCTCCTATGGACAAAAACAATACTGGCTACCCGAGCCCTATGGCGCCATTTCTCAGCATGCTTGGTGTCAGGGCGGGGGACAAAGTAGACTACAAGCTCCTGTGGAAGCAATTTGAGAGGCTTCTGCATGGGCTGATATGAACAAGCAGTTTACTGGGCCAACAATGAGCCAGGGCTGCTCTGCCCCAATCAGTGGGATGGGAGAACCTGACCAAGAGACCCAGTCTAGTTTTTTGAGCTTTAAATTTTGGAGCTGAGGGAGAAGCAGAAGAGTTCAGGGACTCTCTGATTAACTCCCTGCATTCATAGCCCCAAAGCACTCATCTCTGGACCCATTCTCAGCCTGTCACCTGCCGGGGAAGGTGCCAGCATGTGAGTTTGGGGTTGGGAAGAGTTTCTTGGGGTTGGAAGGAGTTGTGAGTGCTGGGAGGTGGGAAACCTGTTGATGTGTTTGCACTTGTTATTTCATGTCAATAGGTAAGTCTTACTTGCTCAGAGTAGCACATTGTCCTCTAGTGTGGTTTTTATTTTATTTTATTAATTATTCCTGGGGAATTTATCGGTGTTTGTTACAACAACAAAAACAGGTGAAAATTGGTACAAAAACTATTAATAATTTTTCTGGGTAAATATCAGGTTTTATTTTGGTGGACGAAAGGGCAGGGGAAAGGTATTCGTTAGATAAATGCTTTGATGAATGGAATTGAATGTTAATTGCTGCAGAACTACAGAACTAATAATGCCACCTCTGAATTCACGAACACAATATCTCTAATCCATAAATAAAACTTTTCATTTGATTAAACAGTTTGTAGACTTAGAATCATTAGACTTAGAATCATTAGCCTATATAAGTTGTAGACTTAGAATCATTAGCCTATATAAGTTTACATTTACTAATTGGGCCACACCATTTGCAGCGCATACACTCCACTTCATCCTTGTTTTCCCATTTTTTGTTTGTGCGTTTGTTTGTTTTAAATATCAATTGCAGTTGGAACCAATCAGAATTGGTCCTACAGAGGCTAGAAGGGCCAAGACTATGTCAGAGCCAAGCAGGACCTAGCAGGCAATATGAAAAGGGCAGGCAGCTTCTTCCAGGACCTAGTGTAGCTGGGACCTGGGAGTAATGATCTCTCGTATCTTAACCCAAAAGAATGGCCAGGTCAGGGCCTAACTCTGACCACACCTTTGTGTTTGAGCCAACAAATGCTGGTTTTATGCTATAGAATTTAAAGTCTGTTGCCCATCTTGAGTTAATACTAATTTATGATTGTAAAAGTAAAGCAAGCTCACTTCAAGAGATTCCAGTGGCTCAGGCAAACCTGTGATACAGCAACACTGGATTCTTTTTTGTCTCAGGGAAGCAAAATAAGGCTCTGATCTTGCCATTATTTATTTGAATGGGATGATATGCATAACTGACACTTTAATTGAAATACTTGTGCACATTTGTAGGATTGGCATGGTTTTGAATATTTATCAGAGTTTTTTGCGGGCCTTCTCCAAGCCTGGCCACCATGGTCCATTTAACAGTCAGTCCTCCTCCTCAGCCACTTGCTATGCTACTTTCCCAGTGCTAGAAGGTCTGGCAGAAGTAGCCCATTTGCCCTCTCCACTGTCAGGTCTCTCCCTCCCAATTAAGGCTTTTCAAGGGGGATCCAGGTTTTCCTTCTTTCTTTTTTCTCCCCTTTCTCTTCTACTCTACAAAGTATAGGCCACCTGCTGACTCCAAAACAGCAGGACTGAATTATTCCTCTGTCTCCTGGCTCTAAAATGTAATGACAGTCCATGGTTTCCTTATTACTTGTGCCCTGGAGTGTCTGTAAAACTGTGACATCATTGGTCAAACAATCTTCTCTCTTCTCGTGAAACAAGGAAGATTGGGTTGGAAGGATGAAAAAAGCGTCAGGTTTGTCCTTATTTTATTTAAGCTTGCGTAAATACCATTAATGTCAGGTTTCCAACAGTGAAAAATATCTTCAGACAGACTTTAGAATGAGTTGCTAAATAAAAATGGAAGTGAACTAGATTTTATAATAATTGTCAAGAGAGATTTAAAGGAACATTTAGTAATAATGGGGCAGATTCTGGTCTGTCTCAGACCAGTGTGAATCTGGAACAATCCTTTGACTTCAGTGTGTCATTTCAAACTTGCATTGGTGAAACTCAAAGTCTGATCCAAGCCCCAGTGAAAACAATATAAGCAGTCTCAGGCCCTGAAAGCAGAATCTGATTCAACTTGCTTTGGAATAACCTCCATTCTAGCAAAGGTAAGCCAAAAGGATTTAGGCTCATAGATAGATGGACGTAGGCCCTGATCTCAGAAACCCTTACACGTGTGTGCTTAACTTTGTACATGTAAGTAATCATTTGTAGGATCAGATCCCTACTATTATTTTGCATAAATTAGGTGTATATCAATGGCTGTGTAAATAATAACAGTATGGAGACTGCATCAAGGAAAATAAATCAGTAGCACTAAAATGGTAGTGCCATGTCGTTTTGAGGTAGCTTCAGCTATGCCTTCTCCATCATTTTCCTGTCAGGTCTAAACCCTTGTGAGGATTGCAAAAAATATTTATGGACAAATTTTTATACACCAGACACTCCATGAGAAGACAATTAACATATTTATGGCATATTCACAGGTTTCTAGTGTTATGGAGGATTTAGGGTACAGCTAAGTATTTGTATAACTGGTTGTCACTTAAATGATAAAAGGATTTAGAATTTGAAAATGAGCAGAAATTTCTGTTAGAGAGATCCTCAGCACTACTTATGCCCTTAGAAAGAGAGTCATTCTTTTTCCCAATCAATTATGACACGAGTTGCCCAAACTCTCTTGTTATTATTGTAGCCTTGAACAATCCACTAGTCTTCAGCATACATGCTGAAAAAAATATAAACATAGAGCAGCTAATATGCAAAGTCTAAGATCCTGGCTCCCAAACTTTGGTCCCATCAGAAGCTGCTGCTGTTCCATGGAAAGGTGACTGGTCACATAGTGATAGCTTTCCTTCTTGCTTCCATCTGCTAAATTGCATTTAAAGAAACTAACCAAATACATTAAGCACATGCTTTCTATATAAGCAATTGCTGTAGTTGTCACGGGGATTTTATTTGGTTACCAAGGAGAGGGCAGGTAGGTCTCCCTTCTTGTGAATAGGAGATAAAGTGGTCCACATCATGAATAGGGCTGAGAACCCTGGACCAAGGAAGATGGAAGAACCTGTCTCTTTGGGAGTGAGAAAGTTAAGACCATCTTTAATATAAAGGACCTGATCCTACCCTCACTTAGGACTCAGTCTACCTCTCACTCAAATCAATATATGGTTATAAGTTGTTTAAGGCATAACCACTACTGTGATTGAATCAAATCTTCCTCAACATGGTTTGTTAATATTTTCTTTCCTGTGTCAAATCTGTGTTTGGAGTCTGAAGTCATTCTGGGTTAATTCTGTTTAAAACAATATGCCATGATATTCTAAATGTTTGCAAGTATCCACCAGTGATGACAGGTATCTAATAGAGAAGAATAGAGCAGTGAATTTAAAGGAAGGATTTTGGATTTGCTTCTGTTAACATTATTAATTATAATCTGGGAAACTGACTGAACTGTATACAATATAATTTGATTGAGACTGCTGGATCTTTGACATATGCACTAACAGTAAATCATCTGCATAGAGATAGAGTTTGAAGTGGAAAATTTCTTAGTTGCTATGTCTGGGTTCATCCTGATGACTAAAGACTCAGGCCAAAATTTTCAAAAGTGGGTGCTTAATGTATGCAATTAACCTAATTTTCAGAAGTGCTTGGCAACTCTACCCTCAGTAGCAGTGGCTGCTGCTGCTTGTCAACTGAAAAACAGGTTAGTTCTGTCTAGGTGACTCCACTTATTTCTAGGTGTTATCTTTCCTTTTGAGCAGTGATGATCACTTTTCTTTCCAAACTAGAATAAAGATTCCTCCAACCCCCCCATACACTTTCAAATTGTACCAATTACAGTCCTAATATCACTCTTGATTCTGCCATCTGTATGCACTGAGTAGGACTTTACTCTTCAAATAGCCCCATTAACTTAAATGGAATCATCCCACAGTGTGGGCTGGTCTCCACTGGGGGGGAGATCGACTGTAGAAACGCAATTTCAGCTATGTTAATAAAGTAGCTGAAATCGGCATCTCTACAGCCGACTTACCTGCTGTCCTCATGGTGGCGGCGGGTGGCGGCGCGATCCCCTATCGACTCCAGCTCGTGCCTTTTGGCGAGCTGGACTTCCAGAGTCAACGGGGGAGCTGCTGGCGATCGATTTATCGTGTCTTGACAAGACACGATAAATCGATCGCTAAAAGATTGATCCTTCCCTGCTGTAATGAAGACGAGCCCTAAGAATCTATCCACAAACAGAAATATTCCCATATGCTAAGATAAGATGCTCAGACTCAGATACTAACTTAGCAAATAGTAAGTCAGAAGAATAAGATACCACTCAGTAAGGGTGTTAGATAATATTCCAAATTTTCCCAATAGCAGATATCCAATATATAGCGATACTTGGTATCAGCCTACAAACCACTGAGATTAAGATAGAAGTGCAGACGTCCCTACGAGTTTTTGAAACTCCTATCTTTCTAAACTGGCTTGGCAGAATTCAATCCTTATCTTTTTAGAGTTTTTATGGAGAATATCAACATGCATTTTAATCAATATAATTTTTCACAGGTGTTGGAAATTATGATGGATCACATAAATGAGAGCAGATATTGAGATACAAAAATATAAAGCTTTATAGCTGTTAAAATATAAATGGTCAACATTATATGTCAGAATATACAAAATAAATATCCTTAAATCAAACTCTGATAACTTCTCAAGCAGCATTTTCTTACTTTGGCTATCTGTACATTTCAATTATTGATGGAAATATTTTTCATCAGTATGTGTGTGTATCTATGGTAAAATTGACATTTAGTGATGAAAATCTAAGCCTTCTAAGCCTACTTATAAAATTGTTGTGTTTTACATCTTAAGCTCCTCTCGCCACTGTATCTAAGTACTAATTATTCTGCTGAAAAGCCACCTGGTCCTAGAGCCTTGCTTGTTTTTTAGTTTTAATGGTCCATTGACTGATTAATTGACTAACTTCAGTTAGTGATTGACTAATTTCAAAGCAATAATTTATCACTGAAATTGAGCTCAGCATTATCAAGTTTTTATTCAGTTTGGCAAAGGGGCAGTGGGGAACCCTAACAAGCCAGATTTATGATGAAGTGAGACAATATACAATTTCTAATAATGTGAATAAACAGGTCAGCACTTTCAGAATTGTATGTGGTCAGACATTTGTTTTAGTAATATAATACTTTTATCTGAATCCTATTGGATTTAGCTATAGATAGCTAGCCAAAAATTGCCCTGCTTTATTTGATTCTGAGTAATGTTTTGCCTGGTTGCTTTCTGAATAATTCAAACCCCATTCTTTAGGATAAGAGTACAGCATTGATATTTGAAACTTAAACACTTAACAAAAATAACTGCCAAAATGAAAGACCCATTTTTCAAAGGTTAACCATTATGATTCTGAGTCAGATAAACATTTAAGCTTGTGCTTAACTTTAAAGTCATACTTAAATCCCATAAAGCTAGGAATACTTGTAGCACCTTAGAGACTAACCAGTTTATTTCAGCATAAACTTTCATGGACTATAACCCACTTCATCAGATGCATAGAATGGAACAGAAGTAAGATGCATTTATACACACAGAAAGAAGGGGGGGGGGAAGGTTGTACATTATCATACCAATTCTAAGAGGCTGTTAAATCTGGATGGGCCACTATCAGCAGGAGAAAAAAAATACCTTTTGAAATGGATTTGTGTGTCAGGTAAATTAACTCAGGAAATACAATCAATTAGTGTAATGAGAGAACCATTCCCAAGTGAATGTGACTTGCACAGACTTTAAGTTAAGCACATGCCAAGTCTAAATGCTTTGCTGAATAGGGATAAATTTAAACACCTGCTTAAAATTAAGCTCCTCCTTAAGTGCTTTGCCTAGTGTGTTACTTCCAGGAGCAGAAATGAGGTTGCAGGGAGGAGGGAGAATATTAGTACCAGGACTGGCCATCTTGCGAAGCTGTTGAGGGGGTCTGTCCTCCTGCCCTACATTCCACAGCCCTTTCCCTCAAAATTGCTGAGCTGCTAGCATGGCTATTTCTCTATTTGAGGCTCAGGGACTGTTGATAGCATAGTTGTCTTTATATTACAGTATGTTGGTACTCAGGGCAAAGGGCAAGAATCTTTTATTTCTCTCCATCATTTATAAGTTACCATCAATTTAACCTTGTTATTGCAGCAGATCAAGAGCTAGAGTGAGCCATTTGCCAGAGACAAACTGTCGATGAGTCCTTGTAGATTTGATATAAAAAAATACAGACTTCAGTTTGCTTACAACAGGATTTTGATAAAGTAGGAATCCAGTTCTGCTATGGGTCTATAAATTGGAAGGCAGGAGATAGATCCAATGAAGAACAGAATAAAAGACTTTTTTTTCCCATGGGGAAAAAAAAAATAGCTTGGAGATATAAAACTAAAAACTAAAAACTGCTGAGTTTTAGGGTGATTATCTGAAAAACAGCTCTGTCATGGCCAGTAAACTCTGTATCAAGCACTGATAATTGGCAGCAGGCAGCAGAATGAAATTTTAAGACAAATAAGCATGAGCTATGCAGACAATACTCAAGCAGATGAAGGGGAATGTCTTTGTAATTAAAAAGTCACCCAGCACTCTAGTGTGTCTGAGGATTAGTGACAACTGTAGCAAACAGCTGCCATGAATCCTAGTGAACAAATAAGCCCCATCGACAGACTCATGAGCAGTGCAAAGTTAACAAAAACTTTAAATAAAAAACACCATCCACCCAGTTTTTGTCCTTAAAAGCTTTGCTTTTAAAAACCAGTCACATTTTGTGAGTGTGTGATGAGATCTGGCTCTCTGAGCATCAGGCACCTAATGTCCCTGTGACAGGCTCCGCTACCGAGAATGAACCATCTCTGACACAGCAGCAGTAGAGGGTAAATTGGATAGTTGCAGGGTGACAGTTAATTAGTTAAGGAACACCAGGGACTTATAAAGGGTTATGAGGGCCCAGGTAGGAGCCTAGAAAAGGGGGAAGTTCATGGAGGTAGAAGAGGAGTAGCTTCCTCCAGTGGTGTTTCCCTAGCAAGCAGAGGTTCCTAAAGAGAGAAAATGCTCCCACATCCCCAACACAGAGAGCTCCAGAGAAGGGATGACAATGCTCTTTAGACAGAGAAGACCTGAGATGACCTGGGTGATCTGGGGAAAGAGTGCACACTCCAGACTGGGAAAAAGCCTGGGGACTTAGAGCAGAAGGTTTGTTTACATATAACATTTGGCAGTTGATTAAATAAACTTGTCCCCTGAAGGGCCACTGCTCACTGTCTAAAAGCCTTATTAAACGTACTGAAAGCTACTAAAGGCAGATGTGACTGGGATGAGACACTCAGGGGTGTTACAAGTATAAGTTAACTGTGAGGGAGTTGATCTCCTGTAAAACTTATTGCGAGTGGCTATTGTTATGAACACAAACTCTTATGTAGGGCTTAAACTTCATTTGCTCATGACGTGATTAGGAAGGTTTCCTGAGTTCAGGTCCTTAGTTTCTGCAGAATCTGAGCTTTCCCTTATCAATGCACAGAAAACCTTCCAAACATAAAGTACATTTAAATTGATGCTGTTTTCTGCCCTCTGTAGACAGATTTCACCATTGTTTCTGCTGCTATTCATAGCTTTCCCACTCTTCAGCAGAGTAAAAATGGACCAAGCTTTCCAGTTTTTCACAGCTACCCACAGAGTTCTGAAGAGCAGAGAGGAAAAGTAGTTGTTCAGTTGCCACTGCTGCTATTAAACTGGCAGGTAGCTGTGAGACTGACACAGGGCCCACACTTGCAATTTTATCACAATCCTTACAATATTTAGGGGCTTTTCTTTAAAGCCCAGCTCCTGGAGTCAACTGACTACAAGAGAATTGTCTTTATTTTTTTATTAAGTGAAACTAAATGCTAGATTCACAAATAAACTGAGCTGTGGTGATGCTCAATGTCACCATGTAACACTGACCAATGCTGGTAGTCGTTGGGCAGGATCAATTTGGGGACCTCTGGACCTCAGTGCATGAGCTTCTACCACATTAGCTGAAAACCAACTGGCTGCTCCTTAAGGCTGTAGGACAAACTCATTTAACTCTCTCTTTAAATGGTCTCGGTGCCACTAGATGGGACAGAACCCCACACCCAGGAGGCGGGCGGGTTACAATCACACCTAACTTCTAGGTGCCCAAAAAGGCATTGAGAATTCCAGTGCTGCGTGTGATGCCTCAGGTCCCTGTATAATGAGTGGGGAAAGAGTGTAACCTCAGAAGGGGATACACAAAAGCTAACTCCCCAGACAAACTAGCCAGTGGAGATGTCAAGGTGAAGGGTGTGCCCTAAGCTCCA
This sequence comes from Sternotherus odoratus, assembly GCA_032164245.1. NCBI lineage: Eukaryota > Metazoa > Chordata > Testudines > Kinosternidae > Sternotherus > Sternotherus odoratus. Next base: position 62,022,724 of record JAVMKO010000003.1, read on the forward strand.
ACCTCTTCAGGGAGTTCAGTATTGAAGCTGCAGAGATGCACTTCCTTCTGCTTGGGATTCTCAGCTGCAAAGCCTCTCTAAGTGGTAGTGTGGGAAGTGAAGGAGCTTGTAGCCCAGTTGTTAGGGAACTGAGCTGTAGGAGACTCTGGTTAATTCCCTTCTGTTTCTGTTTTCTGGTTAATTCCCTTCTGTTTCAGAAGTTCTGCTACCTCTAAGTAGAGTGCCCTAATCGTTAAGCTATAGGACATTCTGAAGTGGGGTTCTATCTGTAAGATAATACCCTTCCCCCACACTAAACTCTAGGGTAAAAATGTGGGGGTCTCTTATGCATGACCACTTAACTCTAAGCTACTTTCCCAGCCTAAGTTAAATCTTTTCTCCCCAAACCCAAACTCCTCCAGTTGGGGACTGAGACCCGCTGCCACCATCAATGTTTTTATTCCAAAACTATGGAGTGAGGCACATTGAAACCCCCCTCTCTCCCTTAAGCCACCTGAGAGACAAAAGAACACAGACTCTGAGCAACAGCCCCTCCCCCTGCCACCCAGGAGAGATTCCAACACACAGACTCTCACTAGTCATGGCTACCCTGATCCAAAGCTAGGATCTCTTCACTAGAATTACCAGACAATTCTTATACAAAAAAAGGTTTATTAAAGAAAAGAGAAAAAAGCATACACTTATACAGACTTCACAGTTACTCAATTCTCTAGCCTTAGACTCTCCCTTGAGATTTCTCTCCCTGATAAGGTTAAGGACACCAAAGATTGATTATAAAGCATATACAGTAAAACCTCGATATAACGGACTATTCGGGCGAGGGGGTGTCTGTTAAAGGCGAAAGTCCGTTATATAATAAAGTAGGTTTTCCGAATGCGTATGTTAAAAAATTGACAAATTAGTTAGTTTACCTGTTTTTACTTATGTAGACATGTTTGTGTAATTAAAATTAAGTATGTATGAAAAGTTTAATTTCACAGAAAAGTTTTCTATACAGTAGACTCTGGATTATTCGGGATGATCGGGAAAACCTTAATCCTGGTTAATAAAATCCCCAATAATCACGCGTCTACTGGGGTGGAGGGGGGTTTGCCGGCCGCCCTGGGGGTGGGGGTGGGATGGTGGTGGTCCCACCAACTGCCCCAGTCAGCTCCCCTGCTAGCCTGGGTGTAGGAAGCCTGCCGCCGCTTTGGGGTTTTCCCCCCAGGCTCCTGCCAGCCGTGGTCTCGGCTCCTGCTGCCAGATTGGGTTCCCTACACCCAGGTTGGCAGCGGGAGCTGACTGGGGGAGGCGGCAGGAGCCTGGAGGAGAGCCCAAAGAGGCGGCACACTGAGCACTCCGCCTGCCGCCGCTTTGGGATTTCCCCCCACGCTCCTGCCAGCTGGGGTCTCAGCCCGCTGCCAACCTGGGCTTCCTACACCCAGGCTGGCAGCAAGTTGAGACCCCGGCTGGCAAGGGGCCAGTGGAGGAAACCCCAAAGTAGCCTGCTGCCACTTTGGGGTTTCCCCCCGCTGGCCCCTTGCCAGCAGGGGTCCTGCCTCCTGCCCCAGTCTGCTCCCGCTGTCAGCCTGGGTTCCCTGCACCCAGGGTGTCAGTGGGAGCTGAGTGGGGCAGGTGGCAGGAGCCTGGGGAGAGAGCCCAAAGCGGCGGCAGGGTCAGCACTCAGACTGCTGCTGCTTTGGGCTTTCCCCCCGGGCTCCTGCCAGACGGGGTCTCAGCCCGCTGCCAGCCTGGGTTTCCTACACCCAGGCTGGAAGCAGGCTAAGACCCCAGCTCATAAGGGGCCAGTGGGAGAAGTCCCAAAGCAGCGGCAGGCTAAGGCTGAGCCCGCCGCTGCTTTGGGGCTTCCCCTACCGACCCGTTTAGACATCCCGGTTAATCCGCAGCCCAGTTAACCCGCACCCGGATAATCAGGAGTCTACTGTAACAGTGAATTAATAACAAAAAATAACCTGTTAATTTAATTATAAGCAAATCTTGGATAAAAGCATTTTAAAATTAACAGGGTGTTAATTTTCACATATGACATACGGACCGGAAATTTTGTCCGTTAAATCCGAAGTCTGTTAAATCGAGGTCCGCTAAATCGAGGGTTTACTGTACAATCAACAACTCTACTTACTGTTAGTCTAACTTTGCAACTTATGAAAGGGAAGGTAGGAAGATGATTCATACCCCAGAGCTGGGGAGAAGAAGATGGAGTCAGCCCAATCCCCTGGACAGAAGTGAAACTAAACTCCTTTGTCCCTAGAAATTTGCATTCTTAATACGTCATAGCTTCTTTGGCTTCAGGTTAACCCCTCACAGGTAAAACAGTAATTCTAAGGCACTTCACACTTATGACACTATCCATCACTTCTGTGAAGCTAGACCACTGTGGGAAAAATGTCAAAACTCATTGGAGTGGAGTAGAGTGGATCCTGAGTTGCTCATCTCCAATTGAGTGCTCTAGCCAGCAGGCTACAAAGTCACTCTTGTATATGTGCACACTCTCTGGCTCACTGATTCTTTCAGAGTGGAACAGCATTAATAGGAGAGACTGAGGGAGCCCTACATCAGAATATCCTGTCACCCACTGGTTAGGGCACTAACTTGAGAGGTGGTGGATGCACTTGAACCAGGGGTCTACCATTTCCCAGGTGAGTACATTTAGTACTGTAGCTACGAGGGAGCTCTTCCTCCATTTTCCTCCAAGCTCTCCTATAAGAGTCTGCTCTGGTAAGGGTGCTTGGCCTTTATCAATAACTTAACTTTTGAGTTAGCTCAATTCAGTCAGACACTAATATCAGGTAGGTAAAATGAGGTGCCCATAACAGTTATTTAAAAATCAAACAAATGGATATTTCCCTTGTTCTCCACAGTTTGCTATTTGGAGTCCCCAGGAATCTCCCCTAAAGCTAATAAACCTCCACAACTCTTTGATGGTAGATTAATATAACTGGAGTACACTCTTTCTGGGCAAATAAAGTTTTGCTCTCCTTTCTCTCTTACAGCAAATCTGACTGTGATCAAAGACTTCTATAATTACTCATTAATGATGGAACTATTGATTCAGTAGTTGTAGCAGAACCCCAGGAAACTTATCACCATGTATTGTAATGTGCATTCCCCCACTGTATAGTTTTCCTTTCTTATATATAAATTAAATCAGCCAGGCGTTTCCAACCTGTCTCAGTTAAAGCTCATGTTTTAATATTTGTATTTCAGCAAAGTCACCCAGAAGATCTAATCAAGCATCAGGGGTCAACTAAATAAGGTATGGTATGGTGGATGTTATTATTATGATATCCACTTTTGAAGTTCTTTTTGAGAAGTGCCCAGAAACATAGAGAAATGAGTGCTTTGTTAATTTGGAAAGTGCATCAAGGGGGCAAACTTATTCATGAGCCAAAACAGAAAAATCTAATATTCCAGATATATATAAAACATACTGTTAATTGGGGTTTTGCTAACCCAAATCTCTCAGTAATTTTACTTCTTGTGAGGTTGTGGCAGGAAATAAAATCAACAAGAACACAGGCATCTGGCCAATAGATAGTTGAGGCAAACAGGTAAACAAAAGTGCTTTCACTCAAGGCTTCTACTTTATTTAGTCTCCAGCACTTACACACATCCACAACAGGTTAGCAGAGCACCCCAAAGAAACCCCAGATACATATTTACCCAGATAATTTCCTTCTTACAAAGGTCTTGAGGAGGTCTTGAGTCAATAACTGTAGATGTCCAGTGGCCAATTTTCTGTCTGCAGGGGAACCTGAGAAGTGTCCATCAAGGTCAGATTGTTTCCTCTTTTTATACCCAATTTGTTAGTATTGCATAGCTTGTCCATAAAAAAAACCCAAACCTCTGCTGAGCGGAAGCTAAGTGTGGAGTATTCCAGTCTACAGTGTAGAATTTTCCATCAGTTAGCCAGATGAATAGCAATAGTTTACTGTTGCCAGACTTTCCATCTTGCAAAACTGCAAGCTTTAGAAAAAGCTAATTCAGGAGGGCACGGGATCATGTTTACTCCTCAGGGTCACTCACTTTCACATCTCCCCTCCCCTCTTGCCCTGCTAGTTGTGCTAAGATTTCAGAAAGACCTTCTTTAGTTGCTTTTGGTAATACGCATAACAATTGGTATTCCAGCTGCGGGAAAAGTTAACAAAATTTCCTTCTTACAAAGCTACTGGAATCAGCATGACCTGTCAAAATGGGGGGGGGGGGGGGGGGGGTTGGAGGAAGAAAACTTGTAAGCTCTTCCACTGTACTGTGGACATAAAAAGGAGTTGCCTTCTTCCTACTTTAATGAAAAAATAGCTGAAAGCTGTGAATACATTTTTATTTGATTCAGGTACATAACAGAATGAAGGCTAGACTTCAGGTATAACTTGTTGCTGAATTTGCACTTTCAGCTTCGGAACCTCTTGCAGGCATACTAATAATTTATTTGACCACTTAAAAGCAGGTTTCTTCCAGTTGGAAAGGCAGGCAAACAGCTGTGTCTGCAGCTGATGTTATTGCTTCTCTTAGGCTGGAGAGGCTTTTATCCTTGGTAGCTGGCTCAGTCCCCTGTTCAGCTGAGTGCATCTCTTCCATAACCTTCATACTCTCTGCCAGATCACGTCCTTTCTCATTTCAGTGTTCCCCCAAAAAAGTCCTCCTAGCAGAGATCTATTATTATTATTTTCTTTTTTTGCAAGGAATAGTCTGATTATTTCTACTATGATGGGTTTTCAACTTTGTCAAGAGCTGAAGTTTAAGCTCAGAGTCATTATCTTTTGTTTAATAATGTCAATGTGTCCACAAAGGTCAGATCATAACTATTCAGTAGGCCAATTATATTCCCCAAATGACTGCTTCAGCTGTGTTGGCCATTGTCTCATCACAGAAGCATTCATCACTCCCTGTCACAACAACAAAGAATGTCCCTTTATATATACAAATGAAAAACTTAAGTGTGGGATTTTGAAAAGTCCCCAAAGGACACAGATGTCTGACTCCAACTGAAAGTCATTAGGACTCGACATCTTTCTCCCTTATTTGTTTTTGACAACCCCACCCTAAATGGATTATTGGCTGGGCTATGGCTTCTGAAAACTTTGCTCGTGGCCTGGACAGTATAAATAAGTATCAAATAGAGTTTCTTGTGCTCAGGAGAACCAACCACAACTTTACCCTTTTCTCTGGACAGCCTTATATTACAGCCATGGTTTCATCAACTTTGGTAAACAGCAGAATGTTTAGAGCCTTATGAAATGGAGAGATTTTAGTCCACCCAGTAGCTGAGTATCACCTCACTCAAATAAAGCAGTACATTTACATTCTCAGCTGAGAGATCAGGAATGAAATTATTATAGAGACCAAATGCACCTCTATTCTTTTAGGGTTGAGGTACCTTGCTGAGGTATTTTGAAGAAAACTTGTCCTACTGCTGACAATGCTTCATCTGTTCATTACCATCTTTCCTGGTATTACTCAGGCACCGTTCATGTTCATTACACTCACTTTAAAAACAAGGATGGAGGGGAGTTGGTCCCCATTTACTGTAGCTGTATTTTTCACTTTCTATGCTTTAATTCTCCATTATATTTATTAATATTCTTGAGGATTTGTCAGTGGGCTGAGGAGTAAGACTTCAAAGACTTCATGCACACAGGTACATCCCAAACCACACTGACAAGGTTAATATATATACCTAAGATGTCTAAGAAGTGAGCCAGGTCACTAAGGGGCACACATCTTTATTACCACTTGTGCAGGGAAATCCCCCTCAGACTGGCAGCTTGGGGAAAGCAATGGATTAGGGTTGCTGCAGAAAGCAGGCAAAGCAATCCCCACTCCCACACCATTTCTCACAGAAGAGGGTGGGAAGGAAGGAGCAGAAAGAGCCCAGTAGCTTAGGCTGATTCTTGTCCCTTCTTCCTTTCCCCTCCTGTGAACAATGGGGAAGGGATAGTAACTTTGCTCCTCTTCGCTCTCCCCCACCCCCATCAGTACCTGTAACATCTGGCCTGGGGAAGAGGGAATCTGACTGCAGCCTCAGGAGCTGCAGGGAGAATACCGGTGAGTCTGCTCATGGGCAGCTGAATTTATGGGGGAGGAGTTGAAGGGGACAAAACTGATGTGGGGACGGAGGGACTAGGATTGGTTTGGGGAGTGGTCAGAATTAATTGTTAAGCAAGGGAAGAGGAAAGTGGGTGTGAGGGGGAACTTCACTTTTGTCAGTCACTGATGACTTGGAAGTTTCAGCCAGTGCAAAACATGCTTGCTCTCTTATTTAAAGGCACGTCTATAGGAAGCATGTGTTTTACCAGCTCTCAACACTTTCAGTTCAAGGTGCTCATTTTGAGTGCAGTGATTTGGGTGAGTCTGATTTAGAAACTGCTTTTACAGTTTGCATCTTGCATAGTTTAGCGATACCTCCTGCCTCCTCCATTCACAATGCATTACCAGAGCACTAAAATAGCTGGATGTTTGTTTAGTAACAAGATGTGTTCGTGCCACTTCAGTGTCTCTCACCACAATCACAACATTTTAATTTAAATCTAAATGGTCATGATATATTTGAATGTAAAACCAAACCAAACTTCTTAAAAGAACCAAAACTCTTTTCTTGTGCTTGCTAAAGTATCCCAAAATCAATAGTTCAGAAACACAGTACAAGCATTCCATAATGTGCATTAAAATATATTGCTAAATTTAAATGTAAAATGAATCAGTTATATAAAATGAGGTCAGAAAGCATTTGCCATTAAAGAATATTTACTTTCTCCCTATGCTTTATCATATAAAAGGATATAAGAATTTCTGTAAGTTATACTCTCATTACAAATGTACCATTGTCAATGATTTGCTAGCAATTTCGTTCTGGAATATGACTTTTTTTCCTATGAAAATCGAAATTATTTCATTTATTGTATTTGTTTGCTACCAGATAGTCCAATTTACTTCAGTTTTGCTATTTTCTTCCACTGTTGTTAGTTTATCTGAGAATCACTGAAAAAAGTATAGCACTCTTTACACATTACAATTCATGGTAGGTTTGCACCTTCCATAATGGTCCAAACTTTCAAATTCTGGTATAAAAATTACTTTTTTAGCAAAGTTTTACACCATTCACTTAAATCCTCTCTAATCTGACATTCTAATGGCCTTTATTAACCCCTTTCTTGGCATTCCCCACCATGTACAGGAAGGCTTGTAATTTATACGTGGAAGTTTTCATTTTCAAATGATAGAAATGCTGACTCACTAATGTCCGTTTCAAATAGACTCCACCATTAGTAAATATAAATAGGTTTTACCCACTCACTCTTTGTGGTTCTGAGATCAGAGAGATTTATATGTCAGTTTAAGAGTTTAGTTAGTTTAGTTTTAGTTGCATGGGCTGATACTCCCAGGTGCCATGACTTATGTGTAGTTTATTGTTCCAAGCACCACAGTAAATCAATATCCTTTCTAATCAGTTTATAACTGAATTATACAAAAATTGTAGTTTCTTTTTTTATTATTACAGTTAACCCCAGTATTTAATTCCTGAGATATTTGGTAATATATTTATAAAGATTAAGGGGTAGGTTGTGTTTTAGAGCATATATTCTAAGTGGATACATAGGGACTACACTGCAGTGGAAGCCCTCCAAAGAATGCTGCAATGACTTTGAGGACTGCATGCATGGACCTTCCAATGGAAAGGTACAATGTGTGTTTCCCCTTACTTCCTGGGTCAGCTCCACTGGCTGGGGTGCAAAGGGCATTATGGCGATATCTCTGTCCCCACCTTGCCTGTCCGTTGGGAGCTAGGTGTCTTGCTCATGGAGCAATAGCTTTGCTCCTGACAGGGGCTGAAGTGGGGGAGGGGTTGTATAGGAGTACCAGAAGAAAAGGGTCATTTGCACCCTCACAGTCTTTGAGCACCCATCTGGTAGTGTGAAATTCATTGTCAGAAATAACATTTTTATAGTAGCAAATGCAGGTAAGCATTCGATGGTAAGAATATTTTGGAAGTGGCAAATGAATGGTACACGGTGATATACATAAGGGAAATTGTTCAAAGATTTGTTTGTTACAAAATCACTTGAGAAATGTGAGTGCTTGTAGGATATTGTGACGGTCACATTTTAGGCATATGCAACCTGGGTTTTTTTTATTGCTATTAATCATATGTACAGTACCTGCAATGTTTTAGGTCCTTTAGACATATGTAAAAACACTTTCCCTTTGGCCCAGATCCTCAAAAGTATTTAGGTGCCTAACTCCCATATATCTTAATAGGAGATGCCTTTGAGAATCTGGACCTTATAGTCTGGGGAAACAATGTCCAAATGCATGAAATGAGAACAGAGGCCATAAGAAACAGTGTGAATGAGTAGCATACTTGGTAACTGTCTTGTTATTTTTAACATGTTTAATTAAACATTTGGTCAATTGGGAACCTACACCTATCATGTGCTAGTTCAGATGCACAATATTCCTGCTTCCTTTATTGAAGAAGTCAGGAATCTGACATTCACCTACTGTAATTTTTTTCAGTGCTTTTGTTCATGTAATTAAGATAGGAAGGGTATTTGGGCTGCTGGCATCTGCTGAAGGATATTGAGGAAATTGTGGTGTAGTGAATTCTAATTCTGATTTTTTATAGAATCCCCAAATTTATCCTCATGATTCATGACTATCCGAATTTTACAGCAGCTGTGCTGTGGCAATTCCAGCCAGTAATTCCATGTAAATGGGCTTGTCTAAAATCTACCTGGTCTGCCCATTTCCTTTTGTTGTCTCTTTCCTATTTTGTTCAGGTTACTTTGAGGCAGCAAGATAGGTAAGAGTATCCACAGGCTTTTTCTTTTTGAGGACAAAAATATTTGTGATGCAAAGGTCCTCTTGGATTAAATATTTGAGTAATTGCATGACTATCTGTCTTAAATTATATTGGTAGAAACCGAATATGCACTATAAGTGACAATTCTGGGGAATATTTTAATATCTGCATCTCTTTACCACTAAAAGGAAATTTGGTAATGAAGAATAAAATACCATATTCTTTGCCTTAGAAGCAGTCTATGCCAGAAAGATTGTGCACAAGGCAATCTTTGTTGCCTGTTATTACAAAATGTAATTGTTTTCATTGTCATTGTTCCCCTGATCATTAAAGCAGAAGGCTAATAGGCACAATAATCTGTTGTCATTGTAGCAGAGTAATCTTCATTTCCCATCCACAGAATCTTTGGTGCATTTTAAACAAAAATATTACTACTTCTGCAAAATGACTGATCCGCTATCTCCATACATTATCCTAAATATATAGCCAGGACTCTCAAATTGCATGGAGCATGACCACATCACTTTGTGTCGTCAGTTAAACTTTTCTTTATACACCACAATCGCAACAAATTCTAATTCTTCAGCTTTTATTAAAGAGCTTTAGGCAAGTTTCTGCAACAGCTCTTCAATAATCTCATGACATGGCCCTTGAGGAACTGAAAGTAAGGGAGCTGTTGTCAAGATGGAAAACCCTGAGTCTAAATGGGCAAGCCAGTAACTAATCAAACTTCCCTTACCCCCATCACTAGCAGCTCTGGTAAGGCATAACATATTAGACACACAAAAAGAAGAAACCAAACTTTGAGCTGAAAGATTTCTAAACATCCTTCCATGAGGGTCATTATGAGGGTCAAGTTAACTTCTTAAGACCGCTCAAGTAGGTATATTTCAAGATTCATATTCATTAGTCACCATTAAAAATAATGGTTTTTGAAATTGGCATAATTTCTTCCCTCCCACCCCTATGTTTAGAACGGGAAGTACTATATCTGTGCTAGCTGTGTGATATTGCTTGGTGTAGGCTTTTGAGAGAAGTTAATTATATTAGAAAAGTGGATAATTAATCAAAAGAGCCTGTTCACATGTTATGAACACTTCCTTCTTTCTAGAGCATGCTTTCTGTGCTGTTTTTTACAATAAGAATATTTTCACAAGAAAAAAAAATCCCTGTCACCATCTTTGGTACATTACTTTGTGTCAAAATTTAGAACACCATGAAACAGGGATAATTTGGGGAAGGATCAAAAGCTCAGAAAGAATTTATGGGAAAAATATTCACTCTGTATCATGCTATGAGGCACAGAAATAGTGAAAAATATTCCAAAAAAAATTCCTTGTGCTTATTAAGTGGGTGGTGAGCTGAAATATACTCTTTCTGGTGCATACAATGATTATCTTTAAAAACCTCACCAATTATATAAATGTTGTGGTAGGCCCCTATATGATGTTGTAGGCCCCTAAATTTATGCATATATTTTACTCACATTAGTAGTCTCTCTAATTTTAGGGAGATTGCTCATGTAATTAAAGTTATGCACATGCTTCAATCTTGGTACGATTGTGCCCTTAGATAATTACCTAATGTTATGAATGTTATTTCAGTGTTTGCAGTAGTCTAGACATTCATCTAATGGATATGGGGAATACTTCATATACTCATTTCGTTTAAGGCCAGAAGTAACACTGAGTTTGACATCTTGTGTAACATAATCCAGAAAGTTGCCTGATCCTTTCTGCATGGAGCAGATAACTTCTGTTTGTGCTACAGAATATGTTTTATAAAGACATTCCAATCTTAATTTAAAGACTTCAGGTGATGGAAAATCCATCACATTCCCAGGCAAACTGTTACAATTGTTAATTATCCTCACAGTTAAAAAATTGCACCTGTATCTAGTCTGAATCTGTGAATCTCATTATGCCTCTTACTGCTAGATTAAGAAGCTACCTACTATCAGAAACTTCTTCCCCCATGCAGATACTTGTAGACTTCAAATATTTTGATAACCTTTTTGATTTATGTACAGGAAAATTGGCCAGCTTTTAAAGGTGCCCACCATAATGCAGAAATATTTTCAAACGATAAAGCCAAAAGGACCGGGAGCATTTTTAGCCTACTTCCATGTTAGCTATCTGTTATATTAGCTATTCCTTTGAGTAATCCTAGTGAATTATATATTTTCCACAATAAATTATAAACAAAGGCAACAAATCTGCAAATGCAGAAAATCCATGGATTCCAGATTAAGATACATAAACAACAAGCAATTCTCCCACTACAAGCAATCCATGGGTAAAAAGAAATGGTGGGAGAGTATAGGAATCAAATTAGCACTTTCCCCATCTCCTTTTGATAGAATGGCTCTTTATTAACCAAAAATCTTCTAAACTGCAAAAGAATTGGGTCAAAGTTATGGGCTGAAAGATCTTTGTGCTTATTCCAAAGCCTATTTATATCAACGGAAAAACTCATGTTGGCTTCAATGTACTCGAGATCAGGATTCCAGTGTGTGTAGCTTCTTCTATTATTTTTTAGAACCAGGGTGCTTTGACCCAGGAATATTTCAAGGCTAGTGTAAATGATACAACACTGTATAATCCAAGTAATACCTACCTGTATTTCCTCCCATTATTTATGCCATTGTTCCTGGAAGTGCCATCCTTGACTTGCGAACCGATAATGTCAATCTATATTGCCCAGTGCTGCAATTTTAATTTAAATAGTATTACCCTCCAAAGGCTATTCTTGGAAGAGTATCACAATGTCTCTATTATAAGAACTCCCAAATATTATCATAGCTTTCTCATTATTTTTTAGATACGGATACAATCCCTAAACCACAATAAATAAACATAAGATATTTACACTGTTCCATTTCCAGCAAGTATCTTCCTCTCTTTTTATAGTGACTTGAGCCTCAGGTCACATCCTTCATGACCGCTCCCCCCATTAACTGTTAATATTCACCACCCCAATCACTTCCTTATATGGTATCCATGGCCATAACTTGGGATATAGAACTCTGTATATAACTTGCTACCCATCTAATTTCTCCCATGGGGTTGAGTATTTTATTTGCTGGCTATTTACTGGTCAGTGAATTTTTACCAGTGAATAACACCTGCTCTTTCCTGTAATGTCTGTATGCTCAGAAAATGTAATGACACTGAGATAAAGTGAAAAAATAAAATGTTGAAATATTAAACTCTTTTCATTCAACTAAAATATACCAGTTTTTCAGGGATCTGTTTAACACTTGGCTTCTTTATCTCCAGTGCAAAAGACAAAGGGGGTATATGCCCCTCCTTTATTCCCCTTCCTAGGCACCCCTGCACTGCAGTGCAGAAAGTAGCCAAAAACTACTACTCAACCTCCTCTGGAGATGAGCAGAGAGTAGGCAAGTTGGTAGAAAGAGTGGGTGCAGCTTTGATTCCATCCTATCCCTCACAATATACCAGACAATCCAACCGTGCTGATGTGGAGCAGGAAGCAATCTGTACCAATAAGGAGTTAGTGGAGATTACTTGCTCTGGGGCAAAGGATAACCAGGTCACAAACTGTACAGTTCTTGTTCTGACGCTGGGAGGGCACCACTATGTTTGGAAAGTGCAACTGCACAGGAGCACTGGCAAATCCAGTCCAACTCAGAGTCTCTAGCAAGCCGTATACCCTTTCCACATTTATGCAATCTCAGCCTATTTTCTATTACTTTTCTTTTCATTGATCATACATTCATCAAAAATAAATGACACATCCAATTCAACTACATCATGTGCCTTCAATAGAGAAAAAGATGAGGAGGAAGTGGTGAAGTAGAGACCGAATAGAGAGAGCAAGTCCATAAGTACCAGGTAACCGCTTTATTTTAATAATGATAAGTTTCCTCCCAGTCCAGAGAAGAAAGGCCGACTGTGTAAAATTTAAAAGAAAATCAATTTTCTTAAAGCTGAATAAAGACATTTTAAATATTCAGTCGAAGTAAACTATTGTAGATAAGATTTGAAAACCTTATCAAGTAACTGAGTTGAAACATATTAACAAAATGATATATAAACTCCTAAAGCTAAGGTTGATTAGGGCTGTTTTACCATGAAATAATTTTCTCATATTATGAGGTGAGCAGTTAAATTATGTGCTTTTGTCATTATTGGTAATTACAGTACTGAGCAGTTATTCATTTAGTAATATTGAGATAAAACAGTTCATTAGCTCACATAAAGTTAGCATGCAATATGTCCCACTGAGCCATCCATAGTTTTCACCCTTAAATTCTCATTCAGAAAGGGAGGAAAAAAAGAAAATATTTGAAGAATTGATTTTTTTGTACAAAGGCCAGGAGTATTCTGTTCCCTTGATATATGCTTAAGGCAAATAAAAATCAGTTCACTTTAGGTCTGTTCTTTCTCCTGGAAGAGCCCAGATACAAATCATTTAGAGTAATTGTTTTAACTTATGTTCATTTCCTTAAAAAAAAAATACAATCCCATAAGCCCCTAAGCTGCTATAATTATTTCTAAAATGGCTAAGCTGATGATAAAATAACCATTTCCAGTTAAGGTATTAAGAGTGGATTGCAATGGCATCTGAAAACGAATTAGGCACATTTGTACCTTCGGGATCTGGGCCCAAGTGGCCACAAGTTGTTGTATAAATAACAGTTCGGCTCATAGGGGAATGGACAAATTTAAAAGACTAGCATACTCACTGCATATCTAATTCATTCAAAGTTATCTCCAATACACTGCTCTCAAGCTTTCTCCCCTCCTGCCTCTCTCCCCAAATGCAAAGGTATCGAGATATTTTTTGTGGTGCAAGCTGATAAAGTCTCTGTTATGAAAATTGATGAACACTTCATACCATCTGAAAATGCCAACTGGCCAATCATCGTGTGGTCTTCTCCAAGCAATGACTATCACCATATTTTCTACAGTTTTAAGAAGAACCTGACTTCTACATTGACAGCAGTTCTAAGCATTATAAAAAGGAGATCTCATATGGATAAGGTTTAAAAACCACAAAAATAAAGCAAGGCAATGGTATTTGCCTAACAGATGTTTCAAGTAGAGGACTGTTCCATTTGGTCAGACTAGAAGAGAATGGATTTCTAGCATTTCTAATTTAGGTTTACCTAGAATTGCTTTTCTGTTCATTTCTAGATTATTTTTTTTAAATGCTCAGATTAAAATTTTGGCTGATGCAGTGAGTCTTGGTGCACTGCTTTCCTATGCACTATTGACAAGGACTAAAGCACTGAAGAGAAAAGTAATATAGAATCAAGGGGGGTGGAGTGCACAAGGGACATTTTCTTTCCCTTTGTGAAGAGGAAAGTTTCACTTCCCTCTAGAGCTTCAAGCCATTGCTGCAGTCTACTCCATAGTTCTCAGTGCTCTGTTGGAAACAATTAGCAATACTGTATTGTGATTAAATCAATAGCCATACCTTAAAAGAGAATTTTGAGGTAATAAATTTATCCCATGACACCAAAAATTTATAAGGGCTCAGTATTAATCGGTCTTGGGAGACTGTCTAGTGGAGTAGAGGCTCCTTTGTAATACAGTTGTTAATATATTTCCCTCTACCTCAGTTTTCCAGCATGACTCACCTTCTATTATTTTCATAGAAATGGATTTTCCAAGTGGCACCTAATCAAAACACAGTATTGGCTAACACAAATCATTGGGCAGATAACAATATGATTGGAGTTTATTATGCTGATTGGCCAAATGTGTCACCTCCGAGTCTAAAGCTCTTTATTACTAATATAGGTTTGTAATTGCATTTTAGACAGAGCTAAGCTAGGATGCTATTGTTCACTTGCTGGAGACGTTTGCAGGCAGCTGGAAAACAACTGCTTCTTGCAAGCATTTCCCTCACTACTGAGAATGTTACAGGCTAATAGTATCCCAGCTAATAAAGTGTATTGAGCCCCTGCTTTGTTTTTCAAAATGCATATGAGAGATTTAGAAGTGCTAAGGTTAGGAAATAGCTGCTACCAGCTTTCTCTTGCAGGGGCTGCCAATATCCAGTCATGCAATCCTTTTAGAAAATTGAATAACCATTAACTCACTTAAACAGCTTATGACATAGTATGAGTGAAAGTATTGTAGACTTAAAGAATTTAGGAATGAAGCCTCTTTTGCAATGGAGACGGCGATCAGCTCTAGCTCTAGCTCCTTGGGATTTTGTTTTTTTTATAAGTGAAAACTCATTAATCTATGAATTGACTGAATTCACAGCTCAGGGGGAATAGATCAGGAAATCTCAGTCCAATGAAACGATCCTTCTGTGGCCACGATACAAAAAGCTTTTCACGTGTCCCATAATTCACCTTCTTTGTCATAGTCAATTCCCTGTGCCTCCCCCCATAAGGCAGAAAAGAACATCTTTTCAGCACATGAATTATTATGTATTTGGGTCGAGATTGTAGCGCTTTATGCACAGAGCATCTAATAAGGGGTGATGTGCAGGGGCTGTGCCCTACAGGGAACACTGCAGTGTTGCCAATTCTAGTCATATTTGGTGTGTTTTTTCTTCAAGTCCCAGCTGCTGGGGTCCTATAATGATGAGATATCAAGTTCTCAGCTTTGTTGGGTTTTTTAAAGTATGTTTGTACCATCAGGGTTGAAGAGAGATGCTTAAAAATGTAAACCCTAAATTTGGATAAAAAACCAGAAGGCCCAATACAGATCTCCAAATCTGTATTTTACTCCTAAAAGTCACAATCTTGTTATTTCTAAGCCAATCACTCAGTCTCTTGTGCTTGACCTATGATTTCTGAGAGACTGGGGTTGGCACTATTGGGCTGAGAAGTATTGTCCCTGAAATGGGTCCTGGTACTCCCCAGCTGCATTGTGTGTGTGGGGGGGTATAAGGTACAGCATATCCTCGCCCACCCCAGCCACGAGGCCAGATAATTCCCCTGACCAGCAGATGATGGGGGAGGGAGTTAGTAGAGCCACAACTCTGCCAATTTCCGGGCCTTGCTTTCCAGTGGAGAGAGCATCTTGGCACAAATGTTATTCTTTCTCTGCCCATTTCCCTCCTCCGCCCTAAAATCCAAGGCCTTGACAAGAGGAGGGGAGATTCTTTTCCCCACCTACAACCCTGCATGTCCGCAACAAATCACAGACCAGACCTTTATTTATTTCTCATACTACAGCTGTGGCCCAAACGTGCCAGGCACTGTACAAACAGAGCTGGATGGTATGTGCACAGTAGAAAAGAAGGATTTTCTATGCAATGGGGATACTATGTACCTATAGTTACTTGTTATCTCTCTATTTGTATTCCAGACAATATATGACCCTTGCTGCAAAATCATTAATGGACAAAGAGTATCTTCAAACAAGATGCTTTAGTATTAACAATAATAATTTGTATTTGCAGTGGTCCCTAGAGTCCCCAATGCGGGATCCACATCTTATTGTTCTAGGTACTGCACACTAACTTCATATAGAAGTAGAAGTGATGTCTAGTTGTTAAAGATAGGGACCAGGAATCAAGATCCTGGTTCTATTGATGGTTCAGCAACTGACTTGTACATTTTTTTCCCCAAGGGACAATATAAATCTCAGCTATAGTAAATAATAATAATAATAAAAAATCCAAATTCAGTATTGAGGCCAGTCAGCATAAAGAGCTGATAAAATAAAAAAGGCAGTTTTAATTTACCTTAAGATCCAAATAGGAAGCAAGTATTCCTCTTGTGGATCCTTAACTTAACTATGCTGTATATGTATATATATATATATACATACATATATATAGCTGAATATATATATACATATACAGCATAGTTAAGTTAAGGAGCCACAAGAGGAATACTATATATTGTATATATATATACACACACAAAGTACAGAGAATTGTTGTGGGGTCATGGAGTGTAATTTTGTTGATTCTCGAGCAATAAAAAACAAACCCACTCAAATTTATCACATACACAACAATGCAATGATTACTGCTAGCATCAGCCTCCAGTAGCTTCGTCGTCATCTTGGAGGTTGCCATCTGTGGTATGAAAAGTTAAATATAATGTTGATTTTAAAATATGTTGAAATGCATTCTTCGTCTAATAGGAATATCACACCACTGGGTTATGTTAATAGATTTTAAGGCCAGAACTCACCATGCTGACCATCCTGTCAGACCTCCTGCATACACTGGCCATGGAATTCCACCCAGGCTTTCATCTTCAATCCTGATAGCCCATGCTGGGTCTAGAGCTAGCTTTTCAGTACAGTCTTGATTTGGGGCCCCCTGATCCTCTGTGTAAGTGAGTGGGAACTCACCCTGGCAGCGCCTCCTGCTGGTCATCTGGGGAATCAGCTCTCCAGCCTCCAGAGCGCCCTCTGCCGGCTGATGTCCCGCTCCTACTCCGGCCCCGTGTCCCTCCCGGACCCCGGTGCCCTCTAGCTGAGGGTGTTGCACCCCTGCAGAACCCCCTGAAGTCCAAGGGTCTCCCCTCCCCGGGGAACCCTCCACACACTATCCCCACCTTGCCTCAGACTTGACCACTGCCAGTCACCATTTGCCTCCGCTCACTGAGGCAGACTGCAGTATCATGGCCTCTCATCACCGGCAAGGGGGGTTGGCCTGCTGCTCCTAATGCTAGCCCTGGGCTACCACCTGCAACCCCAGTACCCCTGGGTCGGGCCTTCTGCTAGGCCCAGCAGCCTGGGGCTCCCAGGCTAGAGCTTCCCCAGCTCCTACCGCCTGTCCCCAGTCCTGCACCAGCCTAGGTACCCTGTTTAAGGCTCCCTGCAGCTAGGCCTGTCCTCCTCTGGAGACAGAGGAGACTGACTCTCGGCCCCTGCCTCTCAGTCTTTATACAGGCCTGAGAGTTTGGGGTGTGGCCAACCAGCTGAGCCTGCCTCCCAATCAAACCGGGGAGTTGGCTGGCTCCCAGCCACAACCCCTTCCCAGGGCTGTTTTAAGGCACTTTCCATGGGAGTGGGGCAGGTGCCCCACTACACTCTGCTATAGTGAAGTCACACTCAGACATAGCGAGGGGGTGGCTTCAGGGAGCAGAATTTGATACCCTGGTTCACAGCTATCCAGTCTTGGTGCAAAGTGAGCCCTAATTTACGCCAGTAAAGGATCATGCATAATGGAACTATAATGCTATGCCCTCTTCCCTTCATAGCCTGACTATGCTCCATCCCCAGGAAGCCCACAGCGGTCATAGCAGGGGCAGATAGCTGGCATAGATAGCAGATCTGCCTCCACTACATTTACACCACTGGAAAGTTTGCTTGCATGGTGCATACTGGCTTTTGAGAGAATCTGGCCCAAATATTCCAAGTGATACAGATTTCCCCACGTGCCTTAGTAATCTGTGGTACAGATGGCAATATCCTTGAAAGACCTTTTGTATTAAGTTTATGTATTATTGTGAGTTGGAACTATAGTAAATTCTCTAAAGAGGAGATGTGACAAATATTGCAACCCCATGCAGTAGCTTTTGGATCAGGGTTTTAAATGAATGGTTTATGTATGATTGTCTCTATTCCAAAGAGGAGGTCTACCTCAGCACCTCCCGGAACTAAAAAGAGTTGGATTGAGGCGAATCAGACAGGCTGTACCCTCCCAAGCCGCAAGAGGTAGCACCTCCTGGGGAAGATTTCGTATACTGGTTTAACCTAGATTCTCCAGAGTCCAAGAGACAGAGAAAGGACTTTTTGATAAATAGCCTGATTTTAAACTGAGTCAGTACCTTCTTTCTGATCCAGCACACGGACAGAACCTTCTTTCCAAGGAGGCCACAATCCTTGTGAAAGGGTTGGAGGGGTTTGATTTACTAGAGCCCTGTAAGACTGATAGGAGACCTCTTGTAATCTGTTACATGTGTATAGGAACTTTTGTTGTTTTTAATAGGATTTCTCTGTAAGTCTCTCTCCTTAAGAATAAATGTGCTTGCTTATAAAGAGCCGTGTGGAAAATTGGAACAGTGGGAAATTATGCAAATCCTAACCTTAAAAGAGAAAGCAAAGGACAGGCATTGGCCTGTTTGTGCAGTTTGGCTTGCTGAGAATATCAAGCATAGGCAGGGAATCATGCATCCTAGAAAAAACCCTAGTTAGGATGAAGCGAGGCATGGATTTCTGCCCAAGAGAAATGATGGCTGGAGGCAAGAAACCCTCAAGTGGGTTCCCGTGGTGAAGCACGGATGGAGAATAAACATGCAGTTACCCTGAAACTGTGGCAGCTGGTCCAATATTTAATTATGAAAAATGTCTTATTTTCAGTTTTGCTGGCTTCAAGTCCCAGACATTACATCTTGTTATCCTTTTGTCTGCCATGCTAAAGAGCATTCTAATATCCTATCTTCTCCCATTTGATTTCTTTGTGGTGTATATAAAGGATTTGAAGATGCAGTATATTACACCATAAGTTAATATTTTCTCTGTCTCTAAATGGAGACTTTATATATGTTATTTCTTTGATACCTCTTTTTCCTTATTCTGAAATAAATCAGGTAGATTGAGAAACAAATATTTGCTCTTGTGTTTGGGAAAACATGCCAATTTTATTTTGTTTTGGGATTTTTTAAAATTGGAAATTATTGCCTCAATTTCAGGTACGCTCAAAATATCATCCCTCCTTTCCACCCCCTGGCATGGATGACATAATACCTTTCAAGTGGGATCTACTGTATATTGTAGCTCCTGTGATTTTATAGATGTTGTGCACTGTATTTTTCAAGTGCTCCATGAGTTCTGTGGGGTACAGAAATAGCTGCTACTGAAGCTAGCCAAAGCTCTTTGGGGAAATGAAAGAGAGAGAAAAACTAGGAAATGGAAGGAAAGATTTACAAAAATCTCATGAGCAGACAAGGGAAGGGAGCTTTAGGCAGACTGGCTGGTTTGTGGGTAACCTGACATAAGGTCTTTCATCTACAAATCACCAGTTTGTATCTTGACTAGGGTGGTGATGTCTTTAAATTGTAGCTATTTAATACTTTGTCGGTGCCATATGCAAAGGGACTTTGGTAGCATGTGCAGTGTAATTGCCTGCAAGTTACTGCACAGTTCTTTCTAAACAAGCAGATTTATTAAGGTGAAGGTATTGGAGAGAAAACAATTTAAAACAATAAAATAACTTGCATGCTATAATATAAAGCTTACCATGGGTCACCCCTAACTCCCAGCTCTGCGTCTGGTTCAGATTCAGAATCAGAACACAGGCTGGGCAGTTCAGCTGTTTCTTCATACAGCTTGGTTCTTTGATCTCATCTCCAGGACTAGGGGATCAGCAGAAAATTATTCACTCCTCAGGGCACAATTTCAAAAGGCTGGGTTTTTGCATAACCGGAGATGTGGAGAATTTGTATTAACCTCTCCCTAGATATTCCCCATCAAATCCACTTTACACCTATTGTTCCAAAAGTCCATTCATTTCTGGCACATTTTAAGTATAGTCCTTTGAACTCTCTGGCCTCACATAACATCTCTTCCTAGAAAGGTTATATGAAATCCTGGCCCACAATAATACATACAATTTGAACTTAATAAAATGTACCCCAAAATATACTTAAACTTTATTCAATAAGGCCTCCCAAGGATAAGCAGGAAATTGACATACCTGTCACACATTGCACCTAGTCTCCAGAGTTGTCAATGTCACTTATTTTGCAAGCACTAAATTGGCATACAAACAACAGAAGGCAACAGTACAGTCACAGGGTTGCAACAATCATGCACTAGGCTGCTGGGAGTGCCATCAGAAGCCATTAGAACAGTTATTTTCTATTCTAAATTATGGGTACAAATGTGAAAGTTCTTTTGTTTGTTTATAGATTCTAACATGATAATTGTTGGCATGGTGACTATTGGATTGGTGACCAAATGGGCTAGTTCACCAGGAATTAGAATGCAGATTTCCCTTCTCCCCTTTTTCTTTCTCCTTCAGACTTTCTTTCAGGCATTCGTTTCCCAACTTGTGTGTGGCAGTTTCAAAAATATTTCAGAGTGAGTCACCATTGAAAGAGAAGAATATGTCCACATAAGCCAATTATATGCTTGCTCTGACTCTGCTACTCAAATGTTTAATCCAGCTTTTCCATTTTAACCATGACTGTTAAGAACAATGGAAAAATATCTGCAGTTTGGATACCACTGTCTGGTAACTGGTGACAAAAGTTGGCTTTTTTTTTTTAATGATGATGAATTTTTAGTTCAGGGAGAAGTGTATGCAGAATCCACAAAAGTATTAAACTATAGAAAGCGAGCGCTGAGAGTTTGCTAGGTAACAAATTTCCAGCGATAAGGGTCACAGGTTAATCCATGGTCCTTTGTTCTAGTAACATATATACAATACACTGACAAGGTTTTCTACAAGAAGCAACCTGAGCTCATCTCCACAGAAAACTCAAACTCTCTCCTACTTATGTAGAAAAATTAATCACTCTATTTTTTTGTATCACAGTAGAGCCCAAATAAGATTGGGATCTTATTGTGCTATGTATTTTCATTTATACCACTTGCGGCCTGCGGAGGCCTCACATGACCCATCAGTGTAATCCGCTGCAGAGAGTTTCCCTGCTCCAGAGAGTTTATTATCTAAATAGACAATAATTTTGAGAAAGGAAGTATTATCCCTCTTATGGGATAATTTTATCCCTTTTATGAGGCACAGGAAGATGTAATGTCTTGGACAATTTCACAGAGGAAGCCTGTGGCAGAAGTAAGAATTGAATCCAGAGCTCCTGAATCCCAGACTAATGACATACCCACAAGACTATCTTTTAACTTTTGTGCTGTATCATAGGTCTCTGCATTCTCCTCTCAACTTTAACTTCACCATGATACAGGAAACGTGGTCTTTGTTTTGTATTTAAATCATACACTCTGTAGCTTCCGTGATGTTTCTGGATGAGTAGCATCAAGCTCCTTTTTCTGCCTTGAATCTAGCAGACTTTCGGGATCCATCTAAGAAAAGATTAATTTTCCTTCATATTTTTAGTTTTAACAAGAAACCTTTTAAGCTGAGGCAGCAGTTCCTGTGCAGATTATTCTAATTGGATCTTTCTAGGCCATTTCTTTCTCTCTGACCCTTCAGAGGAGATGCTGTTGACTTGGACAAGCTGTGCCAGGTTGCATTGATGTTTAAATAATAGAATATTCTCAGCTAACATCAGACACAAGCCTTATCTTACTTAGAACTTCTGGTTGGACTCAGATCCTAAACCCAGAAGTATAATTCCAACACTCTATTGCTAGCATTTCAGCACTTTCTGTCAGAATAAATATATCTAATGGAACAAGTCATCTAGAAAATAACTTCTAGCATTTTTTTTACTGAAACAAATAAAAATCATTTCAACACTCAGCCCCAAGCAGAGACGATATCTGCCTTTAAAAATAGCTACTTCAAAGAAGTGCAGAACACATTTGCATAAACCATGGCTGTCAGATTGTTTGTGTTTAGTTCAAGGAGACAAGAATTAATTGTAAAATGCTATGTAGGGAATTTGTTCCTACAGTGTCTATAGGGGCAAACCACTTCAAGCACAAGGATTTTAAACAGAATGGTTAAAAGGACTAACCTTCAAATAATATTTCCCCTCCCATTAGGGTTAAGTACATAGACACATCTCAATGGGATACTAATTGCATGTGTTTGTTTAAGCTCTGTTAATAAGATTTCACTGAAAGGGGTGCACATACAGTGTAATCAGGTATTTTAGCTCCTTTATTGATTAATGGAAGGGTCAACAATGGATCCTTGGTGCACTGGAAGGAAGTCTAGCATGTACCTCGTAAGTATCCAGTGCTGCACACAAGATCAAAAGCATTCTTCTGTTTTTCTGGATGATCAAAGAAGAGATGTATTCCTAGGACCCTCAACCCAGCAGCACTGCAGAACTAGCATCCACATCTGTGAAGGTAATAATGGAAGCCCTTGGAGCACTGCTTGACTGAAGACAATCAGAATGCTAAGAGATCGACTGCACTGGTTATATTGGATCACTACTTGCCATGAAGTTTTAACATAGAAAATAGGGTTTCACAGTGAGACAAATCCCAAAGTCCTCACTCAGGGCTGCATTCAGCAACAGGATCCACCCAGGTGCACCTTTGCCCCACATGGGGCCCCATTCACTTCAGTGGTGCCTTCATTTGCATTTAGGTCTTATTAATTAAAATGGAGTTTGCCATTGTGGGTTTTTACAACTGTGGCTGATGTAGTTATGTTGACTTACATTTTACATATAAACCAGGCCTAAACCCAGAGGGCCTGATTCAAAGCCCACTGAACTCAATGACAGTTTCTCCTGACTCTTCGGACCAAGCTGCTCCAGTCGAGGCATAGCAGAGTGGTAGTCTCTCTGCCCCACCCCTCCGTGTTGACAGGTCTTCTATACCTTCCAGTGGAATTCTCAGCTGACTAATTGCAGTCAGAATCGGGCTCCTTGGTGCCACCTGACTGTGCAAAGCAGCCAGGCTACAATGAGAAACTGTCTTAGAAATCTTTCCTAAGATTGTGATAGAAATAGAAACAGCAGTGCAAGAGAGGGCATAACATATAATATAACTATTCTTTGTTTTTGTGTGGTTTGTTATCCATTTATTAATATATCCAGAAATCCCATTTGCTATTTCAGTGGCTGATGCACACTGGGCAGCTATCTTCATTGAGCTACCAGTGATGACTCCTGAGTCTTTCTCCTTGCCTGGTTAAATCAGGATAAAATAGGAGCTGTGATATTAGAAAACAGGCTATACTTTTGGGCTGCCAGCTGGCCAGAAGGGTTATTGGCTGTGATTATAAAGGTGCCCTTTCATTTGCAACATTTCCAAGAGAGGTAATGGCATAATTATACAGTTCATAGACTATAACATATTGGTTTAACTCTAGAGATTCCAATAATTGAAGGTCATGTGTCAACTCATCTTTGGTTTCCCTTTGAACTTCTATAGCACAGCTTGCCCTGTGTATAGAATATTTTTGCACGGGTTTACTTGTGTTTATCTATTATTTAGGGGATTACTAAGAATACGGGTGAAATGTAATTTCTGTAAAAATCTATTTAAAATATTTGAAACAACTACACATTGAAACATCAACTTCCTCTTTATAATAAACTATGGAAAATTTTGACTATTTTTATTTGAATATTGGCAATAAAAATATTTGTTTTTATAACAGATTATAGATTTGATTTTATTACAGCATGATGTTTTGACTAGAATCTGATTTTAAAATTTGATTTTTGCTATTAAAAATAATTTTGAGCCTTTGAAGTTATGCGTAGGTAAATTTACTTTGCTTAAAGTTGAACATATTGTGGGTTCAAGGGTTCAATTTGAACTCAGGTATAATTGAATTTTCACAGAATTCTGCTGAACAGATACTAAAATTAAGAACAATGATTGGAAAAGAGGCATAGAAAACCACCTATAACATATACACAGAAGTATTTGTTTGTGTGTGACTATGCATGCACACAGATACCATCCTAGTTTTTCATTGTTTCCCATCCCCTAACATACGTCATCTTTAGCTAAAAATAACCTTTTTCGTTGGATCACTCATAAAACACAAATAGTTTTAAATTATCCTAGACTTTAGCTAGAATTTGAACTAGTTGTGTAAACCGCTAAAAATAGTGTGAAACACTCCAAAAATGTGTAGTTCCATAAAGTTCATTGATCATAACTGAAATGCCCATTTCAGCTAAAGGTTCTGATCCAAAGCTTTCTGCAGCCAATGGAAAGATTCCCGTTGGCTTTAGCAGACTTTTGATTAGACGTGGAACACATTTGTTTATCTCGCCTTCTCAATATTCATGATAAGCTACGATCAATGATGAAATATTATTTCTGATTTTTCCCACATCCTGAGAATACTACTTGTTGTATAATATCATAAAATTTAGTTAGAATATCACATTCTCCAAGCTCAGCATGTTTTAATATGTTTGTTGTTAGATCTTTACCTACAATAAAGGTAGTGATGCCTACAGAACCTCAGAATCTTGTACCTGTCTCTTCAATGCCACACAGAGGGGAAAAAAAAGATATGGGCAAATCTTTAGCTGATGAAAATCAGTAAAGCTCTGCTGAAGTCAATGGAGCTACAATGATTTACAAAACCAAAGGATCTGGCCAATACAGATGTGTGATAACAATGTATTTTATTTCTAGACACTCTAGCAGACCAAACAGATATGTAGCTGGTTGGCAAAATGCATTCTACCTGTATAACTTCTGATTTCATCAGACAGTTAGGCTACTTGTTTTGATGGATTGAACTAAACAGAGTGCTGCAAATATTTAATGTTTTGCATTTTAAATCAATGGCATCAAAAGTAGTGTGTTGCCTGCATAGT
The DNA here is from genome assembly GCA_032164245.1 of Sternotherus odoratus. NCBI lineage: Eukaryota > Metazoa > Chordata > Testudines > Kinosternidae > Sternotherus > Sternotherus odoratus. Next base: position 62,047,860 of record JAVMKO010000003.1, read on the forward strand.
CATTAATACTGATATCAGGAGGCATAGGAGGCAAGATTCTGATCTTGATAACATCAGATTAAGTCTAGAGTAACTCGACTAACTTTGAAATCATAATTTTATCCACTGTGTATCATTCAGGACAATATACAAGGTAGGTAATATTTTATCTGTCCTTAGTAATTTTCCAGGTTGAGAGAACTATTTTAGCTGAACACCAAGTGTAAACTTTGCATGAGCTAGAGTTAACTTCATTGCTCTTCTCCAGTGCCTAAGCCATCCTCTCCTCCTCCCCGCCACAACTCCCATAGAAAAGCAGCTGGAGACCCAGAATTTAGTCTCTAAGGATTTCACATTCAATCCAGAAAAGAACAAAAGGAATGAACTTAATTAAGTACCAAATTTATAAAATCTTATGATAAACATAATTAATAACTTAATTTTATAACATAGCATAGCTACTTTATCATCCGCATGCATTATCTTCACAGTTGTACATAAACATAAATAAAGAAATAAAATTAAATCAAAACAGTTCAATTCCCACAGAAATACAGTCAGAAGAAACTTGAGAGTTCCGAAAAGCTTTGGTTGAGGTCACTTGAGTCTGAGGCTACATCTACACTAGAGAGTCATGTCGATGATCATAAACCACTGTAATTACATCACTTCTGCATATTCACACGCCGCTCCTTGCGTCAGCAGAGCGCATCCACAGTTGAGGCACTAACTTCGACAGAAAGTGCAGTGCACTCTGGGTAGCTATCCCACTGTGCAACTTGCCACTTTCTGCCACTAGGAGTTCTGGGAACAGATTGCAGTGCATCATGCGAGCAGGCTTACAGGATGCAGTTTTCTTCTTCATCATTCCATGTTTCACACCATTTTTCAACTTCCCCTGTCAACTGCACCCACAGTCTCTGCCTGAAAGGATGGATCTTGGTCTGCTCCAGCCTTGTGATGACTGTTATGAACAGAATGTGGTTGATCCTGCAGTATTTCATGAGTTGTGAATCTCAAAATGAATTGGTGATGCCTGCCTTGCTATGTGCCATGGAAAGAAACAATTCAAGATTGATGTTGGCATTTATGGCGTAGCTGCACACAGAGGACCATCAGGATTGTACTTAGGAAACAAAACTGAGCAGTAGGCTCACATTATTATGCAGGGATGGGATGAAGAGCAGTGGGTGCAAAACTTCTGGATGTGCAAAGCCACCTTCCTGGAACTGTGTGCAGAGCTCGCCCCAGCCCTGTCAACAAGGACACCAAAATGAGAGCTCCACTCACAGTACAGAAGTGAGTGGCAATCACTGTGTGGAAGCTGGCAACTCCGAACTGCTACTGGTCCTTCACAAATCAGTTTGGAGTTGGGAAGTCCACTGTGAGCATTGTGGTGATGCAAATGTGCAGGGCCATTAATCACCTCCTGCTACGAAGGATTGTGACTCTGGGTAATGTGCGGAAAATACTGGATGGCATTGCGGCAATGGGATTCCCTATCTGCGGCAGAGTAATAGGATGATTACATCTTCTGGTCAATAAGGTTTAAGAACCTTTTAAATAATTTCCTAAACTATTGATTTGTTGTTCCTCAGGCATTGCTACTACACTGGTTCTGCCTTGTGTCCTTCCTGGTCCCGTTGTTGTTCATCACACACACAGGAATAAAAGGCTGGACAGAAAGTACAGCAGGGAATTCAGTAACCACTAAAGGAACAAAGCAGAAAACCTTTTGAAATTGTGCTCTGCCATGTGACTAGCACAAAACCTGTGTGTAGCGTGACAGAAGCTGTGAGAGACTTGGCAGCTCTCTTTCAGCAAAGAAAATTTTGAAGTGCAACTCCCACCAAATGAAAAGGGTAAAGTCAGTACAGATAATAATTCCATACCTAGGTAGCAGTGGCTAGTTTAAGATTAAAGGTGAAATACAAACATAAAAGAAGAAAAAGGATTGTGGTAAAGGAAAGATTTGCATGGGTATCAGAGATCAACAACAATGACCAACAAACAAACTCTCAAACTCTAGAGTATTTACTCATCAGGCAAAATTAGACTGTAGCTGTATCCCAGGGCAACATTATATTTCTGTGTGAGCCTGCCAATATCCAGTTGAATATTCACTCTGCAGCTGTCCATGATGCCCTACAGTGATAAATGAATACTGGTGTGTTAAATTGGAAGTGCAGAAACTGCATAGTTTAAAACAAAATTAATAGATAAGGATAGCCTTAAAAATGTTTTTGTGTATAATAATGTTAGCTTGAGGCTGCGATGAGAAACCTCTAGCTTTTTTTCAGCAGCTGCAGCTTCAAAGCTATGACAGCTAAACATTAACACTGTTATGTTTGGTAAACCATGAATACTACTTTCTTTAATTTTTCAGCCAATATTTCATTCCTAAAATGGCTCTAACTTTATCAGTTTTTCAAATTATATCCATACTGTCATCAGTCTTCTCCTCTGAGGAGCGGGCACTTCATCTCTATGCCCCACATAAAGACATGCCATTTCCACTGATGGTGCTAAGGGCTTTTCATTTAGACAGAACCAATGTTGTCCTACTCTAAAGAGCCTATGCTGGGTTTACACACATTTTTCCAGCTGGGGAGTTCAGAACCACAGGGCTCCTTGCATGCTGATGTGAAGGAAGTGGTCAGGAATGGGTAAGACCAGTGGATCTACTGGCTATAATAAAGGTTTGCATAGCAGAAGTACTGGTGAGCAACTGTTACATCTTTCCTTTCCTTCAAAATCAAGCTTACATAAAACAAAATGTCCACCAAAGATGATAACCAGAAACAAATACTTCCTTGTCATAAGTAGAAAGTAGCCTAGACTTGCTTTTTACCTATAAAGGGTTAACCTGAAACAGGAGAGGGGATGATGTAACGGAGCTGCTAATCAACCTGGCAGACAGAGTTTAGTTTCGGTTTATCTTTCTCTCGGTGTGGAGTTGTTCGCCGGCTATGGGAAGGACCCACACCTATTTCTCTATCTACCTAATAATATTCTAACAAAATCATGTCCAGCAGTAAGTGAAGTGTATTCTTGAACTGTATCACTTGATAATTGATCCACAGTTTTCCTTGCTGTTAAGCTGTAGCAGAGGGAAAAATTCCAAGGGAAGGGGTCAGGAGGTTGAGTGATGTTAAGGGTTTTTCTATTGATTTCTGTACAAGGGGTTTATGCTTTTCTCTTTTTCTTTAATTAAATTCTTGCTTTTAAGATTCTGACTGCTTGTTTCTAGTGAATAGATCCTGGTTTGGATCAGGCACATCTCACTGAAAGTGAGGGTATTAGACCATGTTCTCAAATCTCTCCAAGATAAAGGGAGGAGATTTGAGTGGTGTTACAGTAGGGAAATTAGCAGATGCACAGGTATCATCAACATTGTGGATGAGTTAAAAAGGTGATGATGGGGGTGGCTGGGTCACGTTCTTCGAATGAAAAACACCAGACACCCTAAGATAGCCCTAAGATGGACTCCACCTGAAAAGCGTAAGCGAGGCAGACCAATGGGTACCTGGAGAAGAACTGTGGAAGAGGAACTGAAGATGATGAATAAAATGTGGAATGAAATCAGCTGGCTTGCCCAAGATCGAGAGGCATGGAGGAGATTTGTTGGTGCCTTATACTCCAGCGGGAGTGAAGAGGATTGATGATGATGACAGTAGGGATTCCAATTTACCCTAACCCATGGTTTTGGGGGCTCAAATTGGTGATGGCAGCATTATTCCAAGTCCCAACTGGAGAAGTTTGGGTTTTGGGGGAAAAGTTTTAACCTAAGCTGATAAAATAAGCTTTGGGGGTTATTTCTTCTTTCACGTGGGGTCCCCACATCTTTACTCTAGAGTTCAGAGTGGGGAGACACACCTTGACAGTCCTCCTTCAGTAGCTGGAGCCTATGTCTGCTGGTCCTGGTGTTTTTCATTGTTAATGACTATCAGGAATATATTACTTTAAACAGAATCTGAGAACTGTCAGTGGCATTCTGAATGTCCAGATATGCTCTTTGTTTATCAGTGTTAAGTTTAATGTGACCCCAAGGTACACTGGAGGTTGAGTCAGATACGTTCACGTCATGACCCCTGTTAATCTCCCATTCCAACTAATCTTGGAAGAGACCAAATCTGACAACATGCACCAAGACTGCAAATGGAACACCTAGATCAGTTAGGCTGGAAATAAGGTGCACTTTTTAAAAAATGAGGGTAATTAACCATGGGGAAATTTTACCAAATGTTGTGGTGGGTTCTTCAACACTAGAAATTTTTAAATCATGATTGGATGTGGTTGGTGTTGTCATTTGGATATGAAACAGGAATAAATTCTGGAAAATCCTATGGCCTGTGTTATGCAGGAGGTCAGGCTAGATGATCCTTTCTGGCATAAAAATCTATGAATCCCATGACTGCCATCTGCTCTCTTTGTGCAGCGAGAGTCTGTTGATGGTGTGGAACATTACTGGAAGTGCTGAAACTGCATCTGAATGATTACAAAATGCTCAATTTGTGGGTGTGTTTCAACAGCAAACTTGGGAATATACGAACTGGGGGCACCAGCTCACAAAGTAAAGAAGACAAAATCATGCAATCAGTGGGCTTGATACAAGTTGACCCAGGTCAACATGACTCTTTTGGATTGAAAAATAATCAAGTGAATGATTGTTGAGAGGGTAAAAGTGTCTGTGTCCTCCAAAGTGTTAATTAGAGGAAACCAGTAATGAATGCCCTCAGGGCATATTTTTGGAACATTTGACTCCTTTGAGAACAGTCTAATTGCTAAGTAGAGTAAATTAGGTAGTTAATTCCTCCATTAACATCTGAGGAGGTACTTGATGCTCTGAGACAGAAGGCCTCGGGGTAACTAAGACCCTGCTTCAGGGGACATTTCACAGACCAAGTTCCTGAGAGGGGGAAAGAAGATAAGTCTCCATCTAAAACTGATAGCTATGCAGGCTTCGTTTTCCGATCAAGACACTGTGTTAGGCCAACATAATAGTTACTTAGAATTTATGCTTGGGCACTTGAGGCTTACTAGGGAGATGAGTATTATATAATCTTTACTGTTTGTGTGACTCTCTTAAATAAATTACTATGCATTAATCATTTTTTTCCATCTTTTCACTGGTATTGGTAACGATCTGCTCAGCTGTGGGCCATTAAAGATTGTTTCAATAAATTCTGGCTCCTTGCATCTTTTCCTTCCACCCTGGAGTGGAACCACATTGATTCTACTATACAGTCGAATCCACTATACTATACTTCACTGAGTTGGGGTGCAAGAGTGAGACCCATTTAATTGACATTGGGATTTCAAAACCGGTAATCAGAGCAAAGCCATTTAAGTTAAAAACAAAACAGCTCACATCTGTGCAATAGAGTAGGACTATGCTAAATTAGCACTCATTTTTAGCAAGATCTTTCTTCTTTACTCTTTTCTTTCCTTACTCTTATGAATTTCAGTCTGAATCTTAATGCTATTTTATTTTTGCTAGTGTTATTAAAAAAGGTTCCATTAATTTACATTAACCAAAGACTCCTTTGAGAATCCTCTTTGAAATTAATAGGATTTGATTGCTTGCAATTCCACATGCAAGTTAATGTGATCTAACAGGCACTGCATCTGCACACAAACACTGTGTGAAATTATAATTATAACTAGTAAGTAGAGCAAGAGAGGAAAATTTTGTCTAATTTTCATGCAAGCTTTGACTCCTGATTTTTTCCATTTCATACACCCATTACTTCTGTCTATTATGGCAGTGTTGGCAAACACTAGGGTGAAATGTAGACTGAAAACAATCCTGTTGCCCACTACTTTCAGTTTTGCTACAGTTTGCATTAAGGTATTGTGAGAAAACTCTGTTCTTTTCTCAGTAGGTCCCACGCTTCCTGGTGGATATTGCTATCCTCAGAGTCTCCCTGTGACCAACAACATAGCCCTTCTCTCTCTAGAGTCAAGAGTCACAACCTACTGAGCCATTTTCACCATAAGCCAGTAAGGGAGGGGAGGAGAATCAACCTTCCCTTGTACAATCTCTGCTGTCTCCCAATTTAGGGCTGACTACCAGGGGGATCGACGGCAGATACGCAAATTCAGCTACGTGAATCACGTAGCTGAAGTTTGCGTATCTGCAGCCAACTTACCTGCCATCCTCACGGTGGTGGCAGTCAGCTGCGCGCTCCCCTGTTGACTCCAGCTTGTGCCTCCCGGCAAGCTGGAGTCAATGGGGGCGCCGCGAGCGATCAATTTCTCACATCTTCACCAGACACGAGAAATCGATCGCTAACAGATCAATCGCTACCCGCCGATCTGGCGGGTAGTGAAGACCAGCCCCATAGTGATTAATCAAGGAGGGGAAGGGGTAGCCAGGGCCCACCCTCTACTCCAATCTCCAGCCCAGGTACCCTAATAGTAGCAGCTATGGTAGCTGACTTTTTGAAAATAGGACATGCACAATTCCCTGGGCCATTTCCCCACAGCAGCCTCCACTTCCTCAATATCTACTTCACTGTTACTTCAGGGCCTCCTTTCTTGTGTCTGATATGGTTTGTACTGCTTAGCTCCTCCAACAGCACTGCTTCCTCCTACAGCTCCTGGCACCTGCCCCCAACTGACTAATTGGGAGGATTTTAACTAGCTTCAGCCAGCTCCTAACTGGCTTCAGGTGTCCCAATCAACCTAGATATTTTTTCTGCCTTCTGGAAAGATCTTAATTGGCCCCAGGTGTCTTAATTGACCTGGAGCAGCAACCATTTACTTATCCTCAGGGATTTGTTTAGCCTGGGGCTAATATATCTGTCTATATATCTATAGACATATAGCCTTGCCCCATCACAGTATAGATTTATCAATACACCCTGGGTTAGTTAAGCACATGGTTAAAATTAAATATGTGGGTAAGTGCTTTTCTGAGCGGGGGCCTAAGTGCTGTGTAGCAAAGTTTGTCAACTGCTAAATATCTATATAGCATAATAGAGGGTAACATCAGTTTGTGCTATTCCTTTATCCTACAAAAAGCTATTCAAACTGTAGACTACAATATATTGATTTCTAAATTAAGTGGTTAGAGTTTTGAAATTGGAACATTAGCCTACCTCACAGGCGGTTTAAAGTACAGTGGTATAAACAGTGGTCTTAAAGGGAGCAAGATTGTCTTTGCAGGTTATTACTTTGCGGGTAGTCCAAGGAACAATATTTGAACACCTTTTGGTTTCATTTTCACAGATCATTTCTTCAGACAATGACAGTATTCTAAATTGATTGTTATGAAACAATGATTGTGAATATGATGCATTAGTTAAGAGAAATCATTCAGCTGAAGAGGTTCAAAGTGATCAGCAGAAGAACTTTGATCAGGTGTAACGCTGAGCACTAAATCTAAGAACAGTTACTTTTTAAAATATGTGGTTAAAAACACTTGTTTTTGATTTTTTTAAAATTATGTTTGTAGGGGTTTTTTTCACACAAATGTTTTGACCAGCTCTGATGGGTAGCAAGGAGATTAATACTCTCCTAATACTGTACTATTTTACTATAAAGAGAGATAATTTAACAAGACTAGAGAGCTGAAATTCTGACATTTTCTTATTTTGAAGTCATGTTTAATGGCATTTAGTATGTGAACTCACCTTTGTGTGTGGAGACCATAATAGAGAAAAAATAATAATATTTCACTATGAGTTTTAACTTTGATTGTGATGTTTTCCATAAACCGTATTCTTTTAAATATACATTGGGAATTAGGAGATTCTACAGAGTGGAGGTCCACAATATAGCCAAATGAACAAGACAATATTTTTATGTCAATGTCTCTTTTAAGCATAATGGAAGAACACTGTAGACTAATCAGTTCCATTGAGGTAGCTTATTCACTGCACAAGTTTCTGGAAATATCTACTTCATAACTGTGTAACCTTCAGAGCCTGCTCAGTAAAAACCTATGCTGAAATAAACTAGTTAATCTCTAAGGTGCTACAAGTATTCCTTGCTTTCTTTAGTAATAGCATAGTTATTCCCATGCTAATATTACATCTTCTTATTTGCATAGCACTCCCTAAGTAGCAATTTGATACCTAACTTTCCATGTTCAAGAATATATTTGGACAGTTTGAACTGAAATGAAAGCCTTTCACACATCATAACGAGCTTGTAATAAATTCTGGGCGAGGTTAAAGTGGGACACATGTTTCCAGATTAAGCTGACTGCCTCCTATTATAGGGAAAAGGAAAGTTGGTTTCTTTTTACTATCAACTGCTGAAGTCAAAGTTGTCTGAAAAACAGAGATATTTACAAGATGCTGGCTGAGCATTATTCATGTTCTAGAAACCTGAAATATATTAGTTGGAAGTGTCTCCCTAAATGGAATTATGAATGGAATAATTCGCCCTCTGACTCTAGGGAAAATGTTGAAAGGAATGATTTTTAAATCAATTGCAAACACTCTTAGTCACATGATGGGATGTTGATGTTTTCATTGATTCTATGAGCAGAAATTGAATGTGTGTGTAATGCAGTGTTTGAGTCCCCTGGGAATATTCAAGGAATAACATTTGCTCTCAAGTGTTTTTCCCCCCTCAGTTTCCAAAGAAACCTCAAACATGACTGTTATTCTGAACAGTTACATGGAACTCACTGGTCAGGGAAAGAAAAGAGAGAGAGACGGACAGAGACTCAGGCTAACAGCTGTTGAACAATGAATGTCCAGTGATTCAGATATTGACCCAGATATGATGCACTCTTCAGTCAGCATAGTGGCATCTGTGCTGGGAGTTTTGCAGTGTTGACTACAAGGTGTGATTTTGGGGGGATCACACTTCTACCTGACATAGCTATGATGGCAAACTTTGTAGTGTATGTATGCCAAACCTTAAACAGGTGCTTAACTAATGTAGATGTGTTAACAGTGGTAGGATTAAAAGAAGAAGTGTATTTGAAAGAGATTTGAATAAAGGGCTTGTAGAGCACTTTCGATCAAAATACCAAAGACAAGAGTAGGATATGGCTGTAGTGTATGGCTTTTCAATTTCAACTTGGCTGAAGATATCAGCTGAAAAATAAATGTTACTTTCTTACACTGCATTTTTGTTGCTGGTTATCCATCAATATTTGTATAGCCACGTGGATATGAGTAATTGTTCCTGACAGGGTTTTCTTATACAAACTAGACTCTTATAAAAGAAAATAGGTGTTTTCCTACAATATTTATCGGTAAAATATATATTAATATGGTAGGCAGGCCATCCTTAGGTTAAAAACCACCCTTGGAAAATTCCAATTTAGTCTCTAAATTACTTCTGTGTATTAATGCAATCTCAGTGTTTCTGCCTGGTTTCATTCAGGCACTTTCAGCTTCTTTGCTCTTGTTTCAGGCTGTGCTCCAGGCAAAGTCAATAAATACCATTGCAGTGCTGAAGCCTGAAGCCTCAATCAGGGTTTAAAAGACCATGTTTTAATTCAAGGTTTTATGATATCTTCTGAAATCCCTGCAGGATCTTGCTACCAGTAGAATTCATAATCTAGTGGTATTAAAACAAACAAACAAAAGACATTTGCTATTCTACATGTGCACCACATCCCTCTAATTTTCATCAACCTGTAACAAATTCTGGGACAGATTAAAGTGGAACACATGTTTCCAAATTCCTTTGGAATTTCGGATTGTTAGCCTCTACTGTAAACTGATTCTGTGCATGCATGTCTGTCACGTAAATAATGAAAACTCGTTCAGGTTTTTATTTTAGGTTTCTTAAGCCCTAGCTTCATGGCTTCCCTTAAACAAAATGAAAGGGATGAAGGACAGATAGAAACTTTGACCCAGATCCACAAATGATGAAGGTGTTGCAATGCCTAATTTTTAGGTACCTAAATCCTGTTTTAAGGCATCACTGAACTCCACAAAAGTCATTCTTGGCTCCCACCTAACCCTGGAGGCATCTAAACTCACTTGGTGTCTAAATTTTTGCCTGCCAGTTTGCATGCTCCAATCTCCTTCTGGACATCAGGAAGGTGGGCAACTATCCCCAGTCTTTTTTCATGCACCCTACTGTCTCACCCCTATCTTACACCTGAGCTGCATGGTGATTCACAAACTGGCAAGATAGCCTTTTGGCTGCCCAAGTTACGTGTGGCAGTCCGATCAGGTAGGTGTGTGCAGAGAACACCCACTGGATTGGGCCTGCCTGTCCTAGGACCAATCATATTCAACACATTCATAAATGATCTGGAGAAAGGGGTAAACAGGGAGGTGACAAAGTTTTCAGATGATGCTAAACTGCTCAAGCTGGTTAAGACCAAAGCTGAGTGTGAAGAACTTCAAAAATATCTCTCAAAACTAAGTGACTGGGCAACAAAATGGCAAACGAAATTTAATGTGGATAAATGTAGAGTAATGCACATTGGAAATAATAACCCCAACTATCAGAGAGGTAGCCATGCTAGTATGGATCTGCAGAAGTAACAGAGTCCTGTGGCACCTTAAAGACTAACTAAAGTATTGAAGCATAAGCTTTCGTGGGCTAATACCCACTTTGTCGGATGCATGCAGAGGCAGGTATAAATAAGAGGTGAGAACCAGGTTAGAGATAGCAAAGTTAGTTCAATCAGGCTGAACTACCTTGTTATCTCTAATCAACTATATGTACAATATGATGGGGGCTTATTTAGCTACAACTAATCAGGAAAAAGATCTTGGAGTCATCATGGATAGTTCTCTGAAGACATCCACGCAGTGTGCACCAGCTGCCAAAAAAGCAAACAGGATGTTAGGAATCATTTAAAAAAGGAAAGAGAATAAGACGGAGAATATCTTATTGCCCTTATATAAATCAATGGTGTGCCCACATCTGGAATACAGCATACAGATGTGGTCTCCTCATCTCAAATTATATACATACTGGCATTAGAAAAGGTTCATAGATGGGCAACTAAAATGATTACGGGTTTGGAACGGGTACCATATGAGGAGAAATTAAAGAGGCTAGGACTTTTCAGCTTGGAAAAGGGATATGAGGGGATATGATAGAGGTATATAAGAAGGGATATGATAGAGGTATATAAAATTATGAGTGGTGTGAATAAAGTGAATAAGGAAAAGTTATTTACTTATTCCCATAACCTAAGAACTAGGGACCACCAAATGAAATGAATGGGCAGCAGGTTTAAAACAAATAAATGCTCTTCACCACACAGCGCACAGTCAGCCTGTGGAACTCCTTGCCTGGGGAGGTTGTGAAATCTGGGTTTAAAAGAGAACTGAATAAATTCATGGAGGTTAATTCCATTAATGGCTAGTAGCCAGGATAGGTAAGGAATGGTGTCCCTAGCCTCTGTTTGCCAGAGGCTGATGATGGATGGCAGGAGAGAGATCACTTGATCGTCAGCACAAACATAAGCACCTAGGGAATTTGGGTATTCACAGAGTTTGATGGCAGCTGACTATAAGGATCTAAGTGGGATGCAAAGTGACAGTTGGGTGAGCAAATCTCTTTGTGGCCTTAGCCTCAGACCCACTAGATGAGTACATGCTCAGAGAAGGCAATGATATTGCTGAAGGCACACTTTTTCTACTATTGCCACACCCGTCAACTTGATATTTTCACCATGACACTATCTGCATTTTATGAGTATTCCTTTCCCTTCCTACAACATCTTAAAACATATCTGTTCAAATATGGGGCCAAGAATCTATTTCTGAAAAAAATAGTCTTTCTGTCAGCCTGGCTTTCAGTACAGTGACTGAAATATTGTACATAGATGAACCCAAGGGACAGTTTCATTTTTACTATGTTTGTTGTGTTGATTTTCATTTGGAAAAAATCTAAATAAAACATTTCAAAATGTGAGAGCCAGAAAGGCTCCAGGGATGACAGGCAGCCATTTCCCCATGCTCTCAAACATGGATCTCCTCCTCATTTTTTTTTTTCATTTTTCCTTTGGCATCTTCTCACACAGTCATAAAACACTGCATATGGCACTGAATTTAAGGAGAATGGGTTTGCAGTGGCATAACGAATATAATGATGCCAGTTAGCATTTCAAAACGGAGAGATGACTGGCCATCTGGGAAAAGGGGTAATTTAAGGTCAACACATGAATAATAATAAAAGCTGAGGCCCACTTTTCTCAGCTGTAGATGTTATCCTGCCAAAAGATTGATATTAAGTACAAAATCCAAGTATTGTGCCTTCCAGCAGTAATTCATTCATGAATTTCAGTTGATCTCTCATATTACTTTTGTTCCAAGCACATGGCTGTAGCAAAATAAAAGCTAGTATCAAGCTAATTCCAGAGAAGTGAGTGGTGTACCTGTTTTCCCATGTACAATAAAGAATGGCATTAATTATTAGTAACAGCAGAAAGGGGTGCAAATTGTTGGTTACCTAAATTTTCCTTCCAACATAATTTTGTTAAACCTGACTAACTTTAGGGTTCAATAGAGATTTCACTTCTTGGAAATTGTTACATTTAGGATTTTATTTGCTGCTGCAGAGTAGAAATAAGGTTAGCCAGTCCACTTTCTTTATCAAAATGCAATATATATTGGTTATTCATACAAAATGAACATGTGGTAGTGGAATATGGGAAGCAACTACAGAATTGCACTTTTCTATTGCTATTAATAGTAAGTCATTTTTTTCTCTGGTTATCCTTTGCCTAAATAAGTGATCTATTTTATCTTAAATTGATTTAATAAAACTAGGTCAAATAGCGTATATGGACTTCATGGCTCATGATATTGTCAATGAAATATGGGTACAGTGAAACCTCCATTTAACGGACTAATTCGGGCGAGGGGGTATCCGTTAAATGAAAAAGTCCATTATTTAATAATAAAAAAAACCCGAGCTGTCGGAGCAGCAGCCCGACCACCACAGGGTGGGGGCAGCAGCTCCGCAGCCCGCCCGCTGCCGGAACCCGGCTGCCAGCTGGGAGCTGTCAGCCAGCCCGCCTGGGTCCCAGCTGCCGGGAGCCGTCAGCCAGCCCGCCCGGGTCCCGGCTGCCGGGAGCCGTCAGCCAGCCCGCCCGGGTCCCGGGACCCGGCAGCCAGCCCGCCCACTGGCAGGACTCGGGCGGGAGCCAGCCCGCCAGCCAGACCTCCCGCTGCTGTGACCCGGGCGGCAGCCGGGAGCCAGCCCACCCGCTGTTGGGACCCGGGCGGGAGCTGGCAGCCAGCCGGCCTGCCAACCAGCCCTCCTGCTACTGTGACCCGGGCGGCAGCCGGGAGCAGGCAGGCAGCCCGCCAGCCAACCCGCCCGCTGCCGTGACCCGGGCGGCAGCTGGGAGCCGGCAGCCAGCCCGTGAGAAATGGATTTGGAATGCATCGGACTTGCATAGAAATTTTGTCCGTTGCATCCGAAGTCTGTTAAATCGAGGTCCGTTAAATCGAGGTTTTACTGTAATTTCTCCTCTAGGTCACTGGTTAGATTAGAATTTCACTCAGCTAAGTTTTGACTGAAATTCTTTAACCACTGTAAATTGTTTGGTAGCTTATGTGAATTGAGTAGGCAGTCCTACTTAGGCCCACTTAAATAAGTGTTCAAGTTACTTAAAAGGAGAAACTATTGTCTAGTGCAGTATTTCCCAAATTTTTGTTGTTTAAAGGCCTACTTGTATTAATTTATACATCTATGGCTGACTCGTGTGTGCCTCTCATTTTGAGAAATGCTGGCTTAATGGGCAAACAGAGGACAAAGAGGGAGAAGAGCTGGGTTCTTGTCTGAGAGAACTTCCTGAGATAATATAACACTCAGGAACCTTGTGCTTTTATATGAAAACTGTAATCTTTTGGATATGACCCAGTTTGATAATCCACACTTATCATTTCTGAAACAGAAAAGACAAATAGGTATAACATGAATAATAACCTGTTCTCTGATGTTATGGTATCTCATTACAAGATTTTTTGTTTGTGTATGCTCTCTATTAATATTTTATATTACCTACAATCTGTACCAATAACTCTTTATCTTAATAATTACCAATTGAATAGGATCCCAAAGATGATGAAAGAAACATATCATGCAGCATTTGGTACAACACAATATGTACATTTATTTCCCCTATAGTTATCATGTAAAACATAATCAATATTCAAAAAAGGTGTGATAGTCTACATTCTTCTCTTATTATGGCTAGCAACTATGCATATATTATCATATTTGTTACTCCATCTCCCAACTCCCACCTTAGTCTGCTTTACAATCGTGTCCGCATTTATGTCACGCCTTTCAATTGTAAGCTCTTTGGGGCACGGACAGTTCTTCTTCACATGTTTGAACAGCACTTACCACAATAGGGGCTGTAAAATGGACCCCTGGTCTGATTGGCCTATGACACAATATAAATGTTAGTAACCAATGCCCCCTTGATATTACTCAACATTTTTAGTGTTTTAGAGATTCTTAGAGTCACATACAATTATATTTGAACAAACTGGAGAGAGTCCAGAGGAAAGCAACAAAAATGATAAAAGGTTTGGAAAACCTGACCTGCAAGGAAAGTTTTAAAAAGCTGGGCATGTTTATGTCTGTTACAGCTTTCCCCCTATTCCATTTTGTTTCTTACAGCTGTCCCCTTACTCCATTTTGTTTTTGTTCTCCTGTGGCCGCCCCTCCCTGGCTGTTAAGTTGTTTACCAGGGCCACTGCCCTTCTCAAAGGGAGGGCCCCTTAAGTTGTTTACCAAGAGCCATTGCCCTTCTCAAAGGGATGGCCACTTGTGCTGCGTGCTAAGTGGGACAACTGCCCTGTTCAAAGGGTTGGTCCTGTTATCACCTTGTTAAACCTGGGCTCGGTGTAGGGTAGACAATGTCCAAAGCTGTAAGACTTAATGTGTTTTTGAGATCCTGGGCATGAGTCATAGGCCTCATGTGCTTCTGAGTCATGAGGTGGAACTCACGCCTATGGTCCAGGACTCTGCCCAGGCATGTCTCTATGCTCACCTGCAGTTTTTCCCTGTAACTCCTCCCCTGTGACAGAGGGAGCCTATCAGGATTACTGGTGAGGAAGCTGCCTGAGTTTGCCTTTAAGAACAGGCATTTTTTGAAACAAACATCAGAAAGGTTCCTGCATTGCTACCTGGTCTGATCAGCCAGGGGTTCTGGGGGGTCCTTTCTCCGCTCTCATTTTATTTTTGAGCGTACCCCCGTTTTAACACCCCCCCACACACAAAGAATGAATTGCTGCCTGAGAGACCTCCTGATTATCAAGACCGTGCCGAGCCCTCCTTGCTTCTTCTGATGCTGTTGCTGCTTCTGCCTTTGCTGCTGCCTTGGGGACTGGTGAGAATCCCTCTGTGAAACTTTCTATACTTAATTACTTTAGCTGCTGGCTCTGTTTCCCCAACACACAGACTCAAACTAAACCTCTCTTAAACTCCTTGGTCTGTGTCTTAAAACCTCTCTCAAACTAAACCTTGGTCTGTGTCTTAAAACCTCTCTTAAACTCCTTGGTTTGTATCTGTAATCTGTTTCTTGCTTTGCAGCACCTTTGCTGCTAGAAATAAGCCTGTGCCTTCCTGAACTGTACCTGGGCACACACCACCCTGCCCTCTGAAACTACCCCTAGTATAAGGTGCACCCATTAGGTTAGATTTTGTCTTTTAGTCTAGATAAGTTGTAATTTCATTTTGCGTAGCTGTAGTTAAGTTAGGTTTAGGAAATTGCTTGCATTGTACCCTGTAAGTTAGCCTTAAAGAATTGTTGCATTGTGTTTTGTTACTTGCTAATTTGGGTAGTTTGGTTAAGTTAAATCATAGATAAGATTTTACTGTGTTTTGTAAAATTGTCTCTCTGCTGTTTAAACTTGCAGCCTGTCTGTTCTGTGTCTCCCTGAGTCTAAATCTCCCTCCACCACGTGCTCCTCTTCCCCCCATCCCCCAACCTTCCTTATCTACCACTTTCTTTCTCTCTCTCTCTCCCTCTCTGCTGTTTAAACTTGCAGCCTGTCTGTTCTGTGTCTCCCTGAGTCTAAATCTCCCTCCACCACGTGCTCCTCTTCCCCCATCCCCCAACCTTACTTATCTACCACTTTCTTTCTCTCTCTCTCTCTCTCTCTCTCTCTCTCTCTCCCTCTCTCTCCCTCTCTGCTGTTTCAACTTACAGCCTGTCTTCTCTCTCTCTCTCTCTTTCTAGCATAAAACCCCATTGGTCACCCCTTTTCTCTTTAACACACCTCACATTTTACATTTACATTTTTACCTAAAATTGTTGGTTATTTAACACATTTTACCCATACTGTTAGTTGGTTATATGCTGCTGTGACACACTCTTTACATAGAAATTGTTAGCTACCTGTTACATTTATACTTCAGTGCTAATTGGTTACCAACTGTATTGTACCCCACTGTATTGTACTCCACTATTGAAACCCCCTATCCCATTTACCAAGAGAAACCCCTCCCCAATTGTCTACTTTAACAAACCCCATACCCCTCACTATTGAATTTTCCCTGTTTTTGCATTTTCTTAATAAAGTTTATTTTGCACCCCACCTGTGTGGTAATTGCTCCCCAAGATCCCATATACCTGCTGGCAGGGACAGTTTAGTCTTGAGAAAAGAAGACTGGAGTGAGGGTGACGACTTGATAACAATGTTCAAATATATTAAGGGTTGTTACAAAGAGGATGATGATAATGTGTTCTCCATGTCCACTGAAAGTAGGACAAGAAGTAAGATTAATCTGCAGCAATAGAGATTTAGGTTAGATGTTAGAAAAATCTTTCTATCTATAAGTATAGTTAAGCTCTGGAATGGGCTCCTAAGGACAAACATTTACTTGGTCCTGTCTCAGCACCCATGGCTGGACTTGATCATATCTCCATCAGCAGATTTCTGTGATTCCGTGATTGTATACCATGCTGCATAGAATAGTCAAAAACAATAGGATTAATGTACACTCATGTCAGTGGAGCTTTTAGACTCAGCACAGAGCTTGCCAGATTGAGCAGCTTTTGAAAAATGGTTGTTAATGAAGTAAGTGCAGCGAGTGCAGGTCTGAGTCAAGTAATTTGCTGTCTTCCAGAAAAGATATGAGAATAATTTGAAATGAAAATGTATATTGATACTCTCAAGCTTTTGGATGATGTACCAGTGAAAGTGACACAGACTGACAAATCTGGAAAGGTCCCAACCATTGTATATGACTACCTTTCCTTCTGTCTATGATGGCCTTGTTTATATGAAAAAAAGGTTTGCCAGTTTAGCTATACCAGCAAGCCAGGTGACTAGAGATGCATCTTATAAAGGCAAATGTGCACTTTTGAAAGTATACATTATATTGGTTGCCTGAACAAAATAAGCTAATCTGACAAAATCATTTTTTGCTGATGTATCTGTGTCTACAGTGGAGGTTATGCTGATCAAAAACATAATTAAAAAATTAATATGCCTAATCAACTTTAGTATACTGGTAAGAAGTCCTACCTTGATGATGGAGTTGAGAGATCCTTTCCTTTCCCTGGGGCCCACCATCTCTGGCTCTTTTCTTCTGAAATAAATACTCCCCCAGGAAACATGCCTGGAAAAACATATAGTTAACCATAAAAATGGTTATTTTGAGGCTGAGTTGAAGGATAGTTGAAAGATCAGCCAAACGTTGCTGTCAAGGTCAGAAGGTGCATCAGTGTGGCAAACTCTTTTGAGCACCTTGGAGTCCTTCTCCAAGATCAAAGTGTTTCCACTGACTTGTAGACATATGTCAGGATTGCCTCCCCACTCTGAACTCTAGGGTAAAGATGTGGGGACCCGCATGAACAAAAAAAAAAGAAATAACCCCCCAAGCTTATTTTACCAGCTTACATTAAAACTTTTCCCCCAGAACACAAACTTCTTCTGTGTCTGGACTTGGTACCACTGCTACCACCAATTTAAGCCCACAAAACAATGGGTTTTAGTAAATTGGAACCCCCCTTTAACACTCCCCAAACCGCCTCCCTTTACCTGGGAGAGGCTTAAGAAACAAAGGAAACCCTCACTTTCTGTGAGACTTGCCCAATCCAAACCAGGATCTAGCCAATGGAAACAAGCAGTCAGAGTCTTAAAAGAAAGATTTTAATTAAAGAAAAAGAAAAGCATAAATCCCTTGTACAGAAATTAATAGAAAAAAACCCACTTGCATCACACAGCATCACTGACCTCTCTATGGGAATTCTTCCTCTGCTAAAGCTTAACAGTATAAGGAACACCGTGGATCAATTATCAAGTGATACAATTCACTTACTACTGAACTTGACTTGTTAGAAGATTATAGATAGGTAGAGTAAAAGACATGGGTGTGGTTTATCCCATAGCCGGAGAGAACAGAACGAGAGAGAGAACCGAAACTGAAAACTCTCTTTGTCTCCAAGGTTGATTAGCATCTCCGGTTCATTCCCCTCTCAGGTTACCTTCAGGTTAACCCTTTACAGGTAAAAAGTAATTCTAGGCTACTTTATACTTATGACAACATACATTTGACTAAACTTTACACTGGACAGCTAATATGGTGTTGCACTCATGCCAAGCAATCATTTCCCAGTTGGGCATTTAATAACCTTAGTAAATAAATCTGTGGAATTTTCAGACCACAATTTTCAAAGGCTTCTCAGTGCTGTCAAATCAAAACTGTTTTGTTATAGGTTGATGAAAGGCACTGATGATTACTGAAGTTTCTTGTAAAGTTTCAGCTTTGAAATGAACATCAGCTCTCTTGGCTATGGGCTTTTTTGAAAAAAAATGGGACCAGATTTGTTTAACAATTTTAAAAATGCATATTTCCTTGTCATCTCATGTTCAAAATGGTGGAACAGTATCTCCTCAAAATTATTAAAGGAAAAGGAGAGACCAAAAAAATATCATATCATATTTTGGGAAGAGAACAAATATGAAAATTTTAGCTAGAATAATGAAAGTTTCTAAAAGTTGAGGAATGATTGAGGATAGAGGTTAGAATGGGAACTGATATGAAATTTGAAATGTAGTACTTGTTTTCACTTCCAGAAAAGTGGCATATAACTGAGGCTCTGAAACGCTAATGTATTCCAAAAGCTGCTTCTGTCACACTGGTGAAGTAACTGTCAGTCTTCATGCAGTGATATTTCCTGCTAGTTGTGGTACTACTTTTTATTTTTTATGGCAGCTTCTTGTCTTTGGTGGATCTTTGATTTAAATTAATCTGTGATCACTTTCTGTGAATGACACCAAAACTGGAGATAACTAAAATGAAGTTTCCTGAAGATTTTTGAGTAGCTAGGGATATGACCATGAGGAAGATTTGGCTTTAATAAATGTTGTCTTAGACCCAGATCCTCAGAGGTATTTAGCTACCCTAGCTTTCATTGAGCTCAAGGACACAGACAAGATAGGTGAGGTATTATCTTTTATTGCACTAAGTTCTGTTGGTGGAAGGGACAAGTTTTCAAACTTCACAGTGCTCTTCTTCAGCTCTGATTGCTTTCAATGGAAGTTGGGAGGTTAACTTTTCTTTGAGGATCTGGCACTACAGACATAGGGAGAAAATAAATATCACAAGACTGGGACTGAGAAGCCACAAATTTATATAATTACACACAAAAATATCACACAATGGGAAGTAACAAAATATTGACTACTTGCTCATTTAGTGAGCACCATCCATTTTGCGCACTGAATGAAGTAGGAGTCCTTGAAAAAAGTAATAACTTATCATGGAATTAAAGTCTGTGCAATAATGCATAAGAGGGCTGAATTAAGGATGCAACAGGCAACATTAATTCTTCCATTGTTGTTTGCTGTGTTGTTGCAACTGTGTTGGTTCCAGGATATCAGAAGGACAAGGTAGGTGAGATAATATATTTTATTGTATCAGCTTCTGGTGGTGAGAGAGACAAGCTTTTGAGCCACACAGAGCTCTTCTTCAGATCTAGGAAAGGTATTCAGAGTGTCACTGCTAAATAGAAGGGGAATAGATTGTTTATCATAAGTAGCTAACACATACTGTAAGAGATCATTCAATGTGAAGTGGTCGGTTAACATCTCTGTAGTCAAAGGACAAAAATGGGTGGTGAGGGAATAGTGGGCTACAGATTACTATAATAATCCATAAATCCAGTGTCTTTATTAAGAACATGATTTTTAATGTTAGCAAAGTAATAAATTTAAGCTCCCAGGCTCATCTTTTACAGGTGCTGTGCAGATTTCCTTCAGGGACAAGGACTGAAGGTCAGATATGGAGTAAATAAAATGAGGAAGACTTTGTAGCACCTTAGAGACTAACCAGTTTATTCCAGCATAAGCTTTTGTGGGCTATAGCCCACTTCATCAGAGTGATTGTTTTGTAAAAAGCATTCACCCATGGATTATATGGTGTTTTTCTCTGTTATCATTTTCCTGTGTGAGTTCATTCAAGAGTGTAGTGATTGTCTAGTTTCACCTACATAGCTGTTGTTGGTGCATGTAGTGCACTGGATGAGGTACACCACATATTGTGATAGGCAGGTGTGGGTCCCATGGAGCTTGAAATGTATCTGGTGGGTGGGGTGCGGATTATTGTATCAGTGGAGATATGTCTGCAGGTTTTGCATCTGTCCGGTACCACTTTGAGTTTGTGGGTCCTTGTCCGTGGGAAGCTTGCATCTGATGATGAAATTGGGGAGTTGGGGAAGAGGGTTTGAAGGCTAGAAGAGGGGGTTCAGGAAAGATTTCTTTTAGGGTGCGATCCCATCAAATATGGGTGGTAATTGTTTAATAATTACCTTATGGGTTCCAATGTGGGGTGATAAGTGACAAATGGAGGTATGTGATTGGAGGGTTTTCTCCAAATATTGAAACAGGTTATCTTGGGTTAATTGGTGGCCCATTCCATGATGTAATCTACTTCTCTGGTGGAGTCTCCTTGTTTGGTGAAGGTGGCTTTAGGTGTGTTAAAGTATGTATTCTGGACTTTCTCCTCAGAACATACTCTGTGTTAGCTGAGTGCCTGGCTATAAGTAACAGATTTGTTGGTATATTTGGGGCAGTTACTGGATCTGAAAAGGTAAGTGGGGTGAACCATGGGTTTCTTATATACATGTCTGTAGTATTTCATTGCCGAAACTGATTGTGGTGTTCGGGAAGTTGATGCTCATACAGATGTGTTCTAGACAGGGTTTGATGGGTTCTGGAAGTTGTGGTGGAAATTGATGGAGGAGCTCAGGACCTGTATTCAGAGGATGAAAATACCATAAATGTGTCTCGGGCATATCATTGTTTTTGTGGTTTCTGCTTTTGTCCAGGAATCCTTCCTTAAGGTAGCGAATGAAGGGGTTGACATATTGGGGACCCATTCGAGTATCTATGGCTGTTCTCATTGTCTGGTCAAAGTGTTTGTTATTGGATATGAAGTTGTTATCATTAAGGATTTAAATTAATGAGTTTGTCAATGTGTTTAGGTGGCTATCTGAGTGTTGTCAGTTGTCATACTTTATGGGGAATGTTGGTGTAAAGGGAGGTGAGATCCACAGTAGCTTGCAGCAGCTGTGATTAGTGATTACAGGGAGATTCCTATTCAATCCCTGAAGCATTGTAGAGATAGAATCTTTGGTGGATTTTTCAGTCAGACTCTGCAAGGGTTCAGCACATATTTCTTAAGCAGCAATTATTTAATGACTTATAACTTGATCACATGAGAACAGCCAAAGACACATCTTGACACCAAGTTGGCACCCTCCTCTCCAAATGTCAAGTTAATAATCCAAGACATGGGGGTCCTAAAGCTTCTTAGCAAAACTGTTGTTGTAAGTTTTTTGAATGGGGGTAAACATATTTTTCTTGTCCTCTGAAAATGTTGAACCTTTTGTGAAAATTAAAAAAAAAAATCCCCAAACCTGAGACCTAAATTTCAGCCTAAATTGTTAAAATTTAGCAAAGTTATAAGCAACTGAAAATAGGTGTTGTAATGGAAAGTGTTGGGTAAACTTAAGTACAGGTAAATAAAACGAGGAAGACTTTGTAGCACCTTAGTATAACCAGTTTATTTCAGCATAAGCTTTCGTGGGCTATGGCCCACTTCATCGGATGCATAGAATGGTACAGAAGTAAGATGCATTTATACACACAGAAAGAAAGAAAGAAAAAGTTGTGCATCAGCATACCAATTCTAAGAAGCTGTTTGATTTGGATTGGCCATTATCAGTAGGAGAAAAAATACCTTTTGAAATGGATTTCTGTCAGGCAGGAGATAACACCTATTGAAGGTAAATTAACAAGGGAAATGCAATCAATTAGTGTAATAAGAGAACCATTCACAAGTCCTATTTAGTCCCTGGTTAATTGTGTCCAATTTGAAAATTAACTCCAGTTCCTCAGTTTCTCATTGGAGTCTGTTTTGGAAGTTTTTCTGTTTCAAAACTGACACCATCAAGTCTTTAGTCATAAGTACAGGCTATGCTGCCAGCCTTATTGCTAATGTAATTTTTTCTTTCTCTCTCCCAACTCTATTCTATGTGCACTCTTCGTATTTTTCTCAATATCTTCATTTTCTACTTGGTTATTTCCACCATCTTTCCCTCCTAGGGTGACCAAATGTCCCGATTTTTCAGTGACTGTGTTCTCTGAGAAGTTCCAGGCAACACTGACAGAAGTGAATGATGATGTTTTTAGGATGAGGCTTATTGTTAATCTATATTCAGCCAAAATGTTCCATGCCATATAAGCAATGAGGGAAGCTACTTTCTTAATACCAGTTTGTGCCAAGGCACAGAAGTGGATGGAAAACAGTATAAAACTCCAGTTCCTTGTGTTATTTCCAGCCTCAGTGCACAGTTGAAAAGATACTGTTCCCTCTAAGAACCCCCTACCTATGCTGTTTGCGGTAATCTAATCTGAAAGTGATGAATACCTGATCCAATGACATAAAACAGAACAAATATAAAACAGATAATTTGAATTGGTTAGCTCAACAAATTAATTCTAAATTAATTCTAAATTACTTTAAAAAGCAATCTATCCTGAAGGCAACTAGCTAAGTCACATTCAGGGAAAGATGAGACACTTATGGCCTAGATTTTCAAAAGTGACTAGTGATTTTGGGTACCCCATTTCGTGGGTTCCCAATTTGAGATCTGTTCCAGGGGGCTCATTTTCAGTAGCTGGGTCTTATGAACATTCTGGGAATCTCAGGCCCTTCATACTATGCATCCAAAAAAAATGGAAGCACCCAAAATCACTAGGGCTGTGAAATGATTTTAAAAAATCACAATTAATCACATGATTAAAATACTGATGATTAATCACAGTTTTAATTGCACTGTTAATAATAGAATGCCAATTTAAGTTTATTATAAATATTTTCAATGTTTTTTTACTTTTTCAAAGGTACGGTGCTCACTTTACATTATTATTTTTTATTACAAATATTGCGCTGTGGAAAAGATTTTTTTTTAAAAAAGATAGTTGATGCACGAAGGCGCAGACGAATGATTAACAAAGCTGGCATGTAAAAGACCTTGCAACACCAGCCAGAAGAGTGACATGTGAATGGCTGTTCTCACTTTCAGGTGACATTGTAAATAAGAAGCGGGTAACATTATCTACCTTAAATGTAAACAAACTTGTTTGTCTTAGCGATTGACTGAACAAGAAGTAGGACTGAAGTTGTAGGCTCTGAAGTTTTACATTGCTTTGTTTTTGTGCAGTTATGTAACAAAAATCTACATTTGTAAGTTTACATTTTCCCTATAAGGAGGTTGCACTGCAGTACTTGTATGACATGAATTGAAAAATACTATTTCTTATGTTTATCTTTTGTACAGTGTAAATATTTGTAATAAAAAATAATATAGTGAACACTGTACAATTTTTATTCTGTGTTGTAATCAATATATTTGAAAATGTATAAAAATATCCACAAATAATTATAATAAATTTTGACAACAAATTTAAATGGTATTCTATTATTGTTTAACAGTGCAATTATAATTGCAGTTGATAACAACATTTTAAAAATCTAGTTAATTTGTTTTGCATTTATCACTTGAGTTAACTGCAATTAATTGACAACCCTAAAAATCATCATGTTCTTCTTTTATGTAGGTCTACATAGGAATTAATATTCTATATTATCTTCATTTATACAAGCTGGATAAAATCACAAGGGACAATACACGGGACTCCAATCAATCACCAATTAAAGTCAGGAAAAAGTCTTCTGCTTCCTCTTTCTCTCTATATATTTCATAATTATCCTCATTTGGTGGGATTTACAATTTCTTCTGAAGCATTCAGCATTTCTAATATTAAACAATCATAGGCATGATGGATTATTCATCTCTTCTTATGTGGTAAGTCCTTTCTCGGATATGAAATGATTTTAAAATGATCTGTGCTTTTACAAAGAAAATAGCAAACAAAATAGCTGAGCCAATCAAAATTTATCCAGGTTTTAACCCCATACATATCTTGATTATAATGGGCACAGCATTTAGGTTAACATAGTTTTTTCTATTGAAGCATGAAAGAATTGTGCCTACATACATGCAGAACAAGGAACTGTTTAATTTGAATTAAGAAACATTTTAGACACATTAACAGAATTTCTTATTGCTAAATGGAAGGTGTCACCCTCTAGTGGTACAATTCAGACCAGAGAGGGGTTGTGTCATCACCTGCCCTGTCATCCTGGGTGTCTCACAATGTTTTTCTGTTGTAGTGCCCATCCTGAGTTGTTCCCAGCCAACCTATCAACATGCAGGTCACACCCTGATTGTCTGTGTTAGCTGCAACTCTGGTTCAGCATCTCTGACCCCACCAGCCTGCTAGCAATACATCAGTCACATTCTGGCTTCCATCAGCCTTGATTCCAACCAATGAGATGACCTCACTCCCGGTAGTAAATTTCTCCAAAACCTTGTGCCCTGAAGCATCCAGCCCTATCCTAGACAGCTCAGAGACAGGTTTGTTGCTCTAGTAAAGAGACAAATTCACATCACAGTTCAGACAGCAAATCCCAAAAAATCGGGACAGGATGGGGGGGGAGGGGGTAATAGGAACCTATATAAGAAAAATATCCCAAAATTGGGACTGTCCCTATAAAATCGGGACATCTGGTCACCCTAACTGAGGATAAATTCACCCTTCCCTTTAAACACAACTCTGAGTTGGTTTATGGTAAAAATGAAATTATTGTATTAACGCAATATATATATAGGATTAAGTGAGTTCAAATATAAAGAACAGTGTTACAAGTAACACACACAACAAAATACACATCCAAAACATAATGTAGCCAAGATACAGTCTTTGTTCAAAATGGCTTCTCTCATCATTCACTCCTCTTCCCAGCCCTTAGTCAGGATGTTCCACAAAAGCACCTGGGGCTGATTTCTGTTGTCTTCATAGGTGACAGATCTTTGCCTAAGCAGGTTTCTCATCTACATTTCCCAGAGACTTTAACCCCTACTGAGCTGAGGAATCCATCTTCTTCAGCTTGCAAGATCTCTGTTCCCTTGTCTGCTCAGTGATGGATGCCAAACATGACTTCTGTCCTTGCTTATATCTTCCAAAGTTCAATGAATTTATTTCAAGAGGCAGGATGACCTCATGCTGGGGTGCTGCCCATCTTCCTATATGATTTCTTTGTAATTGTGTCTTCTTTTGCTTTTGATTCCACCATGCTTAATTTACATAGGTAGATAGTTGTGACAGTCTCTCTTATCTCGGCAGACTTGTGCAGCCTAATATCAATGAGTATCCATAATTCCTTTCATAGTTAATACATCCATTTCACAATGATATTAATCATCAGTATGTCATTAGCTTTCAGAAAAGACTTCACTCTAAACACTCTTATCATACAGTAATATTGTGTACAATCAGATGACTCAATTGCTTATCAACTGAGGTTCAGATCACCTGACTTTATAGACCATTAATCCTTTTAAATGGGTTATTCTGAAGAAGGTGACGTGGAGTCTGGTGGCAAAGGAAGCTCCAGTCTCTTGTTTCCCCAATTGTATTTGCTGAAATGGAAATCCTTTTGTTTCCTGACAACTCCTCCCCTTGCTGTCTTGATGGTCTTGTTTCTGTGGACGTTTATTGTCTTTACCTGAATATCAGGCTGGTCAGAGAATTACATACACATTCCTTTGTCTAAGACAGACCTCTTCAACAAGTCCCACTTAGATACCTGATTTACACACACACACACACACACACACACACAAACATAATAATTTCCTCATATATCCCTAACTCTTAATACCTATCACATCCATCCATCACACAAGTTTTCAATTGATGCCTAACAAGATATATTTTGTACAAAGAGTACTACATTAATGTGTGGGGTGTGAATGCAGAGGTGCTGAGTGTCATCGAGGGTTGCATGCCAGAAATAGCATTTTGATTCTAATATATATTCTAATAAATGCAAACTCTTCATGGCATATTTTACATTGGGCCTTAGAGTGTTTAATTCATGTTCAGTTCTATTAATGTGAAATAATGTTTATATCCTATCTCAAAACAAGATGCTTTGTAAATAACAGCTGTTTTTATATGGATGAAAAGACTGTCAATATAACATAGAGTAAAAATAAGGAACAGGGCTATGCAGGCCAAGAAGAACTAGAACTCAGCTGACTAAACTTTTATTCTTCAAGCTAAAGCCATAATATTTATGATTTTTCATTTCTTAATGACATTTTACATTTATTATTAAATTATGACCACTGTATATGCACTGATACATGCATTTCCTAATTGCTTCTTTTTCAGCCAGCAATGCCAAGATAGACCTGTCTCCTTGCTTGTCATTTTAAATGAAAGTACTACCATCCAAATATAATGAGTTTGACTTGCACTGTGGCATAACATATTCAGGCTAATGAAGGCAATGGAAAAAAATACAGTGGCCCTTCAAAATAGTCATGGTGTGTGGATTTTGTCAACATCAGACAAAGACTGAATGTAATACAGAAAAGATCTCAGTGAACAATCTACATTTCTGGAGAATTCACCAGATCATTTTTTGCATATACTGGTTTCCATCCCATAATTGTCTAAGGTGTGGTAACTGTTAAAGGCATGAAGGATCCTGTACATTCTTCCCACATATATTATGGAAATGTCAAAAAATATAGGACTTCCAAGAAGAGACATAAGAATTAAGGGTTTGATATTTAATATATATATATATTTAAAATTACTCTTGTTGACTTTAATGGGAACAGAATAAGGTCAGTTCTGAGTGTGTTTGAAAACCTACCATTAACTTAATAATAGTGGTGACTTCTCTTTTTAGCTGGATAGTATTTTTTTTAGGGAAAGTCTCACTAATTTAAAATACTAGTAAGTTTGAAGGGGGGGTCCATTTATAAATTTGGCAGAGTGCCAATTGTATTTTGAAGTTGAAATCTAACAGACTAGCTTTGAAATGTATTAGAATCCAATAGCAGAGTCCTGTAAATCCACGGCTATCTGCTTCTTATCCGTGGAACATTTCTGAGAATAGCAGAATAGATACGGATACACATTTTGTATCTGCTCTGAGCTCTGATGGTAAAAGCTAGGCGGTCAGCTGTGAGGAACCACAGCACAGATCCTCCACCTGCCCTAGGCAGAGGGCCTAATGGCCCATCCAAATTAAACAGCCTCTTAGAATTGTTATGGTAATTTCCAGCTTTTTCTGCTTTCTGTGTATATAAATGCATCTTACTCCTGTGTGTTCCATTCTATGCCTCCGATGAAGTGGGCTATAGCCCACGAAAGCTTATGCTGAAATAAATTGGTTAGTCTCTAAGGTGCCACAAGTATTCCTCGTTTTCTTTACGGATTCAGACTAACACGGCTGCTAATCTTAAACCTGCTTAAAACAGTTCTTTTCAACTCTATTAGGCCAATTTGCTTGGACTTACAAAAGAGTTAAAATCTACAGTAGGTTACTTGACATCGCACTGGAGAATGTAGATGTTGCAAGATAATTTATAATCAATTAAAGAATAGAAGTAGGGGTACAATGTTTGAGAGGACATCTCACCACTTGGTCTTATCCTCTTAACCCTGGGATGGTGGAAAGTTCTTTCCACATGGCTGGTCCAGGTATTGGTCATGCTTAGGATTCTGCAGCTTCTTGTGTTCAGTTCAGTCAACTCCCTTGAGCACATGGTGATCTCAGTTTATATACCCTGCTTTCAGAAGAGGGACTAAACTCTGATTCCTACTGGACACATTTCAAGTGGGTTCTGGGATTTTAGTTCTCAGTTATCTGTTGCTTCCACTGGAATCTAGTAGAGGGTGATGGTGTATAACACAATTTCTTAATTATTTTCTTCTTGGAGGCTTTTAAAGTTGGATATGTTTTAACAATTTTATGTCATTATTTACCCCTCCCATCAATTGGGATCCCCCCTTTGAAGAAATTTCTCTTAATATCCCAAAGTTAAACCCTGATTATTTCTTTTAATATTTCTCCTTCCTTATGCCAGACAATTCCTTTTACTTCTTGAGTGCAACAATTATTTACAATGAAAACCAACAAATTTCTTATAATCCTCTAACTTTTGAGGACTTGTTCCACATGTTCGATTTTACATAAACATTTCACATTGTTTAGGATTAACAATAGAACAAGAAAGAGGAGTACCTTTCTCCATATAGAAGGATATAGATCTGACTCACAAGGCAAACAAATTTGGGGGGTGAAAGTCAGATTATTCACAATATATTTGATTTAAGAGGAAACAAATAAAAGGAACTTCTTCTTCACACAGTCAACCTGTGGAACTCCTTGCCTGAAGAGGCGGTGAAGGCTAGGAGTATAACAGGGTTTAAAAGAGAACTGGATAAATTCATGGAAGTTAAGTCCATTAATGGCTATTAGCCAGGATGGGTAAGAAATGGTGTCCCTAACCTCTGTTTGTGAGGGGGAGGGGGGTGATAGACGGCAGGAGAGAGATCACTTGATCATTACCTGTTAGGTTCACTCACTCCGGGGCACCTGGCATTGGCCACTGTCGGTAGACAGGATACTGGACTAGATGGACCATTGGTCTGGCCTATTATGGCCTTTTTTATGTACTTATGTTAATGGCTAACTTATAATTTGCTATGAAAAGACATGGCTTGGATTTCTTGGTGTAACAGCTTGCCCAATTTGACCTTTAAGTTTACATGCACATTCCTAGTTTGTTTAACTTTCAGCTTCCTTTTTTTCCTTCCATCTCTTTTCCTGACCCACTCAATGTGTTTGCAAAGGAAACCTGGGTGTGACTCTTGCTTGGTAACTTGGAATTATTTTTACCTAGGTGGGGAGGGAGAAAGAGATTCACACATATGCAAATGTATTAGATGTTCTTGCTTAGGTGATTGACAATACACTAATTTATCCATTTTAGATCAATGGTTGGTGTGGGGGAATCCCAGTCTTGGCTGATCTGTGGATCCTTAGACAAAGTGTCTCACCTTATATGAACCATATACTTAGTATCTTCATCAGTAGATCCCATTAGGGGGTAAATAGAGGTGGATAGCTTTTTTTAATTTCTTAGGGCCAGAAGAGTCACTAGTTATTAATAATGCAAGGCATATCTGTCCCATATATCCCATATAATGCTCAAATTCTGATTTGCAAGAACAATGTTTCCAATTGATAGCAAAGGGTTTGTCTATACTACCCGCTGGATCGGCAGGTAGTGTTCGAGGTATTGGGAATCGAATAATCATGTCTGATCTAGTGAACTGATCCCCGAACGTGCTCCCCATTAACTCCGGAACTGCATCTCGGCAAGAGGAGGCAGCGGAGTCGATTGGGGAGCCGCAACAGTCAACTCGACACCGTGGGGACGGCCGGGTAAGTTGACCTAAGATACTGCAACTTCAGCTACGCAACTTGCATAGCTGAAGTTGTGTATTTTATGTTGAAACCCCTCCCAGTGTCACTTAACTTTAAAGCTTTGGAAACTATACTTTTTAGATTAGTTAATCAGGTTCAATGGATTAAATGATATGGCAGCGCATGAAAGATTAGCAAATAATAGAAGGGAAGAACTCCACAAATGTTGTGGCATTTGGTTTTTATTTTTAGAATTGTTTTAGACAAATACAGAATGGCTATGTGTACAGAGAGCTTTGTTGCTGGCCTGGTGAAACCACACTGGTTGTAGTTTGAATGATATTATTGTTGTAGGATGATGAATTTCTGACTCTCAGTGGTATTTCTTCTATCGGACGAGGCTGTACTGAGTATCATTTTTTTATCTTTGTTTCCTATGGTTTGTTTCTCTGATTGCTGTTGGTTTTGTTTTGTTTTTCCATTTCTGATTTCTCTTCCCTCACAAAGCAGAGAACTGATATACAATATTGTATGATATGCTGACTATCTTGGACTTCTGTGTTTTTTTCTCCTTTCACAGCAACTCTTTTAGTTATTTCTATTTTCCTTCATAGACTGAAAATATTTAATGAAGAAAAAGTGGGCTCAGGCTTCACTTCATGCACACAGATCTTTCCTGACTTCCCGGAGGATCATTGCCATGAAAGAGCAGCTGCACTGACTGCATAGTTTTGGCTAAAATAACCTCCATATGTGTGACTAAGCATCGAACTGTTCGTGAGTTTTAAAATGCAGATACAGAGGCTCCTTTTTTATTATCAACAATGCTGCCAGGTTGTCACTTTTGATATCCAAAACGCTATCTCCACCGCCTTTGCTTTGGTGCTATTATGCACTCTTGGGTGATGACAATCCAGAGCTGTAATCGAGCCTTTCCCATATCAAGAAGAATAAAACATAATTCAGTGTTTAAATCATATAATGCTTGTGCTTAGGATATTTTACCAGTTGTTCTGGGATATTAAAATCTTCAAGGAAAATGCTACAAAACAGACACATTTCGTTAGACTGCATCAGTTCCCTATTATACTAGCAAGACAAACCCAGGAGAACTCCTAAATGGAGTATAGGCTTTTCTATGTCTGTCCAAGGAAAAAACAGTTTGAGAAGGGAGGAGATGAATACTAGCAACAAGTTGTGTCTAAACAGATAGTGTATTCAATGACAGCTCACCCTTAAGTTCTGATTCCCTCAGTAATGTTTCCAAGGGCAGAAGCAGGTCAAGCTAACTGTGATATAAATGTCAGTTGTGAAAGTTCGTGTACCGTTAAATTATAGCTGAGAATGCCATTGCACAGGCAGAAATCCAGATTGGGACAGAGGGTGTGTGGGGAATGATAGAAATGTGACTAAAAATGTAAGTCGTCCAGTCATCAAATGTTTGGTTTTCATTGTTCCAAAGTGATGTACAGTATCTTTATCACTCGTTTAAACTAGTGAGGGTGGATTTAGTTATTTCTATGGCAGTGTTGATTTAATATTAATTGAGTCTAGCCGACTTAGAGTAAATGTCTCCTTTGGATTGCTTACTTCAGCACTGATTATTGACCATTCCTGGTTTTGCTGGGATTGTTGTTTGAAATGGGGAAACATGGAGGAGTGGAGCAATGACAATTAATCATTTAGAACTGATATATTAAAATTAAAATATAAAGGGGGTCTAGGTCTGCGTTTCTCAAATATGGCCATAGGGGGTTTTCATGCGGCCAAAAGAGTCTTCTGGGCAGAGATGGGATAGGGGCAAAGCAGCAGTCCCTTCCTGCAGCACCTAGGAGTTCCGGGGGTGGGTGTCAGCCTCCCTAACCCATCTTCAGCTGTGGGTCACCAGGGTGGACTTCAGCCTCACATCCCCACCCCCAGTTCAGCCAGAGGCTAAGGTGGTGGGCTTGAGCCCCCCGCCCTCGTGTTCACCCCTTGCTTTGGCCATGGGCTCCGACTTAGGGCTTCAGCCCAGGGTAGCAAGGTTTCAGCAATGCTGGCCTTACCCGGCATCATGGTCAAGAAGCAAGGAGCGGGATGAACTTGGGTGCAAGCCGTGGAAGGATGCTCAGTTTAATGGGGGGCGGAGGAGAAACAGAGTCCAGGAGGGCAATGGCGGCTGGGGAAGGCAGCAGGGGTTGGGGGATCTGTGGAGGATTGTGGGAAGCAGCAGAATACAACTATACATTATTTTTATTATGGATTGTTTTTAAAAATAAAAACAAACAAACAAACAAAAAAACCCCATTTGAATAAATTACATTGATTTGCACATATATTTGTGCATATTTATTTGTTTTTCCTAAAGTTAATTAAGTATTTTAGGAAAAAAATATCAGAACAGCCATCAGCAATAGTTGGTGGCTGCACTTTGAGGCCCTCAATTTTTTTGTTGTGAAAACCCCTATAGTGGTGCAGTGGGCTTAATCCAGAAAGGCGCTGAGCATTCTGGCCCCAATTCAGTTCAACCTAAGCTTAAATTTGGATGTGTATGGTTCACAGAATTGGGGTCAGAATGTGAAGCACTTAGGATTGAGCCTTTAATGCAGTAGCTTTTGAGTTCTGAAGGACCTGGTTCAAATCTGACTAGGTCACCGAGGTGTTACGCTTAGGATGGTGTGGATTCCTAATGGACATTTATCTTTGTTACAAAAACAACAAATTCCAGACAAGATTTAGCGCACAGGCTGAATCTGGTGGCACCTAATGCAGGTGTTTTGGGTTTTAATTATATTTTTTAAAATTCCCTATCAAACTCTAGTACTCTTTCAGCTCACATTCCTCTCCTTCCCCCCCGCCCCCATCCATCTTGAAAAAGTCATTCTGGGCTCCCTGCCAGACATTTCATTAATTAATGTCCTCATGTATTTAGACTATCCCCAATGCCCTTGTATCTGGTATTATTAGGTCACTTTTTCTTTTAAATATAAATTGATAGTGTCCCTTTAAAATTTTAATAGTTCTAAAATATATTGAGTGTATTCTCCTGCAGCACGCATGTGACTTTCAGTAACCCCTAATGAGAGTTTCTCTTGCTCATCAAGGTGAGAATATACCCTGTAGTGTTGCATCTAATTTTCTTTTACCTACTTTGTCTTTTTTCTTAATTAACTGCTTAGTAATGAGATGTTAATGATGGAATATTTAAGATGTAAAATAATCAAAAATGCAGTTGGTTTAAAATATAAATCAGTCTTTGAATATCAGAAGAAAAAAATACAACATAGCAAAAATAATGCATTTATGGTCTTTTTTCCCCTTATACCAATTAGTATCATTATTTAACATTCTAAACTGATATTAACTATTTGAGGAACACAATGATTTTCTTGATTTCTGAATGAGCTGGGGAAACCTAACTATATATATTCCTAAATAGGAACACTTTGACTTCCATTTTGATAATATGAAATCTTTAACCTGGGAAATGTCATACTGATTGTTTCTTTCCCAGATATTACCCTCGTGAGGTTTCTCCAGTTCACTTCTAACCTTACTGTCAGTTCACTTTAATGGAATCTTATCAAACAATCTTCATGCTCTCTTGCCCAGAATGTGATCTTCAGTTTTCCTGAAATGAAAACACTGAAATCCTCTGTGTTGCTCAGCTGGCATCTGTCTCCTGGAATGACATGAGATCAAACTAACATTTTTTTCCCCCTATTGAGACAGGAATTAATGGGAAAAAAGTTACCAAGTTTAGTGAGCAGAATATAACAGCTATTAACTTTCTGACACTTTATTTTAGACTCTTATTGGCTGCAAGTTCAGATCTGAGTCTAAAGTTGTATGTGGTTGTTGATACATAGGCACAAACTCTGTTGCACTGTGCTCTCTGTTTTAGCTTAGCTGAGCTTTTCTTTCATAAGGTCAGGCGAGATCAGCTAATCCATTTTGTGTATTTTCATGATCCCATCTGAGTGCATATGACACTGTGATAAAAGGGAGAATGGTAATGGCATATGTAACCAAATATGTTAGCTTACAAATTAGTCATATAATCAGGTCCAAAACACTTATTATTGTACATATTTTTGCCACTTATAGCATCAGATTTTTATAAATAAGACAGCTTTTTTTTATAACTGGCAAAGAGACCATACACCAAACTGTTCTAAGAGAAGACAGGTGACTAAAAAATAAAAAAAACTAAACTACTTCTGCATTTTTCCCCCCAAAATTCTCTCTCTTCAGCCCTTTCTCCTGTAACACTTCTTTTGAACATGGGCAGCAAATTATTTTGAAAAGATGTTTTTAATCAAAGGAATGAAACTCAGCAACAATGATGCTTTTCTTTTTTAGATGGCTATCCACTCATCCCCATATTTTTACTTGTTTCCCAGCTACCTGCAACATGTGAAGACTTTTTTTCCCTAACTATTCCTTCCTTCTCTTTATGATCCCCATTTATGTTTAATCTTTTGGAACATTGCTTTCTTAGTCTCTGCCTCCTCTGCATTAACATCACACCAGGATTCTTTCACATTAACTGGAGATTCCCAGTAGAATTCCCATAGAGATTATGGATAACATCATCTAAATCCTATTGCTTCTTAATTGCTTTTACTTTATTCAGCAGAGTGTTGTCTCAGTTCTGATCCCAGCTTTGCCACTGACTTGATATGTAACCTTGAGCTAGCTAGTTAGCGTCACAATGCCTCTTTTCACCCATTGGTAAAATATGTATATTTATATAATTACAACTGTGTGAAATTGCCATCTTGGAAGCCAAGTGAAACTTACTTGAATCTTGTAATAATCAACCTGAAAGGAACCAAGATTTTCAAAAGTGATTGGTATTTTGGGGTGCCTCAATTTTTAGGTTTCCAATTTGAGAATCCTTAATAAGGGCTAATTTTAAAAGCCATATACTCATCACTTTTTTTGAAAACCAAGCCCCTTCAGGTGATTCAAGCAACACATCCAAATTTGAAGAACCCCAGCTCTCTAGTTACTTCTGAAAATGATGGCCCACAGTTCTTAGTGTCCAGGAAAATAGCTGAGGAAAAAGTTTAATCTTTGAATAAAAATTTGACTGTGGTTTAAAATAATCATAGGTTCAGAGAATACTGTGTTATTGAAGAAGCCCTTAGAAACCTTACAATGTGGATTTCCCAGTTTTAACTACAGCTGATAAATGGTTCAGAAAAAAAAATATATACGGGAGAAAACTTGGAGAAATCAGTTTGCCAGGCTATTATGTTTTTGTATTAGTGTTATTGTGATATCGTGTGTTGATATTGAGACAGAAAATGCAATAAAATAGTGTCACACTATGGCTTATCCTTCTAAGACATGGAAATGAAATGCAGGAGTGGTTTTTTTTTTAGTTTATTTATAGTTTGCTTTGTTCTGTTTGTTCTGATTAAGCAAAGCTCAAAAAGAGACTGTTCTTGCAGGGAGAGGGAGAGCGGAATGGTCAAAAAGCCCAAGTATTTGAACACAAAACTAGTATGTATTCAAGTTGTATTAGGTTCGAGACCTAATTTTACATGAATAAAAGAATCTGAGTTAAAGGTGAATGAAAATGCATTAAAATTGTAGAACAGAACTCCAAGGCATATGTATGAGTGAGCAATTGGGAGTACAAATACTTACTGTTCTAGATTACTTTCCTTGCCCTGTGCTAGAGAGGTATTTTGAGCTGTAGTTGGTCCATTGCCATGTATGTGATAGAATATCTAGTGCTATTTGAGGGTGGTTTCTACTACCCTTTAACTATACGTACCCAGTATGTTACCTCCACTGGTGCTTCATTTTTATTCGTCTGATAGTTTGAGACATAGAACTGAGGTGTACTCCAGTTACTAGTGCCAATTCCTACGAACATAAATGTTGGAAGTTTATGTATATCGTTGTTTATGAAGAGTATTACTGTGACACTTTCTCAGGGTGCCAGGACTCTGAGTCACCTTGTAACACATCCTGTCCCCAGCAAGAGGGAATATTGCTTTTGTTTAACTGATACCCAGTTAGCTGCATGTCAGCTCCCTGAAACCAAGTCCACTAGCCAACCAAACAATCTTCTTGGGTCAATGCTATCACTCACTTTGCTTTGCCAGTTAGCAATAGGTGCACCTCAATCCCCCAGGACATTTTAAATATTCCCCTGTGATATCCAGTCCCTGTCATTGGCTACTCATAGAAATATCAGGTTTGCCATCCACCAGAGGACAATTTACACACCATTTTATTTGATTCAGCTGAGGATGAGTTTCTACACAGCATCACAGCATACAGGTATATTTACAGTGAAAACAATCATAAATTTATTATCAAAGGTTAAGATTTAAGAGATAGTGAGTAAGGATAACAATGGAATCAGGCCAGTTACATATAAAACAAAACCAGTACATGCTTTCTAGAGACTAAACTTAACTTTAACAGGCAAACCATCCATCCAAAAGCAGTCTGATTTCACCCACTGTCATCTTGAAACATTTCCAACCCAGGGTGATTAGGATCCTCTTTTCATGAATGGAATTGCACTGCTTGATTACTTACTTGGGTGCAGGATAAAGAGGTGTCCTTTTATGTCCTCCTTATATCCCCCAACATTCATTGTTGGTTCTTGGAATCAGGATGACTCTCTGAGGTTTATTCTCTGGTGTGCTAACTTCATGTTGACTTCCTATGCAAATGGGGATCCACTGTGTGGGCTTACAATGCTTACTTGACATATGAACTGAGGCAGACAGATGGATATAGATCCAAAGTTTGGCATGTTGTCAGTCTTGGACACAGACTTTAAAACATATTTTTAGTGCATAGACGCAGCTCCTTAAATATCATCCATACCTCATCTCACAAGGAATATGAGGATGTGATGTAAGGTTTTATTAGAAACCTCATATGAGCTTCTTTGGAGAAATACTATGAAAGCAGTGAGTTAGGCGTAGTGCATTTGTCAGGCTCATCAGGAGTTAGTTACAGAACAGTGAACCCTTTGCTAATTGACAGTGAGGAGTTCTTAGGGTCGCAATTACCATGACAACAATTTAACCATAAATTACTTTATTAAATCTGAAGGCCGCAGAATATTTGAACAATTACTCTAAACATGGGGAAAACTTTAAGCAATAAACAATTATTACTTCCATAGAGTAGCAAACATTCATAAGCATTTGATCAGAATACTCATGAAAGGATCTGTCCTGGGGTAACCCTCTCATCTGGCAGCAGTAGGATCTGACAAATGCCCCTATCGAGCCTGTTTTTTTCTGGTTTTGTTTTATACAGTGCAACAAACAAGTGATGTTGTATTGACTGTTATTATCTTAGTTAACAAATTTTTGGCTGATCTGGGGTCACTACTTGTTCAATACACACTGTCCTTTATTGTTCAGAATAGTTAAATTCTCATTGTGCTGCAGGTGCTGTGTTCTCGCAACTAGGGTGCATATACAAACTTTTAAAAGCACACCCACAGTGCAGTTTCTGACCACCTGCTTCTAGTAACTTTTACATTACACTCCTTTCTCCACCTATGCTCTTTTTGTGTGTATGTGTGTGTGTGTGTGTGTGTGTGTTTGTGCAATGTACTGAATGGAGTCCTCTAGATACCACCCATTTCCCAATATCCTTGCTCATTTTCCTTTGGTGGTGATCCTGATGTGCACAGCGGTGGCACTAACCTAAATATGGTTTCTTACAACTCCATTCCATAGTTTTTCTCTCTTACTACTGTTTTGTGTGGTTCAAGATTATTGTTCTAAGCAGGAAATGTATTACTCTCATGAATGAGAAATGTTCTCTTAAGACAGACATGAGAAGACGTAAGAAGACTGAGTGCTTCTGAATCCCCCCTGAATGATAGTGGAATATGAGAAAAAAAACTGAGTTTTATTCCTGCTGTCTGAGACTAAAATCATAACTCAGAGGATACATTCCTATAATGCATCTTTCAAGAATGAATTATTACTTTGATAAGGGAGGGAAAGAGAGAGAGAAGTAGACTCCATCAAAGTATTTGAGAAACCTCCCAGGAATCAAGTAGAACTGGAATTATTCAGTGTGCCTGTATCCATCCCAAAGTCATCTAAACACAGAACAGAGCAGCTTACAGCCACATGGGGTACTCAAAAGAAAACTTAGCCTCAGTACCAATAATTATATTTCACATGCAAAATCCATAGTTAAATAACACTAATTACTTGAGTGACATACAAGTAGAAGCAAAGAAGTAGAGTGTTTGGGCAGAGACATAATCAGTTGCATTTGTAAGTATGTACTAAGGTGAAATAAACCACACAATTGAGTATACATACATATAACACTATAACAAGTTTAAGAGCCAGTACAACTAGACAGAAGGAATTTTGAACCCTCAATATCACCCCTGAAGTCCTCAGGTGAAATCCTGCCCCCCGATAACTAACCTCTGTGAATATACATTAACTACTGTACAATAAGACCCCCCTTCACAGGAGAGATAGTCTCAATAGTTAATGGCTTAGGTGCCTAACTCCCACGTTAGGCATTCAAATCCACATTTAGGCACCACTATGAGCTTCACAACCCATGCTTAGCTGCTGCCAAACTAAGTAGACACCAAAAGTCCCTCTATGCCTAAATTTCTACTACTATCCACCAGGCACCTACCTTTTGCCAGTATATTGCTACTTCAGTCTAGTTTTTAGGTACCTATCTCATGTCTAAGCCCTAGTAGATGGGGGGAACACCAAATTAGATGTTCCTCCCACACATCTCACTTGTGGGGCCTGATACACTAGATGTTCTCAAAGCACACATGAGTCTTTGCTAAAGAGAAGGTGGAGGTACTGCTGGTGCCTGCTTGTAACTTCCAGTCAAGCTGTTAGAATACTCATCTGGGAGGCGGCGGTCAATGGGTCAGAGAGTGAGAATATGAGAATGACTTTATCATCAGGTGGTGAGGGCATTCACCTGGAAGATGAGAAACCCAAGTTCATGTCCCTGCTTCATGGACTATTTAATTATTTATCCCAGTGAAACTGCTTTAACAGGACGTATTCCTTACAGCGGAATATCCCATAGCCCAGTGACTAGAATACTCACTTGAACTCTCAAGTTCAAATCCCTGCCCCATATCAGGCAGATGGATGTCATAAACACTGGGCTGAAGGTTAGAAGGAGGGGAGCAGCCACATGCTCCTCCTCCAGCCATGGTGAATCTAGCCCTTCATTTTCTTTGTGTTTACGTTAAAAAGTGTCTGGAAACTAAATGAAATGGGCCATTTTAGATGGAATGTAATGTTTTATTCAACCTGAAATAAAGTTGTCAACACTTTTGCTTTGCTAATTTTTTGAAGGTTCAGATTTGATTCAGGCCCAAGTGATATTTTTTTTCTTTTTTTTTCATATCTGCCGGCAAATCGGAAAATCCATTATTCACCCAGCTGTACTTTTGACCGTAACCTCTGTGCCCCAGTTCCCCCCTCCGTACAATGAAGATAACCCTCTCCCCTCATCTCACAGGGAAGTTGTAAAGATAAAATTATTAATGAGTGTGATACACTGCATTTCAGACACTATAGTAATGGGCACCATAGGAAAATCCACAAGGAAATTATTTTTTTTTCTTTGCAGCAGGGTTTGAATAGTATGCAGTAAACACGTCCTAGGGTCACACACTTAACCACGAAAAGAAAAGAAAACAAAATGCTGGATAGCTGTACATTAATTGAGCAGCTGCCCTCCTGTGTACTGAATGAGTCAGAGGTCCCATGGAAAAATTAGTATGTGATCATATAATTAAAAACTTTCCTAATGCATGCACACAAGGGGGATGAATTAAAGTTGCATAGACAACTTTCATTTTGGCATTTCCTAACTTCTGAGTACGTGACTTTACAATCTTAATGTACTTTTAATGTAGTTTTAAATTGTATGTAATACATATAAATAGTGCAATTTAATCAATTCGCCATCCATATAAGCTACTCTATCATAGTAATTCAGTGATTACCTCTTCTCACCTGTTCATATGGTGTGAGAAACATGACAGAAATAAGAAAGCAAGAACCTATTCTCAACAAACCCCAAAAATAAGAAGCAAAACAAAATAGATTTTCTGTTTTCTTACACCCATCATCTCATTGTCATGTTTGTTCTCTATCCTCTTTTCTTTGTTGATTCCTACACAGAATACCCACACTGATTCCTACTGGTAATATTACTGCTGGATTCTCTATTTATCATAGCACCATTGATTGATTTGCAACCGAGAGAGAAGAGCTCACTTGGGCAATTTCCATAATATTTCCCTTCTTCCCAGGGAATGCTCACTTCAAAAAAAAAGGCAGATTGACAATCAGGTTAAGAGATGTAGTGCAGCTGAATCAAACAATGGGTACCTAAAGAAAATCATACAGAACAGACTATATTTCAAGCATATGACCAGCTTCAAATCCAATTTTACAGTAGACTTTGGCTCATAGCTAATATGTGATTGGGGGAGACAGGGAAGAGGGAAAGTTTGATAATCAGATTCTAGATACCTCAAGAACAGAAGGTTTAAACAAACAAACAAACCAAGCAGTTGACACACCTGATTGCCTAATGGATTATTATAATGTAAAAGTGTATTGGCAAGATTTTCAGTGAAAGCTTGTAATACTGTATTCTTAACTTGATTGCCATAATGAGATATGTATACAAATTGTGGTTATGTATTTGTATATATAGAAAACTATGCTGATAAACTTCAGCATCACTTCACAGGAAGGTGGGGACAGCTCATGTAAAGAGGGTCACCACCCAAGTCAATTTCAAGTACCCATCCAATCCCCTGCCCAGGAGAGAGACAATGGTGAGCCATTAAAGTCAATGGACACACACCGAGACAACTGGGAATCTCTCCGACTCCAAATAATCATGAGTAACCACCACACTAGGAAAGGATGTGGGTGGGGAATGGGGAAAAAAGGCTTGAAACTGAAGTTATCATCCAGAACTTGAGGGTCAGTCTCGGAGGCTGGAGGAGGCTGTGATCGTTGGATATCCCTTATGACTAGGGAATCTCTGTGAAACTTTTGAAAGGCATTAACTTGTACTAGAAAAGGAACTTTACCTAATATACAAGTGAGAAGCCTGAAGTTGCATCTTTGTGGTTATTTACTGTGTAACTTGTCTATGTTTGCTCTCCCTTACTATTTAATCTTTGAATCCGTTCTTTTTCAATTAAATATACCTTTTGTTTATTTTTACCCCAAGCAGTTCTCTGCTGTGCTACAGTAAGCTGATATCTCGGAGGCTGGCTTCACACCTCCAGGGGTGACAAACCAAACAGGGAAAGTCTGAGTGTTTAACAGTTAAGAACTTGGGAAGGTTGAATCTGGGAAGACTCAGGCGTGAAAGGGCTGCTGGTGTCACTCTGCAAGCAGTAACCAGGATGGTGGAAGCCAAGTGAGAACTTGTGCTTGTGCGTAGGCTACTGATGTCAGGGATCTGAGCCATAGCAACACAGCAGTAAGTCATCCCAAGGTTACAGGGCAGGCAGTGACAGAACCCTTTACTGGTCTGGGTAATCCCCAAAATAGGAATAGTGATATTCCTTGAGAGTGAAAACAGTTGATAACTAATGCAGATGTCAACTGGCTTACAAAATCATAAACACTACAATTCAAAGGAATATCAGTGAATTCCAGTTGTCTTTCCAACAGGGGATT
Organism: Sternotherus odoratus; assembly: GCA_032164245.1. Lineage (NCBI taxonomy): Eukaryota > Metazoa > Chordata > Testudines > Kinosternidae > Sternotherus > Sternotherus odoratus. The sequence goes on from JAVMKO010000003.1 coordinate 62,089,295, forward strand.
GATATAAATAATATGATTTTGGAAAAGAGGGAAATGGTTTTACACCAAAAATTTTCTCAGAGCATCAAGAGTTTAGGAGAAAAGCAACAAATCAGGTATTTTCAATGATTAGAGAATATTTTTGGTCTAGGTTTTATATACTGTTTTAAATTTAAGGGCCAGATTCTGTTCTGTCTTCTTGAGAATCGGAACACTCAATGTCTTATGCCACTCAGATTCCAGGCTGATGCTATTGCCATATTACTCTCCATCTTACATTAGAGCACCTGAGGGCAAACCTATTTTATGGCAGCCTTTCCTTGGTTGCCTTCCATTTGGACAGCAGTGCAAAAAATAATAGTGCCAAGCACCCCAGTTACCCCCAGAAATCCAAACATATTGCACATGCTGGACTTTGAAGTGTAGAGCTGCTTACCGGGCTTTATGTTTGTCCTGCACTGGGGCAATTCCCTGCCTGTCGCTTTAATCTCACATATGGTCTTTATAGAGTTACTTCTCTTTGATCCGAGTGCCTAGTCAAAGTTCAGGACTCAGGAGGTGTTCTAGCTAGGAGGAGGATCAAGTGTGTGTTGAAAGGTAGAGAAGGAGGAGGATCAAGTGTGTGTTGAAAGGTAGAAAAGGAGGAGGATCAAGTGTGTGTTGAAAGGTAGAGAATTGCTGCATTCTTAGTGCCTTATTTTGTTTTCATGTGTCATCATTTTTTACTTCTATAAAAATAAATTTTTGAGGGGCCTCAAAAGCTGGAAGTGGCCTGGACCTCTCTGGACCTCTGAGCCTACATAGACGGGGAAGAATTAGATATTTATCAGGAAGTGTCAGTTTCACCACACATGTACAAACTGATGAAAAACAGTTTCATCAATAAAAATTACAGACAAGAAAAGAAAGAAAAATTCTGTTTGAAAACTTCTTTGATTTAAGGCTGTTTGCTTTGACGTGGTATGTGAACAATTTGTTATAATAGTTATAAAACTTTTTAAATCTCCATATGTCCTGTATTAAATAACTATTATCTGACTCCCTTATAATTTTCCAGAAAAAAATAAGTCAATAAAAATGGAAAAATGCTAAAAATAATTTATATTATCAGTAAATTATATAATTATTAATTATTATTAATGATTCTTCTACGTCTAAATATATAAAATTTTCTGAGCATGACAAATCCTGCCCCTAAGGCTGTCATCAGGCCGCACTGACTTCTGACCAGGCTTCAGCTGTTCCAGTATCTGTCCTCATTTCTTACTATTCCCATTTTAAAAAGAAAATAACTTCAGAATTCCCCTTTGATTGTGGATCTCAAGCTTGTAAGTTTGGCAATCTTTCTTTTGTTTTGTAAAAAGTGAGTTTAATTTCCAAGCGGATTTTCCCGAGCTCTTACAGATTCAAAAATGTAGTTCCTATTTCAATACATGACCTAAATGTATTCTTCTTTAGAAGAAAGGAAGCTAAAAGAACAGCACCACAGGGATACAGTACTTGTCCCGGTGCCATTCCAGTCAAGACAAAGCATACAATCATAGTTTGCAAAGTACTATGAATGGGAGGGTTTAAGATTTAAAGTTCATTGTGCATTATTTTGGGACACATAAATCTTACAAAAATAGGATCAGCTGTACTTTAAAGCAATCACAGAAGCAATATATTCATAGAAAGTCGGTAAGTGATACACAGACTCTTCATATCCCAGACTACATAAGTGACATTTCCTCTAGGTACCAATGGTAAGAGCCTCCATAAAACTGTGCCTAAGTGTTGGGGAAATTCAAAATTAATTACTCATTCAGCTCTAGATTCCATCAGACAGACAGGCCTGGTGTTTTGTGTTATTTATTCAGTGTTTCCAAAAGTTTCTCAGCATATTCCAAACTGTCAGCTGCTGCTGGTATATTTTTCCTTTCTATTTTCCTCGACTTTTCTTTGGAAAACTGAACCCCGAGAAAACTGTATTGATGCTAGTGGGAAAGAGCCAGTGTTTTAAGGAACTGGCTAAAACACTGAAATCTCCTTCCACTGAAGTCATATGCCTCCATTTGCCAAAATAGTGCAAAGTGTAGGTGTCCTGCTAGGGCCATCGCTAACCCTGTACGATCAGGTAGAAATATAAATAATCTCGTCCACTTTCAGCTTTTTCAGAGACTTAATCTTTTTTTTCTTGGATTTGTCTATAGTAATCTATCCACTATCACCTACAAGCAGGACCACTGTTCTGTAATTCCTCTGTATTTGGGGTTGAAGCTAGAAGCATCATGGAGGCCTATGCTTCTACAGAATGTAGTGGTGCACATCCTTTCCTTATGGATTGAGCCACCCAGAACATGTTATTTTTTCAATCCACACCCTCCATTAGCTCCCAGTTCTCCTCTGATGCCAATTCTAGGCTTTGGTCCTGATATTCAAAACTGATCGACTGATTAGGACCCAAATAGGTATCCCTGAACTAAAGTAACAGTTGCGTCCTCTGTGAAAATGCAGTTAACAAAACTCAAGATGAAATAAATAAGAGTGAAGAAAAAGGTCCACGGAGTTCATTTGTAAAACACAGTCCCAAATTCTGGCCAACTTCAGAGTGTGCTGGAAGATCCACCTATTTGCTAAAGCTTTCTCACTTTAACCAAGGTGTTAAAAACTAAGCTTATTAAAAATATGCATCGGTTTATTCAGCCTTTAAAGATGAGTGTAGAACATGCCATTACATCACTATGAACATCTGAATGCAGATTATGTTCACTTGTTCAGAATTTAGGGTAGGTTTTTCAAAGGGAAGTAAGGGAATTAGACCCCAAATACCATTGAAATGTAATAGGGTTTGGGCACCTAACTCCCTTAGGCTCCTTTCAGAATCCTAGACTCGTATGCTAGGGTGAATACCACTATAAGAAAGCAACTAGACCAGGTAGATGCAAAGATAGCAAAGACCACTTTCTAATCTAATCAATTTAAGGATTTTAAATAGGGCCTATCATCATGATATCTAAGCAAAGAGAGGAGATTCCACTTTGCTAGGGTCTGGATACATCCATTTTCTGCCCATTAAACTTTAGCATCCAGATTCTCCTGTGTTCTAATAGGGGTAAGCTAGCCATGTCCCTTATACCTGGCTGACCTCCCACTCTGTATAGGAGCCAGAAAGGATCTGCACAGAACTGTAACCCATGGTTTTCCCTCTATGCAGATAACTCCAAAGTGATCAGTTCTTGTGGGTTTCTAGCTGCTTTGCACCCATATCTCCCTTTCCAGCAATGGTAATGTCTCATATGGTAATGCACCCATATCTTCCTTTCCAGCAATGGTAATGTCATATAAGTCTGTCAAAAGTAAAATCACAGTTCACTCTCTTTCCACACATAGTTAGGCTACAGATTTCTTTGTGACATGTGCCTTCTATATTTCTATTTATTTAAATTCTTAATTCTGTGCCCTTCACTGTAGTTGCAAGAGACAGGGGAGGAAAAGTCTCCCTTGATAAATTTGCTCTTTGCCTACATAGTTGAATTGGGAGACAAAATTTAAGATCATCAATGCAGTTTTCCAAAAAAGTTTTGGATATTGTACCTTGGCAAAAGTCGATCTACGTTCGTCAATATAGGGTGAATGACAATAAAGTTAAGAAAATGAGGAATACTTGTAGCACCTAAAAAGACTAACCAGTAAAGTTACGTTAAATTTGGTCCATTAGAAAAAAAAACCTAGCATATGAAAGCAAAAAGTCTGATTACCATTTTCTTGATCTCATTTAAATTAGGACCTCCTTTCTATTTCCACAACTAGATACACATTTGAAAACGCTGCTTGATTTTGTAATGTCTGCCCATTCCTTCAGGGTTGCCTGGAAATATTTAGAGACTTGTAGACTATTAAGCTGAAGTCGTAAACTCTTCCTGTACAGCGTCAATTCCCAAGATTCATGCCTTCTATATTAACAATCCAATTTTTCAAAGTTCAAATTGCTGGTTACTCTGTTCTATCATGAACAAATTTAACAGCTGTATAGTTGGTCTCTCTGTCTGGGTCAGTTGTGTAAATCAGCAATAATATAGGACCTGGTTCAAATATTGATCTCTGTAGAGCCCCTTGGAACATTTCCTCTGACTGGGACTTTTAAGCCTGCTACTAGTGTTCATAGTTTGGTTAGCTCTCTGAAATATAGCCCGTCAGTATCACAATTCATGTAGTACCTTCGGCATCTTTGTCCTTTTCATGTTTTGTCTCACAAAGCGAACTGAAATCTTTTTGGAATTTATAATATTAGATTTTTTTTAGCAGTTTGACATTGAGTTTTGAGGATTATCTTTGCCTTTTTATGTATCCTTTATCTCTTAAATCAAGTGAAACTATTTGGAATGCAGGTATTTTGGATAGTACAGTGATTTGATGAGGACATAGTTCATTATAGGCTGCCATTAACAACCTGATTTTCCTCATTAAAAAAAAAAAGACAAAAACAAAAGTTTCTGTTCTTAAAACCCATGTTTAACAAAGCAGCTAATTAAGAGCTTACTTGTCAGTTATCTCCACACAGTTGCACAATGGCCTTCTCCCCAGTAAGGTTAATTTGGCCTTGCCAAATTTGGAGGTTACGGCACACAGGCAAGAGTAGGCAATGGGGGATACTACTCCACCTCAAAATCAAGTGGACTGAGATGGGATGGGTAATTTTCTGCTTCAACCTTCTTTGACCTCTAACATAAACTCATAGCAACATGCACATTTTAAAAACAACATCCCCAAACTGAAACATTATGAAAACAAAACACAATCTACATGCACAATTCTCCCCATCGAGAGAGGAGGAAAGACCGGGTGAATCACACATGAAAAGTGTTAGTTGTGTCATCTAAATGCACTATTGGAAGGTTTTCAAATTCTTAAGACTCTGCTCATCATCATAGGTGCTGAGTTTTTCTTTTCCCTGGGAATGCTCCACCCCTGCTCTTTCACAAGGCCCTGCTCCCATTCCACCCTCTCCCCCAATGCCTTGCCCTCGCTCCACCCCTTTCCTAAGGCCCCCACTTCTCAGTGCTCTGTGGCCCTTCCCCAAGACCGGCTCCCATCTGCCAGATAGCTGTGACTGGTGTGTCCTGAGCACCCACTATTTTTTTTCTGTGGGTGCTCCAGTCCAGAGCACCCACAGAGTCAGCCCCTACACTCATTACTGTAGTAAGTAACTTACATAGAATAGAATAATGAGGGTGGAAATGTAGTGAAATGTATTGAATATTTTAGCCCTTATGAATAACATTTCCAGCTTTAAATATAATCATTTCATAGAATCATAGGATTAGAAGAACTACAAAGGTCATCTAGTCTAACCCCCTGCCAATATGGAATGATTGCTGTATCTAAATTATCCAAGACAGACGGTGATCCAGCCCCCTTTTGAGAACCTCCAGTGAAAAAGCTTCCACAACCTGCCAAGGCAGCCTGTTCCATTGTCCTACCGTTTTTAACTTCTTACAATTAGGAATTTTTTTCCTGAAATTTAATCTAAATCTGCTCTGCTATAGTTTGAACCCACTGCCTCTGGTCCTGCTCTCTGTGGCAAAAGGAAGCAACTTTTCTCCATTTTTTTAATGGCAGCCCTTCAAGTATCTAAAGACCTCTATCACATCCCCATTAATCTCCTGTTTTTCAAATTAAAGTGGAAACATACCCAGTTCCTTCAACCTTGCCACTGCTTTCCCTCATCCATCAAATTAGTTACCCTAACAAAGAAGGAAATCAAGCTGGTTTGCCATGATTTATTGTTGGTAAATCCATGCTGGCTGCTAGTGATTACCCTTCATCCTCCAGGTATTTGCAAATTAGATATTTTGTACATGGCTCTAGTATGGTGGTGGGGAACCTGCAGACTGCAGGCTGCATACAGCCATCAAAGTAAGCTGATTGAGGACTGAAAGACATTTTGTGTACATTGACCGTCTGTATGGACGGCCCCTCTACAGCTCCCAGTGGCCGCGGTTCGCTGTTCTCAGCCAATGGGAGCTGCAAGAAGCGGCGGGACACGGGGATGTGCTTCCCAGATATCGAAGTCAGGCTGACTTTTCCTTTTTCCCATTTTTAAAGATGGGTACTATGTTAGCCCTTTTCCAGTCTTCCAGGACCTCTCCTGTTGTCCATGAGTTCGTAAATATTATTGCTAGTGGTTCCAAGATTTCTTCATCTAATTCTTTCAATACCCTCAAATGAATAGAATCCAGCCTTGCTGATTTGAATTAATTCAGATTGGTCAAAAGATCTCTGATGTGTTTTTTACTTATCCTGATCTGCATCCCTTCCCCTTTATTGTAACTTCGCTAACAACTTACAGCTGTTGTTTACAAATTGTGGTTTATAGAGCACTTTCTCATAATCCAGAGAATGAAACATTTTGAGAAGGAAGCAATAATCAGTTTGTCTCTGAGTCCACTGAGTGCAAAAGGGGGAATTTAGAACACCTGCTTTTCAATATAATAAACCCATCCATGTAAATGTAAAAATGCTGTTATATGCATTTTTTATCCTCCATCAGTGGTGCTGGAACATTTTTAATAGTGGGGGTGCTGAAAGCCATCCCCCTTACCCCATCTGCATCTCCCCCAGAGCTGGGGCCGGGAGCAGGACCATGTGTTCGGGAGGGCGGGAGGGATCCAGACAGGGGTAAAGGGGCTGAGTCTGGGGATGGCAGCTGGTGCCTCAAGTGCAGGACCAGGCATTGAGCCCAGGTGTGGGGTCCATAAAACCTGGGGGTACTGCAACACCTCCTGCACCCCTAGTTTCCATGCCTATATCCTCCATGACAGGTTTAATGATAACACACCCCCACGAACAGACAGAAATAGTTCATCTTTCTAGTCCTGAAACATTTAGGACTATAATATAGCTTGAGCAACTCAAATCACACATTCAAAAAATAATTGCCATTTTAAACTAAACCCAGACTGAACAGACCAATTACTGTAGTTGCATCATTGTACAATATTATGCTCCTTTATCTGCTGTAGTCGTGTGCATGACTCTTCTATCATAATTATAATCATATTACTTTTTCATTCTTACATGTCAACTGAAATTGTATAAAAATGGTTCCAACAATTTGAATAACTTGTGAAGTTTGGACTGGTTTTCTGTGGTCTCATTCTGAATATGAAAATCAATAGATAATAACTATTTTTCCCATCTGTAATTGCTGTGAGTGTTGAATTCTAATGTAGTGAACATTAAAATAAAGAGGCATTTACTTTGCTACTTTGAGTTACAGATGACAAAGAAATGTAGAAGAAAAAGAATGAAAAAGTCTAAAATTATGCAATGCAAGTTCTTGGCACCTGAAGGAAAGTGATAGTGTGTGATATCCCCACCTAATGTAATGAGTGATCGCTACCCAGTGCATCAAAGGAATGCAAACCTACCTATTTTCCCTACAAGTATGTCCTGAGGGAGTAGAAACTTCTTCCCATTCCCCATCTGACAATCATTAAAACTATATATGTGAACAAGAATCACTATGATTCAATATCAAATCTTATCTATATCCTACTGTATGACTGATGTCCAATATATTTTGCTTTCAGTTCTGAGAACTTCTGTGGTCAGTTGTGGGCAACTCACTATCAAAAAGATATTGATAAACTGAAACAAGAGTTCAGATAAGAGTTGCAAAAATTACCAGAGTGCTGGAGGGATTGATTTATGAGGGCATGTCTACACTAGCAACATACAGTAATTAAGTTGATTGTGCATGACCACACCACACTCCTTGTTGGTGGAGCACATCCTCACTGACAGCACTTGCATCGATGCAGAGAGGTTAGCTATCCCACAGTACAACTTGCTGGGGATGGGGGGTGGGAAGGGCTTGCAGTGCCTCATGGGAGAAAAACATTCTCACAGGGGTAACTGGCAAGACAGCTTGAACGTCCCATGAGTCCGTTTTCTCCCTCACCAATTTCATCTCAATCTAACAATATTTTGTGTCTTTTTTCCCCCAAAAGCCCAGCAAGCTCATGAATTCACCACCTGCAGAGAAGCATGGACCCCGCACAACTTTGCACTATTGTGGTGAGCACTGCAAACTCCATGTGCCTTTCCTATAGTATTTCCGGAGCCAATGAGAGGAATCACCATGCAGAACATGGCAACTTTCTTCACCCTGTTAGAAGCCAGGGAACTAAACAATTCCTTGTTGCTGTTGGCTGTCGCAGAGCAGCTGAACATGGTGCAGTACTGGTTCTGATCCGGAGAAACAAGCACTGACTGATTGGATCATGTCATTATGATGGTATGGGATGATGAGCAGTGGCTGCTTAACTTTTGTATGTTGAAGGCCACTTTTCTGGAACTATGTGCAGAGTTCGCCCCAGCCCTGCAGCACAGCAACATTAAAGTGAAACCTTCTCTGACAGTGGAGAAGCAAGTGGCAATTGCTGTGTGGAAGCTTGCATCACCAGACTGCTACTAGTCAGTCAGGAATCCATTTGGAGTCAGGAAATCCACTGACGGGGTTGCTGTGATCTAGGTATGCAGGGCCATTAATCACATTCTACTAAGAAGGGTTGTTACTCTGGGCAATGTGCAGGACATGCTCCATGGTTTTGCCACATTTGGATCCCCTAACTAATGGGGTGATAGATGGCACGCATGATGCCTATCTTGGCATCAGACTACTTTGCCACCCAATAAATAAATAGAAAGGGCTATTTGCTATGGTATTTGCTATCTATGCTATTTGCTATAGAAAGGGCTATTTGTTGCAAGCACTGGTGGATCACAAGGGCATTTTGCTGACATCAACATGGGATGGTCTGAGAAGGTGCACAACACACACATCTTTATGAAAATAGGCCTGTTCAAAAACCTGCAAGTAGGGATTTTTCTTTCTGGTCCGCAAAATCACCGTTGGAGCCGTTGAAATGCCAGTATAGAACCTGGAAGAACCATCTTACCTCTTATTTCCATGGATCATGAGGCTGTACACTGGACACCTGGAGAAGAGCAGGAATGCTTCAACAATAGTCTCAGCAAGTGCAGAATAACAGTTGAATGTCTGGTTGCATTTGGCCACTTGAAGAGTTGCTGGTGCAGTTTGTTCACTAGGTTAGACCTCAGTGGAAATTATATATATAACTAGCATAAGTGCCCGGCGTTGCTCGGGTCAGTCGGAGGTGGGGAGGGGGCAGACAGTTGACACCCCCTGACCAACCCCAACACCCACCCTTCACCCACCCTGACACCTTCCCACCCCCCCGACCAACCCCAAGACCCCCCGGCTCACTTACCCCCCCGACCAAACCCGACAACCCCACCTGACCCCCCAAAACAAACCCAACACCCCCACCTCACCCCCCGACCAAACCCGACACCCCCACCTCACCCCCTGAGCAAACCCGACACCCCCACCTCACCCCCCGACCGAACAGTGTATTTAATAATCTGTGTGCTACACAGTGCACCGTGAGCCGGGGGGGGGGGGGGTGTCGGGTTTGGTCGGGGGGTCAGGTGGGGGTGTTGGGTTTGCTTGGGGGGGTCAGGTGGGGTTGTCGGGTTTGGTCGGGGGGTAAGTGAGCCGGGGGGTGTAGGGTTTGGTCTGGGGGGGTGGGAAGGTGTTGGGGTGGGTGAGGGGTGAGTGTTGCGGTTGGTCAGGGGGTGTTGCGGTTGGTGGGGGGTTGAGGTGGGGGTGTCAGGTTTGCTTGGGGGGATGAGGTAGGGGTGTCGGGTTCGGTCGGGGGTAAGTGAGCCGGGGAGGTGTCGGGTTTGGTCTGGGGGGGTGGGAAGGTGTCGTGGTGGGTGAGGGGTGAGGGGTGGGTGTTGGGGTTGGTCAGGGGGTGTTGCGGTTGGTGGGGGGGTGAGGTGGCGGTGTCGGGTTTGGTCGGGGGGTAAGTGAGCCGGGGAGGGGGTGTCGGGTTTGGTCTGGGCACCCACCCCAACACCTTCCCCCCCCCAGACCAAACCCAACACCCACACCACACCCCTCACCCCCCCGACACCTTCCCACACCCCCAGACCAACCCCGACACCCCCCCGGCTCACTTACCCCCCGACCAAACCCGACACCCCCACCTCACCCCCCCAAGCAAACCCAACACCCCCACCTCACCCCCCCCCACCAACCGCAACACCCCCTGACCAACCCCAACATCCCCACCTCACCCCCCGACCGAACCCGACACCCCCACCTCACTTACCGTCCCACCAAACCCAACTCAGATCCGTCGCAGGGGGGGAGGGGGCCCAGAGCCGAGGGATTCCGGGGACCTTCGCAGGTGGGGGGGGGCACAGAGCTGATGGAGTCCGGGGTTGAGGTGGGAGGGGCAGAGAACTAAGGGCTCTCCGGGGTTCCGTTGGGAGGGGGAGGGGCAGAGAACTGAGGGCTCTCCGGGGTTCCGTTGGGAGGGGGGAGGGCCAGAGAACTGAGGGATCTCCGGGGTTCCGTTGGGAGGGGGGAGGGGCAGAGAATGGAGGGATCTCCGGGGTTCCGTTGGGAGGGGGGAGGGGCAGAGAACTGAGGGATCTCCGGGGTTCCGTTGGAGGAGGAGGGGTGAGCTGAGCGAGTGAGGTGTCTGTTGGAGGGGGGTATTATGACATCATCACCACCTAACCGCCCAGCCGATGTGATTGGCCCTGAAAGACTTTCACCCCTGGGGGGCGTCAGAGGTGAGATCCGAAAATTTTTCGACCCTTACCAGCATCTAGACCCCAAGACCCCTCACTGTACCAAATTTCAAGTCTCTGGCTCAAACGGTGCGGGAGGAGTTCGCAGTCATACGTACATACATACATACATACATACACACATACATACACCACTTGACTTTTATATATATAGATTTATCTAAAAACTAAAAACACCACAACCCTCATTTGAATAAATGGAGTTATCAGGAATTTTCACCTAATTAAAGTTCATACTAGAGCACCGCAATCTGGCTCAGTGTGTTACATGTCCCCCATTATGCCTGATTCAGAGAGGATTTGATGCTACTTCAGCTTCTACCTAGAGAATTTAATTCTTTAGCTCAAGCTTCAGGCTCTGAAGTCATTCTTGGTGATAATTAAGAGTATGGCCATTTTGCTGTCTGTCCATCTGTCTAAGAATTTGATACTGTTGTCCTTCACCATAGTATCTGAGCATCTTCCATGTAAAATAAAAAGCAATAACAGAGCCCCTAGTGGAATTCATTATTCAAATATCCATGAAAATATTTGCACAGGAGGAATGAAGGCCAAATTCTGCCTTTAGATATGTGGAAATAAGTCCCACTTCATGATTTAGCCCAACTTTTTTTTGACATGACATACTTTTCTAAAAAACGGAAGCAGGTCTTATTTATTAGTGTAATTTAGCCCTTCAATCCATTCTAACAATTTATTCTTTATGATAGACTCCTGGTTCAAATGTGTTTTTTGGTTTTTTTTTGAAAGACATGATTTAAGCTCCAACCATCTGGCTTTACTGTTTTCCTCAAATATCTATGTTAAAATGGTTCTGAGCTGCTCCTAAAAATCCCTTTTGTGCTCCAGATTATAAACCTGATTTAAACATTTAAGTTTTGTGACAACAAAACTAGCTGGTCATATCCTTGTCTTCATCTCCCAACTCTGTGAACACTCAAGGCATAGTGATTTGGAAATGTTCATCATTTTCTAATGGGAACACCTTCCAGAAAGTTTTACTCAGTTTCTCAGCCCAGTTTTTGTCCTCAATAAGGTTTCCCCTGCTTGATATTTTGGTAGTTCTATGGTAACCTTTCTGCTTGCATTTTTTTAATATATTTTGAAGACAATTCATTGTTCTTCCTAATATCTTCATGTACAAACCTCTCATACTTTTGCTTTAACTATTATTCAGCATGCTGCAAACAATTCATCGAGCCTAATCTTTACTTCTTCCTTTACCCAACTCTTCCATTTTTATAAAGGCTTTTCTCCTTTGACTAACAGACTTTTAATCTCTCTGGTAACCTAGGATCACTGTTTTTGTACCTACCATCTTTCTTGAAAACTGGGATAAATCTGCACTGTGTACTAAGTAGAATGATCTTGAATGCATATCTTGACCCTTAAAATAGTTTTTGCAGTTAATCTTTGAGTGCACCTATAACTATTTAAACAATTACTTTATCAAATTTTCAAATATTAAAGTTATTTTCTGACTGTTTTTGTTCAGTAACCAAAGACTCACATCACTGCATTATGCTACTGCCAAGTAGACCCAAAGATCTCTAATATATATATTTCAAAACCAGTGATAATTAGGTCCAGAAGTGTTTCTACCACATGATATAAAAAGCATTGCAATCTAATCTCTGCCAATTTAGGTGTAGATCACAAATTCTTCTGATCCTGTGACCAGATCAATATACATTTAGGCTACAAATGGTTTTACACAAGCTGCCAAAATGGGCACAAGTGAAGACGTTTTAAAATCCTAGTGAATGTCTAAAATCTGCAGAATAGACCTGTTAATCTCAACATTGCTATCAATAACGAGCAATTAATCTAGAGATATGGGTTGTTTTTAATATTATCATATTAACCCAGACTTTCCCAATCTTCAGAGTAAAACAATTGCTCCTGTTTTATTTTTCCAAAAGCCAGTAAACTCATATACATCTCCAGGAATAAAGGATACTATAAAACATTTTTTTCTGGTGGCCTCTGGAAGGCTTAAGCATCCAGAAAAAGAAAGCCATGCTATGCATCTTCATAACTGTTTCTTACAGGCATAATAGGATATAACTAAGTGATCACAGCATCTGTTCCAGCATACTTAAGGTCAAACTTTTATAATACTAAATGAGTAGTTTAGGTTTTCAGTTTCTAGGAAGCAATATTATTTAGAATGAAGATCAGGACTGTACTAAACATTGCAACTAATTTGAAAATTGAGATTTAGACATTCAGAAATGATTCTGAACTATTTTGACTATTATAGTGAGTATTTTTATGTTGCAACCATGCTTTAAGTTAAAAGGTATATTTAGTTATTTTTAGTGCTTAAATATGTTGAGCAAGATCCTCAACTGATATAAATTGGCACACCTCCATTCTCTTTCACTGCATCTGTTGTTTGAAGGGGCACTTTATTTTGAAGCAACATATGATCTTGTGTTACTTTATATACATAACACCCTCATTGAGCCAACATATATGCATGATATGAATAGGACAAGGAGCCCTACTTTTAAAAAATGAACTAAATTCAATTCGGGGACATCAAATCTTCCAAAAAGTAATGAAGAAGAAATATCAAATACATGTATTTAAATGCCCTCTCCTCAGTGCAATACATGGCAAATTGAAGTACAACATGCAAATTTAATTATTCTCATATATGTAGACAATGGACTTTGTGTGACATTAGTCATCATGAACATTTGAGTATATCATGAACATGGGAATTGACTTATGCTACTATTATGTATGTGATAGATTTCACATTCCAATGTGGGATGCATCCTCCAAAAGAGAAAAAGGCCTGCAAACTAAAAGGCTGCGTGGATCAGTGATTTCAGTGAGCCAGTTACTGAAAATAAGTTTTTTTTAAAAAAAGAATGAAAAGACAAACTTCTGGATATAAACATTATTCTCACCCAGGGGCAGAATTCTGTGGCCTCTCAGTAGCCCCTTTTCACACAGTAGCCCTTAAACAATGCAATGGCAACAACTGCATCAAAGAACCAAACACTGTTTCTAAGAGTAAATAAGTCATATGACACCATAAATATTTACATTGGCTTTGAGGTCTGGGAACAAAGGGAAAGGTAGATAAGAATACAAAGTTTATATGCACTGAAACTTTATTTTATTCCTTTTAAAGAGTTCAGGTCTCTATTTTTACCATTTCTTGTGTTTGGATTGAAAAAAAAATATGCCTACTTTAGAGAGGCACATGTATGATATCCTATGAAAAACAAGATCATCATTCCAAGTGAGGTGACTACTGGATACAGTTCAAGTCTCTGCATATAATTTGGCAGAAGCAGGGACTTAAATCTGAACTGGCTTTGAATGCTGCCTTCCTGGAGTTGTGGAGGCAAAGAACTTTATTAGTGTTGACACCTAGAGTATATGAAAGGGTTACTTTTTAGTGGGGTTGGGCTTGATAGCCCTTGGGATACCTTCCAGTTTGTCTTATTTTCCCACAGCTCATGTTTCAGAGCTTCTGCCCATCACCTGCAGGGGTCAGGAATGGATTTGATTTTTTCCCAAAAATGTATTCAGATTTGGGGGTTTTGTGTTACTCTTTCCTTTGAACCCTTAGGGATACTCCTAGCTGGAGATGGGACACTGGACAGAAAGGGCAATGCTCTGAGGTGGTACTGATAACTGCATTTATAATGTAAGAACCAATAAATGATCCTCTTCTTCACATCGTCACCCTCCATCTCTTAATTTAAAGAAGTTTGCTCAGATGAGTAAAATTGCCATAATCTTTGTGAGGTCATCAACTCATTGTCAAAGTGAAGATGGCCTCACATCTTAATTACATTTTAGCTGTAATTCTTTTAATATTTTTAAGCAATCTTTTAAGATAATGACTGGTGTACTTATTTTCTCTGGCTCCTATTAAAGTAAAATGTGATGTAACCATTCCAAGTTGGAGGGCCCAGATCCATGTGGGTCTGCATGCCACAATTAAAAAAAAATGGAGCCCAAAAGTAAGGTTCCTATGTCTGTATTTAAGTGCCTAAATAAACATCCTGATTTCAAAAGTTCTCAGTATGAGCACCTACCTGCTTTGAGAATCAGTCTACTTATTTAAGTGTCTACATATTGACAGAGGAATATAACTCTAATTTAAAAGATTATTTTTGAAAAAAAAACAACCATCATATATGTAGACCATACATACAAATGGCACAGTTAGAGCTAGAGACAGGTGAATTCAAGGAGTGGAAAGAGAAAGGAGGAGGAGGAGGAGGGGTCATGGTGGTGGTGGGAGGGATTGTCAAATACTTGGAATAAATCTCAACAATTTGTTTTGCTGATATTCCCAACTCCTTTTATTTGTTTATTTGTCAACATTTTCACTTGCAACAATGTTCAAGTAGTAAAAGTCAAATATACAAGCTCAACTTCTTTTGTGTCCATAGGGAAACCAGGCATATTGCAAATAAATGGTTCCCTTTCAAGTGAACGATAGGCTTTGGTGTCTGTTTCACCAAATTAACCATGTAAAAGATATAAATTAACGGGATAATATTGCCAGCTTCCATGATTCCTGCACTATGTCACATTGATCTGTACTCAATGTAGGCTATGGTTTCTTAGTAAGCGGTGGCATTTTCCCACAATTAATGGAAGTAACAAGTGATATTAGCCCACAGGAACAAGATTGTCTTATCTCCCTCATAGCATGCAAGAGGTGTCATCACTTCACTTAACTTCAAGGTAATTAGCTTTAATTTGCTTGTCGATTTGATAGTGTATCTTAATCTTTCATAACATAGGGCTCCTAATGAGAACAAAATTAAAGAATTCTCTAAATTGGAAATTTTGATTGTGATTATATTATGATATCGTTAATTATATTTCAGAGAACGTGCTTTAATGTGTATAGCAGATCAATAACACCTTAGGAATCCTAGGGGACATTTTCTGGGGACTTAGGATAGGATAGAATATGTTCTCAAGGCTGGAGATAGTTATTGCTCTTATAAAATTGTCACCTGCTCCAATGCCCACTGAATTCAGTACAAAGAATCCCATTGTCTTCAATGGGTGGTGGATCAGGTTTTTAGAAAACAAAACTTCACCACAGAATTAGCAACATTGTCAGTAAGTATAGGGGATTTTCAGTAACTCTTTATGATAATGTTAAGACAGCAGGCCCGTATCAGTAGGTTAGTGAACATTACTTTTCAAGAAAGTAAGTTTGGAAAAAAAAAAAAGCAAATAGCTCCCCTCCCCCCAAATATTAGACACTCAAGAATTCAGGTTAGACTTACAAGAAACTTAATGGAAGAGAAATTCATAGTTCTGGTAGCCAAACTACCTGAGATCTTTGCCCATAGTCTGATTTGAGAAAATTAGGAACTGATGTTACTTTACCCATGCATGCAAACAGTTTCACTTTCTCAGGGACCACAAAAAGTAGCAGGCCTACATTTTATCACTTTTAAAATTATTTTTATTACAGTAATACGTAGGGGCCTCCCCATCAGGGAAATCAAAGAGTTGGTCCTTTAACTATATATAACTTTATGATTTACAGTGGAAGGGTTAGACAAACTTAGTAAGACTTGTAGTGAGATGGAGTGCGCCTTCAAGAAACATGGAAAGGTTTGCAGTGGGTTTCAGATCTCACTGATTTTCTTGAAGTTTACTAGGGGAGGGGGAGAGCAGTGAACCCCTATTCTTCTCTCTCCTCCGGTATTCACCTTCTTCCACACCCTACTGCTCCCTTCTTCACTTCCCCATCTTCACTCTGTTTGTACCTCCATTTCCTCCTCCTCCACTGCCCTCTAAAGCTCAATACTTTCTTTTATATTAAGAATCAGAGAGGTAGCCGTGTTAGTCTGGAATAGCAGAGGTAACAAAGAGTCCCGTGGCACCTTAAAGACTAACTAAGGTATTGAAGCATAAGCTTTCGTGGGCTAATACCCACTTGGTCGGATGCCACGAAAGTTTATGTTTCAATACTTTAATTAGTCTTCAAGGTGCCACAGGACTCTTTGTTACCTTTTCATTTATTTGGGAGACAAAGGCCAGATCTTCAGCTGGTGTAAATCAGCAGAACTCATTTACCTTTAATGGAGCTATGCTGACAAACACAAGCTGAGGATCTGACCCTTTTTTAATAGGCTGATTTATTTTCATACCATACTTCTATTGACTCAAATAATTCCTCTGGTAATATATCTTGATTATGGGCAGAAAAGTTCTATACAGTTGGGGTACCAATTACTTGTAATGTGCTGGGAATTTTTTTAGCGTGGTAATGAAACAGTGACAAGAGTCACTATTACTGAACTGTTTTTTATTTCCTGTGTTTTCAGTGGTTGTGTTATTTTTAGGAGGCCACCATGATTTTTAGTTCTCATTACATGTGCCTATTGTAAATTTAATTTCTGCACCAATTTTATTTTAAAGAAATCTCCTGGATTTTTTTTCTGGTCTTTTTTTCTTGTTTTGGCTAAAAAATGTCAAAAAACATTTATAGCAGATTTACTTTTATACAATGAGTAGGGCCACTACTCTAACTTGGTCATATACCATATGATCATGGAGCCCCATAAGGGATTCAAATTCAGATCCCAAGTATAGCCATTGATCCCAGGCCAGTAAGGACTGTCTTAGGTGCAGAGATTGATCACTTAACTCAAAGCTAAAGATGGAGGAAGGCCTCCCTTGCAGCCTCATTCTTTGGGTATGTCTATCCTTCAAAGTGGAGGTATAATTTCCAGCTTGAGTAGACATACCTTTGTTAGTTCTGGTCAAGCAAGAGTGCTAAACATAGCTGCAGTGGCATGAGCAACGGGGTGGGGTGGGGATGAAGGGCAAGGGGCTACCCCCTGCCCCTGAATCATAGTTGCCCAAAACTTTAGGTACAGACTTAAGGCTATCTAGCCCCTAGCACAGCTCTATTTTTAGCACACTAACTCAATCAGAGCTAGAATTGTTATGGCTCCTGGAGCAGGAATTCACACATCAAGCTCAAAGTGTACATATAGTCTTTGAATGACCTTATTTAGCTAACAGATGAATTGACATTTCTGTGCCTCAGAGTCAGATATGATCTGTCCTCTTGAGCAGGAAAAATGGCTAACAGAGATGGTGCAGATGGTGCGAAACTGAAAATGGATGGGATCTACCTATATCTCATTCACTTATCTACCCATAGTCTTATATCATCACCCATCTGTACAGTATCCCACATTCCAAGAGATAATCAAAATCACAATAGTCCAATATTCCTCTGCTGTTGCCCCATTCAGGGCTTGGGGAAGTTTTGTTTGTTTAATTTGTTTCCTTTTCTCTCCTCCCACTTCTACTAACTCCTTTCTCTTCTTCTCCTTTTTCTTGGCTTCAACTCATTTTCCTTCTTTACTTTTCTTTGCTATTTTCAGTTGTACCTAAACAGTTGGGCCCAGATCCTTATAAGGTATTTAGGCATGATTTCAATGGGTATTAAGCACCTAAATACCTTTGAGGATCTGGTCCTTGAACAGGGACAAATAAGTGAGTTTTACAATGTGTCTGAAAGCAGTGAGAACAGTTACTGTTCTTATCTCCTCTGGTCATGAATCCAAAGTCATGGATCCAAACTCAATTTCCCACATCTCATGAGCTGCACTATTGAGGATAGTTTCTGAAGCACACAGGTGTTTAGGAAGGTCATTTTTCTGAGAAGATGCATTATTTTAAGTATCATAGCCCAATTGTATGGAGATCCTTAAATATTAACAGTGTGACCTTGCATTTGTCATTGTACCCTATTGAGAGCCTGCAAAGGGTGAGGACCACACAGGGGTTACGTATTGAGCATCTGATATAGCTGACAAGGCTGCATGCCGCTTTCTGAACTGAAAAATTGGAGGAGCTCAATGGACTAACATTCCTTAGTGACAGGATAGGGGAAATTTATATCACAACCAGTTATCAGTATTTTTCTTCACTCATGGTGCGTAAGCGCAGGCAATAAAGTCAGGTTATTATATTTTATACCGGGGTAGGCAACCTATGTCATGGGTGCCAAAGGCGGCAAGTGAGCTGATTTTGAATGGCACTCACACTTCCCGGGTCCTGGCCACTGGTCTGTGGGGCTCTGCATTTTAATGTAATTTTAAATGAAGCTTCTTAAACATTTAAAAAATCTTATTTACTTTACATACAACAATAGTTTAGTTCTATATTATAGACTTATAGAAAAGACCTTCTAAAAAGGTTAAAATGTGTTACCGGCATGGAAAACCTTAAATTAGAAGAGATAAATGAAGACTCAGCACACCACTTCACCGGGGTTGCCGACTCCAGCTCTATACCAATATATCTTTGAGTATCTGCTCCTTTATGCACTGAAAAACATGTACTTTGCAGCGAGCAAAGATTGCTTCTTATTATGTGTTGTGAACATTCATTCCTCTCAAAACTTTATTTAAGTTTTTAATTGTTCCTTTCAGCTGTGTATCAGGCGCAGTCACACTTAAAATTATTTAATTACCTATTTTATTTGGGTTTAGTGTGAGCTATTTTCTTATTTTCTAGTTCACTGAAGTGTAAATAAGTTTAAGGAACATGATGTTTTCTGATGTCATGATTGAGGTTCATCGTTTCATTGTGTTCTCTTTTTCATTTTTATATGCAGACAGTTTTCTTGGCTTGACTCTATTTGCCCAGATACTCGTGTTAAAAAACAAAAATATTAATATTAGGTACTGAGTTGGACATTGTGTTCAGAATATATTTCTTTTGGTATGTGGTTTTATTAATTTGTGAACATTAATTTGTTTACTTGGACATAAAGCTTCCTTCTCCTCCCTATAAATCCAGAACCAGTCATTTTTTTTAGTAGCTTTCTGATACTTCATTTACTTTATCTTATTATCTACCCTATTTAGGTTCTCTTATCCACTGTGAGGCGCTAATGAGCAACTGAGACATATTATGAAGAGGTATTCACCTATCCATAGTTATATTTGCAACAGCTTCACTTATTTTTGTCTGAAAAAATAATCTGGAGTGAAAACGGACAAATTTACTGTGATAGTAAGAATTTCCAATCACTTAAAAATTGCTTCCATATTAATTTTGGAATTTTGACTCTCATCTAGTTCAAAATCAATTGTTGCTATTCTATTCAAATTTCCCAGATATAAAAATCACCTCAAAAACTCATGCACTGGTTACATTTGAAGAAAACATGTTGCATCAAAAAAAATATAAGTTGTTACTGAATTTTGTTGGGAATGGATTTGAACCCAGTCCTGAACATGTGATTTACATCAGGTATTATGGGATTATTGATATCAATGAGATTTTTTTTTACTATTGTCTTCAGTGCAAACAGCATCAAGCCCTCCAGCCTCAATTTTTAGCTATGCCTATTTAGCACTGGGAAACGGTTGGGCAGGAGCCATTTGCTAGAGTTGCTAGATTAGGTCTGCTACAAACTACACCCAGCAGGCTATAGTCCACAATCCCTGGTATAAGAAGTGCACATTGACTATGTTCTTACTGC
Source organism: Sternotherus odoratus (assembly GCA_032164245.1). Taxonomy (NCBI): domain Eukaryota; kingdom Metazoa; phylum Chordata; order Testudines; family Kinosternidae; genus Sternotherus; species Sternotherus odoratus. The sequence goes on from JAVMKO010000003.1 coordinate 62,109,456, forward strand.
CCCTAGCATGCCGTGACACATCTATTACACTGTCTCTGTGCCAGCTGGACATTATCCTACATGATAGAGATCACCACTTTAGAATATCTGGTCACTTTCTGCCCCCTTTTTGCCATGGAATCCACCCAAGAGAAGAGAAGCAGGGGATCAGGACAGAGTCTTCAATGTACATGTTAGCATTTGCTCTTCACTGGCTCAGTGCAGTTTAGAAATAGTGCAATGCTCTGTAGACACATTAAAACTAAGAGCTCCAGAGGTAGAGATCTACACTTTCAGAGCAGTAAAAATAAGGCTTTAATTCCAGATTTGTACTTCTGGTTTACATAGACAGTCAGTGTAGCAGTTGTTCCATAATGATGGTTGCAAACAGCATCCAATTATTAATTGATTTCCCCAGGTAATGCCAAAAATGAAACTTCAGGCTTTAAAATTTTAGGGTTAAGTGTCAGTAGTAACTAGAACATAATCTCAGCTTTTTAGGTAAATAGAGTGAGTATTTAAAAAATGGACAAAAAGGCTCCTTTCAGATTTTTTTAAATATTTCTGGCTAACAATATGATATTATACCACTAATTTTGCTATATAGGTAGACTCTTGACATTGCTCATGTAAGAGGTAGCTTTCCGGAGCTGGAATAGTGGAACAATCATGAAATAGCCATTACTTGACAACTATGCACCAATCTTTGTCATTGAGGCTCATGGAGAAAATTTAAAACTGATCTTCAAAGACATTTTTTTCTGTGATGGGCCTTCATTTTGCTGCAAACAGTAGAGTCTTGTTGGATGGTGCTCAACAATGAACTCTCTTTACTGTGCAGAGTTGAGTGCACAACAGATTCTATAGTATTGAAATTGGGATGCAGAACTATTACTAAGGAAAATTTGCCTGAGCTGAAAGCTTTTGAGATGTTGCCTATGTTTGGGGTGATGAGAAGCTAAGACTGTTCATACAGGAATGACTTTGGGTTTCTGTGATTGTGTCAATTGGTGCATCAAACCCTGAACATTTTTATTTTGGTGTGTCAATATACTCTTACGGCTTTTTGCAAAGATCACAGGAGGCTTTTTGAGAAATCTTTATTCATATCATAAGATGTGAACCAAGGAAAGAGGTCCTCTGGTGCCAGCAATGCTTATTGACTGCATCCAAAGTCAGTTGTCAAAGTGACAAAAACTGCTTTATAGTGGGGGAAAAACCAAAACCAAAACACCAACCTATTCTGTGCCTGAAAAAAATGTGTGCTGCTGTCACATAGGTGCATTGGATGAAAATAATATCTTCCCAGCCCTGAGTTCCCTTTGGACTTTTATTTGATAAAGGCTAGAGGGGAGGATAAAAGAACTTCCTCTTCTGTTATTGTGACCTAAAGGTCTCTGAATGAAATAATCCTGTTGGGGTTATGAACCGTGTTTCCATTCAGGATGCACTATACTGGAGTTTTATTGCTTAGTAGAGCATCTAACAGTAGTATTTCCATGTTTTACAATTGTATTGCAACTCCGTCACTAGAAATACAATGGAGTATTTAACTCTTGCAGCTTCGTATACACAATACTACAATTAAAGTCAATGCAACTCTATCTGTAACCACTGTCTTTCAGGAATGCAGAACTCATTTAACATATGAGAAGTGGCACAGAAGCACTAGTCCAAGAGTTCATTATTTTGCCAATTAAAACAAAATCCATTTGGTCATTTTGAAATAATAATTAAAACAAACTAGCCCTTTTTCAATCTTCCAGAGCTGAACTTTGAACTTCTTGAGTCATCATCACAATAGAGATTTTCAGTGGCACCTTAAAGACTAATGGATTTAGTTGGGCATAAGCTTTTGTGGGTAAAAAACCCACTTCTTCAGATGCATGGAGTGAAAATATATATTGGCACATGAATTGATGGGAGTTACCTTACAAGTGGAGAACCAATGTTGAAGGCTAATTTAGTCAGGGTGGATGTGGTCCACTCCCAGTAATTGATGAGGAGGTGTCAATACCAAAAGAGGGGAAATTGCTTTTGTAGTGAGTCAATCACTCCTAGTCCCTATTCAACCCCAATTTGATGTTACTGAGTTTGAAATGAATTGTAGTTCAGTAGTTTGTCTTTGAAGTCTGTTTGTGAAGGGTTTTTTGGTAGTTGTTGAAGGTCGACTACTTTTAAAATCTGTTCTTGAATGTACAGGGAGATTGAAGTGGTCCCCTACTGGCTTTTCTATGTTACCATTCCTGATGTTTGATTTGTGTCCATTTATCCTTTCACATAGAGACTGTCTGGTATGGCCAATGTACATGGCAGGGGGTATGGCATAAGGTTAAAAATCCATTGCAATCAACATACTACATTAACTATGGTGAGAGATTGTGCCACACACTCTCAAAGAAACCGAGGAACCAGATCTGCATCCTATAGAGCAAACAGGAGAAGATCAAGAATGAGCTCTCAACACTGGAGAGTCCTATACAAAACCAACCTTTCACAAAAACTTCCATGTGGCTGGACTTTACAGAAACAAGGCAAGACATTTACAATGCACACTTTACTTCTCTACAGGGGAAAAAGGCCAATAAACTATTTAAACACCTACATGTCATAGGGGGCTACAACAGTGGCACCCTTAACTCACCCATATTGTTAATCTGTACAACCACACACTGCCTCTTATGCATGGTGCACTCCTCCCAATCCTGTTTGCCAAGTTACTTCCCTTACCTCATTCAGATTTCTCCTATAAACTTGATTCTATCATTTCTTGCCTCCGAGAACTAAGATTTTTTTAAATAAATTATAAATTAATATAATCATAATGATGTGTACCTGCCTTACAGAGTAACCATTTAGTATTATTTTTACTAAAAACCATAGAAATTGCTATACCAGATCATTAGTGGTCCATCTAGACAAGTACCAGAAGCATGAAATAAGAGGATAAGTAACCTTTCATTGGACAGTTATGGAATAACCTGTTGATGAATAAAGATTCTTACAAACCCTCATTGGTTGGAGTTTGGCTTGTGCCCTGTCCTTTTCCTTTCAATTCCTTAAAAAACCATTGCAAGGGCATGTTTGTGTTGTTGATCCTCTATTATCTTTTCTCCTTTATTTTGCCTGCTTATGAGCCTCAATGCATCATGTTAAATTCAAATTGGAATAGGGACCATGCCACTGGTTCTGTTTGTGAGATGTCTGGCATATGTTTGTACAATCATGATAATAGTGATGATAATTCCTTATATCATAAAAGCTGCCCTAGAGTTTTCTTAGCTCTGAAGAAGAAAAAGACAAAACCATTTCAGCTAGACAGGTGAGTTAATTACAGTTGATGAAGACATTGAGACTTTCATGATCACCACAGCAATGACATTCAGATCTTCAGAAAATTGATATAAAATATAATGCAAATGTTCAGTATGAATTTTGCTAATCACAAAATGAAAGTTGTTTACCAACTACTGCTCTATATTATCATGTCCTTTCAAATTGACAACTCAAAAAACAATACAAAATTAGATGCAGGTCTCCATAAAATGTCTAGGGTAGGGTGGAAACATTTGCGCTATATACTCATTGCACTGACTTTTTGTTTTTAATGAATACATTCCCTTGTAACTCTAAACTACATGTACAATATGCATAGTACTCCCTGCTATATTTATATAGCAGCAAAGGCAGCAGCAACCCTCAGTAGAGAGACATATCTGTGTTTAGCTTTAGGATGTGGGTGGGTGAGTGTTATTTTTCTAGTTAATCCAGTCATGACCCATTGTTATTGTGAAATGCAAATTTTGGAGTGTTCATACTGCTCTGTCTGCTGAAAGCAGTATGGCATCCACTGGCCCAAAATGCGTGACACAACTGTCTGCCGCACCTTGCACGGAGGAAGGGGCGAGTGACGATAAGCACAAACGAAAACCCACAATACTATTTTTGCACCCATCATGCAATGCCAGTTTTACCCAGAATTCAAAAGGGCTGTGGGGACCGAGGGAACTATGGGATACCTACCCACAGTGCGCCGCTGTGAGAGTCGACGCTAGCCATAGTACTATCAATGCAATCTTCCAAATTAGCCCGCTTACTGGGGACACACACAATCGAATATATACCATAGGTTTTCTTAATTTGAACTCTAGAAAGTCAATGTTATTTCGTAGTGTAGACAAGCCTTAGAGAGTCATAAAATAACTCCTCATGCAAATTCCAACTGTTGATTTTGCTGACTCATTCTAATTCTATTTCTTTATTCATGATCATTGTCATTGTACTTTTCATATTATATGGCACACTTAGAGTTTTCTTTCCCCTATTGACTTTTTTAATTATTTTAATTCCTCATTTTATATTTGTATTTGGTTTTCTTCTTCTAATCCCATCTGCTGCAATATTTCCCTGTTAAGTCAAAAGCTGCCAGTGGCATTCCACCTCATATATAATGTAATCCATAAACTTGTCTTGGATTTATTATTCCCTGTCATTCATAACTAATGTTACACATATTTATGTTGCATTTCTTATCCATGCTTCTAAAGATGTATCATTATTTAACTGCATTGATTGAATTGGTAGTATCTTTGCCATTTAGCCCTTGGAAGAGCTACATTTTTCCTTGTGTATAATATGATTACATTCTTCTTCAAATGATTTAGAGTTACTGCTCTCTGTCATCCATTTGTAACAAGCCCCACTCTTCTCTTTGCTTCTTGTTCACTCTATTTCATTTTCTGAACCAAGTTTCCACAAACCCTTTTCTGCTGCCTCATCACAAAAAAAGATATATTGGCATTAGAAAAGGTTCAGAGAAGGGCAACTAAAATGATTAGGGGTTTGGAACGGGTCCCATATGAGGAGAGATTAAAGAGGCTAGGACTTTTCAGCTTGGAAAAGAGGTGACTAAGGGGGATATGATACAGGTATGTAAAATCATGAGTGGTGTAGAGAAAGTGAATAAGGAAAAGTTATTTACATGCTCCCATTATATAATAACTATAGGCCAACAAATGAAATTAATGGGCATCAGGTTTAAAACAAATAAAAGAAAGTTCTTCACACAGTGCACAGTCAATCTGTGGAACTCCTGGCCTGAGGAGGTTGTGAAGGCTAGGACTATAACAGGGTTTAAAAGAGAACTGGATAAATTCAAGTCCATTAATGGCTATTAGCCAGGATGGGTAAGAAATGGTGTCCCTAGCCTCTGTTTGTCAGACGGTGGGGATGGATGGCAGGAAAAAGATCAATTGATCATTACCTGTTAGATTCACTCCCTCTGGGGCACCTGGCATTGGCTACTGGCAGTAGACAGGATACTGGGCTGGATGGACCTTTGGTCTGACTCAGTATGGCCATTCTTATGTTCTCCAAATTAGCAGACACGCTTGTGTAATTTTACTAGCATTCCACTGAAATCAACTAAGTATCATATTGTACTAATACCTGGTCTTTTCTTCACAGCAGGGATGTTTGAAGTTCAGTAGCAATTAAGAGTTAACAATATATATATAAAAATTATTTGAGTGTAAGATGTAGCCTGACTACTTTGGGGATCACGATGGATAATCAGCTAAACACGAGCTCCCATATGGCCACAAGAGCTAATACAATCTTGGGATATATAAACAGGGAAATCTTGGGTAGAAGTGGAGAGGTTATTTTACTTCTGTGTTTGCACTGGTATGACTGCTACTGAAATACGTGGTCCATTTCTAGTGCCCACAGTTCAAGAAGGATGTTGATAAACGTAGGTTCAGAGAAGAGCCATGAGAATGATAAGAAGATTAGAAAACATCCTTATAGTGATAGACTCAAAGAGCTCAATCTATTTATCTTAATAAAGAAAAGGTTAAGGGATGACTTGATTACATCTATAAGTATCCATATGAGGAAAAAAGATTTAATAATGGGCTCTTCAATCTAGCAGACAAAGATTTAACACTATCCAATGACTGGAAGTTGAAGCTAGACAAATTTAGATGGAAATGAACCATTAAAAAAATTACACTGTGAGTAATTAACATATAGTGTGGTTATGGTGGATATTTATCACTTACATTTTTAAAATCAAGCCAGGATATTTCTCTTAAAGATTTGCTCTGGGAATTATTTGGGGAATTTTTATAGCCTGTGCTATATAGGCCAGACTAGATGATCACAATGGTTCCTTTTGGCCTTAGAATCAATGAATTTCATTATTGAATCTATCAATCTATTAATGATCTCCCACTGACTGGATATGTCAGGATTATAAAGCCTTTTCAGGTACCAAGTCTTCTATGCCACATCAAAAGAATTTTTGCTCACCTTCAAAATGTTTTTTTTTCCTCCTCTGAAAAGCGAAGCTGTAAAAATGTCATCCTTAGGGCCCCTATTTATTCGCTTTTGATAATGTCCATATTAAACGTGCTCTGTTTACAAGTAAAACTATATTTAGTTTTCCATCAGCCAACTCTGTGAACTCAACCTGTGCTCTGTGTGTTAAGCTTAGGTGTATTCATCTTACACAATATTGCCAATAATAAAAGTTCTGCGATTGAAATTCTCCCACTTTTCAAATCTGTCTTTCCATGCTCTCAGTGACATCTGTGGAACTCCCTTGCCTTCAACATAGTAAAAAATATTTTCATAATGAGGAAGATAAAATAGGATCCCCAGTACTTTCTCCCTTAGTTGCCTTTGCTTTACAAGAGTAACAGGAGTAAAAGACAGTTTTTTTTTTTGTTTTTGTTCATTTGTTTTGTGCATCAAAAGCAGCACACATGACTATGAGATTACAAAAGGAGCAGAGCCGTTATGCTGAAATGTGCCTTTCTTGCAGGGTTGCATTTCAGAGTTGAACTACACTTAAAACATTCCCATACAAAATCTAAGTATTTCCAATTTGAATAATTTTTAAACATTCTGTCATTGGATCAAAGATTATCAAAGTGCATGTGAATGAGGGCTGTTATTTCAATCCTCCAAAATCTTCCCCTCCTGTTCTATCTCTCCATATGCACTCCTGCCGCTGTCATCCTCCTACTTGCTGCCTTCTTTCCAAACTCTCTTCCTCTCTCTCTCTTCTGCCCTCCTCCTCCAATCTTCATGATGTGACACTCAGCCTGTGGTGGGGACTGGCCCTAAGGAGCTGACTGGATTCACCACATGAAATTTTCCTGCTACCTTCTCCTGCAGATTCCTCAGGATCTGAACATACTGGGGACAAAACCCCTTGTTTAGTTTCTGATGGTGGGGAAAGCTCTTTCTTCCCCCATCTTAAATAGGTAGGGAAAATTGGGTGAAAACTCTGCTAGAACCTCACAGAGCTCCCCTGAGCCCTCTAGTTTTCTAAAAGGAACCGGCCATCTGGCACTATGCATATAACCCTGGCGCCATCTTTCTTGCCCTAATTCCTTGATATTTCAGTTCCAATCTTTGCTATATTACAGCATTAATTGACTGTTTGAGCCAGAATTTTAAAGGTATTTAGGTCCCTAATGATGCAAAGAGGTGACTACTGGGATTTTCAAAATCACCTAGGACTGAGATCCTCAAGGGTAATTAGGTGCCTATCTCCTATTGATTTCAGTGGGAACTCCCACCTAAATATCTTTGAAGATGTGGGCGCTGGTGCCTAACTCACACTGAAATGCTTATCTAGAACTTTGAGGATACTACCCAAAATCCAGGCTGATTGGGTATTTCCATGCTCAGGTATTCAGAGTAGGACACATATTTAGAAAATATTAGTGGTCACATTTACGCTAATGAGTATTTCCATATGCAGCAATTTATTTTAGTATTGAATATTCAGCATAAATGCACATGAATCATTTGTGGCTTGGCTGTCAAAAATAAACATCTGAAGCCTGTGTTTGAAAGCATGAGCATTGCTGTTTTCCCCATCCTACCGTTTGGTTTCCACAGAAAATTTGCATTTGTCCAAACCCTGTGTTTTCTACTTTGCAAAGTGACATCTTACTGATTTATTTTATCATATTTTCAAGAGACATTAAGCAGTTCAATGATTACATTAATTTTTCATAATGCCACTTTCACTTTCATATATATTGCTTGTCAACATAATTACTTTTTATAATCAAATGAAAATATTTACATGTGCTTTAAAACTCACCTGTATCTTAACCTAATTTACTTTTTAAAAATTAAATCTAATCACAAATTTCATTCAGAAATTAACTTTTTTATTTATTTAAGTGGCCTAACCACATTTAACAGATATGTGGGGGATGTCATGCTATAAAACTATGCCAGGTAAGGTGCAAGTTGGAGAATTAGAAAATGCTGCATAGCATCTGTTAAGTAGAAAAGGCAGAACAGCCACCAGAGCTTTCAAGGAAAATGCTGAAGTTCCAGAAAGGTGGAGTCAGTGAAGACAAGTCAGATGTTTCTCGCAGAGTGGGGGAGAATGTCATCACCCCACACCCATTCCAGCAGGTACTGGTCCCTACTCACCTCTCCTCCTCTTCCACTAGGACCCCGACTCCCATTTAGCTGGGGGAGTGACTCAGACAAATTTCAGTTGCTTTGAGATGATGCTCTAGCAGCTGATGTTGTATGGGACCACTGCTTAGAGGTCAGGCCATGGCCCTGCCAGCTACATATCCCATGGAACTTTGAGCAACTGCAAAAAACTGAAGGTGGGGCATTCACCTAACCCCATTCCTCCAACCCTGTCTGTATAGCACCACTGGGTATAGTTGTAAGAATAAGAAAAGTTTGGGAGAGAGGAAAGAGGAGGGTAATTGCAGAAGAAATAAAAATTCTGAAGAAAGGCTTCTAAAGAGGAAGGATAGTCCTGGATCAAGGTTGTAAGGCTGGCACTTAGGAGATGTTGGTTTAATGCTCTGCTGTGCTGCAGACTACCTGTGTGATTTTGGACTAAACAGTTAATCTCTCTGTGCCTCCGTTCCCTATCCGCAGAATGGATATAACAGTATACACAGGGTACAGTTTGTGAAGTGCTGAAATATTATTGCAATAAGGGTTCTATAAGTATTAAAGATGCTGACTCTTTGCCTTGTAATATACATGTGCGTGTGTCTAGCCCATAAAGTGGGTAAGAGACTTAATACTCCTGCCAACTCCACACCATCTCCTTTAGCTCAAATGGATGTTTTTGTAACTGAAGGCCAGAGGGTTGACTCCTGGCTCAAAGAGATTACATGGGTGTTATTTATCTAGCAATTATATATGCTGTTTGCAGTATATGGATTTGTTACAAACATCTATTTCTGGTCAAAACATAATATAAAGTGCACATTAATTTCAAGGTGTTTAAAAAGAACATGATTTTACATGCTCTCATTTAAAAAAAAATTAAAGTGAAATGTTACATCAAAGGATATGAAATCACCTGAAACAAAAGTCTAAAAGGTTTGTTACTTTCATAAAGCATTGGTCAGACAGTTTAACTTAGAATATTGAATATTTGCTAAATGTAAATACATTTTTTTGCTTTTGCTATTCTGACTGACATACTGCAAATAATAATACTTTGTGAACTCACCAGCAGGGGCCCAGTCCAAAGGCCAATGGATTGGAAGTCGTTAGACTTCAATGGGCTTTAGATCAGGACCTAAGTGAACTGACAGAATTTCAAATGCAAGCAAAATGCCTCATCAAAAATAGCTTTTTCATCTAATTTTTGTCAATTGTACATTAGTTTTAAGTACTTATATTTTAATGGTGTGCTTGTAAATATGCTGCAGTGCATTTGGTGAAAAAAATAATAATCTCCACTATCATAGTAGTAAGAAACATCACTTAAGCATCTGCCATTAGATCTTTGAGAGATGGGAAGAGACTGTCAATTGTAAAGCTTGCAGTGAGGATAAATGCAGATTACTGCACTTCTACTGCACATATTTAGCTGTGTGCAATAAACACAAATAACATATTCAGCATCCATAGCATTATTAACTAGTGCACCTTCTGACTGCAGTGGCAATAAAATCCTAACCTCAACCTTATCTTTGCATAATGCTGAATGGAAAATATATCCATCCCGCCAAATTATATAGAATTCCAAACTCATCTGTCTTGTCTTTTCTCTTTTCTGAGACAGCCACTTTCCACTTGGTATTGAATTACTCAGACTAATGTGAAAAAGATGTAGATATGGCAGCTTTTCCTTAATGGGGTCTTTTACTACAACAGACATGGATTTTAAATAAATGTACATTTCTAGGACATTTTTTTCCCTCCTGGGAAGCTTTTCATTTGCTTTAACATGCAGATAATATTTTTTTATGAATAATGTATTTGGGGCTAGATCATTGGCTCCGTAACACTGCCATGCAGTGAGGAGAAGAAGGTGGAGGGATGTGAAAAGCCTTCCCACTTCATGGAGGCTGTAGAAGAGCTTCCTAGAATTGCAGACTCTGTGTGTGGAAGAGAGGAGGTGCTGTTACCAATCTGCTCCCCTGGGCAGACACTTGTCAAAAAGAAAAAGGAAGAATTGGTGGAATCATGCTTCTGATATCCCTATGCACCCGCTAATAAAGCTGGTCAGTGATATGTTACAAAGCTCAAGGGGCATAGCAGATTGTGCTCCCCTCTACATAGTCAGGTAGCTCTGTAAGTTATTCAGCAGAATGCCTCCTGGTATTTCATCTGTTTTGCTTAGCACTGACCATGTGCTCAGCGCTGTACCAGTAAAAAATGAAGACAGTTCCTGCCCCACAGATCTTTTAATTGAAAAGACAGAAATAAGACACAGGGGCAGAGCCTCAACTAGTGTAACTGTCATAGGCTCATTGATGCCTAAGGCAGTTTTCGTTAGCTGAGGATCTACCCCATGGTGCACTGAAAATCTAGAGGTGGTGATACCATAGGAATTGTTTTATTGTTCATAGGTATTGTAAGCTCACTTCTTTCATAACTATGAAATGAAAAAACATAGCAAACTCCATGTTTACATCCCTCTCGGTTTTGTCCAATATTGTCTTAAAATATACTGGTTTCACGAATGTACATGACAATAAACATTTTCTCTACCATAGCCCTGGAAAGAAAACCAAAACATTGTACAGACACTGGCAGAGCAGATTTGTTTAAAGCTTATAATGAAAATATATGTTTGTGTGCAATATGCAGCTCTCTCATTTTAAATGCATACAGATTTTATTCAGTCTTGTGTCATGTGAATCTTAGTGAACTTTGAATTCTTGGGTCTGATAACATTTCCACGCTCAAACCCTTTGTGTGCTTGAGTTATATGCTATCTGTTGGCCAAAACTTGAAAGTCCTTCCTTTGCGAAACTTCCAGTCAACAGACAGTATGCAAAAGAAGGACTTTCAAGGTGTAAAATGGCAGTTTTAGAGATATTTAATGGATGATACAGATACCTACTTGCTGGTTAGTCCATTTTTTCTAAACACCTACATGCAGAGTATCTTTATGCATTGTATGGTCCTAAGAAAATTCACATTTGGAAGGTTCCTCTGCATTGTAAGTGTTTGTAGTAATGATGCCTTAGTGCAGGGGTCTCCAAACTACGGCCCGCGGGCCAGATGCGGCCCGCGAGGCCCTCTCATCCGGCCCGTGGAGATCTTTCGGCAGGGGTCGGGAACCAGCCACGGAGCAGGGACGCGCCGCGTGCTCCGCAGCTGCCGCCGCAGGCCGGGACGCGCCGCGTGCTCCGCTGCCGCCGCCGGCCAGGGACGGCTCAGAGCTGGGGCCGGGACGCGCCGCACTGCCACCCAGTTACAGGCGGCAAAACAAGGAGCCACCCACTGCCAGGCGGCGAAACGGTCTGTGGGGAGAGACCGGGTTGAGCGGGTCAGTTGGGGGGGGGGAAGAGACCGGGTTGAGCAGGTCAGTTGGGGGGGGGGAAGAGACCAGGTTGAGCGGGTCAGTTGGGGGGGGGGGGAAGAGACCGGGTTGAGCGGGTCAGTTGGGGGGGGGGGGGAAGAGACCGGGTTGAGCGGGTCAGTTGGGGGGGGGGGGGTTGGAGGAAAGGAGGTTTTGGGGGGAGAGACCTGGCTGGGTGGGTCAGTTGGGGGTTGGAGGAAAGGAGGTTTTGGGGGGAGAGACCTGGCTGGATGGGTCAGTTGGGGGTTGGAGGAAAGGAGGTTTTGGGGGGAGAGACCTGGCTGGGTGGGTCAGTTGGGGGTTGGAGGAAAGGAGGTTTTGGGGGGAGAGACCTGGCTGGGTGGGTCAGTTGGGGGTTGGAGGAAAGGAGGTTTTGGGGGGAGAGACCTGGCTGGGTGGGTCAGTTGGGGGTTGGAGGAAAGGAGGTTTTGGGGGGAGAGACCTGGCTGGGTGGGTCAGTTGGGGGTTGGAGGAAAGGAGGTTTTGGGGGGAGAGACCTGACTGGGTGGGTCAGTTGGGGGTTGGAGGAAAGGAGGTTTTGGGGGGAGAGACCTGGCTGGGTGGGTCAGTTGGGGGTTGGAGGAAAGGAGGTTTTGGGGGGAGAGACCTGGCTGGGTGGGTCAGTTGGGGGGGTTGATGTGTAGTGTTCATGTGTAGTGAACAGGTGTTCATGTGTAGTGAACAGGTGTTCATGTGTAGTGTTCATGTGTAGTGTTCAGGTGTTCAGGTGTAGTGTTCAGGTGTTCAGGTGTAGTGTTCAGGTGTAGTGTATCAATGTGTTATTAAATAATAACTGAATAAAATAATATTAAATAAATAAATAAAAACAACATCCATGTTTTGATTCTTTTTTATTTGGACCTCGAGTGTGTTGTCGGCCCCCGAACTGCTATTTGATAGTTAATGCGGCCCTCGGGCTGAAAAGTTTGGAGACCCCTGCCTTAGTGTCTATAACTTGTGTTCAAGTTGATTACTGTAGACACCAATGATGGGTTGATGCTAGAGATGGTCAGAATATCTTTGATGAAGTGTAATTTAACTGAAACATTTTGCAAAGATATTCTGTGGGGACATTTCTAAGGACCATTGCTCTCGTCACTTCTGAGTAGAGAGGGAGGGAAAGAGAGCCCCAAACCAAAAACATGAGCTTTTCAATCTGAAAACAATCATTTTGATACAATTCTGTTTTGAAAAACCATTTTAAAGAGTTTGTTTTCATTTCAATACAGAATTAAAAAAATTTTGAAACCTCAAAAGTTGTCTTGAAATGAAGATGTCCTCCTCTGGCCAGTTCTACCTCATGACATGTATTTCATTAATAAACAAATTATAGTGAATTTGTGCTAAGCTAAATGGAGTCACCTGTCCTATTGAAAAATAACATCTCAGGTCCCACAATAATTCCTCTATAGTAACTGTACTGTTATTCATTTGTTATTAAGTGCACTGTTAGACTGAAAAATAGCTAATATTAACAAGTTTGATTGTATAATTAGGTTTTAAATGTTAAGCTTCTTTTTCCTGAAGTTAGTGCCTAACAAGACATTTTTTAAAACAAAGCATTTTTTAATTGTCAAGATCTCAAAGAACTATGATTTTCCATCACTTTTATTATCATTTAATCATCATCAAACCTAAAGATGTTCAATTTTGTCAAACAAATTTGCTCAAAGACTGAGATCTTCCACTGTTTCAACCAGTAGTGATGTTTTAGGCCAAGTTATGAAATGAAACTATAGCATTTCTGTCTACTGTCATACAATATCCAAATAATGCAACTTAGAAGCAATTCTACACATTTTCTTGTGAATTAAACAGTCATTTATATAGGCTGAAATTGTCCCCAGTAGTAAGTGTTGCTACAAGGCCTATGTTACACTTAAGTCTTCTTTCAACACCTTAAATGATACATAAGATTAGTCCCTCCTCCAGCATTACCATCCTCAAGATACCAAAAGTCATGAGTCAGATGACCAAAAATCAAGAGATTGACCTTCGGAATCATAATATTTTTAAAACATCATCATTCCAAGTCTCTTAGCCCATCTTCCAACTTTGTAACTCCCTTCAACTCTTCTGGCTCTGTGTGTGTGAGAGATCATTTCAGGTTGAAAGACTAACCTCTAATACACACACAAGTGTGTGTCTCTCCTCAGCTACTCAGATACTCCATTTAGCTTCTCTTCACCCCTTACATAGGGGAACTGTCATTCATTTCCTATTACTGTCTTGTCTCCTCCATTCTTCCCTACTTCACTGCTCCAGAGATTCTCCCCTTCCCCAGGTTTGGCAGCACTATCTCCCCAACACTTCCTCTTTTGTCTTCCTGCCGTTGGGGCTTCTCCTCTACCTGGATCCCAAGTAGGGAAGAAATCCAAAGTAGAGGAGTATTGCTGTTACTCCAGGGCGCCGGATCTAACAGCATATTTTCCCTGATTTCTCCTTCCTTTGTCTCCTGCTGCCCCAGAACCTTCTCTCTGCCACAAACGAAGGTGGGACTCAGTGGCAGAGCAAGTCTATGCTTTGAGTCTTCCACAGACTTTGTTCTGGAAATCATGATAGAACATCACTCTTTCAGGTAAATGTAAGTGTATCAATATATGAGGAGTGGAGGAAGCATTATGTTCAGAGATGCTCAAATGATATTTGTAGACAAGCAAAATCATGACAGCAATATGCAGACACATTTTTTCTGGACAGAGAAGGAAGTGAGTACTGTATCTTCCATGTATGTACAGCATGGAACTACTATAATGTTCTACCAAAATTCAGGTAGACCATCAGTAGTTGTACTCGGCACACAGAAAGGAGCAAAGTGGCACAAGGCAACCCCTAGCTCACTTACATGGGCTACTTACCTCAGGCAGAGGCCTGAGGGAGGAAGCAGGCTCCATAGATCTTCGCCTTCCCACTACGGTCAAAAAGGGATGGGGACTTGACAGAGTATTGTCCTCCCTACCCCAATCTTCTAGCCATCATAGCTGGGCCTGTGCAGCAAGTGATCTACATTGTGGTGAGTATGGGCCTGGTTCCCTTTATGTTCTCCTCAGAGCAAAGGACAGATTAGGAGACAGACTGTGACCATACATCACAATCTGCTTCATGGGCTACACCTTGCTCAGGACAGATCGTACAATGATGATCTAGTCCTTAGGGATTCAAGGTATTTGATGTCCAATATGAAAGAGTTTTCTTCAAAAGTGAGTGGTGGGGAAAAGGCTTTAAATACATCATTTGGTTTAAAAGTACATCAGATGTGACTATTCCTATTTATTTACCAGGCAAAGTGCACTAATCTCTTTTCAGAACATATAAAATACACAATCCCTGCCTGAAGACTTTATGTCTATCTTTAGTAGACTGTAAACAGATGAAGACGAGGAGACTGAAGAGATATTATGTGTTTCAACTTGCTATTTACTGCAAAGGTTGAAGCTTAAGTGTGCTCAAGTAAACAGGTTACAAATGTTCATGCTTCTAAAAGTTTTAGTAAATAATGCCAGCCCTTTTAAACAGTCAAATACATTAAAACTGTAATATTGAGGCTTTAGTGTTACTCAGAGGAAGCAAATTTAACACATTCTGTGGACTGGAATTCACATGCCATTCATACAGTAAATAGGACATGTCAAATGGAACCTTCTGTGTCCATATTTTCCTTTCACCAGATGGCAAAGTACAGTAATATTTACAGGAAAACACACTGAAACTTGAGCGGATGGCAAAAGTAGGTAAGCAAAGTCTAAAGAAGAGAATGTCCATAACACAAGTGGAGTCTCTTCAGGCCAGATGACTACTTGGCTAGCAGGAATACAATTATGTCATGAGAATGTGTCCCTTCAATGGCAAACCTCAACATTTTCCAAATCTGTGGCATTATCAAATGGGGGATCAGAACATATTTGGCTGCATATGAACTTTTCAAAGAGGTGTTTAGTCATAGTCAAGTCCCTTGAGTTCCCTAGTGATGGGGCAGTCTTGTCAGGGGTAAGACTAAAGTAGGATGGCACTTTAACCCACTCAGTCAACTGCCACTTATTTATTGAACTAAACATGCCTTTATGACCCCCACTCCTAAATTAATACAAATATGAGTCATTATAACAAATTAAATATATTATCTTGCTTTAGCAATGAGTGTTCGCTTTTATTAGAAATCAGCTTTCTAGTAGATTCTCCATCTCATGAAGCCTTTAGATGCATGCTTTCTAGAAGATATGCTTTAGCGAAACGCAAGTGATTGAGCTATGTATATGGGATATTAAATGAAATTCTATGGCCTATGGAATACAGGAGTGAGACTACATAATCTCATGATCCAGTCTGGCCTTAAAAATTTATGAATTTACCATTTAATGTTAATATAGCCAAAACTGCTAAAAGAAATGAAAATAGACACTGCAGAAAATGTAGCTGTGATTTTACAGAACTCCCTCAGCAAACTAGAGATCTGTTAGACTTACACCATTGAAGTCTAAAAAAAGTGTTTTGAGAAATGAAAAAAAGTCTTAGTGATGTGAGGACTGACATGAAGAGCTTCTAAAGAATAGATCAGAGCCTGAGATTTACCATTATACTATTATTTGAAATACTTCAATCAACTTGGAAAAAAAATTCATTGGCACTTGGTACCAGAACTACTATTGCTCACTTGTGAAGAAGAGTGTCCATTATTAGCCAGGGATGGTGGAAGCCAAAGGAAGGTCACAATCCTGACTAATATTTTCCAGTTTATACCTTGCTTTATAGACAATAAGGAATAGAAGGGACATGTGTTCTTTACTTATATTTTCAGCAACAGAACAAATTCTACACTGGAATTATGATCTCAGACACAAAGGGAACAGTTATCACTGTTCATGAAGATACTGCGATCACTGGCTTTCTATGTTCGTTAAATAGTTTACATTAATCTGAGTCTAAAAGTAATAGCTACTTAAGTGTATAGCAGTTAAATCAACTAATTAAGTGATTTAGAAACTCTCTGGCTGTTATTATTAAAAACTTGTGCTGTGCCTAACATTGTTAGATATATGAAAAAGAAATGCTGCTCCCTTGTATGTTGTGTTGTGTCTCTTTGGCTGATCCTGTGACATGCTCTGGGCCCCTGGGAGGTGCTCTGCACCTTCAACTCCCATTGAGCTTTCAGCACCTCACAAGGTTGGCTTAGCACCTTTCTGATGAGTTAGAAGAACAGGAAAATGCTTATAATAAATTTTTCACCATTCTTTCCAGAGCATTTCACATTTGCCTTTATAAATTAAGTCAAAAGGAAGCTAAATTATAGGGAAATAGAGGAGTTATATTTTAAATTAGACATTGGATTTAATCTGTTCCGAGTTGCACTGGTACAAGTTAGAAGTGAGTCAACTGATTTAAATGGAAACATTTTGGAGTAACTGACTGCTTGCATCCGACGAAGTGGGTATTAGCCCACGAAAGCTTATGCTTCAGAACTTTATAGTTAGTCTTTAAGGTGCCACAGGACTCTTTGTTACCTCTGTTATTCCAGACTAACACGGCTACCTCTCTGATTTTGGAGTAAATGAGAGTAGAATTTGGTCCAGTAATGTCAACTCTGCTTTACTGAACAGCATTTCTATTTTTACTCGTTTGTGATTTTATAAGATTATTGACTATTGCAGTCACTCTCAACTTTGTGTGAAAACATACCTTAACCATGATTCCTGCCCTACCAATTCCTGGCTCCAAAAAATGCATCACAGACTGTGAAATCTGGTCTACCCAGTGAAATCTGACCTTTCGTGTACTTTTACGTTACACTATACAGATTTCATGGGGGAGAGCAGCATTTCTCCAATTGGGGGGTCCTGATCCAAAAGAGTCATGGGGGAGGGGCTGTTACAAGGTTATTGTAGTGGGGTCCCAGCATTGCCACACTAACTTCTGCATTGCCTTCAGAACTGGGAGGACAGAAAGTGGTGGCTACTGGCAGGATGCCCAGCTCTGAAGGCAGCACCCCAGAAGCAGCAGCACAGAAGTAAGGGTGGCAATACCATACCACGCCACCCTTACTTCTGTGCTGCTGCCTTCGGAGCTGGGTCAAGACCCCGACAGTTATAACACCATGAAATTTCAACTTTAAATATCTGAAATAATGAATCTATTATTTTATAACCCTCTGACTCTGAAATTGACCAAAATGGACTGTGAGTTTGGTAGGGCCTTATCCATAGTGACCGCAATAAGTATGTCAACATTCAATTAAAAAAAATCAGAAAAAGGAAAAACTGTGAACCACCCAGCAAATCAGGCCCCACACAAAATACTGGTGATATTTCCAATGCCCTCTAGGATAGAAGTAATAGCAATCATGAGAATGTGGCAGACCAAGGGTCAAATCCATACTTGACCTCCTATCTCCTAAGAAAATACCCTGATCATTGGGTATTCTGGGTTGGAGCTCTCTCACTCTTTACTGTTGAAGATGTTCATATATATTAGGGCTGTCAAGGAATTAAAAAAATAATTGCAATTAATCATGCTGTTAATAATAGAATACTATTTATTTAAATATTTTTGGATATTTTCTACATTTTCAAATATATTGATTATAATTACAACACAGAACACAAAGTATGCAGTTCTCACTTTATATTTATTTTTCATTACAAATATTTGCACTGTAAAAAAAACAAAAATAGCATTTTTCAATTATCTTAATACAAGTACTGTAGTGCAATCTTTTTATCATAATAGTTGAATTTACAAATGTAGAATTAAGTAAAAAAATAACTGCATTAAAATATGCCATTATGTGCCAGCAATGCCCCTCTGCTATGTACATTGGCCAAACCAGCCAGTCTCTACACAAAAGAATAAATGGACACAAATCTGGCATCAGGAATCATAACATTCAAAAACCAGTAGGAGAACACTTCAACCTTCCTGGTCATTTTATTAAAGATTTGATGGTTTCAGTTTTGAAACAGAAAAAAACTTCCAAAACAGACTCTAACGAGAAACTGAGGAACTAGAATTAATTTTCAAATTGGACACTATTAACCAGAGGCTTAACAGAAGTTCAGATTGGTTCTCTCATTACAGTAATTAATTGCATTTCCTGATTACTGACAACAGATCTCCATTTCAAAAGGTGTATTTTTCTCCTAGTGATAATGGACCATCTACATTTAACAGACCTCTTAGAATTGATATGCTAATGTACAATTTTTTTCTTTTCTTTTCGTCTCTGTGTGTATAAATGCATTTTACTTCTGTTCCATTCTATGCATCCGATGAAGTGAGCTATAGCTCACGAAAGCTTATGCTGAAATAAACTAGTTAGTCTTTATGGTGCCACAAGTATTCCTCACTTTCTTAACACTTTCAGTGACCTTAAAACTTAGATGCTTCTCACCACAGGCTGGCTGATTGCCCTTTGAGCAGTGCTTCAGTCACTTGGTGGTGTCTATAGCTGGAGATGGAAAAGTGAGAACATGGCAAAGTGTCTCTCCTTTTTATCATGTTCTTTCTTTCCTCTTGGCTTCACCCTCCCCTCTTTCAGAGTCAGGTGAACATTACCTCATCGTAATCCCAAACTGGCCAAGGGAAGAGGGGTGACTCACTCAGGAGTCCAATAGATCTTTTTATTGTTGCCTAGGCCAGTGTCCTTTGCTCCTCTGAGGCTGGGCTAGGTTTGTTTCATACATGCACTGATGAGGTGTGAACTGCCCCTCTGCTTCTGGAGAGTTTTTGCCTGGGCTTGCTTTAAGTCATGAGGACACATTTTCAGCCTCATAACTATATACATGAAATTACAACCACATTACTAGAACAACAATGTTCAGTACATCATGAGCCTTCTGAAGACAACTGACTAAACGAACTTTACATTGGATAACACACAATCATTTCATATAAGATGAACATGGGGATGTAGGGTGTCCCCTGAGGTACCGAGTGTCACAGGTACCTTCTTTGAATTTTGTTCAATCTGCAGTGAAAGTGTTGTTAAAATGAACAATTTCTCCTTGGTCATCATCCCAGACTGCCATAACATGAAATATATGGCAGAATTTGAGTAAAATCACAGAGCAGGAGACATATAATTCTCCCTCAAGGAGTTCAGTCATAAATTTAATGCATTTTTATTGAGTGTCATCAACATGGAAGCATGTCCTCTGAAATGGTGGCCAAAGCATGAAGGACTATCTGAATGTTTAGCATATCTGTCACATAAATTCCTTGGAATGTTGGCTATAAAAGTGCCATGTGAATGCCTGTTTTCACTTTCAGGTGACGTTATGTACATTTACGGGAAATAATGCTGCATGCTTCTTATTTACAAACTTGTTTGTCTTAGCAGTTGGTTTAACAAGAAGTAGGACTGAGTGGACTTGTAGGCACAAAAGTTTTACATTGTTTTGTTTCTGAGTGAAGTTATATAACCAAAAAAGAAATCTACATTTGTAAGTTGCATTTTCACAGTAAAGAGCTTTCACTATTGTACTTGTGTGAAGTGAATCGAAAAATACTAGTTCTTTGTCATTTTTATAGTGCAAATATTTGTAATGAAAATAAGAATTTAAAGTGAGCACTGTGCACTTTGTATCCTGTGTTCTGACTGAAATGTAGCAGAACATCCAAAATATTTTTTACATTTAAATTTGTGGTCCATCATTTAACAGTGCACTTAAAACTGTGCTTAATCATGATTAATTTTTTGAGTTAATCATGTGTGTGAATCATGTGAGGTTTTATATATATGGACTAAAACCCGAGACACCCAAATTCCAGAGCTGTGCTCTAACCACTACAGGGTTACACACTCGTTCTCTTCTCCAGGGAATATTTAAACATTCATACCAAGATAAGAGCTTCAGCAAGAGAGATCTCAGAATACCTTATAGCCCAGAGGTTAGGGTATTGCATCTCAGAATATGATGGTTAAGTCTCTTCAAGTGTCAAAACTTAGAATCCACCACTCTTGGCATTACCTACTGGCTAATTTAGGCTGATCTCCCCTCAGCATGCTGGATTTTGTGGATCTCATTCTTAGGTGCCTAACTCTCCCCATATATTGTGTAGAGAGCCAGGACACCTGACTCAGAGCTGTACATTTTACTAGGCAGAAGGCATCTAAAATTAGTAATTGTAATGGTGAGCCTAAGTGCCTTTTGTGGATCTGTCTCATAGTGTGAATTTTGAAGTATCATGACAGTCAGATGTGTCACAGACACCAAACACCAAACAGAAAACTTCTGAAGAGTAAGACGAGGCTAGCAGCTATGTGATGAAGGTAGCTCCTTATAAAATTGGTAGAATGGGACTATATCATGGTGATAGGTATTTTTGAAAACCTCAGATATATGGAAAGAAGAAAAGACAGATCTCCTAACAATCTACTCCTTGGGGCAATCCAAATGGGGTTAGAGGGAGTAATGGCCAGTTAACATGAACTGGACTAAACTGGGAAGACACAATGACACACAACTGTTGCATTGCTACTTTTTCTCCCACTTTTTATTGAGTATTTGTAGTGATTATATCTTTGTCACAGTGTGTTTAGAAAATCGATTAGACCTTTGTAAAACTATCTTCAGGTTTATGAGTGTCATTCTATTTCAGATGAAAAAATAACACCCTTTCTGCAAGTACCTGAAAAAAAATTGTGGGTTTGGAGTTGCCTTTTTTTTCTCCGCCTCTTAGTGAAAACTAAACCTTTATTATGTTCTAAAACAATTAATACACCAAAGTTTTTCTCTGTTCATATGCCTGCCCATTATGTTAAAACTTTTCTGAATTGTGCAAACGAGGGTCTTTTCTGAATTAGTATAAATAGGATAGAATTATGGAAATATACGGACATAAATGTCAACATTTAGTTTAAAATCTGGAGATATGGAAAATCAAGTCTTTTGCTTTGTGCATAGAATAAAAATGATAATTAGTTTGCACCTGCTACTGAGCAGGTAAAGAGTATAACATTAGAGACCATTGAGATCAGTTTGAATTGATAATCCAATCCCTAAATTAATACATCTAAAGTGGCTGGGAGGATATTGTTAGAGGGGTATCTTTGGAATCTGGCATTTTCCCTCTTGGGGGAAATTGTTAATTGAGTTTGATATTTTTACTCTTATCCTATTGCTTTTCTGTGGGAGACGCTTGAGTCAAGCATCAGTACTCTGCATTAAAGACTTCCCATCTTCAATAGACAATCACTTGTCTTCATGGCTGTTGAATCACTTCATGTACTCTTGAAGCATACACAGTGTTTATTTTGGCAGATCAACTTTCTCTCTGAGACCATGGTTGTCCTACATTCCACTGATGACCAATACTAGTGTCTGGAGGACTACTGAAGTCAGAATTTTCACAAGAGCTTATCCCAGAATATTGAACATTCTGCTAGGAAAAAGAAGAATGACCATTGATCACAGTGTTTTCAGACCAAAATGCGAAACCTACCCCCTCACTCCACCCTTCCCCACAAATACCCTTCTCAATCTCAATAATACTTTAAAAAATGAACAGAATAAAATCAAAAGCTTGCTACTTGGTACCAGGGAAGAGAAAGAGAGAGAATAGTGCAATCCCTTCTGAAGATCAGTGATCTTGGTGAGAGTCAAAGTACCTACTGAGAGAATATAATTTTATTTGACCTCTGGTTAAAACATAACTTCTCCTAGGACCTCAGTTTTTGACTAATTACTCAAATCAGATTATACTATATTTTGTCATGCAATTAGCATGTTGACAAATAAAAATACTGAATTTCAAAGGTCAGAAGCAAAGGGAAAATTTTGAAGACTTTTTTTTTTTTAGAAAATATCTAATAGTATCTAGATTCAGCTTTTTTAAAAAACCTTTACTGTGCTGATTATTTTTCCCACATTCAATTTATTTTTTCATTTATTTTTCATATTTAATAAAACACCTGCTAGGCTCAGAACCACTGAAAGATGCTTAAAACAATTTATTCAGAAATAGCTTGCGCCTTTGGCAGATTTCCCCTCCCCCCCTCAAAATCTAATGTAAAGACCAGAGAAAGCATATGAAACAGTCTTTTGTGCATCACAAAAAAGAGCTACTTTGCTTAGCATATTCTAGGCATATGGTACCATATCTGTTCTTCGTGCCTTTTAAACCTCCATGAAACTGGGCAATGAAATTTAGCTTTAAGGCAAAGCTGGGCAAGATGGATTTTTCATAATTACTGGCAGCTGACTCAGCCATCATGATGTGCTTGTACACATGTTATTTAGCTGAAGTGGTGGTTGGGGACCTCCTCACAGAGATTACTTGCCAGCAGATGCCACTGAGAAAAATTCTAAAAACATCGTAATATGCTTTACAGCAGGAAAAAAAAATTCAGACTTGATGATTGAAAAAAATATTACTGATGAATAGGAAAGATTTTCTATCATCCCCCACCACTGATATCCTTCTGCACAGTTTAGCAAAAATGTTAGATATGGCTTATCAAATGTAATATTCTCTTAAACCAAAGAAATGCCTACAATGTTCCCCTTAGGTCAATATCCATTAGAAGTTACAAGATAATTTCAACTCTGTCCATAGCAGGAAATAATATATTGCAATTAGTGAATGGGAGTATCTTTGTTAATCTATTTTCTTTAAGGCTATGTCTAGTGATGTGCAGTTTCAATGTTGCATTCAGTCCAAATGTTTATTTGAAGCTGCTCAAACTTCCCAGATTCACCAAATTCAGCTAGAAATCCTACAAGAATAAACTCCTTCTTGAGATTTCTGATATTAATCCCTTCTGATTGGCATTAAATATTGTCTTGGGGTGTGACTTTTAATCTTCCATGCAATCTACACATGCAGAAGTACATGAAAATAAAACATAATGAATAACCAAACTTTTCATCCCCCTCCCAAATGTTTTGTTATAAGTGATGCTTTATCTTAGCCAATGCTCCTATCACTAGTCACTTACAATTAGGTTTCAGCATAAGCAGAATAAAAAATATATATTTTATTGTTGCAAGATCTGTTCCCCAATTTCAAAGGATTAAGCAAGTAATAAATAAATAAATCTATTTTCCAGTTCTCTCTGGTCTTACTTGCATCTTCCTGTAAGAGACTGGAGTCTCCCCAGAGAGGGCAACCACACATTTGAGGAACCTTGCCAACCTGAATAAAGACTACATGTACACTGGGGGATTTAAATCCCTGCTATAACTGACTGGCTGAGATCTTTGCCAACATTTTCAGATCTGATATTGTGTATTTATAAAATTTTAAAAAACCCTGTATTTTATGCCAGTTGTTACTAGCACAATGTAGCTAATATCATTCTAGGCTGTATTAAATGGCATGAAAAATTTGCAAACACAGAAACAACATCAGAAAAGTCACTCTTTGTTATGGAACCAAAACACTGGAAAGAAGACAGCTGACAAATATGAAAATGACAGAAAACATCTGATTCACTGGAACGTCTGGGGTAATGACTCACAACATGCCGAAATGGAAAAGAGAGTTGTGACATTCTCTTTGTTTAGCTAAAATTTGTGATGCTGAAATATTGCAAACAGATTGATTCTTCTTGTTCTCACATGGATTCCTTGCCATACCATTAACCCTTGAGAGAAGCTGGTGAGCCTGTAACTTCTACACCCAATGGGCCTGATTCTCTTCTGCCTTGCCCTCTGCGTAGTAATTTACACCTTCATAAGAGGGTATAACATGTTAACTTTGTGATTTGGTAGCACTTTGCACATGGGTATATTACTACAAGAGGTGTAAGGTAGTGGAGAATCGGGCCTTATGCTGCTAATTGTTTCCTGAAGTGAAAACCAGACTGTGCCTCTGGACCACAAGAAGCAGCCACAAATTTGTAAAGGCCAGGCCCAATTCCAGTTCCTACACTTGAGGAAGTACAAAAACTGCCCTGTCTGAGGACCCTCTCTACTACTGATTATATTCTGCTATGAGAGACTGCTAGGCATGATGAATAGTCCCAGGGATCCATCTTTCCTTCACAAAGGTGAAAAGTGCACCTGGTAATCACAATAAATAAAATCATGAGATTGGGATTATTTTTCTATTGACACCAATGAACATGTTGTGATGGATAGGAGCCTTTTGGAGGTCACCTGATGTTTATATTCTATTTTTATTTCGAATTTCTTAGTAATAATAAAACTGTCATACAACTTTATACAATTCTTCGCCCACCAGAGAGCTTTTAGTGTTTCCAGACACCTGGCAACACTTCAGTTCTGTCACTTTGTTGATGTTTGGCCTCAGTGACTAAGCAGTTGAAACCTTCAGGATTGCAGCAAGGTTTATCAGATAGTTGTGTTCGGTATTTTGACTTGTTTATATTCATTTTTTGAAAAAAAGCGACGCTGCCTCCATGGCTGATTCCGCCTGGCAACTCGTGGTGATATCTCTGTCCCTCTCCCCCAGCCCATGGGAACTGATAATCTGAAAACATTTGTATTGAGTCAATTTAAACTATTTAATAATTACAAAGGTTAAAGAGGATTAAAAAGTCAAAATCAAAACCAAACATTTTAAAAAGTATAAACTAGCTAAAATTTTGAAATTAAGTCATTTTGAACCAAAACCCCCAAAACTTCATTTTGAAAATCTCAAAATGTAATGTTTTGACAACTTTGAAACTTCTTTCAGTTTTTTATTTTAAATCGGGCAATTCAACAAAGCTGACTCTGAACAGTTTTAGTTGAAATGAATTATCATTTTTCCAATAAAAACATATTTTTGGCCAGAAAATTCCCAATCAGCTCTAGTTCGAAATAGACATAAGTAACATTTTCAAAAAGAACCCATGTGACTAAGGAGCTTAAGTCCCATTGAGTTACACAACCCAAAGTGTATGGTCTGAATATACATTTTTGCACAGCAGGTATTATGATCACCACCAGATATACCTGTATATCTACAGGCAACTTGGCATTCAACCCGAATGGAGAAACTTGCCCTGCTTTTAGCAATGTTCTATAATTGAATTTCTGTCTCTTAGGGTATGTCTTCACTACAGCAGTAGGTCGATTTCCCTTAGGTTGATTTTTTAAAACAGACTGTATAGAGTCGATTTTGTGTGTCCCCACAAAGCATAGCAAGTCAGCAATGTCTGTCCGCACAACTGTGGCAAGCGTCGACATAGCGAGCGTTGCACTGTGAGTACCTATCCCCAGTTCCCGGAGTCCCCAGCAGGCACCATTTCGAGTGCTGCACTATGGGTAGGCATTTCATAATTTCACGCCCTTTTTTTCGTGCCGCCGACCCCATTTTGAGCCGCCAACCCCATTTCGAGCGGTGCACTTTGGGTAGGCATCCCATTATTCGCGCCCTTTCTCCGCACTGCGCTAACGCCATAGCACTGCAAGCATGGAGCCCGCTGATGCCACCGCTGCAGTGCTGGCTGTTGTGAGGACCTCGCACACTGTTGTGGATTTTATGCTGTACCGCCTGCAGAGGAATGCGATCCGGAGGCAACTGCACTTTCTGGAACCCATGACAGTGAGGAGGAGATGGACCTGGACATGCACAGCAGGCTCAGGGACACTGACGTTTTTGGAAGTAGGGCGACCGACAATAGTAGGGAAGTAGGGCGACCGACAATCTGGCAATGGAGCAGGTTCATGCCATGCAACGCCGATTCTGGGCCAGGGAAACAAGCACTGACTGGTGGGATCGCATAGTGCTGCAGGTCTGGGATGACTCCCAGTGGCTCAGAAACTTTCGCATGCGTAAGGGCACGTTCATGGAACTTTGTGACTTGCTTTCCCCGACCCTCCGGCGCAAGAATACCAAAATGAGAGCAGCCCTCACAGTTGAGAAGCGAGTGGCGATAGCCCTCTGGAAGCTTGCAATGCCAGACAGCTACCGGTCAGTCGCGAATCAGTTTGGGGTGGGTAAATCTACAGTGGGGTCTCCTGTGATGCAAGTAAGCAGGGTAATCGATGAGCTGCTGCTACCCAGGGTTATAAACCTTGGAAATCTGCAAGCTACAATAGATGGCTTTGCCACCATGGGATTCCCTAACTGTGGTGGGGCTACAGATGGACTCATATCCCTATCCTGGCACCGGACAACGAGGCCGCAGAGTACAGAAACCGGAAGGGATATTATTCTATGGTCATGCAAGCACTGGTTGACCACAAGGGACATTTCACCGACCTGTACGTGGGGTGGCCGGGAAAGCTTCATGATGCTCATGTTTTCAGGAACTCTAGGATTTTTAGACAGCTGCAGCAAGGGATTTTCTTCCCCAACCAGAAAATTTCCGTGGGGGGGTATGGAAATGCCGATTGTTATCCTTGGGAACCCAGCCTACCCCCTAATGCCCTGGCTTATGAAGCCCTACACAGGAGCCCAGGACAGGGGTCAGGAGCTGTTCAACTACAGTCTGAGAAAGTGCAGAATGGCAGTAGAGTGTGCATTTGGCCGACTGAAGGGGCGATGGCGTTCATTACTGATTCGCTCAGACACCAGCGAGAGAAATATCCCCATTGTTATTGCTGCTTGCTCTGTGCTCCACAATCTCTGTGAGAGCAAGGGGGAAATGTTTATGGCGTGCTGGGGGACAGAGGCAAATTTCCTGTCTGCTGCTTACCAGCAGCCAAACATCAGGGAAAGTCGAAGAGCGCACCATGGCGTGCTGCGCCTCAGGGACGCCTTGAAAACCAGTTTTCTGAGTGCCCAAGATGGCATTTGAGAACCCGCTCCCTTGCTCTGCTCGGCCCTAAGCCTGCCATCCTTGCACCCTCTTTCCCTCCCGATGCTTGCAGAGGAAATAAATTCACTGTTTTAAAAATCATGCTTTCTTTATTGTTTCATCACAAACACAAATACAGGGGATCACTGGCAAGGTAGCCCAGAACAGGGTGGGTGAGGAGGGAAACCAGTAGTCGCAGTGGTGGAGGAGTGGAGAGAAGAGTGGGGGAAGGGGGGAGAGGAGAGGGACCAAGACACAGCAGCTTTTAAATTTTTTTAGATAAACTCATCCTGCTGCTGCTTGTGCTGGCTTGTGGGGTAGAGTGGGTCGGTCCCCGGAGCTCCCCCCCCCCCGGGTTCTCACCCCATGTTTGGGTGGGGAAGCTATGGGACCTGGGGAGGGGGGAGGTTGTTGGACAGAGACTGTAGAGGCGATCTTTGGTCCTGCTGCAGCTCCACCAGACACCGCAGCATGTCGCTTTGGTCCTCCATTATCCAGAGCAAAGCATCCATCTGCCGTTCTTCACGTGCCTGTTGTCTTTCTTCGCGCTCCAGCCACATTTCTTCCCTCTTTTCTGCTGAGTCTCTCGATTCCTGCCTTGACTGGAGCAATCTTTCCCTCCATTCAGTCTGGCGGTCTGCCTCAGCGCGCGAGTTTTGCAGTAGTTCATTGAACATATCATCACACGTTTTCTTTTTACACTTTCATATCTGCGATACACAGCATGAGGAGCTGGACAG
The DNA here is from genome assembly GCA_032164245.1 of Sternotherus odoratus. Classification (NCBI taxonomy): domain Eukaryota; kingdom Metazoa; phylum Chordata; order Testudines; family Kinosternidae; genus Sternotherus; species Sternotherus odoratus. The sequence goes on from JAVMKO010000003.1 coordinate 62,137,681, forward strand.
GGGATTCTGAGATAATTGTGCAGCTGTGGGCAAAGAAATGTTCAAAGTTATGAGACAGATACATTCAAGGTTATGAGACAGATGCATTCAAATGTGGGCAAAGAAAGCTACGAGGTTATGAGACAGATGCATTCTCGGACAGATCACAATGGGAGCACTATGCAACTGGCAACCTCAGTATTCAGAGGCCTGATATGATTTCTGTACAAGGTCATATTCCACACCTAAAAATGGCTCACAGAAAAGTCACAGCATCTCACACACATATGCGAGCCTCAGCACAACAGGGCTTCTGAAATCACCATGCAGCCGGCCATGGTAAGCTGAAATCCATATTTAAAAGAAGCACTTGGATATTCTAGAGTAACCCCACCCCCTTCCCCCCACCACGTGGATCCCTCCTCCCCCCACCGTGTGGCTCCCAGTGAACCACGAACTTCAAAACAAAACCAAAAATCTCTCTCTAAGGGCTGGCTGGGGGTCTTCAGCGGAAGCAAACACTTGCGGACTCTTCAAAATCCCTGCTAGCTACTTGCTACGGGCTGGTAGGGGTAGGGGGGGCAGGGGGCAGGGGGGGCGGGCACGCGTTCGGGGTGGGCCCGCGCACGTTTGGTCTTCTGCAGAAAAGATTACTTTGCAGCTGGGAACCTTTATCTCCCTACTAATTGCAGTCCGTCTTTCAAACAGGCAACCATGAATGACATCACTTTGCTTAGAATTTCTCAGAGAGATAGGGAACGCATGCTGCTTGAATCATTGCAAAGTCCTGGTGCATTCGCCGCAATGCTATGCTGCTCAATGATACCAGACAACCTACTACTTTCGTGGTGTGGGATGGTCTCCTATCACAGAGGGCTAGACAAGGCTGCTCTCCCCAGAAATCTGGTGCGGAAGATTCATCGCTACCTCCTGGATAGCTTCATGGAAATGTCCGTAGAGGATTTCCGATCAATACCTGAATATATTGACAAACTATTTGAGTAGAAACTAGCAATGAAAGCACGCTAAGTCCTTAGGGCAAGTTAATCATTAATAAATGCTTCCTTTAAAAATCATGAGTCATCTAATACCTTAAAAAAAAGCACACTCACCAGAGAATCCTTCACCGGCTGGAGTACCCCATTGGGATGGTTGGGAGGGTGCTGGCTCCAGGGTGATAAACAGCTCCTGGCTGTCTGCTAACAGGGTTTCTCCGCTGGCCTCCTGCTGCTCCATGATATTTTCCTCATCATCATCGTCGTCCTGATCCGAATCCTCCTCAGGCCTGATGATTATCCCATCAGTGGAGTCCACGCAGACCGGTGCGATGGTGGTGGGGGCGCCCCCCATTATCGCATTTAGTTCATTGTAGAACCGGCATGTCCGCGGCGCACCCCCTGATCGTCCATTTGCCTCCTTGGCTTTCTGGAACGATTGCCTCAGCTCCTTAATTTTCACGCGGCACTGCTGGGCGTCCCTGTTGTGGCCCCTTTCCAGCATGGTCTTGGAGACCCTGGCAAACGTATTGGCATTCCGTTTGTTGTTGCGGAGTTCCAACATCACGGATTCCTCTCCCCAGATAGCGATCAGATCCAACACCTCACGCGTGGACCATGCTGGAGCTCTTTTTCTCTGGCTGGTCTCCAGGGCTGCTGAGCTCTGCATGGCGGCTTGTGATGCTGAGCTCTGCATGGCGGCTTGTGCTGCTGATTGCTCTGAATGGTGGCTGAGCTGTGCACTTGAGCTGGCCACGCTGACCAAACAGGAAATGCTATTCAAATCTTCCCGGGTCTTTTCCTGTCTACCTGGCCAGAGCAGCGAGTTGAGAGTGATGTCCAGAGCGGTCACAGTGGAGCAGTGAGGCAGTCCAGAGTGGTCAGAATGGAGCATTGTGGGACAGCCTCTGAAGGCCAGTAACATCCCATGTGTCCTCACTAGTCCACAATCGACCCAGAGAGGTCGATTTCAGCGCTACTCCTCTCGTTGGGGAGGAGTACAGAAGTTGATTTTGAGGGCCCTTTAAATTGACGCAAATGGCGTCCGTGTGAGGACGGGTACAGTTTTGTGTTGAATTAACGTCGCTAAAGTCGATGTTAAGTTGTAGTGGGGACCAGCCCCTATTTTGTAACACAAAACTGCTCCCAACGCAACATAAATCAACTAATGTCTTAGGAGCCTAAAGACTTACAATGGTGTGTAGCTTACAATAGAGCACCCAACATGCCAGAATCTTACGGGTATATACCTTACACAGCTCTTAACAAGCCGAAGCCCTGCGTCCCCTGGCTACACTGCTATTTTTTCTACACCGTTGCAGCTTGGTTTTAGCTGAGGTTTATACCTCTATATATCGTAGACATCTCTGTAAACCTAGGCAAATTTTAAGTCCTTTTTTAATGACAGGTATAGAGGGCCCATTTTTAAAGTTGTGTATGTGCCTGAAGGTGCGGAGAGGCATCTAGTAGGATTTTTAAAAGAATCTAGATGCCTGGCTAAGGGGCTGTCCACACAAACAATTTGTGGCAAGTTGGAGTGTAAATCCATCTCACACGAACCTCCCACATGCTAAGTGTCTGTGTGGACCCTGCTGTTGTGCACTAAATGGTTCATCCTGCATTTTGATCTACCCCACTTTGAAATTAGAGTATATTAAAAGACTGTTTAGTGCCTAGCAGTGGGATCTATGCTAACATTTAGTGAACAGAAGGCTCATATGAGGTTGATTTACACCAGCACTTGCCAAAACTCTTTGGATAGACAAGCCCTAACACTGATTTCAATGAGAGTAGGCACCTAAATATCTTTGAGGATCTGGGCCTAAATCCCATTGACCTTTTATACAATTTAATCTCCTAAGTCATTTAGGAGCTTCTGAAAATTTTACTGTAAGGCGGGCTTCTTTGTAAAAAGATTTGGCCATTTACACAATCCCGTCCTGCTGTCTCGCTGCCTCTGAGGACCTCAATGTTGGATGCTTTGCTTTGGGATTCAGTGTGCAGCTGCATGTGTACACTTATAGAGCCAACTTTGCAAATGTGCTCAGATCCCAGAAGTTCCATTGGGACAGCTATGGGCCAGTTTTCAAAAATTAAAAAATCTTTGAAAAAAATGGGTCACATATTTTGGTGACTGAAAGCTAAGCGTCAAAGAGGAAAAGCAAACCAAACAAAAAAAACCAATCAATCAACAACAGATCCTTTCCCTCCCCCCCAACACAACCGTCTGCTCCAATTATGGACGCTGAACCCGTCTGAAAACCTTGCCAAATTACACTGGTCAAGGCAAGGAGTGTTGTTACAGGAAGAACCAGCCCTCACATTTTACGGAGGGAAAATAGTTTTATTCTTCAAAAATATATCTACCACCTATCCTTTCAGAAGTTCCACTTTAAAGGACCATGAAATAAATACTGCATAACCTATCAGCAAATTCACTGGAAAGGGAAATATTCAGATTCTAAGGCCAGTAGGGAGAATTGTTAGTGATCATGGAGTCTGACCTCCTGTACAACACAGGCTATAGAACTTCACCCAAATAATTCCTAGACCATGTCTTTTAAGAAAAGGTCCAATATGAAAGTTTCCACTAATCAGATGCAACATTCTCAAAAATGTGTTAAGAAAGACCCTATGGAGCTGAGAATCAAATGCACCTCATAACAATGCACAGCCTGTCCATTATGAATACTGGATGTATTTCCCCTCCATTTTGTATGATTTCCCTAGAGTGATGAGGGCAAGCACACAGCACCAAGCACCTGCCCTAACATGAAAGACACCATTAAGAAAATTGGAGCCAAACACCTCTCCCCCTCTATGCAGCTTTCTACTTCCCCATCTAGAGCTAGTCAGAAAATTTGACATTTCAAAATTTGTTTTCAGCCAAAGTCAAAATTTCTCACAGAACAACAATTACTCCTATTCCTGATTTGTAAACATCAAAACATTTCATTTTGATAATGTTGAATCAGGATATAAATATCAATTGCATATAAATATTAAATATACATAGATATAAATTCTCGGACAATATCAAACCATTGGGCCACAATGATGTATTCATATAAAACCAAAATATTTGCCATTATTTAAATAAAACTTTACTGAAACAAAATGAGATCAAAAAGATTTGTTTTCAACAAAAATGTCAATGGAAAAGTATAAAATCACCCTGCTCCCACAAAATGTTTCAGTTTCATTGAAACTGCATTTTTTGATGGAAAACAGTTCCAGGGAAAATTTGTCAACCTCCTTCCTTTCCCCTCTTCATTACCAGGACCGGCTCTACCTTTTTTGCCGCCTCAACCAGCAAAGGAAAAAAAAGCTACCGCCGGCATGCCGCTGAATACAGAAGAGCAGAAGAGCTGCTGTCAGTGTGCTGCTGAAGGGCATGTCTTCACTACCACTTTAAATCGATGTTAACGACGTTAGGTCGAAATAAACCTGTACCTGTCTTCACATACATGCCCTTAACGTCGATGTAAAGGGCCCTAAAGATCGATCTTGGAACTCCAGCCTAACCAGTGACATAAGGCTAATCTCGACGTTCCAAGCTTGACCGTGGGCTAGTGAAGACGGAACCCGACATTAATAGCCTCCAGAGGCTGTCCCACAATGCTCCATTCTGACCGCTCTGCCTCACTACTGCTCCACTGTGACCGCTCTGCACTGCACTCTGAACTCGCTGCTCTGGCCAGGTAGATAAGACCCGGGAACATTTGAATGCCATTTCCTGTTTGGTCAGCGTAGCCAGCTCACCTGAACTGATCAGTCGCCATTCAGAGCAATCAGCAGCACTAGCCGCCATGCAGAGCTCAGCATCACAGGAATCCATGATGAGCTCATCTACCCTGGAGACCAGCCAGAGGAGAAGAGCTCCAGCATGGTCCACTCGTGAGGTGCTGGATCTCATCGCTATCTGGGGAGAGGAATCCGTGATGTTGGAACTCCGCAATAACAAACGGAATGCCAACACCTATGGAAGAGTCTCCAAGGCCATGCTAGAAAGGGGACACAACAGGGACACCACACAGTGCCGCGTGAAAATTAAGGAGCTGCGGCAATCGTTCCAGAAAGCCAAGGAGGCAAACAGACGATCAGGGGGCGCGCCACAGACATGCAGGTTCTATAATGAACTAAATGCGATAATGGGGGGCGCCCCCACCACCATCGCGCCGATCTGCGTGGACTCCACCGATGGGATCATCGTCAGGGAGGAGACTGATTCCGAGGAGGACGACCATGAGGAAGATGAACATCTCACGGAGCAGCAGGAGCCCAGCGGAGAACCCGTGTTCCCAGAGAGCCAGGAGCTGTCACCCTGGACCCAGTACTCTCCCAAGCCTCCCAGGGGGGTAAGTGTTTCTTTTTTAAGGGATTACATGACACATGATTTTGTAAAGGAAGCATTTATTAATGAGTAACTTGCCCTAAGGACTTAGCGTGCTTTCACTGCTGGTCAATTTCTACTCAAAGAGTTTGTCAATATACTCCGGGATTGACCGGAAGTCCTCCGCAGACATCTCAATGAAGCTATCCAGGAGGTAGCGATGAATCCAGCGCAGCAGATTTCTGGGGAGAGCTGCCTTATGTGGTCCCCCGTGATAGGACACCAACCCACGCCACGAAAGTAGTAGGTTGTCTGGTATCATTGAGCAGGCTAGCATTGCGGCGTATGGACCAGGACTTTGCATGGACTCAAGGAGCATGCGCTCCCTATCTCTCCGAGAAATTCTAAGCAAAGTGATGTCATTCAGGGTTGCCTGTTTGAGATACGGACTGCAATTAGTCGGGAGAGAAAGAGTCCCAGCTGCAAAGTACTCTTTTCTGCTGAGGACCGACGAACCACACCCCACCCCCCCACGAACGCTGACCGCCCCCCCCCCCAGCCCGTAGCGTTAGCTGGCAGGGAATCCGAGCAGTGTGCACGCCGTTGCTTTAGCTTCACAGCCAACGCGGACCCAACACCCCCCACCCGGCCCATAGCATTAGCTGGCAGGGAATCCGAGCAGTCTGCACACCGTTGCTTCTGCTTCACAGCCAACGCGGAACCAGCCCCCCCCCCCCCCAGCCCGTAGTGGTAGCTAGCAGGGAATCTGAGCAGTCTGCACGCGGTCTGAAGAGCCCCAAAAAGACCTTAGCCCTTAGCGAGAGTTTTTTTGGCATTTGCTTTGCAGTTTGCGGTTTCACTGGGAGCCAGCCACGTGGTGGGGGGAAGGGGGCGGGGTTACTCTACAGTATGCAAGCGCCACTTTTAACTTACCATGACCGGCTGCACGGTGATTTCAGAAGCCGTCTTGGGCTGAGGCACGCATATGTGTCTGAGATGCTCTGACTTTTCTGAGAGCTTGTCAGTCACTTTTAGGTGAACAACATGACCTTGTACAGAAATCATATCAGGCCTCTGAATACCGAGGTTGCAAATGGCATACTACTCCCATTGTGTACAGTCCGAGACTGCATCTGCCTCCTAACCTTGAATGTATCTGTCTCATAACTCAAACTTTCTTTTCCCACACTCGCCCACAGATGAACAACAAGTATGTCACAATCCCCCGGCCTCCTCCTCCCGCCGTGCACCGCAGATAAGAAAGCGTAAAAAGAAAACGCGAACGCGCAATGAGATGTTCACTGAACTCGTGGAGAACTCGCGCGCTGAGGCAGCCCGCCAGACGGACTGGAGGGAAAGAATGATAGAGTCAAGGGATCGAGAGATTCAGGCAAGGGATCGAGAGATTCAGGCGAGGGATCAAGAGAGAGAGGAAAGGAAGCGAGAGAGAGAGAGGCAAGGGATCGAGAGAGAGAGGCAAGGAATCGAGAGAGGCAGGAATGGAGAGCCGCTGAACAAAAGAGGGAAGAGCGTGAGGAAAGAGGCATGGATGCTTTCCTCCGCATAATGGAGGACCAGAGCGACATGCTGCGATCTCTGGTGGAGCTGCAGCATGCCCAAAGACCACCTCTGCAGCCCCTGTGTAACCACCTCCCCCCCTCCCCAACTCCCATAGCTTCCCCACCCAGACGCGGGTTGAGAACACGGGGGGGGGGGGCAAGCTCCGTGGGCCGCTCCACTCCACCCCACAAGCCAGCAGAAGCAGCAGCAGCAGCAGCGGGCTGACATTCTCGGAACACTTTTGAAAGCTGCTGAGTCTTGCCAACCCCTCCTCTCCACCCTTCCCACCCCCCCCTCCTTTGCCCGCTCCTCCCCCACTGCGACTGCCGGTTTCCCTCCAGGATACCAGGACAGTGATCCCCTGTATTTGTATTTCCAATTAACCAATAAAGGAACCATGATTGTTCAAACAGTGATTTTATTTTCTCTGCAAGCATGGGGAGGGGGGAGGGAAAGCATGGGGAGGGGAGAGGGGGGAGGGAAAGCATGGGGAGGGGGGAGGGAAAGAGGGTTCAAGGGCAGCAGGTTTAGAGCACAGCAAGGGAGCAGATTCTCAAACGCCATCTCAGGCACTCATAAAACTGTCTTTCAAGGCGTCCCTGAGGCGCAGGGCCTCACGGTGGGCTCTTTTACTTTCCCTGCTCTGTGGCTGCTCATAAGTAGCAGAAAGTAAATTTGCCTCTGCCTCCCAGCCCGCCATAAACGTTTCCCCCCTGCTCTCACAGATATTGTGGAGCACAGAGCAAGCAGCTATAACAATGGGGATATTTCTCTCGTGGATGTCTGAGCGAATCAGTAAGGAACGCCATCTCCCCTTCAAGCGGCCAAATGCACACTCTACGGCCATTCTGCACTTGCTCAGCCTGTAGTTGAACAGCTCCTGACCCCTGTCCAGGGCTCCTGTGTAGGGCTTCATAAGCCAGGGCATTAGGGGGTAGGCTGGGTCCCCAATGATCACGATCGGCATTTCGACACCCCCCCCACGGAAATTTTCTGGTCGGGGAAGAAAGTGCCTTGCTGCAGCTGCCTTAAAACCCTAGAGTTCCTGAACACTCGAGCGTCATGAAGCTTTCCCGGCCACCCGACATAGAGGTCGGTGAAACGTCCCTTGTGGTCAACCACTGCTTGCATGACCATTGAGTAATATCCCTTCCGGTTTCTGTACTCAGCGGCCTCGTGGTCCGGTGCCAGGATAGGGATATGAGTCCCATCTATAGCCCCACCACAGTTAGGGAATCCCATGGCGGCAAAGCCATCTATTGTAGCTTGCAGGTTTCCGAGGTTTATAACCCGGTGTAGCAGCCGCTCGACGATTGCCCTGCTTACTTGCATCACAGCAAAGCCCACTGTAGACCTACCCACCCCAAACTGATTCGCGACTGACCGGTAGCTGTCTGGCGTTGCAAGCTTCCAGAGGGCTATCGCCACTCGCTTCTCCACTGTAAGGGCTGCTCTCATTTTGGTATTCCTGCGCTGGAGGGCCGGGGACAGCAAGTCACAAAGTTCCATGAAGGTGCCCTTTCGCATGCGGAAGTTTCTGAGCCACTGGGAGTCATCCCAGACCCGCAGCACTATGCGGTCCCACCAGTCCGTGCTTGTTTCCCTGCCCCAGAATCGGCGTTCGATGGCATGAGCCTACCCCATTGCCACCATTTTTGACAGATTGTCAGTCGCCCTACTTGCAAAAACGTCAGTGTCCTTGTCGTCCCCGCTGTGCACGTCAGTATCCCTGTCGTCCCCGCTGTCCTCGTCCATCTCCTCCTCACTGTCGTCGGGTTCCAGAAAGCGCGGTTCTCCCCGGATCGCATTCCTCCTCTGCAGACGGTGCAGCAGGAACTCAGCAACCGTGATCGAAGTCCTCACAATGGCCATTACTGCAGCCGTGGTGTCAGCGGGCTCCATGCTTGCAATGCTATGGCGTTAGCACGGCGGAGAAAGGGCGCGAATTATGGGATGCCTACCCACAAGGCACCGCTTGTAATGGGGGTGGGCGGTGCGGAAAAAGGGCGCAAAATTTGGAAATGCCTACCCATAGTGCAGCACTCGAAATGGTGCCTGCTGGGGGATCAGGGAACTGTGGGATAGGTACCCAGAGTGCAACGCTCGTCATGTCGACGCCTGCAAAAGTTTTGCGGACAGACAATGTCGACTTGCTGTGCTTAGCTGTGCCTAGTGAAGACACACAACATCGACTGTATACCGTCGCGTTCACAACATCGACATAAAGTAAATCGAACTACTGCTGTAGTGAAGACATATCCGAAGACAGAATAGTGGAGGAGCTGCCGCAGGCGTGCTGCCAGAAGCCGCCTGAGTGTCACCCTAACAGCGCCCGGAATGCCGCCCCCTGCCGTTTGCCACCGCAGGCACCTGCTTGCTAGGGTGGTGCCAGGAGCCGGCCCTACTCATTACTGCTGCTAGATTTCTTTCCACTCCATACCAGGCAATTGCCTGTGGACAGAGTGGCCCATATGCATTGGGATGCAACATGGCAAACAGCGCTAGATGCCACCTATCATGGAAAAGCATATAAAAGGGGAGGTCACTCATCATTAATGAGCATCTGTGAGGTTTATTCTCCTATGCTCTTTTGCTAAACTCACCTCCATGTAATACTAGTGTAGTCAGACCGTTATTCTATCCTTATATGGCAGTTACTCAAACTATATGACTTAATTTTTCATGTTAAGATAAATATTGATAGAAAAGAATTTTGACTCCTTAACCCTCAGCTTCCGTGAACGTACCCTCACCGGTAACGAATGACAATAATTTTAATTTTAAAACAAAATGATGTGCTAAGATCAATGTCATAGACGTGGGGCACCTGCCCTCCAGGAGTTTCATGTCAGGGTGTATGTGGACACCCTGCCTTCCAATATTGCTAAATGGGAGGGGCTCAGCTAGATGAGAATGAGGTAATGGACAGGGGTGCTGAAACAATTTGTATTGTGGGGCTGCTGAGAGCTATTGAACCGAGCTGTACACCCTTTATATAATGGAAACCATGTTAAGCCGGAGGAGGAGGGGTTCAGCATCTCAAGCACCTCTACTGTTAGCCTCTACGGTTATGGAGGGGTCCTGGTGTAGAAAGGATTGAGAAGAACCACTGTGCTATGAATAAAGGCCTGTGTTCTAGAGATTGTATTATACAGACATTTAAATATGCCTATTTGCAAAAATGAAGATGATATCCAAGGATAAATTCCACTTAATTTGATTCAAGAGTTTCACAAGAAAAAAAAAGCGGAGGAAGAGAAAATAGAATACATCTAAATCTCTGTGGTATTACAGTAGGTAAGGATGACATATTATACTTTTATGCAGGGTGAGGTGATCTGTAGCTTGGAAGACATAAACGAGTTTTGTTACATACACAAAGTTCCCACTTATCCATTCAGCAGAGGCTGCAGTAGCAAGCAGCTTTTCTACTGATGTCAATGCGATAAAAGATTTATGTTACAAAATGTGTGTATAAAGTGTAGTCTCTAGTGAAAATGAAAAGCAGGATGATTTATTCCTCGGCATAATTTTAAATGTCATTGTTAAATTTAAGGGACAAATTTGCCAATGGATATTAATTCCTACATTCCATACTTTATCAACAAGAATTTTTTAAGTTAGTTGGGTGATATGAAGAGACATACAAGCGTGAATTTAATTCCTTGTGGAGAATTCTAAGCTATAGCAAAGCTGGGTGTGTCTTTTTTTATATTGTTTTCACCACAATGTAAAACATTGATGTTGCTGACTAACATACATTCTTTAAATAGGAAATGACCTTGGTCCCAAATGACTTGTGTAGAGGTTTCAGATGCCTTTAACATCCTTTGTCAGCTTCTGTTACCATGCCTTGATTTGATCATAGGATAGCCCAAGTTTTATTATAGACTCCAAATAAATAACATTGGAATAGACACTTATGTTTCCATTTAAAATATTTTAGTAGCATATTTTGCATACACTCGGAATACTGGACAGTCAATGTGATTTACTCAATTTTATAATATACTAGCATAAGTGCCCGGCGCTGCTCGGGTCAGTCGGAGGTGGGGAGGTGGCAGACAGCTGATACCCCCTGACCAACCCCAACACCCACCCCTCACCCCTCACCCACCCCGATACCTTCCCACCCCCCCAAGCAAACCCAACACCCCCACCTCACCCCCCGACCAAACCCGACACCCCCACCTCACTTACCGTCCCACCAAACCCAACTCAGATCCGTCGCAGGCGGGGAGGGGGCCCAGAGCCGAGGGATTCCGGGGACCTTCGCAGGTGGGGGGCAACACAGAGCTGATGGATTCTGGGGTTCTGTTTGGAGGGGGGAGGGGCAGTGAGCTGAGTGATCTCCGGGTTTCCGTTGGAGGAGGGAGGGGCAGTGAGCTGAGTGATCTCCGGGGTTCCGTTGGGAGGGGGGAGGGGCAGTGAGCTGAGTGATCTCCGGGGTTCCGTTGGGAGGGGGGGAGGGGCAGTGAGCTGAGTGATCTCCGGGGTTCCGTTGGAGGAGGGAGGGGCAGTGAGCTGAGTGATCTCCGGGGTTCCGTTGGAGGAGGGAGGGTCAGTGAGCTGAGTGATCTCCGGGGTTCCGTTGGAGGAGGGAGGGGCAGTGAGCTGAGTGATCTCCGGGGTTCCGTTGGAGGAGGGAGGGGCAGTGAGCTGAGTGATCTCCGGGGTTCCGTTGGGAGGGGGGAGGGGCAGTGAGCTGAGTGATCTCCGGGGTTCCGTTGGGAGGGGGGGAGGGGCAGTGAGCTGAGTGATCTCCGGGGTTCCGTTGGAGGAGGGAGGGGCAGTGAGCTGAGTGATCTCCGGGTTTCCGTTGGAGGAGGGAGGGGCAGTGAGCTGAGTGATCTCCGGGGTTCCGTTGGGAGGGGGGAGGGGCAGTGAGCTGAGTGATCTCCGGGGTTCCGTTGGGAGGGGGGGAGGGGCAGTGAGCTGAGTGATCTCCGGGGTTCCGTTGGAGGAGGGAGGGGCAGTGAGCTGAGTGATCTCCGGGGTTCCGTTGGAGGAGGGAGGGTCAGTGAGCTGAGTGATCTCCGGGGTTCCGTTGGAGGAGGGAGGGGCAGTGAGCTGAGTGATCTCCGGGGTTCCGTTGGAGGAGGGAGGGGCAGTGAGCTGAGTGATCTCCGGGGTTCCGTTGGGAGGGGGGAGGGGCAGTGAGCTGAGTGATCTCCGGGGTTCCGTTGGGAGGGGGGGAGGGGCAGTGAGCTGAGTGATCTCCGGGGTTCCGTTGGAGGAGGGAGGGGCAGTGAGCTGAGTGATCTCCGGGGTTCCGTTGGAGGAGGGAGGGGCAGTGAGCTGAGTGATCTCCGGGGTTCCGTTGGAGGAGGGAGGGGTAGTGAGCTGAGTGATCTCCGGGGTTCCGTTGGAGGAGGGAGGGGCAGTGAGCTGAGTGATCTCCGGGGTTCCATTGGAGGAGGGAGGGGCAGTGAGCTGAGTGATCTCCGGGGTTCCGTTGGAGAGGGTAGGGGCAGAGAGCTGAGTGATCTCCGGGGTTCCGTTGGAGGGGGGAGGGGCAGTGAGCTGAGTGATCTCCGGGGTTCCGTTGGAGGGGGGAGGGGCAGTGAGCTGAGTGATCTCCGGGGTTCCGTTGGAGGAGGGAGGGGCAGTGAGCTGAGTGATCTCCGGGGTTCCGTTGGAGGAGGGAGGGGCGAGCTGAGCGAGTGCGGTGTCTGTTGGAGGGGGTATTATGACATCATCAGCACCTAACTGCCCAGCTGATGTGATTGGCCCTGAAAGACTTTCACCCCTGGGGGGCGTCAGAGGTGAGATCCGAAAATTTTTCGACCCTTACCAAGATCTAGACCCCAAGACCCCTCACTGTACCAAATTTCAAGTCTCTGGCTCAAACGGTGCGGGAGGAGTTCGCTGTCATACGTACATACATACATACATACATACATACACTCATACATACACCACTTGACTTTTATATATATAGATACCAGGCTAGAGAGTCTTCCTCTTTGCCTTGATTCATTCAAGTCCCTATTCTGCCCTTGGCTTTTCATGCACTACTCCTATTAATGTCAACAAGAGGTTTGCATTTAACCAAAGGCAGCCTTCATTCCTAAGGCTTTAAGGAAAATATTCAAATATTCTGCTTTTGTTTACTGGTACAGCTGACACTTGTGCCCAGGCACACAGACAGAATAGGCTTGTGTTTGACTTTGCAGCTTGAGTGACAACATAACTGGTGTATTAGCCTGCCTATGACAAGCCTTCCCTTCTGTAACATTGTTCTAAGCATGTTTGGTTGTGTCATTCGGAATTCATGAATGGTTCACTCACAATATTCAAGCATTTGATCAGACATGGAGACTGACTCTCCCTTGCCCTGAATTAAGTGTAGTCACTTAAATAAGTGCAAAGTGAATGCAACTACTAGTAAATAAGAATGTGATAGTATTTTATATTCATTTTACACTAGGGTAAATAACTGCCCAAAACTCATGACAAAATAAGCTGGCTCATGGCGTCTTATTCTGTCTTTAGCCAAGTTTAATGGGAGCCGGATCAAGCTACTCCATTTCTCTCTCTCTCTCTCTCTCTCTCTCTCTCTCTCTCTCTCTCTCTCTGTGTGTGTTACACATACAAATAACATTAAGTTGAAAAGCAAAGCGTTTCAATTTTAGGCCCCCTTGTGCAGATACAGGGAGGGAAGTAGATGCTACTGGAGGATGACAGGGGACATAGAAACTGGGAATAGGAGTTGGAGGGTGAGACTGAAATCAGATAAATGAGATTGGGGGAGGGGAGCTGCATCTGGAGCTGGCTGGGCAAGGAGAATGGGAATTGGAACCACTGAGGTAAGGGATGTAAAGTAGAGGAAGGGATAGAGATCTGATGAGCCAGAATGCAGGGGAAGAACCAGGACTGGTGGAATAAAGGGACAGGGACACAGAGTTGGGGACACTGAGGTTGGACAAGAAGCTTGGGAAAAGAGACTGGAACTGGGAGCTAGTGTGGATGAGGAACTTGAGGGGAATGACTGGAGGCCTGTGGGTGAGGTAGAGACACGACAAGGGCTAGGGAATGACTGGAGCTGGCTCTGCAAGTGAGGTCCGCTTCATGCCTCATGTGGTCTTATTATTTTGACCCCATCCTGGAAGGTTATTCTATTTTTTTTTAAATGAAGAACTGGTACACTATGGCAAGTACATGGCTGTTTTCCTGGTCAAGCATAGGTTGGTGGGAATGTGGGAAAGATAAAGGTGCACTAGTGCCTCTTTTCACAATGAAAAACGAGGACATTTTACAGTAAAGAGCTAATGGCAGAAAATATCACATATCCTTGAGACTCCCTTTACTGTTCTCTGCTAATCCCATTCTCTCTCCTGCTAATATTGCTCTTCCCCTAACATCCTACACAAGCACCAATTCCAGATCTACTAGCTCTATGGACTTTTCCCATAGACTATGGATTTTCTGCCCCCCTTACATGTCAGTGCGGAAGATCCTATGTCTGCCTTTCCTACTGGATAATTTAGACAGCTCCCTGCTCAGCACTTTGATTTGAGTGAATCCATTTTGTAGGCGCTTAACTATACCCATGCATTCTATAGGAAGATTGGGTGCCTAGCAATTCCATTAGTCATTACGGCACCTAAAAATTAGGTGCTGCAACAGTGAGTTTCTATTCCCCTTGTGAATCTCACCTTTGGTGCCTAAAGAAGTAAGATGTATTTTCTCTACATTTTTGTTTGATAGACCCTTATACATTTTGTTGTGCCATCCAAAGGAATGGTGTTGCTCCCGCTGTGGCTCTGCCTATTCATCATTCATAAAGACAAAATTATTCAGTCTGGCTATAAATGCCGTGGGAGCTATGGTTCATCTTGTATAGACTAAAATTTATCTAGTGACTGACAACAGGTAACAAATTGGAGGAAGAGATCTAGTTCATTATGAATGTCAAAGGAACTCTGACTGAAGCTTGATTGTATAATTCTGGAGTACATTAATCCTCATTTTTCAGACTACAGTCACAGCAGTAATGAACTGGCTTCTAAATGGGATGCAATTTTTATTGGAGGGTGCCGTCTAAGTGGTAGGCCCTCAGAACAAGCATCTTAACCCCTTTTAATGACATGTTCCCCATTTCACATGCAGCCCCTTACTGTTGCTTGATTCAACATTACACTAACTACATTGAATACAGAAGCCACATAGTCTATGCAAATGAGCATAGGGAATCAAAGCCTCTCAAATTCTACTCTGCCACTGACATATTGAATAATCTTGGACATTTCATTTTTCTCAACTACAAGATAAGAATAATAATTCTTACTTACCTTAACACAATCAACATTCAAGGTGAGTTTGGAAGGAGGTGGATAAAATTAGATGGCTTCATGGAGGAATGGACTTTCTTATTATTCAATAACCCTCCAACTACTGAATTATCACATGCTTTGGAGGACGGCAGAGTGGGAGAGGATGAAAACTACAGATTGAACCAAGAGAATAACTAGTCATAACCTTTGCTGTATCTGCTTCCTTAAATTCATTAGTATACAAATGCTCTTTTATATCGAATCAGTTCCCATAAGGGAATGCTTTACCTTGCTGACATTAATGCTTCTCCTTGCCCTTATATTTATAGGAAAATATAACCCATAGACAAGAAAGACACTAGAGACTGATGTGTATAATAAAGGGGACCATTTATGTAATTGATATTAATCACTGTTATACACTTGCAACAAATCTAGTATAAAGTATTTAAGGTGTCAAAGGAAAAGTTATGATTTGCTAAGCATGATTATTCTGTTACATGCATGTATCATCTCCGTATCTGAAGTTTTGAATATTGGTTATGTACAGATATCTTACACAGTCCTGGGTAACACCTCTCAGATATAATTTAGGCCAGACAGCTATGTATTAGCTCTCATTGTGGGCCTAGAAGAAACTCATCCCACCCAGATACCTCTTCCTGTGGTTCAGTAAACTATGTGATATGCTCATGTGATCCTGGCCTCCATCATGAGCCAATAACTTTCCAGGCACCTGAACTACAAGCTTTGTTTGGGACAGTAAATTTCCACGCACATGGTAGAGAATATAAAAAAGCAACTGAAATATCTCCATTTTGTCTTCATTTCCTGCTTCATGTCTCTGGACTGGATTTCTAACAAGGAAGCTTTGAACAAGAACTGATAACCCCTACTGTGTTTGGGAATTCCAGAGAGACTTTTGAAACATAGTAGTCTATACCATCACTGCTATGATCCCGATCTATAAACACTGAGCAATCACCTGTATGTGTATGACCTATTAACTATTTATAACTCTTGTAAGCGGGCCTCTGACCACCCTCTTCAAAACACAGGCAGGAGACTGCTTTTTGGCTTCACCAGTGTCTTTTATTGGTTCACACACAGTGCAAAAACCCCACCACCTATATACAGCTATCTATACAAGTAGAGCTCAGACTCAACCCTTAGCTTGGCTGGACCCAGGAATAGCTAGCCCTTGCAGGCTTCCAGTCCTTGCTAGCTTCCTCAGCAACTACTTGGTGCCCTGCACCTTCTCTCCCTCTCCCTCTCCCCCTCCCCCTCCCTCTCCCTCTCCCTCTCCCTCTCCCTCTCCTTCTTGCTCTTCCTCTTGCTCCTTCCTACCTCTCTCTACCTCTCACACTCCTGGATTCCTCCCTAGCAGGCCTTATATCTTCTGGAGGCTTCCAGGTGGAGCACATTAAGCCCTCTGCAGCCCAGGGCTACAGCCAGGTGGCTGATTAGCCTTCCGTAGCAGGCCGGGCTTGCAGAGGCTTTTGGCTTTTGCAGGGAAAGGAGGGAGCAGGGGCTGACTCAGCAGGCGCTGAGTCAGCTGCCTGCTACACTCTCTTTTCTTTTATTATATTATTAAAACTTTATTTTCTAGTAACTAAAGGATTGGCTTCCGTGTGATTACTGTTAAAATCTGAGTTATATATTGACCTGGCTAAGTGGATGATCCCTTGGGATTTGAAGGACCCTATATTTGATTTAAATGATTTTCAGTAACCACTCATCATGGATTCTTGTGCTGAGTGTTGAGCCAAGGACTGGAATGCCGTAGAAGACTGCATTTTTTGGCTTCTTGTTAGCCAATGGGGTGATAGAGCAGTTCACTTTTGTTACTGATGTGTCATAATCTAATGATAGGGATAACCACCAGTTTGGGGTGAGTCTGCCCCATTTCTCCATGGTCTGTTCTGAATTTGGTATTCTCCGCTGTAACCCACAGAGGCATGGTGACAGAGGCACATCCAACTCTTCATGTTTGGAAATGGTGAATTCAAACTGGTCTGCAGTCTAAGATTCTTTTCAAGGTGGGAGATGAGCAGGGTAGGCCTGTGTCAAGACTGTAAAAAATGGCTGCCTAAATCAGTGGGAACTGCTGGGTGCTCAGGACACTTAGGCTTCCAGGTCCATATTTCACCATCTAATTTTAATCACCCAACTTTGTAAATCTTGTTCGTGATGTTCTGATTCAGGCCTGTCATTAGTATACAAGAGAAGCACAGAATACAACCAATCACCAAATCTCCAGGGACGAGGAATAGAAATTCCAATTAGCCATCATAGAAACTCTGCTCTCAGGTCTCACACACACAAAAAAGAAACAAATCCCACCCCCCAATAAATAAAACTAAATAAAGAGCATGGAAGACAAACAGTCTTTTAGTTTATCCCTTCACAGACTCCAAATGTATTGCCCTGAAAAAGTTCCCTTCCTTGGCACCTGATTATTAGCCCATGGCACTCAATATGATGATACTGTTTTGAGTTTCATTGTAGCTATATGGTGATGTGTGTCCTGTAGTATTTTGTTCTGAATGATTAATGTACAGCCATGGTAGGTATTCTTCCTACACTAAAGTCAGTCAATCACAATGTAAATGTGACAGAGTTAAAAAAAAAACTAAATAAATTCATGGAGGATAGGTCCATCAATGGCTATTAGCCAGGATGGGCCCCCAGCCTCTGTTTGCCAGAAGCTGGGAATGAGTGACAGTATATGGATTACTTGATAATTATCTGCTCTGTTCATTCCCTCTGGAG
Source organism: Sternotherus odoratus (assembly GCA_032164245.1). Classification (NCBI taxonomy): domain Eukaryota; kingdom Metazoa; phylum Chordata; order Testudines; family Kinosternidae; genus Sternotherus; species Sternotherus odoratus. Next base: position 62,155,596 of record JAVMKO010000003.1, read on the forward strand.
CATTGCCAGTAGTCAGAACAAGGATATGCATTGGCATGGATACAGAGGTGATGCAGCATCCCCAGGTTTTGTGCCTGGCCTCCCGGCCCATGCCCCTGCCGCCCAGGGTCCCAGGCTTGGGGTCCCAGCCACTGGGCCTGCTGCCGCCCAGGGCCTTGGATGCCGGCCTGAGGTCCTGCCTAGCTGCCAGCCCAGGGTTTCGCCCAGTCACCAGCCCTGCATGGGAGGTGCTGGCTGCAGGCCCCAGCTTTAGAAGATGGTGAGCAGGGGGCAGTCGCTCAGCACCCCATTCCAAAAACTCTTCCAGTGCCACTGAGAATACCAGGCTAGATGTGTGGCCATTCTTATGTTCTTAATTTATGTGTGGTCAGAATGGAGACTTGTACTCAAATTTGAATCTGAACTTGATCTTAGGGTGTTTTATAGACCTACCCATTGTGCTCACCCATTACTGCTTGGCTTTATGGGTTTTTGCCTCTACCGCTCTTTGTGCTGTGTATTCTCTCTCTCATTCTCTCACACCTCTCAGCAAAACTCTGTGTTGCCCACCCACCCCCAGCTCCTAGGAAGGTTCACAACCCCCTTTTGATTGAGGGGAGGGCTTCTGATTAACTCATCCTGACAGTTATGTTAATTGAAGGGTACATTCACACCCAGTCTTAAAGAAGTTTGTGATTCAAGCAGTCACCAGAACCTCTCAGCATAACACTATCCTGCATACAAACCCACAATTCTGCTGTCAACACTGAAGATTTGTTCTCAGATCCATTTGGGGACTTAACTTCACGCTTTTGTTTCATAATAAAATTCTCACTCCCCTTTTGGGCAGCTATTGGTCTTGTTTTTAAGATTCTCAATGAAGATAGTAAAGATGAAACCAAATTCATTCCAATGCACCAGCTAAAGTGAAATATTTTAAAGTACAAAGTGTGTATATGTCTGCTAAAAAAAAGATGAGCAATTATTATTTTTTGTCTGTGCAATCAGCATCTCAACTGAAAATGAATACATTTGATGATTTAAACAGCAGTTAAACCCCCTATTATGATGTGTTTACTTTCTTTCAGTAAAAAGGAAAAATCTATTGACATGTTGCACTTTTCTTGTTATTACAGAAAACCATACTCTAAACAAAGTGATCAGTTTAAGGGGGAAGACATTTAAAAAGTATCTGAGACTTTTATTCCTGGGTGCCCTGATAATTCGTACCAGAATGCCCACAATATCTCTACACTGCCCCATTAGAGTGTTGTATCATTCTAAACATAAATAAGGTCTTCCAAAAACTCTCACAATGATCATTTATTTGCAGTAGAACCTCATGGCCCCACTCAGGGCCCCATTGTGCCAGGCATGGTACATACATAAAAAGAAAAATACTGTGTCTGCCTCCAAGAGTTTACAAGTTAAGGACATGCTGAGAGACAATTCATAGAGTGCCATTATTGCACTATCAATAATTGAGGTATTGTCATTCCACAATATGACTATTATGAACAGCAAGAGGAAACAAAGCAGCATTACTGTGTAGAAGGTGAAAGCACAGGTCACATCACTCAATGTAGCACAGACATCAGTAATAGATGGAGATGGACAGAGAAAGTAGTAACATCATTTGCTAGACTACCTATTGGTATTCCCTCAACAGCTAATTTAATGCTCTCATCAGATTTTTGGAAGTGGGCAGATAATTCAGATAAAATATGAATGAACCCAAACTTTTGCTCACAGCTGAAATATTCTGAGGTCTAGTAATGGGGCTGGCATACTTGCTGGGATCTCAGAAACATTGCATTCTTTGAGGATGCTGGAATTCCTGCTTTTGCTTGGAATACAAGAAGGAGAGTGTACCCAAAAGTTACAAGTCGATGTGAGATAGCTGCAATAAACTTCCAGACTTTCTGATTCAGATCAGAACTGAGCCTTCAGACGTTTGATGTATGCCAAGCTCCAATTTAATCCCTATTAATCTAATTTTTGACAATGAAGCCAGACAAGAAATAAGTGACTTGCTATGGAAAATTCATTATCCAAACATAAATGGGTTATGGTGATGAACCACTTTGCTCTCAAGTGTCTCCTCCCACCCAAAAAATAAGCTCTGAATGATGGTCATTTAGTTTGGTTTTAATTTGTTCTCAGTGGAGGCCTTACCATTTTCCTTCATCTTCTCTCATCACTGTCAGCCACTTTTTTTCTCCTTTGCCTTAGATCTCCTTCTCTACCTTGATGCTAAACCTTGCTCCATCTAGCTATCTTGGTTTTTTGGTCAAGTTTACCTCCACATTCCTCAACTCTCAGTCTCCTTTCTGGTCTCAAACATCTTTCTGCATAATCAACTTCCTCCTGCATGTGCCTTTCCACCCCTATTTACTCACTCACTCTTCCTGTGAACTGCCTTAAAGTTAAAAGGAATATAACTGCTCTTCCTGTTTTCATGTTACTTTTCTAAGTATAAGGGGAAGCCTCAAGATGCATGAAAAAAAAAAGAAAGATTTTAATTTTCTCATTTGATATTTTAATAGTTTTAATAGCATGATCTCCTCATAATATGGAAACCTTTATGCTTAAACTTTTTGTTCTAATGTATTTTCATAACTTTAAATAAACAATACTAAGCAGATCTCTGCGCAGACTTGCATAATTTCCCACAGACCTAATTTCTGATTACACGTAGTACAATGTGTAAACATTTTTAGAAAGATTACTACGATTCAAACGTCTCTGTTAGGCCATTTCTGAGTTAGTTTCCATTCATTTTAATAGTGCAAAAGCTTTAAACTCAAAGATTTTCAAACAGTTTACAGCACTAAGAGAAAAAGAATCTAAATAATTCCAAGAATTACTTTCTCATGGTAAGTCTGAGACATTGACAGATATCCCATCACATAGCTAGAAAAATAAATCCATAGATGCAGAATTTTATCAATGTACTGTTTAAAAATGAACAACAACAAAAAAGAAAACAACCCCTCTTTTTATAACCTCATGTCTCCACAATAATAGTGCGTGTCCAAGTGATGGAGTGGCACAATCCTAGGTAAACCTAAAAAAAAAAGCGGTGGGGGGGAGATGGTGTTTGCCTTCAGTTTAGTATCAAAAAGTGAGGTTGTTTATTCCGAAACTTTTTGGATCTGCAAAAACACTTGGGGTGTTGCCAGTAACGAAATGTCCAATTTTCAGTTCTGCTTAAAAAAAACATTCCATTAAAGACAATTGCTAATTTCAAACCATCTGGGTTTATAATTTCACTGTGATATGGTGGCTTGCTCGTTCCCAAAGGTTATTCCAGGGTGACCCCGTAAAGCCTAGGACCATGCTGCTCTGGTGTGTTTCACAGGGGCTTATAACGAATTTTCAGTAGATAGAGCCAAACTGTGGCCAATTGCTCCAAGAAGGGGGTAAGATGCAAAAAACCTCCTTTGCCTTTTGATTTTAATCTGTTCTTATGGTAAGTTCTTCTCCTAATGCCCATCACCATGGTATCTCAGGCTTTGGTTACATTTACAGAATTATAGCGCTTTTGGTTATAGCTGTACCCATATACAGCAATAGGTGTAGCGCTATAGCATGGGATGGCATGGCCACATTTGCGGCACTTGCCGCAGCACAGGGAGTGGTGCATTATGGGCAGCTAGCCCAGCATTCAGCTGGGTGCAACGTTCTTTTCAAACGAGGGGGAAGTGTTGTGTGTATGCGGAGGGAGAGAACTTCGTGCTGACAGGCTGTCAGTGAGTTTCCTTAGAGAAAACTATCAGGCTCTGAATTTCAGTCACACAGCTCCGTCCGTAAACATTTACATTGCTTATCTACCGAGTTAAAAGAGAAGCTCTGAAAAGGTACTTCCGCATTCCTCCTGCCGTTTTCAAAACAACACAGAGATGTCAATTGCCTTAAATGGCTCGTCAATTGCCTTAAATGGCTCAGAGGCTTGCCAGGGATCACTTATAGCGTAATGACTGTTTACACTTGCCATAACATGCTACAGTGATAGCGCAACAGCCTTTATTCCCCGTGCAGATGTGGTTTATAAGTAGTGCTACGGTATAAGCTCGGACTTTTAGCGCAACATGTGCCTTGCCAGTGTGTTCGGGTACAGAGTTATAGCGCTCCTGGAGGCTTTATAGCGCTATAAAGTGCCAGTGTAACCAAGGTCTCAGTGACAGTGATCCATTAAGCAATGTGAACTGCATCTGTCTCATTTGGTTACTTTCCCATTCATCTCCCCGGGGCAAAATCAGGATTCAGTTTTTTTAAAAAAAAGGTTGGTTTGTTTGTTTTTAAATGTGCTTGTGCTTTTATTTGGGTGCAGGAGACAGATACAATTTCAGACCTCACACTCCCCTCACATGCCCGTACTGCTTCCCTCTCGAGTTCCCAGGAGGGCACCCTTCCACAAACCCAGGCTTGCGGAGGGAAATATGCTGCAATCCCAGGTATGTAGGTGTTAGTGTTAGTTCACCCTCTTGTGCACTTGGAAAGTCCCTTGGGAGACAGTGGCTCAACACCACCTCCAGCATAGGCCAGAGCCCTTGATATGCAGAATCATAATAAATTAATAATAAGTATTGATTTGTTGTTTAATTACCAAATAATTATTAAGCAAAACAATGGGAATGTGTAAACATTATTACTAAAAGCTGAAAAGTGTCAATTACAAGTATATATCAGGTTCAAAAAACTCCAACATAGTTTTTCAAGTACTGCTGTGAATAGCTCCTCATACAAGTTACTATACTCAGGTAGACCCTTTCCCCCATCCAGACACTCACTGATTTCAATGGTGGTCTACTTCTAGAGAGCAACTGTGGCCTTATCCCTGGAGCTATGGGTCGGTGGCAAACGTTTTTCTTCAGGTTCATCTCTACTTCTAAATGTACCTTCTACTGCAGAATTGTTTTGTATCTTCAGAACCAAGCTATTCCTAATGATATTCACTGGTTAAAATTGTTTTATTGTGGTTCAGCTCCATTAAAAAAAGTTTATTGATTTTTTTTGAATCGTAAACTTATTTCACTGTTTGTCTCTGCTAGCAGACAAGCTTTGAAGATATAGTTGAAGCCAGGGATTTTGTTTTTAAGTAAGAAATGACAAGTTGACTGTGAAAAGTAGCTCACAATGGAATGTTTTAATACAGTTGCCAAAGTTTGCATTTCTCAGAAGCACAAAAGCCTAAAAAAGGTTAACATTTTTGAGATAGTATGTAAACCCAATCAAATAAATAACACCTCTCCCCCCCAAAAAAAAACCCAAAACATCTCTGCAAAGTTCAATTATTTTAGACTGCTACATACGAAGGCAATAATTTTGTATTGTTTTTAAATGCAATAAAATTAAAAAGGAGGAGTAAATTTAGCAATTAGTTACTGGATCATGCAAAGAGATTAAAAGCTATCATATGCAGTACTTTTAAAGCTAGTTATTATTTTCTTTAAAGCAAAACCATCTACCCACTGCTGTATGTCTTCTAACAAAATAAAATGAACTTAGGTTCTTTAAATACAACACGGTATGGTAGATGAAGGCATTAAGTTTGAATCTTTACATAATTGTTTTTGTTCTACTGTCAAGTTCTGGGGATAATGAATTTCTTGTCATTCAGTTAAAACACAAAGATCTTATTCTTTTCTCACTTTCACCTCCGCAAGCTTATTAATGTCAGTGTGGAAACAGAATGTAACTGAAAGAAAGTTTAGCCCAGAAACTCTATAAATAGCTTGAGCTCCATCACTTGTGAAAAGTGCAGAAATACAAGATTCCTACAGACTATCACTAAATACCTGTCAAAATTTAGCTAAGGCATTGGTTCATTAGATGACTGGATATGAACCTCAGTTCAGGTATGTAGTACTTGCAAAATCTCCACTGACATTCATGGGGGTGGGGAGAGAGAGGTAGGTGGGGGGAGAGGTACATGTGTGTGGGGGAGTTTTGTGTGTACATGTAAAAAGAAGTTCTGGATCTGGAACTCACATAAAAACATTTTTCCCTGTGCATTACATCTCACTGATTCCTATTACATCAATCCATAGGCAATATGGTTAAAATTGATTATATTAATAAAAAGGTTATTATACCTGACTTTCTGTAATGTTTCAGACACATAAAATTGGAAACTTTTCTACATTTCCATAATATCACGAGCTGAATTCTGCTTATTTACATGAGTAGTCCCACAGACTTCAGCTGGAGTATTTTGTGTGATTTGGGTGAGCAGTACATTGTTCTAGGAAACTGAAAAAACTACATTTTTCCCATATTACTCTTTTTTTTTTTTTGGCCAAATGAAGTGCACAATTTCTGGATTCTCCATTTTACCTGTGGCTAGAAAGCAGAAAACTTCCACATATAGTTTTTATTTTAAATAATAAAATACACATTCCAGAAAAAAGTGTACTGAAGGAATTTTAAGAGATTATGAACAGAAAATTAATGAAAGACAAATCATTTTCAAGAGTGCTAGACATCCTATCCATCAACTCAACAGATTACTCTTTGACAAACCCAGAGCCATCTGCAAAGCTGCCAATACAATTGCCAGTGGAACCTGCCAAAGGGGCAGATGACAAACTATAGAAACTACTTTATCAAAGACATTTGGGTCCTATGATTCTGAGGCAAAAAGGAGAAAAGTGGTTGTATAATAAACAGAACACTAATATTTCATCTCTCCCCACCTTTTAACAAATTCTATTATTTTGACAATATGATTGGATTTTGTTCGCTATAATCTATTTTAATAGGCACATGATATATATATATAGAGTATATATATATATATATATATATATATATATATATATATATATATATCATGTGCCTATATATATATCATGTGCCTATATATATATAAATAAAATGCATGCTTTGGTAATATACTCTCTAAAACCAGACCATATTATTTTAAAACTGTAAAATGTTATATTTGGGAATTACACTGTTGTTGCAGCTGGGTTGATCCCAGGATTTGAAAGAGACATAAGGTGGGTAAGGTAATATATATTATTGGGCCAACTTTCATCAGTGGAAGGGACAAAAGATTTTGAGCTTTACAAGCTCTTCCTGACTTCTGTGTAGCTTGAAAGCTTGTCCCTTCCACCAATGGAAGATGGTCCAATAATAGAGATTACCTCACCCATCTGGTCTCTCTCAGATTTGAGAATCCATATAACTACATATTTGGATATACTTTTACCTTTTAGCATGTTCTCTTGACCCCTGATCCTGCAAGCTGTTCTCTGCCGGTCTGGTGGACCTTTGTGCCTCGTGTGTATAGGGGTCTGTTCCCAGGGAACACTTAACAGGATCAGGGCTGTGGTGGAGAATAGAATTTAGGCAGTAATCTACCTAAGGTATCTACATGGGCCCCCTATGGCCATACCTGAGCACGTCACAATCTTTAAAGTATTTTTTTCCTGATGAAAATCACTTACAAATTGTATTTTCCTTCACTTTACAGATGGGGAGCTGAGAGACAGAGACATTAAGTGACTTGCCTATAGACACAGAGGAAGTATGTGGTAGAGCAGGAACTGGAACCCAAATCTCCCAAATTCTATGCTACTGCCTTAACACTAGACTACCCTTCCTATCAATAAGCCAGGGAATGGCTAACAGGGTCAGGGCCTTGGGGCTAACAGAACCTAGGCTAATCCGTTGCTCCAAAAAGTTGCATAAAACTGAGGTTAATAATTTTGGATGCATATTGTACCTTGAAAATATATTATTAGTATACTCACTGAAATGACAATGAAACAAATACTTGCAGAATTGGTGGGCTGCTTATTTTAGACACAGTATCATTGATTTTAAGAGCCACAGTATGTAATGAAAAACACTAATCTTAATGGTGAGTTAGAAATATTGAATACTGTTCTTGTTTGTAGTTTACTATAAGTATACACCTACAGTTTGGAAAAGTTTTCTATGTGCGATAATGGTAAAGTATCTGATAGAGTTGGGAGCATAATTTTCTAGGTGACTTAGAGCCTTTAGGTTTATGAAAAGTAATTGAGAAGCTAGTAACAGACATTAATGATGTTGCGGGGGACAGAAGGCAAAGGTTGGAAAAAATCTATAAGTGCTTTAAAAGGGAATTAAAACAGATATGAGAGCATGCAGGGAAAACAATACAAAGAAATGATGCATTAATGTATTTTTCCTGACTGATAGCTTTGAGATGTAAATCCTCCTTGTGTACAACTATAAGATTGGCAGAACATGAATGTCAATTGCAGATATCTGTTTCTCTCTGCATATTCACACTGATCAAAAGATAAAGGTTATCTATAGCGTGTATATATTGATTTCACATTTTTGTTGAACAAATACATTTAGAAAAATTAATAAGTCATTGTAGACCTGGCTTGAAATGAATAAGTGGATATGGTTGAGGCCTTATTTCTTGAGGGACAGGTTTAGGGAGGTAAATGGATCCGTAGACTGGAAATACAAGTTCTACACTAGCTAATGGTGAACACCCAGGGAATCATTTATAATGTACAACATAACAATGGGTAAGACAAATCTGGAATGTAAGATGAGGTAAAGGGTAAGTTGTGCATGGACAGAGCATGCTGTACAGAGACTGGGTCCTACAAAGTAATCCATCCAACCCCAAAACATATGATGAAATGTATAGTAAGTGCACTGTAATGTGTAAATGCATATAAAGGAAGGAGGTTTGCTGTATAATTTTGGATGTGTGGTATACCCTCCACTCACCTGCTACATTTGAGTCTGATCAACTCAGGGTAGCTTTGCTGTATGCCAAATAAAGGAGCTTGAGTAATGAGACTGGAGTTGAATTGAGGTCTTTGGGAGCTGAGTGGAAGGTCTTGGAGGCTACCCCAACAGTTAGAAGTGTCAAGGCTGATTCCCCACTCTGGCAATTTGAGTGCAGAAGGTGAGGGCCCTCAAGGATTCTAGAGAGTAATACTGGCCACTCCAAGCTTGTATTAAACTCCTGAAGTTACAGCTTTTCTCTGACCTTGGATGGGTAGATGCTGCCTCCAACAAGTGCAAAACCCCTTTAAGGACTAAGGAAGGTGCACTTGGGAATGCCTTCCTGTGAGGCATCCTCAAGCCCTTTCACCCCAACTTCGAGGAAGAGCTGAAATAAAAACAAAGGAAATCAGCTGTTGCCACCTGCTAATTAAACAATGTGTGCACAAACTTCTTAGGACACAAAAATCCAATCCTGTTCTTAAAAAGGTAAATTGTATTAAAACAAACAAAAAAATACACCTGGAAATTCAGGCTATTGCCAGATGTAAAAAGACCAAATACAAGGATTAAGCATCAAGAATTGTTTCTGGAGGTTCAATTTAAAGGTTACAAGCAAAACAAAAGCACTTGGGGTTAGCACAGAGGAGTCCACAAGTCATAAAGAAATACACGAGGTAAACCTTCTTTTTTGGGTCTCGATTTCTGATTTCAAGTTGGAGACAACTTAGAGACCTGTTTTTCAGGGAGCGCTCAGAATCCCCCTTTGGAAAAATCAGTCTCCTTTTCTCAGGTCTGGCACCCAATTATCAATCACTAGTCACTTTTCAAAATGTAGACCTAAATATATATTTTGAATAAGTTATGTTTTAACTTGTTTTCTATATTATTTTTGTCAATGCTAAAATAAAATTGAGATGGAAATCTGACTCTTACTCTATTCAATGGAAATTACTTCTAGTCATTCAAAGTCACAGCTTCCATAATAAAGTTTGGAAGACAGAAAAATTGCCACTAACAGCATGGTGTGTTTGTTTGATGCAATGTCAACTCTGCCTGCTCAGCATGCTGTAATTTATTTGCCAACCTGTGAATGTGGAAGACAAGCTATATTAGAAAACTTTAATCTGCTTCAGTCTGACTATACAACAAAAAAAGTTTGAACAATAATGACTAGAGGTTTAGATATATTTGCTGGAAATGTTAATTCTGACCTTTTAGCTTCAAGCCTATTTATGGTTTCACTGTGAGGCAAATTCAGGAAAACTGGATAAAACCTGAATAAGCAGGCCTAACGTGAGCTAGGGAAGACAGAATCCATCTCAACCCTTTTTCTCACAACAGTGATTATGGAGAAGCTTTATAGTCACTCTCACTGAGTGGAGGCACCTGTAGTACTCTTATTGATGAATAGGCTGGTGTCAAGATCAACCCTTTATTCTGTACATACTTCCTGTTCATAAATGAGGTAACAGAAGCTTCTGCGACCTGCAACTGCCCTGCCCTGTTTTGCTTCTACCTCCCCCTCAACCCCCTGCAGGAAGTGTCCTAGGAAACCAGAGATTGCATCCATAGAACACTGGAAGTATGGCATCTCTACACTTTCTGGAGGGCTTAATCTATAGTACATCTTCCTTATTTTAGATCCCCTTCTCAATTTCTGTAGTGAAGTAAAACACTATTAAATGAAACTAAGAAGCTATTACAAATACAATAACTTGTTTCCAATCCTACAGGTTGCTCTAACACAAGAATATGTCTTGATCAGTTTCTCAATGTATTTCAGCAATCTTCTCGATCTGCTGCAGGCAAGTCTTTGTCTATTACAGATGGTTCAGTCTCATAGTCAATATCAGGGTTAGTTATTTAATTGTTTTCTGTTTGTACGTCTGGTACCACCTCACTTGTCTACGCCAAGATGTCAGGTATCTCGAGTGAATGGTTATGAGTCCTTTATAAGAGTTTTGCCTTCGTCTGTGATCACTGAGTATAAGACTCCTTCTAGATCACTGTAGCTTTGACAAGCCAGTGCTCATCTTGCCAAATTCTCATTGAGTCTTTATTTTCCAACTGTGGAAGTTGACTTTGCTTCTTTATTATAGTATTTTATCTGATTATACTTTCCCAATCTTTTTCTCACTGCCATGGACTTGTTACTGCATAATGATACCATTTGCTGTCCCATTTTGTAGCTCTTCTTCTAGATTGTTTCTTAAGGCTTGTGGAACTTTTCCACAGCTCCTGCATCTTCTTTTAACTGTACCTTGTAAGTTACTGGCAGGCACCAATTTCCTATGACTACATCTTCCAATAGTGCTATTAATACTTTCATATCTGGTTCTATGTTGTCCTTCTGTTTCTCTAGTCTCTTGATGACACCTAAAACATGTAGGCGCAAGACTGATTGTTTGCCTCTGATCACCCCCCGCAAACTCTTGGTTTTTTTTTTGGGGGGGGGGTTGAAAGGAGAGAGGAGGGAAACTTTCATACTGCACTCTTGCAGTATCAGGGTGAATACATTAAATTTCATTTTTATTCTGATTCAGAACAAAAACAAATTTTGAAATCTCAGAATTGGACTCAAAAATGGAAATTCAGGTTTGTGCACAGCTCAACTTTGGACAGTATTAGCTAAAAGTGCACAGAAATCTATCCATGTGTACACAGGAAAGTTGCAAGAAAAGTCCCACAATGTACACTGTTGATTTATTCATGTACAGCATCTGTGATGGAAATTCATTAGTATTGACTTACATTCAATCAGTTCAGAAAAACTCTCCATTAATCATTTATAATTTCCAGTGTAGTAAACAAATTAATTATTTTTTTATTTTTCCAGTAATGTGTCATTCTTTGAACAGTGAGAATCTCCAGCTTGGTATTGCATGAAGAGAAGGAACAACATTTACTAAAGTTTTACATGAAAAGTCATTATATCTGCACAGCAAAACATGTTGAGCTTGCAAAAAGTGACCCTTAGGAACTTTTTTCACAATTTCAGAAATTAATGACAGAATATATTTCACACTTCTGAAAACAGTATGCTGACTTCCAAGGATACAAATAGCTATCCTGTAAGTTAAAATCATTTAGGTAATCTCACTCATATACACAAAACTGAAAGTCAGTGCTGACTACCAATATTTGCACTTCATGAAATTAGTATGCCTAGTAGTGTTTCAAAAGGATTCTGAACTGTCAGCTGACTGACATTTCCTGGCAGCATGTTATGCTGTCCTGGTGGAAAATAAAATTTAGGAGCAGATTTGGCTTCACAAACCCCACACTCCACCTGGTTAAGAAATAGAGATGAGGAGTGCTGACAGGTTCCTTCTGATGCTGTAAATAATAACTGCAATCGGTGGGAGCATGGTCATGGGGCAAGAATTTAGGTCTGGGAGTCAGGCCTCCTCTGTTCTCTGGACTGCACTTTCACAGCAGCAGAGTCATATCCTGTCGTGGGCAGCAGCCACTAGGTTTACTCCCTCACTATAATTTTAAAACTCATTTTAAAATTATTTTCTGTTACTATTTATTTAAAATATATTTAACTTTTAAAAGATGGATAGAGAAAAAAAACTACAGTCTCCAGGGCTGTCGATAGTAGCCCCTTTCCTGTGGTACGAAATTCATACACAAAAGACTCTAAACACATTAATAAAAATCACTGAAAGCCTTAGGGTTCACAGCATTCTAACTGCTTTTCCCCATTAGAGGAAGCCTACACTTTCAGTCTCAGCATTAGCCCAAGCCAAGCCATCTTTCTTCCTTTGAAATGGTTGTGGATTATTATTTAGAAGTTTCTCTGAAGAGAGAAACCAGCAACTTGAGGGAAGAAAAAAACAACAACCCAAGACTGGGTTTATTCTACTTGCAGCCTACATCAAAAGTTGGCTGTAAGTAGAACCATTTATTTTTAAATAGGTAGTTTTGTCCTTCATGAAGACATTTTCAAAATTGGATCGGTGGCAGTGGCTCAATCACAGCAGCAGAAAATGATGATGGTGGGTCTGATTCAATTTTTAAAATACCTATTTCCAAATGGAAAAGCTATTCTTGGTCATCAAACTAGTGTTGTCTCCACTTTTCTTCTGAGTTAAGCATAAGCAATACTCACATTAGCTTCCAGGGATGCCTTACAGTTTCAGAAGCCTTCAGAGGGACTGGTCTTCTGAATAATTTCTACATGGCAGCCATGAGGACAGATCTGAACAATAGTTTTTGAAGTAAATTTGCACCTTCGATATCCCCTTTAGTACCTCTTCCAAACAACTTAACCTTGTGTCTATAGGGTGGTAGGCATTATAGGCACCATTCTTCCTCCTCCCTTGCTTCTTTCTTCCTCCTCCCTTGCTTCTTTGGAAGCCCACTCCTGGGGCTCTAAGGCTAGAAAGTGGGAAGAAGCTGAAGGGGAAGAACAATGGATCTGCCATGTTATTGGGACATTGTAATCATACAGGGGAACTATAGTATAATTATGTGTAAGAATGTAGAGAACTCTGCTTTCATGAAGCACTTGATGAGGTGGAAAAAGTATTAAAGCCTAAATATTGCTGCACTGTCTTGACTGTGTACAAACGTGAAGATAGAGTACATGGTGTCAGAAGTGAGTCAGCTCTTGCAGGTATGTCAAATGAAACATTAGAAATATTGCAAAAAACAACAACAACAAAAAACACAACCAAAATCCAAATAGAACACAGTCACTGTAGCATATCAATTTCATGATCCCAATCAGATAGGCATAGAAGGGGACATGCTTAGCAACTGGGCATGTTTTAGATCAAAATGGGGAAATCTATGACATTGTAACAGGGCTGGATAAAAAGGAAAACAAAATAAGAGAAGCCACACTGTTAGAACTAATGGGCAAAAGCTGTCAAGAACACCAAGATAAATATATCAGCTGCAGGCCAAGAGAACCTATTCAAAATCCTAGAAGTGTTTTTGCAAAAGTGAAAATGCTTAAGCATTTTCAACCCATAAACAATCTTAGATGTGAAAGGTATCTCTTCAACAATTGTAATCAGAATCTGGAGAAGCAGCAGGCCACTTGTAGAGCAGAAGGGACAGAAGTGTCTCTTTTGATATGGCCCATAATTCTTACCTCCACTTCCTAAGGCAGGCTTTTGGGTCTGTTCCTTGGGAAACTCCTTGGCTGGCTACTGCTGAGGATCTTCCTTGAGATAGTCCTTAGATTTATTATCAGCCACCACTCTTTGCCTCAGCTTCACCATTTTATCCAAGTTATTGCTAGTCAGCCACTTTAGTCACAGCTGGGGAAGTTACTCATCTGGTCGTTAACCCCTTCCTGGCTGCAACCCTGAGAGGTTAATAAAACTCATCATAAATGGATTTGCCAAGGGTTACTGATCAGGAAAGCAGCTACCTCACTGTTTTATAGACACTAACAGGTAGGTACAGATGAGTGAGTGTGCCACTTTGGATCCATGTGGCAGTGGAAGAATACCAACGCCCCAGCAAGACATATTAACAGGACTTGCAGGCTTCATTTGTGAGGACATTCTGGAATAGGGACCCAGAGACACAGTGGTAGAATTTGTTTCAGATCATGACCATGTCACTTCCAGAGATTTATTACTAATCTTTAAGTACTAAAGACAACGGGGCGTCTCCCGGACATTTACTCATTTTGTCAGGGACTTGAACCTCACCCCCCAAAACCCGTTAAGGACTCGAACCCTGACCCCCAAATACTGAGCGATCGCTTTCCTCTCTAGGGACTCGAACCCCAAAGACCTGGCCAATTGTCAGGGACTCAAACCCCGAGTCCAAAACCCTGTCAGGGACTCAAACCCCGACTCCAAAACCTGAATCCTACTCAATGGGTAGGTGGACATTACTGGATTTCTACGGGCTTCAGCTGGTTCACAGAACACGCCTTATCGCCGACACAGGGATCAGATCACCAGACAAGGCTCCTCGAAGCTGGAGGATGCGCGCAGAATTGCTTTAGTCTGATCCTGTGCCGGAGAGTCAGACGAGTCCCATCTGGGGTGCCAAATTTGTCAGGGACTCGAACCCCTACCGGCAAAGTTCATTGTCTGACCACAGAGAGACAGGCAACGCCAGCAAAGTCCAGACAAAAAGCTCTTTATTGAAGGGTACCCAATTCAATAGAGAGCGCCCATCTCCCACTGAACCAGCCCCCCCTCCCCCAGATAGGGTTTTTATAAACAGTTTTGTCACGTCACAGGTTAGTCTGAGCCAAGATGGGAGGACAGAAATAGCCATCTACTCTCTTTTCCCTCTTGGTTAGTTCTATACATGCTTAATCAACACTATTATAACTTTAAACAATACCTAATACCTAATATATGACTATCTAACATTTCTAAATTGATATCTTATCAGCTAGGTCAAAAAATACTAGACAGGGGAAAAATGAACAAACAGTTAGAAGGAAAAAAAGAGTTGAAATATTCTGGCGCCAGATGACTGCAAAGAGAATGTTTATATTATTCTATTTTCCAAGGTCTCTTTGAAATACTCAGTCTGCTGTTTTGATCTCCAGGGCTGTCTAAAGTTCTTGGAACATTTAATAGTTTAATTGCCACAGCTCATTTAAATGCCCTAACAATTTTTATTCTTAACAACCACAAAGACATCTGTCTGTTGCAAAGAGCCATGGAAGTAAATCTAAAAATAAGGTGATATTCTGATTGACCATACAAGGGACACTTAGGCACCTTTCAAGAGCTATGACCTTCCCCCCCAAAAGATAAAAGCAATACAGCAGATGCCTGCACTTAAAATATTATATCAATTCAGAGACTAAGATTAGTAAAAGATTTGACACAATTTCTTCCATCCCTCACAGATGTGTGTGACCCCCTGAGGCAACAACAAGACAAAGACGGAGTAAGGACATGGTGCTTCACATGATGCTGACATAACTTGTATCAAGGAACTGAAGACCAGCTATTCTATCTTGAAATACCACAAAGTAAATGAAAAGGCAACCATACAATATTACACCAGTGAGCACAGGGCTTGGGGCAACACTCCGACCAAAGGGAGAGATGGTAGCTTTCTTGTCAATGTCACTATCATCCGTGGAACCAAGAAATGCCCAAATTGAAGAGGAATATCTGGCAATAGTATTCACTTGTGAAAAGTTTGAGCAGTAAATCCAAGAATAGGAAAATATTCACATAGAAAGTTACCATGAATCACCAGAGAGCATTTTTTTTAAAGCTACTACTAGCTGTCCCAAAATGACTTCCACATGTGATACTGAAACTGCAATGCTACAGCTTAGATGTACACTAAAATAAAGAGACAGACATAAGCATAGCTGGCTTCTTAACCAGAGCAGCCTTGAAGCATGAAAATATGACAACTGAACTAGAATATGAGATTCTTAACCTGACATAAATACAGAGAGGCACAGAAAGCATAAACCTAGCCAGTCACATGCCAGTTTCAAGGCAGGAGGTAGAAGGAATCAAACTATACAAGCCAAACATTTGTAAGTGCTCGCATCGATCACTCTGTTAGGATGGACAGACACCAGGGCAGAAGCCCCCATCTCCTTCTTAAAAAATACTAGCGTTACTGAGATGATGTGAGCATACTCTATATCATTAAAGCTGGGCAGAATTTTTTCAATAAAAGGCTTTTTTCATCTAGACTGAATTTTGTGAAAACATATCAGTTTTTAATGAACTCTCATTGGGAAAGTTTTTCAGTTGTTAGATGGAATTTCTGTCAGAAGAGAGAGAGACCACGCTGAATAGTGATAGTTCAGTGAAGGAGACTCAAGTTCAAATCCCTGCTCTGCATGAAACAGAGCATGAACTTGAATCTGAGTCTTCAGCATCCTGTGTGACAGCCCTCTGGCTATTGTGGGACAGGTGTTGCTGTCATTTTTCATCAAAAAAATTGAAAGATCTTGGTTTCATCTTAATGTGGAATAAACCAACTGCCAAAAGCTCATGTTTGGAGAGGGCATGGGGGAAACAGCAGTCTCGTTTTCCTGATGGCCTTAAGCATAATATACAAAGGTTGTTGAATCATAATACTTAGAACATCGAGAACAGAAACTCGCTCAAGAATACATCAGAGTGGGATAGAACTATGTATCTGGAAAGCCAGAATTGCTGTATACTGACCAAATATAACCAAGGATTTCAGAGATCCTGTTAGTAGCGATAATACATGTGAGGAAATACAGGCCAAACCATGAAAACTCACAGCATTCCCATTAGACTTTGGAACAAAGGAGGAGTGAACTTTTCATCATAAATCACACTGGCTATGTAATTAAACCCCAATTACTCCTGCACCCCAACCTCCCACCCTGAGCCCCCCTCCTGCATCCTGCACCCATCCTGCATCCCAACCCCTTGCCCTGAGCCCCTTCTTACACATCACAACCGCTCCCACACCCTACATTCCATCCCACACCCCAACCCCTGCCCCATCCCCTCATTCATGGCCCTACATGCAATTTCCCCACCCTTGGGCCAAAACGTTTGTGCACCCCTGATTTACAGTGTCTCTATATAGATTTACACTAGAATAGGCTGACCATACGTCCCGTTTTGAATGGGACAGTCCCGTTTTTTCATGTTTTTGAACCGTCCCGTCTTTTTGTCAAAAATATCAATTTTGACCCGTTTTTGGGGCAGGTGCAGGAATCCCAAGATCTTAGGTGAAGAATCTTGCTACCTAAGGACAAGTATCAGATGTCAAAATCTCCGATGAGCAAACTGCGCTCATCGGAGATTTTGACATCTGATACTAGTCCTTAGGTAGGGAGAGGAGGCAGCGGATGGAGGGAGAGAGCAGGGAGGAAGGGAGGGATGGAGAAGGGGGACGGAGAAAAGGGAGGGATGGAGAAGGGGGATGGAGAGAAGGGAGGGATGGAGAGAAGGAGGGAAGAAGGAGGAATAGTGAGAAGAGGAGGCAGCGGGCGGCGGGCTGAAGCCGACGGCGGAGCGGAGCTGTCCGGAGCCGCAGCCGGGGGCCGAGCGCGCCGGCGGGCTGCCGGCCGGGTTTTATGAGCTGCCACCCACTCCGAACAAGCTCAGCCCCTCTCACTCACCACCAAACCGGAAGCCAGGGCCCAGCTGTCTCTCCATTCAGCTGCTTTTCTGTCGAGTAAGGCTGCCGCCGCCGCCGCCTCCTCCAGCCTTAGCAGCCCGTCGCCTCTTCTCTCCAGACCCATCCCATTTGCCACAATGACCCACACGGCTCTCCTGACCTCGCCGCCTTCCTTTCCATCCACCATTCCTTCCCCACAGGCTGCCCTGGCCATGCTGCAGGCCCAGCCGCTGTCCCTGGTCATAAAACCCGGCCGGCAGCCCCCCCGCCGGAGCGCTCGGCTCCCGGCTGCGGCTCCGGACAGCTCCGCCGCCCGCCGCCCGCTGCCTCCTCTTCTCACTATTCCTTCTTCTTCCCTCCTTCTCTCCATCCCCCTTCTCCATCCCTCCCTTCCTCCCTGCTCTCTCCCTCCGTCCGCTGCCTCCTCTCGCTCCCTCCATCCCTTTTCTCTATCCCCTTCTCCATCCCTCCATCCCTTCCTTCCTCCCTTCTCTCTATCCCTCCATCCCTCTCTTCCTTCTCTCTATCCCCCTTCTCCATCCCTCCCTTCTCTCTCTCCCTCCGTCCACTGCCTCCTCTTCCATCTCCCTTCTCTCCATCCCTCCTTCTCGCTGTCCCTTGCCTCCTCCATCCCCCCTGCTCCCTACCCCCATCTCTTCTCTCATCCATCCATCCTCTCCCTTCTCACCTTCGTGCCTTCTCTCCCTCCGTCCCCTCCATCATCTTCATTCCTCATCCCCCCCTTCTCTCTCTCCCTCCATCCTCTTCATCCCCCATCCCTGTTCTGCTTATTCCTCCATCCATCCCCCCAACCCCCCTCTGCCTCCCCCCCCCGCCCGGTGCTGGGGGGCCCAGGTGGGGCCATGGGCCCCCACACACACCTTGTCCCGTTTTTGTCTAAAGGAAATATGGTCAGCCTACACTAGAAGGATGTAGAGACCATCCTTTATGTTAAACCACATTTGTGGTCAAAAAACTATCAAATAAACAACAATCTTTCATTAATGTGATACACTTCAAACTGTCATATAAACTGATTTCAGACAGTATTAGCCAACATCATTAAACTCCAGTCACGTAACTGGCATCACTGTTTCCATAGTAACTAATATACTCCAAAAGATAATGAAGGAGAGAGCAAGTTAAAAAAATAAAAGTGAACAAAACAGCAAACAAAATTAGTCAGCTCCATCATTACACTGGAAGTGATCAATGAAAAGGGACACAATCCAACAGCCCATCCGTTTACAGAAGTCCTGTCAAAGGATTTACAGGAATTACTTACTCATAAGAAGAATTACAATTATGGAACGCTGATGCCAGTGCACCCTCAGTTTTATTGTGTTGGGTGCTATAACATGTCAAAATGAATGGGGTTAGCCCATATGCTGCATCAGTGCAATGTTTCAGTTTTGGTCTTTTCTTGGGGGTCTATTACATGCCAATGCACAGGAAGGATTTTTGTATTTCATACACTCAAAATGGCTCTCTGATTTCTACCTTCCTTCTGAATGGACTGATTTCACACAAAAACACCAAACTGACAGAATTCTGATTTGCCTTCTCATTTAATCTTCTGTAAGCTTTATCCGTATAATACACTTCATTTAAAATGCTTCTTTGTTGCTTCACTTCATTTATTTGGCATAATAGAAATCAAAGTTCTATTTAGTGTGTTTTACAATGGTGAAACAGTCCCAGCTTTACAATAAAACCAGAGGTGTTTATTATATAATGGTAGTTTTTTGTGCCACTGAAACATGCACTAAAAATGTCATTGGTTTAATATATTGGAATCTGCTATTATCAGCCCTGTATTACTTACCATCTGCAAATGTTTCCAAATCTTATTACCAAAGCTTCAGTTAGCATGGTTTGGAATATACATTAAAAAACACAAAATCAGAATTGTTTGCAAAGACAGATTTTATTTTCACGTGGTTCTACTTCACACATTTAGGATTCTTTATATGTTACTTCCTAAAAGAAGTGTAGCTTCACATATTTTCTATTTATGATTATCTGCCTTTACATTAAAGAAACCCAAACCCTATATCCTGATTATTTCTCACTGTTAATGGAAATCCAGAATATGTTAAATAACACTTTCCACTTCTTGTTAAAATGTTATAAAGCACTTATCAATGTTAGTCAAGCGCTGTGTGATAATGAATTAAGGTTGGCAATGTCTGTGTGATGCAGGTAAGTATTAGTATTTGTTTTACGGATGGGGAAATGGAGGTAGAGATCTGAAGTGACTTATATTCCGAGCCATTCGGTGTTTCAGTGGCAGCATTTTGATTGTAATTATGGAGTTGCTGGGTCCAAGTCTTCAAGTTACTGCTACTTCTTGCAGTGTATGTAACATGAAACTGTGAATAGACAGTAAGGGCAATTAAATGACTTCCAGGGCCCAAATTACTGTAATAAATTTTGCCACAATCGGTCTGACATAAGTAATAGTTGACACTGCCAGACTACATAAAAGGAGTTTTCTCAATTCATCCCGCTGAGGATAATGGACATTTATACAGTACTCTAATTACCCATGGGTCTTTACAGAACAAAGAATAAACAGTATGTCTGTGTTTATACTATTTTCACAGGACAGGTGAGTGTTTCCCTCTGCTGTTATCCATCATAAGTATTGATCATCAGCTATTTAGGTGCATATGCTATTACATTGTTATCATTTAGGACATTACACTATTGAAGATCTGCCGCAGTATTAGTACGTTTGGATGCCTGAACACTACCTGGCATGTTGTTAGCTTCCTCTTTTAAATGGCAGAAAGAGCAATACCAGGAACAGTACTAAGGGGCAATTCAGTTTTGGAATTAATTACTAAAGGCTTCTTTTCTATTTGTTAGAGGTGTCCAAAGAAGTTATCATTACTTTTTCTTTCACTTTCTTTTTTCTACTTCTCTCCCCTACTCCCACCTCCCAACATAGATTGGAGCTCAGATGGGTGCTGGGTGCCAGTAAATCTTTGTTCCCACAGAATAGTGAAGTTCAAAAGATAGCATACAACATAAATCCTTTAAAGCTTTTCATCTTCCATTATAATTATCTTTAGAAATTACAGCTAGAGAAAAATCCTATCAATTAGACACAAGAATTTTAGATTAAAAAATAGCACTATTTAAAATTACTGCTGTGTCATATTTAAGAAACCTATTAATCCTCTCCAGTGGAAAACAGTGACTAACAAAATCATCTATTTATAATCAGAATTTTATTTAGAGGTTTGTCCCATATTGTCTTGCCATTAACAGCTTATTTTCTTGTATTTTCCTAGTGTGTGCACTTTTGTTGTCTTTAAATATATTAAACACAGTGGCCTGGCTCCTTATACCCTGCTCCCACATTCCATGGTTCAAATACAGGGAGAATCCTCTGCACCTGGACATCCCCCATTCAGTATGAAAAAGATGCCATGCTGTCTTTGCCAGGATGTTCCCCAACGCCTGTGAAGTCTATGAAGGGTGATCTGTGAGTTCAAGGGTCTGTGCTTAGGGAAGAGAAGAGAGTGGATGAAGTATCATGGGACCTCTCGAGATCTGTAGAGTTTACTCAAAAAACAGAATATAACCCCGGTCGATTTTATCTTTTTTTTGGTGATGTCACTTGGAAGTCACAGTGGCAGTACACAACTTGGGGTAGGGTCCATTGTCAGGGTACCGTGGGTGAGCTGCCAGAACCACAGTTGGCATGTAGGCACAGGTCACCTTCAAGGATGGTGCTTGCTCCCACAGATCCTGGGAATGGGAAGGTTGGAGGGCTCAAGGCCTTTTCTAAGGGATGGGGTGTACAGGCCACTCACTGATGAGGAAGGTGCTAGAGAGGCCCTTAGGGAGGGTGCTAGAGGCCCTGAGGAAGGTGCTAGAGGGGCTAGCCTGACACCTTTCAATCATGTATGGTAGGGAGGACACCCTTAAAAAGGAGGAAACTGAGGACAGGTCAGGAAACTGTTGGAGTGACTCCTGAAACTTCAGGGGGAGTTCCCATCCAGATCTCCACCCCAACCCTATGGAGAGTGCAAAGAACTAGCAGGGTAAGCCTTACAGAGAGAGCCCGATGCAGCAGCCCAACCAGAAGAAGTCCTTGAAATAACTATGCAGGCAACCCTGAAGTAAGAAGATACTGTTGACCTTTTTCCCTTTAAGTTGGCTCCTGGAAGACATTATTCTTAGGTCCACTGGGACATTTCCTTTTAATTCCCACACCAGAGGATATTTAAGAAGGCCTGCAAAGGACAGGTCCCCTTTACAAGAAATAAGAAACCAGGGAATGTGTATAACCTACCCAGTGTAAATAACGGCATGGCCAGGACCTCCCACCATTTGGGGAAAAAGCTAAGGGGGCTCTTGTACAACCGCTCAACCCAAAGTAGAGATGAGATATATGCAAATGGTCCAACATTATCATTTATATTGAGCTAATGGTTAGGCTTGATTTCCCATCCTACTTCCAATGCTAGATACTGCTGATATATAACAAGTTCTCTTGTTACCACTTCTTAATCTGATAGCACAATACAGATTACATCAGTGTAGATAGTTAGAAAGGCTAAACACATCATTTTGGAAATTTTTAAAAATGCATTTCTTATACTATTTAACTGTAAAGATCAATATACATAGAGGCATGATATGTTAAATATATGGGACTTGACTCAATAGTGCAGGTGCAGGGGGGTGCACATCCCTACCCTCTCTTTAAAATACAGTTCTTTGTACTCATTGATATAGTCCTGTAGAAAAGTATAACATATCACCAAAGTAGTATTCAGCAAGTTATTTGCCCTGTGCAGTTTATCATTAAATTTATACAAATAAACAGGAGTAACAACATCTAATTGTAACAGAGGGAAAACTGGAATAAGAGAGACTAGGGCAGAAGAAAATTTTCTGTGGGCACTTAACATTATGATAATTTAATTGTCGTATTAACTTCAAGCAGCAGGGAAATTGATTTTGAGGAGAGACTTGAAGGCAGTGTAATTACTAGGTTTTCAGGAAGAGAGACACTGAAAGAAGGTACAGAATCAAGAGTGGGAGAGGACAACACAGGGAGCAGGACAGAAAATAGAATTGGCATAAAGAGCAGGGTTTAGCAGGAGATGTGAGATGAGAGATTGAGAAATGGAGATTCTGGTGATGATAATATGGAATTTGACTATGCTGTAGAAGGAGACAAAGAAAAATGACACTATCTATTCTATGGTATTTATAGATAACCCATTATCATCATAGTTGCTAGGCACTAAATAGAGTCATGTAGATGTGCTTGATAGATCCACAGAGGATATCATGAGAATTTCTGGGTTTTGCCTATTGGTTATGGCAAGAAGATTTTGTGCTATGCTTTGAAGATGTCCAGGCTTTTGTTTCACCTTTTCTCTTCTGGTAGCATGTGCCAAAATCAAACATCCCTGACTGATAATTCTTTATCACTCATGAACTGTCATAAATATAAAGGAAAGGGTAACAATCTTTATGTATGCAGTAACATAAAATCCCTCATGGCAAATGTACTGAATCACTTTACCTGCAAGGGGTTAAGAAGCTCAAACAACCTGGATGGCACCTGACCAAAAGGACCAATAAGGAAAGAAGATACTTTCAAATCGGGAGACAAAGGAGGCGTTATGTTTGTGCTGTATTTGTTGTTCCCCCTCTGGACGGAGAGACTAGGCAGGTAAAACATCACCTGAAAACATACCTGAAATGATCTATTTAAGATTACACAAATTGTCAGTAAGGGCAAGGAAATGCATTAGATTATCTTTTGTTTTAATTTGTGAATTTTCCCTATTCTAAGAGGTAATTTCATTCCTGGTTTGTGACTGGGAAGCAGAGTCAGAAAGGAATCCTCTTGGTTTCATTTTTTTTTAATTTACCCCGTAAAGTTACCTTCCACCCTGATTTTGCAGATGTGTTCTCTTTTTTAATAAATAAAATTCTTCTTTTAGGAACCTGACTGGTTTTCAGTTTCCTATAAAACAAAGGGTTTGATCTGTGATTACATTGTAATGAATTGGTTAGTATATTATCTCAAGCCTCCCCAGGAAATGGGGAGCATGGAGGAATATTTTGGGGGAATAGGGACTCCAAGTGACTCTTTTCCTGAATTTTTGTCTAAATCACATGGTTGTAGGAGCAATGCCGTCCAAGGCCAAGGAAGGGAATTTGTGCCTTGGGGAAGTTTTTAACATAAGCTGGTAGAAATAAGCTTAGGGGGTCCCCACCTCTGCACCCCACAGTTAAGAGTGGGGAGGGAACCCTGACAGTTGTATTGTAAGTTTTGTTGGCTGTATTGTCTCAGGCACTGAGATATCATGATCTTCATATCCAGGTTATGGCAAAGTCTTACAGATTCTTTCTGCACAAGCTCTCCAAGATACAGCTTCTCCTATCCATCAACACAGCTAAAACTCTTGTCCAAACTCTCATTTCTTATCTCAATAATTACAACACCTTCTCCCTCACCTTGACAAATAGAATCATGCCCTGCTCATTTGTATTCAAAATGCAGGTATTGATATTATTTTCCTAACCCATCTCTTTGATTATATCACTCCTATGTTTGCATCCCTTCTCTGGCTACATCATATTAAACATAAGTTACTTGTCTTCATTTTCAAAGCCCATCATGGTGTATTCCCACTTCCTATCATCTCCCATTCAATACTGAAAGGTCAACTCCCACCTCAGATTGGCCTATAATGCCAGCCTCCATTGTCCACTTGTTAAATCTTTCAAACAGGCACTTTCGTGCTTTCTACCATGCTGCTCTACATGCCTGGGAGAAGCTAAGTTAGTCTATCTTCAAAGTCCTCCTGAAAACTCCTTGGTGATGATGCATACAAAAATGTTGCTGTCTGACACCATAGTCTATCATGCTGACCAAGAGTGCCTCTTTGTTTCCTTGTATTCCCTCAGCAGTTTGTTGTCTCTTGTCTTATACTTAGATTGTAAGCTTCTTACAGCCAGAACTGTGTTTTTGTTCTGTATCTGTACAGTGTCTAGGACAGTTAATTCCTGATCCATGACCATAATAATAAATAATAATAAATAATAAATAATAATAATACAGAGGATAAATACTTTGATGGGTTATATACAGTGGATGGCTAGATAATCACACAAGTGCAGCTATGGCTGTATACAGAGAGACTAACAAAGAGTCCTGTGGCCCCTTAAAGACTAACTAAAGTATTGAAGCACAAGCTTTCGCGGGCTAATACCCACTTCATCGGATGCAAGCAGTGGTTGCATCCGGCGAAGTGGGTATTAGCCCACAAAAGCTTATGCTTCAATACTTTAATTAGTCTTTAAGGTGCCACAGGACTCTTTGTTACCTCTGCTATTCAAGAGTAACATGGCTACCTCTCTGATTATAGAGACACAGTCTCTGATGTAGCGAGGTCTCAATCAAGTAGGTACTACACAATTTGCAGTCCCCATATTATTTCTACTTTTCAGCCCATATATAGTAACTGAATTTCAGTAATCACAGATCACAGATCACAGAATCACTGAAATCACAGAATTTCAGTGAATTTCAGTAATCCAGTCTGGAGGTGATAAAGGCCTGGATCACTATATTCGGATCTTCATCTGAGAGAAAGAAGCTCAGTCTCCTTGCAATCAAAGGTGGAAAAAAAATGTGTTTCACACCATTATTGCTACTTGGGCATCTACAGTCACAGCAGAGACCAGCTGAACCCTCTAGGCTTTCTATTACATTGACAAACAAGAGAGGACATGCTTTTGATGTAAGGACAGGTCAGACTCTTGATTAGATCCTTGAAATACTTCTCTTTCTCTAACAGCATTCCTTTGGTCTTACCCAAGTTTAATTTCAACAATCATTTCAAGAACTGACTTTTTTGAAGACACTGTGACATCTCGTTGACAGTACTGGATAAGTCTGCTGAAAAGAATCCAGAACCAAAAGTCTTATAAAGTAGTGTTGTTTCCTAGGTAGATTTAGAGGTATTGCTGCCTACTTTAGGGACAAAATTAAGTCTACTACCTTTTACTCCTTTTAGAATTTCAGAGCCAACACAGCTACAGGTGAGTGAGCTGGATTCTAGTCTGGCTCATGTGTTGCCAACAGAAATGTGGCCTAAGTTCTGGTAGCAGAATCTATAGTTCCAATTACAATGCATGAGCAAAGAAAGAGAGATAGTGCAAATTCTAGTTCGAATTTGCATGACAGTAGTTCAGAAAAAAAATCTATATAATAGGCAAATTTGATAGGGAATTTATTGAGAGAAAAATGGAATCCCATTATGTAACTTTTATGAAGTAACTTGAGAGTAAACCACGTTTGGACGGACTCCGTGTTTTGTTAGTAATATACAAACATTGCCTGATTATGAATTAATTTTGCACCAGAACCCCCCATTGACTTTAGTGAAAGTTCTAGGTATGCCAGGAATGGAGGGTATGTCTTAAAACGCATATTAGATTCCATAATTATTGGATAGAATAGGGTGATTTAAGGACAGTGCCCCGACATTGTCGCTTTTTCTTTTATGAGCTTAAGTAGCAGAAATACCCTGCGTTGCTCGGGTCCGTCAAAGGGGGGGAAGGGGACCTAGTGTTGCTCAAAGAGAGCTGAGTGAGTGTGGGGTCCTTTGGAGGGGGGAGGAGGGAGAGAGCTGAGCGAGTGGGTGGGGGACGTTGGAGTGGGGGGAGGAGGAGGAGATTTTAAAAATTTTCAATTCTTACCTGAGGGGCGAGAGAGCTGAGCGAGTGCAAGGTCCGTTGGGGGGGGGGGAGGGGAGGGAGCTGAGCGAGTGGGGGGGGGACATTGGAGGGAGGGAGGGGGTGAGATTTTTAAAAATTTCAATTTTTTCCTGAGGGGGGAGAGAGCTCAGCGAGTGTGGGGGGCCCTGGATGGGGGGAAGAAAGCTGAGTATGGGGTCCGTTGAAGGGGGGGGGGGAGAGAGCTGAGCGAGTGCGGGGTCTGTTGTGACATAGTTATATTACATCATAACTATGTCACAGAGAACAGCAGGTGTTAACCTGCTGCCCAGCTGATGTGAATGGGCTTTAAAGAATTTCACCCCTGGGGGGTGTCAGTGGTGAGATTTGAAAAATTTTCAACTCTTACCCTGATTAGGACCCTAAGGCCTATAACTGTACCAAATTTCAATTCTCTAGCTCAAACGGTGTGGAAGGAGTAAGGGAACGTACATACACGCACGCATACACGCATACACCATTTGACTTTTATATATATAGATTCAGGCTCTTAAAGTTACTTTTATGGAGATTTTTTTCTTAGTGGATGGATATTTATAATGTTTAAAACAAAACCTAATGAAATGAAAAATGTAAGTTAAAAGTGGCTCTTCAGTTGTACTTGAAACCTCAACCATTCAAGCCCGAGAGATCTGAGTATACCACAACTTGAATGCTTTGACCACACACATGATATAACAGATTGGAAATGCTACTAAAATAAAGAATTCTACTTTTATTAAAGCCCAGTGTGGCACATTTATTTTAACCGACTTTAATGCTGCTTAATTTATTACTTTTTTGTTAATTCCTCATGAGACAGAGAACTAAAGGTTTCCAGTCTACCCCTGCAGGATATGGAAATGTCATACTTGATTCCTTGGTAATTCTACTTTTGTGAATATGTAGGCGATAGGACATTTCCCCTTGAATATATATGCATTTTCTATATCTCCTAATATTTGTTTTAAAGGTAAATCAGTGGGCCTGATCTCAGCTAGTATAAATTGACATAGCTGTGTTGATTTCAAAGTGTTCAACTGAGGTCTGGCCTAATGTTTCCGCCACTTTTGAGGAAACTTTCTTAAATTTCTCACTTGTACCGATGAGAGTGAAAAAGGATGAATGTAACTAACTTGGGAAACTCCTCGTCATCAGCCCCCTTCTTTATACTGACTTAGGTATAACTGAACAAGCCCATTATTCCATAATATAACATAGCTTTTTAGCTTCCTTCACAAAATTCATATTACCGAGCTATGATTCACAGCATATTTTCTTTTCTAATAATGCCACAGTTAGTTTTCACATTACTGCAGGTTGAGCTCCAAGGAGATTTTAAGAGGGAAGTATTAAAGCTGAAAAGTTGTTAGCAGATAGGCTATTAAACTCAGATACATTCATTCTTGCCATCTGAGTGAGTAGTTAACATGAGGTCACTGGACATTAATGAGCTATTTTAGAGACTTATAAAAGTCATTGTATTTGTGCAAGGTCTCAACCTTAGAACCAGAGACACATACCATTATAGATTCGTGTCCTGTATGTCATTTTCACATCAAGTGATCCAATAATCTTAGATTTTCCACCTCTTTCATGATAATTAATGACCGTGATAAAGTTCAACATTTTATTTGTGCATGTGTGCATGTGTATGGGAGGAAGGGAGCGCCAATCGAAAAAAAGCTTGGATGCTCTATGGAGGTCTATGCTTGACAGTTCAGCTAATCTTTTGAATATGATTGATCATAAATAGTTACTTGAACAAACTAGGATGTCTCATTCTTCCATGAAACATAATGATAATCTTGGTCGCAGTTCCATGTGTAAAAATCATCCTAATTGTTCACATTATAGACCAGCTTCTTAATTAGTGTAGATTATTTACTAAATTATTAACCACTTGGCTGCAGACAGGTCTTTTTGAAAATCATTTATTTGGAGTGAAGTTTTACAAGAGGTTAACTCATTATCAGACAACATAAGAATATTTTAAATTGAATATTACTAACATGGCTTCCAATTGCAGCCAAGTCATTGGTTGCAGAGGGGAACATTTAATCATGTTGAATGGTGAGAACTGTATAAAGTACTGGAGAGATATAGCTTTGATGACACTTTCATTAATTGAAAGTTGCCATAACAACTGAAGGTCTGCATTGAAAACCCCTTAGTTACAAAGAAACTAGATGTCCTCTATCACCTTTATACTCATTTTTAAGACTTGCACATGCATAGCATACTTAAGCAAGAGCAATTTACATGAAGACTACATGGAGGTGAAAGGGACATGGCAGAAATGAAAATACTGGCAACTTCTGAGCAGTGTCTGCATTCTCATTAATAGGCTCATGGCATTTCTAGGAGCAGAATGCTGATGCCTCGGTAATGAACTGACTTGCAAAGAGATCCAGAGTCATCTTTTGAATATACGAGTACATGAATATGCAAAACTAATACCGATGACAGTAACTTTTTTGACCCTGTGGCAGAGGTACAGTGGTGGACAAGGTATAGGGTTTGTTATTTTTTTTTAAGGTCAACATTGTCCTTGTTATACAGAGGGGTTTTGTTTGTTTGTTTGTTTTGTTTTGAGACAATGGTTGATCTGCTGTATGTATCCTTGAGTATAAGTGTAAAATTACCAATTTTCATGAGTAAAAATAGATTTTTCTGTAAAAATGTATAAGCACACTATTTTTCTCAAAACAAAACCCACACAACTTAAATAGGAACTTCACTGAACATAAGAACATAAGAACGGCCATACTGGGTCAGACCAAAGGTCCATCTAGCCCAGCATCCTGTCTACCGACAGTGGCCAATGCCAGGTGCCCCGGAGTGAGTGAACCTAACAGGTATGATCGAGCGATCTCTCTCCTGCCATCCATCACCCCCCTCTGACAGACAGAGGCTAGGGACACCATTCATTACCCATCCCGGCTAATAGCCATTTATGGACTTAGCCTCCATGAATTTATCCAGCTCTCTTTTAAACCCTGTTATAGTCCTAGCCTTCACAGCCTCCTCAGGTAAGGAGTTCCACAGGTTGACTGTGCGCTGTGTGAAGAAGAACTTCCTTTTATTTGTTTTAAACCTGCTGCACGCCAATTTCATTGAATGGCCCCTAGTTCTTCTATTTTGGGAACAAGTAAATAACTTTTCCTTATTCACTTCCTCCACTCCACTCATAATTTTATATACCTCTATCATATCCCCCCTTAGTCTCCTCTTTTCCAAGCTAAAAAGTCCTAGCCTCCTTAATCTCTCTTCATATGGGACCCGTTCCAAACCCCTAATCATTTTAGTTGCCCTTCTCTGAACCTTTTCTAGTGCCAGTATATCCTTTTTGAGATGAGGAGACCACATTTGTACGCAGTATTCAAGATGTGGCCGCACCATGGATTTGTATAAGGGCAATAAGATATTCTCCGACTTATTCTCTATCCCTTTTTTAATGATTCCTAACATCCTGTTTGCTTTTTTGACTGCCGCTGCACACTGCGTGGATGCCTTCAGAGAACTATCCACAATGACTCCCAGGTCTTTTTCCTGATTGGTTGTAGCTAAATTAGCCCCCATCATATTGTATGTATAGTTGGGGTTATTTTTTCCAATGTGCATTACTTTACATTTATCCACATTAAATTTCATTTGCCATTTTGTTGCCCAATCACTTAGTTTAGTGAGATCTTTTTGAAGTTCTTCACAGTCTGCTTTGGTCCTTACTACTTTGAGCAGTTTAGTATCATCCGCAAACTTTGCCACATCACTGTTCACCCCTTCCTCCAAATCATTTATAAATAAGTTGAATAGGATCGGCCCCAGGACTGACCCTTGGGGAACACCACTAGTTACCCCTCTCCATTCTGAAAAAGTTCTATTTATCCCTACCCTTTGTTCCCTGTCTTTTAACCAGTTTTCAATCCATGAGAGGATCTTCCCTCTTATCCCATGGCAGCTTAATTTACGTAAGAGCCTTTGGTGAGGGACCTTGTCAAAGGCTTTCTGGAAATCTAAGTACACTATGTCCACCGGATCCCCCTTGTCCACATGTTTGCTGACCCCTTCAAAGAACTCTAATTGACTTCAGTGGAAATTACTTGTATCATGCAGGGGAAGAATAAAATTTGTGATGATCAGCTCTTTGCAATATTAATGAAATTAATGTTTAAGAAAACAAAATGAAAATTAGGAATGAAAACCACAGATTCATGACAATGGTTAGGCCTAATGCTGTGTTGTGTTTTGGTATGGTTGGAGAAAATATTACCAATTTGCTGAACTTTTTTTTATAGTGCCAAATATAACTTGCAGATAAAATGATGAATGTATGGTCCACAGTTACTTCAGAGTTTGGTTGTTTAGGAATCTGATCATGACAACTTACTTTATAAATCCATACGACCATACAGATTATATTCTTCGGGGTTTTTTTACACAAACAAAAGTATGTGTGGGTATGTGTTTATGCACATGTGCACACACACATGTGAATATGTAGTTTATATAAACATTATTGCCGCTTGATACCGGCTCCCAACCAGACCTCGAGTCATTGGCCACTATACGTTGAGCCAGACAACCCAGATTTCTATCCACCTTATAGTTCATTCATCCAATCCATAATTTTTTAACCTGCTGGCAAGAATACTGTGGGAGACCATGTCAAAAGGTTTGCTAAAGTCAAGATATATCATGTCCATTGCTTTCCCCATATCCACAGAGCCAGTTATCTCATCAGAGAAGGCAATCAAATTGGTCAGGCATGACTTGCCCTTGGTAAATCCATGTAGACTCTTCCTGATCACCGTCCTCTCCTCAAACTGCTTAAAAATTGTTTCCTTGAGGACCTGCTTCATGATTTTTCATGGGACTTAAGTGAGGCTGACCAGTCTGTAGTTCCCTGCGTTCTCTTTCTTCCCTTTTTTAAAGATGGGTGCTATATTTGCCTTTTTCCAATTGTCCAGGACCTCCCCCAATTGCCACTAGTTTACAAAGACAATGGCCAATGGCTCTGCAATCATCAGCTAATTCTCTGAGCACCCTTGGATGTATTAGATGTGGACCCATAGACTTCTGTATGATCAGATTTTCTAAACAGTCATTAACCTATTCTTTCACCACTGAAGGCTGCTCATGTCCTACCCATACTGTGTTGCCAGGACAGCAGTGTGGGAGCTAACCGTGTCTGTGAAGACTGAGGCAAAAGAAGCAGTGAGTACTTCAGCTTTTTCCACATAATCTGTCACTAGGTTGCCTCTCCTATTCATTAAGGGTCCCATTAAGGCAATTCTTTCCATGACAGTGCCACAGCTAACCCCAGGCTGTAGTTAACATATTCATTTCAACTTTGGAGTGATCAGACCCTCCCTCTCTCAGCCATTTGAAATATAAATAGATACATCAGCTGGCCCTGAAATTTATAATTCCCTGCTAATTTGGAGCTGGTAGCTCAACAATGATTGTCATCTTCCAAAATTAAGCTCATAAGGAATTATTGGGTTTTTGTAATAACTTGAATTTGATTAATTTAATTTCATATGAACTCATTTTAATTTGATTTACTTAATGTTCAGTTAGAAGTAATTTTGTGATTTTAAACACTTTTTAAAAAAAATGGAAAATGATGTAGACTGCATAGTCCTCCCAGGTGTCAGGGTCCAAAACTGTGGTGACCCTGAAGTAGATGGGACAACTCAATACACTTCCTACACTGATGCATAGATGCTAATACTTATTCTCCTCACAGAGCCAAATACCTTACAACAGGTTTCAGTTCTTTAGACAGCTGCCAGTTACAGGAGATTTTCCCCACCATCCTCTATTCACATAAGCTGGCTGAGATTGTTGTTCTGTTTCATGGAGGTCTCCACAGAGCTGCATTTAAAGCCGGATTGGAGGTCAGGGAGGTATTTCCCTTCTGGATCATTCAAAGAGTGTGTTCCTCAGTTCATTTGGCTTGGGGGAATGGTCTCCTGATTTAGTAAACTAGGGCATATAGTACTGGTTGAGTGTGGTTTTGGTGGCGACCTGGACAAATTAGATCTGTTGAAGACATTACAGCAGTCGTCACAGGAAGTTACATATTTCATTGTCACAATTTTTTGGTCTTTGTGGTGTGTCATGCATTAGTTTGGCCCAATATTCAGAAATCCAGGTCTGGAATGGACAGAGGAAGAGATTAAATTATCACTAGTAATAATACCAAGGTACGGGAGTCAGGCCTCAGTTACATGCTGCCCCTTTTGAACTATCACCTCCCTTCACATTGGAATGATGACCTTCTTTCACCTCTTTTCATATGAATAAAATCATATGGATCATATGGATCTTATGCAGGGAGATGTACAATGTCCAGATCTTTCCAGAAGCCATTACAAACAGTAATGGGTCATATACATATTATTTCTTTAAACACCAGGAAGTCTGCTGTAGTTTCATTCTTAAATATGGAAATGGCGGTGCCACAAAAGCTGCAGGCCAGATAACAAATGTCACCTCAGAAAATCTTTTTTTTAGTTTAATTGAAATTCTTATCTTCTTCCTTTTCAAGTTTTGTTCCCTCTTGGGTCTTCCAGTTTTTCCAAGCTTAATTGGAGCATTAATGGATAAATGTCTTTTTATTCTGTTTTCAAAATGTACATTCAGTCAGAAAAATGACTGCATAAAAACAACATCTTATTATTCAACTTATCTTCTCCTTGTGTGTCTTTGAGTATATCTGCTTATTTTACTGACAGAAATAATTTTTAGTAGCATTAGCAGTGCAGTATAATTCGGCCTGCAACTTGAATCCTTCGTGTAGTATGGCACTGTGTATCAATATAATAAATAAAATAATAAAATATTAATTATTATTATTATTAAGTTAAAATTAAATAAAGCTGTCCCCTTAAACCAACTTTTTTTAAAAAGAGCAATGTCAAGGATTTTTAAATAATTTTCACATACAGTTTTTACTTCCTTCTTAGTGCAACCCCTGGAAATGTGAAGTTAAACCTTTTTGCTTACTGAATTTTTTCCTCCATTGCTCCTAATTATATGCTAGACAGATTGTTACATTTTCTCTTTTGAACTGAAAATATGAAAATATGAAAAATGACATGTATTTTACACATAAAACAGGAAAAGACTGTTATTCTTGGTCTTGGTTACTATACAAACAGTGTCTCTGTCACCAAAGTACTCTCCTTCTCACACACACTAATTTCTAAGGTTGGCTAACCTATCATGATTAGTTATCCATTAAACTGTGTAATGCATCCTCCTGGAGTACTACGGACATGACTCACTTTCCCAGATGAGACACTGGCATGGAAAATTCAGAGACAACAAATTTAAAAATATTAACCTTGTTACATCCAATGTATTAAAAAAATATATATCTTTTAATTATACCTGACAACATATGGGTCATTTAAGTAACAGATCATCACTTTACTGCTCCTTTGGAATGGTAAAAAAAGCAGGAAAAGATCAAAGAAGATGAAGAGGCTTGTGGACTCATAATTTCTTTAGAGACTGAAAGTAATTAGCTCCCAGGAAGCAGTATTAGTTAATAATTCACTTGAAAGAAGGGAGGGAACAGGTTTGGGACTGCTGGTAATTCAAAACAATATGCTAGCCCAATTAAAACAACTCTAACAGGATTTTTCATCATGTGCCATGCTGAAAAGCTTCTCAAAGTCATATTCAAAAATGTTTTTAAAAAATTAATGAAAAATAAAACACAGCTTCATCCCAAACAACCGAACATAAGGAAATATTAAAATAGGAAAATTAACAATTATTTTTTCTTCTAAGACTAAAATAAAAATGTAAGCCAAGAAGCAGCTAATGTTGGAGCACTCAGTCAAAGAACATCATCTATTTGACATGCAAAAGTACAGCCATTCAGAGACTAGCAGAAACAAGGATGACTACTTTCAAAAATCTATTGTCATAACAAGAATAGATTTCTCCAGAGCCCCATGGCTACTACAATATTTCAAAAGCTCATTATGGAGAAAGTTCTTTCATTTTTACTCAAAGTTGACAACTAAAGAGACAGTTCTCAAGCCCAAACTCAATAATCTCCCTCCAAATCAGTTATTAAAAGTCCATGAAAATATCCCAGGACTACAGCTATTCAAATATGCCTAACTGATCAGAAAATTACACATATAATAGTTTGTTTTTAATAAGTACAAATAAAATAGAAAAATATATTTGTTATGTTGTTGACCATACCACAGAGGATCCTTCACACAGTTGAAGAAGAAAGCACCAATTGATGAGCAAGGTTGGGGGGCGGGAGGGAGAGAACACACATATGGCCTGAATGCATCAGAACATAAGGGTTTCCAGAATTAGGACTTTCCCAGGTTTATCTTGCCAACTTTTCCTTTTAAAACTTTCTCAGTACACTTTTGTCTTTCTCCTTCTAAGCCCCTGATCTTCCTCTCTGGAAAGTTTATCAAAGCCAGCATAACACCATGCCATCAGGCGGCAAATTTAATTTGATGTGACACACAGGAGGAGATGGTGATACACAGATGTCCCTTCCAGCCTTAAAATCTCTAAATGTATTAATTTATTAATTACAGATCACTGATTTATTAATATAGATTAATACACTGATTTCCCTTTCGTTTACCTTCCTTTTACCTTCTTTTATCTTCCTTTTACCTTCTTTTACCTTCTGCTGGAAATTTAAAATGTCATCTTTCATGTTTCTGTTTGGAATGAGATTTTTTTTCAAAATGTCAGAATTCCTCACAGAATGGAAATTCCATTTTCTGAGCAGTTTGAAAAGTGAACCCTCTCAGAAAATATTTTCTCTTTTCAGACATACCATTTGAAAAGAATCTGTTCTGGCAGAGTTTGTTTTTCCTTTTGGGGGGCTTACACAACATCCAGTTCTATGGGATATAAAATACACACAGTTCAGATTATTAGGCCTTCGCAATTCCATGTGCATTCGCAAGAGGAAAGAGCATGTTACTTGTTTGACAGTACTGCCTATAGTGTTAACTAATTCCACACTTCTCACCTATGACAAGCTCAAAAAACCTAGACCAGAGTTTTACATCCACTTGATTATATCTTTCAACACTGACTACCCTTTAGTCCATCTCAGGTCAATAGCAGTATGTGCTCTTGAAGCTGTAACAGGATCCTTAAAACAGGTTTTCTAACATGCTGACACTGAGTGCCCCTTGATTCTGCTGCAAACAAACTTTTGCTAACAAGCCAATGTGCCACAACCACTATACCTGCAATTTTCTAGAATCACTTCAGTAAAATCATATAGTCCCTGAGCAAGTTGGCACATAGGACTCACTATGTCCTCCTCAATATTCACTTTGAATTGTCCTGTTCCTGACCATGTGAAATACATTCCTTTCTTCTCTGTATGCTGGCACGGCTGTGATTTCTCACAGGATAAGCTTCAGGAAATGCCTGCGGGACATATTTGTTAAGCTCTGGAATGATTTTTTTCGGTAATGACATATGGATGTCAGCATTTTCCCCTGCCCTTTTTAAAAGGTAGTCTCTTGTTTGGCTTCACTGCTGATTTTGCTTTTAACTGTGGACCTGCTGCTGAGAGCGGGGTCAGTAGGCTGCTCCTGGCTTTGTCACTCTTCCCAGTCATGTTTTCTTTAACTTCACAGCAATAATAATTTGCCTCCTTTTCTCATTTTAAAGTGCTAAGTTCATTGTAAATGAATTATGAGATTCAAATATTAGGCTCGTTCAGGTGTGAAAAGGGAAGTTCCTGGGGCATTCATCATGGATTTAAATTCTGGCAAAGCCCATGGAGTCTCCCCTAGGAAGAATCTATCCTTGTGCCTCCTTTTGCCTCAGGCTGACAAAACAAAAATGTTTCTAGTAAAGACTAATGGGGAGAGGGACACCTACTAGAACACGCACAGCTATCTAAAAAATATCTGTTTGCCTCTGGAATCCTTATTAGCAGAGAAAGGGAAGTGGGTGGGTTATCATGTAAAATTGCCATCTCCCATTGTCTTATTCAGATTTTGGAGTGCAGATTTTGGGTAGGAAAGAAGAGACCAGAGGATTTTGAGCTGCCTGGCACTGGAGAGAAGGCCAGGCAGCAGGAAGAGTTGGGACTGGAGTTTGGAACTAATGGTTTAAATTGTACGTGCTAAAAGTAACGGAGGCAAGGGTATTGGCATCCTGTTCATGGGGCATTCCTATTAGAATTATCCTGTGTTACTTACTCAGAATTTGAGACTGCTGCT
The DNA here is from genome assembly GCA_032164245.1 of Sternotherus odoratus. Lineage (NCBI taxonomy): Eukaryota > Metazoa > Chordata > Testudines > Kinosternidae > Sternotherus > Sternotherus odoratus. The sequence continues at coordinate 62,192,393 of JAVMKO010000003.1, forward strand.
GCTGATGTATCAAGTACTATAGGCTGTAGACTCTAGAGCCTAGTGCTTGCAGTGCTTGCAGAAGTTGCTTCTTGTGGTTGAGAGAGCATCTTAACAGACATCCAGATACCCTGAACTACAGGGGGTAGGTTACAGTATAAACTATAGACAGAGTTGGTAGCACCACTCATCATTTAAGGTTGTCTAACTCGTCTAATAAGAAGATCCTATTTTCAGTTGCCTGTAACTATGCCAAAATAACTTTGAGCTAAAATTTTCCATGCTGGGTGTCTCCTTCAGGCTGGAAAACATCAACCAAAATGGGTCGACCATTTCTGAGAACATGGCTAGGGAAAACTACACTGTTTTCTTGGTGTTTAAAAAAAATATCTGGTGATCTTGTCTTTCAGAAACTCCAGCAACTTTGTATTTTGTAACAGGGGACTCAACATTTGGCAAAGAGTGATGACCTTTCTGTCAAAGGTAACCCAGCCACTTCCCTTTTGCCACTCCTTGAAAACCTACCCAAATATGACCAAACTATAAGCATATGAAAATTTATGATTTGCACATTCTTAGCAGAGCCTTGCTCAAGCTTCACAGGTAAACATTCTGAAGTCTCCATCCACAGTGGGTATGTTCCAGCCTGCGGATGAGCACAACTTTGTCCTGCAGTTGCAGCTCTCGGTTGTTGCAAGGAGGGGAGACGGGGACTATTTTGCCAGGAGGGTGTGAAATTGGACCAGGAGCCCAGGGAAAGAGGTTGGGACTGGGAACTAGTGGGGATGGGAAATAAAAGCGGTGTTGGAAAAAGAGAATGAGTGATTGCATGAGGGGCCAAGAGGGGGAGAAAATTGGCATTGGCTGTCCAAGTAGATTGGAGATAAAGAGTTGATGGGGATTCTGGAGAGGGAGGATTCGGAATAGATGGGCAAGGAACAGGGACTTGGAGTAAGAATAGTGGGGATAAGGAAGAAGGTGTCAAGCTTGGTGGAAATGCCTACTAGAGCACACTCCTCTCCTGGAAAGGAATTGAAGAATCCTGAGCCTCACCATCCTCTACTGTCAGAAAAAAATGTGTGCAACCCATTGGCAGTCACACTCTGGTGCTGGTCCACTAAATATGATTTAGAGTAGACTAGGTACTTTCCAACCCAAAATGTGTGGAAGAGGAATCTGAAGGTTTATCAACAGGGGGATGGTTAAAACAAATTAATGTAAAAAAATTAACTAAAGTTGTGAATATAAAGTAGATTAGTTAAACCACATTAAACCCATGTGACCTTAATTCAGTTTAGTTGCATGTACTACACTAAACTGAATTAAGGTCACTTTAATTCTGAATAGGAGGATCCACACAGGGATGGTTAATGGGGTTTAATTAATCTGTTTTTAATTCACACCTTTAGTTGGATTAATTTTCTTGGGTGTCCACGTGTAGAAAATGCCTCATTCTACCTAACCTAAATCAGTATTTCTCAAAAGGAGCCAAGGGTATTGAATGAAGGATCCTTAGTTTTGGGGGATTTTTTCATTTTTTTGTTTATATGAACAAATTAGAAGGTTATAATGAAGAAAAGATCCATTATGGGATGGACTAGGAAAAGAGGAGGATTTGAAGAAGAATTAAGGATGGCTCTGTGAGGAGCAATTAGTAAACCAGGAAATATAAGCGAGGGCCAGCATTAGGAATAGGATTGTAAACAATTTTGGAAAAAAGACCCTTTCCTATCTATTCACATAGTACTTGTTTATTCAATATTATTAGCTCAGATTGCTCTCTTCATCAAGTCTCAGAGCATTTACACTGCAGCATCACAAAACTGTGACAGAGCAATTAATTCATTTGCTTTGGTCCATTTGACTGTTTGGGAATTCTCAGCAAATAGAAAACTATTTCTGCTGTTTGAGCATCCTGCTCAACCCTTCTCACTGCCTCCTTGTGTGGAGTGATCATTCGGTTTCAGGTATTAATATCCTGAATCCTGCACTGCAGGTGCACCCTTATAACCACACTGACTCAAGTTAAAATCAAGAGGGATCCCAATGGGAACAAAGCTCTGCTCACACATATCCTATTGTGGGAAGAGAACCTTAGTTTCCATGGAAATTACCAGATCTCACCCTGTCCTGTTCTTTTCCTGTCTGTAAAACCCACAACCTCAAGACCACTAAATCAGTGTCAATGGGGTGTCTGGGTAAACACTTCTGATGCACAGATATCCATTTATATAATAAAGGCTTTATTCCTGTTGATAAAAGCTCTTCCCCAACCACCAGTCATACAAATATCAGAACAGTGAACAACAGAGATTGAATATAGCTGGATTACATTGTTATTCCTATATTGTGGACATGCTACCATATAATTTCCCCCACTGTTTTCACAACTTTAGTTTTAATAGCTACAGGATAATCTACAGTACAAAAATACTATGCATTGAGGTCCACTCAAAATATCTGAATTGGGGAGTCACCCTTAATCCACTAGGGAGTGTGTAATATTTCTTCACTTGCCCTGTAGGCCTGTCAAAATTACAGTGGCAGAGACTCCCTGAGATGCCAGAAATCAATCTAAATCTAAAGTATTTTATTAGTGTTGTCTTTTTTTTATGCCAGTATTATAGGATACAATTATAAAAACAATGTAATTTACTAACAAAATGTCATATGTTCTTGATGCATATATAGTTTAGTGCTTTCATAGTATATAATTTTAAGGCCCTCAAACATACTAAAAGAGCCGTAGCCCATTCTCATGATTAATCTGTAATAATGCCAGAGTTTTTGCAAGACAGTATTTTTACCTTGGTACCCGTTTATTTTTTGTCAGTGGTTCACAATGTGATGAACTGCTTTTTACCTGAAGACTCCATTGTTGGAAGAAAATGTTTTAAAACAACAAGAAATGTAAAATGTGTGGCATAATTGGAGGTTTGAAACTAAAAGGGGTCTAGGAAAGTATGAAATGAGCCAATGGCACAGTCTTTGCTCCTTGAAGGTCTGGATTCATCAGTCTGGGTCACAGGCAGAATGAACTGATCTACATCCAGAGGGTGCTGGGCTGCTCAAATCACAATTCAGTAAGTGATCTCAGGTCAAGAAACAGCTAACCCTGGAATGAAAGGGATGTTCAGAATCAGGTGTGACATGAATTGATAGCTAGAGTACTGCTATACAGTGCATCTTAAAAAAACCAAAAACATTGCCTGACTGTACTGGGTTTCAATTAGAGCTTTGGGGCATTCATTTTCTCATGACAAAGCACAATTCATTTAAATTAGATTGTACAGTAGACTCTCAATTATCCAGGATGATAGGGAAAAAAATAATTCTGTTTAATAAAATCCTGGATAATCATCATCCACAGGAAATACGGGGAGTGGGGGTTGATTCATCAGCCATCCTCCGCCAGGGGGAGAGGGTGTTGGTTCACTGGCTGCCCTGTGCCCTGGTAGGTTTTTTTTGTGTGTGTGCTTGGGGCGGCAACAAAGCCAGAGCCGGCCCTACGAGTTGCACATATTTTTTTTTGACATCCTGGTTAATCCACATCCTGGTTAATCCAATCCTGGATAATCGAGAGTCTACTGTATTTAAAGTAACTTTTCCTTTCATATTTAAATTATTAACATATATTTTACCATCTTCACACTGTAAAAGATTTTGAAAATACTTGTCCACACATTTGTGTGTCTAACACTATATTAGGGGTTTTTTTTCTTAATAAAAATTAGTCACCTGATTATTCACATTGATTTAGGGTTACACAAGGTCACGACAGAGACAAAAATGCACTGTGATTAAAAACCTATCAGACGCTCCATCTTTTTATGTCTCGTATGTGTGTACAATTTATTTTTACAAGTATGGGTATGAAGGATAAAACCTATCAGTTTTGATATCTTTTCCATCATGCATCACTGATTCAGATTGTACATTAAAGTCTATATCATCCTAAATGGGCATGTACAAAGCATGCAGTAAATGTCTTTGAATTATTGAGGGCAGTGAAACAGTCTTCTTCCAGATTTATTTCTGCTGTTTTATGCTAGCCACTGCAAAGTCAGGCAGCTGAAACTTTCTTGGGAGTTGCATTTCATGGATTGTTAACTATGCAGTGCCGTCTAGGGAGCTGATGCAGTGAGACTGGGTGAGCCTGCTACTCTGTAAAAATTGGAAGATCCCCTGGGTAGTTCATGGAATCCATTTCACGTTTCATCGTGTAAGTAAATGAGATAGAGAATCAGGGAACTTACGTTATCAGAAACCTATCACGGGATACTCAAACGTCAGTCTTCTTGAAAAAATAACAGAGCTATATTTCCACATCATTAATTTTTAATGATTAGTTTTAAGGGTTCTTATGTCACCTAGGTATGTGGAAATGGGAGATTTTTCCACATACCCACATTTTCTTGAAAATGGTTCATTTGGGGAATAAGTTTGTACAAAGCTGTGAGTAGATGAAGCAACTTGAAACATTATTTTCCCTGCCTCATATATAAAGACACTGAACAAGATCTGCTGCTTCTTTATATCGATGTAGCTCCATTGAATACAGTGGAGCTATGCTATGTTAGATCTGAATTTAGTATTAGAAAATATAGCAGTTAGAGCACAGGAGACCTGTGCTCTCTTCCTGGCTCTTTCACTGACCTACTGGCTGACTCTGGCCACGCCACTTTCTTTTCTCTATGACTCAGTGTGCCCATCTTTAAAAGGGGAATAGTGACACTGCCCTTCATTGTAAACCACTTTGAGATCAATGGATAACAAAAGTGCTATAAAGAGTTAGGTAGTTTGTTCCAGATTTAAAGACTTTAAATTGTCATATTGCAACCTTTATTAATCCTGCTGAGGATCTTTTTGATTTGTTGTTTCTTTGGCTTTCCCTAATTTTGTCTATCATTTTGAGCAAGTTTCAACCCTCATTTGGCTCTATGCATTCCCATTCACACCGTGACAAGTAAGAGTGATAAGGCTAGATTGGGTTTGGTCTATGCCATGATACCTGCATTTGGATTGTGATATGCTAACTGTGGCAGGGTGCTGGCCAGGAGTGCCTGAGCCAGCCCTGCGGGCCCTTTAAGAGGGAGCAGAAGCCTGCAAACCTCCCTTGCAGAGAAGGCTAATCAGCCACCTGGCTTGCAGGGCAATCAACAGGGATGAGTGACACCTGGCAGCCTCCTCAGGGGGATAAAAGGCCTGCCAGGAAGCAAGCCCAATGTGGTGGGGATGGTATAGTGTGTGGAGTGTGAAGAGCTAGTCAGAGCTGTGTTTGGAGGTGTAAACTGTAAGCTGGACTATATAGAGTCTGCAGAGCTGGGAGCTGTAGAGCTGTGTAAAGCTGTATATATTGGTGGTGGGGTCTTGCACTGTGAAATAAAGAGCACTGTTTGAAGCAAAGAAGGGTTTTCCTGCCTGTTCCTGAGAGGGGTGAGAAGGCGGTCTGTCACATAACAAACAAGAAAACAAAAGGGATTGCAACAGAAGTTAATCATGGGACAAATAATTAACCTTTCAGTTATTTGTGAATAATATCAAATGTATTTTTGCTGAATAAATAATTTATTATTGTTATTGCTCAATTAGCTCCATAGATTATCACATTTTATTCAGTGAATTAAGATATTCATCAATTTATATACACACCTGAAATAAATTACTTGCAAATATTTTTGTCATCTGTTCTTATGATGAGAGATGCCACATTGTTCCTTGGAAATCATCACAGAGACAGTCACAGTCACCAATATCATTTTTGTTCACCCAAAATTCCATAATTATGTTAATTATCAAAAGCAGATGAAGAACAACTAATGTAGGCAACTTAAAAAGATGATTGGAAAAATTATTCTCCAATCCAATGCTAATTCCAAAGTTATAGCAGTGTTTAATCCTGCAAGTGACTATATATCTAAGTTATTACATGGCCTCCATTAACCTAGCATCTGAGCAGTTCACAAACTTTAATGCGGTTATCGTCACAACACCCCTGTGAGGTAGTGAAGTACTATTATACCCATTTTACAGATGAGGAACTGAGCGGCTAGGGGCTTGTCTCCATGAACATTTAGTTCCTGGTAAGACTGCCTCATGTTAAGATTCTGTGGGAACCCCGCTACTGCTCACTAAGTTCTCTAGTGTGCCTTGATTTATACCCTAGGACTAGTCTGCACCAGCGTTTTTCAAAGTTTGAGTCATGACCCAGTACTGGATAATGGCATGTAAGGCACTGGGTCGCTCTAGTCAGCACTGCCAACCAGGACATTAAAAGTCCCGCCGGCAGTGTTGCCTAGCTAAGGCAAGCTTGTGCCTACGTGTTCCGACATCGCACTGCACCCCGGAAGTGGCCAGCTTCTAGGTACGGGGTCCACGGGGCTGTCCCCGTCCCGAGCACTGGCTTCATGTTCCCAGGAAATGGGAGCTAGGGAGGGCCATGCCTGTGGTGAGAGCTGAGCGGAGCCTCTTGTGAACCTCTGCTTAAGAGCCGGACCTGCTGCTGGCCGCTTCCAGGGTGGAGTGCTGTCCTCATGTCAGGACAGGCCAGAAGTCTGCCTCCGCACGTTGGCTGTGCCACTGACCAGGAGCCACTGGAGGTAAGTCCGCACCCCAACCCCGCATCCCAATTCCCTGCCTCAGCTCAGAGCCCCTCAAACCCGGAGCCTCTCCTGCACCCCAACCCTCTGCCCCATCCCTCAGCTCTGGGCCTGCCACATCCCAGACCCCTCATCCTTAGCTCTTTTGGGTCGTGGGTATTAAGAATTTTCTTTAACTGGGTCCCCAGAAAAAAGTTTTGAAAATCACTGGTCTACACTACAGCCATCACTCAAGGCTGTGAAAAAATTCACACCTGTATGATGTAATGAAGCCAACCTCTGTCAAAGCATAGATACAGCTAGGTGAACAGAAGAATTCTTCCATCAACCTAGCTACCGGTTCTTGGAGATGTAGATTAACTGTAGAGATGGCTGGCGTGCTGCAGCATTTCTATTGTAGACATAAACCTATCTCGCAGCAAACTCATGTTCGTGTAGATAAGTCCTTGCCCCAGGTCACACAGGGAGTCTGGTTATGTCTACACAGCCCATGGCCATGACCTCCCAGCCCCGTACAACAGACTTGGGCTAGTTCTCTAAAAATAATTGTAGACAGCCCTTTGAAGTTGAGACTCAGGCTCTAGTAGCTCACTGCCATGGGCTGCAAGAAGATACCCTCTATGACACATTAGGGACTTGAAGCCGGATTTTTTAAGGCTTAGGCTAAGGCACAAAGGCCTGGACCATCCTTCCTCTCAGTGTGTGGAATGGAGCGCTATGCAGTCATAGCAGTCCACCCATGCACAGCTAATTCCAAGACCATGGATGTATTTTGATCTAGGCTGCTTCCTGTAAGGATATGTTTGATATGCCTTTCACAGAATTGAAAACATATTACAATTAATTTTAAGTACAGTAACTCCTCACTGAACACTGTAGTTATGTTCCTGAAAAATGTGACTTTAAGCGAAACGATATTAAACCAATCCAATTTCCCCATAAGAATTAATGTAAAATGAGGGGGTTTGATTCCAGGGAATTTTTTTCACCAGACAAAAGACTAGATTATATATATACACACACAACAATTTAATACGGTACACAATGATGATGATTGTGAAGCTTGAGGAGTCAGGGGGTGGGATATTTCCCAGGGAATACCTTATTGCTAAATGATGAACTAGCATTTGGCTGAGCCCTCGAGGGATAATGCCTACACTCTACAAGGCAGCAGGAATGGAGGGCGGGGAGACAACATGGCAGACAGAGACAGACACAGACACACACCCACCGTGTGTGTGCGAGAGAGAGATGCACATTTCCCCTTAAGGAAGCTGACCTGCTGAGACCTCAGCTACTGCCAGCAAGTGGGTAGTTGATAGTGGGGCCACCGGTGCACCCTGGTTCCAAGCCCCCACCAGCTAGCTGCAATGGACTACTCTTCTTGCAAGCAGTGGACAAAGCAGGCGGCTGCCAAATGACGTTAAATGGGAGCATTGCACAACTTTAAGCATGTTCCCAAATTGATCAGCAATGAAACAAAGGGACAACTTTAACTGGGACAACTTTAAGTGAGGAGTTACTGTAATAAAATGTTAAACTTAGGCTCCTGTAGTCATGTTAAGTTTCCTAGACCCTGACATATTGATCTTATCAAATGTGCTGAGCCCCAAAGCTCCCACTGAAATAAATGAGGTTACAAAAATGCAAGTCCTTGGTTGGAAGGAAACCTTCCAGAGTTACAGAACATTTTTTCTAGCAGCCATGAACAAAATATCCATGAAGGATTTAATATCTGTGCTTTTAACCTTGAACATAACAATGGTTGGTATAAATATTAATTAAGATATTCAATGCCATTTTTCCTTTATGATATTTTGAATATGATCTTTGTCTTAGAGCAGTTCATATGCCTCTCTAATACCATGGGTTAGTGATAGCATTTTTACTGAGGTAGACTGGCATTTGTGGCCACTATCTTATCAGAAGATACAATAAAAACCATGCATTTACATGTATTTGCAGTATATTTTAGGGCTGGAACAGCTTTTCTGAAAGAAATACACATGCCTTTTTTAAAAATGTACCATAAATGTCTAAAATCATAGTTTTTGTTTTGTTAAAGAATGTCAAGATCTTGCTAAATTTCCTGATCCAATCTCATGTCTGTGTATTCTGTCAGGTTTAGTTACTGATAGGATTGAGGACATGGCAACACCTGACACATGGCACAGTAAATATGCATTAGCCTGGAAAATGTTACACCAGTTTTCTAAAAGTTGTGGTTAGAAGAACACTGCAGTTTAAAATGTTTTTTCCCCACATTTAATCACATTAATTTAGTATAGCCTCTAATCTTTCATAAATGAAAATTTTAAAAGACTTTAAAGTTCACAACCTACTTTTTCATCTTCTGCAATACTGCTGTGTAGAAATCAGAGATGGACCAAAATTAGCACCCATCTGTCCCCATCAATGTTCAGAAAAATAATTGCAGAGTACAAAACACTGTGCTCTCGGTTTTGCCCAGTCTCATTTCTCCACCTCCTGCCAGTTCCTCAATCCTCTTTCTTGCAGTGTTCCTTCAGATCTCGCACTGAGAGCTGGTCAAAGAATTTCAAGTTACAATAAATGTATAAAGGACAAATTTCTGCTGAAAAAATTCAAAAAAAAAAAAAAAAAAAGGTCCTGTTTTGTGGCCAGCTCTATTCTCCCTCCTCACCTCCTAGTACCTTTCACACGCCCTGCATTAGACTCTGTGCTTATCACCTGCAGTAGCTCCTGATGCTTGGTGGATATTTCTTCCTACTTTGGCCCTTGCTGGATGCTTGGTGCTCCCTGCCCTTCCATCATCTCTCCCTGACTCACGGATGGAAAAAGAGGGATTGCAGGGAAGGATGCTGACTAGCTGGCATGGGGAACCAGTTGAAAATCTCCACTACAAGGCAGCTTGAAATATGCCTGCTGATGGAGACTGTTTGTTTTCTGGGCTCTCATGTGATTTTTTCCATCTCAAATTATCTGCAAGTAGTGGGGCAGTAGGCAAGGGCTTGAGGCCAGAAAGGCACCTTCAATTCTCAGAATTTTGCAGGGAAGACTTTAGGCTGGATTTTTTCATCAAGAATTTCATGAGAAAAAACCCAGACACATGGCTGAAAATAATCTCTCTATGCAAACTACAAATAGTTGCTGGGCCAGTCATTCTAGCTCAAGTATGATAGCAGGTAAGGGATTTAAGGGAGACAGCATTGGACATGGTTTGCTAAGTAGCTCATTTTTACCTGTAAAGGCATGAATGGCAGTTAGGTGCTTACTTCCCACTGAAAGTTAAGAAGAATTTAGGATCCTAACTACCATTTTGACTTTGAATTCTCTCCCTTTTAATGTGTGTGTGACAGAGCTGTTCCTGGTGGGATCCAACTGTGAGTGTCAGATCAGGACAGATTGCTTCCAAAGGGGCAACTACAGCCCAAAGCTGGAGTTTTTCCACACTAAGGCAAACCAAACCAGCCAAACAGAAAAGACTTTGGTTTCGCCCCACTGGCTAACCACAAGTCACACAAGCAATTCCCTTAGACACTCCAGCTTCCCAGTATCACCACCACCAGCCACCTGTCCTGGGGATCAATGGTATGAAAAACAATCCCCCAAATAAAGAAAATGGTTCTCCCCAATTCCAAAGAATCAGGCCCCAGACCCAGGTCAATATACAAATCAGATCTTCCCACAAATCACGCTGTTGCCAATCCTTTAGAATCTAAAATCTAAAGGTTTATTATACAAGGAAAAAGGTATAGGTGAGGGTTAAGAATGGTTAAAAGAAATCAATTACATGCAGTAATGGCACATCTCTTGGTTCAGGCTTGCAGCAAAGGTAGAATAAACTGCAGGTTCAAATCAAAGTCTTTAGAAAGCATCCCATTTAGGGATGGGTCAGCACCTTAGTTCAGAGTTCACCTGTGTAGCAAAGTCCATTCAGAGCTGGAAGCAAGACAGGCTGCAGGCTGAAGGTAAAAGACAAAATGGAGGACATTCTTCCAGGCTTTATAGACTTCCTCCTGTGGGTGAAGACCCTCCTCCTCCTTATGCAGAGTCTGGTTGCAAACTGCAGGTCCACAGCCACATGGTCCAATTACCAGACTCTCAATGATTCAGTTTTTGCCCAGGCATGTCCCATGCATGGGGAGGCTCCTCGGGTGTGGACAGAGTTAATTGTGCAGTTAATGGCCCTTTAATGCGCCATCAGGCAGGCCATTCAAGTTAACACCAGCTTGCCTGAGATTCCACCCAGAAACCAAGCATAAGCTTGAAGTACAAAGATACACACACATCAATGGCATATTCATAATCCGCCCTCCATAATCTGGTCATAGACACCTGTTATGACCCCCTTCACATAATATTTGGTACCCCAATGATCTATATGGTACCCAATTATTCCAGTAACGTGACAGTGTGTATGGATTTTTTTTAGCTTTTATGGACCCAAGCAGTGTGCCCTCAAGCCAAAGTCATATCATAGTGTTGTACTCTAAGATTTCCTTGTAAAATCCAGAGACAGACAATGATCCACAGAGGTCAGAGGAACAGGACCCAGTCGCACATGTGGCAGCTACCTCCCATGACATTCCAGAGGTTCCCTGAGATTACAGGGAATTGAATGGCAACTGGAGTGTCAGGGTTGAATTTTTACTCCTTTGGAGAGAGAGGGGAAGGAGTTTCCCTAGTTTAACATGGCTAAAACAGAGCTCCTAAAACAGAGCTCTACCCTGCAGAGAAAAACCAGCGCCTGGCCTGGCCAGCTGATTCAAGTTCATGGGGCTCGGGCGATGGGGCTGCTTCATTGCAGTGTAGACTTCTGGGCTCAGGCTGCAGCTCTGGGAACCCTCCCACCTTGCAGGCTCCTAGAACCTGGGCTCAGGCCTGAACCTGGAAGTCTACACAGGAATTAAACAGCCCCTTAGCCTGAGCCACTGAGCCCAAGTCTGCTGGCACAAGCCAACCACAGATGTATGTGTATATATATATATTTATATTTAAACTAACTTATTTCAAAAATGAAATAGTGTGGTCTAACCATTTCTCTAATCTTGATGACCAAAATTCAGCTGTATGCAGCCATGTTAATATTTTGGGATAAGAACTGGTCACTTCATAGTTGAAAGTGAAACCCATGCAGTTTTGCTTGGCAAGCTTGCATTCATGCCCATCTGTTAGAATCCCATTGTGATGCACTCACAAGGTATCCTTAGTTTCAAGTGGGCATAAATTGCAACAAAAGATTAGTTTAGGGTGAAAGAATTTATAGAGAGCTCCTGCTGAGTGGTAAAAAAAAAGCCTTCTGCTTTATAACAAGAGATTACATCTGTTGCCACTTGTAGGCTAATGCCACTAAAGAGCTGAGGTTTTTTGTTGTTGTTTTGTTTAAAATATATGCTAGGCATTGGGAAAACTAGAAGATTATCATATGAATCTATAAAAGGTGGCCTTGTCCAGAATCCATCATAAACTAGTGCAAAAGTAGAAATAAAATTTAAAAATGCTGGGAGAACAGTAGTTATTAGTTCTCCCGCTTTTACTACGGCATTTAATAAAGCCTCATGCAAAAGAGGACCCTGGTTGTCTCCATAAATGCTGACTCCTTTCCACATTCACTTTTCTGCATCACTGCTACACAAGTCAAGCTATGTCTACACTGGAAATTGAATGACAAAAGTTTTGTCTTTCAGAAGTGTTAACCTCCCCTTCACCCACCAAAAAAAAGACAAAAGATTTGCCAAGAACAATCACCTGTGTGAACTGCGCTTTGTCCACAGCAGCTTTCAAGTCACACAGAACCCTTCTTCAGGTCAGGGTTAAAAATCTCCCAGAGTCACAGCAAAATACAAGGTGGAACAGATTGTTTAGCATAAGCCGTTAGCTCATATTCTAAAGGACCATTCAAGGTAGAATGGCCTCTGCCTTCACACCTCTGCAGTCATAGGACAAAAAAGGGCTTAGTGGGTTGCAGATTGTTGTAATAATAAACAAATAATAAATAATAACAATAAGTTGGAAAATGCCCTTTTCACAGAACTGAAGTTTGCTGTGGGAAAAATAAATAAATTTTCCATTGTGAAAAGTCAAAATGACCGCTTCCTGCAGGGAGACAGTGAAAATGACAAGAACCTGCCCAGGCGGGCAGCAAACAAGCTGAAAAATTCCACTTTGGTTCTTCTTAAACAGATTTTTGTCTGGAACCCTTTTTGAAAAAAACAACATGTTTTTCACAAAAGTTTCAAAAATCTGATCTATTTCATTTATTTATTTGCAGTAATTGATTTCCATTTTCTGGCCAGCTCTGTTTTTCTGATAATACCCCTACTGGCTGTCTCTCTAATGACTGCTTCTTCTACCTGAACATTTCTCCAGCTCCCCATTCAACTGTGTCTCCCTCACTTCCTAGCTTCCATCCTGAACTACTGTCTCTTTACCGTATTTCTGTTGCCAATACTCAACCAGCCTTCCTTGCCTCAGAAAGTTCTTGTCACTGAACTACATTAAAACAAAAGTTAGGAGTTAGGAATTTAAAGGTTGTAAATAAAACACAAAATAGACACCTAAGTAGAGACCAACAAATAAGCTTGCAATGTGAATTGCAGGCATTCACAACTCATTGTACCTTTCACTGGGGTCATTTCTATTGACCTAACCCCATAGGCCCCTTTGAATATCCTAGGCCAAATGGATAGTTGGACCTAGCACTTCATATTTTTGCATGGATGTTTACCTGATTGCTCACATTCATGCCTATTTGGCACACATATGCTATAGTTTCCCCCTTGCTTGTTGTTGCTTATGTTCCCCGTCCTCTGTGGAATCATGGTCTAATCTCTCTGTGAACAGAGAGATGAGTGCAACATTCTTAACACCTCACCCCATTTTTCACCCAGGAAATGCTGTAATTATTTTGCATAACTTGGCAAGCCTTTTCCCACACCTATGAGGAAGAGTTCAAAGCTCATTTTCAAGTGTCAACACCTAATACAGTTATTTGTGCTAATACAGAATACATTGTTTTTAATATTTACTTAGTTGAACTGTACTAGTGTTTCTCTCACAAAGAAAAAAGAAGGGTGTTGAACATAGCTTGATCTCGGTGCCAATTTAAATTTGATTCATTTTCTCAGGGATTCATTTTCTATTTAAAATTCTAATATTGCTCCTCCTTTTCCAAAAAAGATGGTAAACTTCTTCCAGGAAATATTTGTGAAGACTTTTGTTTATCGGACTCCTTCGATCTTACTTCTTCATATCATGCTTGAACAGTTTGTGGTGCTCAGAGGCACTGAAGTTTCTTGAGCTCTTTCTGCCCAGAAGCAACAATTGTATCAACATCAATTGTGGAAGATAGCACATAGTGCTTTTACATTCAATCCTTACCCCTCAGTTTTAACTGACTTAGTCTTGCACTCCATTGTTTACAGCTAAACTACTGCATTTCCATGTATTTCCCACAGGACATTGGAGCAAATTTACATAAATTAAGGTGTTGGACACTTGAGTGTTGTCATATCTCATAAATACACTCAAGGCTTAAGCCCTGCTTCCCACTGTATACATGAAATGATTTTCATTTTATTGGCTCCAGCAGTAGCTAGCCCCAAAGAGAAGCACTGCTTTAGGCATAGCAATAATTAATGTGAAGCTGTATTACCTTAAGTACTAATGTATTGCCATGCTAAATTAATACATAGTGCTGCTCCAGTTGATTTTCCTTTATGGCATATGCCAGCAGTAGGTACAGATACGACTGACAGCTCTGAAGGCAATAACTAAAAAAAATAAAGTTAGGGATTTTCTACTGGAGCAGATTCACAATATCAGGCTGATATTGAGTATTATTCTTCATCAATGTGTCAGTGAATAGGAGCTTCCATTCTAGACTGGAACATAACAAAGAGGGGTAGGTACCAGGTGGAATCAGAAGGGAGATATTGGCACAGGCGCGGACTTTTGTTTTTGAAGATGGGTGCTCCTCTCTGCCGCCTTCCACCATGCGAGCAGCCGGCAGAGTCCTGGGGAGGGAAAGAGGCAGAGCTGGGACTGGGCCTTAGGACAGAGTGGCAGGTAGAGCCTTGGGGCAGAGTATGGGCATGGGGTGATGGGCCAGGTGCCGGGTCCCACAAAGTGTGAATTTAGCTAAATTCTTTTTCATCTGACCTTCCATGAGAGATAACTTGTCTCCTTTAACTACAGAAGTTGAGCTTTGGAATAATTTTAGGCTGCCATTTTTGCTATTGTTTAGTAGCAAGCAGATGGATAATGCCATTTTAGCCAAACCTTTGTATGACCAAGGGAGCGTATGACCAAGCAACCTTTTGCCTGATGCAGCACCATTTGTTAAATTACTTTATTGATTGTGTAGTATTGTAATGTGTGTTTCATTGCTTCTTCGACAAGCTTATAGATTTCCTTGTAGTGTATTGTGATTATATGACATGTGGTTTCAGTGGATGATCTATGAAAAACTTCTTGTTTCTTTGCATTCTATGAGGAAATTTTAATATGGATATCTCTTAATTTGGTTGTACATATGGTGAAAGCATTTCATGTCTTTTTAGAGCAACAGCTATGAACATATTTGCACCCAGTACTCTGGGAGAGAGAAATGTGATGTGTCACTTTATGAATAGAGCATGAGTAGCTATTTTGGTGAAGTATATTAGCTGATATTTTAAAGCTGGCTGCAATCTTCTCTGCTTCCCCTAAGTATTCAGCTGAAATTTCACAGGGACTACAGGCCTTACAGGGCTAGATTCTGTCAGTGTAGAAAACGAATAGGGTCATAACCTTGGAAAAAAAAATAGTCAGTCCCAGTCCAGTCAAAACTGGGCTGTGCTAGCCAGGGAAGGAGCATGATATGCAATTATTTTCAATTTTCTGAGAAGTCTTCACCAGCATAGAGACTATACTACAACGTCTCCCCGAAAAGAAAGTCCAGAGATGCAAGATGCTTATGTACAGCCTGCCCACCCTCAGGTTAACTGTTCCTTATCCGTAGGGCTCTCCTTTGAGCTGTTATTTTGTTGATATGCCAAAAATAGCCTAATAGGTTAGAGAGGCATAAATATTCCTTAAAGCAGCCATGCTGGTTTGTCCCTATCATATGATGTTCAATCCATGTTATGCATAATACAGTTTAAAAATAAACTATATTCAAATGTATGGTGATGAAAATTCTGATTATGAATGTCAAGCCACGTAATCATTAAAATATTCTAAAACTATGAAGATAGCCTGCTCCTTAAATGAGCACATCCCCCTTTTACCGGTTGAAGAATATTATGTTCCACAAGAGCTAGACAAAAAGGTTATTTTTTCCATTAAAAACTGCCTTTTTAAAAATTGCTTTCTTTGGCTAAATCCAAATGCATTTGCGGGAGAGGGGAGGAGGGAAGTGGGACACTTTTTGTTCTCCTTCCTTCCTCTTTTTAAAATTATTTTACAGTGGAAAAATGGAAAATGGAGGAGGAAAGAAAAAAGGGAGTATCAAAGTGATTTCAATTTTTTTTCCTACCATTCCTGTGACATTTTTAACCATACAACATTACTTTTACAATCCTTCTCAGCTAGGGCAAACTGTCATAGCTCCATTGGCTAAGTTTCACAGGGATACATTTTACCTTTACATCAGATTCATTTTGTGTTATCCATTCTGACTGTCCATTTGAGATTCAGTAGCATCTGCAGCTCAGGTGAGTTGAATTAAATCTAGCTGTCAGTGTTACAGTTTTCCAGTTACTTTGGTTATCCCCTTTTGGTGCACCTGTTTAAAATTTAACTGTATGAAGCATACCTGATGCCAGAGGTCCAAACATCCTCCTGGCTGGTTTAATTTGAATAAATCAAATACTGCTACACATATTTACTAGCTATGTTTCTGTACTCTGTCCACCTGCTACAAGCTGCCTCTATAACACATGATGCCAAACTGCACATGTGGCATGTAGTTATGCCACTCTCAAATAATATTTGTAAGTCATTTTAAGGAATTTGGTTGCTATCACCGATAGAGCAGTGTATCATTCCTTCAGCTTGCTAAAAAGCATTTTTGTTTTTTAAAGGTGTTTGTACTTTTGAAATAGAACATTCAACAACACTTTATCCCCACATTTTCAACAGCTATTTTTACTTCCTCCCCACAACATGGCATTGCATTAATCCATATCATATTTTCCATGCTGTGTTGCAGGAGAGTGAATGGATGGATAGTTAAGTGACCCACGTTGAAATTGGGAAAGAAGAACAACAATTTTAAAAAAGCTATGACATCTTGAAGCTGACAACAGTTGTTCACACAAACTATGAATGGTTTGAGTAACATGTGAGTTAAGGTATATGACCTTCATGGAACTACATGGCCTGGGCTGTCCTCCCCCAGGCCTGGAGAGCCTGCTCATATACTGATGGCAAGGCTTTTCAATAGAGGCTGCAAATGCCTATGCAGCCAGCCAGCCTTGTGTCCTATGCAGAAATGTAGTGCTTGACTACTCTCTCCTTCTGTTGTATGTTGAACGGAGTCAGGAAGGCACTGAGCATATTCAGTATCTTCCTTACTCCATGTATCAGGTGGGTTGCCTCTTAGTTGACCAGCTGTGGAGAAGGATAAATGGAGGACCAGTAACTCCAAACACAGAGGGAAATATCTCCCCCACACATAAAAAATAAGGGAACACCCCCTGAGTTAGCTATATTGTTTCACTATTATTAACTTCTCTCGACTCACACTTCCCTTCTCTGGCAGTATCCCTTATGGAGCTGGCCTATAGAAAAGAATAGAATCACCTTTCTACCAGGTTTTTAAAACGATCCTCTGGGATTTAATAGAGAATTATATTGCTACTTTAAACAAACAAAAGCTGCTTTGAACATCTACTCCTATAGCACACAACAGGAGAAGCTACTCATGTTAGTCCTAATAATAAGAGATGGTTCAAAAAGAGCTACAACTGAGTCACTACAGATATGATTGGAATATCAGTAAGTTCAACATTTCATAACTGTCCATTGTGCATACTCTGCACCATCCTTTGAAGCACTTGCCAATACTGGTTTGATCTATTATGGCAATTCCTATATTCCTTTCCTAAGGACTCCATTAGAAAAGGTGAGCACTCCAGCCCCCTTTAGGAAAGCATTCATGAAAGCATTCCAGCAACTGTTTCAGTTGTTTTCCAAATCCAGACCTGAAGCATATGCTTAAAATTAAGCATGACATAACTTCCACTGTAACCAATGGAAGTTAAGTAAATACATCAGTGCTTTCAGGGATCCAGGCTAGAATGTTCAGCGCCTTGTAGGATCACATTCTATATCCTAAGTCAGAACATGAACCTGTACAACATGGTGCTGGGCACTTTCAACCTTCCACTGAAATCAATGAAAATTGAGAGCACTCAGCACTTCAATTAAGCGTAGGCATAAGGAAAGAAGGTGACATTCATTAGGCATGGAAGGACAAGGGCAATACTATTACAACTCTGAGATTCCCTAAATTTTAAGTTCTTGACTTTGCACCCTTAAAAAGAATACTGTTAAGGTAGCATGTGTAATAGATCACTATACACCTATATCTTTAACTACCTGCTTTTATAAGCCTCTACATATAAAATAAATATGTATTTGTGTAATATAATTACACACAGGTCATCCTCTAACACCCTCTAGTTTATGCAGCAGAGCATAACTAAAATAATGGAGTGAGATTCAATTCAATTTACTGATGACTGACATGGGAGCTGTCGCTAACAGCTGGACCTGGGTCAGTTACAGCAGGATGAGGAAGTTGAGTCATGCAATATGATAGAATTTGCAGGAGTCAATTATGTTAGTTCAACCAATCACTGATTTGTATTTGTATTGCAGTACATCAGGGAGATGAGAAATAAACAAGCTTGATGGACAAGTACCATTTTAAAGTATTGATAATTTCCATGTAAATTAAAATGATATAGCTGAAAGGGAAACAACTACCCTGGAGAGATGTTTGGCAGTCTGCCTACTTATTCCAACAATTCAGTCACCAAAGGAAGGTGTCAAGGCTATTTAGAATTACAGTTGTTACTTTTCTTTGATACTGAGTGGCTGGGGATTAGTATATACTTCTTAACGGCCAAACTGGGGACTTGATGATGGTTCTGTTCACTTCACTGATAGTTAGGAAGATGGCAGAAAACAAAACTCCGTGTTTCACTTCTACAAAACTGTCAATAGCACTTGTTGCACAGGTTTGTTCATGGTACAAAACATTTGCAGTGGCTGCAAGGGGAAGGCTCTAGACATGGTAGAAGAGACATGTGTAGACATGGTAGAAGAGAAGCGAAAATAAACCAACTGAAAAATTGAAGTTTGTTAAACAAAAACAGCTTTGTGATAACCATGAATTCACACACAGCCATAAAATTAGGAAGGGGAACAAGAAAAAACCTAGGTAGAAGAATTTTATTTAAGAAGTGCAAAATTAATGAAAAATAACTATCTGTATTCAAGTTTTTAGTGTTTTATTTTCCCTTTTTTGTTTTTAGGGGATATTAGAGAAAGTGGGTGAGACTAAAGTTCATGGGCTATGATTAGGACAATAAAGATGAAGACACAGGAAACAGAAACTGCAAAACCAGATCAGACACGTTGTTCTGGTCCAGTGGATAGCTGACAATGGGGTTTTTAAGGTCAGGCTTGACAAAACCCTGGCTGGGATGACTTAGTTGGGGATTGGGCCAGCTTTGAGCAGGGGGGTGGACAAAATGACTTTCTGAGGTCCCTTCCAACCTTGATATTTTATGATTCTATGCTATTCTCTCTAATGCTCTTGCCTTAAGAACAAGTATATTTTGTGAATGTTGGTTGGTAACTTGTATATGCTGCTTTAGCCCCTGGAGAAAGGATAAATAGCCAGACTTCCTGGGGAAAGAGTGAGGTTCTGACCGACTCAACAACTCAACCCCCATTCTGGAGGGAGGGAGAGATGTGGGCTCTGCCAAAGAGAGGTAACTGCTCAGAAGCTACAAACCCTAAGTTGGTACCCTTAAGGAAGACCAGGGTTAACTGTACCATTGAACTGCACACCTGAAGCTATGATAACAAGACCTAAATATCTATTATCTTGATCTGACTTGAGCTGCATCTTGAAAATAGTCACTATCTTCATTTAAAGTTGGATTTGTGATTAGATAAAAGAATCACATTATCTAACTAAATAGTATAAGGCTATCCATAAATGTGGGAATCATTAAGTACCCTAACATGAAACAGCATTAAAATCAGCCAAACCAGTCCCAGGTAATGTCAGGTTTTTCAAAATGAATTATATCACACATACAAATCACACACAACTTACTTTATAGAACATTAATATGACTGAAAAGCTGAGAGCTATCAGGATGTGTTTTAGCACATGATCTGCCCAACACTGATTTTTTTATTATTATTATTTTTGGAACAAAAGCAATGCGTATCATTACATTATTGGCCTTAATGTACCTGAGCTGAATTATAAGGTTTTGAAATTAAAGCTCAAGTCTGTAGTTTAGCTCTTTCATTGGTTTGATTCTTGCTTACTCTACCCTCACCCAAGTGGCTAATACCTGGGCCCCACTGACGTCTACAGGAGTTTTTCCATTAACTTCACACTCACTGGGTGAAATCCTGGCCTCGTTGATGTAGTAATTAACAATCATTATCCCAGTAAGAAACTAATTTAGGACATGACCACCTCAATTATAAAATGAGAACAATTTAATTCTACTTTATACTAGGTAAAACTAAAACTCTGAATTCAAAGCACAATGTGAGGAGCTATAAATTAGGCTATTGATGTGAACCTTTAATACTGGTGATCCATAAAAAACTTGTTAGGAAAACGTTGAATAAACATAATACTGTCTTGCCTATTTTAACTGATAGCACTGGGGGGGGGGGGGGGAGTGTGCATCATTGTGGCCCGCAAGGTCCACATGAGCCATCACTAGGGGCCCAATCCCACGAGTCAATGGAAAAGGGCCCTTCCTGTGGGAAAAAATAGTGTATTGGTAATTCAGAAGACAGAGTGGTGTTAATACTGGTTTCCTTACTTTCTGCGGGAAAGACAAGGAACTCTTTCTTTCCAAGACTGGATACATATATTTGTAGCCAGCCATTCATGAACATAGTAGAACCAAAAATGCATTAACCGAAAAGTGAATACGAGTTGAAGCACTCGCAGACAAAACATTTTAACTCCCTTTATCCTTCATACCCAATCACTTGGAGCATTTCCTATCATATTCACTTGAGTCGCCCAGTGCTGTTGCTATATGGTATACAAAATTCTCAGTAGTACTGAGGGAATTCAGTCACTCCCACTTGCTTTCTCTCGTCACACAAATACAAAAAGACATTCAATTAAAGTGAAAAATTTAAAACTGAACAACAGAGTTAAAAAATCCAACACAGCATGTAATAGATATGTGGAACTCACGGCTTCAAGATATAAATCAATGCCAAGAGTTTAGTAGAATGCCAAAAAAAACATTAGATTACACTTTTGGGGCAGGATCTGGGTTTTTGTGCATGTTCATGATTCAGAATGGGGCCTTTGGGTGCGAGTATTACATACATATTGAATTATAATGATTAGACATGTATATAGATCTTTACAACTTCCAGTTACATTACATAGGATACAAGCATGGGATTATAAACTCTCATGATTTAGGATTTTCCCTCTAGGCATGTCATTCCACCACAGTCCACTAAGGAGTGCCTTACATCTTTTTTTTCCCTGAAGCATCTCATCCTGGCCACTGTCAGAGACAGGATACTGGGCTAGAGGAAGAATTGGTTTGATCCATTATGGCAAATCCTCTGTCCCTGTTTTTGTTGTTGGGTTATTTTTAAATTTCCACACTAACAGTCACTTTGGATTGGATAATACAATGCAATTCCAATTAAATCACAGAAATAATGCTGGTTGTTCAACAGGGTTGAGAGAGAGGGAGAGTGACAGAAGCATGTGGTTGGCTGTAGCTCCAGACAAGGGCCTACTGTAAGCAGACCCTCATGTAGCAAATCAGCCAAAAACAAGCCTGAAGCCAAGGAGAGACAGAGCACCTGATTGGGGACATCCTATGATGTGGGCCAGGCGGAGCACCAGGCCAGGAAGTAATCACCTGAGAAGAACAAAGCAGAGTCAGACCCAGAGTCTAGGCCTCACCTAGAACCAGATGGGGCCAAGAGTACTGGGGCTTGTGCTTTTGAGAATTAAGAAAGGGATTGCAACTAGTTAAGGAGGGTGGTTGTTGATCTGGGTGCATTTATGGAGAGCGGCAGAAGAGAGCACCAGATGGGTTTGTTGGAGAAAGTTTACCAAAGATGACAAGGAGCACCCAAGACTTGCTGCCAGATTGGAATTGCCCAGCAGTCCCAAACCCTGAGTCTAGACACAGTGCTCAGCATTTATCCTTTCGTTCTGTAGTAGTACTGGGCCTGTGGGGCCTCATAAATCTTTTATCTTCCCCTCCACCCCAATCTTCTCTCTCTGTTTTTCCTTTTCCATTCATCACCCTGTAAATAAATATTTACCCCGTTGTATATGTGTTGAACTGTTCTGGGCTGTGAGTGCCTGAGAGTTTACTCATGGGAGGGAGGCGGTTGGAATAGGTGCCTCTGGGATGGATGGGAGTTTCCCTGCTTTGTTCCTGTGTGTGGCTTTTCTTTGCTAAAGTCCAACCCCTGCACAGCAGACTACATCTTGACCACAAGGATGCTACAGTTACACCTTCTTCCCTTGTTACATTGGGTGTTATTCAATCCCAGGAACAAGCAAAGAGCTTTTACTTCTGCTTAGTGAAATGATGCCCTGACATTTTCAGCAGTGAATAGACTGCACCACTGACACGTTAATAGTATTTAAATGGAGGCAGGTCATATTCTACTTCTTCACAAAGCTTCTGTACATGCAATATTTTTTCCCAGTGTAAAGGCTTATTTCTTTTTAGGAAAATGGATTGGTATCTTTTATGAGTTAAGGACAATTTTTTCAAAAACTTGGGTGTCCAATTTAGGCTCTTAAATCCATATTTAGGCATCTAAATAGGCCTACATTTACACTGCAGCCTGAGGGGTAATTTGGATAAACATATCCATGCTAGCTGTAGGCTAGCTAGCTGATTAAGAACAGGTGTAAGGACATTGGTGTGGACTTCACTGCAGTCTGTACAAGTCTGCCCGTCCCAATGGGTACATGCTTACATTGCTAGCCCACAACACCAGGTCCTTATTGTTATTTATCTAGATTATATATATTGCTACATATCTAGTTAGCTAGATTACAGCTAATACAGGTGTGTCAGTCTGAGTTGCAAATCACCCCCCCATTTGCAGTGTTTACAGAGCCTAACATGCTTGATTTTTAGAAATACTGGGAATCCACAGCTTGCAGTGAAATAGCTGATTCTTATCTCTCCAGTGAGGTGTAACAGATTTTCTTTTGGGCCCAATGGAGCACTTTTTTGATTATCATCTTGCCTTCCCAAAAGAAAGGTTAATTAGTGCCGCTTGAAATGGTAGTAGAGTCATGCAGACATTTCTCTCCAGTCAGAGACAGAGACAAGGAGCAGTGGTTAAGGCACTTAACCTAGGTCATGGGAGAACTGAATTCAAATTCTTGATCTGCCCCACATTTACTGTAGGACTTTTGGCAAGTCTCTTAATCTCTGTGCCTCACTTCCTCATCTGCAAAATATGGATAACAGTACTTCCCTCACACAAAGTGAGTGTTGCGAGGATAACTACATTAAAGATTTCAAGTTACTCAGGAACTACAGGAATATGGACCATATAAACAACAAATGGAGAGATTGTTTTTTTGTTTTTTTTTGTAGACAGCCAAAAAATTGATGATTGATACTTGGGTGACAATCTGACTTGGGCTACCTTTGAGATAGTAACTTAATGGTTGTCATATAACCTACTAATCCCTTGAGTCATCCAATACCACTGTATTAAGTTCAGAAGAGAAAAATCCATTCAGATGCATCATTATTAAGTCAAAATACTTCTTTTACATCACTATAGCATCATTTCACAACATTTACACTATAGAATATCTTTGATAACAATTAGCAATGTACCAGATAAAAAACAAATCAGTAAATATAGATCTTGTATGTTATTCATGCATGTATTGTTACCCTCCTAAGAACTACCATAGCAGAATGATTAAGTTTGCAATTCAGTTGTAGTAGGATCAATAATTTATACCCAGACAAAGTACAATGCATAGCAGTATACACATCCAGTGCTTTGGGTGAAACTGAACAAACAGAAATATTCCTTAAATTATTCATCTAGACTTACAGCAACTTTTATAAAATAGACTGACTGTAAGTACACTTCCAAATTAGTGGTAATTAACCAGTAAAAATAGATATTAAACATGCCTGCAATAGTTTCACAATAATCAGGGCAGAAATTTTGTAAAAAAAATGAGTTGGCAACCCGAGTACTTTTATTCAAATGATTCTGTCTGTTCAGGGCATTAGAGAACTCATCACATTTCAGCAAACACAGACTTAAATATAAACTTTATTTGGTCAGTATTTCAGATCTATGCAGACTTTTTTTGAATGCTGGTTAGTAAAACAAAGGTTGAAATGCTGTAAAGTAAAGCACAGAATTTCTGTGCTATCCTTTAAAAAAAATTAAACGTGGGGAACTGGAATGATTATAACATTAACTGGCAATACTACAGGGATCTTTAATAATATTGTCAGTGTCAAAAGCAATTTGGTTTATAACAACCCTCTGTGTTCCAAACTGTCCTTTCACACATGACCAGCTCTGCTGAACAGAGTTACTCTTTTGGTTTTAATAATAGAGAGGGCATTGAGCCTGCAGGCCATTCTATTACTTTTGATCTCAAAAAAATCTTTATACTTATGATTAGAGCAAAAACTCATGTTCAATTAATGTTCTCTATGAGGCCAAATTTAAAAGCTTACTTTTTTTTTTTTTTACTCTTCTAAAACCACCATCTGGATAAAACCCTCCTGTCAAAGAAACCAGCGCTCTTTACGATGGATGATCTACAGCTCTACAAATGCCACTTGGATTTCTTCCTGTTATTAGGGGAATCAAAATGGCAGCTCTGCTGCTATGTATACCACCACCTGTGAGAAACTACAATGGATAGAACTGCCCCCTGCACACACACAAATTAATTGACACATAGAGTGAGCAGTTGCCTTTCTAAACCTGCTCTCAAACACACTCTGTGCACAATGTAGAGTCAAAACTCACTTCATCCCCGAGATTTGGTTTTATTAACTTAAATTAACAACATGGTATAAAAAGTTCAACTCAAATCTTCTGCTCCAAAGGTTTCTTCCTCTGGACTGCTGAGCTCGTAAAACTGCACCTGCAGAGACGGACCCATAGCTTTCAGCCCTTTGAAAATTGTCCCCTAAAATTCTATCAAGGCCATCTTATTAGTAGCAAGGCCAAGATTAGCAATCAGGATTTCCTTGTTCCTACAGCTGTTTTCCAGTCACTGGATCATAACTCTCCCCCACATCCATTCCTTTGCTTTTAACCCAGCAGTCCCATGATTCAATAAGGGAAAAGGATTTATACTCAGAGTTTTGGAGGGAAAATACAATATTCTAGGGAAAAACACTTGTCATTTACAGATGAGAAATGCAAAATATGAACAGGAGACATTCATTTCAATGTCATTCTACAAAGACAGATAAAAAGA
Source organism: Sternotherus odoratus (assembly GCA_032164245.1). Classification (NCBI taxonomy): domain Eukaryota; kingdom Metazoa; phylum Chordata; order Testudines; family Kinosternidae; genus Sternotherus; species Sternotherus odoratus. The sequence continues at coordinate 62,217,686 of JAVMKO010000003.1, forward strand.
AATTCCCCAGTACTGCAAATAGTAAAATACTGTATTCCTTTACACTAAGATATCTAATCAGTTAAACCTAAGACTGTTTATCCCTCAAGGATTTAACCCACAAACATCACACCTATACATCCTGCTTTAAAGTCCCTGGGAAAAAAGAAAGCCACAACATGCATGCTTGATGCCTTCTGGAAGGGGGTGCTGGTTCTGACCTGGCTCACCGGACGTTTAATATCAAGGAATCTTAAAGGGTGCAGACAGCTTGCAAAAGACAGACCTTGTGAAGTTTTTCGCCAGGGAGAAAAGATAAGGACTCCTCCTAGTTCTTAGAAATAGCAGGCAGACAGTGCACTCTAAAACCCAGCTTTGTTTTTCAGACAAATGTGTGAACCAGAAAATGCCATTCTGTAAAGTTACATCAACATTCTGGCTGTGGTTGGTCCAAAGCAATAAGAAGAGCCTAAAGAGCACAGACATGTGATGAATTTGAGTGGACTAAGGTGATAGCCATGTAGAAATTCATGAAAATACAATCAGTTTGGGACTTACACCAATGCCCATCTTTGCAATAACTTATTATGGATTATATAAGTAGCTTTGTTTGAAAAAGTCTTTAAAGTAAGAACCTCTAAGGGTTTTTTTTAGACCAATTATGCTTTCTGAATTACTTGTATAATTTTGCCTGTCTAATGCTGTTATTTTCCCAGCAACCAAAGGTGTCAACCCATCTACCCTGAACTATGCTGCAGTCAGAAGTTTACCACATGCCCATAATGATTGGAAACATGATATAAGATATGCGTATTGCTTAAAAATGGGGATAGGAAGGAAGAATATGAAGTGAGAAGGAATTTTAGGAACCTTTCTCTGAAATAGTGGCTATATGATTATCATAAAGCTATATCTCCAGTCTGTAATTTAATGGTAATATTCTCTCCCCACATCCATCTGAGTACTCCACCATCACTAAAATAAGCATACATTTTACAACAAAGGTCTGCAGGACCTGAAATACCTGCAGGTATGTGTTGGTCTCTGGCAGGTCATTGCTCTCTAGTTCTCTAGAGTATTTTTGAGAGAGCAAGTGTTAACACAAACCTTTGGTGCCTTTTGAAAATGAACAAAGAATACATATCATATTTCAAGTCTTATTTAAAAGTACAATCCTGATAGCAATATTTTCCCCAAAAATTGATGTAGGGTTAGATGGTGACATTAACCAGAACTAAGCAACAGATGATAAAGTTGTTCCACCCTGGGAATATCCGCGGGAGGCACCATCAATCAGATATATACCTCTGTGTCACATTCCTCCCCTGATGAAGAAGAAGGGTTGTTGTAGTCAGCGGGTGGCCAGTACCATCAGGAAGTTTCAGGAACCACCAGTGAAGGCTCATCTGCAGTGGTCAGCAAGTATGGAGAACTGGATAAAAGCGTCCCTGCTTTTAATCTACAGGCTACAGGAGGAGGGGTGGGCTGTGCAGGCACAGTGCCTGCTTACATGGGGTCTGAATCAATGCCCATTCAACTCACTGAGAGTCTTTCCATTGACTGTAATGAGTGTCGGATTGATCCTTTCTTGGCTCAGACCTACATCTGGGTAGCTGAATAAGGAGGCATAAATTAGAGGGCTCTTATTTCCTTTAACTGGATAAGCAGTTCAAGTCATACAAACTAGCCTTTAACATTTGTAAAATTGCTGAAACAAACATTAGAGATTGAAGTCTTCTATTTACACATAGAAGAGGTAGACCACAAGTGCCCCCACTGCTCTGACAATGTTTCTAAGTTACCGTGGAGGCAGGAGACCTGACTAGACAAATGACATGTATGTTCCAAAAAATTCTCAAAATGAAGTTGCATCAGTTTCATAACATTACTGAGTAGCTACCATTGCGAGTCAATGTCAATAGATGTGACCATACTCACATGTCAAGCGTGAGGGGGGGGAATAGTTTTCCCTGGATGTTGACCTTTTTAAAATAGTACATGTGGGGGAGGAGGGGGGAAGAAAACATTTTAAAAAAAAGTTGGATCTGAATTTTAACAATATATACTGAATATTTCCAAGGGCATAGGTTAATCCGTGTTTCTGAATTACGACCCAATGTTTTTTGCACCACTAATGCAGTTTGAATTTACACTGAAAAGGATGAGGTAGGCAAAGAGCTTTGCAGAGATTATAACTGGCTTATCTTTCTATTAATAAATGAGTGAAAAAGCAGCTGCCACTTGAGTTAAATCTAATTTTCTTATCTAATAAAGGGACATAGACCATTATTTGCTGGGGGCTAGAAGATATTTTCTCAGGAATATTAAAATACATGAGTTAAAAATCAATTGTTCTCTAAATATTTAGCAATATAACTGTGACAGACCACAATTTTTATTAAAATACATTTATTGTCAGCCTTTTTCTGGCTGTGTGTGCACCGGAACAAGTTTTCAGCAGCAAGATTTTTGTATTTTTTATTATTATATACTTGAAAAAGAGAGGAAAAAGCAGCTAAAGAAAAGTGTGAACAAGGAGCTAACAAACAAGGAGGTATGGTCTAAAATTAGTACCCAGTTTTGTAAATGCAGCTTCCAATGGAGTTGAGGTCACACATGATAGGATCCTAGTACTCAAATAACCAATAACCTGTTAACTTTTCTTTAGTCCCAGAAGCAAAATTATTAAACATCTAGTTGTTCACCAGTTCTGACACATAGTATTTATAATAAGACATAGTAGTAGTTCAGGTCTCTGTGGTAGATTTTCTAAATGCTGATGTTGCTATAGTTCTGTCAGTTTCCCTCCCTATTGCAGAGAATTGTTTACACTGGACACAATATAACTAGGAGGGACCATCACAAGACAGAAAGTTCTTATGTCTTTGGATAGTGTTGTGTTATTGTTTAATAGATTGAGGATAGAAGGAATTATTGTGAACACCTAGTCTCGCCTACCACATAACAGAAGACAGAATTCCTCAGTCAGTAATTTCTGCATCAAAGCCAATAACTCGAAAACCCATGCCCCGTGTTATAGAGGAAATCCAACTATGTGAGCTAATGGTCCCTTGTAGCCTTACATATCTGTGAATCAATGATCTTGTGGTTGAACTAGAGCATATAGTTAGAAAAACATACGGTCATGTGACAGAGAATCTACCACAATCCTTGGTAAACTCAAGGGTTAGTTTCCTTCACTGTTAAAAACATGCACTTTACTTTCAATTTTGATTTGTCTAGCTTCAACTTCCAGTTAGAGTCTTAACCTGCTAGAAAGATTATAGTCAAACAAAACATGGTTAAGGCTTTCTACACACACCTTCCAAGTCCTTTGAACCCACAGCCACAGTTCTTTAACCGCCACAGCACAGTTTCCCATGCTGCATGGAGTAGAACTTAAAGAGCACACAGAAGACACATGAAAGGAAAATGGAAAAGGTGGCTGCTGCCACCACCATTAGGATGATGGAATGCGACTTCTGTGCCCCCACTCCAAAGCAGGAAATTGAAGTTGACACCTGATATTTCCATGTAATATCATCAGCCCAAGAATTACTGGTTTACAAAAGATATTACTGTGGAAGGCGTGAAAGAGATTAGAATGACAAAATGTTGACTCTTATTACCAGGAACCGCTTCAGGGATTCTGTGGACATGCTGGCAATTCATTCATTTAAATGCTCACTTATAGCCAGTAGCCCCACGTTAGGATGGGCCTAACTCATCAGAGTGTTATGACTTATGCTAACTTTTGTTCATTTAATCTATTCAGGAGGAATATGCTGAAGCTGAATATTAATTCTAATGGACAGACAGAGGCCAAGTGTACTTCAGTAAGACCCAATGAGCAGTTGCAGTTATATAACTAGATAGTGTGTGTGAGTAATTGGTTTTTATTTTCCACAAGATTTACAGTGGACCTGGGCTGTTCACTGTAATCAATACGGATTACTATGAGTTTTTGCACAGAAAGGTAAGTCAAAGGAGAAAACAAAAGCCTAGTCCCATTGGTCTATAAATATTGTTTGTTCTTATGCGCTACATCTTGGTTCCCTTTGCGAAGTCCACATGAACAGGGAATGCCTCTTCAGGCTGTAGAGTGCCTGCACAAGTGTTTCACAACAGCTACTACAGCCTATTAGTACAGCAGCAGCCACCCTTGAACTACTGAGAAGGGGAACACCACAGTTCTAGACCATTTCTCACTCTTCCACCAAACCTTTTATCCAACTCGCTGTGGAGAGAGCTGTCGGCATTTAGCTCCAGAGTGGACAGGGTACAGAATTGCTTTGTGAGGCCTTTTAATCACTTGGCCTTCCTACAGCAAACCCACAGCTGATCCATTATATTTATGTGCTTCCTGTCCCCTCTTCCCCTGTGACTACAAACTTGTCTGTAAGTCTATCTGCTTCAATCAAAAAAACCCACACAATTTCTATAAATATTTTAGATCAAACCAGAAAGAAATATAATAAAGTCAATAGAATAAGACTAGAAGTGGTCTTGAACCACAACACTGACTCCAAACCAAGGGTTCACACATAAGTTTGTAGACAATCTGTATACCCCCAAACTTGGTAGAGTTTGTAATACCTTCAAGGTTTGGTTCTGCAATTAAGGCTTGTTTCTGCAGTGCTAAGTACTCCCAAATCACACCAAAGTCAATGAAGTTATGCCAGTTTACATCAGTTGATTATCTGACTTGGTGTTTGAGTCAGAGTGAAGATCAGGCTCACCTGTAAATACTATTCATAATTACAGTTAAGTTTTCAGTAAGTGAGCAGAGATGTTCGATGGTTTCTGGAAAATAGCCAGCATTTGAAAACCTGAAACAGTGGTCCATCCCTAACAATTTTAACTAAAAAAAGTTACCACGTATTCCCTGTGCTGAGAGACTTCCACAAGCCCATGGAAACATTATCCAGTCAAAGCCAAAGCAATATATTTTAAGGGTGTCTGTTGTATTTGGGATCTAAAGCTATTCTCCTTGTAAAATTAAGGTGTTGAGCTTTCTTTTAAAATTTTAACAAAGCAACACCATTGATCAAATCTCTACAGATAAACACAAGTATTGATGTTTTCAGTCTATTTTAAACTCTTAATTATCACTTATACTGATTAAAGATTTAAAATTCAGAACTAGTCAATTACACTGTATAACATATTTGAATTTTACTGACTGCAGCCTTCCAGTAGGGACCTTTACAATGCACTGATGCCCCCCACCCCCCTTCAGTTTAATTACACAGTTTTAACAGAGGGATTATCCTGAGCTATAATTAAGATGTCATAACTAAAAAGACAATATTATTAAATGAATTTAATATTACAGAGATACACCTTTTAAAATGATTTCAGTATAATGCCAAAACATAACCAGTCTACCTGAAGAAGGTATGATATAGAACAGGAGTGTCAAAATTATAGTCATAGACCAGATCTGCCCATGTGCTATATTTATGTGGCCTACAAAATATATTTAGATTGAATCTGCACAAACATTTCTTATATTAAAATATTAGCTGTCCCCATGATTGTTACTATCTCTTTATTTATTCCAAATGTGAGCTAAGTATAAACAGATGAAATTGTATCTTCCTGAAATTGCAGGCAACCTGAAACAATGAATCAGAGCACTAAATTCACCTGTTAATTTAACTGGGGCATGACCTCCAAAGCCCCATAATGATGCTTTAATGTAATCATTAGCTATTCCATCCCTGGTAATTTAAAGGTAAGGGATGACACATTGTTTAAAATCCATGGCAGGGATTTGGAAGCTGGCGTAGGGAAGGAAATGCAGCAGGAACAGGAAAAGACATGCAAAAAAGACTGGGAAGACAGAAACACAGCAGAGGGGGGCGGGAAAAGGAAAAACCCCAAAGGGCAGGTTTTCCCATTGCTCTGGAGCTACAAAACGTTCAGGAGCTGGAAATCAGACAACCTACATCTCAGGGGTTTAAGGTGGCAGGGAATCCGAGTTACATATCAGAGACAGTTTTACAAAACCACATACACCAGAATTTTTCAACTGCACAGGCAAATAAGGTGGGCTTAAGGGATATATGGTTTTCTAATGTCCTTGTCAAAATATCCTTAATCAAAAGTCCTCATGCAAAGTTTCTCCACTTCTGTCCAAGACACAATGGGTGCATACTTGGTAACTGGATTAATGAATGTGCACTGCAGCATATAGGTTTCATATGTAGATTTTGTTAAAGTTCTCCTCGTATGTAAAATATACATTTTGGTGTCTATTATTAGCTACAATTAATAATGTATTCTGTGCTTTACAATAACATATAAAGAGAGCCCCTTCCTTGAAGTAGTAAGGCCTAAGTCCTGAAAAAAAAGCTTTTAGCATGGACCCCTACACATGTATGGAGTCTCACTGAAGTCAATGGACCTACACGGTGGGAAGGTCCACACTATTACCTCTGTATGCAGAAAGTAGCATGCATTGGGAAATCCAGAGGTGGGGATGACAAATAAATAAAGTAATAATAATTTTATTAAAAACAGTGCTTTATACCAGTAGGTCTAAGAAGGTACATGAGACCTGAATGGAGAAAGGGTAGAAAAAGGGTTTTGCTATGGTTTTTTTTTTTTTCTCTTATTTTCTCTTCATTTTTGCAGTCTAGGGAGTTTAAAAAAGAGCCACCACCAACAGAATATTATTTATAAGTTTTTCTCCATTGAGTTTAACTGCTGTTCAGCAGCAGCTGGTAGCTATGTACTGGATAGGGTTTTCTTACCTACTTCTATGCTTTGTCTGAAGCCTAATGCACTGCAGCAGCAGATCCTGATTGACTTCAGTAATAGGAAAATATTTTTGAAGTATGCTTTTATATAATTTCTCTGATGAAATAAAGATTTGATACAGACATTCAAAAGAATGCATTGAACCTAATAATGGTGATATTGTACCATTCTATGCAACCTCATTTTTTGCTTATAGACAAAGGATCTTTTACTTAGTCTGAAAGTGCCTGAGAGATAACCAGAATATTTTCTTTGATTTAGAGAAGAAAGATAGAAGGTCACAAAATCCGCTTTTATTCTGACTCATTTATAGAGTGGTTTGATATATCCAGTATGTATTTAGCCCCTATTGTGGTTAGGGAATTGCTCAGCTATCTTCAGTCTTTATAAGTGCTTACTAAATAGGTGGAATGAATTTTCAGACAATGGGCTGTTCATGGTCTGTTTACTTCAAGGATTCTCTGTTAGCATTGTGTGATTGGTCTGCTAAGCCACAGCTTGTGAATGGGGTATGAGCTGCCTGGGCTTGTGCTTTCTATATACCTGTATCTGTTGTAGACCTTGGGGGGTGGGGGATGGGGGAAACTGCACAACCTAGAAGAGAAAGCAATACAGGAGTGACTGGAAATCCTATGCCAGCTCAAGCACTTAGTGGAGAATCAAAGGGGCAGATCCGCAGCTATGACAATTGACATCAGCCGAGGCTCTGTCCCTAGGTTTATAAATGAGTCTATAGATTATTGTTCAGACGAATTGAAGTTTAAGAACAATAGCATGTTTGTTTATTTATTAGAGGACCACCATTCAGCAGTTTCCAAATGATACATGCAGAGCAGCGATCATATTTTTGAATCATAAAAAGATCAAGTAGAAAACAAAGATTTATCACATCAGTGTTTTTAACTGAACTGACCTCTAAGGTGAGCAATTACTTTGATTTGATAAAATTGAACTACATTGCATTGCCCTGGAACCACTATACAACAATTAAAGCCCTAGGGATTGTAACAGTCAGTCAGTGGGGATGACATATGGATAATTTTGGTCTTCACAAGAAGGAACGTTGAGGGGGACACTGCAGAAACGGTGCACCTGCAGTCTGATCAACACTAGAAGTTGTGAGAGGCTCAGAGGACAGATTTTTTTGAGATCTAAGAAGTCTTTAATGATCATGTACAAATTATTTTTTTCCAAAGATGTATTACTCAGGTGGATTCTCACAGGGGCAGCACAAGCCACATCCACATAGGCCACTTACCTTCCAAACTTCAAGTCCCTGCTCCAAAGCATGGGAGCCTTAGCTTCTCAGAGAAAAGGCTTCCAGATTTTTTTAACTAAATATATATATATATATATATATTTATATTTAGTTAAAAAAATCTGGAAGCCTTTTCTCTGAGAAGCTCCCATATATATATTATTCCCTAGTCTCATTCTCAGAACCAGCTGAACTATTGGGCTGAAAGTTTCCAGAAACATTCAGATTGAGGCAGACACCCAGTGAAAAAAAATTCTGCCCAAACACTTTAAGTTTGTCAAAGTTAAAAGCAACTGAAAACAGGGCCTTACAATGAGAAATGCTGGCCAACATTTTAGTATGCCAGTATGAGCACCACCAAGAGAAGTCAGTAGACCTGGGCTGAGAGGCATAAAGAGTGGACTGTCACTGATCACCTTCAGTTCTTTCCTACAACCTCTGATGGTTCTTGGAAGTTCTTTTCCTGGCTTCTGCACATTTTTTCATCAAGCATCTAATCACTGTCCATTATAGTTTCTGTGCAATTTAGTTAATTAGTTGGTGTAGTTTAAAAATATATATGTTTTTGCATAGCTCTGGCACCCAGTCTGAGTATCAGCCCCAGTTCTGGAGATATGCTGTGGTCTCTGTGTTTCAAGCCCTAACACTCTTGTGGTAAGGCAATGCCTAATAGTGACCCTCGCCCCAGCTGCTTTAAGGGCTTGGGAAAAGTTCATGGAAATGACATATGTAGCATTTGTAAAGGTTCTAAGTCCTGCTCCAGGAGGGACAGGGAAGACAGACTTAACTATCTACTGTTGGAATCAGCACTACATCCTCTGTCTGAGCCATATATCTTGGTCTGGGTACTTTGGCATTAGTTAGTAGCGCACCACCAACTCTACCAGTGCTGAGAGGTAGGTCAGGGTCACTGGTATCAAAGAAGAGGCATCATTAATCAGACTTGGTATGAGAGTCTTTGAAGGAACTTATCTAAAGACTCAGGAGAGCAAACAAAGAAGAGATACTGTCCAGAGCACATCTCTAGGCAAGGGAGTTTTTTGACTCCAGAGCCCACTGCAGGACTGTTGATATCAACTCCCAAAGTCAATCCAGGTCATGGGTATTGTCCATCATTCACATAATTTAATCCACAATCAATGAACTTGACCTGCTGCTCAACAGAGAAATCAGTCCTATCTCCAGTACAAAAAATAGAATTTACAGGAGTGGTCCTAGATTTGATGATAGCCAGGGCCTTACCACCATAAGCACCGTTTCATAGAGGTTTATGCCTTCACCATGGTGAGAATTTTTTTAAGACTGTTAGGATACATGGCGGCATGAACTTATATAGTTCAGAATCACAGAGGTAGCCATGTTAGTCTGGAATTGCAGAAGTGGCAAAGAGTCCTGTGGCACCCTAAAGACTAACTAAAGTATTGAAGCATAAGCTTTCGTGGGCTAATACCCACTTCATTGGATGCATGCAGCGGAATTATCCAGAGGCAGGAATAAATAAGAGTCAAGGACCAGGTTAGAGATAACAAGGTTAATACAATCAGGCTGAACCAGCTTCTTATCTCTAATCAGTGTTTGATTATGAACTCTCTGTATGTATTTTTATCCAATTGCACACTGTATTTTTAAATGTGGACTCCTTTGCCTTCTATGTTGTCCTTTTACAACAGTGTTGGACTGAAATTCCAAAGGGTAGTGAGATACGGCCGACATAAAACATAAGACCATAAGAACTGCCATACTAGGTCAGAACAAAGGTCCATCGAGCCCAGTATCTTGTCTTCTGACAGTAGCCAATGCCAGGTGCCCCCGAGGGAATGAATAGAACAGGTAATCATCAAATGATCCATTCCGTGTCGCTCATTCCCAGTTTCTGGTAAACAAAGGCAATCTCTAGCCATTCAGGCTAATAACTATTGAGGGACCTATCCTCCATGAATTTATCTAGTTCTTTTTTTGAACCATGTAATAGTCTTGGCCTTCATAGCATCTTCTGGCAAGGAGTTCCATGGGTTCACTTTGCATTGTCTGAAGAAATACTTCCATTGTTTGTTTTAAACCTAGTGCCTATTAGTTTCATTTGGTGCCCACTAGTTCTTGTATTATCAGAAGGAGTAAATAACACTTCTCCACACCAGTCATGATTTTATAGACCTCTATCGTATCCCCCTTAGTCGTATCTTTTCCAAGCTGAAATGTCCCAGTCTTATTAACCTCATCTCATACTGAAGCTGTTTCATACCCCTAATAATTTTTGTTGCCCTTTTCTGAACCTTTTCCAATTCCAATATATATTTTTGGAGATGGGCAACCACATCTGCATGTAGCATTCAATATGTGGTCAGGGATTTATATCGAAGTAATCTGATATTTTCTGTTTTATTATCTATCCCTTTTTTAATGGTTGCCAACATTCTGTTTGCTTTTTTGACTGCCACTGCACATTGAGTGGATGTTTTCAGAGAACTATCCACAAGGACTCCAAGTTCTCTTTCTTGAGTGGTAACAACTAATTTAAACCCCAACATTTTATATATATCGCTGGGATTATGCTTTCCACTATGCATGCTATTAAGTAAAGAGTAATGGTGTTTTAGAATCCTGTGCAGAGTCTGCCTGTCTGTATTATGCCCTACACCCATCATGTGTCCCTGAAAAATTAACCTATGACCCTAGAGTGCCCACACAGCTGGAGTTCTGGGAGAGGGGAGGTTTGAGCTATGGACAAGTCGAAGAGGTCAGCACTAGTATCATTGGTTAGGCAGTTGGACCTCTAAAAAGGATGTTCGATATTGGATAAAGGCACCAAAGAGTGTGCCTAGGGACCCCAAGTCAGGGACAGCAGTGAAATTGATTGTGTTTGGACTCTGAAAACTTAAAACATATGGGCTACAGCAGTTGGTTACCTCACAACAGTTTACTAAATGCCCAAGGTGGGGGTGGGAGTATTAGACTAGATCTGTGGCTGCTCCACTCTAATAACTGTGGCCTAGAGGCCACCTTCTCCAATCACATCCAATGTCCCCTTCAGCACACAAAGCCTACCTCCCTCATTCACAGAGTGTGTCAAGACTCCAGTTGCACTTTGCCTTCCTTGCCTCTGCACAAGGGAACTGAAACTTTAAGGGGCCTTCATGGCTCCTCCAGAGCTGGAAGACTTTCACATTAAGAAAAAAAAATGTGAGCAAAAAACCAGAGACAGACACACAGCTGGATTACAACAGCATGTTCACCAAATCCCTCAAAAATGAGGAGTTACACTTCATGTCTTTGCAAAGAGTGTTATTCTCACTTCAAAGTTTTGGCATATAGTAAAGACAATTTTAGCAGGATGAAAATTTATTTTGCATCAGAAAATATTTTGACTAAAAATGTCATATTTACACTTGGAAGAAAGTCATGAACGTTCATCATTTTGCCATTCTCACCTTGAAAAACTGAGCCCAACTGGCAAGAATGCAGAGAGTTTGCCCCAGATAAAGTTTGTCAGAACTTGCAAATATTCTGTGTTCACAAAATCCAATAAATGTATACTACTCTAGTCTATATATTTGTTAACTAACTTGGTTTAATTTAATTTCACAGATACCACATATATATATATATATATATATATATATATATATATATATATATATATATATATATATATATATATATATAATATAAATAAATATATATATCTCACTTCCAATTACTAGAACTGGTCAAAAAACATTTCCAACAGAACTACAATTCTTCAGAAAATTCTGGTTAACTGAAGCAAAGTATTTAGCATACTTAAACTAAACTTTGGCAAAACACAGGCAGATTTCCATTGGTGTTTCAGGGTCAGTATCATAGCAGACAGCCTGCTGGGATTTTGGGGGCTGTTAGAAGATTCAAAAATATCAAAACTTCTGTTGAACAAAAAACCCTGAATTTTGGCCAGTTCTAATCAGAATGTTATTTTAAAGGAGAGAATAAATAAAAAGGTTAATATCAATCTCCTAAAGCAAGTTATTTTTTAAAAAAATAGATATAACTGTACCAGTGTAAGATGTCTTCAGTGAAGATTTAAGTCACTTAAGAGGCATGATTATTATGCACCCATAGGCTACTGGAAGATGAGACTACACAAAATCTCTGAAAAAAGGCCCTTAAGTACTGAGGAGGGGCATTGTTCAATGCATTCTAAGGTTCAGCTTAGTGGGAATATTGGAATGTTTTATATAAATGTCTCCTGTCTTTTTTCCTCCCTTTTTGTAGTTTTGTTCTCTCTTCAAGACCCAATCAGATCCTTCTCTCTTGCCCTTCTCTTTTCTTGTTCTTAAAACAGTTCATTTCCCCAAATCACCAGTTCCTTTTTTGTGACTCCCAGTCTCCAAGCAGCTCTCTACCACTTGTGTCCCATCATCTGAGTGAAGTGGAGAGCCCAACATTTGGTACCTTCTGTGCTATTCATTAGCTAACTGTGTCTCCAGGCTGTGACTCCAGTGGTTTTGCAGAGTCAAAGGAATCCCCAAATTTTCCCCTCGTCCCTGCCTTGGTTAATCCTAAAGATATGTGCAATTTGGAGGAAGAAATCAGTCTAAAATTTACAGACCAGTTGTTCTCAGGCTCTGCACCCACTCCCTTATCCCAAGATGGACTCTAGCAAATGTTTGTTTGGAAATCTAGGCAGCTGTCTACGTTTTTTTAAAATTATTATTATTATTTCTTATAAACATATTAATCAATGCCTCACACAACTGAAGAATTAGATTTACAAAAATGCTTAGTGTTGGCCTAACTTTGCTGCATTCAAGTCAATGGCAGAACTTCCATTGACTTTAATGAATTTTGAACCAGGTCATATGAGCATGTATTTCTCTCTTAAGGAAAAATAATTAACCTGCTGTGGAAATCTATACTCTCCCATTCTCTCTCTTGTAGCAAGAAATATCTATTTTTGTATAAGTTATATGCAGAGATGCAATATTAACAACTTCAAATATCTAAACAAAAATACTAATCTAATAAAAGAATATACTAGTTTTCTCTAAAGCTTGCCATATGCCTAATAGTAACAGCTAAAGACTGAAAGTTAGCCAGCTATTTCAGTATAATCAGGTAACAGCATATGACTGTACATGAAAATCTGCTCACATACACTGTAGTTCCAGTGAATGTTACAAATTATATAGACAAATCCTTTATCAAGAAACTCTTTAACATAATGACCTTTTGATGATGAATTGAAAAAAAAAATGCTGAATGACTAGAACTATTGTCCTTAAGATTGAGTCATAATTTGTGAGGCACATATTTAAGAAGGCACCCTTATCTTCTCACTTTTCACAAAACTTTCAAATGACTGATAATCATGCCCTCTGTGTAATAATCTACTTCAAGTCAAGCACTAGGAAAATACTGCATTTCTTCAGCTGGCTTTTAAAGCGTTAGCATCCGCTACTTCTATTGAATTCAGCTCAATGTTAGCCAGTAGTGTAGCTGGGTATCATGCAATATGGGTACAGAGACATCTGAATGAGATACATAAGAAAATGCTTCAAAGGAGGCAGAATCAATCAGCCAGGTCACTTGGAGGGAAGGAGAGAAAAAGGACAAGAACAAGGACAAAAAGTAAAAAACATCACAGAATGAAAACAAAAGAACAATGAGGAATTAAGAAGAGTGGCCGAAAAAAGAAAATAACTTTAACAGAAGAGAGAGAGTAAAGCAGCATTTTTAAAGAGCTGGAAGAAAAAAGTAAATACAAATCTATTCTGTTATAACACAGAACATGGAGATGTATTGATATTTCATATCTTGGAATTGGGATTTATCTTCAACATCTAGGGATATGATGTCACAATGCCACAATATACTGTTACAATTTAGCTCCTCGCTACTCAAGATGAATGTGCTATCTGAAGTAAAGCTATCATATGTGATTTTCATTTGACAGATTTTTTTTCAAAAATAATAAAAAAAAGGTCTGATGACATACAAAACATTGAAAGGAAGGGTTGATGACACACACAGAGTGTTGAAATAAGTGTTTATCATCAGCAGCCATTTATTTCAATACTATGAAAATAAACATTGAAATAGTGAGAATAATGGGATTCTGGGGGGACTCATGAGGCACGATTGCCTGTGTATTTGTAATAGATATTGACTGGAGTCAAGTTTACCACTATTTTCTTGGCATTTCAAAATCTGAACAACAATTGGACAAAGTAGCTGAAGTTACTAGTTGAGAGCATGACCACCCACAGGAAATAATTTCCTCATCCCAAAGGGCAAGAATTTTTTACATGTCGAAGCCTTTAACCCTTTGTAAATGTTTTAGTTCTAAATGTGCTATGGTTTCAGTTTTCTTCTGGTGAGGCTTTTGATTATAATGTAATGCTTTGATTCGTTGCTATTGATTGAGAAAACCAATCCCTCTCGAATTGCTCCCAAATTTCAGCTTCAGGTGAAAGGGTTCTTTATTAGAATGATAATATATGAGATAACAAAACATTACTTTTAACCAACAGACAGTACATTAATAAGACGAGGAAGACTTTGTAGCACCTTAGAGACTAACCAGTTTGTTTCAGCATAAGCTTTCATGGACTATAGCCCACTTCATGGCTATAGCCCATGAAAGCTTATGCTGAAACAAACTGGTTAGTCTCTAAGGTGCTACAAAGTCTTCCTCATCTTATTTACGGATACAGATTAACACGGCTGCTAATCTTAGACAGTACATTGTAGCCAGTGGTACTGAATACTGTATCATTGCAGTTATGCACTTCTAGAGATCTAGGCCATGCTATTGAGGCATGGCCCATAGAAAGAGGCTGACTGTCTCCTGCTACACCTGCCTTTGTGGAAACTCGGCAATCAGTCAGCACCAGGGCCTGGCAGAATCTGGCTCAGAGGGCATCACTGACTATTGCTTTGCACTTGTGTCATCATTGACATCGGTACAAAGTGGAAATGACACACTATTATTCTGATTACCATGGTATCAGTAATCACCTTGATTGATCAGTCCATCAGTTCTCACAGAGCAAGCACTGATCACAACAACATGTCATTCGTGTTGTTTTAGACAGTCTTTGAGCCATCCATTGTCCAGGCTGTCAGTGGCGCTGAAGCACTGAAGACCCTGGAGCAATCTGCCAGCTTCAGTTTCCCAAGTAGCTGGGATTACAAGCACACCCGACTGCATCCGACAGATTAATAATAAATAATAACACCTAACTCTTATATAACACTTTTAAAAGATCTTAAAGCTCTTTACAAAGCAGGTCAGTACACAAGGTGTGCCTCCTTAGTAATTAAAGAGAGACTTCAAGTACTCAAGGTTGATGCATATTAATTAATTAATTAATTAATTGTTAGAACAGCACATAACAAAAAAAAACCCCCATACTTTACCAAGTCTGTGGAACTAAACTGTCAATTTGTCAATGACAAATATTAAAGACTGAGCCCAGTGCAGTCTTATTTGACTCATTTCCTACAACTGGACCTTTTTGTAGGTACCTTGTTTACAGTTCCACTTTAAGTTGATTTTTCTTTCCATAAACAAACATCCTTATTTTTAGCACATATCCAAACTTCCTATCATAGTTCATAAACTTCAAAGTGCAAGATCAGCATTTGGTGCTCATTCATTGAATCTTCATTTACATCTATGGCTATAGATATAAATTTCCAATAAATACATTAAATTTGTCAACTTAGCATCTGTTAGTCTTGCGGTTAGTACATTCCGTGCAAAAATCACTCACTAAGCTAAACAACAGGGCAGTATGTTAGAAGTGGTTTTATATATTTGGCGAACTGACATTTTTCTCAGCCTACAATTATTTAACAGCATTTTTAAAGCACTTTGTGAGTTGGTTCACCATCAGACCCAAGGCCATAAGTTTGCCCTATGGTCAACAAAAGGAAGAGTGATTTGGGCCCTTAATATCAAAACATTTAAATGCATATTGTAACCAGGGAGATAATTAAAAACCGTACTTGTGAAACAGAGCCTTTAACATATGTCTACACAGCTATGTAAGCTCAGGGTTAGTGGGACTCAAGTCAGCTGATTCCGGGTTAGAGAACTCAGCGTTTGAGTATAAACACTGATTGTTAACCTCAAATTAAGAATTATCTAACCTGGGTTCAAATGTGGGGCACTATTGTTTAGACTGCACCATGCAGACCCAAGTCAAACCCTCCATATCCCAGACTCCCTAATGCCATTTTTGAAATAAAGTGTTTTGTTTAGATACCTTCCTGTTGTTTATAAAACACCTATTGTATTTCTGCTGGACAGGAAGTCTCTGTCACTGAGACCAATCAAGAAGCCATGCACTAAGTCAAAGAATGTTCAGGTTGGGATGGAGAATCCAAGCAGAGCTCTGCAATAGCCAATGAGGAATAGTTGGGAGTCATTAATGCCAGGTGTAACGCAAGACGAATGAGGTAAAGGTACCATATTTGTCTCATCCAAGTGGGTGCAATTAGAATGATTCTGGCTCTGTTCTACTTAATCTTGTTCAGCTTCTTCAAGAGGAGAAGCGTGGGTGGATACGTGTCCAAAGATTAAGAAATATATAAAGACTGATGTCGCAATTCACCCCTCAAGCAAAATTTCTTGCATTTTTTGTTTGCATGTGAAACTCTATATGTCCTTAGTTTGGGGCACAAGAATATCTGGAGTCCATGCTCAGGCTAGATGGACATTGCTATCAAAAATCTCCAGTCAAAAGTGCATAGGATGCAACTGCTCCTGAAGTGGAGCACCCATAGGGACACTACTGGAAGAAGAACATAATGTTCTGAAAAATCTGAATTGGCCAAAGCTAATCCTGAATTGTTTACAAAAATTGAAATGTGAAATGGATACAAATAATAGCATCAAAATAATGGGAAACAAGGGAGAAAAGTTAAAGTATCTGGGGACACAGTCCAAAGCATTATCACTGAAGTCCTCCTATTAATTTTCATGGACACTGGATTAGGCCCAATATCCTTTAAGGAAAGATTGATGTTCTAGGCCTGGAACCACAAAAGAACTTAGGTGTGGCAATGCTCAGCAGAGGTGCAAAATTGAACCTGAGTCTGCCAAAACCCATGTGTGTGCACCAACCATTAGGCTAAAAGTTATAATCACTTCCTTCAGTCAGAATTTGAATGGGACCTAATCCAGTAGGGACCTCTGACACAATTTAGGCAGATGAGCACATATTTCCCCCTGATTCTAAGCGAGATAGGTATCCAGATGCCTGGAGTTGGACAATAGGACACATAATCAGAGGAAGGAGCATAGGAGCCTAGAGAACTTCTATTGCAAAAATGTAGGTGCCGGGTGAGTTTAGGTACTTACAGAATTGGGCAGCAGCTGCCCAGAAGTTTTGTAGATCACAGTAGAGCCTAAAACTGGCACTCGGGGTGCTTGAGTCTGAGGGTTAGGCGCCTAAGTACCTTTCTGGATCTGGGGCCTTGTCACAAGATAGCAATTAGGATGGGAGAAAGTCAAGCAGCTTGTCATCTGTCAGGAACAATTGGCAACAGATATGAGAGATGAAGGTTAAAGTCTGATTTGTAGAGTCTGTGATGACCATTTTGTAAGTCACTTGCTATGAAGATACCTGCATTCTGGGGATGAAGGCTGGATCTGGGGATTCTTTAAGGATGGTCAGTAGCCTGGAATCTTTCTCCTCTTGGGGTGTGTTTTGGATAAAGCCCAGTTCTTGCCACTAAATCCAAAATCAGAAGAAAAAAAAAGATTAGGTTACTACAGTATAGTAGGTTCTGATTCACATTAGAACTGTTCATTCAGCCACAGCAATGTTATCTCCTGTTAGTAAACATTGGAGTTATCCCTCCTTTTGAAAGAATTTTGTTACTTATAGTGGACTATCACTCCTTCAGTTCTAGAAAATGAAATACACATTATATTTGTGTTTATTGATTAATATACTATAAATATGCAGATGATCCAGATGGCATTTTACTGAAAAGTTTATTTTAAGATTACTGGCAGACACTTTGAACTGATACATATTGATGTCATATGGTCAGCAATCAATCAGCATTTCTAATGCTTGTGGATAGAGCCTCCAGGAATGATAAGAACAGCATAGTCGTATGCACATCAACACACACAGCGTGAAGAACAAAATATTCATTCTACCCAAAACTTTCACAGTTTCTTTTTCCTCATCTGTAATCCATGTGGACTTTAAATAAAAATTCTCCAACTTATAATGAGGTCAGATGGAGTTAATTGCTGTGGTACTAATTAGAAGATCTAGTGCAGTTACAAAACAGAGATACTGTATGTGGGCAGAAAATACTTTGAAATACTTTCAATGCTACAAATGAGTTGCTTCTTTATTAGTTGCCTCAGCTACTTTGTTTTAAATATTAAATGTGCTCTCTGTTGATGGTCAGTGTTTGATCACAAAACTGCTCAGACCTTCAATTAATTTCTGATATTGTAAATTACTTTAGACCATGGTGTAGAAAAACCAAACAATTAACAAGAGACTTTATAACATGTGCAACGTAACACAAAATTATGTGACTGCAGAACATAATCAGACTGTCAAAAGTATATGATTTTTCCTCACATCAGATGTGTACCTTGACAAGATAGGGGTTATAAAAGGAGAAGTCTGCCTAATGAAGATTCTGTGTGTAATGTTCCTGGTCAGAACTCATTAAGTAATTTACTCCCTTCTCCATCAACATTAGTCTTGAGAGCCATCAAACTAATCCAAGAGGAAACGTTCTTCCTAAGATTTTTTTCTCCTCTAACATACCATAGCTTGAGTGTATATTTTTTGTTTGTTAAAGGGAAAGGGGCAGTAAAGAGTCTGATGGGGATGTTAAGAAATACACATACACAAAAACACACAAACAGAGGAAAAACATCCTCCAATGTGTGTTACATGGTGTACATTAAGATTCACATAAATAGGCACATTGGCTGGATGTGCAGAATGGTTTCTGTTGGCTGATGGGATACAAATGTACACTAAGGCAGAGAGCAGCAACTCTAACTTACACCTTTGCATTAAGCCCTCTTCGATGCACTCACACCACAGAAGGTGGAGTGTCTCTTCTGTTTAGAATAGACAGAGTCGTTTTAGCTTTCTAACATAGCCCTTTATTGATTTGTGCTCCTCCCCAATTGGAGCCACACGCTAGTTGTATGTAGACTATGAAAATATTTACACTCCAAGTGGTTCCAAAACCCAAGAGCACTACCTACAGCTGAGGATGCAGGGTTATGTTAAGGAATTCCAGCACCCTGACTGCTTTCCTTTCCATAGGCCACCAGACTGTGCTCCTTCATTCCACATGAAGAACAGGAGCAGCAGACGTGACATTGCTCATACTCTGATACTAGGATTGTGTCTTTTTTTTTTTTTTTTACTCACTTGCCCCACTGATGTTGGTTGCATCAGCCATTCAGCTGTCCAGCCTCTCCAGCCACACCCAATGTGGTTCTCATCATATCCTCTGTCCTACTGTACACTTGTATCCCAGCCGCCAGTGGAAACCACGCTGTGCATCCATCCAATGTGCCTTCTCTCCTCTTCCCTATCTAGCTCCCTTCCCTTCAGTTTTCCTCTCCCTTCATATGTTCACATTCTACTTGAACAGCCTCTCTCTTTCCCAATTCAGCCCAGAGTATAAAAATATTTTATACACACACACACACACACTCATACTGAGGGCTCTATTAAATTCACTGTCCTGAAAAAGGAGTCATGGACCATAAAATCTGGTCATTTGTGTACTTATACAGATTTCATATATTCTGGGGAGACCAGAATTTCTGAAATTAGGGGTGCTGACCCAAAAGGGAGTTGCAAGGAGGTTGGAAGGTTATTTCAGGGGGGGTCACAGTATTGCCACTCTTACTTCTGTGCTGCCTTCAGCACTGGGCAACCCCACTAGCAGAAATCTATATATATAAAAGTCAAGTGGTGTATGTATGTATGTATGTATGTATGACAGAGAACTCCTCCTGCACCGTTTGAGCCAGAGACTTGAAATTTGGTACAGTGAGGCGTCTTGGGGTCTAGATGCTGGTAAGGGTCGAAAAATTTTCGGATCTCACCTCTGACGCCCCCCAGGGGTAAAAGTCTTTCAGGGCCAATCACATCGGCTGGGCGGTTAGGTTGTGATGATGTCATAATACCCCCTTCAACAGACACCGCACTCGCTCAGCTCGCCCTTCCCTCCTCCAACAGAACCCCGGAGATCCCTCAGTTCTCTGCCCCTCCCACCTCCCAACGGAACCCCAGACTCCATCAGCTCTGTGCCCCCCCCCCCACCTGCGAAGGTCCCCGGAATCCCTCGGCTCTGGCCCCCTCCCCGCCTGCGACGGATCCGAGTTGGGTTTGGTGGGACGGTAAGTGAGGTGGGGGTGTTGGGTTTGTTTGGGGGGGTGAGGTGGGGGTGTCGGGTTCGGTCGGGGGCGGGGTGGGAAGGTGTCGGGGTGGGTGAGGGGTGAGGGGTGGGTGTTGGGTTTGGTCGGGGGGGGGGGAAGGTGTCGGGGTGGGTGCCCAGACCAAACCCGACACCCCCCCCCAGGCTCACTTACCCCCCGACCGAACCCGACACCCCCACCTCACCCCCCCAAGCAAACCCGACACCCCTTGACCAACCCCAACACCCACACCTCACCCACCCCGACAACTTCCCACCCCCCCAGACCAAACCCGACACCCCCCTGGCTCACTTACCCCCCGACCGAACTCGACACCCCCACCTCACCCCCCCACCAATCGCAACACCCCCAGACCAAACCCGAGACCCCCCGGCTCACTTACCCCCCCAAGCAAACCCGACACCCCTACCTCATCCCCCCAAGCAAACCTGACACCCCCACCTCAACCCCCCACCAACCGCAACACCCCCTGACCAACCGCAACATCCACACCTCACCCCTCACCCACCCCGACACCTTCCCACCCCCAGACCAAACCTGACACCCCCTGGCTCACTTACCCTCCGACCGAACCCGACACCCCCACCTCACCCCCCCACCAACCGCAACACCCCCTGACCAACCCCAACACCCACACCTCACCGCTCACCCACCCCGACACCTTCCCACCCCCCCAGACCAAACCCGACACCCCCTCGGCTCATGGTGCACTGTGTAGCACACAGATTATTAAATACACTGTTCGGTCGGGGGGTGAGGTGGGGGTGTCGGGTTCGGTCGGTTGGTGAGGTGGGGGTGTTGGGTTTGTTTGGGGGGGTCAGGTGGGGTTGTCGGGTTTGGTCGGGGGGTAAGTGAGCCGGGGGGTGTTGGGGTTGGTCAGGGGGGGTGGGAAGGTGTCAGGGTGGGTGAGGGGTGGGTGTTGGGGTTGGTCAGGGGGTGTCAACTGTCTGCCCCCTCCCCACCTCCGACTGACCCGAGCAACGCCGGGCACTTATGCTAGTGCAGAAATAAGGTTGGCAGTACCAGATCGTGCCATACTTAATTCTGTGCTGCTGCTGGTGGCAGCTCTGCCTTCAGAGTTGGGGTTCTGGCCAGCAGCCACTATTCTCCAGCTGCCTACCTCCGCAGGCAGCACCCCTGCCAGCAGCAGTGCAGAAGTAAGGGTAGCAGTGTCTCAGCCCCCCCAAGAGTAATCTTGCGACCTCCCACAACAACTCCTTTTGGGTCAGGACCCTACAACTACAACACCATGACATTTTAGATTTAAATATCTGAAATAATAAAATTTATTATTTGTAAAATCCTATGACAGTGAAATTGAACAAAATGGATGTGAACTTGTTAGGGCCCTACTCATACTGCATGAAACTACATGTCATGGTCACTGTTTTTTAGACTAGGAATATAGGGTGGAGTTTTTAAATGCAAGTCTCCATTGAAGGTTAGTGGTATTTGTACTCCTAAAGTACTTAGGCACATGATGTCTTAGTATAGAGCACAGCAGCTGATATCTTCAATAGTAGCAGTAACAGTCCTATATATACCCAAACCTCTCCTGAACATCTAGGCTTCTTGGCTGCAAAGAAGAGGTTTCAATTGACTAAGGCATCTTTCTTGTCTCCTAATAAACATATGCACAGAAGAAACATTAGAAGCCAGAATTAATGTATGTACTAAAGAAAATCCTCTTAATGAAAGTGTCATTAATCATAGTCTGATCTCCTGGTACCTCGCATTAGAGAATAGAAAACATGAATTAATGAATCCTTGTTTAAACAATATCAGTGGTCAAAATCAAAATAGCAAAACTTGTATTTGATGCTGGTGACTGTGGTCCAACAACATGTCTATTGTATCTACAAAGCAATCTTTTTTAGTCATTCTGTGACCTATACCACTTTCCCACTATGGATGAGTTGTTTTAGAAGGTCCAGTGTTCCCTCTCTCTATGAGTCAATCAGCAGGATATACTTGTTTGTCATTCTGCTTTGACTTTATTTGACCTATGCTGGCTTGTTTGAAATCTGGATTCAGCATGGTTCCTCCACAGGCAAACAAAGCTGTTTTCGAAGGACATCAGTTGACGCACTGATTTCTACAGCACATGCAATATTCACAGCATGAGCAGGGCCAAGGAATGAAGCTATTCACACAATATGCCCTCTCTACTGGAACTTAGTGATGAATTACTCTCCTAACACTCAGACCTAAAGCACATTCATTGATTCAGATGGAATACTAACACTGTTCTCCATGATGTCCTAGTTAGCCACAGATTTGTGATAATTCCTAGCAGTTTGTACCTATAGATATAAAAATTATTATGAGGGGGCAAGCCTTATTAACCTTAATTTACAGACTAGGAAATGGATCACAGAGGTCAATTCACTTGCAAAACATCACACATATCAAATCAGTAGCTGATTCAAGAAGAGATCCCAGTTCTCCTTGATTTTGGTCCTGTGCACTATCCCATAGACCATACTGCCTATCTTCTTAAAACACACATTTAACATATTTGTTTTTTGGCAGAGCTTTTTCAGTACCAGAGTAGAGAGCAAGGAATAGATAAAGAAAGGAAACAAAGTTACAGCAATTTCTTAAAATATGTAATCATTAGAAAAAGTGTGGATAATAAAATGTCTCAACCACTGAAAGCAATACAATCAAAAGAAAATAGTGTGAATATAAGGAATAAACAAAGTTAGACATAGAGACCAATTGATCACACTGATCTTTGTAATGATCCTTAACATATTTGAAGACCTATCAGGTTCACTCCACTTTTCACAAGACTAAACATGTTCAGTGGTTTTAACCTTTCTTCATAAGTCAGGTTTTAAAAACCTTTTATAATTTGTGTTGCTCTCCAATTTGTCTACATCTTTCCCAGAATTGATACATTACTCTAGCTGGGGCCTCACCATTGCCAAATACAGAGGAACAAAATTACCATGTGTCATATATATGACTCTCCTGTTAACACTCCCCAGAATAGTATTAGCCTTTTTTTGCAACTTCATCACATTGTTGACTCATATTCAATTTATGATCCATTATAACCTCCAGAACCTTTTCTGCAGTACTACCAAATAGCCAGTTTGACCCCATTTTGTAGTTGTGCATTGTATTTTTCCTTCCCAAAGTGAAGTACTTTACACTTATCTTTATTGAATTTCATCTTATTAAATTCAGACCGATTTTCCAATTTGTGAAGGTCATTTTGAATTGTAGTCCTGATATCCAAAATGCTTGGAACCTCTCTGATTTAGTGTCATCTACAAATTTTATAATCATACTCTTTACACCATTACCCAAGTCATTAAGGGAAAAAATTTAATAGTGCCAGACCAGGACTGACCCCTACGGTACTTCACTTGATATGCCCTCCCAGACAGATAACCAATGATAACTGTTCTTTGAGTATGGTCATTCAACCAAGGTGCATCCACCTTGTAGTAAGTTCATCTAGACTATATTTCCCTAGATAGCTTATCAGAATGTCATGTGAGGCTGTGTCGAAAACCTTTCTAAAATCAAGATATATTAAATGTACTGCTTCTCCCCTATTCAGGAGGCCAGTGGTCTTCAAAGTGGGGTGCACGTACCCCGCGGGTGCATGAGACCACCCCCGGGGGTGTGTAAGACCCCGGCACCACCACCGATCCCGGCCGGGAGACCGCCTAAGTCGCGGTCTATTTTTGTCCCGCAGAAATGCCGCCGAAAGAAAGCAGAAGCTTTCTATTCAGTGGCTTTTTGGCGGACGTACCTCGGGGACCGCCAGTGGATGCGGGACCGGGAAAGGGGCCGCAGTGCAAAAGATTGAAGAACGCTTCAGTAGGCCAGTAACCCAGTCAAAGAAGGAAATTAGGATATTTTGGCATGATTTGTTCTTGACAATCCATTTTGAATCTTCCTTAAAACCCTGTTATCCTTAAGATGCTTATAAACTGATTGTTTAATAATTTCTCCAATAAATTCCCATGTATTGAAGTTAGGATGACTTGTCTATAATTCTCTGGGTCCTCTATGTTCCCCTTTTTAAAGACAGGTACTATGGGCTTGTCTCCACTACCCGTCGTATTGGTGGGTAGCAATCGATCTGTTAGCGATCAATTTCTCGTGTCTGGTGAAGACATGAGAAATCGATCGCCCGCGGTGCCCCCATCGACTCCGGAACTCCAGCTCGCCAAGAGGTGCAAGCTGGAGTCAACAGGGGAGCGTGTCACCGACTGCCACCGCCATGAGGACAGTAGGTAAATTGGCTGGAGATAAGCAGTTAAAGTCTACTTTTTTGAAGACTGTTGTCATTAGTCTGCTGCTCTCACTCCTTCATTTTCTCAGAATCATGAAATCTATAATTTCATGATCATTTACCCCCAAATTACCTTAGACCTTCTGATTCAAAACCTATTTCTCCCTGTTGGTCAGAATCAAATCTTGAAGAATGAAGGAGGCAAGGACAACATTATAAAGTGTTGGATAGTGGAGGCAGTTATACATGATCTCCCACTGTGTATATGCCTCTAGTCCAACCATATGTCAAAAATCAGGTTCTTCAGTAGATACAGTAATTAGGCAACCTAACAAGTCTTATTGACTACACCCCTTGGTTGGTGGAAAGAATCAGAGGAATCAGGTCTTAAGCCAGAACAGCAGCAGTTCAGTGGTTGCTCAAACCATTTGCCTATATCTGTGATAGCTCCTGTACTTCCTTGTTGCGAGGATTCTGCTTTGTTCCAACCTTGGACCCAGCACTGCTCCTGCCTTGCCTTACTCCAGCTAACTGAGTTCTGACCCTCAGCTTGAATTCCAGACATCTGACTTTGGTTCTGACCCTTGGCTCTGGCATCTGGTTCTGACTCCTGTTCTAACTCTTAGGTTGGATTCCTGACTTCGGTTCTGACCCTGGGTGTCTATTCCTGGCTATGGACTTTGGCTCCAACCAGTGGGTACAACCACCGATGTCCCACTC
Organism: Sternotherus odoratus; assembly: GCA_032164245.1. Lineage (NCBI taxonomy): Eukaryota > Metazoa > Chordata > Testudines > Kinosternidae > Sternotherus > Sternotherus odoratus. The sequence continues at coordinate 62,243,087 of JAVMKO010000003.1, forward strand.
TCTGACACCACGGCTCTAGTCCTAAGTAGAGGATGGGATCTGGACTGTTTGGTAATAGGGGGCAGGGTGGACTGGGGGAGAGGTGTTCAGTTTTGTGCAATTAAAAATTTGGCAACCTTATCTATTAATGATCTGCATGACGGATGGCAAATAAAGCATTAAATTAATGCTATAGTGTAAAATTCTACACTGACTCCAGTGTAGAATCTGAGCCCCACACATCTGTATTCCAATTCAGAAAAGCCTTTAAGAAATTTAATTTCAAGATGGATGGCTGAATTAGGGCCCTTGAGAAAAGGATAATGGCAAGGGGAAGGAGGTAGGGAAGAACATAACTATTTTGCATTTCCTTTGAAAAACAGCATAATTTCTTTAAACTACTGTTTGCCCACATCCTGATTCCTTCACTGTTGCTTTTTATTCTATGTAGTTTTTATAGTGCACTCATCACCAGAGTAACTAACTGCCTTTCAGTAGTTCATTAAGCAATGTTATTCCACTTCTATTGGACAATGTTTATTTTCTCATCCTCTCCACAAAACAAGAAGTATGTGCAGTGGAGTCTCTTGCTTGGGTAGGTTTGTCTTTTTAAATAAATATATCTGTTATTGTTTATATTAGCAAGACAAGGTCAAAAAAATGGAAAGGTTTGTGATGATCCTTAGTTCCTGGTTGGGAATTCATCAAATCAACCCAGATTGATTCCAGAGAAGGTTGGGGCTCCTGAACAGACAAGATTTCCATTGTTCCATTGTGTCAGCATAGTTGTCAACCATGGTCTTCATATTTTTAGACGGTCTTAGGTATCCTGGGCCCTGTCATGAAGAGTTGAAGATGCAGACTGAAACCTTGAACTTGATTTGAAATTCTATGGGAAGTCAGTGCAGAGAGTGGATGACAGGTATGAAGTGCTTGATGTAGCCTGTGTTGCTGAGGAGATGCGCTATAGCATTGTGTAGATGATGAAGGTTTCATGCCCACATACATTGTACTACTGTATTGCAGCGGAGATGTGACAAAGTCTTGAATAAATGAGGCCAAGTCTTCATCCACTAGGATGGAAAGAAGAACTTGCAATCACCCCCACCAGCTCTGGGCCCAAGCTCCCAGAAAGGGCACTCTGGCCCAGCAGCCACTGTGAAAAGACTAAGGAATTCTCATGATTTGTGCTGTCTGTTTCTTTGTGGTTTTAAGCCAGAAGGGGAGCATATGCCCCAAAGAGATGCCCTTACTGTAGGCATGGCTGTTTTGTAGGTTGAGGTACATTAAAAACAATGTGCAGGGATGTTTGCTTACACCATCCTGCACTACACCTGGCCCTAGCACTTTAATCCTTTACTTTCATGAGTAGTAAAATGTTGTTTTTTAAAAAACAACAAACAAACAAACAAACCTATGAATAGATGGTGAGTGGCAGAAAATAAAAAGAGAAAGGAGGAAAGAAAGGGAACCTGGAAGATCAAAACGGCAGAGAGGAGTCAATAAGTGAAGACAAAGTAGCAAGGAGATGAACCATGCTACACAATATAGAGTCTAAAACACTGTTTTCATTCAGCATTATTTTTGAAGCTTTCAACTAGATGGTCTTGTATTATTACAGCATTTTCTTTCTTTAAGAGGATGCAAGTAATAAGGCAGGGAATTTCCAGATTTCACATGTTTACACAATTCTTTGTTTTGCACCAATGGGAAAATTTCTCAGATATGGCCAAAGCATAGGAGCTAAGAGTAAAAGCAGAGAAAGAAGCTCTCAGGATCACAAACAGATCATTAGAATGGATCAGAAAACAAAAATGTACACCAACTTTAACAAAACTTACCCCTCACCCCACATACACACACACACACTAAAACATCCTGAAACTAAGTCATCACAAAGTGTAAGATATATAGTCTATTAGAGGTGGTATTTGTGCATGACCTATCCAACCAAGGTTTATTTCTTAAATGTAGTTTGCCTTGCTGTAAGTAGTATTGAATAATATGATGCCACTTTATTTGGTGCTATTGTTTAGTCAGTTCTTTAGTCGTTAACAGTTACTTGCGGCTTCTGCATACTCTGTAGAGAATTGAGAATGTCAAATGTTTAATTTACAAAAATGACAGACTAGATTTTGGTAGCAATCCAAATCTGGGGACAGTGATGTTTATCACAGCATGAAATGTTTGTTCAAAAGGTACACTAGTGGGCTGACAACTTAGACACTCAAAGGTTAACATGCTAAGGTTGGGCACCATTCTTCTGTACTATATCAAGGAACTGCTAGTGATATAGATTGGAGACAGCAGTAGACCACTACACCAACTGTTTGCTCATTATATTTTCTTGAGTGACATGGAATCAATATGTAAGAGGTGTCTTCAGTTGTTAATATTTCCAGTTGTGATCTCTGACTATGGTGAAAAACATATTAAAAATGCAGAGCTGACTGTTGGAACTTGCTGGGGATCAGGGAACTGAATAGTAAATTTGCTGAACAGCACAAATATCAGTGCTATTTGTGAGCCAGCTGAAGTATGGATTGTCATTGCCAGTTCCTCTGACAGAAGCAGAATAAGAGTTGATCAAAGGTCCTTTAGCTGGGTCTTCGCTACAAAGGAAGGGGCTGAAGATCCACAAAGCTCCTTCTCCATATTTGGGGTAAAAAATATTCCATTATTTTCCCCTCTCTGTAAGTTTTACATAAAGAATAAAAATCCTCACTTAAGTCTTGGGTCACGTACCTGAAAATAACTCCAACTATGCACCTGTTTGTGGAAGGTGAGTCCACAAAGGACTGAATCCTGTGGGAATAGCATTAGTATTGGGATCACGCTGACAGTCATAAAAACTGCCCTGGAGATGCTGCAATATAGCCAGGAAGGTTAGAAAATGGATGTTGGCCCTATCAACGTCTACACTATTTAGGCCTTTCTTGGAGAGAGCTGTGTATTTCACCCACAATCAAATTCATTACAGCTGCAATCAGGTTTGAAAATGAGTAAGAACTGTCTTTCAATTATATATATATATATATAAAAAAAGCAAACAGTTTTTTGCACCTCTCAAGAGCTGGAATTCTGTAGGTTTCCCTAATATATAAAAAATTTCCAATGTTCATTGATTTTAAAATACTTGGAATATCACCACCCACACCAAGACTACAATCTTCCAATAAAGTGTCATTGCTTACTTCCTTAAGTGATCTGATCATTTCTTTTACAATTAAAAACAAAAATAAATGTTTAAAATGAAATGGAGCCATTGTCTAGGAAGCTTGGTAAAGATTTGAGTTGGATGAAGAAAAGCAAAGTCAATGATTAGTGTTGATTTCATCATCAGCCTGATGATTACTGTTCTATATAAGACCTATAGTGTGACATTGTGTGTTTTTTCTGAGAAGAAGCAGGGACCAATAAACAAATAGCGCAGAGCGACAATCTTCATTTAACCTGTATTCCCAGTGTGGGAAAAAATTGCTTTATACATTAAGCCAGAAGCAGCTCACTGGATCCTTTTATAACTCATATCCTCTATTTGTATCCCCCCCCCCCTTTTTTAGCAATAGGAATATTTTTTTTTAGCAATAGAAGTCTAGCAGGTTTCAATATTTTCAATTTAAAATCACTGTTGGAAGGTCAGCTTTTGAGCTAGGGAATTCATGTATCTGTTTTCCTAGGCATATAGTATAGTTTGATGCTGCTGGTGTCAGTATCAAAAAATCCTGTAGAACAAGAAACATTCATATATGATTGTGGGAGTGAAGTATACAGTCAAATTGGTGCTGTTCCAGATGAAGAATATCTGTCCTCTCTGGAGCATCTGTTGCATTTTTATCGCAGCCAGTGTCAGCAGGTGATTTCAGGGATACTGTAACAGGGTCACCACTCACCCCTGCGGTGCCTCCCGCTGGTCGTCTGGGGAATCAGCTCCTTCAGCATCCAGAGCGCCCTCCGCAGGTTGATGCCCCGCTCCTTTGCTGGCCCCGTGTCCCTCCCGGACCCCGGTGCCCTCCAACTGTGGGTGCTGCACCCCTGCAGTACCCCCTTTGGTGTGAGGGTCTCCCCTCCCCGGGGGAACCCTCTACCCCCTATTCCCACCTCACCTCAGAGTGTGCCACTGTCAGTCACCACTTGCCCCCGCTCACTGGGGCGGACTGCAGTATCATGGCTTCTCATCCCAGGCAAGGAGGGTTGGCCTGCTGCTGCTATCTCCAGCCCTAGGCTGCTCCCTGCAACCCTGGTAGTTCTGGGTCGGACCTTGTATCAGGCCCGGAGCTCGTGGCTAGAGCCCACCCAGCTCCTTCTGCCCTGCCCCAGCTCTGCCTTAACCCAGGTACCTGGCTCAGCTCCTGCAGCTAGGCCTGTCTCCCTGTGAATGCAGAGGAGACTGTCTCCTTCTAGATGCAGAGGAGACTGTCTCTTTCAGGCTCCTGCCTCCCAGCCTTTATACTCTGGCTGGGAGTGTTTGGGGCAGGCCACACAGCTGAGCCCAAACTCCCAATCAGCCTGGGAGTTTGCAGGCTAGCCTCCCAGGCTATTTCAAACCCCTTTTGGGGCTTTTCCAAGCCCCTTCTGGTAGGGGGCGGGTGGTCACCCCGCCACAGATACCTTCCCATGACAACGTCTGGGATGATGAATAAGAGTGGACTCATCTAAATAAGCATGAGTTCTACCTTTGCTGCACTTGCTACCCTGCTGAGTTATCAGCAGAGATCAACCATGCAAATAAAAACAAGACCCATTAGCTGGTAACCTTTCTCCTCCTGCTGATGGGAACATCAATGCAAAATGACAAACCATATTCTCCAACATTACTATTAGATGTTATTAGCTGCTGGTATGACAGGTGTTCTAAGTACTTCTTACTTTATTCAAATATACATTCTGATCTCTTAGGACCAAATGGAGGTTTTCAGCCATATTTCTCTTTTCCTTCCTCTCTGGTTTGCTTTTTTCCTTAGATGATGTAGTTGTGCAATAAAATAAAATGATAATAATTAATAATATATATCTTGCATTTATATAGTGCCTGTCATCCCAAAAGTTCCCAAAGCACTTAGCAGACCAAATACATTTAGCCCTATTGACACACAGCCACTTCTGAGAAGAAGGGCAGCAACACTCTTGCACATATAGCAGTGTTGGAGGAAGAGTAAGTCTTGCTTAAGTACATTGGGCAAACCCCTTCTCTAATCAAAAGCATTCTTAGCTTAAAGACGCCTCCTCCCCCTCAGAGTAAACTACATTAAACCCAATATAACTACCTAGTCTTTTCTATTCAACTTGTTTTGCCTCCCCCATTGTAACAAAGCATCACAAAAGGACAGGCTGAGTCAATCCTGCCAAGGTCACATGGCTTTCTTTTCTTGCAACTCAGTGTGATGTTTCTTTGAGTATGCATTTGTATTTGAATGAACCCTTAGTATTACAAATAGGGGATTGGAAACTTCAATCCTGGCTATGGTGAACCTGGACACCATACAAATTCCCCAAGGTAGTTAAACAGCCCTCTCTGCCTCTAGTTACACACATTAGAACGTAAGCATGTTATGCAGTAATGGCTTGCAGCATGTTTTGTCTTATCAAAATTCAGCACCACTGCCATAACATGAAAGAGAAAAAAGGGAAAAAACATATAAGGAGAGGAGATTAAAGCAAGACAGTGAGCAAGGAAAAATCTTGTTTAGTATGACATAGTGCCTCATCTCCAGCCATTAATTCAAGACAGGTTATGCAGCTAGATGAACAATGGAAAAGAGAGGACTGATACCAGTCAGCTCTGTATTTTTGGGGAACCAGGGCACAGTATCTAGCTTGTCTGACTCATGAAAGACACCCCTCCACATACACCAGTCTCTGCTTAAACCAAAGGGATCAGAGAAAAGGCAGAGAGCAGTGAATGGTGTTGGGAGACATACCTAGATCCCTCCTGACAAGGGTGACAAGATTAAGGCATCTCCATTACCATAGAGAATGGAGAACAGAGGCAACTCCCCTAGCCTCATCTGCATGTAAGATTAGTATACATAATGGAGAATAGAAAACTGCACTGAACTCTGGGACCAGAAAAGCACTGCATCATGGGGGAGCTCTGCTCCAGATGTTAATGAACCTACACCTGCACATACCCAGCTCAGCAATTATCAGACCAATTCTAGTAATGAATCCTTGATTGATATAAAAATACTGAAGTTGCCTAACTGCATTGTGATTTCCCTGGGAAAAATACATCACCCATAGACAAGAGTGATCAGCTCCTATTATCTAAATAAAAGCCTTGGGGCATCAGTTTACCCATAAACAAATTTAGTGTTCTCCCTTGAACCATTGTTGTTTCTCTACAAAAAAAAAAACCAAACAAACAAACAAACAAAAAAACCCAACCAACCAAAAACCCTATCTATATTCAAGTAAGTGTTCTGATGCATGGACCCAAACTCTGCATCAGTTCCAATGCTATTTTATCTTCTCCTGTCTGATCATGCTAGATCCCTGTAGTGCCCAAAATACTCTGGTGTTTTCTCATCAAATGGGTTACTACCAGTATAATTGTAACTTGAAAGTGAGGATAGGGACATGCTGAAACTTTGCATGCTGAACCGTTGGCATATAAGGGTGGCAGCTTGAAAGTGCTGCTTGGCCCAGCCTATTGGGCCCAGGGCATATATGGGTGGCAGCTGGAAAGTGCTACTTGACCCAGTCCATTGAGCCCAGGGACATAGAAGGGAGTTAGCTTCAGTGGTGATTGACCCAGTCCATTCAGACTTGCTCTGGTAGAAAGAGCGAGAGAGAGCGAGAGAGCATGCACATTCATATGATTTTGGGGATGGACTGGGGAACCTAGGTCCTGCAGGATAGTCCCTTTGGGAAGGAACTTGCAGAAGGGAGAAGTAGAACTCCATATGAACACACAAGTGACACAAGCAGTACATTGATAGAATTACAGACCCCCCACCCCCAGAAGAATAACCTAATATGAACATACCCCCAAAGTAATGGACACATCTGGTAAATGGCTAGCCAATCCAACCGTTTCACAGAATCATCCTACATATCACGAGGGCATGTTCTGCTCTCATCTCACCTGGTAGAAAGCTAGATAGGCTCCACTGACTTCACTAGACTTATTTTAGTTTGACAATAGTTTGAATTAAAACATAATTTGGCCATTATTATGAGTCTTTGATACTATTAGGTATTGTGACAGATCGCTCTCTCACCCCTCTCAGGAACAGGCAGGAAACCCTTCTTTGCTTCAAACAGTGCTCTTTAATACACAGTGCAGGACCCCACCACCAATATATACAGCTTTATACAGTTCAGTCTCTTTATACAGTTCAGTCCTTCAGCTTACAGCATACAACTCTATAGTTCCAACCACACAGCTCTGAATAGCTCAAACCACCACCACCACCTCACTCTATACCATCCCCACCACACTGGACTTGCTTCCTGGCAGGCCTTTTATCCCCCTGAGGAGGCTGCCAGGTGCCACTCATCCCTGTTGATTGCCCTGCAAGCCAGGTGGCTGATTAGCCTTCCTGCAAGGGAGGTTTGCAGAGGGCTTTTCTCCCTCTTAAAGGGACAGCAGGCTGGGTCAAGCCCACCCTGCCACAGTATTATTCTGTTTGGAGAACACTTGAGCATTCTCTTAAATGACTTCTATATTTTGAATTTATTCTCTTGACTGCAACTAATTATTTTTTATAACTTTCCCAACTGCCTTCTCAGGTACTTCAATTTTTTGTAATGCATTCATTTCAACACAGCTCTCAGAACCAAACAAGCCTTTGTTTGATTACATTGTTTTTATTGTCCTTTTAGCTTTATTTTATTTTACTAGGTATGAGCACTGCCTGAAATACTTTCCCACTTTTCCACAGTTTGTTTCTCATGAATTATTGAATTTCAGCCACTTTTTTTCTAATTTCCCATTCCTTCACAGTCAGCTTTTTAAGAATCCAAAATTTTTGTGTTTACTGCCCTTTCTATGGATATCCATCAGCATTTCAAACCTAACAATATTACAGTAGCTAAATCCTAGATGTTCTCTAACTTCCACTTAGTTTATCTCACTGTACTTACCTTATCTCCAGAATAGCCTTTACCTTTGTTGGCTGTTCAACATACAGTAGACTCTCGATTATCCAGGATGATAGGGAAAAATAATTCTAGTTAATAAAATCCCGGATAATCACCATCCATAGGAAATATGGGGAAAGGGGGTTGGTTCACTAGCCACCCTGCACCGGGCGAAGGGGGTGTTGGTTCCCTTACTGCCCTGTGCCCTGGTGGGGTTTTTTTGTGTGTGCCTGGGGCAGCAGCAAAGTCAGAGCCGGCCCTGCGAGTTGCGCATATATATTTTTTGACATCCTGGTTAATCCACATCCTGGTTAGTCCAGTCCTGGATAATCGAGAGTCTACTGTATAGTGTAAGGAGAAAATCCTGTCCTAAGCTTTGTGCTGGAATTTTTCCATTCAGGGCCGGCAACAGGGGGGTACAACGGGTACAGCTGTACCGGGCCCCGGACTTCAGGGGGGGCCCCCTGAAGTCCAGGTCCGGTACTCAGCTGTACCCATTGTGGCCGGGGCTGTGAGCGAGGCGTGGCTCCGGGCAGCTGCTGCCGTGCTCACCAGCCCCCTCCCCCGGCACCCAGCAGCTTCCCCCCGACCCCTTTGCTTCTCCCGGCCGGCCACGCGGCCGCAGCACATGCGGAGGTTGGGGCCCGCAGGAGGTAGGAGACCGGCCAGGGGGGGCGGGAGATCGGCCGGGGGCCGTGGGCGTCGGGAGATCGGGGGGCCCACGGGCGGCGGGAGACCGGGGGTGGCCCGCGGGCGGCGGGATACCGGGGGGGGGGACCTGCGGGCGGCGGGGGACTGGCGGGGGGGGGGGGCGCGGGCGGCGGGAGACCGGGGGGGGCATACGATCTGCCGTACGGGGCCCCAAAATTCCTGTCCAGAAGATCTTGATAATGAAATATAAGGATCAGATTTATATCTTGTTCATTCTTTACCTCAATCCACTTTGTTTCTGCGATCAGCCAAAAAAAACCCAAACCTTAATATAATTTATTTCTGTTGACACAATATTCTCTCTCCCATGTTTCCATTCTATGAGTAAAATCCTGGCCCCTCTGTTGCTGGCTTCCACTACTCTGATGGTATAAACTGGTTTAACAGGGTAATCAAACATTCCCTCAGCATGGGAGAATCCCCAAGTGCTATAGGATTGGTTAGCAATTGCTACACTTCCCCTACATTCTGTCATAGCATAGAGATGTGGCTGGGGAACTATTATATCTGATCAACTCCACACTTCCATACAAGTACCTTAGATGCTTTCACTAGCCAATGTAATGTATAGCAGCACTGCAGCTGTGGATCTGGAAGGTATAAAAGTTGTCGTACCATCCACCTTCCTGAGCTATGCTGGACTCAAACAGGCAGTCCCAAGATCAGGCAAGTAATTTAGGGCTCCCATTGAATTCAGTACCGGAACACCTACTCCTACTGACTGACAGGAACAGGACTGATTCTTTAAATCAGAATCAAGCCTAGTCAGTGGCTTGATTTAACAAAGTTTCTTTTACTCTGGTAACATCATACATTCTTCCAATTTCTTCTTCTTTGTCTAGCAGTTCTGTTAAGGAAGTTCCTTTTGTATCAGAATAATTTTCAATTTCATTCTGGTTTCCCTAGATAAAAACCTAGGCAAGTCATTTTGTACAGGCCAAATCCTTGGCACATTAGAGCGAGAGGAACTAGCAATATGGAAGGCATGAGGAAAAGCAGCTAACTAAGGCAGAAACACAATATGCAGACTCAGTGATTCTCAAACAAAAAGAAAGACTAATCATAAATAATGCAAGTTAAGAGAAGGAATATTAACAATATTTTTTAAATCTTCATACAGAGCAAGAAAGTTGTAGACTGGTTATACGACACTGCTGATGCTAACACACATAGTAGTTTTATTGTAAATGGGTAACTATTATATATTACTTTTAGGTTTCCTTTCTTCCTTAGGTGCCATCATGAAAATTAGAGAAAATCAGAAAACCAAAATGTTTCTTATGAAGCATTTTCAGGAAAAACATTGCTCAGTTGAAAATTTTCAGTTTTCTGTAAGGAATTATAAAATAAAGACAAAATGATTTTTTCTCATTTTGTTTTCATTTAAAATATCTTCTTGGTTCAGTTTCTGAAAACCAAACATTTTAAATTTTATATTTTTGTTTGTTCTTTCTCCTTCAAAGTGATTTTTACACCCTACTCCCTGTCTCTTCTACAGAAAATGGAAAACCAAAATGTTCCAGTTTCCAAAAAATTGCAACATTTTAAGTAAAGTTGATTTGAAATGTTGATTTGATATAACATTTTTCCTTTTGAATTTCCCTGCCAGAAAAATAATGAAAATCATCACTGAAACTATATTTTTTCTAAAGAAAATTTTCTTGAAACTAGAATTTCTGATGGGAAACATTTTGACCAGTTGTTGGGGTTTTTTTGGGGGGGGGGGAGCAGTTATAGTACAAATATTTCACCCCTCTGTACCAGCCAGTTGGTCCAATATAGTAAAATAGCTGCCTTAACAAGGATAAAGTGATAAAGGATAAAGTGATAAAGATAGGGAAATCAATTCAGATAAAATAAGAATGACTCATATCCCCTATCTTTCAACAACTGTTCAAAACAAAAAGATTTAAATATGTGCAGGTACAATATGTGGCTCCTTTCCTATCATTTTTGTTTACTGCTGGCAATGGAAATGCCAAAAAAAAAAAAAGTATAAAAAGTCCATACCGCTTCCAGTTGGCAGACTTGGGAGTTTAAGTCAGTCTGGATAAGCGATTAGTAGTGTTTTCAGCACCAAGTGGCCAGCCAGTGACTGCTGGAAAATGCAGTTTTGGCTATGACTCCATATGGAACAGACTGTCAATAAAATGTATTCAAAGAGACATATAGCACAAAGGCCCAACTGGTCTCAAAAGTATGATTTAAGTCTGTATGTTTTGGAAAGATATGAATATGGACAGTTAAGAAAAACTAACAAGACAAAAGAATACAAGACACAGCTGCAACGGGGACCTCCAATAAAGCACAGCATTTCAAACATATGCTGTGTGTTTCAAAGATAGTTATTATAAGTACATGTTGCTAATGAGGAGGACAGGAGAACAACTTGTGCAGCTGGCAAGGGGAGCCTAATGTGTGTACAACTTGAAACAACAGTTGGCTAGAACCAATTACAACTAGCTGAAGCTGTGAGAGGTGCTTGTAAAAGCTAAATGGATCATTTTTTCCTCCACACAAAAGGTAGACAGAACTTGTTTGCAGACATCTTGGGCACAATTCTCCTCTCATTCACAACCATTTTACACTAGTGAAACTGCAATGATTTCCATGGTGTTACTCCCGATTTACTCCACTGTGAGAGGAGAATAAGAGCTGTGGATTCTCAAGAAAACACACATTGAAAGGGGACTTCCTTGGCATATGAACATACATAGCTTATTTATCTTGTCTACCTTATCCACTTAGAAAAGACAAGAAAAGCCATAACCTGAGCCTATCATCCTTCTTATTTTGTCCTGTATTTTTTTTTAGTGTGCATTTCTGAGGGAGATATCAGTACTATTTTTCTTATAAACGTCATGTGTCTCAGTTTATCTACTTTATACACTTGCAGACTTTAAGGTCATAATGGAGCATTTTCATCATTTAATCTGACCTCGTGAACATTGCAGGAGACAGAAGCTCACACACCGTCCCACTCCTGTAATTGGCCCATAACCTCTGACTGAGTTTCTGAAGTTCTTCAATCATTGTTAAAAGACTTTGAGTTACAGAGAATCCATCATTTACATTAATGTAAACCTGTCAGTGGTCCATGCCCCATGCTGCAGAGAAAGACGAAAACTCCCCGGAGTCTTTGCCAATCAGACCCAGTGACTCTAAATAGGCAGGGATGGTGTTTTTATCCTCTGTCGGCCAGAAGCTGGGAATGGGCAAAGGGGATGGATCACTTGATAATTACCTGTTCTGTTAATTCCCTCTGGGGCACCTGACATTGACCACTGTCAGAAAACAGGATACTGGGCTAGATGGACCTTTGGTCTGACCCAGTATGGCTGTTCTTATATTCAAATATGGCAATCAGTTAGAGCTTGAATATGCGGACAAGATCCATTAGCTAGACACCTGAGAAAGAATTCTCTGTAGTAACTCAGAACCCTTCCCATCTAATGTCTCTAGCTTTAAGCCAGTTAGAGGGTTTGCCCCCTTTGTTCCATTTGGGAGGCTGTTTCAGAACTTTGCTCCTCTGATGGTTAGAAGCCTTCACCTAATTTCACATTTATATCCACTTGTTCTTTGGTCCACATTGGTGCTTAACTTAAATAACTCCTCTTACTTCCTGGTATGTATCCCTTCAATGTGTTTATAGAATTCAATCATATCTCTCCTCAGTTTTCTTTTGGTTAGACTAAACAAACCAAGCTCTGAGTCTCCTCTCATAAGTATCTTTCCCAATCCTTGGAACATCCTAGTAGCCCTTCTCTGCCACTGTTCCAATTGGAATTCATCTTTCTTAAACATGGGAGACCAAAACTGCACACAGTTCTCCAGATGAGGTCTCACCAGTGCCTGCTAAAATGGTATTAACATTTCTACGTGAACTGCCTTGCCTAATTTGTCCTAGGACTGCATTTGCCTTTTTTTCATAGGCACATCACATTTATATTATTTTGTCTACCTGAGTTACATCAAAAGATGTTGTTAGGGAAAGTGAGCAAACAGGAAATGAAAGAATGACTAGTGGCATGATAGCCTCCAGGGAAAATACTTCAAAGATTCTTAGGAAAATAATAGGTAGATTATTAATTAGGAAATACCTGCCTGCAGGACTACAGCTAGTTAACAGGATTTTTTTTCTATGGCTGGGGCCTAAAATCAAAAGGACAAAGAATCACTGAAAAATCCCTGCCTAAGAGAGGAAAGAGGAGTGGGTTGTCAGCAATTGCTAATGGAGAAAAGTCCATCAGAGAGATATGGAGAAGAGAGACATGGAGGAGAGAAGGCAATAAGGCATGGCCCTCTGTAGGTCTGAAGCAACTGAGTTCACCTAATCTTTGAGAAAGGTGATGAATTTTGGGCAAGGTCCAAGTGGTCTCAGTCCTTGTCCCTGCTGGCTGTGTACGTTTTCTGTGAATGGGCAACACATCTATTAGGAAGGCAGTGTTTTAAATTACTTTTTATCAGCTGTTGCTTACAGGATCCTGGAAAGAAGTACCTTGCAGGCACCACATACAGATGGAAGTCTGGGTTTAGCATGTATGGAAAATGCAGGGGAGGGGAGGGGCTGCCAGTCTAGGATCTCTTATATGGGTATGACTAAACTGCAGCTGGGAGCATGCATCCCAACTTGCTTAGGCAGTCAGACAATTACTAGATATGCTGGAGTTAGCATGCTAAAAATAGCAGTGTAGGCAAAGTTAGCACAAACAGCAGCTTGGACTACCCACCTGACTACAAATCCACTCAGATCTGCTGCATATGTGCTCGGGTAGCTAGCCCAAATTGCTCCCTGAGTTATCCTGATCTACACTGCTATTTTTCTGCAGCCTAACTGTTCTTAATATTTTTAAAGACAAGATAGATGAGGTAATGTATTTTATTGGAGAAAATTTTTGTTGTTGGAAGATACAAGCTTTCAAGTTCCACAAACCTGAAGAACAGATCTGTGTGTAAGGAAGTCGATTGTCTGAGAGAAATACAAGTTGCAATAGATTTTTAAGCAGAAGGGGTAACCTAATGGGGGCAGTCACTTGAAATGAAGTGGGCAATTGGGGGTTAGATTGCTGCAGAAGCCACTCTTCTGCCATCAGCATTTTGTAGGAATATGTCTATTAAGTTGAAAGTAAACAAAGCAGAACAGTGTGTACACAGAACATTGCTAACCAAGGTTACGTAATAATAGATCTATCAAGGTTTTACCTCATCTCCCACAGCCACACAGTACACTTTACTATACTGCAGTCTTAACTTCAAAAAAGAAAATCACAAACTTCACTGAGTTTCCTGTCCATGAATCTCATTTCATTCTGGGACCCAAACAGGAACCCTGGCTTGAAAGGTTAGAAAATCTATTTATTGCAATGGATTAAGATGACTACCACAAAACTTGCTAAGCTTTTACATTTTGCAGGAAATGAGGTGCACCATGGCTTTAAAACATTGCCTGACACTGGGCATGGTAAGGACTATGAAAAGCAAAAACAGCAGTTTCAAGGTAATTTAGACCACTTTAAAACATTGACTATGAACAATGTGTGTTGTGGCAAGCACATCACCAAGAAATGGAAAACATGGATGAGTACCATGCACACCGATGTTATTTTTCAAGTTCATGTGAAGTCACCAATGTGAATCATGAGATTTAAGAGGGTGGATAATGCAAAGATGTTTGTCAGCTAAGATAAGCCAAATTCTCTGAGACCCCTAACTCACTCTTATTAGAATACAGGACACTGCTCGAGCGAATGAGATGTCAGATTCACACGCTCAACAAATAGAGCAAGTAAATCTGGCAACAAGTACAGAGAGAGCACATGTATTCCACACCAAGGACTCAATCAGAAATTGCGTGTGGCATTCTCAAGACAGTAACCAACTAAACAAAAACCAAACAACCTCCTACAAAGATAACAAATGGAAAGTGCTACAAATATTGAGACTCATACCCACACCAAGGTTATTGCCTAGTAAAAGGGGTGTCGTTATGGAAAAGGAAACCATTGTGCAAAAGTCTATAGATCTACTATTCCCATATAGGTCAAGAAAAAAGTCCAAGAAAGACTTGAAGATTAAGTGAATGAACTTCAAGCTGATAGCTCAGAAGACAACCGTTCTGATGCCTTCACACTATTCCACAAAAGAAGAAACAATTCCAAGCATAGTGTTCAACCACAATGCAACATCATCATAAAAGAAAATGAGACTGAAGTTTTAACTGACACTGATGCATCAATGAATGTAATGGATCAATATCACAGAAACTGCTTTTACAACCAGCAGCAATAAAAGTGTATGCCTATGGAACTCTAGACCCAATGACAAATATGTGGTGTATTCTTGGTTTGTTTTGTATTTAAGAAAAGGTCTGTTACCATAAAGGTCTTATGTATGTAGTGGCTAATGATACAGTTACACTGATTAGGGTGCATTAGTATTGACTCAGATGATCCAAATGGTACAACCTAGCAGGCTAAATCAAGTCTGATGAGGACATGTTCAAAGGATAGGAAAGTTGAAGGAACAGCAAATAAATTGAACATTGATGACATGGTTCAGCCCATAGTTCTACCCCACTGACATTTCTTTCCATGCCAGACAGCTGGTGGAAGAAAAATTAGCACACCTGGAAGAGGTTGACATTGAGTGTGTGGAAGGCCCAGAAACTAAAGCAATCAGGCAAAATCTGAATTTGTTTGGCTATGCACATACCCAATTGGGTTTCAAGCATGAACAACATATCACCCCAACTGCATATGACATTATTGCTGATCTGAATGGAGTAAAGTTCTTCTCCATGCTCAACCTCCCAACAGAATACTGTACCATCAACTTCAGCTCCACCCTGAATTAAGGTACATAATAATCTTCACCACACACGTGAGTCTACGTGACTATAAAACAACTTCATTTTGACATTTCTTCAGCCACAAAAATATTTCAGAACACCATATTTCAAAATCCCTGGAGTTCTTCAGATGTGGTGCTAAATCACTCGTATTAAGAAGCACATTTGAGTAGCAGCTGTTTTTGAAGAACTGCAGAAACTCACATTAAACCCAGCTGAATGTGAGTTCAATAAATCTACACTCAAATATTTTGGATACACATTCTCCAAAGATGGTGTCTCAGCAGATCCTGAGAAAATGAAGGACATTTACAATGCCACTATACCCGCCAACCCCACTGAAGTTATTAACCTGCAAGGACTTGCAAATTACTGTGGGCAGATTAATTCCAAGGTTATACACTATCACACAGCTTGAGCGATTTTATCAGGAATGATGCAATATGGAATTGGTCAGATGATCAAAATGCATTTGAAGAATTAAAGAAAACCCTGACCAGTGATGTAGTAAGGCCGTATTTTTATTTCAGTAAAAGAATTGAACTTTTAGTAGACGCCTGTTCTATTGGATTAGGAGCAGTCCTCACACAGGTTGACCAGCATAGTAAAATTCACACCATTGTTTATGACAGCAAAGCTCCTTTGCCCACAGAACAATGATACTTGCAGACAGAAAGGGAAGCTCTTGCTGTAGTATAGCAGTATTCCCATTTTCATGATTCTGACAGATCACAAACCTCTTGAATCTATGTCCAACCATTTTTTTAAATTTTGCCCACCACCTCTCATTGAGCGGTGGATGCTCAAACTACCAGGTTATGACTATAAAATTATCTATTGGCCTCAAAAGGATAACCCCGCTGGCTACTTCTTCAGGCACCCTACTCCTGAAACAGCTAAAAATCACAATACTACATAGAAAGCAGAAGCTCATGTGACCTTCCTCCTCTCACACACCATTCCAAAGCTCTCTTGTTACAAAACAAAATAAAAAAACAGTCAAAGGTTCAGACACATCTCCAAATTGTCATCAAATCCATGTGAAGAGGTGAATGGAAAGAATTTCTGCATGGCCCATAACATTTTACTACTGAAACACAATTTGTTCTGTCATAATCATACAGTAACCCAGAATTCCTGCTCACCTGCAAGGGGTTAAGAAGCTAAAAGGAACCTGGGGGCACCTGACCAAATGGACCAATGGGGGCCGAAGATGCTTTCAAACCTGGGGAGAGGGAAAGTGCTTTGTCTGTGTCTCTTGTTCGCATTGGGGATTTCAAAGGAGCCAGGCCAATTTTTCCATCTAATTCTATATTTCTAAGCAGCACAAGGAGTAATTAAATAGCCAGGCAAGGTGGTTTAACTTTTATAATTGTTTCTCACTTGTGAATTTCTCCGTTTTATAGGGAAATATCCCTGTGTTTTTTCTGTAACTTTGAAACTCAGCAGAGGGGAGGAATTCCTGTGTGGTGTGTGTTTTTCTTGGATTCTTTTTTTGACAGTAAAGAGTTTTTCTACTAGTTTCTATAGAGATATTTTGTTTCTCTCCTTTTCCTTTCATTAAAATCTTTCTTTTAAGAATCTGACTGATTTTTTCCCATTGTGTAGATCTAGGGCTTTTTGATCAGGATCACCTAGCGTCCTAGCAGGATTGATGAGGGGTTTTTCCTCAAGCCTTTCCCAGGAAGGGAGGTATAGGCTTGGGAGGTATTTTGGGTAAAGAGGGGGTCTCCAAGTGGCCCTGCCCCTGGTTCTTGGGGTACACTTGGTGGTGGCAGCACACTGTTCCAGATACAAGAGGAACTTGTGTCTTGGGGAAGTTTTAACCTAAGCTGGTAAAATAAGCTTGGGGTTTTGTTTTTGTTTTGTTTTTTCTTGTGATTCCCCACATCTGTACCCTAGAGTTCAGAGTGGGGAGGGAATCCTGACTTGTTCTATGATCTTTTGCCCATATAAAGGTGAATCTACTGACAGGGACTATAACCTTCTACACAAAGACACAATACTTGTTATTCCACGTTCTTTGTGGAATCATACAATTGATTTGGTTCATGAAGGTCACCAGGGACTAGTGAAAACAAAAACCTTGCTCAGATAAAAATTCTGGTTCCCTGGGATTCCTAGCTTTTCTGAAACCCGAATTACATCCTGCAGCCTATGCCATATAGCAGTTCTGAAGGAAAACATATCACTCTTCCATCACTTGTATCTTTTCTGCCCACATCCCCTTGGATAGAAGTTAGCATGGACTTTTCTCATCTCCCTAATGAAAAACAAACAAACATGTACTGGTTCTTATAGACGACTATCCTCATTAGGAAGAAGTTGAAGTGGTCAGCACTACTTCTCTCAACATGGTTATATCCAAACAGACAAGATTGTCTGTTACTAAAACAGACAATGGTCCTTCCTTTCAAGGCTTGCAATTCACTGCATTTGCAGAATATCTTAGCTTCAAACAATGTAAGCTTTCCTCTACACTGGCCACAAGCCAATGGAACACTCAACAAAGCACTAAATGCTGCAGCGGATGGAATGGATGTAAAATAGGAGTTATTCCTTTTCCTCCGCAGTTAATCAAGCCACTCCACACTGTTCAACTGGCCTAGTGCCAGCAATTGCCTTATTCAGGAAACACACAAGAACAAAATTGCCACAAGTTGAGATGAGAGTGGATGAACCTGTACGTCAACATGACAGTGAAACAAAGCTTGTCATGAAAAAAATAGCACAGACGGGCCAAGTCTACATCTTTTAATGTGGGAAACATCGTTCTCGTCAGAAACTTTCAATCTTGCAACAAAGTCTTTATGCTCTTTTATCCTCAGCCTCACAAGACCACAATGGTTCAAGGCACTATGGTCACTGCTCAGAAAGCATTCTATAAAGTCACATGAAATGAATCTTATGTCAAACCAATTCATGGCACTCATTATGTTCTCATTCCACAAGCTGAATGATGATAACATAACAGAGACTGAATCCCCACCCCCCATACGCTCTCCAAGCCAAGTGAATGGGTCAACTCCCTGTGCTCCAGAGGCCGAAATTCACCATTTCCAGAAAATAGGTAGCTGTCAACTTCCAGTGCATTTGAAGGACCAAAACATAAGTGACTATATCAACATTCTGTGGAGCTGTTGATCAATCAAACTGTAACTGAGCAGCAACTCACCCTGCGGCACCTCCTGCTGGTACATCCAGGGAATTAGCCCAGCAGTCTCCGGAGCGCCCTCTGCCAGCCAGTGTCTCACTTGTTGCTGGCCCCGTGTCCCTCCCGGACCCTGGTGCCCGCTTCTCTGGGGTGCTGCACTCCTGCAGTATCCCCGCAGTCTCACTGGGTCTCCCCTCCCCGGGGAACCCCCACCCACTATCCCCACCTTGCCTCAGCCAATGGGCTACTGCCAGTCACCATCAATCCCCCTTTCACTGGGGCCGACTGCAGTCTGTATAAGTCAGTCATCATAGGCAAGGGAGGTTTGGCCTGCCACTTCTGCCTACTCGTGGGCTGCCCCTTACGAACTCACTACCCCTTTTTGGCCATCTCCTAGGCCAGCAGCCTGGGGGGTTTCCAGGCCAGAGCTCCCCAGCTCTTCTGGCCTTGCCCCAGCACTGCTCCACTCCAGGTACCCTGTCAAGATCCCCAGCAGCCAAGCCTGTCTTCCTCCACAGCTAGAGGAGACTCTATCTGCTCCTGTCTCACTGCCCTCTTATAAAAGCCAGCTGAGCCCTGATTGGGTGCAGCCACAGCTGACCTTGCTTTCCTCAATGAGCCTGGGAACTGCTTGCTCCCAGCCATAGCCCTCTCCTGGGTTGTTTTAAGCCCTTTTAGGCCACAGAGGGGTGACCACCCCACTACACAAACTTTTGATATTGCTTCATTTATTCTATATTTGTATTTTATTCATAAGGTGGAAGTATTCATAGTGGTGAATTTAATAATTGTTAATTGAAAGCTTTTTGGGAAAAGGATAGATGTGGTATTTGTAGATAATCCATTCCGTAATCCGTGCCAGTCTTCAGAGTCACTAGTCCATCCCATGTTTTGGTTTTGACTGGAGAGTACAGTTACTTTGAGTGGTCTGTGCAACCCTACTTTAAAACTTTATACTACTTCTATGTGAGTCATTCCAGAAGCTCCTAATCAGTGAGGCCAAAACAACAGATAGGAAAATAGGCTGTGAAGGGCCTTGAAAGTAATGACAAGTAGTTTTTGTCTGATTGATAGAGAAGATGGAGCCAGTGAAGGGATTCAAAAAGAGGGATGCAATGACCAAAGAAACAGATTTGAAAAAAAAAAGATCGCTAAGGCAGTATCCTGAAAGATATAAGTGGGGCACGATTACATATATCAAGGCCAGAAAAAAGGATGTTACAGTAATCAAGACACAAGATAATGAGAATCTCGACAAGAGTGTTATCTATGTGAATGGATAGGAGAGGCTGTATCTTAGAGATGTTATCCAGAAAGAATCGCAAGACAGATGCAGGCTGGATGGAAGGACCAAACTGAAGAGGACACCCATGTTATGGGCTTGAGTAATCGGTAGAATGATGGTGTTTTGCACTGTGATCAAGAAAAGAGGTCATAGGGAGCACTTCTGGGGAAGATTAAGAGCTCTCTTTTTGCCATGGTGATCTTGAGCTGAGAACTAGACATCCATGAAAAGATACCAGAGATTTTAGTTTGAACAGATGGAGACAGGTCTGGAATAGAGTGTGTGTTTGTAAATGAGGTTACCAAAGATAAGGGAAACAGGGTGAAGAGAAGGACTGGGGTTAAGAAGTCATATCTTTGTGGCTTTAAACCTTCCTCTTATGCTTCAGTGTTTTCTGGGATGCTCTTTATCTAGTCCATTGTTTTACCTTTCCTGCCTGGTTCCTTTAACAATCCCTTTTGATCTAGTCCCATAGCAAGCAATCCATCATAAACACACCACAGAGACATGCACCATGTTCATAAAAATAATACAGATATTTCCCAGTTCATTATAACATCTATCTGCATTCTTTCTATGCCTAAACCCTCTGAAAATTTAGCCCTGAGTGCCTTAAGTTCCCATTAAAATCAGTAGAAATTCACAGTGGAGCTGGTTGAAAATATTTTGTCCAGAAGTTTTTCAATCCCTCCTTTCCCTGGCCCCAAAAGAGACTTTACTAATTATATACTTTTAAAAAAATTATTTGAACTTTTCCAAATTTTTCAAAAAATTATTCAAAATGAGTTTTTGTTTGCATTATAATTCAATCAAATCAACATTTTTTCAATCTGTACCTCCTGTCCTTTTCCCCCACTTCTCTCTCTCTTTTTTCTTTTTAATATAAGGAAAAGTTGGGGGGAGGGAAGAGATGAGTAAGAAAAATGAAATTTCTTTCTTCAAATTTATTCAAAATGAAAAAAAATATCTTGAATCTTATCATCAACAAATCAAAAATTGAAAAAAATCTGCAAAAACTTCAGGGCAAAACTGATTTTTTTTCATTTAATTCCAGAATATTTCACACTTTTTAACCAATCATACAAGACATAATTCATAATTAATGCAGAATACATATTTTGTTAATTCTTTAGTAACTCAAACTGTACATAATGAATGAATAAAAAAGAAAATAGTATTTTCATAGAAAATTGACTTGTCGTAAAGCAGCAAAGGTACTGGTATGAGCTAGATAAAACCTGGGTTGCTGGATAAAACCACATTGAGATTAAGTGGTATGAACATAGCCTTCAATTAACGGTATTGTAAGGATATGCTCCCCCATAGGACAAAAGGAGAATGTGAACTCGGAAGACTTTGCTGAATAATGTATGTGCATGTATATGAGTGGGAAGGCAGAATACAGAGGACTAGAAAGATTGACAGAAAGTCTGAAGCTGCAGCTGAAAGCATGCTGTCTGACCCCGGAAGAAACCTAGAGCAAGATTTTTGGTCTAAGGTGCCGGCTAAAAAGGGTGCTCTTCATGCTGTGAGGAAAAGAAGTAGCTTCCTGCTACCGGATTCCTTCTGCATTCAGAGACACCACACTTTGTGCATCCTTTGTAAATAAATGATTTTGCATCAAAGAAATACCTTACTAAGACCAATTTCTACTTGCAACTAAAACATCCCCAGGGACTCAAACTTTGACAAACTGCTCAGGTAGAAAAGGGGCAACAGTACACAGGACATTCCATTCAGCTTTTTTAGGATAGTGTGCACAACTGGCTTGGAAGTTTGATGCAGTTTGGGAATGAAAGTAACTTTAACAAGCAGAACAGGAGATTTCAGTCAATGCTGACATGGGAGCTCAATATACTGTAAAGCCCAAGTTTAAGAGCATTGGACAATTGTCTTCAACTAGCAGACTGAGAGAATGACAGCCACACCAGACATACAGCTAGATTTTAAAAGCATAGCTTTCAAAAAACATTTTATTTTTCTCGGGTTGATGTGTTGCACTATGACATATTATGTTAGACTGTGTCAACAGAACAATTTAATAAAAGGTTTTCTTAAAAATCACAGCAAAGGAAACTACTATTTGGAGGAAAAGCAAACTTTTTAAGACACACACACACATTAAGTCATCCAGCCAAAAGTGTTTGTGATAATTAGTGCCCCACAATCTTTCTCGGTCTATGGATGTCAGCTTTTAAAGTTACAGTAGTAAAAAGTATGTTGCATATATATGTGGATGCCAAAGCAATAAACACTTTTTTAAAAAAAAATGATTATTCTCACAGTTTAGCATATATATGAGAAATGCAAATACTGATTTGTAAAAACTGGGTGATGTTTTCTAGTTTACTTTGCTTCATGTGCCTATATCTTTCATCTTGTTGATTATAGTTCTTCTGATTTATAAGTCTCCAATGATACAGAATTCAGTGACTGAAGGGCTTAGGAGCAAGCATCCAAGAATAGAATTTTGTCCTCAAAGGCAGAAACATTTACCGGTAACTCCAGTCTTACCACACCTGCACTTGTTACAACTTGAATATTTTGCATTTTATTGGAGAAAACATAAAATATGTTTGCAATGGGTGAGAGAGGGAAAAAAAATCACTGGTACATTGATGGTGTCCAACATGTCTAACTACTATGTAATTAGTAGAGTTATGCAAAAGTTTTTACCAATAAAGCAAAATGTTAAGCTTAGGCTTTTCTTATGACAGATGTGAGGTTAGTACCATGGTCCTGGAACCATATCCTCCTACCTGGTTTACAGGACAGATATTTTTCTCTCTTTCTCTCTTTCTCTCTTTCTTTCAAGAAACTTAATGGGCTTCACACAACACAGGAGAAAAGGAATAGATTCAGGAACTTAGTTACAGCTCCTTGATTCGAAGGACCAGTCTACATCAACCTGAGTAATAATTTGAGCAGGTTGAGGGGTTGAGCTAATTTATGCAACGGATGCAGAGTTACTAACGGACCTTAGGCTAGAAAAAAAAAATAGATGCAGTGGCACTCTCAGTTGACACCACTTCCCATCCCCAAGAATATAGAATAATAGAAAATTAGGGTTAGAGAAGATCTCAGGAGGTTATCTAGTCCAACCCCCTGCTCAAAACAGATCCAACCCAACTAAATCATCCCAGCCAGGGCTTTGTCAAGCCATGCTTTAAATACCTCTAAGGATGGAGATTCCACCATCTCCCTAGGTAACCCATCCCAGTGCTTCACTACCCTCCCAGTAAAATATTTTTTCCTAATATCCAACCTATACCTCCTGCACTTCAACTTGAGACCACTACTCCTTGTTCTGTCACCTGCCACTACTGAGAACATCCTAGCTCCATCCTCTTTTGAAGCCCTCTTTTGGTAGTTGAAGGCTGCTATTAAATCCCCCCTCATTCTTCTCTTCTGCGGACTAAATAAGCCCAGTTCCCTCAGCCTCTCCTCATAAGACATGTGCTCCAGTCTCCTAATCATTTATATTATCCTCTGCTGGACTCTCTCCAATTTTGTCCACATCCTTTCTTTAGTGGGGAGCACATAACTGGATGCAATACTCAAGATGTGGCCTCACGTGCCAAACAGAGGGGAATAATCACTTCCCTCAATTTGCTGGCAATGATTCTACTAATGCAGCCCAATATGCCATTAGCCTTCTTGGCAACAAAGGCACACTGTTGATCCATGTCCAGCTTCTTGTCCACTGTAATCCCCAGGTCCTTTCCTGCAGAACTGCTGCTTAGCCCGTCAGTCCCCAGCCTGCATCAATGCATGGAACTCCTCCATCCTTTGTGCAGGTTTCTGCACTTGTCTTTTTACTTCCCCTCCTACCCTAATAAGTTTCCTGCATTGGAGTAGAAGTGGCTGGCACAGGACCCACCTCCACCAGCTTTAAGCCAGTGAGGTGTTCCCTTCTGGGGAGTTCTCTTCTGGCTACTACTTATGACCACATTCTATCTAGTCCCTTTGCACCCCCTGTGTGATCTATTCTAAATGGTCTGGATGTCAATAGACAATTTGGCCCAATGTTTTTAAATTGAATTCAGTTTGCAAACTGTGACAAGTCCTGTAGCACAGATGGAATGTAAAGGCTCCCTAGCTGTATGATAATAGCTATGGGATCTCCAAACCTAGGGTATTGACTAATCAAATTAATTTTAAAATGTTATATTAAATTGCATCAATCCAAGCATTGCAACCTTTGAAGGCACTATTGGTACTTCTGGGAATAATATCACATTCTCTGATAACACCAATGTACTTGCAGTGTAATATACTTCTTTTCTGAGAGTTCCTGTGGGCAGCAAAGTAATTCAGGATCCATATTTATATACTTATAATTGCAGAGCGAGATAAACTCAATACAGGGCTCCAAATTTTATATATGTATTTATATTCATATATATATTAATCACCTATCTTTATTATATTATCCACAGCTTATATATATCATATACACATTTTTCTCATAAATATATACTATCTGCACATACTAAATCCTCTAAAAAGTTGCATCTTTCCATTGAGCATTCCAGGAGGGTTTGGAGAGTATGCAAAATCATGTGGAAATCTGTATTATAGTGTATAATGTTGTATAGCCTGTGCCCTGAAGGACCTGCAAAATAAGTAAAGTAATGGCCAGTGTCTATTAAAAACTAATAACCTTCCTAATTCAGTTTTGAAAACAAAGCAGTATTGGAGATATACCACTCCAACAAACTAAGTCCAATGCTAGAAATTAAATGAGAGCTTTTGCATTTCTGTAACTCAAGCTTAGCTGAGCCCAATTTTCCCAGCTGTTGGGAAAATATTTGCTCTGAAACTGAACTCAAAAATGTCATGTTTATTGCCACAAGCAACTTTTGATTCCTAAGTGATTGTAATAAATGAGTGGATATAAGGACTAATAATGAAAAACCTTAACCAGAGTACCTAAGTGAAATGCTACTATTGAAAGAGCAGCATACACATTTATTAGAAGCTTGATTTTTTTTTAAAGGAAAGCCTATCATTGGGTTTAGAAAAAAGAAGAAAGCAGTAAATTTAATTAAATAATCTTAATTGAATGAAGTCATAAGAGGACAAGTAGTCACAGGGCCAACTGTAGCCCTTTTGTAAGCCAGTGCAACAATTCCAGGGCAGATGCATCCATATACAGCAGGGCTCAGCTGGGCTTGAAGCCTTTATTTTTAATCATTTATTCATAAAAATGACTCCGTTTACAGTACTTGCACACCTAATCTTATTGCATCTGATATAAACTGACAATTATTAATTGTATAGACAAATCCTTATTGAACATAATTACTCATCAGTAACACTACTGAATCAATTAATCTTATGGTATCTCAATTTTAATTTCACGGTTCTACAGCATTAAAAAAAACCCCAAAAAACTGTAACCCACATGGCTATGCTGCGGCATTTGATTTTTTTTTTTAAGTTCAAACAAAAGGCAGAGAAGCAGTGTAGAGAAAAGATGGATTTTAGTTGGAGTACTCTGCCTTTGCACACATACAGAGAGCACAGCAAGGCCACCTAGGTAGGAGGGTGCACAGACATCTAGAGGAAGGGTGTACTAGTTACTAAACAGGCTCAGTAACGGTTTCTGAAAATATACTGAAAGTTCTCATTAAGGCCAAGCAATCTTGCTAGGCCCATACGTGCTCCAGCTGAGCCAACTGGAGATCAGTGGGGAAGATTATAACTATGTCAGTTGGAGTTGTAGGATCAAGAGAGGCATCTGCTGTGAAGGCTGCATTATAATAACCGTACCCCTCTGGATATAGACTACGGATTCCCTTCATTGCTAGAAACCACAAAGGCAGTCAACTATTGCCTCAAGGACTGGCATTGCTGGAGGTGTAGGGATTTTCAGACTGTTGTTTTCCTAAGGTGATTCTGAAACATTTGGAGGTAAAATGAGAGGCTCTCATTTCCTCAGGTTCACATATTACAAACACACAAATCTATGTTAAAACAACATTAAGATTGCATATTCTAGAACTCTGAAATTAGGAAATGGCAGAATTAAGATTGCCTAGTGCAACCTTAATTTGGTTCCCTTCTGCATCTGAACTAATACAATCTTCAATTACATTATCAGATACTATTTTTTTTCCAAAGGACCCATCTTATTCAGTGCACAGAAAGGATGATGCTCAATTAATGAGCAGCTATTTAATATTATGTTTTATCCTCATTGTTCAATATGCAGCATCATGTCTTACTGACTGCACACTATTCAAGACCCTGCTATGAAGACAAGGTTATATGGGCAACCTTAGCTATACATTTCCTAGTTTTCAGAAGTTTTAGTTTTGCTCAACTTAATGTTCTGCAGGAGAACAATATACCACCACAGGACCTTAGCTTTGGGTTAACATAGGGTTTGGGGCCATTTAATAAATTAACATTTTGGGGAGCAAATAACTTGGGAAGCCCTTAGCCTAGTGGTTCTTAAAAGGAGTTTTTTCATGGACCACTTGAAAATTGCTGAGGGTCTTGGCAGACCACTTAATGATCTTTCCAAATATTGTTTGTACCATTAGCTAACTATTGTAAAGTTCTTTGGATAAAAGCACTATATAAAAAAATCTGAATAATAACTAACATTTTTTGTTCTACAAATAAAAGCACACAACTCATATTTTAATATCAGTAGTCTTACTTTTCTAATGCAATGGATGTGACCTCTCTCCCCTGCCATGACAGCTCCCGAGCTGGGGCTGGGAAGAAGTGGGGTGGTGGGTCCCTGGCAGCCACAGCCTTGGAACTGGGGAAAGTTGCCTCTTTCTCTAATTGCCGCAGTCTAAGAAATGTGACTACACAGTCTAAGAAATGTGACTACACATGTCGATTTTAGATGACTTAGAATGGTCAGCATCTAAACCAAAGTTGTGATGCAATCTTAACTGTAGTGGCATTTGTGCGCCATATAATTTTTGCAAAGCCTGTGTGATGTGAGGTGGCCTTATTAACTCCACTTGACAGTTGGGGGCACAATGAAATTAAGGTGAAAAGCGTCCAATAATTTTGGATGCCCTATTTGAGAAGATTAGTTCCTATTTGCCCCACTCCCTCTTCGGTATAATGTTATACTAAACATTATAGAGCACTTTCTTCATTCAAAGCACAGCTCCCATTGTCTTTATTTGCAGCTGTGAGCTCTTTACACCTCTATAAACCAGATCTGAGAGGCTCAATTTGGCCTAGAAAATGGGGAACACACAATTAGTGATCACCTGTGAAACATGTGGTTTAAGTGACTTGCCCAGTATCACATAGGAACTCTGTGACAAAGGTAGGGAGAGAATCCAATCCTCAGTCTCTTTGCCCAGCTAATTCGAGTCTCTCACTTCCAGATCACACTACCCATTTCATCCCTATCTCCCAATCCCAGTCTCCCCAAATTTCCCAGGCTCAGAGTTTCAGTTTATTCCTTTCCCCCACAAGCTTTTTGTCCCAATCGACTGCCAGTGGCCTCCTCCTTATCCCCCCCAGTCTGACTCTTCTGAATTTGAATCAATTGGCTTGCTCTCCCCACTGCCTTGACGCTGGCAAATAGTACACTGAAAGCACAAGAGAGACAGATTCCCTCTTCTTAGTTCCAGTGCCCAGCCCCATTTCAGCCTTTTGCACCCAGGATGGAGCAGAAATTGCAGTGAAAGTCTACCTCCGATTCTACAGTCCAGAGAATTTAGCTGTGATGCTCTAACTAATCTTTGAGCATGCGTGAACGGAGATTTGTCAAAGGCCTATACTTGGCCAAGTTTCAGCAGACTTGCACTGAGACATGAACAGGCACATCCCTAATGCCAAGGCCATCCTCCCACTCCCACCCCGTAATAAATGTCAAGTCCATGCTCCAAAGCCTGGGACACTAGAGCTTCTCAAAGAAAAGTCTGCCTATATGAAAACAAATTCTGACAACCAATGTAATTTGCCCCCATTTCATTCTAAGAAATGACTAAACCATTATGTTGAAACTTTCCTGAAAGAGTCAGACTGAGGCACATACTCAGTATGGAAAATTTCAACCCACATGATTAAATTTCAGTAAAGTTATATGAAACTAAAACCAGGATTTTACAATGGGAAGTGTTGGACATCCTGGAGGCAAAGATAGTAATGCAAGTGCAGTGAATTTCTTTAACTTAAGATTTCTGAAGTCTATTTTCTCAGAGAAGCACAAAATGATAAAAAGCACAAAAACATAAATTAAAGAAACAAAAAGTAATACAGTTCCAGTCTCCAACCATTATACCACTACCATCTTAGCGGTCAATCACACAAACACACTAAATCTAATACATCCTCTAACACTTTCACTTCGTAGCCTTTATCTAAAATTGAATTGATAGTTGTGTGTTAAACTAAAGTGTACCTAGGGAGTGAGCTTAGCTACTGTGGTGCTACAGTTTTCAGATCAATAGGAAGGAATTACCCTTTCTGAGTCTCTTAGATTGGGAGACTCTTAGGAGCACTTGGAGAATGACTGCAGTGACCACAAACAAGGGTAGAAATAAAAAATCTTGTTTGTATTATAAGTTACACTCACATACACATATAGACAACCAGAGAGAGCTGAAGCAATAGCCAATGCTGTATTTATACTCACATGCCCAAAAATGTTATAGGGCTTGTCCTCACTAGGGCGGGGGAAATCAACGGCAGATATGCAACTTCAGCTATGTGAATCACGTAGCTGAAGTTTGCGTATCTGCCGCCGACTTACCGCTTGTCCCCACGGCGGCGGCAGGCAGCGGCGCGCTCCCCCATCGACTCCAGCTTGCGCCTCCCGGCAAGCTGGAGTTCCGGAGTTGACGGGGCAGCCACAGGCGATCGATTTATCGCGTCTTAGCAGGACACGATAAATCGCCAGAAGATCGATCCCGGAGCAGCCTTGTGAAGACAAGCCCATAGAGTCTGGTGCATCAACACCACTCAAAGTGGTGAGAATGCTGGGGCATTCTCAATGAGGTCTTCCCTGTGGGTCTTCCCATCCTCTTCATACTAAGGAATCTCTTTTATCTTCTTGTTCTGACCACAGGTAGCACCATATGCATGAGGTTTCCAACCTCCTTTTCCTTATCTGTACTTCCACACCCCATACATTTTGGTGTGCCCTGCTTTTCATAGGTTATTTTAGCTCCCCTTTTTCTTATTAGCATTGTAGTAATGTTTACATAAATATGTTCCCCTAGTAATCTGTGGTCCGATCAGAACATTCTGCGATATTATAATCAGGTGTCTTGTGGGCTGGATGAGTACTTTGTGAACTGCTTTCCTGGACCATCACCTACTGGCATATCCTTTACAATAATCCTGTGGTTTTATTGTCATAGGGTCAGTTTTAGGTCACCCACTCATGTCAAGTCTCCTTAAGTCTGAGGCCTACTGTGGCTAAACTGAAATCTTATAGGCCTTAGCTCATAGGCCTTTCATTCCAGCCTTCCTTTACTTATATACCCTATACACACTTCTCTTCTAAATCCTTGTCAGTCTTATACGCAAACAACCCTACAGTTTAACTCTTTATTATACCATGATTACATAGGAAATAACATACAAGTTAACCATGGCAACAGATAATGCAATTAAATGATAAATGAAATAATAGGCTGCAAATTCAACAATACTATCAACTTCAGCGCATGCACCCAAGAACTGAAAATCACATCGCTTCACTATTGAGAATAATGATGTCATCCCAAACTCATGAAATCTCTATACCACACCTCATCAGAGAAGAAGTAACTGGATTAGTTGTAGCACCAGAGATTTAGATTAGATATCAGGGAAAATATTGCAGCTATAAAGATTGGTAACTACTGGAATAGGTTTACAAGAGAGGTTGTGGAATCCCCACCACTGGAGGTTTTTCAGAACAGGTTAGACCAGGGATCGGCAACCTTTGGCATTCAGCCCGCCAGAGTAAGTCCCCTGGCAGGATGGGACAGATTTGGCCGATCACAGCTCCCACTGGCCGCAGTTCACTGCTACAGGACAATGGGGACCATGGGAAGCGCTGCGGACTGAGGAATGTGCTGGCCACCGCTTCCTGCAGCCCCCATTGGCCGGGAGCAGTGAACCATGGTGGGTGGGAGCTGCAACCAGCTGAACCTGGGACGCGGCTGGTAAACAAACTGGCCCAGCCCAAGAGGGGGTTTACCCTGATGGACTGTGTGCCAAAGGTTGCCAGTCTCTGGGTTAGATAAACAACTGTCAGGGATGGTCTAGGTGTAGTTGGTCCTGCCTTAGTGTGGGGAGATGAGCTAGATGAAGTCCCTTCGAGACCTACATGTTTTCTGTATATCTGCTTGAAACTATCGGAGCTGTTGTGTCCTGACAAATTAAAAAGGGAATGGTTCTTTGTCTGAAAACTGCAAAATTAGGAAACTAAATGTATTGCTAGAACTGATGGAATTATTCATAGTGAAATATTTAATAATAAAATTTAGCCATGATTCTCTTGAATCATTTGGAAACAGATCATGATTTTGACAAGTTTGCTCATAATTTTAAGTTATTCAGATATACCGTGCAAAGCAATTTCAGGCTATTGATTGCTTACAGAGTACTGAGTCCAAGTAGTGCTTTGGGTATTCAATATTCTTTACCTGCCTGTCAAGATGTATGAACGCTTATGTAAGTTATGCGGCCCCAATGCTCAAATCCATCTGAGCTGTGCCCAATGCAGGGGACTCATTTAAAAGATGGGAGGCACACGTGACTTCATGACACTTCCATAATTCTGGGGCCAGTCCAAAGTTGCTTCAGTTCCCTGGTTTAGATTACATCGTTGTCAGGACTGCTCTAAAATATACCTGGCTGCAAGAGACTATTGGGGAAGCCAGGACAGACATTCTCTGGTCATGCTTCCTTTATCCCTGGCTATGCCCTCTGTGCTGGCAGATATGATGGGCGATGTGAGGAGACTGACTAGGAGAAGAAAAGAAAGAGATAAGCCAATCACAGCTATTTTTATTGGCTGTGTACAGCACACTTTCCATTCAATTATCTTTTGCCACATTCACACCAAATAATCTCATTTGGTTAATTACCTCAGTGGCAGTATCAACCAGGAATGACAACAGTCAGTCATCCATGTTACTGGATTGTCAACCAGGTTGGATCATCAGGTAAGAAAGTGTGCTATCCTGGACATCATCTTGCTATGCACCAGTGTAGTACTAGTCATGTCTGGAACTCATAAAATACATGTTTTTTTATTGTTTGGAAAAAGGGTTAGAAACATTACAGTGAATATTTTTTATGTATGTGTAATTTCCCACTCTGCATTACTGACTTTAAATCCTGATTAGTGGTTTAACTAAAATATAAATAAAAAAAGAAAAACATGTCTCATCTTTGTGTCTAGTGTAATAACGTGAAGGTTAAACAGAAGGAAATGGTAGATTTTCAATCCTCATTGTGACATGATGGGACAGCAGAGGCATCAGGGAGACTTATGCTAAATTCAAGAGATTAAAGTGTCTGGGTTTATCTGGGATTTATGAAATTTTAATCCTGTTTTTTTTTAATTGGGGAACATAAATCACTGTCACCTGCCCTTGTTTCCATAACGTAGTCTGATCACCTATATCTCATAGCTTACTTTCTTTAAATTGTCTTCCTGGAACATGTGCTCAGTTAATGACTGTTGATCAGGCAAGTCTAATGGCAACAGATTAGAAGGCTTTACATTTAAATCCCAAAGTAGTTAATCTAATAACTAGTATTTTAGTTAAACCAATAATTTAATTGAAGTCAGATTTTCTTTCCTAGGTTCTTTCTGTGCCTTTGAAAAAGCCATGATTTTTTCAAATTATTTGTACACTTTTATCTAGCTGTCATTTTAGTTTAAAATGGCACATGGTGAAGTTTTTCTTTAAATCAGGGAAGTAGGACAGGTAAAATTGAAAAATGGGTTCACACATTTCCACCAAAGCACAACGTGATGACAAACTGTATCCAAATGAATTCCCAGATTTTTTTTTGCCATTAGAATCCTTCACATAATTGTGTCATCATTTAGCCACATTTTAACACCTAGAATTTTAATTTAAAAATAAAAGAAAACCAAAAAAAGTAGGAATGTGAAAAAACTTAATGGACACAGAAAAGACAACAAACCTTCCATCTTGGACCCTGATCCTGCAATGAGAGCCATATAGGTATATCCTTGTACCCTTATATTGACCAATTTATACTAACTAACTATACTAGCATCTATCGAGCTATGTATCATATTAATAACCTGTATTATACAGACCATATATTTTAGCATGCATTAAGAACAAATATTATAGCAGTTATATTATCTATATTGGCCTATAACTTTACTATAATCTTGTTCACTTATGCTAAATATTTCATAACATTTTGGATTAGCTGAAATAAATTTTGATTTAAGTGGATAGGAAAGCTGTGTGGATCAGGACATATGATTATTTTACTGCAACAACAAGTAGCATGTTATTCTCACAGAATAGTACTGGAATGTCCCAAGGAAGAAGATAGGATATATAATTATTCTAACCTCGTACAAACCTAAGAGGTGGAATGCATGTGTTCAGAATAAAGAGATTAGGGATATACCATGGGATCTGGAAAACAGGATAGAAAGCTGATTGGTTAAATCTAGTTTCAGATTACTTATATAGTACATTTTACTTGTAAACAGATAGGGTATAAAAAATATGGCTTTGGAGGAGTAACTTCGGGAGCACACCTGCTGCATCAAGTGATTATAACAACATTACATGAACCAGCTTCCCAAAGACTGCTATCATACTGAACCTTTTCCCTGTACTATATTGTTATTGGATTATAACAATAAACATGACTGATACTGGTCATTTGGCCTCTTGAATATATTTTGTAATGAACCAAGGTGTGGTCAACAAATGACTATACAATTTATCAACACACATGAATCTCATAACCTCAATGGGACTCCCTGTGCATGGAGGACTCCAGCATACCCATCTTATTGCACAATCAAGCCCCTGTAATGGAAAAATTAAGTTACTAAACCACTAGTGATGGAGCAAACACCATTATCCAAGAAATATACAGTGGAAATCCTTAATCTCATATAAGAGACCCTGTGAGACTGGCTGAGGATAGAAAAATCCTCTCCGCGCCCCAACTTTCCATCTCCTTTTTCTCCATTTTTATGTTGCAGAGTGACTCCAATTTGGTTTTTGGGTGGACGGTTGTGGTGGAAAGGGTTGTTTTTTTTTTTTTAATTTTCTGAGATGCTCAGAAGGTACTAATTCCATATTAAGTAATTAACACAGGGGAAGGGCAGAGAATACGTATAACGAATGTGACTTTTTTTTACTCTGCAAGCCATGAAGGCACTATAATGATGGCTGTGGTATAAAATCCTCAATACAGTGGGGGTAAAAATAGTGCAGTTACTGGGGGAAAACCTTTTTGCTTTGGATTCGAGTCTTCATTAATACTGTTGTACTCTATATAAGTTTGGTTTCTGAAAATACATAAAAACCTGCAAACATCTCACAAAAAGCTCAGAGAAACATTTAGATTGTGACTTTAGACACAGCCCCAAGCAATGCATAATATGCATAAATCGCATCACCCCAGGAGAAGCTCTGGGAGACACTGTGATTCAGTCACTATTCCTCCGCAGCTTTGCTACTTTTGCTCTGGATTGAAGGGTGCCAATATTTTTTCCTGGTCCATATCAACAAAAAGCTACAACACCCCCGCAGCTGGTCAGTTGTGCTAGAAGGCGAGAGCATGTGTTGACAGGGAAAAATAAGTCTCTGCAAGTCTCTACTCCTCCTCCCCACCTGCTGTAGTAAGCAGACATGAGCCATTCTTTCTGCTATGGGCTGAGATCCAAGGTCTGAATAGCTTCAGGTTTCAGGAGAGTTCCTACTCCCTTCTCTGAGTAGATGCCAGAGGTCACAACGTAGCCCTTAGGATAAATTGTAGGAAAAGATCTGTTAAGGAAAGTCTAACTTCAGCTTAGCTCAATGAAATCATGCCACACAGCACAGACCTTAAGCTCTTCACTCATTATTGTGCCTAGGTTTCTCCACCATTGCTAAGTAAATGTAATCTTCGCTGTTCATCTTATCATCCAAATAGCAGTTTACTGAAATGAACAGGTTAAATTAAAAATATGTGAGAATATCTAATGCATATGTGCATTTTGGCAAGAATACACACCAGCTGCAAAGTCTGTTGTGTACAGAGCACAATATAGGAAAATAGCCAAGTAAGTAAACATCAGATGAAGGATTATCCTTATTTGTGAGGAATCCAGTCCAGTAGGAATATGAAGCAGGAGTTTCAGCATTAAAAGTAATGGTGGAGGGCTTCCAGGTGAGCTAAAAGTAAATCTGCCAGTAGTAAGACCTTAACAGCTTAAGGCAAAGTTTCAGCTAAATGAATCAAAAACTCACAGTTAAGAAAAACCATTAATATAGAAGGAGAAGCCACAAGATTATAGAAAAAAAGTACTCTCAGATGGTCACACAGAAATCCTAAGAAGGCTCCAGAACTTTTAAATCAGACAAAGACCGATATCTGCAACTTGGCCTGCTCATCTTCTTTTCAGCTATCCAATCACAGCCTTTTTTTGATTGCAATCTACCACAATACTGAGATTTGCAGCGGATATTGCGACTCAGGAGGTTTGGGTAATTCAGATAAGCATCTAACTTGAGGTACTTAATTTAAACTGAAACTTCTAAGCTTTGCTTGTTACCAGTCAAAGTTTAAGTTAAGGGGTAGCATTTTCAAGAGTACATAAGTGGTTTAGGAGCCTAGACCCAGATCTTCAAAGGTCTGTGTAATTTTCACAAGAAATCACATAAAGGCACCTTGTTACCTGAAGTTCTTCCCCTCTCCCCCATGGATTGGTGGATCCAATGGCCCAAGCTCTGCTCACCTCACCTGAAGCTCCTACATATGATGGTAGAAGGAGCCCCAACACAACACAGGATGGGTCCCCAGATCCTGCCACCATGTTCCACATCACCCAGGTCTGTTAGGTCAGGGATCTTAATGCAACAGCTGAGGAATACCCAGGATTAGGCTCTCATGGTGCAAAGTGCCCCAAGAGTATCACCATTGCATGTGTCTTTTGAGAAACCAGGTCTACTATCATGTCTGTCTGCAGAATGTGCTGCCACCTCCAGCTATTGAGGCTGGAGTTCTGACTGCTCTTTGTGCATCCAGGACAGGGTATATTTAAATTACATCTTTTTTCCCCCCAGCAGTGACCTTTATTGTTGCTTTATTCTAATGCACCTTCACTGACACTATTCCAAATTCAGGATAATGGTGATCAGGGTCACCATATTGAGATAGCCTGAAGAGGTCTGGGAGGTCTGGGAGCCAGCTGCCTGCCAACCAAAAGTAGTCCAACTTTGTATCCTTATTCTTGGGCCACCTGCTCATCTTCCCTCTTAATCCTAGTCTGGGTGGCAGGGTTTAGCAGCCTCTTATTCATAAAGAGAAGCAGGGTACCTTTTTGCAGAGTACAACTGCTCCCTCTATATTTTGTTACCATTATTGTTTGTATTACTATAGCACCTAAAGGAGAGAATGCATTGACCTAGGGACTGTACAAACATATAAAATACCAGTAGCTGAAGACCCAGACTGTCACATGGGTGTAATTCATAAACTTGTATGTAAAAAAGTTGAGTGCAGCAGTCTTCCACTCATGCCTCCTAGACCTACCATCTGATAAGATGCTCTATCGCTGGCTGGAAAATGAAGAGAAAAAGATTGCAAACATTTTCACGTCCATTTTTCACTGAAATTTTCTGACTAATTCTAGTTAAATCGTGTTTTCTGAACACCTAGACCGATTTAGAGTGGTGGTTATGGCTAACAGTTTCACAGGATGCCAGCTAAGCAGTTACTAGCAGCATTTAGTGACCAAAAAAATTGCAAGCCCATTGACAATTCAATTGGGGGAGGGAGACATTCTTGTTTCCCAATTTGTTATGTGGAAGACAGGGTATTATGATGCTCTCAAATAGTCAAGAAAAGCTCTAGGCACTGCCAGGAGTTATTCCAGCCTTCTCTATGAATGTAAAGTATTGATTAATTCATGGTTTTTCTTCAGATCATATATATCTGGCTAGATGTTAGGTCACATTGGTCCATAGACCAGCTGGCAGGTCTCCTAGTTATCAAATGGAAAAAGATGTAGCCTAATCAGGAGGTTGGTCACAATCATCTTTTCATACACAAACTAGTTTTTATTTTCCCAGTACTGATGACTGTTAGATACAATACTGTTGTGGCCTATGAGTCGTTCTCCCCAATCAGCATGTGAGCATCTTTCTTATGCCAGTGTCAGCAGAGAATGTTTTTGCTGTATGCTGATGCTGAACTCCACACTTTATGAAAGTGCAAAAGCATTTAGTCTCTACAAAGACTTTAAAATGTATTCCAGATAATTGGATTTAAATGGAATAAAACTTTTCAAAAATCCATTTCCAACACTTCTGCTGCTTTGCACTTTTATGTTTTCTTCACCTCCGTTTTCCTCATGGGACACTCGTTATTGCATTTTATCAGTCACTTATCTTTCCTTATTTCTTTCAATCTTTCCCTATTTAAAATTCCATATATATCTTACTTTGGTTTTAACACTTTGGTTCTAACACTTGGGGCTTCAACTCTTTTGTCTAAACTAAAGCTAGATAGCTCCCTTTGTTACTCTGCCCTAGTTTTGACTTAGAATCTAATTTCTAATTAAAATGAAGTGTTTCAGTTTTCCTTAATACTATAAGGGGTTCCACAGAAATTTCAATCCCTACAGCCAATTTACTGCTTACATCTGAGTATTTTTCAGGCCTGCCGAGAGTGTAGGCTTATGATGGGTAATCTTTCATACTGAAAAATGAATCCCACTGTGATACCTCTAAGGTCTGGCAGTGAGCAATCTGTTAAATACTCCACAATTTAACTAAATTTTTATTACTATGTTCAAAGATAATGGGATTACTCTAGCCATGTTAAGCATGGGGAATTTCAAGATGCATTTATTTGGAAATCTATGTATACTATGAGAAAACATCCCTTTTGGACACTGGGACAGAGGATTGTTTACCCCAATGAGGACTCTAGAAGAGAGGGAATGCCATTTGTGGGATAATTAACTTATGGATTTGTGTGAGATGGCAGGAA
Source organism: Sternotherus odoratus (assembly GCA_032164245.1). Classification (NCBI taxonomy): domain Eukaryota; kingdom Metazoa; phylum Chordata; order Testudines; family Kinosternidae; genus Sternotherus; species Sternotherus odoratus. The sequence continues at coordinate 62,280,338 of JAVMKO010000003.1, forward strand.
CATGGGAGGTCCTTACTCTGTCAACTGGAAAGGGGGATCCCTCAGACTGCTGACTAGATTTATTGCTTGAAATATTGATGTTTTGTTAATAAAACAGATGGAGGATGGTTCAGGGATAGGTCCACAACTTACAATATGAGAGACCTGAATTCTGCCATAAGTCTTCTGTGACACCTTGGACAAATTACTTAGTATATCTGTGCCTCAATTTCCCCTCAGTAAAATTGGAGTGATAGCATTTCCCTACCTCAGAGGGTGGTAGGAGATAAATACATTAAAGACTGCAAAACTGCTTAGATATTACAATAATGGAGCTATGTAAGCATCTGATAGATTAATTTGACTAGAAGCATACCTGGTTGTACAGTTAAAATATTTCCTAATATTTGTGAATATCAAAAATTTAATATAGTTTAGCCCAATTGATTATTAATCCACACACTCTCACTCAAGTGCATTATCATTGTTGATAACTTTAAAAACAAAGGAATACAAATGTTCTATTCAGGTAATAGAAACAATACTGTGTGAGTTACTTGAACCACCACATCTGTAAATAACAAACAATCTTAAAAAACAAAGAATTTTCTAACAGCCCATAGCCTGAAAATTATTCATCCAGAAACAAGTGATGATTATTTACAATTAACTTATATTTAATTAAAATTAAGATCTGTTGGTGAACCATTCATCAACCAAAAAAAAGTAACTATATTTGCAATGAATATTGGTCAGTCATAGCAATTAATGAATGTGACTACATAAAGAAAGGCTCTAATGTATAATACAGTTTGCAAGGATTAATGATTAAAGGATACAATCAAGTTTTTCTTATAGCAATGGAAAAAACCACTGTTTCTGAGGATATACCACATCATCGAAAAGTCATTTTGTTGATTAAGGTGAATATAATTGCTGGCATACAAGGTGGAGGAGGTAACATCTCTTATTGGACCAGTTAGGCTTTGATAAAGGCCACCCTATGAGATGGGGGAGCAGGCAGACACAACACAGTGTATATAATGCTCTAAATATTTTTATTGATTACAATATAAACCCCACTCACTCCACATTCACATTCCTTTCATATTATACCAGAATCTGAAGATTTGAAGGAAATCCTGATGGCCAGTAGAAATTTAGTCTGATCACAAAGGACCCCCACATTCCACATCTCTTCTTTCTCGGGGCTCTTTTTCAGGGCTCTGGGTCAGAGTCTGTGTCTGACTTCATCTATAGCAAGCAACCTTTTTAATAGACGAATCCGTCTTAACATTAGCTCTTTGTCTGTTTGCTAAGCCTTTCATCCAATACTCCAGGAGAGCAGTTCCAGAAAGGCCACCATAATCCAAGACATTCCATTTCCTCTTATGGAAATGACAAAAAAAAAAATTGCACAGAAAATTCCTGACCTCTCATAACCTTAAATCCTTGCTTCAGTTGCCAACACGCAATTCACATACTCTCGTCAAGCATAGAGCATTTATACTAGGCCCATATGGCCAACAACATATTACAACATATACTACTATATATCCCAACAGTCTAACTTCTGTTGGTGAGAGAGGCAAGCTTTTGAGCTTACGCAGAGCTCTTCTTCATGGTTGGGAACCTTACTCAGAGGGCAAGTCTACGTGACCAAAATTAGGCCAACCTAACTTATGTTGACATACAGTCACTGCAGTTTTTAAATTGCTTTTTCATATCTGCACTATGTATTGGCAGTGTGCGTCCTCATCAGGAGTGCTTGTACGGATTTAACTTCCAGTGTGGGACATTGTGGCACAGCTTCTGAAAGGCAGCAAACATTGACACTGTGTCAACCTAATTACATCAATGTAAGTGCTAGGTTGTGTCACCTCTCGTGAAGGTGGAGTTATTAAGTTGGTGTAGTTCATGAGTTACATCAGTGAGAGCTACATTTTAGTGTAGACACACTTTTAGTGGCACAGTGGCTGCACTGCTGTAAGATCTCTCATGTAGCCACTCTACACCCATGGGAAAGAGTTCTCCTGTCCACATAATTAAACCACCCTCAACAAGCGGCAGTATCTATGTTGCAGGAGACATAGTGTGGTGCACACTATCATTTATGCCAGTGTAACATCTGTCACTCAGGAGTGTTTTTTTTTTCCACACTCCTGTGTGACACAAGTTTTGCCGACATAAGTGGTAGTGTACACATGGCCAGAGTTAGGATGGTGTAAGTTGTAGTATAGACCAGGCCAGAGTATCACAGCTAAATAAAATATGGAACAGATTGTTTAAATAATTAACATATTCCAAGGGACCAATCAAGGAGAAGTGGTTTGTTATTGCTAGAAAATGACTATTTCTCAGGGACAAATACAGACTGTTACCACACTCAACCCCTCAGCGGGCCATGAAGGAAATAGAGGCAACCAAGACATGATGGGATAACAGCACCCAGACTGGGTCTATTCAATATAATCTAAGAAGTTGTTAGCCATGCTTCAGACTCAGAAACAAAGTCTCAAAAGAGAGAACTCCAGAACAGTAATGGACCCAAGCCCTACTAAAAAGATCCTTACTCAAATGTATTGGACAGGTTTGAAGAACCCACAGAGTAAGTGTATAATGCCATATCCCCGTAATTTTGTATGATGAGTCATTAGTCTAGTTGTCCAAAGGGGAATTTTATTACAATGTGGTGGTACATCTTGTCATCTTATGTTGATGTCTAATGTAATAAGGTTAGAGATTCCAATCACATCTTGCTGGCTTCCTAATATCTCTATTTTGCTGAAATACACAAGTCCCCTTTCTTCTCAATACCACACATACCTTGTTCAATCTTCCTCAAGGTCTTTCATCAAACCTTTTGTGGATTGTGACAGACAGAACTCACCCCACAGTGGAGTTGAGCAGCTCTGCAGCTCAAGCCTACAGAAGCTTCTATGGCAGCACCCTTTTTTGTAGTGAGTGAGAGTGAGTGTGTTTGGCCATGAGGTCTGATTATACAGATACACCAGGCATTAGCAGTAAACACCATGGGAGTGCAAAAGTAGTCCCCGGGGCCCTGTTAAATCTCCCCACATCCCACTCTCCCCTCCTTTTGAAACTTGATTCTAAAATTACATTAATTCAATCAGGAAGTAGAAATGTACCATCTTACCTATATGTCCAGTCAAAACAGCTGAAATTTTGCAACTAACTGCTCACAAACAGGCTACAGTAAAATTATTCAGATATTATTCAGTGAATAATTTTGAAAAATTGATCAGCTTGTGTTGTGTTCACAGAAAAATTATAGTGTGTGTTGTAATTTATTAAATAAAGATTTGATATGGTAGCCACCAGTCTTTACACACAGTGAAAATGTGCCATTCTGCATCTTTCTCAGCAATGTAGAAGTCAAACTAGAAGACAAACAAAACATTAGTTATCCAGCTGTTTGTCTAGATTAGTTATCTAGTTGAGGATGGTGAAGCATTGGAATGCGTTACCTAGGGAGGTGGTGGAATCTCCTTCCCTAGAGGTTTTTAAAGTCAGGCTTGACAAAGCCCTGGCTGGGATGATTTAGTTGGGGATTGGTCCTGCTTTGAGAAGGGGGTTGGACTAGATGAGCTCCTGGGGTCCCTTTCAACCCCGATATTCTACGATTCTATTATTTGGTTGTTACCTACATGCCTGGTAAATTCATGTTCACTGGAGACGCACTTTCCAGATCATTGGTTCTCATGAAACCAAAGAAGACTTTAGAGGCAGAGATGCAAGCCTATGTAGATTTGTTTGTAAAGTTAATTCCCATAGCTAACAGGAAACTGCAACAAATAAGAGAGAAAACGAAAAATAGATGAATTGTTGGGAATTGTTAACAAGTGATAATTAAAGGATGGCTTGAAGAAATAAGTCGTTGCTGTCCAAGTATAAGAGAATATTTGAAATGCACACATGAACTTACTGTGGTAGATGGGTTGATTTGCAATGGCAGTAAGGTTGTAATTCCAAAGAGCCTCTGAAAAGAAATGCTACAGAAGATCCACGAGGGTTATTTAGGAATTAAGAAGTACAAACAACGAGCACAAGAGGTGCTATATTGGCCACAGATCAACCACAGCATCAATATTGTGGTAGGAAATTGCTTTTTTATGCTTGAAATACAAGCCATGCCAACAAGCAAAGCCACTGAGACCTCACTCAGTTCCACAAAGGCCTAACAAGAAGGTTGGCAATGATTTATTTACCTGGCAATCAGAGGCTTATTTAATAGTCACAGATTATTGTTCTCCGTATCTAGAAATGTTCACACTGCCAGTACTATCAGTAAAACAACAAGGAGTCCAGTGGCACCTTAAAGACGAAGAGATTTATTTGATCATGAGTTTTTGTGGTAAAAAGCCACTTTTTCAGATGCATGGAGTGAAAATTGCAGATGCAGGCATAAATATACTAACACATGAAGAGAACGAAGTTACCTTACAGGTGGAGAACCAGTATTGACAAGGCCAATTCAGTCCAGGGTGGATGTGGTCCACTCCCAATAACTGATGAGGAGGTGTCAATATCAAGACAGGGAAAATTGGTTTTGTAGTGAGCAACCACTCCCAGTCCCTAATCAAGCCCAAATTAATAGTGTTAAATTGGCAAATGAATTGTAGCTCTGCCATTGTACTCCTCGTTGTTTTTGTGGATACATTATAAGTACCCCTCTGATACTTATCCTAATAGTAGGTCAGTGATAGCTGGCATGAAGGAAATCTTCTCCAGACATGCAATTCCAGACAAAGTCTTTAATGGGATGCAATTTTCCAATGCAGATTTGGGACAATTTGCCCAATAGATTGGGATTTTTATCACAAAACATCTAGTCCAACTCAGCCCCAATAAAATGGACTTGTGGAAAGGTCTATGCAGCCAGTAAAGAAACTTATGAAAAATACTTTTGACAGTGAGTGTGATTTGATAAAGCTTTATTGGTTTACTGACGTGTACATGTGGAGAATGGCTTTTCTCCAGCTCAGCTTTAATGGGAAGAAGTATCAGATCTAATTTACCAATTACTGATAACCTGCTGAAATCTCATAACAATGAAACCATACAGAAGATGAAATAAAATCAGAAGTGGAAGCAGAAATAATATTTTGACAAAAGAGCCTGTTATCTCCTCTCTTAACCCAGGTGATAGGGCAGGGGTGGGCAAACCTTTTGGCCCAAAGGCCACATCTGTATGAGGAAATTGCATGAAAGGCTATGAATATAGGTCTGGAGCAGGGGACTGGGGTGCAGGGGGGAGTGCAGGGTGTGGGAGAGGGTGCGGTGTACAGGAAGGGTCTCAGGGCAAGGGGGTGGGGTTTGTGGCAGGGGGCTCAGGGCAGGGTGCTGAAGTGCAGGAGAGGATCATGGTGCAGGCTCGGGCCCAGCGCTGCTTACCTTGAGAGGTTCCGGGTTGGCAGCAGAGTGTAGCAGGGCTAAGGAAGGCTCCCTGCCTGCTCTGGCCCCACACCGTTCCCGGAAGCAGCCGGCCCATGTCCCTGAGGCCCCTGGGGGAGGGTGGGCAGAGGACTCAGTGCATTGCCCTCACTTGTGGGTACCTCCCCTGAAGCTCCCATTGGCTGCATTCACCCGTTCCTGGCCAATGGGAGCTACAGGGGGTGCCTGCAGGCGAGGGCAGCATGTAGAGCCCTCTGCCCCTCCCCATCCAGGGGCTGCAGTGCTGACCGCTTCTGGGAGCGGTGTGGGACCTGCAGTGCCATGGGGATGGCAATCCCCTGGTCCAGATCCAAAGCCCTGATTGGCCCGGTACGGTCCTCAGGCAGTAGTTTGCTCACCCTGTGATAGTGTTTGTCTAAGGAATCACACCTCCAATACTTGGGGGGAAAGGAGTACCGTTAAAGAACACCTGCACCCAACGTCTTATGTAGTCCATAGAGACCAGGTTGAAATATTTCAACATAGGGATCTACGAGTAATCCCAGAAAATTCCAATACACTGACTGCTGATGTGGACTCTGGCTTTTCCCATCTGACTGACCCTTTATCATCGATGTGCAAAGGAGAAACTGTCAAGTAACAAGAGAACAACTAATGTAAGGCTGACACTGAGAAGATCAGAATGGGAGATTAAACCTCCTGTTAGGTTTCAGAGTGGTAGCCGTGTTAGTCTGTAGCCACAGAAAGAACAAGGCGTACTTGTGGTACCTTAGAGACTAACACATTCCACAAGTACTCCTCTCTCTTTAAACCTCTTGAAAGACTCAGAGACTTGCTAACCTGCCTAGAGAAGGGGTATTTCAGGAAAGTGAATGGTAAAGAGACACCCTAGATTGATTTTCTGGTAACCTCTCCTCTCTAGGTAGTTGACATATTGAGTTTATGGAAATATACTAGATGCTTTAAGATTTAATATATGTGTTATTAGATAATTAACTGTATACATGGTGTATATCTATCTATATCTATCCTATATTATAAAAGACAAGCGAACAGTGTGTGAAGCTGTCATGCGCAGTAGAGATGGCCCGGACGAACGGCATGCTGGGGGTTGTAGTTCGGAGGCACAAAATGGCCGCTGCATGTGCCTGCCTGAGCGATCTAGAGCACCAAGGAGCAGTTATACATATAAAGTTAGCTGGGCTGTTGGGTGCATGACGAGGAGTTGAGGGGGGAGGGAGCTGAGCGGGGAGGAGGGGGCTGGGCGAGAGGGGGGGCCGTTGCAGGGGGGAGGGGGGCTGGGGGAGGGGGGGTCATTGCAGGGGGAGGGGGCTGGGCGAGGGGGGGGTCGTTGCAGGGGGGAGGGGAGCTGGGCGAGGGGGGGTCATTGCAGGGGGAGGGGGCTGGGAGGGGGGGGCACAAGCCCTTACGGTTGGCCCATGTACACGGCTTTTACACTAGTATATTTATATATCTATATCTATATAGATATAGATATATAGCGAGAGAGAGAGAAAGAGAGAGAGATATATATACACACACACACATGGAGTGAGATTTGGAAATGCTACCTCATAAGGGACTATTTGGGAATTTGCAGATGTGCCCTGGAGGCAGAGACTGGGGACACCACATAGCTGTGTGCAGCAGTTCATCAGAGATACTGTCCAGTTTGCTTTATTAAAGTTTTATCCCTTTCTCATTTCACTGGGTTGTTATTTAACTCCAAAATTGCTACACCACCGACTCTCCTTCGGCTAGTGAAGATGCTGTTGCTGTCTTCCTTCCCAGTCAAGAGTTCTATGCCTTGCCAGTGAGGTCCAGGTCAGGAGGTGAGGCTCCCAGACACACAGGCTTCCTGATGGAGATGGCTGCTGCCTCCATGTACCGCTTCCCCCATATCCTTACCCCTCATCTTTCCAGAAGCTGCCTTCTCCTGCATTTACTTGCCCCATACTCCAGTCTGCTGCTCTTCCTTCCTTGGTATACTCTAGAATGGGAAGGGGGTGAGCAAGAGTCTCTACCCCCCTTCTCTGTGCTCTGGGGTACAGAGGAGGGGACTCTTCTATGCTAGACCAAATAACTCCAAGCTACTTTCCAGCCTAAGTTATTTTTACACCCCCAATCCCCCACACTCTACCAGCTGGGAAATTGGGGTTACCCAAGCTGCCACCATCTGAGTAAATCTCCAAGGCCCTGGATAGGGGGTACCCGGACTCCCCCCAAACCCCCTGATTCTCTCCCTGAGAAAAAGGAACTCTCACGCTGTTTCACTCTTCCTGATAGCTCAAGGCAATATTGCTACAGCACTTTGGTCTCACACTCTCTGTGAGATTCCCAGCTTCAAGGCTTAGATCACCTTACTAGAATTACTAGACAGTTCTTAGAGATATAAAAAGTTTAATAAAGAAAAGAGCAAGCATACAATTAAGACACTACACAGGTATAGAATGTTCTAACCTCAATCTTCTTGCATAACCCAACTTCTCCCCCCCCCTTCTCCCCCTCTGCTAACTACACAGATAGAGACACCAAGGATCGAATGCAAGGTTATTATGCAGGATACAATCTTACTTACTATTTTAGCTAGTTATGAAGATATACAGGGAAGGGACGAGGTGGACAAAGGTTCTGAGTCAGTCTAAAGCCAAGACCAAACTGAACTCCACTTCCTGGTCTCTCTGTGTCTAGCTAGACTGCTCTGACGACACTGCACTCTCAGATAACATTAACTCCACACAGACAAGACAACCCTCCACACTTATGACAGGGTGCATGGTGGGTGTGGGAGGCAGAAAACCGGGGGATGGACTTTCATCTGTCCTGATATGAGCTTCACTGGCCAGGAACAGAGCTTTGGGAAGGAAGGTGAGTCACTTCCAGCTTTCCCCCTTCCCCGTGATTGGTGGAGCAGAGCCAACCACGATATCAAAGGGCAAAGTGATGCCCAAGGTGTCAGCCCTTTGTTCACACAGCTAGCAGGTGGGTGTGTGGGGAGGGAGTCAGCAGGTCTCTCTTTGCCCTGTGCAGAAGGGTCAGACGGTCTCTCAGCATATGGAACATTTCTAATCAGCCACTCTTCCCAAAGAAGTGTAAATTCCCCATTGAGGTGGGGATTTTAACACAGATTGGGGGTTTTTCCCATAGACGTGTACAGTTTCCCTATCAGCTGTAGAAACTGGGAGATCTGATACAGGCTTCCAGATCCTCCTAAAAGGCACAGATGTCAATTAATTCTGCCACCCCCAACCATTAACTCTGTGCCCCTCCATCTTGCATATCAATGTATTCTGTGCTTCCTTTGTGCTGCATCAGTTCATTCTACTGCTGTCCCCATAACCCCATAGCAATTCTAGCTGCTTCCTTCTCCAGTCTGCACATCTCTACTCCTCCTGCAGTTCTAAGGGTTCTTTTTTGCCCGCCACCCCCAGACCTGGAAGGGGAGCCACTCTGGGGGTTCTTCCACTCTGCATGATTGGAGGTGGTGGCAATGGCTGGTGAAGTGAAAGGGTGTGCAGAGATGCAAGGCATACATTTGAAGACATGAGGCTAAGTACTAGAATGGGAAAAATTAGTCTGCTAAACCTTTTTTTCCCTTTTTTTTCTTTTTTTTTTTACAACAAATAGGTGATTCAGCAACACCAAAACACTTCACAACTTTGCATTGGTTTCACCAAATTGTTCATTTAGAAAAAAAAACACTTTCACCCACACCCCCAAAATCTTTTGATGCAAAAGGCCTGATTAATAATAATAAAAATCTGGAAATCAAAACAAAAGTTGTAGGTATATTTAGAAAGTCATATTAAAGAAGGCAAGCTGCTGACTGTATCTAGGTAAAGTTTGTAGACTAAAGTTTGTAAACTGTTAATTGACTCTGCACTGCTGACTGTATCTATATAAATATGTTATAAACTGCTAATTAACTCTAGGCCCAAGGCGTTACTTTGTAACAAGGCTATACCTTATAACTGAGATTGACACTTTGTAATAAGAAACCCTTAATTGAGCCTGTGGTCAAAACAATAGTTTGCAAATGCTACATTATGTAACTGTACATAGAGACTCCCACCCTCTGTAGTTTTATGAAAAACAGGGAGCCTCAAATAGATTAGTAACACCCTCAAAGTTAAGGACACAATAAGATAAATGTAATGAAGTTAAAGAAGACAAGTGAATGAGTGCTTGGTTTAAATGATGAATGAATGGTTAGGGAGTTGCCAGCCTAAGAACTGAAGAATCCAGCATCCTGGGCTGAAGAAGGTGTCAAGTGGAAACAATCAGGGAAACACACACTCCTACCCCCAAGGGCAAACTGGAATCCACCTGAACATCTCAAAGGAGGAGAGAACTGACAAGGCACCTGACAGCCATCATGGAGTCATCATGACAAACAGCATGACAAAGCGACTCCAATGGACTGGTATAGGAACAAAATCCTATAAAAATAGACTCTAAAGACTGGGAACTTGGAGTCTCATTCTGCCAACAACCTCCAGGAGCATCAGATGCGCATCTGACCCAGACTCCGCTCCACTCGTATACAGGCTACCTGGCCAGTACTCTGTCACGAGCAAGTTCTTAGGCTGGTAACTATAACATCTGCGCAGAACTTGTATGAATGATTGTATGAATGGGTATAGGAATACATAGAGGAATAATAGTAATATAAAATTGTGGGTTTTTTCTATCTTTTTATTATATTTACAACTAGCATAAGTGCCCGGCGCTGCTCGGGTCAGTCGGAGGTGGGGAGGTGGCAGACAGCTGACACCCCCTGACCAACCCCAACACCCACCCCTAACCCCTCACCCACCCCGATACCTTCCCACCCCCCCAAGCAAACCCAACACCCCCACCTCACCCCCCGACCAAACCCGACACCCCCACCTCACTTACCGTCCCACCAAACCCAACTCAGATCCGTCGCAGGCGGGGAGGGGGCCCAGAGCCGAGGGATTCCGGGGACCTTCGCAGGTGTGGGGCGGCACAGAGCTGATGGATTCTGGGGTTCCGTTTGGAGGGGGGAGGGGCAGAGAACTGAGGGATCTCCGGGGTTCCGTTGGAGGAGGGAGGGGCAGTGAGCTGAGGGATCTCCGGGGTTCCGTTGGAGGAGGGAGGGGCAGTGAGCTGAGGGATCTCCGGGGTTCCGTTGGAGGAGGGAGGGGCAGTGAGCTGAGGGATCTCCGGGGTTCCGTTGGAGGAGGGAGGGGCAGTGAGCTGAGGGATCTCCGGGGTTCCGTTGGGAGGGGGAGGGGCAGTGAGCTGAGGGATCTCCGGGGTTCCGTTGGAGGAGGGAGGGGCAGTGAGCTGAGGGATCTCCAGGGTTCCGTTGGAGGAGGGAGGGGCAGTGAGCTGAGGGATCTCCGGGGTTCCGTTGGGAGGGGGAGGGGCAGTGAGCTGAGGGATCTCCGGGGTTCCGTTGGGAGGGGGGAGGGGCAGTGAGCTGAGTGATCTCCGGGGTTCCGTTGGGAGGGGGGAGGGGCAGTGAGCTGAGTGATCTCCGGGGTTCCGTTGGAGGGGGGAGGGGCAGTGAGCTGAGTGATCTCCGGGGTTCCGTTGGGAGGGGGGAGGGGCAGAGAACTGAGGGATCTCCGGGGTTCCGTTGGAGGAGGGAGGGGTGAGCTGAGCGAGTGAGGTGTCTGTTGGAGGGGGGTATTAAGACATCATCACCACCTAACCGCCCAGCCGATGTGATTGGACCTGAAAGACTTTCACCCCTGGGGGGCGTCAGAGGTGAGATCCGAAAATTTTTCAACCCTTACCAGCATCTAGACCCCAAGACCCCTCACTGTACCAAATTTCAAGTCTCTGGCTCAAACGGTGCGGGAGGACTTCGCAGTCATACGTACATACATACGTACATACATACATACATACATACATACATACATACACCACTTGACTTTTATATATATAGATAAATGTGGCATTTTTTCTTTATCCCTCATATAAGATCCCGTTAGTCTTGTTTTTATAGTATAACAAAGTGGCTTCTTTAAGTCCAAAGCAACATTTGTTTGACCCCAATCTTCTTGATTCCTTGAAAGTTTTCCATTTTGATCTGACCCCAAATTATTTTAAAAAATAGTTGAAACAAGAATCATTATTTATTCACTCAGTCCCACTGAATATTGCAATAGCACTCCAGGTTTTTCATTAAACAAAAAGACGAGAGAGAGAGAGAGAGAGAGAGAGAGAGAGGTATCATCATTTCAGGGTGACCTGTTGCACTCCCTTGCCAAGAGGTTTGGTGTTACAGGTGAACCCTTCTTGATTTTTCCCTCACCCAAGGTTTCAACAACTGTAAACAGACCATTAGATGCTAGAGCATGTCCCCACAGAAAAGACAACACAGAACATAAAGAAAACTGTCATCTCAACATCTCAGCTGGGTAACTATGTCATTCATGGCTATCTGTCCCCCACTTGAATCTTGTACTCACCTTTACCTTGGCTCTTCCCCAGGGGTTCTATCACTTTGAGTAAGGAGTAAGATCCTTTTCCAGAATCAAGGATCTGGGAAGGCCCCTCCACCGTGACTTCTCCAGGGTCAGCAGGTAATCCTTATCAGGCCAGCTTTCTGGTCAGTGTTCAGTAGACCCCTGGCTGAAATCAGACCATCTTGGATACCTCCTGACTACAGCCACTTGTCTAGAAGGCTCCCTTCTTTAGGAGCACCTTTTTCAGGCTCCCCATTCCAGTGAGAGCTCACCCACCAGGGAGTTCCCTGCTCAGCACTCCTGTGGGAACTATGCACCCCATCCCACCCCAGACACATCCTGTCTTCCTTTAGAATTCCCTCTAACTGAGTTTGAGTAACCTTTATTAGAGTCAGGTGCTCATTTACTAATCAGCCACTGGAGCAGTCAGTTATCCCCACGGGGTCTTCATAAGGCCGTCATGGGCAGATTGAGCCCTAACTCCCTAAAAAGGGCAGCTGCCCTGTGACAAAGAGTCTATTTTGTAGGATGGGGGGAGGGGAGGTGGGGGTGAATCTGTCCCTTAGCAAATGCAGCTACACTGATTGGCTGGTGTGAAAATCAGAGTCCAGAAACCCCAATGAGAGAACAGTGTGTTTGAACTCCCCAAAAGAATAAGCAATTGAATTGACAACTGGTTGTCTATATGTTATTGTGTATAAAAATATGACAAGTAAGGTATTTTTATAAAAACTTGTAATATTTTAAACTTAATCATTATGAGATATGTATGCAGACTGTGGTTATGAATCTATGGGTCTGTGTTCACATGATTTGTGCTGCAACCTTCAGCTCCACCTCGCAAATGGGAGGTAGTGGGGGGGGGGGGAGGAAGGGGCTGCCTCCCCACTAGCCAAAACTAAATTAAAGTACCTACCCAATTGTCCAGTCAAGATAAGACAATGATGGACAATTACAGTTAATGGGAAAGCACTGAAACAATCTGAGACTGAAAAGAAAATCAATGTTTTGGAAAACTAATAGAGAAGGACATTTCCTCTATCATGAATCAATCACCATAGTCTGAGAGATAGAAAATAAACAAAACCTGCAAACCCTTAAAAGAGAAGGGCTTTGAAGTGAAGAACATCCAGAAACTGAGGGCTGGCAACTAGTTGGAGTGCTGTTCTTGAAACACTGGATCCCCTCTAGGACAAAGGGCATGGCGGGAAACCATTCAGAGGCAATTGGTGACTTACATTAGAAACGAGAATTTGTGTAATATAAAAGTGTGAAGCCTGAAATTGTGTCCGTATGTATTCTGTGTAACATGCATGTGTTTGCTTTCCCTTGCTATTTCCTCTTGGAAACTGTTTTTTCTGTTAAATAAACTGTTTGATTACTTTTACCCCAAGCAGGGTTGTGGTGTGTAAACTGTATGGAGCAGTGGAACTACAGGCTCAGTGGCTGCCAAAACATTTCTGATAATCCATTGACTTCAGTTACAGCATTAAAAAAACAATAGGGGATTTGAGGTAGGTGTATCCTCCATATAGACAAGGATCCATCCATACAGAAACAATTGCAGAGTAGATCCAAACATCTATATAGACTTAGATTCTTATTTTCAACCCAGACAGTGAAATCTAACCATAAAGAGAACTAATAACTTCAAACTTTTGCATTATTTTATAACTGCAAGAAAGGGAACCTGCAGATGGGAGGAGGGGATGAAGAACAAAGAAAACAAAGAATATATGAATTAAACCTTAGTTCTTGGTCCATCATTGTAATTGTGACTACAAAAAGCCCATGCCTACAATCTAAGATCCTTAAAGCCATACTTCTCCACTTTTGTACATATAATTGCTGGTCATTCAGCAACATCACTATGTGGAAGAGACTTTTTTTAAAATTTCCTCAATCAGGCTGTTTTCCCAAACGTGCTCACAGCTATTTAGGAGCCCTTTTCTCATAATGGGTAGCTTCTACAAAGCTGTGAATGCTTTGAATATACAAATTGCACATGCCAGTACCAATAATGTCATCACAGATATGGAAATTTAAGATCTATCCAGGAGTTCTGTGTTTTACAGATGATGTAGTTTAGCCAGCTGATTAAAAATAACCCCTAAGGATGCCAGCTAATTACTTGAGGCCAGATACTGCCAACATCACTCGTGCTCAAAATACCTTATTCTTTAAGTAGTCCCTTTGAAATCACAATTGCAATGAAGATTTTGCACTTTAAGCCCCCAATCCTGCAAACAGTTAGGCACATGGAAAACTTTATTCATGTGAGTAAAGTTACTTAAATCTTTGTAGGATAAGGTTTTACATTACAAATCAAAGGCCTCACACTGCAAATACATATGCTGACATAGATAATTACTCTCCTATACATATAAAACTGTATATGAGAATGTATTTGCACTTGTCTATGCTGGCTAGTGAAAGGCAAAGCATTTGTCATTCACAGGAGTTAAACACACACACACACACACACGCATCCTGAAAGACAAAAAAGTTTTGTCAATGACAAGCGCTGTTGTGAATAGTGTTTTTCTTGCAGGAACACGCTCTCCTGCTGACAAACAGTGGCTAGACTGTGCACCTTTTAGTGGCACTATTAACGATAATAGAATACCTGTTTAAATTTATTATAAATATTTTGGATGCTTTTGTACATTTTCAAATATATTGATTTCAATTATAACAAAAATACAAAGTGCACAGTGGTCACTTTATATTATTTGTATTAGAAATATTTGCCTTGTAAAAAAGAAACAAAAGAAATAGTATTTTTCAATTCACCTCATATAAGTACTATTGTGCAATCTCTTTGTTGTAAAAGTGTAACTTACAAATGAAGAATTTTTATTTTATTTATATAAACAAACCCATGTAAAACGTCAGAGCCTACAAGTGAACTCAGTCCTACTTCTTGTTCAGTCAGTCATTATGACAAACACATTCGTTTATATTTATGGGAGATAATGCTCTCCACTTCTCATTTATAATGTCACTTTCATGTGAGAACAGGTTCTGACATAAGTTTTCCATGAAAACGTTTTTATTGTGTCTTTAATTTATTTATTAAGATGGATTCTCAGATATTTATATATATTTTTTATTTAAGAACTGAACATGGCACAGTTGCAGCTGGCATTGCAAGGTATTTACATGCCAGATATGCTTAACCTTTGTATGCCCCTTCATGCTTCAACTTACAGTCTCTAAAGTTTTACATTATTTTGTTTTTGAATGCAGTTATGTAAAAAAAAAATGCATTTGTATGTTGCTCTTTTGAAATAAGGAGATTTCACTATGGTACTTGTATGAGGTAATTTGAAAAGTACTGTTCTTTCATGTACATTTTTAGAGGGGAAATATTTGTAATAAAAATAATAATATAAACGGAGACCTATATACTTTATATTCTGTGTTGTAATAGAAATCAATATATTTGAAAATGTAGAAAAACAACCAAAAATACTTAATATATTTAAATTGGTATTCAATTATTGTTTACCAGTGTGATTAAAATAGTGATTAATCACTATTTTTTAATCTCTGAATTAACTGCAATTTTTAATAATTTGACAACCCTAGTTTTTACAATAACATTTAAATATTTTTTAATGTTTGTTTTCTGACATTGACTTCCAAACAGAAGAGTGAAACTGAGTATACACAAAGCGCTGTCAAGTGCATCAAGTAAATAAACTCACAACAGAAAGCAAAATGTTTCCTATCTCAGGGTTTTATACAGATGCCCATCACTATAGTGCCAGTGCCTTCTGTGTATGTGCTTCCAACGTCTTTCAGTCAGGAATAATAATAAACATAGCCAATATGTTGTCTATAGTCAGAAGCATAATACTGAAGTTGATGGTGTTCTTTTAAGTGTCCCAAACACCTTTTCAATATTTTTATTCTTAGACTTGAGTATTGTTCCCTCTAATTCTCAAACTTATTTGACCTTTATGATTCCAGTAAATTATATGGATAACTTAACTCCATTAAGGCAGATTGTATTTTGTAATTCGGAGTGCGGTGGTTATAGAAATAGAATACCAATGCCTATGAAAGATTCTATTAAGAGCTGTGGATATCGTTAATAATGCAATTTCTCAGATTATGATGTTTCTGCTGTTGTGCATCTTCCATCTTAAATTCCTGTTGCAATTCTATAAATGTATCTGGAAATCACAGTATATATCTCCTTTTACTGTAATTTCTACCCTCATTCTATTCCCCCTAATAGAGTGTTTCCCCATCTATCTGATTTCTCCATTACCCCAGACAAATGACTGCTGTGTTGCTATGACTGCTGCCATGGTGGTTGTTTACTCAACAAATGAGCTTTACTTCAGACTGTTTTATTATATTTCATGATCGAGTTGCTCAATTTCCCTAAGAAAGTAACTAACCTGGCAAAGAGTAATCATTCTCACTTTCAGATTTTGCTATGGATAACCAAATTAGTTGTTGCATATCAGAGTTAAAGAGATTACTCCACTGTACCAAGCTGCTGGCAACATAATAAACATATTTAAATTTGAGAATCCAGGTTCTCCATTAAATTTATGGGCTTGTAAAAATCTTAAAGTTTAATCCTGGCTTTATTTTCCCAAATTATTCTGTTAATTACTCCCTAGATATGCTGTATCTAGCTCTCTGACAACATTAGAAGGAGTCACAAACTTGTCCCTGATCCTTTCAAGAGAAGAGCAGTTGGTCTCATGCCACATGGAACTCACTGGCCATAGCCTCTTTTATTCCCCATCGGTATACCTACCCAGAACAAAAGTAGGATGAAATTGGAGCTGGGAAGCCTCTCTGTGTGGGTTTACTCTCTTGGCTGACAGCAGAGTGCCAGTGCTGTGTTCCTGATGTTACTGGATCTAACATTCCTGTGCAAATGGGCTCAGGATTCTACCCCATAACTTACTTCATTTGAAATCCAAGTCACAGCCCCACTATTGCCAGGATGATTATTCATATCCTATATATATTTACCCTGTGCTGCTGCCAGTCAGCAGTAGAAGGGACTGTGGCTCAGGAGAATGGCTCTCACAGGATCAGAGTACTGCTGCCAAATGTACATAAAACTGCCTTGATATACAACCTAGCTGATAGTGAGTCCTGTGTACCTGCTGCTCTTAACGGAAAAATTCCCATCAAGGGTTTTTTGTAGTGCATAGAAATGCAGTAAAAGACATTACATAAACTTTTAAAAGATTCCTAGTTATTATTCATCTTGTAGAGCAGTATCTGTGATTCTGCAGCTCTGATTTAGAACAATCCAACAGGATGTGTGATGCGGTGATGATCTACAGATGATCTCTCCGCATTAAGGGAGAACGCTGACAGTTATACAACGTGTGCAATGAAACTTTGACATAAAACCAAGGTGAGCTGAAGGGGAGGGAGATTGATGAGCAGGAAGCCGAATGCAGATGAAAAAGAAGACTGGAAAGGTAGTGAAAGAAGTGTGTAGGGGCAGAAGGTAGGAGCTGGGGTAATAGGGCAAACAAAGGAAAGGGTGGAAGATGTGGCAGCAAGTGATATATAGGAAAATGGGAAGCAAATAGAAGCAGAAGAGAGAGAGCGTTCAGGAGATCCAGGAAAGGGACTCATAGATTGGATGGTAGGAACTGAGGATTTGAGGGTTGTGGTTACTGGAAGGCACAGACAAGCCAGATGTTTCCACTGCAGCTTCTAGATCGTGCAGGGGGAGTTTGGGAAGTTTGCTACTAGCTGGAAGGAAATGATGGCTTTCCAGCTAGTAAGTGGATGAATGAGGGAGTCCTGAGGGAGAGGAGAAGCAGATCAGTATCATATACCAGATTAATAGGCACCATATAAGAATCTAGATGAATGGATGAGGCTAATCTGAGAGTTATTATTCATACACCTTGAAAAAAATCAAAGAACAGTTACAAACTATTGGCTATCAGGGTGCTAGCATTCCATTGAAGTAGCTTGTTGAACTAGAGAGGTTAAGATATGAACCATAGTAGGTTTCCTTCAGAGTAAACAGATTACCTTTCAACTATACACATGGTTTGGAGGAGATGGACAGCTGCCAAACCTGGAAACGGGATATGGAAGCGACCCCCAAGTTCGAATCTCATACCTGAAACACTAACAATTGCAATTGACTTAATTTGTAGTCTAATCTTCCTCAGTTTAATTACAAGGGAAATTTGCATGAAAAGAGAAACCTTGTTTCAGCAGAGCCCATCTGCTTCTGCTGCTTATTCCCCACCTGAAATCATAATCCTCTCTGTGAATACTAATCATTTCACATTTAGGTGGGAGAATAAGCAGCCAAATTTTCAAAACTTTTAGGAATTTGAGTTCTTAATTTAACCCTTCTTAGCAGTTTTCAATAGCACTAGTAGTTTCCTGATGTAAGATAGAGGATGTTCAGTGACAGAATGAAATACTGAGCTAAAGGAGCAACAAAAAAAAGTTAGACTGAACATCCAGTTAATTCATTTCAGGTAATACGTAGCTGGCACAATTCTCCTCTAAGTCACATTGGTCTGAATCCTCCTTAGTAACTCCATAGAAGTCACGGATTTATACCAGTGCAAATGTGGACTAGGTCCACTAAGGCCAAGATAGTTACTCTGATTATTCAATTTCCTGAGTGTGGAATGTGTCCACAGTCTGCTTTTTCCTCCCGTCCCACAGGCATGGGAAATACTAGGCATTCAAGTGTAAAACTACTCCATAAGTTCTGATCCAGCACCATGAAAGTCAATAAAAATTTTCTTGCTGGTATCAATGGTGCAAGATCAAGAACTAATTACCCAAGAAGGCTGGAGCAAAGAACAGTAAGCCCACAATTTTAAGCAGGACTAGTCATAAGAATATATCTTTATGTTCAAATGCTTCATTTTGCTTTAATTGCTCACGTTTCCTGGCAGGCATGCCAAGATCTGATGCACTTTGGAATATGTCAGTCACATCCTATAAGATGTGACATAACAGAGCCTTACTGATGGAATCTGATGTGACATATCCCAGCCTCACTCTCATGAAAAATTTGGACAAGTTTATTAAAAAGAATATGTGTGCAGTAGTTATCAAACATAAAGTGGTCTCTCTTTTTCACTGCCTTTGAATAATAATAAAAGGAGCCCTGCTCATTCAAACTGTCTTAATATGGGCATTCCTTTTACAGGAAGAGTTAAAGGTAATTTTCTGGTCATCTGTGATAATAAAATTAAGATTATTTCATCCATAGTTTAGCTGGAGAGAATCTCCATGTTGAACGTACAACATCAGCTGAAATAATGGGATCATTTTGTGCTCTGTGCATGAACTATATCAACAATCTATTTGGAGACAGATGGCTTGTGAGGAGGAAGTTTACATTTAAAAAAGGTGAATGTGCAGTTGAAACTAGAATGTGAACAAAGAAATGACCTAATTCAACTGGCTCGTATAACTATTTGGACCCATAGTTGCACAGTGCTCTAATTTTTGTACTTGTTGTTCAGTGTTTTTCTAACTGCTTCCAAGGCTTCTTGCAAGGAAGGAGCGTTCTCAGCACCTAAAAGGAATTGGATTCAAAATATTGCTTCTGTTTGCTGGGGAGAAGGCTGGAAAAAAAAAACTTTATGCAAATATTTTGAAGGGAGAATGAACAGATGTCAAAAGTATTGAAGGTATCAGAGGGGTTGACTCCATGGGTGCTCAGCACCCAGGAGCCAGACCTTGAGTGTGAAATGTGGTGAGTTTATTGCTGCTAATAACTTCTGCCCTTGGGCATGGAATTTGTTCATAAATTGGGGGGGAGGTATGGGGGGGATGATGATTAAGATAATAGAAGACTTGCCAGGAAATTAAATTAAGGATCATTAGATGATCCAGAAAGCATTGTCAGACACCCCACTTAAAAGATGGGAAACAAAGGGTAGGGATAAATGGTTCATTTTCAGAGTGGAGAGAGGTAAATAGTGGTGTCTTCTAGGGGTCTATACTGGGATTAGTACTGTTTGACATATTCATAAATTATCTGCAAAAAGGGGTAAACAGTGAAATGTCAAAGTTTGCAGATGATACAAAGTTACTCAAGAGAGTTAAGTTCAAAGCAGACTGGGAAGAGTTAAAGAGATCTCACAAAACGGAGTAATTTGGCAATAAAATGGCAGATGAAATTCAGTGTTAAATGCAAAGTAATGCATGTGGCAAAATATAATCCCAACTATACATACAAAATAATGGTGCCTAAATTAGCTGTTACCCATCAAGAAAGAGATCTTGCAGTTATTTGCAATATTTGGAAGAACTGTTTCCAGAGTACTTCAAATTTATAAGAATCCTTCTCTGTGCCTATATCACCCTGATCTCATTCTACAGCTTCAAAAGACTTATAAGGTGTTTCCAGTCATCAATGGGACAGAGGTAACTGAATAATGTAGGTGTCCTTAACATGTATCAAGACAATATTAGGTAACTGGATGTAAATAAGTTTCCTGACAGTTTCATCTAGAAAGCTACAGTGAGACTGTGACAGGGTGCTAAGAGGAGAACTGCTTAGCAAACCCCCTGTCACCCCAGCTACACTGAAAGAAGGTAAGTTGGAGCTGGGGAGGCCACCTGGTCCTGACTGTCAAAGCAGGAACAGCTGCTCCCTCCGTAGGCTGGGGCTGGTTAACAGCTTCAGTGGAAGGAAGCCGGGGGTGGGGGTGGGGGGGTGGATGGGATGGACGGGGTGGACTGTTCAAACAGCCAGTATTTTTCATTCTGATATCACACAGTTACCACAATTCTTGCTGTTCCAATAAATGAAGCCAGCTCAGGGTGCAGGTGTTTGGGTGATAGGAAGGATGATCAAGTCAAGCCATTGGACTGGGACTCAGTAGATCTGTGTCCAGTGGTAGGCTCTAGCCCAAGGTAACAAAGGAAGTATGTGGCAGTCACAGAATCACTTGGTGTGTCAATTTCACATGGGTCAATGGAATAATATTTCTTTTTTCCAATAGTTGTCAGTCATGTATTTAGATTGTAAACTTTTGGGGGAAGTGCTTTTATGTACATCACTTAGCACAATAGAGCCTCAAGACACTACTGTAATATACCCAATGAATAATAGTCATTAACATACATACCGAAAAGTGTTTTTTATTTTTAGTTTAGTCCGTGAAAACAAAGTTATTGTTTGTGGCTAATTCTCTTTGTAGTACTTTAACCAACTATACAACCAGCACCATATACTTATGTCTGTTTTACGGAAGAAATGAAGCATAAAGATGGACTAATATAGGTATTTCATTCTTCAATCTAAATTCGTGCAATTTACTGTTAAGAGGACCAATTCTATCAAAGTTGCAATGTTTCCATTTAAGAATGAGCCAAAACACATAGAATCATAGAATATAAGGGTTGGAAGGGACCTCAGGAGATCATCTAGTCCAACCCCCTGCTCAAAGCAGGACAGATCCCCAACTAAATCATCCAAGCCAGGGCTTTGTCAAGCCTGACCTTAAAAACCTGGTACACTTGTTCTCCAACTTAAATATAAATATGCACACAAGATTAACAAAGAAGCAACCGAAATAAAAAAAATAGGAAAGGAAGGAAAAATGGCATTACTACATTAGCAGAAAAGTCAAACTTTTTCAAGTAAAAGAACCAAGAAAGAGCACCTGGAACGAGAAGGAATATTCAGAAAAAGATCACTGAATCATCATGATTTATTTATAAAGTTTGTGTGCATGTACATTTGTGATAGTCCTGTATTACTGTAGACTAGTCAATATACCAGCAAGTAAGCAGGAAAGACAAGAGACTATGAATATAGCCCCAAAATAGCACTTTTCAGCAGCAGTAGGCTGCTGTTACCTGCTTGCTCTTTCCTGTATCAAGTGTTTAGGGCATTGGGGAAAATTCTAGGGTTGATTTTAGAGAATTACAGAGAATTTCTGGAAAGATTCCAATAGTTAACATATTCACAGAACATCATAAAGCTGACAGAGAAGAAATCAAAGGATGCTGCAGTGCTACATAAAGTAAGACTTTGTTATTTCAAACAAACCTTATGGAGAAATGAAGCATCTTTTTAAGAATTCTCTCTATAAGACTTTCCATTAAGCCATTCCTTCTTTTCAGAATGCAAAGCAAAGCTGCTGTGAAGAACAATTCTTTTCCAAACATCCGGGTACACAATAAATACATGAAAAATAATAGTAGAGTAACTATCTAGTATTATAATGTGCTGTGTGAGTCTGGCTGTGGGAGATGGAGAATCCAAGAAACCCCGAACATGTGAGATAAAGGAAACGGAGAGAGATGAGACAAAGAATCCATCTGTCATAATGAGCTCCCCCAAGAGAATGTTCACCAGGCTAACCCTTCAATCCCACATGTTCTTAGGGAGGATGGGTCTCGACAGAATTCAGTCATCATCTCAAGGTCTGGAGTTCAAGGGGTATTCTCCGGGTGCAACTCTATCTAGCATCTTTTCCTCACACATGGAACTACACAGTCTGTCTACCTAGATTATGGCCATTCCAGGAGCAATTACTTACTTCTGGATTACTGTTTCACCCTTTAGAGACTATGTGATTGTTAAAGTGACACAGCACAAGACATACAGAGATCTATGGGGAAAAAAAACATCTGCACACAAAATCCTCCCTCCAATGTCCTTATACTTCCCAGAGACCTTTGGGAATTGTTCAGTCCTTTAAGAGTCTAGGACCTTCCTCCTTTTCCTGCCCAATATTGCCATCTGTCCTCATTGGTGAGAAAGAGCCCCTGTAAAGGACAGACCTAGTCTTTTTATGTAGTTCCAGCTCCTTCAATCAGGTGACCCACCTTCAACAATTTCAAATCCCTGGTCAGATGATTTATTGCTTTGTTACAAGCAAACCTATGAAAAACTTGTTCCCATGGGCTGCAGCCATCTCACTGTTCTAGGATGCTTCCATTTGAATGGAAGACCATGCAGATTAATGACTCTTGAATCCTCACCATTATTAATCCTCTGCTAGTGGACACACAGAGTCTCTTACAACTTCTAGATATCTCAATCCAATATGGAGGTTAAAAAGTGAAGACAGATCAATTTACAATCAAAATGATGTTCACAAAACAAAATGGAGTTTGGAGGCTGATACTGACATATACAAACATACATTAATCTGTCACACCCTCACACAAAAAATTTGCACATACTTAACCTGCCCCTTGTGTTTGAAAACAGAGCTCCCACCTTGACAGTACTTGGCATTGCAACATAAACATTGCTCAGTTCCCACACACATACTCCCATGTGGAAAACTAGAGAATTGGTCCGCTTCTTGTGTTCACTTGTTCAGATCAATTAAATGTCTTCTGCAAGTGCTGTAGGTGGAATTAATGGCAAATATGCCAAGCTTGGAGGAGGACAGTGTATTGTTCTTTTTAATGAATGACAGCAAATTATTAGTTCTAGTTCTGTGTTTGTAAAATTATCTTAACTCATGTCTATAATAATTTTTCCAGTGTATGAAACTTTATTCTCTTTCTTGATTATGTGAGCTAATGTATGGTATAAAGCTATCAGAAGAGGTGAGAAAATGTGGTTTAAGAGAAAAAACAAAAGATTAGGGGAGTGCACTGCTTAAGAAAGTGCAAACTTGGTAGAATTAAGCAATTTATTTTCATTTAATCTGACTTAAGACATGTTTTGATTAACTGACTTCAGTTCAACAAAGCACACTAGTATGAAAAATAATAATATATCATAATTATATCTGGTTTTTCTAAAGTGTAACTAAGGTAGTCATTTTCTCTCTCTGTAATTGAAGATGTTTTGTTGTTTTTAGTTATGCTGATGCACCCTGTACATCAGAGAAATTATATTGTAGTACAAATTACGCATTCCTACTAAATCATTTTGTCTATAAAAATACCACCATAATGATGTGAAAAAAATGATATTATTGCAGCATTAGGGTAAAGGCACATAAGCCAGAAAACTGAGACTAAAGAAGGAAGTAGATTTACTGTTTTCAAGACTGAAAGGAACCATTTGTGATCATCTGTCTGAATACTGCATACAATAGGACTTCCCTGAATTAATTTCTGTTTCAGATCCAATAGCTGTAGTTGAACTACAGCACATCTTTTAAAAAACACATCCAATATTGAATTTTAAAGTTCCAGTGATGGAGAATCCACCATAGCCTTTGGTAAATTGTTCCAGTGATTAATTCTGCTTACTGTTAAAAGTCTTCACTTTATCTGCTCCAGTCTAAATTTGTATAGCTTCAGTTTCCAGTCATTCCAGTCATTGGATCTTGATTGAATACAATCACACAATGGTATTCACAGACCAAATTGGACTTCACAATTTGATTAGTAGATTTAATTTATGTTCATAAATGAGTAACTCCAATTCCTCTTGTTTATGTGCATATGAACAAAATGCTTGGTGCACAGACAGAGAAATGGGAGGGGAAAAATCAGCAGAATTGAGTGCAACAGAGTAGAAAGTTAGATGGGAAATACATTTTGTTGTCAAGGACAGGTTTCAAAAGATGGAAAGTTGAAAACAAAATGTAGCCTCTCCACTCTGCCAAGTCAAGCTGAACATTTCACATGGTTGTTTTGATGAAGGCCTGCTACAGCCAAATAAATGAGAAGACCTAGGCCTACAATATATAAATAAATAGATTTTTGTCATTGTCCAATTTATCATGTCGTCTGTCAATTGCTGGGGATCCACACCAAGGTCTTTTGAAAACTATCATTTGATCTTTGGCTTGCTATCTGGGCTATTGTTTTTTATTGTCTAGGTGGAGCCATGGTCTGGTGACAGACATCTAAGAATGTTTCTTGAACCATAATATACAGAACACACATTTACAACATATATTAACATATGAATTATACTCTTAAGAATATTCTCTCTAAGAAAGATGATTGCTGAAAAATATACATTGTATATGTACATTTATACACTGTAGGAGCAGAAAACATTGGGTCCTTTCTGAGGTGGGCTTCAGGCAAATGTTTTAAGAACAAAACTGCTGCCGAATGTTCTTAGAATTGCTATGTCAATATTAGGCAGGAATCCCCTGCATATACTTTTGTTAAAGTGGAGAAGACATTACACTTGATATTTCTAGGATCCCTGGAGGAAAATTGTCATCTAGTTATCCCTTTTGTTAACTATAAAACATTAAAACATTTGTCATTTTTCAGTTAGAAGAACAATTTTTTTGTAAACTGAGCATCAAACTTTATCAAGAGAAGAATGCACCATATATGCATCCAAAAATTGACTACACAGACATTGTGAAGTATTCTCCTAATATTTATTTTCCCAATCAGGCAAGAAACCTTTTGCCAACAGATAGCCAGATTTAGATTAGACATGGGCAGAAACCATATTTTTGTTTCACAGGAAATGTCCTGAGGTTTTTATTCTTTAATCTATTCCCAAATGGGACAAAAGTAAATAGTTTACTGAAAAAATAATGTGTTTTTGGAGGGGCGGGGGAAGGAGGGAGTTCCAGGTCAATTAGAAACATTTTGTTCTGATTTTGAATTTTTTATTTTATATTATATAATATTTAAAACACTGAAATGAAAAGTCATTTCAAAAAGAGTGAACCTTCTATTCTGTAAAAGCCAAAATGGAATATTTTGATCCCACAATATGCTTCCTTTCTATCCAATTTTGCTTTTGAAATGAACTTTTGTCAAATAGACATGTTTCTGCGAAATGTTTGGCTTTCAATAAATTGCAGCTTTTCCCATGGGAAAAAAATGCCATGAGAAAATTGCAGACCAACTCTGATTCTGATACCTTACTTGAGATGAGGAGCACCTTATGCCATAAACAACTCCTCTGAAGTCAATAATCAGACTCTTTTTGAACTAGTGATGGATAAGCATATCAGAATTTCACCCAAAGTGAGTGGGGTAATGGAACACTTTGAAGGCAGACCCAGAGTGATACTGAATCAGTACCTACCCAGCGTTTCCTCCCATCTCAGACATGCTTCTGAAAAAGATTAATGACCAGTTTTTCAAAGGTCCATAAGCACCTTTACATGTCCCTGGCTTCCATGCATGCAAATCCTGATTTGCATGGGCATAGGGGAAATGCCTACCCAAGTCAAGGTTTAGCACATAATTGGGGGAGGACAAATCTACGTATGTACTTCAGTATATACATTATAATCTTACACTTGCAGTCATTTTCCATTGGGCTGCCTGTCCTATTCCCTCTTACATTGGCATTTCCAAAATTAGCATTTCCCTCTTGTAGCAAGGGTTGCCGTTTCTGAAAGTATGTATACTTTGTGGCAGAGGTAATGAGATTATTAATTCTATAATCCAGATACCTCAAACCCAGATGACTTCAACAGAGTTACGACAATTTAAACAAGGTGTGGATCTAGCCCAACACAGTTTTCTGTATTTTGTGGAGTTAGGTATATTTATTAATGTAAAGATCATATGTGTGTATGTAAGTAATGCAATATAAACTAATGCAAGGGTCTTTGTGCCTCTGACTGTTACAAGTGAGGTATTATTATCTCACCCGTATGCTATAAACAAACACTACATCAAACCTGAATCCTCCCTTCACTATGATTGATAAGACTACTTTTTGTTGAACATCTGCAGGAAAGCAGCTACTTCCACTGAACTCCTGTGTTCAATGCACATAAATGTTGGGATAAACTCATTGAATTCTACAATACACTGTTCTACATAGAGGTAGCATTCTCATGCGGATGCACAGAAAACGTATGCAACTACTCACACTTCCAAATGAGAATATAAGAGGAAGAAAGTGCCCATTGGATCTGCAGTTATGTGATTTTATTGGGTTTGTAAGCAGGCGGGCACTCACCCGGTGGTGCCTCCCACTGGTTGTTTGGGGAATTAGCATTCTTCAGCCCCTGGAGCGCCCTCTGCCGGGTGATGTCCGCGTCTTCTCTGGGCAGGTAGGCTCACACCGGCAGCCCGTCCTTACACAGTCTAGAAGGTTGCTGCCTCTAGTCTTTAGGCTAGGTTGGCTCTCGCCTGCGCCTCTCAGCTCAGGTCGATAACAAAGATATATAGTCTCTGTAGGTTGGCCCTGGCCTGGGCTTCTCAGCTCAGGCGGCCAGTAAATAGGTACCATCTCTATAGGCTGGCTCTGGCCTGGGCTTCTCAGCTCAGACGGCCAGTAAGTATACACAGTCTTTATAGGCTGGCTCTAGCCTGGGCTTCTCAACTCAGGCAGCCAGTAAATATACACAGTCTCTATAGGCTGGCTCTAGCCTGGGCTTCCCAGATCAGGCAGCCAGTAAATATACACAGTCTTTATAGGCTGGCTCTGGCCTGGGCTTCTCAGCTCAGGCGGCCAGTAAATATACACAGTCTTTATAGGCTGGCTCTAGCCTGGGCTTCTCAGCTCAGGCAGCCAGTGAAGACAGTCTACTTACAGTCTCTGTCATATATCAGGGTTCCACGCCCTCAGGGGTCCAGTCCATCCCCTGCTCTTCAGGGTAGGTGGCAGCCGGGACTCCCGGCCAGTCGTCCACTGCCGCGGGGGATTCAGCCGCCGGTCCCTCTGGCTCACCGTCGGCTCCTGTGGGGTATGTGGCCGCTGGGGTTCCAGGCCAGATGTTAGCTGCCGCGGGAGGCACGGCCGCCAGGGCTTCCGGGCCGTCGTCTTCGGCCACAGGATATGTGGCCCCTGGTATGCCCGGCCAGTCCCTCTCCGCCGCGGGGTCGGGGTCTCCGCCTCGATCCGCGTCCCTGCTGGCTTGCCGCCAGTCGGGCCGTCTCCCCTGCTGCTGCGCCGGGTCGACCCCATCTTGGTAGCCGGCCCTGCCTCTTGTATTTCCGGGTCCCAGCTGGTACTTCCGGGTTGGGGGGGCGGGGCCTCCTCGGCTCTGCCCGCCATGTTGGTTCTCTGGCTGGTTTGCCCTCCCCCTCGGAGGGGGCCCACCCGGGACCACTACAGGGTTCTATTCCCAAATACACTGGGTGACCTTCAGTTAATCAAGTAATAGGTGTACATCTCAGTTTCCCCATCTGCCTAAAAAGGATAATAATAGATATCATAGGGGCACTGGACTATGGAACTTCAAATTAATTAATAATGGGTTAAATCAATCCCTGGATATAATTCCACTGAGTGAAGTTGTATTTGGAATGAATTTGATCCTGTGGACCCAATTCGACAATACACTTAAGGATATGTTTAATTTTAAGCAAAAGTTTAAACCTCAATGACATTTAATCAGGCACTTTGCTAGATAGACATGTGGTAAAGCACATGCGTAAGTGCTTTGCTAACCTGGGGACTATTTGAGAACATGTTAATTGCTCTTCCTGTTGCTTTCAAATATTTTTTGGTAAATGAATGCTCCATAATCAGTTAAATAAGGTACTACCATTATAAGTTTAAAGATAATCTTTACTTAGTGAAAATGAAAACTGTATATATATCATTCAAGATTACCAAAAACTTCTAAAAGAATGCTGTCAATTTCTTTCTTAATATTTTTTCCTCTCTTGCTGCTTGCCATAGTTCTCCCCCAAAAGAATGAT
Source organism: Sternotherus odoratus (assembly GCA_032164245.1). Taxonomy (NCBI): domain Eukaryota; kingdom Metazoa; phylum Chordata; order Testudines; family Kinosternidae; genus Sternotherus; species Sternotherus odoratus. The sequence continues at coordinate 62,308,720 of JAVMKO010000003.1, forward strand.
CATCATAAAACTATCAATGGAGAATTTCTTCAGCGACTACACACTTCTCACACACTGAGAAAAAGTGTTTGTAAGTAGAGTAGGGTGAATAGCTGATTTTTGAACTCAGATCTGCACCTTCCTCGTGAATATCCTAATTGCCAGGCTGTAGGATAGTATGTGGCTCTCAATCTCTCCTGTTGAAGCTGTTCAACTTTGTAGCAATATCTAAATATTCATTGGGGTATAAAGGGTATGGGGGGAGGGGGCTACTGCCTGGTGATTAAGGCACCCACCTGGGTGGTAGGAGATATGGTTTCAAATCCCTGTTCAGATTCAAAGCACATTTGAATCCACATTCCTCATGTGAGTGCCTAAACAATAGGTTACAGAGACATTCTCCCTCTCCCTCTTTGGCCCAGGAATATTAAAATATTTCTACAAAGCAGCATAGCTTCAACAGGAGAAACTGAGAGCCACCCACATCCCAAATGTCCTAACTTCTGGGCTAAAGGTTATAAAAGTGGATGGATGAACGGATGGACACTCACACACACAAAGAATTGACTGTGAAAACTTTCCCCCAGACAAAACTGCTGTGCCAAATTCATAACTAGTTTTGGGTTGGCCCAAACTGCATTTTTTTTTAAAAAATACTCATCTTTAAAAAATCCATCCAACTCTATGTGTAAGAGTGGTGATACCTGCCATAATACTCTTTAAAAGAGGGGTTCTGCCATATGTTTGGAAGTATGCTGTCCTTTCCATTACTGTGCATACACTAGAACTGCTATAAATAGGTTGCACTGATAAATGTCATCATCACACTCCCGCCTATCCACAGTCACTTTTCATCTAAACTCAGCCCTAAATCTTGTTTTGTTTTTTTCCTCCTAATTTCTTTTAAACATGGTCTCACCATTTTCCCTCTACTGCTCTGTAGTTTCAAGTGTTTTTATTTTTGTTTGCTCACTTATCGTCTTTCCTCGTTCTTTTCTGGTTTTACAGTTCAAGGCAAATCTGCCCAGCCCTACAATTTCCTTCAATCTTTCTGTTCTGCTTTCTCAGCTCTCCCATTTTTATCGTCATTGACATTGCTCCATCTGCTTCCGAGCCAGATATGGAGACCTCTACAAAGCAACTGCACAAATTCTTCCACTGAGTGGTTAGTTCAACTGTCTACCTAGGAAAGCAACTGATCTCTGAGAAGAAGAATGAAGCAGACTGCTACAGTGAAGAGTAATGAGTCTCTGAGTCAAGGAGGGTTAATAAAAAAAAAGTCAAATTGAGCCGACTGGCACTTTTCTACTCAGATTCATTAAACTGATCTGGCCAAAGTCCACCTAATCTCTGGCCTGATCTTGTGTCCAACCTTATCCTGCACTAAACGACTGGATGTGTCAATGAACTGGAAGTCCCTAAATAGGTTCTTTGCACCATGTGTCAGGTGTTCTTTAATCATTCCACTTATCTGAAGAAACTGTCTCTCTAATCTAATTTTCTGTTACTTAAGCTTTTAGTCATCTTTACGAACGAAAATAAAAGGCAAAGCCTCACACACACTGAAAAGCATACACATTTTAATCCACAAAGCTTTACAGAAATCATCTGAACTATATATGGCAGAATCTCAAGGTGACAATAATCAAGTTCAGCATATGCCAATATTTTATAGTACTTATGAATTGAGCTCCTGTTGTTTTGGTGATAGGCAGGCTTTCTCAGTGCCTGAAGCTTAAAGCTTCATGTGGAATGAAAAATGCATGAACCTGCTCCTTGAGAGTTCTGTCTTGTGCTCATCCATATTTTCTTATAATGAAAGTCTGAAACTCATATAGACAGTTTATTGCCCAAAGATGAAGACATTTTTTGAAAATACACAGGAGTTCTAAGTGGCACACAAATATTACACAAACACAAACACATTGAGAGAACACATCCCATTGGCCAGGATAGATTTTAGAATTTTGCAGGACAATTCAGCTAAAATTAAATTACTTATCACTTCATGTTACATCTTAGTGGTGTTAACATGTCTGCTCAATTTCCTAAGAATAGTTTTGTGTTAACTTTAGTTTTAATTTATTGGAAATCACTTTGTAAGATCTATGAGACTAGTTCAAATGGGAATTAATTAAAGGAAGTCCTCTAGGTTGCATTAAAAGGAGGGCAGACTGAATGATCACAATGGTCCCTAGTGGCCTTATAATCTATGACCTATGCAGTTACTGACTGAATAAACCTAATATCTCAATTGAGTTTTTCCTATAATCACAGTGAGTGGAAAACTCCACGCACCTGGGGAAAGGTTTTCCACATTTCCTTAATTTTAATTTAGTACTTATCACTAGGAGCTGGCTTGCTGAAATCACTTATGCATGTGGGACTCTGTGTTTAGAAACTAATAGGTAGCTTATATAATAATCTAAATAGAACTTTCTGAATTCAATATAAAGTTAGACTGAAAATAAAAATGATTGGTCATATCCGAGTAAAGTATTAGAGCAGCTTCAAAGCACAGCTGTTCGGAGGTTTGAAGTGAACACTTCATCTTCACTGGAGAGAGAGCAAGGCAGAGAGGCAGAGAGAGGGGATATGGGCTTTTCCTATAATTTTGATATCTTATTATTTTGCAAAATGTGACTTTGGAATTGGGAGTCAGGGATCAGAAAACATAGGAATTGACATGCATCATAGATCAGAGCAGTCATCCAAATAGTTTTATATCCTGTCAAAGGCCAGAACCAGCTGTTTCAGAGGAAGTTGGAGAAGAAACAAATAAACCAGTAGTCTCCCACCCTCAGGGTGAGTTCTTCCTATTCTCCAATAGTTTGAGACTGGTTTATGCCCTGAAGCATGAGGATGCATATTCCTTCCAAAACATTTAAAAAAAATATTTATAACAATTATAGGTATTCTTGTTATATAGATATTCAAATGTACAATCCTTTTTAAATCATTTTAGGATTAGTTTTTGAAGGTATTTGGGTGCATAGTAGGATTTTCAAAAGCTTAACTCCTATTGAAATTAATGGGAGTTAAGTGCCAATCTACATTTTTAGGTTCCTAAATACCTTTAATAATATGCCTCTGAGACTTATCTTCACTCATCTTAGGTGGCTCATCCCAACACTATTCATTCAAGCCCACAAAGGGCCACAGATATATCTTAATTTTTTCATACAGCACCTATTAGTCACTGTAACTCTGTGACAACATATCACTGAGACTAACACTTTGTTATGTACTACTTCAAAAATTCAATTTGCAGTCCTGCTGAAAAGGTCAGATCCAATAGAACAAGTTTCTGTGGACTAGGCACTGTCCTGAGAAAGAGATCCCAAGGTGAAGTGTTTTTTAACAAACACATCAGGAAAGACCTGACAGAGGGTCTTCTGGTTTGGATGGAGCCTTCCAGAGACCAGGTAGGCCAGAGTGAAGGGGTCTCAGGCTATATGTAAGCCAGACCATGTGATGGAGTAATGTTGGCTCATTTTCTATCTTTCCCAATGTCCTTGCTCAGCATTATCAAGCATTACTCAGCACAGGAGAAAGGAGGATGGGGATTTCAGGAGACTAGTTATGAACCCAGACCTGACACAATCTACAGAAGCTCCTTGGCTACTCTAAAAGTAAACATGCCACTAGCTGCACCAGTAGATAATTGGCTTAGTAGAACTGTATTAAACCTTCCCCTTGCTTCTTCCCCCCAGATCCTCCCCCCCACCACCACACATAAACATACTTCTCCAGGGCCTTCTATGCTGAGGGGGTACAAAATCACACTTGTGCCAGACAGGAGCTCCCCTGCACCAGAGCGATTTTTATTTATTTTTGATATTTGAGGCCAGATTATGGTTTTAGTGGCCTAAAGGGGCTGTAACACACAAGAGTATTTGGCCTTCTAATTGTCCTGAGGATACTTGTATTTTTCCTTTTATGATCAATTTTCCATAGTGCTAATGGCATTTTTATAATACATTTTGTGTTCCCATTTCTTCAATCCTATATTTTTGGCTTGTGCTGGTCCAAACCCAACCTTCTGTCAGTTGTCCAACATTACATTTTGGTGGCTGATATGTACACTGCTATAAAGTAAGTGTCTCCATAGTTGGGTTTGAAGGTACAAGGCCAAAGTGAACTGGGTGATGTGTGAATGACAACTTAAACACCTGTACAATCCCCCTCAAGAAAAACCTGGGCATCTTGCATCACCACAGAGAATCTTTGTATATTTAGAGAGAAATAGGAAAATACAGCATAGTGCATGGCATAGTCTCAAAATGAGAATACAAATATTAACTACTATTTATTGTCCATGCTACACCCAAGAAGAACTATAACTGTAACTATAAAGAAAATGCCACATTTGATGGGAAAAGAAGATATGTTATGCCTTTTTAACAAATTGTAGTTATATGAAATGGTTCAGGGGTTTGGAAGACAGATTAGTGGGAATAGTGCATGTGGCAAATGCAATTTGTCACACCATGCTGACATTTATCACTTTAGACTTATAGAATCATAGGAATGGGTGGGACCTCAAGAAGTCTTCTAGTCAAGTTCCTTTGCACTCAAGGCAGGACTAAGTATCATCACCTGGATATACTGCAGTCATTATTTAGTAAAGCTATGCATCTAGACAAGGAATATTGTGGTGGATTATTAATCTCATAGTAAGTATTAGTAAAATCTGGGCCAGATTAAGTTATTATGGGAGGGAAGCAGATTGTAGAAAAAAGTAATGTTAAGTGAGTGTTGGCCAAAATATTTATGTACATTTTTATTAAAATTTGTTGGAATGCTATCTGGTCTGTAATATTGGTGGTTTTATTGGTGTCCAACCTTCAAATGATGTATAATGTTCTTTTCTGAACCATTTCCATTCTTTCCATATCCTTTTAAAAAATGTGGAAACCAGAACTGGACACAATATTCCAGTACTGGTCTCATCAAGGACATAGAAGAAAAATCACCTGCCTACTCCAACTAACTCTACCGTTTATTCTTCGAAGAATCACATTAGACATATTCCCCACAGGGTTGCACTAGGAGCTCATGTTCAGATGTTGGTGTGCTATGACATCTAAATCTTTTTTAGAGTCGGTGCCTTCCAGGATATAGTCCCCCATTCTCTAGGTAGAATCTGAGGTCTCTAGGCCTCCCATACTCTCTCCAGGACCTTTCTTCATTCTTCTCAAAGTGACCCTACATTATATCAATATTCCATCCCAACACTCCCTTTAAAGACTTCATTTTATATCAAGTAATCATCATATTACTTTGGTATGTCCCAGAATAGACTAAACATGCTCTGGGCTATCTGTCAGCTGTGCCCTTTTGTGCCACAACAATAGCACTGCACATTCTTCATGGGAGATATGGCTCTCAGATACAAGCCCTCACTCATCCTGGTGAGTATTCATTCACAAGAATAATACTGTTGATTTTAATGGGATTACTCACATGGAATAATTTTTCACCAAGATAAGTAGTCCCAGTTGTGGAGCCCTACGTGGGAAGAAGGATTTATATAAATTTCACTTTGCAGTACTACAGTTAAGGAAGCATAGCATACCATCAGGGGAGTTCAGAGGTTAGACTGAAATTTCATTTGTTCAGACAATAAGCAGTGTGTATCCATATGGTGATGTAAGGCTGTATAAAAGCACTGTATATTCAACTAGCTCCTTCCATTTCTTAGCACTCAGTTGTCCAGTACATGTCAGCAGGACTATGAATCACTTTAATTCAGTCTATGAACAGTTTGGGGAAGCCCTGAAACCTTTAAATACAATCACATAGTTTAATGCTCATCAAATTACTACAGACCACTCACAGTAAGTGAGAGCACCAATAACGTGCTGAGGTAAAATCTGTACCTTGTCATCCCCTTTGGAGTCTGATTTAGCAAATGAGAAAGCTTGCAGTATAACTGTTCTGGCATCTGTTGTGCTTACGGAACATACCACGAGAGCAAAAAACCTGAAGCATAAAAGACAGCTGAACGTTGACTTCAGGCACTAACAATTACCGGAAAGAGATTTTTTAAAAGTGGTTATTTTAAGTGCTTATAGCAGGGTTCAGAGCATGATCAAGGTGCTTGGACAGAAAGTGAACTGCAAATACTGCTCAAAACCATATCGGCTTCAAACATTTTCCTAAGGCCTCACTGGGACAGAGAAATTGCTCTCCCTGCACAGTGACCAAACTGAAAGGTTGCTCCTAAATACTGGTTACCAAGGATGCAGCACTCAGCACTACTTCTCAGCTACCAAAAGGCCTATCTTAATGTCACTGTAATTAGTTTCTGCTGGGCCAGAATCTCACAAAAGGAAGATTAACTCCAATCTAAGTGTCAGCCCTGGTTAAGGATGTTGCCAGTCACAGTACAGTAATTCACAAAGATGCAACACTGCTTGGTAGGATCTGCAACAAAATTAAACAAAGCCAACAGAGGCGCTAATTCATTGAAAATCACGAAGGGTTGCCTTCAGCGTGTACTCTGATCATTTTACACACAGTGGCTTCTGAAAACCAAGTTTGTATGTCATGTAATTATTGGCATTAAATATTCTAACGAACAGCCTTTGTGATGTGTTCCAGCATGGGAGGAATAGCTCACATTATATCAGAGATCCTAGCAACACTTTAGAGGGATTATTTTACATAAATCTATTGATATCCAGAGGGAGTAAGTGATATTAGTCCCACATACTCAGACAGCAAAAGTGCTCCCTACTTAATTAGAACATTGGAATTGTTGGACAGAATGATCCAAATTCATCCTTGGCAAAACCTTTCACTTCAATGCAATGACAGAAGGGGTAAATTCTGCTGATTATTTTATTTTTATTAGAAGGGTATATATTTATTTTCATGTATATATTGAAATTATTTTAAGCACCATTCCTAATGATTAATGAACTATGTTATAAGTGATATGTGGATTCATAAAGATTTACATTTTAGTTGAGAATTCAAAGAATCATTTTGTCTTTGCCACAAATAGAAGACCTTACTCCTTAAACAAAATTGTGACTGGAAAATAAGCGGATGAAATTCCAATGCAGTCAATGGAGTGACTTTTCTAGAACTGACAAAGAGTCCTGTGGCACCTTAAAGATTAACTCACTAAAGTACTGAAGCCTAAGCTTTCATGGGCTAATACCCACTTCGTCAGATGCATTAGCCCACGAAAGCTTAGGCTTCAATACTTTAGTAAGTTAGTCTTTAAGGTGCCACAGGACTCTTTGTCACTTCTGCAATTCCATACCAACACAGCTACCTCTCTGATTCTTTTCTAGAACTGGCTGATATATCTAATATGTATAAAAGAAAATGATGTAGCTCTGTTTTGGCCAAGAGATCTCTTGAATGGGTAGAATAAATTCCTAGCCACTAATTTCTGTTTTGTCTCAATATTTTTTATTTTTTTTTTGCCACTGAGCATAGAGGTTATCAAGAAACAGGTTTGGGGATTAGATCCAATGAAGGAAAATTATACCAATTGTACCAAAAGTATATGGAACATTTTTCTTAAACTGTTTGATATATACAAGCCAAAGGGGTTGTTATTAATTTTTGCTGATATATTTCATTCATCATTTAGTACAAACTATGAAACAAGCAACATTGTGGTGGGAACAAAGACCTTGAGTGGCTTGCTAATTACAAAAACAGCTTCTCCTCCCTCCGAGTTCACACCTTCAATTCAGCTGCTAGAAGAATATCTCACCCTCCCTGATTTGAGATAACAAGCTGGTTCAGCCTGATTGGACTAACATTGTTACCTCCTACCTGATTCCTGACTATTTATCTATACCTGCCTCTGGACACTTCCACTGCTTGCATCCGACGAAGTGGGTATTAGCCCATGAAAGCTTATGCTTCAAAACTTTATAGTTAGTCTTTAAGGTGCCACAGGACTCTTTGTTACCATTGTGGTGGGTTATTCATCTCAAGTACGTAATAGTGAAATCTGGGCCAGATTAATTTATTATGGGAGGGAACCAGATTGTAGAAGGAATTTATGTTAAGCAGAGGTTACTAGAACCATTTACATACATTTTAGTGAAATGTGTTGGAACGCCATCTGGTCCAGGCCACTGGGAGTTTTACAGGTCTGTAAAGACCTCCTAAACTTCACATGCAGTTATCTCTTTTACAAACAACAACCACTCCCCCCTCCAAAAACAGACCCCCTACTTCTTCCAGAAGAACAAGGATCTCTTTCTCTCTTGTTTAGAATTTAATTGATTTAACGTGAGGTTGAGAAATGGATCTGGAGGGGAGTAAGTTTTTAATCATATTGCAAAAACATAGTAGTAGTTAGTTGCAGGTCTGTTGTGGGTTGACTATCTTCCAGTTCTACTTCAGGGTTATATTAAGCCTTGAAAGGTGGGGACAAGAAGTTTGCAATTCACATAATGGAGGATGGAGGAGCCGTGACGGGACTGAAAGGGAGCACAAAGAGCTAGAAAGAGGATCTTGGCCGAATGGAGGGAGGCAGTGCAAGAGTCACGGGGGTCATAGCGGAGGAGGTTGTAGTAATGAAGGACAGAGATGGTAAAGGCCTCAACAAGAGTTTTTGATGTCTACAGGGAGGAGATGCAGAATGACGGATAAGTGACCGAAGAGAACAAGGTTTTAAAATGGATACATTCCTTTATTGACACAAATTTATCATTGTTTATTGAGTTATAACAGAATCTCAAAAGAGTACCAGGATTTTAAGCCTCTACAGCTGGGGGGAAGGTGGAGGGTCATTGTTTATAAAAAAATGTCCTTTATTTTGATATTTTCAGTGGTTTGTTTCAATGACTGTATATTCTTTACCTATCAAATATATATGCAGTTTTGAGATATGATACATTCTAAGACAATATTTTTTATTAATTATTGTTTTTTTAAAAAAAAAACTATGTACCTTAGGAACATTTTTCACCCCATTGGATTTTGTTCAGGTGCTAAATTGACAACACTGGAAATCAAATGTATTTGCACTCCAGAAGGTCTGAACTGCACAACCAAATAAGCAATTAAGCCCTTCATGTCAGCTAGTGACAAAGTATACTTATCCCTCCATCCAAAGATTCTGAAGTGTTTTTTTTCTGTTTGTTTGTTTGTTTTGTTTTCAAACAGGATCTGGATGTTAGAGAACAATGAATTATTTGTAAGTGCCCTAGAACAAAATTACCCTGAATGTTTTGTTTCCCCTATTATTAATGTAAATAAGTAAAGCTCTTTAAAAAGAAAACAAAGTAAAACACAAATGAGAGACCTTTCCCTGAGATTAATGAATTATTTCCATTCAAGGACAAGTGTTAGAATTCTATCAGCTCCCAATTTTATATAAAGTGACTTCCATTTAAATTACTTTGATCCTTTACTAAATAATTCAACCAAGAGTGGGTACTATATCACCCTATTCTATGATATGACGCTATGTCCTTACACTGGGAAAACAACAAATTTCATTAAGCTGTATTTCATGCTAAAGGAGCTTTGAATATTGAAATTAAAGTGATAAATGTCTGTTTAGAAACACAGAAATTAAAGGCGGATGGATGTTCAGCAGAGGTGCAAGGATGCCTGTGCACCCGGGCCCTTTAAATTGCCACCAGAGCCCCACTGCGGGACCCTGAGGTAGCAGTGGCGGGGCTCGGGCAGCAATTTAAAGGGCCTGGGACTCCAGATGCTGCTAACACCTCAGGTACTTTAAATCGCTGCCAGAGCCCCGCCGCCGATACCCCAAGGCTCCAGCAGTGGGTCTCTGGTGGCAATTTAAAGGGCCCAGGGTGGTAGCGGTAGGTGGAGCCCTGAGCCCTTTAAATAGCTACCCGAGCCTTGCTGCTGGAGCCCCAGGGGAACTTGGTGGCAGCTGGGACCCCCGGGACTCCACTGGCAATTTAAAGGAACCAGAGCTCCACTGTGGTAGTGGCAGCTGGAGTCCCGCGGCCTTTAAATCGCCCCCAAGCCCCAGGGCTCCCAGACACCTCTGAAGCTGGTAGCTCTGGGGGTGATTTAAAGGGCCCGGGGCTCCCAGCTGCTGCTACCACAGCCTGAGCCCTGGGCCCTTTACATTCTAATTTAAAGGTCCTGGGAATTTAAAGGCTGCACCTCTTCCAGTTGAGGGCCCCCTCCCCCTCCTTAGGAGTCCAGAGTACTGGTACATCCTTTAAGATACTTTCACTCCTGATGTTCAGACAATCTGTGCTTTGGTATGGCATCTATACTCCATTGTGTTGAAGTCTAACTGTCATATTATGTGCGTTTTAAAATGCAATAAATAAAGAGTTTCCAGAACTCAGATTTATAAAGAGTTCCAAAGATTTTCTTCAGTCTTGCTTGTAAATGAAGTTTACCAAAGAAGGGCTCTTGCAGCCAATATTTTAACCCATTGAAAGAAGTCTATTTCTTTATTATTTCCTCTTTTCCACAAGGAGGATCTGACTAGAACATATACCTCAATGTACTTTCTTCTAATAATATAAGGAAATGCACAGCTTGTCATAGCTGGTCACAATCCATCCCTTATAGGTGGATTCCCACAATGGCCACATCCAAAGTCCATTGAAATCAGTGGAAGTCTTTCCGTTAATTTCAGTGAACTGTTTTTCAGGCTGTAATTGAGGAGATGCAACTGTACTCTTCTCTCTGCTTGGGAAAAGAGGGTTGGCTTACTCCCTATTGACTTCTGGATGATTTTTGTGCACCGCATTACAGGGAGATGTTAATGAATTTATATGTGGGAAGAATAAAGCACAGACTTGAACTCATTTTCTTTCCCTCCCCCTCACTATCTTGCAATATGTACTGAAACTATTTACTGTGTTAAATATGGAAGAATATAAAACAATGTAAGTCAACAGCGGTACACAAAACTGGCATCCTTTAGCTCTAGGATGGAAACTTTAATTACGGAGACTATGATCCACTAAACCTATCTGAGTATATCCCAAATGCAAACACAAGATAAAATGTGCTCAATCAGATTTCAATGAGGGCATTGTTAGACATTTATTTAACACTCCCTAATTTTCCAGCAATTGTTTGTTTCCAAATGATAAAAGCTCTGTATTCTACAGCTCACACCTTGTTATGCATGAACCTTGAAAGGTCAGAATTCAGAACCCAATAAACAACCAGAAGTTCTGATGTTTCTCCAAAGCTTACATAAAGCCATTCAGGACCCTCAGCAGCCTTAGGTATTTCTTCCTTCACACAACCCCCCTTCCAAAAAACTCCTTGACTGCCCTCTTAAGGAAGCGTAGTCTAGAAGGAGGTAGTCTCCTCTATCTTTGGGGTGAAATCCTGGCTCCATTGAAGTCAATGGTAAGATTTCAGTAAATCCAGGATTTAACTCTGGACCTTCTTATCAAGGAGAGGAGCAGACACCTCTATCCCATACTCTTGTCTCTTCTTCACATACAGGCCATTCTGAGCAGGTTAATCCACAAGAAAGTTGCATCCGATGAAGTGGGCTATGGCCCTCGAAAACTTATGCTGAAATAAACTGGTTAGTCTCTAAGGTGCCACAAGTCTTCCTCATCTTATAAGCTAGACACAGATATCTACTAAGGTCGAATTAACATCTTCACACTAGGTATTTTGTTAAATCACACATTTTACAGAGGGAACATGTTTCAGTGTTATTTCACTACAACAGGCAGCTGAAAAGACAGCTAAACACAGCAAAAAGTAACATAACTGAGACAAAGGAAACTAAAGTCTATTCATTTCATTTGAAAATGTGTGTCAGTCCTTGGGCTGGAGATGCAATCTGAGAGGATTGTGCTCCAGACCCATATCCTGGCTTAGGTGGAGGCATTGCAATTCATCTACCTGATCTTATCTGTGGTACTTACTATGGTGATGGGAGCTATATATCTGACCACCCCATAACGTCCAGCGTATTTAGCCTCACAATATCCCTGTGGGGTCTTTTGAAGAGAATTGCCTTGCTCAAGAGTCTGAGGCCAGGTCTACACTGGGGGAAAGGGGATGTCGATCTAAGGTATGCAACTTTAGCTAATCAAATAGCGTAGCTGAAGTTGACATATCTTAAGTTGACTTACCTGGACGTCCTCATGTGGTGAATCAACCACTGCCACTCACCTGTCGACTCCGCTTCTGCTTCAAATGGTAGTGGGATTCCGGAGTCGATGGGGAGGCACTCGGGAATCGATTTATTGCATCTACACTAGATGCGATAAATCGATCCCCAATAGACTGATCACTACCCTCCGTACCCTGAGAAATAGCAAAGGTGGAAGGAAAGGGTACAGCATCATGTAAACCTGTAAAGCTGGGGTAGGCAACCTGCGGCACGCAAGATGATTTTCAGTGGCACTCCCACTGCCCGGGTCCTGGCCACCAGTCTGGGGAGCTCTGCATTTTAATTTAATTTTAAATGAAGCTTCTAAACATTTTAAAAAACTTATTTACTTTATATATATACAACAATAGTTTAGCTTTATATATTATATAGAAAGAGACCACCTTAAAATGTTAAAATACATTACTGTCATGTAAAACCTTAAATTACAGTGAATAAATGAAGACTTGGCACACCACTTCTGAAATGTTGCTGATCTCTGCTGTAAAACATGTATGTAACCTGTAAAGAACAAATTGGAATCCTCAGACATCTGAAATCTCATCAATGACTTTCCCCCCCTTAGCAGACATCATCCTTGTATTGAGGGATAGCTGATGACCCCGGTGAGGTAGGGAAGTATTATCCTCATATTACATATGGGGAACTGAGGCGCAGAGTTAATAAAGCCACATCTGTAATTCAGGCATTACAGCAGCACAGCTACAGATCTAGCTATGCCACTGTAGCACTTGAAATGTAAACACTTCCTACTGGAACAAAGGGGTTTTTAACATCATTGTAAGCAATCCACTTTCTCTAGGGAGAAGCGAGGTTGGTGGAACCATTCTTCAGTCAACCGAGCTGCATCTACACAAGGAGTTTGGGCAGCATAGCTATGGCACTGACGCCCAAGTGCTGTAGTTATATCTACCTAACTTTTAAGTGTAGATAAGGCCCAGGTGACTTGCCATCCGTCACATAAAAAGGCATAACTTAAACAGTTGCCAAAAAAAAGCTGAAAACAATCAGGTAAATATAAACATTTTTTTGACAAAAATGTCAGCCTGTTGTCAATGATATCCAAGTCCTGAATACTGTCATTTCAATAATGCAATAAAATGTAATAAAACACTGATACTTTACATATTTACTGAAGTAATGCCTGTTAGCATACTTACATTTTTCCAAAGTAAATTATACTTTGTTTTGTATACAAACAAAGCAGTGTACTATAAAAATGTAAATAGTGTGTGTGTGTGTGTGTGTGTGTGTGTGCGTGTCTGTGTGTGCGCGCTTGCGCTCAGCTAAAATACCTCCTATTTCTGTTGTGGCAAATTACTCCCACGATATTGATGGGTCCTGCACTTTCTCTTCTTGTGGGGGGAATTCAGGGAGCCTTTTTCTTGCCTCTGAACAGGGTATTAACTGTCCCACAAGTATCCTAGAGGGGAGAAGGGGAGAGGGAGGGACCCGGGCCCGCCCTCTACTCCGGGTCCCAGCACAGGGGCCCTGAGGATAGCGGTAAACCACTGGGATTAGCTACTCCTTCCTCTGGACTACTTCCCTCTCCCACTCTTCAGCTTGTGGGGGGCTTCCTGCCCTCTCTCTACACAAGCCAGGTGTTCCTTTACTTAAGGTCTGGGTCTTTCTTAGCTCACCACAGCACTTCTTCAAACTCTCTCTGCTCCAACTTCTCCAAACTGTTCTCTGCTCCAACGCCTCCAAACTGCTCTCTGCTCCAACGCCTCCAAACTGCTCTCTGCTCCAACGCTTCCAAACTGCTCTCTGCTCCAAACACCCACACCTGTCTGCCTGAGGCAGGGGTTTTTATTAAGGCCTTAATTGACAGCAGGTGCTCCTAATTAACCTGCTGCCTGCTTCCCTAATCTACAGGGAGCCACGCCCTAATGAACCTGGAGCTGATATATCTCCCCTCAAACACTCTGCCACAGCTCCCTGACCTTCCTCTATCACACTGTGTACTTCTTCTTTCAGGAAAATGATGTGCCATCTGTATTCAAGGAACCTTTCATGATGCTATGAATCTTGCAACAGAAAAATCGAGATGATTACTTTTGATTGGAACTGTCAACGTTTTTACAGGAGCATTAGAATTTGTAATTCCCCCCTCCCTTTTAACTTGGTAGGCAATGATTTCCCCCCCCCCCATCTCTTTAAAGTACTTATTGACAATATTTATATATTAACAAAATCTCACATTTCTCCCCACAGATCTTGTAAATGATGGGTTCACAAGAGTGACACCATGTTTGAAGTCACACTTCATAGCATTTGATTCATCTCTTTCTGCAGTCCTTAGTCTTGATGCATGCAGATGCTTTTCTCCCTTACAGAAAATCTGCTGTGAGCTGTCATATATGCTTCCAATTAATACATATCTGTTATAGTCCAATGGCTCTAACAAACGCAGAACTCCAAATATTTCTTCAACTTCCCCTAACCAGGTGTTGTCATGGTATCTGATCTGGCAGGCAAAAATGATATGGTCTCTTCTTGACAAGTGTGTTGACAAGCATTACTGCCTTGTGCTAATAGTTGTAATAAATATAACCCTATACTTATAACTCTGTGTAAAGCTAATGAAAACATATTGTCCCTTTACTTAATGTCTGCATATAACTACAAGAAGAATTTATTATAATCCCATTAGCAATTTTATAGTTCTATCCACAAGTGGCCATGTGCAGACTGCATTTTTAAACATCTATAACCAATCTGAAACATCAGATCACTTGATTTGTTTTCTTTAATGGCACACAGTAAATGAATAAGGGAAACCCACAAGAAGTAGTAAAATATCATCCTAAGGGGGAAATTTGTATAGAAGTAAATTTATTAAAATAAAATGGCTTATATATTAGGTTAACATGGACATGTTAAATAAAGACTCGATTAAAAAAAATCTTACCACAGACTATTGTTAAATGACCATGATTTGTAAGCCCATAAATTATATCAAATGATACTTTAATGAAATAATGTGAACTAACTTAAATTAGTTACTTTACATGAAAAGCAGTTGAATTAGTTATCTAGCTAAAGATTAACCTATACATATTTATCTGAAATAATGTTTTGAATGAAGCTTGCAGTTTCATTTCAGTTCATGCCATACCAAACCTTCAAGCTAGCTCATATATAATACAGAAAAGGCAATTTTTCATTGCCCTGAAATTTTCTCAAGGCATAAGGTTTTCCACCTACTTCCTCTCCCCCACTGCACCCGAACAAGTGCCAGTCTAACTATGGACACCAACACTAATTAGGGTTCCCACTTTTGCTGAAAGACACGTGATACAGGAATGAAAGGCAAAAGCAAGTAGGTAAAACATACTCAGACAGTTGAAAACAGCAATGTGGTGCTCACTAGTCTGCTTCTCCAATGTATTGGAACCATTTACGTAACAAGTAATATTAAAGTAAGTGATTCCAAAAGAAGCCCAATAGTGAAAGATCCAAAGTTAGCTTAAGAGGTCAAATAAGGATTCCCCTTGCATATGGGAATACTCGAGTGAGGGAGAACTGAAATAGTTAATACCTAATTTGATTGATAAATAAGAAGAACAAACAAGCAATATACTTGCAGATATCATAACTCAAACCTTTTACAGAGTAGAAGACAGTTGCTTATGTCATAATGTAATTATTTTGTAAACAGAAAAAGTGCAAAAGAAAGAGAAAAATAAGTTTAAGGGCAAATATTTAAAGTAGTTTCAACATTCATTTGTCCATTCAGAATTTCCAGACCAATTTTGTGATGTTCAACTTTGGGGAAGTCAAGTTGTTACACTCAGAAAGCCTCGGATTAGCAAATGCAGAGATGATGGTTAAATGTGTAATTAATGTACATATCCAAATTAAATTGAGCTCACCAACCCCGTTATGAGTAAGAGATTGGCCAAAACTGCATGCACAAACATTTATGTATACATTTTTATTTGCACACATTTAGTGGCCACATTTAAAAGAGTGTCCCTGGAAAATGTGTTGTTTTTTTTCCAAATTCATATTATTTTAATAAATGACTACCCTTATGTAACTTAAAGAGCCAAATTCGATGCTGGTATTAATGGTGCAGCTCTGGTTAAGTTATTATATTCATTGTTCATAACTGATCAACAGTTTGAACTTTTTCACCTAATGGATTCTTCAGAACTTGTTCATTTTGCTTAGGGTTTATTAGTCATGATTTTTCTGATTAGTCAGATAATACTCAAGATGGCTTTTGTTTCTCCCTGATTCTGTATCTCCAATGCATTTGTTGTTCCTCATACTTTAGTTTAAAATTTTCTATTTTTCAAAATTGTGTGTAAAAATTCAAGTCACAAATCCAACAAAATATTTAGGTATGTGCTAAATTTTAAGCTCAGGAGCAGCCCTGTACATTTTAATGGAACTACCCAAATACTTAAATCTCAGCACATGCTTAAGTACTGTGATGGATCAGTGGTCGAGTCATCTGATCAGGAAGCAACAATGCCATGGAGATACAACAGTCGGGATAACTATGATATACCGTAACTCACTAAAATGAGCAACAAATAGTGAAGAACCCAAGAAGCAAACACTTTGCAAACAAACCACAGGCTGAAATTTGGTCACAAATCGAATAATTGTAAACAGTAAATATATTCAGAAAAAGCAAAGGATGTTCAAATATGATGCTTGAACAGAAAAGAAGAGATTAACAAGGGCCATTTTTTTCAAAAAATTAGTTAAAATGAGCCTCTTTTAAGCTTCCCTGATTTTCAGGCGTGTTTAGTACTCATTAGCTCCCACTGAAGCTATGGAATAGGAGCTACTGAGTACTAAGCACTTCTTAAAATCAACACTTGATTAGTAGCCTAAACAGACATTTAAGAACATAACTTTGGGCACCCATGTATTAAAATGTGACCTAATTTTATCTGTGCTGATTATGATAAACAGAAAGATAGTCTATATATTAGCCCCTGAATATCTTACTTAAAAAAAAAGTGCAGGGCCATTGGCTTGCCACGCTCGGCAGAGCGCCTTGGGCTGGGAGCGCAGGGCCACTGGCACTGCTCCCCCGGCACAAGCTCCCAGCCAGATAAAAATGGCCCACGGGCCATAGTTTGGACACCCCTGTTCTATATTATAAGATACAATGTCCAGAACTGAACACAGTATTCCAGCTGTGTGCTTACCACTGATTTAAGGAGTAGCATCGTTATAATGTCAATGTTTTAATGTCAGTCTAACATTTTGTTTGCTTTCTTGGATAATACATTGCATTGACTAGAGGTCTTCACTGAGGTGACCTGACGGACATGCAGTATTTTTCTCTAGTACTTACAGTTAATTTAGAATCCAGCAATATATACGAGTAGTTCAAACTAAACCTTCCAACACGCACTGCATTACATTTCATCTCTGGTCATGCTAACCTGGAGAGTAAACGGACTGGTGCGTTCATTCACAGAATTATATAACCAAGATCATGTGACTGTAGGCGTCCCTACTCTAGGCAGGAAAGATGTGGCTAAAGGCACAGGTGGCTAAAGGCACAGGTCTGGGACTCAAAAAACCCCACCCAGTTCAATTTCTGGATCTGGCCTCAACTTCCTATGTAAGTCAACAACCTTTTGTGTTTTCCATCAGTAAAATGGGGATTCCTTTCTCACTCTTTGTGTTGTATTTTTAGGATACAAGCTCTTCAAGGCAGGGACTGTCTCTTACTATGTATTTCTACAGTGCCTGGCACATTAGAGCCTCCTGGTTCTGCCATACTACAAATGAATAGTAACAACAACTACTTCTACCGTGTGGCCTAGCACAGTATTGATAGGGGGGAAAATCAAAGGCGCGTCACCCCCTTACCTTACCCGGGTAGAACGGACTTAGAAGGTAAAAAAAGCTCACAAGCTGTCAGAGACCAATGAAGAGTTAAACAAACAGCCATTGATCAAGGCGGAACATTCACGCTCCCTCCTTTCGGGGGAAGAAGAAGGTTCAGTTTATTTTAAGACATCATGAGAGATTTATAGAATTACAGACAGAAAAGGAGTGGCCTGAGTTAATACATTTGTTAGGGACATGCGTACTATCAAGTAATTACATAAACCAGGGGTCCATGACACCTGGGTCACCACCTGTTTTCTCAGACAATTCAGCATTCATACAAATACAGAAGTAACAAGTGCTAATCTTAAAAAGGCAACACCGACTAAAAATCAACAATCCGTGTGAGAACAGAACACAGAGTCTAAATACATGGCCAAGCAAAAGATGCTGACAGAATACAATAACTCAACATAAAAGAGAAACTTTTTGCTTAGCAATCATAAACAAAGCTGTGAATAAGTTTAACCCCTAACAGTATGACATTATGGCTCAGAGACAAACAACAACACGTAGGAAGAGCTGTAAAACAATGGAGACCCACCTTGCGGATTTGAGAACTGATTTTTTTTTCTTTTAGTGCTAGATGGGTAAAAGAAATGCAGAAAGAGAACTACACTGAAATTGCACAATAATAAAAATTAAAATAGCATTGCTGAATGATCATTTCCATATGATAAGCTTCTGATTAATAAGATAAACAACAAGACAGAAGTACAGCAAGGGATATTTGATCCTTTTTTTTTCCTACCAGCTAAATGAGATGATGAGCCTGAGAAAATGAAGAATTTAGCCAGATTTATGTGGAGTGCTGAATCTAATCAAACGCTTGAAGGAAGATTTTTCCTGCAGTTTGTAACAAGGTTAGAATTATAAATGAATCGTATGATGTATTTTTTCTGCTAGAGCTTGTAAATTGCACAAGAGCATAAAATATTTTTTTCTGTTAGAAATCTTCAAAATCCCATGAACTCTTTAGTTTTTATACCATGGATAAGGTGGGATTTTCAGAAAACTAACAAATACAATTTTTCAGTCATTAAGCTGAAAAAGAGTTGAACTCTTCTTTTTAAGAAGACTAAAGTACTACAAGTTTTGAAGAGTAGCTTATACTTAAACTTTTGTAGTGAGCCAAAGAAAATCCCAAAGTTTTTTAAAGCTTAGATGGTGACATGTAGTGGATTTTTAAGCTTAGAAGCATTTTCAGTGAAGATTTTGCTGTTTAAAGTTTTAGTCTTTCTTGCAGAAAGCTGTGCGTGGAATTTAAAGATATAAATGCAAAATATGACGAGGTCAAATTCATTCCACTGACAGATCAATGAAGTAACAATATGGATGAATACACTCCAACATTTATCAATCTTGCTAGAGAAGTATTGAAACTTAGTACACACGTCAGATAGAAATACACTTACTCTTTATCTAGACATGCAAAACTTTTGATTAAAGTACAAATATTAGTTAGCAATTTCTCCACTCTTCCATCATATTCTCAAAGGTGTTTCGGGCAAAACACACCCACCCCCGGGGGATCAGCGGCACAGGGTCCCCCGGCTCTGTATACAGTCCTTCTGCCATGGATCAGCGCCGCCGCATCCCTGGCTCCGGGAACCCTCTCCCCCCCCACGGATCGGCGGCACAGGGCCCCCACCCGGCTCTGGGCGCAGCCTCCAGTATCAGCCAGGCACAGGTGGTGCTTACCTGGTGAGGGTGGGGGTAGGAGCCGGGGACTCTTTGCAAGCCCCGCCCTGCAACATGTAGCGGCCGGGGGACCTCACCGCCTCTATGTCTGCTGGGGCCAATTTGCAAGCTCCTGCCGGGAGCTGCCCCAGGCAGAGAAGTGGTGAGAGGTGCCCTGAGTTCCTGGAACTTCGCTCAATCCCAATATCGGTTCAAAGGGCGTCCCGACCGAGGTAAGGTCGGGGCATGGGACAAGTCCCCTAAAATCAGGATGTCTGGTCACCCTAGTACATATATTCTACAGAATATGGAGTGTGCCTTGGGAAGTATGCCCTAAAAGCAGTAAAATCAACCAAAAAGTAAGAATGTACAACAGCCTCAGTTGCTTCCCGTATGCCCCCTTTGTGTCCCTGTGACAGAATGATTAGTCAAACACACCAAAAGCAAGAAGATCTATTTCAAAAGCACATAAAAAGTTTTACTATTTAAAATTCAGATAAACATCATTCATATGTGTCTACTGGGTAGAATTTTCAAATGTGAGTGCTTAAGTTAGGAATCTAAATCTCTCTTGAGACTCTCAAACAAAAATATCCCAATTTTCAGAGGCACCTGCAACTAGTGAATGCAGTGAGAGTATAGGTACTCCTGTGTACTAAAAATCAGGATAGTTTTGTTTAGGAATCTAAATACAGACAAGCATGCCTAATTTTAGGCACTCAGTTATGTTGGCCACCTCATTCTTCTGAACTCTTGAAAATTGTTTTCCTGCTTCTGACTCTTTGCACTATGTTTAAAAACAAGTTCTGGTAACTTAAATATTTTTTTTACTTTGAAATGTATATTATACACATATCTTGTTGCTACCAAAAAACTCAGTCATCACATCAGCAGTGAGTGAAATGCATTTCACTCACGTAGAGTCCAACTTCTGGTGGCCCTCTGAAGATGAGGAAATCCCCTCCAACACACTGGATCTTCCTGTTGAACATCCTGTCGGCAACAGCTGATTCAGCCCCCTGGACAGGAAGAGCAGCTACCATTTTTCTGAGCCTAATACACAATGTGTTGTAGCCCCCAGCTCCCTATAAAATCCTGTGGTTCCTTCCCTACAAAGGTTAATAGGTTGGTGGTCTATAGACAGCTGGGGAGACCACTGCAGTGAGTCAAAGGGTGAAGCCTCCCTGAGCCCCTTTGAGTGGGGCTTTACCTCTCACTTCAGTTTCTGCCCAATTTTTTATGCCCCAGCTGTTTTGCTTCCTCAGTGGCTGCCCTGCTTGCACTAACCTGGTTACAGCCCTGGAATTTGGATTGTGTCAGGGTTGGCCTTCCCATGAGGCAAACTGAGGTGGCTGCCTCAGGTGCCAGACTGTAAGGGGGGAGCCACTAGGTCCCAGAGTGTAGAAAATTGTGTCTGCTCCTGGTGCATATGTATTCTCTCTGCTCTGCATGCACAGAGATGGTGGAGTGCTGTGCTGTATGAAGGAGGGCACAAGAGACATAACAGGCAGGCAGCAGAAAAGGTGAGAGGAAATAACAGAAAGCAGCAGGAACTGTAGGGAGAGAGAGAAGGAGGAGCATCTTACATACCTCGCTAGCACCCCCCAGAGCCTGGACTGATTATCATCAGCTTTTCAGGGAGCTTCCTGTTTCCTGCTGCTTCCATGAACCCATTTGAGGAGAACAGGCAGTCAATTGAAGTAGTAGGAGCCAGTTAGGCCATTGAGATGCTGCCCTTCAGATGCTGATATCTTCCCTCACTCAGGCCCTGCTACCAGCCTGCTTCCTTGTCCCCTTCAATTGGGTGCTGAGAGCCACTGTAGCTGGCACAGAACATTGTCATGAGTGAAAGAAGAAATCACCCCTCTGGGGCAGCATTCAGAAAAAGCAAGCAAGCAAAGGAAGCTTTTCTATCTAAGCAGTAAGGAGCTTTCCTGAGATACACAGACACAAATGTTCATGGTGAGCTTTCTGGCCCCAGCGAGGAGATGCCTGATCTCTAAGGTAGTCAGAGTGCAGGTGGCCTGGCAGCTACTACAGCATCCATATCTCCATCTCAAATGAACGTAACAATGCACATTTCTGAAGAAAAGTGTAGATCAGAGAAGAGTGTGGTGGGGACCCAAGAAACAGTTGCTGATGAGTTTAGTTTCTTAAGCCTAGATGATCCACAACTGTAGACCCATTTGAGCAGTAGCCTGAGATTTTTCCTTGTGCCGCATGGGCCACAGATCATGAAAAACATCATGTTCCCTAAAGACAATGAAAATAGAAGTTTTCATCCAACACATTACTAGTGTGAAATCTCCAATGGTGACAAAATGGAGAGGCCATGGCTTATGTAACTCAAAAACTCTAGAATGCTGCATACTGTTTTTGTTGCAAACTCTTCCAGTCTCATGTTCCAGTCACATTGGGTTTTACAGGAACAAAAGACTGGAAAAATATGGCTAGAAATCTGGCATGTCATGAGAAAGCAGCAAATCAGAGAGCATTCCATAGGTGGAAAGAGCTTGAGATTAAAAGGTTAAAAGCCACAAAAAATGATCAGCACAAGAGAAGATTGCATCAGAGTCTCTTTACTGTCAAAATGTTCTGAAAAGGCTCATTGCCATTGTGAGAATGCTTCCCACCCAAAATCTAGCACTGTGTC
Organism: Sternotherus odoratus; assembly: GCA_032164245.1. NCBI lineage: Eukaryota > Metazoa > Chordata > Testudines > Kinosternidae > Sternotherus > Sternotherus odoratus. The sequence goes on from JAVMKO010000003.1 coordinate 62,331,018, forward strand.
GCACTTCAGATCATCTCTATGTGCCAAAAAATGGAAACATGCTTAAAACTGTGCAGCTGATAGCTGAGTTTTTTGCTGTTCTCCAGGAGCATCTAACAAGAGTCACCACCCAAGAAATGTACATACACCACTACCTTGGAAAAACCATTCAAAATGAGATCATACCATTACTGGTAACAAAAGTCAAACAGAAGATTGTAGCAGATCTGAAGTCAGCACGATATTACTCGGTTTCCCTGACTACACACCTGGCATCAGCCATACGGAACAAAATGACTTTAATGGTGTGCTTTGCAACAACAACAGAACCTAGTGAAAATGTCCCTGCAACAGTGACTGTCAGAGAGCATTTTCTAGAATTTATTGACATTGATGATACTACAGGAGCTGGTATGACAGATGTGCTTCTTAAAAAGCTGGAAAATACGGGAATTGCTATAGCTGACATGAGATCAGGACTACAATAATGGTGCCAACATGAGAGGAAAGAACAGAGGAGTAAAGACACAGAGCTGAGAATTAAATACTCAAGCTTTTTTTTGTCTCATGCAGTTCTCATTCATTGAACTTGGTGGTCAGTGATGTGGCATCAGCTTCTAGTGAGGCTGCTGAGTTTTTTTATGTAGTTCAAATCATCTATGTATTTTTCTCTGCATTAATTCACTGATAGCAAATTTTGAAGCAACATCCTCTCTGACACTGAAACCATTGAGTGCCACATAATGGGAAAGTTGAGTGGAGACTATAAAGCCTATCAAACACCAAATTGGGAAAATAGATGATGCCATAGTTGCCATTATGGAGGCATATGACAGGAACTGTTCATAGGAGAATAGTGGCAGAGGGAAATGAAATCATCAGGAACATACATAACTTCCAATTTCTGTGTGGCTTAGTGTTGTGGGATGGCACACTGTTTAAAATAAATGTTGTAAGCAAGAGACTCCAAGATGTTGACCTTCATATATCTGATGTCATAGAACAACTGGACAAAGCAAAATCATGCCTACAGTCTTACCGGTCAGATGAGGGATTTCAAAATGTTCTGTAGAGTGCACAGAAGTTGTCAGAGGAATTTCACACTGAAGCTATTTTCCCACTCGTTTGAGAATACAAGAGTCACTGAAGAAGACAATTTGATTACGAGCCATAGGATAATCCCATAAAAGACCCCAAACAACAATTCAAAATTGAATTCTTTAACCAGGTGCTAGATTGTGCAATACAATCAGTTGAAGGGCGTTTCATGCAGCTCAAGGAACACAGCAGTATATTTGGGATGTTGTATGATATTCCAAAACTCCTCACTTTAGCAGAGAAAAACCTACACCAGCAGGGCAGGACATTAGAGACAGCGTTCACACATGATGACATGCACAATACTGATGTGACTCATTTAGGTGATGAACTGAAAGCCCTTTCAAGATACATTTCAGCAGAATCAATTCCAATGGCTGTTCTGGAATATACGTGCACAAATAAGATGACCACCCTCTTTCCAAATGATTTTGTTGCTCTGCTCATACTTCTAACTCTTCCTTTAACTGTTGCCAGTGGAGAACGCAGCTTCTCCAAGCTGAAGTTAATAAAAACACATCTATGCTTCACAATGACACAGAAGAGGCTGGTCGGCCTTGCAACCATCTCAGTAGAGCATGAGCAGGCCCAGACTGTGGACCTTCAGGAAGCAGTTCAAATCTTTGCAACCAAGAAGACATGGAAAACACCACTTTGATTATTCAAACAGATAAAAATTCAAGTGTTTACTATGCAGACAAGAAAAATTACATTTGCTGTTCAAGAATTTGAAAGTTAAGTGCTACTTAACATTTCTGAATAAGGCATTTTAAGTTGTTAGTTCTCCTTTATTGGGGTAGGTAGCAGAGCAGTACCACAAGAGGAGTAGAACAGGAAGAAGGAAAAATTGAGACCTTTCAAAGTTTTGGCCCAAGCGCAGGGGCATTTAAGCTCCCTGCTTCCGGTACCAAAAGGTGGTGTGCTGGTCCTGGATTGTGCTGTAGTACACTCTCACTCCTTTTTCTATAAGTAGTCTGTTTTTAATTTTAAGCCTTTTGGGACTCATCCTACATGTGTGTGAAGTGCCCAACATAACTTTGGGTGGTATATAATAAAACAAAGAATGAAAAGCCACACAGCTAAACTGATTTTGTTTTTTCCTTTCACTGGTATATTCATTTATAAAAGCAAATCTAATCCTGTTTAAATTTTTTAGCCCAACTCTGCTCTCATTTACATCTCATTTAACCCAAAGGAAGTGGGGTTGCTGGTATAAATGAAAGCAGCATGTAACCACAGTTTCTACCTATCGACTGTATCTACAATAACTCCATATTGCTAAAATGCTATCAGTGCTCTACCCAAATACGGAGGCCTGGCTGGTTCAGGGACTAGGACTTAGAAATAGTCTTTTATTTCTGTCACTAGATCAGACCAGGTGAGGTTGACAGTGACCATCTACAGACTATTAAGTGGCCTGCCTTACAATTATCCTCTTATCTTTAAGCATTCATCTCTTCAAGTCAGGGTTTCAGCATAACACGTCTTCTTCCTTTTTTGTACCTATGTGGATAAACAGAGGACTTCAGCCTGCAGGCCTGTCTAAGCCCTTTCATGAGAAGTGAATTTCTTGAAAACAGTAAAAAAAGACATAACTACTCTCTCTTTGACTCATGGGAAATTTGCACTATTGATACCAATGGCTATTAAGTACATAAAGGGAGTAATGTGCATTAAAAGATAATAAGCAAAATCCATCACTGCCTCATTTCCTGTTTAACAGATTCTGTTGGATTATAGTTTGTTTATTTTTGTATTTGTCATTCAATTGATCATCTTAGATGTCCATACACAAAGCACCAGAAGAACATGCACCTTTTGTAACTAGAAAAGTGTTTGCAATGATGGTGAAACTATTTTTTAAAATATCCAATGTTTTGATGTCTTTTGTGAATTTGCCTGATTTCCCCCTCTCTGTTCTGATGATACACTCAGGTGGCTACATGAAATCTGGGACTGGGCATTGCCTTGCTTCATCTTTTATCATTAGAACCCTAACTAGAAGCTGCAAAATAGGGATGAATACCTCAAAAGTTAGAGCTGGTTAAGCGATTCATAACAAATATGATATCTGTTGACTCTTATTACCTTATCAGATTGTGAGTAGCCTGTGACATTATTTGGGAATGTCATTCACTGTTAATCGAGTTTGCTATGGTCTATTCTATTGTATTTAGTTTTTATAGTAAGTGCGCACCTATCACTTTGGTATCCAAGTGCATTCCAGAATTACTATTTCTTTTCAGCCAACCCAGCAACTTAATTATCAGTATTCTAGTACCTTCAATAAGGAAACAGAAGGAAAAAACTATCAACTCTCCCCAATCTGGATCCTTTCCCTCTGCTGAAGGGAAACATCTTTTTTCTTATCCCTACCAACAAGTTAGAGTTGAATAATGGTTGATTAAGTTGAATATAAACTAATCATGACAGCCTTTGTGAAAAAAGGCTGCTTCAGCCAGTTGTAAAGGTAATACGAGCAGAGGTGAACTCTATAGTTCCACGCTTTTTCCTTCATATCACTAAAGCCTCTACGGGGAAAAAAAAAGGTCCAGAAAATTAAATATTCCTTATTTTACCCACTCTTTTCCACTGTAGAAGGCAAACCTCAGCAAAGTGCACTCTCATAAAACATGATCAAGATCTTTTCCTAGTTCACATCTGTAAACTCTTATAATCCCTTAGTTAAATGTCTGTTGGTTGACATGTTGCAGTGTCATTAAAAATTGCTCTAACTCCCCTTCTGACACATACCATCACTCCTCCACCCCCAAAATGCATTATTTTAATCCCATTTCTGTCATGTAAAAATGCTGCTAGTTGGAATGAGCAACATTTAGAAGGAACCACAAGCACCAATTATTTTCTCTTGACTGACTTGCATTTTATATGGTTTATTTGCCTTATTACTAAGTTATGCCTTATAAGTAGTAATGTTCTTTTAAAAATCAATAATGATAATGGAAAAAACACCACTAAGTCAGTCCATGTGTTTTAACTTAACTTTCATTAGTCTACTTGTTTGCATTACATCTGAATGAAATATGTCTTGCTGCATCACAGTCTGCCCCGACTCTTACCCTTGCGGAGTCCTTTGAAACTAATGGAATAAAACTAATGGAATGAAAGTTTGTCCCTCATATCCAATGGGGGAACATAAAGCCAGCTGACCTATTTCTGTGGGGCTCCAGACTCCTGCAGTGTTTACTTACAGACTGTACCAAGTAACTTATATCTAAATCCCAGAGATATGGGAAATCCACAGCCTAATAAATCCAAGGCCAGTACAAACTGGAAAAAGAAGTTCCATAGTCCATTGGCAGGATGACGATTTTATGGTCTCTTTGATATGATTATAGAGGTTAAAACAAGCTAGTTTAGAAACTTTTACAAGTCTGGTAAAGCACCTATAGAAAAACTAGTAGTCTTCAAACCAGGACATTAGGTGTGTGCTGTTATAAAGAAATCAGAGCTGACAGGACTCATCCATCTCTCACTAAAGCCTATGGGATTCTTCCCATTCACTATACTGAGACTTGAATAAAACACTACCTTGCCTCAAAGCTCAACCCAAGATATTTGCTGTTATGACAACAATGGAGCTGAAGTGAAATTCAAGGCCAGGGAGACATAATTGCTAATACAACGAGGAGTCCTTGTGGCGCTTTAGAGACTAACATTTATTTGGGCATAAGCTTTTGTGGGCTAAAACCCACTTCAAAATGGCATCAACACTAACCATGATTAAGCTTATTTAATTTCCATGTGAATCAAAGTGAAGGGATACTTCTTGACTATTGCCTGTGTGTTCTATCTCCCTTTATGTCATTTTTTGTACTGTTAGGTTGTAGGTAAATGTTCTGAAAAAAAAGGACATGTACCGTCACTAAAGTAGATGAGAAATTTTCAAAGCTGTCAAGCTAAGTGTATGACAGTCTAGACAGGTAGTGTGAGCAGAATCAACATACACTTCCAGGGGTCAAGCGAATAGCTTTGCTGGTAAACCAAATACCAACCACACTGTACATCAGCCTAAGTTTTCTTCCTTTCTTGCTTGCTCATAGGGTTGCCCTGGGGCAACCTCTTTGTCCTAGACTGTAGTTCCCTCTGCTTAAAGAATCACTCACAACTTGCTCACATCCAGGGAGTTGCTAACAAGCCCCGCCAGTCACAATAACTCAGCAGTTAACAGTCAACTTCTTTCCACAGGGTTCTGACACCAGTTAAAAGGGTAAATCGAAAGGAAGCACCCTGCCACACCATTGCATTCTCCCTATAACAATAATGATCCCTTTCTCTTATTTAGCACTTTTCATCTGTAGAACACAAAGCCTTTAACAGAGGCAGTTAAGTATCATCAGTGGTGGCTGGTGCATAACCTAACTGCTGGGTTTGGAGATGGACAACAGGGTAGCAAAATTCTCACAATCTTCAGCCAAAAGACTCCTTCCCAAGGCGCCAGCAGATCTGTGCAGAGCCTGTTCCCCCTTCTCAGCCTGGCAGCAAATCCTTTCAGAGCCTTCCCCGCAAACTAGGCTGCCAGCCTCCCAGATATTTTTCCCTGCCAAACTGCAGAGTCCTCTCCTCCTAGCAGGCCCATTTGCTGCTTCTGCTCTTCAAATCCAAAGGATTGTGCTGATAAGCTTCTTCGCCTCACTGTCTCCTATACAGAGTCACAGATCAGTTTCTAGGGAGGGGGGGGGGAGAGGACTCTGCACTGAGGCTGCTCATACCCTCTGAAGAAAATCTTTTTTTAACACCTGAAAAGGCCTGACAAAGCAGCTTCTGAGTTTGCTCTGATCTTAAGACCTGCTCCATTCTTTCAGGGGAGGAAGGCAAGTCGCCAGTCCTTCCTTCCTGGAATACTCTATGGTACTGCATCTGCACTCAAAGTGCTAGTTATTGCCACCTCCTCCCACTCTGGATTGCAATCACCCAGGCTGGTCCGCCCCCCCCTCCCCCCCGACACATCTGCTCTTCCCCCATGCCGCCCACTCCTCATCCAATTCATTCCCCCCACCTCCCAAACCAGGCTGCACTGGGAGAAGAGATATTTAGCAGAAAGATGTTTTTTGTTTGTTTGTTTTTTAAGAGAGGATTTAATTTGTAGATTTTAGCCTCATTAGCAACCGTCCTTATCATAATCTATATTTTGCAGGTGGGGAAATAGAGGCACAGAAAGGGATTGACCGAAGATTATGCAGACAGGCAGTGACAGAGCCAGGTCACTTTGCTTCTAGTCCAGTGCCCTAATCCCTAGACCACATTTCCCTCCGTCAGGCTTGTTAAATTCAATGGTAAATAAGAATACGGAGTTCAGAGTTCATGGATGTTCAAAGGGCTTTACAAGCATTTTTCAATTAATCCCGACATCTATAAAATAAAATCCCAGGATTGTCACTCTGTCACTCTGAAGCCCTGTTAAGCAATGGAAACAGCTACAAGCATGGTTGAGGACACTTTTTGTTCAGAATAGATTCAAGTTGAATCATAACTGGGTTTTGCAGTCTGTTACCATCCAGTTTTTAAATTTTCAGCCATTTTGATTTTATGACCTACGTAATACACATACTACACACATGTAAAACATACAGACTGGCATTTATATATGACACACCAAGAGTCCTAGACTATTGTGATATCAAATGTAACTCAACCAATCACCACCATAACTCTATAGCTAATTTGTGTGCAACCATTATATTAACTTCATGAAGGAGATTGCCCAGAAGGCAGATTACCTGGGCTCAAATCACCACAAATCTCCCAGCATAACCCACGCAAATCAATGCAACTGGCACATGTAATAACCCCAAGCACACACAGCCCCTCATGACAGCACCCCTCATTGGCTACCCACATAACTCTTTCAGCACAATGCAACCCCCACACAATATCACAACCAGCATACGCATACACACCAAACATCATCTTGAAGCCAGGATGAAGTGACGGAAATACCTACCAGTATGGCTAAAATCTTGTTCAGAATATCACCAGGTTCAATTCTCACTGGAATTCACTGTCTGTTGCCATTACTTAGCCATTTTTTGGCGTTTTTACACATGTGACTTTATCAATGACATCCATGTGACAGCAGGGGATTCCACAACTAATTGAGGTATTAAGTATCATAGGACTAGTATGTTAGTCTGTAGCCACAAAAAACAACAAGGAGTTGATTGGAATTGAGGTATAATCACCACCATTTTCCAGATGGGGAAATGGAAGCAAAACTGTTAAATCATTTGTCCAAAGCCATTGAAGGCAGAGAGAGAATTAGAACACAGGACTTCCCAAGTCCCAGACTTGTACTTAAACTACTCAACTAAGGTGTTCAGCATTTTTTGCTTATTCTAGTCTTACAGAGAAAAATCTGAGAGTCCTCATTATTTTTTTCTGATTTCTCATCCACTTTATTGTGAAGGTCAAAACTATAACAGGGTTAAAAAAAGAACTAGAGAAGTTCATGGAAGATAGGTCTATCCATGACTATTAGCCAGGATGGTCAGGGATACAACACCAAGGTCTGAGTATGCCTTTGTTTGCCAGAAGCTAGGAGGGGACAACAGGGGATGGATTGCCCATTCTGTTCATTTCCTCTCAAGCACCTGGCATTGGTCACTGTTGGAAGACAGGATACTTGGCTAGATGGACCATTGGTCTGAACCACTATGGCTGTTCTTAGGTTCTATTTTATTTTCAGACTCTACATGCAGCAGTGTAAAATATTTTTATATACTATCCGCCTTTCATGCTACTCTTCCCTTATGATAAACAGCGGAGAACTATAGAATGGAAGAGAAGTAAACCAATGGAGAAAGATGAAAATAAAAACATACAATCATTTACAGGAAGGCTTTGAAAAACATTTTGGAATCATTGGATGTTGATTATAATTTATTAAAGATGTGGAAAATGTATATAACTAAAGTCTGAAAATATATGTTGAACTGCAGCTGAAATCTGGTACAAAGGATTCGTCTCCCACCCTTCAATCACAATACTTTGAATTATTGTTTCTGTTGGAAAAATTTACTCTGAGAATGTTGTGCAGTTGCAAATAGAGGCCAATTCAATGAGCACACAACACATGATGCTGTGCAGAGATTCTCTCTGACTGAGCTTTCTTGGACCTGTTCACTATTTCTTTTTCCAGATAAAGCTTTTCTATTATATTACTTTCTTACCCATTGAAATAATGGAGATTCCTCTAGATTGGAAATTGAAAAGGAGAGAATGTTGTACAGCATATGTTTATTATATGACATTAACAACATTTATGTATTGTTAAATTTGTGATGAAAATGTGATGTCTAGAATTATATTAATTAAAACCTTGCTTGTCTTGCAATCTTAAGTGGTTGAGTAGATATGGTAGATGAACCCCTCACATTTTGTATAGAAAGGACAGCTGACAACTGCTTGGACTTTCAGGGAAATCAGGGGGAAGGTGTGCATTTGGGTTTGATGAAAAGTCTGTTTTGGTGCTTTAGTGTTACAGACTCTAAAAAGATCAATGATACTTTCACCCACTGCACTCAATCAGTATTTTCAGGGGAAGTATGCCTTTTTTCAAAGGCAGTGTCATTACTAAAAATGCTAATTCAAACTGGTCGATCAGAAAGATGGATACATTAACAGTAATTTCTTTAAAAAATGGAAGGAACATGGATGAAAATAGAGAAAAGGAAGATGAAGGTAAGGAAAATACATGAAAAGGAGAAAGAAGAAATGACTAATAGAATTCTACTACTATTGAAACACTAAATCTATCACATGTAAACACACTCAGATTCTGTAAGTGTCACAGCTCTCAGATTTTAACAGAATCAATTCCCTCAAAAGCATTAGAATTACATTTTATTTAAACCTTACATTCTGGGGATTGGAGTTAAAATGTTCATTTACCTTTCTGTTCTGTAACCCCTTACTCTTTATTGCTGATAACAAACGTGAACACCCCTCCCCCCCCCCAGTCTACTAGGTACAACACACTCAAAATTAAGGAAAGTAATTGAAAAATGGTCCCTCTATTAAACAAGGTATATACAAATATAGGTTTAGCAGGACAAGGGGAGGGTTGTTACTCATACTGTGTCAATCACAAAATCAGGTGTTAGTTTGAAACATTATCTAATGTATGTGCATCTCAATCTCTCTGATAAAAATGCTCCTCCACCTTTTGAATTAAGAACTTCTGATCCTGTTTGATTCCTGCTGTTAAAAGTGTACCTATCCGTTGCAACTCAAGGGAATACTTATTAGTTCACCCAGCAGGAAGCATTTGAGATTACAGTCTATTACACAGGATACACAGAAGCCAAAGAAGGTTTAGCTACACCAATTTGTCATTAAAGAAATCACATGCCAGGGGAGCAAAAATATTTTTTTTTGTCTCTTGATAATGAGTAATATATCATGCGGAAGCTCCCTGTTACGAAGCAATCCAGAATCACATCTTGTTCCTGCTCTTGATTAGAGGTTAGCAAAATAGAGAAAAATACCCCTAAGCAACTGAATTCACCTACAACACAAAGACATTTGGAGTGGGTGTTGTGAACAGTCTCTCTTCAGTTCCTCAAAACCCTGCCTGGTAGGCCCTCTTTCTGGATTAAGCTACACACACAGTCCACCAGGTGTCTGTACTATTGTTTATGTTCCATATACATCATCATGACATAGCAGTTATGTGGTGCTTCATTTCTGCTTCCTAGCTTAGCCTTTTATACAGCTTACTTTCTTGTCAGTACTACTTACCTGGTTAGCTCATCAGGCTCACTATAGATGCAAACTACCCAAACTACGTAAGTCCCTCCTATTCTAACTACACCCAGTGCCGTAGGTGTTTTAAGTGACCAGGGTGCTGACTTTCAAAGTGCTTCATTTATAGCTGCTAACAGCACTCAGTCACAGTATTTGGTGTGGGTTCAATTCATCTACCTGACAGTGGCTCTCACAAGACTCTATTTACTGTTTAAATTCAACTTAAACACTTAACGGATAGTACGTGTGGTCCATTCAAAGCCTTCTGCATATGGGTTAATTTCACCCTAGAAGAATTTTAAACCTACAAATGAGTTGTATAAGAGCCATGGGAGGTCAGGGTACTCAGACCCTCGCAATGTGCAGACACAGTATGATAATACAGAACTCTTAATGAGTAAGAACTCTTATTATATCCTTCACCTAGTGCATTTTCACATGCTCATGCAGGGGACACATTGGGTTTAGTAGCAGTTTGGTAAGTGTACTTGACTGAACTTTGGGAGATTTACAACTTCAAAACTACTTTAAAGTAATGTTTGGTATTCTCTATTTTTAAGGTAAATGTGTTGTTTACCTTACAATACAATAAAGAGGATTTAGACCTTGCAGGGTTACATAGTTTGCCAGCCACAGGACAGTGGAAGAGCAGGCACTTCAGGACTGCTACATTCTTCTTCTGTGCAGATGGATGGATAGATGCTAGGAGTGGGTGGAGTATTATTTTATCTCCAATGTGCTGGTCACCTGAGCTGGTATTATTTGACATACTGGTGCAGGCAGGTCTAGGCTTGCCCATAACTAAAGGAAGAAAAACTGGATGTCATTCAAATGGTGTGTCAGGGGCAGCTGGAGAGGCTGGAGGGACGGGGTAATGAGATCAGGGGCAAGAGAATGACCTGTCATAGGGCCCACTCGAGGAAAGTGAGAGAAGCAGGAGACAAGACTGTCATCACCTCCTGAAACACATGACAGGAGAACACAGGTGGACATCCCCATCCACTGGTCAAATGCCACAGGGTCCACTCAGTCCCTCTGAAATTATAGTCCAGGAGGTTTCAGAGTCTAGTGATACAATCTTTGGCCCAGTCCACGATGGCCTAACTGGATTTAGGATCCCAACTTTAAGCATTTTATTTAAAAAAAGAATGATCCATGCAAATAATACTAGATATTCTTTTAATATAAAATTGGATGTGCATGAATTCAACTCAAAATATATTGTAATTGTCATACGTAGCAAGTAGATAAAAAAATTCTTGTAGCTTTTCTGGCTATCAAATTGCTATGTATTCCTCAAAATAGAGATTTTATATTCTGACCTTTGGATCAAATTACTATACAGAGTAAGAGACACATGGTGGGTGAGGTAATACTTCTGTGGTGAGAAAAAAGTTGGTCCAATAAATTATATTACTTCCCTCATCATGCCTCTCTAATATCCTGAGACTCACAGGGCTACAATTATACTGCATATACAGAATAAGTGCTGTGTTAGGAGGTCTTGGTCCATGATTAGAGCTCCTATGCACTACGGTAATACAAATAATAAATAGTAATATTTTGACTTTGGTTCACCCCTTTGATGAATTATGGTACTGTATGGTGCAATTTAGCTGCATAATCTGGGTTTAAAGATGTATGGCACAATTATGCAGTCCTTATACGGTGGGACTCCTGTAACTAAATGTTTTGACTAGGTGAGGAATAGAGGATTGGTCCAATCATATCCTGCTCTGTTATTGAAAGCAATGGATAGTTACAGCTGTAACATTTGTTACATGTCAAAATTAATTAATTAATTAAAAGTTTATCGCTTTATGCTAACAGTCAGGTTTTCCGGATGTGACACAATAACACACTTCACGTTAGAGCTAACAAAAGGAGCTCCTGACCCCATGGTACAAGTTGTTGACTTAGCCTCATGATTAGTGTTTTAACAATAATGGTGCAGACTGGCAATGATCAGCCTTGCATTACAATTAGAAATGAAAACTGAATAGATTTGTAGCTAAGTAACCATGTAGAACAATTAGCTTTTTTTCTAATAGGTTTTTGTTACATCATAAATCAGGAGAGTGAAGCTTGTGTTTATTCATTCCTATATCACATATACATAATGATATTTTAGAATGTGGATTAAGCAATCTAAAAACAATGTATAAAAATAGAGGCAGCAGAACCTGCTTTTTTTTAAGTATTTTTAAAATTAGAAAACAAAAGTTGAAAGCTTCCCTAAAAGCTTGTGTTTCATTTTTACAGCCAGGTGGCCTGAAAGAGTTTAAGTGGACACTGATATCCTACCTTGGATCTGTGCTGCACCAATTTGTGACTACAGTTTTCTGTGGTGTCAAGAATCAGAGAGGTAGCCGTGTTAGTCTGGAATAGCAGAGGTAACAAAGAGTCCTGTGGCACCTTAAAGACTAACTAAAGTATTGAAGCATAAGCTTCCATGGGCTAATACCCACTTCGTCGGATGCAAGCAGTGGGTATTAGCCCACAAAAGCTTATGCTTCAATACTTTAGTTAGTCTTTAAGGTGCCACAGGACTCTTTGTTACCTCTACAGTACTTCTAATTTTCATAATTTATAAAAAATAGAGTTTCAATCAGAAGCAAAAGACTTTAATTAGCAGTAAAAAATAAATGTGATTTGGCTACCATGGATATGGTTCAAATGGGCCAGAAATTTCAGTTTAAAAACCCCATATTCCATCCATTCCCCCCTTAGGCTATTTGGCAAAGACTCTTTCAGCACTTTCGATAGTGACAAAAGACCAATGGATAGCGCAACAACTTTTGAATGTCAAATTAATCATTTTTCACTTCCTCCTCCTCTGCGAATTCCCTTCAGCACTGGCCACTTGTATAGCTTTTTCCCAGAACTCATGACTGTATGTCTGGCTATGATGCAAATTAGTCTTTCTAAGGTCTGCTGATCCCTGGTCTATGTACTAAGTCTTTGACCTCTGCCTTAATTGTCTTCTGTACACAATCATTGCAAGGGCCATCCCACCAGTATAACTCTAAGGTCTCCACTGAACATATCTCTACGAATGTAGTCCAACCTTCTTCAGTTGGGTAGTCTCCAATTGCGGCAATCATCATTAGGCCCCTTCACAACCTCATTTTGTTTCCTATCAAGAACTGCCCAACTATTTAACTATCTCAAAATCTCCATTTCCGAGGGGGAGAGCACATTGATTTCCTTACTTGAGATTGGTCAAGTCTCTGTTGCATATTTTAGTATGGGTTGAATTACAGTTTTATTCACTGTACCTTTTAACTTTATTGCCATCTTTTTGTCACAGAGAACTGGGGTCAGCTCTGACCTTTTGCACCAAGTAGCTCCGAGGGCACCATTGTCAGCAGCCAATGATCCTAGGTTTTAATTGTTTTTCTTTTCTAGACTTTTTCCTGTAATATCCTCTATGGGGAGTCTTCCTCCCTCTCTTATCATAGCATTAGCCTTACCAATGTTCACTCTCTCAGTCCCACCTGCTCAAAACTGTGTTGTTCGCTCTCTCAATCCCACTGGCTCAAAAGTTGGTTTTCAGGGTCTCACAATCTTCTGCACATATCACTAAGTCATCAGTAAACAGCATATTCCAAGGCAGCTCTGTTAGGGGCTTATTCCTTCACTCTTCCACTTCCCTGATCCTCCTCATGTGAACATAGAGCAACAATACCCAAAGTCCAAAGGTGCAAATAATTCAATGTTTATTGGGGTGAACTTCCAGCAAGCATGATTCCAGTTTCCTTCCTCAGTGTTCCCTGTAACATGTGGCTCTTTTACATGTGCCACATTTACTCTTCTCTTCTCACGTAGCTCCAAACTTCTTTCAGTCAGCGTTATTACATTCCAATTTGCCCATCTCATTTTACTCTGTGTATCCACTCGCTTCTTTAACCTGCCCAGTTACAACAGTTGCTTGCAGGGAATGGCTTAGCCCTCTAAGGTCCTTGACATGGACCTCAGCTTATGGCACCACATGAATATATCTTCTGGACAAGCTTTATAAGTCAGCTGTGCAATCTTGACATCCTTGGTTTGATATAGGAGTTTTCCTTCTTCTTGGAGAGCAGCCTAGCAAGGCTACCGTACTTCACATGGCCTGCAAGACTTACTTTAAGGTGGTCTTTATTCACCTTGAGAAACTTGGTATAGGGCCTATGTGGCATTTTATAGAGGTAGTCATGCCACCAGTTTCCTCACCATGCTGTGATGAGAGATGTCACCAGCTGAACCATAACTGTTTGCTGGATATTTAGAGCTGTTCTACAGCTGAATGATGTTTCCCTAACCACCACCTGGGGATGTAGCTGATGGGAATTAGTCACTCTTTCAAGGGTCAATGCCAAATGAAAGGGAGACAAATGATTTAACCGAAAAAAATGGGGAAGTGTTAACATTAATCCATTAAATGCCTAAGGGATGTATCCAGATCTATTTTCACTCTGTGACTGCTGACCTGTGGAAATTTCACAAACTTCTCATGATGCAACAGGAGTGGATGCTACCTCCTTTGAGGTAGTAGTTCCCTTTGTCATTCGGCACCAATGATCTTTTTCAGAGAAAGGCTCATGCCTCAGTGGCTAGACAGCTGGTGTACTGTGGCTCCCGCTTATTACATCAATCATAAGTGTAGCTTCTGTCCCTCCCCTCTGTTTTTTGTATCCACTAGTTGTTTTTCATCTTCTACTTGGAATGTAAACTCTGTAAGTCAGGAATTGTCTTTTTGTTATGAAGGTAGGTGTATACACAATACTCAGAACATTTGGGCTTTGATGGTGACCCCTAGATATTAGTGCAATGCAAACAAGTCATATAGTCATATATGTGACAAGAATCAGACATGTGACCTTAGCAGATGAATTGAGCCTCACTGTACCCAGGGTCAGTTCAGGGCAGTCAAGCAGGGCCATTGCTTTGAGCAACAACTTCTAGGGGGTGCTGAGCTGATGGTTGCTTGTTAGTTTTGGCTTGGCATCTCAGGGTGTGTATGTGCTCATGTACCAAAATGTTTTTGTCCCTGACCAGCAAAACAGCTTCAGCTGCCCTGGCCTGTAACCCCAGCATCCTAACACAAGGATGTTAGGATGACCAGCTAGGAAAGTAAATGTGAGGGGACTTCATTACAATGAGGCAACACACACAGCTGACATTAAAGAGTACAATCACTAAAGGGTACAGTTCTGTCCAAACCACTAAATTCGTGCTAGTGACTGACAGATGCAGTACTTATATGATCCCTCAACCTGGTTTCCACTCGTGCTTCTACCTAGCCACAGTCTTGCTAGCAGAGAGCATCAACGGGCCCCCTCCTTTCAGTGACAAATCCTTAGCCTGTTCAATTTGGGATGTAATTAGAAGATTCAAACGGAAGAGCACACCAGCTCCAGGTCAGCAATAAACTCTTATGTCCACAGAGAGCATGTAGGAGTATTAAGATTAAGCTGCCACTCCACAATTTTTAAGAAATACTGTAAATGGAGAAATGGTCATTCGTTCACAGACCAAACAAAATACCAATATGTAACAGAGCTTCTACTTTTGGACAGCTGGTTTTGTGTATATGTCCAAACAGCTGCACTGAGCTAGCCAGCACAATAGCTGTTAATTTTAATATGTGCATGAATGGTTTTGAGTGGCTTGGTGTTTTTTATGTATAATATACGTATGGCAGTATTGAAAAAATAACAGAAGACTTATTACAAGATTATGTAGAAAGATGATTAGATATAATAGCCATTATCTTTGTGTCTCCATATTGCTTTTAATACATTTGATGCCACCAGAGGCTCATGGAAGAGAAAGTGAAAGAAACTTGGTAAGGACACTATCACATTTTGCACTATAATACTTTTAAACACTTCCTTTTAATAAAAACTAACTATTCACAATAAAAAAAAATGTCCACGACTTTCCCCTGCAGTGTTTGTAATGCTGTGGGACCGCGGGACTGCATGAAAACTTGGAAGGTGAAATTGACAAGGGATGGATTATAAAACAAAAATGAAGTTGGCTCATCTGATTTCATTTTCAAAACTAAGAGAAATGCTAAAAGTAAACTGATTAAGTAGTGAGAAGTAAATTACATTTTTTTTCCTATTTTCAATAATCTCAGTTGCTGTTGATAATGATACCATAGATAAGGACACCTGCTTTGAAGATTTCACTTGCAGCCTAAGAATGCCCCTCTTTTTTGAGTGATAGGGTGAAATTCTACTCCCATCAAAGTTAATGGAAATTTTGGCATTGATTTGATGGGGTTAGAATTACACTCACAGTCTTTAAAATGATTAGGATTCATGGAATTACAAGTTTATAAACCTCTACACTATTTTGTAATTTGCGGAATTCACTATATTGCAGAAACAGTATGCATTTGGAATGATTTCCTCAAACATTTTGATTCTGCAAGCCAGACAACCAATTATTTAAAGCAAACAGGATGAAAATATGTTTAAAATATACAAAGGCATATACATTGTGAAGTTCTAGCATGTGTCCTCTTTTCTAGATTTTTAAGTATTTGAATGGTTTTTTCTCCCTAAGAGTTTTGTATGTTATTACTAGTATACTGCATAATAATTAATAATAATAATAATAATTCAAAACAAATATTCATATATATATATATTGTGGCAGGGTGCTGGCCAGGAGTGCCTGAGCCATCCCTGCGGGCCCTTTAAAAGGAAGGAAAGCCTCTGCAAACCTCCCTGCAAGAGCAAGCCTAATCAGCCACCTGGGCTGCAGAGGGATCAGCCTGATGGGTTGCACCTGGAAGCCTCTCCAGGGGGTTAAAAGCCTGCCAGGAAGGAAGCCCAGGGAGGTGGTGTGGTAGAGGAGCTAAACTGTAGAGCTGTGTATAGTAGGTGGTGGGGTTGCACAAGCTGCACTGTGAATAAAGAGCACTGGTGAGTCAAAGAAGAGTCTCCTGCCTGTTTGTGGAGTGGGGCAAGAAGGTGATCTCCTACAATATATATATATACACACACATACATATATTAGGGATGTCAAGTGATTAAAAAAATAGGTATGCAATTAATCGCACTGTTAAACAATAATAGAATATTATTTATTTAAATATTTTTTGGAATTTTTTTCTACATTTTCAAATATATTGATTTCAGTTACAACACAGAATACAAAGTGTGCAGTTCTCACTTTATATTTATTTTGATTACAAATATTTGCACTGTAAAAATCACAAGAAATAGTATATTTCAATTCACTTAATACAAATACTATAATGCAATCTCTTTATCATGAAAGTCGAACTTACAGATGAAGAGTTATGTACAAAAAATAACTGCATTCAAAAACTTTAAAACCTACAAGTCCACTCAGTCTTACTTCAGCTAATCACTCAAACAAACAAGTTCGGTTACAATTTAAAGGAGATAATGCCACCCGCGTCTTTTTTACAATGTGACCTGAAAGAGAGAACCAGCATGCACATGGCATTGCTGTAGCTGGCGTTGCAAGATATTTACGTGCCGGATGTGCTAAAGATTCAAGTGTCCCTTCATGCTTCAACTACCACTCCAGAGACACGCACCTATGCTGATGATGGGTTCTGCTCGATAAGGATCCAAAGCAGAGCAGACCGACACGTTCAGTTTCATCTCTGAGTCAGATGCCACCAGCAGAAGATTGTTCAGATTCTGTAGTTTCCACACTGAAGTGTGCTCCTTTAAGACATCTGAAAGCATTCTCCACACCTCGTTACTTTCAGATTTTGGAGGGCTCTTCAGATTCTTAAACCTTGGGTCAACTCTGTATCCTTAGAAATATCACATTGTTACCTTCTTTGCATTTGCCAAATTGGCTGGGAAAGTGTTCTTAAAATGAACTTGTGCTGGGTCATCATCTGAAACTGCTATAACCTGAAATACATGGCAGAATGTGGGTAAAACAGAACAGGGGACATACAATTCGCCCACAAGGAGTTCAGTTACAAATTTGATTAATGCATTATTTTTTAAACAAACATCATCAGCGTGGAAGCATATCCTCTGGAATAGTGGCCGAGGTATGAAGGCGCATATGAAAGTTTATCATATCTGACATGTAAATATCTTGCAGCGCCAGCTACAAAAGTGCCATGCAAGCACTTATTCTCATTTTCAGGTGACCTTGTAATTAAGAAACAGTTAGCAGTATCTCCTGTAAATGTAAACAAACTTGTCTGTCTTAGAAATTGGCTGAACAAGAAGTAGAACTGAGTGGACTTGTAGGCTTTAAAGTTTTGCATTTTTTTGTTTCATGAGTGCAGTTATGTAACAAAAAAAGTCGACATTTGTAAGTTACACTTTCACAACAAAGAGATTGCACTACAGTACTTGTATGAGGTGAATTGAAAAATACTATTTCTTTTATCATTTTTACAGTATAAATATTTTAAATAAAAAATAATAATATAAAGTGAGCACTGTTCGCTTTGTATTCTGTGTTGTAATAGAAATCAATATATTTGAAAAAGTAGAAAAACATCCAAAGATATTGAATGAATTTCAATTGATATTCTATTGTTTAACCGTGTCATTAATTTTTTTAACCACTGGTAATTTTTTTGTTAATCATGTGACCTAACTGTGCTTAATCGACAGCACTAATCTAATCATATCTATATATTCTTGTTCAAATTCATTTTTGTTTAACAAAATAGTAGCACCTACCAACACAAAAGGCCTAATCCAAAGTCCATTGAAATAATGCTAAAATTCCAAAATTGAAGACTACCATTGTCTTCAACATGCTTTTGATCAAACCCTAAAATTCTTACAATAAATTAGAAAATATCAGCAAAAAAAAAGTTTGACAGAGTAATAAACATGAAAATAACATATCTGCCTTTTGTCGATGGTAAATGAGAATGACTCCTACTCGGGCTCAGCTTGCTTAGTCATTACTATGCATACTTATTGTAGGCAGGTAAATACAAATATAAACCAGAGAGCATCCCAGATAAATTCCTTAATGAAATACTCAAGTATTTGCTTTTATTTTATCGCATGGTTTTAGGGACAGCTTTCTCAATTTTAGCTACAGCAGGAGTTGGGGATGGAAAGCAGATTGGTTATCCTAATCTCATTCTCCATGCAAAAACAATAAAACCAATCAAGCTATTTGACTTAAATAGTGCTTAAAATTGTATTAAAGTAGCAGCAAGAAGAACCCACTTCATCAGATGCATAGAGTGGAACATACAATAGGAAGACATATATACAGAGAACATGTAAATGTGGAGATTGCCATACCAACTTTAAGTGGCTTAATTAATTAAGGTGAGCTATTATCATCAGAAGAAAATAACTTTTGTAGTGATAATCAGGATGGACCATTTCAAGCAGTTGGCAAGGTGTGAGTAACAGTAGGGGATACTTAACATGGAGAAATAGATTCAATTTATGTAATGACCCAGCCACTCCCAATCTTAATTCAAGCCTAATTTAATGGTATCCAGTTTGCAAATTAATTATTGCAGCAAGTTAGCCCAATAACAGGAAGCAGGAATAAAAGGAAGCTGGAAAGCTAAACCAGAATCCTGCATGGAGGAGTGAAAATGGATCAGAAGAGAGACATGTCACAAGTCCATAACTATGCACAGACAAAATTGTCGTTAAGATTTGTTACTAACGTTCAATCTTTGTTACTAATGTTCAGTAATTTTAAATCAGTGCTATAATAATGATATAACTATTGAAGATAATAATAATAAATAAAGTCAGGAAATCTAGAGCTTCCTCAAACAAACTAAATTCTGACCCTATATCACATCATCATATGCAATCCACCAAATGGAAATACTTAGTTACAACAACTATTTAAACTCTACATGTTATTGATTACAACTGAAAATATAACTCTGTTTTCACAAGTGCCTCAGCATGTTTTAATGCTAATTGCTATCACTGGACATATTACTTGACATCCATCAATCAATATGACTAAAAATAATTAGATTAGCTTCACAAAATTATAGGGGAAAGGACTACATGACTCACTAAAAGTACCTTAAAACTAAAATAAAAAAAATTCCCTGATCTTGATTAAGTGGAAAACATGTTAGCAGGCACGATCACCAACCAGTGAAAAAGTATGTGTAATATATATTAGAGAAACAAGGTGGCTGAGGTAATATTTTTTATTGGACCATCTGCAGTTGGTGAAAGAGACAAGTTTTCAATCTCCACAGAGTTCTTAGTCAGGTCTGGGGTGATAAGGTCTAGATTTTACACATTGCATTATATTCTAACAAACTAACTTCCTTTCCTTGTTACAGTGTGAACATTTTTCCCATGAGTCATTTTTGGTGAAATATGTCAGAACACTGTGCTACTGAGTCAGACTTTAAGGAAAATATTGACAATTCTTCTAACATTATAGATTCTACATGCTTACTTTGTCCCACTATTTCTTGTTATCAAGTTGCACAGATTATGTTTCTATGGAAATATTTAGGCATCTTTTAGGTATTTATAATGGATTATATAGCCCACTTTTTCATTTGTTGTACATTAATTACTAAAAGGCAAAATCTTCATATTTAGGAACTCTTTTTTTATTTGATTCAGTAACAGCATTTTACATCCTATGGCTATATCCGTACAATTGACTCTCTTCCTTACTGAGACATACTGTATTGTTGTTTGACTATGGCTATTGGGTCTGGGTTAAATTCTCAATGTTTAGAAAAGGTCTAAGGAATTTATTGTCAGAAAAAAATTCTAACCTTTAATCTTAAATATTGTTGGTTGGCCTTTTTTAACCTCTTCTCTCTTTATTTATATTGATTTTATTTTTAAACAGCTGCTTAAAGTGAAGTGGGGCTTCTTCATCATGGACTCTTGAAATTGATTTTTTTTAAAATAATGTTAAGAATTTCACATTCCGATAACTCAGTTAAATAAGGAAAGAGAGTCACAATTATATTTTAAAAACAACAGCTCAAAAGGCGACAACTATATCTGCATAAAAAGAAAAAATTAACAAGTATTTCTTTTGTAACAGTGTGAAACCTTCTAAGAGAAGAATGGTCAAGTGGTTAGAGCACTAGCCTGGGACCTGGGTTTAATTCCTGACCTTCAGCAAGTCATTTAGGGCTTTTCTATATTACCCGCTGGATCAATGGGCAGTGATCAATCCAGCGGGGGTCGATTTATCACGTCTAGTCTTGAAGCAATAAATTGACCGCCGAGCACTCTCCCCTCAACTCCGCTACTCTACCAGAGCAAGAGGCACAGGCAGAGTTGATGGGGGACTGTTGGCCATCAAATTACCACAGTGAAGACACTGCAGTAAGTAGATCTAAGTACATCAACTTCAGCTACATTATTCATGTAGCTGAATATGCATAACCTAGATTGATCCCCCCCCCCCCAGTTTACACCAGGCCTCAGTCTGTAAGTGCCTCAGTTCCCTATCTCTAAGGAATATTGTGAAGATAAATAAATTAAGATCATGAGGTGTTAAGATACTATAATAATGGGGTCCATATAAGATCTTAAATAAAGCCTTAAATAGATCCAGAGTGAAAAAAAAAATAAGAGAGAGAGAGGAAAACTAGCTAAAACTATATGGTAGAGAAACTTATTAGGAAAGAATGGGTTAGAGCCTGGAGTAGTTGAAAACAAAATGGCCATTGTAGGTTGTAGCTCTGTTTCATCTGTCTCTTCCAAGTTACAGATAACAGAACCTATAAGAAGGAAAATCCACACTATAATGACCAGAAAAATTGTCAAATCAGAAAGCCATGTGTCCTTTTGTTTTCCTTGGCTGCAGCTGCTTCAGGTGCTCAAAGATTGGTACTGTTGCATCAAACCCTACATTGAAATACATTTCAGGGTCTTTTGTTTTAAAGGCTCACAGTAATTCACAACCTGAAAAATTTGCAGGCTGAATAGTTGGTAAGAGTATGTGTAATTTTAAAGCGCTTTTACCTGAAATATTAATAAGGTTAAATTTTGTTGTTGGAGACTGCATAAAGTTTTTGTATTAACTATTTTTAGGCATGGAGATTCTGCACCGGACATTAGTGTGATCCTGCCACAAGTTCTTCTGTAGTGTATTTACCAAATCAAGAGTGACTTTTGCAGAATCCCATGGTATCACCAGGTTCCAGTTCTTTTTTTGGTAAGTTTAAGTGCTTTACTACTGAAATAAAATGGCTCTGCTGTAGTAAAACAGCCCTCTCAATCCCAGATTAGATCCTTATATGACCTCCATTGCTATAGTATCTGAGTGCCTCACAATATTTAACATATTTATCCCTGTGAGATAGGGAAGTGTTAGCCCCATTTTATAGATGGGAAACAGAGGCACTATGGATGTGTCTACACTGCAGCTGAGAGTGAGCCTCTCAGCCTATGAAGCAAGGGATAGGGTGAGTCTATGCCCATCTGACTAGCCCAAACCACCATCTCTACTGCAATATCTATACTGCCATTTTTAGCTGAGTTAGCATGAGTCTATTTATCTGAGTTGGGAAGCTTGCTCCCAGCTGTAGGGTAGGCATACCCAGAGAGACAAAGCAACTTACCCGATGTCAAACGGGAAGCATCTCGCAGAGCAACAAATTGAACTTCCATCTCTAAAGCCACAGACTAGCACTCTAACTACTATGTGTTCCTTCCTCTGATGCTCAGAGGGGTGCAAGCTTTGATAGGGACCATTTGGCTTTACCATGACTTCAACTTGCCCAACATCATCAATGCTGTTTCTGAGTTATAACTAATGCACATTCATTTAATTTTTTTCATATATGAAAGGAGTTCAAAACGGAGTTCTAGACTAATCAGTGTTTATACCATTGTATTTCACTTGATGTATTTCAGGCTTTACTCCACAGTGACAGACTTGTCCCCCCGAGTGTTCTTGTTTTAGGTGACCTTACTTTCTTGAAATGGGCTGCCTGTATTCTTCATGGTACACATATTTTGACAATCTGGTGATATTAATTGGTCTCTCTGGAGCTTTCTGTAATAAAGCTGTCTCACTGGCAGTTGTAAGTATGTGTAACCTATCTGCCTTTCTTATCTTCACTGTTCAGCGGAGACCATATGAGAGAGATGTGAGGAAGCACAACAAAGCTGGACTGGAAAACACTTTTTTTTCCTCCTTTGCATGTAACCATACTGGATGTAAGAAGTGAATAATGATGAGTCTATTCTATTTTAAATCTATCTTTTCTACATTCTTGTCCATTATAATTAATCTGGAAGTCTCATAGTGCTGAATCCATTCTTCCAAGAGCAGCAGCTTTTTTTTAAAAAAAAAAATCTGTACCCTAGTTTTCTACCTCGGGGAAAAAAAACAACAACCCTAAACAAAAAACCACCCAGTAATAATATTCAGGCAGGTTTTCGGCACAGAAATGTTAGCAAATGTCAAGGTATAAATATTGATGCAGCCAATATTTTCATAGAAGAGGGATTTTCTGCAATAATGTGCAGGCTGTCAAACTAAACCCATTATTTCATCTCTACCTATGGTAGACAAAAAGTCCAAGAACTCGTGAGCAGACAATGTCCTCTTTGAATGCATTGTGGCCTAAAAACAGACCTACTGTGGGTATACTTAGAAAGTTCATTGTGGGTTTGAGTAGTATTTCCAATTTCAACTACTGGAAAATCTCTCTGAAACATTAATATCTCTAAAATCAGGGATAACGTTTAAGTGTATGCTGTATAATTCATATTAACATAAGATGACATTTATGTATACATCTTTTCTTTCCAATTGTCTTAGTAGATTTTACAATAATGTCATAATAAAACACATTTATAAAATCATCTGGAAAACAAAATTAAAATTGTTAAATAAAAAAGGATTGATGTCTGGATTGAACAGTAGTCTTTAACGAATAACATTCATCAAACTGTATCTCTTTTCTGTTCAGATATACAAAAAGATTTGTTATTAAAGATTATTTGTGCCTTTTATGGATGAAATGTATTCCCCTAAATTAACAGTTCATGTACAGTTTGTTGAGCATGTTATTAGAATCCAGACTGAGATATATGCTATGCGAGCCATAGACTGTGATACTATTTTTCCTAATTGAAGCTTTACAAATTAACCAACACAGTATAGATGAAATACTGGTTTATATTACATTCAATGGAAGTGTTGCCATTGAATTAAGTGGGACCAGGATTTTCCCCCTTGAATTTGGAAGTACAAATATTACTATTAAATATAGAATTTGAAATTCAATTATGGTAAATATTTGATTATTCTAGCTTCAATTTCACTTTTTGCAGGCATTTAGAATAGTAAATTTCAACCACTCCAACGTTCATAATAACTACCATGAAAGGTTTGCACACGTGGTCAGCATTAGGTTTTTAATTTGGATGAATATTTCTGGAAAATATTTTTTGCAAATCTCTTAATTCCAACATTATGTTTTATTAGTAACAACAAGTGTGTTTTCCCTTTATTTTAAGATTACATACATTCTTGTATTTCAGGGATTGGTAATCTAGTTGCTGGGGAGGGCTGACATACATTTGCTTGCAGTGCAACAGAAATAAGATGTGTGTGATGTCGCACCCCATAATGTTTTATGGAAATACTAGTGTAAAAGCCTGTGTACACGGGCCAACAGTAACGGCTCGCGCCCCCCCCCCCCACTCGCTCAGCTCTCTCCCCCCTCCCCCCCAACGCCCCCCCCCCCCACTCGCTCAGCTCTCTGCCCATCCCGGCTCTCTGCCTCCCCCCCCCCCCCTCGCTCGGCTCTCTGCCTCCTCTCCCCCCCCTCGCTTGGCTCTCTGCCTCGTTCCCCCCTCCCCCTCGCTCAGCTCTCTGCCTCGCCCCCCTCCCCCGGCTCTCTGCCTCCTCCCCCCCCGCTTGACTCTCTGCCTCCCCCCCCCCCTCGGCTCTCTGCCTCCTCCCCTCCTCCCCCTCACTCAGCTCTCTGCTGGGCACAGCTGGCCGGGCTGTGCCCGGGAGCCTCCGCCCCGCTGGCCCAGCACCCCCTTCCCACGCCCCACCCAGCCAGAGCCCCCTGCCCGCGCCTCCTGTGCCCAGCCACCCTCCTGCCTGAGCCCCTGATCCGCACCCTGCTTCCCTCTCAGCGGTGCACGCGCGGCGGCCATGTTGTGCTGCCGAACTACACCTCCCAGCATGCCGTTCATCTGGGCCGTCTCTACTGCACATGACGGCTTCACACACACTTCTCTAGTCTTTTATTATATAGGATGCTTCTGAATATATATGATATATATATATATATATATATGTATGAC
Source organism: Sternotherus odoratus (assembly GCA_032164245.1). Lineage (NCBI taxonomy): Eukaryota > Metazoa > Chordata > Testudines > Kinosternidae > Sternotherus > Sternotherus odoratus. The sequence goes on from JAVMKO010000003.1 coordinate 62,356,118, forward strand.
ATATATATATATCTATATATATAAAAGTCAAGTGGTGTATGTATGAGTGTATGTATGTATGTATGTATGTATGTACGTATGACAGCGAACTCCTCCCGCACCGTTTGAGCCAGAGACTTGAAATTTGGTACAGTGAGGGGTCTTGGGGTCTAGATCTTGGTAAGGGTCGAAAAATTTTCGGATCTCACTTCTGACGCCCCCCAGGGGTGAAAGTCTTTCAGGGCCAATCACATCAGCTGGGCAGTTAGGTGCTGATGATGTCATAATACCCCCTCCAACAGACACCGCACTCGCTCAGCTCGCCCCTCCCTCCTCCAATGGAACCCCGGAGATCCCTCAGCTCACTGCCCCTCCCCCCTCCCAACGGAACCACGGAGATCCCTCAGCTCACTGCCCCTCCCTCCTCCAACGGAACGCCGGAGATCACTCAGCTCACTGCTCCTCCCCCCTCCCAATGGAACCCCGGAGATCACTCAGCTCACTGCCCCTCCCCCCTCCCAACGGAACCCCGGAGATCCCTCAGCTCACTGCCCCTCCCTCCTCCAACGGAACCCCGGAGATCACTCAGCTCACTGCCCCTCCCCCCTCCAACGGAACCCCGGAGATCACTCAGCTCACTGCCCCTCCCTCCTCCAACGGAACCCCGGAGATCCCTCAGTTCTCTGCCCCTCCCCCCTCCCAATGGAACCCCGGAGATCACTCAGCTCACTGCCCCTCCCCCCTCCCAACGGAACCCCGGAGATCACTCAGCTCACTGCCCCTCCCTCCTCCCAACGGAACCCCGGAGATCCCTCAGCTCACTGCCCCTCCCTCCTCCAACGGAACCCCAGAGATCACTCAGCTCACTGCCCCTCCCCCCTCCAACAGAACCCCGGAGATCACTCAGCTCACTGCCCCTCCCTCCTCCAACGGAACCCCGGAGATCCCTCAGTTCTCTGCCCCTCCCCCCTCCCAATGGAACCCCGGAGATCACTCAGCTCACAGCCCCTCCCCCCTCCCAACGGAACCCCGGAGATCACTCAGCTCACTGCCCCTCCCTCCTCCAACGGAACCCCGGAGATCACTCAGCTCACTGCCCCTCCCCCCTCCCAACGGAACCCCGGAGATCACTCAGCTCACTGCCCCTCCCCCCTCCCAACGGAACCCCGGAGATCACTCAGCTCACTGCCCCTCCCTCCTCCAACGGAACCCTGGAGATCACTCAGCTCACTGCCCCTCCCCCCTCCAAACGGAACCCCGGAGATCACTCAGCTCACTGCCCCTCCCCCCTCCCAACGGAACCCCGGAGATCACTCAGCTCACTGCCCCTCCCTCCTCCAACGGAACCCCGGAGATCACTCAGCTCACTGCCCCTCCCCCCTCCCAACGGAACCCCAGAGATCCCACAGTTCTCTGCCCCTCCCCCCTCCCAACGGAACCCCGGACTACATCAGCTCACTGCCCCCCCCCACCTGCGAAGGTCCCCGGAATCCCTCGGCTCTGGGCCCCCTCCCCCCCTGCGACGGATCTGAGTTGGGTTTGGTGGGACGGTAAGTGAGGTGGGGGTGTCGGATTCGGTCGGGGGGTGAGGTGGGGGTGTCCGGTTTGCTTGGGGGGGTGGGAAGGTGTTGGGGTGGGTGAGGGGTGAAGGGTGGGTGTTGGGGTTGGTCAGGGGGTGTCAGCTGTCTGCCACCTCCCCACCTCCGACTGACCCGAGCAGCGCCGGGCACTTATGCTAGTATATATATATATATATATGACATAACTTGAATATGTTTTATGCTACATATGTCATGTAACATACCTCTGTAAAAGTTATGATCTATTGCATATATTCATTCGATCTGTATGCATGTATTATTTTTGTATTCAAAGTTATGAGTGTTGGCTCTGAATTTGTTTGATTTTAAGTAGCCTTAGTAAGCTATTTGGTCAGCTTCTTTAAAAAGAATCAGGGTGGTAGCCGTGTTAGTCTGGAATAGCAGAGTTAACAAAGTCCTGTGGCACCTTAAAGACTAACTATAAAGTTTTGAAACATGAGCTTTCGTGGGCTAATACCCACTTCGTCGGATGCAGGCAGTGGAAGTGTTCACAAACAGGCAGTTATAGAAAAGTAGGTAAGAGCCAGGTGGGAGGTGAAAAGGTTAGTCCAATTAAGCTGAGCCAGCTTGTTATCTCCGATCAGGGTGTGTGGATTATTCGTCTAGCATTTGAATGGGGTGTGTGAACATGGAGAGACGAGAAACAATGTCTGTAATGAGCCAACCATTGTAGATCTCGGTTCAATCCCAAAGTGTGTGTGCTGAATTTGCAAATGAATTGAAGCTCTGCAGTCTCTCTTTGCAGTCTGGATCTGTAGTTCCCTTTCTGTAGTATGGTGACTTTTAAATCTGTAATAGTGTGTCCAGGCAGGTTGAAGTGTTCCCCTACAGGTTTTTGTATATTGCCATTCCTAATATCTGATTTGTGTCAGACAACTCTCCAATACCAATTTCTACAGGCCACTTCCCTACGATCCCACTGAGGAATATACTAAGAAACTGCACCATCTACTCAGGACTCTCCCTGCACTAACACAGGAACAAATTAATATACCCTTAGAGCCCCGACCGGGGTTATTCTATCTACTACCCAAGATCCACAAACCTGGGAACCCTGGACACCCCATCATCTCGGGCATTGGCACTCTCACTGAAGGACTGTCTGGATATGTAGACTCTCTACTCAGACCCTATGCCACCAGCACTCCCAGCTATCTCCGTGATACCACTGACTTCCTGAGGAAACTACAATGCATTGGTGACCTTGCAAAAAACACCATCCTAGCCACCATGGATGTAGAGGCTCTCTACACAAACATCCCACACAAAGATGGAATACAAGCTGTCCGGAATAGTATCCCTGATGATGCCACAGCACAGGTGGTTGCTGAGCTCTGTGACTTTATCCTCACACACAACTATTTCAAATTTGGTGACAATATATACCTCCAGACCAGCGGGACTGCTATGGGCACCCGCATGGCCCCACAGTATGCCAACATCTTTATGGCAGACCTGGAACAACGCTTCCTCAACTCTCGTCCACTCACACCCCTTCTCTATCTACGCTACATTGATGACATCTTCATCATCTGGACCCATGGGAAAGAAACTCTGGAAGAATTCCACCATGACTTCAACAGCTTCCACCCCAACATCCACCTCAGTCTGGACCAGTCCACACAGGAAATCCACTTCCTAGACACCACAGTGCAAATTAATGACGGCCACATCGACACCACCCTATACCGAAAACCTACCGACAGCTATGCCTACCTTCATGCCACCAGCTTCCATCCCGGACATACCACACGATCCATTGTCTACAGCCAAGCACTGAGGTACAATCGGATTTGCTCCAACCCCTCAGACAGAGACCAACACCTACGAGATCTTCACCAGGCTTTCTCAAAACTACAATACCCACACAAGGAAATAAGGACACAGATCAACAGAGCCAGACGTGTACCCAGAAGCCTGCTGCTACAAGACAAGCCCAAGAAAGAAAACAACAGAACACCACTGGCCATCACCTACAGTCCTCAGTTAAAACCTCTGCAACGCATCATCAGTGACCTACAACCCATCCTGGACAATAATCCCTCACTTTCAAAGGCCTTGGGAGGAAGGCCAGTCCTGGCACACAGACAACCTGCCAACCTTAAACAAATTCTCAACAGCAACAGCACACTGCACCACAATAACTCCAACTCAGGAACCAATCCATGCAACAAACCTTGATGCCAACTCTGCCCACATATCTACACCAGCAACACCATCACAGGACCTAACCAGATCAATCACACCATCACTGGCTCATTCACCTGTACATCAACCAATGTCATATATGCCATTATATGCCACCAGTGTCCCTCTGCTATGTACATAGGCCAAACTGGACAGTCCCTACGAAAAAGGATAAATGCACACAAATCAGATATTAGGAATGGCAATATACAAAAACCTGTAGGGGAACACTTCAACCTGCCTGGACACACTATTACAGATTTAAAAGTCACCATACTGCAGAAAGGGAACTACAGATCCAGACTGCAAAGAGAGACTGCAGAGCTTCAATTCATTTGCAAATTCAGCACACACACTTTGGGATTGAACCGAGATCTACAATGGTTGGCTCATTACAGACATTGTTTCTCGTCTCTCCATGTTCACACACCCCATTCAAATGCTAGACGAATAATCCACACTCCCTGATCGGAGATAACAAGCTGGCTCAGCTTAATTGGACTAACCTTTTCACCTCCCACCTGGCTCTTACCTACTTTTCTATAACTGCCTGTTTGTGAACACTTCCACTGCCTGCATCCGACGAAGTGGGTATTACCCAACGAAAGCTCATGCTTCAAAACTTTATAGTTAGTCTTTAAGGTGCCACAGGACTTTGTTAACACTTCTTTAAAAAGGAATTTGCAAGTTAAGTGCCCAATCAAGAAACACTTAATGGACAATGGTAACAAAGTCCTGTGGCACCTTAAAGACTAACTATAAAGTTTTGAAGCATAAGCTTTCGTGGGTTAATACCCACTTCGTCGGATGCAAGCAGTGGCTTGCATCCGCCGAAGTGGGTATTAGCCCACAAAAGCTTATGCTTCAAAACTTTATAGTTAGTCTTTAAGGTGCCACAGGACTTTGTTACCTCTGCTATTCCAGACTACCACGGCTACCTCTCTGATTCTTAATGGACAATGGATCTCAGAAGGCTCTAATCCATATAAATCTACCTGAGGACATTTAAAGTATGATGTGAACAATGGCTGCTATGTGTAAGTGCTGAGTCATGTATGGACATGTGACTTGTCCATGTGGCTCCATCTTGTAGCTGGGATTCTACACAGGGGGAGGGAGAGGTGTCCACCCACAAGAGAAAGTCTAGTTAAACCCCTGGGAGACCCCTCCATTCGGTCTTTAGCTGGCTCAAGAGACGGCCTCTCAACCTCTTAAAGGTTACTTGTAAGAGATCAGAACAAAGGACAGGAACCATGGGGTTGTGAGTGATTATTGAACCCAGACTAGAAGGAAGCTAGTCTGCAAAATAAGCTTACTGGAACATCTCTGATAGTGAGATTCCATGTGTAATCACTTTCTTACTGTATTAGGTTTAGACTTGAGTATTTTATTTTATTTTACTTGGTAATTCACTTTGTTCCATCTATTATTAACCACTTAAATCCTACTTTTTGTATTTAATAAAATCACTTTTACTTATTAATTAACCCAGAGTATGTATTAATTCCTGGGGGAGCAAACAGATGTGCATATCCCCCTATCAGTGTTAGAGAAGGCGAACGATTTATGAGTTTACCATGTATAAGCTTTATACAGGGTAAAACGGATTAATTTGGGGGTTTAGACACCATACGGAGTTGGGCATCTGGGTGTTGGAGACAGGAGTACTTCTTAAGCTGTTTTCAGCTAAGCCTGCAGTTTTCAGGAAATGTGATTCAGACTTGGGTCTGGATTTGCAGCAGGCTAGTGCTCAAACAAGGCAGGGCACTGAACCCATAAACTGGCAGGGAAAATGGGTTAGAAGTATTCTTATCACATCAGTTGACAGTTGCCGAGGGGGTTTCTGGGATCCAACCCGTTACAGCATGGAGATGGATAAAGGTTTTCTATTCTAATCGAGTCTTCATGCCTGACTCTTGGAAATACCAAAGATGATAAACACTGGCAGTCTTACTAGAGTCTTTACTAACCAGAACATGGAACTAAGCTGCATGGCTTAACTTCATGTAGAAGAACATTACAGGCTACTAGTTCAATGCATAATTAAGACTGTTTAAAATATTAATCTCTTTATTAGGTAATTTCTGGATGAAGGATTTCCTAAAAGGTAAAATCTGAATAAATTAGACTACAGTAGTAGTTTTTGGAATCTTTATATTCCATAATATCAAAACTTACTTTGATCATTTATATTTATGGACCACTGACCAAATGTATTGTAATTAAAGGCTATTAATGGCTCCACAGCCTGTGATCTATTGGGTTAATATGCGGATTCTGTATGCACAGCGAATCTGTGCAAACAATTCTAATGACATTTTCAATCTTCTGGATAAAATGACAGTGCTGTAATGCATCAGCTCTTGCTAAAAATAAAATCACTCAGTGAATTTTGTGTGAAGCATGGGAGAGATGATGAGGGGTCAAATATTGAAAATAATTAGATTTCAGTGTAATTGCAAAGAATTAAGCATGTGTATATATTTTAGTCATGTGAATAACCCCACCAAAGTGAATGGTTCTTCCATGTGCATAAAGTTATGCACATTTAAAAGTTTTTGAAGGGCAAGAAAATAAATGTTGTTTTGCTAAATTATGCTGCCTCTCTATATTGAACAAAAAACAAACCTGATAAACTGTTATTCCCAAGACAAAAACATATTAAACTGAAGTTAATCACAATGCTTTATAGCCTTCCCCCCAACAAAAATAATTGATTCACAGTAACAACTTTAACAACAGTTTATTACAGAGAAGAATAAGCCTGAGGTTTGCAGCAAAGATTAAGATATTACTTTGTTTTATTTTTGAGCTTTCACATCTCTGAATGTCTTCTCTGATGTGCCTAAAATTCCACAGAAAACATAATATCCTACCACAATATTATGTGAGCTAATTAAGTTTTGGGTGAAATAGTTTAGTTTAGATAAAAAGATTTGACTATGAGGACAATAGCATACCTCCATTCTTCATGCCAGCCTGTTGACTTTTAAGCTGAACTCATTGAAATCAATGACATGTGGTGGCCCCATAATATTTTTCAATGAACTATAACTTTTTTTTCATTTTAACTACGTGACTTCAGCTGATGAGAAAGTCCAGCAACATTTCACACCTGAAATATAAACTCCCTCAAACAGAAGTTAATTCTGGAAAATCTGGCAGGCCTTAAATTAAAGTGGTGCAATGGTAGTTCTTTGATCTTTTAATATAAAAATGTAAGTCAATGTCTATTTGTCTACGTTGTTTTTATCCTCATTTTTTGCCAGTTTGTTGGCCTAATGTAACTTATTCACATTAGGCCTACAAACTGGCAAAAAATGCAGAGGATAAAAACAGCTTATAGTTGAGTCTAGTATAGAAATGCAAATGACACCAAAGAGTCCAATACCGTCTCGTCTTTTTTAGACCAATTGGAATATAATGCTTTGCACTGACTTTGTTCACTTTTCGTATGATTTTTATATAAAAATAGGTGTGATGTTTCAAAAGAGAGATGCTACTCAAGCAAAAATCCTTTTCACAGCACGTTCTCCTGCAGGAGCATCACAAAAACAAAAACAAACAAAAACAAAAAAACAAAGAAAAGAAAAACCTGATCAAGAAGATATATATTTTAAAAGTGCTTTGGGCAATGTTAATTTGAACTTTCCCCCCGTTTCATGAGAGAACACGGGAATTATGATTACTATTACTAATAGTGGCATCAATGTTAGGTTAATACGCCTTTGTGAGAATATTTACTTTCAAGATATACTGGTGACAAAACACACATACGATCAAAGAACATAAAATGGAAGGGATTTCCCGAATCATGAAGTCCATCATAGATATACTTTGCACTGATGTCATACAGAGAATATGTATGGGATTTTCATATCATTAAGTTCTGGACTTATTCTGCTCCCTCTGAAATCCATTGTGACTTCAGTGGCAATAAAGTAAGGTCAATGCAGAATGATTTTGATAAGCCCACCTTTATTCTCTCTGTGCCTCGCTTCTTCTTTGGTAAATTGGAGATAATAAAACTTCCCTACTTTACAGCAGTGTCATGAGGATAAATTCATTAATGCTTGTGAAGCTCTCAGATGCTGTAACGATGGGTTCCAATAAACATCCATAAAGAAAGCGAGGAATACTTGTAGCACCTTAGAGACTAACCAGTTTATTTCAGCATAAGCTTTCGTGGACTGTAGCCCACTTCATTCTATGCATCCGATGAAGTGGGCTACAGTCCATGAAAGCTTAAGCTGAAATAAACTGGTTAGTCTCTAAGGTGCTACTAGTATTCCTCACTTTCTTTATGGATACAGACTAACACGGCTGCTATTCTTGAACCTGTCACAATAAACATCCAGAAAGAGTATCTTATAACAATATGGGTCAAACAGTAAGATGTGAGAAAATATGAACACCGAACTTGGATATATTGTAAATATAAGGGGCACTCCTGAAAATGCTTTTTGCAATTCAGTGTGTATATATATATACTAGCATAAGTGCCCGGCGTTGCTCGGGTCAGTCGGAGGTGGGGAGGGGGCAGACAGTTGACACCCCCTGATGAACCCCAACAGCCACACCTCACCCCTCACCCACCCCGACACCTTCCCACCCCCCCGACCAACCCCAACACCCCCCAGCTCACTTACCCCCCGACCAAATCCGACAACCCCACCTGACCCCCCCAAGCAAACCCAACACCCCCACCTGACCCCCCGACTGAACCCGACACCCCCACCTCACCCCCCGACCAAACCCGACACCCCCACCTCACCCCCCGACCGAACAGTGTATTTAATAATCTGTGTGCTACACAGTGCACCGTGAGCCGGAGGGGTGTTGGGTTTGGTCTGGGGGGGTGGGAAGTTGTTGGGGTGGGTGAGGGGTGAGGGGTGGGTGTTGGGGTTGGTCAGGGGGTTTTGTGGTTGGTGGGGGGGTGAGGTGGGGGTGTCGGGTTCGGTCGGGGGGTAAGTGAGCCAGGGGGTGTCGGGTTTGGTCTGGGGGTGGGTGGGAAGGTGTTGGGGTGGGTGAGGGGTGAGGTGTGGGTGTTGCGGTTGGTCAGGGGGTGTTGCGATTGGTGGGGGGGTGAGGTGGGGGTGTCGGGTTTGCTTGGGGGGATGAGGTAGGGGTGTCGGGTTCGGTCGGGGGTAAGTGAGCCGGGGGGTGTCGGGTTTGGTCTGGGGGGAAGGTGTCGGGGTGGGTGAGGGGTGAGGTGTGGGTGTTGCGGTTGGTGGGGGGGGTGAGGGGGGGTGTCGGGTTTGCTTGGGGGGGTGAGGTGGGGGTGTCGGGTTTGGTCGGGGGGTAAGTGAGCCGGGGGGTGTCAGGTTAGGTCTGGGGGTGTTGCGATTGGTGTGGGGGGGGTGAGGTGGGGGTGTCGGGTTCGGTCAGAGGGTAAGTGAGCCGGGGGGTGTTGGGTTTGGACTGAGGGGGTGGGAAGTTGTCGGGGTGGGTGAGGGGTGAGGTGTGAGTTTTGGGGTTGGTCAGGGGGTGTCGGGTTTGCTTGGGGGGGTGAGGTGGGGGTGTCGGATTCGGTCGGGGGGTAAGTGAGCCAGGGGGTGTCGGGTTTGGTCTGGGGGGGGTGAGAAGGTGTCGGGGTGGGTGAGGGGTGAGGGGTGGGTGTTGGGGTTGGTCAGGGGGTGTTGCGATTGGTGGGGGGGTGAGGTGGGGGTGTCGGGTTTGCTTGGGGGGGTGAAGTGGGGGTGTCGGGTTCGGTCGGGGGGTAAGTGAGCCGGGGGGTGTCGGGTTTGGTCTGGGGGTGTTGCAATTGGTGGGGGGGTGAGGTAGGGGTGTCGGGTTCAGTCGGGGGGTAAGTGAGCCAGGGGGTGTCGGGTTTGGTCTGGGGGGGTGGGAAGGTGTCTGGGTGGGTGAGGGGTGAGGTGTGTGTGTTGGGGTTGGTCAGGGGGTGTTGCAGTTGGTGGGGGGGTGAGGTGGTGGTGTCGGGTTTGGTCGAGGGGTAAGTGAGCCGGGGGGGGGGGTGTCGGGTTTGGTCTGGGCACCCACCCCGACACCTTCCCCCCCAGACCAAACCCAACACCCACACCTCAGCCCTCACCCACCCCGACACCTTCCCACCCCCCCAGACCAACCCCGACACCCCCCAGCTCACTTAACCCCCGACCAAACCTGACACCCCCACCTGACCCCCCCAAGCAAACCCAACACCCCCACCTCACCCCCCGACCGAACCCGACACCCCCACCTCACTTACCGTCCCAGGAAACCCAACTCCGATCCATCGCAGGCAGGGAGGGGGCCCAGAGCCGAGGGATTCCGGGGACCTTCGCAGGTGGGGGGGGGCACAGGGCTGATGGATTCTGGGGTTCCATTGGGAGGGGGGAGGGGCAGAGAACTGAGGGATTTCCGGGGTTCCGTTGGACGAGGGAGGGGCAGTGAGCTGAGCGAGTATGGTGTCTGTTGGAGGGGGTATTATGACATCATCACCACCTAACCGCCCAGCTGATGTGATTGGCCCTGAAAGACTTTCACCCCTGGGGGGCGTCAGAGGTGAGATCCGAAAATTTTTCGACCCTTAAGATCATCCTGACCCCAAGACCCCTAACTGTACCAAATTTCAAGTCTCTGGCTCAAACGGTGCGGGAGGAGTACGCTGTCATACATACATACATACATACATACATACATACATACACCACTTGACTTTTATATATATAGATATTATATATATAGTAAACTCTTTGTGTCAGGAACTGCTTCTAACTCTGTGTATGTAAAGTTCCTAGCATAATTGGGTCCTGAACACAACTGGCCTCTGTTTGCTATTGTAATACAAATATGAATGTATTCAGTGATCTACACTTGTACAGTCTGAATTCATGTTTCTGCTGTACTGATACCATCTTCTTCCTTACATAATGCACATTTTTCACATTTGACTTTACTGGCTACAGACAATGTGCTGTGTATAGACTCCACTGGAGCTACAAACGAGGGGCTTTTACACTATTTGGGTAAATATTTAAAACTCCGCCCATCTCTATACTTGTCTCTCATGGAATCACTATCACCAATAATGGCAGCTTCTTCCAAACACTCGTCAGCTTCCTCCAAAAATTGTCCCCACCCTGTTCTTGATGCTGTCCTTATTCATGGACACTCTCCTGAATGAATCTGTAAGTCCACTAGCATCAATTAAATAGAAGACTCCGCTGCAACACCCATAGAAATCAGTCAATTTATGACGGCTGGTTGTCACTCAATCAGGTATAGCTGGTTCAATGAAAAGAAAAAAGCCTTCAAGTTGTGCCAATAGCTATCTATGTAACAAACCAGTCCTAGTTCCATTTCATTTTTACTTTCCATGTCTCATCTCAAATTAGATCTTCATAGTAGAGTATCTCTCTCTTACTATGTGTTTATACAGCACTTACCACAATGGGATTCTGACCATGACTGGGGTCTCTAATTACTACTACAATACAAGAAATAACAATAATATTGTCTCTTTCCCATATGAAATATTTGCATTGACTCATAGACTCACAGACTTTAAGGTCAGAAGGGACCATTCTGATCATCTAGTCTGACCTCCTGCAACGCAGGCCACAGAATTTTACCCACCCATTCCTACAATATACTTCACCTATATCTGAACTATTGAAGTCCTCAAATCTTGATTTAAGGACTTCAAAGTACACAGAATCCTCCAGCAAGTGACCCATGCCCCCTGCTGCAGACTCAAAAGACACTGACAGGCTGCTGCTCACATTCAACATTTGTGTGAGTATGACAGGATAATTTTGTTACTCCTTTCCTGAAGTATCTCTTCCTCCCTCCCCTGTCTCATTTTTTTTTATCTTTAAACTAGGGGTATGTCTCCACTACAGGACTAGGTCGATTTCCCTTAATTCGATTTTCTAAACTCGACTTTTAGAAAATCGAATCAGTGTGTCCCCACCAGGACAGCAGGTCAACAGTGGTCGACACTGTCTGTCCTAGAACTTTTGCAGGGGTCGACATAGCCCGCATTGCACTGTGGGTAGGTAGCCCACAGTTCAATGCGTGCCGGACACCACCACCCCGCCCGCCCAAGCAGCCCCGCGCCGGACCCCCCCGGCCGCCCAAGCAGCCCTGAGAACCCCCCCACCCGCCCAAGGAGCCCCGAGAACCCCCCTCCCGCCCAAGCAGCCCCACGGACCCCCCCCCCCCCCGCCCGCCCAAGCAGCCCCACGAACCCCCCCCGCCCGCCTGAACAGCCCCGCGCCAGACCCCCCCGCCCGTCCAAGCAGCCCCGCGACCCCCCCCGCCCGCCCAAGAAGCCCCACGCCGGACCCCCCCCGGCCACCCAAGCAGCCCCGAGAACCCCCCCACCTGCCCAAGCAGCCCCGTGAACCTCCCCACCTGCCTGAACAGCCCCGCGCCGGACCCCCCGCCCGCCCGAGCAGCCCCACGAACCCCCCCGCTCGCCCAAGCAGCCCCGCGCTGGACCCCCAGCCCGCCCGGGGGGGTGGGGGGGGAGCTGGTGCCGGGCTGCTTGGGCGAGCGGGGGGGCGTCCACGGGGCTGCTCGGGCGGGCGGGGGAGTTTGCGGAGCTGTTTGGGCGGGCGGGGGGGTCCGGCGCGGGGCTGCTTGGGCGGGCGGGGGGTTCGCGGGACTGTTTGGGCGGGCAGGGGGGTCCGGCGCGGGGCTGCTTGGGTGGGCGGGGGGGTCCGTGGGGCTGCTCGGAGGTCGGAGGCTTAACATCAGATGCCTCTTCACTTACTCACAATAGACCTAGAGAAGTCGATTTTAGCCTTACTTCTCTCGTCAAGCAGGAGTTACAAAGTCGATTTTGAGGGCCCTTCAAATCGACTTTAAGGGCATGCAGGTGAAGACAGGTACACGTTTAGTTCGACTTAACGTCGTTAAAGTCGACGTTAAGTCCTAGTGAAGACATGCCCTATGTGTTGGATCATCTGGCTCCTAGTTGTATTTTCTGAGTGTGACAGAGTGTGCTTTTACTTTGCCATATTTGATTTTCAGACACTGTGGATGCTTCTACAGACTTGGCTAATAGTTCTGTTTATGTCTGCCAGGGAAAACAGCAGACCAAGATAGACTTGTGTATGTGAAACTCCGTATTCAATCATCAAACACATTTTGGGGATGCAGAAATCTTATTTGGCATTCCTCCCCATATTTTTAGGTGTAGTTAGCACAGCTCAGAAAAGGTATGTGACATCTGTGCAGCTTTATGTCTTTAGTATAAATTTCTAGGGCCAGAAGATTCCATATATTCTAAGGCCAGAAGGGAACATAGTGGTCATCTACTCTGACCTTTTGTATAGCACAGGCTATAGAACTTCTCTAAAATAGTTTCAAAGAATTATATATCTTAGACAAAAAATCTGGATTTAAAAATTGTCAGTGATAGAGAATCGACCACAGTCCTTGGTAAATTGTTTTGATGGTTAATTACCCTCGCTGTTAAAAATGCATGTCCTATTTCCAGTATGAAATAACAGAACACTTGTATGTCATTTTACATGAAGAGGCTCAGATAGAAATTGCTATATGGCTAGAGCTCTTCTAATTGACCCTACTAAATTTTGCATTTGCTCATTACATCAACAAATCTTTACTTCCAGTACCAAAAGACTGAATGACATGTTTTGGAGAGCTGTGCAAAATATTTCTGTCTTCTGCTAACGCACGAGGTACATACTGCCTCAGGTTGTGATTTCATTTTGCATAAGCTAAGCAGTGCTGGCCTGATCAGTGTGAAGGATTTTAGTCTTTCTGATTTCTGAATAACACTTCCTTCCAAAAATATCTGCTATCCCCAAGTTCCCTATTATGTTCCCCTCTGGAATGAGGGATTATGGCAGCTTCATTTGCCTCATTTTTAATCAAAGATCTTGGGCCCTGTTCTATTCTGCAGTAGAGCTGTGACAGCAGAAAGCAACCTTTACAGCAGCTTAGGCAGCTACTGAAAGATTCCTCTGGCTCAATGGGATTTCTCAGATCACATATATTTGCCATATTGGCTCCTACGCCAACCCCTCTACTAGCTGCCATCGCAAAAATATAACGAGAATAAAGGGGATGTAGCCAAAGCTCCAGCAACCCAAGCTGCAGGAATGGGCTTTGAGGAGCACTGGAAACCTGTGTAAATAGGAGCTGTATAGAAGGTTGGATCATATAATCATAGAAATGTAGGGCTAGAAGGGACCTCGAGAAGTCATCAAGTACAGCCCCCTGTGCTGAGAAAAAAAACAGATAAATCTAGATCATACCTGATAGTTGTTTGACTGGGCTTAGTCTCTATTAAATCTATGATCTACTGTTACAGACAGCCCTTGGTTGGAGCTCTGTAGGGAAAATCACATGCTTCAAGAAGTGATATTGATGGTTCATGAAATGGCAGCCTGCCCTCAAAATCTGTATTTAATCAACACCATAAAATGTCCATAAGGGGTAGCATGCTTTTGGACGTTTCACCATTTTCTTTAAATGAAAACTTTGACCACTTGGAGCTGGAGCTATTAAAGATCCCATGACACTTTTTGTAAGAGCAGGGGTATCCTGGCAAAATTTGAGGAAGATCTTATAGGAATCATACGATTCTTCCTCTGCCTTTTTTGAGAAACCATGTAACTTTTATATTGCTATAGGCTATGAGTTTTAATAATAAGACATTCTATATGCTTAAAATCCCTCCTGCAGTTTCAAGTGGATACAGAATTCTTCTACAAAGTAAGAAATGATCTTCCCTGGGAATATGTTCCCACATTTGTAAAGTGATTTGAGATCATCAGATAAAAGACACAATGAGTGAAATTCTACCCCTGTGAAGTGAATGGGAGATTTGTCATTGACTTCAATGGAGCTAGAATTTCACTCTATGTAAAGTGTGTGCAAAATATTGATATTATTCATTTATTTTACGCTTTTGTATTGCTATGCACAGTAAACGTTGGCGGTGTTCCATCATCAGTGTGGTTGTATTTCAGTAGTGGGTGAAAGCAAACCTTTCTGAGTGCATCTTTCTAGGGAAAAAAATAGTGCTTGCATTATAGCAACAGCCAGCAACTGTATAGTTGCAAAGGTGGTAAATCACTAATTTACACAGGACATAGGTGTTATTGCCACTGTGATGTGAAAACACACTTAGGTTTCATTCTCCTTTACCATAAACATTCATAGCTGAGGACCAGTGTTTTTCTTACAAAAATTTAAAATCAGATATCCTTGGTTGTTGAGTTGCACAAATGGAAACAAAATTAGAAATCACACTTTTAAATGCTCTTTTGGATTCCTGTAACTCAGAAATGGCTTTTTCAAAAAAATAAGTCTTTGGTGAGAAAATACAAAAGCCATTTTGTTAGGAAAAGCAGCTACTGCATATGCATGGGGGTATTACTTGGCAAAAATTAATAAGGCCTTTCAACACATGAATTTAGGTTGCACTTGTGGCAATCTCTCTGACACCATAAAGCTTCAAAGGCTCCATTATGTCTCCTAGTTCATAATCTGTGTACTAATAAGTTATATGATAGACAGAGTTGTTACACAGTCTATTTTGCCAGCATTATTCCTTCTGGGTAAAAATAATTAAACAAATGATATGAAATAGAAAAATAGGTATTAACATCCAACAAACTTGTTTAAAAATATTGCAATGCATTTGGCTTAATATTAATACTAACCAATTACTGTGACATTTAAATGAAGAACTCAAACCAAAATAATAATTTAGATTCACTATTTTATAATCATTACTGAAGTAGAATACATCCATTTTCATCTAGTAAGTAGGCTTGAAAAGTCACTTTACTAAGGCACACTGCTTAACAGTGTAAAAGAGGGGGGTCAAACTTCATTTTATAGAATATTTTGTACACTGAAAAAAACATAGACACATTAATTTCAGTCCCTTTAAAATCTGCATTAGCCCCATCAGTAAAAGTGTCATGATGTTAAGTAAAAAGCACTTTTATCAGTGGAGTTATTTTTGGATCAGATGCCAAAGTGTGCTTAACAATACGCAGCTTCCTGTAATCCAATTCTACATTATTCACATGATTGGCATCAAAAGGACTATTCATATGAGTAGGCTGCAGGATCAACAATTGTATTCTTGCTTTGTAGAAACTTGGAGCCAAGCTCTGCTTGCCTTCCTCAGAATAAGCCAATGGACCAAATTCTGACTTCGCTAACATCACTGTAAAACTAGAATAACTCTTATTGACTTCAGCAAAATTAACATAATTTTAACTTATGCAAATGAAAGATCAAAAGAACTAGATTTTCTCAGGGAGATCTACATCCAGAGAATATCTTCTCAATAATGGATTTGTCTCCAACCTATATGTGAGAGTGGTTCAACTGCCTTCACACCAGGATACTTTTGTGGGGAGAAGGTGGTAGAACTCAACTTGAGACTAACTTTTGCATGACCTACACACTAAGGAATACACTTCCCTTTGAGAATGCTCTGGGGTCAGTGGAGGGCGGGGGAGTCCCTGTGAATAGGTGCTAGGAGCCTTAAAGTTCCTAGAGAAGTATAGGACCTCCACATTCATTCTTGAACATCCTAGACACCCTCAGAGTTTGGATGCTAAACATGTTGCCTACTTTATTGGACACAAACTCTTCCATCTTCCACCAGTGCCAAGATTTGTGGAGAGCTCTGCAAGAGAAGTTTACATACCTTTCCCTTTTCCAATCTTCCCACCCAGGTCATTTTCTACAGAAGAGGCTGACTTGAGCCAAAATTTGGCTTATTAGGTCTACTTTGCATAAATAAGGAAATTGAGATTTAACCAACTGTGGAACACTGCTGATATAATGAATCAATCATACCTTATATGACTTGTACATAAAACAAAAAACAACAGTGGGATCAGGTCTGCATCGGATGTAAATCAATGTACATTGTGATGAAGCAAAGCAACTGCCCACAAGCATGGAAGGGTGCTAGCTTCCTCCCTACCTGAGGGGAAGGGTCACTAGCATGGCAGCCAAGGCAGCCACCAGGGAACAAGCAAAATGTCCCTTGCCAGAAGAGACTAAAAGAGGCCTAGGAGTCCCACCCTAAAATAGGACCAAGTGACCGAAGCCCAGAAACCTTGTGCAGGGTCCAACCCTGCCAAACATACAGCTGCCCTGCCTGGAGAAATCAGAGACTAGAGAAGGACGCCACCCAGGGTGTGCAGTGGGGCACTAATAGAGAGAAGCCACTCCTGCAAATTGGATTATAGGGCCCCAAACTAAGGGACTACAAACTAGGCCCCCTACTCAGAGGGGGACTTACATAGGCCCCTAGGCTGGGATCTGATTGGATAGGAGGGCTCCCTACTTCCCCCCACACACACACAGCTTTAAAGACTGACACACCTTAACCAAGTAGGAACCTGGAAAAAAACCACTCCAACCACTAGGCCGCCCAACCCTCCTAGCCCCCCATTACATACCTCTACTGACTTCAAGAGAGTTACACCAATTTACACCAGCTGTGAATCTGGCCCAAAAATGCAAAATAGTAAGCTGAGTCACAGTGCCTGCCCCCTCAGTATACTTGCGACAGATTAAGATATTTATCAAAAGATGAAAGCCGTTAATATTTCAATCCTTTAATAGGTTCATAAACAAGAATTTGCCAACATGTACAGACTAGCATTATTTTGTATATTTTGCACAGATGTTCATAAAATTAATGTAATGTTTATAATTACACTTATCATTTCGCCGTACACAGAAGAGTATTGACTTTAATTACAAAACTCATGTGCATACTGATGAAGGTTCCTTTATTGCTATATGAGTACACTTTATAGACTTTGGGATATTGGCAAATCCTGCAGTACGATGAAATCCTTCTATTCCACACAGATAGTTTTGGGAATCAGGAAAATTAACATACCTGGAAAAAAATCTACATTTGTGCAAGAGCAGCTAAAACCTGGTTGGAAGCACCTTGACAGTGAGGTCTTGGCTTATTAAAACTACATCCCCAAATGCCTTTGTTAGGTGGCAGCTGGAAGCTTGACATGAACAAGTCAAGCATAACACTGGCTAATAGATTACTTAAGGTCATCTTTTAACAAGTCAGAATATTGTCCTGTTTAAATGATAACATATATTTTCATCTGATGCTCTTCCATTTTAAAATATCCACAACGAATAAGCCACGAATTGTTACACACGCAATCCTTCCTCATCAAAAAGACAAGCCGTGGTAAAGGTTATTTGTAGAGAATTCCTCATAACGCTAAAGGGTTTATAGTTTATTTTTGTCTTTCAAGCTAAATTCTGTTTGCAATGCTTTGTTCCGGAGTCACAATGGGAAGGTGCCATGTGAAGTTTTGAATACTTCTGAACTTGGGGGTATGTTCTGGCCCTTTGACAGCTTACTATCACTCACAGAAGCACCACGTTTCAAAAATTGTAATTGTATTATTCGCTTCAGAATGCTGTTTGCCGGTGGGCCTGCAAGCATTTGGGGAATGATCAGTGATAAGATGAGGTTTTTGAAATACCTGTTTCTGTCCTTTATTGATTCACTAGCAACACAAGTTTTGAAATTGTCCATGATAGGTTTATTATTACTCATGACATTAAAAGATTAAAAACTTTTTTGAAAATGAATATGGCTATTAAGTACAGCAAATATTCAAAATACAGTATTGATTTTCCAACATATATGTGGTGATCACATTTATTAGGTTATTAGACTTGTCCTATTAAAAATAATCCCTCTATATTTCCTCCATTGTCTGTCCTTTTTATTGTGTCATTCAGTTCAGGTCTCTTGCATACATTTTAAAGATCTGTCATTTTACTTGCAAACCTTAGAAGCCTGGAAGTTGCCATTGATGTTCTGGATATATAAAGACTATTTTAGGTTCAATTGTAGTGAGAGGGAGGAATTTTTAAAATACTTCATAGCAGAATCAAACTCTGACTAGCTACTTTTTGTATCTTTGGCACATCTCTAATTCAAACACAACCATCATAAAAGAAATTTCTTTCTACTGCAATCATCAAAACCTGAATGCTTTATTTTACCATTGTGATAATGATGATGTCTCATGCCTCGTTTGCTCACAGTAATAGATATTTAGTCTTCACTAGTAAGGAATCCAGAAGCATTTAGTTCCTGTGGGTTAGTAAAATGAGTCCTCTAAATTCTTTCAATTTTCTTGTTAATTTGAACTTGTATTTTACTATTGGTTTTACTGTTATAACCAAAAAACAATCAAACAGAACACTCAACCCTCATGAAGTGCCAATACAAAAACAACTTGCTGCATCAGATACTTATCTTGATCAGTCACCCACTGGGGCAAATTTAATAAGCAGCAACATTTCAGGAAAATAGAACAAAATATTTTGATATGATTATTGTCCTCACAAAAGAGTCAACTCTGAAGCAGGACTTATATGCTCCAACTTTGTTGCTAACTTTAAAAGGTAGCAAAATATTGCATTTTTCCTTTGTTTCTTGCATTGTTCTGCTCTCCCTTATATTATAAGCTTCATGTCAAAACACATTACAGTTTGCCATAAATATTCAAACTGGATTATCTCATTCTGGAAATTACTCAAGAACCAAGGGATTGAAAGAATTCTATCTTTACAGGATAAAACGGCTCATCTGCATGTGTGTGTATAACATGGGACTAAACACTTGCTATGTGTTTTCAGTTGCATCTTGCCATTATTCCATAAAGGAATAGCTGACTGCAGCATGCACAGAAACTAGGGGGTTGATGCAGTCTGAAATGGTAGGATGATATTTATACATTAAATTATCCCATAAATGGAGGCCTCATATGAAATAGACCACTCTTTTTTGGAACCTATAAAGGATGAGGCAGAAAAGGAAGAAAAAGAGGCCAGGAAAGACTAAGTCACAGGGGACATATATCAAGGGTTGAAGCATGGATTATACAAGAGGAGAATCCCTGTTTTTTGTACCAAAGATTGAAAAGAATCCCTAAGTCTTGGAGTTATGAGAGTTAGCTCTAATGCAGAGAGGAAGCCATGAAGGAAAGAGAGGTCCTACAGAAGATATATGTTTCCATGAACATGTATTTAGTATCACCTAAGAGTAAAATAGAACAGTCTGACAGCTTTGAGAAAAATAACATTGGATATCACGAAGGAGCAAAAGGAAAAAGAAGCCTGGGGGAACAAAAAGAGGGAAAGACCCAAGAGTGAAAAAGAAAAAGAGATTCACACGCATTTAAGGGCAGGAAACCTTTAAATTTAAGATTACATTTTTTTCTACTGTTTGATCATGGTTGCCAGTGTCAAATAATCAATTTAATTTGATTTGTAATTAGATTGTCTAAGAAATGAAGAATTTTTCAGAGAAATAATTTTATATCTTGCTGTATTTGCATCCGTGATCCACCACTATCAGTGAATCCCACAAAACTCCTATTTAATTTAGCAATTTCCTGAGTAATGCAAATATAAATATTTGTGCAATGCTTGTACTATAATAATATATTTGAAAAAAACCATTGCATATTGTCTTGCTTTATTGAACACTTATGAGATAACAACTGAATACACCATTAACAATGAAAGGGTGAATTGACTGAGAGTGTCTGTTTTGTGGATTTACAACTCAAGTTTAAATTCATTTTAATGTGTGTTTTTCCACAGTTGTTTGGCTTTGATATGGTGTATATAAAGGGAATGCAGTATTTGAAATGGTCTGTTGTTGTAGCAATGCATAAAACTAAGGATTGTTGGAAGAGTCTTGAAGTACCAGAGCCCAAATAGGACTGTAAGCTTTTAAGATAAAGCTCTTTAAATTTAGCTCAAAGCTCAGAGGGATTTCTGCAGGGAGCTTGAGCTTTATATCATGTTGGATAAACAGCTGTAGTAAATTGTTAAGCACTGCCTTTATGAAATGGCATAAAGCTACTCATTTTACAAATAGAAATTGTTAATTTAAGTATTTTCACCCAAGCAACTGTAGAATATTTTTAAGGACAATCTCAGTTTTGGATACTTAAACTTTTATCATGAAAATTTCAAGCAACATTATTTATGATTACTCTGCATTTCACTTTAGTACACAAATACAATGGGCTCTTTTGTCTCATGTATGGAGGTCAAACTGTGATGCAGTTGACCAAATATTAGAATGTAGCACTGTACCTTTACTTTTCAATAATTTTCCTCGGGTTGGTACATCAGAAGACAACTCTGCCAAATTACACTTGATGTACATTTATTCTCACTTGTTTATTAGGTTATAAGTTTTCATCCTTGATACCTTTCTCCTCCCTATTCCCACATATACTCTGTTTATCACAGCTTTTTCAAGTACAGTGTTCAATTCCACTAGATGCGTCAATTCCCCTCCTCCCAAGGATGTTGCATTGATTTGCTTATTAGCTGCATTAGCCTCTGGCTATTGTCTCTTTCCCTTCCTTTGTTGTATCTTCACTTCCCTTTTCATTCTTCTTTTTGCTCAAGCTCTTCCTTTCCCTCTTTGTTAATATTTTCTTTCGCACCAATAGGATTTGCTCCCCTTTCATTCTTGTTTGTTTTTTCATTGCATCTCTTTGCTCTCTTGCCTGATTTGCTTCACCCTACCCTGACTAAGAAGAAAATGAAAATAACCATTTCCGTTGTTAGTTGCATATATAACATTGGCTTTAGGAAACAAAATCTGTTGGATGATTTAGTTGGGGATTGGACTTGCTTTGAGCAGGGGGTTGGACTAGATGACCCCCTGAGGTCCCTTCCAACCCTGGTATTCTATTTGGGGCTTTAGTCTTATGTAGGCATCTATTACCCCTCACCCCTCTGTCCAAATTTTATACATTTCCTGTTTGGTCACCCTAGCTAGGGGCCACTTCACCAGCTGCTGCATATCATGATGTTCCACAGCAAAAGAGAGGAATCCAAGTTGATCAATACTGACAGTGATTCTTATTCCCTCCCAACACAGAGGGTGACAACAAGCTTCTATTACAAGAGCTACATTACAAAAGAACAATTTAAATAGTCAAATAACCATAAAACTAAGGGGATATCTTTTGTAAGTAAAAGGCATGTTATGTTGTTATTTAAGCAGGACATTATATGAGCTGCGACGGTTAAATGCCTCATTCAAACACACTGAGTTCAGTTTTTCAGTGTACGTATTTTATTGCTATATATTTAGTAATGGTGTCATGTGAAACTATAGAAAACAAGCAGCACAAATATTGCCAATACAGAGGAAAGTATTTGGTAATGGAGAGCTGAGAGAAGTTGTTTCACAATTACAAATTTTGATTTTCTCGGTTAATTCATATTTAGAGTTTTGTGCACAACATTTTTCTATCATGATATTTTGCTATTGCACTTTAAGAACAGTCCATTTTTTAAATATAAGCCTTATAAAGTTTTACACTTAATCACAGAGCAGGTTAAGTCTTCATTCACTTTGGTATGCCCTCATAAACAAACCCTCTTGTGAATAACTAGGCATAAAGAACACTGCAGGTATGGATTTTTCTTTCATAAGGTCTTTTATAAAGCTTTGTGGAGATGACATTTCAATACAACTCCTTAGAGGAAATCCTGAGGACCCTTTAAAGTGCACTGTTATTGGAATATAGTTAGAAGTTTCAGTTTTAACATTTTAGGCACATCTGGCTTTTCTAAAGTTACAAGTATCAAAAAGAGGAGATTCTATGGAATATTTGATATCCAAGCTTGTCATGGAAGGCTTTATTGCCTTCACTGAGAAATCTCAGTTTCAGTTCAGTTCCATCGGAGAATAGTAATGTTACTTACTGGTAGAATCTAACAATCAAGTGGAAATACCACTGAGGTAAGCTAAAGACATAGAAGAGCATACTCTGACTCTGCTCTACAGCTATGTATGATCATGAACAAGAAACCAAGCCACTAGGAACAGTCACATCTTCCAATTACATTTACGACATAAATAATAATAATAACCTCATGAACAATAAGCTGAAAAGCAGATGAGTATAAAGCCAAATCAGAAAGAAACCTTATATAAAAAACTAGAGAAAGAAGAAAAGTTACTTCTTAAATAAAACCAAAACAAAAAATCAAGAAAACAGTCCCCCTCCCCACACATACAACCACAACAGAACATCTCTACTTCATGCACCTGCTCCAGGGAATGATTAAAATCATGCACTTTTAATGGTATATTTATTATTTTGCCTTCTTCAGACAAAGAATAACTAATTGTTTTTCTGCATGGAAATTTTACAGCTATTCTCTCTCTCATTCCGTTGGGCTGAGAAGTTATATTTCAAGTTTCAAACCAAAGAGACATTTTATCCTCAAGTTATAGAATCTTTCTATAACAATCTAGGCCAGAATCTCAGTTGATATAAAATTATTACAGCTTCAGTCACTTTTCAAATGAAAAACATGTCCGTGCAGATTATTCTTTCAGTAAATAAATGGGGAAAATTAAGCATAATTTTTAAATTGTACCTCTTCTTATGCATTCATATAGAAGTGATTTTTATTCCAATAAAAATATATACAACATCCAATAGGGACTTAGATAGGGAGCTTTGATAATTTGAATGTAAGGGAGTTAGACACCCAACTTCCAATGAATTCCAATTTGGCTGTTTTGAAAATCCTCAGTTATAGTGCTGTGAACATAGTTTTCCGGTATGAACACACTCTAATTAGTGGTACACTTATCCTCCCTAACCCATTTCTTCTAATTACTTATTATACCCAGCCATTGCATCTAGTCGTAAAATAGGTTGTAAAGTACTTGGGATAGAGGGTCTCTTAAAATATGTCTGTACAGCACACTGGAGTCCAATCTTGACTGGAGCCTCCTGGCACCATTTAAATATAAATAACAAATAAGTCAATAAATAATAAATAGACATGTTGTTTAGTTCAGCTGCCTGTAAATTGGACACAGTTAGCCACTGACTCAGAAATGCACACTGCAATGAAAAATTCAATATACCAAACACACTTTGAGGAAAAATTATTTTGACATAATGAACTTTCTGTAGATGGAACTGACCCTAACATGCCCCAGACTGACAGCGGGGGTAAACTGCTGTAGCTCAGTAGAAATCAATGGAGCTATGTTCATTTACACCAGCTGCCAATTTGACCCCATGAAGTGTCTTTTTAAGTACTTTAAAAAAGATGGATTTTCCTTTAGAAAGTTAAGTAAAATGATTCCAAGCAAAAAATGTAGTGTCATTATATGAGTCAGAACAAATTAACATAAATATGCTTATTTATTCCAATCTTAGAAATATCTGTTGACTTTATGGATTGAGCAAGATGCATAGCATAGAAAACAGGAGGGAGGGAGAAAAATCCAGCATTTACTAAGTGCAGTTTCCTAAGCTCTTTCCGCTTTACTATTTACAAAATGCAACTTATTTTTCCATATCCTCTCTTATACAATATTACAGTATTACAAATGCTTCACAAAATATGGTACATGGTACTGCTGAGCATGTAGTATGTAACTGGTGGCCTGGCTAGATCTGGTAGAGCATGTGTGAGGGAATTAAAAGGCATGTTAGAAGGATAATAACTAAATATTAGGCAAACAGGGAAAACAAAGTTTGGGACACCGTCAGCTCTTTCATTCAAATTAACAAAAACTTTGTGCTATTGTTTCATGTTTAATTATTTCTTAGCTAACCAGACTGGAGTTTTCAGAATAAAGAATCCTTTGGGGGGTAGGGGGAAGGGTCAACAAGCATGTAGACAGGGGGATCAAGTGGATATGGTGTACTTAGATTTTCAGAAAGCCTTTCATGACGTCTCTTAAGTAAAATAAGCTATCATGGGACAAGAGGAATGTGCTCTAATGGATTGGAAACTGTTTAAATGATAGGAAGCAAAAGATAGGAATAAATGGTCAGTTTTCAGAATGGAGAGAGGTAAATAGTGGTGTCTGTCAACAGGGGTCTGTACTGAGACCAGTATTATTCAATATATTCATAAATGAGCTGAAAAATTGGCAGATGATACAAAACTATTCTCGATAGTTAAGCCCAAAGCAGACTGCGAAGAGCTACAAAGGGATCTCGCTAAACTAGGTGACTGTGCAACAAAATGGCAGATGAAATTCAATGTTGATAAATGCAAAGTAATGCACATTGGAAAACATAATCCCTACTGTACATGCAAAATGTATACTTAGCTTTTTTCTAAATTAGCTTTTACCAGTCAAAAGAGAGATCTTGGAGTCATTGTGGATAGTTCTCTGAAAACATCCACTCAATGTGCTGCAGCAGTCAAAAAAAACGAACAGAATGTTGGGAATCATTAAGAAAGGGATAAATAATTAGAAAATATAGTGCCTCTATATAAATCCATGGTACCCCCACATCTTGAATACTGCATGCAGATGTGGTTGCCCCATCTCAAAAGAGATTTTTAAAAAACCGTTCAGAAAAGGGCAACAAAAATTATTAGGGGTGTGGAACTGCTTCCATATGAGGAAAGATTAATAAGATTGGGACATTTCATCTTGGGAAAGAGATGACTAAAGGGTGATATGATAAAGGTCTATACAAATAATGACTGGTGTGGCAAAAGTAAAGAAGGAAATGTAATTTACTCCTTCTTATAACACAAGATCTAGAAGTCACCAAATGAAATTTATAAGCAGTAGGTTTGAAACAAACAAAAGGAAATATTTCTTCCCACAAGACACAATCAACCTGTGGAACTCTTCCCAAAGGATGTTGTGAAGTCCAAGACTATAACAGGGTTCAAAAAAGATCTAGATAAATTTATGTAGGATAGGTCCATCCAATCTATTATCTAGGATGGGCAGGGATGGTGGCCCTATATTCTGCCTGACAGAGGCTGAGAATGGGAGACAGAGGATAGATCATTAATGATTACCTGTTCTGTTCATTCCTTCTGGGGCTTCTGGCATTGGCATTGTTAGAAGACAGGATACTGGACTAGATGGACTCTTCCTTTGACCTATGACCATTCTTATATTATACAATCTTCTCTGTTACTGTGAGCACATTGTTATAGTAAACCAGTAGTAAATACCCCACATCATGTAATGGCAGAATTTCTCTTACTCTGGGTGTGACTGACAGCATTCCAGGGAAAGCGATATGGTTCCTTATGAAAAGTTTCCCAGAATATGCATCTATGTGCATTGATACTATGGCTTTAGTTACACTCTTATCATTTCATTCTCCCTGCCTGGCTCCTTATCACCACTTACTATTTTTAACTCTTCACTGGCATTTTAAGAAAAATTGGCAAAAGGACTGCATGAAAGCCATTTTTATTAATAATGGTAGTATTTTTATGCCAGTGACAATTCATGAGAAATTAAAAATGACCCTTAATTCCTCTGGGTAGTCATTGCCCTAATGATAATCACGTTGAACTCATTTGGTATAAATCTGAGTGCAACATGTATTTCCATTATAATTGGCATTAATTAATTAATTCTATTTTCTACACAGAAAGCAAACCACAGACACAGTGAGAAAGCTTCTTAAGGACTCTCTTTGATATCACTAGTTCAATCAAAACTAAACTATTCTAAATTTTGCATATGGCAGGTTTTTGCTGGTACTCTGGCACTCCTGACAGTCACTGAAATACCCAGGCTTCCAAAACATAAGAGGTAGGCAAATGATAAGACTTTCTTTGATAGATCTAGTTCAACCTAAACTTCAAATAGTATTTAGATTATTGTAAACATGCCAATTTTCTTGTCAATTTCAAGTTGGCTGCTTTTCGATTCACTTTGAGTAAAGGCAGACTTATCAGTAAAAGCAAAACAAAGATACACAGATACACAAAAGATGTGCATCTCAAAAAGTCCCTTTGATACGATTACTTTAATAACCAAGGAATTCTCTTTTTAAGTAGATCAGTTAAACTTACAGAAAGTTTATAATAGCTGAAGCCCCTGCACTCAGCAAGCAGCCCAATACATAGGTTTATAAATAAAGAATCAGAACATCAGTTAGTGTAATTCAGTGTGGCTCCATTGAGATATCTGGAGTTATTCGGAGTCATACTAGCGGAGGATCTGGACTAATAAATTTCTCTTTCATTTTGCATTTTATAGAAACCAAGACACAGAGCCAAAAGAGATGCACAAATGAGTTTTACCCACTGTAGGATGCAGCTTCCCTCTTTCTACATTCCTTTTTAATGGTGGAGACACATCTCTCCAGTGAAATTAACCTCTAGGTACCTTTAGCAAGTGAGTTCTCAGCCAGTAGTGCAGTTAAAAAAAGATAGTAAGCATCCCACCGTTAAATCTAATTATCTCTCTGGATGACAAATTAAGCTGCACTGGGAGACTTTCATGCCAATTGACATAAGACTGGCATCCTCTATCTAGACCATGCCAAAGGGAGAGCATTAGCAGCAGGTGCAGATTAAACAGGCATGAGAGAAATATTACAGGAAATTAGGAAATCAGCTTTAAGAATTATGTAATTTGAAATGAGAGGATGATAGATACAAAGAAAGAAAAAAATGGCTTTTAAATTCTTGGAGTTCCTTATATATAAAACTTCATGTGTGTCTTAATATTTGTATGAGAAATTCACCCCATAGAGCACAAAAGCTGAATAATTTGGCATGATGCAGGGAAATAAACATGGGTGAGGAGAGACTATTCATCTCTCAAAGTGCAGGTGTGCCATGAGGTTTTTATACACTCACTGCAATCTCTATTCCAGCATTTAGGCTTGTAGAAGCAGAAGGACCCAGCAGGCATAGCCTGATCCTCCACTGCCCACTCTAAAGCTCCCCCTTTACATTGCTATTGCAATTTGATCTAGACCTGATCCAATGCCCACTGAAAGCAACAGAAAGTCTCCTATTAACTTTCAGTGGGCATTGGATTAGGCCCCAGTCATGTGTATCATGGTGTAAGGAGCAAGAAATTCTGTAAGATTTAAGCACGCTATTTAACCCTCTGCCTATATATCATAACAACATGCATTAGGGAAAAAGTAATATAGGGGCAGTGTTCAAGAACTTCACAAATGGTGAACTTGATTTAAAAAGCCACTGTTTGATTGAAAGACCTTATGAGAATGAAAAACAGTGAAAAAACATAACATTCCAGATGTATTTTATTGAATTCCCAGACAATAACTCCAGCTGGCAAGCCCCATTTTGTTTACTTATTAGTGGGGTAGCAGTTACTGTTTAGCAAATTTCCTCTTCTTTGTATTATTTCCATGTATTATTTGAACAGATATAAAAAACCCTCATCACTTCACATAATAGCAACATCAGCATAACGATATAATAGACATTTAGAGAGTGGATTTTAAAATTCCCTCAGGAATATTCAACTTTCAGAGCAGGAATTCTATGCATTTTAACAAGATTTTCTCCCTTGATAGTTCACACTGACATTTTTAAATATTCCCCATACTTCTGCATTTCTTAGACTGCTAATTAACTGTCAATAAATCAAACATGTCTTTTTTGTTCTTAAGGTAAGATTGTAGTGTGACAGCTGAAACATCAAAAATAATTACACAAATCTGTGTTCAGCTACTGATGGAAATAGGAGGATCAAACAGCACTTTTAAGTGATAGTTTTTACTTTTGGAATTTGAACTTTCATTCTACTTATTTGCTCCTGAAGTACTATTCTAGTGAGGTTTACCTGACTCTTTAGGCCCATGGACATAGGCATAATGACATTGGTGGGTTATTCGCTTTATACTGCAAAGACCTAAAACTCTGAGGTGCAGAGCGGCTCCTACTGGCTACCCAGCATCTCCCACTCCCTGCAAGTTTAGGTCCTAGGTTTGTGATTTAGAGATTTATGGGCCAACATCCTGAACCTTGCTAAATTCATTTTGTACTGCCAGAAAGGTGAAAAAAAGTGACTCCCACGGAGTATCCAAGGATTCCCACACTGGTGAAGAGTTTCCAGATACAAAGGGCATGTCTCAGCCATCTGGAGATGTTTCAGGGATGGAGAGCAACTAACTCAACCAATCCTATGCACCATTCTAGCTGTTATAAGTCTGAGCAACCATGTGGCCTTTATGCTTCTCTAGCCCTTTATGTCAACTTGCTCCTATGATCTGTGGAGCACCACAGAGCGTACTCAGCCTCTGGCAGGCAACTCTTGAAGACATCAGCAAAGGGATAGCTCATTTATTCAAAGACATCCTGGGCAACCTGTTCAAAGCACTTGCACTTGTGAATACAGCACTTGCATGTAACAAACAAATATGGATTTTCTATCCAGCTACTTATTTAGCTATTTTTTTCCATAGTATTAAGCAACAGACATCGCAGAACTCAGAAAATCCTGTGAAATTTTCACATTGCATGATTATCCATGATCCTCCACTGTGTTCTTACATCAGGGTGACACTTGGTTGTTTCCTAGCCACGTTGAGAAAAAGATTGTGGGAATGGAAGATTTCCTTTCTGAATCAAACTGGTGTCCAGGTTTGCATCTAAATATTTCTGTCCACCCTGTACAAAGATCTACAGTGGATATAAACACTCTGTCCAAGTAGAATTCTCATTGAAGCAGACATCAGTGCAGTTTTTTAACTTAATTGTAAAGTACAGCAAAGACTGATAATGGCAAGCCTGCTGGAGGTCTTATTCTTCCTCAGCAGGTAGTATCATATGTGGGATATATCATGCTCGTGCTAAGTTGGTTGATGCTGATGAAGAACATAAATCATGACAGTAAGTGAATTTCAAAGGTTGTTGTTCAGATCTTCCTAGCAGAAAAACACTGTTACAAATGTTGTTGCTATTCCTATCTCTCTCTATATATATTTTTTTGTTTTTCGCATGCATGTCACCCTCAGGATGAAAAATTGCATCACTGCAAACCATCACTTCTCTAGGCAGAGACCATAATGATGTCAAAGCAGTTTTATATTTCATGAGCTACATGAAGTACAGACAGGGTTGAGAGAATTCATATTACCAGATCTAGCATGTAATTAAAAGTGGTGGGTTCTAGATTTAGAGGAGAACTCAATTCTACAAGCTTCTCTAGCTCTAGCAAAAAGTGTGTTCATTTTTTAAATATTATTCCCTGAGTTATTGTAAATACAAGGCAAGAAACTACTTTCAAATAAGAATGTTGGTTTCCTTTCCAATGACCAGATGCTGATTCCTTCACTCATGCTGTACAGAGGGATGTCAGCAAATCAGTACAGTGCCTGAAACCACTATGGCTTATTACTAAAAGCAGCCAAGTCTGCAGGCTCAGCTTAACCAAGGTAGGAGGAGAGGGGTTTTGGGGTGCCACAGACAGGGCAGCTTGATCCCGCATTCTTCCTGATAAGAACTGTGTTGAAGTTGCTGAAACATGCATTTTAGAAGAGCAGGGTATACCCCAGGAATGTCTGTTGGGGCCTCAAGACTGCAAACTCTGGAAAAAACCCCACCTGGTTAATCAATAATCAGAAGGAAGCCTCTTGCTTGACCATTGGAACTGCTTGCTTAACAAGTTTTCTTTAAGGGACATGTCATTCTATTACTAATGTGTAATTAAGGGGGGAAAGTTTGAGGTAGTTGGACTTTTCTGGACTCTCCCTCTGGATATGTCTTGCAGTCCCCAGCGGCAGACGGGCTGCTGCTGTGCCACTGGAGAGCCACACTCAGCTTTGGTAATTATCAAGGGTTGGCGGTGTTTTACTAACCAGATGTGGACGTGTGTAAGTGCTTCAGACCAAGTAAAGTTTAGCTTTAAGTGAAAGCACTCCTGTGTTGTCCTGTTTGTGCCAGCCATCTATCGGTCGGACGGCTGTGTCTCCCCTGATTCATTTCCTGACACACCTCACACAGAGTAAAAGTTACCAAGAGCTTTGTGTTGAAAGAACCCCGGGTTCTGAGCAACACTTTACTTCACTAGTTGCTCCTCTATTTCATTGGGGCAGCTTGAGAAGCAGGACAACATCCAACATCAGTAAGGGTGGCAGAAAATGACTGAAAACTTCCATTTAGTATGAATATGAAGATTTTTTGTTTGCTTTTAAATGAGATTTCCATTTGAAGACAATCATTTCAGGCAAAATATATTTTATGATACTTGATAGTTTCATTAAACCCCAAACCTTTTAAAGAGTTTTGCACACACCATCAAGTTCTATCAGTATTACAGTTATTACAGTATAATAATATGAACACTGATGCAATTATGACTCTTATTGCATATTATATATTTGATTATATATCATATAATTATCACTTTCTATTGTGAACTGCCGATATATACATTGTCACTGATTTGTTTGAGTGGTAGCCGCATTAGTCTGTATCAGGAAAAAACAATTAGGAGTCCTTGTAGTACCTTAGAGACTAACAAATTTATTTGGGCATAAGCTAAATTAAGGAGGCTTTGACAGTATTTAAAAATAAAGAGGTAAAGGGTCCTTAAACAAGTTTGACAAAGGTAGTAGAAAACACATTTTATCATAAGTGAATTTAATGTAGTGTGAATGACAGCACTGGCAAATGAAGCCAGGCATTTATTCACATTAACAGGCACGGCACAGGCTGTACTGTTCAAATATTTCTCACAAACACTTGCTGGGTCATTCTTGTAAGGAATACCATATGGTTTGATCACTGTCTGAATCAACCTTAACTGAAGCATCATTACTGTGATGCTGTAATTTAGCGTCTTAAATAACAGTGCCAGAAGATGCACGTGTCACCTTGGTTCAGAATTAATGCAGGTACCTTTCTGTTATCTGTGTTCATCAGTTGGGTGACACCATTTTGAGAGATCCTAGTAGTGGTTCTGTTACGATCCTCTTGCTAGTTATCCATCTCATATACTTGAGTGGAAAAATGATTTGTGTGTTTCATAATGAACTCTCATGTTTTACCATTGAATGCCCCTCATTGTATACATCAATTTATTGGCTATTTCTATTATAATAAAAAGAAGTGCAGTATTAACATGGTGTGAACAGCCTGAGTACACCAGACAAATTTTCCTCAATACATATTCTCTAGTGCAGAGGCCCTGATGCATTGAAATCCTTTCAACTATCTGACTATTGCAATGTGGCAAGCACATTATCCATGCAATCCTGCACTGTACAGTAAAGGTTTGCTTTAACAACAAAGAAAAAAAAATCATGTACAGAAACAGTTATTTCCATTAAACTTAACCCAGTGATGAGGTACAAAGAGTACTTACTTGCAAGTCATTTACAAAAAATGGAGACATGTTTTCAAGTACTGTGTTGCTTGCAACACATAACATACAATAAAGATGGAAAACCTGCAAATCTTCTTTAGTTCTGATCTTGTAGACGACTCTGTTTAACAACTTCGATTTGTTTTCATATGGCCAAGGCTAGAATTGCTATGCCTGATATTGCTTTGGTATGCAACTGCACTTTTTCCACAGTGAAGTACTGATAAATCTCACTTTAGAAACACAATGGATGACAGCAGGCACACCAAACGTAGGTGCTCTGAGAAATGAATCCAAACAAACAAGATCATTGGACCATTAAAAGAACTATCTGACTGTGATTTACAAAATAAGTTAATTGAGACTCCCTTCTTTGATAATTATAATGCAGATTGTAAAACAAACAGCTCGACCATGTATACAGAGGCACGCAGTCTAGCAATCACCACACGGGAAATACTATAAGTGTATTTGTTCAAAAGCCAAAGGAAAAAACCCTACTAGGTAGAGGTGCTTTGTGGAGATGGTGGATCTAACAAAGGAGCTGACACTTTAGAAGTGCAAAACTCTAGATTTCTAAAAATGGTTCCCTAAGAAAAATATTGTCAATTAAAGTGAAAGTGTCCCATTCTCTGTTGCTCTTTTGAGTGGAAAAATTATCTATAACTATATGGGATTAAAATGTTAGGTTTCTATGCAAACTACAGAGAAACGTCTGTAGAATTCTATTAACACCTATAGAATTCAATAGAGAATGACATTCTTTGCATAGGTGTAGTCTTCCTTCCCTGTTGGGAGCATGAGGGAAGCAGCTCACACAGATAGCTTCACATAGGCTGCAGAAACTGAAATCACATGTTTTACTCTCTATGAGAGACCCCAACCAACCACGGCCGTTGGGATAGAGGAGGAGTTACCAGGACAGAGCCCTGACTATAATGCCTGGGCAACTAATGACAGGCCCCAACAGTCTGAGACTACCCGGACACATGACTGAACATAGGCAGACACAGTGTTTCGGGGAAGGGGGCTTGCTACTGGATGTCTGCTTCCAGCAGCAGAAAGAAACTTAGTTACACATTGCTTAATAGAGGAGAGAACTCCATTTTGCCTCTTGTCCAGAAAGATTTGCCAATCAGAAGCACCCTGCTTCACAGGGGAAGTTTCATCTCAGCTAGATGGTTATTGGAAGCTTCAGGCAGAAATAGAGAAACTAGTACCCCCAAGATCGCCACCCTAAGCTTGACAGATGTTCCAAGCAGTCAGATGTCTTAACAGTGAATATCAGGATATTTGACCTAGTTAGGCAAGGGCATGAGAGTGAGGTGTCTTTGGTAACCACATCACATACAAGCTAGAGTGAGGTGCATGCAACCCATAGACTGGAGTTTTAAAACACAATGTTATGTGCATTTCATTCATAAGAGAAAAAAGAGAGAAAGAAAAGCTAAACTCTTGGAAGATTTATTCTTAGGTTTTTCTGGGGATCTATCTTTACTTGTCTGGAGGTTGATGAACATGGAAAAGGCAAGAATTAGAGAGATCCACAGAAGCGTCAATAGACCACAGAAGATATGTATGTAGATCAGAATTATGTGTGTCCCTAAGTAGGTACAAATCAGGAAATGAAGGTCCTGAGATGTTTATGGATTTTCAATGGATTGTGATGGATGACATTATGAATGCAAGGGGATTTGCCATATATTCTTAGGGCCATATTTCCATGTAGTGTTGGACTCACTTTTCCTTTCCTGCAACTGGATTGATGGGAAAGGGACGCACCTAAAATAAAAGCACCATCTTCTTGGGAATTAAGAGAGGTTTTGGAAGATTAACAGAGCAGTGTGCACAGAGATCTGAAATGTCAGGCAGAAATCAATGAGGTCACTAGTTCACATGTACGGTATATGAACAAGGCCATTTTCAGTTGTGCAATTTCAGATGAAATGTTAAAATCAATACCTGATTTCACTTAGATTGTGCAAGAAGGCTCTGATAGTGGAAGTGCACGGATTATTTTTAGTATGTGATAAAACACAAATGATAAATCTTTATTTCAGGCCATCTAAAAATTAGAAGTACCTAAGTGGTCTTCAGGCATGTAACTTACTAGTCAATCTAAGGAAAAATAAGTGTAGGATCTATGTGTGACATAAGAGATATCTAACTTTTAGGCTATGGTAACTATGTTATGAATAAAAAAGTTAGATCATATTATACAAATATTTATGTATATAGTATAGTATACAATGGATCTCTTGAGCTGATTTACACTTGTTTACCTGGAAAACCTTTCTAAAAGGAAAAAAAACACATTTACAATTAAAATTGTGTAGGAAATTTCTAAGGAATTCCTAGGCAAAATTTAAGACTGGAAATTAAATTAAGTAGGAAATACTTGTCAGATACAAGCTATTCACATGTATGGCTGAAAGCTGGAATCTTCATGAGAATGAATTTCAGTATTAAAACAGTTATTATGTACAAAGAGACTGATATAAAGTAACTAATTTTATTGTAACAGTGTGCACTATTATGCTAACTAATGTTTTCAAGATTATGGAGAAGATTAATCACTATGAAATGGTTATTTTATTTATCACAGGATACAGTAAGAATGTGAAATTCATAGATTCCTAGGCCAGAAGGGACTGTTGTAATCTAGTTACATCTTCTATATAACGTGGGCCACAGAATTTCCACAAAATGATTCCTAGGCATATGTTTTAGAAAAACATCCAATCTTGATTTTAAAATGATCAGTGATGGAGAATCCACCATGACCCATGACAAGTTGTTCCAGTGGTTAATTACTTTTATTGTTTAAAATGTACTTATTTCAGACTGAATTTGCCTCGCTTTAACTTCCAGCCACTGGTTCATGTTATACCTTTCTCTGTTAGATTGAAGAGTCCATTATTAAATATTTCTTTCCCATGGAAGTTATTTGACTGTCATCAAGCCACCCTATAACCTTCTCTTTGTTAAGCTTGACTTCTTTGAGTCTATCTCTATAAAACATATTATCTAATCCTTTTATCATTCCTGTGGCTCTTCTCTGCACCTTCTCCAGTTTATCAACTTTCTTCTTCAATTGGGGGCACCAGAACTGGAAACAGTGTTCCATAAATGTTAGCAATAATGACAAAAAAAAAGAGGTAAAATAATCTCTCTGCTCTTACTTGAGATTCCCTTGTTTATGCATCCAAGGTTCTCATCACAATGTCACACTGGGAGATTATGTTCAGCTGACTCTCCTCCAGAGTCAGAGTCTCTGCTTCTCAGGATGGAATCCCCCATCCTGTAAGCATGGCCCATATTCTTTGTTCCAGTTGTATACATTTACATTTAGCCATATTAAAAGAAAAACAAACACGTTAAATATGCCTATAGTTAATTTCCAACTAGAGCTGATTAAATACTGAAAGCAATTATTTTCTAAATAATTTAGTCAACAAAGAATAGCAAAATTTCCCCTAACTAATGTATTTGACTAATAATATCCAACCAGCTCTAATTTAAACTAACAGTTCAAAAGCCACCCTGCTGTTTCTAAATTAACTTTACCAAAATGATGACTGTATGCAGCCGAAGTCTGAGGCCATTAGATAGAACAGGGATCGGCAATCTTGGCATGTGGGCCCCCAGGGTAAGCACCCTTGGCAGGTCCAGCTGGTTTGTTTACCTGCCTCGTCTGCAGGTTCGGCCGATTGTGGCTCACACTGGCCACGGTTCGCTGCTCCAGTCCAATGTGGGCTGTGGGAACAAACCGGCCAGGCCCGCCAAAGGTGCTTACACTGGGGGGCCGCATGCCAAGGTTGCCGATCCCTGAGATAGAATAATTTTTCAGCTATTTTATTTTTCTGATAAAAAAGATATGACAAATTTTGACAGATATGGTAATTTTCTGTATATCCTTGGAAGGTTTTATTGAATTAAACTTAAGAATCTTTGGAGTCCAGTGTATTAGATGAATGGTTGATGTGTTATTTTTGCTGATATTGTTTGCAACCTCTCAAGAGGGCAGATGTGAGAGACATTAGGCCTGGTAGTTTGTCTGAAAATGTACCAGACAAAAATGGACTTTTGGGACAATAAATGTGAAGTGGATTGGCTGGGCAAATACCTATGGAGAGGATCCAAATTTACCACCTCCGATTATGCAAAACCCAACCTTTTGAAGCTACAGCCTGAGGAGTCTGCTGATTACTTGTTCCTAGAGACAAGATGAAAGGCCTGAGTTGCATAAAGAAATGGCTAAACTGCCCAGCCTGGGTTCTGGTTCTGAATCTGAGGCAGTTAGGAACTTGTAATCATGGGGAAAACCCAGACTTGTGTTCTGAAGGACTGACACTTACCAGAGTCAGAGGATGGAGTTAGGATGACATGTGATAAGCTTTTTAGCATGTGTTTAGGTTCTTTTATTATTTTTAATAAAAGATGCTTGTCTAGAGCACTCCAAGAGAAACAATTTTAAGCAGTCTTCTGTATCTTTGAGTCTGCTTAAGGAAGGAGCAACATGTAATAGACTGCTGAGGAATATATCCCTCTACTAAACAAAATAGGAACTTACAGTGCCCATCACTGACTGACTCACAGGAAGGGCAGGTTTTTAACCCTGCAGATTTTGCTTTTGACATTGTTAGTCTCTCCACCGGGGATGGGGATGTTGAGGTGTGGGAAGGGTTCAAGGGTAAAAACCAGAATATTATTAAACTATTTCTGTGTGGGTCTTGCCAATGGGCAATAAAACTATCCAGCATGGTTTGCAGAGAAGCAGGTGGACACTGTTGGGGTTATGTCTTGCTGTCACAGGTGTCAAGAAGAAACTGAGGGATTCCTGGGTCCACTCCACACTTTATGTCCTTGTTGAAAGGGTAAGAAAGGACATCCAGGGTGAAGGCACAACCCTGGATGGATACTGCTGGCCAAAAGAATCCAATCTTGCATGGTTTGGGCAGCGGCTGGGGGAGGGGGGGGGAAGGAATGCACGACAAGAGTTGAATCTGTGTGGACAATCACTCAAATAATTGTTTTGTTTACAAATGAGATTTTCCAAATCACTCAGCATTGGTGTAAAACTCTCATGGACTTAAATGGGAGTAGAGTTAGGCCAATGTTAAATATGTTTGCAAATTGCATCCAGCCTCTGAAAGTCTTGGCCAGTATTTATTTAGATTTTTAAAAATTTATAAGAAAAAAAAGTATACAAAATATAGGGAATATAAAATCTCATTCTAAATTATAA
This sequence comes from Sternotherus odoratus, assembly GCA_032164245.1. NCBI lineage: Eukaryota > Metazoa > Chordata > Testudines > Kinosternidae > Sternotherus > Sternotherus odoratus. Next base: position 62,393,265 of record JAVMKO010000003.1, read on the forward strand.
ACATTAGGAAGAAGCTTTCTCTATGGTCAGTTTCTTTAAAAAATTGCCCATTAGTGAGTTTTTTTGCACCTTCTACTAAATGTTTAGCATTGGACCATATTGGAGACAGGATATCTGACATATCCAATGTGGTATGATGATCTTTGTGTTCCTAATTTAACTAGTTTACAGGTAGAGTTTTCAACCACTTTGCACCTGAATGGTCCATCAAGTGAGAAGAATGTTTAGATATTATGGTGATGAAAGCTGTGGAAAACTAAGATATACAGAAAGATAGAAGTCATGTATTTCAGATGGCCTGATAGAATTTATAAGCTCCTTAAACCATAGTGGTTTGGTCTACATAGGCTGCATAACTTCCCTATTTGGGCAAGAACATATGTATCCGATGAAGTGGGCTATAGCCCAGGAAAGCTTATGCTGAAATAAACTGGTTAGTTTCTAAGGTGCTACAAGTATTCCTCATTTTCTTTAGGGATACAGACTAACACGGCTGCTATTCTTAAACCTCAGCTGATGTAGTTTAAAAAGTCTGTCTTGTCCCCCTTCTCTTTCATGTTGTTTCAGTAGCATATGTTCCTTTCATAAAGTGGTGTGAATAATTTGAACCATTTATTGGATATTGTTAGCAAAATCTGGAAGCAATAATATGGCATATTGGTGCTTTGGTCTGTCTGGTAAAACCTAAATATATAAAGAGGCATGTGGGGGAATAGTCTTTTGATTAACATGTGTAATTCCTATAATACCGATTGGAATGCTGTGCCAGTATTTAGAGGGAAAATATACTCCACAGTATTGACACATTTCTGGCATTTACATCTAAATATAAAAGGTTAGTTTTTATAATGTGGCTATTGAGAAAAGTCACACACAGGGATCTTTCTTCTCAGCAGTTTGATTTAATCATTAGTAGAAAAAGCTATAATTACATTGGCTCATTAAAGCCAACATTCTTAGTTTATTAGCTTCTGAGGATTAGTTTTCTTGTTAGTTGGTTTGCTTTGTTTTGGAAACTAGAACAAAGAAAAACATCACTTGTTTCCTCCTGTATGAAAAAACATTACTGGGCCTCAATAGAAATTATGTTTGTTGTCATCTTAATTCAAATTCCTAAATGTCAAATGAGAAATTATTAAACCACTCTTCAATATTTTACACGTCTTGTAATTGTAATGAAATCCTTTGTTACATAGTCTATGACACAATTTAAATTCCAGTTTAATTACTTAAGGTTCAATCTTTCTTCCATAGATGTCTATTGTAAAATTTCTATTGACTTAAATAGTGCAAGATAAGATCCTAAATTGTGCCTTTGGTTATGTGTTTGCAATTCAATGGATTTTAATAGTAGTTGCAAGCATGTACCTGGAATATCATGTGGTCCCATGCTGTTTTTGCAGCATAAAATAATTGTAAAAACATGTAATCTCTAATAATCTTATTTAGTTAAGACCATATAGTCTCATGGCAATGGCCTTCTTTACACTCATTATTTTCCAAGTTTGAAAATGGTTGGGCACTATAGGATATTATGCAGAGCATAATGTACACTGACCACTGAATTGTGGTCAGCATTGTCATCTATCTCAACGGTGAATAAACTTGATCCTAGCTATTATTCAGAGCATCTAATTTTCAATATACCAATGTATTTTAATAGTTATATGGGATGAAACTGTTAGAATTTAGAGGATAGCAGTATTTTCTGGCTTTATCTTTGGTAGGAAATGCCCTCCCTTCTTGTTCTCATTAAGGTAATGGAACTAACCCCTTTTAAAATAGCCCTGCATAACAAAGCTTTTTATGTCAGAAAATCTTCAGCGAAGAACTTTGATTTTATTTCTGACCCTACACAAATATTTTCTCAATGCTGTATGTTTTTAGTCTTTTCCTTTGTGTTATGGAAAAGGTAGCTAGCTGATACATTAGCATTATGAAGCAGCAGTTCACATTCCATGCTATCCCACCAATGTACCTCAAAGATTAGTTAAAGGAAGCTTCTTTAAAAAAAAAAAGTTGCGTCTCCATAACCATTTGATTCTTGGCTTCTCTGTTGAGACTTCCAACAAGGTGCCAATTAATACCACTTCTGAGTAGTTGGGGATATAGTCATCAGCCTCCTGAAAACTGAATTGGCATGTGAATAGTAGAACCCAGTTTTCCTTTTATTTCCTATAAGTCCTTCTTGCTCTAATATCTTTCAGCATAGAAAGGGAGAAGATTTCTTCCAGAATCATTGTTCTGAAAGATATTTCATTGCATGCAAGTTTAGCGCATTCAAGGTTATTTCATATTTTTATCTCTATTTCATTTCTATCGATTTTTATTTCTCATATTTATCTAATTTCTTTATGCAATTCAATTAGTGCTGCATTATTTTTTAAATACATAAAATGTTTTTCAAAAAAAGAAAACAAAACAAAACAGTCTCAAATACTGGAATAATTCCATTGATTTCAGTGGAACTAGTATGGATTTATATATTTTTTAATATATGGTCCAATTCCCATTTGTAGTTGATAGTGAAACCTATTATTAATATATTTAATACAGGAGTAACTAAGGGTCAACCAAGAATAAGGTCCCCATTGTGCTAAGCATAAACTAGTAGAATGTCCCTGCCCTGGAGCACTTTAAAATCTAAGTAGACAAGACAGACACAGGATGGGAAAAGGGGTATAACACATAAGCAAAGTAAATAATGTGATGGCAGCAAGTGTCATGTTAGTTACACAGTTTTTGTGAGGAGTGGATTTGCTAAGGAGGGGATATGCTATGTCGATAAAAATGTAAGGGACTGAGGGAAACAGGGTAAGGAAGAAGAGGGTGAGAGGGCAGATGAGGAGTGAAGCTGAGTCCCAGCCCTGTGCCTCCATCTATGAGCCTTTTCACTGAAAGTTGGATCATGTCCTAGTGAAATCAGAATCAGGGCTTCCATTATATTTCACTGGGTATTTTAAAGCACAAATATATCCAGGGAATGAATTTCATTTGTGTGGCTTGAAGACTACAGACAATCTATTTACAAGATTGCTAGTGCTTGTGATGTCCAAAGCAGCATGAATCTACCCACAGCTCCTGGAGCACGCAGAGTGGCTCCATATCTCTCAAAACTTAAGACTCAGCCTTACTTCTGATGAAGGCATTATGAATTTGATCCAGGGCCGGCGACAGGAATTTTGGGGCCCCGTACGGCAGATCGTACGCCCCCCCCCGTCTCCCGCCGCCCGCGGCCCCCCCCCCCGCCAGTCTCCCGCCACCCGCGGGGCCCCCCCTGCCAGTCTCCTGCCGCCCACGGGCCCCCCCCCCGCCAGTCTCCCGCCACCCGCGGGGTTCCCCCCCGCCAGTCTCCCGCCGCCCGCGGGGTTCCCCCCCCGGCCGGTCTCCCGCCGCCCGTGGGCTTCCCCCCCCCCCCGCCGGTCTCCCGCTGCCCGCGGGCTTCCCCCCCCGCCAGTCTCCCGCTGTCCGTGCCCCCCCCGCCGGTCTCCTACCTCCTGCAGACCCCAACCCCCGCATGCGCTGCGGCTGCGTCGCTGGCCGGGAGAAGCAAAGGGGGATGGGGGAGGCTGCTGGGTGCCGGGGGAGGGGGCTGGTGAGCGCTGCAGTGGCTGCCCGGAGCCGCGCCTTGCTCACAGTCCCAGCGACAAGGGGGTACAGCTGCGTACCGGGCCCCGGACTTCAGGGGGCCCCCCTGAAGTCCGGGGCCCGGTACAACTGTACCCGTTGTACCCCCCTGTCGCTGGCCCTGATTTGATCAAGCCACTGTCAAGCTGTGTTGTGTTGTATTACTGCAGCAGCCAATAGCAGCGAACTCAAAGTCCATTCACATCTTTAAGTCCCAGTGTAATGGAGATCTTGAAAATGAGATTTAACCCTTGAAGAACCTACGATGAGCACAATTATCCTCAGTAAAATATACTTTGGACAAATATTTGAGTTCTGGATACCTTAGGCTACTTCAGGCCTCCAAACAAGTGGTCCATACCCCATCTCCTCACAGTTCCCTTCTTCACATTCTTCTGCTAACCACCCAACTTTATCCGAGTTTTGAGTACAATCACTAAAGAGCCCTTTGGATCTGAGTGTGTACTAGATCTAGTTTCTCACAGCCCACCTATTTGTGGCAGCTGTCTATTCTTTAAGACAGAAACAAAGCCTTAATGCACATACAAGCACATGATGTTTTGCCCTGGCTGCTTTGCAGCAAAGAGGTGTGTCTCAGCCTAGTGGGCCAGCTGGCAAAGAATAAATCATTCCTGGAGAGGAGGAAGTGGGGATAGGTGCGTCATAAGCCACAGACCCTCCCCCACAGCACAGCCACCAGTAGTGATCTCACAACCCCCCCAGAAATTAGATTGTGCCCAGTATTTATTCTCCTAGTAACTAGACAACTCCCTGTAGATTTAGAGGGGAAAGGAAGCCAGTGGATGCAAAGCAAAAGAGTAGTCAGACATATATCTTGAGCTGAGTATTAATAACCAAATTGTTCATTAGTCACCGTTCAGTTTTCATGTGCATTTCTCCTTTTCCCCATTTTGTAGCCATCTCCCTGACAGGCTGCGTGCCAAAGGTTGCCAATCCCCGATTTAAATAAATAATGTCAGAAGGGCAAGTCTGAACTGGAGCCACTCTACCAGCAAGCCATGGTTTGGTGCTAGCTAAAGTCTTCATGAATCTGTTCATCTCATCCCTGCAGACAGAGAACTGTACTTATTATTTCTGCTTAGGTGTATTATTGTCAATATATTCAGTCTTCTGACTACCACACAGTGTCAGAGTGTACCTGTTTCTCAGACATAGGGAAAACACGATGGAAGTTAATAAGTCTTACCAGTCAGAAGGGAGTTAGATGCATCAACAAGCGGCCAGGGCCAAAACAGCCATTTTAGGGCTGCAGCTTTTGCCTTTGCCAAGTTTAAAGGGCCAGCCCTCAAAAAACGTGCTGGGGAAAAAAGTTCCTATAAAAGGGTTAGTACAGAGTAAATGCTCCCAAAGGAAGGGACTACTGCATTTTTTGTACATCAATACATATCAGACATGCACATTACAAAAGGGATCCAGAACTGAAGTGCCTACACACACATAATCTGACGAAGTGGGTATTAGCCCATGAAAGCTTATGCTTCAATACTTTAGTTAGTCTTTAAGGTGCCACAGGACTCTGTTACCTACACACACATTATTTTATTACCGTAGAGTTTTTTCTTAACACTAAAATGATAATCTCTTGCTCTATTTATTCAGGCCCCTTCCTAAAGCAGAAATAATAATGAGTGCTCTTCACTGGTGCTAGAAATTCTTTTTTCCTTACAAATACCTTAAAAACACAACAAAAACAAACCGAAAACCCTGAAGATGTTTAATAGAGACTTTAATAGAGACTAAATAGAGTTTAATATAGACTTTAATAACATACAACTGGGGCTTTGTACATTTACAGTTTTGAGATGGGTTGGATAAATGGCAGTATTTACACAACAGTTTGGATTTTGAACATTATATTACATTACCCTACATTGTTTGGGGGAGGGGGGGAATAGACTCTAATGGTGCAGTTTATTTCTGTTTAATTCTGGGGGTTTAATTACAAGCAGTGAGAATCATTGGAGACAGAAAAACTGTCATATGAATAGATATTTTGAAAAAAATAGGACTGTTTATTTAGAGAAGAGGAAACATGATAAAAATATGCAAAATAAAGAATGGCATGTAGAGAAAAAAAAAGAGATAAACTTCTATTCACCCGTTCATAACACAAGAACAAAAAGGCATTCAATGAAACTGAAAGGTAGCAATTTCAAATCTAATACTAGAAAATATTTTCCACACAAAGGACTGATACTCTGTGGAACTCATTGGCAAAAGATATTCTTGAGGCCCAGACTTCAACAGGATTCAATAATGGGATAAAGAATATCTAGAAATACAATAATAAATATTTAAAAAACCAAACAAAGAGTTTTGTAAAGGATATAAACACTCAAACTTCAGGTCCTAAACTAACATCTAACTTTTGGGACTTAGAAGGAAACTTTTCTGAAGGGAAGATTTTCCCATAACTGCCTATTGCTTTCTACTTTCTCTGAAGCAGCTGAAGCAGACCACTATCAAAGTTAGGATACTAGACAAGATGAATCATTGATTCTGCTTCATCACAGTAATACCCATGTTCTATAAAAATTCTGGTAGCAAACAATATAAAGGCTGTTTGGGGTTCAGTTTCACCACTGTGCTGTCATTTGGCATTTCTGCATATTTACCTATCTAAACCAATGTGTTTCATTCTTCCTTTTAAAAAAAGTTAATTGCACTGTCTACTTATCTTTTTCCCCTCCCCTCTCATTCGTTCCTCTCAATCCCTCCCGCTCTTCCCTTTACTTGCTTCTCTACCTTTTCCTTCCCTCCCTCTATAGATGTTTCCCAGTTGTCTGATCCCCATTTTCTGCACATGCTTCCCTGCCACTTGATGTCTTATTTCCCTGGACATTCGTGCCAATCATCTGGCCCTCTTCTTTCTCTCTCTCCTTCTTACTGCCCATTTACCATATTTGTTTCTCCCCGGGTCTTTCTCTCTCCTGGGTGAGTCTGGTCCTAAGGGTGAAACCTGTTTCCTCTCTTTCTCCATTTATGTAGCAGTGGATCCTGGCAGAGGTAGTCAGCCTGCTTTTTCTTTCTTGTTTTCAGATTCTTTTTCTACTAGCCTCCAGGCTCTTTGAAATAAAAGATCTAGACAACTGTAAAAACTGGAAACAAGCAGGTGAGCCAATAGCATGATACAAATCCATTCTTCATGGACCACTTTTAGGGAAACACTTGCATTCAGTGAACAGTTCTGAATTATATCTAGATTTGTAAAACACCGAAGTCTCAGAGTCCTAATATTAAAGAGTTTTCAAACCAAAAAAAGGGCTAAAATCCTCATGACATATTACTGTCAATATTTCACCAAGCACTGCCCAATGATCATAAACTGTTCCCAAAATGTAAATTTTCACTAACCTAAAGCATAACTTCCCTTCTGCACTGACAGTTCACATTAGTCCAGATCCTTCGCAGTAAATGTTATAATGATAAAGCTGCTATATAAATATTAATTGTTTTTATCCCATCCATTAAAAAGCTGTAACACCCCTCAGTGGGAAAGGTGAGGCGGGAACACAAGTGCTTCATGGGTGGCTGAAAGCAGTTGAACTTTGTTCCCTGTCTGATGTCTCATAATGCACAGAATGTATGTAGGACTCTAGACCTTTTGTACTAGCTGTTTCACATCCCCGCTCCCCACCCCCAAACACACACACACACACACACACACACACACTTGTTACTATTGCTATAAGAAAACAATAATCTCATCTTTGACATTTTGAATCATAGCACGTTATTTATAGTTAGATGATGTCACCTTGACTTTGGTATTAACCTAGAAGAGATGTTTCTACATTTTAACCTTACTCAGCTCACTGTGATTTTTGGTCCACGAGTTTCCTGAGATAGTGCTAGGAAAGTACTAAAACTCTGAAAGGCTTGGGAAGTTTACAACTGCCTCTGGGGAAAAGCTTGTGGACAGCTTTGAGGAGAAGTTAAAAAGAAATGCAACAAACATTTCCAAGAACAAAGGTGATGGCCTGCAGTGGATACTGATCTTTCATGTTTGACCTAAATCTAAATCTGAAGCTCTCAGATATAAATTGTCTATTTGTATGATAAACTCATGCTAGATGACTGTGTCAAATTATATTATTCTTGTTTATTTTAGTATTTTAACTTGAAAAGAAAAACAATAGATGCATATGGTTTTTATGGACATTTTAATCTGGTTGCTATTATTGATAATTGTGGAAGAATAATGGCATAGATTTTTTTTATAAGAAAATCAGAGTTGTTCCTTTAAGTCATTTATTTATTTATAAATGTTTATATTTTCCCCATTCCTATAAATATGGTGGTTCAGTTCAGAACAACCTCACAGTCCTACAACTAACTCCATTCCAGGTCATATATGTACTACTACAGAATATGGAAAAGGAAAGAAAACTACGATGTATAGAGAGCTCTTCTGTGCTCTTGGTTTCTCTTTATGGCCTGAATCAGAGAGGTAGCCTTGTTAGTCTGGAATAGCAGAGGTAACAAAGAGTCCTGTGGCACCTTAAAGACTAACTAAAGTATTGAAGCATAAGCTTTCGTGGGCCAATACCCACTTCATCGGATGCAAGCAGTGGAAGTGTCCAGGGGCAGGTAACTTTTAATGATAGCTGAGATTCTTGTGCCATCTCTTCATTCCAGCATTAGGGATTTTCTGAAAAACATAAGCATTGTGAGACTCTTTATGGCCTGTTAGTGTGCAATATGCTGCTTTCCCATTTGCTCTATGTTAAAGGGTGGGACTCATCATCCCAACATCACCCCAACAAAGAGGAAGACTGAAGCAGTAACAAGACAGTGGGTCCAGTGTGTAGAGCTGTGGTGCATTCTAGGTTCTCTCTTATGACCGCCTTTTCCAGATCTGCTTTACAGATACACTACTGGTGTGGGAACCCTCATGTACATTTTTCCTTAGGGCAGAGAGACTCATTAAGTGGAGGAGCACTAGATAAAAATGAAAGGAATTCAAAAACTGATGGAAAAAAGGAGAATAGGAAGCAGAACTTCATTAAGGAGGAGAGAGAGAGAGTGACGGGGCCACAAAATCCATACACTGCAGTGGCAGGGGACATGAACTATTACAGCTTGGATGGTTGGTGGTCTTCCTATTCCTTGTCTTTTAGTGGGCTACCTTCAGGTAAAAAGAAGCCCTGGACCATATTGCCAACCCTCAAAATTGTGAGTCGGGCTCTTCCAGAAAAATCATGAGATGGGCTTAAAAATAATGGTTTAATACAGTTTGGGTTATTTTGATTTACTGTATGTTTCTGAGCTTTTAGGATGCACTCCCTTCTAGTTTCTGTGCTTTTCTATGCAACCATGAGTACTAGAAACTTTATATTTTAATGGAGGTAACAAAGAGTCCTGTGGCACCTTAAAGACTAACTAAAGTATTGAAGCATAAGCTTTCGTGGGCTAATACCCACTTCGTCGGATGCAAGCAGGGGAAGTGTCCAGAGGCAGGTAACTTTTAATGATAGCTGAGATTCTTGTGCCATCTCTTGATCCCAGCATTAGGGATTTTCTGAAAAACATAAGCATTGTGAGACTCATGATCAAAATCACGAGAACTGGCTACATTGAGATTCAGTCTCATGAGGGATCTCTCGGGCAACCCCATCAGAAGGCAGTGTGTGGAAATCTCCTCTTGGCAACAAATTTGCTTTTTACAAAGGGCTTTCCTGCTACTCACCTGCTATCACAGCATAAGGTCCTATGTGGGGAGACCTTCTTGCGCCCCCAGTATTAGGAGCACTGTGTTTATGAGTGAGAGAAGGGGAACCACTGCTACCACAAAAGATAGAATTACCTCACAAACACAAAATGTTATGGTGGGGGAGGGAGACAGGAGAGAGTCTCTGCACAAGGTCCTCTGCTGGGATGGTAGAGGGGTGATGGGGGGAGGGATCCCCACACTTGATATGCCTTTTGCTAGGTGGTGATGGCAGGGAGGGTCCTGCACACAGGATTCTGTGCTCCATGGTCTCTGCTCCAAAATAAAACTGTGGCAGTTCTCCACTTCCTACTTAGGGCCTTGTGTACAGAGGGTGGCTGCCTCCTCTGAAGACCCTTTTCTTTAAGATTCTTTAGTAGTGCGTAAGAGGGACCCTTCCACCTAGTTTCCCCAGACATGGCATCACCAGCTGTATGTAGTAGGCTGGGTTATAGGCATAGCCATAATTGTGGAAACCAGGAGCTTCCTCCTCCCTTGTCATCTGAAGAAGAAGACTGGCAGTAGCTGGTCAGGAGGAATATTGTCCATTGCTCACAAAGAGTGGCAAAGGAATAATAGGGAGTGTCTTCTCCTTCCCTGATCTCCGGAAGGCCACTTCCTGAAGAGCAATGGTAGAGTGTTAGGAGCTCCTGGGTATCCCAAGAATGGCATTACTAGTTGTCGCTGTCCATCTGGCCCTTCCTGATCAATGAAAGAATGATAGCACAGGTTTCTGGATATCCCCCCTCTCTGCAGGTACCCAAAGAACAATGCCACCTGAATTCCCCTGTCCTTCCTCTACCCCTTGGTGAGTAGCTTTGGTGGTCTGGAGTCCCTGGTTTATGTTCTGTCTGATTTTTGGCCAGCAAAGCTCCTTTACAACTTAATCCAGCTGGGCAGAAATTGGTTGCACATGAGATAGAAGTACTAGGTAAATATGTCCATATATTATTCATCTTTAGAACAATAAATATTTTGTCTATTTTGAAAACAAGTTAAACACTCTGTTTACTCTTTAATTTCTCCTCACTTCTTTTCTCTCAGCTAGAAGATCACCATGACACTAGCCAGCTTTCTGCAAGCCATGGACAACGGTTTGGGATTTGCTCTGCTAGATGCTTCAGTACATTCAACCAGAGTTTGTTACATAAGTTGCAAGTTGTAGTGCTGGGGGAAAAAGCCTGAGCCTTAAATAGTAACTCCTGAAATAATATGTTTGTCTAAAATTGAATTTCTTTGATGCCTCATAATAGAATAGTTGAATTAACCCCTGGCTCTGAAAATCCTAATTGTTTCATTCATTTGGTGAAGATACCCTACAGATATTAGCTGGTGCAGCAAACAATGAAGAAAAGTTACTTATCTGAGAAACAAAATTATTCTAGCAATGTTATTTCTTTATTTCCACTGATTCTTAATAATGCTGAACTTTACATAAAGGGGAATAGCAGAATAGGGGCTGGCTAATTAATTTTTTTTAAAAGAATTATTTCATCTTCGCAGTGAGAAATGTTATTCACTTCTTTCCTTAATTTTTACACTTGAATTGACGTGTGAAATTTCTCAAGTTCAAATACCATAAGTTTTAATCTCTCATTTTCTGCCCCAGATTCACTTTGGTTTCTGCAAGTTGCTTTCTAATACACATCAAGACACAGAGTCCTTGGCAGTAAAGTCTTTCAGTAAGGAGGTGCTGCTACTTCCCCTCTGCCAAGGAGCCTATGGAAGCTGGCACATCCTGAAAAGAGCACAGTGCTATGCAGAGATGTGGCCAATAGTCTGTGAATCCACTTTGCAGCAGCTTCTCATGGGGCTATTATGGAGCTCTAGTGTTGCTTTTAAAGAAGCTCTTCCCAGCTTTAAGCCCATAAAGGAGAAGAAGTGATGGAAAATCATCTGCCCTGACCTAGAAATTGATGAACCACAAGCGTGTAAGGAATAAAGGGAAAGAGAATGGAGGAAATATGGGGCAGAATGTTTGTATTAAAGAGTAGTATAATAAGTTGTGACCATGTAATAAGAATTTTCATTTTTAACATACATTTATTTGGGTCCCTCAACAATTATCACTTTCATTCTCTCAGCATCTGGAAGGATCTGTAGCCATCTTAGGAATACATTAAAAGGAAAATCAGGAGAAAAATATAAGAGGAACCAAAATACGTAGCAACAGTTCATTGGAAATTCTGGTTCAATTTTTAACTCCATACTGAGCTAGCTACCTTTGTACTACAGACATACTTTGGAGTAGAGTGACCTTAGTGTGGTGCATTAAAAACTGTGTAAAAGTAACAAGCAATCACTTTAACTTTAAGGGGTTTCCTGGTCCTGCTTGCAGGCTAAGGGACTGTGATGGAAGCAAGTGATATGTCTACACTGCAGTGTAAGCCTAGGATAAGGAGAACTCAAGTGATCAGACCCTGGCTAATCTAGGGCTCAAGCATCTATACCAGTGGTAGGCAACGTGCAGCCTGTAGGCCGCACACAGCCCATCAGGGTAATCTGCTTGTAGGCTGCGAGACAGTTTGTTTACATTGGCACTGATGCCCGCAGATCCCAGTGGCTGAGTTTCACCATATTTGGCCAATGGGAACTGCGCGAAGTGGCGTGGGCTTCAGCAAAGTGCTGGCTGCCACTCCTGCCATTCCTGTTGGCTGGGAATGGCGAACTATGGCAACTGGAGCTGCGTGCGGCCATGCATACATGAACATCTCACTGCCTGAAAGTGGATTACCCTGATGGGCCGGTTGCCAACCACTGATCTACACTCATTTGTAACTACAGGTTAGGAACTGGTAAACCATGAATCCCAATTTGCGGTTCCTTGGTCTACCCTGCGTTTAGGCAGACTGGAATCCAACCACCCATATCTCAGACTTCCTAGTGCTCTCCCAAAATGTGGCTGCTATAGCCCTGCGTAAATGCTGACATGTGGGAAAACTTGAATCTCCACCAAACTTGACCATCCAGAGCAGGGCCGGCAACAGGGGGTACTACGGGTAGAGCTGTACCGGGCCCCAGACTTAAGGGGGGCCCCCTTAAGTCCAGGGACCGGTACACAGCTGTACCCATAGTCATCCCACCTGGGCACCGCATCTCCCTGGCCGCTCTTTCCCGGGCTGTGTCCAGGTGTCAGTGCCCGGCAGCCTCCCGAGCCCTTCAGCTGGCAGCTCGTCCCGCGCCCCAGGAGGCGCCCCGAGGCACCCCCGGCTGCAGCGCTTCTCCCGCCTACCTGCAGCAAGGGGGGGAGCCCCCCGGCACCACAGGATGCCGGCTCCATCGCCTCCCCTGCCCCGGCGGCTGCAGAGGACTGGCCAAGCGCGCCACTTCACGGGGGCGGGGGCCAGCGAGCGGGGCTGGGGAGAGCCGGGTGCGCGCAGCCCAGCCAGCGGGGAACCAATGGGGGTGGGGAGGGGAGGAGGTTAGGCAGGGGGGGTCCTGGGGGGGCCCCCAACGATCAGAGTAGGGGGCCCCAAAATTTCTGTTGCCGGCCCTGGTCCAGAGAACAAAGAAAGTCCACCAGTGGGATTGTGGAATACTTGTGGTGGATTTCAAGAACATAGGGGAGCTCTACACTGCAAAGCAATAGAACTTGAACCCTAGGTCTGGGCTTGACTTAGTCGTTAGCCCTCCATGCCTGGGGGTCCTGGACACCTGGATTTAACCCCTGGGTTAGTATAATTGATGTGTAAATTCAAAGGAGTGTGTTAGGTTACATGCTGAGTTTGAATCCTGGTCATATATTGCAGTGTAAACACATTGTAATTCTTCCGTGGTCTGTCTGAAAAAAGCCATTTTAGAGGAAGGTGGATTGAGTTATGCTTCTCTACCTTATAATACAGCTTGCTTTCTCTGTGTGTGTAGTTCTTGTGTATCAGCGTTGAGGATGTTCAGAAATAAAGTAATGTTATGTTTCAATTTTCCAGATAGAGTATTTTGTTTTAATCCAACTTCTGTGTGTATGTCACGAACACAACAGATAAAACTGGGTGCTGAAGGAGGGATTATAAAAGAGAGAAAAAGATAAAATTGCTGTATGGGGCAAAATGGATATTTTTCATATGACTGAAAGAGAGAGAGATTTTGCAACATATACTAAGACATGAGCAGTATTTTTGTGCAAATGTTAAAGAAAACACCGATAAACAAAGGACTGTTTTCCTAACTTTGGTGGGGAAAGACAATATTTTCAGTGTTTAAAGATTTATTTTTGCCATAAGAACCTCCTGAGTTGTAGTATAAGAACATAACAGAGATACGGAAGAAACATTATATACCTACCAGAGATTTTTTTTAAAAAGAACAAGCATGCAAAACCTGTCTGCTTCTGGTTATTTTGGTAATTTTCAAAAAGAGGATCTCTAACACCAATTTAGTTTTGGAGTAAAATACATAGACTTAAGAGGGACTGTTGAATGTTGTGCATAAGAAGGAACTACCTCTGAGGAAATTGTTATGTTTGAACCCACACCAAAAGAAGAAACAACCCATACTAAAATTTGAAAATATTTTGGCCCCATTATGCCATGCCTAGGAAGAAGGCCCTTGGATGCGGGAGTGAAGAAGATGAATACAACATAGCTCAGCACTTTTCACAGAATCTAGAACACACCAAAACCAGAGAGAGAGAGAGCACAGACTGCTCCCTAAAACCGAGAGGTAAACAACTAACCCCTCCTTACTTCAGGCTGGCTTTTTGCAGACAGGGTGCTACCACATGCTTCCCTGAAGTGTCTCCTAGCCTGCAAGCAAGCATAGGAAACCCCTTATAAGTAAAAGTGATATTTGTAATGTTAACAGTTTTCTGTACACTACACTTAGCCCCTATCAGCTTCCTCAGACTCCTAAATTTAAATATTTCACCAAACTTTATTTTTTTTTTTGGTGCTAGCATATTGGTTCCATTTTGGTTAATATTTTCCCCTCTCCTCCTCTGCATATTGAGATTCTGATGTTTCCGCATCGAGTTGGTCCTGTGCATGGAACTGAAACATTTCAGACAAAACTATCATAGCGCAGTTAGAGTACCAGATATTTTAAACAAAGTCATTTTCTTAGTAATCTAAATATAGGGTAAAATCCTACCCCATTGAAATTAATGGCAAAAAGTCCACATTTTCTGTCTAATTAAGATTGTAAACTCCTCATGGTAGTGGACTTCTGTTTGTATACTAACTGTTTTAAAAATCCCTCATACAATAATAATACGGTCGGGGTTTAGCCAATAAAATGGTTACACTCCAGAGCATTTAAAGTAGAACTTACAAGGCTAAACTCTTTAGTGATTTTCTTTAATCCCCATGACTCTAATGCAGAGGTCAGAAGGGCTGTTATTATTGGCAACTACATTATAACTAGGCTACTTTAAAAAGCAGGCTAGATAGGCTCACAGTTTAAAGAATCCATAATAAGAAAAATAAAAATAAAATAAAATACTGTTATTACCACAGAGACTCAGCCCTTTGTATCACCTATTTTAGGACATTAAACACGCCTAAAAGGGTTGTTAAAGAAGTCACTGGAAATATTAATGTAAATTATTCCAATACAAAAAAAAATTAGAAAGGATGAAATGGAAGCTTATGACAAATCAAAATGGGATGGTGGGGAGAGAAAAAGATTTCAAAAGTTTAAGAGGATCCAATCAGTTGTGGTGACTTCTATACTTTGCTTTGGCATATTCTTCTCCAGTCCACAATGTGGACCTAAGCTGAATTGTTATAGTAGTTTCCTCCACTTTAAGCATTTACTAATATACATGTAAATATAATATACATCTACAAGTAAAAGAGCATATGTCTGGAATTTCTTGGGATGTGCTGCCGTCTGCACTAGCTTTGCAGCCATCAGTGCAATTTAAAGCTACATTTTTATTCTCTAGCAGAAACTCCAAGAGAATGGCCATACAAACACAGCCAGCCTTCTCCAGGACTGAATTACCCTGGACCTAGCAGACCCACGTTGTCTGCCCATATTATCTGGTATGAATCTAGCCAGGAGTATAGTTAAGTTGAAGTATAAGTTACATGCTGATAAACTGGTGTCATTTTTATGATAAGATGGCAAAGAGGTGGAGTTAAAGGAGGAAGAGAAACCAGTAAGTTACAATATACGACATCCTCACTCAGTATCCCCTCTCTATTTCAGCTACAACATTCACTTATTAATGTGACTTTCTGGCATGTATCTTACAGTGACAGTTACATACTTCTGAATTGAGCCTCATGGCTATACCGAGTTTTTCAGACCTGTAATTACAATAGACATAGTTCCATCAAGAATACCATTAGTGGTGGCTGAGTTATACACAGTAGCTGGGAGCACGCTTCCCACTGTGGGTAACAACAACAAGAACAAACCCAGCCAATCTGGGGTATGTACTTGGGCAGTTAGACCAACCTGCCAGTGCTACACTGTTATGTTTAGCATGCTAGCTCGAGCAGAATGAGCATATTTGTCTACCCATACTGATAAGCGTGCTTGCAGCTTCTGTGTGGACATACCCACAGTGGTAAAAGTGAGTGAGCCCATTTAAAGCTGTTTACACTACTGCTACCACCAGTGGAACTACAACCACTGGGAATTGCAGGTCTCAAAATTACTAGCATAGACAAGGCCTGACAGGGTGGTGAGTAGTCTAAGAGCTATATATGATGAATGGATTATAAATAAATCTTTCAAAAATCTGTCATTTAGATGAATTGCCTTATTTGCTTGGTGAGATTTGTTGCATCTGCCCTCACAACATGATACAAATTAGTGGATCAACAAATGATAAGTGATTGTATGGTTGTACTCAAATATTCAATTTACTTCAGAAATCCTCCCCTTCCCCACCCTCATCTAAAGTTTGGAATAACCCCAAGTGTGCAGAGCTAGTTAGATCAAAATCTAATTTGCAGCATATTATATAATGAAAAATGCATAAGTGAAGTGTCTTGTTTGGTTCATAACTATGTAATAAATATTGTTTAAGGAGGAAAGCACAGTTTTCAATATGCTTATCTATTTCTGTACAAAGCCAGTTTCAACTATTGGGGGGGAAAACAATAGATGCCAGAGAATTAAAATGTATCTGAGTTTTTAATGTTCTTTTAGAAAAGAAATGAATATACACTATGATCCAGAAAATTAAAAGGAACTGAGATAAATAAAATATATCAAAAATTAATGCATCAAATGTTTTCAGAAAAGTACTTTAAACTGAACCAAACATTTCAACCCAATGAAATAAAATCTGGGACACTATCTTCACTTAAGGAATTACTACATATTTTTTTCATGTTCAAGAGCTATGATTTAAACAAGACATACAACAACTTTTTAATGTTCTCTTGGTGTTTTAGTAATGGGCCCAACTTAAGCTCTGAACCTGCCACGAGCTCTGGAGACAATGGGGTTCTAGAGTGGCTCCATCTGTGGGCAATGAAGTGACGAATAGGGGATAACCAGAGCCTAGTAACACTTGGAACCTGTTGACTCAGTTCGGACAGGTTTTCTAGCCTGATTAATACTCCAGTGATTTATGAGTAATCACTGATTAATGCTATTTATTTTTGCAGCTGTAAATTTGCATTAGAGCTTTATTTGTAATCATTAGAATTAGAGTGGTGCAATCCAAAACACTTAAATTAAAGACTGTGGTTTCAGTATTAAGATTTATTTGTAGGAGTTTACAATACAAACAGTATAATTTCAGAGAGATGAACTGGGCAGACAAGATTTTAGTTAAGGAATATTGGACAGTTATGCTAATCTGGGGGGAAAACATAGGGGGGAAATGTTAATACATTCGTTTTTTAAAAATGTTTCTGTTGTTCAAAATCAGCTGTTTAGGTTGTTGGTTTTCAAGGAATTCATTTACAGTTTACAATGGTTATTATGTCTACTGTGGTAAACCCAGGGCTGGAAGGCTGTGGTGAGAGGGGAAAACTGCAGGTAAATTAGGTCCAGCTGAGAAAGGCTGCTGCAGCCAGCAGCAGGGCCAGCTGGGACCGGTTAAGGAGGCAGCCAGAGCCCTTTAAAGAGACTTCTAACCCAGAGAGGGGTGTGGGAGTGAGGAGTGTGTTTGGAGGCAGGAGGAGTCAGAAGATTGAGTTTGTGAAAGCAGAAGGAGGTAAAGGCAAGTGAGAGGCAGATACAGAGAGGCTGCCAGCAGGCAGGGAGGCAGGAAGGAGCCCTCCCAGGAGGGAGCTAGCCCTCCCTAACCAGTGAGAGGCCAAACCCAAATGGGGGAGCTGCCCAGAGGACTGGAGCCTGGGGTGCCCAGGGGTGCCCACTTGCCACAAGTGGTGTTAGAGGTGGGATTGTGAGTAGATGTGCTGGCAAGACCCCTCGACCAGGGCGAAAAGCCCCCCCCCCTTATTCAAAAACATAAATAAAAAGAGAGAGAGAAAATGGAGGAGGTGGTGAAGGCACTGGTTCAGGCCACTGCGGCCCAGCAGGAGGCTGTTCGAGTGCAGCAGGAAACCAACCAGTTACTGATGTCCCAGGCAGCCCAGGACCGAGCCACATTGCAGGAGTTAGTGAAGCAGGTGAAAGTCCTGGGCACCCTGGCCCGTGGGGGTCCCGATGCCCGGCCGCTGCGGGCAAGCAACTATTTACAGAAAATGACGGCGGACGACGATACCGAGGCCTACCTTCTCGCGTTCGAGAGGACAGCCCTGCGAGAGGCCTGACCCCGGGAGCAGTGGGCAAGCATCCTGGCCCCTTTTCTGTGTGGAGAGGCCCAGAAGGCCTACTTTGATCTGGCAACCGAGGCTGCTACGGATTATCCCCAGCTCAAGGCTGAAATCCTGGCAAGGGCGGGAATGACGCCAGCCCTGAGAGCCCAGCAGTTTCACGACTGGAGGTACAAGTCCGACAAGCCACCAAGGACCCAGCTGTTTGACTTGATTCACCTGGCCCGGAAGTGGCTGCAGCCTGAGACCCAGAGACCAGAGAAAGTGGTGGAAATCCTAGTCCGGGACAGGTATATGCGGGGGTTGCCACCCGACATAAGGGGTTGGGTCCGTAAGAACGATCCCTCCTCATATGACGAACTAGTAGCCCTCGTGGAGAGACACCTAGCCTCCCAGGAGCTGCCTCGGACTACCAAGGAGGGAGTGTGCCCGAGTAGGAGGCAGGGCACAGGGCCAAAACCCCGGGGTACCATGACCCCAAGCCGTTACATAGGGGGAGGAAAAGAGGCTGGGGATCAGCCTGAAAGCATGGAGAAGCTTGGGGACTGGGGGAATGAGACTCGGGGGGTACGGCCTAACAGCCCGAGAACCAGGGTGCTAGCCCGAGCGGGTATACGCTGCTACGCATGTGGGGAAGTAGGGCATATAGCGGCCCAGTGCCGAACCCATGCAATGCGACCTGGGGGGGATGGAAGGTCCCTGTGTCCTAATAAGTCAGGTGGGGGTCGCGGTGGCCCCCCATAGATACACCCGGCCCGTTAAGATGAACGGCATTAGTACCACCGCGTTAGTAGACTCCAGGAGTGCGGTCACGCTGGTCTCGGGGAAGCTGGTCGGGCGAAACCAACTGTCGCGGGCCAAGCGCTCCGCAGTATCCTGTGTACATGGGGATGTCAATTATTACCCCACCATCCCCGTAAGTATAGACATCCTGGGAAACCCCACAAAGGTAATGGTGGGGGTAGTCCCGAAGCTCCCCTACCCGGTCCTGATTGGGCGAGACTTCCCAGGGTTCGATAACCTGCTCCCTGGAAGGGAGGCAGAAGGTGTTAGTGCCAAGATCCAGGAGAGGGCGCCAAGGGATTGCGGACCCCCGGCCTTCCGAGAATTTGACCCAGGGCTATTTTCCCTGCCGGGGGGACCCAAGAAGTCTCGGAAGGAGAGAAGGGCAGCTAAGGAGTTGGGGACGAAGATTTTGACCCAGTACCGAAGGGTAGCGCTGGTAGGGGAACAAGTAAGCCCCAGAGGGAAGAGGGCTCGGCAAGCTGTGGGGGAGCCCGACGCCAGACCTATTGCCCCCCAGACTGACCCCGAGAGGGAATCGGGGATAGATCCCCCAGAGCTAGGACCGATTGGCCTGTCAATGGAAAGCTTTGGGCAGGATCAAGCCAATGATCCAGCCTACCACCATATCCAGAAGGAAGTAGTTGAGGTGAATGGAGTCCCGGTAGAAGGGAAAGTTAAGGGCCGAGGGACGTATTATGTGATAAAGGGGGACCTATTATACAGAGTAGTCCGGATGTCGGACCAAACCACAGAGCAACTCCTGGTTCCCCAGAAACATCAGAGAGGCGTGATGGACCTAGCCCATAGCCACCTCTTCGGGGGCCACCTAGGGGTGGATAAAACCCTCGACAGGGTCCTGAAAAGATTTTTTTGGCCAGGAGTCTACGCGGCTGTCCGACGATATTGCGCCTCCTGCCCGGACTGCCAATTGCATGCCCCCCGGCCACACTTGCGGGCCCCGTTGGTACCTCTGCCCATCATTGAAGTCCCCTTTGAGAGGATTGCGATGGACCTGGTAGTCCCACTAGAGAAATCTGCCCGGGGCCATCAGCACATACTGGTTGTGCTTGACTACGCCACCCGATACCCGGAAGCTGTGCCCCTACGGAATACTATGTCCAAGACCATAGCCCGGGAATTGGTGCAGATTTTCTCCCGATTAGGAATACCCAAGGAGATCCTAACCGATCAAGGGACCCCCTTTGTGTCGAAGCTGATGAAGGACTTGTGTGACATGCTCCAAGTGCGGACCCTGAGGACATCGGTTTACCACCCTCAGACGGACGGTCTGGTCGAACGCTTTAATAGGACATTGAAGAGTATGATACGGAAGGTAGTGAGCCGGGACGGGAAGGATTGGGACACCCTGCTCCCCTACCTACTGTTTGCCATGAGGGAGGTACCGCAGGCCTCCACGGGATTCTCCCCGTTCGAGTTGTTATATGGACGCCACCCTCTGGGCATACTCGATATAGCCAAAGAGGGTTGGGAGGAACAGCCGAAGCCGGAGAGAAATGTCATTGAGCATGTGTTACGGATAAGAGAGAGGATAGCCCAGGTCACCCCCATAGTGCGAGAACACATGAAGAAGGCCCAAGAGGCCCAGCAGACGTATTATGATCGTCGGGCGGTGAGCCGGAAGTTCCAGGTGGGGGACCGGGTAATGGTGCTTGTACCCACGGCTGAAAGTAAACTGTTAGCCCACTGGCAAGGGCCCTATGAGGTGATCGAAGCCGTGGGAGACGTGGACTATAAGGTCCGACAGCCGGGATGCCGGAAGCTGGAGCAGATCTATCATGTAAACCTACTGAAGCCTTGGCAGGATAGAGAGGCCCAAGTAGTCGCGCTCGGAGCAACCCCCCGGGAAGAGAACCAGCCTAGCCAGGTAGGGATATCCCCCGAGCTGACCCCAAACCAACGAGAAGAGGTGATCAGCATGATCAGACAGCACCTGGACGTGTTCTCGGAGACACCTGGCCGAACCAGGGAGGTATGCCACCACATCCGCACGGAGCCTGGGGTAAAAGTGTGTGTCAAGCCCTATCGGATCCCAGAGGCAAAAAGGGAAATGATTGGAACAGAAGTCCGGAAGATGCTGAGATCGGGGGTCATAGAAGAGTCCCATAGCCAGTGGTCCAGTCCCGTGGTCCTGGTACCCAAGCCCAATGGCAGTGTAAGATTCTGCAATGACTTCCGGAGGCTGAACGACATGTCCCAGTTCGATGCATATCCGCTACCACGAATAGATGAACTGATCGACCGATTAGGAACAGCGCGGTTCCTGTCCACCCTGGACCTGACCAAAGGCTACTGGCAAATCCCCCTTGCCCCAGTGGACAAGGAGAAAACAGCCTTTGACACTCCAGATGGTCTGTTCCAATACACGGTTCTCCCCTTTGGATTACATGGGGCCCCCGCCACCTTCCAGCAGCTTTTGGACAAACTGCTGCGGCCGCATCGTAAGTACGCGGCCGCTTATTTGGATGATGTGATTATACATAGCCCCGACTGGGAGACACACTTGGGGAAGGTGGAGGCAGTGCTAGACACGTTGAGGAAGGCCGGCTTGACTGCGAATCCTGCCAAGTGCTCAATTGGACTAGCAGAAGCCAGATACCTCGGATATGTAGTGGGGAGAGGCCTGGTGAGACCCCAGCTTAACAAGTTAGAGGCGATCCAGAAGTGGCCACGACCAGTCCGGAAAAAGCAGGTCAGGGCGTTCCTGGGGTTGGTCGGCTATTACCAACGGTTCATTCCCCATTTCGCCGCCCGGGCATGCCCACTAACTGACCTGACGAGAGCCCGTGGCCCGGATATCGTGAAATGGTCGAATGCAGCAGAAGAGGCGTGTAAGGATCTGCGGACGGCCCTCTGCACCGACCCCGTGCTAATAGCCCCGAATTGGGAGAAGGAGTTCTTATTGCAGGCCGATGCCTCCGAAGTAGGGCTAGGAGCGGTGCTGTCCCAGATGATAGATGGAGAAGACCACCCCATTCTGTACCTGTCGGAAGCTCCTGCCCAGGGAACAGAAATACGCCGTGGTAGAGAAGGAGTGCCTGGCAGTGAAGTGGGCCGTAGAAAGCCTCCACTACTACCTGCTCGGAAGACGGTTTACCCTGGTCATGGATCATGCTCCGCTGAAGTGGATGCACCAGAATAGGGATAAAAACGCAAGGGTCACCAGGTGGTTCCTCTCGCTACAACCCTTCCACTTCCGCATACAACATAGGTCCGGCCTCCTGCACGGAAATGCGGACGGCCTGTCCAGGGTACACTGCTCAGCGACCCAAGTAGCCCAACCCCATGGTGTTGAGCGGGGGGGGGGGGGGGGGGATGTGTGGTAAACCCAGGGCTGGAAGGCTGTGGTGAGAGGGGGAAACTGCAGGTAAATTAGGTCCAGCTGAGAAAGGCTGCTGCAGCCAGCAGCAGGGTCAGCTGGGACCGGTTAAGGAGGCAGCCAGAGCCCTTTAAAGAGACTTCTAACCCAGAGAGGGGTGTGGGAGTGAGGAGTGTGTTTGGAGGCAGGAGGAGTCAGAAGATTGAGTTTGTGAAAGCAGAAGGAGGTAAAGGCAAGTGAGAGGCAGATACAGAGAGGCTGCCAGCAGGCAGGGAGGCAGGAAGGAGCCCTCCCAGCAGGGAGCTAGCCCTCCCTAACCAGTGAGAGGCCAAACCCAAACGGGGGAGCTGCCCAGAGGACTGGAGCCTGGGGTGCCCAGGGGGGGCCCACTTGCCACACTACTAAGACAAATGTTTTTTAAATCACTCCTTTTAACTGTACTAAAGGCTAGATTGTGACTAGCCTAAACATGGCCAAGTAAAAGAGACTAAGGATTTTCCCCATACAAACACATCTCCTCCTCTACCCCCTCCACCCCCACAACATACACCTCCTTTTGTGGTGGGGTCAGGGCTTCCCAGAGCACAGCTCCTGGTGCTTTGGGGAGAAGGGGACAGAAAAGATGGCAAGTAAGCAAAGCTAGACTTCTGCCCCTCCTGATGTGCCAGCCTGTAGGGCTGGTTGGGTGCTTGGTGAGGACTCTACTGTACCCTTTAAAGGTCTGTCGCTAATTACTTTAATATCTTCCTCTCCAAACCTAACAGGAGTCACTGAAGGAATTGTGCATCAGAGAGAGATCTCGTTAAACAAACAAAATACCACCAAAAAACCACACCATCCATGTGTAGCCATGGGACAGTACACCTATGCACTGAACACTGTTCAGGCCTGTGACTGAGCCACAAGATAGCTCTAAATGATTTTTTTTTAAATGGAATATCAGAAGGATATTTAAACACTTAAAATTCAAGCATGAATGTGCATTTCCAGTGTTTACTTAATAGAACATGGTATATTCCTGCAGTCCAGGGTTAATCACCCATGAACTACAAAGTCCCTAAACAGGAGTTGATATGATCTGAAATCTGAAAACCATCTTTTTTTACTCCATTTTTTAAAACTATCTTAATACCATATATTTCCACTAAAATTTGCTCAGTGTTGCACATTTTATAGGCTAAATCCTGAAGTGTTTAGTCAGATTTTACTCAGTTCCTATCCAGGCAAAACTCTAGAGATCTAACCTTCAGCAGAAGCGGGCAAAGCTTCATCCAAAATAGAACAATAAGGGAGAAACAGCACATGGAAACTGTCACACTGAATCATTCCCCAGAGTTCTCTCCTGCAGGCTTTTTCTGTAGTAGAAGAAGGTCTCTGTCAATTTGTCTTGTCTCCTCTTCATACTTCTACATAACTGTCATTGTCATGAAGTAGAACCGGGCAGGAATTTCCCATCTAAAATTATTTATTTTGAGAGAAAATTCAGTTTCTGCAAATTGTTCCTGGTAAAACGTTGATTTTACCATAAACATGTTGATTTTTATCAGGAAAACCAAAGCAGGATATTTTGGTTAGGTCAGGTTGGCATTAGTCTGTGTTTGCCAGAGATGCCGCAGTGTTTCCTGCGAGCTGTAGTTCAGGTTCCTTATCTCCCCATTCTCATTCCTAAATTGCCACATTGCTTCATGAGAGTTGTATATTATATTCCTCGTGCCCCCATTTTCCCTCTCTAGGCTGAGCTCTCTAGCAAATCTACATCTCCCATGATGCTTTGTAGTCACAGGAATCCATACATAGTGGAAGTTGTGCTAGAAGGGCAGTTGCAATGCATAAGGGGAGATGTAATTTGGCCAGAAAGAGGATGCAATTTAATGTCAAAACAAGCTTAAGTAATTGTTTCAATTCAGTTCAGCAACCCAAGACAAAATATTTACATAATAGTTTATTAAACTATTTATTCTGCTAAAAAATGTTGATATTTTAGTGGTTTTGTCCTGACTGAAAATTGTCAAAAATATTCAAATTTCTCACAGAGTAGAAGTTCTGAATTTCAGTCAGCTCTTCCACTTACCAAAGTTGTATGTTGTTATAAATAGATTAGATCGTGACATGTTTATTCAGCAATCTATCATGGATCCAAGTGATAGATTATATAAATAGGCCACTGTTTTATTTTTGGATGTACATGACTGGGACTTTCAATATTATTTTGAACAAAGAAGATTCAACTTCCAGCTATATTAATTCAATTGATAAATATCTGAGACATAAAAGGCAATGTGTTCAGAGTGAGTCCAAAAATATAAGATGATACCTCAATAAGATGGAGAGATCATCAAGATTTTTATCCCTATTTTTTATTGTTCATGTATCTATTGGGTTAAGTCACATCATTCATGAGATTTAACTATAGTCTTTCATGAAATGTGAAATGTAGTGGACACAGACATTTTAGCATGTGTGAGTACCACATTTTGGTAGCACATGCTATAGCGGATTCTGTTTGACCTGATATTTGTCATGCTTTGTGTTAACCTGAACTGAATAATAGTTCCATGTTGGAGAAAACTGGTTCAGCCATTTCGAATTACAAGAGTATGAAATAATCATTCTAATCTTCACAGAAAGCTCAACAACTGATGCCAAAACCCTCAAACTTTGTTTGATTGCTAGTTATAAGCAAAATCCAAGTTTAAAGAAAATTAGTTTGATAGTTTTACTTTAAATTTCTTTCTCATATTAGCTACAGTCAGTGAGAGTTTAGACTGAAATAAAACTGAAAACTGTCCCTGCCAGCAGGTATATGGGATCTTGGGGAGCAATTACCACACATGTGGGGTGCAAAATAAACTTTATTAAGAAAATGCAAAAACAGGGAAAATTTAATAGTGAGGGGTATGGGGTTTGTTAAAGTAGACAATTGGGGAGGGATTTCTTTTGGTAATTGGGATAGGGGGTTTCAATAGTGGGGTACAATACAGTGGGGTACAATACAGTTGGTAACCAATTAACACTGAAGTATAAATGTAACAGGTAGCTAACAATTTCTATGTAAAGAGTGTGTCACAGCAGCATATAACCAACTAACAGTATGGGTAAAATGTGTTAAATAACCAACAATTTTAGGTAAAAATGTAAATGTAAAATGTGAGGTGTGTTAGAGAGAAAGGGGTAACCAATGGGGTTTTATGCTAGAAAGAGAGAGAGAGAAGACAGGCTGTAAGTTGAAACAGCAGAGAGAGAGAGTGAGAGTGAGTGAGAGTGAGAGAGAGAGAGAGAGAGAGAGAGAGAGAGAGAGAGGGAGAGAGAGAAAGTGG
Organism: Sternotherus odoratus; assembly: GCA_032164245.1. Taxonomy (NCBI): domain Eukaryota; kingdom Metazoa; phylum Chordata; order Testudines; family Kinosternidae; genus Sternotherus; species Sternotherus odoratus. The sequence continues at coordinate 62,418,744 of JAVMKO010000003.1, forward strand.
TATATAAGTAAGGTTGGGGGATGGGGGAAGAGGAGCACGTGGTGGAGGGAGATTTAAACTCAGGGAGACACAGAACAGACAGGCTGCAAGTTTAAACAGCAGAGAGACAATTATACAAAACACAGCAAAATCTTATCTATGATTTAACTTAACCAAAACTACACAAATTAGCAAGTAACAAAACACAATGCAACAATTCTTTAAGGCTAACTTACAGGGTACAATGCAAGCAATTTCCTAAACCTAACTTAACTACAGCTATGCAAAATGAAATTACAACTTATCTAGACTAAAAGACAAAATCTAACCTAATGGGTGCACCTTATACTAGGGGTAGTTTCAGAGGGCTGGTACAGTCCAGGAAGGCACAGGCTTATTTCTAGCAGCAAAGGTGCTACAAAGCAAGAAACAGATAACAGATACAGACCAAGGAGTTTAAGAGAGGTTTTAAGACACAGACCAAGGTTTAGTTTAAGTCTAAGAGAGGTTTTAAGACACAGACCAAGGTTTAGTTTAAGTCTAAGAGAGGTTTTAAGACACAGACCAAGGAGTTTAAGAGAGGTTTAGTTTGAGTCTCTGTGTTGGGGAAACAGAGCCAGCAGCTAAAGTAATTAAGTATAGAAAGTTTCACAGAGGGATTCTCACCAGTCCCCAAGGCAGCAGCAAAGGCAGAAGCAGCAACAGCATCAGAAGAAGCAAGGAGGGCTCGGCACGGTCTTGATAATCAGGAGGTCTCTCAGGCAGCAATTCGTTTTTCATGGAGGGGTGTTAAAACGGGGGTATGCTAAAAAATAAAATGAGAGCGGAGAAAGGACCCCCCCGAACCCCTGGCTGATCAGACCAGGTAGCAATGCAGGAACCTTTCTGATGTTTGTTTCAAAAATGCCTGTTCTTAAAGGCAAACTCAGGCAGTTTCCCCGCCAGTAATCCTGATAGGCTCCTTCTGTCACAGGGGAGGAGTTACAGGGAAAAAACTGCAGGTGAGCATAGAGACATGCCTGGGCAGAGTCCTGGACCATAGGCGTGAGTTCCACCTCATGACTCAGAAGCACATGAGGCCTATGACTCATGCCCAGGATCTCAAAAACACATTAGGTCTTACAGCTTTGGACATTGTCTACCCTACACCGAGCCCAGGTTTAACAAGGTGATAACAGGACCAACCCTTTGAACAGGGCAGTTGTCCCACTTAGCACGCAGCACAAGTGGCCATCCCTTTGTGAAGGGCAATGGCTCTTGGTAAACAACTTAAGGGGCCCTCCCTTTGAGAAGGGCAGTGGCCCTGGTAAACAACTTAACAGCCAGGGAGGGGCGGCCACAGGAGAACAAAAACAAAATGGAGTAAGGGGACAGCTGTAAGAAACAAAATGGAATAGGGGGAAAGCTGTAACAGACAGTGTTAACCTGAACTGAATAATAGTTCCATGTTGGAGAAAACTGGTTCAGCCATTTTGAATTACAAGAGTATGAAATAATCATTCTAATCTTCACAGAAAGCTCAACAACTGATGCCAAAACCCTCAAACTTTGTTTGATTGCTAGTTATAAGCAAAATCCAAGTTTAAAGAAAATTAGTTTGATAGTTTTACTTTAAATTTCTTTCTCATATTAGCTACAGTCAGTGAGAGTTTACACTGAAATAAAACTGAAAACATGCTTCAGAATTTGGTCCATAATTATAAATGTTTATAGTGAGAAATTTTATAATGTAAAAAAAAAGTTGACATGTTTTTTAGATTCAAGCTAAGGTTCCCACCCAGCAGTACACCTGGATAATAGGGCTCACATAGTTAGCCCCACTGATAAGCATCATGGTTTGCAGGATTGGGCTCTAAAATGGAAGCAAGGCTGAGAACTTTGGAGATACCAAACCACATACAGTACAGCCTGATTAAAAAGTTGATAAGCTTCTTATTTGAGAAGAGTGAGGTGTTTCAGAGAAAATCTCAAGAAAAACTCTATAGGTTGATACCCTTGCTTGATTTGATCAATCAGTTAGAGGTGTCTCAGGGACCAGAAATAGCTGAACCTAGAGATGAAACCAAAAGCAGACTTTGTCATTGTCTTTTCTGTGTACTGTACTTCTAACTATAGAGGAGTCTCTGTGCTGGGATAGCTGGAGGCGGCTGCCATTTTATGTTTTAGCTTAGCTGCAGAATGTACAGAATGATTCACTGTGATTTCTTTCATAGTATATCTATTTGTTCTTTAATGTGAACTAAATGATCTACAATTAAAAGACACATTTTGCTTTTTGTGTATGGGAAAACAATGAAATCTGGTAAAAAGACTGGGATAGTAAAACCACAAGAGCTCAATAAAAGGGAAGCAGCAATGTAAAGAGTTTTGTGTTAAAAAAACAAAATCCAAACCAAAACCTTGAGGTTGAATATGGATCACACAGGGAAATACGGAAGATTTCCAGCATAATGAAAAGGAGGAATGGTATAAAGTAGATCTGAAGTGGCTTGAACAATAAATGTATGAAAATATTATTGAAGACAAGAGAAGATCTTTTTTCCCTATCATTTGTGGTAGATGAAGATTCGTATTTTCCACAGTAACCTGACAAGATGGAGGCCATGTCTATTCTACAAAATAAAGTTGACCTAATTTATATTGGGATACAGACCTTCCCATAATTAAATCATTTGTGCATGTCCACACTACACCTCTGATGTCAGTGGTGCACATCCTCACTAGCTACACTTGTGTCAATACAGAGAGCAGTGCACCTTGGGTAAGTATCCCACTGTACAACTCTCCCCCATCCAGTGCAGGGTGTTTTGGGGAGTTTTTGAAATGCCTCAGGGGGCCCCAAAATTAGTCATGCTGGGTTACTGGGAGCATGCTTTCAACTTCCCATAATGCAGTATTCTACATCCTACAATTATGTCTGCACCAAATAACGTTTCACACCTCTTTTCTAAATCCTACAAACCTATGTGTCCAGCCTTGCTGTCTGCTATTTCTAACAGAAACATGGAGCCTGCAGAACTTTGCACTATTCTGATGAGTGTTGCAAGCCCTGGCCACCTGATCCTGCAATATTTTCAGAGTCACAAGAGGAACCCCATGGAACATGGTTATTCAGTGAAGGCCAGTTTGCTGTGGGACATAGAAATAAATATTTCAAGGTCATTGGTGGCATTCATGGAAAGGTTTCAGAGAGTGGAGTGCCAGTTCTGGACCCGAGAAACACACACTTACTGGTAGGATGCATTGTCATGCAGTTTTGGGAGGATGAGAAGTGACTGAAGAACTTTCGTATGCACAAGGCTACATTGCAGGATCCGGGTGACAATCACACTGTGGAAAAACAAGGTTACTTACCTGTAACTGTTGTTCTTCGAGATGTGTTGCTCACATCCATTCCACTATAGGTTAGGCACGTGCTGCGGGCCTGGTTGCCGGGTAGATTTTCCCCTAGCTGCAGACTGGGTGAGCAGGGAGCCCCCTGGAGTGGCGCCACTGAGGCACTCTATAAGTACCCCTGTGACACAGTCTGGCCCTCAGTTCCTTCTTTGCCGGCTAAACCGACAGTGGGGAAGGAGGGCGGGTTTGGAATGGATGTGAGCAACACATCTCGAAGAACAACAGTTACAGGTAAGTAACCTTGTTTTCTTCTTCGAGTGATTGCTCACATGCATTCCACTATAGGTGACTGCAAGCAATACCTAGGAGGTGGGGTCGGGTTGACCCATTGCTGATCGTAAGACCGCTGACCCAAACGCCGCATCGTCCCTGGTCTGCTGGACTATGGCGTAGTGGGCGGCGAAGGTATGGACGGAGGACCAGGTAGCCGCCCTGCAGATGTCCGTAATAGGGACTCCCTCCCGGAAGGCCGCAGAGGACGCCTGCGCTCTCGTGGAGTGTGCTGTTACTCTCTCAAGCGGCTTGTCCGCGAGTTCATAACAGGTGTGAATGCACGAGGTAATCCAGGAGGAGAGCCTTTGGGCTGAAACTGGCTGGCCCTTCATCCTCTCCGCAACTGCCACGAAAAGTTGGGTTGTTTTCCTGAATTGCTTTGTTCTATCTAAATAAAAGGCAAGAGCCCTCCTAACGTCCAACGTGTGTAATTGCTGTTCCCTTCCAGAGGTGTGTGGCTTAGGATAAAAGACTGGGAGACAAATGTCTTGATTAACATGGAAGGGAGAGACCACCTTAGGCAGGAAGGCCAGGTGGGGACGTAGCTGAACCTTGTCCTTATGGAAGATAGTGTAGGGCGGCTCGGAGGTCAGTGCACGGATCTCTGACACTCTACGAGCCGAGGTGATAGCTACTAGGAATGCCACCTTCCAGGAAAGGTGTAGTAAGGAACACGTGGCGAGGGGCTCGAACGGGGGCATCGCGAGGCGTGAGAGCACAAGGTTGAGATCCCAAGGTGGAATGGGACGCTTGACGTTCGGATACAGCTTATCTAGACCCTTAAGGAAACGGTATACCACAGGGTCGGAGAAGACTGAGTGGTTCGACTGACCCGGATGGAAAGCCGATATGGCAGCGAGGTGGACCCGGATAGTAGAGGTAGAAAGGCCCTGATTTCTGAGGCCTAACAGGTAGTCCAATATGCGTGGGATAGTAGCCTCACTTGGAACGATGTCCTGTTGTGTGCACCAGGCAGAGAAACGGGTCCACTTGGCGGTATAGGTACTTCTGGTGGATGGTTTCCTACTACCCAGGAGGACGTTCTGTACCTCGGCTGAGCATAAGAGCTCAGGACCTCTCAGCCATGGAGTAGCCACGCTGTGAGGTGAAGGGACCACAAGTCCGGGTGCAGGAGGCGACCGTGATCCTGAGAGATCAGGTCTGGCCACAGCGGGAGGCTGATGGGAGGGGCCCTGGACAGCTGGAGGAGGGACGCATACCAGCATTGCCTGGGCCAGGCCGGGGCTATGAGGATGACGTGTGCCCTGTCCCGTCTGATCTTCAGGATCACCTTGTGGAGAAGCGGGATCGGAGGGAACGCGTAGAACAGGTGCCCCGTCCAGGGTAGGAGAAAGGCATCTGTCAGGGATCCCCGGGAGCTGCCTCGAAAGGAGCAGAACTGGAGGCACTTCCTGTTCTGTCTGGAGGCGAAGAGATCGATGTGGGGAAACCCCCACCTCAGGAAGATCGGCCGGATGACATCTGGCCGAAGGGACCACTCGTGAGTCATAAAGGATCTGCTGAGGCGGTCCGCCAGGGTGTTCTGGATTCCGGGAAGGAAGGAGGCCACCGGGTGAATAGCGTGGGCTATACAGAATTCCCACAGGAGAATCGCCTCTTGACACAGGGGGCTGGAGCGGGCCCCGCCTTGCTTGTTTATGTAATACTGGGCTGTGGTGTTGTCTGTCAGCACCGCTACACAGTGACCCCGTAATGTGTCCCGGAACGCCTGGCACGCGAGCCGGACGGCCCTCAGCTCCCGGACATTGATGTGGAGGCAGAGGTCTGACTCCGACCAGCGGCCCTGGGTCCTGAGTTCCCCTAGGTGAGCTCCCCACCCTAGCGACGAGGCGTCCGTCACTAGGGACATGGACGGGCTGGGGGGAAGGAAGGGGACCCCATTGGCACACATTGTCCTGGTCTTCCCACCAAGCCAGAGCGGATAGGGTGGCTCTGGGGATGGAGAGGAGGGCGTCCATACTGTCCCTTCTCGGTCTGTAGGCCACCGCGAGCCACGACTGCAGTGGGCGTAGCCGTAGTCTGGCGTGCTGTATGACATGAGTGCACGATGCCATGTGACCTAGCAGGCTGAGGAAGACCTTGACCGTAGTCATCGGACAGTTGCGTAGCTGTCTGATGGCCGACTGGATAGTGAGGAACCGAGGCTGGGGCAGGGATGCCCTTGCTACCGTGGAGTCTAGTAGGGCTCCTATGAACTCTATGTTCTGGGTAGGCTCCCGGGTGGACTTCTCCCTGTTGAGAAGGATTCCCAAGCGGTCGAACGTGCTGATAACGAGCCGCACGTGAGCTGACACTTGGTCCCTGGAGGTGCCTTGGATCAACCAATCGTCGAGGTACGGGTATAAGTGCACCCCGCGGCGCCGAAGGAATGCCGCTACTACCGCCATACACTTTGTGAACACCCTGGGTGCGGTGGACAGGCCGAAGGGTAGGACGGCAAACTGATAGTGTTCCCCCGCTACCAGGAAGCGGAGGTAACGTCTGTGTGAGGGTTTGATGCTCACGTGAAAGTAAGCGTCCTTCATATCGAGGGCAGCGAACCAGTCTCCCGGATCCAGAGAGGGAATGATAGTGCCCAAGGTGGCCATGCGGAACTTGAACCTGATCATGTAGGTGTTGAGTTCGCGCAGGTCCAGGATGGGCCGGAGGCCCCCTTTCGCCTTGGGGATCAGGAAGTAGCGGGAGTAGAACCCCTTCCCCCTGAACTCCTGCGGTACGGGCTCGATGGCTCCCAGTGCGAGGAGCGACCTCACCTCCTGTACGAGGAGTTGCTCGTGAGAGGGGTCCCTGAAGAGGGACGAGGAGGGTGGGTGGGTGGGAGGAGTGGAGGAGAGCTGGAGCGAATATCCCACCTCCACCGTGCGGAGGACCCACTGGTCTGATGTAATGTCTGACCATGCACGGCGGAAGTAGGACAGACGGTCTCCAAAGGGAGGATCCAGGTTTATGATTGGTGAACTGCCCCCGGGCGCACCATCAAAAGTTGGATTTGGGCCCCTGGGAAGGCTTAGAGCCTTGTTGTTTCCCGCCCTGCCTAGGCCCTTGCCGCCGGCGGTAAGGGCGGCTTCTCCTGAGGGAGGAGTCCTGGGGCGGGCGCGCAGGTGGGAAGAATTTCCTGCGTGGCGGGATGAAGGGACGCCTCTGTGGACCTGGGGTGTGCATGCCCAGGCCTTTGAGGGTTACCCCCCTGTCCTTGAGGGCCTGGAGACGGGCATCCGTATCCTCCGAGAAGAGGGACTGTCCCTCAAAGGGGAGGTCCTGGATTTTAAATTGCATGGCCGGGGCTAGGTTGGATGACGAGAGCCATGCTGCCCGGCGGAGGGCAATGCCCGAGGCCATTGTTCGGGCCGCAGAGTCGGCCGAGTCCAGGGCCGCTTGCAGGGCATGACGAGATATGTCCCTGCTTTGGAGCAATAGGGCCCTGAACTCCTGTTTGCCCTCCTGCGGGAGAGCAGTCTCAAATTTAGTAAGGGCCTCCACCGTGTCAAAATGGTGCCTACTCAGGAGTGCCTGATGGTTGGCGACTCTGAGTTGTAGGCCCCCGGAGGAATAAACTTTCCTGCCGAAGTGGTCCAACCTTTTGGCCTCTTTGGCCTTGGGGACCTGCGCCTCCTGCCCGTGGCGCTCCTTGTTATTAACAGAGTCCACCACCAGGGAGGAGGGCGTGGGGTGAACATACAAGTATTCATATCCCTTGGCTGGGACAAAATAACGCTTCTCCACCCCACGAGCAGTGGGGGAGATAGAGGCGGGGGTCTTCCAAATTGCCGCCGTGTGGAGTTTAATAGTATTAATGAACGGCACTGCCACCCGTGCCGGAGTGCCCTTAGTTAACATGGTGGTGACCGGGTCGTCCACCACTGGGACCTCTTCCAAAGGCAGGTTCATGTTTTTAGCAACTGCCTGGAGGAGATGTTGGTAACTGGAGAGGTCCAAGGCGGGCGGGCTAGTTGATGAAGTGCCCGCCACTGCCTCTACCCCTACGGGGGAGGCGTAGGGACCCGGCTCCATAGGGCTACGTACCATGGAGGGCTGGACTGCCGATGATGGTCCTGCCAGCACGTCCACTGGACCCTCTGAGCTCACCGGGAACCCGGGTTCAGACTGGGTTTCCCGGGGCCGATCATACCCCCATGCCGCCCACTCTGACCAGGCAGGGTTCTGGGTGACTTGGACTGGTCCCGCCGAGCGAGGGGCCCGCGTGCCGGCGGACTCTCGACGCTCCCGGTGCCGTGGGCTTCTCGACCGGTGCCGGGCGGTAAGGTGCCCATCCGAGGAGTCGTGGCTACCCGAACGGTGCCGCCTCGGGAAGTCTCGTTGCCGAGACGATGATCGGTACCGGGGGGACCTTCGGCGCCGCGACGGGGTCCGGTGCCGCTCTCTACACTCCCGGTGCCGTGGGCTTCTCGACCGGTACCGGGCGGTATGGTGCCCATCCGAGGAATCGTGGTTACCTGAATGGTGCCGCCTCGGGGAGTCTCGGTGCAGAGACGATGATCGGTACCGGGAGGACCTTCGGCGCCGCGACGGGGTTCGGTGCCGAGACGACGAGCAGTGCCTGGACGCGGAGCGGCTTGTGGAGCGACGTCTCGGACGGTCTCGGCGCCAGCTGAGGGACCGGTGCCGGGAGTGCGACCAGTGCCGAGAGTACGACCGGCCCTTACCAGGGTGCCGGGACTCTGATCGGCGGCCAGAGCGCGAGTGGCGCGAACGGCCAGGAGGAGACCTTGAGCAGGGTCTCAACTCCTTGCGGCGCCGAGACTGCGACCGGAGCCGGGCGGGTGACCGTTGCCGGGAGTCTGGTCGGCGCCGCGAGATCGAGCGGTGTCCATGCCCTGCCGGGCTCCGACACGCGATCTCTGCCTCGGTCATGGGCGGCCTGCCCGTCGACCGGACTTGTTGCTGCGGGGCGTCCCCGGCAAGCAACCCTCTCGCAGCAGTACACGCCTCCATCGTGGAGGGAAGCTGCTGCGGAGTTGGCACCCCAAGTGGCAAGACCACTGGCACCGGACTCGACGGGGCCTCCTGCGGCGCCGGAGTCAGCGGTGCGGGTGCTGGCGGCTCTTCCTCAGGTCGGCTCCCCGGAGAAGGCTGAGGTCGCGGCACTGGTACCGACGGCTGGACGCGGTCCGGAGCAGGGCGAAGTTGAGCGCTCCTCTTCCGCTTGGTGCTGGGGGAGCGCGACCGCCGAGGCTTGGCTCTCGGCGGTTTGGGTGCGGGGTCCGGTGCCGCACTGGAGTCCGGGGCCGCCTCCATCAGGACGTGCCGCAAGCGGGATTCCCTGTCTTTGCGGGTCCTGGGCTGAAGGTACTGCAGATCTAGGAAGAAACTGCCAAGTGCACTTACCAGGCACTTGAGAGGCACTTAGAGTGTGGGTCTCCCACAGGCGTAGGCTTCCCACACTCTGAGTGCTTGAATCCCGGAGCCTTGAAGACAGAGGCTCCGGCAGCAGGGAAAAACCCCTGCACTGACTCTTTACACTACAAAGACTATGTAAACTAACTAACAACAACTGCTAACAACGAACAATTAAGAGAACAATCGACTAGCTAGGAGATAAGGAGAATGCTGAAAAGCAGAACTCCTCTTCCGACTACCAGCTCGAGCGGTAAAGAAGGAACTGAGGGCCAGACTGTGTCGCAGGGGTACTTATAGAGTGCCTCAGTGGCGCCACTCCAGGGGGCTCCCTGCTCACCCAGTCTGCAGCTAGGGGAAAATCTACCCGGCAACCAGGCCCGCAGCGCGTGCCTAACCTATAGTGGAATGCATGTGAGCAATCACTCGAAGAAGAACTTGCAGTGCCAGATTGCTACTGAGCAGTCAGGAATCAATTTGGAATTGGGAAATCCACCATGGGAGGTGTTGTGATGTAAGTGTGCAATGCTGTTAATCACCTCCCGCTACAAAGGACTGTGACTCTGGGCAATGTGCAGGACATACTGGATGGCTTTGCAGGAAAAGGAGGTTCCCAAACTGTGGTGGGGCCACAGAGCAATTCAACAAAAAGAGCTACTTTTCTATGCTAATGCAAGCACCAGGGACACTTTACCAACATCCTTATGGGCTGGAAAGGGAGTCAAGCATTGGATTGCTGAGTCTGCAGGTCCAGAGTTCGCAGCGTCTGTTTCTTCCCGGACAAAGGAAAGCCTTTCCTGTTGCACATTCTCTTCCTTTTCCTGTGCCTTTCTCCACTCTGCTCTATTCCTGACCATCCATGAGGATGCTCTTCCAAGCCCTGTGCTTAGTATCTTAAGCAGCAGAGGCTTGCAGGCTCTCTGGGAATACGTAATTTTGAGTCCTCCTCCTTCTTATCTGGCTCAGCCATTTGGCTGGTGTGGATGGAGAGATTCTCCAGGCCCCATTTGCAGCAGCTGAAGATATAATACACAGAGCCATCATTGTTGGGGTACTCACAAGCTAAATCAAAACTTAGGACACTGAATTCACTCCCCTTGATCCACACAAGTTGTAAGCACTACAGCCGCCCTTCTAATAAAGGCACTGGACCTGGAAGGAGATGTGGATATTGCTGTAATGTTTGAGTCCACAAGCAAAAATGCTCTACAATTCACTAAAGAATGTCTACCAGATTTCCATGAATGAGAAGAACCCAATCCTCAGACTGAGACAACAGGGATTCTCACATATTTGTGGATGCTTCGTATTTAATTCTACATGTAGAGAAGTAGTTGCTCCATCGCCTTTTTGCTCAGCTGTTTATCTTGACTGATAGCTCCTCAGAATCTCTTTTCTCTTCCCAGTAGATATGAGTGGACAAGTTAATACACTACACCAAGCTGAACCTTCACCCCAAACAAGCTCCCTTTTCGGGAGGTTCATTAAAGTTCAAATGAAATTGTGCAGATAGTTTTTAATTTTCCTGTGCCCCTCTGCACATCATGGTTCTGGTTGTATTGGCCTGATCGGTGGAATGTTTCTGATCTGACTGGAATGTTTCTGATCTGACATGGGGGGGTGTGTGTGTGTGTGTGTGTGTGTGTGTGAGAGAGAGAGAGAGAGAGAGAGAGAGAGAGAGAGAGAGAGAGAGATACATACACACAACTACAAATGTTTGTATTGATCTAAGAAAAAGTGTGAGGCACATGGGAATCTTATGAAGAAATATATAAGCTACATCTACTGAGTCCATCTCCCTCTGTGGGCTGAACCCTGCAAGGCTTTGAGCACTTCCAATTCCCAGGGGTCATGAAAATCCATTTTATCTCTAGTCATGAGCAGTGCTGCCATCCCATTAGAAATCTAAACAGGTATCAGTCTGGCTATAGGAAGATTCCCTAAAGCAGTTTAAAAATATTTAACTTTCAGCAGAAATAGATGCAAGTGATTTGGCATCAGGAAAAAAAGATGATAGGCAATAAGTTAGTAGCTGAATAAAAAAAAATGTGTATAAAATTGAAATAAGATGTCATGATACAGGCTTTGTACGATAATTGTTGGTTTTCTTTTAAAATAGTGTTGAAAGTTGTAGCCAGTACATTTTTCAGATTTTGCAAGTGGACTGGTTTGAGGGCTTCCTATTAAATAATGCCTTTTCTTTTTTATAGTATTATTTACATGGAAGGTGGGCCAAGGGCTGACAATGTTTATTCAATTATTTTTATATTCCTTGTTACCAGCGGTTGCATTACTGTTGTTTTGTGTATTCTTTAAAAACATAGTAATCAACATACTTTGTGTCTCAGAGCTTATTCTGTAATTTACTGACGCGAGCTAACACCCAAGCTTCTGTACTTCACAATAGCCAATTATAACTGCAATCTATACAGTGGTAGCCATGGTATCTGCAGGCTTTGTCGGTTGTTCTCTCAGCAGTCTCAGAGCTTAAATAGGCTCAGACACCAACTCCGCTAGTTCAAAATTCATACTGCTCTAGCTTTTTCAGAGAGATCACACTTTCACTCATTAGGGACTGGGGAGCAAGGCTGCAGAACCTAGAGGGCTTTTGTGCTATGCTAGCTCAGCTTCACAAGCAGAGGAATGTATTTTCAGGCTCAAACATATTACAATTTTTGGTTTATTCACACCTATATATTCCGTGCACTTATATGATACATACTGTGTCAGATTAACATTTGTAACTTGGTTCCAAATGATGTATGGGGATAGAAATCAAAATATATCATTCTAGAGTTTGTATCAAAGTTCTAATTTAATAAGAAAGTAAATTTAATAATAAAGTAAATTAATCTACCCAATTTATTAATCTACCCAATCTATTAATTGTTGAGTTTAGATTGGCAAACACAGTGGGTAAAAGGTTCTACTACAAGTCACTAGGTTTACTTGCTTGTAATTTGAAAGTCATCTGTATGGTAAAATCCTCTATTCTTGGTCTTAGGGTAAAGTGATTTGTTTCTTTTACATTTGAAGAAAGAGGCTGCTAGGGGTGGGGGCTGAGTTTTGGCCAAGTGAAAAAACAAACAAGTTGATTTGTATTGTGTTTGTGTGCACGTGTGTGCGCTGTGAGCTCTAGTATGAATGGCTGGGAACAAAACCCATAGGAAGTAGGATAGTATGCATAGAAGAGCAGCCCAGAGAGGGTGAAACCATTGCCCCCAGAGAGGAAGCCTTTTGGGTATGATCCAATAGCAGGACTGGGATTGTTTAAAGACCGTAGTCACACACCCAACCAGAAGGGGCACTCACAAAATGTATAGGGGTTATACCATTACACCTGGATTCCTACAGACAAGCACAGAAATCAGAGAGCCTCATAAGTGTGGCACTTTGTAAGATAACCTCGCCTTTGGTGGACAGGTTCTGAAAAAAAAAGGTTTTGAAATCCAAGGAATTAGTAACTTCATAATTATGTCCTTTTCTAGTTTGAAAAATTCCACTGGAAGAGATAAACCTATGAAAGTAAGAGCACTGCCTTGGACAGACGCAATCATCAATTAATTCCCCAAGGAATTAATACTGGAAACAACTGAGAAACTGAAGGAATATAGTGAAGCTGCAAAAATATTCCTCACAACTCCAATGTATTAAACTCTGAAATATATATTAACATACACAATATCTAATGAGTAGAATTCATGTACCAATGCTCAGATCCAATATGTCAAATTCAATTTTCTTAATAGATCATAATCTGCATACAAAAAAGAATAATCAGGCAACAGCATTTTCGGGGGTGCGTGGAGGGGGCCATCAGGGAGAAATTAGTAAACATCCATGTCACAATCTTTGGGAGTCATTAAAATATCAATGGCCAGTCCCTGCCACTGTTGATTATTCTGTGATGAAAGGGATAGTGATGCCCACTACTTCCTTTCACCCAACAATGTGACTCCCAAAAGATGCTTCCTTCTGCTTCACTTGTCTCCCAGAAATTTGGGTAGAGATGTACCATACCAAAGTTGTGCTGTTTTTTGTTTTATTTTGTTTCAGGGAGGCAGCGGGGGTGCTTGGAAAACCTTTGAGCTTACGCCTCTAAATGGTGACACAGACAACTATCTTATTACTCATTGGTTCACAGAGAACACAAATAATGATCTTCTTTGTGATAAGGGAGGTTAAAATGTCACCTGCTTACCCACTTGAACACATGGAATAGGCTTCCTTAATAAAGATCCAGAATAAATATGTAGCTTCCTTCTTCCAGCTGCTGAAATACATCCCATCCTAGTCTAAAAGTGACATTTCAGACTGCTCCATAAAAAACAACAACTGGTTTTATGTTTTCCCAAGCATACAACTAACATTTTTACCCCAATATTGACCTTCATTTTCTGGTGACGTGAAAATATTTTGCACGAAACAAACACATACAAAACACATACATACATATTTTGCACAAAACATACACACACACACGCGTATTTTGCACGAAACACACACAGTGAACCTGAAAATGGGAACATTTCAAGTGTCTAATTTCTTGTCAAATATTTTGCACAGCTTTAGTCATGACCTTATTTGTGCCTTTGTTAACAAATCAAAGTCTTTGAAATGATTGCATGTACAGTAATTAAATGAGAGCAAAAAACACGATACCTAGTGTACAATAAAAATATAGTTATGGAAATACAATGACAGTCCTCTATTGCTCCACAGAGGAAGCACTAAAAGATAAAAGGAAAGGAAAACATTAAGAGCTTAATTAATTACCTCCAACACAAGTTAATAAAGATATCTTTGTAATCATATTGGGCTACATTGTGCCATTTAGGCATAGGCCTGCAGTGGGGGATAACAAGGAAATATTCTGCCTCAGAGAAAGAGAATATCTTCTGGACATTCCCTGTGGATACTTGGCCTCTGAATAGGTGGAAGGCTCTCATGACGCAGAATTATGCCTGTGCCTACTCATTCCCTTTGAAAACCGCTGCAAGAGTCCAATCTTTTTTTCATTTTCAGACCCCTACATTTCAAATGGAGGTGCAGACGCCTTAGAAATTCAGCTTGTGGTTCACAGACCCCTACAACAGAAGTCTTTGATCTGACTGAACAGAATTTAACAATGAGAGATGCACATGCTTGGCATGGCATTTGACGCAGTGTGAGAAATAGTTCTAAACTGTGTGCTTCTATGGTAACGATGACACATCCAATTTGTGACTTGTAGGTGGAGGTATTCACATACATTTAATTGATCAGAAAAATGGAATGCCTTTTCTGGGATCTGAAACTTATTTTCATAGTCATCTTTTGTGGACCCCTTGGATATAGTTTGCTGGGCCCCAGGATTCCATGGATCACTGGGCTATTGTATGCCCTGAAGGAAGCATGATAATATCATGCCTAAGCTCCCCTCACACTAGGGGGAGCTTCTGACTATCCCTTATATATAGCTTTCTCTCTCTTTGCCCATCACCCCCCAGCCGGGGTATGGGCCACCAACTGCTGTTGGTGTTTCAGTAGCAATTGGTTCCCTTACAGGGTGGAGTTGCTAGCCCCACACCCATGTTAAGCCTACAGCACCTGGTATTCCCAGGAGGTCTCCCATCCAAGTACTAGCCAGGCCCAACCCTGCTTAGCTTCCAAGATCAGATGGGATTGGGCGTGTTCAGGGTGGTTTAGCCATATTATATATAGGTTTTATATATATATATAGCTTATATATATATAAATATATAACTTATATAGCTTATATAGCTATCCCTTATATAGCTTCCATTGCAAGATGCGGGGGCACCTTACTCCTTTCCCCCACCACAGGCTGCCCTTTGTAAAGGCATGCCAGGATCTAGGCAATGAAATTAGAGGATGGTAAAACTAAAAGAATATCAAAATTTGAAGCTGAGCGAGCATCAAAAATATTCCTTGTGAACTAGCTCTCTATCCTTTAAGTTATTCCAGACATTTCTGGTCTCCCTGGAATGTAGAGGAGATGAAGGAAATGCTTGGTCACTTACATTTGCCATTTCTGTCATTAAAATCAAATAGCATTCCAGTGTCTCTTTCACCATCATGAGCTTCCACATTTGAATGATAAGACTTATTCTCTACTAAACAAAGTGCATAATCTAATGATGATAAAGCATTTATGGCCCAATTCTGACACTATTTGTCATTTTGGATTAGTACCTTAAACCATGAGTCATCCTACTGCTCTCAGTGAGACTACTCATTCATATCCCGGTAGCAGAATCAGGAACTTAGTAAATCTTCAATTTTTCCAAAATGATTCAGCAATAAGGTGACCTTTGGTTAATTCTTTTGCATCAAGATATAATTTAGGGCTCTTAAGTGCTG
The DNA here is from genome assembly GCA_032164245.1 of Sternotherus odoratus. Classification (NCBI taxonomy): domain Eukaryota; kingdom Metazoa; phylum Chordata; order Testudines; family Kinosternidae; genus Sternotherus; species Sternotherus odoratus. Next base: position 62,434,131 of record JAVMKO010000003.1, read on the forward strand.
CTGATATATAAAGTGGTAACATTCATATTCACAGTATTATTTTCCCCTCATGTTCCATGATGCTTCCAACCCCCCTTCCCATATTTCCTATGGATGGTGATTATCTGGGATTTTATTAACCAGGATTATTTTTTTTCCGTATCATCCAGCATAATCGAGAGTCTACTGTATTTGTTCTCTCTTTGAATTTGATCCTTAAAATAAATTGGTCTTGCTCCAGTGAAGTTTATGCCAGTTTACTTCAAGTGAGGGTCTGGCCCATTATTGCTCATCTCTTATGTCCGGTTCACCTCTGTTTACATGCACACTGTTTCACATATTTTATTTTCTACACTTTTTTAAAATAAAGTCTCAAAAATGAAACTATTAATGTTGTGGAAAGCTGTTGGGAGATGTCTATGTCTTAGCATTTGTTCACTTTGTCTCTTTTCTGAATTCCTAGATCTGTCTCTAGGAATGTACAGGCAATTCTTCCAGAGCAGGCAGGAAGTCTATCCTCTCTGAGTGACCAGATAATGTTTGTATCCTTACTCAGCTCTACATCTGCAGTGTAGCTCTTTCCCTGATGACATAGGGGAATCCACAGACTTTCCCATTACCTCTAGTTTGCATGTTAAGGAGCTTGGAACCAGGGGTGAAAGTAACTAAAACTTCTTACCGCTACGGGGGCTGGGCCAGCTCTGGCCCCCGGAAGGGGCGGTGCCTCTGCCGGAAGGGGCGGGGTTGGGGCAGAGCCATCCCGCCCCTGTACCAGTATGGGGCCTCTCTCCAGACCCCCCCACCCCTCCTCAGCCCAATCCTCCCCCCCGGGCCTCTGACAGAATTTTAAAGGCCCAGGGGCAATAGCGGTGTCCCAGCCCCGGGCTCTTTAAATAGCTACCAGAGCCCCACTGCTCCTTCCCCACGGCTCCATCAGCAGGTCTCCCATTGCCGCCGAGCCCTGGGGAAGCAGCGGCGGGACTCCAGTAGCTATTTAAAGAGCCCGGGGCTGGGACACCGCTAGCGCCCCGGGCCCTGCCGCCGGAGCCGCGCTGCAGCCTCCCCCGGGCTCCTGCAGCAATTGAAATGGCCTGGGGCTCCAGCTGCTGCTGGGAGCCCCAGGTCCTTTCAAATGTGCCTGGGGAAGCCGATCGTCTCCGGTACGGCGCACCAACTCTTGCTGGTATGCCGTACCGGGGCGTACCAGCTTACTTTCACCTCTGCTTGGAACTATTTCCACCCCATTCCACTGTATCTATTGTAAAATCAGGTTCATAATAATACAGTCATGGTGCAGTCGTCTTATCCCAAATATATTCTTCTTCTGTACTATCGATATTGGGCTTATAATTGCAACTTTAAATCACATAAGTAAAGCTTAGTCAGGTGAGTGCAGTCCCATTGATTTCATTGGGGATATTCATTTGAATAAAGCATCTCTCTGTACTTTTTGTTCAGTTGATGTGCTCTTAAACTGAAAAAAATGTGTTATGAAAGTGAAAATCAACTTGTTTATTTGTCTGGCTGGTCAGTTAGGTTTTTATGTTTGCATCAATATGTATGCAGTATTGAATATGCAATATGTATATTATGTATGCTTATTATCTATCTATATATGTATATGCAATATGTATATTGAATACTCAATATGTATTCATATTTAGATTTCATGACAGAATACAGCTATCAGGTGAACTGCAGCTACCATGTGACCTGTAAAGGCATTTGTACCCCAGCCTTCATAATTTTCATAACATGTTGCTACAGCTCAAATCAAAATACACACAGCATATTCCTAGTGGAGGAAAGTCCTTCCCAACTGCAATTTTGGCAATTTTAATGTGATTAATTAAAAGTTTGTTAACTGCATGTTACTTTGTGAAGTTGTCATTATCATTGTCATCTAATGAACATAAGCTAATAATGGAAAGTAGCTAAAAAATAGTTACATCAATACTACATTACAGTATTTTTGGTTTTCATTACTGGGAGTCTCGCGGAATTCCTGAAACTCTTCCTGGATTTCTGGACACTGTAATGAAGTGCAAAAGGATGACTCATTTCTGATATAATGGCCTCTCAAAAAAATAGGAGACTTCTTCCAAAAGGAAGTCATAGAAAATTGAGAAAAGTCTTGATAATAAAATAACTCTCTCCCCTTATTCCTGTCCAGTCTGTAAAAAAAACTAAACAAACATTGAAAATCTACTTGCTTATAGATCTTCAATCTAGTAAGTGTTGATGCAGAGCAGAGGGGTTCATTTTTCAGAAGAGTCACATAGGGACCCATGTAATTAAAGAAGAGGCAGAGGAACTTTACTTAAAACACAGAAAGCTTTGGGAAATCTGAACAGATGATAAAGATGATTTTGTTTTGATGTTTATTTAGTATGTGTCAGGGTTGCAATTATCATGAATTTCAAATATTTTATTAATGGGGAAAAAAGGTCTATTAGCTGTTAGAGATAACTGTATCTTTCAGTTCACTGAAGATTCAAACAATGGCAATTTCATTATTAACCTTCAGTCCTAATCCTGATTTAATGATGTCTGCAAAAATTTTCAGCCAATAGACAGGGCCAGGTGTGCTTGCAGCTTACAAGAAGTGCAGCATTTTGCATCTTGAATATGTATTTCTCTCTTTTGCTTGATGGCAAAATAATGTTGAAAAGATCCCAGTCTATTCATATGTCCTATAAACAGAACGGTCGGGAGAATAAATAGCAATTAAAAACCCATATTAAAAATTCCGTAGAAGGAACATACCATTTGTTGTGTTGGAATGGCATGTTCCTTATGAGAATGCCAAGGACCCACATTAATAGGATTAACAACTCATTGGACACAACAGAGTCAGGCTGTTTCTAAGGCACAACACTTATTTTTTTATGATTCACTATAAACTGTGAAAGCTGTTATGTATAGAAGATGTTTGGCACATTTTTGAATGATAGGATATCCTTTTACATACGCCAAGTGAAGCAAAGACTGAAGAAATGAAATACAGGAGCAATTTCATACAGTGTGTGCAAAACACTTTTCTTTTACTTCAATCTGTCCTCAAACTTGATTTGTTTTCCACAATAGTTCTTCTGACAGAGCTTACAGATACTCACTTTTCTTTAAGTATTAAAATTCATGAAACAGATAATAGTCAGCAAGACCTTGTGGACAGAAGCCTAGACAAGACATTTGCTGCTTGACAAGTAGTTCTATGCTATTCAATACTGAATGATGCGTGAGAATGCTGCTGTCAGTTTTGTTAGCAGCATGCATCATTCTCCCTTATAATCAATATCTCCAATGGTTGATGACTAGTAGGGTACCAGAAGCGTGAGAATATTTAGCTGCTTGTCTTGCTATATGCTGTCATTTAACTTCATCCTAAAAGCTGTCTTAAGATGTCATTGAACAGAAGTAAGAGGCTACAGACCAGTACCTTGAAATTAGTCTCTTTTTCATTTTGATGTTATTTTTATCTTGATGTAAGGCAACATATTGTCACTATGCTGACAACTAAGAGCCTAGTGACCTCCTTATGCCAGTAATCCTTTCAGATTTCTAGTTTGATCTTCAGCCAAAAAAAAAAATATCTGTCCTGCACCAATTTTTATATAAATATGCTAAATGATATTGGGTAACTTCCAACTATTCATCTTAGTAACCATATATAAGATAACTTTCCCACACTTAATTTTGTTACTGTTTTCACTGATGTTTTTCCGTTCTCTATTTGTGGGACGGCTGTTTACTTTCTGTGAGAACTATCTGAATCCATAAAAAAAATCAGTGTTTTCAAATTCTAGTACAATTGTTTTACTTAAGGATTTAAAATCATACCACTGAAGTGCCAAACACTGAGTATTCTAATTAATAATGTGTTCACAACCATATACATTTAAAGGGACTGAATATAGCTGCTATAATAGAAAATGCTTTGCTTATTGTATTAAGAGCTCAATCTAAACACTTGGGACCAGATTATCTCCTACAGTGGAAAAAACTGATTTGAGGTAGTTCCCCCCACTCACAGATTTCCTTACCTATCAATCCATGACGGGAGGTTTCCCCGGTGCAATAAGATACAGGAGATCTTGACAAAATTGATGGATTCCTTAGAAAACTGTTAGAGACCAACTCGATCCATGCAGCGGGCCTTATGCCTCTTAAATTGGCAGCAATTTTTGCAGGGGGTCTACTCCATGAATTTTGGTAAGTTGTCACAGCCCACACATATCTCCTATATATTAATGGATGGGGGGGGTGGATCTGGGAGGGTGCAGGAGGGAGCTCCAGGCTAGTGCAGAGTGTTGGAGTGCAGGAGAGGGTGAGGGGTGTGGGCTCTGGGAGGGAGTGTGATGCAGGAAGGGATTCCAGGATGGGGTAGGTGGTTGGGGTGTAGGACGGGGTGCAAGGTAGAGGCTCTTGCTGGGAGCTGCTTACCACAGGGAGCTCCGGGACGCAGGACTTAGGCAGGCTGCCTGCATGCCATTGCCCCACGCCACTCCCATAAGTGGCTGCAGCTGGCTTTACACATCTCTGTGTGCCTCCTGGGGGGAAAGGAGGCATCAGGTCTCCTTGTGCTGCTTGCACCCACAAATGCTGCCCCGCCCCCCCTGCAGCTCCCATTGGCTGGTTTCTGGATAATGGGAACTGTGAAAACGGTGCTGGGGGCTGGGACAGTGTGCGGAGCCACCTTCCTCTTTCTCTTCCCCCATCAGAGGTGTGAATAAACATGTCAGCAACAGCACGCCCCTTCCCTTCCAGGAGTGGCCTGGGGCCATAGCAGGAGGGTAGCCTGCCTGAGTGCCCCACTGTACTGCAGGGCTTTTAGCGGTCCGGACTTGGAGATGGGGAGGGGGCAGAGGAGGCCAGACAGAAATATTTGTCGTGGTTGGCTGGACAGAAATGTTAGATGGGCCAGATCCAGCCTGAGGGTCTGATGGCCTCCCACCAGTGCAGCTAAGGCCAGTTTATACTACAGAGTTAGGTCAGCATAAGCTACTTTGCATCAACCTAGTTGTGCATGCATCTACACTTAAAAAACTGTCATCTAGTGATGTAAGCTTTCCTTCCATTCTGCCAACATAGAACATCACCTCCCGGAGTGGCAATATATCAGTGTCACTGCAGCACAAATGTAGACACTGTATTACCTATCTCAACCCTGCTAGCCACTCTCTCAATGCCCACCACTCAACACTCTGGTCACACTTGTGAACTCCACTGCCTGGGGTCACAGAGACCAGAAGCTCCATCCCCTTTAAAACCCTGTGAATTTTTGAAATACCTTTTTCTGATTGTCCATCTTGGAAAGCAGACCTAGCAGCTCTCCATTGTTGCATGCAACTTCCCGGATGACCAAGCCAACTACATGCTGCCGGTATACTCAGGCCTGGAGTAGACAGGAGACATTAGATCTCCTGGTCCCGTGAGGAGAGGAAACTGTGGAAGCACAACTATGGAGTAGTTGTAGAAATGTGGAGATTGCATGGGGGATGCAGGTGAAGGGAAGGTGACACCACCACAATCCAATCACACCTGCTAGTGGAGATGCAAGATGCTAGATGATGAGAGAGAACCACCCTGTGTATCAAAACAAACTCTCCTTGTGAGTATGCACAGCACCAATTCAAGTAGCCAAGAATGCACATGCACAGAGAACATAATAACTATAGCAGCTTTATGCCACCCTGACTTGTGTTGGAAAGAGTTTCTAGTAAAGGCATTCTCTTAGTCTTTGAGAAACTCACTTTGAATCATCAAATCATTCAAGTAGCTAACCAAGGACAGGGGAAATTTTTCATTTAAAAGGTTTTAAAATGAAAAGTGGCATTTTTTCCAAAGCTGGAAACTTTTGAGGGAGAAGAAGCTTTCTAGCTTCTCATTGAATTTCAATATTTTGATATTTCTAGAATTAATTTTGTTTTCTTCTTCTTCCTTCTCCTCCCCCTCCTCCCCCAATCTCCATCCATTTTGCTACTGAATGAAATAGAATGAGCAACATCCACATTTTTCCCCGACTGCATCAATTCTCTCTCCTTTCATTTTTCCCTTTTGCCACTTTGTACCATTTGTACCACTTTGTACCAAGCTGAAGAGGTTTTGAAAAGTTGCAAAAACATGACAGAGTCACCCAAATCCTGGACATCATTCTTCTGCATTCAGAGGCAAATGGAAAAATGATAAAAGGGAAGGGATGAAATGTTGAAGGACAGAGAAAAAATGTATTACTGGGAAGATAAATTTCAGAAAATATTTTTAAAACATTTTATTTCATAAAAAAATATTTAAGTTCTATATTTCTTTCTTTAAATCATTTCCAGAAATAAAGATAATTTTCTGCATATAAGACAGGAAAGCATATTTGGGTCCTGATCCTGCAAACACTTACACATATGCTAACTTTACTACTCTCATTAGTCCCACTAAATTCAATGGAACCACTAATAGTACTGCAATTAAACACATTCTCAAGTGTCTGCAGGATGAGGAAGCAAACAACATTATCTATCTGAGATGGTGCATTCATTAGATATTTTTATGATTGGAGCATGAAAAAAGAAATCATGATCCACCTCTTTAAATATTTCCATACACATTAAAGGATATAACGTCAGCTTGTGTCCCCGAAACTTCACCTATCTTGTTTATTCAGACCCTGCCCAAATATATTTGTACAATTTAATTTAGATTATCAGTTATGGTCAAATTTAATTAGGAATATCATCAGTCATGGAGTAGTTTAGCTTATAATTTAATTCTGTTTAGACAACCAAATCAGAGCCTTAACATCAGTGAAGGCTGCATATATTTTTGATTTCCTGATTTTACAACATACCTACAAAATCTAAAAGTGTATCTAAAATTACCCAGTGTGGTAAAATTTGTCCGAGACCTGTTTACTTTTCAGCAATCAGGGGACAATCATTAGACCCTTTTTACAAGATAATTCATATACATTTTAGATACAACCTCTAATACACTAATTGGACAGTAACGTCAAGATTTAATTAATTTCCTTTTTAAAATAGAGAAAAAACAAGGCAGACTTCCACACTCAGAAGCAGGTGAGGTTACCTTTTATGTAAGTAAACAATGATGGGCTAATATTTTCCCACCTTTCATATAAATCTAAAACTGGACATATCTGTGGATATGAGGAATGATTAAGACCCTGATTTAATAGTAGGCCTTAAGCATGTGCCTAACTTTAAGCACACGAATAGTCTGAATGACTTCAAGTTAATTAATGTTAGGCATGTGCAAAAGCTTACTGAAATAGGGCCCAGAACAAGAATTCCTTCATGACAAATGGCATCTAACACTCCAGTTACTCAGCGATAAAGAAATCTGTGTATAGACTACTAAAATAAGAAAACATGAGATATAAGTAATTCATCTTGGGGAAAGTAGATGTGCCTCTTTATATTCTTGTCACTGTTTGCATCTATTACACAGGATGGACCAAGGGTTTTAGAAGTGTCACTATTAATCAAGGCCCCATGTGCGCCACAGCACAATGGGATCAAAATCTGTGGCAAACACCCCTATATTCTGCAGTTTAAAAATATTTATTCTGTGGTAAACATGCTGAATTCTGGTGTTGTATGAAAATACCAGTCATGGTATGTAATCACGGCATCCATGGGACCTCAAGTGAGATAAATGGGGCAGTTCACACCTTTCAGAGACACTGTTTCAGGCTCCTTGCAATCTTAGTTGGGTATCACTTTATACTAAGTTCACATTTTCTAAGGGCTTGTCTGTACAGAGAGTATCTGGCAAGCTGTAGAGTGTATAACTACAGTGAACTAGTTTGCTATGCACTAATTGTCTGCGTTCAACAGTAGATCAAAGCACTCTGTGAACATTCCAGTGAATGGTAGTAGGGTCCACATGGATAGTTAGTGGTCAGCAGTCTGGTGGTCTGTAGATTTTCACCTTAGCTTACTGCTAATTAACTCTCTATATAGACAAACCCTAAATGAGCTCTCCATACATAAAGACTACACAATTATTTTTAAATGAAAAGCTGAGATTCTAGAACACAATTCTGTGGCAAAGGAAGAGCCGTGTGACAAATTCCCCATAATAATACTAGCAATGTAGGGATCTTGGCAGATTTGGGATGAAAACTGAAATATTTTGATGAAGATATGCCATTACAATGCTCCAGGGATGTCATTTGGTTGCCTCATGTTCCCCATTAACCTGTGTGGGCCAGGGCCTTGAACAAGGCTTGATCTCCCATTATGCACAATGACCATTATTCTCACCACCAATCAAGAGTGTGGCGAATCATAAGAGAGACCCTCTGAGCAGAGATCCCAACTGACAGAGAAGAATGAGAACATGAAGTGTTCAAACAACGCCACCCATGAAGTACCATGAAAGCATTTTCCAATCAAAATCTTACCGATTCAGCTAAAATATTTGGGGTTTCATTTTTTTATGACCAAAAAATCAAGTTTTCTATGGAAAATGTCAATGAAAATGTTTTGGTTTTTTTTAATTATCAACATTTTCTGAAGGAAAAAATGCCTGAGCAGCTCTAGTTCAGGCATTGAGAACAAGATTCTCAATTAGTGTAAATTGGTGTAGCACTACTGAAGTCAATGAAACTACACCTATTGAAATTAAGGCCAGCTACTCAGCTGGTGAAAAGCATACACATTCCAAATGGATGAATGAGCCTTGCATTTAATTTACACAGCAAAGGAAGACTTAAGGATACACCAGCTGAGAGGATCTAAAGGACTAGCCATTTTAGATTATAGGGATTCTATCTACTTAACCATTCTGAGTCCTTTAAGAGTGAGCATGAAATCTTCTATTCCATTTTCTTGTAGTGTTTACTTACAGCCTTGGATATTTACATTTGTCACCACTTCTTAAATACATGGCTCTAATCCCACCTCATTCACTACCTTTACATCCAGGCAGGTATCTCTGTCTGTGTTTGACTGTAAGGGCAATTAAATATATTTTCACTCTTATGGCCCTTTTTGGTGGGCAAAAAGGATGTGTTTTTTCAAATGTGTTCCTCTCATATGCCAAAACAGACAACTAAACCATCTTCAAATGCATTAGGCTGTTTCTTAACATAGTGAAGGCCTTTTCACTCATTTGAAACTAACTTGATTGAGCTAACATGATTGAAATACACACCCTTTTAGCCCATCAAGGTAGAGCACACAATGAATAAACAAACCACTAGGCTCTTGCCTTTCTCAGTATTTTTTCCCCACAGGGACAGGCTCAATACCTCTGATAGTGATTGCAGATGATGTGCCTCTAATCAACTCAGAAGAAATAAATATTTATATTTTAAGCCAGTAGCTGAATACTGATTACCTTTTACCTGCATGCTGTAGTGGAAGTAACAGGGTGTTCACAGTATCACAGAAATGGAGTTCTGGAAGGCATGTCAAAAAAAACATCTTGTCTATCCCCTTTCAATGAGGCAGGACCAAGGACATCTACACCATCCCCAACAGGTCTTTGTCTAACCCAGGGGTCGGCAACCTTTCAGAAGGTTGGTATGCCAAGTTCACTGTAATTTAAGGTTTCGTGTTCCAGTAATACATTTTAACATTTTTAGAAGGTCTCTGTCTATAGGTATATATTATATAAATAAACTATTGAATATAAAGTAAATAAGGTTTTTAAAATATTTAAGAAGCTTAATTTAAAATTAAATTAAAATGCAGATCATATCAGTTTAATTTGATCCTGGCCCTTGCTTTTTCTTGCTGAATTTTCCAACGTAGGCTACAGCATTGTGGGGGCTGAAGGGTGCTAGGACGAGGAACAGAGCCCTGGGCGGGCTGCTGGTACTCCAGGCTGGCAGTGGGCTGAACAGTGTTGGAGGTCCGGACCCCGGATGACAGGGGGGCGGTGGCCAGAACCCCAAACTAGCAGTGCACTGAGCTGCTCAGCCCACGACTGGCCCAGCTCAGTCTGCTGCTGGTCTGGGGTTCTCGTAGAGGTGAAAGTAACTTAAATTTCTTATAGGTACTGTCATATTGCAACCCTCCTCAGGGGGAGGAGCTCAGGGATTGGGAATGTGTGTGGGGAGCACTCAGAGCAGAGGATTGGGGCGTGGGGGGCTCAGGGCAGGGGGTGGGGATGTAGATAGTGCAGGAGTCAGGGCTGGGAGAATGGGGTGTGTGTGTGCAGGAGTCAGGGTTGGGTGGCATGAGGGGCTCAGGGCAGGGGAAATTCCTGGAGGGGATGGGGCTTGGGGATGGCCTGGGACAGTCCCAGTTGTGGACAGGTTACCCGGATGGGTCCCTGCCCCATGCTGTTCCTGTTTCTGCCAAGGGAGCTGTGGGACAGCTGGGGAGGGGGGGAGGGGGCGGCTGCATCTGCTGGCAAATAGGGGATGGTGGCAGAAGACCCCCTGGCCTAATGCTCCCTTCCCCTTTCCCCCCAGGGGCCTCAGCAGTGCTTGTTGCAGGGACGGCATGTGCCTGCAGTGCCCTGGTGTCCAGCCACAGTGGTGAGAGAGTGGCAGCTGGACAGGCTGGGATGAGGACACCTACAGTGCACTTCCCGCTGGACCCTTTCACTTGCCTGACTGCCTGATGCTTAGTCCGGTGCATGGGGCTGCTAGCACCAGCCTGCAGGAGAGTTCCGGCAGCCAGCAGGACCCCAGCTGGGCGTGCGTCACGCGCCGCTCCTCTACGAACACCCTTGACAGTCCCTACGAAGAAGGATAAATGGACACAAATCAGACACCAGGAATGGAAATATACAAAAACCTGTAGGAGAAGACTTCAGTCTCCCTGGACACACAATTACAGATTTAAAGGTCACCATATTGCAGCAAAAAAACCCTTCAAGACCAGACTGCAGAGAGAAACTGCAGAGCTGCAATTCATTTGCAAATTTGACACAATCAACTCAGGACTGAATAGGGATTATGAGTGGCTAGCTAACTACAAGAGCAGTTTCTCTTCTCTCGCTGTTCACACCTCCAGTTCAGCTCCTAGAGGAATACCTCACCCTCCCTGATTAGAGATAACAAGCTGCTTCAGCCTGATTGGACTAACCTTGTTATCTCTAACTTGGTTCTTGCCTACTTATTTATACCTGCCCCTGGATACTTTCACTGCATGCATCCGACGAAGTGGGTATTAGCCCACAAAAGCTTATGCTTCAATACTTTAGTGAGTCTTTAAGGTGCCACAGGACTCTGTCACTTCTGCAATTCCAGATTAACACGGTTACCTCTCTCACTCTTCATAACAGCGCTTAACATATTTAAAGGCTGTTACCAGGTATCCACTCAGTCTTCTTTCCTCAAAAATAAACATTCACTTTTTAAAAAACCTTTCCTCATAGATCCAGCTTTTCTAAGCTTTTTATCATTTTGGTTGCTGTCCTCAGGATTTTCTCCAGTTTGTCCATATCATTCTTAAATAGTTGCACCCAGAACTGGCCATAGTATTCCAGCGGAGGCCTCATCAATGCTGAGTTGAATGGAAAGATTACCTCCAATGTCTTAGATACAACACTTCTATTAATTCAACTGAGAATGACATTAGCCTTTTTGAAACTGCATCACATCATTGACTCATGTTCAATTTGCTAGGAACGGAGACATTTTGTTCTTTTGATTTCTGGGCTCAGGGTTGACCATCCTTGTCAACGATTTTTAGATTTATCCAATTATTTAATGGCCTCGAGGTAACCTTGTCCAAAGATATCAGGGACAGATGGGGTATGTGGCTGAGAGAAATTTCAGTGGAAGAAGCAGGAGAGAGATTGTGATGCACTGTGGGAAAGTAGAAGGAGACAGAGAAAGGGAATCTGGGAAGAGAGAACAGAAGTGTAGGATGAGGAGAAAGTGGAAAAAGACAAAGGGAAAAGATCTAATTATCTAAAAGTTAAAGTGGAAATGGAAACAAAAAAAGGAAACAGGAAGGTAAGATAGAAAAAGCAAATTAAGACAATATCTGGATAAAATCAGTTATGTATTGAATACTTTCATCTCAGTGTATTGTTCTGGCAGAAAACGTGGTGAAGAAAACAGTCTAACTTTTAGAGAGAAAAGGTGGGGGAGGTTCTCTGTTACCAGATCAAAGTCTGTTTGTGAAAGAGAAACTTTCAAGATTACACAGTGTTCCTGAGACCTATTAAAGTCTATTACAGATACTGCCTCACTCACCTTCTCTCTCCAATACTTGGGATGAAAACAGTTACAACAGTATTGCAAAGATATTCTAGCTTAAGCTTTACACTGTTACTGTGGTAGGGTTCTAAAACATAGCAGACAATAAGGTCCACTAAAGGGCTCACAAAATTTTTAAAGTGATACTATCCAGTTCTTATACCCTACACAGCAGGAGTCAATCTGGAGCCTTTGCAATGTTAGCTGAGGCGTCAATATTGGTTTTGTGCAAGGAGGGCATTGTGCATCTTACTGTAAGACTTAGGGGCAGAAGCAGGTAAAAATAGGTCTTTAGCTTATTTCTGATCATGGCCCAAGGATGGCCCCCCTCAATTCAAGTACTATTATTTCCATCCTTACTTACTGTGCCGGATTATGTCACTGATTGATTTTGTCATTGCACTTTTCATATCTTTACTGCTAAAATAACTGGTATCAGACCGGAAACCAAAGAAACAGTGTGGGGTTGGTTTTTTTGGGGGGGGGGGTTTGGTTAGTTTTATTCTTGCTATTCACTAGCTAGAAAAGGGTTGTGGGGTCAGCATTGAAAGGTCTCATTGTTCTAAGTTCACCATTAATATGCTGCTGATGTTCTAAAAACAACTGTTCAACTGCCACTCAACCCCATAGTTGCTTAAGTCCGCTAGCCACCTAAGCTTCCATCTGTCTGCATTTGCAAAGCTACCTAAGTGCTGCCACTGCACCACAGCTAATAAGCTACTCAGAGCCTTAGTTCAAGACAAATAGTGGATGCACTAAAGTGTGATTCTCATAGAATCATAGAAACTCAGGGTTGGAAGGGACCTCTGGAGGTCATCTAGTCCAACCCCCTGCTCAAAGCAGGACCAATCCCCAAATAAATTATCCCCGCCAGGGCTTTGTCAAGTCTGACCTTAAAAACCTCTAAGGAAGGAGATTCCACCACCTCCCTAGGTAACCCATTCCAGTGCTTCACCACCCTCCTAGTGAAAAAGCTTTTCCTACTATCCAACCTAAATCTCCCCCCACTGTAACTTGAGACCATTACTCCTTGTTCTGGCCTCTGCTACCACTGAGAACAGTCTAGATCCATTCTCTTTGAAACCCCCTTTCAGGTAGTTGAAAGCAGCTATCAAATCCCCACCCTCATTCTTCTCTTCTGTGGACTAAACAATCACAGTTTCCCCCAGCCTCTCCTCCTAAGTCATGTGCTTCAGCCCCCTAGTCATTTTTCCTGCCCTCCGCTGGACTCTTTTCAATTTTTCCACATCCTTGTAGTGTGGGGCCCAAAACTGGACACAATACTCCAGATGAGGCCTCTCCAAATAGAGGGAAAGATCATGTCCCTCGATCTGCTGGCAATGCCCCTACTTATACAGCCCAAAATGCCATTAGCCTTCTTGGCAACAAGGGCACACTGTTGACTCATGTCCAGCTTCTCATCCACTGTAACCCCTAGGTCCTTTTCTGCAGAACAGCTGCCTACTCATTTGGTCCCTAGTCTGTAGCAGTGCAACAGGGTTGATTGAGGGCTTGCAGAGGGCAGACCCAGTTGCAGGCAGGCTTTCAAGGCTGGTTCCAGGAAAGGAAGTGCTGGGATGTACCAAACCCAGGCCACCAGTGAGAGTGCAGACGGTGGGGTACTGTGCAACCCCCCCCCCTAGCCCCCCCGAGACCCCAGCATCCCAATTCCCCATGGAAAGCCTCAGCATCCAGACTGCAACCTCCCCCCCCCCCCCCGTGTTGCTGCTCTGACCAGGAAAGGAGGATAAGGGAAGTGCCAGGGCTTCCTTTCTCAACCCATTGTTCCAGGACTCTAGCAGGGACCCAGCATGTTTCCTCGTGTCTGGTTGTCAGGTTCCGGCCACAAGGCTGCCCTGTGCCACTGTCTCAGGCAGGGCTGGGAAGGAAGGCAGCAGCTGCTGGGTCTCCACTTCTTCCTTCCCCACCCTGATTACACCCCTTATTGGCAGAGTGCCTATGGGCTAGGCATTGCAATGCCTAAGTACCTTTGTGGATCTGGCCCCAAATGCTTCCTATCTCTATGTTTACCGGAACTACAACCAATACAGATAATACACAGTCAAAGTGTTTAAATGCTATGGGTTCTCCAAGAAGATGAGTGGAGATTTTTTTCTTCCATTATACTGATGTGTTGAATTAGTTTTATTCTGTTAAGTGATGCATATATTATGACAAAATCTGCCAGTGCTGTAGCATGAGGCACAATAGAAATTAAATTGTTTTAAGAGGTAAAGCTCATCTTATCCAGAGATCCACCCAAATTGTAAACTAGCCCTTTAGTCAGATCCCAGATGCTTTTGCAAACCTAACAAGATCATACTGGTAGTAACATTGCACCTCTACTAAAAAACAACCAACTAGTCCTTTGTTTTGGCTGGTGAACACACATGGAAGGAAAATAATCGCCTTGTTCTTTCTTTAAAAACAAGGGTAAGAGCCACCCTGACCTCTGGTGGTGAGCTGTAGAAAAGGACTTTGGGGCAGGTCTCATTGCATGGGAACACCCACCCCGCCTAGGATGATGGGACTGCTTGCCCAAATGGTCACTTGGGCTGCTGTGGGATTCCCAGTCTCTTTGTTATTGGAGCAGGAGTAATAAAGTGGTATTATCTTGGTTATGTGAATCAAGGATAGTAGAACTGTACTTGGCATTTTATGATGGAGAGACCTCAACTAAATAGCACTCGCTAGGCTGGGGACATGAGTTCCAAAGTCCAATGAACAGAGGGAGATTGGGGGTAGGTATGTGTACCTGGAAGTGTGGGCCCCTTCTGAGGGTCCTAAACACCACTTTGATCCCTCCTCTCTCCAATGTGTAATAGCAGAGCAAATTTGGATTCCATTAGGAGTCCTGTTACATGTTGCAGAGGTGAAATCACTGATACCAAGATGTAAGCATTAGACCTACTTTGAGCCAATGGTTCACCAGCACTGAGGCTCCCCTACTACCAGCTCAAGTTACTAAGGAGTGGAGAGCTGTGTTAAGTAGAGGGGGGATGGACTGAAGATATATTGATGAGTAGCTAGCAGAATGGCTCTCGGAGAGGAGCATCTAGCAGGACAGCTAGCGGGCTGATGAATGGCTAGCAGGACAGCTAGCGGGGTGATGAGCGGCTTGCGGTGAAGGCTGCAGCAGAACCCCACGGAGAGGCGGGGCAGTGTGCCATCTACATGAGCAGCAAAACACATAAGATGCCCCGATACCCCCCCCACACACACACACACACACCCCATTTCCACCCAGGCTGGGAAGTAAACTCTGCAAATAAACTTTTGAACTCTTGGAGAGAACTCTGCATTGATCAGGGACAGAAGCTGTGGGAGGGTGACTTTTGGTTTGTTGGACTCAAGAACCAAAAAGAGAAAGGACATGGCCCCATTTGCTTTGGGGTGGGTCTTCTGGTTCATGGTTTGTGTTTATGACCCTAATCGTGGTGTTTTCCCAATTTAATGTTGAATTGCTTGCCTCGTTTTATTAAAGATTTTTTTCTACACCAAGACTCCGCTTGCAAGAGGGAAAGAATTGCCTCTTTGAGGCACCCAGTGGTGTGTGTGTAATTATCTCAGGTCACTGGGTGGGGGCTCAAACTGGTTTTGCATTGTACTGTTGAGAGGGAATCACTTTGTACTGAACCTGGTCCTTGCTGTTACCAACCCGGCTTAGCAGAAGGGTTAACACTTACCTCAAGTAAAAGGGCAGGAACACTGAAAAGGGTCCCTCAAAGTCCCATACCTGGTAGTGGGAAATTGTCGTCCCTTATGCACTGCAGTAGACAGTCCTAAGACTCCCTCCAAAGATTCCTGCACAAGCACTGGTACAGGGAGAGTACCTGGGGAGGGAGGGCATTGCGGGATTGGGGGCACCATATGCAACACAGCAGATATTCCAGGATTCACTGTAGGCCATAGGGCAGTGTAGTGGGGTGGCTGCCCCACTCCTGGGAAAACTGCCAAGGAAAGGGTTGTGGCTGGGGCAAGCAGCGTCCAGACTTATTAGGCCTAGCAGCCACAGCTGTGGCTGGGTTAATTAGGTCCCAGCTGGCCCTGATAAAAAGGGCTCAGTTTGGAGCACAGGAGAGTCTCCTCTAGCTGAGGAGGCAGATAGGCCTGGCAGCTGGGAGCTTGAGTATGTACCTAGAGTGGTGCAGGGCTGCGGCTAGGCAAGAGGAGCTGGGGAATCTCTGGCCTGGAAACCCCCACACTGCAGGGTCTAGGAGAAGGCCCAACAAAGGGGTACTGGGGTTGCAGGGGGCAGCCCATGGCTATAGAGACAGAGGTAGCAGGCCAAACCCTCCTTGCCAGTGATGAGAGGCAATTATACTGCAGTCTGCCCCAGTGAATGGGGGCAAGTGGTAACTGGCAGTTTCTTAGACTGAGACAAGGTGGGATAGAGCGTGGGGGTTCCCTGGGAGGGGAGACCCTAAGATCTGAGGGGGTAGTGCAGGGGTGAGAGGGCACTGGAGTCCGGGAGGGACATGGGGCCAGCAGCAAGCAGGATGTCGGCCTGCAGAGGGCGCTCTGTATGCTGGTGAGAGCGAATTCCCGGATGGACCAGCGGGAGGCGCCACAGGGGTGAGTCGCCGCCCTGGTACAGGCAGCCTGGGCAGGTTCTTGTAACAGTATAAAGACCCCAAGGGATAAATTATTGCTGGTCTCTCCAGCAGCCCAGGATCAGGAAGGTAGAGGAGTGGTTGAAAGCCACCATAGCCCTCCCTCCCCCTTGCAAGTGTTTCAATCACCTCACAGAACGTCATCACAAATCAGTGTAACACACTTTCAATCAAACTAATGTATATATCTGAGAGCAGAAAATTTCAGATGAGTACATCAACGGGGGAATTATTGTATATAAATTATATTCTTATTGTTTTATTTATTTTCAGCAGGGCTGCAAATTATCTAGTTAATGTTTACTAAGTGACACAATTATGAAAGATTATATAGTGATCCTTTCAAACCAATTGACTAATTGACTAGCTTGTCTCAACAATAAAACTTTTCTACTCTAGTCGGGGTCTGTCTTTTCAAGAAGTGATAACAAAATGTACCATCTATAGCACACCAGGGAGCCCCTCTCTTTCAGTCTACCTCTTTCTGAGTTATTATAACACTTGAACCCAGCATGAGCTCCATCTCTCTGTAATTGGAGCATTTGCAAACTTCTCTATTCCCTTTTAGCATAGAACAAGTTAGCCTAGGCAGTGGAGAATTCACTTGTTGCAGAAACAGCACAAGCTGAGTTGCTTTACTGGGTAGCAATTTTAGAGAAAAAGCATAAAATCCTTTGTTGAAGTTATGTGACTTCTATGTTAATAATAGGAAAAGTTTCAAAAGACAAAATTTCAATTACATGTTAATAGACATTCTTGTCTTAGATACATTCAAATAACCAGTGGCATTGACATGGTAGAACATAGTAATTTAATATCTAATTTCAGCCCTCATCCACCTTTTTCTAGATATATAATCTGTATGTTTTATAGGAAAAAAAACAGTTGTAAAAGTCCTGTCTGAACTGAGGATCAAACTTTCAATGGAGGAAAAACATAAACATTTACTTAACATAATGTTGCTGAATATTTTATATGCAAATTGGCTGGAGCACATTATGCTCTACAAAGCTTGTCATAGTTTAGATGGTGTGGAGAGTTTTTACAATCAATGAAATCTGTTTTCTGCTGCTTAACTGACTAAACTGAATGCCTCTCAACTGTAATGGCTGCAGCACACATTAAGTGGTGAGGACTATGTGTCTGGCTTGCTGGAAATGGTGTGTGCCCCTTAAAGGGCTAGATAGAGAGTGACTTGCATTGGCAGCTTCAGACCAAGTCAGCACCTGCCCCCAGGTGACTGGAACAGAGGAAAGACTATTTAAGTAGACCAGAGTACAGGATACTTGAGACTGATTTAAAGATCCATTCAGACTTCACGAGGTATGGGTTTTGGAGTATTTTAACAAAGCGAGTGGTATGCTCAGAAAAGACCCTCCACCTGGATACAAAAGGGGATAGTGAAGGCTATAACATTTCTGAACCCCCTCCCCCCCCCAACCCCAATTGTAGTTGCAGAGATCATTTGGAGAATGAAGTTCACTAATAAAAGGGTGTTTCTGGTGGGACAACATGGTAGTGGTACATGTTATCAGTCACCAGCCCTGCAGACCACACAGGTTATAAGTTTTGAGAGGGCATTTGTACTGCAATGGTTAAGTGTCAATATGTGTTTATTTTCCAAACATGTGTCCGGGGTCAATAATGACACAGCAGATGGTCTTCCTTTCGATGGACAGATTCAGGAGCTGCCACTAGGATCCAGCAAGGAACCCAAATGGATGCCCCTAGCACTATGAAGCTTTGGCATATGATGGCCATTAATATACTTAGGGATCTGGTGCAGATTCTAGAGCCCATATGTCATTGTGGACTACAGGTGGCCTTATTCAGGGCAACATTTCTGGTGGGGTTTTTTTGTTGTTGAGCTTTTAGGATCAGTGAACTAGAACCTGGTTCCTCTAGGGACTGTTCTGGGAGGGCTTTGGAATGGAGGTATTTACACTAGGAGGGGAGTTCAGTGATATTAATCTTGAGGCAGTCAAAGATAGAGACTTGTGTGAATACATTATTCTACAGAGGGTGGAAAATCCAGCATCTCCCCTGAGGTGGGTGTGAGGGCCTACACGGCATAAGGCCAGGGAGGGATGGGGTCCCTCTTAATTTACGGTGATGGGAGTCCCCTCACAACATACCCGGTTTTCACACTTTTCAGACATGGACTGATGAGAGTGGGGCTTCCAGCACATGCATTTTATTTCCTCTCATTCAGGATCAGGATGGCCACTGCAGCAGCCCAGCCATTCAGGCAGTTGGCATCCTGATGACAACAGAATGCACAAGAGACAGCAAGTAGGGAATCAGTGTTAGTTTTCCTTTGCGTTTCCATTCCATGTGCTGGCAAATTGGCCAGGCAGATTGTGGTGTGGATCTGTGGGCACAGTATTGTTTACTGGATTCAGATGTGGGCTTCTAGGCTCTCTGGAGGAACACGCCTGGGTCTCAGTGGAAGCAGTCCTAAATTAGCATGGGAGGAGGGGTATGTTATGGGGCCAGTTGTTGCCCTTGAATGGTGGCATGTGAACAGGCACCCGACATGATAGTGGTTCACCTTGGGGGAAATTATTTAGGTATAAGAGGACTTGGGGCAGATCTTGGAGAAGTAAAAATTATTTGGTTAGACATGATGCAGTTCAGGGTGTGGTGGGAGCTGTGAAGCCCTCTCAGGTCAACAAGGCTAGGAGGTATGTGAATAGGGAGGTGACCAAACTTATAAGTGGCAGGGGCAGCTGGTCTTGAAAATTTCTCTTCCAGATATAGCATACGGCACATCAGAATTATTCAGGGAGGATGGTGTCCATTTTCCAGACTTGGGATGGGAATGGACACATTTTTGGCTGATATTAAAGAGGACATTAATAGTTGCCTGGGAACAGGCTATATATTAGGGGGGGGGGGGGGTGGCGGCCACATTGGAACCAGGGCTGGTCTTCCATTTTCTTATCAACAGGAGCAGTGGCAGATTAGCCACTGGGTCAACAGAACCCATACCCAGAGGCCCCGGCTAACTGAGGAACCCTGAAAAATTTTCTGCTGGGTGGCAGAATCCCAGAGTCCTGGTCACTGGGCAGGCGGAGCAGGGGAAGGCCCAAGCACCGCCTGAGCCTGTCCCTGGCAGAAGTGGGAGAGGAAGCTCCCACACCCAATCCCGCTCTCCAGCAGAAGCACCAGACGGGGCAGGCAGGGCAGGAGAAGCCCCAGCATCCCCATCCTGGTCCCCCATAGAAGCATGGGGGAAGCCCCAGCATCCCTAGGACTGCAGGAGTTCTCATTCCCTGCTGTGGCCCCAGTGATGCTGTGGGGACAGAGCTTCTCCTGTCTTAGGGCTGCAGTGGGAGGGGGCAGAAAGGAACAAATGGGTTGCAGGGGCTGCAGTGGGGTGAAAATATAGGGGAACCCTGGGTAAAACAGGGGTGGGCTGGGGAACGGGTGTATTGTGGGCATGACCACAGGTGGAAGTTGTGGGGAGGTGCCCCCCTCACTTGCTCTGGCCCAAGGAACCTTAATCCACCTCTGAGCAGGATACCATATTCTGTATTTTTTAAAAATTCACGATATTCAAAAGCATTTAGTTCAATCTTCATACAGAGATGTGCTACTACAATAGGATTTTTCAATCTGTTTATCAACCAATTGTTAAATACTTCACTTTATTATATAAAGTACCCAAGAGTCATGCTTGAAAAGGACATACTACACCTCTGTAATTTATGTACCTTTACATTAGGAATTTTTCCATTTAATATTAGACAAGTGAAAATAAATGAAGTAAGGTAAGACGACAGGTTCATGTTTAGCTCTTTTCCTTTGCTAAAGGTACTGAACTTAGGGGTAATGACCTTCCCCCATTAGTAACTAAACCTCACAGGGGGTGCCAGCAGGTGCTGAGGGAGGGGATGATTCTTGTACTATTGATGCTTCCCTACCACAGACAAAGGATTAAGACATTCTATGACATTGCATGGGAACTGATCCCTATTTGCAAGTGCTTTGTACTCTGACAAGAATGATTTCAGGGAGCAGTTAGAAGTACCAGAGCATATTGAGTCTCAGAGGCGATGACAGAGAAGGGTCTGCACAGGTAGTTATAATAGGAGAATGTTTGAGATCATCAGGTTTTAATCTCTTGTCTGTTCCAAAGTTTTAGAATGATGGGAGACAGAGGACCAGAAACCACTGGGAATGAAACATAAACCCTACATGAGTTACACACTAGTAGAAATCCAGATTATAATAGTAAGTTATTATACACAGAGAGAGAGAGAGAGAGAGAGAGAGAGAGAGAGAAACACAGTGAATAAATATAAAATAATACTCTGTAAGTCCCTGCATGTTAATTTCACTGATGCCATTGTCATTTTCTGTGAAAGTTGCTTCCTTATAAACTGCACCTTGATGAAAAGATAGTAAATATAGATATAGATATCAAGTGAATCACGTTAAGTTCAAACAGGAAGGGAAAAATATACAGGAAAAAAAACCCTTGTAGTCGCAAGGCTCTTGTTTAAACACAGTGAAACAAACATGATGGGCTTCAGAACCCCTTTCCTTTGGATCCGAGACAGATTCTGACAGCCAAAAATAAAAGGGAGCTAACCTGACTGATATTCTGAGTTTATCAGGCTGACCAGTTGCATGTTTTCTCGCTATATTTCAGATATTTAGCAATTTATCTTATTTATGTATATGCTGAATACTTTTTACAAATCACAGAAAATCTATATTGAAAATCTGCTGCCCCCTCCCCCTGGAGAGTGATGAGATAGAACAGAAATGAAAAACACTGATTTGGCATCTGATGCACCAAGTGACAGTGAAAATAAATCGGTAATTTAATCAACTGAGTTGGGGAGAATGAAACTGGATGAAATTGCAAAGTTCAGAGAGAGCTTCTCAGGACTTGGTAGGGCTAAACAGTGTTGAGTAACACCAAAGGAAGGAATGAAAATATTGAGCAGACGTACTGCCAATGACTATCTTTAATGCTTTCAAAATAAGGTGAATTTGGAAAGATAATCCACTGTGCCAAAAGTTTAAAGGAAACCATAAACTATAAGAATTATTTGGTGACCATAAAAATAAATTAGGAAAGCAATTGTCTAGTAAATATTGTCAGCTAATTAAATCAAGTTACAGCCTGCCCAGTTGTAGATTATAGGGTAGGGGGCATCTATTATTTTTAGCTTATAGTACAGCCTCTGTTTGTTTCTCTTGTGGGAGTGGGGAAGGCTTAGCTCTGGAAGTACTGCTCATGTATCTTCCAAATGACCAACCTTCTTTCCATGCATGTGCAGCACAGTTTCCAAGTCAGTCAATTTAGGGAGGCAGCAAGGATTCAGAGTGTTCTTTTATAGAGTCATTTTCAGAGGTGAAAGTAAGCCGGTATGCCCCGGTATGGCGTACCAGCAAGAGCCAATGGGCAGTCCCCAGGCAGATCGGCTTCCCCAGGTGCAATTTAAAGCACCTGGGGCTCCCAGCAGCCGCTGGAGCCCCAGGCCCTTTAAATTGCTGGCAGAGTTCCCACTGCGGGAGCCTGGGGGAGGCTGCGGCGGGGCTCCGGCGGCAATTTAAAGGGTCCGGGCCTCTAGCAGCGGCCCAGGCTCTTTAAATAGCTATCGGAGCCCCGCCGCCACTTCCCTAGGGTTCCGGCAACAGGCTCCCATCCTCGCAGAGCCCCGCCACTGGAGCCCTGGGGAGGCTGCGGTGGGGTTCCGGCACCTAGTTAAAGAGCCTGGGCCGCTGCTACTGGCCCGGGCCCTTTAAACTGCCGCCGGAGCCCCGCCGCAGTCTCCCCTGGGCTCCCGCAGCGGGGCTCCATGGGGACAGGAGTCCTGTTGCCGGAACTCTAGGGAAGCAGTGGTGGGGCTCTGATAGCCATTTAAAGAGCCCACTACCGCCCTGGGCCCTTTAAACTGCCGCTGGAGGCAGACATAGGTGAGAGGTTTATTGTAGCAGTGGGTGGTGAGATTCTGTGGCCTGCATTGTGCAGGAGGTCAGAGTAGAATCTACATTATCATAATGGTCCCTTCTGACCTTAAAGTCTATGAGTCTATGAGATAGTAGAATGGAGGAGCATGCTGCACCTGTGGAAGACTCCCATTCTGTGGACATAGGCTTCGCTCTGCAGGTGAAGGGGGCATAGAGCCATATATGCTTAGGCTAGTAAGCTGCCTTGAGGTTCTACTGGACTAATGTGCTCACTTCATACCCTTGAAACATTAGGTTTACCTTGCGGAGGTGGGAAAAGGGGAATTTAGTTTGGTGGTTTTATTACAGTCCCCTGTGCAACAATGCATAGCTCACAAAACCACCATTCAATTCAACACAAGCATGACAGCCTCTGCTCAGGGGATGCATAGCTAGCCAATACTAAAACAACAGAGTTCCTGTAAGTCAGGACTGAACTGCCTTTGCAGAGATGTATAGAGATGTTAATGCACAGCTCCTATCAGCACTGTGCCTCGCACCAGCCAATGCTATAAATCTCTCATTTTCATGAACACTAAAATCCACCAAACTCACAAAGAAAAATAAATGCAGTAAAAAGTGTTTTCCCAGTGCCTGAGTACAGTTTATTTTTTTATGAATACACATGTGCTTTTTTGCAACCTACCTTAAATCTAGTGCGCTGTCAAGAGCTGTTGAAATGGGAGCCAGAATATATGCAAGGTCTCCTTGGAAAAAAAGCAACCTAAATACAAACATAAACTATTTTCTAAGTCCCCTGAAATATAGTGTGTTGGTTCTGAAAATCTTTGATCTTTTCTTGATGCTCCCCAGCATGAAATAATTACTTGTATAGATAGAGTAAGCACATCTGAGGGGAGGGCATTTTCAAGTTTACTCTACACTCAGTAGAGAGCCATAGCAAGTACAATGGAATTTCAGGCCTGGTCATAGACATAGACTCATAGAACTGGAGAGGTCATATACCTTGAGAGGTCATCTAGTCCAGTACCTTGCACTCTTGACAGGACTAAGTACTATCTAGACCATTCCTGACAGGTATTTGTCCAACCTGCTCTTAAAAATCCCCAATGATGGAGATTCCTCAACCTCCCTAGCAAATTTATTCCAGTGCTTAACCACTCTGACCGTTAAGAAGTTTTTCCTAATATCCAACCTAAACCTCCCTTGCTGCAATTTAAGCCCACTGCTTCTTGTTCTTTCCTCAGAGGTTAAGAAGTACTATTTTTCTCCCTCCTCCTTATAACAACCTTTTATGTACTTGAAAACGGTTATCATGTCCCCTCTCAGTCTTCTCTTCCCCAGACTAAACAAATTCAGTTCTTTCAATCTTCCTTCATAGGTCATGTTTTCTAGACCGTTAATCATTTTTGTTGATCTTCTCTGGACTTTCTCCAATTTGTTCACATCTTTCCTGAAATGTGGCACCCAAAACTGACACAATACTCCAGTTGAGGCCGAATCAGCATGGAGTAGAGCGGAAGTATTACTTCTCCTGTCTTGCTTACAATACTCCTGCTAATGCATTCCAGAACTATTTTTTTTTGCAACAGTTTACACTGTTGACTCATATTGATCTTGTGATCCACTATAAACCCCAGATCTCTTTCCATGGTACTCCTTGCTAGGCAGTCATTTCCCATTTTGTATGTGTGCAACTGATTGCTCCTTCCTAAGTGGAGTACTTTGCATTTGTCCTTATTGAATTTCATCCTATTTACCTCAGAACATTTCTCCAGTTTATTCAGATAATTTTGAATTTTAATCCTATTCTCCAAACATTTTCAACCCCTCCCAGCTTAGTATTGTCCATAAACATTATAAGTGTACTCTCTATGCCATTATCTAAATCATTCATAAAGATTTTGAACAGAACTGGACCAAGAACTGATCCCTGTGGGATCTCACTCATTATGCCCTTCCAATGAGGCATTATGCACCCACCTAATAGGAGCTCCATCTAGGTTGTATTCCCCTAGTTTATTTATGAAAAGATCATGCAAGATAGTAACAAAAGCCTTACTAAAGTCAAACTATACCACATCTACCATGTCCCCCCCCCCATTCACAAGGCTTGTTACCCCGTCAAAGAAAGCTTTCAGGTTGGTTTGACATGATTTGTTCTTGACAAATCTATGCTGACTGTTACTTATCACCTCATTATATTCTAGGTGTTTTCAAATTGATTTCTTAATTATTTGCTCTATTCTCTCTCTGGATACAGAAATAGCTGACTGGTCTGTATTTCCCTGAATTGTCCTTATTTCCCTTTTTATAGATGGGCACTATATTTGTCCTTTTCCAGTCTTCTGGAATGTCTCCCATCTTCCATGACTTTTCAAATATAATTGCTAATGGCTCAGATATCTCCTCTGTCAGCTCCTTGAGTATTCCAGGATACATTTCATCAGTCCCTGGTGATTTGAACACATATAACTTGTCTAAGTAATTTTTGACTTCTTTCCTTATTTTAGACTCTGATCCTACCTCATTTTTCACTGGCATTCAGTATGTTTGATGTCCAATCACCACCAACCCTTTTGGTGGAAAAAGAAGAAGAAGAAGTCATTAAGCACCTCTGCCATTTTCACTATTTCTGTTATTGTGCCCCTTCCCCCTAATTAAGTAATGGGCCTACTCTGTCCTTGCTCTTCCTCTTCCTTCTAATGTATTTTTAGAATGTTTTCTTGCTACCCTTTATGGCCCTAGGTAGTTTGATCTCATTTTGTGCCTTGGCCTTTCTAATTTTGTCCCTACATACTTGTGTTATTTGTTTATATTCATTCTTTGTAATTTGATAATGTTTCCACTTTTTGTAGGACTCTTTTTGGAGTTTTAGATCATTGAAGATCTCCTAGTTAAGCCTGGGTAGTCTCTGGATAGCGTGCTCTTGTGCCCTTCATAATGTCTCTTTGAAACACTGCCAACTATCTTTAGTTGTTTCTCCCCTTAGATTACTTACCATGGCATTTTACTTACCAACTCCCTGAGTTTGCTAAAGTCTGCCTTCTTGAAATCCATTGTCTTTATTGTACTGTTGTTTCTCTGATAATTCCTTAGAATCATGAACTCTACCATAACTGTTGTGTCTCTATTAGTTTGTGAAAGAGGGACATATAGAAAATATAAACTTATTATGTTTATTAAACTGTTTCTTTTTATTATTGTTATTACTATTAATACAATTTTATCATGATAGAATTATTGTTTCATTTGTAGTTTGAACTTTCTAGTCCTGTAGGAGAAATTGGATCCCTCTTACTGTTATGTATAGAGGGATTTGTGAAATGACAAAATATCCATTAATGTAGCTGTAGAACAATAACACTGAAAACATGCGAACATTCTTGCATCCGCTGTTGATTATTATCCTATTAACACAGATTTTATTTTTCATTTTTCCAAATAATGTTTCAGATTATCTAAAAATAAATATTTCTAATGAAGCATGATTCCTGGGATGGTTTAGGCTTTAATAGAATATATACATACGTTTTACTGAAATCAATAAAAGACCTTGTAACTGTATAAGAAATATCAATATGGCACTGCCTGCTATCTGCTTCCAATTCCAATGCAAGTTATATACAAGACTAGAATACATTAGTATTCTAGTCTTGTATATAGCTTTCAACATCTTGAAATGCATATAATTATTTTGCTCATATCCACACTCTTGAAATGGGCTTGATAGATAAGGCTAAGTAAGACAAAAGAATAGATTTGTTTGTGTAAAGATTATTTTAAGCTTGCTAGAAGCAGTCATGAAATCTCGGGAGAGGAAATAAAAAGCAGGCAGGCAATCTGTGTGCCTCTGATCTCCCTGCAATTCCTAGAGGTTATATATAAGAAGCTTAGGAAACAACGCACAGACACAATTGAAAAGCTTCCTAATGAAAACAAATTTGCCATGTTTGATGGTTTATATTTATCATCATTCTTTGACAGCAGCATAATGCGGAAAGACAATTTAATGCAACACAATGATTTCACTTTATAAACAAATTGTTTGGGATAGTTCCCTTACAAACACAGAGAGAATTTAAATGACTCTGGAATAACCCAAGCCCAATACTCTAAAAGGAAGGAAGATGTTGATGAAAGTAAGTCCATTCTTACCCCTGTGGTTTCATTTTCTATGGGAAATGGCCATTTCAGAAAGTGAAGCAGTTCTGATGCTTTGGCCAATGGAAATATGGTAACTGTGGGGATAGTCCTGAAGTCCTTATTCACGCAAAGCTCTGATTAATGATATATGCATCTGATTTCTGAGACAGAAAGCCCTATGAGCCCTAATGAATCCTTCATATCCAAATGCAGGATTGTTCTTTTTCAATATGCTTTTGAATAACTTCAGTGATGGAACCTTTATTACAGTATATTCCTTGGGAGACTGGGAGATCACGCCATAGATAAACTGACTTTATTATTAGGAAAGTGTTTATATTATGTTCAAGCTTCCTCTGCTCATCTTCATCACACTATCTCTTTCCCAGAGGGACTGTACAGTTCCTCCCTTTTCTTAACATTGGCGCCTATCACATATCTGGTAATCACTCAGTGCTTTGTAATCTGTTAGCGAACCTGTACATATTTCAGTATTTTTTTATAGTCATGATCTTCCTGAGAACTTTATAATATCAGTTGATCTTCTCTGGATTCCTTCCATTTTATCAATGTCTTCCTTTCATTGGTGACCTCAAAACTCCAGGGGCTCTATTGAAATCAATAGGAGCTACTTCAATCTATGGTACGGAGAATAAGGGCAGGTCTAAACTACAAATATATACCGGTGCAGCTATGCAGCTGTAGCATGTCTGTTGAAGATACATTAAGCTGATGGGAGAGAGCTCTCCTGTTGACTTAATAACTCTGTCTCTATGAGAGGCTATAGCTATGTTGCTGAAGCTCTCCCACTAATGTAGCACTTTCTACACATTGGGTTAAGGTCAGTATAACTACATCGCTCATGGGTGTAGATTTTTAACACCCACAAGAGATGTTGTTATACTGAACTAAGTATGTAGTGTAGACCAAGTCTAAGCCCCTTGCTGCATTCAAAATTAATTCACAGAAGGTTAAAAAAAGAACATAAGTTAAAATGGGTGGGTAAAGTTTCTGGCCCAAAGGCCACATCAGGGAATAGAAGTTGCAAGGTGAGCTATGAAGGCTCACTCACAAAATTGGGGTTGGGGTGTGGGAGGAGGTGCATGCTCTGGGGTGGGGCTGGGGCTAAGGAGTTTGGGGTGTAGGTGCTCTGGTCTGGGATTGAGGGATTTAGAGAATGGGAGGGGGAATCGGGGCTTTGTGGCATGAGGAGAGGCTCGATCCAAGTGGCTCTTACCTCAAGCGGCTCCCGGAAGCAGTGGCATCTCGCTTCTCCATCTCCTATGCAGAGGTGTGGCCAGGTGGCTCTGCATGCTGCTCCAGCCACAGGCATCACCCCTGCAGCTCCCATTGGAGCACATAGGAATTGGAGCGGAGCCATGCCCCAGCTTTTTGGGACCATGTGGTGCAGACCCCGACCCAGTGCCCTGGCCAGAACTCTGGAGCGGGGCTGAGCTGTAAGCTTAAAATGCTTGTTGCCCACTGCTGCAGTAGAAGAACATCATTTTGGTTTACAAAGTCAGGAACTCTAAAGATAGGACATGACAGGTTTTTTTCTGTGCAATCTTAATTCTACTCCCTTGTATGTATGCAATATGATGTAGTCTTTGATTATATAATCACAAACTATTATATTAATTATTATTATTGCATTCAGTTCACAGCAGGAATGGTGCTTAAGGGAGAACATCAGAACATATTTTTTGATATAATGAAAAATGTTTAGGCAACCTCAGTACAGAGGTCACTATAAGTCCTGGTTTATCTGTTTTGCTGTCCACTACTAATCCCAACCTTTCTGAGCATTATCGTGTTCCATGTGCTACCCTTGCCTTAGACAGAAAGTTTGTGTTTTGGATAAGTTCTCCAAATGGGTTTTTATTCAGATAAAAATTACATTTTAAAAACAATTTCTTTCAATTTTCTAATTTGTGTAGATCAATATTTATTTAATCAGTATTTTCCTAGGCGCTTGCAATATGTCCTGGTATAATATTGGCTGTGAGATTAATTAATGATCTTCTTTCATTCTTTTCCAGTTCATTAATGAAGAAGTTAAAATCAGACCCAACCTCCGACTTGCTCGTAGACACTGAAAGTACTGAAAAATTACAAGTTTTTCTGGAGTAACCCAAATGTACTAATTCCAACAGTGATTCATATCATGCTTGCAATAGCTCATAATTAGTTGGAATACCAACTGTTCTGAAATACAGTGGAGAACTCCATAGTAATATTAACCTAATGCCTAGGTTACATTTAAAACTAGTTCTTATTCACAGAGCAACTGATAAAACAAAATGCACCAACAACTCTGCAATCAATGAGATTTTCACCTTCAAGTTGTCAGTGATTTTAAGAAACAAAGAAAACATAAATATGCAGTAGTTACATAGTAATTCTTAGACCTTTGCATTTTTAAATGTCTGTCAACTGCTTTTATTACACCAACCAAACACTGTATTGAGGCTTATAAAACTCTGTTTTATCCTATTTATCTGTCTCTCAATAGATATTCCTGGACAATGTCATGCACAGAAGCTTTACACAATAACAAATTGTTGGTCTGTGAAGAATATGATGTTTTCCCCTTTTCATGTTTAAGATACACAATATGAATGTGTATTTATTCATAGAACTTTTAAAGAGTGGGTCTCTTTCTTTTTCATTACTAGTCTCATATTTTCTTTTCACTAAGCCATTTACTCCAGAAATATGACAGCAGATAAAATACAGTAGAAATCTATACAGCATTAGAGTGGATTAATGTTTGATATCATCTGCTATTCAGAATGTGCACACCTATCGAATCTGAACTTTTCAAATGTGCCTATGGGAATTAGATACCAGTTCCTCCTGAATGGTATTTTTGGGAGCTTAAGTCTCTTAGGCGCCTTTAAAAATCCCAGCAGTAAAGTATAAATGCTAGATGAAGGGGTGACTGTGGATACATTAAATATTTCCAGGAGGTATGGATGAATATCAGAGCAAATAGGAACCACAGCAAATTACTAAAGGTAACAAGTAGAAATAAATAATGCATGCACAATCTACACTGGATAGTCTGTC
This sequence comes from Sternotherus odoratus, assembly GCA_032164245.1. NCBI lineage: Eukaryota > Metazoa > Chordata > Testudines > Kinosternidae > Sternotherus > Sternotherus odoratus. The sequence goes on from JAVMKO010000003.1 coordinate 62,464,044, forward strand.
TAAGCAATAGAATATTTTTGTTTTTATGGTTTTATTTTCCCTGACATTTTACTTTGAGAATTAGTAGCTGAAATTCCACATTGTGACTAAGGTATAATGCATAAAATTATGTGTGAAGACAAGCTGAAAACAGGGGCTCTTGTTTCCATATGCTGGATTACAGTGAGCAATGTTGCCATTTGGACACATTCCCCAAAGTTTTTGCACAGAGCTGCCCCCTGGCTGAAGGCACAACCACTTCTTTTTGCCTCACATAGTTGATGAGAGAAGGTGGGGATAATGGCTGTCACCTTTCAATTGCTATAGGACCTTTGGACTCCAATACTACTTCTGGTTCTCACAGGGCCCAGCAAGTATTGAATCTGGTGATATTCTGAATTTAAAAAAGTACCAGCCATGTTTCTTGCTGTTTCCATCACTTTATACTGACTCTGAATACATTCTGGGATTCAAAGTGAGACACAGAATGACAAACATGGGAGATTTGTGTGGATTTGTGCTGGTAGTGAAGGAGGGGTGTGTGCTTGGGGTTATTCTGCATGCTGATTGGGTTATTGTGTAGGTGGTTCTGAAGAATTATGGCAGTTAGGCCAAGTAATCCACTATCTGTGCAGTCTTCCTCATATAACCAATGAAATGGTTGCATGCAAATTAACTTCAGAGCAAGTGTGATGATTGGTTGAGTTACCTCTGATATCACAGTGGTCTAGGAGTCTTGGAGTGGCACAAACACATGACATATTGTAGCTGAAAGAGACATCATGACATATATTAACTATAAACCATCCTCAAAAGCAAGAAATAACATTTTTCAAATTATCTAATTTAGAAATAGATTCTACAACTAGCTCTGTTTTGTCATCTTCTTTCTAGTTCCTGTTTTATTATTTTAAGCAATTCCCTTAATTTAGGAGGACAGCCAACAAAAGAATAAACAGACTGTCCCTCTGCCCACTCTCCAAAGATGCAGGCTTTTCTGAAGATTGAGTTGGATCTAGAGATGTGCATCTCTACTCACTGCTAATAAGGTAGCAAAAATATGGGAACTGGTAAGGAGGGCTGAAACATCCAATAAGATTACTTTGCATGCTTAGCCATTTTCAGTTTCACACCCCACGTGTTTCTTTCAAGTTGGGTATTTTGCACTTGGTAATCAGCTACTTCCTCAGTCATAGCAAAACCCAATTTATTATTAAGGTCAAAACAAGAAGTAGAGGATTAAATGAGTGATGGAGGGTTCCTGAATCAGTAAAATAGGGTTCTTTACAGGAAGTTTTGATGCCACAGTTGGACCTAAATGTTTATTTGGATGCCTCATGGGGTCATTGGTCTAGGGTTTCCAACAAGGCATATGGTGGTGATTGGAACTAGGAAGGGATAGTAAAAAGCATAATTCTATCAGAATTCTTTCCCACCCCAATGACAACCTGTGGGAACAAGGTCAAGAGCAAGAGAAGTGATCCTGAAGTAAAAAATAGGCCATGGTCCATGTTTGCAACTACTAGTGCTGCAAAGTCACTCTGAATGTGTGGTGGACAGAATTTGATCCTTGGTGCAGGTGTATATTAGGGGAATTGAAGAATTGCCCACAACTGGTTAAAAAAATTCTGACAGAACAGAAGGATATTTGGATTTTCCCCCAGGCTTCCCTGCTTCTTGACTGCCCCGCTGGTGGACTAGTAGGATCCACTCCACTACAACAGGCAGCACTGAAAGTAAAACCAAATAATTTCTCTCTGAGTTCTGGCTTTATGATTGGTTCTTGCAGTACCTTCCAGCTTGTTCCAACTTTGCACAGGACTCTAGGAAACACAGACCTGAGCCTCTGCCACCATTAATGCTGTAATTTAGGAGAGTCTTCTAGAGTATCAGTGTGGTACGTCAGGAGCATCCCCTCCAAAGGGGTTATGTAAACTGTGTGTCACTAAATTTACTTTTTAATTTTGGAGGAACCTTTCCATTATCTGCTGTGTAGGTCTTGTTCGAGGATTGCTGCTCTGAAACAGATGCACAGATACATAGGAAGACAATGGAACTAGCAGAATGCACAGGCCAAAACATGGTCTTGTGCTACTAAAGATAAACCTGATTGGACCTTTTGAGTGCTACTTCACTTTAGAATAATAGAAATGTAAGATTAGAAGGGACTTCAAGAGCTCTATTCCCTCTACCTCTCTGCTGAAGCAGGATTAAAGTATACCTAGATCACCCCTATATAGATCAATATCTGTAATGGCAGATACTACAGAGATAAGCATGATAGAATAACTTATACAGAACAAAAGTCTTTTGAATTAATGTTTTAATAATATTTCTGGATGCTTCCCCAGTTTAGGATGTGGGGGATGCATGACGCCCATCCCACCCCAAAATATGGATTCTTTCATGCTAGATCTTGCTCTTGCTGTGACTTTGAAAGGCTGCAACTTGTTGAACAATCTTTTTAAGGGATGTTGAGGGGAGACCGCAGCAGTTTACAAATATTATGACTGTTTTTCTACCCCCTCTACAAGGAATATACCAAAATATTACACCGTGCATTTAAAGATGCTCTTGCAAAGAACAAAACTCAAAGGTACTATACTATGTCACTGCCTGACATTCAGCACTAAATGTAACAATAGTTTGTCCATGACAACTGCTGTACTTATAGAAACATCCAGCTCACTTAGAAAACATTTCAAACCACAGTGCAGTAGTTCTGACTACCAAACCTGGAAATAAGAAAGATCTCAAATTAAAAGCACAAGTTACATTTCGTATTGACTTCAGCAATATGAAAACCAAGATAATACATTGGAAATGGATGGTATAAAAAAAAATAATAATGTGTTATGCTTAACTGGCATATCTGAGAGCAATACCCTGATGTGTTAAAAGCCTTTTGTGATTCTGAATATGAAAGATGCTATAGGTCTTCGCATGGAAGCTCTTCAGATCAATTTTGACCTAGAAATGCACATACTACAAAACTACCTGCACTAGTTCACAGTGCCTTTTACTTGAATATAATGACATTATTTCATGTTTTGTATAAGAATCAAATGAATTTGCATGATAGATTAGAGCTTTAACCTTACACTGTGAAGCAAATTCTAGTATCTAAGATGAAGCACATATGTAAAGCTTTGCAAGTTCAGGAATATTAGCAAGAAAACATCTTATATATTCTCAACCCAAAACTGTTTCAGGAACACTGACACATGGTGTTTCCAATTAACTAAATGGCTGCTCTTGCAGCAGTGAAACTGACAAGAGTGTCGTTTTCACTCAGTGGCTGTTGGAACTCCCAAGATATTCAACTTTGGGGCAACCATTCTGTGCAGTCTGTCCCCTGGATGGGGAATCCAGGCGGTCCAGACTCCTGGGGCAGCTGGCTTCTGTGAGTGTGAGGTCTGACTCCTGAGCAGGAAGTCTGGTAGTCAGCTGGCCCAGGAGTCTGGAAATCCTACATTCCCCAGCTCCAGGGCAATGCAAGATGGGTTGGCAGGCAACCAGGCAGTTTTCTGATGGAGCCTGCTTGCAATTCAGCAAAAGTTTGTCAAGCCCAGCTCTCTTTCACAAGAAATGTTGATTCACTGAGCTGGCATTTTCTAATTAAGCTGGGGGTTTGTTTTTTTTTGTTTGTTTCTTTTTTTCAGAAAAATTTCCAACTAGCTCTAATTACAGTACAAATGATCGGGAACCTTTAGAGTCTCTCCTTCACCTCATCCCTGAATTACATCTGCAACAGGCACATTTCAGTAATGCATGGTACAAAACTTGATGGATTTCCACTGAATTAAATTATCTTCTAATGCTTGGAATTATCAGCCAACTCTTATTATACAAAAGGATTGAACTCCAGGTATATGGCATACATCTGTAGTGTTAGATAATCACTGGAAATACCGAAAATATTTATTTCCTAAAGAAAATGTGGACTCGGTGGTAAAAGAGAGAGAGAGAGAGAAGTGCTGTGGAAAATGGTTTTTAAATTCTTTATGCCCCTAAATGTCTTGAGAACAAAATAAGAGGAATATTGTTGGCCCTGTTTGGTTTTGTTTTTTTAAAGTGTCAAGTTGGAGGAACAGAAGATAAACTGCTAAAGAACTGCATAGAGTGCTGGAGCCACAGGTTACAGGCCTGAGATTTTAAGGAAATAAAAATTAGGCTACACTAATTTTAATAAAAGAGCCTTTTCAGTCGTGTCCCCTCCACCCCACAATTGCTACCCTAAGAAACTCTCAAGCTCAAGATAAAAGGCAGCTGATTTTGAAGTTTTCTCCTTTTTTAAAAAAATAAAATTTAAAAGTGTATTAGGAGCCTGATTGTGCTTGGACTTGCATCATTTTAAAACCCAATGTAAGCCCATTGACTTCAATAGCCTTACGCCTGATTTGTACTGGTGAAAGTGAAAGCAGAAGCAGTGCCTCTCTCTCTTCAGTTTTTGTACAGAACAATCATTATTAAAACAAAAACCAAAAAAAGGGGAAACTGGAAGCAAAAGAGGCACTAATTTAATATTTGCACCTTTCCTAGAGGCAGCACGCTTTTTTGGCAACAACAACAAAAAATCAATAATATCTCAATTCTCCAGCTACAAGTCTTTAACTACCAGAGAATGCCAAGACAGTGTCAAGTAAGAAAATGCCTCAAAGATGCACAGTGCCTTAAGGTACACTTGAAGTTTTGCTCATTAAGGGCCAGATTGTGCAGACTTGACATTCCATCAGGACTAAAGCATCAGCTCCTAAGAAAACAAGCTTGAAAAAGTAGCACAGAGGACTGTATTTTACCAATTGACACAAGTCATGAGGCCAATCTCTTTTAGACTGTGTAAGTGGGAATTTTGTATCCATTTTACTTGCGTGTAGAAGAGCAGCATAAGTTAGATAACCGACTACTTTAAGATCTGCCTTATCATGTTTGCTAGAGTTTCAATATCTATGGATAGCCCTTTATTGTAATAACTGGGTGTGCAAAATTACTTAAACTGGAAGCTCAACTAAGTTTCACAATAACCTAAAACAATAAATGTGGATGGGAAAAGGTGTGAAAAGGAGAAGGAAGAACAGAATTAGTCCAAAGAAGAAGGCCAACTGATATAACTCAATGACTGTGTTAAGATCACACTAGGTAAACAAAAGAAATCTGGGATTGGAAATCAATGCACTAAATTTGATGTGCTGAAAATGAGGCCTAATTGGTGAACAAAATAATGAGATTATAGGCTATTCCACCTATCACTCCCTTTTTGAGGTCCTCAAAAAAAGACTTTGGGTGGACAGATGAACAAGCAAAGCGGAGGTGAACGATTGACTGAAAAATGACAGCCATGGTGGTGAAGCTTCCTTCTTCCATTCCTGTCAACTCCATCATCTCCTGGGATTGCCAGAATTCACTGTGACATCCTTGGACATTTGTCATCCTGATCCTGAGAGATGTCCTGGCCAGACTGCGAGAGAGAGAGAGAAAGAGATGCACCCAGATGACACCACCACCTTCACCTTTCCTGCTTAATCCCAAACATTACCTGATTTCTTCTCTTTCCCTTCTGATTAATAAAAGTATGTCTTAACCAGGCATGACTATATATTTTGCAACACTTCTATAAGCCTGTCACCAGAGAGCAGCAGCTAAATGCATTGCCCTAAACAGCTTTTTTGTCCTAAACTATACTTTTTCTAGTGTAATTTTAAGATGCCCAAGAAATGCAGCATCCACCATTTCCTAGGGAGATTATTTCACACAGAAGTAGATTACATTCAAAAGCCCACTCCTGCAATGAGTTCCATGTAGACACACCCCAATGCCCAGGTGGAGTTTGCAGTAGGATCAGAGCCAAACCTGCCAATGAGATTGGGCTAGGTCGACCCTTTTAGCCATACAATGCCTAATGTGCTCATTAGAATCTCAGCGATCTAGCTGTGTGACTCCAAATTTGTGACTGAAGTTCAAGACAGGGTAGAATTAGGAAAGCAACAGAAAAAAGGTGTCAGACAAAATGTGAAAGGCCTGTTTCTTCTTCTTCTTCCTCTTTCTACATCCCCAGTCTATCCCCTTGTAGTTAAATTTGCATTAGTTCTGCCATTCACTGTATGTCACACTTTAAGTGTGTTACAGTAAGTTACATTACACCTATTGTGTGACAAACTCAGTCTCAATATGTACCATTGCTTATATCGCCACTGAATTTAGCCCTCCACTTCGGATTATTATTCACCAGGTTTGTCTTGCACCATTCCCTCCCCCCTTTATAAATCCCTGTTGTTTAATTGCTGATGCTTCTGTTATTCTCTTTGGGCTGGATATTGCATTCCTTTTGGGCAAGGAATGCATATCCAAATCCTAAATTCTTACAGATAGTTTTACTCAGTACAGTGGCTAACATGGATTGAAACAGGAGGAGGTGCTCTTGATACACCAGGCATGGACTACAGAGAACCAGCAGGGTGCCAGAAGAGGAAGAGCCACATTCCCCACTCCTCCTGACTTCAACTCCGATCTTATTATTCATTCTATTTTTAAGTTATTATTATGACTAGAAGATGCCAGCAAAAGACAGGAGACCTCATCTTTTTTTTTTTTCTTTTTTTTTTTTTTGTAGATAAGTGCCACATTTGCTGTATTTTCAATCCTCTGGTAATAGCTAAAGGGACACAATGTAAAATGTTTTGAGGCTGACTCCTTCAGTGTTCTAACAGGGCACACTAATTGTGTGGCCTGTTTTCATATTATTATTTTTAAACCCTTTTTTTTAAAAAAATAGGGGTTTTCTGCTCCCTTGGTGATAAAATGAAAGGATCTTGGGGGGCAGTCCCAAGAAGAACATTAAGAAATAATACACTCCAGTGCAGGGGTACAGCCTAAACTTGTTACATCCAATCTTCACATTTCTCTCTGGAAAAGCAGGCATTTCCTTTTGCCTCTTCAGTTGCAACTTTGCTCCTGCTAATACCTCTCTTATAGAACACAGGAAAGAGCATGAACAGTCTCCCCTCATGTCGAAAGAATGAAGTCCAGAAAGATGGGAAGTATAGCTGTCCATGCTCAAAGTTCTGTCACATGGTCAAAGTAAACAAATTGACAAGAGAAAAATCTTCTCTCTCTAATCTCCTTCAGTTTATAGATGTTACTTGCAACAATAGGTACAAAGGGTCAGATGCAAATATGATTTTTCAAACTCCACCTCCCTGACATGCAAATATTCCCAACAGCTGTTTGGTGCTGTAAGAGCATCCTTCACCTTTCTCTGTGCCCTGGGGTACAGAGGAGGGACTCTTCTATGCCAGACCAAATAACTACAAGCTGCTTCCCAGCCTAAGTTAAGTCTTCACACCCCCAAACCCCCACACTCTACCAGCTGGGAAATTGGGGAATCACTGCCACCATCCGAGTAAATCTCCAAGGCCCTGGAGAGAGGGTACCTGGACTCCCCCAAACTCCCTGTTTCTCCCCCTGAGAAAAAGGGACCTTCATGCTGTTTCACTCTCCCTGATAGCCCAAGGCAAGGTAGCCACAGCACTCCGGTCTCACTCTTTGTGAGATCCCCAGATTCAAGGCTCAGATCACCTTACTAGAATTACCAGACAATTCTTATAGGTATAAAAGGTTTAATAAAGAAAGAACAAGCATACAATTAATACACTATACAGGTATTGAATTTTCTAACCTTAATCTTCTTGCATAAACCAACTCCCCCCCCCCCTCTACTAACTACACAGATAGGGACACCAAGATCGAATGCAAAGTTTTGCAGGATACAATCTTACTTACTGTTTTAGCTAGTTATGAAGACATACAGGGAAAGGACAAGGTTGGGGGTCAATAGCTGGACAAGGGGTTCTGAGTCAATCCAAACCCCAGATCGAACTGAACTCCACTTCCTGGTCTCTCTGTGTCTAGCCAGACTCCTCTGATGACACTGCCCTCTCAGGTAACATTAACCCCACACAGACAAGACAACACTCCACACATATGACAGGTGCCAATACAGTTTTCCCAGGAAATAAATTATGTACAATATTCAATAAAAAAAATGTTGGGCTTAATGGTTTTCCCATTTTGTTCAAACAGTTAAATGACTAAATGTCATATAGTTTCTAATCATCTCAGGAATGAGGTCCTGGAACAGCCATCTAATAGGAGCAGTGGACCAAACAGCCCTATATCATTTTAAGATGGCGTTTGATAAATTTATCAAAGGGATTACGTGATGGGGTTGTTTGAGATACCATGGGACTGGATGTGACCCAGGATGTCTCTTCTAGTCCTACATCCCTAATGCTTTCCTTAACAACGATTTATAATAAAATCATTACTGTGTATATGTTAAACCACTAAAGTAATGCAGCAAATAGCTCCATGAAAATCTAAAAACTTAAGTTGTAACTAAATACATTCACTGCTTGTTTGGAAGTAAAAAAGATGGGTGCAAATCCTGAACATTAAATATTTAATAGACCTCCAAATGCAAGTCCCAAAGATAGAATTCTTCAGGGCAGAACTAAAGGAGGGAAATATGCCTGTCATTACATGAGTTCATACAGATTCATAATATAACTCATGTCTGTGTGTTTGTGGGGGCTGGGGTTAGGGTGAGCATCTGGCACCATCTGTGGGGTGCAGAGAACAGCTAGCGCCATCTGTAAAGGAGTGAGCAGCTGGCACCATCTGTAAAGGAGCAGAGAATGTGAGCAGCGGATACCATCTGTGAAGGGAACAGTGAGAGTGCAAGCTGCTGGCACCTGCCTAAGGGACCATATTGGAAGTGTTTCCCTGGAAAATGTTATTTTGCCTAGACTGAGTCACTTGGTTGCTTTCTCACTTTGTTAAAATCAAACAAACAAAAACACATTATGTGGATTTAATAACTCTAATGAACAGAGCACATTGATAAAAATGTTATCACTAATCAGAATTTGACTAAATTCAGCTTCTAGACATTATATATAGTCTTATATTTTCTAGTTTAAAGAACTGTCTACTATCAGGAATCTTCATGTTGGTACTTATAGACCATGATGACCTTCTCTTTCATAAATTAAATAGACAGAAGTTCTTTAGTCCCTCACTTCAAGCAGGTTTCTCCAGATCTTGAATCATTCTCGTAGCTTTTTCTGAACCCCTTCCAACTTGTCAATATCTTTTTTAAAGTGTGGACACAAGAACAGGACACAGCATCTGTATCCAGTGATTCATACTATTTGTGAATACAAGTAAACAATGAGCCATTTTCCCCCTAGAGCAGTGATCACCAACTAGTCGACTGCAATTGCCTGGTCAATCCAAGAGAATCTCCCACTCGACTGTGCTTTCTGGCAGTGCAGCGGGGCTACCACTAAGACAGGCTCCCTGCCTGCACCAGCCCCATGCCGCTCCCTCACAACTCCTGTTGGCCAGGAAGTGGGAGCTGTGGTCAATGGGAGTTACAGGGGCAATACTTGCAGGAAGAAGCAGCGTATGAAGGGATATGGTTGGCAGTGCTTGCTGAGAGTGGCAGCATACAGAGACACATGCTGCCCGCCCCTCATCCCCTGGAGCCACAGGGATGTGTTGGCTCCTTCCGGGAGCAGCGTGACACCAGGTCTGCGTCCCCAAACCACAGCCCTGAGCCCCCTTCTGGAGCCAGCACCCGTAACTGTCTCCTGTACCCCAAGCCCCCTCCTGCACCTCAAGCCCCAGCCCTGAGCCCCCTTTCAGAGCCAGCACCCCAAAACATTCCTGAGTCCCCTCCCAGAACCAGCTCTCCATACCACATGCGCTAAAGATGCATATATCCCTTCATCTTCAACCACTATTCCAGAAGACATGCATTCATGCTGATGATGGGTTCTGCTTGATAACAAGCCTTAGCAGTGCAGAGCAACACATGTACATTTATATAATCTCAGTCAGATGCCACCAGGAGAAGGTTGACTTTTTTTTCCGATGGCTCAGATTCTGTAGTTGCCGCATCAGAGTGTTGCTCTTTTAAGACATCTGAAAGCATGCTTGACACCTCGTCCCTCTCAGATTTTGAAAGGCACTTCCAATTCTTAAACCTTGGGTCGAGTGCTGAAGCTATCTTTAGAAATCTCACATTGGGACCTTCTTTGTGTTTTGCCAAATATGCAGCAAAAGTGTTCTTAAAATGAACATGTGCTGAATCATCAACCGAGACTGCTATAACTTGAAACATATGGTAAAATGCGAGTAAAACAGCCAGAGACATACAAATCTCCTCCAAGGAGTTCAATCATAAACTTAAATAACACACTTTTTTAACAAGCGTCATCAGCATGGATACATGTCCTCTGGAATGGTGGCTAAAGCATGAAGGAACATACCTTTTTTTTTAGTATATCTGGCATATAAATACCTTGCAATGCCAGCTACAAAAATCCCATGTGAACACCTGTTCTCACTTTATCCTCACATTGTAAATAAGAAGTGGGCAACATTATCTCACGTAAACAAACTTGACTTAGCAACTGGCTGAACAAGAAGTAGGACTGAGTGGACTGGTAGGGTCTAAAGCTTTACAATGTTTTATTTTTGAGTGCAATTATATAACAAAAAAATCTATTTTTGTAAGATGCACTTTCATGAAAAAGAGATTGCACTACAGTATTGTATGAGATGAATTGAAAAATATGATTTTTATCATTTTACAGCACAAATATTTGTAATAAAAATAATATAAAGTGAGCAGTGTGCACTTCGTATTCTGCATTGTAATTGAAATCAATATATTTAAAAATATAGAAAACCTCTGAAATAGTTAATAAATTTCAATTGGTATTCTATTGTTTAACACTGCAATTGACACTGTGATTAACAGTGATTAATTTTTTGAGTGAATTGTGTGAGTTAACTGATTATTTGTCAGTCCTAATTTAGATATTTGCTCACTTACTTCTATAATGCTGGCAGACCAGGGTCCAGCTCATACCAAAGCCCCATGCCAAATCAAAGTCTTTGTTAAATGTAGAAGAGTGAATTTGGTGTTTAAACGTAAAGAAAACAAATGGGCTGTTAGTTTTACTGTTTTCTTATCTGCACTTCCATTATAATGTAATAACAAATATTTACATTGTGTATACCCGTGTAACTAAAGAACTCGTCAAGTGAGAAACAAGTAAGTAGTCTTGTGGAATGCAAATGAAGAACTTTAATAGAAAAGTGCTTATTTCAAAGCAAGCGGTCATTGTGTCTGACAATGAGAAGAAGCTATCAGTGTGGATTCAGGGAAGGATCCTTCATCTCTGAATTATTTGGACTCTTACAGGAAAGGGTACCAGATGCAAAGTGGAGATGCCCAGAGACAATCAGGGAAGCCTGAAAAGACTTTTGGGAAACTGGCAGTTTTTTACATCACTGCTACCATTTGGAATTGCAAACTGTGACTCACCTGTACCTATATTTTACTTGATTTAACTTATCAATAACTCATTTCCTTTTCTTAGCGAATAAACTTGCCATTAGAGTACTCTAGAATTGGCTGCCAGGTTGTCCTTCGCGTAAGATCTAGGATACTAATTGATTTGGGGTAAGTAACTGGTCTCTTGGGACTGGAAGCAACCTAAATGTGATATGATCTTTGGTAGAAGAGACCATTATCATTAAGTTCAGTTTGTCTGGGTTGCAAGATAGATTGCAGAGTCTAAAGGGACTGTCTGTGACTCCATGGTAAGACTGGTATGTTGATCTAGGAGTTTACATTTGTTACTGGTTTGGTGAAATCTAATTATAGAACACATCACCAAATTGGGGGGGTTGCTCTGTTTTCTGATAGTCTGCCCTGAGGTAGGCACTCACAGTCAGGAGCAGCTGCAGACAGCGTGATGCCTTCTATAATCCAAAATTAAAGTGTTTGTAATAGAGGTGTAAATGAATCTCTCTATCCTATTACTTCACTTAATGTCTGTGCCCATGAAGAATCCCATTGACTTCAATGGGGTTGCACATGGATGCAAAGGTCTATTCGAACAGAATGTGTTGTAGGATCAGGGTCTTAGTTGGATAGTATTTTTAAAGGGGCAATTCATTGATTTTTTTTAAATGGAGTAAAATTAGAGCTATAGGAATATTAGATTTGAAACACACATGCACATATTGGATCATTTCTTCATGCAAATGTTGATTTCCTGGTAGCTGGAATAATATTTAAAGGGAAACTATTAAACATGACACTTTCCAAATTATAGCTTCAAAAACATGAAATTCAACTATGACAACATACAAATTAGAGAAATGATCCATTGAATTTATTGCAAAAATCATGAAACAGTACATTTATGTGTTCTGTGCATTATTATGTGTGTGCTTTCAAAATATTTTCAGTTTTCTTCAGATTACTCACATCTTAAACTGATCATTTGAAGTCTAGTTTATTTCTTGTCAATTATGACTTATGGTAAGTGCAAGGAGTAATGTATATCATGGATTATATCCTGGTCTATTGAAATCAATAGGAATTTTGCCATTGACTTCAGTGGGGCCAGGATTTTACCCCATATTTATTATGAGACCTTACAGTATGAATTAGCCATCATATTCCCATTTCTCAGAGGAGATGGAATGGTTGTAATTGTCTCTTAAGGAGGGGGCACTTCTAAAATGTATTTGTTATGGCAAGGGACTTTGGCAAGTATGACGGATGCAGGAAATGAGACAGTTTTCAACAAGAGCATCACGGTCACAATATACTAGTGCTTATTGGAAAATTGTTATTTTCCTCTGTAGAAAGAAACAGACTGATCTACATGGTCTTTGTGATTGTTTTGATCTGAGTCTATGATGAAATTGTGACCATAGAAACTTGTTGGTGGGGTTTGAAGGACTGACTCATACCAGAGACCCTGTTGGAATTGGAAGGGAGGGGTAGAACAGGCAGGTGAGTGTGAGTGATCTCTGGTAAGCTTATTAGCATGTGTATATATTTGTTTATGGTTTTAGTATTTTTCCCATATGCTTTTACCTTAAGAAAAAAACGTGCTTGCTTAGAAAGGGCTATTAGGTAGCTTATAACTGCTGGCAATTACAACTGTTCATAGCTCCCGAGAAGAAAGCAAAGGGCAGATGCAGTCCTGTGTAGGCAGCATAGCTTCTGGAGACTTCACAGAGAAGGTAGAGAACTGTGCAGCCTGGAAAAATCCCTCTCATGAGGGAAAGTGAGATACAGGTTACCGCCCAATGAGGTGATGGCCGAGGAGCTGGGATGGCCAAAAGTTCCAAGAGTGGCCACCAATTTTGGGTGCTCTGATGGTCAGACCTTGGGACATGAATTTTAAACTGGGAGCACCTACAAGTTCAACTGAAGTCAATGGAAGCTGCAAGTACTCAAAAATGCAGACTGAGGGACAATAGGTTGCCTGTTTCTATGCAGTGGTTTAGCAGTTTTTTAAAGAATTTTTTTTAAAGGACAGCAGTAGAGCAGATGCCATTGTTGGACCACAGACGGTGCATACAAGCATAGTTGCCCTGAATTGTGACAAGTCCCTAGTACAATGGGTCCCTTGTTTCTTGGCACTACTGCAATATAACTGAATAATAAATACAATTATTATTACTACTACTGCAGCTTAGGAAGGGGCAGTGTAGAATTCTGCAACTAAAGAGTGAGAGGAAAGGGAGATCATTAGATCACTATTATAATATACATCAGCTTAGTGTACCAGAATACAGAGGGGGTCAACAATTTGCTAGCTGAATGTAAAAGATAAGCACATTTGCATTTTAATGTCATTCACTTTTAATTGGATACCGGCATTCATTTGATAAGCCCAAGATGAAGGAAGAGTAAAACAAGGGGCAGGAAAAGAAAAAGAAGGAAAAATCTTTTTTTAAGATATGTAGATATGTCACTTAATTTTTTTCCTGCTGACTTCTCATTTCAATGCTCATGTTCCAGTGATATTTTATGGATTTGCCACCATTGCAGACTGTGCAATTTTTTCTTTTAAATTGGAATGATACCATCTTGGCCAAGTAGGTTGCCCTAACTTTTCCCAGCTGTAATTCAAATGTTATACATCACCATATCTCCATCACATTTCAAATATGGTTCAGCAATTTTAATTTATTATAGCATCAAAGGAGTAACACTATAGTTATGGTTGAGGAGGTACTTCTGTTATAAACTTCAGTTTTAAGACACTTATAACTTTGTGAAAAAAATACCCTTTAAGCTGAAATTTCTTATACTTGTTCCTAGTCTGAGGGTGAATTTATATTCTGGAAAATTAGTAAACTTCCATTTGTTCATTTTAAAATTAATCAACCACTTATAACATGAAAGAGCCCTCACCTTTTTACAATACTATTTGGATGCTTTGTATTTGCTTGAGAAACTCAGAACCATTTTGCCTTGAAAGTTCCCCAAAGTTGATCCACTTCACTGCTTTGATAAATATGAAAAATGGCCTAATAAAAACATTTGAATGAATGGAAATAGCAAACCACTTTCAATCTTAAAACTTGGAACAATATGCTTTGATGAACCTACAAACTCTGTTCGTTTGGATTTATTTCTCTTCTCTGTGTCTGCTGCACAAATAACTTAGATTATGATATTGAAATGGTTATCTAGTATGAATCAAACCAAAACATTTGCATGTTTGTTAGCTAGAAGATTAATATACATATTTTTTTAAAAAAGATGGACAAACTCAAAAGTGTCAAGGCCAAAAGTTCCAAGAGTGGCCACCAATTTTGGGTGCCCTGATGGTCAGACCTTGGGACATGAATTTTAAACTGGGAGCACCTACAAGTTCAACTGAAGTCAATGGAAGCTGCAAGTACTCAAAAATGCAGACTGAGGGACAATAGGTTGCCTATTTCTATGCAGTGGTTTAGCAGTTTTTTAAAGAATTTTTTAAAGGACATTGAAAAATTGCAGTATTTGTAGCAAGAAGCCACAAAAGTAATTAGAGAGTTGAAGAAAATTCCTTACAGTGAGAAAGTGAGAAAGTAAAGACTTTTTACCTCATTAAAAAGCAGATTGAAAAAAGTGATTTGATTAGAGTGTATTAGTACTTTCACCAGCAGAAACTACTAGATATCAAAGGGTTATTTAACAGAATAGAGAAAGGCATAACAAGAACCCAATGACTGGAAGCTAAAGCTAGACAAATTAAAATTAGAAAACAAGTAACAAATATGTAACAGTAGGGGTGATTAATCATTGGAACAAACTATCAAGGTAAATAGTGAATTCTTCATCTCTTGATGTCTTCAGATCAAGACGAGATGCCTTTCTGGAAGATCTGCGTTAGTCAAACAAAAGTAATTTGACTCAATGCAGGGCTAACAAGATAATATTCCATGATCTTGGATATTCAGGAAGTCAGACTAGATGATCTAATATGGTCCCCTCTAGTATTAAAAAAAATGCTATGAATCTGACTCTATAAAGTGATATAGAGTACCCTATATCACTGGACAGTAAGCTAAATTAACTAAAATTTCAGGGGGGGTGATTACCTAATTTATAATTTAGAAAAGTTGCTTACACTCGTGTGAGACCACAGCCCAGAGACTCTGAAAAAAGCCAAGGAATCTCAAATGACCAAAAGTGTTCAGGTCCTCAGCATTTCACATGGCTGCAGCATTCATTAGGGAGAAGACTGATGCAAACTACAAGTATTAAAGTTATGAGCAAATTGCCAAACCACAGTGAAAATCACCTTATCCAGGATAATGGTCAGAAATCTGTGATTGCATCCACTGTGTCCCAGCATGTTCAAACATAGTTGAGACACAGCAAATTATATTAATCTTTTAAATGTATTCAGTTATAACCTTTGTAACAGCATGTAGTCTCTTTCTTTGCAGATCTCTTTGGCAACAAAGATGATTAAGAAGCCTGTTTTGCTATTGATTATTCTACACCTCTTCATTACTATTTACTACTGTCTGTTTCTGTGTGTTCTGCATGAACACTCTTAATTTCATTTTTGATTTTGGAACAGTTACCAAAGATTAATTTAGCAGTGTCTTGTGAATGCTCTTTATTTCTGATTTGGGGCTATTTCCATGTCATTAATCTGCTAAATTAATGGTGATGAACAGCACTAATTTAACAGGTTTTTTTGTCATCCAATAATTTATTATAGTAAACATATTTTGAGAGACATATTAATTAGGTAAAGGATAAACTGGTTCATCTGATTTTGAGATGTAGGAATCTGGAACATTCAGAAGCAACATGACAAGCTTGTTACCTGGGGTTGTGAGAATCCCCATAAGGGCCAATTTAACTGTTTCCCTCAAGGCAGTGTAAGGAATAAATCAACAGGAACAGCACTTCCATCTGATACGATTCATGCAAGTAAGTGTGCTCTAATACTTCAGCATATTATATTTAAGCACATACAAACAAACAATAGGTTTAGAACATCCCAGATATTCCTAACACCTGGAATGGTACTGAGTAATTAAGAGCAGGTTTGCAGTGGACAATTGCTCACCCACTGCAGAGAAAGGGTGTCAAGAAAAACATCTCTCAAGATGGCTTCAGAGGACTGCTCCAAGTATATTCTATCAGCTAATCTTTTATAGCTAACCTCTATAAAATGCACAGGTCATGATACTTACTGTATCATGATTTTTCTAACTTTCAATAAACTGAATATCAATGGTGTCTAGACTCAAGGTTTTCCAGTCACCAAGCTTTTCGGTCTCAGTTGTTTACTTGTTTGTCCTCACCTCCCATTCTGATTAGCAGAAACTGCCAGCTAGACATGACCTTGCTTCTAAAAGCCTGTCTCCAAATTAACCCTTAACTATATGGTGTTCTATTTCATTACTTCAGGTGGCTGAATACACATAACATGGTTGCAATTAGTTTGATCACATTCTGGGATATACACACTCCTTAAATCCAGGGCAATAGGCTCTCCACGTCCTCAAGACAATCTTTCTTTTAACTAACAGATTCAGTGAGCAGATGGAGCTACAACTCTATGGAGAGTAAAATACGCACAAACAAAAAACTATCCTATTCTAGTTTAATTTTAACAAAAAAGGTAATTCCAAAATAACACTGCATGAACCTCTTAAGCCTTTTTTCCTCTGCTTGCCTGTTCCTACATTCCTTCATTTGAATCTCTGTAGAACAAACTGTCGCTCCCAGAAGGCCCTCATCCCTTATACTTGTTATGTTAAAGTACATCCACATATGATATCATCACTTCAGAGTACTCAGCAGTTAAGAGTAACCATGAACACAGATGTGCTGTCTATTATAGGGGATTTTTTTCATGTTTATTATGCAAGGTATTTTTAAAAAATAGTAAATTAACTGATCGTATTTACCACTGACACAAGTGAGATGAAAATCTTTGTAACTCATTTCAGTTTTCCTCAAAACCTCCATTTTTTAATTTAAATCTTAGTGTTTGTCTAGACAAACAGTGTGTGGCAAGCTGGGTTGTAAATCTACAGCACACTACATTACCGTGCACTAACTATCTGTGTGGACCCTGCTACAGCATACTGAAAGTTCCCTGGTGCACTTTAATCTACTCTGCTTTGAAATGGGAGTAGATCAGAGAACATTAAGGAACTTTTAGTGCACACTAGGAAGGCCCACATGGACAGTTACTGCACGGCATGCTAGTGAGCTGTAGATTTACACTCCCGCTTGTTGTGTACTACCTGTTCTTCTATACAAGCCCATATTGTGATGTTTTCTCAGCATATTTTTAACTTCTTTAGATTCTTCAGTATTATTTCTCTGTCCTCGCTGGTATCTATTAATTTTGGTATCCTATGTTAGCCTTTTCCAGATTACGTACAAAGATATTTGACAAAACCAAAACGAGCACAAATCCCTGTTTTTATTAGTCTTGATTTAGGATCCTTCTGCCAGTTTTTCAGTTCATGTCACCATCCTTATATCCAAGACAATCAGAATTAAATTTAGAAAAGGAGCTCATGAGAGTTTTTAATCAAATGTTTTACTAAAACCAAATATAGTATTTCTAGTGCATTCATCCACCAAAATAGCAATTGGATCTAGGCTGGCAAACCTATGGGTGCATTGAGCCACATTGACTTCAACAGAAAGTTACCATGGGCACAAGAGTCTCCTGACACAGTTCAGTCGCAGGACCTAATTTTGTAATGCTGTCCCTCCAAAACAATAAAAATAAAATAAAATAAAAATTGCTCACCGGGCAATCTTTATTCTTTATAAACCTATGCTGGTTATTGATTATAGAGTGTGTGAGTGTGTGTAAATTGAGAACAGTTCTTGTTAACTACAGTGAAGCTCCTCAGTGCTCCATGCCTAGATCATAATTTCTTTCATCTGTTGAAGAGTCCATCTCTTCCCCTTTAATCACAGTTTGTAGCATGCATTTTATTTGCTTGAAAATTTATACTGATGAGGTGTTTTCCACTATTTGTTATTCTCCTGTTTCCAAATTTCCGCTGTCCAATCAGGAATCTGAGATAGACAACCCTGACTGCTAGTGCTACCTAGTGGTCAGGTGAGAGTTCAGCAGCCTACCTCCTGGATGTCCCCTTAATTCACTGTAGAGCCTCTCTTTGGTGATCTCTCTCTGTCTTGTGACTTGGCCCTCCCCCCAGCACATGGTCTACTCCACCCCTTTCTAGGTACACATATGTCAAAAAGACCAGTAATGAGGCTGTCTTCAGATGCCTGCAAGGGATTCAGGGCTTTCTGTTTAGGTTGGTGAATTGGGGGGTTTGACCCTTGTGGATTCAGGGCCTTCCCCATTTATTTTCCCTATTAAGTGAGAGGCACCTAACATTGTTCCCTGGGTCTACCTCAGCACTTGGCTCCACCTCACCACTTGGCTCCACTCCAGGGCTCAATGCTGGGCAGCTAAATCCTGAACCTTGGGATTCTAAGTAGCTGCCTCCTTGGATCACTTCCACTCCTTATTTTCTACAAGATAAACTAAAGAACTGAACACACACATACACACAAACCTCCCCCCCCCCCAGTTCTGACCTTCAAAAACAATTGCCAGTCCCTCCTTTGTAGTTTTGATCAGATCACTGGTGCCAGGCCTCCAGCAACAAGAGCGCCTGCGGTATTCCTTTCCCGGAGCACAGTCCTTCTCCCTGTCACTATCTGCCTCCCTCTGAGCTGCTCTGCTTCTCTTTTTAAGCTCCGCCTTCAGCTTGTACAGGTGTAGAAGAGCAGGGCCAAGGCAGCTTCCTAACCCTTGTTCCAGTGTGAGGTTTGTGTACTCCATCACGGGAGCAGAACCAGTAGAGTGTGAATACTAGCAGCACTGGTGATACATCTCCAATAAAGAGAAGCTTACAAAGTGCATCTGTCATGTTTGCAAAGAATAATTCTACCAATTTCGCCTCCCCCAAATATTTCACTACCACAATCTGTATTTCAGAATTCCCTTTGATACTGAAAATACTGTTGGCACATGATGTCAGTTCCTTACTTCTTCCTTATAATTGCATCTGAAAAAACCCACCACCCTACATTTAAAAAAAGGTTATGGTTGCACCGAAAAGTTAGGAAAGGCCTGACTTAAGGTAGTTTATGTTTCCTGCCAGATATGTTATGCTCATTTCCTTATAATGAATTTATCTTTCAGTACCACCTTCTTTTCTTCTGGTTTGTTTTGAATACCCTTTTTATTTGTGTACAGATATTTTGGTACATACATACTGTTATTTTTTTCTCCTCTATTCTTTCTGAAGAACTCTTTGCTTGGTTTTATTTTGACATATTACTTGAATATGAAGATATAACTCTCCATTTCCTTACTATCTTTACTTTTAACCCAGTCTAACAAACTCGGCGGTCTGGATTCAGGAGGTTGGTGTGCTATCTACTTAAGCAGAGTGTAAGCGGGCCTCTGACCGCCCTCTTCAAAACACAGGCAGGAGACTGCTTTGTGGCTTCACCAGTGTCTTTTATTCGATCACAAACAGTGCAAAAACCCCCACCACCTATGTACAGCTTATCTACAAGTATAGCTTTGGCCCAGCCCTCTGTTTGGCTGTCCTCAGGAACAGCTAGCTCTATCAGGCTTTCAGCCTCAGCTGGCTTCCTCAGCTTCTACTTACTTCCCCTGCACCTTCTCTCTCGCTTTCTGTCTCTGTCTCTGTCCTTCTCCTGCCTCCTTCTACTGGTTTCCTCCCTGGCAGGCTCAACATCCAGGTGGCTGATTAGCCCCCCCCCCCCCCCCCCCCCCCCCCCCCCCGGGCTTGCAGAGGCTTCTCCCTGTTGCTGGGCTAGGAGGGAGCAGGGCTGACTCAGCAGGCTGTGGTCAGTGCCCTGCTACACAGAGGCTAAATCAAACAATTCCTTCCTGCCGTAAATCCATTCCTTTTTTCCCTACAACATATATCTGTATCCATCGCTAGAAGGAACTTTATGTTCTCTATATCCCTAAATTTACACTTGAATAAAATGCATCTTTCTCCAATGTTGTAATTTGCTCCCAAATGTTCTACGAGCAATTAGAATTCCCAAGTATTCTTAAGGATCCTAGACATGCTGATGAGGACATTCATTGTGATGGCACCCATGAGATAAAGAAAACAGGATGTTATCCTAGCTGGCCCTCTTATTACTGAGCCATCAATCAGAATGAGTCATCTATTTCCCTCTTTCAATAGCTCCCTTTCTGCGCTTTTTTATGCTCTTGGCATGAATCCTGCAAGTCACAAAAAAGCATCAGGGAAAAGAAAAAATACATGGCTCTATATCAGCCATCGGTGAATTCACTTTGCTCAATTTCAGACCATTTTTACATAGCAGGTTCATGATTTTGAACTCTGCCTGAAAACACTATGGGCTTGCATTCTGCACAGAAAAGATACTCCAAAGATATACAACCTGTAGCCCCTTACCCCTGTTCACCTCTTTTGCAGAGGAGAGTGTTTGCTTTGCATACAGAATAACTTGCAGACAATAGATAAAATTAAATACTGGGAACTTACAGTAGTTCAGCTAACAATTTCATGTACTTTGATGTCAGTAAGACTTGCATGTGTACAGTACGCATGTGTCCTTTAAGCCAGTTGTTCCCAACTTTCTGGGACACTGTAATGTTGACCTGAATTTAATAGGTTAGTTTAATGGCTTGCCACAGATCACATCCGACCAAAAGATTTATAGGTTCTTATCCAATTCAGGCTACAGAGTTTGAGAACTCAATGGGGTCAATATAGGGAGAGGATTCTCAGGTTGCTTGACAAGAACATGTACCCTGAGGACAATACCAAATTGATAGAACCTTTATTGAAATTAACATAAAAACAAGAAATGTAATGAAACTTATAACTACAAAACAATAAAAGGATTCCAAAACTGGTAATGTTTCTATTGTAAGTATCTTATTCTAACATACTCAGACCCTTCCCTGAGGACACGGGAATAGGAGGTGGACGACCAGCCTTGCTCCGGGCATGCCCGATTATGCGATGGTGCTGTCTTTCCCAATGGTTAGGAATGTTAAGTAGTTACACTATACTGCACAAGCTGAGCTGATAGCATGATAGAAGATAGAATAGATAGTCTATAGAATACCTGAAGGAATGAAAACATCAAAAGAAAGGGACCAAAGGAATAAAGGATTATAGGAAAAGGTATTTTATAGGATCCTGACCTACGTAATTCAGGCCCAACCTATTATATCGAAATCTTATTTCTGCACCCTAAGAATTTTATGGGTACCCTTCTCCTATACATTAGTGGATTATGACACTTACTTTCTAAATATATTAATAAGATTATCCCACTCCCCAAATGCCAATCTAGGCTCTGTTGGTGACCTCCAAATTGTGGTGTACCCTGCGGTTACGAACCGGCTGCAGATGCTGGATGAACCTATGATGTAATGTTAATAGTTCCTCCCTTTGGTTTCCCAAAGTTCAGGGCCCATTCTTAAACTGAGTCAAAGGTTGTAACCTTTATACTGAAATATATTTTTTGCTATATAGCCCTTTTCTTACCAGATTTCATAAAACAGTAGACATCTTGTGTTTCCTTATTATTAAGAAACACATACCTCAACACATCTTAAATTCCAAGGAATTGATACTAATAAAATAGAAGAATAAAAGAGATTAGTATCAGAAAAAGAAACATTAATTAATACTGCTGGATGGATTATTAGCGAGCAAAATAATCCTATGGGCTATAGTAATAGTTCACCAAATTAAAACTACAGCAATGTGAACCAGTGTCTCCTGTCACATATTCAACTGTTCATGTACTAATGCACAGTAAAATTTGGTCTGCTAGAAACACTCGCATCACTCAGAGATTATGGATAAGAGAAGCCGAAGACTGGAAGTGAGTGTTGCTTTATTTTCAGACATACATTTCTCCCCCCCCCCTTTCTATATCTCTGTACACTGCAAAGAACAGAAAACAATTTTAGTGCAAATTAAATACCCAACAGCTGTTGAGAACACTTTTGCACTGTTCAGAAAAGACTGATGCATTGCAGCTTCATTTGTCTGTGGAGAAACAAAAAGAAGTGCTGGAAGGGATGCCTTGTGGGACTATGAACTAGATCTTTGCTGCCTACAGAAATCCGGTTTATAAAAGCCACTATAGTAATCCTGCATGCTGTTTCTTAAGAGAAAATGTATTTTGCTTAAAGGCCATGATTCACTCAAGAGTTTTCTACAGTGTTGTGTGCTCCTGCTTTCATACTAGATGTTTTCAAGCAATCTGGTGTGAAGAGAAATTACAGTTAGAGGCAGAAAGTGATGTGACAACCCCAGTGGCCTGGTTGCAGAGGCAAGGACAGTCATAAGAATGGCCATTATCCATCAGACCAAAGGTTCTTCTAGCCTAATATCCTGTCTTCCAACAGTGGCCAGTGCCAAGTGCCCCACAGGGAATGAACAGAAAAGGTAATCATCAAGTGATCCACCACCTGTTGCCCATTCCCAGCTTCCGACAAACAAAGGCTAGGGGAACCATCCCTGCCCATCCTGGCTAATAGCCATTGATGGACATATCTCCATGATCTTGTGTAGTTCTAGTTTGCATCAAGTCCTGGAGATATCCTTTCCCTACACATTTTTCATGATTTCTGGATGGATCCACACAGTACAACGCCACTGAGTGAGAAATGTTTCTGCACTTGGGGCCCAACACCTTGAATTCTGAGTGACTATCCTTCATGCTGTTACATATAAACCAGCTTTTGATTTTAAAACAATTCCTTACAGAAAGAGACCTGCAGTGTATATATTTCACCAACCAGGCTGACATTTGTGGCCTAAACAAAAGCAAGAAATACTTGAAAGAACACCTGCAGCAATGAGATCTAATTCTTGATTGCAGAACGATGCGGTTCAGAAAGAATAGGTAATATTCAGAAAATAATTTTAACTTTGGGGGTACTCACCTGCATCTAACCTCTGTTTTAGAATGTACTTTCTGCATAGGGAAATAGTGGATTGTTTAAAGTAAGCAGAAAATGAAGGCTGAGACCAGAGAAGCAGAATTCTCTTCACACTCATATCAGATCTAATTTAAGAGAAACTCCCTCAGAGATAAGGAAGACCCTACTGTTCTGGAGCTTTGCTGTAGTCAGGGGTGAAAGTGGGCAGTATGGGCCTGTACAGAGGACCCTGCAATGCTTTAATGTCCCTGCCCCTTTTGCTCCCCACTCCCCCTCCCCCCAACCGCCAACAGCTGGGGCTGGGCAAAGGGAACAGCTGCCCCAACTACACACACTTACCGGTATAGGATGGGCTTGGGTCGACTCTTACCCCCCCCCCCCCCAGTTCCGCCCCTTCCACCTGAGTCCCTGACCCTCCCGGTAAGTGCCTACAGTTACTTTCACCCCTGGCTGTAGTTAGGTAGGGTGACAGACACATCCAAGTACCTTAAAATAGAAAGTGGAAATCTGAATACAAGGTCTTACTATGCAGATCTGATGAGAGTGAGAGAAAAACCACATCCCTGATAGGCTGAAGATCAGAATGTGTATATAATGCAGCTGACAGTAATTTGGTCTTGTGGAAACAAGGGTATAATTTATGCCAGACCTGTTAATTAAACTCTAAACATCTCAACACATAATGCTTACCCAGGGGTTAATTTACCTCATCTGGATGGACAGGAAAAGAAGACTGTACATTGTGTCCATAATGGAAACTCTATATTAATCAAAATGCCTTTGAGGCTGGTATCTAAGGAGCAGTGAGTTGGGCCCCACCATTTTGGAGATGCAGTGAGTAAAAGATTTAAGCATAGGAACGACAGCGAAGGATGCTAAATAGAAGGGTCTTGAAGAATGATGGCTGGCCAGTATATATTTAAAAGCAGTAGAGGTGTGCTGTCAAATTAGCAGAGGAACAATAGTGAAGTGTACAACTGAACATAGCAGAGGAGTTGCCTGCTGGCTGGTGGGGATGGGGCAGGGCAGAGGGGGGGAAAGGGAAGGGGAAGAAGGGGAACAGGGGTACACTGAAATAGTTGAGAAGAGGTATCTAGACTGTAGGGGAGCAAAAGGTCAATAGAGTGATGGTAAAACTACAAACCTTTGATCTGTGAGCTGCTCTCAGTGCAAAGAGTGGCTGCATGTCCAGATTAAGGCATGATACTGCAAATTGTTTCTGGAGATGAGGATGCTATACTGAATCAAGCGAGTCACATGAAGTTTTCTGCATTGTTCAGGATTTTTCCTGTAGTCTTGACCTGCATTCGGAATTTGAGTACAAATAAAACCGAGGGCCAACCCATTAGGTTTACTCAGCCCTGTTTATGAAGTAATGTTTGTGCTGCTGAGTTTTATTGTGCACTGGACACCTAGGGGCTCTGTGGGTATGTCT
The DNA here is from genome assembly GCA_032164245.1 of Sternotherus odoratus. NCBI lineage: Eukaryota > Metazoa > Chordata > Testudines > Kinosternidae > Sternotherus > Sternotherus odoratus. Next base: position 62,488,812 of record JAVMKO010000003.1, read on the forward strand.
ACACTGCAGTTAAAAAGCTGTGGCTAGCCTAATTCAGCTGACTCAGACTAACGGGGCTTGGGCTGCTGAGCTGTTTAACTGTAGACTTGCAGGCAAGGGCTGGAGCTGGGGCTCTAGCAACTTACAAAGTGGAAGAGTCCCAGAGCTCCAGGACTGCGCCCAGACTTCTACATTTCAGTGATACAATCCTAATGCAGCCTAAGCCCCATGAGCCCAAGTCAGCTGGGATGGGTCAGCTGCGGGTGTCTATTTGCAGTGTAGACATACCCTCTGAGACAGACTGACTTTAAAGCCAGTCTACATTAGCTTTTAACAATACTGCGGTTAAAGGTTTTGTATTCTCTATTATGGTCCAAACTTTTTCTGCTTGTTTCATCTACATAATAAAGCTTTTGATTTTTCATGTTTTATATACCATTAGAAAATGGTCCATTTATTGCCACTTACTTTACTCCTTTCTGAAAAAAATAGATTTCTGAGATTAAGGCACAAACAGGATTATAAAGTTTCCATCAGTGAAGCTATGATTAAGCAATGAATACAACTCCCCATTCCAAAAACAAATAACACATGAACTTGAGAGAGACCTACATTTAATTTCCTTGTGCTTAATTAAAATTAGAATCATATGTACTGTTCTTTAATAAAAGCTGATCTTTGAAGTTTAGCTTTCAGCACATTTTTATTTATTTCAACATAAATCCAGTGATTATTTGAGTTCAGAAATAATTTTTTAGGCACTGAAATCAGAGATATATCATGACAGCTATATACCAAGGCTATCTTCTGTTGAAATTCCTAAATTTAGCATATATCAATGTGCATTTCTTAGAGCAATGTCATTGTGCTCTATTAAAAACACCAGCTAATCAATCTTTGTAATAAGTAAATTAGACTAAAAGCCATTTTGTGTCACTTTGACTTTTAACCATCTTCACACTGCAATATTACAGATTCTACTTTTGCTGCAGGGAATGTTTTCTTTTTTTCCCTCCTTTTCCATCACAGGCTCGCTTTTTCCAATTTAGATTAGGCAAAAGAAAAGTCAGAGATAGAAATGTATAATTGACTTAATTTGGTTTAATTAACTGCAGGAGAATGAAGACAATTAGTTAATGCATCTTAATGAATTGAATTATGGAACGCATTGCTCCCAATGGGAGCAAATGATCCCTGTAATGAGAAAAATGGGGATGAAAATACATTGAAGTGTCTTTTTTGTTTGTTTCTCTCTTCCACCCCCCATTCGAGTGGCCAATTCAAAGCAGCTGGAGTGTTATAGATACTTCCTGTGCATGTACTAGCAGGCCAAAAGATTAGAGATGAAATCTACTTGGTGAGTTCAGAGTGAATTCTATCACCTAAAATTCCCAATAGGTACCATCTCCTGATTTCTAGAAATGATTGGCAATGTTAATCCAGCTCCCAGTTTATATTTGTCAGTCACTGTACAAAGGTAGGATTCAAAGATTAACTGAAATAGAAAAATAAATAAATAAATAAAAGTCACCCCCCCACCCTTTTCAGGGCTAATAAATACATTGTATAACTGTAGAGCAGATGAAGATTTAATATGAACCACGTTTCATCCAGAATTTTTACAATTACCAACTAATATTCATAAAGAAAGTGAGGAATACTTGTACCACCTTAGAGACTAACTAGTTTATTTCAGCATAAGCTTTCGTGAGCTATAGCTCACTTCATCGGATGTTCCATTCTATGCATCCGATGAAGTGGGCTATAGCTCACGAAAGCTTATGCTGAAATAAACTAGCTAATCTCTAATGTGCTACAAGTATTCCTTGCTTTCTTTACGGATACAGACTAACACAACTGCTATTCTTGAACTAATATTCAGATTCTCACCAAAAAAGAGTTTTACAAAAGCTTTTAATTCAGAAGTTCCATATTTCTAGGGGAAGTCAAACAGCTTTAATTATAGAATACATAAGGTAAATATAATGCTGTAAAGAACAAGTTTTGTTCAAAATTCATATTTGTACAGTGTGTCCATAGTTCAGTAGAAAGAAGAGATTGATTCAATTTTGGAATAGAAATGAACTTAGTTTTTCTGTAATTTCCTTTGTTCACATAATCATAGTATATTAAAAAAATCTGGTTATGTTGATATCACATCTTCCACTTATTTTTCACTACCATTTAATGTATTTTATTAATTTAACCCAGCAGAAAGTGAGATGTTCACAGCATTCCCTTACTAACTTGATAACAAATATATTACTGGAAAATTACAAAACTTGCATTAACTCAGTTGTAAATATTAAACCTAATTGTTACTGCTAGCTAATAAAATTCATTCTGCCACCGTCATCACTTTTGTTCAACACAGGACTTTATGATTTGAAAATTTGTACCATATTGAAACTTTAAGGGCTTTATTCATAAGTAATTTGGGCCATTTAATACTCAATTTGTATGTAATTTCCACATGAAAATTGTATTATGCCCCTGATACTATGTAAATGAAATGAAGCTGGTACTCATTTACTCAGGTTTCACAGTGCTTGATGATAGAGGGTGTTCTAAATGAAAACAAGATTAAAAAGATTTAATAAAAAATGCAGCATCAGCATGTACACAGAGTTGCTAATATTGGGGTGGGGGAAACTATTACAAAGTCTCTGAGAAGCAGGGTCAGTTAAACCAATATGCCATACACACCTCTTTATACTCTGAATCAAAAACATTTGCCAAGCCAAGAGAAGAGGATAAGAAGTGCAGAACACAGCTGTCCTGGCTGTACCACTCCTTGGAGAGCTACTATGGCAGATTTCACTAGTAAAAGAAGGAGAATTGGGCTTAAAAATAGACTCATCAGAGCAATATGGTTAGTGAACCGCCCACTAAAAGGACTAGAGAAAATTCTAAAAGTACTTTTAGGTGTGGGGCCATAATAAGACATTTTTAATGTATTTTTTTCTGTAGGTGAAAAGATTGAAGCAATATGAAGGGAATCACAGATAACATATTTTCAGCTTTGCTTTCAAAATAGTTTCCAGTTCCAGGGACTTTTCCTGAAATATTTTCCAGTTTCTGAGAGCTTTATCAATTAAAGTGAAACAGCAAGACAATTTTGTGTTAACGGAAAGTTCAGATGCAACTCTGATTAATGTTCTCTCTCCCAATGGCAGTCTACATTGTTAGCACTGACAAGAACAACATTTCACTACTCCTGGAGAAGGACATATACTTAATACTTAGTAGAAGAACTTAGTAACAATATTTTTTACTGTGTAAGCTTTGTCTTTGTCTTTCCACACTTTCTACTGGCTGCTGCTAAAAGGTCACACCTCAAATCTTAAACTCTTCAGAGACAGAATCATGTCTTTGCATTTTTGCTGTAAAGTTCCTTCTTAAGGGAAGTGGTAGTAATAAATAAATATTGGCCAGATATTACTGAATATTAAATTAAATGCACCCTGACTTGTAAAAGATTGCATGATGAAGCAAGTTGCATTGGAATTTTGCTAGATGGAGCTAAATCAGAGTTGTGTGTTGCTTAGCCTAACATGATCAGAGTCAGCATCACTGGTTAGAACAATTAGTTAAAAGAAATCATTTAGCTCTATTTTTTTCCTCTTTCTGTCTTAAATTAAAAAATAAATATTTAGTGATAGGAGAACCCATGCATTTTGTGGACTTCATTTACTAGCTCTTCAAAGTTCTGTATGTCTGTTGTGCATTGTTAGGGAGATTTTCGGAAGTACACATGGCGGTTAAGCACCTAACTGCTATTTATGCCTTTTAAATCTCCCCCATGTGCCTCATCAGTTAAGTGCATAAGACCATTTCCAGTTTTGCATGTAAGGATTTACTCTAGCTGTGTAGTGCATATCACATCATCATGCTGTGTCCTCTTACTGTTAAAGACCAGGATGCCTTATAGGATTTGGGCATTATAGAGCCAAATAGGAACAGAAGTCAATTCTTCAAAAGGAAATGTGTGTGCATGCATGATCCTTTCAGATCAGGCAAGTTTAGATAAATGAAGTGGAAGTCCAAAAATATTTTGTTACGTTATCTTCATCCCACATATTAATAAAGAAATAATCTTTTCTTTTGTTAAAGCACAGATGACTTATATGTACTGTGACAAAGCTCCAAGTCTGTACTTGTGGGTCCTGTGCTTCCTGGCAGATTTGGGGGCCTCAGAAACTCATCCAGGCCCCACAGTGATCTCCCTTTCTCAGTATAATTGGCAAGAGTCACCACCTAGTGAGTTACCTTCATCACAGGCCAATATGGAAGGTGGAAAGGGGGGGAGGGGAAAAAGAGTATCCCACAGTCTTTGTTGCGCTGCAGAGCGCAATAAGCACAGTTCGGGCTCCTATATGAACTGAGTCTCCCTTCTCTCAAGAGGATTTCTGTAGAATATGGAGGGAGATGGGGAGGGGAGAACTGGGCCCGCCCTCTACTCCGGGTTCCAGCCCAGGGACCCTAATGGTAGCAGCTGGTGGTGGCTTTTCCTCCACTGCTATTGCTGCTTCAATTCCCTGTGTACTTCCCTAAGGTTTCCTCTTCCTAGCTTCACCCTTACCCCAGGTCCTCCTCCTTGCATATGATCTGGTGTCTACCACTCAGTCTCACCAACAGCACAACTTCCTCCCACAGCTCCTGACATCCACACCCCCGCTTGACTAACTGGGAGGGTTTTTTAATTGGTTTCATCCAGCCCCTGATTGGTTTCAGGTGTCCCAATCAGGCTAGCTATTTCTACTGCCTTCTAGAAGCTTCTTAATTGGCCCCAGGTGTCTTGATTGGCCTGGATTAGCCTTTATTTGGCTATCCAGGGAATAAGGACCTGCACATCCTGAAGCTGATATACCTGCCTTCCAGCACTCTCCTATACCCTCCGGGACTGACTCCGTCACAGTACATATGTTAATAATAATTAGAAATGTCCCTCCAGACCAGGAGTCCAGATCTGATTAGATAGCATGAAAATCTTATGAGTTGTTTTGGCAAGGATTGATCGCCAACAGTTTCTTCTACCATAAGCTGAGATCTTGTAAGAAGGGAAGATTATTCACCAGGACTCTGCTTTAATGCAGTTTTCTTTCCCCTTATTTTACTGGGCAACCGCCACCTCAGCTAGTGATGGTACATCTCCAGCAGTCATGGACCAGGACATTAGATTCACCAATCAATAACAGTACTCAAAACTCTTTCCTTCAGTTAGTGAGACTTCCACAAAAGGAAAGAATCAGGCAAAAGCATAAAAGATGATGTAATGCAAATAGAATTGATTGGGAATTTTCTGTCAAAATGTTTCTTATTTTCTTTTTTTTTTTTTGTCTTCTCCCTACAAATAGAAAAGTCAGTTTCTAAAAATTAAAATTGTGTTTGGAAATTTATGCAGGCAACTCACCTCATAGAGGAGACCTAAGGACCTGAGCATCCAAACTACATTTCCCCTGAGGCACTGCTGGAGTTTAGGTGGACACAATTCAATACTAACCAAAATCAAAGGTGAACAGTGCCAAACTAAAGTCAATACATTTTGAGGTGTTCAATAATCCAAAACTAAATATGTTTATATTTCCTTCTGAATTAAACATCTTCAAAACTTTATGTTCAGCAAAGTATATATTTACACTTTTCATCCTGATTCTGGGTGATTAAAAAAAATCAGAACATTGGAATTTTCCAGAAATTCCCATTTTCAGCTAGCTATAATTCCAAGCAACATTCCCTGAGGAGATGTTGGCGGAATAAACCAGATTGTTTATAATAGTTTTGAGATTTTTCTCCTGCATAAGAATCCATTTTTGTTTTCCAAGAAAAAAAAAGAAGACACTAAAATATACCTAAGGTTTTATGAAATGGAACATAACAAATACAAAATGATTTACTCTGTAATCACGTTTACTCTTCAAATGAAAAAGGAACACTTTATTCAATGACTAGAAAACTAAAACACAATAGAGTGTTAACTAATTTTAACTAATTTTGGCTATTTTTCAATAACAATATCTTACCAATGTATTTGCTTTTCCAACACCTACTCTGTTATTTAGTTTTGTCCAAGTCAATCTGAATGTGCCAAAGTAAACATCATTGAACTGACTGGACAGGAATAGAAGTCTTTTAAAAATTAGCAATGTTTTAAATACAGCCATCCCATCTTCCATTCTCTACAATTTCTGATGTAACAAAGTAAAACACAACAGCCTTTTTAAAAAAGTAGCTATGTGGATTTTAAATGCTGAAAGGGAAGGAAATATCTTGGATGATCTCCATTAGTAACATTGCAATCTCTTCTTTCTGTTCTGAGCACAACCTATGACCCTTGCATTTGACATCAGTATTGTTGCCTGAGTAATGGAAAAGTTCCCTTGCTTCTGTAATCCCTCTGCCATGTGGATAATGGCAACAAAAAAGATCAGCTTAAATATATTGAAGATCCCTCTTAAAACTAGAAAACACCAGCAGCTCAAGACCCCACTAAGTATTTCTGGGTTCATGAAATATCTCCTCTGGGCACCTGTAACAGTTAATTCTGGCTCAGTTGCAAGCATTGGGTTCTGTATGTAAGAACGAAAACTTTATTAGGGGGAAAGGGATCTTATCAACTTGGGGGAAAAGCAACAATCTATCTACGTAGATGATAAATAAGGCACCTGCACTACATGGTAACATTGGCAGGAGTCAGTTAAATTGGTTCCCCACCCATTGGGGGTATATCCAATAGATAATTTCCCCTTATACCATGTTATTTCCCTTTCCCCCATATGCTAAACCCAACTCATAGTTTGATATCAGTTGGTAGTATCGTCCCAGATTCATTAGCTGCATTTGGGCATGTCCCTTGGGAAGTGCTGGTAGTCCCAAGGCTTCACCATTTAACTCAACTATAGTGATTTCAGCTTTATTTAGTAGCAGAGTAGGGAGGGTCTCACCAGAGTTCACTCAGCTCTGCTTTTGTCCTCTATGGCTTCAGCAAAAAAATGCCTTTGTGTCACCAAAGAGTCCTTCAATGGTGTAGAATCTAAGAGCATACAGGACCCTTAGGCATAGTCCTTCCCATAACATAGGAGCCTCTTTCCCCCAACTCCATTTGATTCCACTATTCAACCAATTCGGACAGATATGGTGTCTCCCAAAGTGCCACTAGAGAAATTCTGGGTAGAAAACTTATACAAATGACCCCTTTCTCTCATAGCTATATTTCCTCCTGTTAAACAATGGATGGGATAGAGCTCCTTCACCTTGGGAATTTCTGGTAAATAGCTTATGCAAATTAATCATAGAATCATAGGACTGAAAGGGACTTTGAGAGGGCACCTACTCCAGTCCCCTGTATGCACAGCAGGACTGTATTATCTAGACCATTTCTGGCAGAAGTTTGTCTAACTTACTTTTAAAACTCCAATGATGTCCAACAACCTCCCTAGGCAAATTTATTCCAGTGCTTAACCCCCCTGACAGGAAGTATGCTTAACACAGAAAATGATGTGATTGTGAAGGTATCCATCTCCATTATCTTATTCCCTATAGCCCAGTGGTAGCACTCATCTAGGAGGTGCAAGACCCATTCTATCTGATTTGGAGCAGGGATTTGAACCAGGGTCTCCCCTATCCACTAGGCTACAAAAGGGTAGTTGAGGTGGGAACATCTCCTGTTGAAGCTGTTCTACTTTGTATGAATAGTTAAGTATTTGTTGACCAGAGAGAAAGTGAGAATGACTCTATAGTCTGGTGGTTAGGGCACATCTCTGCTAGAGGCTGCAATGATTCCCAGTTGGGGAATATGGGGAAGGGGTTGTGGAAAGGGTCTCCCAGGCTCTCCCACTCCACTGGGCTCTGATCTAGGGCCCTTTGGACCTACCAGTAGTCTGGCAACCAAGGCTGCTTGAGGCTGTCCTCCCAGGGTCTCTGCCCCCCGCCCCCGGGGTCAGCTTAGTCCAGGGTTTTCCCCTGATTGGGAAACCCCAACTACAATAGGTAAGAGGGGGTTACCAATGTCCAAGGTCCACAGGGTTGTCTCCAGGGTGTCCCCCTTCCCTGATGCCCCCTTTAGACAGCTGTATCAGCCTTAGGCTTCCTTCTGCTCTGCTGGGGCTGAGGGCTGCAGGTCATCTCACCTCCAGCTTTACCCCCCCAAATGAGCTAATTCCCTGCCTTTTAATTGCTCCAGCAGATGAAGCATTTTCTAAAGTCGTGGCAGGCAGGGCTGGATGAGCCTAAAATAATCTCTCCACTCCTTGTTGCCTCATGTGGGGTTTGTACATCCCATCACAGAGGGACACTGAGGTTCCAGTCCCTGCTCCCAATTAATATTTAATTATTCAGACAAAGTGAAACAGCATTTGTGAGAGCAGTATAGTGAGACCATCCCCAGAAAAAGGTGGATCCTGGTGGCGAGGGTGCCCACCTGGGAGAACTGGGTTTAATTTTCTGCTCCAGGTAGGCTATTGGATAATTCAAAAGAGAATGGAGATGCTGCCTCCTCCAGCACTTTTATGGATAATGTCTAAGTCCCCTTAGAAATCTAGCCTGAAAAATTGAAACTCTTCATTTCAGTATGTCCATTGTTTGCTTTCTTTGGTTTCAACTGACACAATTCACTAAACTCAACACATTCATAGGATGTTTTGACCAACCCAAGTCTGTATTTTTCACTGGAAAAATCTTTTGGACAAAAATACACATCCAGATTATTAGACCCCATCCTCAGAGACATGTACGGTTCTTCTTACAGATGTTAGACCCCCATGCCATCATGCAGCTAGGTGACATCATTAGCCAAACTACGCTTGAGGCCTCTTCGGGCTGTCTATGTCAGGAAGCAAACTAACTGCATCTTGACAGCGTTGAAGCTTGGGTTACAATGCCTCCGGACATTCAAGACTCACTGTGGAGGGAACAAAGGAGAAACATCTGTCAGGGAGTTCCTTTCTCACCAGCCCCAACTTTTGCAGAAATAAGTTTCAGAGTGGGCAGAAATGCTTATCTGACAGTACTGACAGTTTAGGAACTCTGCAGGAGATAATGCCTCACTTCTTCTGTGCTGAAAATTAGAGCTTTCTCCCACTCTTCAATTCCAAACCCATACAAATAAAATCACAATTATGTATTATTATACCAGCAGCCAAGATATAAATGTGATCACTAAATTTCAGAGGAGAAATCTTGCAGTCACTTGTAATTAATACTCCTCAGAATCACCTCATGACAAACTTATATTTTTGTATCTCCCAAGAGTAAGGATGCCTATGGAAAAGCCTCAAAAGGACAAAAAAGTCAACCTACAATTATAAGTATTCTCTGAGATGATTTTGCATGTGGGCCTAACACCATAACAACCCTCTTCATTTGCAGCCCCAAGTGCTGGCATTTAAGCCCCCATTGGTCAGGAACTGCAGCCAATGGGAGCTGCGGGGGTGGCACCTGCAGACATGGTAGTGTGCAGAGTTGCCTGGCCACACCTCTGCCTAGGAGCCAGAAGGGGGACATGCTGCTGCTTATGGGAGCTGCTTCAGGTAATTGCCACTGGGATTCTGCACCCGACACCTTCCCTGCACCCCAACCCTCTGCCCCAGCCCTGATCTCACACTCCAAACCCCTGAGTCCCATCCCAGAGCACCCTCCTGCACAACCAAACCCCTCATCCATAGCGCTATCCCAGCATGCACACTCAACCCCTCACTCTCCTGCACCCCAAACCCCTGCCCCATCCCTGATTTCCCTCCCATCCTCTGTATCCCTTGGTGAAAGTAGAAGTTGTTAGGCCACTAGCAGGATATGTCCATAGCTGAAGCTGTACCACTATAGGACATCAGTGTACTGTAGACACTTACTACAGAGCTCCCATCATTAATCCACTTCCCCAAAAGCAGAATTATTTTTTTTTATCTAGCACGGTCTAAACTAGGAGTTAGGTTGGCTTAACTAGGTCTCCGAGTGTGAATTTTCCACAACCTTTCAAGACAAAGCTATGCCAATGCAACTCTTCAGCATAGACTAGCCCTTAAAAAGAGATTCCTCCTCTCTAGGTGGGTAGGCTCTACTACCCAATCCTCTAGGGTGAAATATACATCCACATGTATTGTATAGATATCCCATGCTAATAGCAGATCCAGATACAATATGAATAATTATTAAAGTGCTCCATATTTGTCACAGAAATCATCCATAAATTTCAAAGAGCCCAAGATTCATCTGTAAAGAATTAAAACCTATAAAATTAACAGTAATGGAGTGCTCTACCATTCATCATTGTGTCTGTTTTTGTTTAAATTACTCTGTTCCTCTTTTGTCTGTTCTCTCATTGTAATAAATAACCTATTATAACCTATGCTGTGTTTTATTCTGTATATTCTTTATTATATAAAAATGGATCTCTGCTGAACATGATCTTCAGAATAATGAACTATTAAAGTATACATTCCTTGGGCTATTCATCAATTCTTATACCATCACACATTTATGATATTATCTGAATAATTTAAAAAAACAAATACTAGTAAGTATATATACACACACAATAGATATATCTGTATGTTTTCAGAGGAAACATTCCTTAATGTTTTTTGTTCTTTGGCTACTTAAACAGTTTGGAGGATCAATAGGATAGAACAATTAGGAAGACAACCATAGATCCAATTTGCTTTCCTTACAGCAAACAGCCGGACAACATCTTACACTTTTGTTCAAATACAAGATCTATCTTTGACTTCTGTGATCAATTCTATAAGCTGCTGAAAAGTAGAGCAAGTTCTGTATTTCAGAAAGTACTTTGTGCCTCTGTTTTAATTATGAAGTCTCCTCAAAAGGTTACAGTGCATATACAATAGCTCAATAATTCAATTATCAGTGTCTCGCATGCCTCATACAATCCATGGATATTGTGCTGAAAACTATATCCGCATTCACTGTGTTCCAAGGACATATCATCAAAAGAAAGTCATAGACTATGATATGCCTCTATTCCCAAATGTCTTAGGAACATGACTATTCCTAGACCTATTGTGTGAGTAATAGACAAAGAAGAAATCTGTCAAAACAGAATATTTCCACAGCATAAATAGTAAATGCCAAAATATTATAACACATGGATTTGCAAATTACCTAAGTTCTACTCATACTCCTTTTAACACTGCATGTTAGAAGTGGAAATTTTGATTTTGGAAAAAGGGCATTTTACATCAAAAATCATTCAGACAGAAAATTTCCAACCAGTTCTATTGAATAGTGAATCTTCATAGCAGTCTCTGATATAGATAGAACAATAAGTAAGGGTGTGGTTTTTTAAATTGTTATTTAGAATGTAAGCTCTACAGGGCAAAGAACAGTGTGTTTGAATAGTGTTTAGCACACTGGGCCTTGATCTTCATTGCAGTCTTCAGTTTTACCAACCCAAGTGTTCAGAAATCAGGATAATCTTTCCCCTCCAAAATAATCAGGTTAAAATACATGGTAGATCCTTTTTATTTACTCTCTGGGATTTGACTCTGTAGGTTACACGCATATTTTCAAGCTTTTCTGGGATTTGACTCTGTAGGTTACACGCATATTTTCAAGCTTTTCTCTGAAAGCACTAGAATCAGAAACTTACTTTTTAATGGTTAAAGCCTGAAATGTTCACCATATTCACATCAATCCAAGAGCTGGCTTTAGGGAAAACATCAAGTATTGCAAGACTTGTGATAGAAAAGTAAGAGCTGTTCTGCCTTTAGATTCTCCAACTCCTAAGTATTAGACAAAGGTACATCTCTCTGAATCACCATAAATTAAGAAGAAAGATAGTCTGAAGACTTATATAGGCTCCTATTACTCCTCACCCCGTCCTGATTTTTCACATTTGCTGTCTGGTCATCATCCTATTTTCAAGTATGGCTGTCTACTATGCAGAGGGTACTATCTGTTGAGCTCACCCCACGCATCCAATTAAAATGATTAGCTATGGGATAAAATTAAGTATATACAGAATATTATTAATCAAACAGAGGGAACATTTTTCAGCCCTGGTAATTACCTGAAAAAGGACACAATTTTAATTTTTCAATATTATTTTTAAACTGCAATATTTATATATGAGTTTTAGGTTCTGGAAATCATTAGTACATTGACTATGGTTTTATATTTAAATTAATAAGTACCTGATGTTTATGTCAGATTATGTTGACTGGCTTCATCAAACCTATTTTAGTCTTTAGAGGTTTATATCAGCTCAATGCTTGACTTTTTGAATAAGGACACTAATCAACTCTCCAGGAGAAATGAGATGTTAGCTGATTCAATTCTTTCAGCTTTCAAAACAGTAAATATCAGCCTGAAATGATCTATTCTGGTGGCAAATTAGTCTAGCAATTTCCCTTGAGACAGCTGACAGGTGCCAATCAGATCTGCAAAATGTTGTTTTTGTTTAACTATTCAGTATTGTATCTCATGGAAATCAGAAGAACCTCAAAGAGCATTAACTCTGACACATCAAATGACCAATCTTTCTTTACTTTACAACAATGAAATTCTAAAAAGGTACAAGTGCTGTTTCAAGCAATTAAATGTTTTCCAATGAGTTGTCAGGATCGGGCACCATATGTCACCATTTCAGTGCATTGATAGTTTGGGTTGAGACAGAATTAATGGCATTGCAGATATGTACTTTTAAGTTTCGTAAAAAAATCATGGCAATTTAAACATATTTGTCTTGTCAGCTGGAAAAACATATTTTCATTTCTATTGTTTATTCTTCAAAAAAATAAAAATAAAGTCATTATGGCGGTGGGATTGGAAGGAATTAAAACCTGAGAACTGGAAACATTCATGTTGAAAATTCAGACAGGGTTCTGTGTTTTGCAATGGTATTAAATCTAAATGTCATATTTATTACAGTACCACAGAATAATAGTAATATGATTGTAAAAATTGTGAATGTCACTGTTAGTTATTAAGGCCCAATTCTGTCAGCTTTATATGAAGTTTTTCTCCATGTTCAGTCCCATTTTCTTCATTGGAATTGTACCTGAAATAGGACAATAGCCATGTGAGTAAAGGTGACATAATCTGACCCTGAAAGAGTCTCCTTATTACTTATCAGGTAAGTGTCCTCATTCTCCTTTTTTAAACCTAACCTCTTTTAGCAATCCCTCCCTTATTTTTCATCATTAATATTCTCTCTCCCTCCTTCTCCTGAACTGCTGGCCAGCATTTTCTCTTGTATTCATCTTGTCTTACTTCAATTCTTCAGAATGAGAATGTGTATCTATTTATATGTGTTATAACACCATTTAAAAATGATAGTGCTGCATAAAAGAAAAGTTTTACAAAGGTTCAAACTTGATTCAGTGGGAACTATATACCTAAATGCCTTTTAAAATCTCTTTCAAAATGCATTGTAATAATAATAGCTGAACCTCTGATTATGTATATAATCTGTGAATGCAGAAATTCCAGAGACCAGCAATCTCACTTATAACATTTGTACCCGATGTTATAAGTTATATTCTTATAGACTTAACATCTATTTTAAAAGTACTAACACACAGGTAAGGAAGACTGGTTTCCAGGTGTGTATTGGTCAGTCCTCAGTTGAGGCCTACGGGCCTTGACATGAATTGGCACCAGGTCTTCCAGTATCACAACCATCACTTATAATAAAACCAAGTGTTGGGGAAAAAGAAATGATTATTTACTACCCCCTAAGAGGAACTGAAGAGCGAGAGACAGGAACCAATCAACTTGTTTCCTTAGATGTTCCGCCTATACATTTCCCAGCCTTTGCTTGGGTCGCCATAGTGTTGCCATAAATACTAAAGAAGACTATGTTGCACCCATGGAGTGAAAGAGTGACCTAAAAAGTTGGAATAAAAAATAAAGCAGGAAGCTCATTCAGATATCCCCTCCCCACGGCACTTTTGTTACCATCCTCCGGCTCTGCTACAGCTGTCCATTTAATAAATAAATAAACCATCGTCATCATGGCAAATAGGGATGTGGTCTCCTGGCAAATCAAGTGCCACCCAGATGGATCTCTAACAAGGTACTTAAATTAATATACAATAAGACCACCTATGTCTATCACTGGTAATCTTGTCGCACCAGGGAACCTTTTGTCACCCATCTGACTGCTAGCTATGTAGCAGCATTCCTTAGTACACACACTTTGGAATATATGGTGGTCTTCCATTCTAACAATATATCCGTACCAAGAAATCTGCTAAAGTGTTGATGGATGAGGTTGCTTGGTCTGGCTTTGGATATCCCCATTTCAGGTCTTTTCTTGCCAATTGATATGGAACAGCTGACGAAGACGATGAGAATCAAAACAATCATGTTGGCATTCTTCAGCCTTCCTTAGCATCAAACATTTCACTTCCATCTGACAGAGTTAGTATGACTTTTGTTCTATAGATCTGCAGGTTCATAGCCGGCTTACGTCATGACATCCAGCTGCTGAAGGGGCCAAAGCATTGCAGCAGTTGCTGCTATAGGAGTCTCCACAGCTTTTGAGTGTCCACTAGCCCTGTCTATGGGAACATCTACATTGCAAAATAAAAAAAGCTATGGCTGAGAGTCTCAGAACCTAGGTCAACTGACATCAGGCTTTAGCTACGGGGCTAAAAATAGCTGTGGAGACATTCCTGCTTGGGCTGGATTCTAGGTTCTGAGATCTTCCCTCCTCACAGGGTTTCAGCATTCAGGCTCCAGCCCAAGAAGGAGCATCTACACTGCTATTTTTAGCCCGATAGTGCTGCAAACCCAAGGGCCCTAGGACTTGCGGCTGTTATTTTTGTTTTTTGGGTGGCTTTTTTTCCCCTTCAGTGTAGAGGTACCCTATGATGCTGTCCAAATATTTGACAGTTACTACCTGCTCAATGTCCCATTCTAACAAGTTGATATTGAGCTGGCAATAGTATAGAGTTGGACACTGTTTGATGGTAGTGACCAGGGACATAGTTTTATATAAATTAATAATGAGACCAGATGTGTGCTGCTTCTTGCCCAACCAGAAGGCCATCAGCTACATCAAATTCACCAAACTGAGCAAATTGGGATATTCAATATCTTAAAGCAGAAAGAAGAATGGTGCTTAGCTTAACACCATCAACAGCTGCCTTCTCAAGCTTATCCATCAACCAAACAAGCAATGCCGATACTGAACAATGATGGTGACAGAGCACAGCCTTGCTGAACTCCTGAGGAGACACGAAACCATGCCATGTATCTGCCACTGACTTGATTAAACAAATAAAGTGGTGTACTTTTCACCATCACACTGTAATTGACCTTTGCCCTGGCTATATTGGCTCAATACAAATCCACACCCTTTTGAATTGTGGCTAGCCCAGAAATATATAGATATTGTCTTCTGAATCATAACAGTAAAATTATGACACATGAGGATATCATTTTTTAATTTAAGGGAAGACCAAATTCTAGGTATCAAGGGATGAAAAACTAAACCAATCATAACACCACAAGAATGAAAAAGTCCCAGATGTAGTAGTGTGTGATTTTAACTTCCATTATAGAGTTAAAAAAAGAAAATCCATTAGCCAGGTAGAAGACATTAACCTCTCCCTGTTACCTTGACAGATGAAAATACACTTAACAAGAAACTCTCTTCCAGTCTTTCATTTTTGATGATCTTATGTGAAGTATACAGTCCTTCATTAAACTGCAGATCTTTTTAGCCATATAGCTCTGTAAGAGTGTCCTTCCCCTTTCTCTGTGCTCTGGGGTACAGAGGAGGGACTCTTCTATGCCAGACCAAATAACTACAAGCTGCTTCCCAGCCTAAGTTAAGTCTTCACACCCCCAAACCCCCACACACTACCAGTAGGGAAATGGGGTTACCCAAGCTGCCACCATCCGAGTAAATATCAAAGGCCCTGGAGAGGGGTAGCTGGACTCCCCCAAACCCCCTTTTTCTGTCCCTGAGAAAAAGGGACCCTCATGCTGTTTCACTCTCCGATAGCCCAAGACAAGGTAGCCACAGCACTTCGGTCTCCCTCTCTGTGAGATTCCCAGATTCAAGGCTCAGATCACTTTACTAGAATTACCAGACAATTCTTAGGTATAAAAAGTTTAATAAAGAAAAGAACAAGCATACAGTTAATACAGTACACAGGTATTGAATTTTCTAACCTCAATCTTCTTGCATAAACCAACTCCCCCCCTCCCCTCTGCTAACTACACAGATAGGGACACCAAAGATCTAATGCAAGGTTATGCAGGATACAATCTTACTTACTGTTTTAGCTAGTTATGAAGACATACAGGGAAAGGACAAGATTGGGGGTCCATAGCTGGATAAGGGGTTCTGAGTCAATCCAAAGCCCAGATCGAACTGAACTCCACTTCCTGGTCTCTCTGTGTCTAGCCAGACTCCTCTGATGACACTGCCCTCTCAGGTAACATTAACCCCACACAGGCAAGACAACACTCCACACTTATGACAAGCTCATTCCAGAACTGAAGCAAATTCCTGACATATGTAATCAAAAGCACAACATCATTTACATTTGCGCTGAAGTCTTTGCAGAGGTTACTTAACAATGGGACTTTGACTTCTAAAAGTTTTCTTTTAGAAAGCCTTATAAAAATGCCTACGGAGTTTACTTCTTCCCTTGTCTCATTGTGAAAGTGCCATAAGAATATTGCTAACAGAACTAAAACTGCTTTATATTTTAGAACGGAATATGGCTTTTAGATGTTTAATAAAATTAACTCTACACAACAATCTCTCGGCAATATGCGAACTCCATTGTAGACATGTCCAACTGGAAATCAAATTGGTATGATTTGTGAGCAACTGAAATATTCAACACAGCATCACCTTTAAAAGGCAGGTCAATGTCTGAATTAGAGTTATTACCTTTGGAATTGCAATATAGCAATAGACATGGGATTAGAAGCAATTTGGGCAGCAGAACCAAGAAAGCCATGCTGTTGTTGGAGGTGTATGCTTTTGGTAACAAAACATTTACAACGGAAAGTCTGAGGAACACAAGCAGTTGCAAGCAGGCTAGGATTGCAAGTTGAGCTGATCTGAGGAGTGTGGGTATGTAGGGGTTTGATCGACACAGTTTGTGAGTAGGCAGGCCTCAGATGTGTTTTTATGCTATTTAACATCGCTGTTTAAATTAATATTCATCAGGAACTATAAATACTTAAGAATAATTTCAGAGTTAATGGAAATTTACACAATGAGGCAAGGCTATAGCAGAAAAAGCAACCAAAGTAGGCGTAAGGAGGAATAGTATAAAGCAGAACCTAACACCAAATTTAAACGCAATATGATTTGGCACTGTACTTTACACAAGAATATGCATCGCCTCTCTATTTGACTTTTATATTGTGAGCTGCTTGAGGGAAAGGCACATTGTTCTGTACTACACCAGGCACATGCCCAGTGGTGGGTAAAATTAATATTATTTATAAATAAAATAATGTGGAATAATTTATGATTCCTGTGTTTATTCATTACTCTCTCAAAAAAGAAATGAGCCACTAAATGTCTATAGTTTCCTTAATGCATAGAGGCTGAAATGTACTATTGATTACCCTGTATACAGTGGTATCATTATGGAAAGTAATCCCAAGTGTTTCAAGTATCACTGTACATATACTATAACATGCAACAGCACAACTTGTTTAGGACAACAGGAGAAAAAATACACAAAGAAATACTTTGCTATGGCAATTTTGTAAATGACAACATGGGTTTTTTTTTTCTGTTAGAATATCAAATGCTACAGGTCTGTACGAGTCACAATGTCGTGCCACATGCCATGTTAAAAGGGGGTTTAAAATGAGGTTTTGGGAATAAAAGTTGGCAGCATCAGAGATATTGAGGCAGGTGTCTGACTCTTAAAAACAACAACAATCAACACATAAAATTAAGTGAGAATTACATTCACTAGCTAGGAATACTAAAGTATAAATAGATCCACTATTGAACATTCACAAAATCACTGTCTCTCATTAGCCATAATAATATGTGTGATTTGTACATTTCCACTAGGATGTGTTGTATTACCTTTGTTTTATATCTATTTTAGATACTTATTTGGCCCCTCATTGCCATAGCACAGGAATCGACAACCTTTGGCATGTGGCCCAACAAGGAAATCCGCTGGCAGGCCAGGATGGTTTGTACCTGCAGCGCCTGCAGGGTCGACCCATTGCAGCTCCCACTGGCCGTGGTTCGCCTTCCAGGCCAATAGAGGTTGCAGGAAGCGGCATGGACGAAGGGATGTGCTGGCCACCACTTCCCACAGCCCCCTTGGCCTGCAACAGAACTGCAGCCAGTGGGAGCTGTGACTGGCCAAATCTGCAGACGCTGCAGGTAAAAAAACAAACAAACAAACAAAAAAACACCATCCTGGCTTGCCAGTGGATTTCCTTGGTGGGATGCATTCCAAAGGTTGTCGATCTCTGCCATAGTATCTAGGTCTCCTGTGAGGTAGGGCATAGAAAAAGACTATGTTATTTGTCTAAGATAACATAGAAAATCTTGCAGAGCAGGGACCTAAAGCCAGGTCTCAAGTCCTAGATGAGTGTCCTAACCATTGGAACATCCTTCCTGTCAATGAGAGCCAGATTGTGGATATTAAAACTGCTTCAATTCTAGTGGATGAAGGACACCACACAAACAGCATTCTGCTTCCAGGGGACAGGCAGACTGCCTCTGGGTGTGATGGGAGGTAAATACAGAGCACTGAACACTGCTAAATCCTCCAACAAGCTGCATCCTGCATTCCATCTTCTACATGGTATACAAGAAGGGCCATGCCCTTTCCGGTGCCCTGATCCCTTTGAGATATACAAGGCTGCTGCAGGCACTAACCCCACCTCTGCTGTGTGCTAAGGGAGCAGATAGAGCAGACTGTGGTTGGTCCCTATGTGAGGGGCACAAGAGAGAAGAGCTGCCTGTGTCTTTTTCCTCCTAGAACGTGCACTTCCTAAAAATGCTGAAATATGCATTTATATGACATGCCATATATTGGCTTCTAAAGAAAACAAAACTAGAAGGGGTGTATTTCTGTTGAACATAGAGAGCTTAAAATAGGGATCAAGGTTAGGATTAAGAGCAGCAATGATTTCTAGTTTTGAAAAGATGACATTGAGTTAGGGGGAAAGTTATATCCTGACAGCTAGTGGGCTAGAGAGATGTACCTTCCTAAAAAGCCTGTTAGGCAGTTTCCCTGGGGTGCAGTGACTGCTTTAATACCCTTATCATTCCTGCCAGTGACCATAAGATACAGCACACACTACTCAAAAAATCTGAAACATGCTGTCATTCAGCTGGCACACGAAGCACTAGTGCCTGACGCTGGGATTCTTTGGGGAAATCTGACATATGTTTGCACTAGTGGGACCAGACATGTTCTGAAGATGTGATCTTCATGGCAATTCCTCCTCTTAGATCTGAACAAATCCAATAAAGACTCTGTTGTTAACACAAGTGGAACAGGATAACTGGTTTTTGTGAAGTGCAATTTTGCAGCCAAAGAGGGAAGCAGTTTGCAGATTCTTCCCGCTCTCCCCCCCCCCAATATTTATTTCAGACATCAGGACCAAATTTACTTTAAAAAGAGACATTTGTTTGTGCAAATAATTGTGATTCCAAGACTACATGTATTTTTTAGTTAGTGAGTTTGGCTGCAACACAAATTGAATTGAATGTCCAATCACACAAATTGCACACGAATTTAGGCATGAGGATGTGTGGGTTTTATTTGGAAAAAAAAGTATGACATTCACTGTTTAGCTTTTGAAAAGTCTTGCAAGCTTTTGAAAGATCTTGCAGACTAGTCAAACAAAGGATTGGACTGAGCAAAACTGATGACCTTTTTATACCATATTTTGGGAGGGGGGCTGAATTGCTTAGAGATTGGCTTATGCAATGCAAGACTAGCTATATATTTCACAATTTTAAAAACTGCACTCATTTCTACCCAAAGTACCATGGCATCTGTCTTTGGCAATAATGGCTTGTGAAGAAAAGACCAGGAGACAGAACAAACCACCGACAGACAACAGGCCATTTATGAACAGAAGTACCGTATGCAGGATACATGCATGCACTACAGTTCCACCTACAGAAGGAATCCGGGGAGGTATAAGGGTCACATACCATTAAGAATGCTTCCCTCTTGTCCTGACAAGGTGTGAGACCAAACCAAGGCTCTGGAAGGAATAGGAGCCAGTCATACGCAAAACATCTCCTGTAGCTTTGGACTGCCCGCGTCTACGACCAAGCAGGAAATGGATGACCAGGAACTCTGGCCACTCATTAAGAGAGTCAAGAAGATCTCCTTGGAAAAATGTCTGGAATAACCACAAGGTTGGAGGCAGTCAGGAAATGTACCTCTTCTGGTGCACTCCTGGTACCTGGCTTCTTCTTAGACCCTACAAGTACTAGTCATCTTCTTGGCCCTCTGCCTTCAGACTTTATGGGAATGCAGAGAACTTATGAGAAGAGTTTCTGTCAAAGAGACATGGCTTTGGGAAGAAAGAAAAAAGTCTGAGAAAGCTTGCTCCCCACTACAATCCCACAGTGCACCTAAAACATTACCTATTATCTGTCCATTAAAATAATAAGTACCTGTAACAGACCGCCTTCTCTCACCCCTCCTTAGGAACAGGCAGGAAACCCTTCTTTGCTTCAAACAGTGATCTTTAATTCACAGTGCAGGACCCACCACCAATATATCCAGTTTTATACAGTTCACCAGCATACAGCTCTACAGCTCACAGCATACAACTCTTTATAGTTCAGCTCTACAGACTCTATATAGTCCAGCTTACAGTTTACAACTCTATCAGACTCTACAGTTTACAGCTCTAAGTAGCTCAACAGTTTCCAGCTCTACAAACTCTATATAGTTCAGCTCTAATACCAACACAGCTCTGATTAGCTCAAACACACAGCTCTGATTAGCTCAAACACACAGCTCTGATTAACTCAAACACACAGCTCTGATTAGCTCAAACACACAGCTCTGAATAGCTCATGCCACCACCACCCTAGGCTCCCTTCCTGGCAGCCTTATATCCCCCAAAAGGAGGCTGCCAGGTGCAACCCATCCAATTGATGGCTCTGCAGCCCAGGTGGCTTATTAGCCTTCCTGCAAGGGAGGTTTGCAGAGGGCTTTTCTCCCTCTTAAAGGGGCGGCAGGCTGGGTCAAGCCCACTCTGCCACATACCATACAAACCCTAGCACTAAAACATTATATTAAACGTTAACAGATGCTATAAACTATTATGAAAAGAGGAAAATTACATGCTACAAAGTAGCCTGAGGTAAAACTGCATTAATCTTGAGTTGTGGAAAACCTCAGTAGGTTCCAAATGTGGATGTTCATTCAAAATACCTGGTATTGTGGTGACTTCATGCATCCTTGCAACCTGCAGCCTCCCAAAACAATCTTGTAAGGAAAACTGATGGACAGCTATGTCCCTTTGGCATGGACCATTAGTACCCTGAGTCTTCAATAGGCCAATAGGCAATGCCAATACCCCCTCAATTTGTAAATAACCTTTGGGAAAGATGAAGAGCAGCCCTTTTCCTCACACAGTATAGCAAGGAATAGAACAGAGTGGCTCCCTCCTGTCATTAGCAACTTTTTTTCCCCGATTGGGTCAGGTAGCCCAGAGAGCCACCTGCTCTGAATAAATGAATAAAAATGTCTTCATCTATTTTTCTGGAGTGCTTAAGGTAAACTCAGGCAGTTACGGGGGGAGAGGGGAGCAAAGGCAATACAGTGTAACTTATGTGATCAAATACAACCAACCCATCTAGCTTGAAACATGAGAAGTAATACAAAAATTTGTCAATTTTTGTCAGAGATTTTGTTTTCTAAAAAATTAATTGTTTTCAAAGTTAACATGAAAAAGGCTATTCTTTACTGGAAACATCTTTTTGTTTAAAAGATTTCTAGCAGTCCCCATTACAACATTGTCACAGTCATGCTTAGAGGCAAAACAAAAGAATAATCAAAAATATTTTCAAATATCATAATGTTTCTCTGTTTTTTGAGTGTGCCAATAAATGAAAGGTAGTCTAATTTGGCGGGAGAGATTTGTTTCATTATTGTGTAATTCTACTAGAGATCCTGTGAAGCATGTGGAATCTGGAAACCTATATGCGCTGTAAGCCATTTAGCTTTTTGTACTTTTCATTTTCTGTTTCTTTATGATAAAGCAATTAAAGTAATGACAAAACCACACCAAAACCCACCACTTTGCTCAGCTCTAGTGAACAAGTATGCAGCTGCATCTGTGATTATAAAGGAAATCAGGAAAAAAACAAAGATTTCTAAAATATAATCTCCCCTAGGACATCATAGCCATTTGTAACAGGGAGAAGGGGAACAGATATTGTATGAAGTTTTGATCTGAGAGTTAGACTAGTAATAATTAGAAAATAAAAAACAACCCTGAAGGGGATTGTAATGGCTATCAAACCTCAATCTTCATGGGATAAAACAACCTTTTAATTAACAGGATAAGCACCTTACTGTGTTTTAAACTCACTTTCTGCTGAACCAGCTGCTACTGACCACTGTCTCAGATAGGATATTGGTTAGATAGACAAATGGTCTGTTGCAGAATGGCAGTTCCTAGGATTCAATGAGACATTCACTGTACACTTTTACCTAGGAAAAAAAATGATGGTATCCTACATTAGAAAGAATATTAATCCAGTGCATTTCCAAATAAAATCACCTGCTGTTCATCGGTGTCACCAAATGAGTGACATTTGCAACAAGGTTTGCTGCACTACAAGGTAAAGTATCTCCCAGTGTCTCAAACAAATTCTCAAATAACAAAACTTATCTCTGTGTGAAATTTATTTATAGAGCTTATTGAACAAGTATTATATTTGCTTTTGCTATATTGCAATTTCCTCGGTTTATCTTGCACTCACTTGGCTTCCAGCAGAGAAACAGCAAGTTTTATTTGGGAACTCACTGCAGGAAATCCAAACAAGTGTTGGTGTCATTACATTTCTCCATTGTGTTGGGACAATTTCATCTTGTTGGAAGCCAGCTCACCTGATGAGATTGACTGCATGCGGGATGAGCATATCTAAGACTCAAGGACTAGTCACTGTAGCCCTCAAAAAGCATCCACTGAACACCAGCCTTTAAATGAGTTCTCATATACAAGAACAGTTAGTCTCTAGTTAGTACCACTGGTGATGAGATTGAAAGCAATTCCTTCCCATCATCACTTTATACAGATTATACAGCAACCTGGGCTTCAGCTCACATCCTGTACCAGAGTAAGAACCTGATTCTTGCAAGACATGTGGTGGGCAAGGCGGAAGAAGGAGTAAGTGGGTAGACAAATGAGAGAGAAGAAATACACTACAGAGATAGAATAAATACTTGGAAAGGATGTATGTAAGAATGAGTAGGGAAGGAGGACTAGATTGAAATATAGAAGACAGAAACAAGGAGAGGATTAGGATAGGATGAGGGAAAAGGTAAGGGAAAACCAAAAACACAGCCCACTGTATATCTTCTTAGACTCAGAGGTTTAGAAGGGACTGCACAGTTCATTTAGTCTACCCCCCTGCCAAACTACAGATTTGTATTTAAACCATCTAACTCAGATGGCTTTCAAGCCTCCTTTGAAAACCTACAGTGAAAAAGCTTCCACAACCTCCGAGACAGTCTGGTCCTTTGTCCTGCTATTCTTACAGTTAGGATTTTTTCCTGAGATTTAATCTAAATCTGCTATGCTGTAGTTTGAACCCACTGCCTCTTGTTCTGCTCTCCATGGCAAAAAGAGCAACGTATCTCCATCTTTTTTTGTGTCAGCCTTTCAAATATCTGAAGTCTGCTATTATATACACACCTTAATCTCCTCTTTTGCAAACTAAACATACCCAGTTCCTGCAGTCTTTGCTCATATGTCTTACATTCCATTCCTTCAATCATCTTTGTTGTGCCCGTCTAGATTTTTTTAAGTGTCTCAATATCCTTTTTATACATTGGTGAACAAAGCTGTACACTGTACTCCAGCTGAGGCCTAACCAGCACTGAGTAGAGTGGTACTATCACCTCCAGTAACTTGCATGATATGCCTCTGTTAATAACACCTAAATTGCATTTGTTTTGTTTGCAATGGCATCACATTGCTGACTGATGTGGAGGCCGTGATCTACCACAATCCCCAGATTCCTCTCCAGCAATGGAGTCCTGCCGGCTCAATTTTTCCCCATTCTGTATTTTGACATTAAGTTTTTCTTCCCTAAGTGCAGCATGTTACAATTGTCTTTGTTAAATTTCATTTTGTCTTCTGTAGCCCAGTTCTCCAATTTATTAAGATACCTTTGAATTTTAGCTCAATCCTCCCAAAATTTATGTCATCTGCAAACTTGAGCAGTATGCACTCTATATTACATCCAGGTCATTAATAAAAATGTTAAACAACAATGGACCTAGAACCCCACTTGAGACCTCCCTTCAATCTGACATCAATTTATTGGTCCTCTTTGTGGTTGATTAACCAATTCTATATCCACTTAATAGTAGTTCTATCAAGCTTGCATTTCTCCAGCTCACTTATCAGAATGTCATGTGGGATTGTGTCCAAGTTTGGGTGAAGTCCAGGTATAATTGTATTCCCCCTATTCAGCAAATCAGTTACCCTGTCAAAGGAGGAAATCAAGTTGGTTTGGCATGATTTGTTCTTGGTAAATCCATACTGGCTCTGGTGATTCCCCCATTATTTTCCCAGGTATTCACAAACTGAATGTTTTATACATTGATCTAATATCTCCCCAGGTATCAAAATCAGGCTGACTGGTCTATAGCTCTCTGGCTCCTCCTTTCCCCCCTTTTTAAAGATGGGCACTATGTTAGCCCTTCTTCCATCTTCCTCTCCTGCCATTCATGAGTTTGTAAATATTATTGCCAGTGGCTTTGAGACTTCTTCAGCTAATTCCTTCAGTACCCTTAGGTGAATAGCACCCAGCCCCGCTGATTTGAATTCATTCACACTGGACAGAAGTTCTGACATCTTCATTTATCCCAATCTCCATGCCTTCACCTTTATTGTCTATGGTAACTTTAATAGTCATTCAGTCACATGTCATATTTTGTGAGAAGACTGAAGCAAAGTAGGCATTGAGCAGCTGTGCCTTTGTTTAATCTTCCATTAACTGGTCACCTTCCCCATTGAGAATGGACCCACACTATCCTTGAGCTTTCTTTTTTTGTCTGACATATTTGAACACACACTTTTTGCTGTTTCTAACATGTCTTGCCCACTGTAACTAATTCTTGAACCTATCCAACATCCTTCTCCCTTTATTCATCACCCAGGAAGAGTATCCGTGTTGTTAAATGTGAAAAACTGATCACTCTAAGTATGCTGGTCCTGATTTGAGTCATCATTCAATCAATAAGAGAGAAAGTGCAAATTCTGATCCTCAGCTACACCACAGTAAATCTACTAAAATTCTACTAAAATAATAACTTCACTGCTGTATTTTAAGTCAGAGTCAGTTTGATTATAAACAGAACAATACTTGCTCTGTGAATATACAGTAGTCGCTGGATAGGGGAGATTGCTAATTAAATAAGTTCATTATCCTGTTTGGCCATCAGCTGTCAAACAGTTCCTTGAGATGGTTTCTTTGAATCTTAAGGCTGAAAGTGAAAGAAAATTAAAGTTAGTAAACTTTGCTTACAAAATATTTCTGTTCTCTCACATTGAAACTTTCAGTTAATAGAATAGAATTACTTCTTTCTTGTTGCAGTTGCTTCGCATATCTGCAGCTAAATATAAATGGAATAAGTTTGTTAATCCAAATCCACTGAACAATAAATCATGACATTATTTAATAAAACACAGGTATCTCTAATATTGAAACTTTCCGTTTTTGTACTCTGTTGCGACATTTATGGTACATAATGGAAAACATTAATTTGATGATATTTTTTCTGACTTTACCACAGTCACTCTGCTGTCCATAGTTCTGCTGCAAGCCAGCACATGATATCAACTGAGTAAGGACCAAGATGGTTCTCTCCATATCAATAGACTTGTTAACATTTTACGTTTTAGAATTTTTACAGTGAAAGATGTCTCTATTAAAATAAGGCATTTGACTGAAAAAGGTACCTAAAGTATGTTGGGATGCCTTCTGAGACATTTTTCCACTCTGCTTCCCTGAACTCAGTTTGACTCCAGACTTCATCACTCGGGTATCTTTATTTGGCATATAGGAACACTACACTAAGTTGATTGGACTCAAGCACAGATGGGTGGATGTAGGATACGTGACAGCTGCAAAGTTACACAGAAACTCTCTCAGATATATATTTCACATCTTGTTGCATTGCTTAATCCAATTTTGGATTGGCTTACTACTTAGCAGGAACCAATCCCTGTAACCATATGATCTGTCGATGTTTCAACTCCTCTATCTTATTTCTAACCTATTCCTATTCATTCCCTATTTTGGTCCCTTGTTATCTAGTTCATAGTAAATAGTTCCCTGAATGTTCTCCTTATTTTATCTGGCTCAGACATTCTCTCTTTTTAGCCTGCTGATCTATTTACTTTATTTGTCTAAAACCAGGAACATTGTGCTAAATCATATGTTTATCTCCCTAACCCTATCTTCTCCCCAGGTGTTAATTACCCATGTCAGGCCAGGCCTCTGCCAAAGTTAAGCTCTTAAATGTCTGTATTTACCTAAATAAATAGCATGATTTTCTAAAAGTGCTGAGCACTCATTAGGTCCCACTGAAGTTAATAGGGGCTGCTGAGTGCTCAGCATTTGTGGAAAATCAAACCACTTATTTAGGTATAAATAAGAATTTAAGAGCCAAGCTTCAGGCACCCAACTTGATTTAAATGGGCAGACAAGGAACAGAAATTACACTAGTTATCTGGCTCGATACAGAGGTAACTAGGTGAAATTCCATAGCTTGTGTTATACAGGAGATCAAACTGAATGATCTATTGGTTCTTCTGGTCTTAAAAATCAGTGAATATATGAACTTCAAACTTTGTAGGTACACTGATTCCTCCTACGATTCAGCACAATCATCTTTCACATTTAATTTGATGATATTACAAAGTATTGTAAATATGAAAGCAGTGGAAAAGATGAAACTATCCAAAGTTTGGAGGTCACTAAGTCCAGTTATTTTATCAAAATAGTTATACCACTATACTCAATTCATTATACAACATTGCATCTCTACAGAATAGTGTTTCCCGTCAGAAGATCTTAGCATACTTACAAATATAAGTTTTGTAT
This sequence comes from Sternotherus odoratus, assembly GCA_032164245.1. Classification (NCBI taxonomy): domain Eukaryota; kingdom Metazoa; phylum Chordata; order Testudines; family Kinosternidae; genus Sternotherus; species Sternotherus odoratus. Next base: position 62,516,074 of record JAVMKO010000003.1, read on the forward strand.
CACATCACCCTGGAATTATATGACATTTAAAAAAAAAACGAGGAAATTGAGGCACAATGAGATTAAAGTGACTTCTCCATGGTTACAAATGAAATCTGGGGAAGAATATGTTGCAAAACACAAGTCTCCTTCCTCACAGACTTGGTCTTTAACCAAAACGTTATTAATAGTCAGGCAGGTGGAGAGTGAGAGGGGTGAAATTCTGATTCCACTGCAATCAATGGTAAAAATCCCATTGATTTCAAGGGGTGGGGACAGGATTTTATCCTGTGACTGTGTGTGTGTGGGGGGGAGAGGAGTGGTTGGGGACGTTATATAGCTACAGAGGGCTAGGCAGATGAGATTTAATAAACATTATCAGTATGATTACTATATCTTGTGTATTTACATCTATATAAAAATAGGTAGGGAGTTGGTATGTGTGGCCACACTTCCTATGGCTATTACCCTTGACACATTCCTATGTCTATTACCCTCATTCTTCCTCTCTGCCTCAGCCTCTTCCCAACACCTTAAGTCCACAACCCCCTGAAGAAAAAAGGCCTCTGCACAGGAGCAAGAGTCTACCGAAGATGATGTCATTACAACCCCCGGCCTTTGACAACAAGTTTTTAAGGGCTGGGGCTTTAACTATGGGTTTGTAGAGACTGAAGAGCCTAGCACAGTGGGGTCCCGATCTTTATTAGGCACTGCCATAATACAGAGAGATTCTCAAACACACACAGACATATGTGCATGTGTTTGTGTTTAAATACACTTACATGTAATAAATATGGTGGAACATGTAGTTATTTGAAAACTGCATTGTAGCTTTCACTGCCAGAAAAAAATTATGACAATGGAACAAGAATCAATCCATACTTAATAGTAGAACAAGCACAAAAAGACAACTCTTTGAAAGCACCTAGTCTTTACATTTAATTCAGACTCATATGAAAGGTATTATCATAGTCAGCTGTGATGCAATCATTTTATTTTATTCAAGAAATGTATCTTTAAAAAAGTCAAATTAAAATGGAAAGTTTTGAGATTTTTTTTTCCAGCCAGAAAAGTTACAATCCGTAAAAAGTACTCACAGTGGAAAGCAGGTAATTACAGCACTGAGCATAGAAATACTCATTAGAGCTTCAACAAGCTGTTCAAAAGGGAGTTGAATTTTGCTACAGAGCCCTCCAGGGTCTTTGGAAAAAAGTAACAAACTCATTCCTCTTAACTGCTGAGACTTTGGATAAAAAAACAGCATAAAAGCTGCCAATATGTTTTGTTTGAATCAGGTGGTTTTCTCTAAGTATAAGATGATTTGGGGGAGAGGGGAAACATCTCTTTAAGTTAAGAAATAAAATGGACTATAAGAGTTTATTCCTATTTGTCTAGGAGATTTCTTCTTTGATTATCTTTAAACTTCTGCATAAGTCATAATTCTGGAAAGCTCTCATTTAAAAACAAGGTGTTTTTTTAAACAAAAACTTTACTTACATTTGGTTTTCACAATATGCTCATACCCCTTGTACTCATTTCATCTTTTGATATAAAGGTGCCTTCTACAGCAGAGTAAATCTTCATGGGATAATAGCAGTGAGAATATTTAATTGAAGTCAAGAACAATCCTATGCAGGAATATAATACTTGTACTATTTATATAAATAATAATAAAAAGGAAAACTCTGGAATTACAAGCATCTTCGAAAACTTTAAAATAGTGGCATTGGCATTTGGTAGAGATGGTGTTCATTTTGTTCTTCAGTAGGAACCCTTTCTTGCTTTCCTTCAATACTGATTAGATTTATGGTAAAATGCTCAGTGCTGGTCTCAGCACTGGGAGTTTTACCATCAATAGAAAAAGAGTCAGCCCAGTACTTTTGAAATTCCTTTCTCTGAATCGAACTCTCTCATTAGATTTCATAGTATCCCCTTGGTATTTGAACCAGGAAAAGAAAAAAACTTACACTTTCCTATATCCAGGGCCGGCGACAGGAATTTTGGGGCCCCGTACGGCAGACCGTACGGCCCCCCCCCCCCCCGTCTCCCGCCGCCCACGGCCCCCCCGCCAGTCTCCCGCAGCCCGCGGGCCCCCCCCCCCTGCCAGTCTCCTGCCGCCCGCGGGGGCCCCCCCCTGCCAGTCTCCCGCCGCCCGCGGCCCCCCCCCCCGGCTGATCTCCCGCTGCCCCCGGCCCCCCCGCCCCCGGCCAGTCTCCCGCCGCCTGCGCTCCCCCCCTCCTGTCTCCCGCCGCCCGCGGGGGCCGCCCCCCGCCAGTCTCCCGCCGCCCGCGGGGGCCGCCCCCCGCCAGTCTCCCGCCGCCCCCGGCCCCCCCGCCCCCGCCCAGTCTCCCGCCGCCTGCGCTCCCCCCCCTCCTGTCTCCCGCGCCCCCCCCCCCGCCGATCTCCCGCCGCCCGAGGGCCCCCCCTCCACTGGTCTCCTACTTCCCACGCCCCCCCCCGCCGATCTCCCGCGCCCCCCCCCCGCCGGTCTCCCGCCACCCGAGGCCCCCCCCGGCCGGACTCCTGCCCCCCCCCGCCAGTCTCCTGCCTCCCGCAGCCCCCCCCCGGCCGGTCTCCTGCCTCCCGCGCCCCCCCCCCCCGGCCAGTCTCCTGCCTCCCGCGCCCCCCCCGGCCGATCTCCTGCCTCCCGCGCCCCCCCCGGCCAATCTCCCGCGGCCCCCCCGCCGATCTCCTGCCTCCCGCGGGCCCCCCCGACCGATCTCCCGCGGGCCCCCCCCCGCCGATCTCCTGCCTCCCGCGGCCCCCCCCGGCCGATCTCCCGTGGCCCCCCCGGCCGGTCTCCTGCCTCCCGCGCCCCCCCGCCGATCTCCTGCCTCCCGCGCCGCCCCGCCGATCTCTTGCCTCCCGCGGGACCTTCCCGCCCCGCCGATCTCCTGCTCCCCCCCCCGCCGGTCTCCTTCCTCCCGCGCCCCCCCGCCGATCTCCTGCCTCCCGCGGGCCCCCCCGCCGATCTCCTGCTTCCCGTGCCCCCCCCCGGCCGGTCTCCTACCTCCAGCGGCATGTGCTCCTACCTACCCCGGCATGTGCTGCAGCCACGTGGCCGGCTGGGAGAAGCAAAGGGGGGCGGGGCTGGCTGCCGGGAGAAGCAAAGGGGGGCGGGGCTGGCTGCTGGGTGCCAGGGGAGGGGGCTGGTGAGCGCGCCTTGCTCACAGCCCCGGCAACAATGGTTAGAGCTGTACCGGCCCCAGACTTCAGCCCCCCCCCCCTGAAGTCCGGGGCCCGGTACAGCTGTAACCGTTGTACCACCCTGTCACCGGCCCTGCCTATATCCCTTCCCCATTCAGGTTTAGGGTGCGACCTTGAAACCATTACCAATACAAGTAGGCAACAGGAGTCAGACTGCAAGCTGTGCATTTTTTCCAGTATGTTTGCTTTTACTCCTTTCAATATTTATTTTCTCAGTATATGCTATTCACATGAATAATGGCTCAGAAGGCATTTTATATTATGTACCTATAGTCCTGCTGTTCTCCTCCCTGAAATCAACCCCTACAGAGTTTCATAGAAAAGAAGAGCTTCATTAGAACTTACTGTTCCTGCTCAAATGGTTATTATTCCTCATTTCATTGATTGATTTTCCACTCCACTTACTGTCTGCTAGTAGTTCTGTTTCTGCTGAGAGATGGGTACTTCAAGACTAACAGACAACTCAGAGATTCTTATTTGTCTGACAAATGCTTTTCCTCTTTAATCCAAAAATAGAGTGAAATGCAGATAAAATGTATTCCCCCTCCTACAAATTCATCTTATTTTTTTTTCAGTTTGAAGATATTAATCAGGATTCTATCAAACAAACACACACCCAAAATACACAACACACACATTAAACCTACGGGGAACATTTTCAAAAGTGCCTAAGTCTCCATTTCAAAAGTAATTTAGACTGTAAGGAACCTAAATCCCATTGACTTTTACTATCTTACCTGTTACCCACTGACATCAAATTACATGGAACTGAAACTCAAAGTTAAACAGCAGAGAAAGGAACAAACAGAGCTAGTGGGAGGATCATCAGAATCTCTTATTGGGATTCTAGATATCTCTGGACGTCTAGAAGCAGGTGGAGCTGTCAACATGTACTGAGATATTGTGAAAGCCTCAATCCCCAAGGCTGGAAGCAATAGCTTATTAATATTATTGTACTCGTGTTTATTATAGTAGTGCCTAAGAGTCATTCAAGAATGGAACTCTGTTGTGGTAACCACTGAACAGACACAGAGTAGTAGATGGCTTCTACCACAAAGAGCTTACACTCTAAATAGTCAAGACAGGCACAAGGAGGAGGAAGGACTATAAGACACAAGAAGAGTGAATAATGTGATGGTGGCAAATGCTATGCTAGCAACATTATTATTATATTAGTTTGTGGTGGGCTTACTTAGGGGGAGATCAGCTAAATGGAAAGGAAAGAGAAGTGGTTGAGTCTCAGGACAGGGCAGAAAATGGCAAGAGAGGGTTAGATGTGAAGATGAGATGAAGAGTCAGCAGAAAGGTTGGAGCAAACAGCCACTCAGCCCATAGCAGAGAATGTCCAGGATGTAGAAAGTCCCTGCTTTGGCGGTTTCAGCTCCTACCAGCTGGAATCTCTCTGACTGGCTCCTCGTCACAGTTTTCTCCCATGGCTTCCCCGTATCATATATTCCTGAAATAGAGGATAGTGCAGGAGCCACCAAAATTAACATTTTGGGATTTTGGACACACTTCAGAAACTGAGGGTGTGTCTATACTCTGATTATATACCCATAACTAGCCTTTGCCAGCTGACTAGGGCTTGCATGACTCGGGCTAAATCACCTCAGCTAAAGGGTTGATTAATTCCAGTGTAGATGTCTGGGCTCAGTCCACAGCCTGAGCTCTGGGACCTTCCCACCTTGCAGGGTCCTAGAGAGATATCTTAGATTATCAGGGTTGGAAGGGACCTCAGGAAGTCATTAGTCCAACCCCCTGCTCAAAGCAGGACCAATCCCCAACTAAATCATCCCAGCCAGGCATTTGTCAAGTCTGACCTTAAAAACCTCAAGGAAGGAGATTCTACCACCTCATCAGGTAACCTATTCCAGTGCTTCACCACCCTTCTAGTAAAAAGTTTTTCCTAATATCCAACCCAAACCTCCCCCACTATAACTTGAGATCATTACTTCTTGTTCAGTCATCTGGTACCATTGAGAAGAGTTTGACCCTTGCGGCACTCTGCTTGACACCAGCTGCCAACTAGACATCGAGCCATTGATCACTACCCACTGAGACCGATGATCTAGATGGATTTTTATCAACCTTATAGTCCATTCATCCAATCTATACTTTTTAAACTTGCTGGCAAGAATAACATGGGAGACCCTATCAAAAGCTTTGCTAGAGTCAAGATATATCACATCCACCGGTTTTCCCATATTCAGAGCCAGTTATCTCATCATAGAAGGCAATCAGGTTGGTCAGGGATGATTTGCCCTTGGTGAATCCATGTTGACTGTTCCTGATCACCTTTCTTTCCTCAGAGTGCTTCAAAACGGATTCCATGAGGACCTGCCCCATGATTATTCCAGGGACTAAGGAGAGGCAGACCGGTCTGTAGCTCTCCCTTCATTTTTTAAAGATGGGCACTATATTTGCCTTTTTCCAATCATCCAGGATCTCCCCCGATTGACATGAATTTTCAAAGATAATGGTCAATGATTCTACAATCATTTCAGTCAATTCCCTCAGCACCCTCAGATACATTCGATCTGGCCCCATGCACTTGTGCATGTCCAGCTTTTCTAAATAGTCCTTAACGTGTTATTTCACCACTGAGAGCTGCTCACTTCCTCCCCATCTGTGCTGCCCATTCTGAAACGAATCTTTCCTTACCCCTCCTCTTCTGGCCTTCAAACCACCTTCCAACATCTCTAAGCTCATCATCAGGAACAAGCTCCCCTAAGACCAGGATGCACCAACTCAAAGCAGCACCAGACCCTGCCAGAACAACAGATGCAAAATCTGTGGACATATCTCCACTGCCACAATGATCAACATATGCCAAAACAGATATTTGAAGATCCAAGGGTTCTAAACATGCCTTTCACAACATGTAGTGTACCTCATCCAGTGCACTATGTGCCTCAATAAAAATTATGTGGGTGAAACCAGAAAATCCTACTCTCTCAAATGAACTTACACAGGAAAATGATAAAAGACAAAAACGCTATCATCTGTGAACACAAGAACAGCTGTAGTGAGTCAGACCAAAGGTCCATCAAGCCCAGTATCGTGTCTTCTGACAATGGCCAATGGGAGGTGCCCCAAAGGGACTGAAGAGATAGTTATCGTCAAGTGATCCATGCCCTGTCACCCAATCCCAGCTTCTGGCAAACACAGGCTAGGGACACCTTTCCTGCCCATTCTGGCTAATAGCCATTGATGGACCCATTTTCCATGAGTCTATCTAGTTCCCTTTTGACCCCTATAATATTGGCCTTCACAACACCCTTTGTCAAGGAGTTCCAGAGATTGACAGTGCGTTGAATGAAAAAAAAATATGCCTGTGTTATAAACCTGCTATCTACTAATTTCATTTGGTGGCCCCTTGTTCTTGTATTATGAGAAGGAGTAAATAACACTTCATTTACTTTCTCTACACCACTCATGATTTTATAGACCTCTATCATATCCTGCCTTAGTCATCTCTTTTCCAAACTCCTAGTCTTATTAATCTCTCCTCATACAGAAGCCCCTAACTCCTAATCATTTTTGTTACCCTTTTCTGAACCAATTCCACTCTCTCTTTTTTTGAGAAGGAGCAACCACATCTGCATACAGTATTCAAGATGTAGGAGTAACATGGATTAAGAGTCAATATGATATTTTCTATCTTATTATCTATCCCTTCTTTGATGAATCCCAACATTCTCTTCACATTTTTAGAGCAGGGGGTTGGACTGGATGACCTCCTGAGGTCCCTTCCACCTCGTATAGTCTATGAATACACATCAAACTGGCTCAAGCCCACACCACCCTCTGGGCACCTCTAAGAGGCAATACTTCCCCTCTGTTGCAAGAGTCTGAGTGTAGCAAAAACTTTTAATGAAAGGAAGGAATTAACTCTGCAACTAGGGTTCATAAACATGAACCATAAGCAAAAGACCTACCACCAAATAAGTTAGGCAGCATCCTTTTCCCCTCAGGATATTAAGTCCAGCAACGCAAAAGTCCCTTTAATGTACCCATCCCTTCTCTGTTCCCCACTCAGTTGTCCTTGGCCAGTGCAGCCCCGGAGTTCAGTGGTTCATCTGCATGGAAGGTGTGGGGAGGCAAGGAGACACCTTACACACTGCACTGCTTGGGCACTCGCTTGTCACCACAATAGCCAATTGCCACGCAGTGCGCGTGCCTCTTGTAGCACTTACCACGGCCTGACTTCTGACCAGGCATGGCCCCATGATAGGGATGTGCCCCCCAAAAAATATTCTTTATTCCCAGGGCCCCAATCAATCTTAGTCCAATTCTCTGGATAGAGTATACCAGAAGTTTGGAGTATATGCCCTGTATTCTGACAGTCTGATCGGAGATTATCATGCTGCCCAGTATGGGACACAATTAAGAGAGCCAGTCACCTCAACTTCTCAGTTTTTCTTCAAGTTAAACACAGCAGCACATGTTTATCCATGGATTTAAAAAAATTCAGGATCTTTCCTCTTAATTTGGTAATAGCAGCTGGAAAACTTTTTGGCCTCAACATTTATTTAGTTCAGGATATCAGTATTACTTCATAAAATTGGAAACCTTCTAGTTGGCAATTATAAATAGCTCCCACACTGGCTACCTAAGTGTTCTGTCGGGGGTTACTGCAATTTCATTATTTCCTCTCAAATGAACTATTTCCAGACACTGGGTCACATTTTCTGTTTGTTAGATCAATAACTTAGTCTGGGTATTTAAATCATCATTAGTTGTGTCTCTACCTAAACCATGATCACAATAACAGATAAGACGAGGAACACTTTGTATCACCTTAGAGACTAACCAGTTTATTTCAGCATAAGCTTTCATGGGCTATAGCCCACTTCATCAGATGCATAGAATGGAACATAAGTAAGATGCATTTATATGCACAGAAAGAAAGAAAAAGAAAAAAGAAAAAAAAAGAGTTGTACATTAGCATACCAATTCTAAGAGGCTGTTAAATTTGGATGGGCAGTTATCAGCAGGAGAAAAATACCTTTTGAAATGGATGTCTGTCTGGCAGGAGATAAACTATTGAAGGTAGATTAACTAGGGAAATTCAATCAATTAGTGTAATGAGAGAACCATTCACAAGTTCTGTTAAGTCCTTGGTTTATTGTGTCCAATTTGAAAATTAATTCCAGTTCCTCAGTTTCTTGTTGGAGTCTGTTTTGGAAGTTACAATAACATAATCCACAATAGAACCTCAGAGTTATGAGCACCTTAGGAGTGGAGGTTGTTCGTAACTCTGAAATGCTTAAAGTCAGAGAGGTAGCAGTGTTAGTCTGGATCTGCAGAAGCGGCAGAGAGTCCTGGGGCACCTAAAAGACTAACAAAAGTATTGAAGCATAAGCTTTCATGGGCTAATATCCACTTTGTCGGATTCATGAAGCCCATGAAAGCTTATGCTTCAATACTTTTATTAGTCTTTAAGGTGCCACAAGACTCTGTCCCTTCTGAAATGTTTGTAACTCTGAGCAAAACATTATTGTGGTTCTTTCAAGGTTTACAGCTGAATGTTGACTTTATGTAGCTTTGAAACTTTAATGTGCAGAAGAAAAATGCTGGTTTTCTTCAAGTAATTTATGTTTAACACAGAACTCTAGAGTATTTGTTTTTGTCACTACTGCTGCCTGATCATATATTCCCATTCCAAATGAGGGTGTGTAGTTGACTGATGAATTCATAACTATTGTGGTTGTAACTGAGGTTCTCCTCTACTACAAAAATACAAATAAAGCTGGGATTGGTTACAGATACCTGATGCATCTCTAGAAACTTACCAGTTTAATATTTAATACTCCAATTACTTTAAGAAAACCAATAAAATTCTCTGCCACTAGTTCCTTCAAGCCTGGAGCAATTCCATTCATAGTTACTTTTAGTTACCCATTGTTTCCAACATCAGTGATTTTCAAAGCAATATAAAGGTTCCCCACGTAAAGTATAGCAAGAATCATGTACCTTGGAGATTAAAGCTTTGGATGCTGTACTTTGCCAAATGTTTTGTTAGGATCCAAGTTTATGAGGTGTGCTGTATCCTTTTTCCATGTTGGAATTACTTGAGGATACTACTGCCAACAAATTAGTGAGATGTGACCTTTAATTTCTGAAACCATGTTAGCTGTGTTTTATCAAGATGTGGTTTTCTAAATGTTCACTCATTTGATGTCTTGAAATTTGTATTACTTCATCAGTCACTGAAGTTTAACTAACCAAACTGTAATTTCTTAGCCTGACCTTAGGCTTTTTCTTAAATAGTGGTATTATTCTGGACACCTTCCACTATTTCAGGATGTCTCTTGAATTAAATGAACATGCATAAATGCCTTTAAAAGTCTCCTAAAATGTTATCTGCCTTATTTAATATTCTCAAATATACTGAATGTCTGGTATCTTAAATCTTTTATTTTATTTTTTTTTAAAGAAAATATAGTTAATTTATACATTTTTATAACACTTTCTAGTCAGGCCCTAAAGACTGATTTTAGAGCCATACACAAGAAACTACCCAATATCAACAGCACAGAAGTATGCTGGATTAGATCAAATTGAGAGAAAGTTACACTCCAAGAGCCAACAACTCTTCTGGGAAGACTCAGTTTAGTTTAATTGAAAGTGTATAATCAGCCCCCAAAACTCCCACCCAGGCTCCTCAAGGATTCTATACATTTCTGGAAGATACAACATTATCTATAAAGCAATAACTCAAGGTGCATCTTAAAAGCTGTTAACAGATACATCAGGCCTGATATGTCCTTCTAACCCTAAACTAGCAATAGCTCATTCATGATCCTGAAGATATGGAATACAGATTAGCATCATTTAAGGTGTGCCTGATATCTACATGAGCGTGGAAGTAAGTAGCCACCACCTTTTCAACTACCTTCTCAAAAAAAACCAACCCCCCAAAAAACCACAACAGAAATTAGAGATTGAGTGGCAATTAGCAGGCACTCCAGTGTCCAAGAAAATATTTATTGAGGATTTATTAAGGATTCTGCTAGACTATGAATTGTCAATATTCTCTTACCAAAAAACACCACTTCAATGTTTGTCAGTAATGGCACCAAAGTCACACTTTGTTTTAGCAACCAAAATGGTCAGAATTACAAGTGCTGAGCACCAAGGATCTTAAAGCTCATGTAAAAACTCACCAGAAAACAAAACAGGATCAGAGGGAGATACCTATTACATTTTGCAATTACCTATCACTGTGATATCTAAAGAGAGAGCAGCTTGGAGTGTGTCTTACCAGTCAAGAATATGACAGACACTCACCCTATTATACATCAAATATTTACATTGCAGAATCAGAGTTCTCACTTCGGATTGAGGTTCCAGTGTGTGAGGTCAGTGCAAACATATTAAGACTCAGCACTTGTCCTGATAAGATTACACTTTAAAGATGACAAAAAATAGGAAGGTCATCATTTCATGGTTTCTGTTATATATGGACAAGACTGATTAGTGAAATTAAAAGATTTCATAGGTCCATCTTACTTAGGCAGCCAACTCAAAATATTTAGAACTTTGTGGTTCAAACCAGGGTCCTAGGATCTTCTGATTCCAATAGTCCCATGTTATCTTCTACTTATGCTATACTCTTTGACAGAGGCGTGATGACTTCCTATGACTGTTTTGTAAGTTGTGAAGTTAGGCCTTCATACAAAAAATAAACCCAAAGTTGTTATTTTTAGGAAAAAATATTTTTATCCCAACTGAGTTAAACCTCTAACCCAGGGGTGGGCAAACTACAGCCTGGGGGCTGCATCCGGCCCTCCAGACACTTTAATCCAGCCCTTGAGTTCGAGCTGGGGAGCAGAGTCCAGGGCTTGCCTCACATTTGTTCTTCAGGTGAGTTTCATGGATCAGCACTCCTGGCATCTCAATTCCCATCTGAGTTTTAGGGGACATCTATGCTGTTCCCTTTCAGTAGCTTTCTGCTGACATTTTTATCTAAATTGCAAAAGATACTTTTGGGTTTAAATCCCAGTACACCTTGCCATTCTGAGACATCTCCTTCATTCCTTCTGGGTTTGCTGTCCTTCTGAAAAATGGAAGAAGGATTTTCAAACTTTCTGGGATTCACAGCACCACAGTGCTCTAAATGACAATACTAAATTTAGAAAACAAAAATTAGAAAATAGTTGGATGTGAGGATCAACTATTGAACATTCTCAAAACGTAAGTACATTTCCTTTGAGTTCATTTCAAGGGACTGGGAAAGCTTTGGTAGGCAGGAGCCAGGTGTTAATTGTCTACATAATTTTCCTATCACTAGTTACTCCTTTCAAGCACATTTCCTTGGCAAAGCCTTGTGCAGAGTACATTTATAAAACTTGTTAGGACAGTTTTCCATTAATTTATTGCAAGGTCCTGTAATTTGCAAGAGTTAAGATGCTTAAATTAATTTGTAGCCTGCCCTAAAACATCTGGATTGCAATATAAAATGTGGGATTCATAATAAAAGAGTGACATTCGTATTTATTCAGAAAAATGCAGATGAAAATTGCAGTAATTTACACTTGATGAGATGCATTTGCACATATCATTCAGAGAGCTCTTTTGAGTCAGGAATTTGTATGTGTTCAGCCCTAAAGTTAAGAAACCTAAGAAGGAAAGGAAGCAATGGAGATTAAAAAGCAACTGCTGTAGCTTTTTAGAATTTCTGAGATGCCCATTAAGCTAGATGTATAATTTAAACATTTTACTTCACAGTCAAATCATTCTGTAATATCATCATTGTCTGAATCCTGCACAGATAACTGCCAGCTATCATCTGGCATATGGGATTACCATGTCAGTCCATACGCTTTGTAACAGTTGGTGTTCAAAGGAAAATTTGCAAAGTCAAATAAGAACGTGACCCAGACAACATAGCCGAATTATTTACAGCTACAACAAACTGCAGGATCTCATTCAAAACATGTTCTTGTCATTTTTTTAAACTAATCTTTATGAACCTGTTTTACATCTTAGAAAGTGAGCTAACATTATAACCCTGTGTATGATGTGCCTAAGAGCCAGGTAATCTCAGGTAGTTTTGATACAAATGAGTTTGAGCCATGTTTTATCAATGTGAATTATCACATATGCTTGTCAGTATAATTTTAAAAAAGCACTACAATTCTGAGAAACCTGGGACCAAGTTTTCAGAGGTGCTGAGTATCACTCTGTCTGATCATTAGTCAGTTATGAGTGGACCCACATGCTGTGTCCTAGAAGCGTCCAAGCAAAATGAGTTTAGGGAAAGACTCATCACTGTTTCCAGCTCTGGAATTACAGAGCACAATCCCAGGCTCAATCTCCTGTTTTACCCCCTTCTTTGGGAAGTGAGCTGCTGCATTCAGTTTCCCTAAACATGGAGATCAGAGTCTGAGGCCTCCAGAACCCACCCGTCCCTCACCAAGAGCACTATGGAATTATGGGCATTCTGGCCTTCTAGTTGAACCCTCTTTTGGGACATTATGGCAGGCAAACAAGAAAGACAGGCTTAGCAAAGGAATTTCTTAACCACTGAAAAACTTACTCTTAAAGCACTGGAGAGTAGAGCTGGGCAAGATCTGGTTTTCCCATCACGTGAATATCTGTCAGTGTTTCTGCTGAGGCAGAATGCCTCATGCCTTCACCTCCTGCAAATCCTTCTTGCGTATAAGAATAGTTGGCTCCCTACTCAGAGCAGCACTCCACTTTCACAGAGAGTCTTTGGGTTAGCTCCACAGAGGGACTAGGCATTGCACTGCCTAACTGGTGAGCATACTGCCACCTTGTGGAATCCTCAGCCTCAATTTAGGCATCCAGGCACCCCATATACTATACGGGGAGAACTACCATGTTTCCCCGAAAATAAGACAGTGTCTTATATTAATTTTTGCTCCCAAAATTACATTACATTATATTACAGCGAGAGGCAAAACTGGAAGTACGTCTTATTTTCGAGGGATGTCTTACTTTCGGGGAAACAGGGTAGGTGCCTAAAAAGGGATTCTAGGAAGCCAGCAAGATGAGCAGGGTGGTTATCTAATCTAGCCAGGAGATAATATAAGTACTTTTATTTTGGATACCTTGCTCCAGTTGATCTGGGCTTTAGAGGCCTGACTGATGGGCTGCAGAGGGGTTCTTCTGGCTGCCTGCCGTCCTCAGCCATGAACCCTCTTGGAGTTCAGTACCTAAGCCAGGTAAATCAGAGGTAGAGCTCTCCTCCCTGCATTATAGCCAACACCTCATTTATTAGGTCATTCACATAGGATGTGGGAGACCCCGATTCAAATCCTGCTCTGCTCAATTTGGAATAAGGACTTGAACACAATCAGTTCCCTGGACTCTCTCTCTCTCTTTGGCCTAATTAATAATTATTTATACAAAATGACAAAGCTCAGCAAAAGAATGAGACACTTCTTCCCTAAAATACCCTGGTGATTAGGCACTTCCCTGAGATAGGGGAGACCTGGGTGCAAGCCTCTACTCCAAATCAGGTAGAGGGGGAATTTGAACCCAAGTCTCCCACATCCCAAGTAAGGCTAATCACTGGGCTATTGGATATGCTAGGAAAATGTACACTCCAAGCCCAAAAGCTTCATGACATACTTGCCCAAACTGCCTTTTGTATGAGGCCTGATCCAGTAAGTGTGATATGAGAACGCCAACAAGGTTGGGTCTCTCAGGGGAAGGCCTAGATTAGAAAAACCCACAAGAGCTTTTGTATGAGCAAAGGCTCTGAGCAGCTCATTAACTGGAGTGGGAAGGGGGAAGAGTGTCAAGACGTAGGAAGCTTGCTAATATGCAATTCAGAAGACCAACTAACTAGAAAACCAACTGAGTGGAAGGCTGATTGTTCAAAGTGGAGTATTCTGTGATGGATTCTGTAGTCTTTATGGGCCTTATCTATCTGTTTGAAAAACAGCAGCTGCACTCTGCATCATATTATTTAAGTGTAGCACTCAGTCTTCTGCAAAATTGTGGTTCTAAGTCAGAAAATATTTAGTGAACGCTGGTATAACTCACCTCATAGGTGATAGAAGGGAAATATATATATTGAGCAATGCTGTAATTTTTTAAAATCTTCATCCATAAATGCCAGCATATCAATATTAAGATTGTAATTTTTCCCACAATCCTACCTCATGTTACCTCTGAGTCCTCCTTGTTAGCAAATAGTTGTTGGATCCTGATACAAGGATTCTAGGAGACTCAAGAAGCAGGAGAGCAGGGACAAATCATGTTGCCTAATCCAGGGGTCATACTAGGTAACAAACAGATTTGCAAAGGTGAGGCACCCTTTGTACAGAGAGATGCATTACTTAAAAAAAAAAAGAAAAAAGTATGACTCCTTTAAAAATAAAGTTTTAATTTCAAGCATGCAACAGCTGATTTTTTGGGTTAAAATATGAAAACAAGTATAGTAATAGCATCTGGGATGGGAATACCTGAATGGAGAAGCCATGGGTTCTCTTTTCTTTTTTGTAAGAAAGGTCTCAAACTTTACATGTGGCACACCAATGACAGCATTGGAATGTGGTCTGGGGACACGAAATATCTCCAAATGTCACTTTTCAGTAAGCTGGCAGCAGATTTCAGGGTAGCTGACAGTACCAGGTAGCTGGAGATGTGTCGATAGGTTTCTGACAGAAATAAAACATGGCAATGTACATATCTCCTCTATGTCGACTCTGTCAAAAATCCAGTGTGTCACACTGCAGAGTTAAGAAAGAATAGCTTTGAACCACCACCATAACCAGCAGCCTCCGATGTCTCTGAAGAACACTATAACCAATACTGCTTAATTTTCTAATTGTTAATTGGATACAAGTGATCATACGGTAGACCATATTTATTTGAATGTGTATTTTTCTTGTGGCAGAAGGGTAGCCCCACTGCTTAACGGCAGCCATTTACTTAAATGGATTCATAGGATTCTATGTTGGAATAGGAAAAAAACAAACAAAACAAACAAACAAAAAATGCATGATGTCTCCAGATAAATAGTTTCCAGTTAGTGACTTTGTTATGGACTCAGTTAATTGCTTTTCCTGATACCCACAATAAAGAAATGGTAATAGTAGTTCTCCAACATCACCCTAGAACACAGGGTGTTCTGCAAGTCACAAGGGACAAGGATTTAGATTTGTGACTAGATAAGAATATAATTAATAGCAAATGGCCATACTGGGTCAGACTAATGGTCTGTCTAGTCCAGTATACTGTTGTCCAATAGCAGCCGATACCAGATGCTTAGGGGGAATGAACAGGGCAATTGAGGGATCCAGCCCTAGTCTTTAACTCCCAGTTTCTAGCAGTCAGAGGTTTAGGGATGGAAACCTGTACTTTGGGTACCCCAACCACCTCGGCCAATAGCTATTAAAGGATCTATCCTCCATGAACTAATCTAGTTCTATTTTTAACCCAGTTATAAGTTTTGGCCTTCACAGCATTCCCTGGCAATGAATTCTACAAGTTGACTGTGTGTTATGTGAAGAAGTACTTCCTTATGTGTCTTGGGTGATTCCTGGTTATTGTTTTGTGAAGGGATAAAGAATGCTTCCCTATTCACTTTCTCTACATCATTCATGATTTTAATAGACCCATAACCCCTTAGTCATTTATTTTCTAAGAAGAACAGTCCAAGTCTTTTCAATCTCTCCTCCGATGGAAGCTGTCCCATAGCCCTAATCATGTGTGTATCTCCTTTTTGAGGGGGTCAGCTATAATTTTCTATCCTATCTATCCATTTCCTAATGGCTCCTAACACTGTTAGATTTCTTTTACTGCTGAAGTACATTGAGAAGATATTTTTGGAGAACTAGCCATGCTGACACCAAAATTGGTCATGTGGCAGCAGCTAAATTTGACCACATGATTTTGTATGTATAGTTTGGATTATGTTTTCAAATGTACACTAATTTATGTCAACACAGAATTTCATCTGCCATTTTGTTGTCCAATCACTCAGTTTTGTGAGATCCCTTTGTACCTCTTTACATCCAGCTCTGTACTAAGCTGTCTTAGTTAGGTTTTGATCATGGGGGAAAACTTTTGCCAGCTTACTGTTTACTCCCTTTTACTAGATCATTTATGAATATGTTGAGAAGTACTAGTCCCATAGAGATCCTAGGAGGATCCCACTATTTAACCCTCTCCACTATGAGCACTTAACATTTAGTCCTACCCTTTGTTTCCTATCTTTGAACTAGGTACTGATCCACGAGAGCACCTTTCCTCTTATCCCATGACTGCTAACTTTCACAAAGCCTTTGACAGGGTCCCTCAGCAAAGGCTCTTAAGCAAAGGCCAAGTACACTATATCGGCTAATGAAGTATGGACAGGACAACAAGGAGGAATAAAAGGTAGAAGATACGTGGTCCTGTGGATAACGGACAGATAGATCGATAGATCATTTGGTAGTAGAGTTGGTTGGAAAGAGTCTTTTCCTCTCCACACTATTGACTTTTCAAGTTGAGTAGCTAAATACGTTCAGTCCAAAAGCAAAGGTTGCCACTGAGAAAAGAGAAACAAAAAGTTTCTGTTTTGGTCAGTTCCACATTAAACTATATCTTCCTGTGTTACCCGATTGCATCTTGGGAGTGTAGTTCAGGTCTCTCATGTTCCCATCCACCCCATGTGCCAGGTGATACTAAAATAATCTGGGACCATATAGATCATTGGTGCAACGAAGGTCCTGTAGTGGCCCCAAATCTTGTGTAAAGGGGGTCATACAAGGTGTCTACAACCAGATTATGATTTGCTGATTATGATTATACTTATCTGTATGTGTATCCTAATCTGGATCTTGGTTGCACCAATGATCTATATGGTCCCAGATTATTTTAGTATTGTGACACAGGCTCCCTGGCCAGACTACATCTTCTACGTAGATCTGTAATCCATCAGCACAGAGATAGTATTTCACACTTATGAGAAGACCCAAAGAAAGGGTATACAAAAAGTGGAGGGAATGAAGAACATTGAAGAGGAAAGGGCATGGATGTAGTAAGGGAACAAGGAGAGGTGCACATCACAAAGCATGACAAGATTGTGAAGGATAGTGCCATGAGAGGGTGGTGTTTTAGATGCTGCTTGTAATTATTAGAACTGGGAGTCTGTAGGACAGGAAACAGGAAGGAGGAGGGAAGGAATTGAGCCTAGGCTGAGTGAGAGCTACAGAGGGGTGCAGAAGCAGCTACGTAAAGAGATCTAATGGTTGTTAAATAAAGCCCTATTGAAGTTTGTTAGTACCTTGCTTGCTGATACAGAGGGGGAGATGTAGAGACCCTCAGACTGAAGTAGTTGGAGGAGGTCATTAGAAAGCTGTACATGCTCTCCACCAGTCTAGATAGACTACAGAGCTTCTTCCCTGTAGTATTTTGTATGTTCTCATGTAGTACATGTTCCTGCTTTCCACCTGTGATGTACAATGATGGTGGAGCTCTTTAACATACCCAGCTGTCATTTAGAATAGCCAAGAGCTCCACATGGCAGGTAAATCTGGTGAGCCAACTCTGGTTTTCAGGGACACCTGTATTTAATAAAAAAAGATTAATAGGCTCCTTACAACATATGCACAGAGTATGCACTAAAGCTTTGCATAATGTACTATTCATCATGTCAGCTAGTCTATTCTCTAATGTATATAGTATTAAAGGATAAAGTAATTTTCTTTTCACAAAAGCTAGAGCACATGAAAAATGATTTTGCATCCTCTTGTATAGTATAAATATGCTGATCACATATTATTCCCTTAAGCATTAATGAGCAAATTCCTAAACACGAGTCTCGATTTTATTGATGTACTTAAATTAAGCATTAAACAGAAAACAAAAGACTCCAAAATTCCATACGCAAATGCAATTTATCAAGTCTAATTAAAATTCACATGCAATAAAGAAATTAGTTTTTATACCAAAAAAAAAACCCCACCACATTTTGAAGCTGATTGAATATAATTAACTCTTAGAGCCTATAAGCACTAGTGAGAAGATCTTAAGTATTATTGGTTAGCTTTATTGACCCTTCTTGTGCTGAATAGTACCTTACTATACAATGAGGCCCACTGTTAATTATATTATGATGTCCTTCTGCCCCTTCCTCTTTGTTCAGTTATTGAGCATTTTCTAAATCCTGGAGGTCAAAAGTAGTTTGTACAGTGCCTCTGGATACAGTAGAGCTCTAAGCTCTTACGTTCTCAAGTAAAGGAAAGGATCTCAAAGTTACTACTCAACATGAATATTGGAAGAATCAGGCCCTAAGAGATTTAATTCAATTTGGATAAGAATTTGCAGTGTTAAAGGTTTTCCCCCCAAACAATCCCTCTGCCTATGGGGCACTCACCAAGCCCTACTCCCTCTACCTAGTTTACTTCAAGCCAAACAACATGATCCCTTCACCCCTAGTATGTGGACGACGGGGTCTAAAATAGTTAAAAATGGCAGACTAAACAGTATTCCAGCGATAAACCACAACCGTGAATTCCCAGTGTGTAGAGATCTCCCCAGTCCTCTCACGAGTTCCCCCCTGCAAGCTTTTTAAAATTCTCCCACCACTAGGCAGGCCTCTCTGCATCCCCAAGTCTTGGGTTTTAACTCCCCTTTTAAACAAAGCCACCGCAGTCTTTCTAACGAGTCTTTGACTCATTTATTCAGGTAGTTTCTCCAACGGCTTCTTCTCTAGAATACTTCTCTCAAGCTTCCTATAGTGTATGTAACCCTTCTGCCCATCAGTGTTGGCAGCAACAAGGGCCGGGTTCAGTATCCAGGGGTTCCATTCCAATGACAATACAAAACCGGCTCGAGCCCCCACCCAGTGACCTGGGACAACCATATACCACCCTTCCGGGTGCCTCTAAGATGCAATACTTCCCCTCTCGCAAGCACAGAATCGGAGTGTATCAAAACCCTTTTAATAACAGAGAAACACTGTGGCATATTATTGGGTAAACACCACAAACAGGATTCACAAACCAGAATCCCCCCCCACACACACGCAAATGGGCTGTGTCCTTTCCCTGGGGTTCTTGAGTCCCGCAAGTCCCAAAGTAACCCAAAGTCTCAGAAGTCCAACAGCCCCTGCAGAGTTCAAGAGTTCATTAGCAGAGTTTTACCTCCCCACCTGGGTGGAAATGTGGGGGGGGGGGGGGGGGGGGGGGAGAGGCAGGTTAAGGGGCACTTTACATGGTCAGAGGCTGACTGCCCCACTTCTCCATGGGGTTGTGCTGCAGTCCTCACCATGGGCTGTTCCATCAGGTGCCTAGGAACTGCTTCACCAGCCGCTCTGCTCTGTCAGCCACTGCATGCCACCAGCCACTCAGCTAGCGGTGACCCCGACAGTTCCACTCCATCCGCTGCTGCTGCTGTTCATCACCAGCTACTCCACTAGTGGTGACCCAAACGGCTCCAGTTCATTCGCTGCTCAGCAATACGATTTCAGGCCCCCCTACAGGGCTCAGTGATCTCAGCTCTCAAGTGATCTCAGCTCATAGTAGGGGGTCCATAGTGCAGATACCCTACATGGCCCAAAGTGAGTTCAGCTTAGCAGACCAAATCTAGAGTCCTAATGGAATCAAACATTAGCTCTGACATTCTACAGGGGAGAGAGACAGTGTGCAATAGGCTTTTGTAGGGCCCTTAGACAAGACCCTCACCATAAGGTATAGAAACCTGTCTATTGCCTCTCTCTCAATTCAGTGGGTTTTGGTACTTTCTTGTGAAAGTGGTACTTTCTTGTGAAAAGTTTCTATAAATCAGTATTTTCTAATGATAAAATATTTCATTGAAAATTTCTCTAACAGCTCCACATGGCAGGCAAATCTGTTGAGAAGTATGCATAGGTAAAACTATATTTGTATATAGTTAATATGCACAGTTAATTGGACTCCAGCTATGCCACTGTGGTTTCCCCCAAATTCTTAATGTGTGTTCTTATACTTAAGACTACTTTAATTCTGAAACTCCTGGAATGGGCCAATAAGGCCTTAACTCTGTTTGCCTACTAAAATGTTTCCATCACTCATTTTTACTTTATTTTATTTGGAGGAGGGTCTCCAATAACTTATTTTCATACTGAGAAATATAAATTGCATGCAATATCAAAAAACTCAAGGTCCTTTTTGACCCCAATGCACCTTTTAATGATCAGATAAAGACACACTCTACAGTCTGCCCCACAGTGATATTGAACTGTGCATTCCATCATTGCAGAATGAAAGTTAAACGTCAGAATATAGATATTTATGTCTGTGACCATTAGCACCATTTTACAATATTTTTTGTTGGTCTTCCAAAAAAATTACATTAAAGACAGAAAAAAAAAATCAGACTGTAAACTTTTTCCATGGATAAGCTAAATAAAAATAAATCATTTCAATCCAATTGCTGAATTACTCCTTTAGCACTCTGGTGATTTTCTGTACAGGACTTTCCATGCCCTTTCCTCACTCACTGGAATTATTTTATTCTTGCTTTCTTGGCAGCCAGCCACTGCGCCTTCTTTGGCTGGTCTCCTAGACCCATCAACAGATCATTTGGCATCACTTTTCAAATCTAAACTTAAAGTATTATGTTTGGTTTAATTTCTCAATACCAATTATATGAAGAATAAAGTTCCCATATTTATTTATAGAATCTCAGAGTTGTAAGGGACCTCAAGAGATCACGTAGTCCAATTCCCTCCTCAAAGGAGGACCAATCCCTATTTTTGCCCCAAATCCTTAAATGCCCCCCTCAAGGATTGAACTCACAACCCTGGGTTTAGCTATCCTTTTTTGCGAGATAACTGGTTGCATAACATTTGGTAATTCATCTATAGCCTCGACTAGTCCGTCTTTCCTCCATACCACATTCACATTTTTCCTATATAAAAATATGGAACTATGGAGAATGTGAATTAAAAAAAATTGGCAGCTACAGTGTGGTAAAATTAATCTAAGAGATGAGCTAATGTACAAAACTGGTAGAATTAAATGGATGGAGAGGGAACGCAGTACTTGATGGTACTGGACCTACAGAAGAGACTATTCCAAAAATCTAATTTAAAAAAAAAAATAATAAAAAAATAAAAAAAATAATAACAAAAAAACCCACAACCACACCACACCCTGAAAGATTTAAGAAAAGTAAGTGTCTGGTAAACTAATCATAGGAAACTATAAATAATGTTTCCAACACAGTACTTCAGACATGCCTGGAGGATCAGGGCTTATCTACATGGTACATTTGTCTGAAGCACAGGAGTGTAAATTCCAGTGCATTCTAGTGTGTTGCACACTTACTGGTGTATATGGGCCTGTGGGGACTCAAAGTTCCCTAATACATGTTACTGTAGTACAGTTTGAATTGGGACTACATTAGTGAGCACTTATTAGGAACACATTAGGAACAGTTATTGGCCCTGCTGCACTCACTACGGACCAGTTAGTGTGCAACACTAGTTCACCCAGGAATTTACATCCCTCCAGTGTGGACTATACGCCATGAAGACAAGCTCTCAGTGAAATAAAGTGCCAGGTCCCTACCTAAAGGGGATAGATAGAAGAATGAGGGTCACAGTGTTTAACATTATACACACATAACGTGAAGGTTAGAGTTGGCAATGAAGACAGAGGCAAAACAAGAGATCCTTTTGGAGGGATTTGAAAGAGTAGGATTCATGGCTCATAGGTTCAACGAGGATATTCCAGACATGGGAGTTGGGATGACACGTTGTGGAGACATTTGTGTTTGAAGGTGATGGTTGAAGTGTCTGCACCTGTGCCATGGCTACAGTACATCTAATACAGTGTTTGTGTAGGGAATGCCACACAGAAAGTTTCACACTGCGCATTTTGAAGACAGCTGTTCTAGAGCTGCCTAAATAGAGGAGACACAGATAAGGTCACCCACAGAATTAATTGCCTTTCCCATAGACATATCAAGTGACAACCAATTGTCAGCAAGTTAAAAAATAAAATCAAAGATGCTACTAATAAATGATCCCTTAAGAAAAAAAGCTTTCCAGACAATCATGTATAAAATTATGCAACAAACATGTGACTGAGTACATGGATCCACACCTCATCATTGAGCAGTCTGTGGCTTGAAACAAACTTCAGGCCAAGAAAGTAGTCATATCAGTGTTGATGTCATTCTTTAAAGCAGATTGGTGTGCTATTGATGAGTCTATTTCAAGGTTACTGGATAAAACAAATTAGAAAAATATTGGAGACACCAAGTATAGTCATTTGAAGATCTTGGGGGCGGGGGAGAAAAATTACAAGCCTCCATCCCAACTCAAATCAGCTCCAGGAGAAGCATCTAGAAGACCAATACAAAGCCCAATATACTTGAAAATAACTACCCCTTTCACTGTTTTGTGAGTGTCATTAGATTCACCCAATCACAACCAGGATCCTATTGTGCTATTTGTTCAAACATTCAAGACCACAAAATCCCTACAGAGTTATGCCACTGCCATGAAGGAGGCAAAAAGGACTATTTGTTCCTCTGCCATTGAGGCAGCCAATTCATACCACACAGAACAAAGCTCTAGACCAGATTTCGACCTAGATTACCAAAATCACCCCAGCAAGAGGTAAGATCATTTCTACCACTACCACTTTTGGAACTAAATGCAAAAAAACATTTATTCAGTTCAACTTCCGTTCATTGCCCCCCTCCCCCAACATGTTCACAATACCATACAGACTAATAATTCTATGCACCTATCCAGATAACTCTCCCAAGAACAGGGAAGGGGGGGGGATGCCTATCTTTGGGTGGTGCTGTTATTACGTTGACTGAGTCATGCAAGATATTTAGGTTTAAAGTGTTGCTCAGAAGTAAATTCTCTCAAACTACACCTATCTGGCTTGTGGATTAGAGAAAGGAGAATGCATATGATTTTTCTACAGTACCTCTATGCTAGGTACTGGCAACCATAATCTATGATATGAAAGAAAAAAAATGTAACACCTTATATCTTGCTGCCCACCTTTACCTGGGTTTGGCAACAGAAGAACACATACAACCGAAGAAAAGATTTAATGCCAGTCTAAAGTTAGGTCACAATCTAAAGATAGATTGGTCTGGATGATTAGTTCCTCTAAATGTTTTAATATATTGAAATATGAAAGCACAAAATCTGAATCTTTTCTGCATCTTATTTCACAGGAGCCAGTTGTAGCTGTAATTATAATTTAGAAGAGTTCAAAGTCAGACAGATTTTAGTCTTAACTTTGTTCCATGAGGAAATAGGAGAATGCCTAGCCAATTTTCAAAGGCCTTCTACTGATACGGTTAATTGTTGCCTTTAGTTCAAACCACTGACAGAAACAATCACTTTGAATATTATCTCAAGTCATAGGATAGAGAAGCAATTACAAACCTTGACAGCTTTTGGCTCTAGATTTATGGCTTTTCTGCCAACAGTATAATCCCAAAACATACCATAATTATCCTGAAAATTTACACATGCCAATTTTATTACCATATGAAGTGTTTTCTTTATTTCTGTTTTGCTTAGTGAAAACTAAGCTATAAAACTTAGGAGCTATAGTACTTCTGATAAGATAAACAAGTTCCATGTCCATCACACATGTTCTCAAACATTTGATTTAGCCAGATGTCAAAGATTTTGGTTTTAAATCTCATGGAATATTTAAAAGTTAAATGACAAATCACCATCAACACAATAGGCATTAGAATAAGCTACTGTTTAAATACATTTCTCAAACCCATATAATCAGTAAACAATGTGACTTGTTTCAAGAGTATTTAAAATAATTTCCCCCAAATATGACATATTCCAGTGCATACAACAAAGTCTTATAAGAGACCATCCACTTGGGTACCAAGTGAATGCACGTTTTCCCCCTAATTGTATCAAGCATAATTAGGATAGTTACATATTTAAGTTCTACCATTAATTTCAAGTGAAAAACTAGTCTTGTCTACACAAATAGACTGCAAGTGTCATAGGATGATTGACCCTTTTAAGGGGAGCTGGGCCCAATCCGACCAGTGAATAATCAAGGACCTCACAGCATCATGTAGGAGGCAACTGAGCAGGGATTAGCTTAAAGACCACCTGGGCCTCATGAAAGCAGACAATTAGTTCAGTTCAGTGGAAGCTGCAGAATTATGGAGACTCTAGACCAGGGCAAGTACCAGGAAGGAGGCTCACCACACTAGTTAGAGGACAACTGACTGGGGATACCTGCTGTACAGGGAGTAGCAGAAGCCCTCTGAGACAGAGCCTTTAAGGAGTCAAGCAGCAGGACCTGTTTTACCTGTTTTGACTCATGGTGAACTGTTTGAACAACTAGTCAATCCTGGGGAAAAGAAGATTAAATAGTGACACTATTAGGAGTGTCACTGATGTACTGACCAGTGAGTGCCCTTCCAACTGACATGCAAGTAGATAAACTGAGGCACAAGCAGGGTTTGCTGCTGGGATTGGAAAGATTTGGCTAGATCCACTTTTAAAAATCAGCACAATAATATATGTTGAGATAAATTTAATATTTTATCAGATATCATTTGTTATCTAAAGTTACAATCACCTAGAAAACACAGTTTAGTTGGTATGGAATTTTCTATTATTCCCAAATTCTAGAAGAATTTACTTATTTTCTTCACTATGGGTTGTTATAATATCCTAGTAAAAATAGTCTCATAAGAAGGTATCCCTAAATAATCTCAATGCCAAAAGGCAGAAGATTGTTTAAACCATGGGAGAAGAAGTGTTCATAAAACAATTGAGCACATCATGCAGACAACTGTTTCTGAATATTTGTTCCAATTTAAATGGAAGTTGCTTTGGTCATACAATACTAATATTAAGATTGTATACTTATATGCTCCAAGAAAGTGAATTAATAACTGTCCTTTCATGAGCAGTCACATCAAAATTCATTGCAAAAAAGTGTCGCATTATCAAATTCATGGACCAAAAACTGTATTCTCTAGCTTGTGTTGCTACTTGCAGCGATGCAGTGCACCTAAATTTTCAAACATTCAGTGCTGAACAGTAAGCCAAAGAGATCACTATTTCCAAACAAACACATTTAAGATAATCATGAGCGGCTTGTAGCTCATATCTGGGTTCTTGAATTCATATCCATCACAGTAATAACGGAGTGATTCCTAAAATTCTTCACATGAAAAAAAAGACTCAAATTGTTGAATAGAGTATTTCTTATAATTATTTCCTCATTTCTACTGCACAAGGAGACCCCCAAAAGATTATTGGAAGAGGTGAGTGATGTCTGGATCACATTCTGGCACAGGGAATTTTTAGACATCCATCATGACTTTGAAATTACCTAGAAAAGCAGATATATCAGGGGAAGCAAAAGTGACTCTAGTGACAATTTTAATCTGTGCGTCATTGACAAATGAAATTAAAGTACTTTGGTTCATCACTATTATATCTTGGGAAACACTGTGCTAATTTAACCCAGGCTTGGAGCAGTGCTCCAATTCCACTCCAGCTCCAGGCAAAAACCTGCAGCTCCACCTCCAGCTCCAGGCACTGCTCCAAAGCCCAGAATTTGAGTGAGTGAAATTTGAGTGAAAACAGTGATCTTTAGGACAAGGAAATGATCATAAATACAGCACTGACTTAACCTAATAACTGAGTTTGAAAAAAGTTGAGTGAGTGTTACTTCATGTTGGGTGCAGTTTTCTATAATTATTTCAGATAGTGGTTCTGTGGCATTGACAGTACCTCATTGCTAATGCATGCTCGGTAATCAGGAAACATTTTATTAAAACAATGAGATGCCGAATGTAGTCCAAAATACAACCTATTTTTAAAATTAGTCATAACCAGTTTCCTGTCTCTACCAAAAAATCAGCAGTTGTTTCTATAGTGACTATAATGCTGTTCTTGCATCACTACACTCTATCAGTGTTGCACTTAATGCCATCACAAAATGATTGAAGCAAGAACCTGTTTGCAGTCATGTCCCATTTATAGAAGGCTTTAGATTTATAGATAAAGTTAAAAAAAGTTTCAAACTGTTCAAATGCAATGACAAAAGATTATGTAACCTAGTTATATAAAGTTCTGAAAACACTTTTGGTACATCTTGATCTATTTTTGATTTTGTTATGTTTGAGAGAAAAGTAATATGTGGAAATAAATATAAAAAATAAATAGCTGCAGGGTGTTATTTTACTTTAATATTTAAATTGATGCTAATTAATTCAGTGATTACTCTTTCAATATTGCTGGAATTTAAACTTGTCTTGACTTAACAAAAACCAACCAAAAAAAACCAACCAAAAAGCAACGTGCATGTGCAGAGGTAAAATGAAAACATTTGAGTTGTGCTTCAGAATAGTGTTATATTTTCAAAATTTACATACTTAATGTACCAACAGCCTGTTAAACTAGAGCATCAGAAAGACTCATGTACTGGAGATAAAATACCTTTTCATACACTGAAAACTTCCTTCTTTTCACAGCAGAAGGGCATTCAGTCATTAGAAAACTTTTGATCTGTGCAAGCTCACCACACTATTTCAACTGAAACCCCCCCCCAGCTCCAAAACAGATTTAAAAGATAAAAAAATAAAATGGCATTTCAAGTTGAGAACATATCAATAACACTCAAAATTTGCAATAGGTAGTTACTCCATCTTGGATGTTGTCCTAACTCCTACATAACATCTTCCTCAGGCCTGTGGTTTATACTGAGTGGCTAGGGGAGCAAAGAGGATGTGATCAGTATTTTCCCTTTGCCTAAGCAGAATGGCTCCTCTGTTGCCAGAATTCAGCTCTAATTTTCACTGGCAACCAGCTCAGGAACATACAAATATAACTTAAAGCCACCTTCGCACCTCTTGTCCTAAGTAGCTAAACTGCTCTTCAGAATCTGTTCCAGAAATAGCTTCATATTTACACTGGTGTAACTGAAAGGATAACTTGGCAACGCACAAACTGGAAAAAGATAGGCAGGCATCCACCTAAGCTGATTCTTGAGCCTGATCCAGTAAGTCTGCACAGACCTCACCTACTGGACTGGGCCCTACAACAGAGCAGGCCTCAATCCTGTTCTGAGAGACCTCACAACAGCCTTGGATGCTTTTTGATCAGTTACCATCTCTTTGAGTTTTATTTCTTACCTTCACCAAACCACCACGACAATCTCCCACAGCAAGTCTATTTGTAACTTTTCCTAGCTCTTGGCCTTTTTTTTCAAGGGAGAATCTTGCCACCCTGAGACCTTTCTTCCCCTTGGCTGTGCTAGCCTTCCCTCCCTTTTGCACTTCCTTTCTGTGCTTTTAACTAACCTCCCCCACCCAGTGGGATAATTAGCTCATTAGCTCATCAAACCCCATTCTGCTTCAGGAATTAAGTACTCTCCTTCTCCATCTGGCCTTTCCTGGTGGGGCTAATTAACACTTATGTGATTACAGTGTTTGGTCACCTACTGACTCTCATCACTCCATCACAAGTCCTGATAGGTGAGTTTGCACAAAACAATGGTGGTGGAAAGGGAGGTAGCCATCCCTCATATTTTTTAGCCCACTGGTATTAACGTGCGATACGCAAGACCTAGGATTGCCAGGTATCCAGTTTTTGACCAGAAAATTCAGTCAAAAAGAGAACCTGTCAGTGTCCAGTCAGCACAGCTGACCAGACACTAAAAGCCTGGGTGGCCACAGTAATCAGCCTCTACCACTGTAGGGTGGGAAGAACAATAGCTATGGCTGGAGCCACATGAAGGAGCTGCTCTCTGCTCAGTTGCTGAAGCCTGACAGAGAGCAGTGGCTGGCTTCTGGACTGAGCTCCAAGAGGTATGTGCTGCCACCAGGGGGAGGGGGAAATCCTGTCCACCTACCCCTTGTGCCCCAATTGCCCTGGTGCCTCACTACAGAGTCTGATCCCTCCTACCCCCTTGCTCCAGGGACCAACTTCATCATGTCATACGTGATCCCCCTGCAGTGTGCACTGTGCCCCGGTTGGGCAGGGAGGTGTTTCCACATCAGCCCTTCCCAGCCTCGCTTTGCAGACAGCAGGTGAGTCCCAGGAGAGGGGATTTCGCCGGGGTAGGGCCTTCGGGAAAGGGGCAGGGCAAGGGCATTCACCTTTCAGCAATTAGAAAGTTGGCAACCCTAAATATTCCATGGTTCAAGTTCCTCTCCCACCTACAAGCAGGAATCACTGGGCTATTGGATATTCTGATATGGCGCTTCCTCAGTGTCTCCTATTGAAGATGTTACACTGTGGATAAAAAAATTTAAAAGTCACTGGGACTGGATCCTCTCATGAGTGCTCTAACACTGCGCTACAAGTCACTCCTACACTCTCTTGCACATGCAATGATTCCTTGTTTATTCACACTGGAACAACTTCAACGGCAGAGGCTAAGCAAAACACCTCCTCCCATAGCTTACTGGGTAGAGCATGTAGGTATCACAAAGGTAGCAAATTGCAGTTCAAATCCCTCCCTCTCCTAAATTGGTGGGGGGATTTGAATCAGTGGTTTCCCACATCCCAGGCAAGTAGACTAACTGCTGGGATAAAACTTACAAGAGAGGTCCCCTTTCTTGCTGTTGTCCTCTTCTTGCATAGCCAGGTCAGTGTGCAGTTTACACCAGGTCCATCACTGGGCTAGGTTTGCATCTGAAAATTCCAAACTGTGGTGACTTCAAACTGAGTTCCATGGTTCACGCTGCCAGTTGCTGCATTCCAGAGAACTCATAGTTCGGACATTGCCATTATGTTACACAAGAAAAAAGTGAGGTTGAAAGCTAGGTCAGCTAAACAAGTGGAACTTCATTAAAACACTATGGACAGCTTTGCCCAGGTGGCTTTATTGCTCCTAATTCCATTTATGTTCCTGAACGGATCATTATTAGGGGACATGGGCCCTTTGACTCCACTTTTACTGTAGCCTCAGTGGTTCGTGTGGCCCCTTCATACGTGGAGGGCACTAGGGAAAAACATAGCAGCCCTCAACAAATCCTGACCTTGATCTATGCATGCTCCTGGCATCCTGCCTCTGTTCAGTGGAATTGTATTAGCTCCACTGTGGACAGGGTTATATAAAGCCATGGATTTGCCCCTAATTTTTTATGCTTACAAATATCCTACTAGCTATGAAATCTCTACAGACTCTGAGGCCTGACTAGACTTGCACATACACTATTTCTTTCCAGATAACAAATTATAGCCAGGATTTAACCTGCATGAAGAGATCAATAACAGAAAATCTCATTTCAACATTCATACTTCACCTAAAATTATATTTCCCTATCATGTACCAGGACACCTTTAAAAGGCTCCTCCAAATAATTATACTTCCTCCTAGAGACATAGACAATAGATCACTGACAGAGGAGGTAAATTGTAATCTGTAATTTCACTTGTTTAAATGTATGTGATGAACTACCAAGAATGGTACCAACATATCACATGGAGCTGACTGCCCAGCACAGTGATGATGAGCTAACATAACAGCCCAGACAATTTGGAGTGTTGAGTAATATTTGGGGATTATGGTTGTCCTTAGAAACCCAGCCATGTCTGGCATCTGCTATTCATTTCATGTCTGTTTTAGTCTTATTGTTATGAAGTGGTTTGGAGTGATTGCATTACGGGAGCTATATGAAGTAAAGTGATTGTCTGATTGATTCTGCCCATCTCTACTAGATAAGTCAGGCTATGCTAATAACAGCTGCCAGAGTGAATTCTCTACAGATTGTAAAAAGTACCTATTTATTTCAGATAACTAACTCATTTCATAACTTAAAACTATTGTTTTGTTATTGGATGGTCAAATTATTTTGCTATTAACTACTAATTCATGGGTCTACAGAATCACTGAAAATCATATGGGAGACAATAATATAACTAGAAAACAGCAAACAAAGGTGTTTGAGACTTAGAAAATCCCTTGGCAGCCTTCTATCTGTCAGTTTTCCAGGGCAGGGCCACAGGAATAAGTTGAGGGGAAAGACAAAATAATGGATATATGTGCTGGATAAAATATTTATTATCAACTGTCCATAAGGGAGACATACACACAGAGATGCACACATCTAGAATTTTCTTATCTGGTCCCGAGCATTTAACTGAACTTCCTAACAATTGCTAATCTATATGTTAGGGTGGTATTTGAGTTTCTCGTTAGTATTGCATCCTTTACTTCAACTTCGGGGGGGGGGGGGAGGAAGGAGGAGGGGGAAAAGGAGATCTCAGGACGTTTTGTAAATTAATTTTCAGGAAGTGACATGCTCAGCATCTTTAAGAAGGGGTCTTTCATTACCAGCACTATCAACTATAGCTCTAAATATGCAGCCAGAATACACAATCAATAAGAAGCAACTCAAGAATAGAATAGTAATAGCTGGCAAAACTGTTCAGAACTGCCTGCTATTTTCTCAATAAATTTTACGTTTTGGAGGAAAACTTACTCAGAAATATTCCCAGAAGTCCCTCGGGTCCATATCAGGATCCTGAAATCAGTAAAGATAAGAACTCACTCTGTGAGTGTGTGTGCTCGCACGTGGCCACCCATGTATATAAATGCCTTTATCCTTGGAAACTTTTACACAGGTGCACTGGGATCCTTTAGGTTCCTCAACTTAACTGTGGCATGGCAGTTTCCTCAAGAGGAAATCAGTCTCCTGCTCAAGGTTCCCATGGAGAGTAAATTGTATTTTTCTGCACATTTGCACAAATATCAAGACAAAGAGGTATGCAAAATTAAAGTTTGTTCAGAGTAAGTACCACAAAAATAACAGCGAGAGACCCTGCCTAATTAGTAATAGAAAATTGTGGACTTATATGCTCCATATCCACACTTCCAGTACTTCTCCATTACTGTTCTTCAGTATGCTGATGTGTGTCATCCTCATACACACGTAGAATGACCTTCAGTCCATACTGGATTTTCTTGCACCAGCTTGCTGAAGCCTAGGATTCTCACTCAGTATTGAGAAGACTATCAACCTGCTTCAGGACTTGCACATGACCCACCACAAATCACCAACGACAGTTAGACTTTGGAGACAGTTGAGTACTTTTGCCACCTCGGTGGCCAACTTTGTTAAAACACAAAAATCGACAGTGAGATCTAGCACAGGATCCAGAAAATGCTCCACTGCATTTTCACAGACTGTGACCTACAGCAAAACACCAAGATCCAGGTCTATCTGACATTTGTTGTTTCTACACTCTTCTATGGATGTGAAACATGGGTAACCTATCGACAGCACCTCAAGAGTCTGAAGAGGTGCCACCAATGATGCCTCTGGAAGATCCTTCACATCAAGTGGTAAGATTGGCACACTAACGCCAGCATGCTTGCTGAAGCCAATGTCACCATCACTGAAGCAATGATTCTTATTCACTGACTTTGCTGTGCTGGATGTTGTTTGCAGATGCTAGACTCTCGCCTCCCAAAACAAGTCCTTTGCTCTCAGCTCACCCATGATCAGATATCACAGTGGTCAGAGAAAACTGATGTAGACATCATGAGGTGGGAGGAGCAAGTCATCAACTACCCCAATGGCACCATATCCTCCATCAGACATTAACCCGCTTTGAGTAGAAGTGCCTTTCCCTTGAAGCTGAAAAGAGAGAGAGAAGTAAGGAAAAAGAAAGAACATTCTTCCTGCAGGAAGCTGTCCTACCACAAAATGTCTGTACCTACTGTGAGCAGATTTGTGGTTCCAGGATTGGACTCCTGAGTCGTCTCAAGACCCATATGTAATTCTGTGGTACATATCATTCTCAAATCAAGGGATCACCAATAAACAATTAATCTCTTAAAATGATTCTTGTGCTTTACCAAACCAGCACAGTTGCCATAGTTATGATGGAAAAAAGATCAACAAAAGCATATAGTAAAAAGGAGAGCAAGGTTAAAGGAAAAAAAAACCCAAAACTTGATATCAGGAATGCTCATTTTCTATGTCTCTGCTTCTCTGTCCTCATCACCAACCCTAAGATCAGTTGTCCCATGGTTTCTTCTGCAGATGCATCAACATTGGCTCATATGCAGGCTCAGGTTGTGATACCATGTACTCACACTGAATAGCACTTCACAGTATGAGTAGTTATACTTGATAGTTAAATTAGATTGCGTGGAGTAAGGTACTACCCCAGGAGAGTCTATCTCAGGGTCTTATCCTGCTGCCCATCATATTGGTGTCTGAGAACATAAAATCAATAACAATGGCAGAGTCTCTTAGAACTCTTTCACAAAATATATGGGGTAACAAAGAGTCCTGTGGCACCTTAAAGACTAACTAACTAAAGTATTGAAGCATAAGCTTTCGTGGGCTAATTCATATGCTTCAATACTTTAGTTAGTCTTTAAGGTGCCACAGGACTCTTTGTTACCTCTGCTATTCCAGACTAACACGGCTACCTCTCTGATTCTTGACAAAATATATGGTAAGCCACTCTCTGCCTTCTTGTGAAGCTCCTCTTTCTGAAGCCAGAGAAACAAATCCTTATGAGAAGAATTTAACAAATGTCACTTTTAATATATGTGGGTGCTCTGGCATGGATTCATTCTGTAAAACTGAATCTTTCATTGTAAATCAGTCAGACCATCTAGTGGGATATTTGCTGATGTTTTATCCCCAACATTGCTGTAACCATTAATGGACGGTTCTCTTGTGACAGAGGATGGGTATTTGGTGTGGACCAAGACCTACCATCGGATCTTAGTATTTTTTTTATGGGGTGGGGGAACAAACGTGAAATTTTGAAGATTTTTCATTTAAAAAAGTGCAGCGTTTTTCAATCATCTCAAGTAGTAACAAACCAACCAATTGCTTCTCTATTCCAGAAATGTGCACCCCAAATTGTTCTTTAAACACAGATGCATTAAGCAATATCTGGCTAACACCCAAGGTAACTAGAAGTAACTTCATGTCATAATAACCCTGTTACATTTGACAAATGTGAAAGTTATGAACAAAAGGTCCTATTGAACCAAAAGATCAGTTTCTAATATCCGTGTATCAGCATGAAGAAACAATGACCACAGTAAATCAGTACAAAGACCTTAGGAGCTTTTCCTATTCTATTGCTGTGCATACATGGCACAACTTAATTTAACTCTGAGAACACCTGCCTAATTGCAAGTAAGCATATTGCAAATCTGTCCCCAAAATACAGGTGCAAGATGTACAGTAGTCTGTTTTCTCCATAAGTTAATATAGGCATAAGTGCCTCCCACCACTGCCTTTCCCTGCACACACAATCTAAAATAGATCACTAAACTTGTGTCTCTGGAGTTCATTTTAAAACACAAATACACTTTTGCAAACACTACAAACACAATGAAATCCTGAATACCATATTACAGCAGACACAGTTCATTTTTTTTCTTGGTTTTCTATCTCACAGCTTTCCTCAAAAAGACAAACAAACATCCAAGTAACCACTGTCCAGAGGAAAACAAAACAATCACACCCCATATGCATTCTGTTCTAGGAACAAAAGCAATTTACAACTAGAAACTAGCACTTTGGCTCATGGGTCCTCAACATCCCTGGCGCCCAGGCCTGCAGTGGGAGACCGGTCAGCAGATTATCCCAGAGTCAGGATCCCAGGGTTTCCAGCTCTAGGGAAACCTACCAGACAGACTAACCTGGAGCTAGGGCTCCATTTTCCTTTGCAGAGAATTTTGAAATGTTGGGAGGGAGAGTTGTTTTAAGTCTGAACAGACTCACATTCAAAATAACAAAATCCTCTGTGAAAGGGTGTTAGCTTTCCCCATCCAGCTCTGCATAATGTGCCCAGGCCATTACAAAGTATATGACAGCCAGGGACAACACAGCCTCGGTTGAGCAGATATGAGTATGATGTGTGGAAGGATGTTTTGGAAGAGATCAGCTTAATCTAGAGTATGACCACTTTCGAGAATTCCTCCGAAACCTTCCTTATTTGCTAAGCCTTTGCCATGCTAACCAAAATGACATTTGAAAAACCAGCTTCCCGCCTTCTTCATCCCAGAAGAAGATGCCCAACCTCTTTATCACTTGAAAAGGGACAAGACTGCATAAAGTCAACTAGGGACTTCACTGTTGCTTATCTATTGTACACAGAAGCCATTCAGATACTATGTTGATGGTCAGTGATAAAATAACCCTGAAATAAACTGATGTTACCAGCAATTTTTCTGTTCTAAAGCAAGTAATAAATGGCTGTGACTTGGAAGAGGGTAATTCATGTTACTTTTTGGCTTCTACACTTGAATTTGAGCCAGTTTCTGTTTTAATAAAAAGTTATCAAATTAGTAATAGGCTTAGTATTTATAAATCAAAATGAATGAGAAGAGAGACTGAAATATCTCATACTCTTCTGGAAGCATGTGTATTCCACAGCCAGAACTTTCTACCTTTGGAAAAATGGCAGTGTTATCCTGTCTCTGAGATGATTTATGCATTGTAGGAGATTCTTTTTTCCCCCCATCTCTCCACTTGGAAGACCCAGGAGATGGTCCCAAACAAAATCCTCCACAACATCTATAACTATCCTTCCCTGTGACTGACACAGACATTGGACTGTCTTCCTATGCACTTGTTTCGACTAGTATTTCCCTGTTAAATGCATTTTTAAAACCTGAGACCAGGTTTCATGAGGCTCCCCAGATTCCCTTTACAATTCAACATTCTTACCAATAGTTCAAAATTGACTATAAAATCAGTTAGGTAAACTGCAAGCACCATAAACAGCACATTGACACAGAGTTCATGTTAATACAATGAACCATGAACATTTAATCCAATGAACATGGTTCTGAAAAGTTATCTCCCATGTATTCAATTACCTCTACTGCTCAGACAACACTGTAGCTTTCAGCATATGTGCTAAAGTTTATTCTCTTCTTTCAGATTTCCCTGCCAAAAAAGATTGTGCTCTCACCGATTTACAAGATTACCAGTCATTGGCTGCACATAGTCTATCATCTGACACAGAGATCCAACCAGTCTGTGATGCACTACTATCCTAACAGATAGCAGCAAGGAGAAATAGTAAAAAGACTTAGTCAGTGTATACCTTGTGGGGGTTTGGGCACAATATGAAAATCTGTGGCATTTCCTTTCACACATCTACACACACGCACATAAGAGGTGAATCAAATTTCTAGCTGGAGGGTGGGAAGGAAATGTGACAGTTTTCAGATCGAATAACTAAAGGGTTGAGTTACTTGGTAGAAATTGGTATTGTCATGGTGTTTGAAGCAATTCAGTTGCATGAGTATTTCAATTCCCTTCTCTCTCCAAAAATAAATTTCCTTTACAAGTTGGCTGAGAAAGTGCCTGATCCAAAGATCATTTAAGTCAATGGGACTCTTTCCATTGACTTGAATAGAGTTTGGATCAGGTCCCAACTTCCCAATTACATTAGCCTGAAATCCTTGTCAGCCTATGAATATATCTCTCTATAAATATCTGTCATTTCTGGAACATCCTTGGAAATTTACATTGCCACATGCCAGTGTATTTATTTAATAGTCTGTTTTGATTTTACTAGCACCCAGCTAGCTGCCCCTCCTTTGAAAGCAATGACACATTAAAAATCTCTTTTGACTTGCTACCTAGGTATTAGATTAATGAGCCATATTATGCAAGGAAAGCAGTGTATCATTTCATAATCAGTCCATGATGCAGAGAGAGGGAGGAAAATGTAGTAGCAATATGTTTGGAGAATTTATGGTCCAGGGCAGTGAACCAGAAATGAAAAAGAAAAACTATCCAGTCAAAGGTGAGGTGTAGCTCACCTGTAGTGGATTAATTATGCTCAGAAATAGCAAGGCAGCAGAAAACGTCACAGGGCCACGCTGGTGATTATTTAACAATTATTGAATTCCCACACTACACTCGGCACTTTGCAGAGCAAGTAAGAGATTTTTTTCATGTCTTACAGCTCACAATATTTGAAATATTGATCTAGACCAATCTTTCTCCTGGGGTGGATTTGTATTTGGGAAATAAAAGGAGGATTTGGAAATCCTAAGTGCCCCAAATCAGGTGTGGTTTCATATGCTGTGAAGAATAGAGAAGTGGCTGGCAGGTTATATATTCGGTTTGGCTACCATCAGTTCTAGCTTCTGTTGAAACATGTGTGTATGGTGCTTTTGGGGGTAAGGCCCATTCATAAGCCACCCTGAAAACTGCTATCTCAAACCCATGGTCCACAAGGTTCATGGAAGTGGCCGCATGCCAACCCTCCACCTGCTACTGTCAATTGCTTACTAAGGACTCATGAAGTCCAGCCCCAGTTTGAAGATCCACCCGAGGCCCTATCAGTAGAGTTACAAAGCATCTGATTGGCCTGCTGTCCCTATTTAATCCAGCAGCAGAAACAGGAAGCTGTCTGAACAGGCTGTCATGGCTGGATTGAGGACAGTCTGACTTGGAGGTCAAAGACAGAATCCACTGTCATATAATGGGAGTGAAGAAGCAATTGGGTCAGTTGATCAGAAGCAGAAGACAAACTTGAGATCAGAACCATGAATTCTGGTTCCATGAGTCAGATTCCACAACCAAACTGATTTAGGACACCAAGGAGTCAGAAGCAGGAGACAACTGGGGAACTACTCATCAGATGTCAGTAGTCAAGCTAGGGCAGGATGCCTGGAAATCAAGCTGGGGGGGGGGGCATACAGTATAGAGTATGGTGGAGCTTACTGTTCCTGCTGCTGGATTAAGTAGGGACAGCAGGCCAATCAGATGCTCTGATACTCCTCCAATACAGAACCCGGGGTGGAGCCTTCCTTTGGGGAGACTAGCCCTGGCTCTGCCCCTAGGCAGATCCTCCCTGGCTATTATATCTCCCGCCCATGGGGCTGGGATCCATGGGTCCTTGGTAATTAGTTCTCAGTAGGCTAGCAGATGGAGGGTTGGAGCCTGGCCACTCCCATGAACCCTGCAGACCTGACATTGAGACTTGAGTATGATGACAGCTGCTTCCACTGGTATCTCTCATGTGGATGGAGAGGGCAGGAGCTGCAATCTACAGTCTTAGTACAGATGAATGGGAGTAAGGGAAAAAAACTATTATATTGGTGATATCACATTCTTCATGTTCAGTTCCTTAGTAGTAAAGAATTCACAAAGAAGTCAGCTTATTAATATGTCGGTGACAACTGTTTATAAATGTCTTAATATTTATGTGGCTATATAGTGAATGTGTTAACAAGGCTGCAAAGTATTAACTATTGTTCATACTCTGAAGGCATTGTTTGCAAATGTGTTTAATTAATTAGACTGACACAATAACTTTTACAAGGTTAATAAGATGTCATAACCTGATAGTATTTGATTACTGTGAAACAAATGTGCATTTGCCTCAAGTTACTCTCTTAAAGAGAGGTTTATAAAATAAACAACACAGAACACAGCATTTTTAGAGGCATCATCAAAGATCATGTCTGAATTGGATCAACTGCATTGTCCTTTTCATGTTATCCATTGATAACTTACAGAGAAAAGTACTGACATGTTTAATAACTGCAATTTACTAAAGCTTCCATTACTGCATGATTAGCCAGATAGGGGTCAATACTGCAGACATTTAAATAGATTATTGCCCTAACTATGAAGAGTAGACAATGGAATATTCTCATGGAAAAAAGCTATGTGGGGTGAAAGGGCGAAATTTCAAAAGTACTGGGCCTAATTCTGTTCCCATTGACATCAGTGGGAGCAATTAGTCCAGTGCTAAGTGTTTTTGAACATTCCACTGTAAGTACTTGCATGATTGTGGTTTATATTTATACTAGTCTAAAAGCCCATGTACACGGGCCAACGGTAACGGCTCGCGGCCCCCCCCACTCGCTCAGCTCTCTCCCCCCTCCCCACTCCAAGGGCCCCCCACTCGCTCAGCCCCCCTCCTCCCCACTCCAAGGGCCCCCCTCCACTCACTCAGCCCCCCTCCCCCCACTCCAAGAGCCCCCCTCCACTCGCTCAGCCTCCCCTCCCCCCCACTCCAAGGGCCCCCCCGATTGCTCAACCCCCCCCTCCCCCTCACTCCAAGGACCCCCCACTCCAAAGCCCCCCTACCTGCACCTCCTGTGCCCAGCCACCCTCCTGCCCGCGCTCCCAAGCCTCTGATCCAGACCCTGCTTCCCTCTCGGCGGCACACGCACAGCGGTCATGTTGTGCTGCCGAACTACACCTCCCAGCATGCCGTTC
The DNA here is from genome assembly GCA_032164245.1 of Sternotherus odoratus. Classification (NCBI taxonomy): domain Eukaryota; kingdom Metazoa; phylum Chordata; order Testudines; family Kinosternidae; genus Sternotherus; species Sternotherus odoratus. The sequence goes on from JAVMKO010000003.1 coordinate 62,554,414, forward strand.
GTCTGGGCCATCTCTACTGCGCATGACGGCTTCACACACCACTTCTCTAGTCTTTTATTATATAGGATGTTTCACAATTAGTTCTTGCACAATGCTTATATTAGAGCTGGGTGGACAGTTAACTATCAGCAATCTAGTTGCTAAAATTAGCCCTTTTCCCTCTTCAGAAAATGTCTGAATAAATTACTGGTATGTTTACTTTGAGAATTGTTTTAGGTTTTGTGCCTATGAACTGCACAGAAAGTGTCAGCTGCTAGTATTCACTCAAGTATATCATATTCACAATTAGAAAACCAACCATTGTTATTGGTTTATAGCAGTGTTATTTCTGGTCAGTGATTTGATCACCAACAACTTATTCATTCTAATGTAGGGCCCAGAAGTTCCATTTTGTTAGGACCTATGCAAACACATAAGACATGGTCCCTTGTCCAATGAACTAACAGCCAAAGAAGGCAATTAATACTAGAAGGGTAGGTGAGAGGGCTACAATCTACTTCAGTACTGTTATACACAACTGAGCCTCAGCTAGGGCCAGTAGAAAATTTTCTGTCTCAACTTATTTTGATGGAAAATTGGGTTTTCAACTAAATGAAAACATTTTGTGGAAAGTTTGCTTTCCTAGACATGTTTTCAGTTCCCCCTTCCTTCCTTCCCCCTCCCCCCGCAAAGAAACCTGGAAATTCAAACCCACACCCTATTTCAGTTTCCAGTTAAAAGTCAACATTTTCTGCAGAAGATAAATTCTGACCTACCATAAACGTAGCCTTAAATGACTTTTAGGCATAATGGGAAAAAATGGTATGGAGGATGGATTTGAAGGAAGAGATAGCTCTAGTCAGTGGGAGGCAGCCCAAACTTGCCTGGCAGCAGAGAAAAGGCCCAAAGCAGGCTGTGAAAGAAATTCACAAGTCTATTGTCATTGGCAGAGTGGAGAATGTCGGGAATGTTACACTCCAAGAGTCAAGAGCAGATAAGAAGAGAGCAGTGGAGCTTTGAGTGGTCTTAAAAGTGAGGGCAAAATGTCTGGAATCTGGAAAAAAAGGGTGCTAGTATAGGCATTAGAGACCTGATTTAATTCTAACTGAAGTCTTACACTGGCCCCTATTTTTAAGTGTTGTGATTTTAACTGAAGTACTGTGTCAAGAACTGATAGACACAAACAAAAATAAATCTGAATGAATAAACTTGATAGTGTTCCTGCTAATATAGCCTGTTCCAACACCCAGTGAAGTAAATGAGAGTCTTTGGCATCAATGACACTGGGCTTTGGATCACGTCCACAATGTATTTATTACAATTAAATCTGAAGTAGTATTAATTCCTTGCAAAGGAAGTCACTATATATAAATGTGAAAGATACAGGAGACTATCAAAATCCAGGTGTTTGGACCCAGGATTTGATTTTATTCCATCTGTAACATAAATGTATTTATAGAAGATGCACAAAAAGGCACAGATGGCATGCTCTTTGCATACTAAGAAATAGGATTGAGGTTAATGGGAATTTTGCCTGTGTAAGGACTGCCACATCAGGCTCTTTATTCTGGATTTTTTTAATCTCTGGATACCCATGCAATTGTTAAAATAAAACTAAAACAGAGGTCCTAAATTTTAATGCATGGAGTGATTTGCTCTTGGATTTTTATCACTTACAGCATTAAGAAGTGAAAGGATAATTTATCTTGAAGGACAAACTGTGTGTCTTTTAACCAAGTGTTATCCTGGGACCAAAAAAAAATAATCTACAAACAGATGAATTAGTTCACTGTGCACTAAATCTAAAAGGCACTGGGCTGCATGATATGGACTATTCTACATCTCTATGCTTAGCTCAAGGTCACATTTGCTAATTAGAATATTTTTTCTGATCAACCAGTTTTGTTAGATGTGCATAGTAATATACTTGACAGGAACTTTTTTAAAAAATATAGCCTTCAAAATCCAATTTTGATTTTAATTGGAGTATCACATGAATATGGATACTATTTTTAAATACACTTTAATAATAGATACAGAAGACCTTAAGCATTGCAATGCCTAAACTTTATGTTGTTAGAATAATCACTGGAACCACAATGGGATCCCCAAATCTGAGTTATACACCTAGGTTCCTTGTACAATAAATGAGGAGAGAGAGATGACTATGCCTTTAATCTACACAAGCCAGCATGCTACATGGGGAGTCACCTAAATCAGCTAATGGAGGATGCTTACAAGAGAGGTACATCCTAAGCTTCACTCTTCTCACAGAGTTCAGTCACTAGCTCTGCTTGCAATCCACTGCTGGAAACAGAAAACATGGCCTATCTCCACCTAAAAAGGCTGGGGAAGAGGGTGGAATCTTATAACCTTTAGCCCAGTGCTTTGGGTATTCATCTGGAATGTAACAAACCCCAGTTCACTTCCCAAATTTACCTGATGAGGACAAGGGATTTGAATAGGGTTCCACATGTCCGAGTTGAATACTCTAGCTATTGGACTATGGGATAGATTTGGGTCTCCCTTAATCTCTCTTGTTGAAGTTCTTTCACTTTTTATTGAACAATTAAACACTATCTGCTGCATTAATAAGAATCACTCCATACTCCAGTAGATAGAGCCCTCAGAGAGGTGTGAAATTGTTGTTTAAATCTCTTCTCATCAGGCAAGGGGGAAATTGAACCAGGGTCTTCCACATTCAATTTGCTAAGGGACTATCCTGAACATTGAGCTAAAAGTGATAAGGGAGGCCATCATCTTCTCCCAACTCTTCCACAAACCCCTAGATATTGTGGGATAAAGGTGTGTTCATAGAACACTTACCTCAGATGGGCAGATAAATACCTCCCATTCCCCAGTTTGTGGATTTTGCTGGGGCTTAGATGTGAGATCGGCATTCAGACACAGAGTGAGGCAACAATGTGCATGCCCAGAGGCAGAAATTTAGGTCTGAGGGCTTGGTTACACTGTCACTTTAAACCATAATAAAGCCTCCCAGAGCACTCTACCTTTACTACTCGTCCACACTGGCAGGGCACATAGAGTGCTCTGACTCCTTGGCTATATTGATTCTGTTACTCTTCATTGCCAGAGAATTAACAGTTGTTGCATATTGGGAGAGACAGTGTAGCTCCGGTGTAAACAGGTAGTAACAATACTGCACTTTGAGTGACCTCCAGAAACACCCCCTAATCTCCTTAAGTCAATTGACCTCTCTTCCCTGTGTTTTGAACTCGGCTGGAGGAATGCAGAAGCACTTTTTCAGAGCTTATCTGCAACTGGGCAAATCAACAAAGCAATTGTTTACCAAGTGAGTGAAAAGCAGGGGGTCTATGGGACACTGAATTTACAAGACGGCATGCTGACACACACTCAGCACTCCAAAAATCTGCTCGCTCTCTCCCTCCACATACACACAACACACTCCACCCCACCCACCTCGTTTGAAAAGCACATTGCAGCCAGCTGAATGCTGGGATAGCTGCCCATAATGCACCACTCCCAGTGCCACTGCAAGTGCCGCAAATGTGGTCACACCAGTGACAACCAAGGATTTAAGCAGTGGTGCCTAAAATTGGGATTTAGGCACCCCAGTCTGATTGGATCTGGTCTTTTGTGACCTAGGCTCCTAAGACCCATTGACTTTCAATGAGATAGATTCCTAAATTCCTGAGACACTTGCACATTTTAATCCTATACCTATATTTCAATTTTTACACTTTGGAAATTTTTGTCATGGAGTAATGCTTACAGTAGGTATTTAGAAATTTATGAAATATATTTAATGCTGGCAGTAATCATTGTTGCATGTGAGCACAATGCACATCAATAAACAATGCAGGCACATACATGGTAATGGGCAAAGAAATTAATCAACCCTGTAAAGGCCAATTTGTAAATACTTATGTTTTCCTTTAATTTGTGTGTTTTTAAAACCATATAATTAATTGTTTATTTGCACAATATTTTCAAATAAGGGAAGAAAAAAACAGTAGGTTTAAAAAAAAAAGGGGGGGGGGAGGTGAGAATAAGCCAGGAATAAAAAGAAAAATCTTTGGAATTAATGAAAAAAGATGGAGAGAGAAGGTAAAGAAAGATCTAGGATTTCTTTAAAAATGAACCATGAATTTTACATGTATTTTAAAAAGTACAGTATTTTTTTAAATTAAATATAGCTTCAATGCAAAATCTAGTAAATGGAAAATAACAAGAAATCTTAGAATACTGGAAATTCTGATCACATGGGATGGTAGGATATAGTTTTGGATATATAGCTGAACCGTATGTGAACTGGAAATCAAAAGTTACGGTTCTTGAATGTGCTTTCTAGTACTATTTAGTTTTGTCTAGCGAAAAAGATGTATTTATATTATAGTTGAATTTAGCGGTTCCGGTCAGACTGGGGTCCTACAATACTAGACTTTGCACAGAGGTAGCTGCGGCTCAAAGTGAGTTTAGAGATACCACAATAACAGCTTATTTCATAGTATATTATTTAAGATTTATATTTTCTCCTTATCCTAGGATATAAATGACCCTTAAAGTTCACCCATTCCAATGCACTGTATTGAGGAGTTACATTTTTCAAAAGCTTATTTTTCATTGAATGGACATTTTCTCTGTGGTCTGCATAGCCATTAACAATTCATCTCCTCTGCACTTCATTCTAGAAATAAAAAGGGGTCTCATGTTCAGTTCACAGTGAGAGAAGCTACAAAAAAAAATTCTCCTAATTATTACAGGGAATAGATATCATTTGTGTTATGTTTCTGTTGCATCAGGCTGAACATTCAGCCTGGAAAAAATGTCATTTTTATTACTTTTAAAAACATTTCAAAAATATAATTTAAGCAATTGGTCCAAACCTTCCCATTTACTTTTATGGCTCTCATCAGAGCAGTACCTCAGCAAATTATTATTCATGAAGATTAGATTCATGGTGAACGGCCATAGAAACAGGATTGGGGCCTTACTTTCCCTAGGTACTGTAGAATACATTTGCCTTGGAGAAATTACACTTAATTAATTCATTGTTACAACAAGCTATGAGGTACAGAAGTATCATTATCTCCATTTTCCAGCTAGTAAATCAAGGAACAGAAAAGTTATGTGACTCAGTTAAATTCACACAAGAAACTTGTGGCAAAGATGGAAACTAAAAATGGATCTAAATTCAATCCAATAGGCTCAGAGACTTTAAGGTCAGAAGGAACCATTATGATCATCTAGTCTGACCTCCTGCACAACGCAGGCCACAGAATTTTACCCACCCATTCCTGCAATATACCTCTCACCTATATCTGAACTACTGAAGTCCTCAAATCTTGGTTTAAAGACTTCAAAGTACAGAGAATCCTCCAGCAAGTGACCCATGCCCCCTGCTGCAGAGGAAGGCGAAAAACCTCCAGGGCCTCTGCCAATTTGCCCTGGAGGAAAATTCCTTCCCGACCCCAAATATGGCGATCAGCTGAACCCTGAGCATGTGAGCAAGACTCACCAGCCAGACACCCACAAAAGAATTCTCTGTAGTATCTTAGATCCCATCCCTCCAACTTTCCATCATATACCTCCAGGCCCCTCTATTACCGTAGTCAAAGATCAATTGCCAAAATTATGTTTTCCCATCACACCAGCTCCTCCATAAACCTATCCAGCTTCATCCTGAAGACAGATAGGTCTTTTGCCCCCCACTGCTTCCCTTGGAAGGCTGTTCCAGAATTTCACTCCTCTGATGGTTAGAAACCTTTGGCTAACTTTAAACATCCTGAGGTTTGGGGTATTTGAAATTGAGATCTGGAACTCAATTGTGCAGCTTGCATCCCTCTCTAGATTGAAATACAAAACATACTAAATTATTTCCTCTCCCAAATGTAGTTATGCTGTTTATGACTTAATGATATTAAATTTTAGATTAGAGAATAATCCAGGTAATTTTTCAAATACTTACATATATATATATATATATATATATATATATATATATATATATATATATATATATATATATATATATATAAAAGTCAAGTGGTGTATGTATGAGTGTATGTATGTATGTATGTATGTATGTACGTATGACAGCGAACTCCTCCCGCACCGTTTGAGCCAGAGACTTGAAATTTGGTACAGTGAGGGGTCTTGGGGTCTAGATCTTGGTAAGGGTCGAAAAATTTTCGGATCTCACCTCTGACGCCCCCCAGGGGTGAAAGTCTTTCAGGGCCAATCACATCAGCTGGGCAGTTAGGTGCTGATGATGTCATAATACCCCCTCCAACAGACACCGCACTCGCTCAGCTCGCCCCTCCCTCCTCCAACGGAACCCCGGAGATCCCTCAGCTCACTGCCCCTCCCCCCTCCCAACGGAACCACGGAGATCCCTCAGCTCACTGCCCCTCCCTCCTCCAACGGAACGCCGGAGATCACTCAGCTCACTGCTCCTCCCCCCTCCCAATGGAACCCCGGAGATCACTCAGCTCACTGCCCCTCCCCCCTCCCAACGGAACCCCGGAGATCCCTCAGCTCACTGCCCCTCCCTCCTCCAACGGAACCCCGGAGATCACTCAGCTCACTGCCCCTCCCCCCTCCAACGGAACCCCGGAGATCACTCAGCTCACTGCCCCTCCCTCCTCCAACGGAACCCCGGAGATCCCTCAGTTCTCTGCCCCTCCCCCCTCCCAATGGAACCCCGGAGATCACTCAGCTCACTGCCCCTCCCCCCTCCCAACGGAACCCCGGAGATCACTCAGCTCACTGCCCCTCCCTCCTCCCAACGGAACCCCGGAGTTCCCTCAGCTCACTGCCCGTCCCTCCTCCAACGGAACCCCAGAGATCACTCAGCTCACTGCCCCTCCCCCCTCCAACAGAACCCCGGAGATCACTCAGCTCACTGCCCCTCCCTCCTCCAACGGAACCCCGGAGATCCCTCAGTTCTCTGCCCCTCCCCCCTCCCAATGGAACCCCGGAGATCACTCAGCTCACAGCCCCTCCCCCCTCCCAACGGAACCCCGGAGATCACTCAGCTCACTGCCCCTCCCTCCTCCAACGGAACCCCGGAGATCACTCAGCTCACTGCCCCTCCCCCCTCCCAACGGAACCCCGGAGATCACTCAGCTCACTGCCCCTCCCCCTCCCAACGGAACCCCGGAGATCACTCAGCTCACTGCCCCTCCCCCCTCCAACGGAACCCCGGAGATCACTCAGCTCACTGCCCCTCCCCCCTCCCAACGGAACCCCAGAGATCCCTCAGTTCTCTGCCCCTCCCCCCTCCCAACGGAACCCCGGACTACATCAGCTCACTGCCCCCCCCCACCTGCGAAGGTCCCCGGAATCCCTCGGCTCTGGGCCCCCTCCCCCCCTGTGACGGATCTGAGTTGGGTTTGGTGGGACGGTAAGTGAGGTGGGGGTGTCGGATTCGGTCGGGGGGTGAGGTGGGGGTGTCCGGTTTGCTTGGGGGGGTGGGAAGGTGTTGGGGTGGGTGAGGGGTGAGGGGTGGGTGTTGGGGTTGGTCAGGGGGTGTCAGCTGTCTGCCACCTCCCCACCTCCGACTGACCCGAGCAGCGCCGGGCACTTATGCTAGTATATAGATAAAAGTCAAGTGGTGTATGTATGTGTGTATGTATGTATGTATGCATGTATGTACGTATGACTGCGAACTCCTCCCGCACCGTTTGAGCCAGAGACTTGAAATTTGGTACAGTGAGGGGTCTTGGGGTCTAGATGCTGGTAAGGGTCGAAAAATTTTCGGATCTCACCTCTGACGCCCCCCAGGGGTGAAAGTCTTTCAGGGCCAATCACATCGGCTGGGCGGTTAGGTGGTGATGATGTCATAATACCCCCCTCCAACAGACACCTCACTCGCTCAGCTCACCCCTCCCTCCTCCAACGGAACCCCGGAGATCCCTCAGTTCTCTGCCCCTCCCCCCTCCCAACGGAACCCCGGAGAGCCCTCAGTTCTCTGCCCCTCCCACCTCAACCCCGGACTCCATCAGCTCTGTGCCCCCCCCACCTGCGAAGGTCCCCGGAATCCCTCGGCTCTGGGCCCCCTCCCCCCCTGCGACGGATCTGAGTTGGGTTTGGTGGGACGGTAAGTGAGGTGGGGGTGTCGGGTTCGGTCGGGGGGTGAGGTGGGGGTGTTGGGGTTGGTCAGGGGGTGTTGCGGTTGGTGGGGGGGTGAGGTGGGGGTGTCGGGTTTGGTCGGGGGGTAAGTGAGCCGGGGGGGTGTCGGGGTTGGTCTGGGGGTGTGGGAAAGTGTCGGGGGGGTGAGGGGTGTGGTGTGGGTGTTGGGTTTGGTCTGGGGGGGGAAGGTGTTGGGGTGGGTGCCCAGACCAAACCTGACACCCCCCCCCCGGCTCACTTACCCCCCGACCAAACCCGACACCGCCACCTCACCCCCCCACCAACCGCAACACCCCCTGACCAACCCCAACACCCACCCCTCACCCCTCACCCACCCCAACACCTTCCCACCCCCCCAGACCAAACCCGACACCCCCTGGCTCACTTACCCCCCGACCGAACCCGACACTCCCACCTCACCCCCCCAAGCAAACCCGACACCCCCACCTCACCCCCCCACCAACCGCAACACCCCCTGACCAACCCCAACACCCACACCTCACCCCTCACCCACCACGACACCTTCCCACCCCCCCAGACCAAACCCGACACCTCCCCGGCTGACTTACCCCCGACCGAACCCGACACCCCTACCTCATCCCCCCAAGCAAACCTGACACCCCCACCTCAACCCCCCACCAACCGCAACACCCCCTGACCAACCGCAACACTCACCCCTCACCCACCCCAACACCTTCCCACCCCCCCAGACCAAACCCTACACCCCCCGGCTCACTTACCCCCCCGACCAAACCCGACAACCCCACCTAACCCCCCCAAGCAAACCCAACACCCCCACCTGACCCCCCGACCAAACCCGACACCCCCCCCCCCGGCTCACGGTGCACTGTGTAGCACACAGATTATTAAATACACTGTTCGGTCGGGGGGTGAGGTGGGGGTGTCGGGTTTGCTCAGGGGGTGAGGTGGGGGTGTTGGGTTTGTTTTGGGGGGTCAGGTGGGGTTGTCGGGTTTGGTCGGGGGGTAAGTGAGCCGGGGGGTCTTGGGGTTGGTCGGGGGGGTGGGAAGGTGTCAGGGTGGGTGAAGGGTGGGTGTTGGGGTTGGTCAGGGGGTGTCAACTGTCTGCCCCCTCCCCACCTCCGACTGACCCGAGCAACGCCGGGCACTTATGCTAGTGCTAGTATATATATATAAAAGTGAAGTGGTGTATGCATGTGTGTATGTATGTATGTATGTACGTATGACTGCGAAGTCCTCCCGCACCGTTTGAGCCAGAGACTTGAATTTTGGTACAGTGAGGGGTCTTGGGGTCTAGATGCTGGTAAGGGTCGAAAAATTTTCGGATCTCACCTCTGACGCCCCCCAGGGGTGAAAGTCTTTCAGGGCCAATCACATCAACCGGGCGGTTAGGTGGTGATGATGTCATAATACCCCCCTCCAACAGACACCTCACTCGCTCAGCTCACCCCTCCCTCCTCCAACGGAACCCCGGAGATCCCTCAGTTCTCTGCCCCTCCCACCTCCCCAACGGAACCCCGGAGATCCCTCAGTTCTCTGCCCCTCCCACCTCCCCAACGGAACCCCGGACTACATCAGCCCTGTGCCCCCCCCACCTGCGAAGGTCCCCGGAATCCCTCGGCTCTGGGCCCCCTCCTCCCCTGCGACGGATCCCAGTTGGGTTTGGTGGGACGGTAAGTGAGGTGGGGGTGTCGGATTCGGTCGGGGGGTGAGGTGGGGGTTTCGGGTTTCGGGGGTGGGAAGGTGTCGGGGTGGGTGAGGGGTGAGGTGTGGGTGTTGGCTTTGGTCAGGGGGTGTCAGCTGTCTGCCACCTCCCCACCTCCGACTGACCCGAGCAGCGCCGGGCACTTATGCTAGTATATATATATATATATATAAAACACATTTTAAAGGGACTAATTTTGCCACCCTTATTCATATTCAGATCTTATCTCACACTCCTTTCAACAGTGTTTTTTCAGAGTAAGATCGTACTCAAAAAATAGTGATGGTGACAGTCTCTTGATCAAAGGATATTATTTTTAGTATTATATAACTGGTTATGTATCAAAACATTTGACATGCCTCTAAGTCATATTAGTCAGCACAATGAATTATCTCTTAAGAGCACAGTATTTTAATAGCAAAACCACAGAACGCTGACTCACATTGTTTCTTTTTGATAATTTATTGGGGGGAAACCATTAATTTATAATGTTACATCAGCAGGTAGAAATTATAGGATGAAATTACAAATGAGTTTAAGACTCAAACTAGTCTCAGGCCAATTAGCTTCACTACCACTCATTAAGAATCTCTAATGTGAAGTTACAGTGAGCCAGTCACCAGAGATTTGAACATATAAGTGTTTATTTTTTTCATAGCGATTTCTCCATTGACATTAATTAAGCTTTCCCTAGAAACATTGGAGAGCTTTATTAAAATCTTGCTGGCCAGATGGAGTTTTCCATTCTCTTGGAATTTTAAACTTCAGAATATTGCATTAAGTATGCATTTAAGTGCCACGCATTTTCATTCTGCTCCAATTATACTGGGGGAACAATCCCTGAAACACAAATATGTTGGTTGGGATTTTCATATGCAAGGAAGAAATTAATGTGCCTAACACACTGATTTTCAACACCTATGCTTTTTTGAAAATCCCACCTCTGATGTCTTACCATAAGGACATGCAGCTTCCATTCTCAATGGCACCCAGATCCCTTTCAGGAAAATATTTTTATTAGCACATTACTGAATGATTTCCTGAATTGGGGCCTGAATGAGATATTTAAGTAGAAAATTATTTAGGGCTATGTAGTTTTGATTAATGAATAGAGCAATAGTAAAATAAACCCCCAAGAATTTAGACTGATTCCCATTAGTTTGTACTTTCAATACTTAGAGTGATATTTTCCCTTTACATTTCTATTATATTCTGAATCTTAGTGTTTTGTAGCGAACCTTTGGTTGAGATGAATCCAAAACCCCAGTCCTAACAGAGTAAATAAATACCCCCAAGCTTTTTGAATAATTGTCTCCATGGCAAGAAGAAATGTGAATTTGGAATGAACACCCAATTACAACTTTCCTATTCTTAGAGTCATTTTAAACCTCAGAGACTTCTCAGATATTCATTTTCTCCCTATGGAAGACTAAAGGCTCTACAATATTTAAAAAATCACTGACACACTGATAGAAACAGCTATTGGACTCACACACTGGCAAGATTGAGTCCTTATTGTATAATATATGATCTATGAGAGAAGAAAGACTTTTTAATGAAACCGAGCACAAAACTAGCATGAAAAGATAATCTTTTTGGTACATATACTGTAGGGTGTAAAACTGTATTGGGCTACATTTTTAAACACTTATTGTCCCTTTGAGACCACAATTAGTGAGATGATGGTGGGTACTAGTATGGGTCAGAGGTATAAAGGGATATACCCAGGGTTGGCCTTACCATGAGGGGAACTGAGGCTGTCACCTCAGATGCCAGAGTGTGGGTGGCACCACTAGGACTCCGAGTGTAGAAAATTGTGTCTGCTGCTGGTGCATATGTATTCTCTCTGCTCTAGATGCACAGAGATGGTGAAATGCTGTGCTGGAGGAAGGAGGGCACAAGAGATCTTTCAAAGTTTTGGTCCAAGTGAGGGAGGGCGGGGGGGAAATCATTTGAGCTCCCCACCTCAGGTACCAAAACCCAAAATGTTGTGGGCCAGCCCTGGATATACAAATGTTTAGTGTATCTGGTAAAAAAAATAATACAATAGTGCCATGTGAACACCTTTTCTCCCTTTCAGGTGACATTGTAAATAAGAAGTGGGCAGCAGCATCTCCCGTAAATGTGAACAAACTTGTTTTTGTTAGCGATTGGCTGAACATGAAGTAGGACAGAGTTTACATTAGACTCAAAAACAAAACCGTTATATAAAATTAAAAAAAAAAAATCTACATTTGTAAGTTGCACTTTCACGATAAAGAGATTACACTATAGTACTTGTATGAGGTGAACTAAATAATACTAGTTCTTTTGATTATAAATGTTTGCTCTGTAAAAAAAGATAATCAAATATAATAATATAAAGTGAGCACTTTGTATTCTATGTTGTAATTGATATCAATATATAGTATTTGAAAATGCAGGAAAACATCCACAAATATTTATAATCGTTTGAATTAGTATTCTATTATTGCAAAACAGTGTGATTAAAACTGTGATTGTGTGGCTTTCTTATTCTAATTAATTTGTAATGTTGATTAATTGATACACCTAATGTCAACATTTCCAAAGCGACAGTTTTAGTTTTCATCTGAAAAAGAAAGTTAGTTTTCAAGTGGTTGTTGTTTTTTTTGACCATCCCCAGTGAGCACACACAAAATATGGTCCGTCAAGTATTTGCTGGTGGCTCATGATGAGCTGACTGGTTGACTCTCCTGGTTTGTAGTTGCTGCAGTTTTATAAAAAAAAATTGGGGAAAAAAATCCTAAAATTCTTTCCTGAATTTAAATAAAAACTATGAAATACAAGTTAAAAAATAATGTGTCAGAGAGGAGGCAGTCCACAGAAGAATGGATGGGAGAGCAGTAGCCCACAAAACAATACTGATAAGATGTCACCCACAAGATGAAAATATTTGAGAACCCCTAAATAAGGTTATTTTTTAGACAACCAAGTGCTGTCTGGCTTTGTTTTGTACCAGTACTAATATCCATGACACATGCAATTGATGCCAGTGTTTCCCTCTGAATCTCCGTAACTTCATAACACTACAGCTTATTCTTAGGGCAAGAAAACTGCAAGAATAACTTGCGTGAGATCCATGTCCTGTGTTACACCGAAGGACAAATGAAATAATGATATTGGTCTCTTTTGGCCTTGAAATCCATAAAGAGACTTAGGAAAAGGATGGTTCACTGCTAGCTCCTCCTCCACGCCAGACATGGCATAGCTGCTGTCTTCCCGCCAGGTATCTGCCGCTAACGATGGCCTACCTTTTCCTGTGACTTGGCCCCCCAGTCAGGTCACTTTGAAGTCTCTCCCATTCCAGGGTATTTCATATATAACAAAGAAGGGGAAGTAATGCAAATAAACTGAGATCAGAGGAAACAGAGCAGAATGACCCTCTCAAAGTGGGTCAGAATCTGACACTCCTTTCCCTCTGGGAGGAGCCATTGACCAGCAGTTGTTTGGGAACTCACCTCTTTCCTCTGCTGCTGAAGGTCTAAGTTCGTCTCTGGCCTGCTAGCAAATGAGCTTCTCTGCTCCCCCTTTAAGCTCCTCCACAGTCCAACACATTACCACATCTATTTCCCATGATGGAACTCTGATATTTGATGTAATGCCTCTTAAAAATAAAACAGAAATGCGTAAAATACTGAGTTAATATCTATACACGAGGGAAGTGCAATATGTTCCCTCTGAGTCTCACTGATTTGCTGTTTTGGGTTGCAGGGTATCAAATTGTTGAGATAAAGCTACCATTGTAAGGAATAGGATGCTCGGTGTCACACAAAAAGCTAATGGAAAAAAAATGTTTGAATCTACCCTCTGTGACAAGGTGGCTCCTCTGCTCCCCCTGGTTCAAGTCCCTTGGGGTGCTGGTATGGCCCTGGCACCCTGACCAGACTGCACCAGACCCGGTTTTTCCTGCTGCTCCTTAGCAGCTCGTTCTCTTTCTTTCTCTCTCAGGGCCAGGCTCCTGCAGGCTAGGAAAGCTAGGTCCCCCCTGGGAGGGACCCTTAGTTCTCTTCTCCTGCTTGCCAGCAGCCTCTCCGTCCCTGCTTCCTCCAACTCGCTCCTCACACTCCTCTGCTTCCACCAACTCACTCCTCTAACTGCTACTGCCACCAGAACTCCCTCCTCCAACTCCCACAAGCCTCTGTGGGGAGGAGTCCCTTTTCAAGGGCTCTGACAGCCTCCTTAATTGGCCTCAGCTGGCCCTGCTTCTGGCTGTGGCAGCCCTGCTCAGCTGGACCCGATTTCCTTGTGGTAACCCTTTAAATTACAGGCCTTACCGGCAGCTGTCTGCCCTGGGTCTGCCACACCTCCCTGCAACAAACTTTGAAAACATTTGGATTTAGATATGAATCTTGTTCAGGTTGGGTCCTTTCCTACTTTTTATGAAGAGAAAGAAAATATAGATAAATTTAGTGTGAATGAGAGATAATGCACCATGATAACTAAATATTGAAAGTTCTTCTAGATGTTTTCAATTAGTATCCTTATATGTTTTATATTGTACCGCTAGCCTTTTCGCAAATAACTACATTGGTCTAGTCAAACCAGAAGAAGTTCTGAAGACTAGCATATTTTTTTTAAAATAGTGTTATTTATTTATTTTTAATTCAGAAGACCAGCACATTTTTGGGAATTATTTTGTAGCTGTCATATACTGACAGAATGTGACACAAGAAAATGCTAGAACACATCAGTATTCATTTTCATTAACACTCATTTTTTTTTCCATTTGTGAATGTTATCTGATTAATCTTGATTTAAAAAAGTGATCAAGCTTTGTATTTTAATAACCTGATATTACTGTATATATTCAAAGGGTGTAGTTCTTCATTATTTCATGGATTTTGAGTAATTATTTATTTGGTAAATGTTCTAGTTAAGGAAATATTAGATATTTAATCACTTAAACTCATGTCAGAGGTTCATGTTCTCTAGTTTCCGTATAAATACAGTGTTTTTTCCCCCTGTATCCCCAAGGTAATGGATGTTTATTTTCTTTCTGTGTAGTGCCATGCACTTCTATGTTGCAGTATACAAATATTAGATAAAAATAATACAAAAAGATCTATGCTCTGTATCAGATGCAGTACTAGTAAATGCATTTGCTGTGAACTAAATAAAAAAAGAGAGAAAAATCTACTGAAAGACTTTGGACCTCAAACTTTTTGTGAAAAAATAAGTGTGAAAAGCATTATTCTAAAAAGCAGTTGATGCTGTTAATTAATTTTGCATTGGGATTCAGGACTTCACAATGAAACAGATTAATACTTATTTGTAGGTATTCCAGTTTCACCACTGGCATGCAATTCAGAGTGCATAATTATTATGTTGGCAAAGTACAGTAAAACCTCGATTTAACGGACTAATTCGGGCGACTGGGTGTCCCCAAAAGTCCGTTATTTAATAATTAAAAAAAAAAAAACAGCCTGCCCAATTAGTCCTTAATTTGAGGTTTTACTGTACTTCCCCTCCGCCGAAAAGCTGCTGATTTTTTTTTAAATAAAACAACAACAAAAAACGTGCCCTGGACCCCCATGCACCCCGGCCCCAGTCCCCGCTGGCGGTCGGGGCTCGGGGCTCCAGCTGCCGCACGGGGAGCACGGCTTGATCCACGCTCCCCAGGGCTTGGGGCTCGCTCCCAGGGGCTCGGGGCTCCAGGCGCGGTGCTCCCCGGGGCTCGTGGCTCCAGCCGCCGCCCGGGGAGCGCGACTGCAGCCGCCGCCCGGGGAGCGCGGCTTGATTGGGGCTCGGGGCTCGCTCCCCGGGGCTGCAGGCGTGGCGCTCCCCGGGGCTCACGGCTCCAGCCACTGCCCGGGGAGTGCGACTTCAGCCGCCGCCCGGGGAGCGCGGCTTGATCCGCGGTCCCCGGGGCTAGGGGCTCCAGCTAGCTGCCAGGACCCGGGCGGCAGGCGGGACCCGGACGGCAGCGGGGAGCCGGCAGGCAGCCCGCCCGCTACCTGGACCGGGGAGGCAGCGGGGAGCCGGCAGCCGGACTTCGACAAACGGATTTCGGATGCATCGGACTTTCTTAAAAATTTTGTCCATTGCATCCGAAGTCCGTTAAATCGAGGTCCGTTAAATAGAGGTTTTACTGTACTATGTACAGTGAGTGGTAGATACTATGAGTATCTATCCTAAAAAAACTAGTCTTAGAACAGGGCAATGTAATTTTGAAACAGAGCCATTGCTCTTTCAGGCCTCAGTCCTTCCAATTATTCCATAGGGATAGATCTCTGTGTTTAGGTAAAGCCCCATTGACTTCAAAAGGGCTCCGCATGGATTTACCCCCACAGACTAATTTGTTGGATCAGAGCCACAGCCAATTACTTTCCTACAATTGCTGAAAATTACTAGACAGGAAAGAAAATAGTGCCAGAAATAAAATACTTGGTTGATGTTTACACTCCGCATAAACAAACTGCTGTGTACCATTGTTGGATAATAACATGGCAGATGAGATCTGTGAATCACAAAGCTCACTGTTTATCACAAGTTACACATAATTTGATCGTATACTTATCCCTATTTTGCTATTAATGTAAGGATGATGTTGTGACCCTTTGGGGGGTATCCAAAAGTGTAAGTCACCTTGCTACTCCTCTGCGGCAGTGAGAAAGATTTGCTGCTGCTAAACTGTGCCTCAGCTCCTTGACACTCAATTACTTCATTTTTCATTCATTTATTGGGAGATATTAACATGTCATGTCATATATAATAATTGTATGTTGAACAGATTTAAGTTGTAGGTTATAGAAGTATAAGATTGATCTGAAGGGAAAATATATATTGGGTAGCTAAGTAAGTAGAGTTGAAATGCATGGCCTACAGGCTGAGGACTAAGATTAGGTTTAAGAAATCCTTGACATTTGTAAATTGACCAAAGAATAGCCCAATGACACAAGATTATGAGAAAAGATAATCTTAAGGTCAGTATGGCCATTTAACCTAGATCCACAATGGGATTTAGATACCTTAACCCCAAATCTAGGCTCCACTGTCATCCACAACGCCCCCTGCTCAGCTGTCTCCTAACCCTGAAGAACCTAAACTCACTCAACAGCAAAATCTTTGTTGTAAAAGTTCTGTAGATACCAAAGTTTCTTCCCCTGGGCATGCACACTGTTGCCTCACTCTAGGCATCTGGACACTTATCTCATGCCTATGCCCCAGTCCCATCCATGAACCAGAGATATTAGGTTCTCCTCTTCCTGTCACATCTGCTGGGCCTGACTCAGTAGGCATGCTCCAAGCACACCTAACTCTGCACAAAATAGCTATCCCCCAGTCTATCTTATAACCTTTATCCCCAATGGTTAGTGTACTTACCGTACATGCGGATGTGGGAGACCAGGGTTCAATTTCTTTCTGTTCCTGAGGAGGAAAAATGATTTGAACAGGGGTCTTCTGCTTCTCAGAGGACAGCTCTAACCTATAGATCATGGGATAGTGTGGTGAGGTCTTTTTAATCTATTCTGTTGAAGCAGTGTTATCAGATTTGCCCATTACCCTGGGGTACTCTCATTTATTAGGGTTACTCTTTTGGGGGAGAGTGCTGTAATTCTATCAGTGTACTGCTTGTGTCATTTATGTTCTCATACAAAGATCTACTTCCTTCTGAAAGTTCCCTCCCAATGGAGCTATCCTGCAGGACCTTGGTTGCCCAGGGCTGCATTCTTACAACCCCAGATGAGATGAACACACACAGACATACAAATTAACAGAGTGCATCTGAGAGAACGGGTTAATCAGCACTCCCAAGCTGACCCCTTATATGTCCCTGGACTCAGCAGGCTGGGTTGAGCAGCATTTCCAAGCTGTCACCTCCATTGGCACTTGGATTCAGCAGGCTAGGTCAAGGAGCAAACCCCACAGGATTTTTGGTCACTGCAGGGATCTTTAGCTTACATATGAGGAGCGTTGCTGCAGAGCAAATGGGGAAGCCAGAAAAAAAAACCCCACACACCCATGGGGAAAGGAAGAGAAAGAGAAGCAACCAGCTTAACCATTAAAGTTATTTATTGCCAGGTAATAACCATACAAGGGGAGCCAAACAAAACAGTTATACAATTGAATCTAACTTAAATTTGATTATAAAAGTCAGGCACAGAAAACAAGCGGGCATAGGACACACATCAGAAGGCAATACCTAGAGAGAGAGAGATGGGTTCTCACCACTCCATGAAGCTTGAATTGAATTGGGGGTCCCTGGTGGTGGTGGTAGCTGAGGGTCCGGAGTGCTGGAGACAGGCAGAGCCCCCAGCATGATCAGTTAGGAGATGCCTGTATCCAACATCTGCATCAGTTCCAGAGGCTAAGAGAAGGGGTGCCAGCTGCAGATCACCTCCCTGCAGATTCAACTAAAGCACCTATCTTCGAGATATATGTCGGAATATGACACATGCTTCTCACTGGTATGTCCCATTGGCTAACTTAGCCAGCTCCTTCTCTAGCATGTGACTGTTGTGGAACTAACCATCAAGCACCTCTCTGTCTCCCCCCATGTAACCATAGGTACTTAACTCAGAATCTGTGGATTCCGCTGATTTCCTAAGTGCTGTGACACTCCAATGTGGATCCAGACAGGGCTTCCTGACATTATATTATGGATGGACGATGGGTAAACTTCTATTGTTTTTTTATAGGTGATGAACCTCAGTTTTAAGAGCCCATGAATAATGTAAATGAATATTCAAACAATGTTTAAATACAGTTGCTAAATTATTTTATCTATTAGTCAAACAACGTAGTCAAATTGTGAAGCTAGTGATTCAATATAAGTTATGCTAAAGAAGTGTGTATAGGGTGACCGGATAGCAAGTGTGAAAAATTGGGATGGGGATAAATAGGTGTCTTTGTAAGAAAAGTTTCAAAAATCGGGACTGTCCCTATAAAATCAGTACTTCTGGCCACCCTAAGTGTGTAGTACTGAATGCAATCATTTATTTTGATAGCAACCAGTTATCCCCTTAGAGATACACAGTAAGGATGAAGGAGGAGATTTCAGTATGGTGATTTAAAATTTCCTACAATGGAGTGATTGAAATAACTGAGAATCCTTCATAACATTATGGCACTTCAGTAAGTGTATATTCAATATACTTTTATATAGAATACTAGCATAAGTGCCCGGCGTTGCTCGGGTCAGTCGGAGGTGGGGAGGGGGCAGACAGCTGACACCCCCTGACCAACCCCAACACCCACCCCTCACCCACCCCGACAACTTCCCACCCCCCCTGACCAACCCCAACACCCCCCGGCTCACTTACCCCCCCGACCAAACACGACAACCCCACCTGACCCCCCCCAAGCAAACCCAACACCCCCACCTCACCCCCCGACGGAACCCGACACCCCACCTGACCCCCTGAGCAAATCCGACACCCCCACCTCACCCCCCGACCGAACAGTGTATTTAATAATCTGTGTGCTACACAGTGCACCGTGAGCTGGGGGGATGTTGGGTTTGGTCTGGGGGGGTGGGAAGGTGTCGGGGTGGGTGACGGGCAAGGTGTGGGTGTTGGGGTTGGTCAGGGGGTGTTGCAGTTGGTGGGGGGGTGAGGTGGCGGTGTCGGGTTTGGTGGGGGGGTAAGTGAGCCGGGGGGGTGTCTGGTTTGGTCTGGGCACCCACCCCGACACCTTCCCCCCCCAGACCAAACCCAATACCCACCCCTCACCCCTCACCCACCCTGACACCTTCCCACCCCCCCAGACAAACCCCGACACCCCCCGGCTCACTTACCCCCCAACCGAACCCGACACCCCCACCTCACCCCCCCAAGCAAATCCAACACCCCCACCTCACCCCCCGACCGAACCCAACACCCCCACCTCACTTACTGTCCCACCAAACCCAACTCAGATCCATCGCAGGTGGGGAGGGTGCCCAGAGCCGAGGGATTCCGGGGACCTTCGCAGGTGGGGGGGGCACAGAGCTTATGGGAGGTGGGAGGGGCAGAGAACTGAGGGATCTCCGGGGTTCCGTTGGGAGGTGGGAGGGGCAGAGAACTGAGGGATCTCCGGGGTTCCGTTGGAGGAGGGAGGGATGAGCTGAGCGAGTGAGGTGTCTGTTGGAGGGGGGTATTATGACATCATCACCACCTAACCGCCCAGCCGATGTGATTGGCCCTGAAAGACTTTCACCCCTGGGGGGCGTCAGAGGTGAGATCCGAAATTTTGACGGATCTTACCAGCATCTAGATCCCAAGACCCCTCACTGTACCAAATTTCAAGTCTCTGGCTCAAACGGTGCGGGAGTACTTCGCAGTCATACGTACATACATACATACATACATACATACATACATACATACACCACTTGATTTTTATATATATAGATAGATACACATTGTCAGAAACCTTGAGCAGATTGCTTTATCAAGTTGATAGGTTGTTAGATAAACTGATGAAAAATAACTTTTTGAAATTCTATTAGAGAGAGATACTTCAAGTGAGGCCAAGACAAATGTGGGATACTATTTTGCAAGACAAATACTCCTGTAACAATGACATTAGAGCAGAAGGTTGATTTTCTTTTTTGGTGGTTTCCGCATCGGAGTGTTGCCATTTTAAGACTTCTGATAGCATGCTACTCCCCTTGTCCCTCTCAGATTCTTAAAGCTTGGGTCAAGTGCTGAAGCTATACTTAGAAATCTCATATTGGTACCGTTGTTGCATTTTGTCAAATCTGTTCTTAAAATGAACATATGCTGAGTCATCATCCGAGATTACTATAACATGAAATAAATGGCAGCATGAGGGTAAGCACAGAGCCGGCGACATACAATTCTCCCCCAAAGAGTTCAATCACAAATGTAATTAATTCATTATTTTTTTAAAGGAGCATCATCAGCATGGAAATGTGTGCTTTGGAATGGTGGCCAAAGCATGAAGAGGCTTAGAGATGTTTAGCATATCTTGGACATAAATACCTTGCAATGCCAGCTACAAAAGTCCCATGCAAACTTCTTTTCTCACTTTCTGGTGACATTGTAAATAAGAAATGGGCAGAATTATCTCTCCTAAATATAAACAAACTTGTTTGTCTTAGCGATTGGCTGAACAAGAAGTAGGACGGAGTGGACTTGTGGGTGCTAAAGATTTGCATTGTTTTGTTTTTGAGGTGTGGGTGTTGATAGGTGGGTGATGTGGGGTGTTGGGTTTGGGTGGGGGGGTGAAAATGTGAGTCCGGGTTGGTCGAGGGGTAAGTGAGGTGGGGGTGTCGGGTTTGGTCAGGGGGTGAGGTGGGGGTGTCAGGTTTGCTCTCTGCCCCCTCCCCCTTCCAACAGACCCTGCACTCGCTCAGCTCTCTGGCCCCTCCCCACCTCCGATGGACCCGAGCAACGCCGGGTATTTTCGCTAGTATTATATATAATTGGATATGACATGACAATCTCTATTAGGGTGTTTCCAGCAATTAATTAATGTATAGTTAAAACTTCTTACTAGAGAATTCTCATCCTACTATCCAGTGCTTTTGTTCTAGTACCTTGCAAGGCAAAAGTGTGTGTGTGTAATATATATATATATATAAATAATACACACACACACAACTAGAACAAAGGCACTGGATAATTTTATATTCTTCTAGTGCTAGTAGGATGAGAATTCTCTAATAAGAAGTTTTAACTGTACATTAATTAATTGCTGGAAACAACCTAATAAAGATTGTCATGTCGCTGATACATGTATTTATGACTCCATGAAAATGCGGTGACGTTATAGAAAGCACTGGCTATTAGAGAGCTGTTACAGGGCATTGTGTCAGTAATACATGGATTAAGGGTCTCCAGGAGGACACATTAACAAGATAGACCATAATAGCTCAGTAAGAGGAATCACAGTCCATCATATGATGCCAATGATTTATAGGTTAAGTACGGAGAACTGTCTCATATACTGCCATTGAGATCGCTGGAAAACTGATTAATTTTTTCCAACTACCATCTTTTGCAACACTCACATGTCAAAGAAAATTAAAAACAAATTTATGTATTTGGAAATGCCTAATTCATAAGTTTGAGAAGAGTTTTTTTTATCTATCCTATCATCCAGAGGCATGCTATAAACTACTGAAATCAGAGAAGCCATTAACTGTGGCTCTCCTTGCTTTATTAGATTTAAGCTAAAACATCACTGTTGTTTAGCTGAATTGTATGTATGGTACCAAAAGAAAAAATAAAATTAATTTGACCAGTTATTTACTATTTGTATTGAAGTAGTACAGGTCTCAACAAAAATTGGGGCCTCATTGTGTTATTTACTGAAAAAATACACAGCAAGACAAAACGTATATAATTTAACTATAATATTTACAGTTTCCCCATTTTATAGCTTGGGAACTGAGAAATTAAATGACTTGCCCATGTTCACACAAGAAGTTTGTGGCAGAGACAGATATTGAACACTGATCTAAGTTCTAATTCAGTGCCTTAACACCACCACCATCCTTTCTCCTGGCAAATATTACTTTAAATTATTGTGTATATATATATATATATATATATATATATATATATATATATATTATAGAACATAAACATTTAAGAAAATTGTATCTAGAACTATAAAAAAAATTACACAATCTATTAATATATTAATATATTTCAAGGCCAAAAGGGACCACTGTGATTAGCTAGTCTGCACTCCTGTATAAAACAAGAAATTCCATTGATTCAGTCCTGTTTGAACTAGAGCACATCTTTTAGAAAAAGGAAATTCCCCCCCACAATCTTTGGTAAGCTGATCCATCTTCACTTTTTGTCCGCTAAACTGAAAAGCTCATCAAAAACAATTGTACCCCCCACCATGTACGTACTTATAGACTGATGAAGTCACCACTTGACCTTCTCTTTGTTAAACTGAATACATTGAGCTCCTGAAGTCTGTCACTAAAATATACATTTTAATCATTCTCATAGCTCATCTCTAACCCCCCTCTCCAATTTATCAATCTCCTTGAATTGGCTTATTTTTTGAGGTAATTATATATAAAATAGTTGCATAGTTCTCTGGTGGGATGTTTGAGGAGCAGCAACTAACTCACATATCTGTTACTGTGTTAAAATTTTTCTTAATTTTGGCAAAACAGAGGCAAAAACTCCAAACCTGATGATCATGATTTCTTGCAGGCATGAATGAAGTACAAAGTCTGGATTCTGGAGCCTGACTTTAACCAGGTTAATACCTTCCTCTATATAGCTGCTCTGGATAGTTCACCATTTATACCAGGGATTAATCCTATCCTCTTGCCTTGCACTTTTAGCACTCCCTTATTATCAGAAAAACATTTACAAATTCAGTAGATGAGGCAGGCAAGCCAAATAAAGTCAATATCATAAGATTACTGCTATTCAATTGCACCAGTCATAAAAATGCTAAACCCAGGGTTGTGAGTTCAATCCGGGGGGGGGGGGGGGGGGCATAGGGGAAAAAAAATCAGTTGGATGATTTGGTTGGGGGTTGGCTTTGTTTTAAGCAGGGGGTTGAACTAGATGACCTCCTGAAGTCCTTTCCAACCCTGATATTCTATGATTCTACAGGGCTAAAAAAACAGAAGTGTAGATATTTAGCCTCAGGCTTAAGCCTGGGTTCTGAAATCTGAGGGGAGTCAGTTTCAGAAGCTGGATGTATAGCTAAGCTGCATTCTCTACCTTAGATTTTTGGGCCTATAGTCAAATTGACCTGGGTTCTTGGTTTCACCACTGCGGGTCTTTATTATTAATTATTATTATTATTATTATTTTTTGCAGCGTAGACAGATCCTCAATTGCAAAACTACTTTACAACCCCATTATTTTCTCTGTTTTGCTCTCAGTTACACTTATGCAACACCACTGAAAG
This sequence comes from Sternotherus odoratus, assembly GCA_032164245.1. Classification (NCBI taxonomy): domain Eukaryota; kingdom Metazoa; phylum Chordata; order Testudines; family Kinosternidae; genus Sternotherus; species Sternotherus odoratus. The sequence continues at coordinate 62,578,049 of JAVMKO010000003.1, forward strand.
TAATAGAGTTGCAGAACTGTATCTAAAGGCAAAACTTGACCTGCAGAATCTTTATTATTGGTAATACATGAGTCTGATAGAAGACAGCTGAACTTCCAGATCCCATTTGGAGTTTTCACATCTGTCAGATAGAAAAAAACATCTCTATTTGTAAACTACTTGTGATTGGGAAATTATTGAGAAAAATAACCACTGAACACAACAACACTATTTTATAGTCAATTTTCAGATAGCCATGCACTTTAAGAATTAATCACACCCCACTACTTATTCCTTACTTGAAGTCAAAAAGCTCCATTTTTGATATCACAATTGGTTGCTATAGAAATGATAATCAGGTCACAACAGGGAATTATGATTTCAGGTGAAGAATAAGGAACATGAGCAGATGAACCCTTAAGAAACAGAAAGCAATTTCTCTTGCTTCAGTCATAATAAGTGCAGAGAACAGAAATGAAATACACTATATGTATAAGAAAAATGCAATTCTATCTGGAGGTGTATAAAAACACAGAGATATGCAGGAACATCTTGCTCTTAAAGGTCCCAATCCTGCAAAGGCAGTACAGACTGGGAGTAGCCCTTTGAAGTTAATGGGACTGCTCACAGTGAGTGAAGTTAAGCATGTGCTTAAGTGTTTGCAAGATTTGGCCTAAATAATATAAACTGGATAAAGCAAAATAAATAAAGCTGGATAAATGAAACTCCTCCTTATTCCTTTTCCCGTAAAATAAAGAATGCAATGTGAATGTAACCTCTGATTAGTTAGATATTTCATCCACTGATTTTAACCAGATGTCATGAGGGAGTAGGAAGCTTGGAATATAGCAAAAGATTCTGATTTCCCAACAGGAAATAATAAGTAATACCTGGCTCTTTCATAGCCCTTTTTATTAGTAGATCTCAAAGGCTCAGATCAAAGAGAGTTAGGGGCCTAAATGCTTTTGAGGATCTGAATCAAAGTGCTTAACAAAGGAGATCAGCAGGGCCGGCGACAGAAATTTGGGGGCCCCCTACTCTAATAGTTTGGGGGCCCCCCAGCCCAGCCGGGGCCCCCCAGCCCAGCCCAGCCGACAGTGGCTGGGGGCCCCCCCAGCCCAGCCACCCCCCCCAACCCAGCCGGCGCTCCCCCCCCAGCTGAGAGCGGCTGGGGAGCCCCCAGCCCAGCCGGCCCCCCGTAGCCCAGCCAGCGCTCTCCCCCCCCCCAGCTGACAGCAGCTGGGGGCTCCCCAGCCCAGCCGGCCACCCCCACCAGCCCAGCTGGCGCTCCCCCCCAGCTGACAGCGGCTGGGGGGTCCCCAGCCCAGCCAGCGCTCCCCCCCCAGCTGACAGCGGCTGGGGGGCCCCCAGCCCAGCCGGCGCTCCCCCCCCAGCTGACAGCGGCTGGGGGGCCCCCAGCCCAGCCGGCGCTCCCCGCCCCCCAGCTGACAGTGGCTGGGGGGCGCCCAGCCCAGCCCAGCCAGCGCTCCCCGCCCCCCAGCTGACAGCGGCTGGGGGCCCCCAGCCCAGCCGGTGCTCCCCGCCCCCCAGCTGACAGCGGCTGGGGGGCCCCCAGCCCAGCCCAGCCGGCGCTCCCCACCCCCCAGCTGACAGCAGCTGGGGGCCCCCCAGCCCAGCCGCCCCCCCTCCCCAGCCCAGCCGGCGCTCCCCCCACCAGCTGCCGCTGGCCGGGCTCTCTGCTCCGGCCGGGGACAGGCGCTCGTCCGGGGGAGAGCCGCGCCAGATGACTACGGGTAGGGCTGTACCGGGGCCCCCCTAAAGTCGGGGGGCCCGGTACAGCTCTACCCGTAGTACCCCCCTGTCGCCGGCCCTGGAGGTCAGTACCATTATACCCATATTAGAAATGATGACACTGAGAATGGGGAAGTCACCTTACCTCCCTCTAAGTCACTAGCAAGCCAGTAGCATACCCAGGAAGAGAACCTCTCTCCTGAATCCCAGCCCAGCATTCTATTTGCTATCCAATACTGCCTCCCTAAATAAATGAAAGACAACATATGCTAACACAGTGGTCCTCAAACTTTTCCATACCACGATCCCCTTTCCATCTACATAAAAAAGAAAGAGAGTGGTCAGTGGTCATAACAGGGATGTGGTCACAACTTCCAGGTTGAAAACCCGTAGCTAAAAAATGATTAGAGGCATAGTACAGCTTCCGTATGAGGACAGATTAAAAAAGGTGGGAAAAGATCTTAGAAAAGAGATGACTAAGGGTGTGGATATTATAGAAGTCTATAAAGTCATGAATGGTATGGAGAAAGTGAATAGGAAAGTGTTATTTACCCCTTCACATACACAAGATCCAGGCGTCTCATTCTTGAAATTAATAGGTAGCAGGTTTAAAACAAACATAAGGACGGACTTCTTCACAGTAACCTAACTTGTTGGTGGGGCATGTTGTAAAGGTCAAAAGCACAAGGAGCCTCAAGAAAAGTATTAGATAAATTCATGAAGGGTAATTCTATTAATGACTATTAGGATTTCTTACCCATAGCCTTTTGTTTTTTTGTTAAGGAGTCCTTGAAAGCAGAGCTGCTTTAAAGGGTGGGAGAAAGGGAAAAAACAAACAAACCATCTGTAAGAACATCTATTCCCTCTCTCTGAACACTGGGGTACGGAGGAGAGTCTCTTCTATGGTTCCTTAACTATAAACTGCTTCCCCAGCAGAAGTTAAGTCTTTACACCCCCAAAACCCACACTCTACCAGTTGGGAAATTGGGGTACCCAAGCTGCCACCATCCGTGTGAATCTCCAAGACCCTGGAGGGGGGCACACGGACTCCCCCAAACTCCTTCTCTCTCTTGAGAGCCCGGGACCTTAGATGCTGCTTCACTTCCCCCTCACCCTCCTCCTTGTTACCGAGAGAGAAGAGAACAAAAAATCCTTCGAGCCCAGCCCCTCCTTCCTGCCCTCAGGAGAGTGACTCAAAGACTCAACTACTTAGCCCCTCTCCGTCCCCCTAACCGGGACCTGGGTCACATCCAAAGCTAGGACACTTTAAGGGAAATAACCAAACAGATTTTATAACTAAAGAGGTTTAATAAAGAAAAGAGAAAAAAGCATACACTTACAAGACCACTTTAAAGATATAGAGCTCTCTCACCCCTCCCTCTGAGAAGGCTAGTGACGCCCTAAATCTGGTACAAAAGCTTATGAAAATCAATATGTTACATACAATTCAGCTGCTTATGAATATAGGAAGGAAAAAATAGAAGTTTTGCTCTCCATAGCTAGAGAGCGAAGAAATGGGTCTTGCCTCAAGCTGGAACAGAAGGAAACTGAAACTAACCCTCCCTCCCTTGTGGGATGGGGCTTTTACATCATCCTCTCTCAGGTAAAGTTAACCCCATACAGGCAAAACAGCACTCCACACTTATGACACCATCATTCCCTCTCCTCTTCAAGATCTTATTGTTCGGTTCCTTCACTCTCCTGAAAGTTCTTTTCCTTGTGGTATGTGCATATAAATGAATGGTATCTTTTCAACTCTTCTCCAGAGCAGAGAGGAAACAGACTTTCTTTTTATTTCCCTAATTAGGGACTTCCCTGGTTAATGCAGTTATTTTTACAATAAAGCTAGAAGAAAAAACTGCCACAAAGATTCTTACCTGAAAAGGAAGTGTCAACAGCTGCTCATTCATGGGGTTTGACCAAGGGAGAAAAAAGAATGAACCTAAATTCACCAACTTTCAAATAATTGGTTGTTATTAGGTTGCAGCCAGCTCAACTGTGGCTAGTTACAGGTATAGCGCTCTGTGATCAGGTAAAATGGGTCATGTGGATGCTTAATGTCTCTGAAAATCAGACCACTTTTATTGGGTTTAAAAATCTAGGGTTAAGAATTGAAGATCAAGGTACTCACATTTGAAAATTTGGACCCAAGTGAACTTCATTTTGAAGAATGCCACTCATCCCAAGATTATGTACAAATAAAAATATGATAGCCCATGACTTTTCATGATGAAAATTATTTTAATAAAAAGTGATTAAATTGAGACTATCATTTTAATTGCCCTGCATTAATAATTGTTTCTCTCTCTCATTTTGGGCCTTGTTTCACTCTGAACCCACATTTGGGCCTTGGCAGATGTAGGATTCTGAACAAAGTTCACATTTCTTTACAGTACAGCAACCTTCTCTCTCCCTCAAGGTTACTGTGGATATTTTTTGTTTAATTTTGATTTTACTAATTTTTTTTTTTCTAAAAGGCTCTATTTATTTTAAAATACCATCAGTTAATGTATTGATCAAATGATAGATTGCAGCAGAGAAAATATCTGTATTGAATAATTTATATTGAAAATAAGGTGTGTGGAGTTGCATAGGAAGTTTATACAACATGGATTAGTGGTATAAATATGAGTGGGGATATCCTTCCATTTGATGCTGATCGATGTCCATACTTTCTATGTACCTGTATATGTCCTATACATGCTTTTACATGTATGTTGACTGGTATGCCGCTGCAGAACCCTATGAAAGTGAATGGAGCTGTTCACAGGCACAGGAGTGTATACCTAGAGCAGCAGAACGTAGTCAGTTACTGGGGAAAAAACAAAAAAAACCTCACTACCTTCCTCTGCATTACTCATGCGCTTTAGACTCCTGGTAATCCGTTTTATGTCATTTCTTTAAAAATATCCCCCCAAGTTCACTGTACTAGTGTATTATAAAGATTTCCTGCATGGGGTAACTTGCGGGGATGAGGGGAAAGGGTGGAGGGACCCTCCCTCTGAATGGGAGGGGGAGTGAGGGGATCTCCTAAGACTTGCAGGGATGGGGCAGCCAGTTCCTGGCTGGGAAGAGATGTCCTGGTAGCTCCTACTGTCACTCCTATGGTAGTTCCTGGAAAACCTTGTTCTCAGTGCCACCCTCAGCTGTTGCTGCTCATGCCCCTATCCTTCCCCTGGGACTGGTGTCTCAATTGGGACCTGTGGTGGTCCTACCTACTCCCCAACAGCCAATCTTATCTCATGTGCCATGGTGGTGTCCTCCAGGTGCCACATTGGTCTCCTTCCCTGCATGTGAAACATCCATCAGACCCATCCCACCCCCAGTATTTCTGCTGAGGGGGTGCTAGTTCCACCCCTGATTCCACTGTCTATAGGAATACCAAAATTTCCTTTGTAGCTTCCTAAGACAACAATGACAAGCAAACATGAAGCATACATTCAAGTTTCACTATTATTTTCATGCTCTCATTTGTGGCTAAAGAGTTGCATCACGGGTATACTCATTTATTTATTTGTCAACCCACTTAATTGTGCAGATGTTATGCTACAGTTTATTTTTAATACTAGATTTTGCAACTGGTACCAGAAAACAATACCTGTCAAAGCATGGATTCACTGGGAGAAAAAAATTCTCCTGGAGTTAGTGAATAAAAATGAAACATTTTAGCCACTGTGCAGCTATCAGCAGGCAGAACTAGGATTGGTACTACGGCTCCATAAATACTCATTAAAAGAACTAACTACTGTAGATGGTTACAAGTACATTAGCTAGAGAGCCTCTCAGCACAATATAATAGATGTGTAGGATATGTGCAGACTTCATCTGATGGTGTCTTTTCCTCAAGGGAATAATTAAAGTCTGTTTAAACTAAGCAAACAGATCTAGTGTAGGATTTTACCTATATGGGGGATGGATTAAAGTGTTTACTAATGAAGGCTAAAAGGGTGTCACATGGGTAGAAGACTCCTTAGGAACAGTATAATTAATAAGGTGTGAAAGTCACAGGAAAAGTCCAGATTTGGGTTTCTTGCCTGGTTTCTATAATCATGTTAGATTTGCCTGGTTTCTATAATCATGTTAGATAATCTATAATCATGTTAGATATTCTATAATCTATATCTTGCCTGGTTTTTATAATCATGTTAGATATCCCAGAAAAACAAGTCAAACAAATATGGACCTAACTAGACAGTGCCTTAAATTACAGGAATCATCTCCTTTCTCTTCCTCCATTAAATTTGCTACTACAGATTAGCTATACTGTGTGGTCTAGCATATGAAACAGAGTGGAACATCAAAAGATGAATCAGAAAATCATACTAATATTCTCTGGCATTAATTCTTAAGAAATGTTCTAAACATAACCACTGCAACAACCATAATACATATGTGCATTTCCACTGGAGCACAGATCAGGCTATTTCCTGGGGATCAATGATTGAATGAGGTTAATAGCCATTGGCTACACATCAGGCTAACTACTTCTAGAAGGTCATAAATTGCAAGAAAATGTCCTGCTTCTTGATTGCTATTACTTAACTAGTAATGTGTGTTTTGGTCACTTCAGATCCATGGCCTGTGTCATGATTCCATAAATCTCCTCTCTAGTGCACAACTGTTCCAGTCAATGGTGTGCTATTAATTAGCAAATCTATGCCAGTACCAATCTCTTCAGATCTTCCCTCTGTAAATTCATTCTACTCTTCAGAAAGCTCCTGGAAAAATCAATGTAATGTACCACATTACAAAATATCCGGTGAAGTTATAAACTATATAAAGTGAGTTAGGAGAAGAAACTTAGGAGATACACAAAGAGAGAGAATGGGTAATTATATAGCCTACTGATTAGGGCAGCCACCTTGGAGATGGGAGACCTTGCTCCACAGCTGCCAACTTTCACGTGGGAAATAAGCACGCTGACTTTCACAATAAGCGAAAAATCCAGCTAATGCCATTTCAAAACAAGCCAACCCTAAGAACCCCAACATGCTATGTGCCTAGATCACCCCTGACATGCAGTCTGGGACTGTGGTGGGCTTGCTCTGCACCCCTGACCCTCTCTCCTCCCATTACCCTTGCTTGCCCCTTGCCTCTGCTTGCTGTGGGCTGATCAAAAGAATCTACAAGCCGAAAACTAGCCAACAAGCAACTCAGAAGCCGATTAAGCCAAAAACAAGTCCAATTTCTGTGGGTTTTTTCCCCATGGGTTTGGCATGTCTGCCAGGGTCATGTCCTTTTGCTCCAATGACTGATTATCCAAAATGAAACAATTTCAACAGGAGATTTAAAAGTCAACATCCCATAGCTTAGGGCATCTACATGAGAGGGTGGAAACCCCTATTCAATGTCTTTCTCCCCAGCAGGCAAAGAAAAGAGTTGAACCTTGGTTTCTCATATCCCAGGTGAGTATTCTAACCACTAGGCTGATGGCTATAAGGGAACTAATATCTCTACCTCTTCCAGCTGGATTTTGGATGGGGCTAATTCTGTGGGTGTCCTTAGAGCCACCTACTGGATTGGCAACTGCAGGTAACATAGGTATTCTCTTTCCCTCCCCTCCCTTCCACTCCACCCTAAATTCCCATGGATAATGCTGGGGCTTAAGTGTCTAGGCACCTAGAGTGAGCCAGCAGTTTGCATTCCCAGTGGCATAAATTTAGGTACCTAGGGAATGTTTATAGCAGACATTTAGGTTACAAGTGAGTTTAGGCTCCTATAGGGTTAGGACGAAGCAGATAGGGTTTTGTGGATGTGTGATGCCCTAAACTGGGATTATGGTGCCTAAATCCCTTTGAAAATCTGAGCTTTATTGGCTTTGTAAGACAATGTAATAATACTGCCGATACTTGGGCATATTTTTCAACTGCTCTCATTGATTATGTCATTTATCATGCCTGAATTCTGACCCTAATAACTTCTATTACTGAAATAACTGGTTCTTTGATTTAGTTTGACCAGATTATCCCAATGAAATGTAAGGCTCTTCCATTTATCTAAATTTACTTTGAGCAAAAGCTTATGTGCACTGCCTGATCTTCAGCTGGCGTAGAGGAGGGTAATTCTTTTGACTTTAACCAGCTACAGAGCTGTACCATAATACCACTTGAAGATCCCTCAGAAGTGTGGGAAACATTCCCTATACTTTCTACATGAGAAATGGCTGTTTCAAATTAAGATTTATTTGTATTTTTTTAAAAAAAACATACTTTTTCATTAGACTATCAGAGTGCTCCGTGTCCAGAGATCATCCAAATTTTCCATCGTAAATCCTTAAAAGATAAATCTTATATATTACTAGCGAAAATGCCCGGCGTTGCTCGGGTCAGTCAGAGGTGGGGAGGGGGCAGAGAGCTGAGTGAGTGCAGGGTCCATTGAAGGGGGCAGAGAGCAAACCTGACACCCCCACCTCACCCCCCCGACCAAACCCGACACCCCCACCGCACTTACCCCTCGACCAACCCCGACTCACATTTTCACCCCCCCACCCAAACCCAACACCCCCACGTCTCCCCCTACCAACCCCAACGTCCCCTGACCAACACCCACACCTCACCCCCGTAGACCAAACCTGACACACCCACCTCACTTTCCCCCCCAACCAAACCTGACACCCCTACCTACCACCACAAACAAACCCGACACCCACACCTCACTTACCCCTCGATCAACCCTGACCCCCCACCTCAATCCCCAACCAAACCCAACACCCCCACCTTACCCCCCCACCAAACCCAACACCCCCTGACCAACCGCAACCCCCACACCTCACCCCTCACCCACCCAGACACCTTCCCACCCCCCCAGACCAAACCCAACACCCCTGGCTCACTTACCCCCCGACCAAACCCGACACCCCCACCTCACCCCCCCCGACCAAACCTGACACCCCCACCTCACCCCCGACCAAACCTGACACCCCTACCTCACTTACCCTGCGACCAAACCCAACTCGGGTCCGTCAGAGGTGGGGAGGGGGCAGAGAGCTGAGGGATTCTGGGGTCCATTGGAGGGGGGAGGGGGTAGAGAGCTGAGGGATTCCGGGGTCCATTGGAGGGGGGAGGGGGCAGAGAGCTGAGGGATTCCGGGGTCCATTGGAGGGGGGAGGGAGCAGAGAGCTGAGTGAGTGCGGTGTCTGTTGGAGGGGGTATTATGACATCATAACTATGTCACAGAGAACAGCAGCTGCCCAGCTGATGTGATTGGCCTTTAAATAATTTCACACCTGGGGGGCGGCAGAGGTGAGATTTGAAAAATTTTCGACTCTTACCCTGATTAGGACCCCAAGACCTCTAACTGTACCAAATTTCAAGTCTCTAGCTCAAACGGTGTGGAAGGACTAAGCATACATACATACATGCATACACGCATACACACATACACCATTTGACTTATATATATATATATATAGATAACTAATGAAACTACTAGGGCAACAGAAAATATTTCAAAATGTGACCAGCTTAACAGAGAACAATGTCCTGCTGCAGAATACTATAGGGAAGTTTAAAAATTCTATAGAAAGATCAACATTTTCTATTAAATTGTATATGGCTTTTCTATGGCATGTATTTCTGCACGTGTAATCTATAAAACATTAAAGTTCTCAACCCAAACTTTTGCATTTTACTGTGCGGAACGTGTAGGACTAAGCTTAACACACTGCAATTTGCCTTTCATTCTGAACTACAAATTGAACCTTTTATATTACTGTTCTGTAGGCTTCTATTCGTTTAGATGCCATGGAAACTGGAGTGTGTAGGTTTGTTTTTGTTTTTTAACCTAAATCATTTGTCTCTTTCCTCATTTCTTTAAAGCAAAATTCAATGATGGCCTAAACAAGTAAAGACAACATATTGTTTGTTGGGAGGGGTTACTGTTCCATCTAGAATTTTGGGATTGTGGAGTGTATTTAGCATTCACAAAAGGCAACAGATATGCACTGATGTCTCTATTTATATCTAGAACATGGTTGTTGTTATATGTTAAAAAATGTACACCACAGGGACAATATTTTAGGAACACAACTAGAGTCAGCATAACTATTGGAAGAATTAATTCTCTCTCTCCTTGGGAAATATGGAGTTCAAGGTGGTGCAGATATGATGTTCATCAAAGTAGTTGAAAATGACTGCATTGATCCCTTGGGGATCTTCTGAATTCTCACTCTGGAACTACTTATGTCAGATATTTGGACCTCTAGGGTCTTGATTTAAAAATAAGTATATAAACTTATGTGCCCATTTTTCATGTGCAGTTGTATTCTTAATTTATATTTCCATATGATTGCACAACTAAATGGATAATTTGAATGCAGAAATATTCAGGAAAATACATAACTGGTCATTTGCACACAGCATCAGCTGATTTTTGTGAGCAGTCATAGTAACTAAGTGGGTAAATTAGAGCTCTGTTTCTTGTAGCCTCTACACCTGTTCCCAGCTGCATGATATACAAAACCACTGATCCACTGCCCAAAGAAGAATAACTTATAGGTCATGAACCAGGATATGCTTGCATTCTGTGAAGGTCATGTCACCATTATATGTATCCTGTTTTGAAGTTACAGTGAAAAATCTTTTGAAGTACAGTGGAGCTATAACAGAACAAATGGGATTCAAGAAATCCCATCATGGTAAATGTGGGGTTGCGTTATTGCAGGTTCTCTGTCCCTGGCAGGTGCGGGTCCGCGGCTTCTCTCCCCGCTGCCCAGCAGGGGAGAGAAGCTGCGGCCCTGCGCCTGCCAGAGGCAGGGAACAGCAGTGCCTGCAGTCCCGGAGTCCCCTGTTCCAGCAGGCCTCGGGGCTGCAGCTTCTCTGGAAGCCGTGGCCCCCGCACCTGCCAGGGACATAGAAAGATTTAAAATACAGAGTGTCCCCCCACTAGGCTTAGCTTCAAAGTTACATAAAATGGGACTAAAACTCCCTCTTAGCATAAGGAAAATTCACAAGGTAAAACAAAAGATAATCTAACATCTTCCCTTGCTTTACTTACAATTTTTGTAATTCTAGATGCTTATTTTATGTAGGGTTTTATGAGATGGATTTTCCTGCCCTGGTCCCTCTCTGTCTCCAAGTGAACATAAAGACACACACACACAACAATTCCCCCAACAGATTTGAAAGTATCTTCTTTCCTTATTGGTCATTTTGGTCAGGTGCCAACCAGGTTATTTAAGTTTCTTAACCCCTTACAGGTAAGTGATTCTGTATCTCTGTCCAGGAGGGATTTTATATTAGGATACATACATAGCATACATAAAGGATGTTACCCTTCCCTTTATATTTATGACACAGTCTACTTCTTAAATGTGAATAATACACATTAGTAGGACTGATTTAAAAATGGTAAACAATTTCCAGGAAAGTTTTTGAATAAAACAAAACATTCTCTTTTCCCCAAAAAATTATATGAACATGTTTGATTTTTCATCAAAATGAGAACTATCACTTTTCTTTTCAAATGGAATCAGGGTTGTTCAATTGAGTTCTTACCTTATTTTCCTTATGGCAAAAAAGGGGGATGACTCCTTTGGCCCCCATCCTTCAAATCCTTATAATTGGAATGAAAACACAAAATGTTTATTTTGTTTCATTTTGACAAAAAAGGAAGAAATTACAAAAAAAAATAAAAATCAAAAAGCTATTGTTCACTGATAACCAACTGTGTCTACACAATAGTTATATATTTTGATGTTTAGGTCCCTTTCTGTAATAGTTTCACTAAAAATGAATGTTATAGAATTAGTTTGTAACTAATTAACATTAGTTCCCAGTTACAGCAGAATCTCATGCTGCTTTGGTGTATAAAGGTCTTGTTCCTGCAACCACTTATGCAACGATGCATATAGGTATTTTGCTGGATCAGGACCTTATTGTAGAGTTCTGCAGAATAATTTGGTTTTATTCTGCTTCCTAAAGTCTGATTAAATGGCAGACCATCACTCTGTGGGTGAAATGCTGGTTTCATTGAAGTCAATAGCAAAATTCTTATTGACTTCAGCAATCATGAGTTCACCGTATCAGTATGGAATGTGATATTTATCAGAGCTGTGTACTTTCTCATTTTTAAAAAATATTTATTTACTCTTAAATTATCTTGTTAACAAGAGAACTTTAAATGCTGACACACAAAGTATATGTTGATTTCTGCCTTTGCCCAAAAGAAAAAAAAGTCTCTTCTTAAAGGAATGAGAATTTTGCACTAGGAAATGTCTTAGTATTATAGTGAGTTTTACAATGAATTCTTGAATTTGGTTAGGAAAAATACATTTTAGCTAAGCAGAAATGAGAAGGAGAAACAATATGAAACCTGGGCACAATTTAAATGACAAATACAAAATTATACATAATATATAAGTACTCTGGATATACTTTTAGGCTATGTGTATTATCTACCAATGCTTACACGTTGGGAGCATGCATCAGTAAGAAACATTTTAAATTAAAGGGATGCAAAGTGGTTGCAATGCAAATAGAGACATTGAAAAGATGATGAGGCTATTGAAAACTGTTTAAGTGCTGCATTTTAAAATGGCATAATGTATGAAAAATCATTATGCAATTATGGGAGTCGAGCAAGATTGAATCTAATGCTCAATACAGTTACTGTTATTCTTCAATTTTAGCTTAAAGCTAGGAGAATGACAAATCTCGGTTCTTCAAATAAATTAATTTAATAATCAAGCAAACTTTGGGCTGTGGACTAATCACAGCTAACTCATGCAATTTACTCAAAAAATGAATCACGATTTTAAAAATTAATCACGATTAATCATAGCTTTAATCACATTGAAAATGTAGGAAAACATCCAAAAATATTTAATACATTTCAATTGAAATTCTATTGTTTAAAAATATTGATTTTTATAACAATTATATTATTTTACTATGAATATTTGCATTGTAAAACGATAAACAAAAGAAACAGTATTTTTCAATTCACCTTGTACAAGTATTGCAATAATTTTATCATGAAAGTGCAATTTACAAATACAGATTATTTTTGTTACATAACTGCACTCAAAAACAAAAACAATGAAAAAGTTCAAAGCCTACACGTCCACTCAGTTCTACTTCTCATTCAGCCAATCGCTAATACAAACAAATTTGTTTACATTTATGAGAGCTAATCCTGCCCACTTCTTATTTACAGTGTCACAGGAAAGTGAGAACAGGCATTCACCTGGGACTTTTATAGCCAGCATTACAATGTATTTACGTGTCAGATGACATACGAATGTTTAGCATATCTGGTACATAAATATCTTGCAATTCTGGCTACAAAAGTCTCATGAGAACACATGTTCTCACTTTCTGGTGACATTGTAAACAAGAAATGGGCAGCATTATCTCTCATAAATGTAAACAAATTTGTTTGTCTGAGCAATTGGCAGAACAAGAAATAGGACTGAGTGAACGTGTAAGCTCTAAAGTTTTGCACTGTTTTGTTTCTGAGTACAGTTATTTTTTGTACATAATTCAAATTTTGCAAATTCAACTTTCATGATAAAAAGATTACACTACAGCACTTGTATTAGGTGAATTGAAAATAGAATTATTTTGTTTTTATAGTGCAAATATTTGTAATAAAAATAAATATAAAGTGAGCACTGTACACTTTGTATTCTGTCATCATTGAAATCAATACATTTGAAAATGTAGAAAACCTCCAAAATAATTATATAGTATTGTATTATTGTTTACCAGCCTGATTTATCATGATATTTTTTTAAATCCTGTGATTAATCACAATTAATTTATTTAGTCCCTTGACACTAATTCAAACCATTTTGTGAAGATCATGCTTTGCAGGATTATGACTTCTGTCACTATTCCAGATCCGAAGATAATACTGTATCTGCTTATGTGATATTTTCCTATAGAATTGTCCTGAAGAATCTTAGTAGTTTGAAGAATTGCAAATAAGATATGCTTGTATTATAAAGCCCTTTTAATTAATAGAATCTCAGAGAATTTCTGCTAAAAGCTATCAGTATGATAATGTTTTGTGAATAGTTTATATTGCACCATTCTCATAAACCAAGGCAAATTTTCAATAGAGAAAATATTTTTCTCACAACACAAAGGCATGCAAATCTTCTTGCTGCACTTGCTTTTAGAAGCCGTCATATTATACATTACACTTTAGAAAAGGTAACGTTATTAGGCTGCATTTTTGTGCTGTGTCTCTGAAAGTCTTCTTTTCATTTTGTGCTATAACATGGCATTGAGCATCAGGTAAGGCTTTTGAGCTGAAAGTCCCTAGATTTGCAGCTTTGGACTAGTGGCAGGCTTTTCTCAGTGGGAAGCCAACTCAGGCAATTTAGTCTTAAAGGAGCTCAAATTTGTTGACCTTCAGTTCACACTGTAGAGCCTATTTACAGAGCTTTTAAGGAGCAGTAGGGGTGAATTGGTAGAGTCTTAGGTGTTGGGAGTGGTTTGCAAGACATTATGTTAGCTTAGGTTCATTTTTTATAAAGTGCTTTCATTACACGTACTCAAGGTTTTTGGAAGGCACACTATAAAAATCAGGGGCGAAAAGGCAAATTTGCTACCATGTATTTTAAATTAAAAGTATGTTTCTTCAATAGTTAGTTTATTGAAGTACCCCCTTTCTGCCCAGTGTTTTCCCAGAATTAATTCTTTGGTTTTAATACTCCACACTAAGCACTGATGAACCAAAGCATTCAGACACTTGACTAATATTTTGTAGAAGAAACATCTGTAATATTAGAAATTTGGTGAGGAGGGTTTGAATCCCATCCCTGACATACCTTTGCGTTATGGCTTTGGACAAGTCAACATAATCTGTATCATAGGGCTTGTCCTCACTATGGAGCTAAACTGGCATTGCTACATTCGATGCAGTGGCATTGATTTAACAGATCTAATGAAGACACACTCAATGGGAGAGCGCTCTTCCATCAATTTCTGTACTCCACTTCAATGAGTGGTGGAAGCAATGTCAGCGGGAGAGTGTCTCCCATCAATAGAGCATAGTGTGGACAATATTGAAAATTCATCTAGTTGAAAGTGTTCCAACTGGTTCTACCTGAAAACTTTCTCCCAAGACTGATTTTTGGGCAAAATTTTCTTTTATGTTGAAAAAATATATTTTTAATCTGAGAATTGGGGCTGAGACCACCCAGTGCTGTTAAGTGGCAGGCACAATAAAGAGTGATAAGCTCACTGCTTTACCTTATCTATAATGCTAGTACTGTACTAACATTGCTCTCTGTTAGTGAGCCATGTCCATTCAAGTACAATCAAAATAAAAATTGTTCCACAATTAACTAAAATGTTTTGATTGAGAACTTCATTAATAGATCAAAATTCTGCCTCATTGGAACCAATGGGAGTTTTATCATTGATTTCAATGAGTCTAGAAGTTCATCCACACTATTTATATTAACCCATTTAAGCTGATTTGCACATTAAAATTGAAGATACATGTGCAACCCAAGCCCCTTACAAGACAAAGGGGATCCTGCTGTGTAGCCCTCAGAGCCCCATTAAAATTCATGGGCACATGCATTTTGATCTCACTTTTTTTCAGTTTCTAAAAACCTAAAGAAGAACAATGACGCTCAATTTCAACATAGTGGGAGTCACAGCTTTCACGGTGTCTCTATATCAGGTCTGCATGCTTGAAGTTATCTTTAGACATTTCTCTTTCTGCCTTAATTGAAATGAGCTTTCTAACACAGATACATGAATAATTTCATTAAAAAGTACAAATAATTAAAGAAAAATCTCCCTTATTACAAGCCCTCCTTTCAGTGTTAGAGCATTATGGGGCCTTGTGAGTGCAGTACATTAAGCAGAAAGATCACATCTAAAACTGACATTAGCTAAATGTGCTCAAATCTTTTATTAGGCTCAAGTGACAACATACATCAATTTATTTAAGGTCTTCCCCCCCCCCCCATCATCTATTGGTTTAAGTAGAACAACAAAGGATTTAACTAGCATCAGAAATCCCAGTAACTCAGCATCTACTCAATTACCTCAAGAAATACATCCTATTTAATAATCGGCTAGAAAAGTTTGTGTGAAGCCGTCATGCGCAGTAGAGACGGCCCAGACTAACGGCATGCTGGGAGCTGTAGCATGCTGTGAGGTGTAGTTCAGCAGCACAACATGGCCTCCGTGCGTACGCCGCTGAGGGGGAAGCAGGGTCTGGATCAGGGGCCTAGGGCAGGAGGGTGGCTGGGTGCAATAGGCGCAGGCAGGGGGCTCTGGCCGGGCGGGGCGCGGGAAGGGGGCACTGGGCTGGCGGAGCGGAGGCGCCCGGGCACGGCCCGGCCAGCTGCGCCCAGCCTAGCCGGGGCCTTGGAGTGGGTGGGAGGGGAGGCTGAACGAGTGGGGGGCTGTGAGGGGAGGGGAGGCTGAATGAACGGGGGGCGTGGGGGGAGGGGGGCTGAACGAGCAGGGGGGACAATGGGGGGGAGGCTGAATGAGCGGGGGGGAGGGCCGTGGGGGGAAGAGGGGAGGCTGAACAAGCAGGGGGGCCGTGGGGGGGAGGGGAGGGGTGGCTGAACGAGTGGGGGGGCTGAGCAGGGGGCGCGCTTGGTGGGGGGGCTTGGAGTGGGGGGGGCTGAGCGGGGGGGGGGGCATTACTGTTGGCCTGTGTCCACGGGCTTTTACACTAGTATAGTATATTCGTCAACAGGTATAGGACTAATGTAATAATTATTATGATAATTATGGGCTAAATTGTGACTTTGACACAAGCCCCCTGTACGGGGGAGTGCATTGTTATACTACCTCGGTGACAGCTCAGCAAGTCACAATCTGCCTCCCAATTTCTTGCAGCTAAGTGATGTGCGTTAGAATATACTCTGCACTAGCTCTATACCTGAAATAACATGTATCACAAAGCTGCAATGCCCAGTTCATTGGGGTTTAGATGCCCCCTTCCCATTTCTATGTGCGGACGTGCTTTGGAGAGGGAGCAGTGGTTCTGAAGATATTTTTTCCCACCTCCTTGCATTACTTTCTACCTAATGTATGCCGCCGCCTCCCCCCCATGTGAGCATAAAGTGCACCTACCAACAGACCTATACTTATCACAGTAAGTTAAGTGCAAAAAGTAATTGCATTATCAAGCACCTACCTCCATGGTTCCAGGTATCAACATTTTTGTAGTGGTCCTCATAAAATCACCTCCCCAATCTACAAACATATGAAGGCATAGAGGTCCCTATGTGGGCCTTGTTTCTGTCACCCGACTGAGCAACTGAAACCTTTCAAGCAGGATAATGAAGTAATAAATTATTACCAATAACTACTCCTGTTTATGCAGGACTATTGATGTTAACAAATAAATATAGGTTTTTGTCTAAAGAACAGACAATCATGTGAATAGAAACATCTTGAAATACGTTTTCATAATTAATAAATAAGAGGTATGAACATGGTCAAACCAATCAGCTATTTAGAACATGAATGAATGTGTGGAGCATTGGTACAAGTCACAAAAGTACTTAGGCACATAAGTCCTGTTTTTAGGCACCTAGGTCCTATTTTCAGATGCCACTTCAATCCACAAAAGTCCTGATTAATTGTCTTTTAACCCTGTAGGTACCTAAACTTGGCAACTAAGTTTTTGCCACGGGGCAACAGTAGCTTTGCTCCAGGTACCTATTTCCTGCCTGAGCCCCAGAGTGATTCAGAAACTGGGGAAGATAGACATCTGGTCACATAATTGTGATCTTGTGGACATGCTCGTGCATTGGGCCCTTAAGGGGACTTCCCACAAAACAACAGGGTAGGCGAGGGGTGAGGAGAAGGCTCTCCATTATAACCTTAGCTTAGTGTATAAGATATTCACCCAGGATGTGGGGAGATTGCTGGTTCAAGTTGAATAGAGATCTGACATCTGTCTGGTGAGAGCCCTACATATCAGCTTGCTTTTTGAAATTAGGTCATCTTAGAGCACGCTTACCGGATCAGGTCCCAAATGTGACATAGGTGGCCGGACACCTGTCTTCCTTCACTAAGCTGAGACAGGCACCTCCCTGCAGCCTGGAGCCCCTCTGGTAAGCATCTCTGATTGGCTAGCTTGAGTGACTTCCCAGCTAGTGTGTTGGCTTTGTGGATCAATTTCTCAGTTACCTGGTCCTTGAATAGGATGGTTAGGTACCTAAATGAGGCTTTGTGGATTCCACTGTTGTTTCCATGATTTTCTAGGTGCCTAAATGTTAGGCATTGAAAAGCTCAGCATCACATTGCCCAAGTCAGGGATCGGCAACCTTTGGCACACAGCCCATCAGGGAAATCCACCGGGATGCTTTGTTTACCTGCAGCGTCCACAGGTTTGGCCTATTGAAATTCCCACTGGTTGTGGTTCACCATCCCAGGCCAATGGGGGGCTATGGGAAGCAGAAGCCAGCACATCCCTTAGCCTGCGCTGCTTCCCGCAGTCCCTCTTGGCCTGGAATGGCGAACTGTGGCCAATGGGAGCTGCAATCACCCAAACCTGTGGACGTTACAGGTAAACAAATTGTCCCAGCCCATGAGCAGATTTCCCTGATGGGCTGCATGCCAAAGGTTGCCGATGTCTCACCTAAGTCCCTTTCTGAATCTGGGACCCAGTCTTGCACTGGCATAGTGAGCATTCAACTTCTAAATTTCAGTGGAAATCCAGCCCAGGCTGGTAATAAGTTATGTAACCAAAAGTTATTGCCAGGTGTCTGATGGCTATCCTATAGACTGTATGAATTGAACTGATGATCTCAGTCCATTTCCTGCTGGACTGGTGACCACAACATGAAACCATCATCACAATTGACACTAATTAGCACCCTTATTTGTAGTCTCAGCAAAGAGACCAGGACTGAACAAACTTGGAGACAGAATTATCCTGCCAGGCTTCTCCAGGACAGGCTTGCAAGATACAGTTGCACAGGGAAGCTTGTTTGACATTGGACATCCTGTATTTCTTCTATGGATAACAACTACAGTCTCCAAGTTAAAAAAATAAAAATAAATCTGGACTAGGATTTAATGACGCGCCTAAAAGAATTAGGCACCAAACTTCCATTTAAAAATCCTTTTTGCAAATCTCACCCTATGGGGGTTAACAAACATGAAAAATTCACTTAAAAGAAGCAGCAGGAGAAAGTGCTGCATAAATTATTCAAATGTAATACATGGCAATTCATTTCAATAGGTTATATTTATTCATAACTATTATAGATGGATGCTATTCTTTTTTCGGAAAAAAGTTTTCCAGGATGCTGAGTTTGCTGGAATCAGTACATGTACAACTACTGAGAAAAGAACACCTATAATAAAAGGCATGGACTATACAACTTGTGACTTTACTATGCAGTAAAAATATTAGGTCTTGTAATAGTCAATCAGTGTTGATTTGATTAACTTTTTTTTTTACAACAGAAAGCAGGCCAAAGCCCACAGCGCACTGCCAAAAGCTGAGATACCGCTAAAATTGAGCTAGGAATAAAACCATTTTTTTTCCTAAATAGTGATTAGAGTGGAAGATTAGCCACTCTGGGATTTTTCAGTCCGCAGTAACAGATGGCTAAGTTAGTGATGAGCCACTGAGGGGGCTGAAGAGTTGATTAGCAAGACTGACTGAATGCATGAATCCAGAAATTGGCAGACTGCCTGGTAAAAGCAGTGACCCATCACTTTACTAAGTCTTTAAAATATTAAGTGGACAATTCTCTCCTGAAGAAAATGTTTTCTTTTCCAAAAGTTTTGAAGTGGAACCTATTACACAATACTCATTTCTGTTTACTTTGAGTATTTTTTTCCTTTCTCCCTATATCATTTTAGTGTGTGCTTTAATATTCACAAAGGATTGAGTTTGATTGCATTAGACATACCTTTTTTTTCCCTTTCAAACAACAACAGCTTGGCTTCAGTTTCTGTGACAAGAGGTCGCCTTAATCATCTGAAGAGAAGGCAATTGGCATTGTTTGTTTTCAATATTGATCTCAATGAAGCAATTGACAGTGTGTATATTTTTGGACAGTACTGGCCTCAGCTAAGAGCTAAAACCACTGAAAGTTAACAAAAGAAGTGCAGTCTCTTATTCAAGACTGAAAAAAGGCTTAGATCATTAGGGGGCTGACTTCAAAGATCTCTTACTCATTTAGCATCAAATTCTACCATCTTTTCTCAGTTGAGTACTGCTTTAGACCCATAGATTACTTTCATTTTAGTAAAGTACTGCTGAGTATGATGATAGCAGAATCTGATCTTTGGAAAATGTTAATATTGTCTTCATTGAGGAAAATTTGGTAGTACCAGGGGACAGGACTGAGCCAACCCTTCAGGGTGTATCAATTGCTGTTAACCAAATCACTTAATATCTTTGCTCCCTTTCTAATGTACCATGCAAATGAATAGCAATCTATCAAAGGTTAAATAATTGCAATAATGTGGGATTTTATTTTTTTGCCATTGGAGTTTTATCATTTCAGTGAGAGCAAGATTAGGCTTATGGCAGTGATTCTCAAACTTTTGCATAATGCAGAGCTACTAGAGCTGCGTGAAAAAGAAATATATTGGCAACCAGAGAAGGATCATATTTTCACTAAAGTTGCAAAAAGCTGAGCATTTTATCTATAGTTATTTTCCACAAAATAGACTTTTAGAATAAGAATATTTCCATTTTACACGTGTGCATACACACAGTCTTCCCCCCCTCACACACAACACACTCCCTGTCATATTGCATCCCTCTTCCCCCATTTGAAAAGCACGCTGCAGCCACTTGCACTCTGTGACACTACAAGAGCTGCTAATGTGGCCACACCACTGCGCTTGCAGCTGACAGTGTGAACGCATGGCAGTGCTTTCCCTGCTGCTGTCTCCAAGGGCTGATTTAACTCCCGGCATTCACATCTGCAAGTGTAGCAATAGCCAAAAAAAAAAAAAAACCCACCACACCTTTAACCAAAATAGTTATACTGGTATAAGTTTATTTAAATTTTAGACCAGGACTCAGTCTGGCCATGACTGGGGAGGCCACGGACTGTCAAGTGCAAAATACCTATCCAAAGGATATCTCCCTGGGTATGAAATTGAAGATGGCCAGCCTTGTAGTTCATGAAAAGTAAACTTTGATTCCCCATCCCTACTAGCCTACAACTCTTCCAGTTTATTAGCAGTGAGTAAAAATAGCTACCTTTCTATCTAACTCACTTTCCAGATGAGCCAGGTAAATGTGATAGAGGCTTTCAATTTTCCTTCTGCTGGGAGTGCTCCTAATTTACCAGCCTACTTGAAGTCAGGCCAAGAGGCTTGTATCCTCTCCTGAATCAACACTTTCTGCAAATAATTGATCCATTTGGCCCATCACTTGTTACTCACCTATCTGGTGTGTGTGCCACTGTCCACTCTGACACTGTACTGAACCTTTAGAAGCTGAGCATGGTCATGAGAATTAATGGGCTTGGCATGTCAAAGTAACTACAGCCTCTGAACAAAAAAAACCCACCCCGAGCAGTTTACCTTGCACAACCTTGAAAAATGAATAGGAAATAGGGTTAAGATTAGCAGCTGTGTTAGTCTGTATCCATAAATAAATTGAGGAAGACTTTGTAGCACCTTAGAGACTAACCAGTTTATTTCAGCATACGCTTTCGTGGGCTATAGCCCACTTGTTACTTGCATCCGATGAAGTGGGCTATAGCCCATGAAAGCTTATGCTGAAATAAACTAGTTAGTCTCTAAGGTGCTACAAAGTCTTCCTCATCTTATTTATGAAATAGGATGTAATTTAGTAGTCCAAAGGAACTAATAACAAGAATTTTTGCTATAAACAAGGGATGTATCAGCTGAAAGCGTCAGAGGAGGAGAAAGATGTGGGTATATTGGTTGATCACAGGAGGACTATGAGCTGCCAGTGTGTGATGCAGCCTTGAAAAAGGCTAATACAGGCTATATCAGGTGAGATGTTTCCAGTACAGCTAGGGAACTGTTAGTACCATTGTACAAGACACTGGTGAGACCTCATCTGGAATACTCTGTGCAATTCTGGTCTCCCATGTTTAAGAAGAATTCAATCTGAAACAGGTACAGAGAGGGGCTACTATAATGAGCTGATTAATGGAAAAGCAACCTTAAGAGAGAACAGTCAAAGCTTGGCTTGTTTAGCTTAACCAAAAGAAGGCTGAGGGGAAGGTATGATCTCTTTCTATAAATAGATGACAGGGCTAACTACCAGGCAAAAAGAGGAGTTATTTAAATTAAGTGCCAATGTGGACATAAAAACAAATACGTGTAAACTGACCATCGACAAGTTTAGGCTTGACATTAGACAAAGGTTTCTAACCATCAGAGGAATGAAGTTCTGGAACAGCCTTGCAAGGGGAACAGTAGGTGATAAAATCATTACTGGCTTCAAGACTGACCTTGATACATTGATAGAGGGGATGGTATGGTGAGTTTGCCTAGAATGGCATGTGGCCCATTGGCTACTACCATACCTGCCCATTGAGTACTGCCAACTGCTGGAGCCAGGACACTAGATGGGGAGGGCTCTGAGTTACTACAGAAAATTCTTTCCCAGGTACCTGCCTGGTGGGTCTGGGCCACCTGCTTGGGGTCTGACTGATTGCCATATTTGGGGTCAGCAAGGAATTTTCCCCAGGATCAGATAGGCAGGGAACCTGAAGGGGGAGGGTTGCTGTCCTCGGTAGCATGGGGAACAGGCCACTTGCAGGTTTAAAGTAGCGTAAGTGGTGAATTCTCTGTAAATTGAAGTCTTTAAACCATGATTTGACGACTTCAGTAACTCAGCCAGAGGTCAGGGGGAGCTTTTGTGGCCTGCAATATGCAGGAGGTCAGATTAGATGATCACAAAATGGTCCTGTTTGACTTTACTGTCTATTACACCTCTGTGTCAATACTCACAGTTTGCAGGATCTGGCCTTAGGATAGCAATAGCACATAAGTACTGTAGGTCACACAGACTCGGATATAACTCTCTAAAGCTGCATAGAATTTGTCTTGATAGTAATAAGTCTCCTCTCTTTGAGAAACTTGGATTTTCTCATTAATCACAAGAAAATATAATGCAGGATATTTTGTACTGGAAAGATTAGTTATAGGAAGATTCTAACAAGGGACTTCAAACAGATTTTTTTTTAGAAATTTAAAACCAAAATATTTTCAAAATAGTTTTGATTATATATTTTTAAAAATGGTGTTTGATATTTCAAAAAAAAAATATTTTAAAAGTCCTAAGCAAATGTAACAGTCAACATTCTAAAAAGGGGTATATGTGTGTGTACAAAATTTGTCAATTTGTCACATATATATGTCCAAAGTTGAACATTTTTCAGCTTCTTTGTATTAAGTGAAAAAAACTGGAAAATTTTGACTAGAAGGAAAATTATATGTAGATTATCCTTGTAGTCAAAAGCCATTATACATTGTAAAACTATTTTGATGAAAAAAAAATCAAGAACTTCACTAAATATATTAAAAAAAACATGTAAAATATTGTCGTTTTTGGCATGGTTAATGTCTTCATTAAAAATTTACAATATTTTAAACTCCCTTCCTTAAAAAATGTTATATGATACTTTGCAAAACACTTTGGAAGTATATTTACATCTTCTTGAATTTCAAAGCAATCTATTTGTTTTAAGAAGTGACAAGGAGTCCTGTACCACTTCTGGGTATTAGCCTACGAACGCTCATGCTTCAATACTTTTGTTAGTCTTTAAGGTGCCACAGGACACGTTGTTGCTTCTGCAGATCCAGACTAACACGGCTACCTCTCTATTTGTTTTTAAAGTGTTCAATCTGGTGTGTTTTTCAAATTTTAACATTCTGTGATTCAAATGGTAAATATCTATTATAATATTTTTGAATGTCTCTGCATTTCAGAGCTTGTGAGATTAGATAGATAGTTCAGTTTCTTCCATTTCTATAAATGACAGCAATATCATTTCTGGAAGGTTACATTGAAAATCATTTGTAATGAATGTGTCCAGTGATTCAGATTTAATGAGGCTCATATTTTGGACCTTAACATGCTAGTAACAGCAGTTCAAAATTAAATCACACAGATAACAGCCAGATCCTGTGCTACTGAAGGTTACTTACGCTTTATCTACCAAAAAGGTTTGGACTTTTCCAGAGAATTACTGGGGATACACTACTGAATCAATCACTTTAATCTCTTCCTCTAGCCCTGTTTTATTTGTTTGCACTCCCTCCCCTACTTGGGCAAAGCAAATGCAGAACAAGATTGCTGTTCTCATTTTGAGTGATTACTAAACTAAAAGTTTAAATGGATAGCATCACCGTACAGGGAGATCTGCATATTTTACTCCAGTTACTATTAATCAAAGTTAACCATCTGGTACATGGCAAGCCCCATACCAGGTGCCATCTTTTATATTAAGGTCTTGTCTTCACTGACATGGTAGGTAGAGGTATAACTCAAGTGCTGCCCCTAACAAGACTCCCATTCAGACACAAGTCTCTAGCTCGAGTTAAGTGGTGCTTTAAACTCGAGCTACCTGGTCTGTCAGGCTTGAAGCTTCTGTGCTGCTGATGCTTGAGTTAATGCAGTTGAGATACAGGTTCTCTGTGTTGCTAATACAAACATTCAGTTCTTCAGTACTGGACAAAATAAGCAAACTCCAGTCTGCCCCTAACTTTTCAGTTCTAGTCTCATACCATTTACTAAGACAGTAGTCTTACTTGGTCTTCCAAAAGCTCCTTTCCTCCAGAGATTACTTCACATCCTAACCATCACAATCATCATTTTCCCTCTAGAAAAAACCCAGAGTACAGCTACATTTTCAACAGTTATTCAGAACCATGGCTCCTGATTTCTTTCCCTTTAGAAGAGATTAAATTCAACCATGAGGGTTTCATGGAATGGAAAATAAACACAATCCTAGAATCTCTTCCTTCGAGTGGAAGCCAAGAGGAACCATGATCATTTTGCTCTACAGTTGAGACAAAAATCAGAAGAGACTCAAAATATAATCTTCAAATCAGCCTAACTGATCCAAGAAGACAAGAAAATATAGGTGTTAAATTCCTTTTTTCCCTCCAGAATGGGGTGGAGGGGACAATCCTTGAAGAGAATACAACTCATGAAGGTGCTTCTTTCCCTCTGTAAACAGCTTCTGTGTTGATCTACTCCTACCAGCCACCTTCCTTTCCCTTATAATTGCTTCAGGCTGGATTTCCAGGTTGCTAATGAGCCTCAGCTCACTCATATCTCTTTAACCTTTTCTTCTTCAGCTTGAGACACCTCTGGCTTTCTATCTTTGTCCATGCTACCAACCATCCCAGAAGCCTGAGGGCACAGCATGTTCAGTCACAATTGGCGCTGACAGCAGTTGAAGTTCTTCAGTTGATAGACACACTATGTCTTTATATGCTAAGCCCCCTTTCACACATGAAGTACCCCATGGAAATGGAATTACTCACGTGGGCAAAGTGAATTGTGCAAAAAGAGAGTTGACATTGTGGTTCAGATTCATTGGATGTACAAATATTGAATCTTGGAGAAGTTTTCTCTTTCATACAATATTTTCTTTTATTTTCTCTTTCATACAATAGGTTTATTTTCTCTTTCATACAATAGGTTAAAATACTCTTTCATACAATAGGTTTATTTTCTCTTTCATACAATAGGTTAAAATATTTTGAAAAGGGAATAAGGGGAAAATGTCAGACAAATTTTATTCAAATGCCTGATTCTAAAAGGACAAAACCACTCTCCCACCTCTTTATGATGAGGCTTTTTATGAACTGAAGATTACCCATGTGTTTCTAGCAGTATTCGGATTTTCTGCAGCAAGAATACCAGTAACATCCAATTGAAAAGCCAAACATCTCTTCTGTAATATCATCAATGGTAGAGTAGATTGAAAAATTTGAATATTTTTCACAACAGTTTTTTCAAAGGCTGGTCTTTGGCTTTCATTGAAAAAAATTACCAGCTCCAGTCACAGGCCAAAATTAAATAAAAGAGGATTCTTAAAAGGCCATAAGAGGTTCTGGCAGCAGAGTAGAGCTGGAGTGTTTGCCAAAGGAATTTTCATACCTAGTTTTCCAATAGTTTCTTCTATTTCTTGCTCATCAGGAAGTTATTTTTCCTGCAGCAATACCCTAGAAATATCTACCTCCTTTAAAAGTTGCACTTTGAGGCCAGTTGGGTCTGTGGTGAGTCCATGCTCAGCACTTCATCGTTGATTGGATGCCAGGGTGTTGTAGACATAGAGTACACAACACTTTAAAATGAATGTGTTTCTGGACTCTGACTTCAAACACAGAGAAGGACACCTTAGGGGTTTCAGTGGCCCACATATTACAGAAATTCAACAGATTGTCCAGGCTCACCTACAAGGACTCCACTTAGGCATTCCTGCTGTGTGGGGAAAAAGATCAGAAGGGAAAGTCCTGTGTGAGTGCCTCAGTAGAAATTAAGAAACTACAAAATACAGTTGATCTGAGGGCTGGCTTTTCCTAGCTGCCTGTCCTTGGATCAAGAGATTTCTACTTTAGAGGACCAATTCTGCAGTTAGTCCACATAAAGAACTCCCATCATTCTTAGGGACGATTCTGTGTAGCTGGCTGCAGAACAGGATAAAAAACAATTTCACATTTACCTTGCAGGATACCTTAACATTTAGCTAGCTTCTTACTGGATTTTGACTTAAATGGGCCCAGGATTTGGCTCCTAAACCCAGAGACTTATCAGCAGAGGAAAGAGAGAAATTCAAGAGGCATATTTTTCAAAGTATTAAAGAACTTGTAATGTAGGATATAATGTTCTGTAGTAAATAATTTTAAAAGTTTTCAGTAATTCTAATGGGTACTTAAGCCTTTCAGGCAAATCACTCCAGTTAATTTGATTTCTATCTAATTATTCATATTCATAGTTTAAGTACCATTTAGTGATCTTTCCTGACCCTTTGTTTTTGAACAGTAAACTGAAATCATTCCATATGGTTCACGAAATTCACCATGTGTTGGGAGTAGTATAACACAACTGAGGCAGGCACCTTTGCAAATGGCATCTTTTTAATGAAGAAATTACACCCCTTTTGCTTAATTAGAGGGGAAATTAATGACTAAGTATTATTTTTCCTTGCAACATGACACACATCACAAAGTAACGTAACATTTCAATTGAATGTAAGTTGTTTCCTCAGTTTACAGTGAAATTGTACTTTTCATTAAACAGCTACTAGATCAACTACCAGCAAAGCAGAGAGAAATAATTCACATTCCCTAGATCATCTTCTTGATTATTAATAATGGGAAATTACCTGTGCCACAGAAATCAGTGGGCTCTAATTTAACCTCAGTCATCTTGATGGTAATTTACACAGAACATTGGTTATTTGAATTCAAATATACAAAAGATCATTTAACATTAATAAAATTAATCTCATTATAAATGATTGGTGCCATATGCATCCTTTAGACAATGTAAATTAAATTAGCTTTAAATGGATCATCATGGCCAATTTAGGGGCATATGGCCAGAAGGTGTTTTTCTATTATTTTGCACTTTGTTGTGAAAAGAGAGACTGTGATGATGAAAATGATCTTTCCATGTAATGTTGAGCTTCTAATTATGATAAATACATATTTAGTCCAAAAATATGGCCCTTTTAGTAAATCTCTAAGGATCAAGGACATTTTGAAGAGTAAACATGGTGGAAACAATGATTTACTATATTGCTATAGGCAAACTAGTAATGATCACTGCCCTATAACATAGGAAGCGGGAGAAAAAAAAATGACTACCTATCCTCTTACAAACATAGGCCGTTATCCTTCTATAAGTTCCACCCCGGGAGAATACTTCATCTGAGCACAGCCTCATGGAGGTTGTCATAAGTATGGAGGGTGCCTTGCCTGGGTTGGGCTATGTTATCTAATACAGTGTGCCTTCCCTGGGTGGGGGCTATGTTGTATGAGACAAAGCACGTGGGAGTTTCTCTGCCATGAGGGAGGAAGGAGCCTCCAGCCCAGGAAGAAGGGAGGAGCAAAACAGTCAGTTCCATCTTGGCTGGTCTCCAGGGAGGAGGCAAAAGCCAGGGAGTTCCATCTTGGCTGGTCTCCAGGGAGGAGGCACGGGCCAGGAGTGTTCCATCTTGGTTGTCCATGAGGCAGGAAGCTTGCCAGGCAACATGGGCAAGGGTCCAGGAGTGTGTCTCTAGCTATGGAGATAACTCTCTTTTATTCTTACATTTCTGATTCGCTGATGTGAGTATAATCATTTGATTCTTTTATTAAGCCGTGCCTTTAGGGTGTTCTTTCCTTTTCAGAACAAAGTGGAGAACCCCAAATGTAAAGTGTCTGTATCTCTGCTTTAACCTTTTTCTTTATTAAATTTTCTAGTTATAAAACTGTCTGGTTTATTTCCCTTAGGGTTTTTCTCTGCTTCCAGTTGGGAAGGGGGAAGGGAAGGGAATAGGAACCAGGGCAGCTAGGGGCCTAGCTGGAGTGTGAAGACTGTCTCTCCTTACCGTCAGGTTAGACGGGGGAGGGAGGAAGCAGTCTCCAGCTGTCTGCCTCTCAGGTACAGAGAGACAGGGGTGGGGGAAGTCTGCCTTCAGCCAGGGAGGGTGAAGGACAGAAAGCAGCCTCCAGGTATCTGACTTTGAAACCCAGTGGGGTGCGGAAGATCGGGGGTCCCTCCAAGGTTTTGGAAGTATACTCGATTGGTAGCAGAGACTGGTAACCCCAAAAACCCCAACTGGCAAAGGGGAGGTGTGGGGGGGAAAAGGGTTTGTTCGTCTGGCATAGAAGAGGCCCAGCCTTTGTACTCAGGAGCATAGAGGCTGGGGGTAAACCCCTCTTACAGAGGTGAATAGAACTACTTCTAGGGCTGGTCTTCACTGGGGGGGGAGGAGAGCAGCTGTAGATACGCAATTTCAGCTACATTAATAATGTAGCTGAAATCGGCGTCTCTACAGCCGACTTACCTGCCGTCCTGTCGGCGGCGCAGTCCCCCGTCAACTCCAGCTTGCGCCTTTTGGTGAGCTGGACTTCCAGAGTCGACGGGGGAGCCGCTGGCGATCGATTTATCGTGTCTTGATGAGACGCGATAAATTGATCGCCAAAAGATCGATCCTTCCCTGCCATAGTGAAGACAAGCCCATAGAATCATAGAATTGGAAGGGACCTTGAAAGGTCATCTAATCCAGTTCTCTGCACTCATGGCAGGACTAAGTATTATCTAGACCATCCCTGACAGGTTTTTGTCTAATTTGCTCTTAAGAATCTTCCCCCCCAATCTTCTTTAATACGTCATGTTTTCTAGATCTTAAATCATTTTTGTTGCTCTTCTTTGGACTCTCTCCAGTTTGTCCACAACTTTTCTGAAATGAGCTGTCTAGAACTGGACACGATATTCCAGTTTAGGCCTAATCAGCATGGCAATAGAGCGAAAGAATTAAATGAAAGAATGGGTATTTTCTTGCATAGAGCTAGCTAGCCATTTTATGTGCTTATATAACCCCACATTACCATAGTATCTGAAGAACTCACTGTCTAATACATTTATCCTCACACCTTTGTGAGGTAGGGAAGTACTATTGTTCCCATTATCCAAATGGAGAAACTGAGGCATAGAGTGAGTTGTCAAAAGTCACACAGGAAATCTGTAACAGAGCTAGGAATCCTAACCACTGTATAATCCTTCCAATCCATTCCAGGATTGAACCCATAGGTCATAGTTGTCAGTAGAATCTGGATACTAACATGTTTAAGGATTGCCCATTAGGTTTTCACATTTGCTAAATGAGGCTCATGAGACTTAAGGCACCAATTCAGGGAGGCACTTAAACAGGTAAGTAATATCAGTGAGTCAAATTACTGATATTTGACTTTCATGATCTTAGAATTAGGCATATGCTTAACTACCTTGCTGGACTGAGACCCAAACTATTTTCACTATAGATGTGAAGAAGCCTTTCTGAGCTCACAAATAATCAGACATTCATCTAGAAACATCCCTCCTATTATTATCCTATATATATATCTTTCCTATATCAGACCTTCCATTTGTCCCACAATCTATGAATTTATGATGATGCCTTTGATTTTACATTACTTAGGAATTTTATTCCTGAAAGCTCTGATAGAAGAAAATAATTTCAGGAAATATAATTTACCTCGTGAGAAAAGGGCCTTCAATATTAATCTATTTATAACTTCTTGCAATATTGTCAATTCAATTATGTTTAGTCTGCCAAATATTTTTCCTTCATTTTAAGATACTGTCTGATTTATTATCTTTAAAAAATGCCTTACCCACACTTAATGGACCAAATTCTCCTTCCTGACTCACATTCCCATATGTATTCTACATCCACATCAAAAAAACAACAACATTCTACTGATGCTAACCATTTGATACAAGCAGGGTGGAAACAGTGCACTGCAGAAAAGAAAACTGCAATGCACATTGTGAGAAATGTTAGATTGGTTCAATTTATATCTAATCTGTAAAGAGGCTTCAACTTGGCCTCTAAAACTGTACCTACAATGTTTCATTCCAATGATTTTGACATGTAAAACTCTAATTCACTTATGCATACATTTCAGGGAATTGTTGATCCACACATGCAATGCAATTCAAAACACAGAAATCCTGCTCCTCCCCCCAGTTCCCTGCATTAAAATCCCATTGGATGAAATCCTGACTTCAATAGGGCATGATTTCACTCCTAGGCTTTGTAATATTATGGACAACATTCTGGAGGCTATTTGAACTCACATCACTGGATTGATAATCCAAGAGGCTGGCCATTCCCCCCCTAGAACCAGGTATGGTGTCTGAGTGGTTAATGATCTCAGCTATATACCTGAAGGCTGTGGTTTCAAGTCTTGTTCAATTATATGCTGAAAGGCCCTCTCCAGTTCAGCGTGCTGCAAAATGAGTATCTGATCCATTGGGTTGGGGCAGCCCAAGTGACAAGTGATGCTGGCCACATCACTCCCTTGTGAACTATTAGCAATGAAACTGACATGTCTTAATCACATTAGCTCAGGGGAACTTTGAGTTTTCAGGCTGCTTTTGAAAAGCCCACAAAGTTTCAAAATTTTCCAGGAGTTGGAGCAGTTCTTGTAAAGCTGAAATTAATTTTCATCAATAAATGAGAAGTTTGCGTTTAATTATAATTTGGATTTTTTCCTAAGGTTTTATATCATATATATCTTTAAGTTACCCTACAGCACCTTGACTATTGGACAAGTTCTTTATAAATCAAAATACTGCTTGTCCAAACATGAACATTCCTTTTATTTCAGGAATTGGCAGTCCAGTGACTGCAAACCTCTTTATTAAAATAAAGTCAGCTCTGTAAGCTGCACTCAGAGATGGAAGCAATCATCTCCAGATGATTTGCTCTTGCTAGTGCCATTACAACTGAAGGAAAGATGTGTCAGCCCCCTACTGTTAGCGTGCACTTCCACTTCATTGATGATGTGGAAATGAAATCTCCCCCTCCCCCCTCAGCCATTTACTACAGTTTATGAATGGTTGTGATAAGAACTGCACCAAAGGATTATTCACTGACTTTAAATCCAAAAAATACCCAATGGTTTATGTTGGTTTGCACAAGAGCAGGACAAGATATGTGGAGACGCATGCTTGTGTGTCCTGAATAAGTAGACAGATTTCTTTTTTGAAATCAGACCATTTGTCAGGGGTATAATGGTAATCAATAGTGCATGGACATTCTGAAGGGGCATGTATATAATTTGTGTGTGTGTGTAATTCAAAGTTATTTAAATAACGGAGTATTTACTCAAAAATAGAATAGACTGTAAGGTAAAAAGCCATAAGAGAAATAGAAAATTCATTTTTATCAGGAACAAAAAAGCAGTATCAGTACCAATTAACAGTATGCTACCCAAACATCTGCGATTAGAGAGTCACAGTACCTGGTGTGTTTACAGGCAGGGTCCAAACATTCATTTACTGCAGCACATTGATCTCAGTGCTGCTGTAGTTGAGCTAGATCCCCAGGTAGACCAGAACACAAAGGTATAATGGAATACAATGTCTGACCAGCATTAAAGAAACCATTGTTCAGTACTGATTACTTTTTCAGGTACCACTTATTGTTTAACCTCTGTTGTTTAAGTGGAAAAAAAAAAGATAGGAAAAATGTCTCCAGTGCTAACCTTCAGCTACTAGAACCATGGTTCACTTTTAGGAGATATTATATAAAGATAGAATGCTAACTCAATAAGACAACAATTTACAGTGATTTACAATTAAAAAAATCATATTTTCAAGATTTTCCATCACCATAAAGAGCCTAATATGTTTTTAAATGTAAGTTTGGATACTATAGCACAAATTTGCACCCAGAGGTGTATTGCACCAGGGGTTGCAAATTATGCAACCACATTTCAGCAAGGTCTCAGTTGCTCTGCTGAGCCACTGGGGGCGCTGGGGAGCTACTGCCTCACCGAAAGGCCATGAGGCCTTAGCAGAGGGAGGTGTGCCATCTCAGTTGGCACAGCACAAGAGTACCAGACAGAGCCTGTGGTCTGTCCCTCAGGCAGGGGAGAGCCGGCCACAACCATGAAACTGGCTGATGGAGTCAGAAGGAACAGCATTAAGATATGACAATAAAATATTATTGAACATTATAGTATAAACTACCTTTCAAGAATACAACTGACTTGTGTTGTACACAGTGAAGGTGGAAAGTAGTAGCAGCATCACAAGATACTTTAATGAATAACCCCAACTTGGTTTTTAATATATTTTGGCATACTATCTAGGATTATCCTGATCTATTCTGGATGGAATAATCTGTGCTAATATTAGTACCAACATAAAAATCACTATTTTGCTTTACAGTTATATAGAACAGTTATTCAGGTTATGCTTAAAGCTATCCAACAGCATATAAAATATGCATCCTATAACTCAGGGACATTTCCAGAGGCAGCTAGCTCCCTTTGGTACATGATGACCTATGGGAATTTTCTTTAAAAAATTTCATTTTAAGAACTGTAAACTCCATCTTAAACAAATATTTGCATTTCAGATCTGTGTAGCTGTTCCATGGGTCTTCCAGTACAATATTCTATGATTGCTATTCTAGTTCAGATTAGAGCTACAATGTTAACTGTTTCAGAAAGGGTACACACACTATTTTTCCTTTGCAAAGATAGATGTGGCTTAACTGTAGGAATAAAATAATGCTAAATTATTAGAATAAATGGTGTTCTTATAAGACAATAAAAAGTGAGTGTTTCTAATCTCATAAACTATCAGAATAAAGTTCTAGTGGTGTGTAAAAACATCAAGACCCCAAGGGATTTCCTGTGCATCCCAGTTATCCATGTTAGCCATGTTATTTTTATCAGCCTTCCATAGTCCGAAATGTCAGCAAAGTCTATGGAGTCCTGAAATGTCAGAAAATATTTCTCCCCCAAATCATGGTAATTTTAAGCTGTGAAGATCTTTTTGCTTTGAATTCTCTTTGTGGTTAAGGAATGGTAAGGATAGGTTCAGTAGAGGCCAAGCTTTATGAGTTTCATATAAGGAAGAAGACCACAGGGGAATATATGAGAGCACATGTAGTGAGTGTCCTTTGAGGGTTTTTACTGCTCCATAATAGTTGAAGTGATGCTAATGACAATATCTGTTAAAATTGTGATAATTTATAACACAGTTATAGTCGGTGCCTAACCCTGCTCCCATTGACCTTGCTGAATTTTCATATAATACTGAGGACTGAATTGTCATATAATACTGCTTTATCCTAAACATCTCCTACGCATATATATGCATGCCCACACTGGAAGCAGGAATCACTTCAGACACCAGTGAAATCCAACTGTTGTGGGGGTAGAAATCAGAAACAATTTAACATTTAATATGAATAAATAAATAGGCATGATAGGTTAGGACAGGAAATGAAGAATATAATTGCACTGTTCCATTACCAATGGGAATAAAAGGTGAATTTGAAAAGATACAATGTACTGCAATTGTAACCCACACATCTTCTAGGTGAGGTGCTCTGTCTCATCTAGTGGCACCAAGACCACATAGTCTGCTCTACATGGAGTTGGCTTTTAACTCATGCTGTAGCGGCTCATGCACTAAGCTCCAGAGGTCCCTGATTGGATCCCGCCCACCACCAACTGAGGTCTCTCAGCGTTATGCATACAGCTTAACTGGCTTTTGTCCAACAATGAGACTATTTCCTCATCTGTTTCAAAAATCAATACAAGAGCTTAAAAGACATTACCTTTTGCTTTTCCCCAAATGTCTTGTTACCAAATGTGCCCATTACTTTGGGGTATGCTCATTTATTCGGGTTACTCTTCTGGGGGGGGGGGTAGTTCTGTAATTCTATTAATGTGCTGCTTATGTCACTTATGTTCATATGGAGCTCTACTCCTTCCTTCTGCAAGTCCCCTCCCAGTGGAGCTATCCTGCTAGGTTCCCCGGGGCTGGGGTCCTCCAGCCCTAGAACTAGATGAACACACACACACACACACACACACACACACACACTAACAGAGCAAGTCTGAGCGGACTGGGTCAATCAGCACTTTCCAGCTGATCCCCTTATGTGTCCCTGTGCTCAGTGAGCTGGGTTAAACAGCACTCTCAAGCTGATCCCCTTATGTGCTCCTGGTCTCAATGGGCTGAGTTGAGCAGCACTCTCAGCTGCCCCCCCCCCCCTTATGTGCCCCAAGTTGAACACGTCCCTATCCCACTTTCACAGTAACCAACTCGATGAGCAAACCCCACAGTATCTTTGGGCACCACAGGGATCTTTTAGCTGAGGTAAAAGAAGCGTTGCTGAGGAGTAAATGGGGGAAGCCACAGACACAAATGAGTAAAATTCAGAGAGTGAGAGAGAAACAACCAACTTCACCATAAGGGTTATTTATTGAATAATAATGATAACCATACAAAGAGAGCCTAAACCAGCATAGCATTCATTATTAAAGGGTAGTTCCTGAGACAGAGAGAGAGAGAGAGAGAGAGAGAGAGAGAGAGAGAGAGAGAGAGAGAGAGAGAGAGAGAGAGAGAGAGAGAGAGAGAGAGAGAAAAGGGGATCTCACCACTCCTGCAGCATGAATTAGTCAGGGTTCCCAGGTGATGGTAGCCGCTCAGGGTCCTGAAGGTAGGAGACTGGCAGAGCCCTCAGCAGGATCAGTTAGGTGATGATGGAGTGGAACTGGTGCAGAGTTTGGGTCTTAGCATCAGAACACTGACATGGGCACAGGTAGGGGGTTTTATAGAGAAAATACAAAGATTCAAGGGAGAACAGAGATTTGTTTAGGAGTAAACTGGGGATTCAAGGGTTTTCTTTAGGATAGACCAGGGGTCAGGAACCTTTTTGACTCCAAGAGCCATAAAAGCAAAATATTTGGAAATTTATTTCAGTAAGAGCCGTATAATATATTTTAAGACTGAATTCAAGTAAATGTGAGTATAATAAGCCTCTGAATTTATTCTTTTAAATCAGGGGAAGGGAACCTTTTTGACTCAGAGAGTTATTTAAAATTTAAATAATGTTGTTATAATTATTTACCATTAATGCGACTTCTGGTGCTGCATGGATTTGCTGATGGCTTTGCAAACGGCTTATCTCTGCTCCCAGCCCAGGCTCCCCTCCATGCTCCCTTGCAAACGGTTTATCTCTGCTCCCAGCCCAGCCTCCTCTCCATGCTCCCTTGCAAACGGTTTATCTCTGCTCCCAGCCCTGCCTCCCCTCCATGCTCCCTGGCAAACGGCTTATCTCCGCTCCCCAGCCCAGCCTCCTCTCCATGCTCCCTGGCAAACGGCTTATCTCCGCTCCCAGCCCAGCCTCCTCTCCATGCTCCCTGGCAAACGGCTTATCTCCGCTCCCAGCCCAGCCTCCTCTCCATGCTCCCTGGCAAACGGCTTATCTCTGCTCCCAGCCCAGCCTCCTCTCCATGCTCCCTGGCAAACGGCTTATCTCTGCTCCCAGCCCAGCCTCCTCTCCATGCTCCCTGGCAAACGGCTTATCTCAGCTCCCAGCCCTGCCTCCTCTCCATGCTCCCTTGCAAACGGCTTATCTCAGCTCCCAGCCCAGCCTCCTCTCCATGCTCCCTTGCAAACGGCTTATCTCTGCTCCCAGCCCTGCCTCCCCTCCATGATCCCTTGCAAACGGTTTATCTCTGCTCCCAGCCCAGCCTCCTCTCCATGCTCCCTTGCAAACGGTTTATCTCTGCTCCCAGCCCAGCCTCCTCTCCATGCTCCCTGGCAAACGGCTTATCTCTGCTCCCAGCCCTGCCTCCTCTCCATGCTCCCTTGCAAATGGCTTATCTCTGCTCCCAGCCCTGCCTCCTCTCCATGCTCCCTTGCAAACGGCTTATCTCTGCTCCCAGCCCAGCCTCCTCTCCATGCTCCCTTGCAAACGGCTTATCTCAGCTCCCAGCCCAGCCTCCTCTCCATGCTCCCTTGCAAATGGCTTATCTCAGCTCCCAGCCCAGCCTCCCCTCCATGCTCCCTGGCAAACGGTTTATCTCTGCTCCCAGCCCAGCCTCCTCTCCATGCTCCCTGGCAAACGGCTTATCTCTGCTCCCAGCCCTGCCTCCTCTCCATGCTCCCTTGCAAACGGCTTATCTCTGCTCCCAGCCCTGCCTCCTCTCCATGCTCCCTTGCAAACGGCTTATCTCAGCTCCCAGCCCAGCCTCCTCTCCATGCTCCCTGGCAAACGGCTGATCTCAGCTCCCAGCCCTGCCTCCTCTCCATGCTCCCTGGCAAACGGCTTATCTCAGCTCCCAGCCCTGCCTCCTCTCCATGCTCCCTGGCAAACGGCTTATCTCAGCTCCCAGCCCTGCCTCCTCTCCATGCTCCCTGGCAAACGGCTTATCTCTGCTCCCAGCCCTGCCTCCTCTCCATGCTCCCTTGCAAACGGCTTATCTCAGCTCCCAGCCCTGCCTCCTCTCCATGCTCCCTTGCAAACGGCTTATCTCTGCTCCCAGCCCAGCCTCCTCTCCATGCTCCCTGGCAAACGGCTTATCTCAGCTCCCAGCCCTGCCTCCCCTCCATGCTCCCTTGCAAACGGTTTATCTCTGCTCCCAGCCCAGCCTCCTCTCCATGCTCCCTGGCAAACGGCTTATCTCTGCTCCCAGCCCTGCCTCCTCTCCATGCTCCCTGGCAAACGGCTTATCTCTGCTCCCAGCCCTGCCTCCTCTCCATGCTCCCTTGCAAACGGCTTATCTCTGCTCCCAGCCCTGCCTCCTCTCCATGCTCCCTTGCAAACGGCTTATCTCTGCTCCCAGCCCAGCCTCCTCTCCATGCTCCCTTGCAAACGGCTTATCTCAGCTCCCAGCCCAGCCTCCTCTCCATGCTCCCTTGCAAACGGCTTATCTCAGCTCCCAGCCCTGCCTCCTCTCCATGCTCCCTGGCAAACGGCTTATCTCAGCTCCCAGCCCTGCCTCCTCTCCATGCTCCCTGGCAAACGGCTTATCTCTGCTCCCAGCCCTGCCTCCTCTCCATGCTCCCTTGCAAACGGCTTATCTCAGCTCCCAGCCCTGCCTCCTCTCCATGCTCCCTTGCAAACGGCTTATCTCTGCTCCCAGCCCAGCCTCCTCTCCATGCTCCCTGGCAAACGGCTTATCTCAGCTCCCAGCCCTGCCTCCCCTCCATGCTCCCTTGCAAACGGTTTATCTCTGCTCCCAGCCCAGCCTCCTCTCCATGCTCCCTGGCAAACGGCTTATCTCTGCTCCCAGCCCTGCCTCCTCTCCATGCTCCCTGGCAAACGGCTTATCTCCGCTCCCAGCCCAGCCTCCTCTCCATGCTCCCTGGCAAACGGCTTATCTCAGCTCCCAGCCCAGCCTCCTCTCCATGCTCCCTGGCAAACGGCTTATCTCTGCTCCCAGCCCAGCCTCCTCTCCATGCTCCCTGGCAAACGGCTTATCTCAGCTCCCAGCCCTGCCTCCTCTCCATGCTCCCTTGCAAACGCCTTATCTCAGCTCCCAGCCCTGCCTCCTCTCCATGCTCTCTGGCAAACGGCTTATCTCTGCTCCCAGCCCTGCCTCCTCTCCATGCTCCCTTGCAAACGGCTTATCTCAGCTCCCAGCCCTGCCTCCTCTCCATGCTCCCTTGCAAACGGCTTATCTCTGCTCCCAGCCCAGCCTCCTCTCCATGCTCCCTGGCAAACGGCTTATCTCAGCTCCCAGCCCAGCCTCCTCTCCATGCTCCCTGGCAAACGGCTTATCTCAGCTCCCAGCCCTGCCTCCTCTCCATGCTCCCTTGCAAACGGCTCCCCCCCCCCCTGCTTACTTGTTCGCTGGGTCACGCTGCTGTGACCGAACTCCAGCGAGGGAAGGAGAGGAGTGACACGCCCCCCAGCCTCGCTTTCAGAGCCGCGCCACACCGCCTCCCCCGCCCCCAGCCTCGCTTTCAGAGCCGGGCCACACAGCCTCCCCCGCCCCCCAGCTTTGCTTTCAGAGCCGCGCCACACCGCCTCCCCCGCCCCCCAGCCGTCACAGCAGCGCCGCGAGCCAGATGACAGGCTCAAAAGAGCCACATCTGGCTCGCGAGCCATAGGTTCCCGACCCCTGGGATAGACAATAGGAGCTGATCACTCTTGGCTATGGGAGGTGTTTTCTTCAGGGAGCTCACAATGTAACCAGGTTGCTTCAGTATTTTGGGATAGCAATCAAAGATCTATTACTAGAATTGGTCTGATAATTTCTGAGCTGGGTGTGTACAGGCGTAGGTTCATTAGCATTTGGAGCAGGGATTCCCAGAATGCAGTGCATCCCTGCTTCTTAGGTCCCAGAGTTCAGTGTGGTTCTCTTTTCTTCATTCTTCATGCTAATTCCTGTCCATCTTTCATGCAGATGAGGCATGGGGAGTGGTTTCAGTTCTCCATTCCTTATGCTAATCGAGATGTCTTATTTTTGTCACCTTGTCAGGAGGGGTCCAGGCGTGTCTCCCAACACCCTTCATTGTTCTCTGCAGACCTTTTCTCTGATCAGTTTTGGTTCAAACAGAGACTGGGCGGGGAGTGTCTTTCATGAGACAGGCAGGCTGGATACTGCGCCCTGGTTCCCCAAAAACACAGAGCGGACTGGTATCAAACTGTGCCCTGGTTCCCAAAAACACAGAGCTGCCTGGTATCAGTCTGCAGCTACAGAAGAAGTATGCACAATCTCAGAACAAATGTAATGTTGCCAACACTTTCAATTTTATCATCAGCCACATGATATGTGGTGATTTTCTGAAAGCCCTTGTTCCTGGAGTCATGTGATCACATGAGACTCTCCATTTTAATTTTGGGGATCTAGCTCTCTTGGTTTTAGAGAAAAGCTGAAAAGGTGAACCCTAGAGACTAAAAAGCAAGCAAGCAAACAAAAACCTCACAAGAAGGCATTTAGTAAATCCGTCCACCATTTATTAATTTCAAAATCTCTTGATTTTTAAGATAATCTCCTGATCTGGAGATGGCAATAGAGAAATCAGAAAATAAACATGACACTGTGAAACCCTGACATTGTTTTAAAGTGTGAATTAATTTAAAGATACATTGTACCATATCAATTTAAACATGATATTGCAATATGCCATATGTTAATAGAGTTTAAAGCAATATATCCCACATATAGTGAAAACAAATTAGTATAATTATTTGCATTTTAAGAAGGACACATATGAGCCAGATTCATCCATATGTTTAGCTGCTTTGTGTTATGCCCATGCCACTGATCAATTGCAAACCTCTCTTAGCCAGTCAGTTAAACTGGGTTTATTGCTGCTTTGCATTATTGGAGCAATGGAGAACAGCCAGATCATATTCTGCAATGTAGCCCATATATTTGTATATAATATAGTTCTAGGGTGACATTTATAAAAGGCCCAGTGTGGATTCTATTGTTCAAGCTGAAACTACCTTTTGGTTACAGTGTGATAACTCATTTACAGTCTCCTTAAAAATAAAATCTACTTTGTGCAAAAAATATTATGAGGCAACACAAAGACAAGAAAACATACTCACCACAAAATAAAAGAAGGTATAAATGGATTAGGAATCTACAAAGTCTTCATCACTTCACATTAAGATGAACATGAAATTATCCCATCCAATCAAACTGCAAGGAGGCTATACAGTTTGTGATACATAATGAAATATGTTCCCCTACTTATCGATTTATTTCACTCTGTGTCAAATTTACATATGGCTATATCTTAGTAACTATATAGGATGTGAATTTCTATATTTGTTTGTCTGATAGCCATTATTAGCTAGTCTGAGTGGAAAGATTTGCATAATCTCTGAATGATTACTTCTTGATAACTATATGAGAAATACACAAATAACTCTACTCTGATTGGTTTCTACGCTCAGAATTTTCAAGCTCTTTACCAATCACCAAACCCCTATATGAGCTTTTCAATCCTCATGAGAAATCAGAAAAAAATCATCTGAAGGAGAACAGGGGAAATCCTGCCCCTCTCCCTGCCCCCGCCCCAAGCAAAGATGACAATAAAAAAAGAATTTAAAAAGAGTTAAGCACATGGACTCATTTTCTGCATCCCTTCCTTCAACAATGCATTACAAGCCCTTACAAATTGTTACGGCTTTTGTCCCCACAGTAACTGTTATATATTTGTGTTCACATTTGGAGAATCATAACCAATTCCTTAATTCAGTTTGGAAATACAATGCAAAAGTGGATTACAGTTATGCTGGGAGTAAGAATGTTATTAATTATTCATTATTATTATTAGCATGATACTAGCACCTTGGCTGCAACTACAATCTAATCTCCATAAGTATTGTACAAACACATTATAAACCCGTAAGAGCAGAACTGTCTATCTAAACAGACAAGATAGGGGGTGAGGGAAAGGAAATATTGTCCCCTTTTACGGACATGAAATTTAAGTAAAATTAAGTGATTTGTCCAAGATCACACAGGAAATCTGTGGCAGGTGTGGGAATTGGAATCAGGGCTTCTGAGTTCCAGGCCTGTCACTCTGTCAGAAGGCCATTATGTCCTTCAGGATGGGAGGATAGGTAGAGAATGGAAATAGGGGAAAAGAAAGGAAAATATGCAGGAGTTGGAAGAGGAAATACAACAGTACTGTAATGCTTCAACTTTTTCTAAAATAATTTACCTTTCAACAATTTAACATTTTTTATCTTAGTGCCTCTCTTCTTTTAGTTAACATTTATTTAAAAATTCAGTAAGGTAATAACTTGAGGGTCCTTCATGTAAACTTGGTAACAGCCATATCCTTAGCTAATAAAATCCTTTGCCTTCAGCCTCAGTAGTTCTTCATTCCAGGTTATGGTTATTACTTTGTGAGCAGAAATCACCCTCTGGTTATCATTATAGGAACATGAGAAATAAGTTTGTTAGATCATAATATGAAAAGAGACTTTTCCATAATCAAAATGATAAAGAAGCCTGAGCAGATACATTTAAAGTTCCATTTCTACACTGAATCAAAAGGTAGAATTAGAAACACTTATTTCTACTGTTCAGATTCTTTCCAAACAGCACAAATTAGCCTGCTTGCTGTCTATTCCCTGAACTCTTATTTAAAATGATCAAATGTATGAACAAAACCAGCATTTTTTTTTCAATTAGTAGAAGAGACTTTGAGTGTTTGCATGAAATCTGCGAGCATGAGTGTGACTGCATCAGCATGAGTTCAGGTCTCTGTGGGCATGCAGAAGAGATATATATAATCATGAATGAGATTTCCATTTTAAATGACTTTTCATTTTC
This sequence comes from Sternotherus odoratus, assembly GCA_032164245.1. Lineage (NCBI taxonomy): Eukaryota > Metazoa > Chordata > Testudines > Kinosternidae > Sternotherus > Sternotherus odoratus. The sequence continues at coordinate 62,619,508 of JAVMKO010000003.1, forward strand.
ATATTCACATATAAGTAAATGTGCATTGAATGATGAGTGCATCAAGATTTTCAGACAAATTAGCAGGTAGTTCTACATTTGTACAGCATGTTAAAAACAGCTGGATTCACCTACTAATGGTTCAACATTTTAAAACCCAAACCTAAAGCTGACCAACTATATATAGATATAATTTTCTAGTCTCTCCTCTTGCCCACCCCAAAAAGGATTAATATTTACGTCACTTAGCCATATTTATTCTGCTCCAAATACTTTGGAAAGGCTCAGTTTAAACCTCCAAAGCAGCATTTTAAATTAAAGAGGATAAGTAATGTTTCTATTGTCCTTGGAATCAAAGATTTGCAGCAAGTTTAAAATTCTGTGGCAGCTACAGTAAAATGAATGGATGAAGTCTTTGTGCAAAAGACAATTGTGAGCACAACACAGGCAAATTGTGTGCACAGCTAACAGGAGCACTTTCTAAGTACAAAACCTGTGGCCTGCCCAGAAGTAAGTGTGTGTGCGCGTGGTGGTGGTGGTGGGGGGGGGTTGTACGCAGGTTACAGGTTAGAAAAAACAACTGTCTATTAAAGATATAAAGATAAGAAAGAAAAAATGACACCTCCACCTTCCAGAATGTATGGTTAGGACCCATCGCCTTTTCCTGGAAGATGATGGACCACAGGGTCCCAGCTGCCTTAAGAAGAGTCAGACTTGGCCAGCAGCAGCTAAGGCTCCTTAGGGAGTAGACCTACCAAGCTTCTGATTTGCCCCCTTAGATGCTTTTTCATGATTTATTTGATGACTGCGCCCATTTGTCTGCCATGTTTATTCTGATTGAAAGCTTTTCAGGCAGGGGCTGTTATAGGTATGTACACAGAGGCCAGCACAATGGATTCTAAATCCTAATTGAGGCCACTAGGTGCTAATGGAATACAAATGATAAGTAGCAATAATGGTAGGCACTAACAGAACTTTTAAATCTGCGGCAGGATATGCATCTTTAGAGAATCACTGAACTGATCAGCATGTTGCCCTCATGGAGACCCCATCAACAAGCAATTAAGTGAAACAACAACAAAATATTCTGAAATAATTATCTGATTTACCCAACTGTTGATAGCATTATAGAATAATGTTATTTTTCTATGAAGGAAACTGCACTCATGCACACATACAAACCTTCAAACACTGCTTGCCCAAAGGCAACGCACAGCCAGGAGATAACTATGCGATTTAAGATTGGAGAAGGATAGACCTCAGATTTAATTAATATGAGAAAGGATTGAGTGCCTCTATTGTAACCAACTGATTGTGCTTATGGGAAAAGAAGATTTCAGCTAGGGAACTACTGTATCAGATAGGTCAACAGAAGTGTTCAAGGTGATCTGAAGAACTCCTAGGGTCAATTATGGTTATCAGTGTTGTGAGATCCAAAATCAAAAGTGATTATGGTTAGCAATAATCTAAAATGAGAGATAGATTGAAGTCATTTCTAAACACTGCAGCTTCAGCTGTATGAAAGAATTAGAATCCTAATGGAACTATTTGAAACATGTTATCACTGGGATGATCCTAAAATTGGAAAGCAATAATTTGTTGACAATTGTTCTAGAATAATTTTTTTAATGACAAAAAAACTTTCATTGCTTTCAACAGATTACTCTGCATTTGTTTTTAAAAATAAACATGTATCACCCAGAAGCGAAAGGCAATTTTTGCATACAGCCACTATTGGAGCTTAATGCTAATTAATGCTACAATAAATTACTGAGAAAATACAGAATACACTGTAGTAATAGACCCAGGTTGATGCTCAATTTAAAGACAATAGGAATTGAAGGCATTTAGACTCTTACAAAAATCAGACCCAATGGCCATAGATTTAGAAGTGAAGAGAACAATGGGGATGATGTATTTATTTGATGTGATGAAGGAAAGTAGGCCACTGAACTGGTATGCTGAGTAATTCTTTCAGAAGAAAATTCTGAAGAATTATTTTATACATTATTACTATTAATAGTAAAGGGGGAAAAAAACATGAGAATGTCTTGGATAATAGATCATCAAGAACCAAAATAGATTCTGGTACACACTGTGAATCTCTAAATTAGGCAATGGAGTGGCTGAGAACAGCTCCTGCACAACAGATATGACCTGTCAGTATTCTGCCATACTGTACTAGGATGGATAAGCCTACCTTCTACACATGGGGCCCTCCCAGTAAAACCTCTAGAAGAATGTCAAAGACCGAGGAAACCTCTGAAGGGTTACCTACTGGAATTTCCTTTTTAATGTTTTTAGTGTGAATCTCAAACCATTTCCTCACAGGAAGGACATATAGCCTTCCAGCCCTGCACATCTTTGAAATCTCAGGCAAAAGGAAGCTGTAACCCTTTGTAAAGGTGGACATCCACACATCACACAGAGCACTACCACTCCTCCAGTACCATCACTGGCTATCCCTGGTACACACATCATAGCATCATGCAATCCTAACCAATTGTGATGGATCCACAAAGCAGGGAACTACAAATCTCATTGGTCCTCTCCCTACTGCACTTTCTTTTCACCCAGCCAGGGAGAGGAAAAGGGAGAGGGAAAGGTCCAGAACCAGAAAATGTCAGCCGCATTTTAGAAGGATGGAGCCCCAGGGCAGCTGAAGCGGAGATTGCATGGCAAAAAGAGAGCTAGAGGTAGCTAGTGGCACAGACTGAGTATTGGACATTTCAGCTAGGTCTAGGTCTATGTAGGACTTCTGGACAGGAAGGCAGTGTGGAGGGGCACCAATAGGAGGCACTCACTGAGCCTGGCTTGGAAACCTGCAAGCTCATATTTACTGGAATGGAGACTGGATTAGAAAGGGCACCCAGGCAATAGGTCTGAAAAGTCCTGATTCTTAATTGGATTGCCCCAGGGACCCAATTATTTATCATTATTGCTCCCTTTGAACTGTAATCGTTAAATCCTCTGTATCTACCATACCTGTAACCTTTCTCTTTCCTGCTAGGCCTAGTAAAATTCCTTTTCCATTGGCCATGTGTGAGTGGTACTAGGACCCACCAGGTATAGCACCCATAAGGCCTAGCTGCTGAGGCAACTTCAGTGCTTGCATCCAAGTGCTAGTGCACGTGGCATGCCACTGGCACCTTAAGTATTTGAGATATGGTACAGCCTCAATATTTATACTGTAAGGACTTCAGGGAGAGGGCTTCTATGAATGTGCTTTGGATAATAATAGGCATATTTAACATGAAATGTAAGCAAGACTTATGTAGCAATTGGAAATAGGCCAGTCTTTCTTGAACCATTTAAGTGAGTGTAAATTGCAATCAATTTTGGAAAGAATACAATGCCCTTGAGACGTCTGAAAGAGATAACCAATAAAGGAAGCCTTCTGTCTACATCAGGTTTTCTATACCTTTCATCGTACTCAGAGATCCAAATGCAAAAACATACCACTCAATGGTCATCATGTGGATAAGTAATGCTCCCTGGTGTACTCTGGGTCCATGAAACAGTGACCATGAAACAGTAACTAGATTAATTATATCTATCTATCTCTCTATCTATATGATGTTCATGTGCTGCAAACGATATCTTGTTTTCTGTATTTTGAATGTTTGCTTTTCTCGCATGTGATGTTCTGAAATAATCAAAATAGACACTGTTCATACAGTATTCGGATAGACTTCAGGCATATCATATAGCTGCAGTTAGGTATACTTATGCACACACAAACATACACAAATGTAAACCTTTTGCCAGCTGCAACAAGGGTCAGGGTCAGGAGTTAGAGTTTCCTCTTAGCATCACTAAATAGAACCATGTTGAGTGCTTGCCCAGAAATATATGAAAACTAAACACTGCCGTCTGAGAGGCAATACTCACAAGCACCGAGTTTCACTATTTGTTTTTATGAGTATTCCTATGGAACCAAATGTGACACACCCTCTCAGCTTAGAGCTTCAAATTTAAGCAAATAAGAGATGGGATTTGGTAAAAGATTTTTTTTTTGTTAACTGATATAGATTTTGTCATATTAAAGAGTTAAACTGTTCATAAATATTAATAAAAATATATCAGTCCTGATTAGACCGTGACGAACATGCCCTCAGATCAGCTGACTATATAAACAAACCACTACTAGTGGCTGGTGCTGGATCAAGTGCATGTTGAAAGGTAGAGAACTGGTGCATTTTAGTATCTTTATAGTTTTACATATAGTTGACATCTGTGTGTGAGAATTCCTCATTATTATCTTCATATGGTAGCAAAAAGAGGTGACTGGTTGGTTTGTTGGTTGAGTCCTAGCTTGGTAGCTTGGCCATCATCCTAGGCTTTCGCTGTTTATAGACCCAGATTCAAGGTGAAAAATTGTAAGAATGATCTTGTACAGTGACTTTCATGAGGACATATGTTTGAAATTTTTGGATATTATCCATCTGTCTCTATCTGTGTTTACTATATATGGTCATCCCTTTGTCATCAACTCTGCCTGTTATATTATACCTTGCGTGCTTGAGTTTTGATTCAGTGGTAAGAATAATAAACACTCTGACTGTTTCATTTTGTGTTCTTAATTAGCACGCCTTCATTTTAAGTCTTTTCAGCATTTGTGTAACATTCAGGATTTGTGTCCATGTTCAGAGTAGACCTGCACAAGAGACTGATTATGTTGGAGCATTGTACTGTGCACCCTGCTTCATTTGGAACAAAAGTCCTGCAAATGCATCAGTTCTCTGTGATCAATCAGCTCTAGTGTCCGCTGAGAAGAAACAAGCACTCTCCATTGAATCTAACCAACAGTTTCTTTAAACACTGGAGATAGATGGTCAAATAGTATATAAAACACTTTAACTCAATCCACCCAGCAGGTAAGAACACTATCCCCCATATTTCAACTGTATTTGACATCACTACTCCAGACTTAGTAAGGGAGATTCAATTTAGGGTGGCCCTGTCAGTTAGGGCATATTAGTTACAATGTGCTGGCTTTTACTCATATAATAAGGATAATATTTTATTACCCCTCATCAATGACATAAGTGAATTTTAGTCTCAAACAGCCAAAATTGGTCACTTTGGCAAAGCAGATATGTCTGCTAATCACCTAGACAAAGTAAGTGTGTTTATGCAAATACAGTCTACTCCTGAGATCTTTTTTCCCCAATTAATTAATAGGGGGCAGGAGAAAGTTCAGTCAGTCATAAAATTTCTATATCAGGTTCAGTACACTCTCACTATCAGAGTTTGGCATCAAATGCTTCAGAGGAAGGTGTAAGTAACCCTGTGATTGGCAATTATGGGATAACCTGCCTAGAGGGAATATATTTATTTCTTTTAAGCCCTGAAACACAAGAGAAATCTCTCTTCCAAAAATTGTGTTTATACCTTTACTATTATAATTCTATGCCATTTTTGTTATACATATGTCTAATCCTATTTTTAGTCCTGCTAAATGTTTTGTCTTAATTATATTTCATGGCAATGAGTTCCACAGTCTAAATGTATATTATGTGAAAAAAATATATATTTGTCATTGTTAAATACTTCATTCCTTACTGACATTTTAGGTATATATTTTTTCTTTCCCTCATGAAAGCCCAGATGTTTGGAATGTTTAGGCCCTAGACCTGGATCAGTTTTGAAAATGCACTAGGGCTTTCTTTGTGCATTCATTTACCAAAGTTGAATGGGCAAATTAAACTCATTTGTGTATGCAAGGGACAGCACCCAAAACAATGCACACTGAGACATCACATTCTGAGACTTTGCCCTGGAAAGAATAAATATATTTAACATATTTAAAATATATTAGATGTCATCTGCATTTATTATTTTGGACCCTTCATTTGTATTCATTTGTTAACTGTTGATTAATTCTTTTCAATAAAGTTTCCACACTTGTTTTTTAAGCTTCCAGTTTATTGGCATTGTATCAACACTAAATGGTGACAGTATTAAGTCCAACATAAATTTGATTTATCAGTATGTTTCTAAAGCTTCTGCACATCCCCGTAGGAAGCAGGTCTGAAGGCTTTAGAAAACCATTTTCCACCCAATTCTTCTAAATTAACATATGACTTTTCAGTATGAGTGATGCATGATGAGTGTGGTTTAATCACAGTTCTGGGATCTGATTTTCATTTGTGATGGTCAGGTCTTTGCACGGGGAAACCTGAGTATTATTCCTGGGATTTATGAAGGAAATCAAATAGAAGGGGGATGTTATGTGTATTTTATGATTGTCATTGTCTTAATAAGGACATGACAACTGGGAACAAATGTTTTCTGTAGGCAGGGTTGGTAGCACTGCCTATTGAGATTGCACATTATTTATTATAAAACATTTATTCAGTTGCTTATTTTTCAAACTGGTTGCAATTTTCCAAAACTTTAACCATGTGGGATAAATTTTCCTATGCCGAGTGTCTGCCTCAGGCCAAATAGTTTTTGAGACAATTGCAGCCAAAACAATTCAGACATTTCTGAGAATTAGGGTATGGGAAACATAAGTTGTTTTGTCATTCAAAAAACCAAAACAAACAAAGCACTCTGATGAAATTTTGAGAAGCTCCAGTGCCCTAATGCTCTTATTGTATATGCATTTTTATATAAATGAACATTACTTAACATGAATCAGAGAGGTAGACGTGTTAGTCTGGAATAGCAGAGGTAACAAAGTCCTGTGGCACCTTAAAGACTAACTGTAAAGTTTTGAAGCATAAGCTTTCGTGGGCTAATACCCACTTTGAAGTGGGTATTAGCCCATGAAAGCTTATGCTTCAAAACTTTACAGTTAGTCTTTAAGGTGCCACAGGACTTTGTTACCATTACTTAACATGTGTCCTTTCACATCAGAAATCATATCTTTCAACCTATAATGTTTGTTCATTTTGAAGTTTGCTCCTTCAGTATCATTCAAAAAATGCAATATAGGCAATCTAATCTCAAAATTAGCTTCTGACTACATAACATCTTTGCTGTTTTATATGAAATTTACAAGTCAGGTTTTATAAACTGTATTATCCTTTGAAGCCCACTGAAAGTCATCAACATACAAAAACTATTCTATTCATGCTGTCCATGTTTGTCCTGCAAAATCAAGAGGCATATAAAAGATTATTGTATTTGTGCATTGGTACTGGAATGCCTTTAACAATTAGACTGTTATGTAATTAAATTTCAGCAAGGGAGGTTTAGGTTGGACATTACGAAAAACTTCTTAACTGTCAGGGTGGTTAAGCACTGGAATAAATAGCCTAGGGAGGTTGTGGAATCTCCATCATTGGATATTTTTAAGAGAAGGTTGGGCAAACACCTTAAGGGATGGTCTAGATAATACTTAGTCCTGCCATGAGTGCAGAGGACTGGACTGGATGATATCTTCAAGTCCCTTCCAGTTCTATGATTTTATATTGCTGTGGGAATATTATTTTCAGGTGTTCAAACTGCTGACTTAAGATTTGTTACTTGTACAAAAATGGAAATCATTTCAGCCTTTCATTGGTCAATAACAAATGTGTTGAGTGCAAAATACTAATAATCACTCACATGGTTTTATGATCAAGCAAATTTTATACTTCTTAGTAAACTGAAAATTACTTTGCATTTGCCTTCATCTGACATTTTCATGGTTCCACTGAAATCAAAAAGCACTTAGAAAGACAAAATGTTCCCTTAATATTTGCCATTATTTTGGAATTCAGTTGATTCTGTATCAGCTTTATACTACAAATTACAGCAATCTTTTTCCTCTAAACCATGTGGAAATATATTTCCCCAATAAACATCTGCATACGGATTATATAAGATGTGATCTCAGTGTTACACATTCATGAAGGCTTAAAGTGAGGCTATAACACTGATCTTCAGAGTGCCTAGATTTGCTTTACTCTTTTCTGCTGTACTCCATTTCTAGCTGGAGATGGGGGCGGTAGTGGCAGGCAGCACCTTCTGGAGGGTGCAAGAGTGGGTGGTGTATGAATATAGCAATGAAGAGAGATTGGTCTGAATGTCATGGAGTGAGAACAGATAGTTTAGAATAATGTGGATGAAAACCTCAGGAGCATAAACATTTATACCAGTGTTTTATTCTGCTTTGATGCTCTGCACAACTTTTTGCAGGAGACTCAGTGTAGGAAGTGGACTGAAGGGCAATCACCTTGTTGGCCAAAGCCAGGAATGACTGGTGCAAGTTAGAGCTAAGACTGCTTCAGGATTGAGGATTGTCTTTCTTCTCTGTCTCTATGCTGAGCTCCCCACTATCAAAGGGTGCTCATAAAGGTTACAGTTGCTACTACCAACCATGGAAGAGGATGTATGGACATTCTACCATGTGCCCCAAGGTTTCTGGGAACATTAAATTTCTCCAGCCCCCACAAGGTCTCTCCAGTCAAGAGCCATTTATTCAATATTTGCAGAGGTATTCAGCCCAGAGTGTGGCTTTCCCTTCCTCACCAACCTCAAGGTCACAGAGTAAAAGTAATTTTTCACAAACCAGACAATTAACAGACAAGGAGAAATATGATAATCACAGATGGACTTAGGTCGATATATATTCAGCAAATGTTACTCCCTATAATTATTTTAACTAATAAAAATGATTCAGAGAAAGCTGTTAAGAAAAAAATCTTAAAAGAAATCCAAACATATAAAGGTATGAGAAATGCACTGTTAACAACTTTAACTCTGCCGTTTAGTGAGAACAGTAGGAAGGGAAAAGAAAAAGAAAAAAGTCAAGTGTCTTTAAAAGTCAATTTACTATTATCTGGGATCAAAAAGATTAAAATGCTTTAACAATCACATGATTTTTATAGTATCACTACTGGTAAACGTTAAGTTGGCTTTGGTGCCCTAACTGTGCATTAATTCCTAAACTTTGTGGATTTATTTTAAATGTAACGTTAATTGTGAATTTCCTGAGCTTATACATCTTATTTTCAGGAAAAACTACAGTAGACCTAAAATATAGATTTACTCAGAACTGTAGTGATGTTGGAAATTCTGTTTCATGAAGGATTTTAATATTTTTTAAAAGAGGACCGAAACCTGTATATTTTAAAATTCTCCACAGAAGATTATGGAAAAAATGTTTTCAGTCAAACTGGCTTGTTTCAACAGAACTGACAAATTTCATTTTGATTGTGCCCTTTAAGGTTTTAAATTATAGAATTATAATTATAATTATTATAATTATTAAATCATTTTTTGTTCCAAAATTGTTGAAATGGGATGTCTGGAAAATTTTGAAATTTTGGCAAATTTTGGCAAAATAGATATGATTTTGCAAAAAACTGCATTCTCCAAACACCAAATGGTTCAGTTGAAGTTCTTCAAACCACCTATAATTTTACTTTTAATATTTGATACGTACTTGTCAGCCTACTTCAGTGGCTCACCGCTGAGAATGCCAGATTCAGGACATACTGCTAAGTAGTAAGGCAGATTTACGATAAACTGGTGATTATTCAATCAAATCTTTTGTTACTTGTTTGGCATAATCTAAACTTCTGTCTCACCACTTTAGTTAACAAGCAGTCAAAGAGGCAGTCTCCTTAGGCATTCCAGCCCTTATCTCACCACCACAGAGACACTGGACTGTATGATGGTTACCGAAAACCAGTTTAATCACATGTAGGGTCCCTCTAATCCCAAGAGATCAGCCACTTAGCCAGGTCAATATATAACTCAGATCTTACCCAATAAGCATGCTAATGCCATCTTTTAGTAAACATTTGATAAAATAAACAAAGAAGAGAGTTAATAATGGTTAAAAGATCATACACATACAAATATTTGCAAAGGCCTTATATCAGGTTTGTAGCAGTGATGGAACAGTTTACTGGCTTATAAGGTCTCTCTGGTAAATTCCAAAAGATGGGAAGGTCCTCAGTCCATAATGCAATATGTTCCTTTTAGTTGTAAATCCACAATCCAGACAACAAGGGCAGGAAAGAGATAAGATGGAATCATCTCCGAGATCTTTTATATCCTTTGCCATGTGCCTGAAAATCTATTGTTTCAAACTGAGCTCACAGTTAAATTTGTGGAAAGTTACTAGCACAGGATGGAGTCCATGGTCACATGAGCACATCACCTCTCCTTATGTGGCCTGATGACTCACAAGGGCAGTCATTGCCCTGATCTGTACTGAGGCATCACAAGAAAAGCTATCTTGGCAGAAAGAAAAGCGTCTATGTTCCATGGGGAATGCAAAAGGAGGGTTTTGGGTGGCTCATGTTTTAATTTGTTTATCTGTACATTTCTGGATGGCTGGTGTTGGTTGCCTTTATTTCCCCTTGGAAAGATGAACCTGGGATTTTTGTATTGTATTTTAATTGTTAAACACATTATAAATTAATAATTTTGTGGGAAGGCATAGATGAGTTGGTGCGGAACAGTTTAAAACCAGAACTGAGAGGTGAAGCCAAAAAGTCCTATAAAATTGGTCTTTAACTCATAAATTCAGGGCAGACTACTCCAATAGACTGTGATCCTTAGGAATGGGTAACAATTCTCAGTAGTGCTACCTGGCTTTTGTTGTCTGAAGTTATATAACAAGAATGAATCAACTTCTAAATGCTGCTGGGAGAAGCACTATTATATTGATCCTGGGTTAATCAGTCACAGGACCTACAGCTCTTTATATAGGCAATTTTTAGTTAAAATCTCAATAAGTATCTTTAAAATATGATGTTTAAAATTTAAAAAGAAATAACCCATCTGTCAAATAATGGTCTGCTCACTTATTTTTACTCTTCATTGAACAAAATTGACTTATATCATATGAAACCTATGCTATGATGGTAATTGACAGGACCTATTCTCCCTTGATGTTTGCATCTAACTCCATTAATGTTAAAGGAATAATGCATGCATTCTGTCAAGGGGAGAACAGACACAATAATTGCTTTAGGGAACAATCGCAGAAAGAGCTCTTTAATTTTTAACCTCATGAATTTTTGTTTTTCTTCTAAAAATAAGAAGCATTTTCATCTGTGTTCTAATGTACAGTGTAACATTTTATCAATAACTTGATAATAAAAACATGAGGTTAAGTGCCATGGTTAAAAATGCCCTCTTGGAAAAGATCTTTTAGTCCATTAAACTGCTATTTATTTGTCACCTACACAGTCCCTCTGTTATTGTTGAATATTTTACTTTTTTCCAGTAATATGCCTCTTTTTATTTCATTAGTCTAAATGGATCTCTTTTCTAAGAGAGAAAAAATATCTTTCAACATCCATATTTTCAACACATGTACAGGAGAAAAGACAGCCAGTGATAAAAGGCACCTTTGCCCCCAGTTGCCCTAGGAAATCATTTAATCCAGTTTTGTTGAGAGTTGTGTGACAGATTGGTATCAAATTAAAGTACTTGGAATGAAAGAAGCTTTTTTGAATAAACCCCTTTGATCTCATTGTCACAAAAGTGAAGATCTTATGTCAAACAGTTACCTGATTTGACTGAAGATAAATCATATAACACTTAGGCTCTCCTCTCCTTCCAAAGTAAATATCTTGACTTTCTAATTATGTTGCACTCAGAGCAAAAAGAACTTATAGCTACAATATTTTTGGTTTGTGTTTTGTTGAATTCAATCTCAGTAGAATTAGATCAAAATGCCTTTTGGGGTATGTTCTGCTGATGTCCACGCCTACTCCTCAAAAGCTTCTCTGCCTGCTTCTGAGGCACTTGCCTCATGGATGATGCTTTGAATGCTATTCCCCAGAAGTCTTGGGACAACCAGTGTCTAGAAGGTTCCAGACTGTTGGTGTCCCTGTCCCTCTGTTAGATCAAGATGAAGAACTGTTACTTCATGAGTCAAATGGACACCCCAGTTTCTGGTGAGTTTCAGAATAGTCATCAGATTCTTCTGATACCAAACTAATCTACACCGTAGTTAATTACTGTGCATATGGAGTCAAGAAATCATCTTCCCAGAATGCCCTAGCCTTTTTTCCACACCCCATCCAAGCACCTGCACATCAATGACGATAAAGGAGAGCAAGTCATTGCTCAGGCCGAGGAGCAGGATACCAGCTCACAGCTGCTCTTGTTGATGTTCTGTTCAGTACAGATCTTATGCCTGCCTGAAATGTGGTGTCTGATCTCCTTCCAAAGACTAAATAAAACAAATTAACTAGCATCTGTCACATATAGTTTATTCTCCCTGGTCAGAGGAATAGAGAAATGTGTTTGTGTGTAGTAGGCAGGTGGAAGGGAGGCCAGAGGGTTTTGTTGGTTGTTTTTTAAAGTTGATGTGGTATTTGCCTGTGTCCTGGACTGGGGAATTCACTCCCACTGATATAACTATCTCAAATCTCTCCATTGTCCAGCCCAAATAGCACCATTCTTCGACTTCCTTTCCAAACAAAAGCAAACTGTCCTGGACTATAGAATGAGAATTCCAAGAATCCTGTCTCATGAAAAGATGAACTTCACCTTTGCAGGTAGCAATTCCATTGCTCCAAAAGAGAGGAGTTGTCAATAAAGTTTGAGGTCCAATATTCTATGGGAAATCAGCAAAGTACAAGTTTGAGGGGCTCACAGTTAGAGATGGACAAGCATTGTCAATCAGAAAGATTTTCTGAAGGGAAAGTACCTTTTTCTCAAAATCAACTTTTTACATGGCTATAGAACTTTAGTCTTAAATCAGGCTGACAAAATGGAGTGTGGAGCATGTTTTTTTATGATCACTATACCAAGGCATGGCAGAGCCTACCTTTGCAGCACTCCCTTGTGGCCTGCCATGACACTACTCACCCTACATCAGTTTCCCTCAAGGTCTTCAGTGGTTAGCAGCTGCCTCCAACATGGTCCAATGCTGTGGTGACTTAGCCCTCTAGCTAAAGTACATCAAATTTCATCAAAGTATCCAAGTTCTAAAACAAAATGCAGTTAACTATGAATTCTGCCAGGGATCATCAGTCACCATTGTATGAAGGCTTCCTGCCAGAGCCTTTCTGCACTTGGCAACTCCTCACCATGGCTAGATTTGAGACCTTGGTCAATACTGGTCCCACCAGAGGATTCCAGTCCTTGGCTGGCCACAGACATTCTACTTAGGGTCTGCTTTTCTCAAGTTAATACTCACCAGCACTCCCTTTCTCTAGCCTGCTTTCCCTCATGGAGGCTCTGTCAGGCAATCATTTCCCCCAGCACTCCAGGCAAGGTGCTGAAAATGAATTTAAACAATAGTCCCAAAAAACAAAAAAGGATTTTCTATCTGCCTGAGCTACCATTAGAGCCTAATGGTTCAAAGATCACTGACTCTCTGGATTTTCTCCCCAAAGATCCAGCTCCTACCCAAGCTGCTAACCATCAGGGTTTCCTCTCTGAGTCCTTCCCTCAGGCTGGTTCTCCACAGGTTGAATTTTTATTCCCAGTTTATGGGCAGGTTCACTGTCTGGAGGCTGGCCTTCTCCAGGGTCCACTGCAGGATTCTCTTTCTCTCCAGCTATCTTCTTCTTTCAGGGCTAGTCACATGAGACTACCTCAGTCCTGCAACCTTTCTCCCCAGTTTAGCTCTCAGAGCCTGTATAAAAATCACCTGACTCCTTTTCAGCTGGGTCTACTAATTGATCCATTCCATCTGATTCCTGATCAATCAAAATTAGCCGGGGTCAGAGTAAGATTTCCTTGGTAGGCAAGGCTGAATGTGACTCCCCTTAAAAGGCCAACTAGCCTATGACACAAGGTTAGATTGTGGAAATATCAGTGGGAAGGTAGAAGCATTTCAAGAACTATCTGAGACACTTCTTCTCTCAGTAGTATCTTCCATCCATGTATCAAAGCAGAAGAAGCCTCTATGTCTTTCTGGCAATAGCACTAATTCTGGATGACCAGATAGCAGAAATGGGTGGCCTTAGCTGGTTAGCAAATTTTGGATGTCTCTCTTGAGCAAGGATCTGGCTACCATTTATGATTCTCTCTACCTGGGTTTGAGCCTGGAAACAATACAGAGGCTGCCTTCATCTTGTGCAAAATATGGTGGCACTCATTCTTAATAGTTCAGGCACATCAGTTCTGGGCTTTTCACTTTCCACTGTCTACCAGTCGTCATCCGACTCCCCCTCCCCACCCCCCCCTTCACCTCAATCTCCAAAGTCATCAAGAGATCAGGCCCAAGCTACCAATACATCTCTTCATGCACAAGATGGTAAAATAGTTGTGATCCACTGGGATAATACCAATTAATCCCAGGGTGAAATGGACTATGTCAGAGATGGCCAAACTTACTAAACCTCTGAGCAGCATATAACAATCTTCAAAAGTTTGAGAGCCAGGACATGTCTCCCAGGGCTTTGGGCTTCAGATCTGCAGTGGGGTGGTGAGGCTAAGGGCTTCTTCCTCATGAGGTCAGGGGATCTTGGAGCTTCAACCCCACAGGGTGTTCCTGTTGGGTCTCAGGGCTGAAAACCCAAGACCTCCCTCCCTGCTGGTCAGAAGTCCCTAACCCCACCGCCTCACCACAAGCAGGAACCACCCCGGGGGGAGGGGGGGAGGCTCTGAGAACTGCACTTTAACTGTAAAAGAGCCACACGTGGCTCACAAGCTACAGTTTGGCCACCCTTGGGCTACAATCAGAAATAAAGGTTATATTAGTCTTTATTCACCTTCTTTTCTCTACTGCTTTTCTTACACTTACCTAAACTGATTGTTTGCTATGGAAAATGAAGAGCACAATGAAAAATATCATGGGGGATTATATAATTTGAGATTTTACCTCTGGAATTTAAGCAGAATTTGCCTTTGGATGAATATTGTTGAGAATAAGAAACTGAAAACAAATAGACAAAGAGTTTATGAACAGGAACAGTTTCAATATAAAATTTCACAGAATGGCTCAGGCACAGGTCCATTTATGGTAGTTTATACCAGGAACAAAATTCTCACTTCTCAAAAAAACCTCAAAAGATGTCCTAACTTTCAAGATTTTACTGTAAGTGATGAATGATGAAAAATAATCAGTCATCCGTATCCAACAAATTATATTGACTCATAGAAATGTAGGGCTGGAAGGCACTTTGAGAGGTCATCCAAGCACTAAAACCAATTGCCACTGATGTTGATTGATGTCTGAATTCAGAGTCCATCACCACAAAGATGAACATTTTAGTGACAATGATTGAAGAATTTGAAAAATCTGGATGTAAATGGACCCATACAGAATCTGACTTCATAAATTAACTAATGGAACATGATCACATGCTGTGACTTGAGTTTCAGTACTCCTGGCTTCCAGCATCTCACCAAAATATTTACTTTTGTTTTTTGCCAAAAATATGGAAAATTTTAAGATGATTTATGTCACATTAGTTTATTTCCCAATTCAGGCTGCCTCTGAAGAATGAATTAGGACTTAATAAGGACTTAATGTATCCATCCTTCTCTAACTACTCTGTGAATTTTTCAAAAATTACCTGCGGATGTGTAGATAACAGTGGTGGATTGAGTTATACTAAAAATCCTGTAGCCGCAACATTTTTTTTCTTTAAACCTCAATTCTTATCAATAATTTTCTATATATTGTAATTATCTGATGCGGCCCCTTATTAACCTATAGGACTTCTACTTGCAGGTCAATAAGTAAAATAACCATTTACCTATAAAATCTTGGACTTGGTATAACTGAAAGTAATGCTCTGCATTCACACATTGACATAAGGTGAAGAAGAGAGCTATAGCTGTCTTAAAAACCCATAAAAGAATAAAGTTAAAGTGACTATGAGCACAGTTACCAACTTTCAGCTTTCTCCATGGGATGCTCAATACCCTCTCCTTCCCCAAGGCTCTGCTCCCATCCTGCCTCTTCCTGCCCCCTCCTCCAAGCGTGCCTCACCCTTGCTCCACCTCTTCCTGATTCAGCTCCTCTCCCTCCACCTGAGAGCCCCCTGCCTGCCACTGAACAGCTGATCAGTTATGAGTGAGAGGCACTGGGGAGGGGAGGAGCTGATTGGAGTGAGAGGGACTGTCAAACATCTGATCAGCGGGTGACTGCTGAGTACTGAGCACCCACTATTTTTCCCATACAGATAGCATAATCATATTCAGCAAATCATAACCTTTCCATTGACATCTTACATGACACATTTAATACAAGATTTGTTGTGAATATATAACAGTGGTTTCAACAATGATCTATATGGTTATATTTTAATCAGATAATGTCACAGAGGTCTAAGTAAAAAATCATGCCTAAATTATAGGGATGAGTGACAGGCAGGCTACAATGGTGGCATTGTCCACAATGACTGAAAAATTAGTTATTGGGGTGGAACTTGGAGGGGAAGCTAAAGAGCTCTGTTTTAGGCATGTTGAGCATGAGCTGACAGCTCAACATCCATGAGGAGATATCAGAGACAGGCCAAGATTTTAATTTGGAGAGAAAGACAGTTCTGGGGAAGAGGGGACCTGTGAGTCATCAGCATAGAAATGGTGGCTGAATTCGTGTTTCTGGATGAGACTATCCAGAGATAAGGTGTAGAGGAGGAAGAGAAAGAGACAAAGGACAGAGACCTATGGAACTCCCATGGAAAGTTAGAAGGGGGATGAGGAGGATTCTGCTAGGACATGCTGAAGGACCGATTAATAGCTACAATAATCTCACTAAAGTGATTCCTTTTTTATAGACAAATATGCGTAACTTGGAGGTCAGTTGCTCATACGGAGCTATATAATGAAAAAAGAGTGTAAGATTTGCTGCAAAAGTGGTGGTCTACTTGACTATACAATTTTGTCCTAAATATACTGCAAAGACATCAGAAACATTGTAACAACTATATAATCTCATTTACGCTACTTTCAATATATGTTGGGAGTTGTGTCAATCCCTAATAAAATGTAAAGGCAGCATAAAATTATAAAAAATGAAGTTAAGAAATGATGGTGTACAGTTTCTCTTTCCCTTTTTCTCAAAATCATGGAAATATTACATTATAGAAATTGCTTCTCTAGATCCATCAAATCTGATTGAGCCTTTCACCTTTCTTGAAGGTATTTAATAGCCTTAATACTTCAAAATGAGAAGAACTATATAGCAATTTACAAACTCTGATAATGGATCTCTAATGGCATGCTTAAGCTTTTATTCTCAACTTCAGCTCGTGGCATGTCCACATGAAATCATCCTTGATAAATTAGTGTCTTTAACCATTTAAAATTTTATATTTTGGCATTAAATTTTCAAGCAGTTTGGTGCTATAACAATGATACTATGAGGACCTTATAGTGATTAATAACATGTTTATTATCATACCAATTATCTCAAAAACCTAGACTGCTAGACTTTGAAGACAACCCATTTTTACTCTTTTCATTGAATAATCTGACTGCAAATTGAGCATTTGCAGGAACTTAAAATAAAGCTTTCTTGTGGAAACCTGAACTAACCTCAAGCTAATTAGTTTTCCTGACCTTCATGACTTCCATATAGTGAAAAAAGCAATAGCATGTGAAGCAGAACATATTTCCCTGTTTATGGAGCATTATGATTATTTTCTTTAGCCATTTTAAGTTAATGGATGGTTATGCAAATTAGATATAATATGAAATATAACACATCCAAATATAGCTATTACTTTGAACCCTGGGGAAAATCCTTATGATTTTTAAAAGTGTTTCTTTAAGACAAGGCTAAGACATCTCAGCTAATGTCAACATGTGGGGGGGGGAGGCAATTTTAAGAGGTTGGAAGGTCTCTTTTAGAGTACATTAGAGAAATGATGACCCCATTCTGCTACTGTCAACAACTAAATCTAAATCCCACATGTCAACAAACAAATAAAGTGAGATCCTTTTTGGAAGTGTTTTAATCCCAAAGTGTTGGCAGTTGGCAGCATGTTTTAGCAGCAAAGCTTTTAGAGCTGGAAAATCCTATCTTTTGGCATGATTTTTTTCTTAAGCATAACTGAGTTCTGCAATGGCAGCAGATTGCCATGTGAGGCATCTAATCATGATACCTCTGTAGTTGCAAGGCCGTAGAAGAGATGAACAATGCTAAGAGTCAGGTTCCCTAGCAAAGAAGTTTCTGTAACAAGGGATCCGCTTCTGCCAGCTTCCTTCACATTGGAGTACCTTACCCCATCGGTAGTGTTTTGAGGTCAGGTCCTCATCACAGATAAGGCTACTTGGAAATGCTCTGGAGGCACCAAGCAGTCTTTGGAGGTACTTGGGGATTCTCCTGCTGCAGTGGGATCCTCTGCTGGTGTAGCTCTAGCATAGCTGGCTCTATTCAGTCCCTCCCAGTTCCCAGTGTAAGGGCATATGAGGCATGTGGTCAGAGTCAGATTAGAATCTCTAAAGCTGATATATTTTTTTTCAGCATCTGAATCAGCACCCTCCACTTCCCTGAGGTTCATAAAAGTGACATAGAGACACCTTCCACCCCCCCTTCCCCTGCCCGCCATGTGTTTCCTGGAGTGGAAAGTGGCTAAACCTGGGAATTAGGCCACATTATTTACTTACTACCTTAAGTAAATGCACAGTTGAACTATGATCCTACGGTTGAACCATGATCAGGCTAAACTAAATATCTGATGAATATTTTGAGAATGTACAGCGTTATACAGCTAGGCTCCATGGCATACAAAGATCCTGCATTTAGCATAGAGGTTCCCCAATTCATGCCCACTCATCTCTGCTGTATAGATATTGACTTCAGAGGCCCAAAGTGTTAAAGGTGCTTATAAACTCTTTCATTGTCCCAGATTAAGCAGTGATTGGTAGGTTCAGGGTTCTTTTAAAGAGAGGCTTTGGTTTTACTCCGTTACTTTGCAACTACCCAAAAGTAGTTTTGTAAAATTAAAAACATATTGATTGAAACACAAGAAGGAACAAGAAACTAAAACAGACATTTATATGAAATTGTGGTTGAGTGATTGTGCAAAACAGAGTCAAAACCTTGAAAGACTTTTGGAGGCAAAATATCAGAGTCTGTTATTTTTAGAGGAACCTTTCTTTGATGAAAAAGAAAAGGTTAATTTTCCTATCAGTTTTGATGTGTAGAGAGCATTTACTTATTCTGTTCTTAACAAACAGTCAGCCACAAGATAGAGGAGAGTCAGGACAGAAAAGCTGGTGAAACACCGCTTTCATTGATGACTTTGGACCATAGTCTACAATCTAGTCAGAGATATCATATGATTGGAACTTTTCTTCTTAGACAAGGCAGGCTTGGATGAATACAGCACAGCTGACATCAGGATTCAGTAAGAAGCCAAGAAAGTAAGAGATATGACAGAAGAAAAGAAAAATGGTAGAAGGGGGACAGAAAACAACACAACAGGGGAAGGGAAAGCAACACAGGATCTTACATGCCGCTGCAGCACAGAAAATTAGATATCCCCACTGATGCACTGAACATAGGAGCCCACTCTGTGACTGCTTCAGCTCTGGAGCACCCCCGTAAAAAAATTGGCAGGTGCTTAGCACCAAATGGCAGCCAGCTCCCCCACACCTCTCCAGCTAGTGGCCTTGCAGATCAACTCCTCCACCCCCCGCCCTCCATCCCAGTTCCTACCTCCTGCCACAATCAGCTATTGCAGGGGTCTGCAACCTTTACCACTCAAAGAGCCATTTGGACCCGTTTCCCACAGTAAAGAAAACACTGGGAGCCACAAAACCCTTTTGACATTTAAAATGAAATAACACTGCATATAACGTTTTTTTTGCCTTTATGCTATGTATAAACAAACTATAATGTGTTGCATTTATGAAATCAATGAACGACTGCAGAGAAAACAAGATTACATTTCTGCATGCAACAAAACATTTTGAGCTCCGAAAAAAAGACGTTCCTTCCCTCCCTCCCCCCCCTCCGGCCGTGCTCTCGCTCTTCTTCCTCCCCCCCCTTCCTCCCCCCCGCTCCGGCCGTGCTCTCACTCTTCTTCCCTCCCCCTCCCCTCCAG
Source organism: Sternotherus odoratus (assembly GCA_032164245.1). NCBI lineage: Eukaryota > Metazoa > Chordata > Testudines > Kinosternidae > Sternotherus > Sternotherus odoratus. The sequence continues at coordinate 62,639,403 of JAVMKO010000003.1, forward strand.
CCGTGCTCTCGCTCTTCTTCCTCCCCCCCCCCGCTCCCCCCCGCTCCGGCCGTGCTCTCGCTCTTCTTCCCTCCCCCTCCCCTCCGGCCGTGCTCTCGCTCTTCTTCCTCCCCCCCCCCCCCCCCGGCCGTGCTTTCACTCCCCCCCTCCCCCAGCTTGCCTTGCCTTGCCTCGTGCCCCGGCCCCGGCTCGCTCTTATCCGCCGGCTCCGCCGCGCTTCGCCTCCTGCCCCGGCCCCGGCCCGACTCGCACTTCTCCGCCGGCTCCGCCTCGCCTCGTGCCCCGGCCCCGGCTCCGCCTCCGTTCTTCTCCCCCGCCCCCGCCGCTCGCCTCTTATTGACCCCGCCCCTCTCTTTCGGCTGCGGCTCCGCGCACTGGTTGGACAGTGCTGGCGGGCCGCATAGAAAACAGTCTGCGGGCCGGTTAAAATTAGAACACACAGGGAGCCGCATCGGAGGGATGAAAGAGCCGCATGCGGCTCCGGAGCCGCGGGTTGCAGACCCCTGAGCTATTGCATGGGGCACAGAAGGCTCTGGAAGGAAGGGGGAGGAGCAGGGATGGGGCATGCTCAGGGAAGGGGGGAGAATTGGGAAGAAAGAGGCAGGGCAGGGGTGGGGTCTTGGGGGGGAAGGTGGGGGAGGTCCTGGGGGAGAGTGTGGGGTTGAGCACCACCCACACCCCCAGGGCCAGAGAAAGCTAGCACCTGTGGTGCTGAGGATTGGGTGCCATGATAACATAATAATGACTTTCAGCATTCATGAGTGAAAAAGTTCCTTGAACAAGATTAAGACCAGCCACACTTCCTTGCAGGAAGAAAGTCCTTCAGATGAGCAAGCTGACCTGAAGTGGTAGTTTGGCAGGGGAGGTGGGAGGAGGGGACTGAACTGGGTGCAAGGTGGGACAAAGATGAGAGGAAAAGAAAAAAACTGAACTATGTCTTTTTTAGGAACTAAAAAATTAGGAAAGTGGCATCTTAGTTCATCTCCATTATTGTTTTGTTCACCAAATAGGCCTAATATCTATCACACCAATTTTGGTCTATTTTGGTCTTCTTTTCAACCAGTTATGGACCCATCTTACAGTAGTTCCATCTATGTTCAATGAGGCAGTGGTCCCACATAAAACAGCCTCCTTCACTACACAACACTGATTTATTCCCAAAGCATGGTCCATCCTCTGCACTTAATGAACCAGGGCTCCTTTCCTGCTCTCACTTCTGGGGCCTGGGCAGCAATTGCAGGAATAGTTCTGCTCAGGCCTGAAATGGAGTATGCTCAGTCACTCTGTAAGGATGGGCATATACAGTTCATTCACAGTTAGGAGCTGTGATGGTCTGGAGCATGCTCAGTGCAGATGAAAACAATCAACCAATTCTAACAAGTCTGTACCGATCATGTGTGTGACCTGAGTTTTTTTTTCCCTCCAAAGTCTCATAACTTGGCCAATTTTGCAAATTTTTTCAAATGTACAGTAAAAGATTTATCTCTGAAAAAAAGGCCAACATCTGACAAATTTGAAGCCCTTGCTCCAAACCATGGGGGAAATAAAGCTCCTCAGTTCTATTCCTATGTGGCCTGACTATTAGACTAGGTACTGCTGCAAATATAGACAAGTTGAACACAGTGATGCTTTTGAGATCCAAAGGTGATTCATTTTTTTTCTTAAACAGAAAATGATAACAGTAACATAATTATGACTTTTTTTTGTTGGAAATACACCTTAAAAATCATGGGCAAATCCCAATGTACCTGAGTATATTTGCAATACTTGGGGATCTGAGTCTATGAAAAGTGTCAAATCCTCACTGGATTCACCTGCTTCCTTAACATATCCCCAAATATGAATGTTGTCTAGTTAACTTGCTTCTCAGCTGGAAATAGTTACAGGGGTTTGGCGGTGATTATTTTTCTCTTAAAGGATCAACTCCTGAGGCTCTTCCTACACCTGGTCAAATTATTTGTTGCACACAATTTATTCTTTTCATTTAGTCCTTTTTATGCCTGTAAATTTCCAACTGTTTTTTGCCAAATTTAATAATCTCCTGTTCTCTGTCAACCATCTAGCCACAGGGCCGAATACTTGAGTCTATTGTCCTAAAAAATTTGCCTTTCTGTAGAAAACATCAAACCTCTGCTGAGTTCCTTTCAATAGTTGAAATAAAGGTTATGGTAGAATCTGATCCAGCCATTTTAGGTAATATAGTTAACATTTTAGTTTTTTCTTCCAACTACACTTTTTTCATTTTAAAAAGTGATGGAGAATTTCTCTTTCTTCTTGATACATTTGTTCTAATTTTCAGTGTAGACTAGGTTTGATCAAGAGTATCTACTTTTAAAGAAAAGCTCTTGGTGCATCTCACAAAGCACCAACTTGCCTCACAAATACTAGAGTTTTAAAAGGGCATATTAATACAAAGAAGAGAACTCATACAGAGGAACTGTGATCAATATAATTAGCAACATAAGATTTCTCGTACCTGATGAGATCATTTGTTCATCGAGTCTGGCTTTCAACAATTCTGCTTTCAACAATGGCCGATACCTAATGGTTCAAAAGGCCCAAACCCCAATAATTCATTTAACCAACTGAAGAGTGATTAAAATGAATGAAATGAATGAAAGCCTAAGATTCCAAATATCACTGGCTCTTTGTTACTCTCCTAGCACCATTTTTTGCTGGTAGGTGAATCTCCGATTAAAGAGCTCCTTTTGAAATGCAGGCATACCTCTCAACCTGTGGTTTTTCCAAGATCCCTCTCCCTTACATATCTTAGTTCATGGGACCCCATTAGTGAAACAACGCTATTGAAGTGGTTTAGACTCAAAAGAACAATACAGCTTGTAGTTTTATGTGATTCCTGTAGAGATAGTTACTTTCTACTTTAGTTGGCAACAGTTCTCTCTAAAAATTAATTTTAGTGTATATAATTCATCAAATTGGAAAAAATATTTGTTCCCCAAGTTCCATATTTAAGAAATAGGATTAGGAGGACCTGTCTTATTTTAGACCAGTGGTTCTAAAACTGTAGGTCGGGACCCCAAAGTGGGGTTGCCAGAGCTGGCTCAGACTTGCTGGGGTCTGGGGTGGAACTAAAGCCTGAGCCACATTGCCTGGGGCCAAAGGGGAAGGCTGGGGGCCTCAGCCCTGGATGGTGGGGCTCAAGTTACAGGCCCCCTGCCTGGGGGCTTTGTCTCTTCCCCTCCACCCCCACCCAGGGTGGCGGGGCTTGGGTGGGCTCAGGCTTTGTTACCCCTTCTGGGGTCTTGTAGTAATTTTTGTTGTAAGAAGGGGGTTGCAATGAAGATAGAGATATATAAACCTCTGGGGCATAATTTTCATTATATTCACAATATAATTCCATCATATTCCATAATGAAATTTTCCATTCTGCACTGAGTTTTTCAGTTTTTAAATACATGTTGGACAGGTTTTAGATTTTTTTTTCTTATAAAGCTTTCCAAATTATTATTACTTCTTTTGACCCTTTGTTTAATACGCACATTTTTCAGCAAAACATTAACCAAGTCTAAGTTGGAATTCCAAAGTGTCTGTTTGTACCTAAACAGCCCATTGTAGGTTATAAAATATATTCTAAATTCATTTTTGTGATAACGTTAATCTGGGGGAAAAATTCTGATTGAGTTCGCTAAATAATGTTGTTTAGTTGAGTGTAGTGGTTTTTACCATCATTTTTGTGTTTAGAATATCTCTCACCTTTGTCTTCACTATAAAAACCACTATCAGAGTATATATAATTATAATTACAGAGATGAAACTGATGTGAGGATAACTCCAGCCACAGGAGTTTCCGTCTCAAGCCATGTGATGGTAAGAAGGAACTGAAGAAAGAGGAAAATGATGGTGCATCTGCTTCCCAGGACATTATTTGCAAGATTTACCAGCCTCAGGTGCATAGAGCAGATGCGTACCTATACACAGACTACACATTGGGACCAGCACTCAGAGAAAAAAGTAAGTTTTTTTCCCTTATCTGCAGAACACAGAAAGGTAAAAATGGGCATGGGGGGAACACCTCTTATCCTTAAATAAAAATATTTATTCTTGAAAACAAAAGGGTACAGTCATGTGCATTCAACATATAACCCTGTCAAAAAATCATGTATGGTAGCTATTTTGTATGTTGTTGGACAGGATCTTTCTTCAGATGTAAGATGGATCCATACTACAGACATGTAAGATGGATCCATACTACAGACATGTAAGATGGATCCATACTTTGACATGATCATATTTGGTGCTACAAATCATATTTTAATTATATAGTCTTACCAAAACTTTGTAGATCTTTCTCTAGACCTTGTTTCAATCCATTATATTTATTTATATCTCACCTTTAATACTAAAATGTGTCTTCAGGTTTCCCATCTATTATAGTTTTTATTGCTATAGTCTAGAGGATGCAATTATCTTTTACTACTCTCATTTGCATTTGCAACTCCTCAGTGTTAGAGGCTCAGATACATTTTGTTTTTTATTTCCCCTTATAAACTCAAATTAATGCCTGCTGCTTTGGGGAATTCATTATGCCTAAAGATCAATTAATTGTTTTCCTTCTTTCACCCACTTCTATACTAGAGGTGACATTGTATGTGTTGTGTCATTTGCATATATGACAGACAAAATACAAAAGAAAGTGGCAGAAAGTAAATTAAGTAAAGAGTCCACTTTGCACTCTTGGGTAATTAGGAAACATTGTTTTTGAAATTTATATAGTGTGCTCACATTCTATTGAATTTCAATGTCAATGATATTAAGCTTTAATATATACAGTAGAATTAAAATAATTGTTTCATGTATGGTATTGTACTATGTCCTCTAATGTATTCTGGGCTGGCACAAGCTATGCAACTGCACTTTCCAAAAAAGGAAAAACAGATACCATGCCACGTACAATTCCTCATATACCTGTCTAATCCTTTAGTTAAAAGTAGCTATTGTCAAATCTGATATACGTACTGCATGATGCCACTGATTTTTTACACAGAACCTGCCACCCTCTAGTAGCAGCATTCAAATAGGGAATAATTATTGAGGTCACTTTAGTGTTTTCCTTTACTTCTCCCAACATTAGGTCACTGCTAAGTCTAGTTGTACTCTAGTACTCCTATGTTCTTTGATTACTTTTTGTTCTGTTTTATTTCAATTTGCTAAACTAAGAAAAACATTCCTAAAGACAGTTGTATAATTTACATTAGTTGAACAATGTGCAGAAACATGTGTCATAAAAATCAAAGAAGCAATGAGAACTATTTCATTTGCATTTCAGATGAGTATGTGCAGCCCACTGAAACCTTAAGGCAAAAGCATTAAAAATTACCCTATATGTATTTGTTCAAATACTAAGAGTTTAAACAGTATTTATCTGTATTATCTTTTCTCAGAAACATGGTGGGAATCATTCTTGATCTAATAAGAACAAGAACATCTTTTCACATACTACGTAAATATACCTGTTACTATATTTTCCACTCCATGCATCTGATGAAGTGAGTTCTAGCCCATGAAAGCTTATGCCCAAATACATTTGTTAGTCTCTAAAATGCCACAAGGACTCCTCGTTGTTATTGCTTCTTGTTGTGTTCCACTAGTTCAGACATCTTGAAACTGATTATTGCAGGTTTTTTTCCCATGTACAGTCATTTGCAAGCATGGAGAGATACTGTAGAATGCTGATGCTGGACATTAGACATTAGGAAGAAACAAGACTTTAAAACAGTAGCAGTATCCTATAGATTTCTGAGTAGTGATGAACAGAAAGTTTGGTCTGGTCAAGCATTTGGTTTTGTCAAGGCTGGTAAAGAATGTAAGATTTTTTAAAGCAATGTTTCTCTAGTGAGAAAAAATAGGGAAAAGAGAAAAACTGATTAACTTAAAAACATTGTATTTGAAAGGAAATGATTTGTTTTGATGTTTCATAAATAAATTGAAAAGTTTCCTAAAAAATTAAGATTTTGCCTTTTTTTTCCTTTGAAGAGCCATTTTGGATAGTAACCTTTATCCAAGGCTTAACTGTGTTATCTGAAATCCTTTTGTCTTAAAAAAAAAGCTTCCTGATAGTTTTGGCACTTCACCCCCACCATTTTCAGTCATCTTGCAAGTCCCAGGACTAAACTTTCCTTTGCTGTCTGAACTCTAAGACAGCAGGGCTTGGAGTTTGGTCTGTAAAAATACCCTGCCCCACATCCTGTATGGATGCAAGCCCCACTCCGGAACCTGGTGGCATTGCCACAATGCCATCCAGAACCGACTGGTGAAAGCCATCCCGCTGTCCCTGGGGAAGATCACCATAAACTCCGCCATCCCTGGGACAGACAGCTGACTGCGACCCAGCATCTTCGTGACCGATGCAGAAAAGAAGAAGATCCTCAAGAGTGCCATTTGAAAACAGGTCACCAGCATTCCACAAGGCCCAAGCATGGAAGGTGTTGAAATACACCCCGCTGGTGACACCCTGAGAGCCCAGAGCTACGAGGTCCAGATACATGCCCTGATTTTGGGAGTCCTTGGCGTGTGGGACCCCCACAATGAGCCAGTACTGAGAGTGTGTGTAGTCGGTCATGGTGTCTGACATCATTGGGTGGTCCAGAAACATCTACACAGAACACATCATGGACCACTGTCAGTACCAGGTTGAGTGATCGAGACCGCCAATCAGGAAAAATAGCCCATTTCCTTCTCTGACGAACCGAGAGATGCACCCTATCCATGTACTTATTCTCTACACCCTTACTGACTTGGACTCTTAATACATTCCATGGGTGATGTATCTGAGCCCACTTATCCAATAATGCTTTAAAATCTCCCACACCCAATCTGTATCTATGCTGGCTATATGATACGTATGTACATCATGAACCTTGTAATCAATATTTGTAATCCCTCATAACCCAAGCCTGACCCCAGATGTACAGTACCTTCCTTCTTAACTTGTGTATATTTTGGTTTAAAACATTAACTTTAATAAAATGTTTGTATTTAAAACACACCCTGAAGCAACCACCAACTATAAATAAATGTTAAGCTTGCTTCATGAATATTCACATCAGAATGGCATATTTTATATGGGATAGCGACAAAGAGTCTTGTAGCACCTTATAGACTAACAGATTTTAGGGATCATGAGCTTTCGTGGGCTATATTGGATAGTGCCCTGCTCATCACTGATATGGGATCAATAGAAATACAGAGGCATTTAAATTAAACAGACAAGAATCTAAGCATAAACTTCATGACAGGACCATGGAGACACATATAGTGATTATGAATGAATATGATGAAAGCATTCAACTTAAACATTGCACACAGCCAATATATTTCATGATGGCCTAGTTTTTTTCTAGGAATCATGCTTTGAACAAATCAAGTCATGTGTGGTCCAGAAAGTAAAAGGATGAAGGAATTTTAAACCTTCATAAATCTGAAATTCCCTAATCCTGTTTAACTGCTGCCTCTCCATGAGACGTTCAAAGCCTCATGGCTTCATCAAGCCTTCCATCTGAGAACAGAAATAATCACCGTATGTGACTGATCACAACTAAAACAGCACAATTCTAATTTTGAATTAGAATTAGTATCAAACACTAGTGTGAATGGGTTGCAATGAGAAATCTTAATGCAATGAGAAAATTTAAAATAAACTAATTTAGAAAATTTGACCTAATAAATAAACTCAAGCAAGTCAAGCAGTGAGCAGTGAGTTAGCTGAAAGGCTAAATTCAGCATAATTACTCAGACTTATTTGCTTATCTTTACCTGCAGGTCCCTACCCTACACAAAATCCTTGGGAAGCAAGTTCTGCCTTCTAGTTTTATGCATTTGAGGGTTTTTGATTCTCCTCCATCCCCAGCCAGCTCCTGCATGGGAACTGTCATTATCAGATTCTCCTTTTGCAGGTGCATGCAGCCAGCAGCTGAGCTGGCTGCTTCTGTCTACCTACTACCGAGCACATTGCTGCTTCCCCTCCAATCAGTCCCTAGGTGGTGCACAGTACGGCCTACAAAAGCAATGTGCAGTTGGTCTGAAGAATTGATGGACCGAAGCCTCAATGCCAGTTGTGAAAGGATAGAGTAATTCTGGGTTAGTGTGGTAAGCCTTATTGAGGAGGGAATTTAAACAATGCCAGTTCTGGGGCTGGGGGGAAATCTGAAGAGAGGCAAACCTTGGGAAGGGGAATATGGTAATATCTTGGGCAAATTTAGATGACACTACCTTTCATTGTGTGTGATAACAGGGAAGTGAGGATAGGGGATCCAGAGGCAACCAAATAGTTTTTTGGGGGAAAATTGAAGATTAGATCTGTGGGAGAAAAAACGTTTTTTAGTTCTCTCTAGAGACAAGAAGAGGTAAAATAGGAAAAGAGAAGGGGGAAGTTGCAGGAAGGAAGGAAGGAGAAGAAAAGTCTACATCCACATTATAAATAAAGCATTTTAACCAAGTCCTTCATTAAAACAGGGCTCAAGTCAATATGGAGAGTGTGCAAACAAAGCAAAACTAAATGTTTTTAGTGTTCCAAACTCAAGAAGAAAAGTAATTTTAAGCAGGGGTTAATTCAGAACTCTTTCCCTCCAGTGTGGATGAAGAAAGAGGCTTAGCAGAACAGAGGAAGGAGAGAACATACAGTATAAGGTAAAGGAAAATAAACAGTGGACAATAATTAAGCTCAGCTCTAAAATAAGAAAATGAAACACAGCTAAATAAGAAACTCAAGGGAAAACAGAATTGTGGGACTAAAAACCGGAAGGTGTCTGATTCTGCCTACATATACCTCAGTGGGAAGTGCACTCATAACTGAGGGCAGGATTAGGCTTTCTACCAAGAAGATATGTGAAGGCTGGATACAAACACGAACACAGGTGTGTAGAACTGAGGAGAAACAAACAAACAAACAAAAATCATAAAGTGTGATAAGAGATCACAAAAAGAGAGAAGTGTAGTACGCTCTTACCTTTTTAAAAAAATCACTTAAACATTTATAGTATACTGTGGCACCTTATAGACCAGTGGTTCTCAAACTTTTTGTATTGGTGACCCCTTTTGGACACCAGGCCTCTAAGCGCAACCCCCCTTAGGGGCCGGGCTGGTGTGTGTGTGTGCCAGCAGCCTGACATGGCAGGGGCCAGGATGGGGGTGGGGGGTTCCAGAAGCCCCCTGGGAAAGGGGCCGGGCTGCGGGGGGGGAGGGGGGTTCCAGCTGCCCCCCAGGGCAGGGGCCACCTGGAGATGGGGCGCGTGGAGCTGGCCGGGGGGCTTGCACTTGCAACCGCTCCCAGTTTGGTATCATCCACAAGCTTTATAAGTATACTGTCTATGTTAGTATCTAAATAATTGATTAAGATATAGAACAGAACCAGACCCAGAACTGATCCATGAGGGACCCCACTTGATATTCCTTCCAGCTTGACTCTGAGGGCTGGTCTTCATTGGGGGGAGGGGGATCAACTGAAGATGCGAAACTTCAGCTACATTAATAACGTAGCTGAAGTCGGCGTATCTTCAGCCAATTTACCTGCCGTCCTCATGGCGGTGGCAGTCGGTGGTGCGCTCCCCCGTTGGAGTCACAGGGGTCGATGGGGGCGCTGCGGGTGATCGATTTCTCACGTCTTAATGAGACGCGAGAAATCGATTGCTAAAAGGTTGATCGCTACCCGCTGATCCAGCGGGTAGTGAAGACCTACCCTATTAGCATTGATAGTGTAGACCTTAAAATAAAACCTTTTGAAGATGATTTTATTAAAAATAATCTTTAACTACTGATTTATTTAAGAAATTTTAACAGGTTTTTAAGATCCATGCCATGTAAGTATTAAAAACAAAACAATTACAATAATGAGCTTTTGTTTAAAGAGACATTATACAATAATAGTCATCAGATCTCTCTATTTAATGAGATATTACCATACAGAGTCACCATTATTAGTATATCTAGCATGTCATTTCTAGTGAGTACATTCTGATTATACATTTCACAGACCAGGCATGTTTATCAAATATTAATATTAAAAAAATTGAACTGGTTGGCTCGTATTCTTGCAGGAAAATGTACTTTGAATAAATGGTATCCAAATATCTTTGTATCTATTTGTCCTGTCTATTTTACTTGTGTATGGAACTGGTGCAGTGTGGCAGGGTGGGCCTGACCCAGCCTGCTGCCCCTTTAAGAGGGAGAAAAGCCCTCTGCAAACCTCCCTGCAGAGAAGCCTAATAAGCCACCTGGGCTGCAGAGCAATCAGCCTGATGGGTTGCACCTGGAAGCCTCCTCAGGGGGCTAAAAGCCTGCCAGGCAGGAAGCCCAGGGTGGTGGTAGTGTGGTGGTGTGGAGTGAGATAGAGAGAAAGAGCTAAGCTGTAGAGCTGTGGATAGAGCTGTGTAAAGAGCTAAACTGTAGAGCTGTGTATAGAGCTGTGTATAGTAGGTGGAGGGGTCTGCACAAGCTGCACTGTAAATAAGAGCACTGTTTGGAGCCAAAGAAAAGTCTCCTGCCTGTGTTTGGAGTGGGGTGAGAAGGCGATCTGTCACACAAGTAATATTATTCATGTGTTAAAAGTGAGGTGCAACTTGTGTCTAGAATAAGTGGAATTTTTTTGATACAGCAAAAGTTTAATTTTAGGAATAAAGATAGAATATGAGTATTAGGAATATAGCTTAATACAGGAGGAACTATTTTTTTTAAAAAAATTGTTTTTCTTTGTGCATGCTCTTGCTTGTATGAAGTTGTCACTTTATAATAAGGATATTTCTTTTCTGACAACTCATATTTTCTCTTTTTTTGTTTGGTTACTTCTTTAATAAAGATGGAACAAGTGTTAGAGGTTCATATGGCATAGAAGATAGTGAGATTTTTCTCTGAAGTTAATCTAACTTGGAGACGGGACTATAGAGGAAGATCCTCCAGGAGACATCTTATAGATGTGATGGGATGTGATTTTAAAAATGTCCATGAAGTGGTATTGTACTAACTTTCTAGGATGATAATTTGCATTGACAGCTGTATTTGTTCCATGTATTCGAAAGAGTGATATATTACAAAGTATTTTCTTGAATTCTTCTGGGTATAGTTTGTTTTGCATAAGGTAACATTACACCATTTCTTAAAGAAGCAATTCCATTTTGCAAAGATGTATCGTTACCTGACAATTTTTAATATTTAATATAAAACCAAATATTTGTAATTTAAAAATTCTCTAATTTTTCAGTTTACATTCTCTAATTTTTCAGTTTACGAACTCACTCTGTATAGTGAGTTTCACTCTTGTTAATAGAACACAACCATAAGAGGGTATTTACTAGTGGCAGTAGCAGAAAAGATAAAATTGAAACCAAAGAGGGAGGCAGGCGTGTGCACAGACATAAACGAGATGGGAGTGGGGTCCAACTCCTGATCAGAAGACATTAACAGCAGAGAAACACCAATGTTCAACTAAAAACCCTCAAGCAATCAAATGGTCCATGCTGCTCAGTGTTTTGCCCTTGACAGTAGCCAACATGAGATGCAGAAAACTGGTATAATCCATTTCCCAGAAAGAACTCATTCTAATTGCTTATTTAGTTAGCTTTGGCAGAAATAAATTTTAATGGATAATTGATTAGTTTTAAGCTTTATTTTACCAGTTTAAATTGTGACAGTTATGGAAAATTAGGGATGTAATGGCTTTTTCATGACAGACAGTTGAGTTGCAAAAAATTAAAGCTTTATAATCCTTAAAACATATATTGTATATTTTGATGTGATCTTGACAAAGGAAATTTCCTTAAATCAAACTAACAAGCTCTCAAGTAGCATTTTTCTTTATATCTGTAATTTTTTATCAATGGAGAATTTTCTGTTATGTGTACAGTGAAATTAACATTTACTGACACTTAAAAAATTAATCCTTGCAAGCCTACTTATGGAAATTGACTTAAACCCTGAAAAATGAGGTTTAATATCCTTTTGTTAGCAATAACTATTGTAACAATTTGGATGAAACCTTATTATGGGCTGAGTTAAAACCTTGTTCAAGCTAATTTATGAATAAGTCCTCCATTTAAGACAGTGGTATGAGACAGTTAAGGGCCATAACTGCAACGAAGCCTAATATAGTCTGTGCAGAAACTAGCTCTGTGGAAGCATACACTTCAACTTGATATTGTAACTAGGTGGGTGTGGGGCGAAAAGCAAGAAAATTAAGCTGTAGGCTGCAAGCACAGTGAGACCCTGGAAAAAGGTAAAGAAAGCATATGTGGTTCTGGTTTTGTCTAAAAGGAGCTTGAAGAACTGGCAAGCTAAGAACCTGCTCCTTTTTATTCTTGGTTCCTTGTAAACAAAGACCAGTTTTTACTCCCAGCTAGCATACCCAGAGAGCCCCAAATTTTGACTAGCTATGTGGATCAAAAAGGGGCAACACAATTGTAATTCTGGATATTCCTATTGTATAAGGGTCCATCCTGCTTTGAATCTTGCTTAATTCTTGGCCTCAACTATGGCCTGTGGAAATGAGCTCCACAATCTAATTATACATGACATTCCTTTTATCTGTTTTGAATTTTCCACCTTTTAATTTAGTTCTCTGTCCCCTTATTCTTTTTTTAAGAGATGTGAGAAAAAGGTTCCTGTCTACAATACTGTAGTAAGTGTTTGCACCCTTGCATACTTAGTAAGTATGTGTATGAAAACACAAAAAATGAATACTACTTTACCTTTTATACTATCAAAAACTGTACTTGCAGAGTTCAGTTAGGCACAGCTTTCCTCTGTGAATACCTGACCAGAAACAGCATGTGGTTGGTTTGCTTGTTCACAGGGGAAGGACTCATCTAATCAGTGTTTTAAGGTATGTCTACACTGCAATTAAAAACCAATGGCTGGCCTGTGATAGCCAACCCAGGCTGCAGGGCTGGGGCTGTGGAGCTATTTAATTGCAGTGTAGGTTTCTGGACTCAGACTGGAACAGCTTCTTGGAACATGTCCGGTCAATAAGTTCCAGAGCTCAGACTGCAGCCCAGCCCAGCACGTCCACACTGCAGTTAAACAGCCCCACAGCCTGAGCCCTGAAAACCAGAGTCCTCTGACATCATCGAGCAATGGGTATCTAATTGCAGTGTAGACATATCCTTAGAGCTACCATGTGATTTACAACAGAGTTCCAAAACAAACTAATAATTCAGACTCAAATATTTATGCTTATCAAGCTAGGGCCAAAAAATGCACCTTCACAGGGAGGGCTCACAGGCTTGAAAGCTGTTCTCAGATGCACTAGGTTTAGTTATTGCATGCAAACCCTAAACAAGAAAGGTTCAGAACAAAAGTTTGGAGCAACTCTGTCTACAGGAAGAAATCTTTTCTATCCCTAATATGTAAGATTCTACAAATTGCCATTACTTCTTTTGGTGAGAAATTCTCCAAACTAAGTCATGGATGAAAGGAAAGGAAGAAAGAAAAATAACAGTCTAGTGAAAGATGAGGAGTGAAGAAAATTGTCAACTAATACCCACATTTTTTCTTCCAGAAGGAAAAACTGAACTTGAAGCCAAACACAGAATAAATGGCAATAGCAGACTTAGTAGTGATAACCTACTCCCATGACTAATGCTATATAGCACTATATGAACTGCCAGTCATACCAATATTCCAGTGCTGTGACTAATGCTACATAGCTTTAATCTGCTTGTGTTGAAGGATGAAAAAAGAGCGACTCTCCCATTCTTCCCTCCTACATCCAGAATCTTGAAAAGAGAAGGATTTCTCTATATGGTCACGAGAACACTGGAGACAGAAAGGTAGCATAATGCTGTTCCACATTATAAGAGTATGTCTACACGGCAGTGAAACACCTGTGGCAGTCCCAAATCAGCTGACTCACACAGCTCAGGATGTAGGGCTATAAAATTCCAATGTAGACATTTAGACTTGGTCTGGAGCCTAGGATCTGAGACCCCCTCTAGGTGGGGTGGGCTGTGGGGTGGGTCCCAGCCCAGGCTCCAGCCTGAACAGCTATACTGTGATTTTATAGTCCCACAACCCCAGCCGGAGTGAGCTGACGTGGGTCAGCTGTGGGTATTTTACTATAGTGTAGACATACCTTAAGTGGTCTATTGGTCATGGTGCAAAGACAATGTCTCGCTCCCCACAAATTGACTAATGCATCCTGAGCAGTGAGTACTAGCTGTGTGTGTGTCATACTTTGTGCCTGCTCCAAAGAGCAGCAAAGCTGGGCACTGCAATCCATCCCTCCAGCTCAACATAAAAAGAGTTCTCCCCTCAAGGGAAAGTATTAATGCTCATGTTTACAACAGAAAGGTCACTTTCAATTGCCAAGTTCTGTGAGGGTTTTTTTGTTCTCATCTTCTATAATTGCTTGTGATATAATGTTCTGTACTTTTCTTTGTATTACAGAATTAATAGTTATAGATCATTTCTGCCCACTGAAAACTCATGGCAAATGCCTCAATTACCTCACAGTTAGCTGTATAATAATTATACAAGTTGATATTTAAAAGAACCTTCTCTGCTGAACCGCTCAGGATAGCTGTTATCTTAGGCTTTGTCTACACTAGTGGGGGAGGGGGGAGATTGACCTAAAATACGCAACTTCAGCTACATGAATAACTTAGCTGAAGTCGGCGCATCTTAGGTTGACTTATCTGACATCATCACAGAGGCAGCAGGCTCCCCCATCGACTCCTCTTGCCCCTCTTGGCGATCTGGAGTTCTGGAGTTGACGGGGAGCGCCTTTGGGGATCGATTTAGCACGTCTAAATGAGACATGATAAATCAATCCCCGATGGAATGATCGCTACCTGCCAGTCCGGTGGGTAGTGAAGACATTCCCTTAGAGTACACTGTGGCATAAGATTGAGCAAGCAGCAGGTATACTATCCCTGCTCCATCTGTTTCTAATGCACTGAATGTTCTTCCTCATAAAGAGCGAATGAGAGTGTGTGTGGGGGGAACCACTCTAAGTCCATGTCTACACTACACAGCTTTTAGTGACGTGTGTGGTGCCATAGCCGTGCTGCTAAAAGTCAGCTCTCTGGCTGAAAAAAATCTTCTCCCCCCAATGAGGAGCATTCACATTGTCAACAGGAGAGCTTTCTTTTGTGGCATGATTTTTGTTGAAAATAAGTGAAACTGACTATGTATATCAAGTAGAGTTACATTTTATTTATATTGTTTGTTTTTTTTATTTGAGGGTTAAAGCTTTACAGCCATAGCAATAAAAAGATACGACAGAAAAGTAACAATAACATTCTTTTTGGATTATCTATTTCATATAAATCTTCAAAAAAAGTTGTGTGTCTTTACTCAGACCGTCCTAGCAAACAATCTCAGAAATACACAGGGAAGAACTCGGGGGCAGGGGAAATCTGTTAATAAAGATGGACAGATACCAAATATCAGAAAAAGTTGACAGGACTTTAACGACAAGTTATTTGAACTGGAAAGAAAAATTAGGATATCAAACTTAAATTATCTTCAAACAATTTCACATGCTGTGATTTATAGAATCTTCCCCCATTACAGTTAACACCTTCCACTGTGCAACTCACAAGCTATTATAAATGCAGACTGAAATGTGTTATTGTTCCTAAGAGAAGCAGTAGGGTACAGTGGATACGGAGCTGGACTGAGACTCTGTCAACCTCATTTCTATTCTCAACTCTGCCCCATACCTGTTGTGAGACATTGAGCAAGTCCGTTCAGTGTCTCTGTTTCTCCTCCCCCACTTTTTGTTTATCTTTAGTTAGACTGTAAAATCATTCGGAGAAAGATTGTATTGCGCTCTGCATTTGTACAGTGCATCGCACAAGGGGTCATGATATCAGATAGGGTTGATAGACACAACTGCAATACAAATAACATTATGATTAAAAATCTAGAAATAAAAACAAACAGAAAACCAGAATTCAGACAACAGAGACAGGGGGGAAAAAGGAGGAAAATGGTGGAGGCTAAACAAATAAGAACTGGCTAAAATCATAGTGCTAACTAACCTTCTAGTAAAGATTCTACATTATTTGTGTCTGCTTAAGCATGTGGAAATAGTCAATTGAGCTGCTCTGACTTACTGTAGCAGTGAAATCTGAAGCTCTATTTAGTTTTTGAATTTTTCCTGTTATATTTCATTTTGATCCTTTTTTGGGGAATGAAACAATTTACTTCTATAAACAAGTCATGTATACTTGTATATGCGTATTATCTGCCATTGTTTCCTTCTGGCTTCCACGTCTCCAGAGCCTTGGTTCATGATGGCCTCCGTTCATTTTTAATTCTGATCGCTCTAGCTTCAGAGAGAAAGTTTTGTGGAAGATATTTACTACAGAGGAACCTTTCCACTACATTTGAAAGACACTGTAAAAAAGATAAAAGTAGGATTTAAAAGTGCTCTATGGCTTCACAAAAGGGCTATAAAGTTTAAAGCCATTTTGGTACATTTTATATTAAATCTGCTTTAATTACAGTATCTCTCAAAGAATAAACCATAAATATGTCACAGTTTATAAATCAAAAGTTAGTAAGTATCACTAGCTAGAAGTGCTCTTTGGATTTTCAGAAAGCTAATATATGCTTTAAAGGCTTATATATAGAGGGTATTTTAAAACACGTTTAATGGTTTCTGCCCAACACACACATACACATTATTTATGTTTCTCTGACATTACAAATATTGCCCCTTATCTTCTACTGCTGCATTTTAAACGGGTGTCTGGAAATCACACTGTCACAATCCAAGGAAGGAAAACCATTTCTCGGAATGCTAACCACTGACCTTTCTTCTGTGTCTTATTATTGCTTCCCTGTGTGCTTTTTTCTGGTCAAAGACTGTATCTCAGATGCAATCTCCCAACCAAAGAGTCCTATTAATCCAAGTAACATCTTTAAGAACCATTGTTTTTGCTCAGCCTGATTTAAAGTGAGCTGGAAAACGTGTCACATTACTTAGAGGAGATGATTATTTATGAGACTGGCATGTCAGTTGCTATCTAAAACTAGAATTAATGGAGTCTTATTCTTCATATTTTCAGATGCACTGACAGTATTTACAGCTTATACTTATGTCTTATTTAGATTCAAAACTAATTAATAACAGCAAACATTAAAATATCTGCAGTAAACTCTTACCCAGTTCTACCAGAGGATTGAAAATAATTACCTTTTTTTAAGAAACAAAATACCAAACAGGAAGTAGGGATGGTCTCCATGGAAGACCATATAATTTTTGAAAGAACTCTAGCCCTGAGATAGGTCCCAGTACTGTCATGAGTTTTGCAGAGTCAGATAACACTGATCTTCATAGAATCATAGGGTTAGAAGGGACTAAAGGGTCTGAATTTAACCCCTTGCTAAGACAGATGGCGATCTAGCCTCCCTTTGAAAACCGCCAGTGAAGGAGCTTCCACAGCCTCTCAAGGCAATCTGTTCCATTGTCCTACTATACTTACAGAGAGGAAGTTTTTCTGATCTAAATCTGCTCTGATGTAGTTTGTACCCATTGCCTCTTGTCCTGCCTTCTGTGGCAAGAGAGAACAAATTTCTCCATGTTTTATGGCAGTCTTTCAAGTATTTGAAGACTACTATCATCTCTCCCACTTAATCTCCTTGTGGTGGGGTGACCACCCGCCCCCTACCGGAAGGGGCTTGGAAAAGCCCCAAAAGGGGTTTAAAACAGTCCGGAAAGGGGTTTGTGGCTGCGAGCCTGCAAGCTCCCAGACTGATTGGGAGCTAGGCTCAGCTGTGTGGCCACGCCCCAAACACTCCCAGCCAGGATATAAGGGCTGGGAGGCAGAAAGGCAAAAACAGTCTCCTCTGCATTCAGATGGAGACAGGCCTGACTGAGGGAGCTGAAGCCAGGTACCTGGGTTAGGGCAGAGCTGGGACGGGGCAGGGCAGAAGAGCTGGGTGGGCTCTAGCCACGAGCCCCAGGCCTCCGGGCCTGATACGAGGTCTGACCCAGGACTACCAGGGTTGCAGGGGGCAGCCTAGGGCTGGAGATAGCAGCAGCAGGCCAACCCTCCTTGCCTGTGATGAGAAGCCATGATACTGCAGTCCACCCCAGTGAGCGGGGGCAAGTGGTGACTGACAGTGGCACACTCTGAGGTGAGGTGGGGATAGGGGGTAGAGGGTTCCCCTGGGGAGGGGAGACCCTCACACCAAAGGGGGTACTGCAGGGGTGCAGCACCCACAGCTGGAGGGCACTGGGGTCTGGGAAGGCCACGGCGCCAGCAAAGGAGCGGGGCATCAACCTGCGGAGGGCGCTCCTGACGCTGGAGGAGCTGATTCCCCAGACGACCAGCGGGAGACGCCGCAGGGGTGAGTGGTGACCCCGTTACACTCCTCTTTTCCAGATTAAGCATATCCAGTTTCTTCAGCCTTTGGTCTCATAGCTTGCACTTCATACCTTTGATCATCTTTGTCTTTCACCTCTGGGTCTTTCCCAGTTTCTCTACATCTTTTTACTTGTTGGTGACCAAAACTGGAGACAGTACTCCTGCTGAGGCCTAACCAGCATCGAGTAGAACAATACTTTCACCTATTGTGACTTGCATGCTATGGCTCTGTTAATGCAACTTAAAATTGCATTTGCTTTTTTTTTGCAACAGCATCACATTGCTGATTCGTGTAGAGGTTGTTATCTACCACAACTCCCAGATCCTTCTCAGCAGTGCTGCTGCCAAGCCAGTTATCCCCCATTCTATATTTAGGCATTTGATTTTTCTCCCCTAAATCACACATATTGTCTTTGCTGAATTTCATTTTGTGGTCTATAGCCCAGTTCTCCAGTTTATAAAGATCCCTCTGCATTTTAATGTGATACTCCAAAGTGTTGGGAACCCTCCTCCCCCCCCCCCCCCCCCCCCCACACTCTAGCTTTGTATTATCTGTACAGTTGATCAGTATCTCTCTCTTCAGTGAGGTCTACCCACAGAGCTTATTGAGGGATTGGGGCCTTATATTGTACATCAAAAATCAGGGAATCTCTGCTTTATACATCATGCTGGGAGAACAATGCAGTGCTTGGGGAACCTCTGAAAGAACAAGCTGTCGAACAGACATTTAAAAATTAGAGAAACGAGATTTATTCAGGCTAAACCCGGTACTGAAAGGGGATGTTGAAGTATGTACTTCTCTGACTTATATTCTCTTTTCACAGCAAGAGAGGGTTGGGGGGGAAGTGTGTTTGAAGCAGCATTGTAGAAAATCAGATCAAGTTCAGGAGACACTTTCCTTGATGGAAAACAAGAATGAAGGTTTTTTCATGATGCAATAAACTGGAATTTAAATGAAGGGTGAAAATATTTCTAAATATAAGGGAGATGCACTTGAACTGTGAAGAAATGAACTGCTGAACAGTGTTTGCTTACATGAGTTAATTAAGGGCAGCCTGGCCTATTGAAAATTTATAAAATCAACACAGATATAAAACTCAGCTCCTGGGGGTCTCAGAAGACTCTAGTAACCCCAGATTATATATTATTATATGTATACCATGATTCCCAAAGTGCTCAGTCGTGGTTTCAGATATGATCCTATTTACATAGATAAAGCCTTCAGAACCCTGGTCAGGAAACCCCAAAGCACAGGAAAATGAGAGTACAATCCTACTCATCACCTGCCTATTAAGGACCTGAAACCTCATCTCATTTATACCATTTTTTACATGGAATTCCCTTGCTTTCAGTGGAGTTAATCCAGGTTTATTCTAATGTAAGCAAGAGGCAAATCAGGACTAGAATATTTCAATATATCTTTAATAATCAGAGATGTTGTATTTGAAAAGATACATTATCCTGCCCTTTCAGGTTTCCATGCAGCCAGCCATCATGATGTAGGAAATGTTCATATATCTTGGAAGAGAGGTCATGGTACTCCGATGGCAAAGGTGATAATGAAATGCTTAACAGAATGAGTACTTAATATGAAACTATATAGAAGGGGGTAAGTATAGAGGGACTTATCCAAAAGGGTGGCTATAGCAACAATACACAAGCTATTGCTAAGGGTATTAGGCCAGTTAAGCAGAGCAGTTGGTTGGCAGAACAGTTAGCTAAAAAAGAGAGGGTAAAAGGAGTTAATGTGTAGGTCCACATGAAATAGGTCATGCCTTTATGCCATTTAACTTTGGGCTAAGTGTTTTCTCAAGACACAGGAACAAAGAATGGCTACGGTAGACTAGAGAGACCAAAAATCAGAAAGGGGACTGCTTCAACTTTATCTGGACTTCTCCTGGTGGGACTGAAGATGTGTACCTATCTGTTCAAAACTTGAATCCATCTTGTTTAAACAGGCTAAAAATATATATACCATGAGTCTGTCACTAGTTTCTTTGGAAACTGGAAAATGAGCCTATGCAATGCCTCGAGTCTGGCAAAGGGGGAAAATAGTATTATAGAAAGGGAAACGGAGTGATGCAAGCTTGCATTTTCTGAGACTTATCGTCTGCAAATAAACTTCTAGCTAAAATAAAGGACTTTAAGGCACAGGGCTCTGAGCTTAAAAGTCATTTGGCAGTAAGGCATTTTGCACTTTGTACTAAACAAAGACAAGGGCATTTACTTTATAAGAAACCAATGTCATGTTACTGTCTCTGTTTCCCCTAAGTATTGGGCCGTTATAAAGACTGAATATGTTGAATTGTTTTCCAGCTCCCCCTTCCTGTTATGGTGATGGATAAACTGAATAATAGAGTTGCTGAACAACATACATATTTTTGTTATTTGGAAAATCAAAATATTTCCCAACTAATCATTTCATTTTAATACTGGGACATTAAACTTCCTCTGTCTCCTTTGCATGCAGTTCAGGGAAATATTCTACTAACCACTGCTCTGAAGCCTTGAGCAGGATCTAGGGAAAATAGAGTGTCTTCCTACTTATTGTGCGCAGTGGACCCTGGACTGCCTCAAGCCTTAAACCAGCATGGATCAAGCGGCAGTAGCAACAGGAAGCTGTCTTGTTCTCATTGCTGCAGGACAGGAGTACAAACAATCCTCCTCCACTACAAGGCCTTTTCTATACCGGGAAAAGCATTGTATTAAAAAGTACATTAGCTAACATAATGTAAAACATGATTTTTCCCTTTGTGAGGACAAGGATGGTTGCATTTAAAAATGTGTTAATGTTAATGTATAATAAGACCAGGATGATGTTTCAATGGAGTATAGTAGTTCCCTCTCCCCCTGAATCCAAACAAGCAAACACAGCTTGCAAAAACCCACAAATTGAGCACCTTCCAGGAGTGGTTCATTTTGCTGCAAGCACACACTGAGCACACCGCTGACCTTCCCAATAGAGGTGCACACCTTAAAGCAGTGGTTCTCAAACTTTCGCATTGTAAGAACACATAGTAAGAACCTCGTGATCCCCTGAGAGGTCCCAACACCTAGTTTGAGAACTCCTGCCCTAAAGAGGCAGTACACTGAAAAAATAGAGTCCTGACATTCCATCCAGTTCTCACACTAAAAAAAATAAATTACATATACACTAACAGACATTCAAAAGTTTGAGTGGTTAGGTGCTTAACTGTCTATGCTTAAAAAACCCAATGTTCATCACCACTATAAACAAAGCCTCAGAAACTTCCCAGGGTGGGAGAAGAGGTTTCCTGGAAGCTCCTTCAAAGATTTAAAGTGGGGGGTGGGGAGAAAGTACATCAACTTCATCCATCCATAAATGCATTTCATCTCATTTCATTAGAGCACTTGGAACTCATCGTCAAGAAAATCCTTGAAGTCAAGAGCTTAAGGGGATTCAGAAGAGAATAAGACTATGCAGCGTTATATTGGTCAATATTACAAAACACAAGAACTTTAGAAAGGAACACAATCCCTCCATTTCTGGAACATATACCCACTTCCAACCATTGGGAGTAGATGGAAACTTTGAGTAGGTTATCTTATAACTGCTGACTGTAAGGTTTCGACTTCAGACACAGCTGGTACAGAGCACTGTCCCGAAGCAGGATAGTGGACTAGATGTAGCACTTACCTTTTTCAGTATGATTGTTCCTATAATATTCTGTTCTCATCATTTCCGACATCACTAGAATGCCCTCCTCTGGGTAATTTGGTTGCTGTGCAAAGTTCAGAAGTATTTATAGTACACAAATGCACGTGAAAAGAAATATTACACATAATACTGATTATACAAACAACATACTGAAAGCCATATTTCTTTATTCTTCTATTTAAGACAACATATGTTGAGTTATCTTAGGGTTTTATAAGTCATTTATCACTGTAGTACTGGATCTAAGTGCTGATAGAAGAGATGTGACCCCAAATATTACCAGCTAATTATAAAAGCCTCTTAGGCCAAGACGATTATATTGTACCTTTCACATGGATAGTCACTGTTAGCGTGGTGGAAAATCATACATTTACACATGTATGAAGTTTGTTATATCTAGGTACACAAATGCAGTGACTTCTACAGATGTAAGTATTCTGTAGCCACTGGATGCAAATTTCTTAAACCTGTTATTCAACAAAATATGAAGAAAAAACTGAAGGATGGCCTTGATGTGATCAAAATGCCAACAGCTTTCATCACTAAAAGATAGGCATTGCACCAGTCTGAACTTCTTAAAGCTCTTAGCAAAATTTCCAGTTGAAAATTTTCATCCAGTTCTAGTTTGAAGTTCATGTGCAAATCAAATATTTGTGTATCCACATGGAAACACAGTTATATATTTAGCCACATGTGCTTTGTCCATACTCATCCAAGAATGCATATGCATAGTCAGAACTCAGCGATTCAGAAAAATATGTGCAAGTATGAATTCAAACAGACTGATCCAGAAGAGACATCTTACAATATCACCTCTCCATATTCAGCATAAAAGCTGTCGGGGTCACTTTAGATATGAAAGGAACAAAGATGTGAAGATTGGAACTGGCATAATTACAAAGGCCAGAATTAAGATTGCAGATAAAAGTTTCCATGTATGAGTATCTTAAGGTTGGGTTGAGAATTGTATATTTAGCTACAGATGATCATTTCCATAGTTTCTAATACTTGTTTTGTTTTTGACTAGTTTGTGGAATTATATTATGTGTATATATATAGC
The DNA here is from genome assembly GCA_032164245.1 of Sternotherus odoratus. Classification (NCBI taxonomy): domain Eukaryota; kingdom Metazoa; phylum Chordata; order Testudines; family Kinosternidae; genus Sternotherus; species Sternotherus odoratus. The sequence goes on from JAVMKO010000003.1 coordinate 62,662,465, forward strand.
ATTTTTAAACCTTACCATTCCAAAACAAAAACATCATAGTTAAAATTAACTAACTGTGAAACTCATTGACAGTGTCAAACCTTGATGGCACTATGAGTAAGGAATATTTTACCAACCTCTATAAAACTCACAGCTAAGCCATCACAAAATCCAGAGTAAAGCATTCAAGGACAGAGAAGATCTGAGTAACACATCATTCCAGCAGCTGCAGATTATCTAATTTAATTTACAACTCCCAAACTACATATAAAGTAAGCAAGTTATAAACAAAACCACATTTTCCTCCACCACATAAGAAGTGTAAATTGGATAATGGAACCTAAATGTACCATACAAATCTGCCGCCTTCTCCCATTGATTTCTAGGCACAATAAGTCTCTGCCTAATACCCAGTTCCTGAAAATAGTTAACTACATGGAGTGCAAATATTTTCCTTTAAAATTGTGAAATGACAACATTTTAAAATATAAATCCTTTGGTTTTGGTAAATGAGAAAAGAACTAATCCAGCACCTTAAAATGTTAGAATCTTATAATACTTTTAGGCCTAAAGTTCAGAATACAGTAAAACCTCCATTTAACGGACTAATTCGGGCGAGGGGGTGTCCGTTAAATCAAAAAGTCAGTTATTTAATAAAAAAAAAAAGAGCTGTCTGAGCAGCAGCCGGCCCGCCACAGGGTTGGGGCGGCAGCTCTGCAGCCCGCCCGCTGCCGGGAACCGGGCGGCAGCCGGGACCTGTCAGCCAGCCTGCCCGGGTCCCGGATGCTGGGATCCTGGCGGCAACCGGGACCCGTCAGCCAGCCTGCCCGGGTCCCAGATGCTGGGATCCGGGCGGCAGCTGGGACCCGTCAGCCAGCCCGCCCGGGTCCCGGATGCTGGGACTCGGGCGAGAACCGGGAACCATCAGCCCGCCCGCTGGTGGGACTGGGGCGGGAGCCAGCAGCCCGCCCGCTGGCGGGACTCAGGCGGGAGCCGGCAGTCCGCCCGCAGGCGGGAGCCGGGAACCGGCAGCCAGCCCCACCTGCCTGTTGCCGTGACCCGGGCGGCAGCCGGCAGCCAGCCCGCCTGCTGCCTGGACCTGGGCGGGAGCCAGCAGCCAGCCCGTGAGAAATGGATTTCGGATGCATCAGACTTGCTCAGAAATTTTGTCCGTTGCATCCGAAGTCCGTTAAATCGAGGTCCGTTAAATCGAGGGTTTACTGTACTCGCAGTGTATGTGTCTCAATTCAAGTAGCCAGAGGTTCTTAAACTGAGGTCTCTAGTGCACAGGTCTCTAGAGCACTGAGTTAGCCAGAGGTTCTTAAACTGAGATCTCTAGAGCACTTTTAATGGTTTGCAGATAGTTAATAAATTGCATAAATTACCTCCTCCTCATTTTCACATGCTAAATTGCATTAAAATCATCTGAAATAAAGCAAGATTAAGATTTTCAAAGGTGCTTAATGTATTTGGATGCTCAATTTGCATTAATTTTAATGGGAATTTGGGCCTCCATGTTATAGCAGTATTGAAAATATCAACCATATAATCTCCCAGCATTACATTTCCATGGAAGCAATTGATATGGTTATCACAGAGATGTATGTGCATGTTGGTGAACCACCTGCTGCTCCATTTATTATGTCTTAAATCATGATCCGAGGCATGGAAAAAATTGAGATCTCCTATCATACTCAGTTCTAGATATACATGTGGAAACCAAGAGCTTGTGTGAATGCACAAACAGCTATATATTTAGTCACGCTTACAAATACTTGCTTTGTGCATACACATCCAAGAGTGCAGAGGTACAGTAGGAACTCAGCTGGGTATTCAAAAAAGGGCAAGTAGCCAATCAAAAATATTCAAGTCCTGTTTTTATGTTTGTGGATTATTGGACAAGATTAATGTATTAGGACTTTTGAATCAAGGCAACAAGTTGTAAACAATGAGTAAAGAAATGCTCGTTTGGTGTAATAGACACAGAATTGTGTAGTTTATGTGTCCTTTTCATAACATTCCATCTAGAACAGAAAACCCAGGAAAACCAAAGAGGCTGAAGGTTGTCTTTTATATACTGAATTGAAAGTTGCTTCTCTGACACCACATTGGACCTGACCTTGTATCCATCAAATCTATGTCAAATACTGGATCAGGCCTTCTGAAAATATTTTTACATAACTTTAAAGAGACACCCATCATCTACATTCAAAGGAAGAGAGATTTTATAAGAGGGTTTTTTTACTGAAGACAATTAATGCTGAATTTTCAAAAGGGTCTTAAACCAGTCTCCATATTTTTATGCACACATGTAAGCCTGAAGATACCTCATCTCCCGCACCCTGAGTTTATGTAACCCATTGGAGAGTATGAGTTACAAATCTTCCCACCCAGGTCTCCCAAGCTTATCCGCAGTGGCTATGAGTTGTTACAGTTCTTAGCTATAAAGTCTTGGCTCGCTACCTCAAATTGTAGCTTCTCATATTTTTACCTCTTTTAATCCCAAGAGGGTGGGTATCACATTTTAACTAACAATCGCAACAAAGTTGTGCACATACTTTTAGAAAATATGGGATGTAGTGTCTGAAAAAACATTCTGACAACATGAATGGGACATTCTTATCCACAAGAAAACATCTGCTCTGGAGAACAAATGGTCACTCGCTTTACCTTTCGCGGTTATCTTTCCTCCATGGCTGCTTATTCAGAACAATGTCCTCTAGAGAGGTTCAGAAGTTGAATTGAGTTTCTTTAGAACCACAGGACCTTTCTTGGCCATTACTCTTCTTAGACACTTATTTTGTGTGCCTGCTCCTTTCAGCTTCATTTTTTCTCTAAGCATGAAAGAGGAAGACTTCCCATTAAGTCCAATACTGGACCAAGTTATATTTTCTATTCTTCTTGTCTTTTTGTGTTATTCTGGAGGGCATTTCAGGCAGTCTGCAGCTAACAGCATGGTTTTGTGATGGGACTGTTTGATGGTACAAAGTACAAACTGTTTATGTACATCTATTATTACTTCCCTTTTGGCAACACAGTTGACTTTAGATTGGGGGAGGCTTTTATTTTAGATGCTGTCTATGCCTACTCACAATTTACTGAAATCTTGGTTTAGATTTTTTTGTTGTTGATATCAAACTGTTTTCCTTCTCTCTTACCCAATGGATATAAATAATGACAATTTTAAAGATATATATTCAAATATTGTACCCACAGCATCTAAACAGAATACATTGTATGAAACAAAGTACCATAAAATAGGACTTTGTCTGATCACCAGTTGATAAGAATCTCAATAGTGCCATTGAAAGTCATTCAAAAACTTGCCTGAACAAGTGTATGTTATTATTACCACAAGCTTTTACAAAAGTGCTCATTACTGCAGTTGGGGGTTGCATTTTATCCAGTTTAGATCAGAATTTGTCAATATCATTGAAAGATCAAAGAGTAGAGTTTTTAATCTAAATGGAAGATTTTGCTACGTAATTCCCACTAATTTCAATAGCAATTGTGTGGCAGAGTCCACTACTAGGCTTTGGAAACTCAGACCATATTATCTCTGTAGTTAGGGTTTCTGGGCTCCATTATAAAGCTGACTTTCAATCTCCTGATACGGCACCACCAGATAGAAAGCCATCTTTCTTAATTAAGGCCCAGATTCACAAAAGGACTTAAGCATTGAACTAAATTTTGGTGCCTGTAAAAATAAAATAAGCACAGGAATATACAATCCACAAAGCCTGAATAGGTGCCTAAGCTCCATGTACAATGAATGGGGAGAAGTAGAAACCTAAGAATAGGGTCCACAAAGCTAGCATTCTAGAAGGAAAACTGCCTAAGCTAGCCAATGAGAGATGCCTACCGGAGAGTTGTATCGTAGGCTCAGCCCTCTCATGGAGATTGGCATCTAAATCCAAGATGCAGTGAGGTATCTATCTGTGTTAGCAACCTACCACCAGGAACCCCTCTCTTAGACTTAGGTGTCAAAGCTGATTCTTGTGTGTCTGGTGCTTGCCTTTTTCCACACAAAATGGACAGAGGAGGTAGAGGTGCTTACCTTATAACTTTTAGCCCAGTGGTTACAGGATTCATATGGGACTTGGGTTCCACTCCTCCCTTTACCTTGTGGTGCAAAATAATTTGAACAGGGATCTCTCACCTCTCTCAGGAGAGTGCTCTAACCCCTGAGCTATGGGATATTTTGATAGGGATATAGTCTCTCCTCTTGAAGCTGTTTCACTTTTTGGAAATACTTAAAAGAGTAATTGAGCCAGAGAAAGAGAGAGAGTGCCATTGAAAGAGGAAGACTTCCCATTAAGTCCAATACTGGACCAAGTTATATCTTCTATTCCTTTGTCTTTGTGTGATATACTGGAGGGCATTTCAGGCAGTCTGCAGCTAATAGCCTGGTTTTGTGATGGGACTGTTCAAAAATACAAAGTAGAAACTGTTCCTGTACATTTATTATTATTTCCCTTTCAGCAACACAGTTGAGTTTAGACTGGGGGAGGTAGTCCAACAGTTAAGACACCCACCTAGCAAGTGAGATACCCACGGTCCAGAGCCAGTGACTATTTTAAATTATGTATATAAAGTGTAACAACTTCAACAGGAGGGAGCTGCTATCATCATCTCTTCCTCCTCCAGACAGGTTTTGAATGGGAACTGACCCCCCGGGAGATGGGCTCTGAACACACCTACTAGATCAGTCCCAGTAGGTGACATAGGTGCTCCTTGACCTGCCTTCCCCGGTTCATGAATCACACTGGAGCTTAAGCAGGAGATATTCATTTGGATGCCTAGAATGAGGCTGAAGAATGCATTCCCTGAGGAAAAACATAGGCACCAAGGGAATATAGATGATCAGTGAGTCTAGGAATCTACGGGGTTAAGCCACAGTTGAGGGGGACTTTTGTGGATTAGAGTGGTGTATAAAACTGGGACTAATGTGCCTAAATACCTTTGTGGTTCTGGGCCTAACTCCCTAGAAATTCCTCTTATGCCAACCCCAAATGGCACAGAGATGAAATAGAAGTTCATTCCTCTAGCCCTTCCTGCAGAGAAGGATACTCATGGAAAGGGGTGTGGACAGGGCTCCTCTGTACTCCAGCTGGCCCTTGTTCAAAAAATTTCACCCAGGTCTAAGAGAGCTTAAAATTTGGGAAAACAAACCAAAACAAACCCACTGAGATTAAAAATTGAAAGCAATTGGGAATGGATATCTACTGGATATACTATGCTTATTCAGGTAATTGAACACCCCACACCCCATCACAACTATATTATAACAAGAATCAGAGAGGTAGCCGTGTTACCTATATTATAACAATAACTAATGGATAGACGTACTGTTCCAAACTTTTGAACTATGTCCAAGTAAAAATCCTCTGCTGCATGTGACAGATACATTTCATTGATTTTAAAAGAATTTTACACAGGACTCTGGTAACACAGCAGGTGCAGGGGAGGACCAGGGTAAAAGCATCAATGAGCTTGTGTCATATACTCCCCACCCTTCCAGGCCTAAATTATCTACTCAGCTGGTGGAGAATAAATCATTAGACCTTAACATTCAGTAATCAGTGGTTAGGACAATGAAGTTACCTTTCATCAGCATCAAAAAAATAAAGCCGGGGGGAGGGGCATATTTTAATAAGTCTTTTCCCTGTAAGCACTGTATGACTGGAAATTTACATTTCAATTCTGAATAAGGCATCAGTTATTTTCCTCAAGGACATGCTATCTACCAAGAGCTTCTAACATTGTACCTCCTTTTTTACATACTCTGATCACAGGTATTAAAACTAACCTTACTACCCATAAGGTCAAGCTCATTTCAGAGACTTCTGACAGTTCTTAGTGGGTCTAAAAGATTAGAATCTCCCATTTGCTTCTCAAAAAAGAGAAAAGTTGTCGATTGAGGAGTCTTTCAATGGCATTTCCCACACACAGGAAGGACATTTTTAAAAAAATAACATTAGTGAGATCTTCCTTAAATATGTCTTCTCATTCTAGTTGCCTAGTGGGAAATGAGGACTGACCTAGAATGTCCATTGAGATTTTATTCATCCATATTCGATATATCTGCTGTTTTTACTATATTTTCTGTAATGAGGTAGCACATGATGACTCCCAGATAACATCTGTAATGTTAGGATTGATACACTTCATGAGTCAGAACTACATAAAGTTCCATTGTTTCTAATGGTGCCAACCATGTATGACCTTGATGGATATAGATAACTATAAAAGAAATGGCTTGGTATGGCTTCCTCTCATGGGAAGATCACAACTCCAAGCCACAGCAGAGGGGAATAATGAGGACTAGAAGAGAGGCTAAGGGCTAAAATCAGAGTTGATGTGAATAGGTTTTCACTTACAAACCCACTTAATCAAGTGTAACTTTCACAAAGAAGGTTGGATTCTGAAAGCCATGCTCATATTGAGTAGAAACTCACTCCATGAGAAGTCTCGTTGGTTTCACTGGGACCTCTTGGAGAGTAAGGCACTACACAATGTGAGGCAGGGTTTAAGGATCTTGCATTGAGATAACAGTGTGGCAGAAAGTAGTAGAGAGGAAAAAGTAAACGCAGAAAGGGTTAAAGAAAATATAGTAGAAAGTGTGAGTGTGCGGGGGGGGGGGGGGATAGACTTTTACACCTTCCTGTTAATTGCTGGTTTGGTCCTACTAACCCCCATAGCATGCAAGTTACATGAATTACATTGTTCTACATCACACTTTTATTTTACCCTAATTTTATAATTTTCTGCAAGTCTGATGGCTATTTATCCTCAGTAACTGCATTTTAAATATATATTACAGTTCTGTTTTATTAAAGTTGTATATTTCAATGCATTCAGTAGCAGAGCATTTAAGCAAAAATGCCCTGAGGAGACAAGTTGTGCATAGTCAAGCTCAGTATATTTTTCTTCTCATGATAACTTTATTTCAGGAATCATAAATTATTTTCAATTTAAAGATACTAACATGATTAAAAACTATATTTGATTATAATTTTTGTTTATGGGTTCCTTAGATAATAAGTTGTGTTGATTACTAGTTTAAAACTTTCTTATTCTATAAATAGTCATTACCTCAGGGGAGTGAATAGTTAGGGAAATTGATAACTATAACTGAAATGGTGTGTTTATCTACTTTTGATGAATTTTAATGAATTTTTCATTAGCCTATATCTTATGTCCCACTTCAGAGAACTAAGTCAGATTTCTTGTATTTAATTATAAGGGGTCCTAATTTGAACTTCAGGAAACCATTTGCCCCTTTTGACAACACACCTTATGAGTGTACCATATTGAGGCTGGCTCTTTACCTTCAGTCCAATGCTTCTCTTTACTGAGCCTGTGACGAGGACCAAGACTAAAACAGTGTGTTGCAAATCATGAACCTCACTGCTGAGGCAGTAAAGGTAGCAAGTAGCTGAGCTCAAATTTCAGAAATCCCAAACACTGGAGACAAATGTGCATAGGCTAACAGCTGTGCATATAGAGTTGGTCCTTTTTTTTTAATATAACCAAAAGGAATTTCAGAAATGTGAGATTTTGTATGAGAGCTCGACAAAAAAAATCAAACACACAGTTTACTCCATGCTATCTCACCACTCAGTTTGTTTAGCATTGTAAAATCAGATAATCTGGTCCATAGCTTCCTGTGCACAGTCAGGAAGAAGGCCACATACATATGGTGAATAAAAAGAAAGATTCCACAACGGGTAGACTAGATAAGCCCTTGTTACAAGTGGATTGATGAATGCTAAGGTCTGCCTAAACCCCAGCCATGGAACTGCCTAAAATCCAGCTTTACATAGAAACATAGTAGCACTCTTTGAGATGTGGGTTTGAGACAGCTGTACTTATCTAACAGACACTGACTGGAGAAAGATGAATCCAGAGTTGACTTAGCTCCAATGAGTGCTGAAACCTAACCTCTGTCATCAGAGAAAAATGAAATGCTTCTCAGGATTCTATCAAGAGAAGTGCCTTCTGGTGGTATGAACCTTCTGTGAGTTAGGCTCAAAACATGCTTGTGTGTGTTTTCAGAACCTATTTAATGTAGTTCAGGTGTAGCTGCTCTTTTACCACCAAGGAGTGGCATGGTCTTCAAAGGAATTTGTGATAAACAAGAGCTGTAAATTCTTCGGTGTGACATTTCAATGACATCATCCCCAAGAGGTATATTCTTAGGCAACAGCTGTGAACAGAATGGCACAGCTCCTGGCATTGCTTATGAGTAGTACAGGTGATTTTGATCACTGCGGTTATTTTATTTCCTAATGAAGCAAATTCAAGAACAGGTTCAGCTGCGGACATGTGCACATCGCACAGTGGATGTTAATCTCCACTAATCTGCTGGATGCTCTGGTATTTCAACAGATTGACCCCAGTTTTATGATAAACTATACACAGCCATTAAGACAGTGACAGTGTCACCCCTCCTATTGTTCAGAGTGGAAGGGTAGTCTATTGCAAACATGAAACTAAGATCTGGGTTCAAGTCCTTGCTGATATGAGAATAAATACATTAAAGATTGTGTCACACCCATCGAGGAGGCTTTGGAACAGGGGTTGGCATCCTACGGCACGCACATTTTTCATGGCATGCTGCTGTTTTTTCATGGCATGCTGCTGGTCCCAGCTGCCGGCCCCGCTCAGCCCTCTGCCAGCCTGGGTGAGTGGAACCCCAAGCCGGCAGTGGGCTGAGCAGGACTGCTGGCTGGGATCACGGCTGGCAGGAGCTGGCGGACGGAACCCCAGACTGGCAGCGGGCTGAGCCACTCAGCCCACTGCCAGTCTGGGGTCCCGGCTGCCGGCCCCACTCAGCCCACTGCCAGTGTGGGGGAACAGAATCTCCGACCAGCAGCGGCTGAGTGGTGCCAGCGGCTGGGACCCCAGACTGGCAGTGGACTGAGCCACTCAGCCCACCACCAGCCTGCTGCTGGCTGAGTGAATGGAACTGCAGGCTGGCAGCAGGCTGAGCAGGGCCAGCGGCAGCCTTAGCAGCTCAACCTGCTGCTGGTCTGGAGTCCCAGATGCTGGCCTCGCTCAACCCACTGCCGGTCTGGAGTCCCAGATGCTGGCTCCGCTCAGCCCACTGCAGGTCTGGGTGAGCAGAACCCCAGGCTGGCAGTGGGCAGAGTGGAGCCGGCAGCTGGTATCCCAAACCAGCAGTGGGCTGAGCCACTCAAGCCGCTGCCAGCTCCATTCATCTCACTGCTGGCTGAGTGCATGGAACCCCAGGTTGACAGCAGGCTGAGCAGGTCCTGCGGCCGGGACCCTGGCTGGCAAGGGGCCGGTGACTGGAACTCCAGACCAGCAGTGGGCTGAGCGGGGCTGGTGGCTGGAACCCAAGACAAGGATCCCAGACAAGGAACCCCAGACAAGGATCTCGTTAAAGGTTTAAGATTAGCAGCCGTGTTAGTCTGTACCGTAAATAAAATTTTATTAAATTGATAAGATCTGCATTTTAATTTTATTTTAAATTAAACTTCTTAAATATTTTAAAACCATATTTACTTTAAATACAACAATAGTTTATTTATATAATATAGAGAGAGAGAGCTTCTAAAAACATTAAAATGTATTACTGGCATGGGAAACCTTAAATTACAGTGAATAAATGAAGACTTGGCACACTACTTCTGAAAGGTTGCCGACCCCTGCTGTAGAAGTACCTAAGGTAGCCTTTTAGTATCAAGAGTTTGAGTACGTATACCTCATGATTACTGTGTTTCTGCTCTGGAGATGCATAGAGCAGTATAGTGTGCATAAATTCTCTCATAGTGGAGAGATGTTTAAGTTTGCTACTTTGTTAATGTCAAGGACAGGGGTTTTTCAGTATTATCTACATTGCTGATTTCAAAAAGGTTTTGTTTACCTTGAGTATGAGTGATCATGACTTGATCACATTTATAATGTGAAAGCAGAATAAATATATATATTTGGTGCATTAATAGAGCCAATTTAACAAAACTTAGAACAATTATGAGCTAAATTTGTGGGGAACAATTTACAAACACCTTAATAGATACCCAAAGAGCCACAGTACCAAAACTGAGGTAAGAAGGCTATGTTGTTTAAAACTGACCTGGTTTAGATGGGAAACGAAGGCAGTTTAAACACACACATAAGGTGATTATATAAGGCGAATAAAAGGGACTTTGACAACAATGAATAAAAATCAGAAGTTAGGACTTGCAAAAAATTGATAAGGGAAGGGAAGGAACACTAGGAGAAATTTATGGCCGGCAGGGTTAAGGACTATAAGAAGGAGTATTTTTATTTTTATGTTTTTAATAATAGGAAGAGAATCCTGACAGCAGTATTGGTCCATTGCTAGATGGAAATGGTAGAATCATAAATAATAATGTAAAATAGGCAGAAGTGTTTAATAAATATTTGTGTTCTGCATTTGGGGGAAAGCAGATGATACATTTTTATCATATGGTGGTAACACTCTTTCCCTTCTACTTGTATCTTTGGACAATATTAAACATAAGCTACTAAAATTATATATTTTATATCAGCAGTTCTAGATAACTTGATTCAAGAGTTTTAAAAGAGCTGGCTGTGGAGCTTTTTAGCCTGTTAATGTTCATTTTCAATAAGTCTTGGAGCAGTGGGGAAGTTCCATAAGAGTGGGAGAAAAATAATGATCTATCAATATTTAAAAAGGGTAAAGAGGATGACCTGGATAATTATAGGCTTGTCATCTGACAGTGATCCCTAGCAAGATAACGGAGCTGATGATACAGGACTCAATAAAGCATTAGCGGAGGGTAATGTAATTAATAAAAAATCAACATAATTTTATAGAAAATAGATGCTGTCAAATTAACTGGATATATATATTTTTTATGAGATTACAGGTTTGGTTGATAAAGGTAATAGTGTTCATGTAATATACTTAGACTTCTCTAAAGTAGTTGACTTGGAACCGCAAGGCATTTTCATTACAAAAACTAGAACAATATAAAAATAATATGGCATACATTAAATTGATTAAGAATTGGCTAGCTAATAATTCTCAAAATGTAGTTACAAACAGCGTATCACCAAGCTTATATGTTTCCAGTGAGACCATGCAGGAATCCATTCTTGGCACTAAGCTATTTAACATTTTTACCAGTGACCTGGAGGAAACATATAATCATCACTGATAAAGTCCGCAGGTTACTCAAAAACAGAGAGTGATTCAGAGCAATCTATATCATTTGATAAACTGGGTGCAAGCAAAATATATACTATTTAACACAGCTAAATATAAATGTAAATCAAAACAAAATTTAGGACATATTTACAAGATGGGGGATTCTATTCTGGGAAGTAGTGACCCCAAAATAAAAAAAACCTTTTAGGGTGATGGTGGATGATCAGTTGAACATGAGTTCCTAGTGGGATACTATGGCCAAAAGAGCTAATGTGATGCCTAAACAAAGGAATTCTGAGTAGGAGCAGAGATTATTTTACACCCATATTTGGCACTTGTGTGACAATTGTTGGAATATTGTGTCCACAATTCTGATGCTTACAATTCAAGAAGGATGATTAAAAATTGGAGAGGGTTCAGAAAAGAGACACAATAATAATTACAGGATTAGAACATATACCTTATAGCAGTGGTTTTCACACTTTTTGTCTGGCAACCCAGTTGAAGAAAATTGTTAATGCCCATGACCCAATAGAACTGGGGTGAGGGGTTTAGGGTATGGGAGGGGCTCACGGCTGGGGCAGAGGGTTGGAGTGAGGGCATTTTTGTTACTATCACTGAATGGCAGAGTCAGGGATAGAAAGGATCAAGCAGCAGCCTGTCTACCTGTGTGAGAGAGGAGTTCTCACTGGATGCCAATGAAAAATGTTCCCATAGTCTCCCAAACAATCTTCTCTGGGAAATACCGTGGAATGGCTATCTATGCAACAGTCAATAGTCATTAAACATAGAACCAGCTTACTGCACAAACAAACACACACACGCAGCATACTCTTCCAAATGTTATGACAACCTACTTCAAATACTCTATTAAAAGACTAATCTTAGGTCATTTGCCTCAACCTGATTATTAAAAATAAGAGTTACAGTGCAAATATGTTCTTCTGGTAGGAAAAGCTATTAATACTGCAAGTTGTCTTACGGTAATTGTCCCCAAGCCCCTCTGCTTTCCCATAGCAAGGTAACAAGTGTTCCCCCAAAAGTGTGCCTAAGCTGCCATTGTGTTGGTTAAATTGAATTTCTCATTCCAACAGTTGTAAAAGGTCATCATTTTAATCTGTAAGGAGCACAGTTTTCTGCAGAATAGGCAAAAGTAAAGCATGTCGAATCCCCTCCTTACTATGGCCATCCATACTGCTTGTGGCTTTGATAAAGTAACAGGGAAGGTCTTGTGGGCCCACCCTCACTTGCCATATTTCAGCCACACAGGACTCATGGAGAAAAAGGCAGAAAAGCCTTCTACCCCAGAGATAAAGTATATTGTATGGGACAGATTCAGTGCTGCATCTCCTGAGTTGTGTGGTACAGAAGGTATAACTCAAAAGGAAAGAGGAACATTTTTTTTTTTTTGCCAATTTTAAACCACATGAATTCTGTCTGTCCAGGCCCAAGCACAGGTTAGAGCAGAGAATGTGAAGGGGAAAGCATAGGCCCACATACATCAGATCTATGCTGCTTCTGCATCAGGGGGAGTTCTCTCATAACCTACAAAGTCCCCCCTCTCGTAACCTACAAAGTCCCCCCGGAGCTGGTGACAGGAGGTGAGTAGTGTGAAAATCAGACACTATGGTGATGACCATAGTGTAAGAATTGGGACATACTAGAGATGCTGACTTCTGTAGGATGAAGTGGCATAGCCAATTTGATTCCCACTTCTGCTCATGTGCAGTCATTTAGAAATTTTGTAGTGGCCACATTTTCCAAGGCACTTTCCTACTCCAGTCACTTATAAACTTTGGCAAATACACCTCATGGTTGCAGTTGTCTTTTAAAATCCTCAGCAGACATATACCTCGCGGTATTTGTGGATGCAAGAGTCTGTTTCAGTGGCACAAATACTTTGTAACATTTAATACTATAAATAAAGGTAGAGACACAAAACCAAACCATCAAGTCAAACCCAGTATTATAGTCTTGTAAATTGGAATAGGTTAGCCTAAGATCATGGTTTTCAGATCTGACAGAGATGAGATATTACAGAATGAGAGAGAGATCAGAAACAATGGTATGTGAAGGGACACTTCATCTATACTCCATTTTAGGATTTTAGGTCATCAATATTTCTTCATTGAGGGTGGCAAGCATTTCATTATATTTAAATTTTACTGTCCCTACAAGATTTGATTCCTTCAGCAATAAAGACAAAGCTGTTACTATTTTTCAAGCCTTTGTTGGAAACGATACACGCTTCTTTTGATTAGTAAAGGAAGAGAGATAGAATGCCCCGAAGTAGATTTCTTAAGTAGCTGCATAAATTCATATGCTGCTGTTACAACAGTAAGGACATTACAGTAGGTGGTCTGTTATTTTTAGCCATGGCACTGAATTTGGAAAGCACATACTTTATTGGTATCCATTTATACCATAGTTATGCTGTGCATAGCCCTGGTGGCTTAGATTCTAAGGCAAAAAAGGCAATTTTAATATATTAGAACAAAAACTGATTCAGAATAGATTAAATAGAAAAGATTTTTCTTTTCATTCCTTCCATATCTCAGAACACATACTGTCTAGTATATTTTGCCTTCATAATAAATATTTAGTTTTCTTTTCCAGGCAACAATAAGATCATAGATTAGCGAAACAATTCATATATTTGTAGCTACCCTGAACTGGAGCCAGTTTGACTAAATACACAGGCCAAATGCTATGCAAATTTGCAATATATATTTGTGTCTAGAACATCAGGCAGGGTAAATTCACAAAGCTCCACTGACACAAAGGAGGTTTTGTCCTCATATCTGCAGCTATATAGATTAAATTACCTAAGGAGGAATGGGAGGCAAAATGAAGGTGACAGAAGAAATAAACATGTAACCCCTCCCCAAGATGTCGCTCAAACCTTCTCCCTAGTCCTTGCTAATTGGAGTGGCTTCTTCCTTCTCCTACATGGGCTTGATCCTGAGTTCTTTGCTATGATGCCCGGTTGCTCCATCCACTCTGTGTGGGACACAAGGAGTGCTGTCCCTTGAAAAAAATATTTAATACTGCTACTCTGAACAGGAAGTTTGATCCAGTATGCAAGAAACAAAATGCAATATTACAAATTCCAACAAATGAAATGCCACTCCTGAAAATAACAATGTAAAAAACAGAGTGGGAGGGGGAGACTTTATTGGATTAGGAAATAGAGGTTCTAGGGAAGGAAAAGTTTAAGGTTAACTAATATATACTTAAACATTAATAGCCCATCAAAAACCTCTCATCATTCACAATTGTACTGCAGCTCCATGTTCCCTCCCTGACATCTTTCCAGGCACATGGATTACCTAGGATGAGTCCAGAGACAAGAGTAACAGAGCTGCAAATTTTGGTAGGTTCAGAAAAACAAACAAGTCCCTCTTATGATGTTTTTGAACCCCAAGTGGGGCAGGGTACTCTCTTGACTCCCTGGTTTGGAGTCCTATGGAGGCCTTGGCTGGCTCTAGGTAGCTGACACCAGGTTAGTTTTCTGCCTCTCTGGTCGCTGGTCTCTACAGGGTTGGAACCGTTACCATACCCTAGATCCCACAGCAGTTAATAACATACAAATGGCCGCACTGGGGCAGACCAATGGTCCATCTAGACCATCTACTGTCTTTGCACATCACCTGATGCCAGATGCTTCAGAAGGAGTGAACATAACAGGGCGATTATTGCATAATTCATCCCTTGCCATCCAGTCCCAGTTTCTGCTAGAGGTTTAGAGACACCTAGAGCATGAGATTGACTCCCTGACAATCTTGGATAATAACCATTGATGAACCTATCCTCCATGAATTTATCTAATTATTTTCTGAAATCAGTTAAACTTTTGGCCTTCACAACATTTTGTGGCAGTAAATTCGGCTGTGTGATGTGGGCACAAGTACTTCCTTATGTTTGTTTTAAACTTGTAGTCTATTACTTTCATTGAGTGAGCCCTGCTTCTTGTGTAATTTTGAAGGGTCCTTCCCCTTTCTCTGTGCTCTAGGGTACAGAGGAGGGACTCTTCTATGCCAGACCAATTAACTACAAGTTGCTTCCCAGCCTAAGTTAAGTCTTCACACCCCCAAACCCACACACTTTACCAGTAGGGAAATGGGGAATCGCTGCCACCATCCAGGTGGATCTCCAAAGCCCTGGAGGGGGGGCACCCGGACTCCCCCAAACCCCTGCTCTCTCTCCTGAGAGCCGGACCCTCAGAGGCTGTTTTCCTTCCCCCTTACCCCTCCCGTCTGTTACTGAGAGAGATAAGAAACCACCCTGAGGCTTTCACCGTGAGCCTTCCTCTTAGACACACAGACTGTCCTGTACCTGGGAACTGGGTTAAATCCAAGCTAGGATTTCTTTATGAGAAGAACCAAACCTTTTTATAACTAAAAGATTTAATAAAGAAAAGAACAAGCATACAATTAATACACTACACAGGTATTGAATATTTTAACCTCAATCTTTATGCATAAACCAACTCCCCCCCTCTCTGCTAACTACACAGATAGGGACACCAAGATCGAATGCAAGGTTATGCAGGATACAATCTTACTTACTGTTTTAGCTAGTTATAAAGACATACAGGGAAAGGACAAGGTTGGGGGTCCATAGCTGGACCAGGGGTTCTGAGTCAATCCAAAGCCTAGATCAAATTGAACTCCACTTCCTGGTCACTCTGTGTCTAGCCAGTCTCCTCTGACGACACTGCCCTCTCAGGTAACATTAACCCCACACAATCAAGACAACACTCCACACTTATGACAGGGGTAAATAAAATTTCCTTATTCATTTTCTCCATACCAGTCATGGTTATATACACCTCTATCATATCTCCACTTAACTGTCTCTCTTCTTAGGCCTGGTCTACAGTAATGGGGTGGGGACGGAGGTCAACCTAAGAAATGCAACTTCAGCTATGCAAAAATCTTAAGTCAATTTACCTGGCCGTTCACATGGTGGCTAGTCGACAGCTGCTGCTCACCCGTCGACTCCGCTTCTGCCTCTTGCTGAGGATGAGATGGAGCACAGGAGTTGATGTGGAGCACGTTAGGGGTTCTATTTATCATGTGTACTCTGGACACGACAAATTGATCACCAATAGATCGATCACTACTCGCTGATCAGGCGGACAGTGTAGACATACCCTGAGATGAACAATCCCAGTCTTTTTAATCTCTCCACATGTAGAAATTGTTCCATAGCCCTAACCATTGTTGTTGCCCTTCTCTGTAAGTTTTCCAATCTAACGTATGAGTTTAGATGGTTCAACTAGAACTGCATGTAGTACATAATGGTATTAGGATATTTTTCTGTCTTATTAACTTCACTAATGGTACCTAACATTGTTAGCTTTTTTGCCTGCTGCTGCACATTGAGCAGATGTTCTCAGAGAACTATCCATAATGACTCCACAATTTCTTTCCTGAGTGATAACAGCTAATTTAGATCCCATCATTTTGTATATATTGTGATATAGCATGGCCACCAGGCAGAAGGAGAGTGTTAGAGGGAAGCCTTATTCCCTATAGAGGGAAGCAAGTTTTCTAGAAGTTGGTTGGAGCACCTGGAGCCAAATAAGGCACCTGGAGCCATTCACAATATAACCCCCTTCCCCTCCCCCCCCCACTTTAATCAGAAAGTTGAAAGGAGTTGCAGAAGAGAGGAGTTTGGAACCAAGAAGACCCAGACCCTAGGTAAAGAGACATCTGGCTTGTGTAGAGAGAGGGCAGGAAGCCCCAAAAGCTGAAGGGTAGGAGAGGGAAGTAGCCCAGGGGAAGGAATAGATAATTCAGGTGGTTTACCACTATCCTCAGGGCCCCGGGGCTGGGACCCAGAGTAGAGGGCGGGCCCAGGTCCTCCCTCTCCACTCCCCCTCCTCTAGGATATTAGCGGGAAGTTAATACCCTGTTCAGGGGCAAGAAATGGCTCACTGAACCCTCCCCCACAAAAAGAGAAAGTGCGGGACCCATCATAATAGTGGCCAGCAATTTGCCACAATATATTTAGGATTATGTTTTCCGATAGGCATTACTTTGAACTTCAAAGACTCCCTTCATGCGGAGGAAAGGTAGCATTAATTAGAGACTCCCTGAGCTGTTCTGGTTCTCTTTCAGTTCTATTCCTGACTCTAAAGCCCCCAAATGAAACTAAAACTAGGCCCTTTGTCTCTGAATCAGGTTGTCCCCACTCACTGAGGAACTGAGCTGTCCTGGCTCCTTACTGGTCCAGAAAACTGTACAAATCACCACATCAGAAACCTCTCTATTGTCTTTTGTGGGAGTTGCTAGTCTTTTATGTCCCCTCCCCGGACTCTAAGCAAATTGGGGAATGATGTCCTGAGACTCTGGAGCCAACATTATTAAAAAAAGGTTAGGACTCCTATGATGTCTACATAGCAATCTAAGCCCAGGCTTGAACTGGTAACCTTTTCTTTTAGCAGCTCTACCCCCCCCCTGCTTTGGAGCTGGGGCTTGAGATTTGGCAGAGGGCTAGTTTTCATATCCAGAACATGCCTTTTGCCATCTCTGAAAATCTGTCCCAAATTTGGCCAATTATGAGTCTTTGAATAATCACAATTTGCACATGCTCAGTACAGACTTGGTTTATTTTTAGCAGCTAAAATCTTAGAAGATTCCATCTTCACTGAACATGCTTGAGCCTTCTAGTGCTATGAGATGGCACATGTGCCATGCCCACAGAGCAACTGAACATGTTCCTTCCCTTTGGAGTTCCTTCATTTGAATATACTGTATATGCACCATCCCTACAGAGCAACAGAGCCACATGCTCCCCCCAGCCAAAGCTACAGCAATAAAGAAATATTCCATGTAAGGGCTCCTCCCAGTTGATGTAGGGTAGTGTGTGACTGATTACCAGAACTGAGAATAGGGAGCCTCTATCTTCTGTGCTCTCAGTGACATCCACTCTTCAACAGATGCACTGGTTGTCACTCAGGCCATGTGGAGGAAGCTGTCTGACAATAAGATAGACCAGAGGGAGGGAACAAGAATAGATTGGATTAAGAAGTCTGATGAGCACTGGAATAGAAAGAGGGGAGGAGAGGCTGATATTGGGAGTGGTTGTGGGAGGACAGGTTGAGATTGCTTGGGCAGGGAGAGTAGGACACCTAGCAGAGTGGACGAGGGTCTGAGACTATTTGGGGAAGGCAACTGGGATTGGCGGCACACAGGAGAATGATTTGGGGGAAGAAAGAGAATGGAACTGGATGGGAAAAGAGACTAGGGCAATGAGCCAGTCAGGTGTGGAAGACAGACTGCAACTGAATGAAGTGCCTGGGGAGGAGATTTCAACTGAGAGCTAGTGAGGGGGAAGGAAGAAACAGACCAGATTAGTTGTCATGGGGGAACTAGAACTAGATGGGCAAGGAGATTGGAACAGTGTGTGAAAAGGGGGAGAGACTAGAAGGAGGGAGACATTGGGGCTTGGAGAGAGAGAAAACTACTGGCTAGGCAAGAAGATTGGGACTAGTATGATAAGCCTGAATAGTGGAGACAGAGACTGGGTAGGTAAAAAGAATGGGACTAAGATGGACAAAGGCATGGGCAGGTGTAAGTCAGGACTGGGATAGGGACAGGTTGGATGGGACAAGGCAGAAGGGTCAAACTTGGGGGGAATAACCAGAAAAATCTGTTACCCTTAGAGTACACTCTCCTCTGTGCAATGTGAAGCATTCAGATACAGTAATGATGAGCACCATAGAAAATTTCATAAGGAAATTAATAATTCTGTCTTCAGAGCAAAGTTGAATAATGAGCTATAAATAAGGCATGAAGCCCCATATTGAACAATAAGGAGAAAAATATTGAACTGGCTGTTCATTGAGTGAGCATCATCTATTCTGTGCATGGAATGAGGCAGGAGTCCTGTGGAAATAAGTGATCATATAATTAAAGACTATATAATAATGCATACACACCAGGGGGCTGAATTAAAGTTGCACAGCAACTTCCGAGTGCTTGACTTTGTAACATTAATTATATTCAATTAACATAGCTTTTTGTGTGTACTATCACTCTATAATATTGTTGTCATTTTGAGATTTTCCATACCAGTTAATATGTCAACTAAAATTATACTGACAAAGTAGGGTACATAGGCCAACTAAAATAAATGTAACTATGAATATAACCTTATTGCCCCCTAGTAGCAAAGAACAAGCAGTATTAGATATATTTAGAATAGAGAGGTGAAATATTTGTGTTAATTAATGTAGTAACACAGGACCTACAGGTTTCAGGCCTGTAAGATATTCACTTTATGCACAATGCTTTAGGCCTGAAATAGACTGGCATGACTAGCTTACCAAAACAAAAACCCTGTACTAGTAGAGTGTAAAATTACAGTACAAGGTAGTTACATGGTGTTGCTCTGGAAACTGTGCAATAATACACTGGAAAATATGCCACAATATACCAATAACTACCACAAGATGCCCAATAGTAATAATTCAGGGGATTCTGTGATAACTATGGTAATTTATTGATGTAGATGCTAGTGAGAATAAGAGGAACTAAGGGGATAGCCAGTGAGATAATGGGATAGAAAGCCTAAATGAGTGGGTGTGAAAGGATGGATTAAAAAAAAAAGAGTATTATGCCTTCTGGATATGTGTGAGCTGTAGCAGGCATAAGCATAATTCAGGATAAAAAAGTATTGTTGGGTCTGTGGATGTATATGGGGTAGGGGGACACACATAGGGAGATCCCACAATGAAGATGATGGTGAGGAAGATAATGACTGACACTCCAAGGTCCCCCAGAAGGAGATGTGAAATGTGAATGATGCCAGTCATAGGGCTAAATGTTGTATTTCAGTGTTTCTGGGGTTGTTTATCTGCTTGGTGGATTTGTTAATAAAAAGGACTTGTGATAAATTGCAATTGTTTCTTGTGTGATTCTAGGGTCTCTTATTCTAGTGAAACTGAGGAAATTATTCCTCATGCTGTAGTCCTCAGGAGACCAAGCCTGAATTGACCATTGTGATCTAAAAGATTAATCAATAATCAATTTCAATCAATCACTATTAATGAATTAATCAATGAATCACCAATCCATCAATAAGGTAACAGTTGCTACAGCACTTGAGGAGCAAAAAAAGATGACAATCTAATATAATACAATATTGACCTCTTGGAGTTTTTGCATAGCTGTTAATCCTGATCTTTTTTTGTTTGTTTGTTTTTTGTTTACAGATTCACCACACTATAGCAAATTAATGGAATTATGAGATAATCCGTACCAATACCTTCAAATGACAAAAATAAATACTGATTTTACAGAATATATATATATTAAAATACAGCTACTTTGGTCCAATTTCACTCCATGTGACGCATGGAGGTACAGAATGAACTATCCTATCATACCCTTAGTTTCTGCCTTAGTGGTTGAGCAAGGCAGGAGTGTTAATTTAATGATCATTTGCATGTCAGCTAAATGTATCATAAGAATTTCCAATTTATTTACAAAACAAAATGTCATATATATAGCAAAATTGTTTCATATTGCTATGAAAGCAGTGGCATCTGTGTCTAACAATATAATTTGGATTTACTAGAGAAGTCTGGCTTTACATGTGGAAGGGTATGAAAAATAATAGCAAGATATACATACTTTTATCTCTGAAATATTTATACAAAAATATTTTTAGCATATATCACCATAGTGTGTGTAATTCCCCTTGGGAGTCTGGCAGCTTCTGAAATACTGGACTGAGTCTCTAGAGGTATGTCTATATTGCTGGGGTGGCAAAAAAGTAGAGCTGGTCCTGCCCCTGTGTAAACACTCTAATAGCCCAATGAATGTGTTGCACTGTGGAAAACGTTATTGTCCACCTTGTTAACTGTGACTATGCAACTGATGGGACTTGGATGCCCATAAGAAGCACATGATACATAAACTGCATAATTAGCTCCTTTGGTGGCTATCTCAGTAGAATGATAGCAGTTGGAGAAGGCTTTATACTGAGCTATCATCTAATCTGAGAATCAGGCTCTCCACCTCTAGACTGGGTCACACTGGTATTAAAATGTCCAGGGGGACCTATTCTCCAGCTGTGCTTAGCCAGGAGTTCTGTCACTCCAGAGTAACCCCATTCAAGTCTCTGTTCCTCACTCCCCTGCCTCCCGCACCATTTTTTTTGTAACTCCATCATATTGCTGGGTCATATTCAGTTTGTGACCTACTATGATCTCCATATCTTTTCCAGCAGTACAACCACCTATTTATTAGTCAGTTATTCCCCAATTTGTATTTTTGTGCATTTGATTTTTCCTTCCTACATCTACTATTTACTTTACCCTTTTCTTCAGTGAATTTAGACCAGTTCGACAATCTTTTGAATGCTAATCCTGTCCTTCAGAGTGTTTGGAACCCCCTTTCAGCTTGACATCAACCACAGATGTTATGAGCATACTCTCTACTCCCTTATCCAAGTTATTAATGAAAATATTGAATAGCACTAGACCCAGAAAAGACACTTGCAGACCCAGCTAAATATGCTCCCCTAGTTTGACAGCAAACCATGAGCTTTCTCTTTCAACCTGTTATGCACCCACCTTATAGTAATTTCATCTAGATCAAATGTCCCTAGTTTACTTATAAGAATGTCATATGTGACTATGTTAAAAATCTTACCAAAAGTCAATTTATCTAATTTTTACTGCTGCACTCTATCCGGTAGGCCAGTAATCCTGTCAAAGAAATTACTAAGATTGGTTTGAAATGATTTTTTATTAATACATGGTGACTATTACATATCACCCAATAACTGTGAAAATGCTTACAAATTGATTAAGAATTTGCGCTGATATCTTTCCAGGTATTAAAGGAAGGCTGACTGGTCTATAATTCTCTCAGACTTCTTTCTTCCCCTTTTTAAAGATTGGTGATATGCTGGCCCTTCTCAAGTCCTATTGGACCTCACCCATCCTCTATGAGTTCTCAAAGATAATTGTTAAAGGGTTTGAGATTGCTTCAGCTAGTTCCTTAAGTGCGCTAGGGTCAATTTAATCAGGCCCTGTTCACTTGAATATATCTAGCTTTCCTAAATATTCTTTAACCTGTTTTTCCATATTCTAGATTACAGTCCTTCCCCCTTGTTGTTAATATGAATTATGTTAAGCAATTGTAATAATTGTGGTTCCAGTTACTTTTTTAGTGAAGAATGAACCTAATAGGTATTAGATATCTCGTTCTTCTGGATGTTGTCTGTTATTAATTCTCCTTCTCCACTAAGTAAAGGACCTTCATTCATTCTCCTGTTCCTAAAGTATTTACAGGACCTCTTTTATTGCCTTATATGCCTTACTCGATATAACACATTTTGTGTTTTAGCCTGTTTTTGTTCCTATGTGTTTGTGCTATACTTCTGTACTCATCCTCGGCAGTCATGTTCCCATTTTTTGTATGATTACTTTTTGAGTTGAAGGTCATGAAAGAGCTTCTGGTGGAGCCATATTGGCCTCTTACTCTTCTTCCTCTTTTCTTTGCTGTTACTTGTTTAATATCGTCTCTGAAAAACTGACAGCTTTCCTAAACTTGTTTTTCTCTTAGATTTTATTTCCATGGGACTTTACCAAACTCAGATAACATGTAGGTAAAGTCTGCTTTATTGAAGTCCATCATCCTTATTCTGCTGCTCTCATCCCTCCTTTTCCTTAGAATCATGATATCTGTCATTTCTTGATCACTTTCACCCAAATTGCCTTCTTCCATCAGACTCATCACCAATTCCTTTCTGTTTGTCAGAATCAAGTTTAAAACAACTGCCTTCCTGCTTACGTTTCTCCATGTATGTAAGTTTTAAGTAGAAAAATGTATAGGGATGCTGATATACTGTACCTGTACTGTGAACTGAAGATAAAGTTTTTATAGAAATGTAGGGGAATCATAAATGCCTGTGCATCACACCATGTAGACTCAAATTGAATGGTTATAGTTTCACACATTTTCAATAACATTTTTGCATGGGTGAATAGTTTTTTCATCCTTTTCCTATGCAAATTATTCATTTATTTCCAACCAGAGTGCTAGCACAGATATGTGTAGGAAACTGAATTATTTTCCCTCCATTTGCTCCTAATGTCTAACCTGAATGTCAAACTGAAAATCACAAAAAAAAACCCTTAGCAAAAAAGACCCATTTTACAAGACTGAGAAAAGGAAAACTAGAATCACAGTAGATTATATATATATTTACCATAAACTGCCATTAATCCTTAATGAAACTCCAAGAAGAGATGTCATCATGATCATGAGTAACTTAAATGCACAGGTAGGAAAAGCAAGTACACTCAGGAGGTTTGGTATCAGGCAGAAGAACAGGAATGGGTAGCAACTGCTAGAATTTGCAGTTTCCAATGACAGAGTGATCACTGATTTGTGTTTCCATCACCCAAAGATTCATAAGAAGACCTAGCACAACTCAGATTGTTTCACTAGGACTGTCATCGATCATGTCTTCATTTACTATTATTGCTGGTTGTGACTGTGTACGCCAGAGGTTTTATAGGGGGGTGCCTATACATATATGTATAACATTAGTGGAATATGGTTTTGCTATATTTGCTATGCAACGTATCTATGTGAAGATAATGATCCACTGGATCTGTTCATCCTATTTGTATGTATGTGTCTGTTTTGTAGTCAAAGTTATGAATATTGGCTATGTGCTTGGTTGGGTGTAAGTATACTTTAGGAAGCAGCTGAGCAGCTCTCTGAGCGAGAATTATTCTCAGTTAAGACCAATCAAGCTAACAATGAACTTTGTCGATGCCCGTCCACACCCGAGCTTCTTCAGGAATGTGGCCTGGCTGATAATGAACGGAGTCTGGTTCAAACCTACAACTGGACCATGTGCTCTGAGTCTCCATGTGGACCCTGCATAAGAAGGAGGAAGGGCTCTCCACCCACAAGAGGAAGTCTATGTAAACCGGGGAGTGACCTCACCATTTTGTTTTCAGCTGGCTCAAAGAACAGCCCTCCACCCCCCAAAGATACCTGGAAGAAACTGGAACAGAGGACTGTGGCTGCAGGGGGGGTGCGAGTGATAGCTGGACCCAGGCTAACGGAGTTTAGCCTGAAAGAAGGAATTAACAGAGGGTGAGGCACAGATCAGTGTTAGAGCTGTGTTTTCTATTTTATTTTACTTGGTAATTCACTTTATTCTGTCTGTTACTACTTGGAACCACTTAAATCCTATTTCCTGTCTTTATTAAAATCATTTTTTACTTATTAGTTAACCTGGAGTATGTGTTGGTACCTGGTGGGGAGGTGGGGAAACAGCTGTGCATATCTCTATCATTGTTATAGAGGGCGAACAATCTATGAGTTTGCCCTGTATAAGCTTTACACAGGGCAAAACAAATTTTATTCAGGGCTTGACCCCATTGGGAGTTGAGCATCTGAGTGCCAGAGGTCAGAATACCTCCTGCCTGTTTCCAGAAAAGCCCACAGCTGTTAGGGAACGTGGCTCAGACCTGGCAGGGTACTGTGGTCCTAAGCTGTTGGGGCAGGAAAACTGAGACGGGGTAGCCTTGGTACATCGGGTGGCAGCTCCTAAGGGGGTTTCTGTGATCCCAACTTGTCACACTGGTAAACTATCATGGACCTATGAGTTCACAGAAGCGTTTAACTTGACGCCGATCATCTGCTTCTGCTGACAAAAGTGCACCTCCAACTTCGAAGAAAGCCAGTTAACAAGCCAAAATTGGTTCCACTAACGAAAAGCTCATATTACCACTAACCTATCAAATGAGTTTCTGTTCTGAACTGCTTAAGGACATCAAAGCATTAGAGACTGTAGTCTCACCCTCTTTGTCATCTGAGGAGGAATAGTGTTATTTCAAGTAATCTCTGCTGACTTCTGCCAGCTCAGTGCTGGGGCCCCAGCCATACAAACATCATCCATGGATTAGTGAGGAGATGTTTAAAGTTGTCAGAGCTAAGAAAAAAAAAGTGAGGCTACAATTTGAGTCTTCACATACATGTTTGTCAAGAGCAAAAGCAAAGGCTGACTGGGTTAGACATCCTGCTCAAGATTACAACCAGCTCAGTGTTAACCTGTCCAGAAGGGACATTGATCAGGTAGCAACTATCAAATGTTTGGGCCAATGACATAGACAGTGCTGGAGGATGTTTGAAGGATGTGGACACCTGTATAGTAGCAATTGCCATCTTTTGAGCCCATCTGTGGCTTTGTGAGCATGCTGTGATATTAAGCTTTTCATGAAGCAACAAGCAGATCTATAGGATCACAATTCTAGCATTTTTATTGTATGGTAGTAAATGGATGGCAACTTACCCCATAGTAATTGTGGTTCTTCCAGATGCGTGCACATGTGGAGCCCACTCATTGTATGTAGGCACCCCTTTCAGTAATGTGGAATATTTTCACCCATAGAGTCCAGTAGGGTTTGTACTCACACTCTTCATGTCATCGTGCTCTCTCTCCCAAGAGCATTAAAAGCACAATGATGCCAGACACCACTCAGTTCCTTCATCCCCCAGAATCTAATTTATAAGGCTCCAAACTGTGGGTAAGGAATGACAGGTCTTAGGGGCCACATGTGCAGACATCTCAAAACAACAGACTTACTATTAGGTAAGTAACCGTTCTTTCTTTGAGTACTGCACCTGTGGTTTCCACTCATGATGATGAGCCAGCAGTCATCTTAAATGAAGATGGGAGCTAGGAGTTATTTGAAAAGACATTACAAAATCACCCATCCAAAATGGGTGTTCAATGTGGAAGCATTCACTCATGAAGAATGTTTTGTAAACATTATGAGCTGAAGTCCTGGTAGCTGTTCTGTAAACCTCAAGCACTGACACTTGACTTAAATATGCCACCATTGTCACTTGTGCTCAGGAACAATGAGTCTGAATGTCTGAAGGAGGATTCATCTTATTATTATATGAACTCCTAATGTGATCAGATATCAATTTTGAAAGTGTGACATGATATAGCCATCTCTTTTGGTTTATTACCATAAGCAATAATAAGTCTTGAAGTGTTATAAAAAGATTTAGTTCTATCCAGGTAGCATAACAATGATTTTTAATATCCAAGTTATGTAATTTTACTACTTCAGCTGTTGATGAATGAGGTCTTGAAAAGAAGACTGTGTAGGTGAATACTTTGATTTATATGAAAGTCTGATAATTATTTTGGAATGAAGGATAGATGGGATCTCATAGTTACGTTGTCCATATGAAAAATCCTGTAGACAGGTTTTATCATTAATGCTTGTAGTTCACATATCCTATGTGCTGAGGTATTTGACATAAAAAATGTACTGGAATTGGTAAAAGGTGAATTGGGCAGCTTGAGAGGAATTCAAAAGGCAACTCCATTTGAGAAGAAAGTCCTACAGCTAAATCCCATTATCAAAAAATCTTTATTATAGAAGGAGAATCAGACTAGACCCCTCAGAAAACTTTTCATTAACTGATGAGGGAAAATGGAACCCCCTTCTACTGGCAGATGAAATGTTGAAATCACTGCCAAATGTGCAGAGCCCTACCAAATTCGTTGTCATGAAAAATGTGTCACAGACTGGGAAATCTGTTATTTGGTGTGCTTTTACCCTGAACCATACAGATTTCACAGGATAGCATCTTTTCTCAAATTAGGGGTCCTGACCCAAAAGGAGTACAAGGAGGTTGCAAGGTAATTTTAGAGTGATTGTGGTATTGCCATCCTTATTTCCGCACCGCCTTCAGAGCCAGGTGGCCAGAGCATGACAACTGTTGACTGGGTGCCCAGCTCTGAAGGCAGCCCCACCACCAGAAGCATTGCAGAAGTAAGGGTGGCAATACCATATCATGCCACCCTTACTTCTATGCTGCTGCCTTCAGAACTGGGTGGGGAGGGGACGGGGGGCCCAGTTGGTAGATGCTTACTGAGGGCCCAGCTCAGCAGGCAGAATCACAGAAGTAAGGGTGCATGGTATGGTATTACCACCCTTACTTCTGTGGTGCCTTCAGAGTTGGGTTTATGACCAGCAGCCGTTACTCTCCAGGTGCCCAGCTCTAAAGGCAGCAGTGCAGAAATAAGGAGAGCAGTACCACAAACCCCCCCCCCCACACACACACACAATAACCTTGCGACCCCTCCAACTCCTTTTTGGGGCAGGAGCTCAGAAATTACAACAATGTGAAATTTCAGATTTAAATAGCTGAAATCATGAAATTTATTATTTTTAAATTCCTACAACCGTGACTTTGACCAAAATGGACCAAGAATTTGGTAGACCCCTACACATGTACTTTAAACTGAAGAGATAGATACAAGTGCTTCAAGTGTAATAAATAATTCTAAATTATCAAACTAGTATACTGAGTAGGAATGTGAACCATAATGAAAAACGTATCAATTTTGAAAACTACATAATCTTCCTAGATAATTTTCTTCTCCAAAATAAGACATTCTGTACTTCTGAAGAATATATGCTATCTAAGAAAGACATCTAGAAGTCATCCAAGACGTGAGATGTAGTTATGTTCGATCTGGGTGTAGAACTGAGTTATGATTCTGAAATATGAATTGGGTGTGTGGTAAATTGGCAACAGGACAAACACTGGAATGGGTTCCCCAGGGAGGTGGTACAATCTCCTTCCTTGGAGGTTTTTAAGGTTAGGCTTGACAAAGCCCTGGCTGGGATGATTTAGTTGGGGATTGATCCTGTTCTGAGCAGGGGGTTAGACTAAATGACCTCCTGAGGTCCCTTCCAACCCTGATATTCTCTGATTCTATGACAATATCAGGAGATCTGAGAACCAGACCTGGAAAGGGCCAAGAAGGAGCTATCAATATAATTGAACTTTTTCTTGCCTTATCTTCCTTAACATCCTAGGACATAAAGGAAAAAGAAGGAGGACATACATCAAATGATGTGACCTGTTATAGATCCTGGACCATCTTAAGGACTTAGTCACAGATTGACCTAATTTAGTAGTGTAGACCTACCTTAGGTCTACTTATGTCTATCATGACAGGCAATTTTATATGGAAATAAAAAGCTGCTCTTTCCCCACTATCCCCCCGAGGATAAAATGGCTACAAAATAAACTGTGTCCCATAATTTATGCACATTACCAGTTCTACTGTATTTCCTTTAGTGATAGTATAAAATAAGTGATACACTGGCCATAACATTTATCATTTATCTGAAATAAATGATATCCTTCTGAGGGGATGTTAAGATCGTCAAGAATACTGTATTTTAGTCACACTTTTTAAAAAGAAAATGGCACAAATACAAGGGAAAGGAGTTGGTTGTAGAAGATCATGAGCCAAAGTTAAGGGTGTGGAGGGTGTCAACCAGTATGTCATATATAAAGTCCAAAAAATAAGCAGATACTTGCAATGCCTAAATTTTAATTGGACTACCTCAGCAGCATATAGTCTTATTTTAAAAACTTTTTCAAGCAAATGTATTTTTCAATATATATATATATACACAGATCATCCATAAACTTGAATAATGTATCAAACATCTTTAAATAACTATGGAATAGCCAACTTTAGGCATGTTTAAAATCTTAACTTAAATGACCACGGGAAAAGAAACTTTAAACTGGAATAATTTTAAGATATAGATAACTCTATAATCAGAAAGACAAAGAAAGATGCTAAGAATTTTGATATAAAAAACTAAGACTTAACAAAATAGCTATTGTATATCAGATAATATATTGATAATCACTGACTATCAATTTCACTCTAGCCCTTTGCCTAAAAACTAATTAAATCAACACTTATGGTCAAACATACATACACTAAATAAAAACTCAAACATATACATGCTGTAAAGAATAAAGGAACCAAAAAAACTCACACTAGCACAAAATATTCCTTGAAAACAAGTTATGATAGTAATTTGTACATAATTATTTAAATATATTGCCAATAGTGAATTAACCCTTCTGATTATATATATATATAACCCAAGGCCATAGGAGGTACATCTGTATTGATGTAGAAAAATAGGAATAAAATTGTTAATATACACACAGAACTCAAGCTTTTTGTATGACTGAATGTTGTATTTTTATTCTCACTACAATTGGTCAGATTACTCCCAAACTTCAAAGAGGTTCTGCACACATAATTTCTGAAGTAACAGACCATAGGCCTGACTGTACATGTCCTCTGTGCACAGCCTCCTATGGAAGAAGTTGGTTTATCCATGAGCTTGCAGGATAAAGCCCCTGAATTGTTCATATGCACCATTTTAATAGGAGCATTGTAGATCCCTAAAAAATTGTGAACTTCTTTCAGATTAACTCATTAATAAACCAATAAAAATAAGAACTATACATTAAAATCAGCATTATTTAAGCCCATCTGCATAAGCCAACTTGTCACCAGTAATGGCCCTTTGGAGAAAGGGGAATTTGTCACCCTGCCTAACCTGGCTGGTGATTCAATGCAAGTCTCAATTGTTTAGCTTTGCACAATAGTAAGACTTTGAATGGGACACTGTCAGGGGCAATGGCAAACAACTGAAATTCCTTAAAGGTAAAAAATAATCCTAATTTGAGTCTGTCATAAGTGTAAAGTGTCTTAGAGAGTTGGTTTACCTGTTAGGGGTTAACTGAGAGAGGGTGGGGTGACGTTCAAGCAGCCCACCTCGAGGAAGAACCAGGAAGTCAAGTTCAGTTCCCCAGGAGCTTTTGGGTGAGCTCGACCCTTTTTCCAGCTATGAAAGCTCTTCTCTTCTCTCCTAGCTGTGGGAGAGATGAAGTACTCTTCTATTCCTAAGATTAGGCTGACTGTAAGTAACATTTTGATTTCATAAGTTTTTGTACCTGATCTAGGGTGTCACTACCCTTTTCAGAGGGAGGGGTTAGAGAGCTCTATTTCTGTGAAGTTGTATTGTAATTGTATGCTTGTTCTTTTCTTTATTAAACTTTTATACCTATAAGAATTGTCTGGTAATTCTAGTAAAGTGATCTAAGCGTTGGATCTGGCAGGCTCACAGGGAGTGAGTCTGGTGCTGCGGTTGCTTTGCCTAAGGCTAAGCAGGGAAGAGTGAAGCAGTGTTAAGTGTCCCGATCTCTCAGGCAGAGAGGGAAAGGGAGTTGGGGAGTTCAGGTGCCCCCCTCTAGGGTCTTGGAGATTCACTTGAAGGGTGGCAGCGTGGTCCCCAATACCTAACTGGTAAAGTGGGGGTGTTGGGGGGAAAAAGCTTTAACTTAGGCTGGGAAGCAGCTTAGAGTTAAGGGGTCATAGAAGAGACCCCTCACTAGAACCCCAGTGTTGGAGTGAGGGGAGGTTCTGCTCTTCACAGAGTCCAATGATCTTAAATGTTCCATTATCAATGTCCTCGAACCATACATTTGTGTTAAGTTAAATTCTAGCAATTACCGGATGTTGATGATATCATGAGACTAATGCAATACCTACTACAAATGCAAATGGTGATGCAATAAGATTCATGGGTCAAGCACCACTTGCAATGTTGCCAGAAGATGAAATCTACTTTTCTTTGCACTCATGATGCTGTGAATAATGATGAAGCACTTTGTGCACTAGTAGGAAGCACAAATTGCCCAGGCTACATGTCAAATTGGCAGTCAAAATCTATGAACATGTTTTATGTTCGTAATCATACCAAATGTCAGAATACAATTTATGGTTCAAATGGTCTCAGCTTCAGAATCCCTATTATGGAATGGTGTGTAAAAGGAGATGAAGTATTGTATTTGAAATTAACAAACAGAGGTACTATTCAGACATATAGCTTACCTACATTGAATTTAAATATGGACAATAAGGAGGTATTTTGGGATAACATTCACCCACAATTTATGGTGCCTATTCTTCTGTTAAGCCTTAACCTAACTACAGTACTTCAAAGAAAGGAAAGTGAGGAAAGTAATTTGTGGGAGCACAGTAAGGAAATGGAACAAGACATAGTTGATTTCAGTGTACCTAACATATGGGATAAAATTGTAAATATATATAGCAACATAGGAATACATCCATCAGTTTGTATAAGTTGTTATGTTAAGCATTTCAGATTGTAATTGTAATAGCATTGTTGATAATATATTGCCATATGAGAATTGTAATTCAAAGACAGACAGACAGAATCAATAATGTAAAACTAAAGCATTATTTTGTCCCTTAGGGACCGACAAGGTCTCAGGTGGAGGAGCATAAAGAGATGAGACCGTAATTAAGTGAATTTATCTCATGTAAAATGGTAAGGGCCTAAATTTATCTAATCATTTATTTAATGGATCAAATATATGAATATATAACATGTATTTGTTAGTAATAGATATAACCAAGAACACGACCAATATAACTAATAAAATGGATAGCCTTTAACTAACTGTTTCTGGAAGGAGTACAAAACAGAGCCATTTTGTTAAATAATATTTGGCTTACTATGCATCCTGTTGAAATGCCACTGATGATTGGGTCCAGAATAGGTATGACGATACAATGAAAGGTCATGATGACCAAGCCAAATAGAATCAGAATAAACAAGGGAAGTCCCTGTCAAATATAAAGATGGACTGTTTTGTTATGGTCAATAATTAGATAAACAAGTTATATAACTTAGTGTGTAATATGGACTCTTATATTTGGTCCTACATAACAAATCAGAAGAGAGGGGCTTTGATATAAGTATGATGTCATCTTAAGTACAGAAGATGGTACTGAGACTTAAGTCTCTGCCCTTGTTTGTGTACAGACGTGTTTGTATATTTTCAACCAGATCACTAGCCAGTCACCCTCAACAGATCAGTAGGGTGTGGCACTTTGTATCTATGCTGAAATAGCCTTTTCCTTGGATCTGAACTCTGGAGTTTGCAGTGGTTTTTTGCTTCCACAAGCAGTGGTTGTCTGCTTTGCTAGGGTCATAAGATAACGTGTGGTCCTGCTGATGATCCTGAAAACACTCTTACATTTGTGCTTTATCATAGACCATTGATCCATAAGCATTCAACATAATTTTTTAGTCATTAAAAGTGACTTGAAAACAGGTAATCCCATTTTTGACATAGAGTGCCACTCTGTTTTGCCCACTCAGTCTTTTTTAAATAGTTTATAACCATTGATTTTAATATTCCAATCATTTGAATCATCTGAAGAGCTAGGTGAAATTTATGCTTACAAATGAACCATTCCAGTTACTCTTGTTTCTTATGCAGGCTACTAGCTTTAGTGTACAGGCAATTCAGTAATTTCTTCACATCGCGTCCTTTGGTTCCTTGATTAATTTTGAATTCAAAATCTTGATTCTGTGCTAAACAAGCGCTCATATCTTCCCTCTTTTCGCTCTCCCCTTTTGTAATTAATTTAACACCCACCTGACTACTGTAGCCAGCCTGTCCCTGAGGAGGTTGTTTCTCTTTCTAGTGAAGTGAAGGTATCCAAATTATACAGCCCCCTCTCCCAAAATGTGGAGGACCAAAGCGCCACAAAAACAAAACCTCTACCATCTACCTTCTCTCACAGGATAGGAACAATTTTCTGGGAAGATTGCATAGACATTCATCTTCAGAATCTTTCCACATTTTCTGATGTTGCTTATTATCTGTGAGATATTCCCTAATTCAATGTCACTAGTGCTGATAGATCCATCACCAATAGATCCCTGCCCGTTGGCTTCAGAAGCCTATTCAGTCTTAGGGTGGTGTCACATGTCTTGGCTCTGGGAGATAGCACACAATCCTGTTATCTGTGTGTCCCTTGTAGAATGTTCTTTCTAGTCTTCTGAGTACTGAATTCCCAACAAGGATCCTATGACAGGGGGAGAACTCTTTCTGGGCAAACTTCCTGATCATATAGGTTGTGCCAAGAAGCCATCTACAGTTTTCTCCTGTACATTTCTCCATTTCCTTTGGGTTAGGGTTAGGGTTAGGGTTAGGGAAATTTGAGAAATATAGGGTTGAGAAATATCTTCCACAATTTTCATGTTGAGGACCAGATATTGACTGAGAATTTCTAGCTGTGTGAAACTCCCCCTGGTCCTATTTGCTCTGATGGCCACAGCCTGCCCATCCTTGTCTGTTTCCAGCTCCTGTGAATTCTGATGTGATCTCCTGTCTCTGGTGGTTACAAACTTCAAGGCTTCCTCTCTGACTCTTTATTCACCCTCTTCTTTCTTTGTTGAACCTGGGGTATGCATGTTTTCCAAACATAGCTGCCTAGGAACTCCTCAACTTCTCTGATTCACATTACTGTCTCTACTCGCCCCTCCACTCCAAGATTTTCTTGCAAAAAAGCCACCAATTTGCATTTTGTCCATGTAAGACCTCAGTCAGGAAAGAATCTATGACAACTCCATTGAATCTTACCACCATTGTTCCATCATGGGCCATATTCAAATCACACATAGAGCTGAACCTGGAAGGAAAGCCTCTTACACTCAGTGCTGATCTTCACTGGGGGGGGGAGGGAATTGACTGAAGATACACAACTTCAGGTACATGAATAATAGAATCAAAGAGGTAGCAGTGTTAGTCTGGAATAGCAGAAGTAACAAAGAGTCCTGTGGCACCTTAAAGACTAACTAAAGTATTGAAGCATAAGGTTTTGTGGGCTAATACCCACTTCATCGGATGTAAGCAGTCATATGTGAATAACGTAGCTGAAGTCGGCATTTCTTCAGCTGACTTACCTGCTGTCCTCATGGTGGCGGCAGTCGGCGGCATACTCCCCCGTGGATTCCAGCTTGCGCCTTGTGACAAGCTGGAGTTACGGAGTTGATGGGGGTGCCGTGGTTGATCGATTTCTTGCGTCTTAACAAGACATGAGAAATCGATCACTAAAAGATCACTTGCTACCCGCCGATGCGTCAGGAAGTGAAGACGTACCCACACTCTCAAACTCCCTCTGAAACTCTCCTGTTAGCTGCCCTGTTCTGCAGCTCTTGAGTTTGTCAGGCAAGTGACTTTTTATACCAAGTCTCCCTGCTTAATTCAGCTCAGCCCTGCCTCTCACCACAGGGAATGATTAACCATTCAGAGATGTCAAACAGCAGGTCTGATCAAAGCTCTAATGGTAAGAGCCTCTCTGCCTTTGCCATGGCACGGATAAAAAACTCCAGTGGTCAGAACCTTCACTTTTCCCAATGAACGTTTAGTCAAAACAAACATTTCTATGAACCGTTTTGTTTTCAATGAAAATATCGTTCTCCAAAAAATTCCCAGCCAGCTAAACTTGAGATCATTATATAAATTCCTATATAATTTGAAACAGTAACATTTTGAACAATGATACTCTGGTAATGACATGTTCTTAGTGCTGTTGTCTACTCCTCATCCTCCTATTGTTTGTTACACTACCTGGATTGTATCCTGTTATCTTGACCTGCCCCTTGCTCTAGAATGCTGTCTCTGGGTCACTACTACAGCCTTTTTACCCTTCTCTAAGCTTACTTTCAGGGCACTTGCCTGTAAATATCCAGCAATACTGCTTGCTTTTCCTAACTCTAGTTCAAAGGACTGGTTGATCTCTTCAAATCCCTCCGATTGACTATGCCTCCAACTTCTGGGTTTGAACAGTCAACTTTTATATAACCAGATAAAACATAACAGAGGCATAACAGTTTTCAGTAACCCCTCTCCTTCTTAGTCCTAGAAGGGAAGCCTAATCTTACAGGGTCCTGCCAGAGCTTACTTTCCTGATTACAGTGTAGGTCCCCAACCATCTCTATGACCCTGCCTCTGCTCTTCAGGAACCAACCAAAGACTCCCAAAGTTCCAAATGAGCAGACTGGGTGAGCTTCTGTCCAGGAGTCCAAGCATTTCTGTTCATTTCTGTGCACCCAGGGACATATGGTTCTTTTGGACTTTGTCCCACAAGACATCATGCGATTTTGCTTAGCACTTAAAACAACATCTCATACCAAACAATTTAAAGTTATTATAGTCCTTTCACCGCAGTTGCCTTAAACTATATGGGGCTGGGGGCTTTGTCTTACTATGTTTTTGTATAATGCTTCACACATGGTTTCTGTGTGAAGTACTATACACTGTATAGTGTGTATGACTCTGAATGGATCTTCTAGACGCTATCACAACACATATAAATGCTAATAATAATTTGATTAATGCTTGACTGGAAAATAATATAGTTTTAAATTCCTTGTTGCAATATATTAAAGCTGTGTCTATAGAGAAAATAATCATTTTACATGCTAGCTCCTAGCATTTCTGAGAAATATAGACAAGCAAAGACTTCTGTACAAAGAGAAAAGCATCTGCTCCTTTTTCTTTTCTGCAATGAATACCCAGCATATTAAATTGATAAACACAAAAGAATGAACTCCTACCTCTTTAAGCTAGCAGAACCCGAACAGGTCTTTTCTTCCTTCAAGTTTATATAGGGATGTTTGGCTATTGCTATTTTTAACCTATATTGTTGATCATAATTTGGTAAATAAAGGAAAAATTCAAAGCATGATAGGAAAATGTCTATAGAAAAAAATCTACAGAGTTTAAATATTTCAAGTATCTAATACTGCTGTAGAGGAATTTCACAACAGGACATTTTTAACAATGCAGCCAATATCATCGGGCTTGCTTCCACTTCCACTGAAGCCCCATTGAGTTCAATGGGAGCAGGTTTGGATGTATTATCTGTTTTGCAGTAGATTCGTCAAATCAAGTATCAAAGATTCAACCATCTCTGATATTATAACCCAGTCCCTGCAAATGAGTCAAACGACTAACTACAGGCAAAATCAAGGTCGGGTATGTGCTACTACTACCTGACTTTAAAGTCCAATTAATATCACTTATAAGGGTTTGTCTACACTTAAAATGCTACAGTGGCACCCCTGTGTCACTGCAGCTGCACTGCAGTAGTGCTTCGGTGTAGACACTACTGTACCTACATCCACTGGAGGGGGTGTCCCATCTTTAGTCGACCTAGAATTGTCTACAAAGTGGCTTAGTTTGGATTAACAACACCACTCAAGGGTGTGGATTTTTCACAACCCTGGCCAATTTAGTTAAATTGATCTAATTTTCTAGTGTACACTGGGCCTTAGCCTAACAAATATAATATTTTGCAGCAATTCACTAGAAAATGTGTAGCTAGAGTAAGCAGCATGATTGTGTACTTTGTTTTTATCCTAATAGTATATGCACAGTATTAATAATTAGGCAAAGTCTCAAAAGCCCTTTGGAAATTAAGATTATTTAAGTGGGAAATAATATTGCAGATAAAAAATTTTAATATTTTATATACAGAGTGCTATTCAATCCTGGGACCCTGTGAAAGACATACAGTGAACAATAAAGGAGAACACAACTTTATAGTAGAACAGATTGAATAATGTTTTATAATTACTACTTATAGCACATTTTGGTCTATTTCCAAATGTTTATTCACAAAAGATTTTCATTATTTGACCAGCTCTCCATGGCAGCACTGTTAAATATTTAAAAAAAATACTTATTAGGGATGGTCAAGAATTTCAACAGTTTTCTTTCTATAAAATATGCTATTTCATAGAAAATTTAGATGTTTTATGAAAACGTATTGATTTCAATAAAGATTTTGTCAGGGCTGAAATTTATGGCCGGGGAGAGAGTCTCACCCCAATAATAATCAATAATCTTTTGTTTAGGGAATGCACTTGAGATGTCAGACATTTAGGTTCAGTTCCTTGCTACAATTCAGGCAGAACAGAGACCTGAATCACTAGTATCTAAGTGAGTGCCCTACCCCTATTGGTTATTGTATGGTGGGTCTCTCTTTCTCTTATGCATACCTTAGCATATGTGCTGTTCATAAATAAAGTTTCATGAAAATGAGTAAAGCTTTCTCATTAACTATTCTTTTAATAAAAAATAATTTGATGCTGACCTGTGTGGGTTGTTCTTTCTTGCTAAATTTAGTATTTAGTTATTACTGTGTCCAGCAAATCATAATTTTAAGAAATCTCAGATTTTTAATTCTTGAAATGCTTACAATGCATTTAAGGGTATGTCTTCACTACCCGCTGGATCGGCGGGTTGCGATCGATCTTCTGGGGATCGATTTCTCGCATCTTGTGAAGACGCGAGAAATCGATCGCTCGTTGTGCCCCCATCGACTCTGGAACTCCAGCTTGCCAGGAGGCGCAAGCTGGAGTTGACGGGGGAGCGCGCCGCCGACCACCGCCGCCATGGGGACGAGCGGTAAGTCGGCTGCAAATACGCAAACTTCAGCTACTTGATTCACGTAGCTGAAGTTGTGTATCTGCAGTCGATCCCCCCCTGTAGTGGGGACCAGCCCTAACTGTTGACCAATATATGCTGGCTAGCACTTAGTATTAATTATATGTATTATCCACACCATGTATATATGATATGTATTAAGTACAAATAGTATAGCAGTTATGTAGTCTAAATTGACCTATATCTTTATGATAATCCTGTTCTCTTATGCTAAGTATCCCATAACACCTTGCAGTAGGTTAAGTAAGCTTTGGAAGAAGCAGATAGGAAACTTGTCAAAAATCAAGATACATTTGTTCTGGGTCTTAGTACAAGCTAGAGAGGCACTTTCATGGCCTAGTACCTGGAATGCTATTATCCAAAACAAAGATAAGGAAGGAACAGAAAAACAAGTTAGGGAAATGGGACCAATTGATAGATTGCATGTTAGTGACGTATAAAGAGATGTTTAACTTCTGAAATCATCGTATTAAGAATACCAGATAAAATATGTAGCTTTGGGAGCACACCTTCTGTGTAAGGTGAATGTAACTTCATTATATGAGATGGCTTCCCAGAAACTAGAATCTTACAGAACCCTTTTTTCTGTACTATATTCTTATTTCCTTATATCAATAACCCTGACTAACATGGTTATTTGGTCTATTAAGTATATTTGATAACAAACCAAAGTATGGTCTAGCTGTCTAGCAAGTGACAATACAAATTGTCAACATCACTTAATAACATCTGTTGTTATTTGGAATTTGCACTACAAACTCCATGAAAAATAGACTATTTTTCCAGTATGCTTTTCAAGTTGGAGAAACAGATTTGTGCTTGTTTGATGACATACATATATAACCCAATGTATTCACCTGTAACTGAGGTTCCTGTTTTGATTTATTTTGAGACATAGCTTTTCTCTTTTATGTCTTGTATACTTAATATAATTTCCTTTGATCTTTCTTTTTTGTTGTTGATATTTTTCTTTGTACTTTTGCTTTCCCTCCCTTTACTGTAAAATACTTTCATTTTCATTTAATCTCTGCCTATGTCTTCCTCTGTATCATTGCTGTCATAGTTCTGATGTCTCTTTATAGTTTTTCTTTTTATCTGGCTATCTGCTGCTGTTTAGCTTTTAATCTTTTAAACTCTGTCCATTGCTGGGATCTCTTTTTATCTTCCCTTAAGATTGTTTCTTGTTGTGGCTCTTGATCTTTCAGTGGAGGGAGACAACATTGACTGAAACCATTGCTCTTTACTTCTTATTATGTCTAAGATTAAAACAAAGCTATGTAATTATTTTTATACCGCTAAGTAGTGTAAAACATGTAATCTGGAGCTGGAACAGAGAGGTACAGCTTTGCTTCAATACCTTTGAATGTCTGGGGGCTGACACTGGAGGCCTATGGCTATATGAAATCAGTGTTGGATAAACTATTTGACAGGTTGCCCTGTCTTGTCTTTGCAAAATATATGCAAACTGATCATGATTTTTATGCATGTTATTCATACATTGTTTGTCATTTTTTTTTATAAATCTACTCAGCCTGGGAGTTTCATGAACTATTCATACTGTGTGATGTACTCAGTATTCAGAATTCAGTATTCAAACTGTGTGATCTGTTCCCCTAAAGTCATGTGACCCTAATCTTCACATGCAGGATTAGTGTTTGAAGAAATTAAGTGGGGTGCTGAATCCCTCATAGAGAGGCTGTGGAACAATGAGAGAGAGAGAGAGAGAGAGAGAGAGAGAGAGAGAGACTGATAGTAGATAAGCAGAGCAGGGGCATTTTAGGACATAAAAATTGTTTCTGTCTTCTTCAGTACAAGAAAGAAAATAATATTTGGGTATTCATGGACCAGGATTCAAAAACAGTTGAATTCCGTCCTAGTGAGGAGAGAGAAAGCTATAAACCAGATCTATAGGCTGCCTTGCAATGTGTTTAGTTGTTTTTCCTTTTACATTTCCATTTGATCTTGTGGGTAAAGGTTTGTTTGTTAGCACTTGTGTAGGCTTTTGGTAGCCTAGAGTTTGCTAAATTGCCCTTCCCCAGTGCCCCAAGAAACCCTCCTACCTCCCTTATAAAAGCAACTGGAGATGCAGAATTCAGTGTCTAAGTAGTGAATGGGGACAATCTCCTCACAGTCAAGTCCCAAAAGGAATGAACTTAACATGTTTATAAAATCTTATGCTAAAGAAACATAATAAATTACAATAATTTAAATTTTACAACATAAGATGGCTATTGATAATCATCATACGTTATAGTTACAGTTATATATAATTAAAGAATACAAATTAACTCTGAACAGGTCCCACAGAAACGCAGTGAGAAGAAATTCAGAGTTCCCAAAAGCAGAGTTCACCTGAGCCTCAGTTAGAGTCTTTCATCTCCAAATCTATTTAGTCTATCTAGTCTTGGATGGATTTGGAGATGAAAAACATCTTCCCTCCACTTCCTTGTAAGAATCTTCTGTTGGAATTCATGCAGACTCTTCCTTTGCTGAAATCACTGTTAGCCAGCCAGCTATCTGAATAACCAACCACTCAGTTACGTATATAGATTTTTTTAAAATCACTTGTTACAAGAAAATTAAGAATGGAGAATAGTAAATTATAATTGACCAACTTTTCTTTAAATGTAGTAATGCGGAAAGAATCAATCATACTAGTTTAGACAATTTAACCAAAACAGTTTGGCTAAAATCAAACAACATTCAAAGTATAAAATTAAAGTTGAAGAAATTTTTCCTTCTTATAATTACCTTTGTCCATGTTTCCCTTTTGGAAAGTTAACAATATCAACTAACCTGCAGCAAAATGCTTCAGAGTTATGGACAACAGCCTGCTTTCTGGTCCTCGGCACATGGCCTTTAGTAAAGTAGTTGCTCTGACTGCTTGCCCTCATGGAGTCTGACCCCAGCAATAGGGAACCTATTGGAGCATGCCCAAAACTACCACACCCAGTTCCAGAAGTTTCTGGAGGTGGAGTGCTAATTGTGCATGTACCTAGCAACAGTGACCCAGGCACAGCTCCTACCTCCCAGCAATCGGGCTTTTAAGGAGATATCTCCCTATTAGGCACATCAGTTACACTTGCACCATGAATATGTTCATACATATGTTCATACAGTGGAGTCCCGATATAGCGTGATTATACTGTGGCTCCCAAGTCCTTCTTCTCTGTCCCCAGCAGGCACGGGGGCCACGGCTTCTCCCTCCTGCTGGGCAGTGCGGCCCCTGCAAGGGACAGAGAACTTCAGATTGCAGGCGCAGGGACGCAGCTTCTCTCCCGCTGCCCAGCAGGAAAAAAGCTGCAGCCCTGCACCTTCCAGGGACAGAGAACTCCGGGGTTGCAGCCCCGGAGTCCTCTATCCCAGCAGGCACGGGGCTTCAGCTTCTCTCCCAGCTCCCCTGCCCAGCAGGGGAGAGAAGCAGCAGGCCTCACACCTGCTGAGACAGAGAACTCCAGGGCTGCAGGCACCGGTGTCCCCTGCCAGGCAGGGGGCAGCGGCTTCCACAGAGAACTCCCAGGCTGCGGGGAGAGAAGCCGCAAGCCCTCGCCTATTGTAGGAGCCCCCACCTACTGTAGACTGAGACCCCGTTATAACGCGACCCCACATTTAGCGTGATGGGATTTTTTGGATCCCATTTGTCATGTTATAGTGGGGCTCCACTGTATTGATTGTCTAAAATGAATATTCTTATTTGCACAAATAAAAGCTCCTCCTCAGACATTAATGGTATTCATTGATACATTCAATGTTAATGAAAGGGTGACTGAAAAAAAGATACACAAATGATGTACCTCCAGACCAGTGGTAATCTGTCAGTCATTGACAAAGGTGCTGTTTCTTCTATAGAAATGAACAGAGTGACACAGGAGAGACAAAATACTGCAAAATGGACAGTGAGGGGGGAAATACTCTTGCCAGCAGTCTATTTTTATTGGACAATGGCCATTTTTATCAAAGTGTTCTCTACTATTAAAAGCTATAGATGAATTACCTCAGTTTCAAGTGTTTGAAATATTTGATTTGCAAACACACAAAATGTCAGCAAGTTGGGGCCGCATGCACAAATATATTTCAAAAATGTTGGCCTCAGTTCTTTTTATTCACAAAAGCAGCTCTCTCAGGAATATTTTAAAGTTATATTAAAATCTGGTTGGGTGCCATTATTTAGTCTTTTCTCACAGCAATGCTTTTCTTAAGTCAGCCTTCTGTGAATACCGGTGCTAATAGTTCGTGTCCCTTCTGCTTTCCATTAATCATCTGCTTCACAGAAAAAGATTTGGAAAATACTGCAAAGGCAACAACTTATCATCCATTTCCATTGTATCCCAGCTCTTGTAAAGGCATGCATACTCATTTGATCACTTTATGTCATACAACAGACGTTACATATGTGGTTTATACTCCTGCACTTCAGAAAAAAAAAATTATTACCTGGGCAAATTCAGGATAATAAGCAAAAGTTTACATTACTACACTGCCATTTTATACAAGACACATTTTGCAGATTTAAAACATGACATTTTGACTGCTGTTGATCTTGCATCTTTAAACATATGGCCAAGTTTTCAAATATTTAGGCATCTAAGGATATGTCTACACTACCTGCTGGATCAGGATCAATTTATCGCATGTCATCTAGACACAATAAGTCAATCCCTGAATCGACGCCTGTACTTGACCGCAGCAGGAGGAGTAAGTGGAGTCGACAGGGAGCAGCTGCGGTTGACCCGCCACCGTAGGAACAGCCAGGTAAATTGACCTAAGAGACTTCAACTTCAGCTAGCCTATTTGCGTAGCTGAAGTTGCGTATCTTAGGTTGACCCCAGCACCACCAGTATAGCCCAGCCCTAACTAAAAGCAGTTTGGTTTTCCGATATGCAGAGCATTTTCATTTAGGAATATTGGCTTAACTTAGCTCCCATGACTGCCTACAATACTGCCTCACCAATGATTAGAAACCTTTTAGAGGTGTTTTTGAAAAAAACTGCCTACAGCACATTTTGCATCTTGATGTGTATTTATTGATGGGTGATCTTATTAGTTGTGCAGATTTATTAAATAGATTTTATTATCCCACTGAATTCGTAAGGAAACCAAGGGTTCATTTAGGGGGAAGGGCAAAAAGTAAACATTAATAAAGATTAAAGATTAACTCATGTTCATTTTTGTATATGGTTTGTAATTGCTTCATCGTGTCTCTTTTCTCTTGATACTATAAGGGTTAATGCCTAACTTACAATTTCTTTCTCCTCCAGGCTTTTCCCTTGTTATAAGGAGGAGATGATCAGCATATATGAAAGTTCAAAGCAAGCATGTGAAAACTCAAAAAGTTCTAACATTTTTAAGTTTGAAAAACTCTTGTACCATAATCCCCTTAAGAATCTTTTATTATTTCTGATTAAAATAACTTTTCAGTTATATAGGGA
Source organism: Sternotherus odoratus (assembly GCA_032164245.1). Taxonomy (NCBI): domain Eukaryota; kingdom Metazoa; phylum Chordata; order Testudines; family Kinosternidae; genus Sternotherus; species Sternotherus odoratus. The sequence continues at coordinate 62,705,262 of JAVMKO010000003.1, forward strand.
TCTGCTTCTATTCCTGGGAATTCCCTCCCTTGTTCTTAACCTATCTTCACAGGGACTCTGAGCCAAACCATTTTATTTAATTGCAGTTTCACCACACACCTAAGGATAGCACTGCAGGAAAACAGTTGGGGCAGGGCTGAGTATTGACTAGAGTTTTAGTGAGGATGATGGCATGACTGATTAAACCATGACTGTATGTGACATGCTGATAGACACAGAGAGAAACTGTCATAAAAATGAAGTCCTCGCCTACCTCATTGTATTCTAAAGGCTGCCTCATCATGGGAGTTGTAAGGGCTTCACTTTTTTTTCATTTCTAACATTTATAAACATTGGGGAAAGCAAAAGTTAGGTTCACAAGCAGGCTGGAGAACAGAGCAAACCTGAAACATTAACTATAAATGATCATTCTCTATTTGCTTTTCTTACACAAGTAATACTTTAGGAATCAATGGGTCTGTCACTTAAGTAATACCATATCCTCCTTACCTAAATGCTTCAGGGTGCATGTCATGTCCCCAATTAAAAGGAAATCCTATATCCTCTCTAGGCATAACATTTCTTATAGCTTTCCATGAGTATGCAACTGCACTAATATCTGTATCAGAATTTGATTATTTATGTTTTAGATGCTCCATATCCGATTAGCCGTGTTATTGATAAAACAACTGAACTCACATCACAGAAAAAAAAAAGATGGAGTAGGGGAGAGTGAAGGTGAGCAAAAAAGAACTTAGAATCTAATTTTAGACATAATGGATACAAGCAAATAGAAAGGATGTCAGGGAGGCACCAAAAGGGAAGACAAGATGTGATGGATTGCAGACAACATTCATGACCATCACAAGAACCCTTGTAGTTGTGATTCTCCCACATCTCAGCTTCCTAAATGAAGGGGGGCAACATTAGTCCAAGTGGTGGGAAACCCAGACGAGTTCCAAGGAGCACTCAAGAGCAGAAGGCAGGACAGCTACCCCCAATTTTCAAAAGTACCAATCAGGAGTGCAATCTCTCAAGCAGATAGCTGCTGTTTTGTGGAGAAAAGCACTCTCCACTCCAAATATATTTTTTCCTCAGTTTGCATTATGGTCTTAATTTTGAATAAGAAGCCTTAGGAACTGAGAGCTTTTGAAGAAACATCACTTCAGGCTGGCTTCTGTTTCAAGAGTTTTTCTTCTATGCCACAAAACTGTCTCCTCGTGTTTACGGCAAGAACTAACCCCAGCAGCCTATTAGCAAACACCAGCCACACTCTGGTTCCCAGCAGCCTTGGCTAACTACTTCCAGAGTAAACCCGACACACTCCCAGTTCTGGATTTCTGCCCAAAAATATGTTTTCTACATTGCCCAGCCCTCTGCTGGACAGCCCAGATATATTAGGTTTATTGCCCCCTAAAGGGATCCATTTAAAACAGTCTTCTACCTTAAATGAAGTTACCTAAACAATTCAATTGAAAGAGAATGCTGGATTAGTATTAATAAAAGAATAAAACAAATTTAACTACAAAGAGAAAGGTTTTAAGTGAGTATAAGTATAAGGGTTTAGAGTCAGAAATGGTTACAAGAGAAATAAAGATAAAACACTTTCTAAAATTAACAAACTACTCTTGATTCAAGGTGAAATTCTTACCACAGGTTCCAAGTAACCTTACTGACCAAATTCTCAGGATCTGCTCCCAAAGCCCAAATGAAGTTTCTTTTGTTTTGCTAGGTACGAGAGAGAGAGAGATGAATTGGGGGAGGATGGAGAAAATTTGGGGATGTTTTTGACCCTTTCATAGTTCAGTCTCCCTTTTAAATTCAGTTTCCTGTGGGTTACCTCTAGATAAAATCCCTTCCAGCTGTGAGGATGGAGACAGTGAGTCCTGTTGTGAGACAGGTGTCATGATGTTGTTTGCTAAAATGCATGTTTGCCTCTCCTCCTTCTTGCTATTTCAAGGACATTCTGTGTTACTTATATGTAAATTGATGTAAACACAAATTGTTTAAGATAGGTCTGCTTGACCAGTTTGGCCTAATCAGATACGTGGGTTTGAACATGCGCCACCAACATCACTCAGGGGGAATTAGAAATGAACCCCTGGACCTCTCCCACTGGGAAGCTTCCCCAAATTGCCAGCTGTCCCCACTCTAGGAGCTCTGCCACTGCCTGCACTGATATTGAATACATCACAAACTCAGGTGAATGCTAAAAGATCATTCTGGCTTCTTTAAAATGTCTCCATGATAAAAATATTGACTCCTTTTCTGCCTACCCCCATCCCTCGCCCCCCCCCCTCATGTGGCTGCCCCAGACCCTATGGGTCCAACTGGCTACTCTGGACCCTGGAGTTCACAGGGACAGATGGCTGCTACTCAGAGTTTGGGGTAGCTGCTCAACATTGTGAGCTCTGGGGTCCAGGGTAGCTGCTCGGGAGAGGGATCCAGTCTACCCTGGTCAGGCTTCTGGCTGTCCCTGCAGGGTTGGAGGTCCAGGGCTCCCCATTGACTCTTGGGGGGGGGGTGATCTCCAAGGTCCAGGGTAGCCACTTGGATCCAAAGTCTGGGGCAGCTGCCCGGCCCCACAAGCTCCAGGGTAAAGGGCAGTCGACTGGCCCCATGAGCATCTCTGTGGCAGCTGCCTGGTGGACAAGTGTTCCAGGCTGCCCCACTGCCTAGTGTGGGGGCAGGCTCTTGGCCGGCCCTGTGGAGTTGGAGGTCCAGGGCTCCCCACAGACCCCTGGAGGGTCATGATCTTTGGAGTCTGGTGTAGCCACCCACCTCCAAGCTCTGAAGCAGCTGCCCTACCCTATGTGGTGCGGGACAGCCGCATGGTGGGGGATGCGGACTGGCAGCCAGCCTGCCCTGAATAGCAGGGGTGCTGGGGTTGGGGTAGCCAGCTGGGCCCATAGGGTCTGTGGTCTGGGGCAGCTGAACAGTGGGGGACAGAGGCAAGTAGCCGGCCCAACCCAAGTGGTGGGGGTTCTGGGATCAGGGCAATCAGCTGGGAGTTCCAGGATCGGGGTCCAGGGTCCACTTCCCTGCCACCCAGGCCCTGCAGCTCAGGTTACACATTGCAACCGATTGAAACTCAATAAGGATAAATGCAAAGTACTACACTTAGGAAAGAATAAACAATTGCACAAATTTAAAATGGGAAATCACTGCCTAGGAAGGAATACTGCACAAAAGTGCCTCTGGATTATAATAGATCACAAGCTATATATCAGTCCACAGTGTAGTACCGTTGCAAAAAAGTGTGAATATCATTCTGGGATATTATTAGTATTAGTAAGAGTGTTGTAAGCAAGAGTTAAGAAATAATTCTTCCACTCTACTCACCACTAATAAAGCCTCAACTGGAGTATTGTATCCTGTTCTGGGCACCACACTTTGGGAAATATATGGACAAATTGGAGAAAGTCCAGAAAAGAGCAACAAAAACTAACAAAGGTCTAGAGAATATGGCCTATGAGGAAAGAGTGAAAAAAATTAAGTTTGTTTAGTCCACAGAATAAAAGACTGATGGAGAATATGGTAACAGTTTTCAAGTGTGTAAAACAGATTGTGCTCTGAAGGGCTTAGAGTTTAAATAGACAAAATGGACAAAGTGGGTGTGGGTGTATGGGGGCGGGGGGGAGAGCAAGCACAGAGTTGAAGGGACTTGCCCAAGGGCATCCAGCAGGAACCTGAGTAGAAGACTCTCAAAAGCTTTTGAACCCCACAATATTTTATGTGGGTATGTAATTTGGTAGAATCAATTCACATCTCTACATTTTGCTGAGAACATCAGCAACTTCTTTCTGTGGATTATTTAGCAAGTTTCTCTTACTGTAGGTGCTTTTGTAATTTCATGCAATACACACACAAATTGCATTTACTATGTATCTTTTGTGCACACAAATTGATTCTTCTCAGTTGTTTCATAGGTATAATTATTAAGTGTGCCCAGAAATGTTCCTTTTGTCTGCCCATCCTTGAAAGGCAATAATTAGTGTAGTGCTGAAACTCCACCAAGCTAAAAAAGAATAATAGGCAAAATGTATGTGTTTGGCAATAAGGGTTACCTCAAAAGCCCTATAGTAAAAACACACAAAATCAAGAGCCGTTAAACTTAAAATATCTTTAAAAAATCCCAACAACCACCACACAACACTTCCAATAAGCCAGAGGAGCTGATATTCTCATTAGAGACAGTTGGAAAGAGACAATTTACTCCTTGACATGATTTCCTTTAGGGTGTTCTTGCATGAAGTAAACACGTTTAATTGAAGTTGCCTGAATCAATACAGTGAAAAACAACAATTGTGATCTCAAAGAGTTGAAATAATACTGAAGACGATCCCTAAAACATAGAGCTAAACTCTGAAGCAACAGAAGTGCCAAAGGCAGAACAAGAAAGATGCATTGTAGATGTGGCAGAGGAGGTTAGACTAGAATTCTGTTCAGGGCTGCACAGAATGAAATTCAGCCTAGAATGTGTCCCTTGATACACCCAAGAAAGGGGGCAGCAAGTAATTTACCAATGAAGCCAACTTTTGATAGGAAATTTTTCAGAAAATGGAAGTCAAAACTGTTCTCTTTTTCCCTCCAAAGATCTCTAATGTGGAAGTAGGAATATTGACAGTCTTTAAGAATATTATATATATATATAAAAATAAAAGGTCCAGATCCCCTCAAATGGTGTAAAATTATTTCAATAGAGCTATGCCAGCTGAGAATATAGCCAGCTGGGTTTAAAGTAAAGTTGGCTTTAGTTTGAATAAAAGAGGAGAATTAGCACTTAAGTTCACCAATACATCAAAGATATCCCAGTGTGTTGTAATATTAATTTATTCCACCAGTTATAATTTCAGTAAAAGTAAATTTCTAAAGCAAGTCATCTGTGGGCCACAATCATTATTTTAATACATACTCCATGAAGTCCTATCTGCCACTACATGGACTAGGCGAATCAAATCTGGCAACAAAGAATCTCTCACAGTTACCATTAGTGAAATGTATTAGATATTTACCCATATTACTAATTAAACAAGAGTAACAATATCAAAAGGTATTCAGTGTCAGGTAAGTAACAAAATATCCAGGTTTTAGTTGGGGGCTGAAGGTGACTGCTAGCTTGCCCACCTGCTGAAGTGAAGAAACAGACTGACAGATCCAGAAAAGTATCCAGAAGTCACCTACTACAGGACAGGCCCAACAAAGAAAGTAACAGAACACTTAACCGTCACCTTCAGCCCCCAACTAAAATCTCTCCAGTACATCATCAAAGATCTACAACCAATCCCAAAGTACAATCCCAAACTCTCACAGATCTTGGGAGACAGGCCAGTCCTCGTTTACAGAGAGGCCCCCAACCTGAAGCAAATACTAACCAGCAACCAGACAACAAAAACACTAACCCAGGAGCCTACTCTTGCAACAAAGCCCGGGGCCAAGTCTGCCCACATATCTATTCAAGTGACACCATCATAGGACCTAATCACATGAGCCATGCCATCAGGGGCTCGTTCACCTGCACATCCATCAATGTGATATATGCCATCATGTGCCAGCAATGCCTCTCTACCAAGTACATTGGCCAAACCGGACAGTCTCTATGCAAAAGAATAAATGGACACAAATCTGAAATCAGGAATCGTAACATTCAAAAACCAGTAGAACACTTCAATCTCTCAGGTCACTCAATAACAGACCTAGAAGTGGCAATTCTTCAATTAAAAACAACTTCAAAAAGAGACTCCAATGAGAAACTGATGCATTGAAATTAATTTGCAAACTATATACCATTAAATTAGGCTTGAATAAAGACTGGGAATGGCTGGGTCATTACACAAATTGAATCTATTTCCCCATGTTAAGTCTCCCCCTACTGTTACTCACACCTTCTTGAAATGGCCATCCTGATTATCACTACAAAAGTTTTTTTTCTCTTGCTGATAATAGCTCACCTTAATTGATTAAGCCACCTTAATTGATTAAGCCACTTAAAGTTGGTATGTCAACCTCCTATATTCTCTGTATATTCATACATCTTCCTACTGTATGTTCCACTTTATGCATCTGATGAAGTGGGTTCTAGCCCACAAAAGCTTATGCCCAAATAAACTGGTTAGTCTCGAAGGTGCCACAAGTACTCCTCATTCTTTCTGCAGATACAGACTAACACAACTACTACTCTGAAAACATCCAGTGTAATCGTACACTTTCAAATTCCTTTTCTTAAATTCAAGCATTTGATATGTATTAATCTACTCCACTGGTATTTCTGTTACACTACTTAAAGCCTAAAACAGGGAAAAATCCTGTGAAGTTTAGACAAAATTAACCATGTGCAATACTAGAAGGGAGCTTTAATTATTGATGCCACCGATTTTTACTTCTGAGCCCACTGCCTACATTATTAAAACAGATATCCCAAGCCCTTTGGTGTCAACTAACAGCAAGTACACAGCAGATAATCCAACCTAACACTGCTCTAGGCATCTGACAAGCTGACACTGACAGCATTCTAGGCAGCAGTGTGGAGGCTGTCTGTGTGTGAGGATAAACTGTATCTCCAAAGTATGAGTCAGACCATTTTTATTTCAACATCAGACATACTTTTCCTTTTGTTCCAAGCAAATATATGTATTACAGATACTGCCAGGAAATTAAGCTGTCTAATTCTTCCCAGATAAAGATATTGTAAACTGGAGTTAAGACTGAGTTCATATAAGTAATTTAAATTTAAAAATATTACAGTTATCTCAAACAAGCAAAAATAACAGGCATTACCAATATAGAAAATCCAGAGTTCATGTTAAATTTAGAAGAAATTCAAACATATGAATGTAGGGAAATGCACAAGTAAGGTACAGTTCAAACAATCTTAACTACCGGGTAGTACTTCCATGCTATAATAAACATATAATTAATATTAGTGCATGACATTATTTGTTGCCCCTTATAAGACAAAAATGATTTTAAGGACATTAGAAATTTTCATTTTCTTCTTTCTTTGTTTGATCACAGGTTGAAGTTAATAAAAGATCCATGAAAGATGCATTTGGGTTTTAATAAGTGGCAATCTTTCTTCTGAGTCAGGAATGCGCCAACACTCTCATCTGGGTATTAGGACTAGACACTCTGCCTTTGGAGCTGCTACCTTTCTATCAGGTGAAAAACTAGTGTTCAGACCAGTTGCAATAATTAAAGATCTTGTGGTACTTTTTTCTTGTGTGGGGTTGTTAATTCCATTGTCCTGCCTAAATTCCCAAATTGATTGGGTAATTTAATTTCCTTTCCTGTTTCAGTTGGATAGTGTTACTCTTCAAATCTTCTCCTACACTACCAAAGTCACTGGCATGTTTCAAGTCAGTGCACTTAAGTAGAAATGATGCTATTCCTATTAGTTTGGTTTGCAAATCACTTTAGGATTATTTGAAATCAAAATAATTACACAAAATTAAGGGGCAAAATACTGCCTTGGTGTAAATGGCTTCTGTTGAGCTTATAGTTGTACTTATTTATATCAGGACTTAATTTAGCACCATTCATTAATATTATTGGTCATTACTGTGATGGTCTATATATGATTTAAATAAAAGGGTGTAATTGGATTTCAAAGAAAACAAATTGATATACTGTCTTCCCCTTTCATTTTGTATGTGCCAGGAAAGAGAGCAGGTAAGCAGAATCATTGGGTTGGGGATTGTTTTGAACACAGTAATTCAGGTCACTTCAGCCTCTCTCTGAATTAACGTTAACTGCTTGATTTGAAGAGGGAAGGGGAAAAGGTGCAATATATTCCATCACCTCCTAATGTGACATGATATGTCAAATTAAAAAAATTAAAATGACTTTGCTAGCATCCCCTTTATTAATCTGCATTCAAATTATTTTTGAACAATTTGGCCCATCTCTAATTATCTTCATGCTTGAGTAAGAATAATGGCAAATACACAGAAACTTGGTGCAAGAATGAATTATAAATGGATTATTTCTTTGCTGTTAAAATATTAGTCTTTCTTCAGCCACAGCAGAAGAAAGAAGCTTGGATGTTTCAAGATGAATATTTCTTCTGAGTGATTATAATTTCATAAATATCACATAATATTATATTTCAGGAAAAAAGTAAAGGGGATTTTGCTTTACACCACAGCTGAACGTTACATGGATATCTTTTTTTTTAAGTAACATTTTCTGCAGAGCTGTCCTATGAATAATAATAATGTCAGAGAGTTATATAGATCAGTTTGTTTGTCAGGGGAAGCATGAGAGTTTTGAATGTTTTCTTGCAAGAAACGGAAAATTGATAGTGTACATATTTAGTTTGGCAATGGAGACCTCTTAAACCGATAGCTTGGCTGTAAGTCTAACCCTTTGGCAGTTTTATTTCTTCATTAAGAGCAGATTTCTATTGCCTTGACTGCAATCTTTGCATAAGTCAGTGCAAAAAATGTGTGGAGTGAGATTCTGTCCTGTGCCTCTAGGAGTACCTGTAAAATAGCTTTGCTGAGGGCTGTTCCAGGCTTAGAGATGCCGCTGGTATCATTTATGCAGCCCTGGGGACCTAAGTTACAGCGGGCTCCCTAGGCTACCCTATGACCACAATCACTGAAACACTGTGTGCTGTGGCCCTTCTAATATATCCCTGCCATCTCACACATGGCAGCATACCACCACTTGTCCCCTAGGCCAGGGCTTTAGATTAAGTCTTTGGGAGGGTCCTTATGGCTGCTTTCTGTTGTTCCGGCACTGAGGACTCCTTCCCAGACTGAATGTGGGGATTTTAGGTCCCCTTTATGAAATTCTGACCCTTTAAAATGGGCTGAAGGGGGGGGGGGTGAATGTCACCCAGACTTTTTACGAGGTCTGATCACTTTTCCCCTTCTTTTTCTTTAATCATATTAAATAGTTTATTCTTTTGTCTGTTTGCATTGTGATATTTATCATCATACCATATTCTGTATGCTTCACACATATGGAAATTGAGGTGCAGAGATATTAAAAGATTCTCTGATGGTCAGCCACAAAGTCAGTACAAATGTCACATTAAGAATCCTCCTCTCCCCCCCCCCCACCCACCCCCCGCTGGAGTCCCCTGGGTAAGCACCAACGTTGTACATTGCTAATGCTTTTACATGTATCAGGCTATGGGTTGGGAAGTGGTAAAGGTGTGAGTGGGGAGTGAAAAATTCTTTTGCAGGATGCAAGAAGCCAAAGGAGATGGAGGGAGAAAGGAATGGGTTAAGTTGAGGATTCGGCCAGGCCCAGCGATAAAATCTGCATCCCGTCCCAAGCCAAGCATGAGAAATGAGAACTGAGACAAACAGAACTGATGGAGTTGCAGAATTAGCGAGAATACATTGGGAAGATGGGCCCGGTGGAAATGAACAGTCTGTCTTGCCACCCTGAAGCTGGTGTGTTGGGGGAAAGTTAAGAGAGCTGCAGAAAGCTGGTTCAGACTGGTACAGAAAGCAGACAGCATGGGGGACAAGGGGTGGGCCCCTAACCTAGACACCCCCAGGAAAACCCAGGGCTTAAAATTCAGAGAGTGGAAGCAAGTCGGAGATCTCCATTGGACCCTGGATGACCTGTGCACAGGGCAGAACTCTCATCCACCCTTCCCCCTCTTCTTCTTACATTGCACCCAGGCTTGGCCAGCCTTGGGTTGTGCGTGTGTACGTATGAAAGCGGGTTAGGGCTCAGGCACTAACACTTCCTTCCTTCCTCTAAGTGATGTGGGGAGTACCCAGGCACTCACCACTGTTGTTTGGTTAATAAAGCTTTAAAACCTAGTCACTTGGTGTGCTCCTGCATCTATGTCCCTAAAGATTCTGTGGCCTCAACCTAATCACCTGAAGCAACAGGCAGACTGGTAACAGAAATCTGTCACACAGACCTCTATCCCCATATCTGATCTTCCAAACCCAGTTTCAGCAATCAATAGTTCCAATAACCTCCAGCATCCTCAGAAGGCTTTTGGGGAGATATTATAACACTGTTTTAACTACAGACCATTATGTCTCCTTGTGTGTTCTGAGATCCAAGTATTTACCATCAAACCATTGGGTCTTCTTTCTCTTGATCGTGAAAAGTGTCCTGAACAGATAAAGAAAGAGCATGGGGAAAGGAAACGAAATAACAAATTGATCTTCATAGCAATATCTGAGTAACTTCTGAGCTGTGAACTTAAGTTTCTTGCTATTCCTGACCTGTTATGTCAATTTCCAACACCAATTTATTCTTCCAAGCTGCCTTCTTTTTCTTTTCACTTTTTGTCTAATAAGAGCCTGGGTTAGCCAGTCCGAACAAATCTGATACTGGAACACTGATGTAGCCAATTTGGCAAGCTCAGAGCAATACTGTGTTCTGTGCCTATGCTTTTCCAAAAACTAAGCTGCATGAGAGAAGTTGCATTTTCCTCATCTTTTCTCTCTCCCTCCTTCCCCATTTTTTGTGTGTTCTCCTTGTTTTGGTCTTAAAAAGGAAACAGAATCAGTGTTTAACTGCAGACCCTGGAGCTACAAGTTACTATCAAAAATTGATTCATCCCCACCATCTTTTCCTTTGGAAAGACTCCATTCAATTAAGGAAAGAATACAGGAGTTTGTAAAAAATAAAGATTTACATGTTTAAGTTTCAAATATTTTCATTGTTTCTTTCCTCCTCGTTTTTGTTCTTTTAATGTGTGTTACAAGTCATTTCCTGTTACATATTGTACAGTAGGGGAAACCAAAACTTTGGGCAACAGAACCCAGAACTCAACGTACTCTGAATGTCGTGGCATGAGAAAAAAGACCAAATATGGTACCTTAAAAGTATAATGCACTTACTGCTTATCCTAACAGGAGCCAGCAACTCTAATAGGCCACCCAATCTTCATCCTTCCCAATAGCTGCAGCTCCAGTACCACCCACAATTTTGAGTAATTTCATGCAGTATCCAAAGTCACTCACATGACTTTGCAAAGAATTATGTGACTGGACTGGCCTGCATTAGGAGGACAGCAAACACTTTATGTGTCCTGTATGCCACAAGTTTTAAAACCACTTGTTTAGAGGACCATGAGAGCTGCTCTAAGATCTTTTCTTTTTTGCTGCCCTCTCTCCTTTCCTGTCTATTGCACCGTCTTGCCAGAGTACAGTAACTATAAATACAGAATTGTTAGGGACTGGTCAGGATTCATATTTTAATATTTGGTATCAAGTATTTTATACTGATTTTATTCATATAAAAATGTTTAAGTGTTTTAAAACTGTGATGTAAAATACAAATGTGTATGTCTGTGCTACATTCTAAAATATCAATAATGAGGAAGGCCCAAAAGTAACTATTTTCATAAAGTTATAAGCCTGTTGCAATGCAGTTAAAATTAGCTTCTGCATAACATTAAATACACCATTCACCACCTAGTGTCCCTCAATAAACACTAAGCTAAATGACAATTCTCTCTTTATTGTTAAGAAAAATTCTAAGCTGCTCCATAGTAAGGCAAACAGACTCAGAAATGCTCTGCTGTTTGCCATTTACAGGAAAACAACATTAGCATTCATATGCTTTATCAAGGAAATATTGAATTTAATCTTTGAAAGGTAACATGTCATCTTGATGCAAAACAATTTACATATTGGAATATTATGCCCATGAAAGGGATGTGAAGTGTTGACTGTCTCCATTCTTTTCTTACCGGCAGAGAAAGGGGAAAGGGACTGAAACTGTTTGATTATTCAGATTGTAAATTCTTTGGGGGAAAAGGACTCTATTCTATTTTATATTTGTACAGCAGCCAGCACAATATGCCTCTGATCCTGACGAGGACCTCTGACCACTGCTATAATACAAATTAATAATAATCAGAAGTAGCAGCCACTTTTCCCTTCACCATACCATCAAAAGGGGCTCCTGCAGTCCCCAATGGCCTGAATATCAGGGTTGGAAGAGACCTCAGGAGGTCATCCAATCCAACCCCCACTCAAAGCAGGATCAATCCCCAACTAATACATGCACGTGAAGGGGATCATTCTGGTTCATCACTAGAAGCAGTCCCAGGTTGTGCTGGCAAACCTATGCAGGTGCCTTTGTTAAGGCTGTTCTGTGGTATCTCCATTGGGCCTAGTCCTGTTATTCTTCACAGACTCCTTTTCTAACCTTCATGCTTGAAGGGTTGCCTTTCTTGTTCCTTTTAGGTGCAGATGGCCAATAAAGGAAGCTATTTAAGAGCACTGTTTCATCTTAACATGAGCAATTTGTAACATTGGATACATCTACAGTGGACTAAAAGATCTATGGCAAGGCCACAACTGCCCTAAATCAGCTGACTCTTGCTTGTGGGGCATGGACCTTGCAGGTTCCAGCCCTAATCCAAATGTCTACACAGCAGTTTTACAGCCCTGCAGCCTAAGACTCTTGAGCCTCAATTAGTTGATCAAGGGCACCTGCAGGTGTTTAATTGCTGTGATGATGTACCCAGAGACACCTCTACTTCTATCCTTAAATCTTAACATTACCGATTGAACTTTGGAGATGGGTTATGATCTTAGATGTATACAGCATTTAGAAGAGGATTATTATGCACAGTCTGTTTTATGGAAGAAACAGTTTTATTTCATTGTATTTCTTCTTTGTTCATGATTCTACATTGAACTAGCACTATTTCAGCAGTGTTCAGATCTGAAGGTGGTAAGGCTGAAACTAAAGACATTTGTGCTATGTCAGTATACAGACTGCAAAATAAAAATAAGTTGACTAATCAAATAAGAGCAAGAGACAGAAAAAGCAGATTAAAGGTGACATTTTGACTATGAGGCTTGCCTCCAGCTAGAGAAGAAATAGAAGTGTTAGCTGGAGAAGGGAGAAAACGAAGAGCCAATACAGAGAAAGAAATGAAAGTGGGTAAACAAGATAATACACGAATAATAAAAAAATATAGGGCCCTAGTTGTTGAAATGCTCAGATTACATGCACAGGAGGGGGAGGGGGGGCGAGAAAACTAATCAGAGGGCAAAAGCATTACTTAGATGATCAAAAGATACATTTTTAAAATGTGCAGTGATTAAAATGAAGCAGCCAGAAAGGATTAGACTAGAGAGGTGATAATTAGAATAGGCTGTTCATTTTCCCCCATTAATTCACAGTGCTGTCCTCATTTGCAAGTTTATGAATTTCTAGACTTTTAACCCAGATTTTGCATAGCCAATTTGTTCCCATTTCATCTAGAAGCCATTAGTAGACTCCTCAGGTAGAAGTGCTGTATGTCTTTTATGATGTTACTTTTACAGTTTTGAAGGGGTTCCACCTTTTCATCATTTTAGGTTCATGACATCATTGAATTACACATACAACACAGAAGTGCATTTATCTAAGTAATGAGGATCTCTATTCCTACTGACAATACAATTATTATCCATTTATTGTGGCTGGGGTTCATGCCTATCATCGTTTTCCCAGATGAAAACAAATGTAGAATATTTGCAGCAGATTGTGTTTGCTCTGCAATATCCTAGGATAACCTACCTTATTTTTTTCCCTTTTGAAACAATATTCCACTGTTTGCTTCTAGTTCAAAACACACCTTTTAGTTCCATGAACACAGAGGACTGTTAGTTTATAGATCTTTCCCCAGCTGTGTAATTGTTGAGAGTGTATGGCCCTGGTTTGGCAACTGCCTCCACAGTATGGGCTCCACCTGTGACTGGTTCCACAGAGGTTGCGCTATGGTTTGGGGATGGTTCCTTGTTCAGGAAAACATCCTTATTCATGACAAAATGAGCCTAGAGTTAAGCATGTTTGGACCTGAATGCTTAAGTGCTGTCCCAAACTTAGGTAATGGATATGACCATCGGGTGTGGGTGTGATATCTATCATCTTCCCAAAGCCTGTGGGACATCCCCTCAGTTCATACAGTCTTGAATCCTAAGCAGAACCTTCATACTGTGGGAGGGAGAGGGAAGAATTCCAGCTGAAGCCTATTGGGAGGAGAAAACTTCTCAGGATAGCAATTCTACACAAAAGGAGCAAAATGACCCACACGGTAATGTGAAAATTCCTCTCCACATAAACACTCACACAACTCTGTCACCAAAAGCAGCTATTTTGATTAACAAAGTCATTCAGAACAGTTCCACTGATAATGAGGAACTATGGTGAAAGTAAACTATTTTTCTACAAAAGCCCCCTTTTCCCTCACTAAAACCAAATGCATTACTTTTAAACTTATTGTAGTATTTTAGCAGTAAGCTTTCTGAAAATAATTTTTTTTAAATAACTTAGTTTGTTATTCTTTCCCATCCCTTTCTTCACTCCACATGTTCTTTTCTTTTCTCTCAATCTATTTTTTATAACATTTCATAAGTTACTTCTCTTTCCCTCTGTCTCCCCCTTTCCTCTTCTTTTTTCCCCTATGTTATGTTCCCTCCTTAATTTCTTATGTTTTCAACCAGTCTGATTTTTATGTTTGGTTCTTTATAGATATGGTAAGAAAATTAATCAGTCTATAATTGCTTTGATGGAAAAAAAACTCTAATAGATGTTTAATAAAGGAACAACAGGACCATAGTATGAACAAATCCATTTCACAATATACAGCAGGCACATTATCTAGTAAGCTATCAATATACTTTATGAGAATTTGAAGGTATTAAGTTAGCTACAGGAGGGCTCCCCTATTGCTCTGTAAGTAGAATATAAACAGAGAGTGTAAAAATAAAGAACTAATGAAAACTGATTATAATTACTTCAGACATCAAATAAAGTTTGTTCTCTTGTTCAAACCAGGTTCTACTAGAGTATGAAATATCATGCAAAGTTTAATCTAATTTGTCTTTCCAGTAAATGAATTACCGGTAGATAAAGTTGAACAATACTTTCCTTGTCAAGAATCAGAGAGGTAGCCGTGTTAGTCTGGAATAGCAGAGGTAACAAAGTCCTGTGGCACCTTAAAGACTAACTATAAAGTTTTCAAGCATAAGCTTTCGTGGGCTAATGCCCACTTCGTCGGATGCAAGCAGTGGAAGTGTCCAGAGGCAGGTATAGATAAATAGCCAGGAATCAGGTAGGAGGTAACAAGGTTAGTCCAATCAGGCTGAACCAGCTTGTTATCTCCAATCAGGGAGGGTGAGATGTTCTTCTAGCAGCTGAATTGAAGGTGTGAACTCGGAGGGAGGAGAAGCTGTTTTTGTAATTAGCAAGCCACTCAAGGTCTTTGTTCAGTCCCAGATTGATTGTGTTAAATTTGCAAATGAATTGCAGCTCTGCAGTCTCTCTTTGCAGTCTGGTCTTGAAGTTTTTTTTGCTGCAGTATGGTGACTTTTAAATCTGTAATTGTGTGTCCAGGCAGGTTGAAGTGTTCTCCTACAGGTTTTTGTATATTGCCATTCCTGATATCTGATTTGTGTCCATTTATCCTTTTTTGTAGGGACTGTCCAGTTTGGCCGATGTACATAGCAGAGGGACATTGCTGGCATATAATGGCATATATGACATTGGTAGATGTGCAGGTGAATGAACCAGTGATGGTATGGCTGATCTGGTTAGGTCCTGTGATGGTGTTGCTGGTGTAGATATGTGGGCAGAGTTGGCATCGAGGTTTGTTGCATGGATAGGTTCCTGAGTTGGAGTTATTGTGGTGCAGTGTGCTGTTGCTGGTGAGAATCTGTTTAAGGTTGGCAGGTTGTCTGTGTGCCAGGACTGGCCTTCCTCCCAAGACCTGTGAAAGTGAGGGATTATTATCCAGGATGGGTTGTAGGTCGCTGATGATGCGTTGGAGAGGTTTTAACTGAGGACTGTAGGTGATGGCCAGTGGTGTTCTGTTATTTTCTTTCTTGGGCTTGTCTTGCAGCAGCAGGCTTCTGGGTACACGTCTGGCTCTGTTGATCTGTGTCCTTATTTCCTTGTGTGGGTATTGTAGTTTTGAGAAAGCTTGGTGAAGATCTCGTAGGTGTTGGTCTCTGTCTGAGGGGTTGGAGCAAATCCGATTGTACCTCAGTGCTTGGCTGTAGACAATGAATCGTGTGGTATGTCCGGGATGGAAGCTGGTGGCATGAAGGTAGGCATAGCTGTCGGTAGGTTTTCAGTATAGGGTGGTGTCGATGTGGCCATCATTAATTTGCACTGTGGTGTCTAGGAAGTGGACTTCCTGTGTGGACTGGTCCAGACTGAGGTGGATGTTGGGGTGGAAGCTGTTGAAATCACGGTGGAATTCTTCCAGAGTTTCTTTCCCATGGGTCCAGATGATGAAGATGTCATCAATGTAGCGTAGATAGAGAAGGGGTGTGAGTGGACGAGAGTTGAGGAAGCGTTGTTCCAGGTCAGCCATAAAGATGTTGGCATACTGTGGGGCCATGCGGGTGCCCATAGCAGTGCCACTGGTCTGGAGGTATATATTGTCACCAAATTTGAAATAGTTGTGTGTGAGGATGAAGTCATAGAGCTCAGCAACCACCTGTGCTGTGGCATCATCAGGGATACTATTCCGGACAGCTTGTATTCCATCTTTGTGTGGGATGTTTGTGTAGAGAGCCTCTACATCCATGGTGGCTAGGATGGTATTTTCTGGAAGGTCACCAATGCATTGTAGTTTCCTCAGGAAGTCGGTGGTATCACGGAGATAGCTGGGAGTGCTGGTGGCATAGGGTCTGAGTAGAGAGTCTACATATCCAGGCAGTCCTTCAGTGAGAGTGCCAATGCCCAAGATGATGGGGCGTCCAGGTTTTCCAGGTTTGTGGATCTTGGGTAGTAGATAGAATAACCTCGGTCGGGGCTCTAAGGGTGTATTAATTTGTTCCTGTGTTAGTGCAGGGAGAGTCCTGAGTAGATGGTGCAGTTTCTTAATATATTCCTCAGTGGGATCGGAGGGAAGTGGCCTTTAGAAATTGGTATTGGAGAGTTGTCTGGTAGCCTCCTTTTGGTAGTCTACCCTGTCCATGATGACAACAGCACCTCCTTTATCAGCCTCTTTGATAATGATGTCAGGGTTGTTTCTGAGGCTGTGGGTAGCATTGCGTTCTGCACGATTTAGGTTGTGAGGCAGGCGATGTTGTTTTTCCACAATTTCTGCCTGTGCACGTCGGCGGAAGCATTCTATGTATAGGTCCAGACTGTCATTTCGACCCTCAGGAGGAGTCCATGTGGAGTTCTTCTTCTTGTGCTGCTGGTGAGATGGTGTCTGTGTATCAGTGTGCTGTTCCATGTTGTCTTGAAAGTATTCCTTGAGTCGGAGACGGCAAAAGTAGGCTTCCAGATCACCGCAGAATTGTATCATGTTTGTGGGGGTGGTGGGGCAGAATGAGAGTCCTCGAGATAGGACAGATTCTTCTACCGGGTTGAGTGTGTAGCTGGATAGATTGACGATATTGCTGGGTGAGTTAGGGGTACCACTGTTGTAGCCCCATGTGGGAGGTAGGATTTTAGATAGTTTGCAGTCCTTTTTCTTTTGTAGAGAGGTGAAGTGTGTGGTGTAAATCTCCTGTCTTATTTTAGTAAAGTCTGTTTGTGTGGAAGGTTGGTTGTTTATGAAGGTCTCCAGGTTAGAAAGCTCCTTTTTGATGTTTTCCTGTTTGTTGTACAGGATGCTGATCAGATGGTTCCTCAGTTTCTTAGAGAGTGTCTGGCATAATCTCTCACTGTGGTCTGTGCAGTATGTGGATAGCAATGGATTTTTCACCTTCAGTCCATTTGGTATGATGTCCATCCATTTGCATTTGGAGAGAAAGATGATATCTGTCTGTACTTGTGCAAGTTTCTTCATGAGGTTGATGGATTTCCACTCCATACAGCTAAATGCAGTGCCTTGCATGATGTCAAGATGCTTGCTAATTACAAAAACAGCTTCTCCTCCCTCTGAGTTCACACCATCAATTCAGCTGCTAGAAGAACATCTCACCCTCCCTGATTAGAGATAACAAGCTGGTTCAGCCTGATTGGACTAACCTTGTTACCTCCTACCTGATTCCTGACTATTTATCTATACCTGCCTCTGGACACTTCCACTGCTTGCATCCGACGAAGTGGGCATTAGCCCACGAAAGCTTATGCTTGAAAACTTTATAGTTAGTCTTTAAGGTGCCACAGAACTTTGTTATCAATACTTTCCTTACATCTTTTCTACATATTATCCCCTAACCAAAACATTTATGAAAACTAATGTTTATGCTTGGGAGATTAGGAGCATGGAAAAGAATGCAGTTTCAATGCCTGACAAGGCAAATACTCTAGATTCCTCAGCCAGGGCTTGATAATGAATCCTGTGAAATCAATTGCAAAGGAGCTTCCATTGACTTCAGCTGGTCACTTTTCATGCAGAAGGCTTTCAGAGTCTGTCCCCAAATCTGGTGGTTCTTTGATAGAAACAACTTCTTAATTTACCTTTAGTCATACGCATCCCTCATTATTTAGATTTTTTTTTCATGTTTACTTAAAGGCATTATAAAATGTGAACATTTTTTGCCTATAATACCTTTAAATGGGATTAGTAATAGGTGAATGTTAGGTTACTCTACAAAGATGGTGCCATTTTGTCATCTTGCATGGAAATACTGATGGGTTTTAAAGACATACAGCTGGATTGAGAGATGGTTAAGTGGCAATAAACACAGCTCCAAAACATTAACTGGGAAATTTCTCCCTAATATGTTGATTATTATTTTAGTACAAGCCCAATTCTCCAAAGCCACATTTATTGTATTCCTGTACTGTAATCCACAGTCCTGCAAATGGAGACCCTGACTCCCGTGCAGAGCACCACTGCAGCCCATTGTTACAATGCCAAAAGGTAGAATACAACTGAAAACAGGGTTTGTTCCAGTGCACAGCTAATAGGGGAAACTGTAATTAAGAAATTGAGGTAATAAAAACATTAAAAGAAAAGGTTACACAAAGCTTGATCAGCTTCTAAGAGAATCTTTTCAAGCTTTTTAGCCTTAGAAAATTACCTTTCTCCTACTGTGAAAAAAGGACAGAGTACATTTTAATGGTCTTGGAAACCCTTTGATTTTTCTCCCCAAAAGTTCCCAGATTAGTGTGAAATCAACATTTAAGAACTAACTCACTACTGACTAGAGAGAGAAAAAAGATTACATTATCAAGTGTATATCTTTAGAACTAAACTGTGCATGTCACATGAAAAAAATCATCCAGTTGCTCAAATGCATTTTCCTTCATCTTGAATACGTTATTTTAAATCACATAAAAGTAAAGGATTAGCTTGATGAGATAGAAATGTTTTCTGCAGAAGAAACTATGAAAATCTGTTTCCCATTTCTCCCTCCATCATTCTGGTTTTTTTCCATACTCAGAATAACAATTTTTTTAAAACACTGTAAATAAAATATTTTGAATGGCGACAGACTGTGTGAAAAGTGTGCATGCATGTGTTGGGAAGGGTAGATTTACAAGAGCAGTAGCTAATACAGAAATTTCCATGCAAACAGTATCAGCCTACCTTAGTTTGGGCCCATGGACTTTGGATCCCAATACTGGTTCAAACCCTTTCTTGAGCCTGGATTGACAAACATGGTAAACTAAGGATAGGTTTCTGATGTGGTTGAAGACTAGGATGAAACTTTTCCTTAACCTCAGATAACAACAGAAATCAGATTTTAAGCTGTGAAAGCCTAGATTTTAAGTATGCTGTGCAGCCTATCTCCATATTTAGTCCAGTTTATAAGAGACCTCCCATCCAATTGCAGGAGGAACTGTTACATTAATTAAGGTTTACAATCAGAATAAAAGCTTCAAAAATAATATCATGAAAACAAAACCCACAGGAAGGCCCCAATACCCTTAATCCACTGTCTCCTTTATATCTCCCCGCCCCCTCCTTAAAAAAGATAGGACTTGTAGCACATGCCAAAGTTTAACAAATCTGGGGTCTGGCAGAACAAGGGGAGGAAAAAAGGGTATCCTTACATGGTAGTGGAAGGTGAAATATCACGGAAGGAGATTGCCTAGATGCCAGGAGTTCATCAATAGTTGTAAGGCAGCAGCATTACAAGAATCGGTGCTGCCAAAACTATCAGTGCTATATAAACAAAGATAACAGAGTTTTCACTAACTGATGGACATAATACTAGGCAACTACCAGATATGAATTCTAAGCATTCTCCAAGCATTTCTGTTTAAAACACAGACTTATATAAATCTAGGGCTGGGAGAGACCTCAAGAGGTCATATATTCCAGCCCCTTTACTGAGGCAGGACCATGTCCTTCCAAAGTAAAATAATACAGCTTTTACACTTACAGTAAGATGTTCATGGATATTTTTTCAAGAGTATGAACAATAACAACCTTTCCTCCATCTCTCTCTGTCTCTACTGAAATCTAGGCCCCGCTGAAGCCCCATTGACTTCAATAGGGCAAGGATCTTACCTTAGTTACTTTTTTGATGTGCAATTATTTTAAGAATATCTTTTTAAAAGATTCATCATAGATTTCAAATATGAAACACAGCTCTCACACACCTTGTTTCTCTAATATCCTGGGACCAATACAGCTCCAACAACACTGCATACCTTATATAAATCTTAGCTCTTAATTCCACTATACTTACAGAGGTTATTGGAATATATATTTTTTAAAATCCTCCTTGCTGTTTTATGCAATGTTTTTCAATGGATTGAGAAGGTACTTTATGAGAAATCAACCCCCAAATAAACCATACAACAACATACTATTGCTGGATTCTGTAACCTGATTTGATCCCTTTCTCCCTTTAGGAGGCTCAAAAGGCCAGGAAAATAGCAATAACTAGGCAGCAGAGAAGTCCCCTGTCACAGAGGAACTTTATACTTTGGATGCTATCTCTTGTTATTCACCTGCACCTCGCACTTCTGAACATATTGGGGCAGGAGTGGACATGTTAGGAGTGGGGACTTGGCATCCAGTCTGAAATTGGCTTCATTCTAGGGGTGTAGGGTCCTTTAGACTGTCTTAATTTCATCTGGGAATGCACCTCCCAGTGCAGGTTCACACAGTTGTGTTAGTGAGGAAGATGTTGCTTAGTCTGGAGCTCAGTCTTTCAAGCCTGGAGGCATGTCGCTGAGGTGCTAAAATGATTTTTTTCAAAAAATATGTAAATGACAGATGTCAATCATCCCGATTAAAAAGAAAACACAAAGCAAACTACCAAACCTTAATCTCACACAATTTCAGATTGTTGGTTCCCTTTTTTTTTCTTCTTTTTTTTTGTGGGGAATTCTTGAATTTTGGTTTCAATTGAGGATGGACATATTTTTCCAAATCTCAAAAGTTGTCATCGGATGGGTAAGCCAGCTCTTGCCATGCTCTAATTGACATGACAGCTAAGGATTAGTGGGATAGAGAGAATCATTATTCCAACTTTTCGCCATTATGCCCAGCTCTGGGTGACAGGGCTAGGAGCTTCAATGATGGCTCTATATCCATGGTGGATCCCCTGGCATTCAGAAATCCTCCCGTTAATGGTGAATCTGATTTTATGGACAGATTCTAACATCAGCACAATTCTGCATTCCCAGAACAGGCTTGTGGTCTTGTAGAATTCCTTGTTAATCTACATCCTTATGCAGAAATAAGAAATTTGACTTGGATGGCCCCAAGCTAATTTATTCCATGCTCTGGAAAATGTCTTACAACATCTAGGTCTAATTTTAAAACAACCAGCTTCAGTGTTTAACATTGTTCCTTAATGGGCAATGTCCATTGGAAAGTGAACTTTCCAATAGGTGTTTAATTATATTTATAAGTAAAGCAAACAATTAATACAGTAGTTTCTTTAGCCATGAAAAAGATGTCGAAAGAGAGCATTATGCTAGCAATTCTAGTTTATTTATAGGCATATCTAAGGGGCACATCACTGTAATTCTGAGAGAATTCAAATTGAACCTCTATTAAGGTTCAGGATTTTAAAAGTCAGTTTTAGCAATTTTGACCAGGCTCCATAACTAACATTTGACATTTCCTTTCTGACCTATTAAACATCAAAGGCTCTAACTCATTGCTCAATTGCAGAAAAATAATTAGATCTAATGTCCAATTGTTTTAAAAAATAATAATCAATAGCTGTATTTTGAATATCACTAATGAAAGCTACAAATAGTGGATGTTATCTTGTGGAGAAGTGAATGTTTTGTTTGTTCATACTCTTGTGTTTGACTGTGGTAGAACTACATGAAATGTGGTATTTCAATTGTCATTATGAGAACCTACTGCTGTTCTGTAGTTCCAGTGATTTATAAATAACATTTTACACATGTTTTGACTCATAGATGATAAGTGAAGGTCACTGTATTACAGAGTAATAATTTTTGTTGCTTTTCTCTTTTAATGAGATAAAGGGACCAACTTATTTAGTGACTAAAGAGGCTACAGGACAGAATGATCATCTACAAAAATAAGAATTGTGAAAGACTAAGAAGGTAAAGGAATTATGACATACTACAAAACAGTCTGAATGGAAGTAGTGGGATGTAGTGAAAAAAAGAAGAATTAGGTTACATGTAATGAAAAATCACATTGTAATAATATTTTTGCAATTGTAGATAGTGTCCAAAATATTCTCTCTTCAGAAAGTTTATGCTCACCTGGACAAAACAATTTCAAAACAAAATGATCAGTGTATAAATGATGGTCACAGTTGAAAATGTATCATTTGCATAAATTTTGTTCTATTGTTACTCTGAAATTCACTATATTCACATTATTTTCCATTCAACATAAATTCTAAGTATAGGAATGCCATCATCTCTCCATTATATAGTCCAAGTTGCCTTATTTTGAAATATGTCAAGATTTCCAAATATAGGTGCCTAAAATTAGGCACCAAGTAAATCAGGCCACTTTTGTTTAGACACTTGGATGAATATGAAAGACTGTAACTATGCTAAAGATAAACAGGTTACATTACAAATTGTCTGAAATCAAGAGTTCAGTAGTAAGTTGGCTTTTTCACAAGCTTAAGTCTAATACTGCATGAAATTTCATCAGTGATGTCCTGCCAAACTTATAATATAAGGATTCCTCAGGACCTTTCCATCTCTGTCAATGGGTATGTCTTCACTACAGCAGTAGGTAGATTTCCCTTAAGTCGATTTTCTAAAGTCTACTTTAGAAAATCGACTTAGTGCGTCCCCACAAAGGACAGCAGGTCGACAGTGTCTGTCCTTCAACTTTGGCAGGGGTCGACATAGCCCGCATTGCACTGTGGGTAGATATCCCACAGTGCCGGGAGTCCCCAGCTGGCACCGCTCGGAAGGTCGGAGGCTTAAAGTCCTATGCCTCCTCACTAGTCCGCAATTGACCTAGAGAGGTCGATTTCAGCGCTACTCCTCTCGTTAGGGAGGAGTACAAAAGTCGATTTTGAGGGCCCTTTAAATCGACGCAAATGGCGTCCGTGTGAGGACGGGTACAGCTTTATGTCAACTTAACGTCACTAAAGTCGACGTTAAGTTGTAGTGGGGACCTGCCCAATGACACATATGACATTCTCTGGATAAAATAAATATTTGTCGTACGACTGAACACACAAATTCCATTACATTTCATGTCTATCTCATGCTCAATCCATCAATCCTATAACCTACATCTCTCAGACCATTGTGCTTCTGGCTCCCAAAATTTCAAGAAGATTGCTGTAGGTAGTGTCCCTCTGGTGTCAAACCAATATCATGTGGTCTCCTCTCCCAGTATTAGTGGTGGTACATAGTTTGCCTTGTGTCTGAAATGGTTGGAGAAAGTACTGGGAAAATAGGTGGTTATTGGGTGTTAAATAGAGCTGATTAGGAACAGGACTCTTCATTCACCTGAAAATTCTAACATTTCAAAATTGTTTTTTTCATTCCAAATTGGATAAAAAGCCATTTAAAAACTGTCCTATGAAACACATATCTTCAAAAAGAAAAATAAACCTCCATCCTTCAGGACCGTCAAGATATTTAATTTCAATAGATTCTAAATATTTTGTTTCACTATCCTTTTGATTGATTTATTTTATATTATATTATATACTAGCGAAAATACCCGGCGTTGCTCAGGTCCTTCGGAGGTGGGGAGGGAGCAGAGAGCTGAGCGAGTGCGGGGTCTGTTGGAGGGGGGAGGGGGAAGAGAGCAAACCCCCACCTCACCCCCCCTGACCAAACCCGACACCCCCACCTCACTTACCCCTCGACCAACCCCGACTCACATTTTCACCCCCCCACCCAAACCCAACACCCCCACGTCACCCCCTACCAACCCCAACGTCCCCTGACCAACACCCACACCTCACCCCCCGTAGACCAAACCTGACACACCCACCTCACTTTCCCCCCAACCAAACCTGACACCCCTACCTACCACCACAAACAAACCTGACACCCACACCTCACTTACCCCTCGACCAACCCCGACCCCCCTCCTCACCCTCCAACCAAACCCAACACCCCCACCTTACCCCCCCCACCAAACCAAACACCCCCTGACCAACCCCAACACCCACCCCTCACCCACCCTGACACCTTCCCACCCCCCCAGACCAAACCCAACACCCCCGGCTCATTTACCCTCCGACCAAACCCAACACCCCTACCTCACTTACCCTCCGACCAAACCCAACTCGGGTCCATCGGAGGTGGGGAGGGGGCAGAGAGCTGTGCGAGTGCAGGGTCCATTGGAGGGGGGAGGGGGCAGAGAGCTGAGCGAGTGCAGGGTCCATTGGAGGGGGGTATTATGACATCATAACTATGTCACAGAGAACAGCAGCTGCCTAGCTGATGTGATTGGCCTTTAAATAATTTCACCCCTGGGGGGCGTCAGAGGTGAGATTTGAAAAATTTTCGACTCTTACCCTAATTAGGACCCAAAGACCTATAACTGTACCAAATTTCAAGTCTCTAGCTCAAACGGTGTGGAAGGAGTAAGTGAACGTGCATACACGCATGCATACACCATTTGACTTTTATATATATAGATAAGCAATACCATAATAGGGAAGTTAATATAACAAAAGTCAAAATACAAATGTCAATTGTTTCTCATTGAAAATGTAATTGAAAACATGTTTCCATGAAATGTTTTCATTTTGATGAAACTGCACTTTTCATCAGAAAACTAGTCCATAAAAAAAAAAGAGAGCAAATTTTCTTTTGAAACTCCATGCTACTTACCTGAATTCTCTCTTCAACCTATGGGCTACAGCCAGGCAGTCATACTCAGGCAGTGAAAGAAGTTAGAAGTGACAGCTGTAGGACTTCTATTTAGTGTAAGAATCCTTGGCCTCACCTCATTCCTGTGAATGTGAGCCAGCTAGGGATTTCTCTCATGATTCGGATTATTCATCTTTAAATTATCCCGGATGCTTGCTTTATTTAGAAATGGAAATACAAACATATATGTTTCATATTTTTGTTTGCTCTTCACTCTTTACACATCTTCTCTGGAAACTCATTTCTCTGAAGAGGCTTTTCCTCCTTAGTCCTCTCCACAAACAAATGCTTTCACTTGAATTAAACCTTTCTCGTTCAGAACAACAATAATATAATAAAAAATTAAATATGCAATTAAAACCCCTAAATTTTACTGCTGGACAAATACAGTGTGCATACAAGCATGTGCTTATGTGTCAGTCTTAATCTCAATTTCCTCCTGGCAGAAAAACAGAACTACATTTGACAAATTAGTTACATCCCTTAATGCACTACTGGAAGATATTTGACACCACAGTGGTGGATGTCATGTAATAACATGAACAGAACACAATATTTGTCTAGATTGTTAATTATTCAGGTCAAGCACCTTCTCTTTATACATAGCTACAACGTGATGGGACTATGCAAATAACAACTCCTCTCAGTTTACGGCTTCATTATATTCATGTTTGAAATTTTTAAAACTTTCCAATTTACAACCTGTGATGGGGTGAACCAGGCCCTTGAGATCTCCTGCTGCAGGCCTCATGGGCCTAGCACACCTTGCCCTGGGAAGCCTATCACAGCACAGCAGGCTCCATTAAAAATAGCTGCAGGGCCAGAGGAGCATGGAAGGGTGCTCCTTGCTGGTGCTCAAGGGTGAACCAGACAATGGGTTCTGGTGGCATTGGCATTCAGATAAGCATTCTGAAATGTATATGCTTATCTCCATTATCATAACCTCCTTTAGAGACACCCTGGAAATCCCACACAAACAGCCTCTATCATAAGATTTCTGTCAGGTAGTCTACTTCTAATTGCAGTTAAAATACACAAAGAACAGCCTTTTGTATATTAGTTTGGCTCTTATGGCCTTGAACAGAATCAGGATGTTCAGACATTAAAATTATTGGGAAAATATTAACAGAAGCGTGTGTCAAGATTAAACACTAGGAAAGTTACCTAGTACCTGCAAAATGGAGTGAGCAATGAGGTGCCAAATTTTGCTGACAAGAATTATTTTGGATAGTCAAGGCTAGAGAAGCATGACCAGCATCAGAGGGACCGAACTAGGTGAGACAGCAGCATGGCACTAGATGAAATCCAGTATTGACCATGTGTGACATGTGCACCTACTGTTCCCATCCTCTTTACTTTGCACAGGCCACTGAGTCCTTCTGTCATGTAGATACCGCACTGTGCAGTTCATTTAGTGTTTCACTCCACCTCCTTCTACATACTAGTGCAGTCACAGTATTTACAATGTCCTTGAGTTTTACTACATCTTCGCCAAGGGTTCCTCCCAGAGAACGCTTTTTGTCTGTCCTTTCTCTCTCTCTCTTCAGCTTCCCTACCACCCGCAACCTCTTCCTGTGCTCTTCTGTCCAGTCTCCGTTTTAATGGGCTTATTAGCTACCAAGCCCCCAGTCTGATCTGGTCATCAGGAGCACCTCTCCTTTTTCAGACCCTATGCAGGACCTAACTAGTTAAACAGTGACCACAGTGCTGGTTCAGTTGCTGATTCCCAGCACTCTATCATGCAATGAAAGATAATTAAAATGTGGGGGTAGGTGGAGGAAATAATTTGAACTATTCACACACATTGTTGGGTTCTAAATCAACTGTAACAACCCAGGAAAGTGCCTAGCACTATTGTGAACAGTTCAGTGAAAAAAATCTGCCATAAAAAATAATAAAATTTTGGATGTACACAGATTTGGATAAAAAATAATACCATTACATAAATCAATGGCATTGCCCTAACCCAGAGTAGTGTGCTCAGCTTCTGGTCATCCCCACGTACATACTTCTATAATAACTGTTAAAATTCTCCCCATAAATGTTAATTTTCTAAACAACTCAATTGAGGAAAAGGGCAATTAACAAAGTTCATCAAAACAGGAAACAACAATAGTTTCCTTAAGGAAATTCATTTAGGCTACCATCTTTCCAAAAAGCATCAAATTTCAGGTTAATCAAATGTATTTGTTTTAGTAAAACTAACAGTACTGAAGTGGCTATCTTCATAAGAAAACATATCTAAGGTCTTGGACTAAAAACACGGGATAGTTTATCTGAAGCTTAATATCAAAGATAGAGAAATTAAGCATGATTAACATATTAACTAGATTGTGTTTATTTATCACCTTGCTTTTTGTTCATATTACAAAGACCAATACTAAACTGCAAATATTACTGTAGGTGATTACTTTAGCTTTATCTATTTCATTATTGAAAATACTGTACAATTAAACTGAAATCTGATCCCCTTTCCCTTCCTAAGTTTATTAAGACAGTCTTATAGGTTTCCATGAAATTTTACATCAAAAGCCACTGAAAAGGATTCTAAATCCACCCATTCTGCAAGATTATCACAAAACATATACAAGGATTGATTATATCTTTATCCTTTCCTTTTCAGTTATTTTTATATCCAAAGCAATTATTGTTTCTGTCTCTTGGTCAGTAATGTTCCAACATCCACAGTAATTAAAAAACAGTTATTCCTAAAAGGTGGAGACTAAAAGATGGACGGTTTAAAAGCTCTCAGTAGAAAATATTGAAAATAATATTAAAGCAGACTAACTGCTCAGCTGAAAGCTCCTCTAATATTTGGTTTTGAGATCTGTCATTCAAAGCCATTTGACTGGATTATCTCCAGATTATCAAGAAGTTTGAAAATATGAAAAAACCTAAACAATTGTTTAAAGCATTTTGCCTCCTGAACGCATTTGGAAGCCAGCTCTGTATTGTAAATCAGTTACCTAAAAAAATCAGTCAAATTTCTCTCTTTCCCTTTTCACTCTGTTCTCCCCACACCCTAGATTTCAGCTAGACATAGGGATTGCATAAACCTGCTCCAACCAGTCTCTTTAAATGCTTTGGACCTAAACCAAAGTTTGACACTTTGGATTCAAAGAAGAGGAACACGATTAGTCACAAGGTTGTGGTCAACCAACAAAAGTCTTTCTCTGATTATAGTTCCTACAATGCAGAGAGAAGAGAAGCCAGGTGCCTTTGGTTTATTCATTTAAAATTTTATATGATCTCTGAGTTACTTTAAACATTTTGCATCCGACTTGAACCGAAGACTGGCTCTAGCGGGTCAGACCAATGATACATCTAGTCCAGTATCCTGTCTTCCAACAGTGGCCAATGCCAAGTGCCCTAGAGGGAATGAAAAGAACAGAAAATCATCAAGTGATCCATCCCCTGTTACTCATTCCCAGCTTCTGGCAAACAGAGGCTAGGGACACCATTCCTGCCCATCCTGGCTAATAGCCATTGATGGACCTATCCTCCATCAAAGGATCTAGTTCTTTTTTAAACCCTGTTATAGTCTTGGCCTTCACAACATCCTCTGGCAAGGAGTTCCACAGGTTGACTATGCATTGTGTGAAGAAATACTTCCTTTTATTTGTTTTAAACCTGCTTCCTATTAATTTCATTTGGTGATTACTATTTTTTGTGATATAAGAAGTAATAAACAACACTTAATCATAACTCCATGTCACAGGGTCTGTACCGGTCCTGTGTTCTCCCTTGCCCGAATAAAGGTCTTGACACCCTTTCTTGGTGCGGCACCCAAGTGTCCTTTATTTTATAGTGTTTATACTTGTGGCTTTGGTGCTATATACAGTGCTCCCCTCAATCCCCCAACAGCTACCCCACTGTCTTAGCTGCTGGATCTCCAGGCCCCTTTCTAGCAGTAAGGAAACAGTGCGACTGCCTACTGTTCCTTGCCTGGCCTCCTCCTGACTGTGAGTCAGGGGTTCTTATAGCCCTCACAGCTCCTAGCCGCAGCTGTAGCCCTCTGCAATCTAACACTAATTAGGGCTTCCACGTGGGTCTCCTGCTGGCCCCTGCCCCTGAGCCTCCTGCCAGCAAGCAGGGTTTACTTGACAGAGGCAGGGCAATCTAAGGGTTTTCACCCCAGCCTTGCCACACTCCCCTTAGCTATCTCTTTTCCAAGCTGAAAAGTCCCATTTTTATTAATCTTTCATCATACAGAAGCCGTTCCATACCCCTAATAATTTTTGTTGCCCTTTTCTGAACCTTTTCCAAATTCCAATAAATCTTTTTTGAAATAGGGCAACCACAGCTGCGCTCAGTATTCAGGATGTGAGCGTACCATGGATTTATATAAAGTAATATTTTCTGTCTTATTATCTATCCCTTTCTTAATGATTCCCAACATTCTGTTTGCTTTTTTGACCGCCACTGCACATTGAGTGGATGTTTTCAGAGAAGTATCCACAATGACACCAAGATCTCTTTCTTGAGTGGTAACAGCTAATTTAGATCCTATAACCGTATATGTATAGTTGGGATTATGCATCCTAACGTGCATTACTTTGCATTTATCAACATTAAATTTCATCTGCCATTTTGTTTCTCAGTTACCCAGTTTTGAGAGACCCTTTTGTAGATCTTTGCAGTCTGTCTGGGACTTAACTATCTTTAGTAATTTTAGTAATTTACTGCAGCTAACAAATATTATTTGAGGAGCATTGGCCATGATGCTGAGAAACAAAACAAGCATTATTTTGTTTACCATTCGTCACTTTTTTGAATTCAGCATTCACACTGTTAATCTGTCTGATGTCTTTTTGCAGCTTCAAAATGAACTGCTGGAGATGGTGTATACAGATGTACAGCTGGTGTACATCAGTGTAGTTTCATTAACATAATAGTGCTATGTACATCAGCTGAGGATCAGGCCCAAATGTATGTACATGTGCACACTTTCACTATATTGTGTATAAATCACGCCTGCTCTATAATTATATTACATCCTTACTAGTGTCTTGTTTTACACCTTTCATATATTTAAAACCTGTACTGAAATTATTTGTATATCTCTTTCTATGACCTCCACAAAGGTTTATTTTAATTAATTGAGAACACAAGGAGAAATAAAGAAAATTTGCCACATGAAAAAGAAAATGTGGCAGTGACATTTATATTCAAACTTCAAAAAGGGTAGAGAACAAACACTGGAGAATGAACATAATTAACTTCTACATAATTCTTTACTGTCCTTTTTATTTACAAATAAGCACTGAGATATTGGCCCAAAGCTGAACATATAACCTACTTATAATACACCAGCATAATGTCTTTACTGGTATTGTGGTATGGATTCAAAGACTGCAGTGACATTAGTCAACAATCCATGATTTTGGATCAATATGTAAAGAATGTGCTGGTACTTGACTGTTTTTACTATTTAGCACTACTCAAGAGTTCTTACTTCAGAAAGGAGGTACAGGCTCATTAAAATTGCTCCCTTCTCTGAAAAAGAATTATCTCCACGCATACAACACTTTCACATGAGGGGGTTATTATAACATAGCAGATGGAGGAAAACAGTGAGGCCCTATTGAACTTTTAATAGCAACTGATCCTTGATGAAACTTTCTAATTACAGAGCACAGCCTTAGGGGGTCACAAGACTTTTCAACTTACAGATCAAAAGGAACAGCAATTGAAAGCACATCTTGTGGCCAGTTCTACAGCTGTTGACCACTGGTGTCTACCATAGTTACTAGATCAGAGGAAAGAATCGAAACTAACAGACATTCTTGAGTGAAATATTTCTGTTGGTTTTTTAGTAGCATCACAGAATTAAAGGAGAGGCTGACTGGAATGTTAGTAGAAAAGCAAATTGCATGAGGCCAGGTTTAAAACTCCCTAGTAGTAAAATAAAGAGTTACAAGTAATTATATGTTCAGCTTCTCAAAGAAAGAGATTTATTTTGTAAATTGTAGCCCACTGAAGTGAAATGAGTATTTCACTTTTTTAAAGTATTAGGTATGTAAAATGTTCACAAAATAATACGTTGCTGTTGTCTTATGGAAAGTAAAATAATTTATTGCTCATTATGCTAACTAATTATGTAATGTGATCTTGATTAGGACTATGAGGGAAAATCATCTGAAATCCATAACTGACCTATCATTAGGAAGCCAAAGTATTGCTTATGTCCAAGATTGTGTACTCACCTGAACTGTCAGTTCACACAGACCAGGTCCTTCATCTTCTCCTGATGCGCCAAGAATTCCCCTGCAAACATACCTTTGCTCTCTAGGATGTTTCAGAATCAGCCTTCTGAATCAAATCCCTTGGGAGTCATTAAGTTTTCAAAGATTAGATACAGAATTCTACATGACCAGTCACAGTTCATGAGTAAGAAAATGTGTAGGTGCTTGTTAGTTATGTACTGCTACTCTCTATAGAAATGATCCTAATCCAAAATCCCCAAATGTACAGTCTTTGGTGAAGTCTGGATCCAGACCTATACTATATTTGGGCAAACTCCAGGAACACATTATAGGTTATCTATCCGTACTGAGATCTAAGTGGCAAAAATACACAATTGCACATATGTTGGCTGGCTTGTGGATAGTGGCACCATTATTTTAGATAAGGGACTCCAATAAGTGATTAGGAGATTAGCAGCAATAACCTGGGGATCCCTCAGGAATTGTAGTGTTTCTATGTACAGTGAAGGCTGTCAGCCTCTTCTAATTAAATTATTATCAGTGGTACCTAGATCACTCACAATTTGTTTCCTGCCAGCTGGGGAATGGGTCTAAATATTGCTGAACAGAACACGATCAGACAGCTTCTCTGTCCTGATACACGTTTCTTGTCCTTCAGATCACATTCTCATCCCTGGTCTCAGAGGTCCTCATTGACAGTTTAAAAGAATCTTGGATACCTTGTGTAAACAGCAGGATCACCCAAGCAGCACTTCTTTGATTGCAACTGATAAAGGATGATTCAATAGTTCTGGATGGGACAATCATTGTCCTGGATTTCCATTGGTCAATGGCCAAAGTTCAGGGTTGCTTCTCTTCAGTTTTTTACTCATCCTCTCCCCTGGCCTTGGATTCATTCAGAAGGACTCCGGTAACCTTTCACACCCTTAACTGGCTTTCCAAAGAGGTGCTTTTTTATTGCCATCACAGTTGAAGCCAAAACCACAGCTCCAATCAGAAGGCTTTGGTTCTGGCATTATTGTTGTAAATGGCACAATATTTGCATCAACCCTTTGACTTTGCAGGGAAGACAAATGGCAATTCCTACTGGTGCTATAGAAGTCTGGGACACTGTATTCTTGTATGTTATGGCACATTGCTATAAATACCTAACAGACATTTTCTCAAATTATTTTGTTTTACTATTTTTCTCACTAGCAAATGGACATTGACAGGATTACAGGGAAATATTTTATTTTTTTCCACTGAGTTTTTCTAGAAAATACTTGAGGGAATGGTAGCTAATTGTTTTAAGAAAAATAGGTCTCTGGGAGAATATTTGTAGTAGCTAGTATACCCCTGCTATTATAATGTATGGGCTAAAGCTCTGATCTTCAAATATATGATCCCTAAATGTAATCTAATTCAGGATCTGATGCCTCCACCTGGAAATTTCCAGGATATAAATAAAAAGGGTGAAGTCCTGCCCCCATTGTAGTCAGTTGCAAAGTTCTCATCCATTTGTCAGGGTTTCACCCATATTATTTAATAATGCAGAGCTCCTTGTAAAAAAAAAAAAAAAAAAAAAAAAGCAAGGCACTCTTGGTGATCAAATATAGATAAAGATATAAAATTTACTTGCAACACATTTAAATGGATTAATAGCTGGCTAACAATGAAACAATGAAAATTGTAAATCATCATCAAGAGGTATGTTTGTAATGGAGACCTACAGAGATCTGGTCTTTGCCATGTGCTATTTAACATCTTTGTTAATGATGTGGCAGAAAACATAAAATCATCACTAATATAATTTGCAGACAATGCAAAAATTGGCAGAGGGATACATAATAAAAAGGACAGGTCACTTATACAGAGCAATCTGGATTGTTTGGTAAACATGGGGCAAGCAAACAATATGCATTTTAATATGGCTAAATATGTACATCCAGGAATAAAGAACATAAACCATATTTATAGGATGGGGGATGCTATTCTGGGAAGCAGTGTCTCTGAAAAAGATTTGAGGGTCATTGTGGATAATCAGCTGAACACGAACTCCCTGTGCGATGCTGCAGCCAAAAGAGCAAATATGATCCTTGGAGGCATAAACAGGGAAATCTTGAGCAGGGGTTGGGAGGTTACTTTACCTCTGTATTTGGAAGGGGTACAACCAATGCTAGAATACTGTGTTCAGTTCTGGTGCCCACAATTAAGAAGAATATTGATAAATCAGAGAGGTTTCCAAGAATAGCCATGAGAATGGAGAAAAGATTGGAAAACGTGTCTTATAGTGATAGACTCGAAGAGATCAATTTGTTTTCAGGGTTTCTCAAGCTTCTTAGTTGTGATTGATGGCCCACAGTCACAGCTGCAGTATTGGTGGGATCTGTAAACTGTCAGAGAGAGACCTTCTTATACTGCAACTAGCACCATGCAGCTTCTTTCTCTAATTCCCCTCAATAGAGTGTAGTCTCCCAGAAGGTCTTCTCAAAAAGAAAGCCTTGTCCCTATGACTGCCCTCTAGCAGTATGTCATATTTATAAAGGATGAAGTTTCAAAACATGGTCAGGAGTTTTAGACCTTTGATTTCTACAGGCTTTAATGGCAGATGTGCGCAAAAGCCTATTTAAACCTATTCTCTTATTTATGCACACAACTGATCTTCTCCAAAACCTATAGCTGATTACCATACTATTGCAAGACCATCAAATTCAGATTTTCCAGGGCTTCTAGATCCTGGAGTCTTCCATCAGTATTATGATGTTGTCAGCTAAATTCTCTAGGTTAAAATATGGACGCTGACTAATTAATTAACTGCAATTATCCCTAGATGTTAGTGGCTTTCCCAAGAACACAAGCTAAACTTCTACATCAGTAAGTTTCATTTGCCTCAGCTATAAAATGGGTGAAATAATTGATCCATATTTATAAAGATGTTTGGACTCTATAGATAAAAAGTGCTACGTTTGTTACGGTTATCACTTTTTCCTGTTTATTTAAAAAAGTCTTAATATTTAGTTTTCCATTTCAGAATGAAAGACTGAAATTTCTTAAAATCAGAAGGTGAGAGTATTGATCTTTTTTAGATAACTGCTCAAGAGGAAAAAGGTTCTCTGCATGACTCATTAGGCTCTTTTGAATTCAAGTGGTTTTAATTGGTTTCAGCAACAACTCCAAACTCGCTTTGAACTAAAGATGCAGAAGACTGTATAATTGGTGTCATTAGGAAATAGTATGACAATTTAACATACAGCAGTGTGTTATATTTTCAGTATTCCTTACATTTAAAATAGGAAACACCATGGTGAATTCAACTGTCGAGGGTGTCAAACATTGAGTTCACTCAAGGTCTTAGTTGTTCAAGCCTATCTTTATTGTAAACTTTGTGAACATAACCGTGTGCTGAATAGATCTGAAGCATCCAGATCAGAGGGGTAATGGGAGATGGAAAAATACAATAGGAACGGGAAAATAATCTGTTTGATAGAATTAGTCTTTATTTCAGAAACATGTTTGGAGCTGTTGGGATCAACTGATATTCCACAAAAGAGTAGAGTATCTTTGATTATATCAACTTGGATGGCTGGGCAGAGATTAAGCCAATCATATGTCCTCTAGATATCATGGTGATGGTGTTACCCGGGGTTCCACAAACCCAAAGCTCTCAGTAACTTTACTCTCTGCAAGGTGGTATCATGACAAACCAAGGGAGACAAAACATTTCTGTCTGCTATATGGCTGACACAAACAACACAAAACCAAGTCCTTTCACTTAAAGCCTCCTTATTAGTGTCCAGCAGTCTCACCAGAATGCCTTTCCTCAAATTCTCTGCTTTATTTGGTCTCAAGCACATACAAACACAATAGGTGGTAGAGACCTCCCAAACAATAGTTATCTATAGTCTGGAGGGGTCTTGAGCAGTCAAACAAGAAGTTTCAAGTGGCCAGCTGTCTGCCTTGGGGATGCCAAGAGATGTCCAGAAGATCAAATCTAAATTCCTCAGACCTGTCTACCACTTTTTTGTTAGTAGCTGCTACAATCAACAACGTGTCAATCAAAGGGGAAAAAATATGTAAGCACTTTTTAAGCAGCTAGTTATACAGATGTGTTTTTGCAGAGTCTGCAATCTCATGGGCCCCAACACACCCGTCAAATACAGATAGACATTCTGTTTTTCAAAGACTTTTATGCTATATCAGAGCAGACACAGTCAGGCCCACTCCTCTGCCCTCAGCTTTGCCTTAGTTGTGCTAAGGCTGGTACAAAGACATTACAGGTTTCCTCTTCAGCAATAAGCAAAATAATTGATAGTCAATTAATCGTTGAAAAATTGACAGTGGCTTGAGCATCTAACAGATTGCTAAAAATACCCCTCATCGATGGGATTGGAATAAGAACCTCAGCAGAGCAGAGGAGAGAAATAAATCTGAGACCAAATGAAAAATTTGTGAATGGATCATGCTTATCTCTGACACATCTTCAGCATGCATTGTCAGCTCCTTCACACTGTGGTTATTCAGAATTGGTGCCTGGAGGCGTCATATCTATCTTTAACTGCTCTTCTCAGAATGCTTTCCAATTGCATGCACATATTGACTAGCTAGGTTTTAATATTGCATTTTTGCATTCCATTTTTTCCATATTTTCTGTTATATGATTTTCCCTTATAAATAAATTGTACAGTTATAATTAACTTTTGCAGCATCCTCTCACTTTAGGGCACTTTAGCTAGAGAGAATCAGTCCATTACAGACAAAAAAGTGACCCAACTGGACAGTCAGGAGTTTGTTTGATATATAGACTCCAAAGGGTAGGAGATCTCATTCTGAGACAAGTCCTGGAGACTGTACAAAAATCATGCGGCCTA
Source organism: Sternotherus odoratus (assembly GCA_032164245.1). NCBI lineage: Eukaryota > Metazoa > Chordata > Testudines > Kinosternidae > Sternotherus > Sternotherus odoratus. The sequence goes on from JAVMKO010000003.1 coordinate 62,741,437, forward strand.
TAGTATCACTTTGAGATTCAGGCAGCGTCATATGAGCTCAAATTGTCAAGCAGACATGGACTTGAGAAGTGTGTGACTTGTATAGAAGATGAATCACATTATTTGTTAAGTATGGCCTAACACAGCTCTTCTTCAGCTGTCAGCATGGTACTGTCTCTGTGGCTAAACAATGTTAGGGTTTCAGTAGGAAAGACTTAGTAAGTCATTTAGGTTGCATAACAAAACATAGATGGAAATCCCACTACCTGAATCAATATTAGAATGACTGGGAAAGTTCAGAGGTACAATATTTTTTTTTAACATTAACTTCCCAGAATACCATACAATAATTCGCCAAAAGTTACCATCAGAAAACTATATTTTTGCATGCTGATAATGTTTCTGATGATCAGAAGAAAGAATGTGCAATAATTACAAATGCAGCAGATTACAAAAGCTGGAACAATGTGATTTATGAATTTTGAGGTAAGAAATAATGTAGGTAGAAGAGACACAATAAACAAATATGTCTGATATGATTATGACTAGAAGTTACTAGAACTGCAATTGTGCATGAATTAATGTGTGATTTTTTAAATTAAATCAAAGCAAGAATTAATTCCATAATAACTTCTTACTTCTTAATTGGACAGCCATTAATTCATCTCCAGTGAATTTAACAATTTGTTCTAATTATAGTTCATTTCAGTATTACAAAGAGGATGGTTGCTTTCAGACATGTTGAGATAGAATAATACAATCTAAATTTCAACTTTATTTTTTGTCACTATGCCTTGTGAAGCATTCAGGCTACATTCTCTGCATAGTGGAATTTCAACTAAATGTCAAACACAAAAAATAGCTTGTACAATAGATTTTTGGGGGGCTGGGGTTTAATTGTGAATGGAGTACACATTATTGCCCTGTAAAAGTAAGTTAAAATAGACTTGTTCCTATGTAATCCTGATCCTTTTTAATTTATATGGTTAATGCTTGAAAGTATGCATGAATGCAAATGGTTATTTATTCCTGTATTCAAATGAATGAATACACTTTGACTTTACATAATTTAGTCAGGGTTTTTGTTAAATGTAGTTTTATAGGGTTTTTTTTAAGTGTACATAAAACATAAGTGGAAAGGTGCTTTTTATGTATTTTTTAAAAAACTGGTAATCTCAAAGCACTTTTAAAACACTAATTGGCCCTCATAACATCCCTGTGAGTGAGGGACCGTAAGCTGGTATCATTCACTTTTTACACGTAGGGAAAGTGAGGCATGATAGTTAAGGTTAGAGTTTTCAAATTTGTCTGTTTCATACTGGTACCCAATTTCACACTTAGGTACCTATGTTAGACTGGTGTGATTATTTTCAGAGTGCTGAATAAATTACCATAGGTACTTTAATATGAGTACTTTTAAAAACCTGAATTTGGGTGTTCTGGATAAAGGACCACATTTTCAAAGGTGTTTAGGCACCTAAAAATGCAGATACATACCTAATGGAATTCACAAAAGTACATAAGAAGATTAGGCATCTATTTATAATTGAAATCAATAGAAATTAGGTATCTAAGCTGCTTAGACACAATTGAAAATCCCACTAGGCACCTATGTGAATATTTAGGCACCTAAATACTTTGACAATATGGCCCTAACTGACTTTCCCAAAGCAACATAATATTATACCTACAATTTGGAACCCAGTCATTCTTGTGTCGCAGCCTTGTGCTCAGACAGCTACTCATTCTTTTGTATTCCCACATCACTCCAATACAGCAAGAATTCCAATGAGATACAGTTGAAAGGTACAATGTGAGTGAGCTCTAAACACACATTGCAATCTTCAGGCTAATTTTTAAGCGACCTTTGAAAATTTTGGGGAGCAATGGAACAAATATGTAAATGTTCACAGAAGTCACCTAACCCTTCCAAATGTAGATTTGAAATAGACCAAATAAAGGGTACAAAAATTAAAGTAACTGTCACAAGTCTGGAGTTTCTCATGCATGATGAGAGCAATATAAAAGGTAATTTCTTAAAATATGACTGACATTGAACATATGATTCAGGACTTTAATGATTTATTCTAACTTACAAGTAACAAATCAGCCCTCTCTGTGATCTAAATAACATTTCCTCATCTTTTTGTCCTTCTCCCTTTTTGAGTCTCTCCACTTCATTATGCCGTCTAGAATTTTTGGCCAATTTTCCATATCTAAAAGCTGTCTGGCTTATATAATAACTCAAGATGTCATTTAAACTGTCTGGGCTTTTAAGCTATTAAATGACAAAAACTACATTAAAGTAATTTGTTAAGGGCCTGACAAACATATAGAAGAAAGATATTTTAGAGTTAGAACTGAAACTATATCCCTGTCTTACCACCAAGGTGTGCAGAGATAGACGATAAAGCAGAGGTGGCCAAAATACGGCCTGCGGTCTGGATGGAGCCCGCGGGCTCCTCCTAATGGGCCCCTGAGCTCTGGCTGGGGAGGCTGCTCCGGCCCCTCCCCCACTCTCCCCTCTCCTGCAGCCTCAGCACGCCATGTGAGCAGCGCTCTAGGGGGCGGGCTGCGCACTCCAGCAGATCAGACGTGCTGTTCTGACAGCTCCAGCCAGACATGCTGTTCTGAGTGAAGGTGGTCAGGGGACAGGGAATGGGGACATTGGATAGTTCATGGGAGTCCCTGGGGGCCTGTCAGGGGGTGTGGGTGTGGCTATGCATCACGGAAGTCAGGGGACAGGGAGCAGGGGGGGGGTTGGATAGGGGATGGGGTCTTGGGAGGGTGGTTAGGGGCCCGGGGTCTCTGGAGGGGGTGTCAGGGGACAAAGAGCAGGGGGCTTAGATAGGGGGTGAGGTCCCCCGGGGGGGGCAGTTAGAGTGGTGGGTCTCCGGAGGGAGCAATCAGTGGACAAGGAATGGGGGGGTTGGATGGGTCAGGGGTTCTGAGGGTGCAGTCAGGGGGTGGGAAGTGGGTGGGAGTCAAATGGGGGCGGGGCCAGGCTGTTTGGGGAGGCACAGCCTTCCCTACACGGCCTGCCACACAATTTTGAACCCCAATGTGGCCCTCCGGCCAAAAAGTTTGCCCACCCCTGCGATAAAGGGACAGTGTTGTCTGAAGGGGGGAGGGATAGCTCAGTGGTTTGAGCATTGGCCTGCTAAACCCAGGGTTGTGAGTTCAATCCTTGAGGGGGCCATTTAGGGATCTGGGGCAAAAAATCTGTCAGGGGACAGTACTCGATCCTGCTAGTGTAGGCAGGGGACTGGACTTGATGACCTTCAAGGTCTTTCCAGTTCTAGGAGATTGGTATATCTCCATTTATATATATAAGCAAAAGACTTAGGTAGGAACTTTTGCATTTGAATGCTTGCTCTGTCCCATATGTCCTGTGTAATCCAGTGGCAGAGCCAATAGCACTGAAAAAGAGGTACGCAGGTAAGGACAGCAAGTATGAGTGGTAAGAAGAGCAGAAATATGGGGTGGGCTGGCATACGTGTACAAAGGACTTATGATGGAGGAGGGACTGGGTATCACGTGTGCTAATTGGCACCTGGCACTGCATGAGTTTGCCAAAATATTTCACACAGAGCCAAACAGTTGTTAAATGGTAACAACCGTTTGTCATCATTGCTGTGAGTCAGATTCTCTGCATATTCATACTTTTATGAATATGCCACTCTTTAACATGTGCTATGCTTTACTAGGAATTATGTCATTGCCAGTTTAGTGGTTTATTCCCCCACCGTATTTTTTTAATTTTAATTTATGTTTTCCTTTACTACTGAAGAGGCAAAATTTTCTCATAGGTAATACAGTATAGATAATTGAATTTCTATTCTGAAATAAACGTAAGCCTTAATTGTTCAAACAGAATGCTACAAATAGCTCAGATTCTTTAGCTAAATAAGTTATTATTACAACTGGTTTTTTCCTCTGAACCACACTACTTTGCAGAATAGTCCCTCTGATTATCATGAGTTGAGCAGATAAACAAATACAGATATCTGATGGTAATTTTAGGTTCAAAATACCCACTGAATTCAAGTTACTATCCCATTTATACTGCAGCAAGTTTTGCCAGATTAACTCATTATTGAATAAGAGATACTGGGATTTTTTAAAAAAATATATCATATTTCATGTAGCATTCAGGATAGATTTAGTTGGTCTTGCTAAGGCTTTTGCCATAGAATAGTAAAATAAATTCACTTCATTATCATGGATCAGTCTGACAGATTTCTACACGTCTCTTGATCTGATTGAATGTGGAAGCTAACAAGAAGGTGGCAAAAAACAAATACTAGAGTGAGCATCAATACTGGAAGCTAGAAATTCACATAGCAGACTGGATTTGCAAATATTGCAGAGAAAACAACAGGAAGGAAACTAGAAAGAAATCCAAGCCCATATAAAGCATCAGACGAAGCCACAAGAGTCAAACGTTCATTATGTGAATAAATCTCATCCCAGTTACTGAGAGAGTGTGTATGTCCTGGGAATGGAACTTCGGGTAATGTACAAAACGTATGCTATAAGCTATTATGCAAATAGATTGCAGAAGAGGCAGCTAAGAGGGTAACTTCAATAAAAATATTTTTGTTGCATTTTTCTGATAGAAGTATCTCAAAATTGCCCACAATCATACTTGGCTTATATATATATTTACATACATGACAGTTGCAATATATATATTTACATACATGACAGTTGCAATCAGTTACCAGTATATAGCATCATAGAATCGTAGGACTGGAAGAGACCTTGAGAGGTCTTCAAGTCCAGTCCCCTGCATTAAGTATTATATAAGCCATCCCTAACAGGTGTTTTTCTTACCTGCTCTTAAGAATCTTCAGTAATGGAAATTCCACAATCAGCTGAGGCAATTTATTCCAGTACTTATCCATCCTGACAGTTATGAAGTTTTTCCTAATGTCCAACCTAACTGCTCTTGATGCAATTTAATTTAATTCAGAGACTAAGAAGAATATTTTTTCTCCCCCTTCCTTTAACAACTTTTTTTTATACTTGAGAACTCATTATGTCTCCTCTCAGTCTTCTCTTCTACAGATTAAACAAACCCATTTTTTCAATCATCCCTCTTAGTTCATGTTTTCTAGACCTTTAATCATTTTTGTTGCTCTCCTTTGGACTTTCTCCAGTTTATGCACATCTTTCCTGAAATGTGGCTTCCAGAACTGGACACAGTACTCCAGTTGAGGCCTAATCAGCATGGAGTAGACCGGAAAAATTACTTCTCATGTCTTGCTTACAACTCCTGTTAATACATCCCAAAATTATGTCTGCCTTTTTTTAAAAACAATATTACACTGTTTACTCATATGTAGCTTTGATCTACTATCATCCCCATATCCCTGCCTCCTGTACTCTTTCCTAGGTCATACAGGATCTTATAAAAACAGATAGGTAGACAGACAAAAAGAAAGGAAGACAAAAGTCTGGAACCTATGGTATTATCAGGAGAGTAAGACACACATAATGTAGGGGGGGATGGGCTGGATGACCTTCAAAGTCTGTGGGCATATTTAGAACTGGCCTCTGAGTGGAGAAGAAGCTATTAAGAAGGTGGTAATGGAGATTCCTGGTTACAGGTGTGTTATTATTATTATTATTATTATTAGGGTTATTGTAGCAACTTCAGGTCCTATCTCAGATTGGGTCCCCATTGAGGTAGGCACTGTAGGAAAAAAATAGCAGAGGCAAAGGGATGGATCCAATAGGAGTTAGTCTCATTTCCTCCAACGACATGACTGATTATGGCTCCACTTCAGCAACAAGAGGTTGACCACTAGAAAAAGATTTGTGAGCTCAGAAGACAGAAGTTTTTTTAAGATGTAGCCCCAAACTATAAAACTCACTGGAAGAACATAAGTGGAGAAGGGCAAAAAAGGATTTTTTCCCAGCTTACTTGCAATTTCAAAATAATAATTAAAAAAAATTCTGCTAAAGAAAAATCTTTTTTTTTTGGCAAAATTTTCAATTGGAAGAGTAGAAAATAATTTCATGTCAGTACAACTAAATATTTTAGTTGATCCTGGGTGAAATATTTCATTTTGATTTTGATTATTTTTAATGCTAGTTTTTAAAGTAAAATTAAAGGCAATTTTGAAAACAAAAGTCATAAATAAAAAAGCTAAATATTTCATTTTGAAGATGTCAATATTACATTTCAACTTTACATAGCTTTTTCCTCCATCATGCTACCCCAGTTTTTTTTTTCTCCCAGACTGAAACAATTTGGCAAAAGTGACATGACTTTGTGAAATCTGCCAGTGTCACCAAATCTTATTTTTCTCCACAAAAAAAAAAACATTGAAAAACTTCTTCCAGCCTCATGACGAGTTCTCTCCATTTTCAGAACTAATTTTAAAATTCATCTCTTCAATTTAGCTTTCCCATTTGAACTTTTTTCCAGTAAAACAAAAATTAAAATCCCTTATAATGAAAGCAACCAGATTATCCTTAAATAGAAGGATGAAAGAGAGGAATAGTCATTCTATTCTTTAAAATGTGTAACTTGCTCATGGTGATAGTATCAAGACAGAACCAAGAACCAAGACAGATAAATACAGATGGAAGGTGTTATAATTATATGGGAAAACACTTCTGCTTCTCCAACATCCAGTTTCACACAGTGACAACAAATGTCACAACCATTCTTTTAAAATAACACTTACAAAGCATTTGAATGGCCTAATGATCTGTATTTAGTTGTGCAAGAACATTTTTAAAATAACATGCAAGGAATTAGACAAGGAAGAGTTTTCTTCAGGAATGAGAAAGATAAGATCACACCACTAGTTCAGCACATCTCAAGGGATTGGAACCAGGAGGGGAATCCTTACCAGGCCCCGGGGGTGAGATCTGTATATTAATGCAAACTAGGAACCTTTTATTTCACATCCAGTGTCCACATAGGGGAGTTACAGTCTAGAAGCAGATTGCTATCCACACTCTTGCAATATGAACAGTGGAGAGGTGTAGACATAGCCCAAGCCTTATTGATAGTAAGGAAAATGTAATAGACTATTCCCCACTAAAACTTGTCACACAAAGCTAGGTTGTGATCCAACATTCATTAAAACTCATATATACTACACAGAACATACAGTACAGTATTTTAAAACATGCTTTACAGTACTGGGTACTCTCAATCCTTATAAAAATATTTCCTACACAGTCTTCCCATTATTCATGCCATACATGCTTATGTTCTTTTTCCTCTTATCTGCTGAGAAAAAATCTTTAAAGACAGACATTTACCTATTAGAAGCTTAACAACTAAATATCAGGGTATGAATGTAGTAAATTTCTGTTATCTGGCTCCTTTGCCCCAGAAGAAATCCTCATCTCTTATTCTTTTAATTCATGCTCGCTACAGTAGTTAACATAATATAGCACCTTTACTTTGTTTTTTACTATTTTAGTTCTAGTCTCAGTTTTTCTTATAATGAGCTACCCCAGTGCTAGTTTGAATAGAGTTTTGAAGCTTCTTATCCTTTTGCACTGCCATTAATTCACTCTCTTGTGAAATAATATTTTAAGCTAGTGAATGGTTAACCGTTGCTTCAACATGGCCGGTTCCCCTATTGTATTGTAATGTGGTGCTAGAGAATTGAACACCAATAAATGGGCAATATGTCAGGTACTTGTTCCAAAACATATCTTGCTGTCTATTTGATACTGTAAAGTCACAGATCATTCATGCTCCCATCCAAACACTAACGTACAATTTCACTGGGTAGATGGTAGGAGCCTCCTGCAGGTTTTTCTTGAGATTGCAGTTCTCTGAGCTTTGGTAGTTACGGTTGCCTGCCAACTGCTTCAAAATACTCTCATACCCTTGTTCTTCCTACATCTCTTTCCCTCTATTATTGTATAGTTATTTATCATTTTGCCCCTTATCTCTTTTACTCTGCTTTGGTATGACTGCTTGTAGATTTGAGGGACAAGAAGTTGCTTATGATTTTAGAATCAAATACTAAATTACTGGTCATTACTGGTGAACTCCGCTGTTCTTTCCTAGCTTTCACCAGTCAGGAAAGACAAGGATATGCTATACTAGTAGTGTTTTGAATGTTCTTCTGGATTTCTAGTGATTCATTATACAGTGTGGCAGAATTCACTCAGGATGGAGGATGGTTGCGCTTTTCCGGTCTACATTAGAATGGGCTGTTACCACTACTTCGTTATAAAACAAAAACCTCCAGGCCCCAGGAAAAAAAACAATTGTGTTTGGGAGCAGCAAAGTATTAACATTCAGTTTGTTTTCTGCAAAAAGAATGAAACTTTTTCAGATTATTTTTGGTGAATTGTATCATTAATCTACTGTAAAAGCAAAAAAGAAAAATCATTATTTGAATGCTATGCTTCTGGTAGTGCTAATAGCATGTCTTTTTGGTCTTTGTGATTTTTTTTCTTTAGATGTCACAGATATAAACCATCTGGTATGCCAGATGCTTGCATTTTTTAATACATATACAGAGAGTGTATGTGGGTGGAAAGACTCCAAAAATCCTAGACAATATTATCCTTTTTTGCTTATCACCATCATAATCTTCATAGCATTTTAATATATGATGTTGCTTCTGTGTTTTGTGTTCTGTAAGATCTGTTGATATGGTGTATTTTTGTTGTTATTGTTGTTTTTCAGTTTTTTCCCTGGTAAGATATCAGTGTGGTTTTAGTGGCCCAGAAATCTGGAATATAGCTTATTATGACTTTGTTGTTCATAAACTCCAGTTTTATGAGTGTGTTCCCTTTTTATGCTAAATGTTGTCTTACATTTTATTATAGTATTTATCAACCTGTCTGTGCTCAGCCACGTTTACTTTCTTACTACAAAACAATTCAAAATCGTTCTCAGATATGATGGAGGACATATTAGATCTTAACTGAGATTGAGTTGTGTTTTCTGTTTATAGATTTAATTTAGTTGTCTGAGGCTGGCCCTGTCTTAAGCATATAGTTCAGAAGCCTATAGAGTAATATGTTATAGAGTATAGGTTTAGAAGCCTATAGATTAATAATTTAAATTACTTGAAAGTAGCTATCGTGATAATCAGGAGCCACATATTAACCATTTGCCCACAGTACGTAGCTGCTGACATAAATAGTTCCATTGGATTCATGGGGTCCCATGTGTTAAATCTTTAGATTGCAGTGGAATTTAACAAGGAAATCAGTCCCAATTCCTATTCTATTGCATCTCAAACCATCTCCATAAAGCCAGCCCTTCTCCCTATAGACTAATGGTATTTAATATCATCTCTCAGGATCAGTCAGAAGCAAATCATGAGTGACTTTAGATTTTTTTACCTATATCGTCACAAACAATGTATCTGTCCCTTGGACTACCATTAATTATTTTTACTTTGGACTATTTTATCCATCTATAATATTTCAATATTAATTATATGCAAATATTCACAAATTATAGGAATAAAGAGCAGTTGACAAAAATGCTCCAACATTAAACTGTTGACAGTTTCACCCAACGCCTCACCTTCCAATCTCCACTTAGATTACATCTTCCTGACTGCTCCTAAAGCAGGAAGAAGATCTCAGTATGAGACAGTTATTTACAAACATGGCACCTCTCACAAATTTGAGATGTAGAGAGAGAGAAATTGTATACTGTGGAGTAGGGCTCCTTAGAGCATTAGTAGATTATTATTCAACATATTGAAATGTTTATTTTTTAGTAATTCTTCTGGTGGTGATGGTCGTGAAAGTTATGGTGGGTATAATGGCCATGTAAAAGGACTACCTGTAGAACACCTTGTATAAGCAGGTATCCTATGTTAATACTACAAATATGTAAATAATATGATAAAATCTCACCAGATCCTCTTCCTAATACTATGGATTTACAATTAGTTTAGATGGAACATATGGTCCCAAAGACTCAAAGGTATTAACACAATCCAGTCTAACATTAAGGAAGTTTTAAACAAGGTTGGGGATTTGGTATACAGAGACCTCCGCCTGCTTAGTACCATGTCAAACACTCTTGGAGTTTTTAAAATCCTTTAGTAAAGATATAGAAAAGAAAGGGAGAGGGGGGTGAAAGCATATAAAACCAAGTATTGAATAATGCGTTCATTTTATCAACATTTCTTGTTCCCTTTTTCTTTGGCTGTAGAGAAAAAAAATACACCTTCTCTGACAGTCTTTTAAATAGCTATTTTTTCTGTGAAAATGAGAAGATTGCTGATATGGGCTGAAATTATTGTTATTGCTGTTGGTATTAAAGTCTGATCCTATTTCATAAGATGACAACAAAAAAGAAAGATTGAGAAAAGAACAATAAACATTGGAGTTGCAGTTTCTATCTCGGGTGTTGACTTTCACCTGTGACATCACTGCTGCAAAAACACAGCCCCACATGCTGTCTTATCAGCAATTCTGATACCTGGCAAACTTATATCCCGATCGGGTTGCTGTTTATGGCATCGCTTTTAGCTGCCTCTTTGGACACAGGCTCAAAGCACTGTTGCAAAATATGTACTCTTGGACAACCAGATGCTGATCAAACACAAAGCAAAAGGAGAAGGATGGTAAAAAATAAATAAAATAGTGAAGAAAAAAATACATACTAGTGGCTGAGGGAAATCCCACATCCTGCTGGATTCAGCCAGAGCCAGTAGAGGTGGAAATGTTATCTGAGACCTTATCCCTGGTCCGGTCTGGTCAGGACATTTTTCACGATCAGCATAACCAAGACCTGGAGTCCCAGGAGATTGGTGGGTGGCAATCATGATTGTGAAGCTACCTCCAATAGCCATTTTTTCTTCCCAAAAGTCTTTCTTTAAGGATCCCAAAAATGGAGCAACCCGATCGGGATATAAGTTTGCCAGGTATCAGAATTGAACAGAGCTTAGTGATGGGTTGAACAACAGAAACCCCTTTGGGATTGCCGTCTGATGCGCCTAGACTACTTCTGAGACTGTTTTACCTGCCAGCTTGGAGCTTCAGTCCCTTGCCTGATTTGAACCAGACATGCTTGTCTGCTGCAAACACAGATCCAAGTCTGAACCATGTCCCTCACAAGATTCAGGCTTAACTGAAAACAGCTTAACAAGTGCTTCTGTCTGCAGCACTCAAATACCCAACTCCTAATGGAGTCCAAACCCCAAATAAATCTGTTTTACCCTCTATAAAGCTTATACAGGGTAAACTCATAAATTGTTTGCCCTCTGTAACACTGATAGAGAAATATGCACAATGGTCCCCCTCCCCCCGCACAGGTATTAATACATACACTGGGTTTATTAACAAGTAAAAAAAGTGATTTTATTAAATACAAAAAGTAGGATTTAAGTGGTTCCAAGTAATAGCAGATAGAACAAAGTGAATTACCAAGAAAAATAGAATAAAACAACAAGTGTAAGCCTAATAGAGTAAGAAAACTGAACACAGATAAAATCTCACCCTCAGAGATGTTTCAATAAGCTTCTTTCACAGATTGGTCTCCTTCATAGTCTGGCAAAAATCCTTTCCCCTGGTCCTTGTTCTAGCTCAGGTGGTAGTTAGGGTTTTTTTTATGATTGCAACCCCCTCTGTTCTGTTCAACCCCTTTATATATCTTTTACACAAGGCAGGAATCCTTTGTCTCTCTCTGGGTTCCCACCCCTCCTTCTAAATGGAAAAGATGGATTCCAGTTCAGGTAACATAATCACATATCATTGTAAGACTTCTTTACCCACTTGCGAGCACATGTATACAGAAAGGCTTACAAGTAAACAGCGTCATCAACAACCAGTTGTTATGGTTAATGGGAGCCATCAAGATTCCAAGCCACCATTAATGGCCCTCAGAGTTATATTTCATATTTCAAGTTTCGGATACAAGAATGATACATTTATACAAATGGGATGACCACACTCAGTAGATTATAAGCTTTGTAATGATACCTTACAAGAGACCTTTTGCATGAAGCATATTCCAGTTACATTATATTCATACACATTAGCATATTTTCATAAAATACTGAATGTCAAGTTACAATCCCTTCATTATTTTGTCTACCAATTAAACCTAATTACCAATGCACTAATTTTGATTTTTGATCCCACACTTCTCTTTTTAACACAGTTCTTGAATTGTGTCAGTAGACCTTTTTGTTTGGACTAATTCAGTTTGTTTCATTTTTGCACCCATCAATATTTGTTGTTAAAAATTACTGTTATATCTTTAAAAGTTTTACTCCCTTTTTATAGTTGAATTCACAATTAGGATACATTTATAGGGCAAATTATCACAACAGTAGTAGGTCAAATTTAGCTATTTTATCCTATTTGCAAATGGTCCATTGCAGATGGACTGCAAGTTTATTTGTCTGAAATTATTTCATCAACCTTTTCTGCAAATGTACTGTGAAAATTGCTTGGAATAGTTAGGTCTGATTTTGAATTGCAGCTGATGTTTTGACTTAAAGGGTAGGTCAAATGGCAAATGTCTCTTCCTGGATTGTGGGTCTGATCCAAAACCCACTGAACTCAGTGGAAGTTTTTCCAATAACTTCAATCTGCTTTAGGGTCAGGTCCATATAAATTTTGAGTCTGATTCCTGGGGGAATACACATTATTAAGAATTTCAAATGTACTTTCCATGACTATTTTAAAATATTTGTGTAAATGTCCCCATTTCAGCGAGCAAGCCACTCAACTTTTTAAATAAAATATTTGCTAAAAATATACAATAATGGGCACGGATATAAATGAGGCAAACACAGTGACTTGATTTTTTCATAAAAAATAATTCTGAAAACATATAAAATGAAAATGGAGTATATTATTTAAGATAGCCCTGTTTCAGTTAAGCCTTGATAAACCTTCATGAATATAAAGTTATTTTAAAAAAATCTTCTCATTTTATTTCTCATTTTTTCTAGATGTGTCTCATGCCTGGAGCCCACCAGAAAAAAAAAATGCCGGCAGCCTCTCATCAGAGAATCATAGTACTGGAAGGGACCTCAAGAGGTCATCTAGTTCAGTCTGCTGCACTCATGGCAGGACTAAGTATTTTCTGAACCATTCCTGACAGGTTTTATCTAACCTTCTTCCTCTTCCTTGTAACAACCTTTTATGTACCCACTCACTCTTCTCTTCTCCAGCTTAAACAAAACCAACTTTTTTTCAATCTGCCCTTATAGGTCATGTTGTCTAGACCTTCAATATTTTTTGTTGATCTCTGGATTTTGTCCACATCTTTCCTGAAATGTGGTGCTCAGTACTGGAAACAGGCCTCCAGTTTAGGCCTAATCAGTATGGAGCAAAGTGGAAGAATTACTTCTTATTAAATTTCATCCCATTTGCTTCTCACCATTTCTCCAGTTTGTCCAGATCATTTTGACTTTAATCATATCCTCCAAAGCAAAAATGCTGCAGTATAATTTAGTTGCCTCATATTTCCGGATTAACTCATCTTATTTAAGGCAATGGAATATAAAATAAGTCATACTTTGAAAAAAATTGCCATATTGAACCCAATCTTGCTGTCCTTACACACACAAAATTCTCATTAAGGTCAGCAGAAGTTCTACTTTGTTAGGAACTTCAAGTTCGAGCACCTGAGTATCTGTGGTTATCTGCTAAAGAAGAATACTTGATTTTTATTTATTGCTCACAGACACTAAGCTCAATAGAAGCATTGTAACAGTCTATGACATTAATGTGAGCAATCAAGTACCTTTTATGGAATAGAAACCCACCACAAATATAAGTAATAATCATAGTTGTTTGTTTTGCTTGCATCCTATAGCAATTGTTGGCTGTTGGCTTGTTAAAATAAATTGTTTCAGCCGTAATTCACATGTATCTGGCATTTATATATCAAGCAAACATCCAGGAAACCCTGCTGACATTTATCAGGAATGGTGGGGTCTCTGCAAGAAGGCTTAGACTGGTTAATTTCCTATTTCCATATACACTCAAAAAATCTGCCATTCAAGTTTAATGACAACAAGCATAGCTAACTTTCTGTAGGTTAAATTTATAATAATCTATTATTATTTTTTGCACCATTGAACAAAATTCTAAAGCAGCATCATTTTAAGTAATTTTATATAAAAAATACCCTCAAAACAACATCAGTAAGAGTCAAGGTAGATATTTTTATTTGGGCTGGAAAGATGGAAGTAAATGATGATGACTACCTTTGCATGTCTCTGTTGGCTTGCTTTAAGACTGACTATTAAATATTGTCCACATGCTATTAATTACTTAGACATTTGAGATCTAGATTACTAAATTGGTAGACTGTTATATCAAGGAGAGTTTTCTACAGAGATAATTAATAGTGATAAAATACTCGCAATTCAGACTCAGGGAGAAAAGTTAGTGGTTAAGTCATGAATCATATGTCATTTTAATCCACATCTGTGAACTAATTTGCCTTGGGAAACCCTAAAAGTTTATTTTTTATGAGAGTGGGTTTGGTTAAGAATTAATGGCAGCAATTTTCATGATAGCTGCAAACCCCCTGAAGATAACAGTTAAGTCACCACAGTGAAAGAAAAATATGGAAAGGTTTGCTAAAATAAGATCTCTCTACTCATTTATACTGACAGGAATTGCTGGAGTTTGGTTTCCAGCACATCTCCTCTGTCATGTTAATATAAAGTTGTTTTTAATGAAAGACTAGGGCTCTGACATAATGGATTTATATTTTCTATAGATGGATGCCCAAAAGCTTTTAGTGTTTTAAATCAATTTATTACTAGAACAGAAAGATACTCCATATCACCTGTGCACAAGGAAAAACAGTCAGTTTACTAAACTTAAAAGACAAACTAACAACCTTAAAGCACTGCACAGGCTTTAGAATAAGTTGCATCCTTGCCAGAAATGTCAGCATTACAAATGTTAAACCATTTCAGAACTCCAGCAGTAACCACCTTTGTGTTGAAATGCTACTTATTTTGTGTTATGATTGTTTATTGCAAGTCTGGCCAATAACACCACCTATTATAAATGTTACCTGACATTTCACACTATAAAACCCTGATTTCAGTTGCTCATAACTTTGCCAAACTTTAACTGTTTGTGCTGAAATTTTCCATGCTGGGTATCTGCTTGAGGTTGAATATTTTGAAAAATGTTAGCCAAAATAGTCATTTCCAATGACAAGACTAGAGAAAATTACTTTGTTTTCCCCTTGTTAAATTTTGGCGAGCTACACATCTCAATTTGGACACCCAAAATTAGTGCAAATTTTTGACATAGTATTGCTGTGCCTCAGTTGCCCATCTGTAAAATGGGGATAATACTCCCCAGTCATCTCACAGGGCTATGTATTATTATCTGTGAAGCTCTTAGATACTTTAATAATGTATCATAGGATAAGCCCATGAGGAAATTAGTAATTCTGTTTTCAGAACAGGGTTGGTATAGTGCTCATTAAATAGGCCATGGAGCAACACACTGAATAACAAGAAAATAAAATACTGAGTAGCTGTTCTTTACATAATCACATCTATCCTGTGCACTGAGTGAGGGAGGGATCCTGTGGAATAATATTTGATCATGTAATTAAAGACTATCAAAATGTATGTGCATGGGGAGGGGGACATATTAAGGATGCACAGGAAGCCTTAAATCTGGTATATCCTACATTTGAAGTGCTTGACTTTGCAATCTTATGAATGTTTTTTGAACATAAGGGGTTTTTAGTGCAATTTTACACAGGCTGCACAGCAGGGAGAATGAAATTGTGTAAAATATGCTAGAATACCCAATTCCCAGATTTTCTAAAAAGTTGGGAGAACACTATTTTTCTTATGTTAATCATCTTAACTTGTGCATACTTTGATTTAATTAATGAATAGGAAGACTACCTCTACAGCTGAAACATAAAAAAAGGATATGTTATGGAGTCTATTATAGGTTATCATCCTTCATCTCATGAGTACCATAGAATCTCTTTTCTCCTGGGAAGCACCTAGTCATTTCAATATTCTTCTACTGACAAGCATTGTTCTGTTAAAGATTTCAGTTTCAAGGTAGTTGAAATATTTTTTAAACGGCTGAAGCTTTTGTTCATATTCTCATATTTCACCAGTGAAAAATCTCAATAATTCTGATAAAGATTTTTATCCATCAAAGGAAGTTATCACTGACTGGACACACTAGAAATATATTACAGGAAGAAAAAAACCTTGGTTATCTCCTCTATAAGCTGGTTGCAAGTGTTAAAGCTCTGGACAATCTAGCTAACTCTGTCCTTTCACTTCTCTACTGTCTTTTTGCTCGCTCTCTCTCTCTCTCTCTCACACACACACACACACACACACACACACACACACACACACACACACACACACACACACACACACACACACACACAAGATACCAGGAGTATTCTGGGCTGTCAAAAAACCAAAATTCAAAAAGAAAGCCATCAGCTGCTCCTTATCTTCAAGCCAACTTTAAGAAAATCAGGTCCAAACAACAGTTTCTTCCTCCTATAATCATCTGTCCTGGCTTCACTAAAGTTTATGTAAGTAGATGGACCTTCTAGTGAGCCTTGAAGTTCTACAAACCTGAGCAATTTTGGATCAATAAAGTGAGGATTAAATTCCAAAGTTCAGGGGACCTTGGGAAGAATGTGGCTGAATATTAGGAATAGCAAACCCATGAGGAGAGATGTAGTCTCTCAAGTAGGCAGGATCCAGGCTGTTTAGGACTTATAAGGATGAAACCACCTCATTTTCACATTGTTTTAAGCTGCAATCACTTGTAGACAATGTTGCTATAGTCTGATCTTGACAAGATAATGCATTGCTAACAGTAGCAAATTCTGCCTTTGAAAGAAATGATCATGATTAACACTGGCCAAAAACTTTTCAACTGCACAAGTTTTTATGGTCCTAAAATCCAGTTTCTACAAAATAAAAATATTTCAAGGGAATATTTCAATTCTGAAGACATTTTCAATGGAAGAAAGTCAAAATAAATCATGTAGACTTTTTTTTTCCATTTAGCTAATCTTGAAACATTTAATTTTGATAAGGTAACATATTTTTGGTTTGATTTTTTTCCATTTCATTTTATTTTGTTCTGAATGGTATGCTCCACATATGTTTTCACATTATCTAATAAAACAATCCTCTATCTAAACAGTTCCAAATTGATTTTTTTAAAGAATTACCACCATGTGGGAACGTGTAACATTTCCAATTCAGAAAAAAATAATCAAAA
The DNA here is from genome assembly GCA_032164245.1 of Sternotherus odoratus. NCBI lineage: Eukaryota > Metazoa > Chordata > Testudines > Kinosternidae > Sternotherus > Sternotherus odoratus. Next base: position 62,758,639 of record JAVMKO010000003.1, read on the forward strand.
TGTCAGAATTTCCTGTGGATTAGAAAATCTATTTTCTGAGAAGGGCGAGTCATAATATCCTAGCAATGTGAAGATGGAATATTTATCTTCCTAATTTATCTGTCAACTAATGTAAAACATACCCCAAAAGAAGTGTGGTTAGAACACCCAGTAACTGTAACCAGGTCTGCCATAAACAGGTCAGTCATTAACACCTTCCAGCAGAATACTCTGCATAATCTAATTTGTATAATAGTACCTTTCCAGAAGGCCAAGACAAACAAACTGCTCTTTTCTCACTACATGAAACAGAGACCTTTTCTACACTGAAAAGGTTTGCCAGTAGCGCTATACTGGCAAACTATCCTAGTGGAGATGCAGCTTACATAGGGAAGAATATTTTTTCCTGCATAGTTCATACCAGTTCTCTGAATGAATTAAGCTATACAAGCAAGAACTTGTTTTGCAGGTGTAACTGCATATACACTAAGGTGCTACACCAGAAACTTCGAAGTGCTGTCGTGGGCCTATCCACACTAGTGCTTTAAATTTCTCAGACTTGCTGCGCTCAGAGGGGTGATTTTTCACACCCCATGAGCCAGCAAATTAGAGCACTATACAATGTAAATGTAGACAAGCCCTTTGAATCATGCCAACATAGCTATCTTGATTAGGGTTGTGATATTTTTCCCACAGTCCTGACATTGCTATGGCAGAAAAATGCAAATGTTGACCAGACTTTTAGGTTCCTTTTGTGAGGAATGTATCTATGAGAGAGAATATTTACACTATTTTAACTACCCACTTGTGAAGATTTGGGTGGTTAAATTTTATTCAGAACTCTTGTTTAAATGAGCTGGAAACAGACGTAGGGGACAGTTGCCCACTTGTCTGTTCCTTGTCAATCCCACGGTCTAAAGCTCTTTGTATTCTAAATCATGCCAAGTAGATAGCAAATTATTCCAAGGCCTCTGGCAGTAAATGGAAATGCAATCAGGGAAGTAAAATGAGAACTTCTATATCAAGTCAAATGCCTGATTTCACCATTTGTGTGTTCCTTTGAATGTAGCTGTAGTTTATGTGAACAGTCTGAGTAAACCCTACAATGGAGGAAGAGTCTGAAGAAAATTTTTTAAAAAGCTGTTTCTGATCTCAGTGAAATACACTTCATCCAAGTAATCAGGCTCTCGATGGAAGAACTGCCGAGGACTAGGGAGGTAAAATCTATCCCAGAACCTGGGGCCAGAATGCATTGATGTAAGCAGAGTAGTTATATCAGGCCCTTCATATCACTGGGTTGGGTGTTGGGGCCACTGGATGCATGTAAACAGGGTCCCTGACCACATGCTTCACCTGGTTCTGAGTGAGAATCAGGTGACTTATCTGACTAATCACCACAGTTCCCTGAGAAAGCCTACCCAGGGCTAATGTGGGGGCTGTTTCTTTGGCATAAAGGGGTGAATGTCTACTCACCCCACAATTGCCTCACACAGAGTGTTATTGTAGAGCTAAAGTAATGCAGACAGTCTTATGTTGCTCCCTCCCTCCACAATGTGGATCCGTCACCCAAAGTGGATAGTTTAACTCAAAATGATTAGCATTTAATTTAAAAAACAAAAATCACACTTTTTCCTTCTGAGTAAGACAGAGGGAAAGGCCCCAGTGAAGGCATTTGACGCCTGCAGGGTGAGAAGATGGGTGTGAAATTTGTAGGACAGCTTGTACAAATTACCACAGTTATTAATAGTGATTTGTTAAACTCCACAACATGCTGAAGGGTGTGGAAAACACAGCTTGAAAATCACCAATGCTCATGATGTAAAAGGCAGGACAAGAAGGCAGGGAATGACAAGGAAAAAGAGTAAGTGACACAGAGCACTTTTCTGAAGGGTGACATATGACTGAGTTCTTGAGCAATGTGGAAGAAATGAGGGTGAAATCCTGGCCCAGCTGAACTCAGTGGGAGATTTGCCATAGACTTCAGTGGGACCAGAATTTTACCTTGCATCCTTAGGAGTGTTGGGTTGGTGTACTGTGAGTGCAATGTGAGCAGAGAGGGAATGTAGAAAAAGTCACAGAGATAGAACATGGAATGCAGACCAGGCCGTCAATATGAGACAAGGTTGGAGATTTAAGCTGAGGAGTTGTATTTGTCTCTGATGACAAACAGGAGGGTTTTTTTTGTTTTTGTTTTTTTAAATGAAGCAAATTAACTTAGCATTAAAATTAGCCAGACTATTCCTGTGTAGCATGTGCACTTTATGCCCATATGTGCTCAGTATTTTATAAGATAACTTAGGGAGAGGCAAAATTTTCACCTTGCATTTGACTGTGATGGTCCCATGTAACTGTTTCAATTCACCTGCTGAACTCAATCAGCCATTAAGTAATCAATCTTTAAAGCCTTATAAGCGACATATGTGAACAAATCAAGTTGTTTATTAACATCATATTTTAGAAAAACCTGTTTTCAGACTGCAATCTTTGTGCCTGCTGCTTTGAAAATGGGCTCCTCTGGACTCTACCCAAATCAAGCTGACTGAGTGCGCTTAATACATTCTAATGTATCCACTTGATGGTGGATTTATATAATGCATGAAAACCTTTGCAATGCAGTACACACATCGCCCCTTGCAAGTACTGTGCTAAAGATTTTGAAGGGTATTCAAGCATTTGCAAAATGAAACTACTTACCTGCAAGTGGATTTGAAAACTAAAGCAACTGCAGCTATAAAAACTTGCCAAGGTTTCCCATTGATACAAATATGTTATAACCATTATGATGCATTTTCTTAAAAAGTATCAGAGTCAGGCATATAAAAGTGAGGGCGCAAATGAGTGTAGGAAAAGCATTGTGGTTTGCAATCAATAGATATTTCACTCACCCATGCCTCCCATTCTCTCCCAGCCTAGCCCTCCACCATGTTTTTTTTCCATTCAACTGTCTCCCTAGGCCCTCTCCCTTCCATTACCATCATTCTCTTCCTGAATCTCCCATCCATGCCTCTTCTCCCATTGCCATGCTTGCTCTCTCTCTCTCTCCCATTTTAAAGGCCTTTCCAATTTTAACTTAGATAAAAGGAGTACAATAAATATCTGGAGGATACTTCAAATATTGAGATAACAATACATAGACATAGAAGTCAAATGGAAGTCCTTAAGAATGACCAATATAAGAGGGTATACATACATATATGCAGGTAGCACAAGCTTTTTTAATATATATAAAATTGGACTGCTAAATTACTCAGGCTTGCCAAATACTTACAGTAAATTTTCTTAGAGAGATTTTGTAAAACATGACATATGGTAAATGACATTGTGCCTCTCCTATTATGACAAACACGATTCATTTTTCATGTAAACCTGTTTTGACATAATTTCCTCATGTAATTTATATATGCATTTTATATTAAACTAGTTACCATCAAGCAAATTTTATATATGTAGTACTCTATAATTTTATTAGCAATGGGAGTTCTAAGATACTGAAACTTAACACTTTGTCACTTTGCCGCCGCTTCTCAGCTCTCTGCTGCTTTTGACTCCCCCCCCACCCCCCGGGCAGGCTCCTGTCAGCGGGGGGTCTCAGCTCCTGCTGCCAGCCTGGGCTTCCTACACCCAGGCTGGCAGCAGGAGCTGACTGGGGCAGGCAGCAGGACCCCGGCTGGCAGGAGCCGGGGGGGAAAAGCCCAAAGCGGCTCTTGCCCCAGTCTGCTTCCGCTGTCAGCCTGGGTTCCCTGCACCCAGGCTGTCAGCAGGCGCTGAGTTGGGCAGGCGGCAGGAGCCTGGGGAGAGAGCCCAAAGAGACGGCGGGCTCAGCAGTAAGCCTGCTGCCGCTTTGGGCTTTCCCCCCAGGCTCCTGCCAGCCTGGGTTTCCTACACCCAGGCTGGAAGCAGGCTGAGACCCCAGCTCTTAAGGGGCCAGTGGGAGAAGCAGGGCCAGCGACAGGGGGGTACTACGGGTACAGCTGTACCAGGCCCTGGACTTAAGGGGGGCCCCCTTAAGTCCGGGGCCCAGTACACAGCTGTACCATTGCCCCCTCCCCCCCCTTGTCGCACACTGGGCACCAAATCTCCCTGGCCGCTTTTTCCTGGGCTGTGTCCGCGTGTCAGTGGCCGGCTGCCTCCCGAGCCCTTCAGCCGGCGGCTCGTCCCGTGCCCCAGGAGCCGCCCCAAGGCACCCCCGGCTGCAGCGCTTCCCCCGACCCACCTGCAGCAAGACCTGGGCCAGCCCTTGGCGGGGTGGGGGGGATCCCCCAGGTGGCACCACAGGATGCTGGCTCCATCACCTCCCCCACCCTGGTGGCTGCAGAGGACTGGCCGGGTGCACCACTCCGCGGGGGCGGGGGCCAGCAAGCGGGGCTGGGGAGACCTGGGGCCGGGAGCCCAGCGGGGGGAGGCAGGGCAGCCGCGGAGTGCCGATCCCACCAGAGGCGGCAGCCAGGAGCGACGCTGCAGCCGCTGCTGGGTCCCACCCCTACCCCAGGTACGTCTGGTAGCCGGCGGGGAGGCCAGGCTGGGTGGGCAGGGAGGGGGGCAGGAGACTAGGCTGGATGGGGTGGGTGAGGCGTGGGTGCGGGAGGGAAGGAGGTTTGGGTGGGGGGGGGAGGCTGAGCTGGGCGGGTCAGGCATGGGGACAGGAGGCTGGGTTGGGAGTGGGAGGGGGGAGGAGGTTTGGTTCGGTGGGATGGGCCGGGCCAGGCAGGGGTGGGGGAGGGAAGGCAGTTAGAGATGGGGGGATGCTGGGTGGGGGTAAAGGAAGATCACCCACAACAGCGGGGTGGGCCAGGCAGGGTTGGGTGGGGAGGGGAGGAGGTTAGGCTGGGGGAGGAGATTAGGTTGGGTGGCCCGGGTCAGGCGGGGGGGGGGGGAAGGAGAATAGGCTGTGGGGGGCCCAAATGATCAGAGTAGGGGGCCCCCAAACGATCAGAGTAGGGGGCCCAAAATTTCTGTCGCCAGCCCTGGGGAGAAGCCCCAAAGCAGCGGCAGGTTAAGCTTGAGACTGCCGCTGCTTTGGGGCTTCCCCTACGGACCGGTTTAGACATCTCGATTAATCCGCAGCCCGGTTAACCCGCGCCCGGATAATCGGGAGTCTACTGTATTTGCTTTGAATGATAAGCTTTATTTTTGATTTTTTTAAAAACTTAATTGTAATAAACTTCAAACATGTAAGTTGCCCACTTGTCTGCTTCTCAAAACAGTATAAACCAAACTGAATTTTCATGTTACAGTAGATAAAAAAATGAATGCCACCACATAATTTTATGCTCTTACACCTTTCATCAAAGGATAACTGTAGCCCTATAGAGCAGGGGTGGGCAAACCTTTTGGCCCGAGGGACACATCAGGTTTGCAAAATTATATGCCCCAGTCCGGCCCCCTCCCACTTCCCATCCCCTGACTGCCCCCTCAGAATCCCTGACCCATCCAATACCCCACCTCCTTGTGCCCTGACTGACTCTTCCAGAGACCCCCAACCACTCCCCAGGACTCCACCCCTACCCAATTCCCCTGCTTCCTGTCTCCTGACTGCCCCGACCCTTATCCATCCTCCCACCACCCCGAAACCCCAGCCGCTATCCAACCCACCTTGCTCCCTGACTGCCTCCTCCAGAGCCCACCCCTAACCACTACCCCAGATCCCTACCCCCCTTACCATAGCTGATTGGCACGGCTCCGGGGGAGGGGGAAGAACACATCCCCAGCCCCTGGAGCACTGGCTGCGCAGCTCCGGGGGGGAGCACGCAGCCTCGGCCCCCTCGAGTGCTGCCCATGTGGCGTAGCTCAGGGGGAGCGCACAGCCCTGGCCCTGCAGCGGTACCCACGCAATGCAGCTCCAGGGCAGGGGTTGAGCGCACAGCTCTGGCCCCCAGAGCACTGCCTGTGCAGTGTGGCTCCAGGGGAGGAGCCGGAGGCAGCCTCCCCGACTGGGGGGGCTGGACAGGATGGTTCCGTGGGCCGGATCCAGCCCACGGGCTGTAGTTTTCCCACCCCTGATCAAGAGAGAGGCTTTGGTCATAAGACAAGCGTCTGCCTTCTTATTTTCTTCTGCCAAGACATACACACTAAAGATTTGATTATGATCAAATGATGATCACGGTCTTCAAAATTGATTTTTGGAATGTGAGAACAATATGGATTGGTATATCAAATGATCTAGAGGATATCAATGACCCTTGGAAGACCACCATCATTAACAAAATTGGAAAAGCATCACCTCAACATAGCATGACATCATCTCTCTGGAACCAGACTAGTTGACATAGGATTTCGATGCAAGATACACTACACCTTTGAGTATCAAAAAAAGCAAACAAGACCTCCCATGAACACCTGGTAGATTTTGTAGTCAAAAATTCATTAATGTCCATGGCCAAATGGCTTCTTGCCACATTAGAATATAACATATCAAGAATGTCTACCACTCATAGCTCTGCTAACGTCATTAATACATCTGTTCCGACACTTTTCTCTACCTCTGAAGAAAAAGACTTATCTAACAGCTATCTGATTGTATCTTTACTAGATTCAGTAAAAAAGCATTTCAGACCTATTATGTGAACTAACTCATTTTGATGTGTTGTTTTACTGCATGCATACCATTCAAGAAATGTATAGTATGTAGAGTATTTTCTCTTTAAAAGGGTTATTCCACAACATTACTAAGTTCTTCTATGCAGAGAATATCATGAAATGCCCAAAAGCTCATCATGCTCATGTCCACACTCAGAGAGGTAGCCGTGTTAGTCTGGGTTTGCAGAAGCAACAAAGAGTCCTGTGGCACCTTAAAGACTAACAAAAGTATTGAAGCATAAGCTTTAGTGTGCTAATACCCACTTCGTCAGATGCATGCAGTGGAAGTATCAGAGGCAGGTGATACTGAAACACTATATGAAGAGATGATCAAAATGATTTCTTAGACTCCTTTAACAGCAAATTGGCAAATTTCTCTATGACTAAAAGAACAGATAGAAAAGTAACTTAAAAGCTCTGAAAAAAATCATATTGTATTTTATTATATGGCACGAGTTATAGGAATTTATCTCAGGCTTATTCTTAGTCCTAGAGTCTAGGGGTTCCCAAACTTGTTCCACCATTTGGACAGGGTAAGCCCCTGGCTGGCCGCAAGACGCTTAGTTTACCTGAGTGTCCGTAGGTTCAGCTGCTCGCAGCTCCCACTGGCCACGGTTCGCCATTCTCGGCCAATGGGAGCTGTGGGAAACATTGAATTATGGCACTAAAATAAAACAAAGATGTTGTAACCATACTACAATTTGCAGAAAGTCAGACTGTTCTCCATTGTGACTACTTTTTAATCACTCCATCAGCATAAACACCATAAAGAAATATTTTATGCTTCTTTGATCTCCTAGAGCAGTGCAAAAGTTCCAAAGATCTGCAGGAAAAAAAGGAGATTTTTGCAATGTACAAAATCTACATGTTTTTCAATAGGCAAGAATGAAAAGAGATATGTTATTATTCTTAGAGTTCAGTTTCAGGAAGAGAGAGACATGCTGATTGGTAGAACAATAATGCAAAGCTGACTTAAAATCTTTGGAGCCATTTTATTCCTTAGTGTCCTTTTTGATGGAGTGACAGTTTTTTGAATGTACTAGAAAGATGCCATACAACATTCTTCTGCTCAGTGATCTTCCCAGGACAGAGTGGTATTCAGATGCATCGCAGTATCCATCAGCTAGTGGTGCAGCCTTCAGCTTCAAGAGATTTTCTTGTAGAAAGTATTTTTATTCCTAGTATGTTTGAATCCTGAGTTATTGTCCCTTTTTCCTGATTTTTTTTAAATCAATCAGACCTTTGTACTGCTGTCTCTTTGACTAGTCTCAATTATAATAAAACAAAATAAATCCCCAGACAGAAATGCACTTAGAATGTATGATTTACTATTGTTTCATGCACACAATCCTCTTTCTGTCTCCCTAATACATTTCAATAATAAATCTTGATGAGGGAAGCTCTTAAAAGTGCTGTTCTGATGCACCCAATCCTAGTCCACTGTTAAACACTCACAGTACTTTGTTGGAAAGCCAGGGCTCGGGGGTCTTCTCAGAACAGAGACACCACTCGCTCAGTCCTGAAATGCTACTGGTAACTTGTCTACTTACTTACTGTAGAAGGACATTAGAAGAATTACGACCAGGAGGACTACTCCCAATTTTAATTAGGTGCTGTATAGCACCTATGTTGTGCAGCTTCAGAGTCAACAGGAAAATAGGAAGATTTTGCAAGAAGTGGCACTGATTTTGCATGCTTCCATTTTCCAGTGCCCAAACTGATTTCCCTGAGACTGATTTTCAGAAAGTGCTGAGCACCCATGAATTGTAATAATTTATATATTAAAAAGTGGGGAGCCAATTCTTTTCTATAACAAAAGTCTACCCAGAGGACTGGTTAAATGTCTTGTTGCCAAAGGTGATAAGTTAAGATGTTACTTTTAAACGATATTTGTTCCAATATCCCTAGTACAATTACCAAGTTAAATGTATGGTTAACACAGACTTGAACAGAGATGTGCAAAGATTTGCATTGTGTTCATTTAGATAAATAAATTGCTTCCTTATCCACTCAGCTTCATATATCTTAACACAGAGTGCAGAATATTTTTATTATAATAATTTGTTATGTTAGTCATTGGTTTGATGTTACTCACTATTAATGGAGAACTAATACTGCATTATATGTTCTATTTAATGATTTGCATTATTCATGTGATTGCATATTTTGTACTGAAAATACATCATAGTCATTTTGTACAGATTTCCTAGCTAGAAAAATCCTGTATCTTTTGATTTATTTCCAACATCTGTGCTACCAATCTTTTTGGGGTTTGAATGTTAAGCATTTTAGGTTTGTTTTATCAACAATATCTACTGAACTCTCAACAGTGTTTTCATTATGGGCTTTATCTTCTTTCAGCCTCCTCTCACACCATTATTTTCTAGTTTCTTTTCCTTATGCTGCCTATTTGGAATATCACACCAATATTGTGGTTTCAAGATAATGACTTAAGAAAACTGCTGTGTGCATCTCAGTTTGATGCAAATTTTGGGTCTCTTGAAAAAGACCAAATTCTGGATTGGTAACAAAGATTATGATGAAATAGTGTGTGTGTGTGTGTGTGTGTGTGTGTGAGAGAGTGAGAGAGTGAGAGAGTGAGCATATATCTGAATTCCAGGTATTCATCAACTCTGAAAATCAAGCCAGTTGTTTAAGTATGAATGTGGACTTGATTACCTAGAGCTAGGCCAAGATTTTCAAATTTAGGTGCCAAAAGAAGTTTTTAGTTGGTTAGGCAAATTGTTAAAGAAAAAGAAAAAAAGAGAGATGAACCAAACCACAGTCTTGTGCATAGACCTGCATTCTCAAAAGCCTTGGTATTGTGATACATATAGAAAAATCACCAAATCATAATTCCACTCTGGTAACCCACACATGGTGTAGGAGAGAACTGTCCCCTTTTTATGCAAAAGACCTTTCAGTCAGGCTCTCTCTCTAGACGATGACTGACAACAATCCATCCCCAAGTATGAGCTCTTCAGGGCACCACATTGCATCATAGTTTTAACAGCACAGCACCATTTGGGTTCACAGAACTTTGATGCTGTCATGTCAGAATGAAACTCTTCAGAATCACCAGTCCTAACTTTTATACCATGTCTGTCAGCATAACATTTGAGTATCTCGCCATCTTGCCATTCATCATTTTTATGAAGAAAAAGGCAGGATGTCTAGGACCGCAACTGCCATACTCAGTTTTGAACACTGAAATGTGCATAGCAATATAATTCCTAAGCATTGTTTTGTATGAAGGTCATACCTTCAACAATCCTATGCAATTATCTGTTTTTTTCTGGTGCTATGCTATAATTTTAATTCCTAAAAGAAAACTACTGACAATATTGTATTAAATGACTCTAATTGGATCAGCCAATCATAGGAAAATACTTCACTAGTCTCAAAAGTGGTATCTTGAGATGATACAATTTCCAATTGCAATCCATTTTTCTGGTTTTGAAACAATTGTATTTTATTAATAACTATAGAATTCCATACATTGATTAATAATGGATACAATTTGTATAATGGCACAAACAGAACTGAGTTAGGTTGAAGGAAGATTGAACCATATGTGATATATTGTCCTTGTTTCAGAAGGCAGTGCTGAAGCAAATTAGGAGGTAAACTCTTTAACCTTCTTTGTATGTGGATGTGTATTAGAAGTATTATACATGCATATACCATTTACACAAACCCTTATGCATACATATTTTACCTCCACATTACATGGTGGACAGATAGCCTGAACAGAACAAATAAGTAAATTTGAGAAACCCCAAAACTACACATTTGAAATACACAATATATGTAGTGAGCTAAAATGCTTCAAGAGAAGGAGATTGCACTTGCAGCACTTATATGCAACCATGGGCTTCTAAAGAGGGGTGTGCGTGAAGCCGTGAAGAAAAGCAATTCTATTCTCAGTAGGCTACCACAGTATTTTCAGAAGTTTCTAATTGAAGACATGCTTCATTTGCCTTGGCTATAAAAGAAGTCATATTTGGTCATGATTATGTCTGTAAATGACCTCATAAAATGTACTCTGGAAGAAAAAAAAACCACAATACAGTTTTCAGGTTATTTGAGAAACCTTTTTTAAATTTGTTAAGTTGTATGTCTCTTGTTTGTAATATCTACTAAATGGCTAGAGTAGTTAAACTCCATTAAGTTCACTAAGGAATACACATCTTATAATATGAAAGAGAAAGGTAGTAAGTCTTTCACACCCAATCATTCATTGTAAATATGTACTTAGTATCCTTCAGAGTATTACAATGAAAGTTTATTAAAATGTACACAGATTTAGTGAAAACATCCAAACTAAACGATATGGCATAAAACAATTGAATTTCACAATCTAATTAATTTTACTGCTCACATACAGTTTAATTTTGTAATTTACCTATTTAATGTTTGGTGAATATAGCCATATTTAGAACAATCTTTAAACCCAAGACTGATCTTTATGAGTTATATTAAAAACTGTGCGTCACATCCTGGCTCCTGTAAAGGCTTCTTCACACCATTCTAATAATGTAAAGTAGCTTCAGCACCATCTTAACTGTCAATGTGGAGTCCTCCTAACATACAAGATTCTCTGGATGACATACAGCTGTCATTGTCAGTTCTCCTCCACCCGTTCTAGACAACATTGATTAGGGGAACCGGCTATGGAAGAGGAGGCAGGGCTAATATACTGTTGTGCTCCAGTGAGCACTGGCTACCAGAATCTCCCCTTCAGGAACAACACTGCTCACACAATTTAGAGAAGCCCCAAGGCTGCTCTAAATTGATCCTCATGACTAGTCTGGTCTAGCCCTCCCCACCTCCAAACATGAGGTGCAGCAGGTACCAAGCAGACATTCCCTAGGAAAGCAACCTGCATTCCACTTTATTTAACACTGCAAGGGATTCATGTTCTCTTGGATGACAAGCCATTAATATTTATGAGAATTATATACAGGGACCAAAAGATGAACTGGCATCTTAAATAACCAGAATGGAATCCTTTTTTTCCCTGAACAGCAAACTCCTTTCAAGATACTATTCCTGCGGCTATCACCCCAGAAAGGATAACTGCTCCTTTTCTAGAAACCTGTAAGGCAAGTGCAGCCAGCCAATAAGAGGAAAAGATGCTCAGCTGGATGGCAGACAACTCAGGGAGGATAATGCCTCCTGCTCAAAACTGTGATTAAATGCCAAAATCTAGTCCTTCCCTGGGAAAGTTTCTAGTAATATGTATGTAAAAGTGGATTTCATGCAAGTTATGAATATAGAACAGTCCCAGTAAAAGACACAAGATATCTATTCTGTAGTTTGGTGGTGAGGGTATTTGCCTAGGCTATGTAAAACCCATATTCAAGTCCTTATTCTGAATCTGGTGAGTGCCATAGCTTCTGAGTGCGTGGCTGTTCTGGGATGGGATGAAATGGAATTCTTGTTTTCTGGCCATAACTGTAAGGCAAAAGAGAGGCAATCGAACGTTGATCTGGCTTGAAACAAAGCATGTCTGGTGAGTTCAACAATGATTTCAGAAACATTAAAAAGCTTTGTTCAAAAACATCACAACATATTAACGTTTCTGAATCTAAACTCAGAATTTCTGTTCCATTAAAATTTCAGTTTGGCCATTTCATGATGAAAACAAGTGTTGAAGTATTGGAACCCCCCTCCCTCACCCCTGACACTAGAAAATTCAGATGTGCTCATCTCTATTCATTACATTATATTTTCAAGCTTCTATTTATGAAAAAAAAAACTATTAGCAATTTAAATGTTGTAAAAGATTTGGTGAAACTCAAAGCTGCTAAAGATACTGTACTAGTATGACATAGAGCAGTGTGGTGACAAAACCAGCTTGAATGCTTGTTGATGAATCCTAGGTTGCCCATATAGACTTGGCTTCCTAATCAAATAGGCAAACCTGTCTACCTGGCAACATATACATTTTCTACTCCACTTGTTAGTTAAAAGTCAATCTAAAGTAATTTAGCTGAGCCATTTAGAAAACATAATATATACAGTTGTCTCCAGTATTGCAGACAAGTATCATTGGAGTGCTGATAGTCCTCCAATACCTTCCCACAATTCCTCCTGAAGAACAAAGACATTCTCCTGCAATTCACACAATTGACTGGGAGACAGCAAGAATGTCTCAGCATAAAGAATCATGGGACATGCCCCCAGACACACATGGAAGTGTGTGCAGGAACAGTGCGGACATAGAACTCAAGTGGGTCTGCTCACACCCAACCTAGGTTTACCCAGGTGACCAGAACCAGATGCAAGTCACCCTGGTTAACTGTGCAGTACAGACATAGTTTATGGCTTTGGATCATTGACTATGAAAACCTCTCCCACTGTTTCCTACAGCACTCATCTTTACCTACTGGGAAGATACTTTAATTCATATGCTCCCAAGATCTGGAAACAGACTCGATGTCTACTTTCAGGATGTTTTTGTTCTTAGAGTGAAATTTATTTCACACATATAAAGCCCAACTAATTAGGCTTTAGAGAAGTGCTTAGAACTGGTGAAATCCACCAACACTGGCCAATCTCCAGGGCATGGAGCTTCTAGTACAGTACAGTGTCTCCCTTTTACCTTTCCTCCCATCCTGCTCAAGCCAGTGGGCTAGAATGGCATCTGCAGACCCCCTACTTGTGCTGGATGTTAGAAGGTATGTAAATACCCTTACAGGCATGCCCCTGATGAATCTCCAATGCCAATCAATGTAGACTGGTGCAGAGACTCATCTGAAGCATGCACGAGTGAGGCAAGATCTCTACAATACTGCTTCTTGGCCACACAGCAGGTGTTATAGCAACAACATGAGGGGCGGGGAATGCTGTTCTGAAGTTTGCTACTCATGTTTTGCATGGGTCCTCAGGAACACGGTCAATTTCCCCTTTAATGTTTGCCTTGGATATGTTACTACAAATCAAATATTTTAAGTTCTTTGTGGACACCGGGCAGCTCTGAGGTGCAGAATACCAGAGTGTATTTTTAAAAGCTGGGTTCGGTGATATAATCTCTTATGGGACCAGCCACAGATGTTGATCCAGTAAAATATATTACCTCACCCACCTTTTCTCTCTAATATTCTGGGATCGACATGGCTACAACTACCCAGTGGACAAAAAGCTGGGTTGTGATGTTGTCCCCAGCAGCATAATCTGACTCAAGATCAAAGAATTTCTGCTCTGAGAAAGCCAGGGAAGGTACTCAGGCTACTTGAAAGTTGTTTTTGCATTAGCAAAATCCACAACATTCATGAATGTCTGAGAATTGAAAGTCATACCCACATTTATGCAAACCTCTTTGATTCACCTACGGCCGGCAGCAAGACTTTCCATTACTTTCAAACATTTCTTTGAGCTTTATGAAAAAAAGAGTATCTGGGCCATACACAGATAGTGTAAACAAGCACAGCTCAAAAATGTGTCTCATGTTTTCTGAAATATACTGGATTTTTTGTATAGGTTGTATAGGAGACTTCCAAGTTATTAAAACGCATCAACTTAAAGAAAGAAATGAAAATGGTAACTATGGTACCCTCTCTCTCTCTCTCTCTCTCTCTCTCTCTCTCTCTCTCTCTCTGTGAGTTTGCTTCACGGGTGATTTTAACAAGTTTGTCAGATCATGAAGTTTATGGTCAATTTTCTTTCTTCATCTGATTATGGGTACCCATCAGGCCAACATATGCAATTTAATGGTGCAATTTGCTGCAGTGACGAAAAACAGGATCCCCGCTGAAAATTTAAAGTAGGGGGTGTAACTATTTTCTGCTTCTATTACTTCATATAATGGCCTCCCAGATGAGACAACATAGCAAGCAATACAAATGAAACACTGGTGATGCATGACTTCCACCAACTGCTTGTGAATTGAAAGCAGATGTGGACAGTAGGAGGTTGGCCACCTCTAAATACAATGCAACTGAATTAAAAAAAAAAAGTGTAAAGTCTACAACTGGCAAGAAAAAAAACCAAAGCAAAACCAAAAACCCAACCAAGCATGAAGTGGATCTCATTAGAAACCTTGCACTATCATATTTAAAATAGACAGTAAAAAAAATGACAAATAAGGATTATGGTGATAAAGATTGTTAATGGAAAGGAATTTTTATCAAATGTGTAATTGTTCTAATGAAATGTACATTGTTTATGTATAGTAAAACACAGTAGCCTTATATGGCGCATTTCAAGGTACAAGGTGAACATATAAGTATAATTATTAAAATTATTAAATATGGCACCCACAGGTTTTATATTCTTGTAATTTCCTTTCCACATGCTTAAATGCTCTGCTGAATTGGGGCCAAAGTGAAGAAAACTGACCCTGACTGAAGGCAAATCACTGGGGCACTCTAATAGTCAGCACCTATATCCTCAGAATGAACCATTTAATTACCTTCCATCACTTGAATCCAGATTAGTTGAAGTTCACTCTCAGTTACAATACATTTCACTCCTTATAATGTACATATTTAATTTGTTGGTGGTATGTTTTCTACTGTAACAAAAGCTTTCCTGAAGTCCAGACATGCTAAGAAATGTTTATAGCTTTCCCTCGTCAATTCCTGTTGACACTCACAAAAACAATAAAAAACAACAAATGCCATGATTTATAAGACGTTATTTTCTTTACTAAAAAATCAATGTCAACTACTGTTAATTAAAGCTTATTGTTCTAGTCTGCATCCGTTTAGAGTTAGTATACTGAAGGAAGTTTATTGGGCTTCTGGGGCTATTTTCCTAAAGCTGCTCTAGATCACTTTCCATATACGGTGGTGATATTTAACTTTCTCCAGTCTGTCATTTTTCCTTTTTTCCAAAAAGATTTTGAACACTCTGGAAACAAGCTGAACAATACTTTTAGCTGCTCACTCAGAATAGCAGGTTAGGCTCTATTTGGTCTTGGAGGTTTGGCAGTCTTCAGAGATTGGTATTATTTCCCCCAACTATCTTTTTTTCCCCCTCCCAAATGAAATATATCTTTTTTTTACACCTCTGAAATATGTTCCTGTTTTCCACTGTCAATACTGACCTTAAGAACTCATTTCATATTTTCCTATCAGCTGATTCCTATTTAAAAAAAATACCATTTTCATCTTATAGGTATGTCTACACTGCACTAGACAAAACAAACAAATGACAGCAAGTCTGAGAGGCAAGGTCTATATATTCAAATTCATAAGGGGGATTGCACCCTTGGCAGTAAAAATATCCTGTACAGATTCCTGATTAGGCTCTGAAACTCTTCCCCCTACTCAGGTTTCAGAGCTCCAGGCCCAAGCAGGAACATCTACATGGCTATTTTTTAGTGCCATAGGATGAGCCCAAGACTCTAGACCCAGGCTATAAGTCTTGCTACTGTGGGACACTTTTTCCTCCCCATTTCAGACATACTCCTAGAGCCTCTGCTAGCTCATTCAGAAATGCACTCTCTTTCTCTGCATATAGAGTCTGGGGCTCTCTCAACATGACAGAGCTAAGTGCTCCTGAGTGGCTGAGCCTCTCTGCCCAATAGACAAAAAAAATATTTCTCTCTTG
Organism: Sternotherus odoratus; assembly: GCA_032164245.1. NCBI lineage: Eukaryota > Metazoa > Chordata > Testudines > Kinosternidae > Sternotherus > Sternotherus odoratus. Next base: position 62,774,752 of record JAVMKO010000003.1, read on the forward strand.
TGCTGCAGTGAGCAACTGAAGAGCTGCATCTCTGTCTAGTACTGGAAGCCAACAATCAGACACCAACTCTGTTCCCCAAACATTGTGTCTCTCCATGCTCAATGCACGTGTCTGGACAGTGTCAGCCACAGACAGGCTGTTGGGTCATGAAAGAGATTGCCCTGACATGTCAATCTGTCCTCTAGCCTGGTAACTCTTCACTTTCCCAGCCCCACTGCAGGGCGGGATCTGAAGCATAAACTGCTTGCCCAGCTTAATTCCCAGCCTCTGTCTCTGGGCTGCTGGAAGCTACATTTCTCAAATCCCAAAATGGTAAGGGAACGGTGTTCAAAAATATTAATGAAAGCCTAATTTTTAAACACCACAGTTCAACATGACTTCTCTGATTTTGCCCCAACTTTCTAGAACTCAGTAAAATTCTACTGTAGACTAACATTTGATGAGTTTTTGAGCCAACAGGTTTGATTTTGGTGAAACTTGGGCCAGGTCTACACTGGGGTGGGTGTCAACCTAAGATATACATCTTCAGCTATGCAAATAGCGTAGCTGAAGTCGAGGTATCTTAGGTTGATTTACCTTGCCATCCTTACAGCAGTGAGTCAAGCGCTGCTGCTCCCCCATCCACTCCACTTCCATCTCTCATGGCGGTGGAGTTCCGGAGTCGATGGGGAGAGCTCTCTGGGATCGATTTATCGCATCTACACTAGATGCGATAAATCGATCCCTGATAGATCAACCACTACCCGCCAATTTGGAGAACTGGGGAGAAGTGTGTGCCAAAACTGAGTTTATGAGAGGAAGGTAGTTTCATCCTTAACTAATGAAATTATATGTTAGAAGTTCAGCCTTACTTAGTGCAAGGATGGGGGTGGCAGAGGGTACAGTCATGAGATCACACATTGGACAATGAAGATAAATATTAAACTGATGCCTCAGTAAAACAGCACCATGCAACCTGTATGCTGCACCAGTGAGGTTTGTTTGGGGACTTCATTGGGTGTAAATGAGGCTATAATCCTATGGAAAAAAGTATTATGAAACCATGCAATTAAAGACGTATTCTAATGCCCATCCACAAGAAGACTGAAGTAGGGCAAAACATAGCACCTCTTTCCTATTACCTTTTTTTTCATATCAATCCAATTTCTCAGTGGCTTATAACTTCCCCCATACATTTAATTTGGTCTCAGCCAAAAAGTGAACTTTTCAACACAATACAGATACATTTACTTTACAAAACAGTTCTGATTTTTGTTTGCTATCTTATGAAATTCCTGAAATAGAATGCAAATATGAAATTGATTAAATGAATGGAACTACTTGTGGAGAACAGAACTGCTCAGCATGGGAAAAATTGGGCCTTCAGACCTGGTATTTATAGTTTTTAAAAACCGATTGAGTTATAAATTGCATCAGTCTGACAATTATTTTCAGTCTTGCTTTCTTTTTATTTAGTAATTATATTTTATCTTCCAGAAAACTGATTCCCATCAAAGTTTTGCAGTGCTTTTTTTGCACTGAATAGAAAGCCCTCCAGAAATCAAAGAAGCTTATCTCTATCATTATGGTTTATGTACTTATCTTCATCACACAGAAAAATATGAAGTGCCCTTCACTCAATGTTCTCCCTACATGATTTATGAGATGTTTCCTTTTCTAATACATAAATGATGCAATGGATTAAGTATTTCAAGACTTTGCTACTTTTACCTTTTGAATTGTGTGCATGAACACAGATGGATATGCTATACAATTTATGTGACCCACTCTGTCAGGTTAAAAGCAGTAAGTCTAAATTAGCTACATGGTTGTACAATACCCATTGCTGGGTATTGATACTGTTTGTATGATTTGTTTCTAGGACAATTTCTCACGTAGAGCTCTTTAAAATGACATTCCTCTACATTTGTGTGTGTACTTGTGTTTCAGCAAGTAGATTACATTTTACTTAAATTAAGAAAGGCAGCTGTGTTATGAAGCTTCTTTAGGCTTGCTTTTCAGTTTAAAAAAAAATAAAGATCTAATTGTAACTGAAGAACATCCAGTTTCAACTTGCATGAGGCATATGATCAGAAAGTATTAATTATGAATCCAGTGGTTTTTCAGCTATATGATAACCATCTAAAGAAAATTAATTGTTTTTAATATTCCTGAACAAAATTGCATCCCTGTGCACCGTGATATTTTAAAGAAGTCTGTATATAATAAAATTTAAACTTGATATCAATGAATCACTTTTGAAATATGTCTATCTAAACTTGACTTCATTATTGAACTAAAATTCCCATTGTTGTCAATGGGTACTTTGCGGTTGTAGAAGAAATCTGACACTTGGATAAAGTCTTGGACACAATGAAGTCAATTTGAGGTTTGCCATTGACTTGAATATGGCCAGGATTTTACCCTACCTGTCTGCCATTTTAATAACCAAAAATACAGAAGTAGTAAATGATAAATCTTGCATTTCTTGGAGGTTCCTCCTCTGCTTCCACCCACATATAAACGTTGGGAGGCTACTAAGAAAAGCAGAAATTAAAATAAATAGTTAATAATGTATTTACATTTCAGGAGTAACTGAGTTAACTCAATAACAATGCAAGCTGCAATTCAATGAGAAATTCCATTATAAAGCCACATAAATAACTTTCCAACATAAAAGCTAATATTTCAGTGTTAAAGATAGTGGATTTTTGACAGGCAACAGCCTTGCAGGCAGTTTGTAAGACAATATATTGTAATATTTATTTTTAAACTTGTTAATCAAACAGTTTCTAATGCCTTCCAGAGAATTAATTTGCTTAAATAATGGGGCTTCTTCCTACATCCTACAAATAAGGATTTAGGTCACGGCAACTTGAAGCATAGCTCAAATATAATAAGCCTCACTTGGCAAAACATATTATATGTTTAAGGTCGTGTACTTATTTGTGGTTCCATAATTACATTCTGAGAGTTGTGAATGAAATAATATTAAGGATTTGTTTCTAACCACACAGAAAATCTTCATTTGCATGTCATTCACTGTGAAAGAAGCATCTAATGCAGTTGTGTAAAGGAACTGTGATCTTTTCTTGATGAAGACATGCCAGAAACAGTTTAGTTTTAGAACATAGCAATCCTACTAGGTTCTCCAGAATGAATCAGTTCCCTGCTTGTAATGAAGTTCTATTTTAGTTAGCCAGGAGTAATTCTAAACTAATTTTGTCCCAATATTGCATTAATTTTGAATTAGTATAACAGCTGGCGGCTGCTTTGAAAGCAGAATGATATGCTACTTGTTATCTTGATGTTGCTCTTTTCCAAATAGAATTGTATTTGACATGCATGCCCCAACTAATGACAATGACTTAACTTACACAGAAATAACTAGATGGGACTAACCTAGCAACACTTTTAAACAAAGTACTCAAATGAATTCTGGATGTTACCTTTTTCCTTTTCCTGAACATAAAGTGATTATATTTATGGACAAAAAGTATTTTATATTCTTCCTTTTCCCTTTCTGAAATTGGAATAATAATGGCCCCTATGCATTTCCAAAGTCATATTTGTTACATTTAGTGACAATAAGGTTTTACTACTTTTTTTTTTACTCCTTTTACCACTGCTAGCCAAGACAACATAGCTATGAAAGAGTGAACTAGATTCTTTTCTGATTTGCTTATCAACACAATTTTTTGGAAAATTCTATATGTAGAACTTGTTTCTCTAGTTGTCCAAAAGTTGTCTGCCTCTTTTGCATCTATAGTATATTTCATTTTGCTAGGGGGTTAATGGAGACAATGCCAAAGTTGAAAGGACACAATTGACTTTCAGATCCAAAGTTGAATGTAGGGAAGAAGAATGAAATCCCTTCCAAATTCAAAGCCAAGGCCAGGGTGCAAGACTACAATCCTGGAATAGCAATTGTCATGCCTCTGTACCATTGCTCGGGTAGTTGGAGCAATAGGATCTTCATGCACATAAAAATGCAGGCCTCTCTCCCGTCCTATCTTCCTGCTTCAACTGGGACCTTCCATTTGCATCCCCCCCCCCCATTTAAAAACAATTAAACAATCATGAGATTGGCATAATAAAATGGGCTCTTTTGATGTTTCTTCTCATTTTTGAGCCTTTAGCATTTAGGCTTTCAAGATTTTCTCTGTACCCATAAAGACTAAAGTAGAACCAAACTTAACAAAAAGTTGAGATTCTCACATAACTGCATGGTTAAAGGAACTGGGGCTTTAAGATAAATACCAAGAGATCTATGGTTGCAAGTTGGCAACTTTGGACTCACATCCCAATCCACATTTGGTTTAGGCACCCTTTACACAACTAATATGAGGTACATAGGCACACCTCCATGTTTACACCATAAGCAGTCCCCAAGGTGTCCCAAGGTTATGGCTCTTCCCCCTTGCATATAGTATCTCGGCCTTACTTGTGGTGGTAAGGTATGAGGCTACCCACACTGGAGTTATCTGCTGGAAGAACAGTCACTATTCTAACATCCTTGGGATGTCTGGTCCTCCCTACTCCCTGTCCTCAGACAAGCTGGTGTTTTTCACAATGAAGGGAGCAGTCAACATCCCCCCTGCCCACCACAACAAAGGGAGGCCCTGTCAAACCACCACAGAGCTTTGATAGATAGACCCTCCACAAGTCTTGTACTGAGGTGGCCTTTGCGAGAGACCCCTATGCAGCAGGTTTCAGAGTTAATATGAATGAACCAGTTTACATGTCTTATATCTATGCTTTATGACTTTCAGCACTCTCAGGTAGATGTAGCTGCATCACATTCAGTTCTTGATTTACACGGCCATGAGAGCAACAAACGTATATTCTTTTAACAAAAAATCTCAGATTCTGGTTTCAGCCTGAGCCTCTAAGGCTATAACTGCACTAAGAGCAAGGGTGTGATTCCCAGCTTGCAGAGTCAAACTCATGCTAGCTTATCAAGCTAGCACACAAAAAATAGAATGTAGCCTCTGTAGCATGGTCAGTGGCAAGTCGTGGCACAAGCTAACTGCCTTGCGTACATGCTCATAGGGTCCAGGTATATTTGTACTTGAGGAGGGAGCTAGGTCATGCTGCTACTTGCCTGGGATACCTGAGCCGGTAATCACACCCCTAGATCCTAGATATGTCTACATGAGCCGGGAATCACACCCCTAGATCCAAGTGTAGACATAGCTTGCAGTATATCTGCCTTAATGCAGCTTTGGAAATCTCCCTACACAGCCCATATCTAGGGCTAAAGTGTTGTAGAAGAGCCTTCCATGCAAGTCTGATATGGAAGTAACAGGGGTAGAAACATGGAGCCCCACAATACCCGTTAAGGCTCTTTATGTTTTACAATGACTCCACTACTCATTTATTGTGCATTTGAAAAGGGGTTTTGATGAGTTTTCTTGAAGGTTAGAATGTGGGTAGAACAAAGATTTTTTTTCTAATGTAGTGTCCTGGCACTTATTCCCTATTTTTTACTGTCCAAAGGAGTGAATGGGAAGATTATGAATACATCCTAACATCTAAATGCATATCATCCAGTTGTCCACATATTTAAGGAGAAAGAGAATAACACTTTGCTATATATGGCAAAGGACTAATCTAAAAGACTCTCAAAAGTTTCTCAAGTTGGCAGAGAGATGACTTTAAAAAAAAAAAAAGTTAAAAAGATGATATTGTACCATACCGTAGGAGCCTGAAAAAAAATCAGCCCTTTCTCTTCTTAGTGTGATGCCCTGATCCTGTATTTCTCAATTATCACTTTAACTTTTCCCAGATAGAAAAGTCTTCAGTGTGATTAATCACCTGTGATCTTTAATAAAGAGAAATAGATACACAATTATTTTCATCATTAAATTAACTACTGCATGAGTCCCGCAATGTGTCTGTTCAACTTGTGGCTGTATTATAAATTCCTATCAGGAGATTTTAGGAATGAGATTCCTTTTGCACAACTGTTCTTTATTAGCAGTCTTATGGGCTTCCTGCAGTCAGTGATGGAGCAGATCTTGATGATTACATTAGGTGACAGAACGCCACAGAAAAATCAGTAATAACCCTTCTCCATGATTCATTTGACCTATCTCAACATATTCTGATAATCTAGCATTTCTTGTTACTGTCTTGCAATATCTGCTATCTGCCATTCTTTGTGTCCTCAGAAAAGAATCTCAGGCAATGAGGCAGAATATCTAGTAGGGTTGCTATGGTAATTTAATAAGAGGTAAAATGATTAATAAGGCAGAATTTATCCAAACTGAAGTTGGGACACTTTACATTTAATTTATAGCCAATGCAACCCAATTTTATCACAGCACTTCACTTGCAATATTTACAGTAATATGACTATAAAATTAAATCAGTAAATGCCCTTAAGAAATGAGTTCTTGAAGGCAGCAGACATCGTTATAGCTATTGATATTTTGTGAAAGTAATATCCTATATCTCCTTTCACTGAAAATTATATTATGTATGGATTAATTTTTCAGTATTTCCTTGGAAAAAATCTTGACAGGAACATTGTAATTGAATAAATTTAAAACCAGGGACAAAATATAAGTACTAATTTGCCTAAATAAAGGTTGAAGCAACAAAGTCACAACAATGACTTTCCTTGTTGCTACCAGATTCTCTCTCTAAATAACAGTATCAAGGTACTAAGAGATGATCTGTGAAGACTACATCCCAAGAAGTCAATATAACCTGGAAAGTAGTATTTCTGATTTTGTTTCCTGCTATTAGTCTCAGGCAAAGTAACATATTTTGTAAACAAATTTATTCTCTCTCTCTCTTTCTCTCTCTCTCTCTCTCTCTCACACACACACACACACAAAATGATATTTTAAGAACCAAAATCTTAATATCAGAAGCATCTCATTTTCTACAGGACTGTCTAGCATTATTTTATAGAAGAAGAAAAATTGTGATCATTTCCCTGTCTTTTGTCTCATGCCAGTTATTTGTGATGCAGTGTATCTCAGTCTCAAAGATAAGGACATATTAAATTAAATGCATTAGGTTTCTGAGGGAAAAATATTCTAAAAAGGCAGCATTTATGACAAGTTAATATAGCTAATAATGAGATAGCCTTTTTTTTCTGACTTGTCTTTTGAGTCCCTGAAAAGAAAAACACAGTATGGGAGACCTTTGAACCAAAGATGATCTTCAAGGGAAGAATATGGAGAAAGTCAGCTTTCTTCACAACCTAGGACAAGTCATCATGCTTTTGATCTTGTTTACACATGGGGAGTTAGATCAAAACATTTATCCTGGGAAACATAAACCTAAATCTACATTTTTGAAGTGGTGCATATATATCTGTGACCTCACTCCCATCCACTGATTTTAAAACTCTCTGCTTAGACGACTTCTGATAGTGGTACACTATTGAGAAGGGGGTGGGAATGGGGGACAAATCACTTGATGATTACCCGTTCTGTTCATTCCCTCTGAACTACTTGGCATTGGCTACTGTCAGAAGACAGCATACTGGGCTAGGTGGACCTTTGGTCTGACCCAGTATGACTGTTCTTATGGGTGGAGAGAGGGTGTTTAAAAAAAAAATCTTGAAGGTTTGGACAATTAGCTGGGAGAGGGAAGGCATAGTAATTGCCATATTTTACTAGGACAATTAAGGATCTAAGTTAGATAATTCTCTAAAACTTTAATATTTTGAAAGGGGGGGGTTACTTCTGTCTACACATATTAGCATTATAGGTAATATGTTTTGTATTAATACAGTAATATAGTACTTTAATCTACTCCAAACACGTTCATTTCACCTATAGTTTTTTTCAGAGCCTTGCAGGACTATTTTAAAATTTCACTGCCAAACTTTTTATCGTTCCTGGATGAACACATCTTCCTTTATGTCATGTGCTTGCAGAAACCTAGATCCTACCTACAGCTTTATTTTCCACATGTGAACTTTAGCTCTTTAGCTGCAGAGCGCCTGTGCACTTAATTAAATACCTTTTACAAAGCAGAAATCTTTCATATTCTCCCATGATGGCTATGTCACTGGGGGAATCCTAAAGTGATGCTCAAAATACACCAAGCCAAAGCAAGGCTATGTCATGTGTAAAGCACTCAGCAGCTATTGAAGTACCTCTAAGTTTATGAATAACAATATAGGTGTGTATTTATATAAACTAGCATTAGTACAGTAACTCCTCATTTAAAGCCATCCCGTTTAATGTTGTTTCATTGTTATGTTGCTGTTCCATTAGGGAACATGCTTGTTTGAAGTTGTGCAATGCTCCCTTATAACGTTGATTGGCAGTCTCCTGCTTTGTCCACTGCTTGCAGGAAGAACAGCCCGTTGGAGCTAGCTGGTGGGGGCTTGGAACCAGGGTGGACTGGCAGCCCCCCCATCAGCTCCCCGCTCCCCTAAATTCCCTGTGCAGCAGCTGCCCAGCAGGCTATCAATTGCCAGCAGTGCAGCTGTCCCTCCCCCCCCACTCCCATGTGCTGCTCCTGCCCTCTGCTACTCCAGGGAGCCTCCTGCTTGCTGTGTGTGGGGAGGGAGGTCAGAGGTGGGAGAGAAGGGGACTAACGCCTGGGTGTCCCCCTCACCCACACTCCTGCATGGAGTCTCTAGGGGGAAAAAAATCCACTGCCAGAATAAGACTAATAAAATGTTAATCTCACCCTGAAAGTTACTTTTCAGCATCTTGAATGGATCCCAGTTTAGCAAATATTTTGGACAGATTCTTGCCTCTTATATATAGATTGTTAGGCAAATGTCAAATGTCAAAACTTAAAATCTACTATAAAGTTTGTGAACTCTAAGGGATTTTATTATGTGCATTGTCCATCAGCAAAGAGAATCTCTATCTCGATTATCTTAGCATACGCTGATTCCAGATTTCACCCTCTCCATTTATTTATAAGCATTGGTTAATCTCACTGGTGCTGAAGATCTATTCTTTAATTCCAAATAGCAAATCCTATATTTGAGCTAGTGAGGATCATCTTCCAATTCATAGGCCTTTTCTGGTACTCTTTCTTTAAACACATCTCCTCTGACTGGGAGATTGAATAAGACAACATTATGAACCATAACATTGCTATAGTAAAGAATACTAGGCTTATTCTATATTTGGTTCACAAAATAAAAAGACTAGGCAAGTATCTATTTACTCTTCTATGGACAATAAGGTCTGACTCATTCTGAATCCCCTCAAGCCCAGTTTTAATAAGAATTCTTATTCTCAGTAAATCTCCTCTTAAGCACACTGATCCCACCTCTATGCATCTGCCTGGTCAATATGTGCAGCTTGGTCATCTGGGAACTTGATCTCATTTCAAATAATTAATTGCTATTTAAATGCTGCATCCACTAGTCACAAAAGCATCAGATAATCCTTTTATATTACTAAAATATATTCTATTCTTTCCCATAAGGATATTAAGATACTGACTCAATTCTTTTACTTGAAGTTTCATTTATTGGTCTTCACTTCATTTTAACCTTACCATGCCTTACTTATGCAAATTTGTTTGCAAGAAATCAGCTACTAAATTTGTGATGTTTTCTAACCCCCATGTCTCTCCTTTCTGAGTATCTATGACTCAAACAAAGTAATTTTTGACTATCATATTATTATAGGCACACTGGAGTTTTAAAATACAATCTGTTCTGCAGGGGATTTCCTGCCTATCAAATTCCACTGAATCTCCACACAACACAACACACACACTTTCTTTTTAAGCTTCCAGTACTTTGCTTTAAACTCCTTGAGAATAGGCACGTAGACTAGCAGTTTAGCCTATACCACTCCACTTGTGATAAACTTAAGTGGAAAACAAATATATATGTCACCATCCGGGTGGTGTCACTTCACCCAAGATTGAACACCATGGGCCCGATTTTGTCCACATTACCCTACTCTGATATTCATGTAATTCCATTGACTTCAGTGAAGGTACTCCTGGTTTATTTTAGTATAAAGTTGAGTCATACCCCATGTATCCATTTACAACTAAGAGAAGGTTAATTCTTTTATCTATTACAATTGTGTGTGTTTTCTTTTTACTTCTTAAAGACTGCTAGGGAAGAGTTAAATTATGAATTGGTTATACTGTGGTAATTAGACTTCAAGTCTAGGTTAAAAAAGGTGAAGGAAACAATACATGCAAATATTTAGGAAACTCAGGTGCAGTAACAAACAAGTTAATGAAACAGCTTATTTTCTATGACAAATCATTTTTCAATAGAATTATAAGTTTGATGGACAAAGGTAATACTTTGGGTGTTTTGAGATCAATAAGGTTTTGGGTTGAAAGATCTTAAAACAGTGAGCAATTAATACTTCAAGCTAAAAGGGTTGTCAAGCATAGAATTATATGCCAAAAGACGCAGAGGAGTCTTGTTCATAAGGAGACGTTTGAGGTCTGTGAATATCAGGAGTTGACAATAAAGTTTGGGGCTGCAAAACTCAGTGGCATATGTTTGAAATTCATATGGCACACAGCTGAAATTCCAAGCAGGGTTTGACAACCCAACAATTGAATTTCACCAAAATCACTGAACTGAAGCTGAGCAGCTCTGTCCAGATCTCTACTCAGAGCTGTTGAGACATAAATAAAATAAACTTTTTCTAAATTAAAGAGTAACATTCTTTTTTCCCCATATTCTCACATTTAGCATTAGCTATGTTGTGGGAAAAGTAGTTTAGAACCATTCGGAGAATTCTGTTTCCAATTTTGCTTTGACAATATTTACACCTTTTATTTGCTTTTTGTTCACGAGAGTAAATTTGCTACAACATTTGTGAAATCAAAAAGTGAAGAGAATACTCAAGCACAATTGTGTCCATGTGCATATTCATACTAGCAGCATAGCTGCTTTGAAAACTCATTGTAGATTTGTGAATTCAAAGGGGGAAAGGGAGGGTTTAAGTAAAGGGTGGTGGAGATGAAGAAAAATTCATAAGTGGCCAGCAAGAGCGAAGAGTTGTTAGGGGACTGTTTGCATATCCGTTATCACCATCCCAAAGATAAACAGAGGAGTATAGTATGTGTATGGGTTTGCGGGAGAAAGAGAAGTCAGAAGGGACTGCAGTGTGGCAGCACTTCCTGGTCTGTGTGCCATTTCATCTTCACGTAATGTGCAAGTGGTTTATAATCTGTAGTTCCTGAAGACAAATACAGTAGATTCTCGATTATCCAGGATTGGGTTAACCAGGATGTGGATTAACCAGGATGTTAAATATACGTGTAACTCGCTGTGCCGGCTCTGACTTTGTTGCCGCCCCAAGCAAAAAATAACAACCCAAAAAACCCACCAGGGTGCAGGGCAGCCAGTGAACCAACACCCCCTCCCCTCCAGTGCAGGGTGGCTGGTGAACCAACCTCCCTCTCCATATTTCTTATGGATGGTGATTATCTGGGATTTTATTAACCAGGATTAATTTTTTCCCTGTCATCCTGGATAATCGAGAGTCCACTGTATTCAGTCCTTTCAATCTACCATTTTAGCTTGTCTTTTCTGGGCCTTTAAAAGCCTTGATACTGGAAAGACTTAAACACATTTAAACTTTACTCATATAAGTAGCCCCATGTAGCAGATCGCTGACTCACTGCCACGGCACCTCCTGCTGGTCGTCCAGGAGTTAGCTCATTCCAGCACTTGGTGCACCTCCTGGTGGCCATTGTTTCTCCTGCCTCAGCCCAGTGTCCCTCCTGGACCCTGATGCCCCTTACCTTGGGGTTCTACCCACCGCAATACCTCCACTCTCTGGGTATCCTTTTCCAGAGAAACCCCCTCGCCCTATGCCCACCTTGCCTCAGTGGTGACTGCAAGTCATCATCTAGCTCCTTTTATCTGGGGCAAACTGTGGTCTGTGATGGCCACTCATTGGCAAGGGGGTTGGACCTGCTGTCTTTCTTAGCCCAGCTGTCTCCCTGCAGCCCCAGTATGTCGTTTGGCCTTCAACAAGGCTTCACCCTGGGGACTTGCCCAGCCAGAGCTCCCTAATTCTGCCTGCCTTCCCCCAGCACTGCTCTGCTTCAGGTACCCGGTGCTCCCAACTAGCTAGGTCCTTCCCACCCCAAATCTGCAGTGAGACTGTAACCAAGCCCCTCCCTTAGCTCTTCTTAGCCCAGCCTGGCCCTGATTGGCTACCTCAAGCCCGCTCATGAATGGGGCCCCAGGGAAGCCCTTTCCCAGAGCTGTTTTTAACCCTTTCCAAACTAGAGTGGAGTGATTGCTTCACTACACCCCACCAAGATCATTAGGAGAGTACTCACATGCTTAGGGTTAAGCATGTGCTTAAATCTTGCTGAACTGGGGCCTAATTTGCGGTAGAGAGAAATACAAACTCTTCCCTGTTTTAAGGTACAGTTAGTAAAAAAAATCAGAATTTCCATTCCATTCTAAGTTTTTTTCTTAAAAATCCAAATAAGAACAAAGTCTATTTTTTCGCAGTTTTCTGTGAAATGAAGTTTGATTTTTTTTCAGGTCAATCAAAAGTTTTGCTTTCAATTTTGACTTTTTATATATGTTGTTAATTGTTTAATGTACATATTAATTTATATTTTAAAATTGTAATATAAAAGTCAGTAATTGGTGTTACATAAAAGTAATAAAATACCATTTCAAACATTCATTTCAAAACAAAATGTTTAAATGTTATATTCGCAGCATATTTGTTAGAATTCAGAATGATTGCTCACAAGCACCCAGAATGAGAGAGAGAAAAAACAGATTGGTTTAAACTGGCTCTTTGCAGACTGACTGATCTCACACTTCCCCACAAAGCCCCTAATCTGCAAGCAGGATCAGCAATCCTCCTCCCCCGCCATGGTTCTTAAATAGTATCTTCAATATGTCATAATTCTGTTATGATAAAGGTGAATTCTTTGTTTTGATTTCCCTCTCCCAAACAACTTTGACACCTTACACGGGACAGTTTCTATTTTGACAATCAGCATTTTACAGTGGAAAATGCTATGTTGGATTTTTTTTTAACCAGCTCTAGTTCAAGGTAAAACATGGACGCCTCAGGCTTTGTGCTATCTTTTTGACTTTCCCCCCCTAATGTTACCTTCCCATAGTCTTTGATTTTATATTATTTATTATCTAGAGCTTTAGGCACTTTTGAATGAATTGGTTTTGTGATACTGTCAGATCTTCTAACCTTAGCTTTCCAAAGTAAAAGGACAAATGTGAGTCCTTAGAGCCTTAAGCTTCCTGTTGGCATTCCAAATGTAATCAAAGAGTTGTACTTGTAGGAGGGGTTCAGATTAAATGCTTTAGTAGACAGTTTGCCAAGAAACTTTTTCTCAGCCTTCTCAAAAAATTGCAAAATTATCCTTTACATCTTTGTTTAGATGTTTGTCCATGCTTCCAAGAGAGTTTGCTTTCAAGCAACATTTGACAAGAAGTATTCTTTAAATGTTTGACTTGCCTGCCCTTTAATTCCACAATTGCTACAAATTATATTTGTTCAGGCAAAAGCGGCAGTCACATTCTTGGTCTAAGTCATTTTGATCGAATAATTCTGGCTAACAGCTACTGTAGCACACAGCAGCAGATACTATATAAATTCACTCACTAATTAGTGCAGTTGTGCAATTTGTTCATTCAAGTAGGCAAAGGCACTTTTACATTAGAAACAAAAGAAAGCACTGGTATGATTTTGAAATGCTGCTTTATAATATTGGTTTGTATAAACTGCACTTACTGGGGGAAGCCACATTGGTAGATATACAGGTGTCTGGTGAGCAATCTGCAGTTGGCTCAGCCCCCATCCTGTTTTGATAAGGACTGAATAGCTTGTAGCACAGCATGCAACTTGAAAATAAACAGATAAAAATGCTAGTTATTTATAGTGCTTGTCATCAGTAGATCTTCAAGTGTTTTACAAAGGAGGTCTGTATGATTACCTGAATTTTACAGATGGGGCAAAATGAGGCAGGGTCACTGCCCAAGGTCACTCTGCAGGCCAAAGCTGAGAACAGAACTCAGGTGATCTTAGTCTCAGTCCAATTTCTTATTAGTCAGCATTTCTCTGAAGAGCAAGCAAAAGAGTACACACCTTTGCTGCTTTTAAAGGAAGTTGCTTGCACTCCGTGTACTAATCTAGCCTGCCAGAATCTCTGTTGAAAGCAAACTCAAAACTTAACTGAAGCCAAGTTCAATTACATTTTCACAAAGTATTCTGCAGCATTTGCCTACCTGTTTGAGGAGGTGCTTTATTAGCAATCATTTAACATTCCATTGTTTTTAGTTTTAGCTTGTCAGTAATGGACTAGCCTTAATGAAAATCTTGGAGACAGGTATTTAGTTTTATGCACTTTAATAGACAATGCAAAAAAACCCTGAAATCCAGTAAAGAATAGTACTGGAATTGATAGTACTGGGATTGATGAAGTGGTAAACCAATTAACAAACTTGCATTGCTCAGGGAAGTGTCTTGAGCAATTCAAGATGGTATATTCCTAAGGTACAAGGCTGTGAATTGGGGGGATTTGGCTGGTGCTTTTCTCTGTGTGATTCATGAGTGGCTCTGGGAGCATTATGCAATCTAATTGTTGTACTGAGTTGTAACAGCACTTGGTGGGATTTGCTGCTTGCCACCATTAAGGCATTATGAGAGAACACCCAGAATAGTGAGCATAGGTACTGGAACTAGGGATGCTGATACACCACTGGCTTGAAGTGGTTTCCATTATATACAGGGCTTACAGATTGGCTTTCAGCACCCCCACTATAAAAATTGTTCCAGCACCTTGAATAGTGAGTAAAGGGTGAACAGCGGTAGCACAAACCCAGACTGCACCCATGGGATCCCATTACTCCCATGCTTTGAATACTGCATGCAATTCTGGTCTCCTCATCTCAGAAACTATATTAGAATTGGAAAAGGTGCACAGAAGAGCAACATGATTAGGGGTATGCAATAGCTACCATATGAAGAGATATCAAGGTGACTGGGATTTTCATTTTAGAAAACAGACAACCCAGGTCGGGGGAGAATATGATAATGGTCTATAAAACCATGAATAGTATGGAAAAAGTTAGCCCTTTACATAAAAAGAACTAGGCATTATCTGTTGAAATTAATAGCGTCAGGTTTGAAAACAAAAACATAAGGAAGTACTTATTCACACAAAATGCAGTCAACTTGTGGATCTCATTGCCAGAAGTTCTTGTGAAAGCCACAAGTATAATTGGATTTGGAAAATAATTAGATAAGTTCATGGAGAATAGGTCCATCAATGGCTATGGTCAGGGATACAACCTCATGCTCTGGGTGTCCCTAAACATCCAACTGCCAGAAGCTGGGATAGGATGATTGGGGGTGGATAATTTGAAATTGTCCCATTTTGTTCATTCCCTCTGAAACATATGGCACCAGCCAGTGTTGAAAGACGGGATACTGGGCTACATGAACCACTGGTCTAACCCAGTATGGCTGTTATGTAAAATCTTCAGAGATCTAATATGGACTTAGATCAGGCTGGAGCACCACACACATCGTTATTATGATTCAGGAAAATGTATTGAACAAAGTATGGAACTGGAAGCTGCGATGTTCAAGAAATATCAAATAGAATATGAAAGGCAAACCAAACCTTCATAATATTTCATCATAGGATACACAGCCAGCATGTGATCACACTGTGAAAAACCCTGAAAAACAAATGAATGCAACAGGGATAGCATCCCTTTTTATATTGGTGTAAACCATGGACATTTTACCACAGACATCAATAAACTTGAAAGTTTCACATGCACGGTCTTCTCTGTTTCCTGCTCATCTGCTGGCAAGAGAAAGCATTAAGCAATAACATTGTTGAAAGAGCAAAAACAAAAACAAAAAACAGCAACGAGGCAATCACTATCAAAACTCATCTTAGATCATATTGCCAGAGGATACACTCCCCAACAAAGTCCTATATGGTGAGCTGAAACTCAAGTGCAAGAAGGGTGATTAAAATAAATGCTTCAAAGACACCCTTAAGAGGAACCTCAACTCATGCAGCATAAATAAGGATAATTTCCTTATGCGAAGGGAATACCTGAATGGATAGCAACTATAAATAAAGGTTGTAAACCCTTTGAGAAAGAGATGCAAAAAAACCAAAACAAAACCTGGCTGAAAAAAAGGGCCAAACTTTGGTGGGAGCCTACATAGGGATCTATGCTGACATCTATGTGTGACCTTTCTCCTTGCAGATTGAGCTATAAAGCCACAAGAGAATACTGAAAATGCCATGATGTTGCCATCAGAAATTCAAACTACATGGCTGTTCATCATATCTGTGGGTTCAAATGAATAACTCAAATAACTTTGGAAATACAATTGCTGCCAAATTCAACTGGCCCGATATCATTCCATTCGTTTCACTGGCATTCTGCAAATACTAAGCTTGGCAAATAATTGGCTCTTTTTGGTTCACTACAGTTCCAAAAAAATGGAAGAAATCTATTTGGGTTGAACCAAATTCGATAATAGTGAAAAATTTCACTGAGTCAAAAAAAATTCCATTGTGACATTTTAAAAGAGCTAGAATCACAAATGGGAAGAGACAGAGAGCTCATCTTATAACTTTTAGCTCAGTAGTTAGAGCTCTCATACAGAAGACCTGTGTTCAGTTCCTGCCTGATCTGGAGAAAGGATTTGGACTTGGCTGTAACCTAGCCAGTAGCATGTGCTGGTGTGTGTCTGTTGAATTTGTTTATTTTGTATAAAAAGTCATTGAAATGGGGACTTGAACATGACCTCCCAGATCCTAGGTGACTGCTCTAACCAGCAGGCTATACAAATCACTCATGCATTCCCTGGTCCAATGACAAATCATTGCCATTCACAGAAGCAATTCAGAGACATTTAGAATGACAATAATTACTCCTGCAATGTAAGAGACCCAACTTCACAGTCCTTCTTGACATCAGGCAAAGGACAAAATTGAACTCAGGTCTTCCATGTTCCTGATGGATGCCCGAATCACTGTGATTATAAGAAGGGCACCCCTACCTCATTTTGTGACTGTCAATTAAGTCACCCCACCCTACAATAAAGTGATTAAAACTATTTCAGGAGCACATGTCAAATACACAAATAATTTCAGATAGATCCAAACTCCCTTTTTTAGGCAAATGATGTATTAATGCAATATTTTTCACTCCGCCATATCCACATGTAACGCAGAGCAGAACTTGCCCTCTCCTATACAGCATTTTCCCTCGTGACCCAGTTTCAAGGTCAGAAGCAGCTATTTGAAGGTTACAGGATACTAACAAAGCTAAGCAGATTTGCAAATGTGTAAAATATAGGATTTGCTAGAGTTTCAGAACCTAGCTTAAAAACTCAAGCTGAATGAATAAACTAACCATTTAATGAATGACTAATGCAAGCTACCTGCTTGATATAGATTTACACTCAGTCATCTTATTGCGGATCAACTATTTCCTATTCATATCTGTTTAAAAGATGATGACTTTTGACATTATGCGATGTAGCATAACATGTGCCACAATTCCAAATAATTCTGAAATTACCTTTACTATTTCCCATCCCCATGGCATGGCAGGTAAAACATTTTATTAAACATTATGTAATTGACTATATTTGTACAGTACACATCTGAGAAATTGTATTTACATCAAGATATTGGGTGGGCTAACATATGGTAGTATGTTTGGAAGAAAAATTGTTGGATTGTGAGCAAACATGGTAGAGCTTATAGAACTACTGAAATTACTACTAGCAAGAGACCTATTGGGTAACCTGTCAGTAGTCTATCCCCTGGCAATGAACAGTGCTTTGTATTGGCTTATTTAAAAGGGGCTTAAATGATATACATGGCATTTCCCATAGGAGCTTATTCCACAGTCTCAGTTAGGAATTTTCCTCTGATATTCAGCCTACAACATTTTATCTTCATTTCTAATGTAACAGATCCATCCCCCTCTTTCCTTGTGTCATGGTATATACACTTTGCATCTGTAGATCGTTATCTTGTTTCCTCAATTTTCATTTAGCAAAAGTAATATGTTCCTCTCAGAGCACATCTTAGGTCTGAAGAAATAGAAGAAGGGCTTATGATTTTGAGGGGTTTGTTTTTGTTTGTTTGTTTTTTGGCCAAGTGCCAGTGAAAACGATTCTACTCAGTGTGTTCCAGAGTGATTTAGAAGTTTATCAGCTATAATGGACCTTTATAAAAGAACAAAAGAATTATCATACTGCCAATGACCAGTATCTGATGCTGCTTGTTGATTGTCATGATGTCCTGTTCCTGTGCTACTCCAGGGATGCCAGCCTAGACATTTGCTCTTTGTTTTTCGCACAACCAACTTCGTGCTTAACCTAAGAACATAAAAATGGCCATACAGCATCAGACCAAAGGTCCATCCAGCCTAGTATCCTTTCTGCCAACAGTCGCCAATGTCAGGTGCCCCAGAGTGAGTGAACCTACCAGGTGATTATCAAGTGATCTCTCTTCTGCCATCCATCACCCCCTTCTGATAAACAGAGGCTAGAGACACCATTCCTTATCTATCCTGGCTAATAACCATTAATGGACTTAACTGGATAAATACATGGAGATTCTCTTTTATGTTCTTCTATGTCTGACAATTTTATTCTTTACTATTATTTCAACTAATTTGCCTGGCACTGATGTTACACTTACTGATCTGTAATTGGCAGGATCACTTCTAGAGCCCTTTTTAAATAGGAGTGTTACATTAACTATCTTCCAGTCATTAGGCACAGAAGCTGATTTAAAGGACAGATTTCAAATCATAGTTCCACAATTTCATGTTTGAGTTCTTTCAGAACTCTTGGGTGAATACCATCTGGTCTTGGTGACTTGTTACTGTTAAGTTTATCAATTAATTTGAAAACTTTCTCTAATGACTCTTCAATCTGTGACAATTCCTCAGATTTGTCACATACAAAGGAGAGCTCAGGTTTGGGAATCTCCCTAATATCTTCAGACATGAAGACTGAAGCAAAGAATTAATTTAGTTTCTCCTCTATGACTATCGTCTTTTAAGTGCTCCTTTTGTATCTCGATTGGCCAGGGGCCTCACTGATTGTTTAGCAGGACCTGCTTCTGATGAATTTGAAAAAAAAATGTTATTAGATTTTGAGTTTTTGGCTAGCTGTTCTTCAAACTCCTTTTTGGCTTTTCAACCTTTGCACCAGGCAGGCAAGTCACCCTTCGGCTCTCCCGGTCATCGCAAACCCAGCTATCTACATTTCTAATGATCAAATCTCCCATTACTAACACCTGCCTTTTCCTAATGACAGGAGTTCCCTCCCCCAGAGAGGTAACCTCAGTGTAAGAGGATACCCCACCATCATCTGGAAGGAGAGTCCCAACTATGGGAAGGTTTCCCTTTGCTCCCGTTGACTGTCTTCCTTCCCTGAGCCTTTAATCCTCTTTAACAGCACATAGACTTTCTGATTGGAGATGGGACAAATCTACAGTGTCCGTGAAAGCCTCATCAGCATACCTCTCTGCCACACTTAGCTCTTCCAGTTCCGCCACCCTGTCCTCCAAAGCCTGTATGTGGTCTCTGAGGGCCAGGAGCTCTTTGCACTGAATGCACACATACTCCACCCACCCACAGGGCAGGTATTCATACATGCTACACTGAGTGCAATAAAGAGGATAGCCCCCCACTCTGCTGCTGGGCTTCTGCCTGCATTCGCTCCTCCAGCTACCTAGGTTAATGATAGGGTTTTTGTTTAAATCAAGAAGTTTTGATTATAGTTTAGTTTAAAGGTTTTAAAGAATGGCAAGTATATCTTGCACCTTCCTACTGCCCTTCCAAACTCCCTGTTAGCAGCCCCTATTCACAAAGCTTGCTTCTATGCTGCCTGCTACACGTATATTCATGATAAAAATTAAATCAGTTTTTCTCTGATGCAATCAAATTATACTTTTACTCTTATTGACTGCATACAAGAAGAAGATGCAAACAAGAATTCTATCGTCTACTGATGTAAATCAAGCCTTGACATTTAAAAAGTATGCCTACTCTGCAATTAAAAACCCACCATTGACCCATGACATCTGTCTCAGGCTCACAAGATTTGGGCTACTGGGCTGTTTAATTATGTTGTAGATTTTGGGGGTTGGGCTGGAGCCTGAGTTCTGGAACCCTCCCACCTCTCAGTGTCCTAAACCCAAGTTCCAGCCCAAACCCAAACATCTACACTGCAATTAAACAGCTCCTTAGCCCCAGCACCACAGACCAAAAATCAGTTGGCATTGGCCAGCTGTGGGTGTCTTAGTGCAATGTGGAGGTACCGTAAGATCAGAAGTAAGCTCAGATTCCTTACCACTTTTTCTTTTTACACTTCCTTAAAATTATAAGAATATTGAATGCATTAGAGTCACATTAGTAGATCCAGAAAAAACTGGGAAAGATGGATTGTAAACTAAACAGCTGAGCAACATTTTGAAGACAAAATGTTTTATTTTGAAACACAAATGTAACCTGGCATGTTTTTAATGAAATTTGAAATTGAAGTGTCAATTCAAAACAAAATGGTTATTCTAATACAAATTTTCATTTTGGAAAAAAAAAAAGTGGAATTTTCCAGTTTGGTGTTTCAAACTCAGGGTCCCCCCCCCCCCCTACAGTATTTCAGTCTGTGAAAGTTTTCACTATTTTAACTTTTTGTTTGGGGAGAAAAACAAGTCAAAATATCAGATTTCCCAGCAGAATAGAAATTGCTTTCCAATTATCTATCTTAAATAGTGCTCAGTCCTTCAAGGTATAGAACATTAATATATATACATTGTGTGCATCTCTTGGTGGGCAGCAAAGAAACAAGCACATCTACATCTGCTCTAAGAAATTTTAAAAATCTGATACTAGCTACACAGTTGAGCAAGGCCAGGGCCTTTGTCTTTAACAAAGAGTGGGCCATCTTTTATAAAAAATCAAGGTATGGAAGGGAACATCTTCTCCTAGAGTTGTAAAGTATAAATTTGTCTAAAATGAAATCAAATAAGCAGCAGAAGACTTTGAAGTTTGTTGTGAAACTTGTTTTGTTTTAACTAACAGTTGAACAAAAATACCCTTAGTTGTCAGATCCCTGGAAGAGTGAACCCTTTGTTCTTTTTTTTGTTCTTATTTTGCCTTACTCATAAAAAGCCAGAAGACTGATTGAGCCTGTTTAAATACATTTTTTGAATGAGGATGTCTTGTACTGTAATTTTAAATTCCTCAGGTTCTCACTGGTGATTTATCATCATTATAACCTGTATGCTTCTCCACAGATCATTAAAGAAATTATTTATTTTAGAACAAAAAGTATGAAGGCAGTGTGTTCTGTATTGTAGCCACACTCTTTGAGACCCAATTATCTGAGGCTGCAACCACAACACTATCATTTCAGTGAAGATCATCAAGAAGTCTCTTGTCACCGAGTGTAAACTTTGTCAGGGACAGTTCTAGAGCTTCCTCAGTTGAGTACCTCTGTGTTTAGAATTTGTTCTGCACTGTTCAGGAGAAAGTCTAGCCAGGCTGCAGACATAATGTAAAATGTATTTATTCTATTTGAGAATTGCTATTTTGTTTCCTATCATGTAATTAATGCAATTAAACTTTGTAAATAATCACCAACTGTTATGGTCAAGAATCCTATACAACTCAATAAATCACTACAAATAAATGATCACATGAGGTACTCGCAGGAGATTTAGGTAATGGAGTCTGATGTCCTTCAGCTACTGCAGCAACAGCAGAGAATCTTTTGTTATATAAGAGAAGGAGAAAGAAAGCTGTAGAGAAGAGTGGGGCGAAAAAAGACCCAACTCTTATCAAATCGATTGAATTTACGCCATAAGGTTCAATTTCTGAACCTTATGGGTTAACTGTGGTGGGTTTGTGCACTGTCTCTGTAAGAGGGTCTCCAAGTGTTTTTTTTTTTTTTGCTTTGTTGGCCGAATATACCCTGGCATGAACAGACAGCCATAGTGTTATGCCATACATGTTCCCAGCATAACTCTTCTCACTCTTGGAACAACATTTGTGAGGCGGAGCACAAAGCACTCTGCGTCTGTTTTGCACAATACTGATAATGGGTGAATTTTCCCTAGGCTGATTAAGGGGCTTTCAAGGCCCGTGTACACTACTTCAGTACTGCAGATGGACAGGAGCAAGTTGAGGGTGGATTAGTCCATATCTATCTATCTATATATATAAAAGTCAAGTGGTGTATGTATGTATGTATGTATGTATGACAGCGAACTCCTCCCGCACCGTTTGAGCCAGAGACTTGAAATTTGGTACAGTTAGGGGTCTTGGGGTCTAGATGCTGGTAAGGGTCGAAATTTTTTTGGATCTCACCTCTGACGCCCCCCAGGGGTGAAAGTCTTTCAGGGCCAATCACATCAGCTGGGCGGTTAGGTGGTGATGATGTCATAATACCCCCTCCAACAGACACCGCACTCGCTCAGCTCACCCCTCCATCCTCCAATGGAACCCCGGAGATCCCTCAGTTCTCTGCCCCTCCCCCCTCCCAACGGAACCCTGGAATCCATCAGCTCTGTGCCCCCCCCCCACCTGCGAAGGTCCTGGGAATCCCTCGGCTCTAGCCCCCCCCCCCCACGACAGATCCGAGTTGGGTTTGGTGGGACAGTAAGTGAGGTGGGGGTGTCGGGTTCAGTCGGGGGGTGAGGTGGGGGTGTCGGGTTTGGTCGGGGGGGTCAGGTGGGGGGGGTCAGGTTTGGTTGGGGGGTAAGTGAGCCGGGGGGTGTCGGGTTTGGTCTGGGGGGGTGGGAAGGTGTCGGGGTAGGTGAGGGGTGAGGGGTGAGGTGTGGGTGTTGGGGTTGGTCAGGGGGTGTCAGCTGTCTGCCCCCTCCCCACCTCCGACTGACCCGAGCAACGCCAGGCACTTTTGTTAGTATTATATATAGAGGATGAAACAGTGCATGGGGAATCTCACCCAAAATATATACTAGGATATATCACTGTTAGGGCTGGTAGAAAAGTTTCCATCAGAACTGATTTCAACAACAACAACAAAAAAAAGAGTTTTCAACTAAATGATGCTAAACAAAGATTTCCATGAGAAATGCCTGCTTTGGAAAAGGAAAAAAAATGACTAGAAAAAGAAGTTTCTAGATTACTATCACAGAGCCTTATGGGAGTTGTTTGGGAACTTCACACACTATGGGGTGGGGTCCCTGGCCAAACTACATCAGTCATGTGACTATCATGATGCCTGGTCTCTCCTCACCAAGAATGGAGTTCATGGTGCATCATGGGAGATAGTAGTGCAATGAGTAAGTCCAGTCTGCAGTAGAGAATGGCAGCATGAGGCACCCAAACCTCATCTCTAATGAGGCATTGTAGCAGTTTTCCAAAATCAAAGTATTTTGGGTTTTGATTTTTCATCAAAACTCATTTTCCATTAATTATTGTGACAATTTTTGTTGGCACTGAAATTTTCTGTGGGGAAAAATATTTTCTGACTAATTCAATCAATGTTTACAATTTATGCTTTAAATTAACAAGTCAGTAACTGAAGACAATAATTTCTCTTTTATCTTTCCACCGGTAATACTAGCACACTCTATGATTGCCCATCAAGAGTTACCGATTGAATAAGTTATTATTTATCCTTTGGTAAGCACTGACAATGCAGTCAATATTGAACAGAAAGGAGGAATACATCCATCAAGAAACAATCATTTAGTTCAGAGACTTATATTTAAAATCTGGTTGTTTACCAGAGCTCAACTCTGCTGTCTGGAAATGTTTTCAGTTTTTATAGGTAAAGACATATGACTTTTCAGAGTTATTTTTTTCACATCTAAAAGGAAAGCATAACCTACTAATGTCTAACTTAAATATCTAAGTAAATAGAAATTCAATTTTTACTTATGGTAATTTAAAGGAAAGTACTGTAACATCTTAGTTTCCAAATGTATTTAACTTTCTTTAGCTAAAATATAAGCTTACCATTTGAGTCAACATGATGGCTAAGCTGAAAAAGCTCAGAATTGTGAGCATGCTACTCTCTACCTCCCATCTCCCCCCCTTCTCCAAAAGAAAAAGAAAAGAGAAAAAAGAAAAGAGGGAAGAAGAAGAAGAAGAAGAAGAAGAAGAAGAAAAGAAGAAAAACAAAAAACAAAACCTTACTCAAAGAAACCTTTTATAGTGAATCACAAAAACCTCTTGCTACTTACCAATATATTTCTAGGACAGGGATTCTGAACAATTTCTAGTAGATCTTATATTTTCTTTCATATTAATAGTTCGAGTGAGGATTGGTGGTGGAGTAGGCAGTGTATAAATGCAATAAGGGAAACACCTGCTATGAATTTTATAGTATCAATACAATATATATTAAAGTTGAAGAATCTGTATTTTAGGTTTTACACACCCACACCCAACCTACCTCAAAAGTTATTTGCATTTACAGTGACACAATGTCTTCAGCCAAGTCTGCATCAACTGAGTTGCTGTCCACGCACAGGGTAAGAGACAGACTCTGCATTGAAGAGCTTACATTCCAAATAGTCAAGACAAATGTTTGAAGGGGAAACAGATTTACACAAGGAGTGGCAGTGTTGGAAACCTAAGTGTGGAACCCAAGTCTCCCGATTTCCTAGCCAGTAACCCATCTATTATGCCTAGAGCTTGTTGAGAATTTTATGTTTCAGAATTGCAATTCATCAAAAACTATTTGTGGGAACATTCTAGGTTTGAGAGAACTTTGACCGGGAAAGATTTCTTGGGTCCAGATTGGAATTTCTGGCCAAAATAGAGACCAAGGTAACTCAGCTGGGATTAGTTGACCCATGTTCAGATCAGGGAGATTTTAACCTCAGACTTCTGGACACCAGGGTTTTGGCTATTCTGGGGTGGGAAGCTCAGTCTCTTCTGTTGGAGCTGTTTGACTTTGTATACATCATTACATGTTAACTGGAATGGGGGATTGAACCTGAATGTCCCAATGCAGTGAATGTCCTAACCAATGGGCTATTTCGGGCTGGGATGGTTTCTCCTTTGATCTGGAGAATTTTCAAAGGGTCTCAGTTTTGTCCTGAAGCTCAATGGGACAAATTTGAAAGTCTCATATTTTTTTGCAGAAGGGAAATTGCTGAATCTGAATTTAAATCTAATGGCTCTCTTTTAGTTCTCTGATCATAGACATGAAACAATACCCATCCATATCTGAACTCCCCATCCAATTTTGGGGAAGTTTGTATCCATATGCAAACTTCGCAACTGTCTTCCTATGTACAGAAAAGGACAATCAATTTCTCTCCTCACCACTAAGGGACATAAAGCTGCAGCATTAGAATACAAACCATGATAAATAGAGTCATGTGCTAGACATAGGCAGTGATTCATTTTATTAGATGTGGTTTAATTCAGTGGAGGAATAGCTTTTGTGAGGCAGGTGGGCTATTTTTCAGGTGCTTGGGATTTTACAAAGTAGATGCATAAGGTAATTTGGAGGCAAACTCAGAAGTGGTCAGAAGGGAGCAGTGAAAATTTCCTGCCTTTCTTCTTTGATCCCATACCAAACTCCCAGATACTGAACTAATCAGACTGATGGCAAGTCCCTTACTTTAGTATTGACTGTGTTCTGGGAAGTAAGTAGTTACTGTCCTCCCCACTACCCTCTTCCCCACTATCTTTTGTTGGGAGTAATGTGGGGAAGAGAGCCTAAACATAATTCAAAAGATTCACTGCACCTGGTGGGGACACCAGGTAGCAAATAGGCATTTACAACACAACAGGATGTGCACACAGAGCATATAATGTGAGTATCCTGGAATATCCACTACCCGCACCATAGGCACCATTATAAAAGTCAGCATGTTCCCAACCTTTACCACAAAACTGATCACTGAGGAAAGGATGTGTTTCTACACAAATCAGTCTGCTTCTGAGGTCTCTTCTCCACCCCATCCCACCCCTCACCTTCTCCACCCCATTAGTTCATCAATACGTGGCAGGGAAGAGCACATTCAGACCCTGACTTGTTTAAAAAAAATATATTCATGTTTAGGTGCATTGTGTCAGTCCATGCACAGAACCTAGCCCAAGTAGACATGCTCTAAAAAAGGACTTTGAAAATATGCTTCATGGATTCCCAGTAATACCCCAGCCCCTCACCCTGGCTTAAAAATTACAGTTATTGCAAAACATGTATATCTTAAAAATGTTTGAGTCTGTTAATTTCTAGACAATCCCTCAGGGCTATCTAAGCCTTCATCACCATGCCCTTGCATGACTCACATCAACCACCAACCTATTTTTAATTTTGCCCCCCAGGTTGAAGTACTGAAAGATTAGAAGATTCAAATTTCTATTCAGGGGATTCACTTTAAGGACAAAGTGGATGTACAAGACTATGCTGAAGGTGTGCAGAGGGGTGAATTTCATCCTGACAGTCTGGAGAACACCCCATTGCTGACCCTTAAACACTGATTTTCAGGTAGTCACAAATGTTGTAAAAGAATATTACTCTATAGAATTATTGAATCAATTTCCCAGAGAAGAGTCTATAGCATGAATAAGTCATAGTCAGTCCTGACATTGCACTTCAGTGCATTCATAGATGTAATCCACCTGCTTCTTATCTATTTATGCATCATTTATGTATTATTTATTTCAGTCACTTTGGGGAGTTATAGCTTTATTGTTGCATTCTTATGCTACCTCTGAGAAATGTGATGTGTTTTAATTTGTGTGAAAACCTATTAGTATATAGTTTTTATTTTGAGCTCCCTGCCGTTGTTAGTCACAGTAATGAATTACTTACTGAGGCAGAAAACTAAAGCAATCTGGATTTGTTTTATAATAAGTTGTATCAGATTGTGCCCAGAGGCCTAGGTAGAAAGTTTGTTCAATAATAAGGTCAGTTCATTAAACATTACAGCCTTTTGTTCTCTCCCAGTGATCACATGTTGCTTTCATATGCAATAGTAATGTTTGCTTCTATATTAACATGTTTCTATAATATGTGGAGTTAAGTATTTTATACACTAGAACCCAGCCAGAAAACACAACCAGCTCCCCTAAAAACAAATTAACCATGAAGGAACACACTTGTGAATTATTAAACTCCATCCATTGAACTGAGGAGGCTAATGAAAGACAGGTAAAATAGAGCAAAATTGATCAGATCTGTCTTGTGATGGGCTATGACTAAGATACACTAATCTTACTCTGCAATCTTTATTCACTGATCTGATTTGAATAGTTTAAAAACCTGACTGCAAACAATTCACTGCTTTGAAACCACTTTTCAATTGGGCATTTCATACCCCTTAGCTTGAAAATATATAAACTGCAAAAAAAATTAAGTTTGGTACAAATAAAGAGGCAATGCACATGAATGGTTATGTTAGCACCCCCCCTTGATTCCTTAATCTTCTAAATTAATTTGAACAAGCCAGCACCCATGTCCAAGAGTGTCAAGGAATACCAAACCTAGTTTGTGGGTAGTTTAGACTCAGATATCCCCTAAACTGAACATGTTAAGATCCATCATTCCCCTTTCTCCCTCTTCTACTAACTAACTTTAATGCTGTACATTTCTCAACCCTTATGTAGCTAAACTCACATCACCACCAAATAAGTAGGTAAATATAATCACCCCTACTTTACAGGTGAAGTGACTAAAACTTAGTGATGTTAGGCAAGTCACAGAAGCCCACTCAGAAAGTTAGTGGCAAAACTAGAAACAGTATCCATTCCTGTTGCAACAGAGCAGTGCTTTATCCACTAGACCTCAGGTTTTCAGGGGGAAAAAAAGAAAAAAAAAGCGCTTTAAATCTATGTATTTAGTTCTACAAATTGGGCTACTCAAGCTGAGATCCAGTGCTGAAAAAAAAAAAAAAAACCCACGCACTATGTAAGTGAAAAGTATTAGGCCCATTTCACAGATGAGAAAACACACCTAGAAAGGGTAGATGACTTGTCTGTGATGTGTTAAGCCTTCATACATAAGCCAGATGACTTCAGTTTGACTTAGGGTCTGATACTTATTTTCTGTGTCCTTGCACAACTCACTTACCTATACTTTACTGTAGCCATATCATAGGAGGACCATAAATACTAAGAGTGATCGTACAGAT
Organism: Sternotherus odoratus; assembly: GCA_032164245.1. Lineage (NCBI taxonomy): Eukaryota > Metazoa > Chordata > Testudines > Kinosternidae > Sternotherus > Sternotherus odoratus. Next base: position 62,802,820 of record JAVMKO010000003.1, read on the forward strand.
CTTTGAAAGGAAAGCTCTATAGAATTAATAGTATCTTCATTTTCTTTTATTTGCAGTTTGGGGAAGCAGATAACAGTGCAGGGGAGACATAAAACATTCTCTTCCTTTACCCTACCTCTACTGCAGTCTCTAGAGTTTAGGGATATACAAGTGGGATGATCTTAGATATATTAGGAAAGTCAAAGAAAGGAGTTAGGGAATGAAATGTTGGACAGACACTTTCTATAGAGAAAGAAGGTAGTCTTAAAGAGAGAAAGTTCCCACTGTACTATGGGCTAAGGGGCTGTTTAATTGTCATGCAGATGTTTGGGGTTGGCGTCTAGGACCCTGCAAGGTGGGAGGGTCCCAGATATTATAGTGTAATTAAGCAGCGCCTTGGTCTGAGACCCACAAGCCAGAGTCATCAGGCATGGGCCAGCCATGGGTATTTAATTGCAGTGTAGATATATCTTTGGTGTGGTAATGGCTGCTGGCCTGCTTGGGACTGAGTGAACGTTGTACTTTTCTAATACAAGTTTATTTAATAAAAAATGTATTTATATTCCTGCTTCACATTATTCAATGTGTATTCAAAATTAAGGTAAAGACATGATCAGGGACTATTAGGAATTAGCTGGCAAAGGCCATCCCTCAGTTATCTATAGCCATTCATACTTCAATCACTTTCTGATATCAATCCTTACTGTGAGTCACCTTCCTCCCTACATTTTGACAACAAGTAGGGTTTGGCTACACTTAAAATGATGCAGTTGCGCCTGCACCACTGCAGTGAAAGTGCTATCTATGCCAACCAGAGGGGTTCTACTGTCAGAATAGGTAATCCACCATTCCTGGAGGCAACTGCTAGATCAACAGGAGAATTTTCCTGTTAAATTAGTGCTGTATATATTGGGGTTAGGTCAGTAACTGCCTGATACAGAGATGTGAATTTTTCACATCCTGAGCAACGTTTTATACTGTCCTAATTTCCTAGTGTAGACATGGCCTGAATAATTACATTATACTACACTAAAATTATTCATTATGTTAGTACCTATCTTTAAAGCAAATAGAGTGTACAAATGTTTACAAGCCTTTCTTAGTGAGAATAGTGTATCCACTATGTACCTATCACTTAGGACAATTTAAGAGGCTTTTTCCTCTGTTATCTTTGCTGTGACTTAAACTACCCTTGCCCACAGCAGAAATAAGCCTGTCAAACGGTGTTTTAAAACTTATCAGTTGAAAGCATTGTTTTAAGGCACCCAAAAGTTATCTGTATTGAATTAATTACCTAACACATAGATCTTTGCTTTATCTACATTCCAAACAGAGTGGGACCAGATTGAAGTGATATCTTTGACCCGTGTTGGTTGATTCAATACAGTGTTCACTGAAAACAATTGACTTCCCCTGCAGCTCTCTCTTTTTTCCAAAAACACAATTTGGTAGGCTGTAAAAATGTCAGCTCTTTTGAAACTCATTATTAAGTTCCAAGTGTAAAAAGAGATTACAAATACAAACAATGCTCCAAGAGGAAACAAATACACAACACTGAAGTAAATGGAGGAATAACAGAAAATATTAGTGGGGATGGTTTATTTTCTAGTCAAGTGATCCACTTAGAATGCTTGGCTTGAGATCGGAACTTTTTCTGAGCATGTTTTAAAGTCATGATTTATTATTCAAGGAGATGTAAATGTCCCAAATGAAATAATTTTAAACTAGGATTAAAAAAGGCAATTGTATTGTGAAATGAATTTCTTTTAAAAAGGAAAAAATTCTGCACCAATGCAGTATGTCTTACAGATTGCTTTACATTCACTTACACAATATGCTTGAGTAACCATAGAAATCCAAGTGACTTTTTACATGAATTAACATACATTTGTAAACAACCTATTTTGATATTGCTATTCTGTTAGTTGTGCTTTATCAGGCCTTCTGAGTTTTAGAGACTGCTCACTCCCACTTTGTATTACAGCACATCAAGAAATTCAATCATTCATCCTCCGTGGGGATCAGCTCCCTTGAAACAATTTCTCTGCAACAACAAGCCGTCCAGAGGTAGCTTTTAAAATCAACATTATGGAATTTTACACTTCATCAGCTAAATGTTGTAAAACTCAGATGAGAACATGACATCCGGCATTCTGTATTTTCCTTTCCATATAATCAAACTTCACCAGTAATTAGTTTTACTTCCTCCACACTCCCCATGACAAAAAAAAAAAGTCTTTGATGAAATGAAAGTCTAAAAGAATCAAAGTGTATGAATACTCCAATAGACTACAAACACAACCCTCCATAAGAGGAAGGAGAATTATGAGTGGAGAACCATTGATTTGATTTCTAACATATGGCATCAGAGGTGGGCTAACTGATGACAGTATGAAATCTCTAACAGTTATTGATTTCAGACGCATTTCCCCTTTTCCACTTCAGTCTGTGTCTTCAGAATGGATATATTTTGTCCCTGATTCTGTTTTCATTATGGTGTGGTTTTACAGCAGCCACAAAAATAGCTAATTCCATGATTTTTTTTTCTTTTCATTTTACATAGGAATCTGTTAAAGCTATATGAAAATAAATTTCTTTATTTGATTATGTGTTTTAATTGAATTGCCATGAAAGATTTTAAATGCAAATGGAAAAGGTGGAAGAATGGCTCCAGTCACAACATTTTTAAGAACGTCAAAAGAACAGAGTTTTTAACCTGTTGAATTTAAGGCACCCCACCTTACCGAGGGCTCAAGGCATGACCTGGCCAATTTAGGCACCCCATCCTTTCCTATCTGAAGTGCTTGTAAGGCACCTATCCTTACCTACGGGGCTCAGGAAGAAACCTGGTCAATTTAAGTACCCACCATGTGATGGGTTGGGACCACAGAAACCCCCTTGGAAGGTGCCAACTGAGGTGCCAAGGCTACTCCTGCCTCGGTTTTCCTTCCCTAGCAGCTTGGGACTCCAGAAATCCTACCTGGTTTGAGTCAGACTCGCTAGCCTACTGCAAACCCAGACTTAGGTCTGAGCCACATCCCCTGGGTTGGTTCCATACATACCCTGATGAGGTGTGAACTGTCCCTCTGCTTCTGGATAGTTTTTGCCTGGGCTTGCTTTAAGCCATGAGGACATCTTCAGCCTCGTAACTATATACATGAAATTGCAACCTATAACGTTACTATAACAGTGCACAGTACATCATGAGCCTTCTGAAGACACTGAAATGACAAACTTTGCATTAGATACCTCACAATCATATTAAAAGGATTAATATGGAAGTGCTGGGTGTTCCCCCAAGGTACAGAATGTCATACCATCATCAGTTGTTGTGTGTGTCCTCTCTGCGTGCTGCACTGGCTCTGACCCAATGGCACATACAGCAGGCTCTGATTGAATTGCCTCAAAAGACTGGACTTGGGTGTGTAGTGAAGGCACTCAGACAGGTTTATGGTCAACAAAGCATGGTGCCAGCTCAAGATCAATGTCTACAGTTACACTAGCAGATGCATGCCAGTGACAATGAGCTTAGCTCAGTGAATGGTGGGACTTTGCATTCCCTCATCAACTGGGCAAAGACTCTCCGTCTGAAATCCCTCTTTTATATATTGATACAAACTCTGTCTGACGTAGTTAGCTGCCACCCTTTACCTTGCCTGTTGGTATGATTAAAACATCTCTATTCATCACCAAGTCATCTTGACTTGATCTTTAAGAGGGTTCAGTATGTCCTTGTAGCATCTTCGGGGAGTGTGTTTACATTGTAATCCTGTGATACTACCCTTATGGAATGTGTTTACATGAATACTTAGTGCCTAGGAGTGCATTTGTTTTTGCAATGCCAGCCTGTTCTTGCCAGGTTCATGTACTGAAACCTGCAAACAAGCATTTGCTTTGTAACAGGGCAGGGCCTGATTCTGCTTGGGTTTCAAGCCTCATGTCTCAGACTCTCTCTACTACAGCCCCCTTCCATTCTATAATAATGGTGACAAATGTCTGTCAAATACTCACAAAACTGTTTGAGTATCTGAGTTTGGGGTTTCAATTTAAAAAATTTAGCCCATTGCTGAGAAATGTCTTCTGTTCACCAGTGAAATTTGGCTTTGAAGTGTTGCACATGAAATGCTATTTTATTCAGTAAAGCCAAAGCCATCAAAATAAGATGGCAAGCATTTGAGTACCAAATTCTGCAGGGAATTTCCACCAATTTTACATCTATTATTCATGAATGGTCAATTATGATATATGATATATGATTCATGAATGGTCATCTATTATTCATGAATGGTCAATTATGATATATGATTCATGAATGGTCAATTATGATATATTTGTGTACTTTATGAATGTCCTTCAGAGGGTCAGGTTTTAGTCCTTTAAAAATGGTGACGTAAAAATTATTTGACAGAGGAATGATCCAATTGCTTCTACAAGTGGTAAACCAATCACAGTACTCTTATACATGTGAGCCTCAGGAAAAAGGATTTTTACATTTCCTGTTATCTAAAAGGGGAAAAGGGGGAAAAAAGAGAGAGGTTCATCTAAAAATACCTAAATTATCTATAACAATTTATACGGCTATAGCTGGACAATATTTGTGAACTGCATACAGCAATTAAGAATGCCGTATCTCTCATCCCATCTTATCTTGCTATTTCTTATTTCTGCAGTTATTTTGTTGATATCTTTATTCATTTCTATGCTTTCAAGGTAATTTTATTGTTGTTTATATTTCCAAATCAGTTTCAAACTTGATTTCAAAGTAGTTTCAGTATTTAAGTAATTTAGAGAACACAAAGGTAGAGTTTTCCCTCTCCTAATCTGTGCTGTCAGAACCAATACACACAAGGGGTTATTTTTCTTTGATGTGCATATGGAACTCTCATCATTATTAATGTAAGTTATGTATATGCTCAGTGGGAGACTAGGCCTCATAGGCTGGTGAAATCATTTGATCAGCAACTGGCATATTTGCAACAGTCAAAACAAAATGCACAGGCAATTTCCAGATAAAATGACTGCTGTCATTCAAGTGACTACCATAATTTCTCATTTTTGACTGTTAGCAGAAAAGTATCAGATGCTTAACTCGGCTCAAGCTCATTTCGGAAAGTACTGCAGCACATTGTCAACTTGCAAATGCTTACTACCAGGTGCAATGCTTCCTACCTTGATTAATTTCATTGAAATTAATGGGGGAACTGTTTTGAGGGCAAGCGTTATTTCTGATGTAAGCATTTGCAAGATCAGGTTCACATTAAGTCAATGAAACCAGTTGGGTAGCGAATTCTCACAAGATCACGATTCAAGGCTTGTATAGTATCAATACCCGTTTAGAAATGTTTGTTCTGGCTCCCAGCCCTGGGCTTCATTCACAAAGTAATGATACTTGTATCATACATATCCACATTTGGGTGGAGGAATGGTATTTAACATTCTATCAAATTCTTAACAATAAAAAGTATATATCCTTTCTATAAACTTTTTCTTAATCATACTACAAAATACTATAAAAATATAATTCTCTTCTGCATTCTACAAGAACATTAAGAAAACTATACTAAAAAGTATTTTTCTATTAAGTTCTAGAGATCTTTTCTGCGAACTTTGATGCTGAGTGATAACTGAGGAGGCTGAAAATGCCAAGAGATTGTTTCTTGAGCAGAAGTTTACCACCATCACCAGACACCTTCTCTTCAGAAAGTAGTCCTCTTTCACTGTGGGCCCAAATACCCCTGCTGATCTTTACCCACAAGAAGGTGCAAGAGTCCAGCTTTTAAGTAGTCATGTGCACCTCCCATTAAGGAAGGGGATCTGTGCATAGGATAAGGTATGGATCAGAAGGAAATTCAGTAATGTTTGCAAAGCACTTTGAAACTTCTATAGAGTTTAAGTATTATCATCATCGTCCAAGATCTTTGGCCAAAGCAATAGCTCAACTCATTTTTTTTAAGTTCTGGGTTGTTTTTTTTAAATATAGATTTGTACCTCACCCCTATTCTGATCTACCCATAAAACAAGTGGAAGGGCTTGGTGCATCGCCACAACAAAAAAACACAAGGTCTTTCCCCCATTTGATTCTGCTGTTAAGTTGAACTACAATGAGTAAGTGTACATTTGTCCATTGAATTTTTGGGAACTACTGTAATGGTGATCATGTCACCAGGGAAAAATGGAACACTTTCTGGATTTCTGAAATGTACTGACAGGCTAACAGGAAAGGCTGTTTGTTTTAATTTATACCTATAGTGACATGGGAACTGAAGTTAAGAAGAATAGTTTGTGTTCTAATTTTAATACAAATAATCAGAGACAATGCTACAAATGTAGCTGGTAAGGTCAATTCCCATTCTATATCTGAGAAGGAAAAAACAGGTTCCAACACATGCTGTACTTTTTAATAGATACTCATTTTCATAAAATTTAACAATTTCACCTAAAGCACCTGGTTTATGTTACTGTCTGCTCTACATATGGTATAGCCCTCAATGAAATTTAAACTATTATCTGAAAGACAGAAAAGAAACTTCCAGTGTTACACTGGGATAATTTTATCAACCATATCCTAATTCAGGGAATGACAGCAAGGTAGACACTGACAGCAAATATCACCTTTGAGGGTATTTAGAAAAAAAAATCTATCATCTGCAAAGCTGGAGTGATAACAGCCATTAGCTACAAGGGATGTTCTCCTTGTCAATTTTCCAAAAGAGAAAATGCATTTACTGAAAAGATAAACTGTGACTGTCAAGCAAAGAAGACAGTCCTTATCATTGACAAGATTAATCACTAAAAGATACTAAAGGACTAGTGTATTGGGATGGTTTGCAGGACTACCACCAGCTATTGTTGTGTAACACTAAGTTTACCAAGAGGTTACCTTTTTTTTTTGCGGGGGGGGGGGGGATATATGGAGAGAAAACACACTTTAAAGATATGTAGATTTTTAACTTAAACATTATTCAAAACAAACTCTGAGGTTTAAAATAGTAACTGCAATATTTTAAGTTTAGGGCAAGGTATTTTTGGAGTAAATGTTTATTCACCAAAAATGCAGATTCTAGCTGACCAAGTTTCACACACACTTTTGGTCAACCCCACACCCATCACATAAAAAGCTTCTAAGTTGGAAAGTTTAATTTTGACATTTTCTAAACAAAACATTGACTTTTTGTTTCAAAGTGACTTCATTTTGAATTTTATGTAAATTTATTTAAAAATCAAGACGTAAACTTCATTTCAGGTATTTCAGTTGGTTGGGTTTTTTTTTAAAAAAATATCATCCCAACACACATGCACCCATCCATCCCACATTGTGATCCATATATCCATGTAATATGTTATAGGCCTGGTATGAATGATGTGTGCTTGACATGAATGTATGCATTGCAAGTTAGCAAACAAAACAAAGGACTTAAGGTCAAGGACTGTTTTTGCACAAAGAGTTTTAATAAGCTTATGTTCTAAAAAAAGTACGGAAAATCATCAGAAAAGGAAATAGCACAGGTTAGACTGATATACAATTGTATAAGAATTGGAGAAAATGGCATGTCTTGGATTTTGGCGGTCCGCCCAGGATTGTCTCTTTGGAATTTAGTGGGAAGAAGGCCTAGTAAACTAGGCAAAGAACCAACGACATGATGGAATGGACTACACATGGATGCTTATGATTTCTGGAAATCAGAGTCATTTATTGATCCAGAGTCCCATGTGTTTTTTTCCGGCTCCCCGCATCTTATGATCTTATCCTTATGGAAGGAACCTCGACTGGCCATCAAGACCATTCTGACCTTTGGACTCTAGTTTAGTATGTTTGGGGGGTGTATGTGACTAAGATTTGTTTTTGAATCAATAAAGAGCAGTTAGAGTATTATATACTGACACTATCTGTTTACTCCCCATCTGCAGGGAGATCTCTATTGCGGTTCTAACAAGTTTATCAAAACCAAGTTTACTTTCATTTTTTTTCAGTTCAGTTATTTGAACAGCTATGTTTGAGTAGAAACAGTTTATTTTCATAGGTAGTTTGTTAGTCCATAAGGTGCCACAGGACTCTGCTGCTTGTACAAACTAGAGTAATTCTAGAGAAATCCACCTGTCTTCCCCTTCTGGCAGTAAAAAGTTTAGGGTTTCCCCCAAGCATAGGATGGCATCCCTGACCATCTTGGCTAATAGCCATGGAAATACCTATTCTCCATGAACTTATCTAATTCTTTTCTGAACAGTTATACTTTTGGCCATCACAACATCTCAGGTTGATAGTGTGTTATGTGAAAAAAGTACTTCCTCTTGTTCATACTGAACCTGCAGTAATTTAATTGGGTAACCCCTTTGTTTTCTATTACATGAAAAAAAGTAAACATCTTTATGCACTTCTTCCATATCATTCATGCTTATATAGACCTTTATCATATCCCCACTTAATTGCTGAACACTAAACTTTCAATCCTCACACAAAAGCTGTACCATACCCTGGATCATTTCTATTGCCCTCTTTTCCAGTTCCACTGTATCCTTTTTGAGATGGGGCAATGAGAACTGTACACTGTTCAAGATATAGGTGCACCATGGATTTATATAGTGGGATGATATTTTCTGTTTTACTCTGTCCCTTTTCTAATAGTTCCTAACATGGCTAGTCTGTTAGACTGCTACTGCACATTAAGATGAAGTTTACAGAGAACTATCCTAGATGTGTCCAGACAGAAGCAGACCATTGTGGCTCTGACCTGCATTTCCCAGTTATAGAAATACAGGTTGGGAAGACTATCCATTGAGAGATGCACCTACTGGAAGAATCTCAGGAAGCAGGTGGGAGAGATACAGGAGGAGGTGACTAAGCTGAGGACCCTTTCCATACACAAAGAATTCACAGTATTTCTCCCTCCTCCTTGTAACAACCTTTCACATATTTAAAGATATTAAGAATTTAAAGTAACTTAAGGAGCTGGCCGAAGAGATCTAAGCCATTAGTGACTATCTTTGAGAATTTTGTAGAAGATAGGAGAGATACCAGAGGACTGAAAATGGGAAAATATAGTATCCATCTATAAAAAGGGGAATAAGGACAACCCAGGGAACTATAGACCAGTCATCCATTACCCAGAAATATAATGGAGCAAATAATCAGACAATAGTCTAAGCACCTCGAAGGTGAGCAACAGTCAACATTGGTTTGTAAAGAACAAATGTCAAAAGAACCTCATATCCTTCTTTGACAGGATAACAAACCTTGTGGATGAGGGCAAGAAGTAGGTGGGATATAGTTTGGTTGTAATAAGGCTTTTCATACAGTCTCACATGACCTTCTCATAAACAAACTAAAGAAATACAGCCTAGACAAATTTTCTATAAATTGGGTGCACATCAGGTTGGAAAACTACACTCATTTACTATTTTGTTTCTCAGTCACTCAATTTTTTTGAGATTCCAAAGCTGACTGTAAACAGTTACAAAGCACTTAGCTATTTTGATTAATTCTATATCCCAGAGTGAACATTGGTGCTTCCATTTAATAAGCAAAAACTTCACTGAAGTATTATTATTTACACTGTGGAAACACATAGAAGCTCCAGCCCTGTTATGTTAGTCATTATGCAAACACATCACAGGTTGACAGTCACTGTCCCAAATGTCTTGCAATCCAGGTCTGACAAGGGAACAGGTGGGTACAGCAAATAGATTGGGGGTAGCACAAGACAACAGTGGAGATTAGCAGTGTGCTCAGCGGGGGGCTACAGAACACCAGCTGCCTGATTGAAATCCCACCAGAAAGGAGTGGGTAGCTTGAAATAAGGAAAGCTCCAGGGACTATTTTTGTCAAGATATTCCTAAAATCAACATGGAGGCACTCATCCTGAATTAAAACAGCATGGAAAGGAAATGGAGATGGGTTATTATCCTTGGTAATGGACAAATTTGTTTTAAATATCACAATATTAATGTTTGAAGAAAAAGAATACTATACATTTAGAAAGGCTCTTTTCACTGAGACTCAGTTTTGGTGAGGATTTTGTCAGAGCAGGGGTGTCTTTGGGCAAGACTAAGGGTATCATTCAAAAAGAATTTCAGTTAAGCTGACAAATAATAAAAATACAGTTGCACGCCAAGTCTTCAGTCCTTGTACTGTGTGCTTTTGTTGTCAAACATGCAACCAGAGATGGGGTAAGGTGTAGAATAGCAAGGGTAATGCAATTTTCAGATTTTGCAGAGTAAGAGGTAAGTAGAATTGTTGCAGTTCTTCCCAGGATACAAAAGAGATGAAATGGGTGAGGTAATATCTTTTATGTCTATTGGTGAGACAGACAAGCTTTTGAACTTACACAAACACTTCTTCAGGTCTGGGAAAATGTACTCAGGGCTTGTCTTCACATTGAATGCTGCAGTGGCAGAGATGCAATGGAGCAGCTGTGTCACTGTACCACTTTAGTGAAAACACTTCTACAGAGATGGGAGAGCTTCTTCTGTTGACCAAGCTAATCTATTTCCCCGAGAGGCAGTAGCTATGTACATTCCGTGGGAGAGGGGGGAGAGAGATTAGGCCAGTATAACATCACACCCCTGAGTGTTGTAGTTTTATTGGTAGGTGTGTAGTGTAGACCAGATCTCAATTTCACAGTTAATCCAAGGTGGAACAGATTTTTCATCATAAGTAGTTAACATATATTTCGACAGACCATTCAAGGTGTAGTGGGCCATCAACATAGGAGGGAATGGAAGGGGCAGGAAGTCAGCTGAGGGGAGGTTTTTAGTGGGTTATAACTTATTGTGATATGCCATGAATCCGGTATCTCTAAAACTGATAGACTGAATAGTGTGTAGCAAAGTTTCAAATTTAAATTCCTGGGCTCATCTTTAGAAAGCATTGTGCAGGTTTCCTTTGAGGAGGAGGAGGAGAGGCAGATCTAGAGAGATTACTTGGTGGGGGGAGGGGAAGTGTTCACCCAAAGGTGATATGGTGTTTTTCTCATATTTTCCCAAGAGACTTCATTCTGGAACATGGTGATTGTCTGGTTTCAGCCACATAGTGGCTATTTGAGCTCTGGGGAGGTTCACACCACATTCTGATAGGCATGCATAGGACTCATGGACCTTGAAAGGGGTGTTGTGGCAAGGGGTTAATCATTGTAGCAGTTGGGCTCTGCAGGTTTTGCATGTGTTTGGCTAGCAAGAGCTGATGATGCTTTGAGTTGGTGTGTCAAAAGGCCTTATCAATATCAGATACACAAAGACTTTATAAATATTTGAACTCTAACCATAATTAAAATACTCGGCCTAGGCAGTCTGTTATCCTGAATTAGTATTTATCTGTGTAAGGGCTGAATGAAGTTTATTTGTGGTACCTTATCACAAGTATGTTTGTTTAAACAAAACTATAACCTCAGTATACAATTTAATCTCTCAAATTATAGCAATGTTTAAGATTGTAAAGATACATCAAATATTTCTGTTCAATATCCTATCTCATTTTAAGAAAGTTTTTCATCTGTAAATAAAATACATTATGGGATCTGAAGAGTACATCATTGTCACTATAGTGGGGTGGCTGCCCCACTCCCATGGAAAGTGCCTTAAAACAGCCAGGGAAGGGGTTGTGGCTGGGAGCCTGCCAACTCCCAGGCCTGATTAGGGAGTAGGTGCAGCTGGGTGGCCATGCCCCAAACACTGGCAGGCCTGATAAGAAGGCTGTGAGGCAGACAGAGTCAGTCAGTCTCCTCTGTAGTCAGAGAAAGACAGGCCTAGCTGCAGGGAGGCCTTAAACAGGGTACCTAGACTGGTGCAGGGCTGGGGCCAGGCGGTAGGAGCTGGGGGAAGCTCGAGCCTGGGAGCCCCAGGCTGCTGGGCCTAGTAGAAGGCCTGACCCAGGGGTACTGGGGCTGCAGGGGGAAGCCCTGGGCTAGAAAGGGAAGCAGCAGCAGGCCAAAAACCCCTTGCCGGTGATGAGCTGCCATGATACTGCAGTCTGCCTCAGTGAGCGGAGGCAAGTGGTGACTAGCAGTGGCAAAGTCTGAGGCAAGGTGGGGATAGTGGGTGGAGGGTTCCCCGGGGAGGGGACCCTTAGACTTGAGGGGGTTCTGCAGGGGTGCAGCACCCTCAACAAGAGGGCACCAGGGTCCGGGAGGGACGCGGGGCCAGGTAGTAGGAATGGACATAGGCCGGCAGAGGGCGCTCCGGAGGCTGGAAAAGCTGATTCCCCAGACGACCAGCAGGAGGCACCGCCGGGGTGAGTGTCTGCACGCTTACACTCACACTTTAAATTAAAGAGATATAATATGCTCACTTTCCTTCCAAAGGGTAAAGATGACATAGAAAACTAGACTTAGGTATCTCGTGTATACCCTGTAAAATCAGATTAGCTGAAAACAAGAACTTCCTTTACTGAAGTATAGGACCAGTAGAAACAAAAAGTGGTAAAGTCAGCTCTCATGTTCTTATGCTCACTTTTATATAACAGTAACATGTTTCGTTTCTTTTTCTTTTTCTAAAAAGGCTACTTCACTAGAGAACCTCTAGATCTTTTACATTTTCCAGAACTACTTCTAATCTTCAGGTTAACAATCATTTTTTTTTATATTCTCCAGGAGTTTTGCCCAAGACAGACATGGCTACTTTTGTTACAAGAGCTTTTTGTCATATACTTGGTTCTTACACAAGAGTAGCTAAAAAATAGCTGATTATCTAGAAAGGTCAGCTTAGGTGAGGATGCAACCTAAGGGAAAAGGGTGGAAATTTATGGGTAGAAGAAGAGGCAGGAACAACAAGACAAACTTAACGACAGTCAAAAACAGTGCAGAGATCAAAATAGAACACCATTTGACTAGATAAGGAAGTGAAAGGAAACAGGAAAAGATTTAACACTGCATCTCTTTCATTAGCAGTAAGGGGTGAGGCGGGGGTATTATGAGCATGTATGTAGGCCAATGTTATATGCTGAGAGGTATATGTTTGTAGTAACTTCCTGCCATAAGCCTGAGCCCTGGGGTCACACTAACTCTTGAAACCTGGCTTCTCTTTCTTTACTTCCACTCACCACACAACAATATCTAAAGGGAAATATCTACACAGATTGTGACAAAATAGAGAGTTATCAGGTAAGTGCAGTACAGCTATTGGAGAAATGTCCCATGACCTCTTCTCCACTGCCTATCCCAGAAAATCATGTTTCTCTCTTCCTTTCCTTAAATCCTCCGCCTCTGGTCAATTTGTCCAACAATCTTTAATCAATTGGACAGGATTCCCTCTAGAGTTTGTTTCATCGTTGGGTCAGCTGGATAAGGTTATGCTTCTTCCTCCATGTAACCATGTATACATGGTCTCATTCAAAGTTAATCAGCTTTGGTCTAGCTGCATTAACTGCAGTGCATTGAAATACTGTCCACAATCTGATAGCTTGCAACTCAAGTGCATTGTGTTTTTCACTGAGTGAGTTTGTAACGAAATGTAGAGTAAGCAGAGGATAAAAGATATAGATGCAAACAGAAATATCAGCTCTTCCAGTGAACACAAAATAAAAGTTTCAGTGCCTAACATCTACTTTGGCTATTAGCTTTTAAATGCCCAAGGGACATTAAAATTGCAGGATACCTCATTGGAATATGGCTATCACCACAGACACCTTTTTTAAAAAAATCACTATTTGCTACAACAGTAATAGCAAAGTTATTTGGTATGCTGTATTTTGTACAAAGTACACCTGTTAACTGTGTGGTTGCTATTGATAGACATTAACTTGCTGAAGAATGCTCTTCTAGTTTGCCCACTGAGAATGGCTTCACTGTAGAAGTAACCCAATGGAATCAGTCAGAAGTTACTTAGCTTGCTTTAGCCTAACTTGAGAGAATACAAGCACACTGCAAGAGAACAATAGTGGTCCTCCATACTCTTACTGTGCCCAAGTACAGGAGATGCAAACATTTTCAAGGACATATCCTTGAAGTGATGGTACAGTATGTTGTGCAATATTCTACGCTTGCTTTTGCAGGGCTTATGGTAGAATTTGTCTGTCCCATTGGTAATTGTGATCTAACACATCCCTGGGAGTTGTGGGAAAGCACTGGAGAACTAACAATTAATCAGTTGTTGTGCATGGTTGTTGACCAGCATTCTCACTGGATTCACTTAGATTTATCTGAAAGCAGGGCAAAAACAACTCTCAGTCTATGCTATACCTTTGAGCAAGGTAGCTGCTGCTTCACTGTGTGCCTCAGGCTGTATATCTGAACAGGGTGCAGGTTAACAGGAATAATCTTGACAAACGAGCTGTATCTAGTTCAGGGAAGACTCACATGGTCGTACCAAAATGGAGATGTTAAAATATAAATTGATAAACTACAGAAGGATTTAAGCAATACATTCCAAAACAATTGCATTTTCCTGTCATTGCTGCTGGCTAGCTACAACCAACATTGAAAATAGATTTTAAAAGAAAGTAAGTAAACAAGACAGAACAAGATTTCAAAGTTTACTTATTTGCAACAAAGCTGTTCCTCACTGAATAGTTCTTGCTTTGTGGGTTATTGAAAAAATCTACTTGCTGTTTAAAATTGTTTGTAAAGTCAAGATTTTTAAAAAAATGTATCTAAGGACAGTTATCAGAAAAGAGTTACAAAATACCAATCCAGGTCTATTATAAAGATAGCTGAATTCTAATTCAATATAAGAGTAGTGTTTTTAGGACATGGGAGAAATACCTTGGTTGAAGAATGAAGATAAATCACCCCATTAAATGTGTCAGGTCAAATAAAACATAAGTAATATAGATTAGAGCCCATCATTGTAGGAGCACATAAGCTCTTTGGGGTAAAGACAGAGTTTGGATAGGTCTATGGTTAACAGCAGTGTGCAGAGTACAGACACAGGATGCCCAGCTAGCATGGGGATAATAGCAGAATGCATGGTGAAGCACTACTTAGGTACTGACCTTTGTGTCTAAATTCTAGGGCTCAGGCACCCTACATGCCCAGGCAATGCCTCCTGTACCAATACTGACATTTTTAGCAACAGTGTCCCACTGCTTCCCTGTTGCCAAAGCATTCCATTGCTGTGTGTAGCTACACGCATCATTGAATGTGGCTGCAGCCCGCCTTTCACTGCAGTGTGTAGCTACATGAACCCCACATGCCACCTGAAAGCGAAGGTAAGTATAGACAAGGTTTTAGTTTACATTGGCAGTGCCTAAAGCAGTGGAATCCTAGTCCTGGACTGTGATCCTAGGTGCTAATGTAATACAAACAATATTAGATATCTATTTTTTCTCTCTTTCCTCTTGACTACACTTGACCTTTTTCTTGAATCAAGGGCATGTTGATCTCATTGTTTTGTTCACTGTTATATTACAGAAACACGGAAGTGTGTAAGGTAATTTAAACAGAGATCTCAAAACATAAATAATAAACAACTATTGCACAAAAAATGTGAACCATCACTTTTCACCGTAATGCATTAAAGGTATTTCAGTAAAACCAAATTCCCCATTTATGGGAAACTTAGCTTTATGTCAAGTTCTATAAAAACATATTATTGGCCACAAACAGAAAAAAGAAAGTCTCTTGACCCTCGAACAGATTGGATTAGAGGAAAAAAAGGAAAGAAGATACAGGATATTGGAGAGGGATAAGAGTTCTCACCTGCAGCAAAACTCAGCCTTTAAAAATATCTCATCTTTTTAAAAGTTAAAATGCAGTTAACTGTCTTAATAGAAAAAAACATTTGAGTCTATTAAAACTTTCCTATGCATTCCAAATATGTAATTCACATCACCACAGTGGTACTGGAGCTGAAATTCAAAGTTGATCTGCAGCTAACATCAGTTGATCTTCATTTCACTGGTCAACAGTGCTTATTATATTTATGATGGGAGACTTTGGCAGGGGATAGAAATGTAAAGGAGTCAGAAAAATAATGATAGTAGATGAAGGATCAATTCTCTGTACATAAGAGTTTTTCCCATGTGTTATTTCAGATAGACATTCTGTTATAACAGCTGTTTTTGTAGGCGCTGAGTAGGAAAATGTGAAAATGAAACTAGGGTGGGAAAGGCAAGCAGTGGTAGTGATGATCGGTTATTAGAAGCTGAAAAAGCTAAAGACTCTACATATGGCAATGAAATAATCACAAACATTATATACTTGGTGGGTCCAAACCAAAAGTCACAATTCAAACAGCCTCAAACATTAAACAGTTTCAATGTAGGATTTGTAGTTCATTAATGGCTCTGTAAAAGATTAAACTCCTGGACTTGGGACAATTTGGGTCCAGAGTTGATTTTTCTGCCTCAGCCTCAGAGTTCTTGTGTGAGAGTGATGTTTTGCCTCATTTAGAATAGTAGCAGTAAGGAAGAGGTGATTAAGGATAATAATTGTGGTTTCTTTCACACATACTCAAAGTGTCTAGTAGTTAGGGAAGTCACAGAAGGTTAACGAAGGATCAACGTTCCCAGACTAAAAGTTTGTCTCCTCCATTTATTCATAGACATCAGGGAATGACTAAGGTGGACACATTCCCCTATGCTAATCACACTTTAAAAAAACAACAACAACAGTTTTCTTTGGAGGAGGAATGGAGAGGAAACCTGACATGAGAGATGCTAGTCTTCCCTGCTTATTCTTAGCTCCATAAAAGGAGTTAGATACAACTATGGATGCTACGTAAAAACCTAAATACAATCCAAAATACTGTAGCAAGTCATTTTTGTAATGAAAAGACAATTTAAGGGTTTTTTTTAAATGTACATTAGCTACAGTCATGAAGCAAAGAAGAGTACTTTCCACTGAAGTTAAAGGTGTTTTGATCAGTAAAATGTTATTTCTCCAAACTAAGAAAGTAGACCTGATATCAGGATTCATAAAGCTATTCTCACACAAAGAGTCAGTTTTTGAATGACCACGGGTGATTAGACTATTTCTTATACCTAGCAAGCACTGAATGTGACAACATCATGCTGAGGTATTGGTTCACTAATAACCTAGAAGAAAGAATTTGACGTATTCTATTGCCAGTATGACTTCTGGTAACAAGTGGGTTTTTCACTGGAGGTCTACAAATACAATTCATACTTAAGCTTGTGAGATCTGAAGAGACTACAGCCCAAGGGGGTATGAATTCAGGGGAGAAAGCTGTGTATTATGAGCCAGTGCAGAAAGAGCCCTACTTTAATCAAGGAATGTGGAAGGTTGTTGCCCTATATATGGTTTGAATGTGTTCTATTTTATTTTCATTGAGTTGGTTCAGAACATCAGCATGATATACATTCACTGTAGTGTTGTGGTTTTTTTTTTTTTTAAACCACACACACCAGTAATTGGTCAGTACAAGAGTCATAATTACATCATCCCATGAAACATTTAAAACAAAACAGTAACTTAATATACCTATGGGGTAATTTTTCAGCACAGAATTAAGCTACAGTTTAAACAGTGACCAAAAGAACATCTCTTGAACAATGGTCTTTTGCTATATTTTCTTAGTTTTCCATTTCCAGTGTATGTGTGTGTGTGAATTGAAAGACTCTTGCCATGCTATTCATGCCCATTCAAACTGCACTCAGCAAGATGTCTAAGCCCCCTATAAGAACATGTCCTTACTAGAAGTTGAAATCTTCAGTACTCCAAATCTGAAATTCTTACAATGGCTTGGGACCTCATTAGAAGGTGCTTTCATGAAGTCAATGTTTGTTCTAAAGCAATCCAAATAATGAATGATAGCAAGCAACTCTGGTTGTTATGAAACCTGGAAAGGGGCTTGCTCTCATTTATTTGAGCCAGGCACACATTGGCCTTAAATAGAATGTATCCCTACTTGGATTCTAACCACTTTAACTGTTAAGTATACTAGCTAGAGGACCTTTTTACTACATATCTTCTTCTGATCAATAGGTTAACATGCAAATAGTTAAGGGCCTTCCAGATCAGCAGCAAACTTACAAGCTGCTATCTGTGTTAAAACTGAGAAGATATGCCCATTGGAGATTTTTCATAAAGCTCTTTGGAAACAAGATTTGAAGATTCAGTTGGCTGTCACTGCATGGCTTGTTTTACTTACTGTAATGCATCCTATAATATATAAGTTGTTAAAGGGTTTATTGTTTTTATATGGGCAAATGAAGTAATTTGAGTGTGCACAAAAGGATATGTTGGAGTATGTTTTAATAAGGATTTGAATGAAAAGAAATGCTTTTTTTGGTTGAAAGGGTTGTAATGGTGTTTTATAATGGCATATACCATATATACATGTATTATGTAAAATTTATTTCTATGCAGTGTTAAGAAATAAAGAGTTGTAGTCATTAATTATCTGGTTTCGCTTCAATTTGCTTTCTATTGAAAAAATCTCATGCTGTTTTATTGTACTTAATAAAATCTAATCCATTAAGCAATGTGATAGAATCTGAACATACATATCCAAAATCTAGGCCCCTTAGGTTCCAAAACCAATTTATATGTAGATGATACCCATTTTAGTGTAATATAGTTTGTCGTTTCAAGAAGTGTTCAGTTTGTACTTTCTCCTCTCAAAAGGCCATTAACAAGTTCAGATTCTTTCTTCACTGTACAATCTATTTAAAAAGATAAATATTGAAGCTCTTTGGAGAAAGCTTCATTTAACGTACAAGGTAAGCAGTCCTATCATTCATTAAAAAGCCTAGCAATCTGAAAGATTCCTAGTAGGTTGGGATTTGTTCTCAAAGTTCATTGGCAGCATTACTGCTCAGATTAATTAATAATTTACATACCATTATTTTGATTAGTATGAACTTTAGTTATGAAAGCAGAAGACATTGCAGTGAGTAAATTCCAAGGCTCCTAACAGCAAATGAGTCATTTATTTTAAAAAATGTAAAACTGTATTATCTCTTACAATCTAAAAATAAACAATACCCTGGAGATAGTGTATAAATGGTAGGAAAAAATGGTTTGGTCAGCTGACCATGTCCATTTTGTCATTTTCTGGCCTTGAAAATCTGATCCCTTCCCAAGGAAAGAAAAGTTACTAACTTTACCCATGACTCCTGAAAATCTCACACTCATACACACTCCACAAGACATTTCCTAAAAAACAAAGTTTGGAGAAGGGGCTCTTGAGCATTACTGATACCTGTATTAACTAAAGAGAGAGACTCACTGACCTATTCAAAACAGATTGAGACCAGAGGGTCCACTAACGTCAATGTTTCTCCTGCCACAAATAGCACACCAGCAAAAGAAGCTCACCAACTACCCCTCTGCAGTCAGTATTGCGATGAACTGAAGTGAAAGAAAAAAATATTAAATCTTTATTTTCAATTTTCTATATCAAATGGTTGTAGGAATGTTTTTGTAGGGAAACAATAGTGTTCTCCCTTGAACCAGATTTGTTTATGCGTGAACTGATGACTCAAGGTGTCTTTTTTTTTTAGGGAGAGACAATAGGAAATGATCATTCCTGCCCATGGGTGGTGTTCCTTCAAGTCAATAGGGGGACAGATAGCTCAGTGGTTTGAGCATTGGCCTGCTAAACCTAGAGTTGTCAGTTCAATTCTTGAAGGGGCCATTTATGGATCTGAGGCAGAAATCTGTGGGTTATGGCCTGCATTGTGCATGCAGGAGGTCAGACTAAATGATCATAATAATCCTTAAAGTCTATGAGCATGTCAGGGTTTCTCTCTGAACTGTAGGGTACAGATGTGGGGATCTGCATGAAAAGACCCCCTAAGCTTATTTTACCAGCTTAGTTTAAAACTCTCAAAACAAGTTTCTCCTGTGTCTGGAACAGTATGCTGCCATCACGAAGCGTTACCCCAGTACTAGGGGCAGGGCCACTTGGAGCCCCCTCTGTTTCCAAAAATTCCTCCCCCCCCAAAGCCTATACCTCCCTCCCTGGGAAAGGCTTGAGAAAAACCCCTCACCAATCCTCCAGAAACTCTGGAATAGCAACAACCTTCCTCGTTACACCATGTTTTCCACTATGGACGTCACCATGCTATACACCAGCTTCCCTTATCATGATGGCATTCCTGCCTGCCTCAAATTTATTTAAAAAAGACAAAGAACAGCCATGAGATATCCATTCTCAACACATCACTACAATTCATCCATTTTATCCTCACGCATAACCAACAACAAGACAGATTTTGGGAACACCCAGTGGGTGCTAGAATGGCTCTCCAATATGCTAACATCTTCATGGCCACTTTGCGGAAGAATTTATAGAAAAAGTGTTCAAAATCAATGTTCTAGACTGATCTTCTCATCCACTGGACAGACCTAAGCTCCCTCACAATTTCCACCACAAATTCAAAACCCACCACCCATCCATCAAATTATCCGTAGAACCTCCTAGACACCATGATCAGCTTCATCAGTGGAACCCTAAGACAAATATATACAAGAAACCCATGGATCACCATGCTTAGCTTCATAGATACTGCAATAACTCCATAAACACCAAGAAAATCATCATTTACAGAGAGACACTAACACAGAATATGCTCAAAGGAGAAAGTCTAGAATACTTTAATTCTCTAAAGGGATGGCTGCCCCACTCCAGGAAAAAGGGGTTGAAACAGCCCTGGGAGAGGGCTAGGGCAAGGGCAAAGCTGGGCTGATTGGGAGGCAGCCTCAACTGGGCGCCATGCTCTGAACAGACAGGAAGCCAGGAGCCAAGAGAGAGTCTCCTCTAGCTGTAAAGGCAGATAGGCCGGGCTGCTGGGGAGCTTGACATGGTACTTGGAGTGGAGCAGGGCTGGGGGAAGGCCATAGGAGCTGGGGAGCTCCAGCCTGGAATCCCTCCAGGCTGCTGGCCTAGGAGATGTCTGAAAGGGGTACTGGAGTTGCAGGGGGCAGCCCACAGGTAGGCAGAGGCAGCAGGCCCAAATCCCCCTTGCCTATGACGACTGGCTTATACAGACTGCAGTCGGCCCCAGTGAAAGGGGGCTTGATGGTGACTGGCAGTAGCCCATAGGCTGAGGCAAAGTGGGGATAGTGGGTGGGGATTCCCCGGGCAATCATTGATCTGTTTATCACTTATTGCTTAAATTAACAGATTATTTAATTTTAATCTACACCAGTGAGTTTGGAGCAAAACACGTGGGAATCTTAGCTCAGAAAGGCTGTTGCATATTCCTCTACATATTGGGAAGGGGGGAGGGGCACAAACTTAATAAATTACAGGAACTCCTCACTTAAATTCATCCCACTTTACATTGTTATGTTGCTGATCAATCATAGAATATCAGGGTTGGAAGGGACCTCAGGAGGTCATCTAGTCTAACCACTTAGTCAAAGCAGGACCAATTCCTAACTAAATCCTCCAACAGATTTTTGTCCCATATCCCTAAATGGGTCCCTAAAGGATTGAGCTCACAACCCTGGGTTTAGCAGGCCAGTGCACAAACCACTGAGCTATCCCTCCCCTAAAGAGGCTTGTTTAAAGTTGTTCAGTGCTCCCTTTTAATGTCATTCACAGCTGCCTGATTTGTTCACTTCTTGCAGAAGAGCAGCCCATTGCAGCGAGCTGATGAGTGGTTGGAACCAGGGTGGACTTACAGCCCCTCTGTCAGCTTCCCACTGCCCTAAATTATTATAGCATTGCCATACACCTATGCCATCCTTTCCCCCAACACTGCTCTTATCAAAAGAGTGAGTGACCAACCAGCAAGGAGGACTCTTGAGAAGCCGCAGCAAGATGAGAGCTGTAAACATCTGGAAAGTGCTGAGGCCCTCTTTACCTCCACATAGGACAAATCTGCCAGCATCAGATTGCTCCCTAGTATCAAAGCCGAATATGGCAGTGTAATGTTACCACATATAGTTTAAGGGTCCTACCTGCTGCCCCATCACCCTAGTATCGGAGCATCTTTGTTATTGATTTTTATAGCAAAGTCTATAATAGACTTCATGGAGTCTCTGGCCCTTTCAATTACCTGATTAAAAACTCTGCCAGGGATAGGGATTGGGGTTTTAGTTTATTAATTTACATTTTAAAGGTTGATATGTTTCAGGGATTATGTTTTGATTCGGTGGGACTGATTCAGTGGAAGGGGGTGTTAGTGATGTCAGAGTTAGGCTGCTGTGGAGTAATTGGATGACTGAGGACAATCAATTTACCATGTCTAAGAGCCAATAGATATTTGTGGAAATGTGAATAAAGTGTTGCAATTGGTTCTGTAGTTGCAGCTTTGCATTAGAGCCAAACTATCACAAATCTGGAGGCAAAAATCTTTTGAAAGTATATTATTCTTTGCAGAGATGGCTGAAAAATGGAAAGATACAAGAGTTTTTCCAAATCACATTATCCATTTTTCATCCCTTTTCTCCATTCAGACCATCTGCACTAGCAAGTTTATATACCTTATCAAAAGCTGGACTTTTTTAATCATGATGATATTTCATTTAGATTCTAGGTTAGAGGTTCCACAGCTCAGGACTCAAAAGTGTAGTATTTGGGTGACTAGAGCCTTAGCAATATTACTGTAGTAATGACCTTGTTTAAAATTTTACTTCACATCTATTCTATACACATTTGAGGAGAAAAATGGGCAAGAGTTATCTTAATGCTTATTTTACTTTTCTCTGTGGAGACAAAATACTTTATTTACAAGTATTGTTCTCATTACATATTCTAAAAACAGTAATGGGTATATTTAATTGAGTTGTATTACATTTAATTACAGTCAATTAGAATACTAGTTAACAACATGCTGCTATACAATTCTCAACTTATTCTCATTCCTTAGTACCTTCAACAATTGATATGCAGGAAAGGATGTACAGATTATGAACTAGAATCAACACCGCACCACACTCTTCCTCACACTGGATAATATATTTTGTGATGTGTAGTTCAACTGATGTCCATAGGGTTACTTGTAAAGTACTATTCAGTATAATTACTAAGGGTATCAGATCTTGTGTGTTAGGGTCAGACCATCTGAACTATTGAGTGCCTCCTGGAAGGTTCACATCTGACAGCTGCACAATGATGACCAGATGTGCTGACATTAGGGGCTTTGTTTTATACAGAAGCCTATGACTCTTCCGCCCCCAATCCCTGGTACTGATTTTTCACAAATGCTATGTGTTCGCCCTACCCTACCCTGGCATTCTGTTATTTCTAAGATGCTGAATGCAAGATGTCTTATGCACTCGCACGTCCTTCAACCTCATTGGGATTGGAAGTTGTTCGGCACTCCTGAGGATCAGGCTTTATGATTTTTTTTATAAAAGAGAATTTATTTTAACACTATTGGTGTACAACAGCACTGTCATAATACTTTTAGTTCTATACTGTAATCCCATAATGCAATGTAATGTCATTTTACAATTGCCTATATTGAGTAAAACACTTTGGAATATTAAGTTCCATAACTTAGATGTTGCTTTGAAGTGATGTTACTATGAGAAGTTTAGTTTTTATTGAGCACATAATATATACCTTGAGATTGTGTGTATTTGTTGTGGATGTTTGCTTTGTTTTTGTCATTATGTAATGGAAGACTCTCTTATCACAACCATTCATGGGGCAGATTCTGGTCTCATGTATATTAGTGAAAAATCCATATTTTAGATCCCAACACACCTAACTGGAATTGAGGTCCCATTATGCAAGATACAACATAAACAGGAAGAAACGGTCATCATCCTATAAAGCTTACAGTCTAAACAGACCAAACAGACTAGTCAAACAAATAGAGGTTTGTACTTCTGCTAGTTTTCCCCAACCTAAAGCATTGTTCTCCATGCCCCAGAAAACCAACACCTTTTGACAGGCTCTTTCCCATTTTCCCCTATATACTGGGTTTGATTTTTTTGTTTTGAAAAATAATCAGAGATACAGAGCTTTCTTCACTACTATAATTTCTCTCAACCTATAAGGTCTGGTTCAACACATTTTACTTGGATTTGTATTAGCTAGTGCTGACTCCTGTAACATACTGACGGATTTTAACCACAGAGCATCAGTATGTTTATTCAGCCTTCTATGCTTTTTTATTGGTAAAAGTGAATGTGGGATATTTGCAATCACAATCTTGTGGCACATGACTGCTTGTGTAAGTGCAATAAACCTCAGTCTTCCAGCAATTATGCTATGACAACTTTTCCCTAAATATTCTATTGTCAATAGTGAATCATCAAAATACAGACTGACAATTTACTGTTCCAGCACCCACAATAAGTGTAATTCCTTCTGTCAAGCTCCCTAACTCATAGGAACAAAGATACATAAAATAAAATATTTATAATCACTCCTATCTCCTCAGAGTTTGCATAAGAAAATGCACTGTGGATACCAATGGTATAGAATGCTAACATAATTCAAGCATTGACTTAACTAGTAATGCAGACAGCTATGTTTTTACTTGAATATTCATGTCCTCATTAGATTTGGGGCAACTTTGCAGGTTTTTTTGTAAAAGGAAGTTCCACAAGCAGAGGGACAAGCAAAAACAAGTTTGGGTGCCAGAAGGAAAGTGGCAGTATAAGAAAATCCATAGTTAAAGATACTTTGGAACAGATTCTGGCCCACATTGTGATGCATTATAGCTGCTCCTACAGGCCAAAAGGACCTTAAATTTGTCCTCAAACATCTAAGGATTCCATCTATATGGAGGAAACAGGTAGATGGAGTGGAACTAGCATAGTCAGCTCTATGCCACCTTATCTTTCAGCCCCACCCAGATTCAGATTAAAAAACAGGATTGGCAGGAAGGGGGCCCTGTGGTCTGGCAATCTTCAATAAAAGTATATGTCGCTTGGGAGGCATTTCAAACCAGTGTAGGTTGGGAACTTTTCTATGGCACAAGTTATAGATGAGCCAGCCTTGGAAGTGAGCTGAAGAGGCAACATACAGACACTTTTCCTTCTTGGAACCTGTGCTAAGCACAATGCAGATGACAGGATCCAAGGATTGGGATTTCAGACTTTTGACGAGAACAGAGTTCTTGCTGGCGTGAGCTTATAGTGGTAAAAAATTAGTCAGTAGGACTGGGAGAAAATATTCTTTGGCTGATAATGCGGTGGTCAAATAATAATATTTTCCCCTTACAAAAAACAAAATTTGACTGTTTAAAAAAAGTGAACTTCCAAAACAAAACAAAAAAACCATGTTGACAATTCTAATTTTTTTTTATTTTTTTGGTCATCAATCCTAGATTAAAATATTTTTGGTTAAGTTTGACACTGAGCTATATTGCACTTGGCCACACAATGCCTGGTCCCCATTCTTTTTTATGGGATAGGCTTGTTGGCTAGACTACATCTCCCTTGATGCATCAGATGGGTCAGTAAGAGGTGAGACAGCATGGTGCAGTCTAGCATGGGCCATAGGGGAGAATAATAGTTTTGAACTAGAATTCCCAGGAGGCATAGTGACTGCACAGGTGAATACAGTTTAATGTCAAACTGCCCTGAAACAGAACACTGCAGTATATTTTTGACAAACTGCATTTTTTTTCTTTGATTTTCCCCGGGTGGAAACTCTGTTTTCAGCTGAAAGTTTTGACAAAAAAGTCAAATTTTTCCATGGGAACAGTCATCTTATTTTCTAACTAGCTCTAGAAAGTTTGTGTTATGGATGGTAACATGTAAGGTTACAACAACTAACTTTTAATATTTATGACCAAGATGTTCCACCTTCTCAACACATTTCAGCCGTCTCTATTTTTTTCCATCTCTTAAGCAATTATTGTCCACATTCAACTGTCAGTACTGAAGGAACAAGTGCAGACTGCCCAACTTGAAAGAGAACTACTGTATCTTAGTTTTTTAAACTGTCACCCAACACCATGCTATCTGACAGTCTTCCATGTAAAAATCAATAGTAAGTACAAAGTATATAGCAGTCATTATGGAGCAGCTGATACATTTACCTTTCCCTGATGAACCACAATTATACATTTGGCTTCCAAAGCTATTTTCCCCCAAACTGTTGCTAAAGGGGAAAAATAAAATCAGTATGTCCATGTCTGTGCATTTCTCAGCCAGCTGTCAGGCAGCGATGGTCCTGTTGTCATGAAAACCCAGGAATTAGAGGTAGTGGTGGTTGGTTTTAGAAAGGTCCTGGTTGTGGAAAGGAACAGAACACACTTGTAAGAGATTTACAATAGGTTACCTAAGATACAGTTAATTACAGCATTTTTTTCTTCTGTGGGGGATTACAAATGCTCTAGTCTGTCCTTTCCTAGCACTGAGACATGCTACACAAGCAGGTGTGGGAGGGGAGGGCAGGAGGATTCTGTCAGGCAGTCAGATAAAACCAGCACGGCATCCATTTCCTGAAGGTTTGTGGTGCTATGCTGAAAACCCAATGAAGGCCCTACTTTCCCCTTTAAAGATCAATCTTGATCTTTTAAGCACCCTGAATCATGAACCTTTCCAGAGTTTCCCACATTTGCATTTAGGAATCTGTTCTTTGTGGGGAGGGAGATGTCTAACCAACCCTTATGGAATGAGAGAACAGAATTTTGGTTCATACATTCATGTTCACTTGTGGTGGGCAAAGCACTGGGATATAGCTGTCATCTATGGTTCCTGCACAGTTCAGAAACCTCATCCTCTGAAAGCCAGCTATTCTTTCTGGAACTTTTCTTATGGCAATTATCAGTGGGTGAATCATAGTGTTAACTGTCCATAAACCACAACTTTTCCAACCCCAAAGGCTTTTGCAGCAGACCTATAGCTGTTTGTTGCAGCCAGCTTCCACAGGACTGCTCTTACATATTTCATACTGAACATTTCTCTATGATACATTTAGCTTTCTTTTTTCTCCCCCAGACAGAACTTTCATTGAGTTTAATGGATTTGACCTGTATGAGGATTGCTAGAACAGGCCCAAAATGTCTATGATCAGAAATGGCATACTTTCAAGTAATATCTCCTAATTGACTAGTGATATTTAGAAATTGTTCTATTTGCAGCTGAAGTTTTAAAGCATATGTGCTGATTTTTCCAGTAATTGTTCAGAGCTTTAATTTATTCCCTTTGAGATTTTTTTCCTTAATTATGTTCACTCTCAAAAATACTTAATTTATTTGATTATTATTTAATTTCCTTGCTATTGCCTGATTAACATTTTGGAGTATATTGTCTGTTGGTTTGCATTTACTTAATTCTTGGTTTAAAATCTTTTAAACATCCAGTTTATTATCTTCATTCTGCTGCTCTAGAATTGTCAGTAATGTTTTAAACAGCTTAGCTCATAGATATTTGCTTTTTTGCAACTACCGTTTTCATCCTGATCTACACTAATTTTTTCTGCCTGCTAGTGATGTTCGTCAAAAGTCTTGCAATTCTTCATTCTGAGCTTTTAAAGTGGTTTCATAATAACTGTGCACATCAAGGCTGCATGAAGTTTAACTGCAGACTACTCATGCTCCTTGAAAGTGAAGAGCTTGATGTACATTTATTCAGCACTTGAGGAAAGTAGATTTTGATGCACTGTGTTTTAGCTCCAATATTTTCTTTGCCTCACTAACAGATTTTTCACTATTTGTTTTTACAATCTCTCTATATAACTTCATCTTGTTTAGTAGTTTTCCATACAAACTGTACTGCAAATGCTGAACAGAATTAAATACAAGCAGGTTGATACTATATAGTGCAAGAAAAAAAACAGAGTTTGCATAATTAAAATCTGATGACTAAAGGAAAAGTGAAATTAGCAGGCAAAAGCCAAAAAAAAAAAAGTCTACTAGTGAGATGAAAACTAAGGCAGAGGTATAGAGAAAGATATTTTAGATTGCAGGATGCTAAAGAGAATTCTTTCAGAGCTATAGCAACAAGACTTAAAAGGCTAAAGAAGCACAAGAACAGAAGATAGAAATACACAATTCATAAATTAGGCAGCCTTATAGAAAGCAACTTTACACTAGATCAGGGTTTCTCAAACTGGGGGTTGTGACCCCCTGGGGGGTCGCCGAGTGCTCCCCGGGGGGTCGCGAGCTCCTGCTGCCGCCGGCACCCTGCCGCCACCGGGGCCACAGCTGGCAGCCAGCCTGCGGCAGGGACCAGGGCTGCAGCTGGCAGCCCGCCCAGCACTGGGGCCAGGGTGCGGCCGGGAATGGGGCCAGGACGCAGTGGGGTCCACGCCTGTATTGAATTCGGCGGCTTTTCGGCGGACATGGAGGGGTCGTGCCTCACCGCCGGAGCAAAAAAAGGGGTCGCGGTCTCAACAAGTTTGAGAACCGCTGCACTAGATGTTGAATTGAGTGAGGAACTTGCACATGAAGCTGATATGGCCATGCTTCTTGGAACATACAGGAAGAATCTGAAGAGGATACTGCAAAAAGAGAGGATGCATGGACAAGCATCAGAAGATGAGAATATCACACACAGCAACACAATTTGAGATGACTTAGCCAGTCTGTTTCCCATTGATTCCCACATAGAAATGTGTAAGTTCCAGTGATGGAACATCTTAACTGAAGGATTAAAGCAATTAATTGGTTCAACAGAAAAATGATTAGGCTACTCCCACTCGAAAAGTAATCTTGTTTTAAAAGATAACTAAATATAAAAACACAACAGAACTGAAAGATGAGGAAATAGACTCCAGTGAATTCAATCCCTTTATTAGCAATAAATGCAGTTGAGGGTTTCTCTCTCTCATACCCTTAAATTCTTCATCTATTGAATGTCTTGCCAAGAACTACTGATGGCCTACCTTCTACTCTTGAAGAATGAAGTTTGCTTTGGATCATATTTTTCCCCCATGCGATCAACTGTAGATAGCTAATCAATGGGTCTTTTCACTGAACTCACTAGAAGGTGTCACTTTGGTAAGCTAAAGAACAGATTCAAAGGTTTAGGGCTGCTACTTTTCAAGCCAATAGTAGGCAGTGATGTAGTCCTAAAGTCGAAGATACTGGAATGCCACTAAAATACGGACTTCCAATAAAATCTGAATTCATAATTTTTAAGAAATACTGAACTTTTAGTACAGTAGTTTTTGGATAACCCAGGCATGCCTGAAGACAGGCAGGTTTTCTGAAACAATGAGGTGCAGGGTTTCAGAAAAGGAAAAATTGTACACATATACATGCATTATAGAGTGTGGGAGACACCAAAAAAATGAGGATCAAAAGGCAGTGAAAAGAGAGGATTGCAAGAGACACTGGAGACCTGCCAATGATCTAGGGTTGGGAAGTACAGAATATATAGTATAGTAACATGGATTTCCAGTGAACTTCTCCACTGTAGCTTATCCTGCTACCCTACTCAGTAACCTGCCGTAGCCTCAGCATCTATTAGTCTCTGGATCCTTATGTGATCCTTGCCAGATTCACTTTCCCTACCTCCTGTCCACTCCAGTGACAGGCATTCCAGGATGCATGAATCTCACCCACACCCTTAGTCCCAAAACTGAGCTGCCCTGGCAAGGTGGCTTATGTGACCTGGAAGGAGGAGGAGCAGGAATTAGAAAGTGAATCCCCCTTGCTGATGGTTGCCATATCCAGCTCCTACCCTGCTCAGAAGGCTCCAGTGGCTTAAGGTCACTACGTATCTCTACTGGGGATGCAGTTTGCTCTGGACTTTTGCAGAAATGAGCAAGGCTGAGCCTGGAGATGCACTCACCAGTGAGTGCATCTCTGGGGGCCCAAAGAAGCTCAGGATCTGCATGATACAAGGATCAAGCTCCCCCTCCTGGCTCAACTATTAAACAGCAGTAGCGTAATAGTACTGAAATGGCATTCTGGCTCGACTACACCAGTGATTCTTGACTTGGGGTACATGTACCCTTGGGGATATGCAGCGGTGCTCCAAAGGGTACAGCAACTCATCTACATATTTGCTTAGTTTTACAACAGACTACAGAAAAAGCACTAGTGAAGTCAGTACAAACTAAAATTTCATACAATGACTTGCGTATACTGCTCTATATACTATACAGTGAAATGTAAGTACAGTGCTTATATTCCAATTGATTTTATAATTATATGGCAAAAATGAGAAAGTAAGCCATTTTTCAGTACTAGTGTGCTGTGACACTTGTGTATTTTGTCAGATTTTGTAAGCAAGTAATTTTTAAGTGAGGTGTAACTTGGGGGTATGCAAGACAAATCAGACTCATGAAAGGGGTACAGGAGTTGTAAGAGTGGGTACTCCAGTCTCTGTGCTCTTGAGTACAGAGAAAGGGACTCTTATGCCAGACCAAATAACTCTAAGCTGCTTTCCAGCCAAGTTAATTCTCTACACCCCAAGACTCCCCCCTTTTTACCAGCTGGGAACTTGGGGAACCATGGCTGCCACCATCTGAGTAGATATCCAAGGCCCTGGATTGGGGTACTCAGACTCCCCAAAACCCTAACTCTGTCCCCCTCCGAGAGCCAGAGCCTGGAGGCTGTGTCACCTCCCCCCTCCTCTCTTCTCATTGGAGAGACAGACAGACGCCGTTCCTCAGATTATACCATGAGCTGATCCTTTTACCTACCTCCCCCCTACCTCCTCTCTTCCCAGCCTGGAAGCAGAGGAAACCTTAAGGGAAGTAAACCAAACATTTTATAACTACAAGATTTAATAAAGAAAAGAGCATAGAACATCGGCACAGTACAGCTTACAATTTAGAGTTCTCTAACTTCTGATCTGAAATGGACAGAGACACCCCAATAGCTTCAGACTTTATGCAAAATCAAAATATTACTCACAGTTAGCGAAGTAGGAATATAAGAAGGAAAGTTGAGTCATCTCCTCAGCTAGAGATGAGCTCCCGGACCCATGCCCATGTTGCATGGCAAGCCCAAACTGAAACGAACTCTAAAACCTCTCCCCCTCCCTCTCTCATAGCAGGGAAGCTCTTATGTCATTTGTTCTCAGGTAACATTAACCCTCTCCAGCACTTTACACTTATGACAGGAGTCTCAAAAGGTTGAGAGCCACTCAACTAAACCACTGATAGTAGGAATTTCTAGAGGATGGGGATTCCATTTTGTGGCAACTTTTGGGTTTCAAAATTTGTTTTATGTTTACATTTGAACAAAACCTTTGATCATTCATTTTTTGAGAATGTTACATAGTGTCCATTTTGGGGTCAAAGCCTGAGATTTTCAATTCAGGTAAATTTTCTGAGCCCACCATCAAATCCAATTTATCACCAGGTGGTGGTTAGGCATTATCTTAGGATGGGAAAAACTCAGATACAGAATCTCCTACCTCCCAGGTCAGTTCACTAACCGCTGGACTACAGAGTACTTGTTTTCAGGAGAGATCAGAGAATCTTAGACACACAAAATCTTCCTAACAAAAACCTTGGTTGAAACAGATGTGTCTCAACAGATCATTTCAGTTTCAGTGAAACAGCATATCTTGACTAAATTTGGCTTGTCAAAGATCTGGCCAGCTCTCATCAATAGTCTGTACTGATGTGCAATCTCTCCACAGAGAAAGAAATGCACAGAAATTATTCCCACCCTTTAAAACTCTTTCCATCTACTGTGTTGAACAGGAATGAGCTCTTCACGTAGTTGAGCACCAAGCAACATTATTCCAAAATTTTTCTGACATTTGTAGTGTAGAGAAACAAGAAATGGTAGGGGTCACATCTTAATTGCCTCTGTGAATATTCAGGCTTGTAATTCCCACTACTCCTTGCATTAGGGGATGCCAGGATTAAAAACAAGCAAGCTAATTGCCATAGTTAATTATGAATATTTTGTTATTAAAGGAAAATAATATAAGCTGTGAACAATGGTTATTTCAGTTACAATGTCTTATGCCTCTCTGTGGAGAGCTTAATAGAGATTACATCTTTGAGAGTGGGTCTGCCGCTGGTGGGGGCGCAAAATTAGTAGCAAGGCCTTCAGTACTTTATCATAGACAAATAAAACAGTTTATAGATTTCCAAAGCAATTTGCTTTAAGGGTAGACAAGTCTTATCTATTATATCATGAACAACAAAAGTTTATAAAATGGGCAATGTTAACTAAGAAACCAAAAAGGGTATTTAAAATTCAGTTACTTAAAATAACAGTTTCCAAGAACCATTTTCAAACAGGCAAATTAGTAAATATTTAACATTTTAAATTCAGATTAAATCTATTGCATCTTTGTTTTCCAAGGTTAGCATATGTCTCCTTTCTAGAACTACATAGTCTACAGCCATTTCAATGTTTAAGAGAAGAAGTGTTTACTATCTTAAATTACAGTAGAATTTCAATAGCCCATTAAAAACATTTACATCTAATTCCTTGATAGTACATTGGCGAACGTCTGACCTCAGTGTTGAAATATTTGGGAGACTTATGTTTCAGAAGTAAAATGGTACTTATTGATGCTGGATGGTAGCTTTAAAAAGATGTATTGAACAAATTTAGATGAGATCAAAGTGTCATTGAAGTTGAGAGATGGGAGCAGAGTGTGCTACTTGCTTGATCAGAGAGATTTATTCTCTTCACAGTTTCAGTGAAAGCACAGGACACCTTTTTTAGGGTTAGGTTAGATTTAAATATAAACTACTGTCACTCTTTCATTGAGCCAGTAACTTATGGAATGGTCCAGGTAGCAACATCAGCTCATGAATATGCAATCTGCTAATACATATACAACAGAGTGGTAAATAGCTTTGTACTCATGGAGTGAATACTCAACTGTTGAATTAACTTTGGTTTCATTAGGGTTTACTAGAAGCTCAAATTCTTCTTTTAAATGAGTCCAAACATGGTATTTTTATATAAATATCTGACTTATTAATCATAAGGTTAAAAATACTATTTTAAAGACAGTCTTTCACTAAAATAATCAAAAAAAGGCCTTACCTCTTAATTTATGGAGAAGTGATTCTCGCTTTTTTAATTTAGCACCACCAGAAAACCAATTCATTCCTCAGTTAATAAACATGCTATATTTAAATGTCATCATATACTAGGGAAGATCTTATATGTATA
Source organism: Sternotherus odoratus (assembly GCA_032164245.1). Taxonomy (NCBI): domain Eukaryota; kingdom Metazoa; phylum Chordata; order Testudines; family Kinosternidae; genus Sternotherus; species Sternotherus odoratus. Next base: position 62,835,650 of record JAVMKO010000003.1, read on the forward strand.
CATGCACACTTTAGTAGCCACTTAATAGTATTAGGCAATTATACGAGGTCTTTCATTTAAATATAAACATTTGCAAACAAACTTCTAGGAGATGCCACTATCATTTCTAATATGTAAAGAATAAAATATTTTCTAGTTAAACAAGTATTCCTTAAAGTTACACAACTATTTTACAGTGCTTAAACTTAGTTTTGAAAAATATTTCTAGAATTCTTAATACAAGTCAAATATAGAGTTGAAAGGGACCCTCAAGAAGTCATCAAATCCAGCCACCTGAGCTGAAGCAGGACCAAGAAAACATTAAATATCCTTGGCAGTTATTTGTTCAGTCTGCTCTGAAAAAACCACCAATGATGGTGTTTCTGCCATCTCCTGATGGAAGCCTATTCCAGAATTTAACTATCCTTGTATCTAAGAAGTATTTCCTAACTTAAATGTCTCTTATAGATTAAAGCAAAAATATCATATTGCCTCTATATAAATCCATGATACACCCAAACCTTGAATACTGTATGCAGATGCGGTCACCCCATCTCAAAAAAGGATATTTTTGAATTGTAATAGGTTCAGAAAAGGGTGAACAAAAATTATTAGGGGTATGGAACAGCTACCATATCTGGAAAGATTAATAAAACTTGGATTTTACACCTTGGAAAAGAGACAAGAGGGGAAATCATGACTGGTGTGGAGAAAGTAAATATTTCCTCATGTTCCTATTTGCTGTCTCGTAACACAAATGAAATTAACAGGTTTAAAACAAACAAAAGGAACTATTTTTTCCCCCACGCAACACAGTCAACCTGTGAAACTCTTTGCCAGAGGATGTTGTGAAGGCCAAGACTAACAGGGTTCAAAGAAGAACTAGATAAGTTCATGGAGGATAGGTCCATCAGAGGCGTTTAGCTCAAATGGACAGGGATGGTGTCCTTAGCCCTCTGTTTTCTAGAAGCTGGGAATGGGAAATGGGATGGACTTGCTGATTACCTGTTCTATTTATTTCCTCAGCGGCAGCTGGCATTAGCCACTGTCGGAAAACAGCATACTGGCCTAAACAGACCCTTGGTCTGACCCAGTGTGGCTTTTCTTATGTTTGTATGTTGTTTTCTCAGGGCTAACTGTGCTTAATTTGTCTTAACCTTTGTCCGAAGGTCAGGTTTTCTAAACTTTTATCATTTCTGTTGCTCTCCTCTGGGCTTTCTCCAAGTGTGACACACAAAACTGGACACGCTTTTCAGCTGAGACCTCACCATTGCTGAGTAGAGCAAATTAGCTCCCATGTCGTGCATGTGACATTTTTGTGTGTATTAACAGGATAATATCTTGGGGGGGGGGGCAACTGCATCACATTGTTGACTCATTCAATTTGTGATCTACTATCAATTGCAGATCCTTTTCAGTAATACTACCACCAGGCAGTTATTCCTCATTTTGTAGTTGTACATTGGATTTTTTCCTTCATAGGTGTAGTACTTTCCACCTGGTCTCCATTGAATTTGTACCTGGTCTCCATTGAATTTTATCTGGTTGATTTCAGAATCAACCTGGCCTCCACTGAATTTCATCTGGTTGTTTCATCCATTTCAGAATAATTCTCCGTTTTGTCCAATTCTAATCCTGTCCTTTAAGTGCTTGTTACTCCTCCAAACTTAGTGTTATCTTTATATTTTGTAAGCATATTTTCAATACCCTTACTTATATAATTAATGAAGATATTGAGTAATAACAGACTCGGGACTGGCCCATTCATGATCCCACTGTCAAAGTTGAAGAACTGATTTAGTAAGTCATTGATAACTACTGAGTGTAGTATTTCAACCAGTCATGCACCTAATTTATAGTAATTTCTATCTAGGCCACATTTCCCTAGTTAATTATGAGGATGTCATGTGGGACTCCATCAAAACCCTTATCAAAATATATCATGTCTACTGCTTGTTTACTCCTTATCCACTAGGCCAGTAACACCAAAGAAGGAAATTGGGTTGGCTTAGACTGATTTGTTCTTGACAAGTTCATGCTGGCTATTGATTGGTTAATCATTTGTTCCAGTATCTTTCCAGGTATTGAAGTTAAGCTGACGGGTCAATAATTCCCTATGTATTTCTTGTAAAGATAGGCAAGACATTTACACTTTTCCAGTCTTCTGGACCTCCCCCATTCTCTGCAGTTCTCAGATACTTCTGAATGGTTCCACTATGGCTTCAGATAGTTCCTTCGGTACCCCATGGTAAATTTCATCAGGCCCTGCTGACTTCAATACAGCTAACTAGTCTAAATAGTCTTTAACCTGTTTTTTATTTTGGATTGCGTTCCTTTCTCCTTGTTGTTAATTAATATTGTGTTGACTATCTGACCATCATGACCCTTTTTGTGAATATTGAAGCAAAATAAGCATTAAACACCTCAGCCTTCTTCATGTCTTGAGTTAGCAGGAAAGGAAAACTAATAAGTGGAGGCCCTACAATTTCCTTTGTTTTTCTCCCACTCCTAATATACTTAAAGAACCTCTTCTTATTGTCTTCTATATGTAGGCCCTATCAAATTCACAGCCATGAAAAATGCATCACAGATCCATATCTGGCCTCCCCACATGGAATCAGGTCTTGCTACTGCAGATTTTGCATGCTGTTTCCCTTGAAATCTGTAGAAGGTGAAATCCACATTTCTCAAAATGGGCGGGGGGGGGGGGGGTCCTGCCCAAAAGAGAATTGCAGAGGAGGTCATAAGGTTATTTTAGGGGGGTTGCGGTATTGCCACTCCTATTTCTGTGCTGGGTGGTCGGAGAGTGATGGCTACTTAGTGAGGGCCCAGCTCTGCAGGCAGCAGCACAGAAGTAAGGGTGGCATGGTATGGACCATGAATTTGGTACAGCCCTATTTATATCCCTTTCTAGGTGCAACTGATTTTGTCCCTATGTCCTTGTGCTATACTTTGTACTCAACCTTCACAATCTGACTATGTTTTCACTTCTTCTAGTATTCATTTTGGTTTTCAGGACATTCAAGACCTCTTGGTGGAGCAATATTGACCTTCCACTATTCTTCCTATCTTTTTTTGGTATCAGGATAATTTACAATTGTGCCTTTAATATTTGTCTCTTGAGAAAAAATACCAGCTCTCAAGTCATTTATCCCTTATGAGTTTTAAAATGTAGTTTCTCTTTATGAAGAAAGAGGGGCTCCTGGCTCAGGCTTTAATAGCCTTGGGAAACCAGGTTGCTCTAAATCATTTGTCTTTGAAAGTCTTAGAAGAATATTTTTTATAATTCTTAACAAGGGGGAAATGTTCTGCTTTTTGGCTAGATGCACTTGTGTATCAGTTCCCATGATTACCATTAATAACTGCTGCCAGATACGATACAAAACCCAAAATCATTAGTATTCAAATATCACAAAATAAAAACTATATTGAATATTAAATAAAGTAGTTATAAAAAATATTGGACCTGGAAAGAAGTACAGATTTATGGGTGAGGAAGCGTTTTGTGCCTATCTTAGTAGAAGAAAGCAAAGTTTTCCTAGGAGTTTCTTTAAGCTTGAATATTTCCATTAGCACAATAGATAACTAAGAACATAAGATATGAACTACCGTTGTCCAAGCACCATCCATAAAATATTTCTAAGTATTTTCAAAAATTCAGTAAAGACAAACAATCAGAGGTAGCCGTGTTAGTCTGCATGCATCAGACGAAGTGGGTATTAGCCCACGAAAGCTTATGCTTCAATACTTTAGTTAGTCTTTAAGGTGCCATAGGACTCTGTCACTTCAGTAAAGACAAAGGAAGGTTAAAACTAAAATTACCATAATAAATTACCAGAGCTTATTAATAACAATTTTGAATCAATGTTGAGATTTAGCCTCTACAACTGCATCTACAATTAAATTGGCTTGCTCTTAGATGAACTTTTGGAAAAAGACAGAATTGGAGGGAGGGGGAGCAGGGAATCAGCCACAGGCTGAATTACAAGGTAAAGAAAAAGGTATCCAGCCATACTTACTGTCAAGCCTTAGAAAAATATCTGTCCCTGTGCTTCACACAACCCATAAACTATACAATTCTTTGCTTCAGGGAAACATGTTCTGCCAAGAGGAGCATAGAGCAAATAGTCAACAAGAACTCATCTCCCCATGCCTTACTTCATGAGGCAAATAACACAGAACCATCTCCTTCTTTATCCATTCAATTCAGGTCTTAATAGAGCATTTAAGCCCTTTTCCCCTGATATTTCCTACCTTGGACTAAGTGCTCTCCCTTGTTACCTCATTATCTTCAACTCCCAGATACTGACACTCACCTTCACCCTTACAAGTAAAAAGAATTACTCTCTAAGGGAAGGGAAGCTACCTTTACTTCCACTTTTATTTCCTGTTCCCCATTTATTACAGCTGGAAGCCTATTCCCTTAGGATTAGTACCTGAGATAATAATGAAAATGTGGGGCTGTTTAGAACAGTCTGTTAATCCTTTCCTGTCCTGAGCAGGTGTGTTTATCTCATTCCAGACACAACACAAAACTGATGAATTTATTTATGTAAATTTCCAATGTCACTAGATGCATCCCATAAATATAAGGAATGATTTGTATTTGTTACTCATCTCTGTGAAAATCAGTGGTGCTTGTTTAGTGGCTAGTGCATAGGGTTTCTTGTCTGGAAACTTAGATTTCTTTTCAGGCTATAACATGGACTATGCGAATCAACTAACTTCTCTGTGCTTTGGTTTCCCCATTTGCAGGACTGACATAATAATGCTTAACTTTCAGGGATTTTGTGAGGTTTAAATAAAGTTTGCAAAGATTTTCAGATAGATGGTTAGGCTAAGTATTATTATAATGAAAACTGTGGGGAATTCCACTAGAAGATCATAATGAAAATAAGAAGACTATAATAATGGTTGCATCCATTCTACTCAGGTTCTTATGCAAAGCTCATTATGATGGTTCCTGAGCACCTTCTACTTGTGCTTTAAGTAATGTGACTAGCATCTGCCATGCGTAAATAAGAGCTGAGCGAAAAACTGATTTTTCAGTTCAGCCAAACCAAAAAAAAAAAAAGGGAAAATATTTTGTTTGGATTCTAAAAATGTTTTGCTTTTGTTGGCCAATTGGAAAAGTCTCTTTCAGTCATTTGTAAACAGACAGCTTCAGAAAAATGCCTGTTATAATAAGCTTTAGGGTAGTGATTAGGGAACCGAGAGTTTTGAACTCAGACCTACCCCTTCACAGGGGTTCTAACAACTAGGATCTTTGGGGGGGGGGGGGGGGGAGGCTTAACTGTTCCTGTTGAAGCTGTTCCACTTTGTATAACTATGTACGTATTCATTGGGCTATAGTCTCCCTATTCAGACATTAACTAGGAGATGGGGATTCAAATCTCAGAATCAGGCAGAGAAGATTTGAATCAGCGCCACACACGAGTGGGCTAATAACCAAGTTATTGAGTTATACTCTCTTTGGCCTAAAGAGTACTTATATATTGGTACAAACAGGTGCAACAGGGGAGATTGAGAGCTACTTATCCCAGAGTACCCTATAGCCTACTCATTTAGCTGCCCAGCTGGGAGATGGTAGATCTGAATTCGAAGGGAGTGTGATGGGGTTCAACTCACCACCGCTGGCATCTTCAGTGGGTCACCCTGGGAATTAGCTCTCGACCACTGCAGAGCGTCCTCAATGCATGGTGTCTGGCCCATCATCTGCTCTGCTGGCCTGAGACCCATGTTGCTCCCTCCTCGGGGGCATCCTCCTCCAAACAGTAGCTTCTTCTGCTTCAGGACACTGCCCTCTGGCAGTGTTCACCACTCAGGTCTCACCCCCTTGCGGGGGGAGGGAGGTTGTTAACAACAGTTCTTCTGCTTGCACCTGCCCTGGTGGCCCACCACAGCCCTATAGTCTGACCCCTTTTCTCAGGGACAGGTTGCAGTTTATTTCAGCCTCTCTCTTTGACAGCCAGGTGCAATGCAAAGGGGGGGGGGGGGGATGACCCAGGCCCATCCACTACTCTGGGTCCTGACCTAGGGACACTCTAGCAACAACCTCCCTCTGCAATTCTTCTCTCCCCTTTTGTCTGCCTAGCTTCCCCAGGCCACTTCCCCTTTTAGTCCTATGAACATTCTTGACCCTTTTTAGCACAGGCCACAGCATGGCAGGTAATAGGGTGGAGCTCCATTCCTCTCCCCCAAGCATGCCCAGCACTGCTCTGTCCAAGACACTGCTCCTTATACCAAGACCTAATCCTTCTCCCTTGCTAGCCAGGGAGTGACTGACTGCTTCCCTTCCTGGCAGCCTTTATATAGGACCTAGCCCGGCCCTGATTGGCTGCCTCTTCCTCTACCCTGATTGGCTTTCCCCATGCCTTTGCTGATTGGCTGCTAGTCTGTGCAGCCTCTCTAGTCTGGTTCAGCCTTTTTCCCCCCGTGGTGTGGGGTACCAGACCACAACAGGGAGATTCTCAGAGATGCCAGTTTTCTACCAGGACCTCCTCTGGCCCTGAAAGATTTTTTCAGTGACTAGGTCCTTTGTGGCCATGGAGGGGGCGGACCTCCTTGTGGAGCCCCTGGTACACAACTCTGATCTATATGTGTAGATGGTGGAGTCTCTCTTGGTGTGCTTGAGGTTGGTCCTGGCAGAAACCACCAGAGTCAGAAACCTCCTGGACTACGACAGGGAGGACTGGGTGGATCCCTGTGTTCTCGGTTGATGCATGGGGATCTCCACTCTTTTGACCCCCATGCACATATTCCAGGAGGTGGAGGCCGCCTTGTCACCAGTTTCTCTTGTCTTCTTGCTGTGGGCCCTGCGAGAGGGTGCTCCCTGTTGACCCCTCACCCCAGGCCCTCCGGACATTTTTATTCAGCCCCTGTTCCGAAAGTCCCCCCAGCCTCCCCGCTCATACCCTACACAAATTTTCCCAGCTCTATCTGTAGGACATTTTTCCCACACCCACCCTTCATAGGAGGAAAATGCAGGAGTTATATTTTTAAAATCAAATAAGTTGTATGTACATGTCGTTATATGTTTATATTAGAAAAGTCAAGATCAAAGAAATGTGCCTTTGCACTCACCGTGCTCAAACTAGGAATGCTGGGGGTGCTGTTACACCCCCTAGCTTAAAGTGGTTTACATCATATATGGGGTTTACAGTTTATTTCAGTGGCTTTTAGCACTTCCACTATACAAATTGTTCCAGTACCCTTGTTTGCACTTGGCGTGGAAGGTGGTGAAGCTTATGGTGGCTCTGAGAGCCTGTGAGAGTTCACCAGACAGGCTTGAATCAGTGTCTGATAAAGCCCCTTCACAGACAAGCTTTACCCTTCTGATAGATATTTCTATCATGCATGAGAAGTGAACATAAGAACATAACATAAGAATGGCCATACTGGGTGAGACCAAAGGTCTATCAAGCCCAGTATCCTGTTTTATGACAGTGGCCAATGCCAGATGCCCCCGAGGAAATGAACAGAACAGGTAATCAACAAGTGATCTATGCCCTGTCACCCAATGCCAGCTTTTGGCAAACAGAGGGTAGAGACACCATTCCTGCTCATCCTGGCTAATAGCCATTGATGGACCTATCTTCCATGAATCTATCTAGCTCCCTTTTGAACCCCATTATAGTATTGGCCTTCACAACACCCTCTGACAAGGAGCTCCAGAGGTTGACAGTGCATTGCGTGAAAAAATACTTTCTTGTGTTTGCTTTAAACTCACTACCTATTAATTTCATTTGGTGGCCCCTTGTTCTTATTATAGAAGGAGTGAATAACACTTCCTCATTTACTTTCTCTATATGACTCATGATTTTATAGACCTCTATCATATCCCCTCAGTCACCTCTTTTTCAAGCTGAAAAGTTTCAATCTTATTAATCTCTCCTTCTATGGAAACCATTCTATAACCTAATCATTTTTGTTGCCCTTTTCTGAACCTTTTCCAATTCCAATATATCTTTTTTGAGATGGGGCAACCACATCTGCATGCAATATTTAAGGTGTGGGCATACCATTGATTTATATAGAGGCAATATGATATTTTCTGTCTTATTATCTATCCCTTTCTTGATGATTCCCAACATTATGTTTGCTTTTTCGAAATTGTTGACCACTGCTCTTGTACTGAAGCTTTAGATCTTTTCGGTATCCTCACCCCAGTTCATTCAGCACTTTGAAGATAAGAGCCCAGACTTGGAATTTGACACACTATTTTATGGGAAGCCAGTGAAAAGATTGAACTATTGATCTGAGGTGCTTCCAGTGGCCTGCGTTAATGAGGAAGCATGCAGCTCTGTTCTGTACTATTTGAAGTTTCTTGAGGGCTTATAGCTTCATGCCCAGCTATATTGTGTTGCTGTAGACCATTCAGGAGGTAACAAAAGCATGTATCACTGAGGCCAGCATAGAATGGAGTTTCCTAGACACCCAGAGATGGCAGAAAACATTCCTCACAGACACTGATTTGTAAGAGCTTGGTGAGGAATCCAGAAACATTCCTAAAATGTAGAATTAATTGATACGTTTCGAGTGAACACTTTCACATAGAGAAGATTGCACTGTGGCTACAAACTCCACAAAGTGCTTTCTGCCCACCAGCATAATCTTTATCTTCCTAGGTCCAGATTCAACCAGGCGTTATCCATCCACTGGTGGATCTCAACCATGCACTGGGACAGCTTGGATCAGGGGATCAGTAGATGTTCCTAGTAACGGGGAGAAAATCAATATATGAATTAATGGAGCATTGTGTAAGTAGAAATCCTTTGCTTCCACCCCCCTGCCCCCGAAGAGCAGGGATGGGGAAGGGCCTGAATAATACCAGGATGAACCATCCTGGTATTATTCAGGCCCTTCCCCATCCCTGCTCTTCATGGGGAAGTCAGTGAAAATAAGTGATGAAGAATGTTCAGGAAATCTTGAAGTGGAAGAGGTATTAACATAAATTATGATACTTCAGTTTGAAAGGGGGTATACAACGTCCTTACACCTGGCAGAGGAAAGGGTTGGAGAGAAAGGAGTGGGCAAGTAGAAAAAAAAAGTTACACCACTGCAGATGAGACAAAGCATAGCCAGTTTATCTGACTGAGGGTGTTGGTGGGACTAAAGTGGGAGACTAGTGAGACATGTTAATATTATGGAGAAAGAATTACTTTAGTATCTCAAACACAAATCAAGCCAGTGTACAGGATATCATGAACAGAATAAGAAAAGGGCGCTAGTGCTGAGGTGAAGAGTATGACTATGGGTATGAGTCAGAGAACTGATAGACTGGGTAAGGAAGACAAAGCTGGAGAGGAAGCTGGAGGAGAAAAGTTATTTTTACCTGTAAATAGTTTTTAAAGGGATATTCCAAAGAAAGATTGATGAAAGTACACTCCATTCTTTTCACAATTGGGCAATTACATGCACCTTCATTCTGGAAGTGGCACTTCTTGGAAATATGAACCTCAGAGCAATATATTGCAGTAAAGTGTTTTTTACTCTGCTGTAGGGTTGACACACAGTTACAACACTTGGTAAATAGCATGTATCCTAGCAGGAATAACATCAATTTACCCTGTCATTTGTGACAGTGTATACAATAGCTATCTAACTTTCCTTAATTAAGAAAGTTCCTTGTTGTCTATAAAAATGAACATGCAATTCTGAGGTGCCTAATAGATTAATGTAGAGCCACTTTCTGTTATTACAACTCCTGTCAGAGGGATGAAGTATCTGAATGTTAATGTCTTCTGTTTCTGTGAAAGATAGGAGTGTGTGAACTTTTCCAAGTTCAGTATTTTAAAAATGTCAGCCATTTTTATTCTTCCTTGTTCACAGCTTCCATGTTTTGTGAGGAACAGAGAAAACCCGATCCATTCAAAACTGAGATTTGATTATTCTTGAGCTTTCCATTAAACATTCTTTGTTTCCTCCTATAATGCCACATTTAATATTCAGTTGTAAATAATTGAAATGAATTCCTGCTATCAATTTATTTTCACAGTGCATTATATATGATCCACAACATGTTCACCCCCACTGGAATATACTAATTGATCATTGACAGCAATAACTCAGGAGAGGACAGGCCACAGGCATATTGTAGTAGAGTCCAAAATCATCTTCTAATACACAGAAGAATAATATAATTACTCAGAACTGGTTAAAACTTTATACCTGGAGACATGGGGTCCTAATATACAACCTGCAAGTTTCAGGGCAAAATTTTCAAAAGCACCTAAGTGACTCTGTCCATGTCTACATAACAAGCTTACAGCAGCACGGCTGTACTAATGCAGCTGTGACGTTGTAAGATCACCTGTGGAGCTGCTTTCTGCCAATGAGAGGGAGCTCTCCCATTGATATAAGAAAACCACCTCCATGAGCTGTGGTAGCTAAGTTGGAAGGAGAAGGTCTCTCATTGACATAACCCTGTGCATACTACCACTTATGCCAGTGAAACTTACGTCACTCCTGGGGAGTGGTTTCTTCATACCCTCTCAGCAACAGAGGTTTTGCTGATAGAAATGGTAGTGTAGACATGGCCTTTGCTCCTTTGAAAAGTTTGCTCTCAAACACCGCAGAGTGCCAGCAAAAGACAGCTTCTCTGTTGCCCAGAGCCTTTATATAGTGCAAGGTCAGAGTGGAGTACTAGTCTGATTGAGTAGCATTTTAGTCTCTCCTTATACTGACGTTGTTATGCTCATTCAAAGCACACTGGATTTTTTCAGGGGAAAAAGACAATACACCACATTTAATAAGAATACAGCAGTTAGCATATGCTTTTCAGTCACACACACATACACATCATTCACACAATCCTGCCAGTTGATGTTTATAGTTAACAGTCCAGAGTCTGGATCAATCTAGTGGCCAGCCAGATTGATCATAGAGGGGAGCCAGGCTCTGTTGGTTGTGATCCGATGATCCTGGTGTTGCGGCAAGACAAACTCAAAGTCCCATGGCAAAGCACCCTGTTCTTATCTTTTTTTTCTCCATTGAAGTCTATAGATTTTGTTGCATCAGTTTATGACTGGTTACTTCTTAATTGGTGTTAGCTTTTGATGTTAACATTCCACAATATCTCTGAGAGGGTCATTCTGTCCTGGATTGATGTAATCACTTGTCTTTCGGGGTGCTAGCCTCCACCTCAGGGTCATCAATCCGCACGTCCTTCATTCTGGATCCACATTGATGGTTCTCTTCACTCCTTTTTCCTTGACCAACTGACTATACAACGGCCTTCACACCTTGTCTTTTTCTGATGCATGCATTCCTCATTTACACAAACAGTCTTTTACAGAGACCTTCAAAGATATACAGAGAGCAGTACTTTATATTGAATAAAAGACATTGTAAATCAAGCCTTGCTAAATCTTATAACCAAAACAGTTCACATTGGGGCTTCAGGCCTTCAGCATTTCTCTAATTTATTTATCATAAACACAAAACAAAATCCTGTCTCATACTCACTAAACTTTATAACAAAAACTAATAATGCCTACCAGGGCCAAATTGTAATGCACATGTAACAGGATCCCAGGGTCATTCCTTTCTGATGTTCAAAAACAGTGGCTGGTAGGATAAAATACAGTTTACATCAATTCGTATATTACAATTATAAAGTCCTGCTCCTACAGTGTAACATCACAACAGAGAATCTGGCCCAAGCTACCCATCTCTATTATTAGCATTAATTGGTTCCCAAAGGTTTACGATGACACATCCAGACTAATAAAAGACTGCCTGAGCCTGAAGAGCAAACAAATCTCTGGCCCCAGTGCTGCAACTGACTAATTGTAGATGCAGGGTGTACACTCATGCAGAGTTCCATGTTTAGTTAATTGACCAAATGCCTATAAATGTTACTCATTTAATCAAAATTACTCATTTAATAAAATAAGTGAAACACACATGGGCCTGATTGATCACAGGGTAACTCCAGTTTTACCTGGCATAATTCCTTTGAAACCACGTTTATAGGAAGACACATGAATTACTCCATCTTCATTTACTTATAAATTAGTTTTGTATTCTCTGAGCTATATGCTGATGGCTATAGATTTACATAGTGTATTTTTGTTTTAACTCTCACCTTCCTTTTAGATCTGATGAGATCTCACCTCTTTCAGTTCCACTGTCTTAACTTGCCACAGTTCTGTTTCTCTCTTTTTAAGCCCATCTCTTCTCTTAGTAGTTTGCATTTCTGTGCTATTGTTTCCATTTCCCTCAGTGCCACTGAATATTCAGAAGCGTACATGTGTGTTAGATGTTGCACATGTAACTTTCAGACCATTTTGCAGCAGAATGTGAATCTTAGATTAACCTCCTGTTTCATAATGTGGCATATACAATTTGCATGCTTGAACCAAAACAATCTCTTGTGAGGTTTTAAACTTGCTCTCCACAACTATATGTTGCTGTGATTATGCAAAAGTCTTAGAAGTAGAGGAATGGTGACTTTCTCTGGTAGAACTTTAAATTAACGAAATGTGATAGAAATTCTTGGATTCTAGAATGCAGGGACTAAATATTTTTAAATTGGGTAATACTTTTTAAAATTCTTTTCTAATCCTTATAATCATCATTTCCATTAACAAGTTATGATCCTGATGATCAAAGCTGTTCGCATCTTGTCGCCTTCTAATGATACCAGTGTAAACTAATGTAAATAACTTCCATGCTAAAAATTCTTCTCCCAAGTATAGATCTCAGGGTCACTGGACTATATAAGCTCCCTCCTTGCCCTCCCATGACAAGGCACAGTCCCTGAAGGAAAGAAATAAGCACTAAGGGGTATACACTGCATATTTAGAATAATAAAAATATTTAGAATAAAAGATGGGTCTCATCCCCAAAGTCTGGATTCAAATACTGGATCTAGGTCCAGATTTTCTGGGTAGGGTCTATATTTTATCTTTTGATAGATAAGAAACCCAAATATTCCTGTAGAATATTTGTAGAAAGCCATGTAGCGAGTCATATCTTGTTCTTTTTCCTTGCTCTTTTTTTCCACATTTGATTAAAGCTATTATAATTATCAGCAACTGTGGAGAACCACAATCTGCTGGAGATAAAACAAGACAGTACTAACAAACCAGCAAATCCAGCTAACACTATTTTGACAGAGAATCAGAGTCACAAGTAAGTTAGTCATCTGAAATGCTTTATCTTCACACCTAAGGCCTTAGTTACACTGGCACTTTATAGTGCTATAAAGCTTCCAGGAGTGCTATAACTCCCTACCCATCCACACTGGCAAGGCACGTAGAGCACTATAAACCCACAGTTATACTGGTTTTGGTAATCTTCCCTTCCCCGAGGATTAACAGCTACTGCGTATTGACTGTTCCGTATTATCTCCAGTGTGAATGGGTATTAACACTTCAAACACTTTAATTGATCTCTGGAGATGCCCCAAGCCATTTAGGGCAATTGACGTCTTTTCCCTTTGTTTTGAACTTGGCTGGAGGAATGCAGAAGTACGTTTTCAGAGTTTCTCTCTTAACTTGGCAGATAAGCAATGCAAATGTTTACAGAGGGAACTGTGTGACTGAAATTCAGAGCCTGCTAGTTTTCTCTAAGGAAAACTCACTGACAGCCAGTCTCTGCAGGAAGTTCTCTCCCTCCTCATAAACACAACATGTTCCCTCACCCCCCCTCATTTAAAAGCATGTTGCATCCAGCTGAATGCTGGGATAGCTGCCCATAATGCACCACTCCCTGTGCTTCAGCAAGTCCCGCAAATGTGGCCACACTAGGACATGCTATAGCACTATACCTATTGCTGTATACAGGGACAGCTATAACCAAAAACGCTATAATCCTGTAAGTGTAGCCATGCCCTAAGATAAAGATAAGAATTGTGTGCTGGAACATTAGATTGTAACCTCAGAACTTGACCAAATTAAACTGCAGCCATTTTGGATGTATTTAGCCACCAGTAATTAAGAGCAGAACACCATATGGTTAGGAATAATTGTTAGTCTCTCATAGGCAAGGCCAAATTGCTGCAGCTGCAGCTTCACTAATCAGAATGCGAGGAGGGGGAAAGAGTTAACAGATCATAAGAATGCAAGAGGGTGAGAGGGGAGCGACCTTGGCTCTGACATACAAGTTTTATTGTTGTTATGACTAGAAATATTAGAAATGCTTTGCTGGTAAGAGATAATGAGTAATTTTTTGAAGTTAGGAGAATTGGTGACCAGTAGGGGTTACTATGGTAACCCAGTAGGGGGTTACTATGAGTTATGTGTTTTGTGAGAGTTATCTATAAAAATAAAAGTAAACACCTTGGAGCTGAGGGAGCTTTTCTTAAGGCAAAGAGCTCTCCATCAGCTGGATAGAAGCGGGGCTTCCAGGAGTCTGGCTGATGATCATAGACTCATAGGGCTTGTCTTCACTAGGCTGGGGAGGGGTCGATCTTTTGGCGATCGATTTCTCGCATCTCATCAAGACACGATAAATCGATCGCCAGCGGCTCCCCTGTCGACTCCGGAACTCCAGCTTGCCAAAAGGCGCAAGCTGGAGTCGACGGGGCAGCACGCCGCCAACTGCCACCGCCGTTTGGATGGCAGGTAAGTCGGCTGGAGATACGCAGACTTCAGCTACGTGATTCACGTAGCTGAAGTTGCTTATCTGCAGTCGATCCTTCCCCCCCGTAGTGAAGACCAGCCCATAGAAGCATAGAAAATTAGGGTTGGAAGGGACCTCTGGAGGTCATCTAGTCCAACCCCCTGCTTAAAGCAGGACCAATCTCCAACTACTCAGAACAATCTCAGATCTTGGGTAACAATGTTTGTGATCTTCTCCAGCATCTACAAATGGCAATATGATTTAACTGTTTATCAGTGGAGACATCATTTGATCTCCACATCAGTTTTTCTTTCGTTGTGTGGAAGTAATATACCCTCAATGCAAAGAGTGCATAATTGCAGAGTATTTTTTTGATCTTGCCAAGGATGCTCTGCAATCTTTCACAGAACCAGTCTTCCAGTTTGTTGCTATAATTTGTTTGGATTATAACACTTAACAACTGTGACTTTTATGTGGTTCATCACAAGCCAGAAGTCAATATTCTTGAGTTTACAGTTTCCCATTTTTCAGTGCTTTAGTAGCTTTTTTATATCGAGTGCTTTCTCAATAATAAACCTGCACCTTCTAGGTGTCTGTCATCCTTTCTTCCAGAGTATAAAACAACCGTGACTTCTGACCATAATTTGTCTTGTTCAATCCACCTCATCTCATTTAGTCCAAGTATATTTAGGCCTAATATGTTCATTTTTCTGACACCTTGTGTGAGTCTCCCAGTGCTCCAAAGTGATATTGGTACTCAGTGGTTTCAGAACCCCAAACAGTAGTAACTTAACTGTTTCGCTCCATCTGGTGTCAGAAATAAATCACTGGAGACAAAGCTCCTCTGCCAGATAAATGATTGATACAACCAGAATGCTTTTACCTAAAACAACTTTTTTAAATTAGGCCTCACACACACACACACACACACACACACACACACAGTTATAGCAGTGGGGTTCACCATCACAGAGGCGTATAAGAAAGGAGATTCTAAAAAGCTTTTTCTAGTATCTAAACAACATATAACACAATTTTAAAAGTATTTTGCCACGGTGAAGGCTCAGAATGGTAAAATTTTATCCATGGAGGAAGGACACAGGATGAAACCCATTGGATGGAATATTTCCAGGCTGTGCTCAACCAGTGAAAATCACTAATACATTTTGAGAGATCTGAAGAAAGAGGGTTTACCTATACCACTAGACATAATAGCCTTTGGGGAAGTAATTAAGGCTATAAAGAAGAGTGGTAAAGAACCAGGATATGATCAGATAGATGCTGAAATATTAAAAGCTGAAGAGGAGCTGATGGTGAATTACATGTGAAGGTTGTGTAGAACCATTTGGGAAAATTAGATCTGTCCTAAAGTTTGGAGAAGTGTTATCTGCAGAATTCTTAAAAAGAGGGACCAACTTATTTGTAATAACAGCATATGACCTGGTCATATCTGTACATGGAGCAGTGTTTAGCATTTTCATTTTGAATAGGATAAAAACTGCTTTGATAGAGTAGTCAGAGAAGAACAGGCTGGATTTTGATCTAGTGGCTCATGTTCATACCAGGTTTTCATCCTGAGAAGACTTAGAATACCACCACATGGTTTTTAACTTCTTTAATTTTACAAAGAACCAGAAACACTATGAAATTCCAGATTGGTGGAAGTTCCGTGAAACTATGCATACCCAAGTTTGAAGGAAGAGCTAACATACCATACAGGGGTGTCTTCGGGAATAAAAATTTGACTACTTTTGGAGCGGCATGTTCTGTGACCCACACCCCATGGCTCCAGAGCTGGAGAAGCTTACAGGTTTGGGTAGCATTTTAGGGGTGGTTTTAAGAATGTCAGAGGCACCTAAATATTGGATTTTTGGTGCCAAGTACCTTTGTGGATCTAAACCTCAAAGCCTTGAAGAATCGACCATCCCAAATGTTAAAAACATTTTCAAAGTAATATTACAATTTTAGGTGTAACTCACAGGGAACTATATCCCAGATACATTTCCCATATTAATTAAATAATAGGAACTAAAACATTGGAAAGAAATCTTCAAATCCCTGACATTACTGTCAGGTTTAACTCTCTAGTTACTAACATTGTGATTATTGTGAAATATTTTGCTGAGAAAAAAAAAGAACAGTTAACAATGCTTTCCAAGCATTCACAAACATTCATACCTCCAGAGCTGCTCAGTCTGTTTATGGTAGTACAATACCTTTTTCTTCAGCAAGTGGAGGTACTATAGGTGGTTCAAACCTATATAAAATGAAGTATTTACAAGGCTTCAAGCTGTATCAGCTGCAGATACATTCTTTGCTAGAAGACGGAGGGAATGCATTCAAGTAAATACACAGCCATTGTGACTCACTCAGGTACCAGCCTCCCTTTGATATTATGATCATTTCTGTTGGTGTAGGGGTCATTAAACCATTAGATATTTCTTGCTTAGGATTTATGCTAATCAAATCATTTTGTTTAAGGTACATACAGAGTCTTTTTTAAGGGATACAATACTGTAGGATATAAAAGTGTCTTTTAGAGAACACAAGTAAAAACAATGGTTAGTTGTTTTTTACTTCTGAATTCTTTACATCATATCTGGGGTTCTGGAATATCTTCATCAAAACCCAAATTTTATAGGTTTGCAATTGCTGTAGATTTACCTTATTTTAATAGTGGTCCAATTATCAAGTAAATCTTTTATTATGCAAAAGTGAATAGTGGATTGTCAACTTGATAGTACCAAGGCCCATATGTTACCCTGTGTTGGTCCATCATGATAGAACAAGGAATGGGAAGAAGGCGTGGGGATCCTCTTATTATGCCTCTCCCCAGAAGAAACAGCACAGTTCATAGTACAGTAAAACCCCGATTTAACGGACCCCGATTTAACGGACTTCGGATGCAACAGACAAAATTTCCGCTGCATCCGAAATCCGTTTTTCGCAGGTCCCACCTGCGGGCGGGCTGGCTGCTCTCGGATCCTGCCTGCTGGCGGGTGGGCTGGCTGGTTCCCGGATCCCGCCTGCTGGCGGGTGGGCTGGCTGGCTGCCGGCTCCCGCCTGCGGGCAGGTGGGCTGCTGGCTCCCTGGTCCCGCCTGCTGGCGGGCTGGCTGCCGGCTTCCGCCCCAGTCCCAGCAGCGGGAGAGCTCGCTGCCGGCTCCCGCCCACGGGCGGGCTGCCGGCTCCCGCCCGGGTCCCAGCAGCCGGGACCCGGGCGGGCGGGTTGACGGCTCCCGGCCGTAAAACTCCATATAATGGACTAATTCGGGCGAGGGGGTATCCTTTGTCAGCCGAAAGTCCATTATTTAATAATTTAAAAAAATTATTAAATAACGGACTTTTGGCTTTAACGGACACCCCCTCGCCCGAATTAGTCCGTTATATCGAGGTTTCACTGTACTGGAATTAGAGCCCAGAAAAGCATTGGAGCCTGGTTGCTGAATCATGTACTGTGGCTTCAGATTAGTACTGTGTGGTAGAACCCTAAAGTTATAAACACCAGAATTATGAACGGACTAGTCAACCAAACACTTCACCTGGAACCAGAAATACACAGACAGCAGCAGAGACCAAAAAAAAAAAAAAAAAATCAAATCAAATACAGGACAATACTGTGTTAAACATAAACTTAAAAAAAAAAAAAAAGGAAAGTTTAAAAAATTTTCTGACAAGGTAAGGAAACTGTTTCTGGGCTTTTTTCATTTAAGGTGAAAAGGCTAAAAACAGCATTTTCCTTCTGCATAGTAGTTTCAACGCAATATTAAGTCAATGTAAGGTTGTAAACTTTTGAAAGAACATGCATAATGTTTTGGTCAGAGTTATGAACAACCTCCATCCCCAAGGTGTTCGTGACTCTGAGGTTCTACTGTACAAGATAAAGGACTTGGCCAGACTATCACCTCTTATGCAAGTTCCAAGTGAGGGGATACATTGCTCCTTTTCAGAGAAGTAATATAATGTGTTCAACTACATGTCTGTTAAACCTGCCCCCTAATTCTTGCGTTAGCCAGCAGGATACTGGGGACGTCTCTACCAACATTCCTTTCTCTGGCAGCAAAACTGGCCAGGGCAGGATGTGACCCTATGCTTTACCACAGATCAGAGACTTTAGAAATATTAAACAATGGGCTCACATCCCGTAAGCAGTCTGGCAGTAAATGTAATGAGTGATTATCATGTTAATTAAACTGAATGAGTTTTGTTTACCTTTGACTTGCTGAGTTAATGGAAAGGACTAAAGGTGACACTGATATAATGAAGAGTGCAGAAGTGGCTGAGGGAATATAAGAACCTGTTTCCTTCCCCAAACAATCAAAATAATTGTTCATGAAAGGTGTTTTCTTCTAAACAGTCACCTTCTGACATTAACTTTGAGCAACAGTTTAAAAATCCTAATCTATATATATAAAAGTCAAGTGGTGTATGTATGTGTGTATGTATGTACGTATGACTGCGAAGTCCTCCCGCACCGTTTGAGCCAGAGACTTGAAATTTGGTACAGTGAGGGGTCTTGGGGTCTAGATGCTGGTAAGGGTCGAAAAATTTTCGGACCTCACCTCTGACGCCCCCCAGGGGTGAAAGTCTTTCAGGGCCAATCACATCGGCTGGGCAGTTAGCTGGTGATGATGTCATAATACCCCCTCCAACAGACACCTCACTCACTCAGCTCACTGCCCCTCCCTCCTCCAACGGAACCCCGGAGATCCCTCAGTTCTCTGCCCCTCCCCCCTCCCAACGGAACCCCGGAGATCCCTCAGTTCTCTGCCCCTCCTCCCTCCCAACGGAACCCCGGAGATCCCTCAGTTCTCTGCCCCTCCCCCCTCCCAATGGAACCCCGGAGATCCCTCAGTTCTCTGCCCCTCCCCCCTCCCAACGGAACCCCGGAGATCCCTCAGCCCTGTGCCCCCCCCACCTGCGAAGGTCCCCGGAATCCCTCGGCTCTGCCCCCCCCTCCCCTGCGACGGATCCGAGTTGGGTTTGGTGGGACGGTGAGTGAGGTGGGGGTGTCGGGTTCGGTCGGGGGGTGAGGTGGGGGTGTTGGGTTCGGTCGGGGGGTGAGGTGGGGTTGTCGGGTTTGCTTGGGGGGGTGAGGTGGGGGTGTCGGGTTTGGTCGGGGGGTAAGTGAGCCGGGAGGTGTTGGGGTTTGTGGCGGGGTGTCCACCCGCCCCCTACTGAAAGGGGCTTGGAAAAGCCCCAAAAGGGGTTTGAAATAGCCTGGGAGGCTAGCCTGCAAACTCCCAGGTTGATTGGGAGTTGGGCTCAGCTGTGTGGCCACGCCCCAAACACTCCCAGCCAGGATATAAGGGCTGGGAGGCAGAGAAGCAGGGGCAGTCTCCTCTGCAGTCAGAGCGAGACAGGCCTGCTGCAGGAGGAAGCCAGGTACCTGGGTTAGGGCAGAGCTGGGGCAGGGCAGAAGGAGCTGGGTGGGCTCTAGCCACGAGCCCCAGGCCTCCGGGCCTGATACAAGGTCCAACCCAGAACTACCAGGGTTGCAGGGAGCAGCCTAGGGCCGGAGATAGCAGCAGCAGGCCAACCCTCCTTGCCGGTGATGAGTAGCCATGATACTGCAGTCCGCCCCAGTGAGCAGGGGCAAGTGGTGACTGACAGTGGCACACTCTGAGGCGAGTTGGGGATAGTGGGTGGTGGGTTCCCTGGGGAGGGGAGACCCTAAAACCAGGGGGGTACTGCAGGGTGCAGCACCCTCAGCAAGGGGGTCTGGGAAGGGCACGGGGCCAGTGTGGAGAAGCGGACGTCGGCCAACAGAGGGCGCTCCAGGGGTCAAAGAGCTAATTCCCGTGACGACCAGACGGGGGCGCCGCTGGGTGAGTGACCGACCCCGTGACAGGGTTGGTCAGGGGGGGCGGCTCATGGTGCACTGTGTAGCACACAGATTATTAAATACACTGTTCGGTCGGGGGGTGAGGTGGGGGTGTCGGGTTTGCTCAGGGGGTGAGGTGGGGGTGTCGGGTTTGGTCAGGGGGTGAGGTGGGGGTGTTGGGTTTGTTTTGGGGGGTCAGGTGGGGTTGTTGGGTTTGGTCGGGGGGTAAGTGAGCTGGGGGGTCTTGGGGTTGGTCGGGGGGGTGGGAAGGTGTCAGGGTGGGTGAAGGGTGGGTGTTGGGGTTGGTCAGGGGGTGTCAACTGTCTGCCCCCTCCCCACCTCCGACTGACCCGAGCAACGCCGGGCACTTATGCTAGTGCTTAAATATTGCGGATTCACCAATCACCACGTTCCAGACGGAAGTATCACATTTTTTCAGGAATATTGTTTAGTAATACATTATAGCATTTAAATGTAAAAAAGTATAATGTATTTACATAGAACCTAAATTCTTATTATGATATACTAGCGAAAATACCCGACGTTGCTCGGGTCCGTCGGAGGTGGGGAGGGGGCAGACAGCTGAGCGAGTGCAGGGTCCGTTGGATGGGGGCAGAGAGCAAACCTGACACCCCCATCTCACCCCCCACCCAAACCCAACACCCCCACGTCTCCCCCTACCAACCCCAACACCCCCTGACCAACACCCACACTTCACCCCCTGTAGACCAAACCTGACACACCCACCTCACTTTCCCCCCACCAAACCCGACACCCCACCTACCACCACAAACAAACCCGACACCCACACCTCACTTACCCCTCGACCAACCCCGACCCCCCTCCTCACCCCCCAACCAAACCCAACACCCCCACCTTACCCCCCCACCAAACCCAACACCCCCTGAGCAACCCCAACCCCCACACCTCACCCCTCACCCACCCCGACACCCCCGGCTCACCCCTCCCAACCAAACCCGACACCCCCGGCTCACCCCTCCCAACCAAACCCGACACCCCCGGCTCACCCCTCCCAACCAAACCCGACACCCCCGGCTCACCCCCCGACCAAACCCGACACCCCTACCTCACTTACCCTCCAACCAAACCCAACTCGGGTCCGTCGGAGGTGGGGAGGGGGCAGAGAGCTGAGGGATTCCGGGGTCCGTGGAAGGTGGGGAGGGGGCACAGAGCTGAGGGATTCCGGGGTTCTGTTGGAGGGGGGAGGGCCAGAGAGCTGAGCGAGTGTGGTGTCTGTTGGAGGGGGTATTATGACATCAGAACTATGTCACAGAGAACAGCAGCTGCCCAGCTGATGTGATTGGCCTTTAAAGAATTTCACCCCTGGGGGGCATCAGAGGTGAGATTTGAAAAATTTTCAACGCTTACAGTCATTAGGACCCCAAGACCTCTAACTGTACCAAATTTCAAGTCTCTAGCTCAAACGGTGTGGAAGGAGTAAGCATACATCTGTGCATACATACACCATTTGACTTTTATATATAGATAGATTTGGTGTGTGTGTGTACATATATATTGCACACATAGCACCTACCACAAAGCCCTAGATATTTACTACAAAAATAGCATTTGGGAATATTGTATAACATATAGTATAAATAAGTGGACATAAAAATGTCTGCAGGTACAGAAGTTCTTAGACAACAGAAACAGTGATGTTCTACTGCTTAGGGTCAGTGACTAAATTAGGAGAACCTGTGAAGGGGGTCCTAACCACCTGCGTAAAACAGTTCTGTATTTGAGTGTCTCCCTAAGAAAACATCAGACCTTCACCAGTTCTTCACCTACACTCCTTTCTCAAGCGGTCAAAGCCTGCAATAGACATGCTTTGTTTGTTAGAAAGTTTTGATTTTGTACAGGAGCAACAAATATTTTCCTGATTAAGAGCTTTTTCAGCTTTCTTGATAAAGTTCTTTCAGATGCCCATTACATTCAAATGCATGATGTTAAATATAGCAGTAGCATAAGACCACAAGAGATGTTGTGTCGGTTTCACCATACACAATAGCATCAGGTTTCCAAACACTGTTCCACAACTTTGTAGTGGGAATTTGTTGCCAGAGCCCCAGCAGGAAGACACTCAAATACAAAAGAGATATGGATGTGTAGAGATTGGATTGTACTATCAAATTAGGGGGTGAGGAGCTAAAATTTGTAGATGTCTGACATCCTGGTAATAGCTCAACTGAAAAATAATCTTGCGATAGCACTGGCAAACTGTAGCTAAACATTTAACTACAGCAGTTTCAATGCTAAAAGTGAGGTTTGGGGGAACAGCACAATTGATTAAAATCGAATTTTGCTAAAGGACTTTATCACTGACAGTTATGTAATAGTCTTGAATAATGGCACCGTGACTTACAGTCAAGATTATGTGGCACACAGCTGGCATTAAATGTAACTCTAGAGAGCAGCAGCATATCCATGAGTTACACGTGGAATGTTTTGGAGAATGGTTTGGATGGAAGTGATCATCAATTTGCATTCACTAGTTGGAATAGGATATGGCTAAACCACCCTGAACACGCCCGATCCTGTCTGATCTCAGAAGCTAAGCAGGGTTAGGCCTGGCTAGTACTTGGATGGGAGACATTCTGGGAATACCAGGTGCTGTAGGCTTAACATGGGTGTGGGGCTAGCAACTACACCCCGTAAGGGAACCAATTGCTACTGAAACACCAACAACAGTTGGTGGCCCATATCCCAGTTGGGGGGTGATGGGCAAAGAGAGAGTTAGAATAGGAAGATAGTGAGCTCTCGGTTGATAAATAGGAGGTGGAACTTTTATAAGGCTGACTATTCTTACTTCACAGACACACCTGAGATTATTTCTCCAACACCTATCAAATATAAATTTGAAGAAAACCTTAATCTTTCTGAATATACAGTGCAGAAATCAGCAAAAAGGAGTATCCCAAGAGGCAAGAGAAAGCAGTGGACTCCATAGTGGAATAGGAAATCTTATTAAGGAAATGAATGAAGTTCAACTGGAGAGTGAAGAATCCAGAGATTAAGGGTATGTCTACATAGCAATTAGTCACCCATGCCAGCTGACTCAGGCTTGTGGGACTCAGGTTATGGGGCAGTGTAATTATGGTATTGTTCTTTAGGTTAGGGCTAGATCCCAGGCCCTAGAACCCTGCAGGGTGGGATGGTTTCAGAACTTGGGCTGCAGCCTGAGTCTGAATGTCTACATCACAATTAAACAGCCCCTTAGCTTGAGTCAGCTGGCTTGGACAAGCCATGGGTATCTAATTGCAGTCTAGACATATCCAAAGAGGATTGATAAAATGAAATGAAGTCTCAAGAGAGACATCAGAAAGAAATAACTTAATGCAGATGAAGGTATTGGGGGGGAAAAAAACTGTGAAAAGTTCAATCCTCATAGAGGACAAGATGTATGGATGTTACCAAAATGAATATTACCAAAGTAATAGATTGCAAGCCTTAGTCTGTTTGTTTTCAAAAGAACACAGTATCCTGAAAAATGGAGAAGTAGAGGCATTAGATTACAAATAATCTGTAAGTATACACCAAGTTTAGCATGCTCATGTACAAAAATGGGGTTACAGCCAATGAAAAATACACAAGATGGAGTACTCAGGAAGAAAGACAAAAATAATCTAAAAATGTGAACATGGATCCAATTGAGTACTCTGTTTTCAGATCTGTCTCATCTATGATGAAACAGGGAACCTTGAACCAAGCATATTCCCTGTGCTCAGCTTCATGTATGGTAATATGATAAAGCACTTTGGGAATAAGGCTAAAGCCACCATGTTATAGCATTGTTGGACATCATCCATGAATTCTGGATAAGAGGGAAAGTGCCTAATCAGAAGCAGTTGACATCTATGGTTACTTTTGTTAAGACTGTCAATGATCCCTCCTTTCCAGGCAGCTCTCAGCCTACTCTCAGCTATGTTTAATTAGTCATCACTCTAAGATAATGGAAGGATTGGTACAATCAAGTTTTCTATCTACCCAAAAAGAAAGGCAGATAGAACCTAAACAAATGGCATGTAAGCCTTTCCAAACAATTACGGACCTACTGGTTGCCTTCTGTCAATCTATTATCAAGAGATTCCAACAAAAGCCACCACAGTCATCAATAAGGGTTGACTCTCAGTGTAGCATTTGATAGTCTGACATTGATAAAATCTTAGTTAAACTCAAGGAAATCTGTGACAAACTGTGCTTCTGGATAAGAGATTCCTGACGGTACAGGAAAATAATGGTAAGACTAAATGGTACATTTTCAAAGACTAGGCAATTTAAGACAAAAGTTTCTCAGGGCTCAGTTTTAAGTCTTCTTCTTTTCCTTCTGTACCTCTCTGTTCATTCAGGTCCCTGGATATCATCCCTGCATATACATGTATGCAGAGGATATTGCATTTAATATTGTGGGTTGTGAAATAGATGTATTGGAGAATGAATTGAATGAGGACCTGGACACTGTAACTAGATGGGCAAAGGAACATAAATTCCAGTTGAATCCAGCAAAAACAAATTCCTCCTACTTTATCACAGACTGCATGAACTTCAATTATAGTCAAAAACTGACATTGGATGAAGAAAATACTGCTTTCAGAGGATACAGAACTATGTCTTGGACCACACATTAGAAAGATGGAAGTCAAAACAAAGAATATACTGAATCTCCCATGATGCATCACTAGCACCAAATATGGCTCATGCATTATGATGATGAAAACAACATAATGCTTGATAATTCACCCAATATTTGAATATGCCTAAACTATCTGGTCACATACTTCTCCCAGTAACCTTGTCAAGATCAGGGTTGTGGAATCTGCAGTTCACATAATTGCAGTTGTGAGATCCATTTCAACAGCAATTTGTGAACAAGAATCTGATGTTTAACTTCTTGAGAATCGTATAACAGAACAGCTAATTTGGTATGGAAGTCATCTTTGTTCCCTACCTGAATGTCCTCATTATTTCAATTTTGAATTGGTTTTCCTATTTCCAAACAGAGCTGATCATCTTCTATGAGAGGACGCATAAAAACTACTGAAGAAATGGAAGCATTTGATGATATTTGGAGGATAAAGTGTCTAAAGAAGCATGTCTGCCTGGTAATGCCTCCACATGAACCTATTTACTTAGTAGTAAAAATCATCTTTTGTAATCTTGATCAAAAGAACATATGGACCTGGCCACACTAAGGAAAATTGCAGAAAATATCATCCAACACTTTCAATTACATGTTAAACAGATTAACATATACACTGATTTTTATCAGGTAAATCATTCAGGAATAGTGATTGTGGCATCTACATACAGTGGCCTAATGGAGAAACAACAAGAAAAAAACATTAGTTTAAGATATATCAGCACAAATTATATGTCTGAAATGAAAGCTACTCTGATTACAATACAAGAAATAAACAGTTCAGAAACAGAGGCAGATATGATGTTTCCTGATTTCCAGGCAGTGATCCTCATTTCCTTTTGAAGAAATTAGAAACCATCAACAATGCAATTCACAATAAAGCTCTGAAGATTGGAAAGTGAGGCAATATATTGACTTCTCAATGGACTTCTCAGGGCACTCTGCAAGAATGAAAATCAACATAGACCCAAGATATAGACATTCTGCAAGATGTGTCAGGGGAAGACTTTATCCTCTACACACTCTTTTGAATGTAATATTGTAAGAAAAATGAAACTTCAGATTTCAGACCTTGAATCAAGCCTTTACAAAAGACCCTTTAGAATTGCCACATTCATTCTCAAACTTCTTGGCCTGATAGGATTATCATGGGACATGATAACAACACAGCTCTGTAGTGACCTTACTCATCCTAATGCACATGAAATTCTAGGGTGGGACCTAAGCTGGTAGGCATTCAGAAATCACAATAAAAGGCACAGCACAAGAATCTAGACAAGTAGTAACTATGCAGATACATTTTTTCTGTACAGTGGGAATCACACCTGAGTCAGGTTAACTACTGGAGTCCTCAGACTGCAATATCAGCCTGAAAATAATTCTAGTATTGATTCTTATCAGGGATGATTCCTTTTCTCTGAATCCCAGCAGTTCTCTCCTGACCTCAGCAGAATACCTGACTGTGCACACTGAAGTACATGTAGCCCATAGAAAGCAATTTTGTTGTTGTTACATCTGTGTAACCAGGACTGAATTTGGCCCATAACTTTCTGAAGTAAATGGCATGTTAGCAGCAACCAGTCTTTTGCAGAGAAGAAACAACAAACAGGGTGAAATACACCCCTGCTGAAGTCAATGAGAGTTTAGTCACTGGCTTGAATGGAGCTAGGATTTCACCCAAGATCAGCAGCAGTTATCATATGAGTATTGTACTGAGAAAATAAATGCCTATTAAAGTTTTTTTGGAGAACATTTCCACACCTCTTTATGTCCTAAACCAGTTCAGCTCTGTATTATGGAGTGTGTTTTTCTTGCTGACAAAATGTGGATGGTAATCCTTTTGAAGGTTGCTAATAGAATTCCAAGTGCGGATGAAAGTGTACTGAATGAAAGTCAGGTGATATACTCCCTTTCTCCTCAAAGTCTGTGTAATTTATTTACAGTTGAGTAAGCATTAAATACTTAATTTACAGACTTAGGCTTATTTTCTCTTCATGAATTGTCCACAGAAAATCTAGGATTTGCTCTTCAGAAGTTATTTGCTAAGTGAAAGATTTTTTTTTAATTTTGTTTGTTGCTCATTTACAAGTTGCGTGCAAATAATCAGTATTTGAAAGCTGAATTGTTTTCTTTGGGCACATAAAGCACATTCCATTACTCTATTTCCCGACTTCATGAGCATCACTTTTTTGCTGTAAATATTCATATTTATCAGTTAAAAATTATTTTTGTAAGTATTCTCTAAAGTTCACCAATTTTCTTGGCGGGAAAATTTTTTGCAGTAGCTCACTCTCCAGTATATTTATTGAAAATGAATTCAGTCAAAATTAATCCATTAAGAAACTGAGCAGACCTTTGTGGGAAATAATTGGCAGTATTTTTGTAGGTCTAGTTATCTGTAACACACTAATTGAATACAGCAGGAGAGACTAGATAAATGCAATACTCTCTTGAGAATGCTGACATGATCTTGGGAGTTAATCAGCAGAGAAAAGACAAAGAAAGATGGCTAGGACTTGTTTGTTTCTACTTTGCTTGGAAAAGCAAGTCCAACTTAATCCTAGTTCCTGATTGCTTATGTTATTCAAAATACAATATGCTGGAGGCTCAGCTGGAACAAATCTGTGTAGCTCCATTGACTTGGATAGAAATGTGCTGATTTAAAACCACTCAGCATCTGACTTTATTTTATTTTATTTTGCAACAAGGCTCATCTATTCTGTCTTTTACTAGCTCTCTTTAAAGTCTATATTATTACAATGTTTTTTTTAAAAAACTACTACTACATTTAGATTCAATCACCTTTCTTTTTTCTACCTTGAGTTGGACTGTGGAATGAATGTCCTGTAGAACTGAAAATATTCACTATCCTTTTATTTTCATAGATTTTGAAATCCATGAAAATAGTGAACATGATGATAGTGAATATTTTGGGCTGGTTCTCTCCGAAGATTTGATAGATAGATATATCATTCATTAAAGCGATATCTGAGCGCCTCACAAGTTTTAATGTCTTCTCTTCACAATACCCCTCAGGTAAAATTGCTCTTTATCCTCCTTTTACAGATGGGGAACCAAGTCGTGAAGAGACACAGGGTATGTCTTCACTGCGTTTTAAAACCTGTGGCAGCCAGTCTCAGAGTGTGAGTTTACTGACTAAGGCTCAAACTACAGCACTAAAATCACCAGTGTAGACATTGTGGCTTCTGCTCTGAAACCCAACTCTCTTCCCAGGCTTTCAAGACCAAACTCAAACCTGAACTCAAATGTCTACCCGTCACCATACCGTGAGCTCAAGTATGTAGACTCTGGCTCCGAGACTCACTGCGGTGGGTTTTAAAACACTGTGAGACCGCGGTTGTCGGGTATAAGAGTCTAGAGGAGGCTGAACCTCCACAAACAGGATGAGGAGCACCTCCCTTTGGAAGTGTATCCACCTTTGGAATGCCACCACTGAAAAGGCACCTGAGCCATTTCACCCTGTGGCTCTTGTGCAGCCGCGAGGCCCTTCTTTCACCCCCGCTCCCTCTCTTCCACAGAGGACCCCCGTCTGCCACTTGTGCCTCTCTATGGTCTCTCCACAGACCCCCCTCCCCACAAGCTGGGGGTGGAGAGGCACAAGCAGGGGAGCCTCAGGGGATAGGGCAGAGAGGTATGAGTGGCAGGTGCAGCCAGGCTCATGGGGAGGGAGCAAAGAGGTGTAAGCAATGGGAGGGGGCACTTCTGGGGAGGGGTAGGAAAGGAATGGGTGCAGAGAGTCTTGGTCAAGACAGTGGAGAGGCATGAGTGGTGGGAAATTGGGGTTTCTGGGGAAGGGGTAGAAAGGCATGGACAGTGGGTGGTGTGCTTGGGGGGGGGGGCAGAGAGGCACAAGCAGCAGGCAGGGGAGGCCTCGCAGGAGAGAGCCGAGCAGGAGTGGGGCCTGAGGCATAGCCAGGTTGGAACATGGGCGCAACCTCGCGGGGAGGAGACTGAACAGGACCAAGCCTCAGGGTAGAGCAGGGGGTGGGGCTGTGGTCCAGGAACCAATGCCCCCCCCCTTCTAGGGAGCTTTTGGAACTCACACCCAGCCTCCCTCAATACAGGAATCATGTGTCACCCATGTGTGTGACTTGTCCAAGATCACAAAGCAACATTTGTTTAGTAGACCGGACTCTCAAATCCTAAATTAGTACCCTAATTATTGGGCCATCTATCCTCTCCCAGCTGATTCGATCAACAGTTGAAGTCTGTGGCCTGCATGCTACTATCTACAGTGATTTCCTGGACAAAGATCACTATCTAACATGGCATACAACAAGACTGGTGGCATATTGGTATCCAGATGGCCACCTAATCGTAACAGCATTCTCCTTGCTAAGCAACACCAGCCTCATGTGAAACAGTTTATTTTCCAATTTGTTGTCCCTAGGAGAAGTTATTTTGCAGTCATTGCCCAGTAATAAAGGAGTGATAGGACCTTCCCACCACAATAAATAAAGAGCTTGTCTCTATAGAGTGAAACAATGTATTAATATAAGGTAATTTACAGAATTTTGTGAAAGCTATCAGCAATGACACTTTTGCTGTAGGATGAAGGAAAGTTTTCTTGTGGTATCAATATAGAAGAAGAAAATACTTAATTGTTATAGAATATAAGGCCAGAAATGATCACTACAATCATATAATATGATCTCTTGTAAAACACAGGCCTTAGAACTTCCCTAAATTAATTCCTTTTGTATCAGATGGTCTTCCAAAATCTTCAAGCTATTATAAAGAAATGCTTCGGTAAGTGCTTTGGCCCAATGCTAACTATTTTGACAGAACGCTTATTTCTGTCAGACAGCCCAAAACCAATGAGAACTAATTAGACTTTAAGGTCAGAAGGGACCATTATGATCATCTAGTCTGACCTCCTGCACAATGCAGGCCACAGCATTTCACCTACCCACTCCTGCATTAAAACCTCCCACCTATGTCTGAGCCATTGAAGTCCTCAAATCATGGTTTAAAGACTTCAAGATGCAGAGAATCCTCTAGTGACCTATGCCCCATGCTGCAGAGGAAGGTGAAAAATCCCCAGGGCCTTTGACAATCTACCCTGGAGGAAAATTCCTTCCCTACCCCAAATATGGCAATCAGCTAAACCCTGAGCATGTGGGCAAGACTCACCAGCCAGACCCAAGAAAGAATTATCTGTAGTAACTCAGATTCCATCCCAGCCAACAACCCATCACAGACCACCACAAAAAGTCAAAGATTAATTAATTGTCAAGATTATATTATCCCCTCATACCATCTCCTCCATAAACTTATTGAGCTTAATCTTGAAGCCAGATAGGTCTTTTGCCCCCACTACTTCCCTTGGAAGGCTGTTCCAGAACTTCACCCTCTGATGGCTAGAAACTGCTTTATGGGAATGTGACGGGGCTGAGCGGCCCCGCACCGGTACAGCAAGGGTTAACCCTTCTCTCGGGGCAGAGGAAGCCACGCCCCGGAAGCTCTGCTGGGCATGCTCCAGCTGGAGACCCAGCATAAAAGCTGGCAGAGTTGCTCAGTCGGGGCTGACCACCAGAGGGGAAGGACCTGTGTTACCAGCTCCTGAGGAGGAACAGCCAACATCCTGGGACCCAGACGACAGCCTGGCTGTGACGCCGCTGGAGGACCCACCCGCAGTCGGCCCGGAGGGAGACCACTCGGACGGACCCCCGGACACCGAAGGCAGGGTAGGAAGTGACCCAGGGAACTTTTAAAGGGACAGACTAGCTCGGCGTGTTGCGGGCGGATCCCCGCCGAGCGTGGGGCGAGACCAGCCCCGCTGATAGGTGAGCCCTGGGTCGGGACCCGGTGGAGTGGGAGGGCCCGGGTCCCCCTACCCCTACGGCCATTAGGCCACGCTACCCCGAGAGCGGGAAGCAATTGTATTGACTCTGGCCACTGGGCCACGCTACCCCGAGAGCGGGGAGCAATTGTATTGACTCTGGCCACTGGGCCACGCTACCCCGAGAGCGGGAAGCAATTGTATTGACTCTGGCCACTGGGCCACGCTACCCCGAGAGCGGGAAGTGATTGTATTGACTCTGGCCACTGGGCCACGCTACCCCGAGAGCGGGGAGCGATTGTATTGACTCCGGCCATTGGGCCACGCTACCCCGAGAGCGGGAAGCGATCCTATTGACTCCGGCCATTGGGCCACGCTACCCCGGGAGGGGGAAGCAATCCCATAGACTCCGGCCATTGGGCCATGCAACCCCCTTTCCCTTGAGGGGGGGGGTCAAAGACAGGTGGAGGTCCGCTGCCACGCCTAGCCCCAGCCTTCAGGGGGCGCTGCGGAAGCGGACCCGCCACAATTGGCACCTGACCAGGGACTATTTGGACCGGTCCTGCAAGGAGGACCTAGAGCCAAGATGGAGTTCGAGAAGCTCCTGAAATGGCTGCTGGACAACCAGCAACAGCAGGCAACACAACAGCAGCAGCAGCAACGGCAGTTGCTCCAAGAGCTAGCAGCCCAGCAGCAGCAGCAGGCGGCGCAGCAGCAAGAGCAGCAGCAGCAGCTAATACAGGCACTGACCGCACAGCAACAAGCCAGCCAAGAGCGGCTTTTCCAACAGATGACCACACTCGTGGGCCGTGGGCCAAATCCGCCCCTGGGAGCTGTCGGGAGTGGAATGGGCGAGGGCCTCGGAGGACTGCCGGTGAGGCTAACCAAGATGGGGCCCGGGGATGACCCCGAGGCCTTTCTGGTAACGTTTGAACGGGTTGCAACTGCCGTCCAGTGGCCCAGTGCCCATTGGGCCACCATCCTCGCCCCTTACCTGATGGGCCCCGCCCAAGCCGCCTATAGGAATTTGGACCCACAGGAGGCCCTGGACTATTTCAAGGTCAAGGCAGCCATCCTGGATCAAACAGGCGTCAACCCTGAGGTGTACCGCCAACGCCTCCGCCGAGCACGATACACGCCGGGGGCTAGACCCCGAGCAGTGGCCCAACGCATCCGCGATCTCTGCTGGCGGTGGCTGGAACCCGAACACCGGACCGGAGGCCAGGTGGCTGAAATGGTGGCCCTGGAGCAGTTCCTCCAGATCCTCCCAGTTGGGGGAAGGGAGTGGGTACAGCGGCATCGACCAAAGTCGCTCCCCGAAGCCACCTCCTTGATGGAGGATTACCTGGCAGCGGAGGGGGAACCGAAGGTCGTTCCCAAGGTGGGGCATGCGGGCAGGAAGAACCCGGCCCCAGGGCCAGACGCGCACAAGACAGAGAAGGGGGAACCCCGTCGGCCAGTGCGGCCGGCCAAGGCCCCGGCGACACCCAGGTCGAGGGGCCCACACGGGACGGACCTCCCGCAGAGCCCGGAAGACGTGACTATGAGGTCCGACTATTCCCACAGCACCCGGTCCGAGGAAGGCGAACGGGACCGGTGTTATGAGTGCGGGAAGATAGGGCACTTCCGGAGGGACTGCCCGCACATGGACTGCAGTTATGGACAGGTATGGGCCGCTGGCCAACGTGCCAGGAAGTGGGAGCCGGGTAAGATCGTGGTACCTGTGAAGGTGGAGGGGATACCTACCATGGCCCTGGTTGACTCTGGGTGTAGCCAGTCAGTCATCCGAGAGGGGTTAGTAGAACTCGCTGGCCCAAAAGGGGCCCCTATACGCCTACAGTGTATCCACGGGGACGTGAGGCCCTACCCTACTGTCTGGGTGCAGCTCGAGACAGCCCAGCAGAGAGGGCGATGTCTCGTCGGGGTGGCCCCGAAGTTGGCATACCCAGTGATTCTGGGACGGGACTGGCCAGGCTTTGTAGAGCTCCTGCAAGAGTGGAGTACCCAGCCAGCAAGAAGGAAGGGGGCGCGAATGGAAAGGCCGGGGCTGTTGGGCCAAGAGGCACCAGACGACCCCCTCGAGGGACCCTCAGAGGCGGCAGGCATAGATGCGGGACGCCAGGTCCCCCCTGAGACCCAGATCGGAGAAGACCAAGGGTGGCTGGATATCAATGTGGACTTATTAGAGGAGCAAAGGGGGGATGCCACCCTCAGCAGAGCCTGGGACCAGGCAACGAGCACCCCAGATCCGGAGGAGGGATCGCCCCGACGCCGGCGGCAGGGTCCCCACTTCGAGATCCAGAACGACCTGCTCTACCGACTGGTCCCGGAACCGCAGACCAAGGAAGAATTGCGTCAGCTACTGGTCCCGCGGCGGTTTCGGCGGCACGTACTCCAGCTAGCTCACTCGGTGCCGTGGGCAGGGCACCTGGGGAGAGAGAAGACGCTACAACGGGTTGCCCAGAGGTTTTTCTGGCCCGGTATCCACCACGACGTCCGGGAATACTGTGCCTCCTGCCCCGAGTGCCAGAAAGCCAGCCCGAAGGGGGTACCCAAGGCTCCCCTGATCCCCCTGCCGGTGGTCGGCGTGCCGTTTGAGAGAATTGGCCTAGACTTGGTGGGACCCTTGGAAAAAAGCAGCTCGGGCCACAAGTACATCTTAGTGGTGGTCGACTACGCCACTCGCTACCCGGAGGCGGTGCCATTACGGACCGCCACTGCCCCGGCCATCGCCAATGAGCTCCTGCAAGTCTTCGCCCGAGTTGGCTTGCCGCGGGAAATACTGACAGACCAAGGGACAAATGTAACATCACGGCTGATGGCAGAGTTATGTCGTCTATTAAATATCCGTGCCTTGAAGACCTCAGTCTACCACCCCCAGACAGATGGGTTGGTGGAGAGATTTAATAGGACCCTCAAGTCCATGCTGAGGAAGTTTGTAGAGGACGACCCACGACATTGGAACAAGTTACTCCCTGCCCTTCTCTTCGCCGTACGGGAGGTCCCCCAAGCGTCTACCGGATTCTCCCCCTTTGAACTCCTATACGGGCGGAGGCCCCGGGGGATCCTAGACCTCCTGAAGGAGACGTGGGAGGAACAGGAGTCCCGGGTTCGGGGGACCGTCCAATATATACTGCACTTGCGAGAGCGGCTCCGGGAACTGGGTACCTTGGCCCGGGAGAACTTAGAGAGGGCGCAACAAAGCCAAGAAGCCCACTACAACAAAGGGGCTAAGTTGCGGAGGTTCGAACCAGGAGACCGGGTTCTCTTATTGTTGCCTTCCTCAGACTCCAAACTGCTGGCGAAGTGGCAGGGCCCTTTCGAGGTGACCCGGCAAGTGGGCCCAGTCGACTATGAGGTTCGCATGTCAGGACGAAGAAGGGACACCCAGGTCTACCACGTGAACCTCCTCAAGGCCTGGAGAGACCGGGAAGGCTTAATGATCGCCCCCTACCCCCCGGAACCCGAGCTGGGGCCTTCGGCGGGCGAGCCCGAGAAGGGAGGGGCTGCCACCATAGGCCGGGAGCTCGAACCGGGGCAGCAGGAACAGATACAGCGGTTGATAGCGGCCTTCCCCGACGTCCTCTCTGCCCAACCAGGGAGGACCCCGTTGATCAGCCACCACATCGCTACCATCCCGGGCCACAAGGTGAGGGAAAACCACCGACCGCTTCCCAAAAAGATGTGGGAGACGGTGCAAAAGGAACTCGAGACCATGTTGGCCCTAGGAGTGGTGGAGGAATCGCGGAGTGAGTGGCGGAGCCCAATAGTACTTGTTCCCAAGCCTGACAGGACCGTGAGGTTCTGTATTGACTTCCGCAAGGTAAACGCAATCTCCCGTTTTGATGCCTACCCCATGCCGAGGGTGGATGAGTTGCTAGAACGGTTAGGCAAGGCAGAATTCATCTCCACCCTAGACTTGACTAAGGGGTATTGGCAAATCCCCCTCACGCCTACCTCCAAAGAGAAGACGGCGTTCCCTACGCCCTTCGGCCTCTATCAATTCACCATGATGCCCTTCGGGTTGCATGGGGCCGCGGCCACCTTCCAGCGGCTCATGAACCAAGTACTGCACCCGCATAGTTCGTATGCAGCGGCCTACATTGATGATATCATCATCTATAGCGCCAGCTGGAAAGAACATCTCGAACACCTAGCGGAGGTGCTACGAGCCCTGGGCCGGGCCGGCCTCACAGCGAACCCAGCCAAGTGTCACTTAGGCCAAAGAGAAGTGACCTACTTGGGCTACACCGTGGGCCGAGGCAGACTCCGCCCCCTGGTAGACAAAGTGGAGGCCTTGAAGGGCTATGCTCCCCCGACAACAAAGAGACAGGTGCGGCAATTCCTGGGACTGGCCGGATACTACCGCCGGTTTGTACCCAATTTCGCCACGCTCGCCGCTCCCCTCACTGACCTGACGAAGAGCTCCCAGCCGAAGAAAGTCCAGTGGTCCGCCGCCTGCGAGAGGGCTTTCAATGCCCTGAAGGAACGGCTGACCCGGGAACCAGTGCTAGCGCAGCCGGATTTCTCCAAGCCCTTTATTTTACAGACAGATGCCTCAGAGGTTGGGTTGGGGGCGGTATTGTCCCAAGAGGAGGGGGGAGAAGAGCACCCTGTCTTATACTTGAGCCGTAAGTTGTTTTCCCGAGAGGTGCGGTATTCTACCATAGAGCGAGAAGCCCTGGCGGTCAAGTGGGCAGTGGACGCCCTAAGGTATTACCTGTTAGGGAACCCCTTCTCCTTGGTGACGGACCACGCACCCCTTAGATGGATTAACAACATGAAGGACTCAAATGCACGAATCATGCGGTGGTACCTGTCCCTCCAACCCTATTCCTTCCAGGTATCCCACCGGCCAGGGAAAGCCCACGGGAATGCAGATTTCTTTTCCCGAGTTGGGGAGGAGGCAGAGGGAAGGGAGCCCCAGGTGCAGCCGGCTCTGGCGGCTGTTTTAAGGGGGAGGGTGTGTGACGGGGCTGAGCGGCCCCGCACCGGTACAGCAAGGGTTAACCCTTCTCTCGGGGCAGAGGAAGCCACGCCCCGGAAGCTCTGCTGGGCATGCTCCAGCTGGAGACCCAGCATAAAAGCTGGCAGAGTTGCTCAGTCGGGGCTGACCACCAGAGGGGAAGGACCTGTGTTACCAGCTCCTGAGGAGGAACAGCCAACATCCTGGGACCCAGACGACAGCCTGGCTGTGACGCCGCTGGAGGACCCACCCGCAGTCGGCCCGGAGGGAGACCACTTGGACGGACCCCCGGACACCGAAGGCAGGGTAGGAAGTGACGCAGGGAACTTTTAAAGGGACAGACTAGCTCGGCGTGTTGCGGGCGGATCCCCGCCAAGCGTGGGGCGAGACCAGCCCCGCTGATAGGTGAGCCCTGGGTCGGGACCCGGTGGAGTGGGAGGGCCCGGGTCCCCCTACCCCTACGGCCATTAGGCCACGCTACCCCGAGAGCGGGAAGCAATTGTATTGACTCTGGCCACTGGGCCACGCTACCCCGAGAGCGGGGAGCAATTGTATTGACTCTGGCCACTGGGCCACGCTACCCCGAGAGCGGGAAGCAATTGTATTGACTCTGGCCACTGGGCCACGCTACCCCGAGAGCGGGAAGTGATTGTATTGACTCTGGCCACTGGGCCACGCTACCCCGAGAGCGGGGAGCGATTGTATTGACTCCGGCCATTGGGCCACGCTACCCCGAGAGCGGGAAGCGATCCTATTGACTCCGGCCATTGGGCCACGCTACCCCGGGAGGGGGAAGCAATCCCATAGACTCCGGCCATTGGGCCATGCAACCCCCTTTCCCTTGAGGGGGGGGGTCAAAGACAGGTGGAGGTCCGCTGCCACGCCTAGCCCCAGCCTTCAGGGGGCGCTGCGGAAGCGGACCCGCCACAGGGAATTACTCTCCATGTGCAAAATTGGTATCAGGTGTAATGATTAATGATCAAATATTTGAAAAGACAAGCAATTCCAAGATTGGATGATGCTTGCTAATAGAGAAACATTTAATTCTTCATAACACTGAGTATTAAAAAGACTTAAAACTTCCATTGCAGGTACAAAAACATTATCTGTTTGCAACCTAGTGACATTATATAGAGTATTAAAGAAACGCTTTAATCAATTTAAGCATGTGGGCAAGCATGTGGGCAATCAATTTAAAATCACATCCTGCATTTGGGTGGAATGACACTATTCCTGGTGCATAAAGTTAAATAGGTGCACTATAGGATTGGGGCCAGAGCTTAAAAATAGTTTCAATTTCTACATTTGACCAGGAGTCTCATACCAATTATTATTCATTTGAAGAATTTAAAAAGTGTTTTGTTCCCCTTTCTCCTGTGTAGAGGTCTGTGTCGTGGTGTCTACCCCAAACCAGGTTGAGTGGGGGTAAAAGGGCCAATTCACCCTGTAAAAGGTTACATCTGGAGCCCAGTCAGGGCTGATAAGTTGACTGGTGATGTCCAGCTGGGCAGGGAAAGGCTGAGCTAGTATAAAGTCAGCAGTAGCCCACAAGTGGGGTTGGTAGGAGAGGGAGGATATTTGACTTTCAATGAAGTCACTTTAGTTCCTGAAGAGCAGTTTATTAGAGAAGGGGGAATAGATATGAAATGGGAACAAAATCAAAGAGACTAGAAGCAGATAATGATATCTGCAAAAAGCACAGTTGAGGAAGGAAATCATCTAAAATCTTATAACTATAAGATTCCTATCTGAAAAATAAGACTAGGTGATGTTAATCCTGTCAAGTAACTGACTGGATTTATTTTTTTAAAAGCATAGGAGATATTATAAGAGCCTGTGATCTGGTGATCTTTTAGTTGAATGTAAAAACAAAAGTAAGCTGATAAACTGCTAAAATCTAAACTACTAGGGAAACTTACAATAAGTTGTCATCTACAAAAAATATTTGACTAAAATATAGGGGGAATCTGTATTAGAGCTGACCAATGATGGCATAATCAATAGCACATAACACAATTAAATGTTAATACATAAATGAGGAAGAGAAAACACACCATTAACAGCTGTACTGATTACATTTATGTGAGGGACTCTATCTGAGAAAGTAACACTAAGGTTTCAGATATCCAGAACCAAGCCATATAGCCAGCCTTCCTCTGACCCCTCTCCTTCCCCAAGGTGTTATAGGTGCTATATGTCCATACCACTGACACCTGTTTGTAAAGGGAAAACTAGATGCAGTAAACAGGGGGAAAGCATTCTTATGAAAATTGTGTAGAAGGGACAGAAAATAAGATGTAGTAACTGTTGTAATAATCAGATTCTGACATATAGAGGGTGCATTGTAGGAAGGTAAGCTAAAGAGATACAGAAGACAAAAATTGTTAATATCTTATGTAGAAGCTTTAAGGAACTCTCAAAGCATCAGGTGGAGACAGAAGAGACAATCAGCATAGGAGAAGGGAAATGCAGACAGCCTAATGTTATAAAAAACACTCTGTAAAGAATATGTGATGATACACTAGTAATAAAAAAGAGGTTTTATTCCATTTATGATAGAAGTGGGTAGAGAAACAAATATATGAAGACATCAGAAATATACAGGTAAATTAAAAGAATGAATAGAATTCAGACTAAGGTAACCATATCTCAGGTCTTATTGGAACTGACAAAATAGTTAGAAACTATGATAAAGAGAGAGCAGAAGTTTTAGCAAAAACTTTCCAAGGGGGTGAGAAATGATGATAAAAGTGATCTTTTACCAGCAGATTAAAATATAATTTGGTGAAAATAATTGATTTATTATGTAGTTGATGTAAAACATTACTTCAGTATAATATGTTCATGTTTTGTATGTGAGACTTTGAGGAAACTATTGATATTAGCAAGACTACAACTGCAGGTAAAGATAATATATGTAACATTATTACAGATCTCTGAAATCAATTTGATTCTTTGAATTATTTAACACTATATGTGAAAAAGGAATGATAGAGGTAGGGAGGAAACATGAAGTAGTAATTCCAATATTAAAACCTGGCAAACTATCCACGGAAGTGGATGTGTATTGACCATTTGCCCTTGCATTCTGTCAAGGTAAAATTATGGAGAGAATGGTAAATGAGAGAATGGTTGTCTCTTTAGAAAACAATGACATTACTGCTAAGGTTCAGAGTGGTTTTATGAGAGGAAGATGCACCATTGATCACATTGAAAAATTAAAGACTGAAATGCAAAAAAGTAAGAGAAAGAAGGGTTTCATAATAGCTGTTTTTCTAGGTATTGAAAGGGTGTCTGACATGCTTATTGTGCAAAGTAGGTGCATTAAGAATAAGGGGAAGAATATATGGGTGGATTAGAGAATTTCTGAATAAAAGTACCATACTGGTCAAAGTTAAATTTGTGTGTGTGTGTGTGTGTGTAATCAGCTGTTAAATAATAGAATACTACTAGCATAAGTGCCAGGCGCTGCTCGGGTCAGTCGGAGGTGGGGAGGTGGCAGACAGCTGACACCCCCCTGACCAAAGCCAACACCCACACCTCACCCCTCACCCACCCCGACACCTTCCCACCCCCGAAACCCGAAACCCCCACCTCACCCCCCGACCGAATCCGACACCCCCACCTCACTTACCGTCCCACCAAACCCAACTCAGATCCGTCGCAGGAGGGGAGGGGGCCCAGAGCCGAGGGATTCCGGGGACCTTCGCAGGTGGGGGGGGGGCACAGGGCTGATGTAGTCCGGGGTTCCGTTGGGGAGGTGGGAGGGGCAGAGAACTGAGGGATCTCCGGGGTTCCGTTGGGGAGGTGGGAGGGGCAGAGAACTGAGGGATCTCCGGGGTTCCGTTGGAGGAGGGAGGGGTGAGCTGAGCGAGTGAGGTGTCTGTTGGAGGGGGGTATTATGACATCATCACCACCTAACTGCCCAGTTGATGTGATTGGCCCTGAAAGACTTTCACCCCTGGGGGGCGTCAGAGGTGAGATCCGAAAATTTTTCGACCCTTACCAGCATCTAGACCCCAAGACCCCTCACTGTACCAAAATTCAAGTCTCTGGCTCAAACGGTGCGGGAGGACTTCGCAGTCATACGTACATACATACATACATACACACATACATACATACACCACTTGACTTTTATATATATAGATTTATATAAATATTTTTGGTTGTTTTCCACATTTTCAAATATAATTTAAATTACAACACAGAATATAAAGTGTACGGTGTATATTTTTTATTAGCACTGTAATAAAGATAGTATTTTTCAATTCACTTAATACATGTACTGTAGTGTAATCTCTATCATGAAAGTTGAACTTTGTATAATGTACAAAAAATGTACAATTTTAAATATATAATTATGTACAAAAATTGTATAATTATGTACAAAAAAAGCATTCAAAAATAAAACAATGTAAAACTTTAGAACTTTAGTCCATTCAGTCCTCTTCTTGTTCAACCAATCACTCAGACTAACAAGGTTTTTTTATGTTCTCAGGAGATAACGCTGCCAGTTTTTTGTTCGCAATATCACCTGAAAGTGAGAATAGGCATTCACATGGCACTGTTTTAGACAGCATTGTGAGATATTTATGTACCAGATGTTCTAAAGATTCATATGTCCCTTCATGCTTCAACCACCATTTCAGAGGACATGTGTTCATGCTGATCACGGGTTCTGCTCAATAATGATCCAAAGCAGAGCAGACTGGCACATGTTCATTTTCATTATCTGAGTCAGATGCCACTGGCAGAAGGTTGATTTTCTTTTTTGGTGATTCAGGTTCTGTAGTTTCCACATTGAAGTGTTGCTCTTTTAACATGCTACACACCCCATCTCTCTCAGATTTCGGAAGGCACTTCAGATTCTTATACCTTGGGTCAAGTGCTGTAGCTATCTTTAGATATCTCACATTGGTACCTTCTTTGTGATTTGTCAAATCTGCAGTGAAAGTGTTCTTAACATGAACAACATGCTGGGTTCTGTGATAACATGAAATATATGGCAGAATGCAGGTAAAATACAGAGGAGGAGACCTACAATTCTCTTCCAAGGAGTTCAGTCACAAATTTAATTAATGCATTATTTTTTTAATGAGCGACATCAACATGAAAGCATGTCCTCCGAATGATGGGCAAAGCATGAAGGAACATTCAAAGGTTTATCATATAGGTACGTAAATACCTTGTAATGCCGGCTACAAAAATGTTATGACAATGTCTGTTCTCACTTTCTGATGACATTGTAAATAAGAAATGGTCAGCATTATCTCCCATAAATGTAAACAAATTTGTTTCTCTTAGCAATTGGCTGAACAAGAAGTAGAACTGAGTGGACGTGTAGGCTCAAGTTTTACATAGTTTTGTTTCTGAGTGCAGTTAAGTAATAAAAAAAATCTACAGTTGTAAATTGTGTTTTCACGATAAAGAGATTACACTATGGTACTAGTATGAGGTGAATTGAAAAATACTATTTCTTTTGTTTATCATTTTTACAGAACAAATATTTGTAATAAAATAATATAAAGTGAATACTGAACATGTGGTATTCTATGTTGTAACTGAAATCAATATATTTGAAAATGTAGAAAAACATCCAAAATATTTAATAAATTTCAATTTGTATTCTACTGTTTAAAAGGGAGATTTAAACTGAGTAATTGGTATTAATTTTTTTTTATTTCAATGAATTTTTGGAGTTAATTGTGTAAGTTAACTGTAATTAATTGACAGCCCTAATATGTGTATATGTATGGTGAATGTATGTATCCAAAATGGAACACCTCAGGGAAGTGTTATCAGCCCAACCTTATTTAACATTATGATAAGTTATGTCCCAAAACAAATAAGTGCTGGGGTATGTGTCAATCTATTCATAGATGCTGCTCAGTGGATTAAGAAGAGGAATACTGAGGTGTCAGGAAAGAGAATCAACAAACTATTATGAAAAACCTCTTCATGAGGAACTGCCTCCATTGCTAAAACCAAAGGACTTCTCTTTACAAAAAAGGAAAGTTACAAAGGAATGTAAGTTGTATGGAGAAAAACTGGACATAGTTAAAAGGTTCAAATTCTTAGGAGTAATATTTGAAAGGAGCATATAAAGTATGTTAAAGATTTATGTACATGAAGGATTAACTCGCTTAAAAGTCTTGCTGGGA
Organism: Sternotherus odoratus; assembly: GCA_032164245.1. Taxonomy (NCBI): domain Eukaryota; kingdom Metazoa; phylum Chordata; order Testudines; family Kinosternidae; genus Sternotherus; species Sternotherus odoratus. The sequence goes on from JAVMKO010000003.1 coordinate 62,877,609, forward strand.
CTAACAGGGAGAGGGTGGATAAGAACATACTGCTGATATACAGAGCATTAATCAGACCACTTGTTGAGTATGGCTGCTAAGATTTGGGTCCTCATGAAAATCAGAACTTTAAAAAATTGAATTAATTGCATGTGGTGTATTTATTACAGCACTATATGCACACTACAAATAACTTCTAGTGAAATGCTAGTTACACTACGAATTAAAAAAATGGACCTAATTTTCTGGGACAAAGTTAATGGGAACATCCCATGCTTTCAGAAATGTCTGTGTCAATGTCCTCCTCACAATCTTCCTCATGCTGCTATCGCCTAGCTAGACTCTGCACATACCGCAGGATAGTGCATGAGGTGTTTACAATTCTCACAAAAGCAGTGTGTAGCTGAGTGGGCTCCATACTTACTGTGCTGTGGCATCAGCATGGATAACCCAGGAAAAAAGGCACAAAATGATTGTTTGCTTTCAAGGGAAGTTGGGAGGGGAGACTGACGACATGTACACGAAACCACCCGTGACAATGTTTTTGCCCCATCGGGCACTGGGAGCTTAACCCAGAATTTCAATAGGCAGCGGGAACAGTGGGATAACTACCCACAGTTCACCACTCTGAGTTGATGCTAGCCATGGTATTGTCCATGCATTCCTCCAACTTAATGTGCTCAATGGGGACTGTATAAAATTGCTTACTAAAGATCAACTTCTATAAAATTGACCTAATTTTGTAGTGTGGACATACATTTTGTTACATGAGTATTTACAGTGTAAATATTTGCTATTACATTAGAACAGGAACCGATACGTTAAAACAATACATGTAACAGTCCACTAGTTTTCATGAAGTTTAAATACCTGAATACACTCTTAGATTTACACTGATTTTGATCTATACTAACACACAAATAAATTGTTTTGTCGCCCGGATCTGACCTGGTCTGCCAGCATCACACCTGCCTTGGGTTACAGAATCTGAAAAGAATCCAGAAGAAGGGGCAGAGTAGGCTCAAGTGCTATACTGGGATGGTCTAGAAGACAGACAAAGGAAGATAGGAAACAGTCCAGGGAAAAATAACAGGGTCTGAGATTGTGTAGACCATGATGGCACAGGGTACTTGTGTTAGAACCTGCAGCAAACACGGGCCTGGACTTCCCTCCCAGCCACTGGGGAAGTGCACACCCTGGGCAGTGGAGCAGAAGACAGCCTGAGACAGATCATCCAGTGGGACTTTGGTACCCTGGAAGGGGAAAACTTTAGTCATCTGGCCGGAAGGCTAAGCCATGAAGAGGGAGCAATCACATCAAAAGACAGAGAGACCATGTGAACAAGCAACCAAGGGAGGGAGCATGAGACTGGTAGAGAGCTAATCCTAGATCCAGCCACAAGGAGGTTCCCCAGAGGTGTGTAGTGGAAAAAACGCTGACAAAGAGCCACAAAATCATTAAGGAAATTGACTAAATGACTATAAATACATAAGAATCAGTGAGATGACTAGACAAAGTGCTCTCAAATACTTAAAGTAATCCATCTGTAGTAGATATGATGCTGTATAAAAAGGGAGATAACTAGTCACACTAATACAGTCACCAATGTTACAAAATTGAAATAAATCTTCACAAAGGTGTCATGTAAGGTATCAATGGAAAAGTTAGAATTCTAAGTAGTATTACCCTGTTTAAATCTATGTATCAACAGTAGAGTTCATTCTCTGCTGTGGTCTCCAGTTAGTTCTGGATGCAGAGTTGCTCCTTGGGAACCTGGTATTGGGCTGACATTCCTGATAAAAGGGATTGCCTCCTTGTTATTTGATCCCTTCTGTTCCAGGTCTGGTACACAAACAATGGAAGTTAGATTCAGATTCTACATCACTGATATCTCCTTTACTGAGAAGCCAAACTTCCAAGGCCCACCAGTCACTACTACTCAGCAGAAATGGGACACTAGTGTTGGAAGTAGGGGCAAAAACATACAACCTATTCACTAATGCAGTCTCCTATATAGCTTTCTGTTTCCTGAAACCGGCAATAAATTATTTGGGAATGAAATCCTTCTGGAAATCTAGAAACAGGAAATATCATTACAAATCTGCCTTAGGACTGTCGCTTTGTTGTTGTTTTAGATACATGCTAAACTAAGAGGGATTTTTCCTCCTTGGTTAATTTTCTATCATCCTTGGAAACAGTCCTATCAGCCAATGTGACAAACATGAAATAATTTCTGCCTTGTCAGGAATCAAGAGAGTTAACTGAAAGTTTAGAATGTCTTTAAACCGTGGAACTATTTTCTTTTCTGTTTTTCCTCTTTTACAAAACTGTACTCAAAATGCAAAATGGATCATTGTAAGTGTTTACCCTAGGTCTTTTAGCAACATGTAGAAAACTTATGGCCTGGGATAAACATACTCTAAGGCAATAGTAGTCAAATTGTAGCTCTTAAGGGACCTGAATATGGTTCTCATAGAAGCCACGTCTGATTAGTGTTGCGATTGTCGTACTTTAATCTGAGGAAGAGAAAAAGATTGCAGCAGCAATTTCTGTGCAGTCTGGTACCTGGGAAACAACACAGAGAGCACTGACTGAGTGTAAATTAGCATAACAATAATTCCAACATAATGATACATGACTGGGAAAGGGAGAATAGGAACCATTGGTATTCCTCCTCCCTCCGAAACAACAAATCTCCCAGTCCCCAGAAATAGAAACGGGCCCTGGCTTCCTTAATAATAACTGTGGTGTATCAGGCATGTAGGAAACTGAACTCTATTAAATGTACTGAAGGGCCATCACTTGCTGAAGTTTGGCCTGGACTTCCATTCCATTTCTCATACTGTACCCTTATCCTGGACTAATGGGTTGTATGGAAAGCATTCATATTGCTTTAATTCTGCATCTTCTGACCCAGGAATGATCCAGATTGAGGAGAATATTAGGACAGAGAATGGAAGGAGAGACATAAAAGAGGGGTTGGTGATTCCATTCAGACAAAATAAGACTCTCTTACATTTTTATCCATCCATCAAACTAAAACATAATCTAAACCCAGAAGAAGTCAGCTGAGGCTGTCATCTTCCCTCTTGCAACTTTTTCGGGTTTTCAACAGGCTTCGCTCTCAGTAATCTGTTGCTATTTGTAATCTGTCACAAAGGCCCAGAAGCACTAGCAGCCTCTTCCCTAGACCTCCGTCTAGATTTTGGGATACTTGTGCAAATCAGACATAAAATGCAAACTTTCTAAGAGTCTCAATTTAAAACTCAACTGGCTGAATTCCTGAATAGCTAAACATGCTCTACAGCTGGGCAAATGTTGCAACAAACAATAAAAAAGTCTACTTGGGTGACTTGGTCCCTGTTTGCATCCTTTCCATATTGGCTTTCCACAGATATTCTATCACATCACTTTATTGCTGATGGTGTTTCTTGAAGCAGCTGTTTTGAACTGCAGTTCTGTGCTGGAAAGGACCTGTCAAAAAGTCGTGTCTTCTTGTTCATCTGATGTGTGTTCAGTGACTGCTGACAAGAAGAAAGTTGTTTTAAGTCACTGTCATTACTTAGTCTCATGAGCCCTTCAGAGCCAAGGTCCCAATCAGAGGTGACATAGAACTAGATGGTGGAGGGGCAGGCACTCTGTCTTTCTGACTACAACTGTAAATCTCACACTCAAGTCAGCACCATTTTGCCCCCACTCTCCTCACAGCTCCCTCCACAGTTCTCCCATCACCTCCCTTCTGTGGGTGCAGCACAGATTGAAGCGGGCTTTGGTCACCTACTGCTGAGCACTGGTAACTCCCACTGCGGGCAAGGAAGGGATGGGGCTCAGCGGGCTTCCCAGCGCCCCCTCTGGCAGAGTTACACTGCCAGTCCAGTCTCAATTCCCTGTTCCTGGTGCCTCCAAGCAGGGTTCAGAGGGAGTGCTAGTTACTGGTGTCTGTCCCAGGCATATTCTGCTCTGCCATGCTCATGCTGACTCCCACCCTGGTAGAAATCTGGGAGAGCACATGACCCCAGGTGCTGACCCCACACATTGCCTCTAGTCCCACTATGCTTAAGGTTTTTGTCGAACAGAAAATACTTAGACTTTTTCTTAAGGTTATGAATTTTGGCCTTGATCCATCAAAGCACTTAAGCACTGTGCTTAACTTTACATATGTGAGTTGTCCTACTGAACTAAATGAATCTAATACATGCAGCAAGTTAAGTGCTTCAGCACAAAAGAGCGAAGAGATATTTGAGGTATATCTACATGCAGTAAAAATCCCATGGCATCAAGTCTTAGACCCAGGGTCAGTTGATTTAGACTTGCATGGCTCAGAATGCAGGGCTCAAAATAGCAGTGTAGATGTTTGGTCGGGCTGGAGTCTGGACTCTGGGACCCTCCCCCATGATGGAGTATCAGAGCCTGGTCTCCAGCCTGAGTCCAAATGTATATACTGCATTTTTATAGCCCCACAGCCTGAACTTTTTAGCCTGAGTGAGCTGACTTGGGCCAACCATGATAATGCTGTGGGTCTTTTATTGCAGTGTAGACATGCCCTTGGTGATCTTCTTAAAGCCCAGGGTCCTGGAATAGTGAATATGCCAGCCAGCTTTCCTTTTTTTTAAAAAAGAGGAAAAGAGTTTCTAGTCACTTTTGTGGATAGAAGTTGGAGAATCAGGCTCAGAAACTAGACGGCAAATAAAAAGAACCCAGCTTTTTTTTCTTTTCATTATTTCAGCCAATTTCATGATTATTGGTCAGGTGGCCTGCCTCATAAATGGTGCACAAACCTGTTTATGTGTTTTCAGGGCAGTAAACACAATATAAACTTGTTACAAACAAATAATCTGCAGAGAAAGAAAGAGTTATAGAATTTGGCAAGTGGTTTTGGTTGATTAATACATTTGCGAAAATTGTGATTGTAAACAATCTGTGAAGAGAAAATATGGAGAAATGGATGAAATAAATATAAAGGTTATTCACTAAGCTAGAAGTTGTTCAAATGTGCTTAAAAATAACATGAATAAAATCGGGGAGAGAGAATGAAGCTACAAATGAGATGAATTATAAATAAGACTTAGGAGGAAGTTTTATTTCGTGTCCCTTGCTGTGTGCATACACCACGTTACTCCATATGGGAAACTATCTTTACAAAAAAATGCATCATTAACATAAATAATGTGGTATAATTAAAACACTCTCAAATTGTCCAGATCTCGTGATGATACACATAACCACTGGGTATCATTTATTAAATGGCACTGTTTTGCTTCTGAATAAACCAGTCTTCAGAACCTATAGTTATGGCTTAGCTGTATCATGTATCTCTATTAATAGTTTCATTCACCCATGCTGTTCTTAGTATTAGAGCATTTATGCATTCTCATTAGACATATGAAAGAAATAAATGCTTATATGTGTCCATTAAGAACACCTTTTCTTCACACAGAGTAGTGCAGAGGAAGCATGCTGGGCCAATAACCTGGAGGTCAACTGATCTTAAGCATCCTCTGCTAAATTGGTTTCACCTGTATTATGCAGGAGATGAAAGTAGATGATCATAATAATAGAGAGCAAAGAGCAAAGTAGGAAGTTTTGTATGTACATACAGAGCAAAGTAGGAAGTTTATGACAACACTCTCTTTCCCACCCTAAAAGAATCGTAAATCTCAAGGGACTTCAGGGCTTTTCACAAGACACAAAAACAAGGTCTAAACAGAGTTGCTGTTGAATACCTGTGACAACTGAGAAATACAGTAAATTGCCACTTAATGTTGTCCCAATATTGCTGATCAATTAGGGAACATGCTTGTTTAAAGTTGTGCAACGCTCCCTAATAACGTTGCTTGGCAGCCGCCTGCTCTTTGTCCAATGCTTGCAGGAAGAGCAGCCCATTGGAGCTAGCTGGTGGAGGCTTGGAACCTTAAGTTCCCTGTGAGGCAGCCGCTCAGCAGGCTACCAACTGTCGGCAGTTCAGTTGTCCCTTCCCTCCACTGCCATGTGCCGCTCCTGTCCTCTGTCCCGGAGCTGCTCCCCATGCCTCTTGCCTACTGTGTAGGGGGAGGGAGGAAGAGAAGGGCTAATGTCAGAGTGTCTCCCTCCCCCCGCGCATGCACCCCGCTTACCCCCCACACACACACACACCTCCCAGAGCAGAGGGGACACAGGGCTCAGGACAGAGGGAGCTTCCTGGAAGCAGCTGCTGTCTCAGCTTGCTGATCTACTTAACAAGGCAGTGTACTTAAGAGTGGGGTTGGCGTACTTAAAGTGGTAATGCACATCTCTCTCTAATACACATAGACACGGTATGTGTCTCTGTCTCTCATGATGTTTCCCCTCCCTGTATTTATGCTACCTTGTAGAGTGTGAGGCTACATTAACAACGAGTTAACCCTAGAGGGCTCAGCCAATTGCTAGTTCATCATTTAGCCGTAAGGCATTCCCTGGGAAATATCCCAAACTCTGATTTTACCACCCGACCAAGCTTCACAATCATCATCGCTGGGTACCAGTATTAAATTGCTTGTTTAGAAGTTATACTGTGTGTGTACCTGTGTGTGTGTGTGTGTGTGTGTGTATTTTTATATATAAATAAAATATGTCTTTTGTCTGGTGAAAAATATTTCCCTGGAATGTAACTCTCCTCACCCCCATTAATTCTTATGGGGAAATTGGATTCACTTAGGGTGAGGTTAGACTGGGGCAGTTTTAGCGCTAAAACCCCTCTTTAGCGCTACAATAGCACTGCCAGTACACACTTCCAAGGCACTTTTTGCGCTTTTACTGACCTTTTAAAGCGGTACTGGTAAACCTCAAAATGAGAGGAATAAAGCTTTTAGCGCTGCTGTTTTAGCGGAAGGGATGCAATGTGTACTCCCCTTGCGTTATAGTGAGCCTCCAGCCTCCGGCATCCTGGCCCAGAATCCCCAATGCATCCTCTCTGGCCACCATTTACAACTCTTCTGTCCCGTCCTCAGATGACCCCATGTCAGAACCCTCCCCCATAGTCATATAAAATTTGGAAACTGGGCCGCTGCTGCAGCACGGCTGCCGGGTCCCCTGCCGCTGTGGGTGGCAGGGCTGCCGGGTCCCCGCCGCTGTCCCGGGTCCCTGCCGCTGCGGGCAGGGCTGCCGGGTCCCTGCCATGGCGGGTGGCAGCCCGGAGGCGCTCCCAGCCCCTGCACCAGTCCCCGCCGCTGCCGGCAGGGCTGCCAGGTCCCCGCCACTGTGGGCGGCAGGGATGCCGGGTCCCCGCCGCTGTGGGTGGCAGGGATGCCGGGTCCCCGCCGCTGTCCCGGGTCCCCGCCGCTGCGGGCAGGGCTGCCGGGTCCCCGCCGCTGCGGGCAGGGCTGCCAGGTCCCCGCCGCTGCGGGCAGGGCTGCCGGGTCCCCGCCACTGTGGGCGGCAGGGATGCCGGGTCCCCGCCGCTGTCCCGGGTCCCCGCCGCTGCGGGCAGGGCTGCCGGGTCCCCGCCGCTGTGGGTGGCAGGGATTCCGGGTCCCCGCCGCTGCGGGCAGGGCTGCCAGGTCCCCGCCACGGCGGGCGGCCACCCTGCCACGCTCCCAGCCCCTGCCCTGGTCCCCGCCGCTGATACCCATAAATGGTTAGGGAAGGGAGGTGCAGAGCCTGTCAGTTTCGGAAAAGAAACTGACAGCCAGAAGTTCCCTCCCTTCCCAGTCCCCCCTCACCTCACTCCTTTGCAAAGAGGGTTGCACCCAGCTGAATGCTGGGATACCTGCCCTATCCCGCAACTGCTACTGCCGCCAAAAGCGGGACAAATGTGTTCGCTCTCTGCCGCTAGAGGGCTTCAATATGGACACCCTCTAGCGCAACACCTGTAGTGCTAAATCGGGAAGCGCTATAAACAATAGTGCTTCCCCCTGTAGTCTAACCATACCCTTAATGTTATTTCGCTCAGTCACATTTTTCAGGAACAGAACTACACCGTCAAGTGAAGAGTTACTGTAAAGGCTCTCAACTACAGGCCACAAGTCCTGTTTACATCAGATTTTCAGGAGAATTGCATCCAGGTAAAGAATCCAATGTTTTAGTAGAAATGCCGAGATCTCGTCTTCATTACAATGAACATTAAATTAATCAAAAATAGCCTGAGATCTCTGGGACAACAAAGAGCATCAGGTGCTACAAAATAGGATTAAGTGTCACAGAATCTGACCCTAAAATGGTACAAACACAGAAACTAGGTTGTTTGGCAGAGCATTATTTATTTGCTTTTAATGGAACCAACTCATGTTTTTTAATAAATTGATATTTCAACATCGATTTACTGGGGAATATGGATTGTCTACAGTTTTCAAGTTATTGACAGTTTTCAGTTTCTATGGGGCTGAAACACTTCTCCAGGAACAATTGAAAAGACTAAAATTATTTCAGAGGTTAATGTTACAAAATAGCTTAAGTGACACTTGTCTACTTTGACATGACTTTAAAACATGCACAGAATTATTGGTGGCCATTAATAATAGGGTTTTTTCAGTTTATTATATACATATGCACCAAATAAATACATTTATTTCCCTTAAGTAACTCAAAACTCTGCAAAAGACAAGCTAATAGTAGTAATAATAAAACAGATGCCTAGTACAGATCTTTAACTAATGATCTGACAGATTTTTACTGCAAACTTTAGTGATATTTTAAATTGGTCAGTTATTATATATATATAAAGATATAGTCTTTTCTCTTGCATGAGGTCCTCATCTAACACAAATATCTGCTAGGTTCATGAAATGCCAGGCTTAGGTAATCTGAGCTGTGGGGGGGCTAAAGTATTGATTCATAGCAGTGTTCACTAATGAATACTAGTTTCTAAGGGCTCAGTGCTACATTCTTTGCACATATCAAACTCCCACAGGTATTAACAAGTTGGTCCTCACATGACTGCATGTTGCTTGAGCATATACAGAAAAGAGAGAAAGAAAAAATATATCTTTGCTCTGTAGAAATCATGCAGTGTCACTTATTGTTTTCAAAACTCATTTTTGGCTGGATAAATACCTCTTCTGTGAAGGAAACTACAAAACTACTTTGTGAACAGTCAGGTGCCTCTCCAAACATTCGGAGGTTTACCCATCAGGGCCTTGAAAATATTGTGATATTGTGCTGTGTGGCAGCAAAATGCTTTGTTTCAAACATCTCCATACCAGCAGTAGTTCTGGAAAGAGAAAGAGCTAGCATGATTGGGCAGAATGATTTCTCAAAAGACTGTAACAAAAGCACAAGGTGACCAATACTCCAATTATAGGCATTTATAACAATCTCACATGGAATGCTCACTAGAGTTTGTTGCTTTAAAGGTAGGCATTTAATGTTTGTTTGTTTTTAATTTACCCTTGTGTCTCCTTAAATGGGCTGTTGTGTGTGTTACATTACACCACTGAAATCACCATTACAATGCATAGGTTCAGCTGCTTGCAATATATTAAAAAAGCAGCCTCGGGATATACTGTATCACACAAATACCATTTTTCTGTGTTCTAAAATACTACTTACAATAATTGCTGTTATAATTTTATTTACTTCTCTTTTTGGATTCTGAGTCAATTGAAAACCACTGTTTCAGGGTTTTCATAAGAAATGGTGTTATTAATGTGTAGAATCCAAATAAAAAAAAACAAACAGGCAAAACCAACACTTGATTTCCTAGGAAGTCTCTGGAAAAATAATAAATTTAAAAATAAAGTCAGGGAAAGTGAGCTGTGGCTAATGCTTACAGGTTATTATCTGCCGCTTTATAGTCAAGTTATTTTATCAAAGATCTGGAGTTGTAGCAGTGAAATATAATGATTTCTACAGCCTCCCAATCACATGATAACACAAATTGCTCCACATGTCTCATAAAATGAAAAATGGTGTCCTTTACTTAAAGTAGTTCCATTTAAACCTATGGCCAGATTGGATTCTCCACACAGAATCATCATAAAGATTATTCTCCCTGTTGCTTTCTTAATTCTTTTCTATCATACCAGTATTGTTGGAGGATGAGGGAGAAAGTTGTCCTTGCACTCAATATCAAAGGGCTGGTCTCCACTGGGGGGGTAGATCGGCTGTAGATACGCAATTTCAGCTACATTAATAACGTTGCTGAAATAGACGTCTCTACAGCCGACTTACCTCCCGTCCTCGCGGCGGCGGGCAGCGGCGTGGTCCCCCGTCAACTCCAGCTTGCACCTCTTGAGGAGCTGGACTTCCGGCGTCGACGGGGGAGCCACTGGAAATCAATTTATTGCATCTTAACAAGACGCGATAAATCGATCGCCAGAAGATTGATCCTTCCCGCACGTAGTGTAATTCTAGTATTTCCAGGACTGACAGAAACCGAACTTATCTATATTTGTGGTTAATTAAAACCTACATTTCTTTCAGTGAGGCTTTGTCTTACAATTTACAATTAATTATGGGGGAGAGGAAGTAGAAAATGTTCCATTTATAAAATAAGTTCCCAATTAGGACTCAGTGGCAATCAAATATTCTGTCTTTTGCTACCTTACACACTCACTCTCACACACAAAACACACACAGTCCCACTGATGGTTGGCTATTTTTTCTGGTTCTTTTCATAAATATTTATATCTAATTGCATTTTCCTTATAAACAATATTTTCCTGCCCAAAGGGAGGAAAAACAATTTGTGTGTTAATTTTATCTCACTGGTTTTGTTCAGCTTCAGTAAGTCTTTATATAAAAGAAGAGATTTAGATAAAAAGGAATACATGCAACCTGTGTTTGTTAATATAAAGAATTTTAATTGTGGAATGTTGTTAATTTTGCAACAATTCAGGTTCATTGTACCTGCCCATATATGGTGTGGAGGGTAGGCATTTAAATGTTTCTCTTACCTCCACCACACATTTTCATACTTATTTTGTTTGGATTCTGCTGCCCCCTACAGAAAAATTGAAAGTATTTCTGATTTTACAAACCTGAGGATTGTTGTCCATTCCTTTTATGACATTGTCCAGGACTATAAATGCACAACTCTTTTAATCATCTAGGGATCCAGAGTTATGTTTGTTATCTCTGCAATGGGTTGAAGTTGTTTGCATAAGTTATGACTCATAAAAAGCTTGCCACTTTAAATGACTTATTGGTAAATAAAAATAGAAGTGGTAGACACTATTGATTTAATGAACTTCTAAAATGGAGTGAGTACCATATTCTACATGCTCAAGGAGAATAGAAAGGAGATTCAGTAACCTTTTAGTGTCAGGAAGTAAACTATTTTGATACCTTATCAACTGCTACACATGCAGTATTCTGTCTATACTTATTGACTGTGGAAAACAGCAATAGATAAATACAACACTGCAGTCATGGGTCTAATAGAAAACAGATTGGCAATAGGACTGTTGGGAATAGGAATCACTCTTTTAATGTAAATTGTATGTTTTCACTTACAGATCAGAAATGCACCAGGCTACTCTGAATCAAAGTCATATTTATATCAGTTGATGTTCCTTAATAATAATGAACCAGATCATACTATCTACATCTGTGCCCAAAGGAGACTATGCTCATGGATAAGTTCTGGCTGTCTCCATTGTATCACTCCCACTATCTGTGGATCTGTCAGGGTTCCTTCACCACTCTGAAGTCTGGGGTACAGATTTGGAGACCCACATTAAAGACCTCCTAAACTTATTTCTAGCAGATTAGATTAAAATCTTCTACAAGGTACAAATCCCTCCTTTTCCTTGAGTGATACTGCTGCCACCACCAAGTGATTTAGACAAAGATTCAGGGAAAGGGACACTGGGAGTTCCTATTCCCGCAAAATATTCCTCCCAAACCTCTACATCCCCTTCCTGGGGAGGCTTGAAAATAATATTCTCACCAATTGGTACAGGTGAGCACAGAACAAACCCCTTGGTTTTTAGAACACTGAAAATCAATCAGGTTCTTAAAAGAAGAAGTTTATTTTTTAAAAAAAATAAAGAATCAACTCTGTAAACTCAGGATGGAAGGTAAAGTTACAGGATAATAAAAGATTTAAACAGAGAGTTTTCCTATCCCTCCTCTGATCTCCCATGGGAGAGTACAATATTTTTGTTTAAAAAAAAAACAACCTCTGGATGTTTTGTTTTCCTTAAATGCTCCAGCTAGAAATGAATAATAGCAAATAATAATCTCTAACTCATACTTCCATAGATCTTGCAGTGCTTTAAACAAGAGGTCTGTATCACTATTCCCATTTTAACAAAGGGAAAACCATGGCACAGAGAGGTGAAGTGACTTGCCCACAAATCACATAGTACATCAGTGACAGACCAAGGAACAGAACCTTAGTCTTCTGCAGTATTAGTCTGGGTTGTCTTAGATTAGGCCTCATGTTCACTACAGAGTTACAATTTGCACAGGAAAATTTACCCCAGAAATTACTTGGTGGGAAATAGTACTTCATCTCTTTCAGTTCTTATTTTTACATATAACTGATCAATGTACTTTAAACCCTCTTGCGCTGGACACCAATAAGGAGTCACATTGCTGCTTGGGCAACCATGGGTCCTTGCTGGTCTCCCAACCCCATATGGGGCAGCCCTGCATTTGAAACCATGCTTTCATGGTAATAATAACCATGTAATTGTATGACTGTGGCCTTCACCTCTCCTCCTTCCTTGGTTCCATTCATTTGTGTTATCTCTTTAATAAGGCCCATACCCATATCTTGGTAAAATTCCTGCATGTACTTAACTTCGAGTATGAGCAGCCCAATTAATTCAATGGGATTAAACATTTGCTTGAAACTAAACATATGCATAAACTGTTTTGAGGCTCAGAGACTAAGTTCTTCAGGGAAGGAATCCTATCTACCCATGTGCACAATAAAACTCCAACTCTTATTGGAGACTATCATATAAAATAACAAATATTATTTACAAAAGTGCAAGTACTCCATTAGGACAGAACAAAAAGATACAAATTGTGCAGGGATTGCTAAAATAGTATAATACAGATGTCCACTGAATTGCATAAATTCTGTTCTGGCCATTGAAACCTATTTTTGGTCACACCCATTTTCAATGACAGCCCCTGCCTTGTAGCATGCAGAATACACAATACCCCATGCACTTAGATCATATGAAGAGGAATGGACGAGAAGACTTCTTGAGGTGCCTTCCAGTCCTACCATTCTGTGATTCTGTGTTGTCCAAATAAACAAACATACATTCCATTAAAGATTTGAAACAGAAAAACTTCCAAAACAGACTCCAACGAGAAACTGGAATTAATTTTCAAATTGGACACAATTAACCAGGGGATTAATAGAACTTCATATTGGCTCTCTCATTACAGTAATTGTTTGCATTTTCTGAGTTAATTTCACTGACAACAGATCTCCATTTCAAAAGGTGTTTTTCTCCTAGTGATAATGGACCATCTACATTTAACAGCCCTCTTAGAATTGGCATGCTAATGCACATTTTTTTTCTTTTTCTTTCTTTCTGTATGTATAAATGCATTTTACTTCTGTTCCATTCTATGCATCTGACGAAGTGAGCTATAGCTCACGAAAGCTTATGCTGAAATAAACTAGTTAGTCTCTAAGGTGCTACAAGTATTCCTGGCTTTCTATACTTGATGAGGTTACTTTCAAATAAAAAATGGTTTCCTTTTCTTTTGAAATATGTTTAAATAGTTTAGTACTTGTTTGTTTAAAAGACAGATACATTTTGTGTTGTAGTAAGGGAAAGAAGGGATAAGAGTGAAGACCATTTGATTTGTGTGGACTAGACTCTGTTTTGGAGGAAGAAGAGAAAGATGTTAAGGGTAGACTAAAAACCCTGCACATTGATGTGCCTGTCAGATGTTTTATTTAATCCCTTCACACAAACATTCACTCCTTTTAAGAATCTACCCATTCACTTCAAGCACACATTTATCTTCTGTGCAGATCAGGAGCATGCATGTTCACTACATCACAAAAACAATAACATACAGCACGAGGCTATTAAAGCTAAAAGCTTTGGGAATAAATCACAAACCTGACACCCAGCTAGACTGAGGGAGGGATTTGAGCAAGGGAACAGCTTCACCAGGAAAAATCTAACACTTCAAATAGCCTATAGTGCAGATTCTGTAGATTTAAATATGTATATTGATTTTCAGGTGTATCAAAGAAGAAAAACAATCTCAAAGGACAGAGAAATTAGTCCTAGTATGATTTGTTGGGAAATGAAATAGTAGAATATTAAAAGCTGAAAAGTCAGTCATAGATTAGAAGGACATGCCAGTGATTCTAGTACAGTCGGAAAAAAAAAGAAGTTGATAGTAACCAATTCTATGGGTATATCTACACTTGTGAGTGGGTACAGTTACATATCCGTGTACAGACCAGCATGTGTACCCTGTACCCATGTGGAGTGTCCACATATGATGTTCTGTGCCTAGGCATGTACAGTAGACTCTTGATTATCCAGGATGATAGGGAAAAAATAATCCTGGTTAATAAAATCCCGGATAATCACCATCCATAGGAAATATGAGGATGGGGGAGTTGGTTCACGAGCCACCCTGCACCGGAGGGAGGGGATGTGGTTCACTGGTTGCCATGTGCCCTGGTGGGGTTTTTTTTGGTGCTTGGGGCATCAACAAAGCCAGAGCCGGCACTGCGAGTTACACGTTGTTGTTTTTTTGACATCCTGGTGTGGCAAGGTGGCTCCTCTGCTCCCCCTGGTTCAAGTCCTTTGGGGTGTTGGGGCGGCCCTGGCGCCCTGACCAGACTGCACCAGACCCGGTTTTTCCTGCTGCTCCTTAGCAACTCGCTCCCTCTCTTTCTCTCTCAGGGTCAGGCTCCTGCAGGCTAGGGTAGCTAGGTTCCCCCTGGAAGGGACCCTTAGTTCTCTCCTCCAGCTTGCCAGCAGCCTCTCCGTCCCTGCTTCTTCCAACTCGCTCCTCACACTCCTCTGCTTCCACCAAACTCAGTCCTCTAACACCTACTGCCTCCAAACCTACTCCTCAAACTCCCATAAGCCTCTCTGGGGAGGAGTCTCTTTTCAAGGGCTCTGGCAGCCTCTTTAATTGGCCTCAGCTGGCCCTGCTTCTGGCTGTGGCAGCCCTGCTCAGCTGGACCCAGTTCCCTTGTGGTAACCCTTCTAATTACAGGCCTTACTGGCAGCTGTCTGCCCTGGGTCTGCCACATATCCCCCCCCCCCCCGCGCAACACCATGGGGTTGGGCTACTTGGGGTGCGGAGCAGTGTATCCGTGATAGCCTGTCCGCATTCCCATGCAGGGGGCCGGACCGATGTTGCACCCGGAAGTGGAAGGGCTGCAGTGAGAGGAACCATCTTGTAACCCTTGCATTGCTGTCCTTATTTTGGTGCATCCACTTCAGCGGGGCATGGTCCATAACTAGGATAAACCGTCGACCGAGTAGATAGTAACGGAGGCTCTCTATGGCCCACTTCACCGCCAGGCACTCCTTCTCCACTACGGCATACTTCCGTTCTCTGGGCAGAAGCTTCCGGCTGAGAAATAGGACTGGGTGGTCTTCTCCAGCCCTCATCTGGGAGAGCACCGCCCCCAGCCCTACCTCGGAAGCGTCTGTCTGTAAAATAAACTCTTCTTTCCAGTCAGGGGCTATCAACACTGGGTCGGTGCAGAGGGCGGTCCGCAGGTCCCCAAACGCTGCCTCGGCGGCATCCGACCACTTCACGATGTCTGGGCCACGGGCTCTCGTTAGATCAGTTAACGGGCAGGCCCGGGTGGCGAAATTGGGGATGAATCATCAGTAATACCCAACCAACCCTAGAAACGCTCTGACCTGTTTCTTTCGGATTGGTCGGGGCCACTTCTGGATCGCCTCCAGTTTGTTAAGTTGGGGCTTTACTACGCCTCTGCCTACTATATAGCCGAGGTACTTAGCCTCTGCCAGTCCAATCAAGCACTTGGGTGGATTTGCGGTCAGCCCCGCCTTCCTCAGGGTGTCTAAGACGGCCTCTACCTTCCGCAAGTGCGTTCCCCAGTCTGGGCTATATATAATGACATCGTCCAGATAGGCGGCCGCGTATTGCCTATGAGGCCGCAACAGTTTGTCCATGAGCCTCTGGAAGGTGGCAGGGCCCCATGCAACCCGAAGGGGAGGACCGTGTACTGGTACAACCCCTCCGGGGTGGCAAAGGCCGTCTTTTCCTTGTCTGCCTTGGCCAGAGGGATCTGCCAATACCCCTTGGTCAGGTCTAGGGTGGACATAAACTGGGCCGATCCTAACCTGTCAATCAGTTCGTCTATCCGGGGTAGCGGGTACGCGTCGAACCGGGAGATGTCATTCAACCTGCGGAAGTCGTTGCAGAATCTCACCGTGCCGTCCGGCTTAGGCACCAGGACCACGGGGCTGGACCACTGGCTATGGGATTCCTCGATGACCCCTAATCTTAACATCTTCTGGACCTCCGCTCTGATCTCCTCCCGTTTTGCTTCTGGGACCCAGTAGGGCTTGACGTGAACTTTTGCTCCTGGCTCCGTGAGGATGTGGTGGTGTACTTCGGTAGTCCGGCCCGGTGTCTCCGAGAACACATCCTGGTTACGCCGGATCATGCGGACCACCTCCGTTCGCTGGTTCGGGGTCAGGTCCGGGGATATCCCCACCCGGCTGGGTGGGTTGCTTTCCCGGGGCGGCGCCGCCAGCACAACCATCAGAGCGTCTCTCTCCTGCCACGGTTTTAACAGGTTGACGTGGTAAATCTGCTCCGGCTTCCGGCGTCCCGGCTGTCGGACCTTATAGTCCACGTCCCCCACGGCTTCTACTACTTCGTATGGCCCTTGCCACTGGGTCAACAACTTGCTCTCCGCCGTGGGTACGAGCACCATCACCTGTCTCCCACCTGGAACTTCCTGCTTCTCGCTTGGCGGTTGTAATATGTCCGCTGGGCCTCCTGTGCCTTCTCTAGGTGTTCCCTCACTATGGGGGTGACCTTGGCTATCCTCTCTCTCATCTGCACTACATGTTCGACGACATTCCTCCCCCGGTTCGGCTGTTCTTCCCAACCCTCTTTGGCGCTGTCGAGTATGCCCCGAGGGTGGCGTCCATACAGCAGCTCGAACGGGGCAAACCCCATGGAGGCCTGGGGCACCTCCCTTACAGCAAACAGGAGGTAGGGGAGTAGGGTATCCCAATCCTTTCCGTCCCGACTCACTGCCTTCCTCAGCATACTTTCAATGTCCGGTTGAACCGTTCGACCAGGCCGTCGGTCTGGGGATGGTACACCGACGTCCTTATGGTCCGCACACGGAGTAGGCAACAAAGGTCCTTCATTAATTTGGACATAAAGGGAGTCCCTTGGTCAGTCAGGATCTCCTTTGGTATCCCTACTCGGACAAAGATCTGTAGCAGCTCCCGAGCTATGGTTTTAGACAGTGTGTTCCGTAAGGGTACAGTCTCGGGGTACCAGGTGGCGTAGTCCAGCACCACCAGTATATGCCGATGGCCCCGGGCCGATTTCTCCAGCGGGCCCACCAGGTCCATGGCGATCCTCTCGAATGGGACCTCAATGATGGGGAGGGGCACTAAAGGGGCCCGCAGGTGGGACCGGGGGGCGTGCAATTGACATTCCGGGCAGGAAGCGCAGTACCGCCGGACCGCTGCATGGACCCCTGGCCAGAAGAACCTCTTCATGACCCGATCGAGGGTCTTCTCCACCCCCAGGTGGCCCCCGAAGAGGTGGCTGTGAGCCAGGTCCAATACGCCTCTCTGATGTTTCCGTGGCACCAAAAGTTGTTCCACCGACATGTCGGACATCGGGACTACCCTGTACAGTAGGTCCCCCTTGATTATATAATACGGCCCTCGGCCCTTACTTTTCCCGTCTACCGGGACCCCATTTACCTCCACCACTTCGCCGCGGATATTTTGGTAGAGTGGGTCATTGGCCTGATCCTGCCCGAAATCCTCCATAGCCGGGCCAATTGACCCCAACTCCGGGGTCTCCACCTCTGCCTCCCCTTTGGGTACCGCCTGGGGGGCACTAGGCCCGGTGTCGGTCTCCCCCACCTCTCGCCTGGTCCTCCTTCCCTGGGGGCTTCCTCGTTCCCCCACTAGTGCAGCCCTCCTATATTGGGTCAGGATTTTTGTCCCTAACGCCTTGGCTACCCTCCTCTCCCTCCGAGACTTCCGGGACCCCCCGCCTACAGAGAATAATTCCGGGTCAAATTCCCGGAAAGCTGGTGCCCCGGGACCCCTCGGCGTCACCTCCGGGACCCCGGCACTAACTCCTTCTGTCCCCCGCCCGGGGAGCAGACTGTCAAAGTCGGGGAAGTCTCATCCAATGAGGACCGGGTAGGGGAGCCTCGGGACTACGCCCACCACTACTTTCGTGGGGTGTCCCAGGACATCGAGGCTTACAGAGACAGTGGGGTAGTAATTAATATCCCCATGCACACAGGACACTGCTGAGCGCTTGGCCCGGGACAGCTGGTCCTGGCTGATCAACATCCCGGAGACCAGCGTAACTGTGCTCCCTGAGTCTACTAGCGCGGTGGTCTTAATACCATTCATTTTATCGGGCCGGGTATATCTATGGGGAGCCATCGCGACCCCCACTTGGTTCACCAGGTCGCACGGATCCCCCATACACCCCAGGCCACATTGCATGGGTTCGGCCCGGTTTGGGCACCGGGCGGCTAGGTGTCCCATTTCCCCACAAGCGTAACAGCGCCTCCCGGCTCGGGACAGCCCCCCAGTTTTTGGGCTGTTCGTCCCTACCCCCCCGAGTCCCGTTCCCCCGTTCCCCAAGTCTGTCCAAGCTCTCCGGCCATCCCCCAGCCTCCTCTTCTTCCTCCCTATAGCGGCTTGGGGTCTTGGCCATCCGGGGCTTTGGTCCGGAGGCCGGCCTTCTGGTTGACCGCAGCCCCTCCGTGGTAGTCCGTGACAACTCCTGGGAGGCAAGGTGTCTCTCTACGAGGGCTACCAGCTCGTCGTAGGAGGGGGGATCGTTCTTTCGGACCCACCCCCTTAGCTCGGATGGCAACCCCCGCATATACCTGTCCAGCACCAGGATCTCTATCATCTTCTCCGGGCTGTGGGTCTCGGGCCGTAACCACTTCCGGGCAAGGTGGATCAGGTCGAACAGCTGAGTCCTCGGGGTCTTGCTGACCTCGTACCTCCACTCGTGAAACTGCTGGGCCCGCAGGGCTGGCGTCACTCCTGCTCTGGCCAGGATCTCGGCCTTCAGCTGGGGGTAGACTGCAGTGGCCTCGGGCGCCAGGTCAAAATAGGCCTTCTGGGCCTCCCCGCAGAGGAAAGGGGCCAGGATACTTGCCCACTGTCCACGGGGCCAAGCCTCACGCAGGGCCATCCTCTCGAAAGCGAGTAGGTAGGCCTCGGTGTCGTTGCCCGACGTCATCTTCTGCAGGAAATGGCTGGCCCGTAGTGGCCGGTCGTCAGGCCCCCCACGGCCCATGGTGCTCAGGGCTTTCATCTGCCGCACCACCTCCTGCAGGGTGGCTCAGTCCTGGGCTGCCTGGGTTATCAGCAACTGGTTGGTCTCTTGCTGCTCTCGGACAGCTTCCTGCTGGGCCGCAGTGGCCTGGACCAGGGCCTTCACCACCTCTTCCATCGTCCCTCTGAGTACGGGGGGGGGGGGGGAGGGGCTGGCCACCGAGTCTAATCACTCTCTGTCCCACCTCTGACACCACGTGTGGCAAGGTGGCTCCTCTGCTCCCCCTGGTTCAAGTCCTTTGGGGTGTTGGGGCGGCCCTGGCGCCCTGACCAGACTGCACCAGACCCGGTTTTTCCTGCTGCTCCTTAGCAACTCGCTCCCTCTCTTTCTCTCTCAGGGTCAGGCTCCTGCAGGCTAGGGTAGCTAGGTTCCCCCTGGAAGGGACCCTTAGTTCTCTCCTCCTGCTTGCCAGCAGCCTCTCCGTCCCTGCTTCTTCCAACTCGCTCCTCACATTCCTCTGCTTCCACCAAACTCAGTCCTCTAACACCTACTGCCTCCAAACCCACTCCTCAAACTCCCACAAGCCTCTCTGGGGTGGAGTCTCTTTTCAAGGGCTCTGGCAGCCTCTTTAATTGGCCTCAGCTGGCCCTGCTTCTGGCTGTGGCAGCCCTGCTCAGCTGGACCCAGTTCCCTTGTGGTAACCCTTCTAATTACAGGCCTTACTGGCAGCTGTCTGCCCTGGGTCTGCCACACTGGTTAATCCACAACCTGGTTAACCCAATCCTGGAGAATCAAGAGTCTACTGTACCTGCATTCACACTGTTCAATATGCAGTGTTACCACTAACCCTTCAGGGGTGGTATCCCAGGGTCCTGTGCATAACCAGAGACATTCTAGGAAGTAACTTTTTGCACATTGATGGAACGGTTAGCTGCCTTCACATATTTGATGACAACAGCACCCTGCCAGCTCTCTTTTCTGCCAAACTACGTTGGTAACCTGGAACAAGACAATACAGATATGGGTCAGCTCATTGGACAAATGTATATGTGGTGCAGTATCAGATATAGGATAGAACTGGTCCAGGGAGATTTCAGATCGTGAAGATGATGGCTGACTTGGGAGTCAGGGAGGATGAAAATCTCCTTGGTATGTCCATGGATGAACTGCCTTTTCTGGTCCTGAAAAACCAGCATAGTGTGGTGGGACCACACCATCTTGGAAACCTGCAAGGACAACTGGTGGTTTCAGCACTTCAGAATGAGGAAGCAGACCTTCATGGAGTTGTGCAAGCAACATGCACCAACCTTCCAGCACCAGACCACTCATTTTCAGAAACTCCTACCAGTGCACAGGTGTGTGCCTAGAGTCTTTTGGAAGCTGGCATCTCCTGACAGCTACCAGTCAGAAGTCATCAAGTTTGGGGTCAGGAAGTCGTGTCGGGGCTACCAAAACCGTGATCCATCCGTACCCTGAAATTATAGCAGTATTTCAGAGGGGATATGGTTTTCAAACTGCGAAGGCAACAGGTTGAACACTATAATTTGCCCACTGAAAGAGGCCAGTGAACACATGAACTACAAAGGTTATTATTAACTGGTTCTCTAAGGTTTAGTGGACCACAGGCGTCAGTTCATCAATATGGACATTGGAAAAATTGAAAAGAATCATGATGCCAAAATGCACATGGGTTTGGGGTTGTACTGCTGCAGGAAGCAGGGACTCTATCCCCCAATGATGTGACTATGTACAGTATTACTCTGCCAACATTTATTTTGGGGAAATCCCACATACTGTCTCTTACTGTGACTCATGAAGCTTTACCCTGCCATTGCCCGAGCAAGACTTGGTTGTAAATCAATTATTTTATTGATTTATTTTATTTATTGTCCCTGTGTGTCTGTGCATTTGTTGGCCAGCACTCTGACCAGCAATAGTTCCTGGGCGGGGGTGGAGGGGAAGGTATGGTGCAGGTTATAAGACGGCCTAGAAGGGGAAAGAACAGTTTTCTGACACTTGTGATAGCTC
This sequence comes from Sternotherus odoratus, assembly GCA_032164245.1. Lineage (NCBI taxonomy): Eukaryota > Metazoa > Chordata > Testudines > Kinosternidae > Sternotherus > Sternotherus odoratus. Next base: position 62,898,999 of record JAVMKO010000003.1, read on the forward strand.
AAAGATTCAAACCCACCCCTCTTCTCCACACTACCTCTTTCTTTCCTTTTGAAAATGGGAGCCATGCAGAACGGAGGGAGTGTTTTATGGCTTGTGTGGGGGTCCAAGAAGAGAAATGGGTATTTGTCCATGGGAATTCAGAGAGATCCTTTATCTCTATGCCCATTGCAAATGTATTTTACCATACCCAGATGCTGGTGTGCAGTCACGTGACGTCCTGTGCCGAGCCACTCTGAAGAAGCCAGGAGAAGTGGGGGTGGGTGAAGTATCTGTTGTGATGATTGAAAAAACACAATGCCACATCCCTTAGAAATGGAGAGCTGAGCTTTTGGCTTGCAGTGTTAAACCAAAAGCTCAGAGAAGAAAATACAGTTGTGATGCTACTTTCTTTCCCTGTTCCTTTCAATGATGTTTGCTGGACACAGGGACTGGACTTACTGACAGTGAAGGAAGGGTATGGGGTGGGAGAACATGGTTTGTGGTTCCCATGGAATAGGAACAGAGAACTCCATTTTATAGCTCAGAATAATACAGTCAATTTCCTCTCCAAATGCCACCCATAGCTGTAAACATAATTCAGCAAATTTTTGATGTAGCAGAAATCCAAGCTTGTTCTTCAGGTGTAAAAGCAATATGTAGAGATGTCACCAATATCAGAAATATCTCCCTGGAATATAAGGCCAGGTGTCCTCCAGTGTACTGGAAAGTCACTTTTCTTTTCCATTCCAGTACCTTCAGAACTGCTATGTTCTCAAAGTGATGGCCAGCCTTTGAAGGACAGAAAGGCGACGTAGTAATGCTACCCCTGAAGGAACCTCACCCACCCCATGCACTGTAAACATTACATTTTAATAAAAGTAATGTAGGTATCTTACCCTGTTTAACCTCTGCTCATTCCTTGTGAGCAGTAAAAGTTGTCTCACAGAAGGAAGTTGTAAGAGCTACATTCCTTGTAATCTCAACATTTTATTTCTCTCCTCAGATGATGTAGTTTGCAATTTTCCAAGCAGAGCCTCCTTTTGTTAATAGGCCCCCTTCCCCCACCGCCCCCAACTTCTAAACTTCCTAGGGCCATTTGGGTTACTTTCCTTTTTGTGTGTTTGCATCTCCTCTGAATTTACTTTCATTTGTAGTTTCCCTTAATTATATAGAAGGGTGATAGTTCCTTAATAAAGATATTAAATTTGGCTTAAATATTTCTGAGATACCCTCACTGGACAGCTTCCCACCAAGTCCATGGTCTGAGCACAGGATATCTAAAAGATCACTGGAAGCTATGAGATGATGACCATGGTCTATAATTTCAATCCACTGCAACTCTGTATAATAAGGTTAAAGCTCATCTGTGCTGATGACAGAACTTTCTTATGGGGTTGGTCCAAACTGTGAAATGAAATCCCCCAAGAACTAGACCTCATCACCTTCCATTCTAAGTGCAAGATACATTTCTTTGATGTTTCCTTCTCTAACAAGGCCAACAAATGTGTATTTAAACAAACAAAAAAACTTAAGAAAATCTAAAACCCTGCCAAGACTCTTGACTGAACATACTTCTTCTCCAGGGGAAGAGGATGAGTGAACGAACAATGACAAAGGTGTAATCATATTGCTTTAGTCACTACCGGAATGCACTCAAAATCATGGAAGTGTAGTACCAGAAGGGATCTTGAGAGGTCATCTAGTCCAGTCCTTTGCACTTAAGGCAGGATTATGTAATAATTAGATCATTCCTGACAGGTGAGTAACCTGGTCTTAAAAACTGCCAATGATGGAGATTCCACAATCTTCCTAGCTAATGATACTACAGTGATGAACATGTTAGAAGTACCTGTGGCAGGGCGGCAACTCACCCTGTGGCACCTCCTGCTGGTCCCTCTGGGAATTACTCAGTCCAGCCTCCGGTGCGCCCTCTGCAGGCTGATGTCCCACTTGCTGCTGGCCCAAAGTCCCTCCCTGGACTCCGGTGCCCTCTTCCCTTGGGTGCTGCCCCCTGCAGTACCCTCTCAGGTCTTAGGGTCTCCCCTCCCTGGGGAACTCCCACCTCCTATCCCCACCTTGCCTCAGTCTAGGCAACTGCCAGTCACCACTTGCCCCCATTCACTGGGGCAGACTGCAGTATAATTGCCACTCATCATTGGCAAGGAGGGTTTGGCCTGCTGCTTCTACTTCAGTAGCCATGGGCTGCCCCCTGCAGCCCCAGAACTCTTTGTTGGGCCTTCCCCTAGGCCCTGCAGCCTGGGGGTTTCTAGGCTAGAGATTCCTCAGCACCTCCTGCCTTGCCCCAGCCCTGCTTCACTCTAGGTACCCTGTTAAGCTCCCCAGCAGCCAGGCCAGTCTGCGTCTGCAGACAGAGGAGACTGTCTCCCGTGCTCCAAACTGAGCCCTTTTTATCAGGGCCAGCTGGGCCCTAATTGACCAGCCACAGCTGTGGCTGTTATGCCTAATCAGGCTGGAGCTTGCTTGTTCCCAGTCACAGCCCTTTCTTGGGCTGTTTTAGGCCTTTTTGCTGGAGTGGGGCAGCCGCCCCACTACAGTACCTATATGGACTAGAACTCCATATTTTTATAGTCATCTTTTGTTAATTTGAGCAGATACTGTAACTCTAACATAACTAGACTTTTTCATAGCTACATCTTTATATGAAGAAACACAGCTTCTCTTTCTAAACTGGCTTTTTCACACACTAAGGGTATGTCTTCACTACAACAGTAGGTCGATTTCCTTGCAGTCGATTTTTTAAAGCAGACTGTATAGAGTTGATTTTTTGCGTCCCCACAAAGCACAGCAAGTCGGCATTGTCTGTCCACACAACTGTGGCAAGCGTCGACATTGGGAGTGGTGCACTGTGGGTAACTATGCCACAGTTCCCAGAGTCCCCAGCAGGCACCATTTCAAGTGCTGCACTGTGGGTAGGTATTTCATTATTTCGCGCCCTTTTTTCAAGCCGCCAATGCCATTTTGAGCGGTGCACTATGGGTAGGCATCCCATTATTCTCACCCTTTCTCCGCGCTGTGCTAACACCATAGCACTGCAAGCATGGACCCTGCTCAGGGCACCGCTGCAGTACTGGCCATTGTGAAGACCTCGCACATTGTTGTGGAGTTTATGCTGCATCGTCTGCAGAGGAAGGCGATCTGGACACAACTGCGCTTTCTGGAACCTGACGACAGTGATGAAGAGGTGGACATGGATGTGTACAGCAGGGACAGGGACACTGACATTTTTGGAAGTAGAGGGACCAACAATCTGGCAAATTTGGTGGCAATGGGGCAGGCTCATGCTATAGAATGCCGATTCTGGGCCAGGGAAACAAGCACTGATTGGTGGGATCGCATAGTGCTGTGGGTCTGGGATGATTCCCAGTGGCTCAGAAACTTTCACATGCGTAAGGGCACGTTCATGGAACTTTGTGACTTGCTTTCCCTGGCCCTCCAGCGCAAGAATACCAAAATGAGAGCAGCCCTCACAGTTCAGAAGCGAGTGGCGATAGCCCTCTGGAAGCTTGCAATGCCAGACAGCTACCGTTCAGTCGTGAATCAGTTTGGGGTGGGTAAATCTACAGTGGGGTCTGCTGTGATGCAAGTAAGCAGGGCAATTGTCGAGCTGCTGCTACCCAGGGTTATAAACCTTGGAAACCTGCAAGTTACAATAGATGGCTTTTCCTCGATGAGATTCCCTAACTGTGTTGGAGCTATAGATGGGACTCATATCCCTATCTTGGCACCGGACAACGAGGCCGCCGAGTACAGAAACTGGAAGGACTATTATTCTATGGTCATGCAAGCACTGGTTGACCACAAGGGACGTTTCACCGACCTGTACGTGGGATGGTTGGGAAAGGTTCATGACGTTCGTGTTTTCAGGAACTCTAGGATATTTAGAGAGCTGCAGCAAGGGATTTTCTTCCCAGACCAGAAAATTATTGGGGGGGAGGGGTAGAAATGTCGATCGTTATCCTTGGGGACCCAGCCTACCCCTTAATGCCCTGGCTTACGAAGCCCTACACAGGAGCCCTGGACAGGGGTCAGGAGCTGTTCAACTATAGGCTGTGCAAGTGCAGAATGGCAGTAGAGTGCGCATTTGGCCACCTCAAAGGGCGATGGCATTCATTACTCATTCGCTCAGACATCAGCAACAGAAATGTGCCCATTGTTTTTGCTGCTTGCTCTGTGCTCCATAATCTCTGAGAGAGCATGGGGAAGACGTTTATGGCGGGGTGAGAGGCAGAGGCAAATATCCTGTCCGCTGCTTACCAGCAGCCAGACAGCAGGGAAAGTAGAAGAGAGCACCAGGAGGCGCTGCGCCTCAGAGACGCCTTGAAAACCAGTTTTATGAGTGCTCAAGATGGCATTTGAAAACCCACTCCCATGCTCTGCTCAGCCCTAAGCATGCCGTCCTTGCATCCTCTTTCCCCACCTCCCTCCTGACGCTTGAAGAGGAAATAAAGTCACTGTTTTAAAAATCATGGTTTCTTTATTGCTTCTTCACAAATATAGAGGATCACTGGAAAGGTAGCGCAGAAAGGGTGGGTGAGGAGGGAAACCAGCAGTCGGAGTGGTGGAGGAGGGGGGAAAGGAGGGCCAAGACAGCACCTTTTCAAACTTTTTAGGTAAACTCAGCCTGCTGCTGCTTGTTCTGGCTTGTGGGGTAGAGTGGGTCGGTCCCCGGAGCTCCCCCCCCCCCCCGGGTTCTCACCCCGTGTCTGGGTGGGGAAGTTATGGGAGTTGGGGAGGGGGGGAGGTGGTTAGGCAGAGGCTGTAGAGGTGATCTTTGGTCCTGCTGAAGTTCCATCAGACACCGGAGCATGTCACTTTGGTCCTCCATTATCCGCAGCATCACATCCATCCACTTTTCTTTGTGCTCATGACGCTTTTCTTTACGTTCCATCCACCTCTCTGCTGCAGCCCTGGACTCTTGCCTTGACTCTAACAATTTTTCTCTCCATTCACTCTGCCGAGTGGCCTCAGCGTGAGAGTTCTGCGGTAGTTCATTAAACATGTCATCACGCGTCTTCTTTTTAGGTTTCCATATCTGCGACAGATGGCGTGCGTGGCAGGACAGGGATAAATGTGCAGCTGCAGTGGGCAAAGAAAGGGACAAGGTTATAAGAGAGATACATTCTTGCAGCACAATGGGAGTACTATTTAATGGTGAGCCACAGTATTCACAGGCCTGATATGCTTTCTGTACAAGTTCACATTCCGCACCTAAAAGTGACTGGATGGTTTTCATGTTCACACAAACATTCACAGAAGCATCTCACACACGAGACAGCCTCAACATGGCTACTGAAATCACCATGCAGCCGGCCATGGTAAGCTAAGCCATATTCTTTACAGTGCCGCTCCGATGTTCCACACTAACCCCGTCCCCCGCCACCACGTGGATCCCTTCTCCCCCCACCGCGTGGCTCCCAGTGAACCGCGAACAGCAGAACAAAACCAGAAATCCCTGCTTTTTCTACGGGCTGGCTGGGGGGTGGGGTGATGCATTGGGTGTGCTTTGGAAGCAACCGCCAGCAGCCAAACCAGAAATCCCTGCTTTTTCTACAGGCTGGGGAAGATTAGTTTACAGCCGGGAACATCTGTCCCCCCACTAATTACAGTGTCGTATTTCAAACAGGCAACCGTGAATGACATCAGTCTCCTTAGAATTTCTCAGAGAGATAGAGAACGCATGTTACTAGAGTCTCTCCAAAATCCTGGTCCATATGCTGCAATGCTGTGCTACACAATGATACCAGACTATTTACTAATTTCATGGTGTGGAATGGTGTCCTATCACGAAGGACCAAATAAGGCGGCTCTCCCGAGAAACCTCTTGCGTAAGGTTCATCGCTACCTGCTCAAAAGTTTCATGGAAATGTCCATAGAGGATTTCCACTCCATCCCGGAATGCATTAACAGATGTTTCAGTAAAAGGAGCAGCAATGAATGCATGCCAAGTCCTTAGGGCAAGTTAATCATTAATAAAGGCTTCCTTTTAAAAACATGAGTCATGTAATCCTTAAAGGCACACTCACCAGAGGTTCCTTCACCGGGTGGGGTACCAGCAGCTTGGGATGGTGATGGGTCCAGGGTGATAAACAGCTCTTGGCTGTCTGCTAACAGGGTTTCTTGGCTTGCCTCCTGCTGCTCCGTTAAATTTCCGTCCTCATCACCTTGGTCGTCATCTGAATCCTCCTCAGCCCTGACGATTATCCCATGGGTGGAGTCCACGGAGACCGCTGTGATGGTGGTGGGGGTGCCTCCCATTATCCGATTCAGTTCATTGTAGAACCGGCATGTCCATGGCAGTCCCCCAGAGCGTCCGTTTGCCTCTGGTTTTCCGGAACGCTTGCCTCAGCTCCTTAATTTTCACGTGGCACTGTTGGGCGTCCCTGTCATGGCCCCTTTCCAGCATGGCCTTGGAGACTCTGGCAAATGTGTTGGCATTCCGTTTGTTGTGACGGAGTTCCAACATCAAGGATTCCTCTCCCCAGATAGTGATCAGATCCATCACCTCACACGTGGACCATGCTGGAGCTCTTTTCCTCTGGTTGGTCTCCTGTGCTGCTGAGCTCTGCATGGCGGCTGGTGCTGCTGAGCTCTGCATGGCGGCTGACCTCTGCAGGTGAGCTTGCCACACTGGCCAAACAGGAAATGGAATTCAAATGTTCCCGGGACTTTTCCTGTCTACCTGGCCAGAGCAGCGAGTTGAGAGTGCTGTCCAGAGCGGTCACAGTGGAGTAGTGAGGATGTCCAGAGCGGTTACAATGGAGCATTGTGGGACAGCCTCTGGAGGCCAATAACGTTCCTATGCGTCCTCACTACTCCACAATCAACCCGGAGAAGTAGATTTCAGCGCTACTCCTCTCGTTAGGGAGGAATACAGAAATTGATTTTGAGGGCCCTTTAAATAGATGCAAACGGCGGTCGTGTGAGGACAGGTACAGATTTATTCTGACTTAATGATGCTAAAGTCGACGTTAAGCCGTAGTAGGGACCAGGTCTAAATGTTTTGGATCAGATAGACATTACAAGCAGTCCACCAATAAAATAATTAAGACACTCACTTAGACATGATTTCTTTTATTTGGAACTGCATTACTGTATGTCAGACTGGCACAAAAACATTTTTATGTGGATACAGCAAATACAGAATTATATCCAATTGTTGTATGTAGGAATGCCAAACAATATTATGCATCTAGTAAACAATATGTGCACAAGAAGCTGATTAACCATGAATGTAATTAAAAAATATTCCTATACGTTTATAAGATTATTTTATTAAGTGATTGATGAAGTTTCTGGTGCTAGTATAATGAGCTTTACATAAAGGGAGAGAGTCTCCATGGTTTCTACCTCTTACCCAGGGTTCAATGCCTGGGTAAGGAGTAGAATTCCATCTGAAAGGACAAAATCCTTGACTTCAATGATTTTTGCCATGCCTACTGCTAACAGTTGCTCTTGTTTCAATTTCCTTGTTGTGGTTAATAATTTTTAGCCAATCACTGCTTTGCCATCCCTCTGCTTCTACTTACTACTTCAGTATGACACTCAATGCCATCTTAAAATGCAATAGAGAATTATTCTCTATTGAATAAATGTGACACTGTAGAACAATGGAAGACTGTGCAATTCAGTGAATGACATTGTCTAGAGTTTCCTGTCTTGGCAAGGTACAGGCATACTAATCTTTTGACAAAGGAACAAATAGTTCTCAAAATTAATGCTAAGCAATTTGAGGCACATGCATCCATGGATTCTTGTATGGACAAGAAGCTTGTGGATATCTGAACGGTCACTATGTGTAGTGACAACAGATAAATATAAAAAATGGGGGGGAGAATGGTGATGTGTGGATGTTTAGGGAAGCATCCAAGAGTGTAAATGTTCACATGATACCCTCACAGAATCATAGAAGAATCAGAAAATTAGGGTTGAAAGAGACCACTGAAGGTCATCTAGTCCAACACCCTGCTCAAAGCAGGATCAACCCCAACTAAATCATCCCTGCCAAGGGCTTTGTCAAGCCTCTAAGGATGGAGATTCCATCATCAAGGATTTGTCCTGAGCCAGCTCTCTACATATGCACAGCAGCAGGAGATTTGGGTAGCACTCCCATCTAGTATGCACCTGCAATTCCACTCCCCTCACCAACACACTCACCTACACCCCACTCCAATCTTCTCTATCTCCTTGCTGGCAAGCACACTGACTACTCCCTTCCACATGGCACATGCCCCCACAGCAATGGCAAACACTTGGAGAGTCCCCAGCTGGCAAATGTATTACTGCAGAAAAATATAATCATATATGAACATTCTATTGTGACATTTAACTGTATCTAATACTGCCTTGATATTGTGGCTATATTATTAAGTTCTGACTTTACTGGTTTCTTGTTGAAGTATTTGGCAACTGTAAAAGAAAGTACTATGCCCCTTTGCTCTGGCGTATCAGGTGATCATAGCCAGTCCCCAGGGAATACCTATAGCATAAACTGATTACCTGAGTGCAGTCAGAAAGGATCTACGTTGCTTTCCCTCATAGTCTGCAGTAGCCAGGGTCTGTCAGGTGTAGCTGACTTTTCTCTGCTGTGGGACAGCCTCTAGGAGACGTCAGAGCATCCCTGAACCTGCTCTGACTTATGCCAAAGGGCAGGCCCAGAATATAGACACTATAGTGATTTTAATCCACCTTGACGCATTTGAGGAGCTGAACAAATTGTTAACTATTTCAAATTTTCCTGTTAAAAGGCAAATAAAGGGGGGCTACATTTTGGCCGTGTCTTTTTTTGACAACTGTGTGGCTTACATAATGTCAATTTTAAGATTTGTAAAAAGTCACTAGAGCACATGATTTAGTCAAAGTTAAAAACTTTAACCAAACACTGAGATTGCTTTAGGGCAAGTGTAGGTGTATTTAACACAGCAGTTGAGATCTGAAGGTTAGAAAAGACTAGTTATAGACTAGGAGTTGCCAAACTTGCTGACCCTCTGAGCCATATACAATAATCTTCAGAAGTCTGGGACCAAAGACACACACAACCTGCCCAATGGGGTGGCACCTGCCAGGGTGTGGGGCTTCTGCCCCAATTCTCACCTGTGGGGCTAAAAGTCCTTAAGACCCCTCATCCAGGGAAGAGGGCCCCTAGACCCACCACAGGGCAGAAGACCCAAGCTTTCTGTCTAAGGCACACTTGAGTCCCATCCATTCTGGGGTATTAAATTCCAAAAATAAAGGACTACTATGAACTCAAAACCAGGATTATTGGAGGAATCTTCAGTTAGGAACCTGACCTTATAGCTGGGGCTTGTCTGCATGCAGCCAGTCCTTTTATTTATTCTTCCTGGGCACAGTTGTCTCATCCACCGGAAGACTTGCCAAGGCAGCAGACTTCTGGCTAAAACCAGGCTTCTCTCACTGAGGGAGAAGCAGAGCTCTGCTCTCCTTTCTGGTCAGCCCCAAACTGAGCTGGGCCTTCTCCTCTTCTAACACCTGCTGCAGGGTGGCGCCAGTTGAGTCCACAGGCCCTTCCTGACCACCTCTGTGCCAGTGTAGGGTCCTGTATGTCCTACCACAAACCCTAAACAAAGAAAAACTGTCTATTAAAAAAAAATCACACAAGGACCTTAATAAAAATGTTCTTAAGACCATTATTTGGAACATAAATCCTTTATTTTTAGCATAAGCTTCTTGACATGTCCTTTTTAACAGCGGGTACCTCTACATTTTTGCTGGGAAGTGTGATTTCCTGCTTGCATTGATGTAACTGTTCTAGCATGGCTCGAGCTAGCACCTAAAAATAGCAACATGTCCACTTTGGCACCAGCCACTAGAGCTAGCTGTCCTGCGTACAATTCTGCCTGACCCTGCACATGTGTACTCAGGTGGCTGGCACATGCCGCCATGGACACACTATTATTTTTAGGTGCTAGCTCAAGCACATCTGCGCAGGCTAGGAATCACATTTCCTAGCTCAAACATAGACATAGTTAGAGGTGAGCTTTTTTCCCCCTAAAGCAATTGCTCTTTTGCTGAACTGTCTTCCCCCCCCCCCCTTTTCTTGCAGGTCACTATTACAAAGCAAGAGCTGAATTAAGAGTTTGTTTATATTGAAATTATCAGAGCAACACTTTTCTAAAAGCAGGGAGTTATATTATAGTCCCCCCCCCCTTTTATTTGAATTTGATCCTTTCTTTTATGGCTAAATGCTATTTAACATTTTCTAATTAGGAATGTTGAATGACTCATTAGAATTCAAACTTCAAAATAATTGACTAATTACAGTACATCAAGACAAACATGTAGTTTTAGATACTGCAACCAAAAGAAGCAAAAATAATTAAAACAAATCAGATCCAGGGGGCACTTTTGATCTTACGCTGGTTTTACAGCAGTACAACTCAGCTGATATCACTGGAGTTACTCATGACTTGACAGATGATTTAGCTCTATTTCTGTTTATTGCATTTTAAGTCTATAAGAACTTGGCTTTTGCCACACAATAGCAGCCATTTTATGTTCAGTATAATTACAGAAGGAACACACACACACACACAAACGGGCAGATTGTTAAGCATAAATTTCCTCATGTTGTAGGAAACTACTTAAATTGGCATTGGCATTAACACCTGAGCAGTGAGTGGTAAGAGAATAGAGCAGGGATCAGCAACCTTTTCCATGCAGCCTGTCCAGGAAATCCGCTGGTGATCCGGGATGATTTGTTTACCTGCAGTGTCTGCAGGTTCGATCAATTGCAGCTCCCACTGACCATGGTTCATCAATCCAGGCCAATGTAGATTGCAGGAAGCTGAGGAATGTGATGGCCCCCACTTCCTGCAGCCCCAATTGGCTTGGAATGGCAAACCGGGGTCAGTGGAAGCTGCGAACCACCAAGCCTACAGACGCTGTAGGTAAACAAACCATCACGCCCCACCAGCAGATTTCCCTGACAGGCCGCATGCCATAGGTTGCTGATCCCCTGGAATAGAGGATTAGTAGACATCAGGGTGTGTTACGAATTGTTGTAATGGGCTCTAAAACCAGAGTCTCTGTTAAGTCTGTGGTTTTTACTGTTATGAATTTAAGTTCCCAGGCTTTTCTTTTGATGATTTGTGCAGGTTTCCATTGATACCGAGGACTGAGAGGTCAGACATGGAGTCATCCCTTTGTGAAAAGTGTTCACCTCTCAGTTCTTGTCCTCAGAAGAAACTTGCACAGCGCACATGTTTGAATCTCTTATGCTTAACAATCTCTCCCATTTTGTATTTAGCTTGAACACGCTGGTTATTTTTTCCAGACCTGAGTAAGAGCTCTGCAAAGCTTGAAGGCTTGTCCTTGCTACAGATAGAGGTTGGTCTAATAAAAAATACTATGTCACCCACCTTGTGTCTCTCATATCCTGAGACCAACACCACTACCACAAACAAAGTTACTGCAAACATCTGACTGAAATTATCTTTTTGCTCTGTATTTGGAGAAACAATTTATTTCAAGTATAAAAGATTCATAGAGTTTAAAGTTGAAAGGGACTAAATTATTAAATCTATTCTGACCTGCTTATAGAATAGACCTCAGAATTTCATTCATTCATTTACTCCTGTACAGAGGCCAATAATTTGTTTGACTAAAGCATATCTTCCAGAAAACACTTAACTGGATGTCTGTTACTTCTTAAGATTTCAGCAGATAGTTAAAATTCAGGATCTTGGGGATTGTTTCTGCTAGGAGAAGAAATTGATTATGGAATCAGGTATTTCCTTGATACAAACCTATTTATTTACAAAGAATATGTACAGAAAGTCTTGTTTCCTTGAACACAGTAAGAAACAAATAGCAGGGGACAATTTCTCTGTTCAAAATTCCGAGCACCTTTCTAGCCAGAACTTTATCCGAAAGGACTCTGTTAGCTTTTCTCAGGGTTACTCTACAAGTGCATCTCTGACTGTGTCTTGAGTATTTCTGATTCTTCTCTCACACATAGCTGCAGTCAAATCAATCCCCTGCATCAGTATGTGTTATCAGACCCCTGGGATACCCTTTGGACTGAATGACCCAGCCATTGCCCAGGCTTGCATGTTGGTCTAGTCCTAGGGCAGTGGTTTGCCATTGTTTCAGTTCTAACTAAAGATAGGCCTATTTAATTGTTCCCTCATTTACCGTGAACAGAAGGCAGCTTTCACTCCCACCAGCAAAGTGGTGTTACTGCTAACTCCAATCAAAACAGTGTGATCAGAATCAGGCATTATCAATCTACAATTTAAATCAGTTGAAACAAATCTTATGGATATTTTTCTGTTGTTTTTAATAGGAATGATTCTACCATCATCTATGGAAAAAGGAACAGATCTATCAACTAGATTCATGATAGATAAGCAGCATCTGTAAAGTTAATATTAGTCTGAACTAATATTAGTATATGGTATCTGCTATTAAGTATTACTTGGGATCCCCTTCTTAATAATCCTTCCTAGAGCTTCAAAGAAAGGCTACTTCTGGAATTAAATTGTTGGCTGTGGTTAGAGAAATTAAAACGGTTTTCTGTACTAAAAAGGGGGGCTTGACTTCATTTCTCCAATTGTTTCATGAAGGCACAGGAAAAAGAATTTATTTCACGAGTATGTGGTTCCACCAGCAGCAAAAGATCATTTTTGCCAGAGTATTTCAAAATTAAAGTTCTCTCCCAATAGAGGTCAGAGATTACTTTCCTTTCCTTAGCAATATTTAAAGATAGAATAATATTATTAGACACTGACTTACCAGTGTCTTGCAACCATTTCTGGTCAGCAGGGTTCCATATGACTCTACCAGACCCTTTAAGGAATAGATAGATTTAGACTCTTTTGATACGGTCTCCTCAGCATACCTAGATAGACAAAAACATTTTGGTTTTTGCTCAAGTCTATATTTGAAATGACTTCATATTTGGTCAGCTAATCAGGGTCAAGTAGCTCCCTCTAATGTATAATTGCTAAATACATTATCTACAACCCCAATCTGTGAAAGTATCACCTTTAATTTGGTGGAAAGCACTAAACAATAGCATGTATCATATATTTATTAGGTGAGGACATACAACAGAGAAAGATACAAAGGCTGTCTGTTCAAGCTCACTTGATTAATAAGATATTGTACATAGCTATCTTGTTATATAGCTGTATGAAATATAGTTAATACTATTCATTCTCAGACAATCATTTTACTGTGTTACTGTGATTGTTATTCCCTTAACTAGGGCTGCCAGGCAGTCATAACTCCCATGGGCTGTTCAGTGAGAGACTTTTTCTTTTAACCCCCAGGCCCTTATTCACTCTCAAAAGTCCTTGGAGGATTAAAGTAAATTAGGCTGATCTCCTGCCTGGGGCTTTGGAAAAGGCATATTTCAAGATTATCATATTTTTTTACCATGTATAAGGTTGGTGCATCAGCATAATGGCTATACTACGTTGCCAATGAATGTCATAACATGTCCTCTAAGAACCTTGTTTGTTTCTGATTCATCTAGACTTCCAGCTACAGTATTTGATCTTTTGGGAACAGGGATGCAGGTGGTTTATCACCCTTCACATCTTTCCTACTGTGACAGGGTAGACTAAATCTGGAGGATCCCTGCTGGAGGCCTTCTGGCCCTGCCCCAGAAAAGAGCAATGGAGAGGTCCTCCAAGCTGTCTAGACTGAGCATCTATGTGGGACACAGCCAATGAGAGGGGCTGCAGGGAGCAGCCAGTCAGGGCCCAGCAGGCTCATATAAGAAAGTCTGCAGGGAGGAAGGCAGGGACTGGGGGAATAAGAGGTGTTCTTAAGCGGCTGCAGGGACTAAGGCAGATATTCACTAGCAGGGAGTGGGAGAGAGGGAAAAAGCTTCTGGTTGGCTGACATGACTCAATTAAGACAGGCTATTGAGAAGTGGCCCAGGGAAATGAAGTTAGTTAAAGGGATGTGGCAAACGACTGTTACTTAGTGGGACCCTAGGTGGGGACCTTGAGTAGTGGGCAGGCATGGGCTCTTCCCCATTCCGCCCAACTATTGGTGAAGTGGCAGTGCCCCAAGAGAAGGCAATTTAGAGTAGCGAAGAGAAGGGACTGTATGTGGACCTGTTATCCATTTCTCCCCCCGCCCCCCAGGGGGGCTGAACTGAGAATACCCAGCTGGAAATCTGGGGGTCAGAGAACTAAAGGGCATATGAAGAGCCTCTAGGGAGGAAGCCTGCAGGTGCTGCTCCAACCCTGAGAAGAAACCTTCACACACAAGCTGGCCAGCTACAGTATGGAGATAGGCCCTGTTGGTCAGACTGAGGACAAGAGCCCAGAGGTGGGCCTGGGCCTGTTTGGACTCGAAGGACTGAGCCAAGGGAGGACTGCAGGACACTTCGGACTTATACCCCAGAAGGGGTTTGTTTGCACACTGACTGTATGGGTGAGTCACCAAAGACCTACCTGACAAAGGGGGCTTCACGAGCTAAGAAACTAAGGAAAAACTGCAGTCAGGCACACTCAACCAAGGGGCACTCACATTACACCTACCCATCACAAAACAAATCTGGAGGGGGTTATTACCCTTACTTAAATATATTCAGAAAGCTACAGCTTCAGGGTTCCAATTCTCACTGAAATAAGATACAGAACAGGGAAGAAATATTAAAAATGGCACAGATCTGTAATAGAATGTCACATCTTTGTTTTCTGCAATGAAAGAACTATGGGGTTTTGTCTCAGTGGGGTGAGTGGGAGTAGTTGGAAAGCAAGGGAGACAGAAAGCTTGCACGGCCCTATGGAAAGACCCAGGGGAACTAAGGGTCCAGTGTTCCACTGCCCTGCACCTTTGTACCTCTACATACTGTGTGTGTGTATAATGTTACCATGCTAGTTTAATAGCATTTTACAGCCACTTTGCATTAGGTGTAAACGACTGCACCAGGTGTTGGGAAATGGAGAATAAGGTTTTTTAGAGTTAAATCATGGCCCCACAGAAGTCAATGACAAAACTCCCTTGGCCAGGATAAAATCCTCACTATTTACAATTCACCACGTTTGAATATTCTGTTCAGTAGACTTTATTTCCCCCTTTTTCAAAGGGGTTGGAACATAGATGATAATGTAGGTTGTCTCATTTAAATTTCTAGGTTATGTAATATCTTCATTAATGATCAGACACTCAGATGCTATGGAAGAGGGGATCAGTTTAAGAACACAAGCCCTATTCCTGAAGCTCATGGGAAACAGAGCCCCAAGATTCTGCATTGATTTTGTTGCAGGACCCTTAGAGAGAGAGACTGAGTAAACATAATAATGTAATTTAAAGATTATACTAAATGGGGTGGAATGGAAAACACCAGCCAGGACACACAACTACAAAGACTTTGAGAGAGTCAAAACATTGGTAGAAAAAAGTAGTTTAAAATTAATCTTCAATAATATAAAATACTACATTTGGGGAGAAATGACCCAAAACACACATGTATAGATACTCTCTTGCTAGGGCTTCAGATATTATGATCAGTGCCAAGCTAAGAACCTATGTAAATGGATATAGATGTATTAGATCATGGCGTCATCTCCCATTACAAGTGGCTAACTTTTGAAACTAGCCCACACCAAACAGAGTCTGGAGTACATGAGGAAATGCTGCTTTGATAATTGAATGGACAGAATGATTACGTCTCTCTCTAAATGACTGTGTTTGGGTGAGCTGAAAGGAAGAGGTAGAGCAGATGGCTTGTGTAAGTTCATCATCATCATCATGGAAGAGGAATAAGGAGTAAGAAATAAAACCATAGCAGTACACACGATACATCTCTCAAATGTTCTGTTCACATTATAAAATGAGGCAAAGCAAATGTCAAGAGCAGTAAAGTTTGCTACTAGAACAGTAGCAAGAGCAGTCATAAGTACTGTCCCTCCCATCTCCTGTGACTAAGCAGAATTGCCTTCACTGAATTCTGCTCTTTGAGGGAAAATATTGCAGGGGTCTGCATCATCATTTGTGTCATTCTTCTCACTAGTCTTCTATGTTTGCAGCTGTGTTGCAGGAAGCACTTCAATCACTCGTTAATATCATTTTTATGAGCAGCTTACTCAGCAATCAGTTTCTGTGATGCTGAGTCAACTTCAATTCCTGGTCGGAGCTGCTGACTCATAGTGGTAGACCTGATATATGGAGATCATTATTGGTGTCACAGGACCAGACTGAATGGACAAAACAAGAGCTTTGGTGTGTCATGGCAGTAAAAATAAATTTAATCAGTGACATTACTGCTGTGATGACTGCTATTCTTCAAAACTAGAGACAAATGATTTAATTCAGAAAACTGAATTAGCTAAGTCACAGTGGGCTACATTTGCATCCAGAGTATCATTACATCTATACCTTAGTCTTTCATATCAGACCCTCTTGAATCAGTGGTACTATTTCCCAAACATTTCATCTCACTGCCATCCCTTTCATCTGCTGATTGTTCATATTAGAAACAAGACCTATGCATGTAACCAATTATTGAAGTCCAACAGGATTGCAATTTCCCATTTGCACAGCATTAGTTTAACAGCTACTATACTCAGTGACTTTAAGAGTGGAATGAAAGTCACAGTATCGTGCAGCATTATTTTTCACAGCATCTTCCAAGTAAGCTATATCCCAAGACACTCCACAGAGTAAAGTAAAACAATATAATTAAATAGAAGCTAAAGGGGACAGAAATTTAAGTACAGCCCTACAGTCCTCGCTACAATTTGTCTGCTTTTATGACACTGAGCCCAGCTGAGATAATGGCGGAAGAAGTAATCTGCATCATGAAAGGAATATTGCCCCCAGGAAGCAAATGGGTGAAACCAGGGACCAAATTGTCTTAAGTCAAATTGTCTGCTCCTGAGGCAGAATATAGTTGTACTGACCCTCACACAAGACTTGTGGCAACTCCACACTTGAACTCTATGGCTTTAGCCCTTTTTTACAGATAACATTTAAGGTTTCATGAAGCAGCCTCATGCAAGAAAAAAATCATATATAATGATGTAAAGTCAGTTAATATGCTGCCTCTCTGTGGCAGCAGTTGGTAAAGTAACATCACTTGATTTGAAACACATTATTTCTAATGCTCAGAAGATTAGTGGAAGAAAATATGAGAGAATACTCTAAAGAAACACTGGACTATTGTTAAAAACTAAATGCACTAAGGAACTCTGTGAAATTGAATGCCTGTACTAAACATTAAACAAAATAATTAGGAGGCTTGTATTCAGAGAAAAAACACCCCATCCAAATTAAAATAAGAAACTGATTGGCACAATACGTATTCTATCAATTACTCAAACCAAGTTAATGCATGAGTAGGCATGGAGAATGGAACTATGAGAAGAGAATAATGTCTGGGAAAGAAAAGAAATTAGAAGATGCAATACATAAAAGAATATTGGAGGGCCCAAAACCTGCTATAAAGTTTCTTGCATCATTTGCATTTCTTCTCCCAACTGTAAAGAATTTCATTATTCCTGCGATTATTTTCCACTTTTTGGATACCAGGCAGGTGGGATTTCCCCTGGCTATTTTGACTCCAGCTCTCTAAAGAAACATAAGTGAAATTTGTCTCAAGGGTACATAATTTCAGAAAATTGATTTTTATAAAGGAAAACTATATAGTATAATCTTTTACTAAAAGACAAGGTTTTACTACTTACCAAAATTAAATTGGTCTTCAAAGACCCTTTAGGGGGAGGACAGATGGATGTAACTATGCTTAGATGATAAGAGTTTGTAGCATCTGACTAGATGAATAGACTAGTACAGTGTAATGCAGTTGCCAGACTATATTTCTTAAATGTAGCTATGAGAACGAGGTTCTACTAATTTAGTGATGATTTATTTCACCACTGTGGGTTCATCTCTGGTGTCTACAGTCTCAAGTTCTACAGTTACCTTTGCCATTTGTTTTCAGAACTAGGGCCAATAGGAACATATGAAGACCAAGGAAAGTAACATACAGTCACAGAAAAATCTAATATCTTCTATCAATTTTATTAACATTACCAGAAAAGTTATGAATATCACAACATATACATATCCTAGATAATCAATGTGCCAATTATACAGTCATATACACAGTCTCCTAGATAGTGTTAGATCTGATGGGTCTCATGGACTGACCATCAGTAGAGGGCTAGTTTCTGCTGAAGTTTCTCATTGGGAGCGCAATTTTCCCAATCTGGGCACCTTCTTTTTATAATGTGACTATGACTATACCAGAATTCTGTATCTGGGAATGAGTGTCAACTCTTTTATTCATCTTGTGTCCCCAAGAATTTTGATGTACCCCGTTTCCTGTAGCTTGGATATAGTTTCTTTTATTCTCATTAGCATTGATGCTGTGGTTAAGCTTTTATTCTTATTCTTAAGCTTATTCTTAAGATTTTATTCTTATTCCTTTTATTCTCATTAGCATTGATCCTCTGGTTAAGCTACACGTTAGAGGAAAAATGTGCCTCTATAGGATTTTTGTGATCTAAAATTAATCTTCCAGCTAATTTATTGAAATATCACACATTGGTACATTTTTCCTGTAATCTTATGGCATTGGATTATTGTCACTTACATATGTCAGCATCTTTTAACTCTAAGGCCTAAAATGGCTAAGCTAAAATCTTATGACCTCAGTCTTTAGGCCTTGCATTTCAGCCCTCATTACTTAGATACCTAATACATAATTATCCCTTCAAACTATTGATCAATCTTGTACTTCTGTAATCCTAACATCACACAATAAATTAATGGTAAAATGAAGTCACTGGCTATACCATAATGGAAAATGGTTAACAAAAAAACCCTGTGTATCAACTTCTCCTTCCCCAATCCCATGAGAACTATGGAATTTGTTCTAGTTCATTCTTTACAGTTGCCTGTAAAGAATAGGCTATATCAGTGGCAGGTCTGAGGAGGGGGGAGCAGCTGAGGAAAGCCCTTTGTCTCAGTCTTTGCTGGATACACCAGACCCTGCCAGTGAGACCCAAGATATCATGAGTCAGATTGACAAATGTGATGCCCATCCAATATCTGAACCCAGAGGAGGAAGATGACTAGGACTTATTGGCATCATGGTTGGACAAGGTGAACTGAAAAAAAAGTTGTTCAGGTATATAGACTATAAATATGGAAGTCAAGTTGCTGTAGTAGGATAGGAACCAACCTGGAGTTGCATGAATCTAAACCAAGAGACTTACAGCTCTCTCTTGAAAATCCTCCGATAGTTCAATGGTGTCTTTTTAGAAAACCCTGAAACCCTGGCCCACATTGCATCAGAGTGCAAAAACCCAACAGCCCCAAACTGATTTTGCTCAGCACTGAGACAGAGCTTGGGGACACCATATGTGAAGAGGATGATGGCTATATCAATTTAAGGAAGTCAAGTGCATAGAAGTAGCTGAGCCTGTGCCACTTCATGAGCATATAGGAGTTAATGAGGTCTATTGTATGTATTTCTCTTCATGCTTTCTTTAAGAATTGTCTTAGGAAGAAACATTTTTGAAGACTAAGGGTTGTGTTCTAGACATCAGTCCAATGACATCAGATCTGTGTGAATTGTACTTCAGAGGATATAAACTGCAATCTCCAGCCCCTATGCACTGGCCTGTGCCTAGCAAGTGTATTAAATGCTGTTGTTGCTATAAGTTAGGCAATGTGATGCCCGTGTTTTAACCCAAGAATATTTACCACAAGGGATGGCCCTGGTAGATGTTGTGCAAAGTGATCGAGACCCTATCTGTGTTTTAAATAAAATTACAAAACCAGTGGATACCTACTTATTGTATAGCATTGACCACCTGATCCACACAAAAAGATACCGAATGATGCTTAGAGAAAAAGACTAAGGAAAAGGATTAAGTTGGAGAATGATGAGGGGACTAACATGATGTAAAACATAATAAAACTTAGTAATTTTATTTTATTGACAGATACCATTTAAAAGGTCTGTGTGTCTCTCTGTTACAAGGGCTGTCGGGGCCTTCTTAGGGCATTTTAGATTGTTTCCAGGGGTTGTATGTTTTAAATAAAAATAGTTTGTGGGAACTCTGATGTTTTTAAGAAAACTGACCTATTTTACAGCAAAAACCTCACATGCATGTATTAGAAATGGGGAAATTAAAAGCAACAACCACTTTGTGCTTAAAAAGAAGCAAAAAAGACATAACTTTATAAGATAAATGGTTTGGACTTATGGTTGAGAACAATAGCAAGGAATCAAACTTATTGAAACGAATTGAGGTATCTTGGTGTAAGCGGGCCTCTGACCACCCTCTTCAAAATACAGGCAGGAGACTGCTTTGTGGCTTCACCAGTGTCTTTTATTCGATCACACACAGTGCAAAACCCCCCACCACCTTATCTACAAGTATATCTTTGGCCCAGCCCTCTGTTTGGCTGGCCTCAGGAATAGCTAGCTCTATCAGGCTTTCAGCCTCAGCTTCTACTTACTTCCCCTGCACCTTCCCTCTCGCTTTCTGTCTCTTTCTCCTTCCTCTTCCTACTTCTCCCCCCTGGTTTCCTCCCTGGCAGGCTTTATATCCTGTGGGGGGCTGCCAGGTGGAGCACATTAAGCCCGCTGCAGCCCAGGGCTACAGCCAGGTGGCTGATTAGCCTCCCCAGGCTTGCAGAGGCTTCTCCCTGTTGCTGGGCTAGGAGGGAGCAGGGCTGACTCAGCAGGCTTCTGGTCAGCACCCTGCTACACTTGGATTTATACCACCATCTGTTGTGACTCTATTGTCTTCATATAAGTGATAGATATGATCCATCACTTATAGGATCCATCCATCCATCCCAAATTTCCTTAACATTCCATCAAGGTTAAAGATAGAATGCATTGTTGAGGGAAGGAAAAATTATCCATAGGTTTAATATGTCCACCCACAAAAAGAAGTGGTGAGCTGTTTAATATTAAATAAAACCTCACAAGGTCATAGAATGCTAATGATCAATCTTTCTAGCACCTCAAAATATAATGAAAAATTTACAAAACACTATTTTAAAAGTAACTCCTGGTTTAACCCAAAATTGAAATATTGCAGGGAGCTACAAACCCCCACCGTATTTATAAAAATACACCTAAAGAACAAACTCCTCCCTATCAAACCCTTAGAAACTGAGGATATTTGAGAGCTGTTGACTAAGGCCATGTGACATCCACTTATTTAAAAACAACCCAAAACTTGAACAAAAGAAATCTGTTTAAAAGGAGAGGAGGGAATGAAGGAAACGGGGGGGGGGGGGGGGGAGCAAACAAACCACCATTAAGATTCATTGTCACCTCCAAAGACTTTTTAGCCAGGGTGGAGGTTACAGTAATACTCAGGATTGTTGTGTATGGTGATTTACTGTTTCATACTGTAAAAAGGCTCTGTAGAACTTCATTTGTAATGGAAAACAGATTTATTTTAACTAAAAATAACCAAAAGTAGCATTGTTATTTAGACAAATTAAATTTTCACCCACAGTTCACAATGGGAAGAATGCATAAATTCCTTAAATATCTATCGAGAACTGTAGTGATCATCTCATCCTGTAACTACAGCCACTGAATTTTGATTGAAACAAAGAGGTTGGCTGGTGAAAAAGCCCAATCTTTTCTGGAGACTGCATTTTCACTACAGGAAAGCATCTTGAATAGCATAGCTGCTTCTAGACTACAAGCTGAGGTTGTATGTTTATTATAACTCTAAAGTTAATATGGAACCAACACCTTCGAGTTGTAAGCTATGAGACAATGTAAACAAGCCCTTTACCACTCATTGCAGAAATGAGTGGAAACCACACAGTTTCCAACACCAGTGCCCCTTTTATTGCCTTGTGCAAGCCCAACCCCCACCCCCTATATACAGTTATTTACACTAGCCACTATATACAAGTACTCTTACTTAGCTGCTTGGGGAACAGCCAGCTCTGGCAGCCTACTAGGCAGCACAACCACTTGCTTCTCCCTTTCCTGTTCCCCTCTGTTCACTTCCTTCCTGACAGCTTTATCCCTCTGGCCTCAAAAGGGTGCTTTGCCTTAAACCCTTCTTGCTAAGGGCCACACCCTGCCAGCTCCAATTAACTCCCCTGGCTGGGGCCTGAGCTAGCAGGAGCTGAGCTAACAGGGGCTGTCTCGGAGCTTCTTGGACAGCACCCTGTTACAGACAAGCTAATGTTCCATTTTAACCAGATCTGTGTTTAATAGATGATGGTAGTGCGAGTTTATTGAGCCACCCCTTGCTTTTTGGTCCCATGCTGACATCTGCACTGGAAATAATATCCCCGGGGAAGGGTCAATGTTTGATTGATAGTAGACCCTTATGCTATTCCTACCTCCCCACAAGTTGTCGGGCAGAGTGTTACAGATTACAGAAGCACCAATCTGAAGATGAGAATAATTACAATAATATTCTAGTACTTTGTATGCAAATTACATTTTGTGATAGAAAGCAAGGATGCAAAGGTTAGTAAAACAACTTAGGATATTGTAACTGTGACAAAATGTAACTGAACACAGTCTAACAGTTTCCTCTCAGCATGAGTGAAGAAAGTTCTTAGGCAGCAAAGGAGGCAGGATAGAGCTTCACTGTGCTCTGTAAGTACAAGCTACGGGTACATAGACCACCCGTTAGGTCCTGAAGGATTGACCAATAAAGCAGCAAAGATTTTCCTTTCCATACTTCATGCACACACTTTCATATGTGTGTGGGTGATGATGAGAGTCAGACAGTAAAAGGCATCAACTTATTCTGCCTTCTCTTGAAAAACCTTAACAATCTTGTACATAATGCACATACATTCTTCTCTCCCACCCACCACTGCCATGTTTTTTTTAAAAAAGATGCTGTAATACATAGCCACTTAGCAGAGAAAGTTTAATTATACTCCATATGTTCTGAGAAATCCTGTAGCCTGGAATGATATTTATATGAATGTAACTTCAGGAACTCAAATCTATTTTCTAGATGGATCTTCCTGTCAAGTTTACTAAGTTAAAAAAAATAAACAAACCCCTCAATCACTGTGCACTTGTGCTGTTTTTGGTCTATAATTGTCAGATGGATTAAATGAAATTCAGTGCTGTTGTCTGAAGTCACTGAATGTGGGAGAATAGTGTTTTCCACCCACCCTATTGGTCCTCGTAGGCAGAACCCTTCATTAGAGGTTTTGCCAGATTTGAACCCTCCCGGGGTAGTAGCAGGAGGAATTTGGTATCCTAAACTTCCCCAAGCTTCCAGTGGTCAGAACCTCTTCCCAAATTAGTACAATCCAGTCACTAAAAAAAATCAGTCTACTCTACCTACAAAGAGTATTTACAATCTCAAATACCAAATGCACAGCTAATAATTAACATAGTTACTTAAAAATATTATTTTGGTAACATTCCCCCATATTTTTACATCTTGTTTTCCATAAGAAGTTCAGCTGTCTCATTCCTTTGTATTGCATGGTATTCATTAAAGAAGACTATCAGCTTTGATTTCTAGTTACCATAATATTCATTACCTGAAAAGAAATTCAAAGCTAAAACATGAAGCTGGCTTCAGGTCTCTGCTCCCCCAAACTGAAAAAAATGGATATGAACTACTATTTTTCCATCTTTTAGGAGCATTCGCTATTGCTAGGATGAAGCATGTTGGAGATTTACGGGTTTGTTCACGTACAGTCTGCATGCTACTTAAGATGATACCCGTGAATCCATGACAACTTTGTCCAACAAGAAGAATGAACACCAGCTGGACATTCAAGTCCAAATTGAGAAAGCAAGTTCAGGGTCAAGAGAGACTAGAATGAGTTGTGGATGATGAAGATGATACTTGCTTAGAATGTGTGATGCTCACTTTCAGATACCATATAGATAAAAACATAATAGAAGACATAATTGATAATAAAAGTGTGTGAAGGAGATAAGGTTCAGACAAGCATCAAGGCTTATCCAGAATAAACTTCCAGACCTTTGGAAGTTCTCCTGCCACACCTCTGTGTATAAACCTCTTCTTCACAGCACCAAGAAGTAAGCGGTATAAAAATCTTACTAGTACTTGGTTCTCTAACCAGAACTCTAGAGGATGAACAGGCCAATCAGACTCTCCATAAGATAGTGAGGTGGTAGGTACTCTACAAACACCTGGTAGACAAATATCCCCTGCCTCAGACAGTTCACTATCTAGGTTACAAACAATCAACCAAAACAATAATAGACCAAACAACCCTACTTTATCCCCAGGCTCATCACATGTCCTCCCTCTAGTTACCACAAGGCCTAGTTTCTCAAGCCCTGGAAAAGAAAAAGGTATTCTCCCTCTGAGCAACTCTGGTATAAGCCTACTTCTTTCCCTATTATTTCTTGTTCCTTGTACTGTTAGAGTTGGAAGGCTTACTTTCTAGATTAACAGCTTTGCCCATCGTCTGTTTCTTTAGGCTCATGGCAGTCCATTAATTGTTTCCTGCATTGAAAGCTATTGATTTTGTACAATCATGAGAAGGATGCTGTAGCATTTTAAAAAATGACTAATTGTCTGATACTGTGATTTTACTCCTGTACTTTACTCCTTTACTTTACTCCTTTACTCCTTAACTTTACTTTACTCCTGTACTTCCCAGTATGGAGAGTGACACTCTTGTACAGAAAGCTTTGTCAAGTTAACATCTTTTGATAGGTGGCTTCCAGCTTCATACACACCATCTCTAAACTTTCCCCTAGCCATCCTATCTTTGTAATTCTATTATTTATAATGACTAAGAAACATGACAGTACTTGGCACTTAGACAATATCACAGTGGATGGCTTATAAATATAATAGATTTATAGATTTTAACTTTAGTAATCCAACTATTTCAGGAATCTTTTACAGACACCTTGATTTTTCATGTGTTTATTAACCTATTTTCAACAATAAAAATACAAACTTACAAGAGTGTAACACTCTCCTTCTCTCTCTCTCTTCCTGATGGTTCTATCAGATCTCTAGAGCATAGAACCCAATCTGATAAATATCAGTATCAAATAATTTAATGTTACACTTCCCACTTTTTATTGAAACTTGATAGTGTTAACTTACAAGCTGTTGTGCTGACATCTGATTACATTTTTATAGAACCATGAAACTAAATATGACAGGATTTACTTTTATTATATACCTTGCACATCCAAGGGCATTTAATCCTGTAAAATAGATCAGACACAATGCTGTACATGTGCTTCTAAATAAAATGTTATTGACACAATCGATTAGTTTCCTTACTAAAATGGCAAGTAACTTTGTTTTATGCTTGGGAGTTATGCATCCCTTAAATATACTGATGGTGATTTGTCTTTAGAATTAATATTTCAAAAATAAAGAAATGTTATGGGCATAAAAATAACTGTTCCTTTTTTAAAATCATATTTTCATCATACCTATGGTATGATGTGGTATAGGTGCCACAAAATCTACATGTTTAACAATTGATGATAGATGCAATTAAACATTTCCACTTTTCAAATTCCTGGCTTCTTTATTTAATATCCTTTCTCTTTGTTTCCCTCCTCCCCCTTAGGTTTTGTGCCTGATTTTTTTTTCCAATGGAGAAAAGTGGTGGACCTCAATCAGCAAACCCATATAGTGACATAAGCAGTACTATTATCCTATTAGGTATTAGTAACGTCATCCTATTAGGAATGTTATAGAGATTTAATATATACTGGCCACTAAACTTGCCACCCACTTCTATTTACAAGTGAAGTGAAATTATCTGCCAATCATTGGTAATTATAGGCTCATTTATTTAAGTTTGTATAGTTATTTTTTAAAAAGAGATACTAGTGTGCTGTGTGAATAATCAAAATTTTAGTTCACTGTCAGAAAAAAAATTTTTTTGGATTGACCTAAAAATGAATCTTTCTTTTTTTTTTTTCTCAGTAAAACTAAAAATTAAAAAGTCCTCTCAGGTCAAACAAAATACTTAGTTTGACCCAGAAGAAGAGCAAGTTTAGATTTTGTGCATTTCAACCACGTATATATCTATATAAAGCAAGGGAAATTTGGCAATACCATTTACAAAACTACTGGAGGAGATGGCAGTGGTGTATAAGTAGTCTCCAAAGCAGGGACTGAAATCCATATGTACTATTCCCCACCAGTTGAGTGCCATAGCCACCATGCTGTAGACTCCCTGTTTATTCCTATTAATATTTAATTATTTATACAAAATGGAATAGCTTCAATGGGAGAGACAGAGAGCCTTCTATCATGACTATCATGACCAACAAATGCAGTTTGGGGTCAATCAAAACTATTTGTCTGACAAATGTCTCCCACCTCTAATGCTTAGCCAGAGCTCTGTGTATCTTTTCTCTATATTAAAAATACTAATATAAATATTGTACCCTCCCTCAAAACAGGAAATTGGGTGGTGGAGACCTTATCAGTCATTGATCTCCTGCTGCTTAGCATGACCCACAGACCCTAGAGCCATGCTAAGGTTCTACATGTGGTGTTCAGGATAAGAATAAAAATCTCTGGCTGCGGGTGGTGATAGATAGCTGAGTTTGAGGAAGGGAACGGACGATGAGTCGAGTCTGAATGAGTTGAGTAACTTAATGAAGATGTTTGTATGAGTATAAAATAAACCTAACACTCAGTGATCAATAGAAAGATATGGCATAATAGAAGCAGGATATTGGATTGATATACTGTGGCCAAGAATAATTTGATGGCAATGTTAGATTTTAGGGTAGTCAGTTATTCGGCTTAGTGCTGGAATATAATTAATGATACAGAATCATTTGTTTTTTATTGACATCATGACAGATTTTTGATCATATAGAACATTCCTTAATTCTTATGCTTTCCTTTCTTCAGATGTCAGTCTTCAGCACTGAATAATCAGCAACAGCCTGTATGATAGCTTGGATATGAAATATCCTTCCAAATTATTTGTAAATACTTTTTTTTAATAAAGAGGTGTCCTCATGTGTCCTCATGGTATGGCAGAGGTCTGCAGGCAACCTACCCTCATTCTTCGTAGTTCTGCCAATACCTTATTCAAAACCCAGAGTACTTGAAGTAACCTTTTTCTTGGCTCCAAATAAAATTAGTCTTTTATAGAACACAGTCTCCTTTATCCCATTAGGCCCAACCACCTTCAGGCATCCAACTCATCTAATATGGTTTAAGTTCTCCTCCAATTCTACAGCTAACTCTCTTTGACATGTTTTCAGTCCTTCTCGTGGTGTCTGCTTGCTTTTGGATGACTTTCTATGCTTGTTCTCTAGCTGCTTCTGCTCCCGGATACACATACCTCCATCAAATAGTACTCATCAAAACCCTTCCACCCCCATAGTCCAGTTTCTGGGCAGCTTTGGGCGTGTTTTCAGCAGTGTATCCTATTGTGTCAGATATCTTACTCCAAAAAGGAACTTAACTGGTTATTTCATTTATCATGAATGAAAAAGGGTGGCTGCCATACTCACCAGCTTCAACAAGGTTTCACGCAACATCCATCATAACAACCAAAAACTTGGAGATTTAAATGTTTGGCAAATATAAGGCATATGGCATCAGATCATACTGCTGAACTGTGTAGTTTAGACCTCAGGGATTTCATTCCCTAAAGCTGGAGAAATTAAGCACACGGTTGAGGCAAATCAGGCAGGAAGTGATCCAAATCCTAAGAGTCCTTCCATTGATTTCAAAGGACTTTGAATCAAGTCATTAGTCTCCAAGAGTAAGAGTGGTCTATTATCTATGCAAAAATCAGCTACTCTTCATATTGGAGGTTTATAATTGGGGTTCATTCATGGTTCTGAATTCCCCATTGTCATGATGAACTCTTATTTGGCCACGAGTGTAATTTTGAAGAGCAGCCTGACCAGTGAAGAATCTAGCTTGTGAAAAGATGGGGGTTTTCCTTCCTGGTGGAATATTTATTGTAGTTGTTTCATGAAGGTTGTTCTCGCCAAAGAGATTGGGCTATACAGTAAATGACAAATTATACACTATATAATTTTGTGACAATTCCAAAAAAATTGAAACACTTGATCTGGAATGCTTCAGTCTTAAAGAAATAAAACTAGTTCATGTGCATGCCTAAGTTTAAAATAAAATGTCTCCAAGTTTGCTCTGTTCTAATGATGACTAATTTAGATAGTTAGATAACCATGCTTAAGGCAGCCTTTATTTGCAGGAAGTGGTCAACTTGAAATGACAATTTTTGCTTTCATGTATCAATGCCATGTATTCTAACCAGTGCTGAATGACATTTAAGCTTGGCTCATTCATCTGTACACTGAAAGTCAAGTACACTAAATCTGTACATTTTCTCTACAAAAAAAAAAGGAAGAAGAAAATCCATTCAACATAATAATGGATTTAAAATAAATAAAGCACAAATACTTTACACAACATCCTTTATTTCCTTCTTTTGGCTACATCTCATTTTCCAATGCAAATTCAAATCCTTCCAATGATTTTTCTCACTTAATGACTCTTTTAGAAATGTGCACGTGTGTGCATACATGTATATACATAAGCACGAGAGAAATGAATGCTTTGTTCTAACACTGATGTCGATTCAATCACCCTCAGTGCTGAGCAGTACAGTACTCCAATGAATTATATGGATTGACTTGCATCGTATTGCATAGATCTACTAGTCACTCTCTGAATCTGTCCCATTACTTTTTAGTCATCTGTACTAGCATGAAGGTTGCTTTAATTATGGAAGGTGAGAATAATTTTGTCTTTTATCTTGCTATATTTTAATCCTGAACTAAGCAACAGCAAATTACTTGATGGAAATTAATGATTATCTGTCCTTTTTTAAAAGAATTGACTTAATTATAAGTTTTATAAATAATGAATTAGTAATTCATTACATAACAAGCTGTTCAAGTTAGCCCATTAGTCTGCCTTCTGTTATGGCTGGAGGAGCCTGCCATAGGTAGCAATTCAATTTACAGAAATATACTCTGTATTGTAGGAGCACTCATGAAGACCATGATGATAAAGTTAACTTAATTTAGCCCATCCATTCAAAATTTCAGTTTTCAGCTGTTTCAGTTACTATCTTATCAAACTTGGCACACAAATTTAACATTCAACTGTTCCCCCGCCCCCACCCAAATATGCAGTGATTTGCTATTTCTCTTGCTATCGTTTTTCTTTGTTATGCTCGGAAAGAAAACAGTTGGATTTTAAAATGAGAATTTTTGAGAAGATTCAGGATGGTACGTAAGGTTAACTTGCCCATTTATGTGATATGACATAATGTAATAAACTTTGACATGACTGCAATATTAATTTTGAAACTTTGCTACTAGGCTTACATAGTTGCATTTTTACAACAGTTCACTAACACAGCACTGATTTTCACCATGAAAACTTTACTACATACCAAAATTTTACTTATATGTTTAGTATGTTCCCTGGGAGTTCCTACTAGTATAATTACAGATTATTTTGCAGTAGTTTTCATTGTTAAAAAAAATGATTCTCAGGAAACACATTCCTCATAGAAATATGTTTGTACATTATGGTTAAAAAGATCCAGAGGATTAGATGCTAGGAAATAGAGTAGGAAATAAAAACGTTAGTACTCAGAGAAAAAAACAGTAAGTGGACGTAAAATATCACTGAATGATACCATTATGTTGTACCTTGGCATTTCAATATATATTGTGTTCATAAATAATGGTCCAGAAGACATGGATTAGCGTTAATTACCTCAATAAACAGAAATAAGCTCTTTCTGTTTGAGCCATTTTTTGTTAAATAAAGTGGATTTAATCCATGCTTGATTAAGAGATAGTCTATAACTTTGTTCTTTTAAACAGCAGATCCATTTATCTTGAAAGTTTGAGAAGTTTATAGAAATCTCAGCCACAATCAAAGCCAGCACAAAAAAACAACTATTTTTAATAGGTATATCTATAGAGGGGTATAATACAATATTATTTTCACCATAGCATAATCACCTGCCATTTTAATCCGTGGCATCACTTGAGAGTTCTAAATCCTTGTGATACAAAAGTTGGAGGTCATCTTATTTCCTGTGGATAATTGATTTTAAAGCATATGAAACTCCGATGGCTAGGATGCATAAACATAACATTATCTTCTCTTAATTCGGAAGAGAGGTCTTATAGAAATAGTGATAGAAGCTACCTTTCTTTGAAACCTTTTGTAATATATCCAGCTAATAGGGCTAGAGAACTAGAATGTATGTATGGGAAGCCTTCAAGCAGATCAAATATACCAAGCACACATTGCCAAGAAAAATCTGAAAATTTCAGGAACAAAGGAACATGCACAGAGTTCAGAGGCTTACTACAGAAGAATTATCTTATGAAGTGAGAGGGAATTTAATGCTTTTGTTTGGGGGGTGGGTTTTTTTTTTCCGGGGGGGGGGGTTATGATTCAGAACCTGGGTTCTTTGTATCTTCCGTCTGTAGTGAAGAAAAGGTGGAATCTTACTTTCAACTAAACAAAAGTATCTGGTACATGTGATAAAAGGGTCTGTAATACAGACTTTCCCCCTAGAAAATTAATTTCTCTGTGTGTGGTGAGAAGAGGAGGGTAAATAGCGGGTATTCCCTTCTGTGGAAAATTAGGGAGTTACATGTTTGCTTTTTTAAAAATATTAAAGGCATTACCTGAAGTCATAGAGTTAAAATAAAGGAGGCTATGAGGATAGCTAACAGCTAACAGGAAGCTAAACAAAGACAAAAATAAGCAATGTCAAGGGTCCTTGAAGAAACAAGGGGTAAGCTGATGAGTGGGGAATACTATCTACCCAGGTTCATCAAAGCAAGAACCATTTATTCTTCCCAGGGCTAAAACTAGGATCAAGGGAGGACACTAAGCCATTGTAGGACCCTGAGTTGAGGAAAGGGTCTGGGGGTTAAGTTAGTTATTAGAAGTCTACCTAGGGGCGATCAGCAAGAGCTGCCAAGAACTGAGGACAAGAATCGAGACTATGCCTATGCTATGAACTCGGGATGGGATTTCCGTGTTCATGTACATGTATTCTCATCAAGCTACTGAGTACAAATAACAGTGAGGCCATCGATTTGTGGCTTAGTCATGCCTCCACTACTGCTATCCATGCTAAAATAGCTTTACTGCTATTTCAACTTATGTTATCTCAATGAGATCCATTGCAAGTGTGTGTACATGAGTAGGGAAATCACACCCCTAGCTCATTGGGTAGATGTAGCCACAGAGCTAAGAAACTGTAGCAAGTAGGGTGGGTTGCCCACCCCAGAGATGGGAATAAACTTGGCCTACTTAAACTATGGATAGAGAAGTTAACTTAGGTAAGGAAATATGTTTTCCTAAAGGGAGCGTTCCTTTTGGCAAAGAAATACCACTTTGTTTTGAATAAGCTGGTTTTGAGTCATATTCATCAGATGCTGTCATAGGCTCCTGTAGGTAAAAGGCTTCCAGGTGACAAACTTAGTTGGACCTGTCATGTTAACACAGTTGTGAACTGGTGGGCTGCAGGGTAAGACACTGTGGCTTCATCCAGAGGAGGGGAAAATAGCTAAACCTGTCCCTAAAGGGGTTCACTTGAAAGAGACTAAAACAGGTCAAAGGTGCATTTGGCCCTGACAGCCTCAAATAAACATAATTAACCCTTCTTAAAAATCAAAGTCAATATACTGTTGTTATAAGTGTGAAGGGTGCCTTGCATGGGTTGGGCTATGTTATCTAACACAGTGTGCCTTGCCTGGGTGGGGCTTGTTATCTGAGACAGGTAACGTAGGAGTTTCCCTGCCATGGGGGAGGGAGGAGCCTCGAGCCCATGAAGAAGGGAGGAGCAAAACAGTCAGTTCCATCTTGGCTGGTCTCCAGGGAGGAGGCAAAAGCCAGGGAGTTCCATCTTGGTTGTCCATGAGAGAGGGAGCTTGCCAGGCTACATGGGCAAGGGTCCAGGAGTGTGTCTCTAGCTATGGAGATAACTCAGCTTTTCTTCTCTTATACTTCTATTTAGCTAATGTGAGTATTACCATTTGATTCTTCTAATAAGCCATGCCTTTTGGGGTGTTCTTTCCTTTTCAGAACAAAGTGGGGAACCCTAAATGTAAAGTGTCTGTATCTCTGCTTTAACCTTTTTCTTTATTAAATTTTCTAGTCATAAAACTGTCTGGTTTATTTCCCTTAGGGTTTTTCTCTGCTTCCAGTCTGGGAAGGGGGAAGGGAAGGGAATAGGAACCAGGGCAGCTAGGGGCCTAGCTGGAGTGTGAAGACTGTCTCTCCTTACCGTCAGGTTAGACGGGGGAGGGAGGAAGCAGTCTCCAGGTGTCTGCCTCTCAGGTACAGAGAGACAGGGGTGGGGGAAGTCTGCCTTCAGCCGGGGAGGGTGAAGGACAGAAAGCAGCCTCCAGGTATCTGACTTTTAATCCCAGGAAGGGGTACAAGGTTAGGGTCTGGCTCTCAGGTTGAGAGAGACAGGGTTAAGGGAAGTCTGCCTTCAGCTGGTCAGGGTGAAGGGAAGCAGTCTTCAGGTGTCTGACTTTAAAACCCAGGGAGGGGGTACAAAGTCATGGTTAGGGGAAGATATGGGGCCCCTCCAAGGTTTTGGAAGTATACCCAATTGGTGGCAGCGATTGGTGACCCCAAGAACCCCAACTGGCAAAGGTGGGGATGTGGGGGGAAAAGGACTTGTTGGTCTGGCATAGAAGAGGCCCAGCCTTTGTACTCAGGAGCATAGAGGCTGGGGGTAACACCTCTTACAGTTGTCTTCTGGGAATACTACCACATCATTTTTGCCATTGAGATGAACGACCTTCAAATACCTGACCCTTCCATCTGTAATGAGGTACTTAACAACTGAGTGGCTCAAATAGTGTTTTCTGATGGTTCCGTCACCAGACCAGGGGATTGTGGCTGAGAGGTTAGCAATACAACATCTACAATTAACTGCTATGCCTGAAAGGCCACAAACTTTGACATACCTGTTCCTATATTTTTTCTTAAGTGATTTGCTCTAGGCTCCGACTGTATTGAATGTAGCTGGTTTGCAAGGATCCGCATTGTCGCTAAGAAAGGCATATGTTAAGACAATGACTAATTGTTGGCCTATTTATTTAAATATTACTTAATATTAAATAAATATAAATAAATAATAAATGAGTAATACACAAATTGATAAATAATAATAATAAATAATAATACTGAATAGAGATTTCACTAACCATTGAGTGGGATTTTCCTTCTATTTCATGATGTGATTTTGCCTATTAAATAAAGGCCCTATAAACCTTATTTCTGGATTTCCTGGTGGCAATTTCCAACCTGAAAACAAGAGTTTCAGGAGTATGCTTCCGATGATTATCAGGCAAATACCAAAAAAACCATTGACTGAAACCTGTCTCATTTCTCCTTGCATATGGATCTCTGTGCCAAGTTTCTCCAGTATTAAACATGGTTGATATGACCAAGAGAAGAGGATCAGGAAGCCTCCCCTTCGTTACTACATTAGTAAATTTTGAGTCCTCGGAACTGGGAAACAGAAAGAGCATGGATCTTTTCAGCAGATGAAAGTGTATCCCTCCCTGCTGTAGCTTTGCATGAACATCTTGAAAAAAATATCAAAAGTTTGTGATTGTAATCACATCATTATGTTCCAATGATTAACTACTCCTTCCTGGGGAACAACAGGAATTTCCTGCAGTCTGGATGGTGAATGGTGCAAAAGGATTTACTCTTGTCTGTTTTTGCCAGAAAATTCTGTTTGAACATATTCATGCTAAATGGCTGGGCAGTGGTAAGGAGAATAAAGGATTTAGATTTATCAGTGGACAATATTCCCAGGGGGCAATGAACTACAACTAGAGACCAGCTCCTTTAGAGCAGAGTAATTCCATGAAATTTGATGGAAACATTTACACCAATTGAGGTGCTGGCCTGCAGAATTTATCAAGCCTCTCAGAGTTCCTGTTTTGTCCAGTATTACCCCTTAGACTAGAGATACACTAATATTAATGTGTGGCTTAGCTCTAGGTTTGTCCTTCCTTATTTCCTCCTCTAAGACCAGCAAGATATGTGTCTCAAATTAGATGTCTCCACATTCAGGAATCAGATCTTTATCCCTAAGTGTGTTATTCAGAGGTCTTTAAGAGGAAAACTTAGCCGGAGACTCAGGCAGGAAGATCTGAAGAATTGGGGCAGCACACATTAGGATGAGATTGCCAGAGAGGCTGCTAGGGAGAAGAGATGTGTATTGTTTGGTCCCATACTCTCTTCTTTAACATAATGATCGATGTATTAGGTAAGGAAATCCTCCTGAAAGAGCATGGGGCACTTCAAGGAATCCTTTTTTTCCCCATGCCCCTCTCTGAGGTAAGTTTTTATTAGATGTGGTCTGAGCCCGCAGGCATGGAAGTAATTTAATCAGACATATTTTTTTTTAAATATGTCTCATAGGGCAGAGGCAGGTTCAGCTTCAGGAAGTTCTGAATGGTTGTCCATTGTGGTGCCTGTCTCATTCTCTTGAGGAACTGAGTCTAGATCAAAGCAATTCTCCATGACAGTCCTCTGCTGCAATTAGGTTGATAAGGCAATTTGAATCAGTGTGAGTAGCTGCCACACAAGAAGTCTCAGGTGAGGGGAGGACTGTCTCTTTTCTCTGTATGCAGTATCAGCAAGTGTCAATTAAAACAAAACAAAAAATATTTCACACAGGAGCTAAGCTTTATTTATAGTGTAGGGGACTGCGAGCTTGTTAAGCACAAGGGACGGAATCCCATCTTCTGATGGCAGGATATAAAGTGACACTGATTATCCAGTGGTAAGAGAAATATGGTATTACTCCGTGAGGCATAAAGGATCATTTTAATTATTCAACTTGAAGATTGGGTAGCTGTACTTTAAATACTTCTCGTGTTCCAAATAATGATTTTCTATGCATTATTCAATTTCAGCTAATTTTTAAAAATTCATTTTTCATTTCTTCAGTGTCTGAATTAATGTGCTAGGGAAGTTGCTGAGTGCAACAAAAATGAGTGATTCTATACAATTTTACAAGCATCAATGTTGTTGGCTATTATATGCTTTTCCTTCACAATAGCCTTTGAAATGAAAGATTCACCCTTGTCAAGACCCTTCTCTTTGGAGACAGTGTTTACACAACACCAGTGTGAAATTCAGCTTCAAAGAAGACAGAAAAATCGATTCTGACTTCACACTTCAGTTAACGATTTAGAGCTTTGCCTCTGTTGGAATGGAAAGGAATAAAAATTAAATCTCAGGTAATAAAATAAATGTAGAAAGATTATATTAATGTCTCATGACAGTAAGTAAGTTTTATATATTTAATGCTGGACTTAGTCACTGAGGTACCTATGTAACAATGTGTATATAGGAAGAACAAATGATAAACCTTGTGGAGGGCTAATGAGTTAGAGACACAGCTTTTTATTAGGGTTTCTGCTGCAGGCATGTTAGCTAGAGAAATTGCAGAACTTCTTAGTTGTGTTGAACAAATAGTTTTAATGTGAGATGTAATAGCCACTTCATTTTATGGCTTAAACTTAAGCATGTGCTTAAGTGGTTTCCTGAATGAGGATGCTTTCCTGAATTGGGGATCTAGAATTTAATCCTGCACAGTGATAAACACTATGATTCTAAGCCAGAAAATCACTTCAGCACACAAGGAGTCCCACTAAAATCAGTAGTTAAGTAAGTTTGTGTGAGTGCTCTTATATCCCTAGGGACAGATTCCCAACTGTGAGGAACATGTGTGTGCATTTGTGTGTGGTGGTGGTGGTCAGGACAACAAGTTACTAGTTAAGAGTCCCTGGTCCCAAGCCCTGCTGCAAACTAGAGTTTCAGGGGAGCAGCTGTAATTACACCGTGGGTGTAAGGTCCTATATCCCTAAGGGCCCTATATCCCTAGAGGAGGTAATGAGTTCCATAATACCTCAGCTTCCAGAACGCCCTCAATACTAAGGGCAAAGGGAGCACATGGCATGGGAGGTGGCACAGTTCTGCAAGCTTTATACCAGTGGAGAATTCGCCTGCATGGGGGGAATTCCTCACCAGTCTTCTCTGATTGCTTCAAATCCGCTTTCTATACATTGTGCAGCACAAAGTGGACTTAGTATCCTTTCCTAAATATCAATTATGAGAAGTTTTAAATCTTTGAATTCACACATACACAAATCTGATAGGCTCTCAAATTTAACCAAGAATTGGTGTGATGTAAACATAAGAGGGAACTCACCGAGTTTCATTACTGGATTGTATATTGTTCATGCTGTGACAAATGTTGTTATAATATGACAGATTTATGATAGTTTGTATTTAGTTATAATTTTACATTAATACCTGCATGGTTTATATAGCTCATTTAAGTGTTTTTATGGCATTTTATTTTCTTGGGAAGGAGTTATATTATGTAAATGTCTTCTAATCCAGATTAATAGGGCCTTTCATGTGCAATTTGGAAAGTAATTACATAAGGTAATATGAAATTTTAACAAAATCAAATATCAATTTCTTAGCATCTATCAGTATACACCCCAAATTAGAACACCATGCTGTTTTCAGGATGAGGTGGAAAGGGAAGCACCTTATAGACTAACAGATTTTAGGGATCATGAGCTTTTGTGGGCTAAGACCCACTTCATCAGATGAATGTCGTGGAAAAGGATGTTGCTGTTTATAAGCATTTGTAAGGAATGGTTAATATCAGGTTGCTACTGAATAAAACCACAAGATTTTCATCTTTCACAGCATAATACTGTGCTGCAGTAAATACATCACTAAAAGATTGAGTAAGAGAATTCCCATGAAAAGTGTATAGAAATCTGAAATATTCTCGGAATGTGTAGGACTTTTAATTCACTCATAAGGCATACTTCAGAATCACCTTTGTATATACTGTAAAATGTTAATATGCTCCTCCATTGTTTATCCTATCTAACTATGCTTCACGGCTTCTAAATGATACTATTGTAAACTTAGTCATTGTGCTGAAGTCTGAATACAAGTCCACTTCTGAAGAATCTCTCTTTTCTTTATATTTTAACAGATAATATATATTGTGAAGGTAATGCATCTTCAGCTCCCTTTGAGGTGTTCTTTTGGGAAGAATTTAAATCTTTTGTAAGGGGGAAGGTGATATAGTATTCAAGATGGAGAGAGGGGAAAAGAATAGGAGAGGCTGAGGTGCCCACCGCAGGCACTCTCCCAAGCTTTACACAAGAATATATCATGTTGTACATTCTACTTAACTTCAGCACACTATTATTTAGATGTAATTATTTTTTTCTGTTTACAGAAATTCTCCTGCAGAGATAACTTGAACTAAGATTTTAAATTGTGTCACCCTGAAACAACATGGTCCAGCTTCTGCAACTCACTGAAGTCACATTGGGTCAAGTTCAACCATGCTTGGACTACTTTGATTTCAATTAAATTTATGCCCTGTTGCAGTAGAACCATATGGGCTCAAAAAATTGATATGGATGCAAAAGAGAGCAGAACTAGAGGCAGACTTTCAGTTTTAGAACCATCTCCTGAGCTGTTTCAGGTTCAGTCATCCCTGGAGGTGTTTCAAACTAAAGTAATTGCTTGGTAGCTGCTTCTAATCCAGAAAATCCCTTAAACATCAGGCCTAACCTTTCAAAATCAAATTACCTAACCTTCAGCTGATTTATAAATCAATTCACTTCTGTTTCAATTCAAAGAATGATTTTTTCAGTACACAAAATCCTATTTAACAGGATAACCTAACCAATGGGCCCTACTTACTGTGCTATGCAAGCATTCCAGGGCTGAAATAGTACTAATAATGGGACAACGTAAAACAAAACTTTTTAAAAGCATACAATGGTGCAAAAAGGAGCTAATAAGAAAGACATCTTGGATTTATTTTCTGTTATCTTGCACCTCATTGAAGTATTTACACCTGTGTAAGAGGGGTACCCTGGTCTCTGTGCTCTTGAGCACCGAGAAAAGGACTCTTAACTAACCAAAACCCACTTAACTTAGCTGCTTCCCAGCCCAAATTAAGTCCCACACCCCGAGACACCCCCCCTTTAACCCGTGGGGTTCTTATGGTTACCAATCGCTGCCACCATTCGGGTATACTTCCAAAACCTTGTGGGGGTCCCAAACTTCCCCACCCTAATTTTGTCCCCCTCCCCGAGGGCCAAAGTCAGACACCTGAAGGCTATTCACCTCCCTGCCTCCTCTCCTCTCGTTGAAGAGACAGGCACCTGGAGGCTGCTTTCCCTCTCCCCCGTCTAACCTGACGGTAAGGAGAGACAGTCTCCACACTCCAGCTATGCACTTAGCTGCCCTGGTCCCTATTTCCCTTCCCTTCTCCCTTCCCAGACTGGAAGCAGAGAAAACCCTAAGGGAAATAAACCAGACTGTTTTATAACTAGAAGATTTAATAAAGAAAAGGGAATGAAACAAAGATACAATACACTTTACAATTTGGGGTTCTTTAACTCCCTTCTGAAATGGAAAGAAACACCCCAAAAGGCACAGGCTTAAAAGAATTAAATGGTTATACTCACAGTATAGCTAATCAGAAATATAAGAAGAAAATAGAACCATCTTTATAGCCAAAGATGGTCTAGGACCCTTGCCAAGCTCCACGGCAAGCCAGAAACGAACTGAACTAACTTCCTGCTTTTCCTCATGGTCCCGAGGCTTTGACGACACTGTTGTCTCAGATAACAAGCCCCACCCAGGCAAGGCACACTGTTTTAGATAACATAGCCCCACCCAGGCAAGGCACACTTCACATTTCTGACAACCTGTATGAAGTAAAAGCAAAGAAGATACAAAATGCACCAAATCAGAATGACAGTATTTTACACTAGCTCTTCATCTGCTTTTCATCGGTATAAATGACTGTACAAGGTGCAAAGCAATGGACAGTGTCAGAAAGCTTGGTTTGAATGAACCATTACAAATGATCTAAAAGAACACACCCTCTCTCTCCCCATTACTGTATTTCCCCCACATCTCAAAACTATTAAATTAGTATGATCAGAAGGCTGATGGATGTAGGTGTGACAATTATCTGCATATCCTTGGGAAACCTTATTGAATTAAATTTAAGAATATTTGGAGTCCACTTCTATTAAATGCAAAGTGTGAGTATTATTGTTGGCTACGATTGTCTGCAGTCTCTCTAGGGAGGAGATATGATGTGAGTCCTGGAATTCGATGTTGAACAATGTGCCAGTCAAGAGGACTTTTGGGACAATAAGTGTGAAGTGGTTTCTCTGGAGAATACCTAGGGAGAGATTAATGCAAATTTCACAGCTCCGATTATGGGAAGATCTAGCCTTTTGAAGCTACACTCTGAGGAGTCTGTTGATTATCTGTTCCCAGAGTCTGGAGATCAAAGGCTTGAGCTGTATAAAGAAACGGGTGAATTGCCCAGCCTGGTTTCTGGTTCTGACTCTGACAGTTATGAACTTGTAATCACAGGGAAAACCCAGTTGTGGGTTCTGAAAGACTGACCCCTTACCAGAGCTGGGGTGACATGTAGTAAGCTTTTTAGCATATGTGAAGGTTCTTCTATTGTTTAAATATGTTTTCCCAGTAATGCTTTTACCTTAAGAATAAATGTGGTTGCTTAGAAAGAGTGGTGAGGTAACTTGTAACTGCAGATAATTACACTGGTCATAGCCTCTGGTAATGAAGCAAAGTGCAGATGCTGACCTTTTAGATAATATGGCTTGCTGGAGATAACACACCGTATTCATAAAACTGCACAGCCTGGTCAGAAGGGAGTGAGGCTAGGATATTCATCAAAAAGAGGTGATAGCTGGGATCCAGAATCTAAAGTGGGTGCCCTTGGTGGACCGCAGAGTGGGAAATATAGGTGCAGTTGCTCAGAACTGTGACAATGAGTGTAGATCTCAAGGTAAAATCTATCTTGGGTAGGGGCCTATATTAATACATAATTGATGTAACTATTTTGCTGAAAAATATAGAATGCAGCTCTGCCAGCTATGATTGAGATAGAAAATAGCCATCCCTAAACACTTAGCATTTAAATTAATCAGCTATGTGACAATTATTTAGAATTTAGCACATGTACATCCAGATGCTTATCAACTCAAATATGTATGATACTGACATTAAATGCAGGTTCAAAACTTTAATTTGTAGATTTCACAAATTTTATGGTCATGGAGGGATTATCACTATTTAGTCTGCAAAAGCAACAAAGAGTCTCGTAGCACCTTATAGACTAACAGATTTTAGGGATCATGAGCTTTCATAGGTTAAGACCCACTTCATCTGATGAATATTGTGGAAATATCCAGAGGCAGGCATAAATATGCAGGCAAGAAAGCAAGGTAAATAAAATCCGGGGGGGGGGGGAGGAGTGAAGCCCACTTCCAGCAGGTGATCTGGAGGTGTGAATGCTCAGAGAGGAGAAACTGCTTTTGTAATTGGTGAGCCATTCACAGCTAATATTAAGTCCAGACCTAATGGTGTCGAATTTCCAGATGAACTGGAGCTCAGAAGTTTCTCTTTGAAGTCTGGTTTTGAAGTTTTTTTGCCGCAGGATGGGTGTCTTGAGGTCTGCAATTGTATGCCCAGCCAGGTTGAAGTGTTCTCCTACAGGCTTTTGTATATTGCCATTCCTAATATCTGATGTGTGTCCATTTATCCTTTTATGTAGGGATTGTCCAGTTTGGCCAATGTACATAACAGTGGGACATTGCTGGCACATGATGGCATATATTATATTGGTAAATGTGCAGGTGAATGAACCAGTGATGGTGTGGCTGATCTGGTTAGGTCCTGTGATGGTGTTGCTGGTGTAGATATGTGGGCAGAGTTGGCATCGAGGTTTGTTGCATGGATTGATTTCTGAGTTCGAGTTATTATGGCACGGTGTGCTGTTGCTGGTGAGAATCTGCTTCAGATTGACAGGTTGTCTGTGGCAAGGACTGGCCTGCCTCCCAAGGCCTGTGAAAGTGAGGGATCATTGTCCAGGACGGGTTGTAGATCTCTGATGATGTGTTGGAGAGGTTTTAACTGAGGACTGTAGGTGATGGCCAGTGGTGGTCTGTTGGTTTCTTTCTTCGGTTTGCCTTGCAGGAGAAGGTTTCTGGGTACATCTGCCCTGCTTATCTGTTTCCTTACTTCCTCATGTGGGTATTGCAGTTTTAAGAATGCTTGGTGAAGATCTTGTCGGTGTGGTCTCTGTATGAGGGGTTGGAGCAAATGTGGTTGTACCTCAGTGCTTGGCTGTAGACAATGGAGCATGTAGTGTGTCCGGGATGAAAGCTGGAGGCATGAAGGTAGGCAAAGCGGTCGGTGGGTTTTCGATATAGGGTGATGTTTATGTGACCGTTACTTATTTGTACCGTGGTGTCCAGGAAGTGGACCTCTCGTGTAGACTGGTCCAGGCTGAGGTTGATGGTGGGGTGGAAGCTGTTGAATTCGTGGTGGAATTCTTCCAGAGTTTCTTTCCCATGGGTCCAGATGATGAAGATGTCATCAATGTAGCGTAGGTAGAGAAGGGGTGTGAGTGGACAAGAGTTGAGGAAGCGTTGTTCCAGGTCAGCCATAAATATGTTGGCATATTGTAGGGCCATGCATGTGCCCATAGCGGTGCCACTGGTCTGGAGGTATATATTGTCATCAAATTTGAAATAATTGTGTGTGAGGATAAAGTCACAGAGCTCATCAACCAGTTGTGCTGTGGCATCATCTGGGATACTGTTCCTCACAGCTTATATTCCATCTATGGGTGGGATGTTTGTGTAGAGAGCCTGTACATCCATGGTGGCTAGGATGGTGTTTTCTGGGAGGTCACCAATGCATTGTAGTTTTCTCAGGAAGTCAGTTGTGTCATGGAGATAGCTGGGAGTGTTGGTGGAGTAGGGTCTGAGTAGAGAGTCCACATATCCAGACAGTCCTTCAGTGAGAGTGCCAATGCCCGAGATGATGGGGCATCCAGGATTGTGGATCTTGGGTAGTAGATAGAAAAACCCCAGTTGGGGCTCTAACGGGATGTTGATTTGTTCATTTGTTTGTGTAGAGAGTGTCCTGAGTAGATGGCGCAGTTTCTTAGTGTACTCCTCAGTAGGATCTGAGGAAAGTGGCCTATAGAATTTGGTATTGGAGAGTTGTCTGGCAGCCTCCTTTTGGTAGTCAGGCCTGTTCATGATGACAACAGTGCCTCCTTTATCAGCCTCTTTGATTGTAATGTCAGGGTTGTTTCTAAGGCTGTGGATGGCATTGCGTTCTGCACGACTTAGATTGTGAGACAGGCGATGTTGTTTTTCCACAATTTCTGCCTGTGCACGTCAGCGGAATCATTCTATGTATAGGTGCAGACTGTCATTTCATCCCTGCCTCACAACCTAAGTCCAACTTGTTCTTTCATGCTCACCTTGACAAAGAATGGAATCTAGCATATATTTCATCTGTAGAATGTACATGCTTTATATTAGACTGTCCTGTATTAATTGGTTGTCTAATACTTGTATGGCATGTTCACTTACAATTTGGAGATGCATGAATTATGAAATAAATTGGGAGATTTCCAGGGGAAAGATCCTGGTTTGCATATAGAGGAACTCCTCACTTAATGTAGTTCTGTTCCTGAAAAATGAAACTTTAAGAGAAATGATGTTAAGTGAATCCAATTTCCCCATAAGAATTAATGTAAATGAGGGGGTTAGGTTCCAGGGTAATTTTTTTTCACCAGTCAAAAGACTATATTAGTTTTGGGACAATAAGTGTGAAGTGGTTTCTCTGGAGAATACCTAGGTAGAGGTTAAAGCAAATTTCACACCGCTGGTTATGGGAAGATCCAGCATTTTGAAGCTACGCTCTGAGGAGTCTGTTGATTACCTGTTCCCAGAGACTGGATATCAAAGGCTTGAGCTGTATAAAGAAAAAGCTGAATTGCCCAGCCTGGTTTCTGGTTCTGACTCTGACAGTTATGAACTGGTATATATACACCATACACAGTATAAGTTTTAAACAATTTCATACTGATACAGAGTGATGATGATTGTCAAGTGAAGTTGGTTGAAGTGGAGAAGTCAGAGTGGGATATCTCATTTAGCTAAATGATGAATTAGCTTTTGGCTGAGCCCTCAAGGGTTAACACGTTGTTAATGTAGCCTCTCACACCCTACAGCAGGGAGGCAGCATAGCAGAAAAATACAGACACAGACCTTGTGTGTGGTAAAGTGAGAGAAATGCATATTGTCCCTTTAAGTAAGCTGACCACATTTAAGTGGATCAGGAAGTTGAGACAGCAACTGCTGTCTCAAGCTCTCTCTGTCTCTCTCCCTCCCTGTCCCCAGCCAGCTCTATATGGAGAAGGGGTAAGCGGGATGCAGGAGCAGGGTGGGTGAGGAACATCTTAACTGCCAGCAATTGATAGCCTGCTGGGAAGCTGCTGAACAGGGAAATTAGTGGAGTGGGGAGCTGATGGGGGAGAGTTGATAGGGGGGCTGCTGGTACACTGTGCTTTCAAACC
The DNA here is from genome assembly GCA_032164245.1 of Sternotherus odoratus. Classification (NCBI taxonomy): domain Eukaryota; kingdom Metazoa; phylum Chordata; order Testudines; family Kinosternidae; genus Sternotherus; species Sternotherus odoratus. The sequence continues at coordinate 62,942,451 of JAVMKO010000003.1, forward strand.
CCCACCAGCTAGCTGCAATGGGCTGCTCTTCCTGCAAGCAGTAGACAAAGCTGCCAAACAACATTAGAAGGGAGCATTGCACAACTTTAAAGGATCATGTTCCCTAATTGATCAGCAACATAATAATGAAACGTTAACTGGGATGACTTTAAATGAGGAGTTCCTGTAGTTGAGTGTGTCATCTGTCATTAAATTAAGATTAGATTATCACTTCAGAAAACCATATTATTAAAAAATAAACAAGGAATATTAGTATCCTATGCATCTACCTTTAATTTTAAATATCAATAAGTGAACTTAAACAGGCATTTTCTTCAAATGCTTCTTTGGATGTACACACATCTTTAGTTTCCAGTTTTGACAAATGACACTACAGGACATTTTGTTGATTGTCTAGCACATGATTGTCAAGAAACAACATCTATAATTATATTTTTGTCTGATGCTGATGCTTAGTAAAAGTGTGTTAATCACAAATGTCATGGTTTAATTATTTAATTTACACTGAGTTGAAACTTGGCATTCAGGTTCTCCAATTACAATTCTTTCAGAACCCTGTCATTAGTTCAGATCAGCTATTTTTAGGTGGAGCATAGAAAAAAGTTGGCAATCTCCAAGATGCAGGCTTTGTTCATTTGTTAAAACATTAAAAGCAGGAAATTTATTTTCTTTACCATTGTAGAACATCTATTGAGCATGTGCAATAGCTACCTCTCATATTGAACACACATCACATTCCATGTTGTCAATAGGGCATATCTTGATACTTCCTCTTCAGCCAGAGGGTGCCAGACCCATTGGAGCTACTGAAGTTCCTCAGTGCAGTGAAAAGAGGCAGGAGCTGGGGAGCCCACACTGAGATTCTGTACCCCTGTAGATGGAGCACAGCTTTTTCATTGCACAAAATACCATTGTGTATATTTTAGTGTAACTACAAATGGCTGGTTTGCATTTATATTCCAGCCCTGAAGTAGTTTTACCTAATTAACTATACAAAATACTTCTTTAAAAGCCTATTAAAATGTTTCAAAGAAATTTTGCTTAATAGCTACTTGGAAACATTATGTTTGGCCTGTTTTTCTACTGCCTTGAACCTTGTATAATCTTGATGTCTTTGTAAATTGAGAGTGATGGAGTCTGTTCTTACAGTATTTATTTCTCCTGGACCCAGAAAGAACATGAGCCTCCTGACTGAGGGTTTTGGTCGATACTAAACTCAAAACATTGGTGACTCATCCAGAATTCAACTGCCCCTGCCCTTATCTCCACCTCATAATTTTGGGTTGGGGTAGATTTTAATTACATGTATGTTCTATCAAAGTAAAATCCAAGTGCCAATCATGTTTAATGCATTGCAATATATAGCTTGTAATTCCATACATGGGAAACCTCAGTTTTTAGTGACGCGGTTCTGCAAAAAAAAAAAAACGGTCTTCATTATAATATGTTTTTGTGTCTGGTTTGGTGATAGTTCCTTCTCAAAGGCATTCTCTCCATGCCCATAGGTGCCACCTGGACTTTCCTGGAACATTGACACCTGTTATGAGAAGAGAGCTTTTGCTGCCCCTCTTCTCACTGGCAGTGTTCCAGGAAAATCCAGGTGGCACCTATGAGCATGAGTGCTTCTGGGAGTAATAAGTATTCTGTTACCCAGGACTTCACCTCACCTATGTAAAATATCCCTCCAGATTTAGACAGAAGACATCAGGGGTTGTAGCCTTTTTACCCATGTTAAATCACCCTGTTTGGCCTTTATGTACATCATTTTTCTTTTCAGTTGTGATTAATTTGTTGTTCAATTAGTTATATTTGTTTGCAGTCATAGTAACAAATGGCTGTACTAGCCAAATACTGTATAAAATTTGAAAGGGAAAATAAAAATAAAGACTTCAGCACCACCTTCCCATCTTAAAGAGAGTGTACAGAAAAGCTCCCATTCAACTAGAAATTACAGGTTTTCATTTCTCCTCAGTATAAGCTTGCTATTTACAGTTTAGTGACTCATGTGAACCCACTGTATGTGATTTACCATCCTGGGAAAGGCAGGAAATAATTAAAACTGAATTTAATAAGGCTGTAGGATGTTCTAATTATTTTTGGCAAGGTATCCCAAATAGAGGCACAATATATAGATATAGTCAATAACAGATGTAGTAAACAATAGTCAAAGATATAATCAACAATAACCATATGACATTTAAAAGTGAGTAAAGGAAGAACTGCTCTTTTTCAGCTATACTTGCTGGAGTGGGTAGTTTTTATGTGTAAATGGTAGGGCTGTCGATTAATCACAGTTAACTCAAGCGATTAAAGCAAAAAAAAATTAATCATGATTAAAAAATCATGCTCACACATAGTAGCTTAAAGTGAGTTTATTGAAGGTAGTGACACTGCCGTGCTGGGTGCCCCGGACAGCGCTGCCGCAATATGGGAGACCTGGCACATTGGAGCAATGCCCAGGGAGGAAGCCCAACACACAAGGGCAACCTGACTCAGAAATACTCATGCACATTTGCATCTCATACATAACTCATGAATAACTAATTACATGTTTTACAATCTTGCCTCAGTTTACCCGTTTGGTTTCACACAAGCCGAGATTCACACAGGGTAGGTAAACAGCTTCCCAGCTGCAGCTGGGTAGAGGCTTCCCACAAGATAAGCTCTGAAGCCAAGGCCGTTTCCCTAGAGACGCGATAGAAGTGGAATTGTGCCACCTAACGATAGCCATCACATTAATCTTCCGCTTCCTACACGCGCCTTCACTGCAGATTTGACAAAACCCAAAGAAGATACCAATGTGAGATTTCTAAAGATAGCTACAGCACTTGGCCCAAGATTTAAGAATCTGAAGTGCCTTCCAAAATCTGAGGGGGATGAGGTGTAGCATGCTTTCAGGAGTCTTAAAAAAGCAACACTCTAATGAGGAAACTACAGAACCCGAAGCACCAAAAAATAAAATCAACCTCCTGCTGGTGGTATCTGACTTACATAATGAAAATGAACATGCATCGATCTGCACTGCTTTGAATTGTTATTGAGCAGAACACATCATCACAATGGACACATGTCTTCTGGAATGGTGGTTGAAGCATGAAGGGACAAGGATGAAGCGTGTGAATCTTTAGTGCACTGGCATGTAAATAGCTTGTGACATTGGCTACAATAGTGCTATGAGAATGCCTGTTCTCACATGAAGGTGATATTGTAAACAAGAAGTGGACAGCATTATCTACTGAAAATGTAAACAAACATGTTGATCTGAGAAATTGGCTGAACAAAAAGTAGGACTGCAGGATCTAAAATTGTACATTGTTTTATTTTTAATGCAGTTATTTTTGTTCATAATTCTACATTTGTAAATTCAACTTTCATTATAAAGATATTGCATTACAGTTCTTGTAGAATATTTGAATAAAATATTTATTGAAACTGAAACAGGATTTTAAAGCAATTAATTGAGAGAGAAGTGTTAGTTAGTGGTCTGAGCTGCAAGATGGGAGTGTAGAAATTCTCAAATTCTGTTCACAAATCTTAACATATCATCCTCACCTACCCCATCTGTAAACTAGTAATAAATATATTTTGGCCCCAAATCTGCACTCTTATGCATGCAGATAAAACCCTACATCTGCACACTCAACTCTAGGTCTTGGAATTTTGTTAATCATAGCATTTTGAAAATTAATGTTTGTAAGAGAAGATGGAAAAAGTACTCTACAAATATTCATTACTAGTCTGGTGTGGCAGGTGGCATTATATATAGGTTTCTGCAGTCTTCTTCTTAGAGTGTGAGCAAGTTTTTAGCCTCAGAAGAAATTGTGTTGTTGTTAGTTTCTGGTTATGCAAGATTATGTGTACTTAAGGGAGTTACACTTAGAAAATATCCAGCCTCTGCCTCACTGATTTCTCCGTTAGTTGGAAGCCAGCCTGGAAGGTCCTGGCATTTGCTACCACTTAGCAGAGAGGTAATGCTGGTGTCAGACCAGGACACTGGTGTCAGGCAGTAATGCTCTTATGAGCTTCAAACTTATTATCTGGATTTTAGAATTACTATCCCACCAATACAAGTTATAAAGTCAATTGCTGCTCTAAATCCAGTCTTTGGATCCTGCTGTGTTTGGAGCTCAACAACTATTGTATGCTCTTAAAAACCATTTTATTAGATTTTTTTAACAGACTATGTTTGAAAAATCTATTCGATTCATATCTTGTCCAATAAAGAATTTATTTAAAAAAACAGATCTCTGATTAAGAAATAGTTATTTGTGTTTTGAAAGACATGACCTTGGCCTTGGAGAACTTCCTTAAGGAGAAATACCCACTTTGTTTTATACTGACAGGTTTTTGTTTAGGTTCTATAATAGCAACTGCAACTGCTTTGCTTGGATTCTCTCAGCAATCACCATATTCCTGCTGAGGAAAGCTACTATGTCCTCCTAGTTAATCTGTTTGAAAATGGAGTCCTCAGCCTTTGGTGGTGGAGGCTAAGAGAGTTGAGGGCTAGATTTCTGTCTTCTTGAAAAATATGGTTGAGGTTTTATGCTCTATTGGTCACATGACTAGTCATTAAATAATGCTGTAATGGTGGGAGGAAGGCAAAGTGTTCCTATTTTGGAATATTTATGTTTTGCAGCTTCAACATTGTGTTTTTAAAATGTTAGTCAAGGGCATGCAGGACTTTAAATGGGCACATGTCGGTGTGGAGGATATTTTTCAAGTGAAATCTGAACAAATACTGGACCAAATTGAGGTCACAACTATCATTCAACTGAATTAAATCTTCACGTATAGTTCAGTCGGAATGAAAGGTGATGGATATATTTTTTTCAACCTCACACTCTGATTGAATAATACCTTCCTCTACAAGTAGTCCCACTGAAGTCAAGATGCTATTCACTGTGAGTAATGGGATCAGAATCTGGCCTTAAGTGAATGCTTTCACAGATGAATTTTCATTCAATGTGGAAAGGGTGACCAAAATTTGGCCTTAAGGCCTGAGTTTGCTTTAAAATCACTCATTTTCTCTCCTTTTATATTGAAAGCTACATGAATATTAGTTGAATGCTTAATTTTCAAAGATCTCATCAAGGAATATTCAACATTTGATGTAATTTAGCTTCATGCTGAAGTTTATGTTTATTGACCTAGCGTCTTTGCTTTGACTATCACCGTTCCCTTTCCAAATCTGACCTATGCCCACATGTTTGCACTACCGCTCAAATTATAACCCACCCTCCCCCCTAAAAATTGTTAGTAAACACACAGGAATAACTTCAAATGAGTGTAGGCACAACCACAATCATAGCCCTAGATTTTATAGTATCTTGGACAGTTTAGTTGCATGTGCAGTAATAGTAAATATACTCATAATGTGTTAGCTATGCATTTATTTACGCTGACAGAGTTTCTCCAATTGAAATGTAGTAATGGAGAATACCTTTTGTTAGCGAACAGGAGCAGCCAATGGAAGTTTTGTGAGGGAGTTTACCAAGTAGGAGTGTGAAGGAGAGCTAGATACACATACCATTCCTGAAACTTCTCTAAACTTAAGGCATAAAACACCCTCAGATAAAAACAAAATCTCAACAAAGGAATAACTTCATGATTAAAAATAGAATGCAGGGAGAAGTCTGGCCATAAAGTGGGGATATCTAGTTTATTGCACCCAGGGCAGGATGTATCATTATGGATGTGTGCATTCGGTCCAAGAAGCTCCTGGCTCTCTGAGAACATATGCGGGCTTTGGAGACCAGGGTGGCTGAGCTGGAGGAGCTAAGGGAGATAGATGAGACTTTCCAGGACACAGTAGAATGATCCCATCCCCAGTCTAACAGACTCTGTGCTGTTGAGGAGGATGAAAGTCTCAGGGATGAACAATATCCAATTAGAGTGGAGGGAAATTATACCATAATTGTGACCCTCCTTCTTGATGATAGCCGGGTATCCTCTCACACTGAGGATGACCCTCTGTGGGAGAGAACTCCAGTTATTAGGAAGAGACAGGTATTAGTAATGGGCGATTCGATCATTAGAAACGTAGGTAGCAGTGTTTGCGATGATTGGGAAATCTGCATGGTGACTTGCCTGCCTAGCGCAAAGGTTACGGATCTCTCAAGACATCTAGATACAGTTTTGTGTAATGCTGGGGAGGAGCTGGTGGCTGTGGTACAAGTAAGTACCAATGACATAGGGAAGGATAGAAGAGAGATGCTGGAGGCCAAATTTAGGCTGATAGGTAAGAGATTGAAGTCCAGGACCTCTATGGTAGCATTCTCTGAAATGCTTACACTTTCATGTGCAGGGCCAATTAGACAGGAAGAACTGCAGAGTCTCAATGCATGGATGAGATGATGGTGTAGGGAGAAGGGGTTAGATTTTATTAGAAACTGGGGAAATGTTTGGGAAAGGGGGAGCCTATATAGGAAGCATGGGCACTTAGTTTTGCTGGCACTTGGTTTAAAAACTGCTCAACAACCTTTTTAATTTTAAGGACTGGGTGAAAGCCAACAGGTGCAGAGGAGCACATGGTTCCGACAGAGACATCTCTTAGGGGAGGATCTACACAGGTTTTCTATGTCCTCGTAAGGAGGAGAGGATGAAAGATGATAAAATACAGGTAGGATCTGATGAGAAAGTCAAATGGAAAAAAGTCTCATTCAATTACATAATGTAAGGGGAGACAGTTAAAAAGTAACACGTTTTTAAAGTGCTTATATAACAATGCTAGATGTCTAAATAATAATATGGGTGAACTAGAGTGCCTTGTATTAAATGAGGATATTGATATAATAGCATCACAGAAATTTGGTGGAATGAGGATAATCAATGTGACACAGTAATACCTGGGAACAAAATATATCAGAGGGACAGAACAGGTCTTGCTGGTTGGGGAATGGTAATATATGTGAAAGAAAGCATAGAATCAAATGAAGTAAAAATCTTAAATGAACCAAACTGTACCATAGAATCTCTATGGATAGTAAATCCATGATCAAATAATAAGAATATAGCAGTAAGGATAGATGCCGACCATCTGACCAAGATGGTGATAGTGACTGGGAAAGCTCAGAGAGATTAGAAAGACAATTCATATAAAAAACCCACAACAACAGGGTATTTTAACTATCCCCATATTGACTGGGTACATATCACCTCTGGACGGGATTCAGAGATAAAGTTTCTTGACACCTTAAATAACTGCTTCTTGGAGCAACTAGTCCTGGAACCCACAAGAGTAGAGGCAGTTCTTGATTTAGTCCTAAATTGAGCATAGGATCAGATCCAGTAGTTGACTATAGCTGGATTGCTTGGGAATAGTGACCATAATATAATTAAATTAACATCCCCATGGCAGGGAAACATTGCAGTGGCTGAGCACCGTGGCATGTAATTACAGAAAGGTGAACTACACAAAAATGAAGAGGGTAGTTAAACAGAAATTTTAGCAGAAAGTTAAACAGAAAGATACAGCACCAAAAGTAAAATCCCTGCAAGCTGCATGGAAACTTTTTAAAGACACAATGATAGAGGCTCAAGTTAAATGTATACCCCAAATTAAAAAAATATAGTAAGAAATCCAAAAAAGTGCCACTGTGGCTAAACAACAAGGTAAAAGAAGCAGTGAGAGGCGAGCAGGTATACTGTAAAAGTGGAAGTTAAATCCTAGTGAGGAAAATGGAAAGGAGCATAAACTCTGGCAAATGAAATGTAAAAATATAAATAGGAAGAATCTGAGGAACTGTCACAGAGTGAGGTGTCATTAGAGGAGGTTTTGGAACAAACTGATAAATTAAACAGTAATAAGTCACCAGGACTAGATGGTATTCACCCAAGAGTTCTGAAGGAACTCAAATGCAAAATTGCAGAACTACTAACTGTAGTCTATACTTTATCATTTAAATCAGCTTCTGCACCAAATGACTGGAGGATGTGATGCCAATTTTTTTAAAAAGGGCTCCAGAGGTGATGCTGTCAATTACAGGCCTGTAAGCTTAACTTCAGTATTGGGCAAACTGGTTGAAACTATAATAAGAACCAAATTGTCAGACACATAGATTAATATAATTTCTTGAGGAAGAGTGAACATGTTTTTTGTAAAGGGAAATCATGCAGCAACGATCTTCTATAATTCTTTGAGGGGGTCAACAAGCACGTGGACAAGGGGAATCCAGTGAATATAGTGTGTTTAGATTTTCAGAAAGCCTTTGATAAGCTCTCTCAACAAACACTATTACGCAAAGTAAGCAGTCATGGGATAAGTGAGAAGGACCTCTTATGGATTGGTAACTGATTAAAAAAATAGGAAACAAAGGGTAGGAATAAATGGTCAGTTTTCAGAATTGAGAGAGGTAAATAGTGATGTCTCCCATGGGTTTGTACTCACACCAGTTCTATTCAAAATATTCATAAATGATCTAGAAAAGGGATAAACAGCGAGCAGGCAAAATTTGCAGATGATTTAAAACTACACAAGATAGTTCCAGACAGATGGTGAAGAGCTACCAAAAGATCTCTCAAACTGGGTGATTGGGCAACAAAATGGCAGATGAAATTCAATGTTGATAAATGCAAAGTAATGCACATTGGAAAACATAATCCCAACTATACATATAAAATGATGGGGTCTCAATTAGCTGTTACCACTCAAGAAAGAGATCTAAGAGTTACTATGAATAGTTCTCTGAAAACGTCCACTCAATGTGAAGCGGTAGTAAAGAAAAAGATAACAGTATGTTGGGAATCATTAAGAAAGGGATAGATAATAAGACAGAAAATATCATATTGCCTCTTTATAAATCCGTGGTACACCCACATCTTGAATACTGCATGTAGATGTGGTTGCCCCATCTCAAAATAGATATATTGGAAAAGATTCAGAAAAGGGCAACAAAAATTATGGCAGACACTCCATGCCCCTAATATGAGGAGACATTAATAAGACTGGGATTTTTTTTCTTGGAAAAAAGATGACTAAGTGGGGATATGATAGAGGTCTATAAAATCATGACTGCTGTGAAGAAAGTAAATAAGGAAGTGTTATTTACTGCTTCTCATAACAGAAAAACTAGGAGTTCTTCAAAGTAATGATATTAATAGGCAGCAGGTTTAAAACAAGCAAAAGGAAATTTTTGACACAATGTACAGTCAACCAGTGGAACTCCTTGCCAGAGGATGTTGTGAAGGCCAAGACTATAACACAGTTCAAAAAAGAACTACGTAAGTTCATGGAGGATAGGACCATCAATGGCATTAGCAAGGATGGACCGGGATAGTGTCCTTAACCTTTGTTTGCCAGAAGCTGGAAACAGGCGACAGGGAATGGATCATTCATGATTACCTGTTCCGTTCATTCCCTCTGGGCACCTGGCATTGTCCACTGTTGGAAGACAGGATACATATGTCACCTACATATGTTACATGGTCATTAGTGTGTGATATCAGAAGATACCTAAGCTATCTTTTCCTCTTTTACAATTGTCTCAATAGTATTGATTATTTTAAAGTACAGATAATCAACAAAAAATGCTAGTTTTACGCAGAGTTTCTGTTTCATGTCTCTGCACAGCACATTAATATTAGCCCCAAACACTACTCTATGGAAGTGAGAATTTGAAGGCCATTGAACAATGTCAATTCTCCCAATGTACCATAATTGCAGAAACACCTGTACTCAATAGCTTTGTTCTCATCCACTGTGAAAATTTGTACTGTTCAATAGGCCTGAAAATTTCTCATTTCTTGCCTGTGGTTTAGTGATTGCACATAGGCACTCAGATTAAAGATCTCTGCAAAGTCTGGTACACTGCCTGAAAACTATAACTTTTTTTTTCACACTTCTATTTTTTTTTAAATGTGGCAATTTAGTTTGGACTGTATTTAACACTCATGTCTGGAAACTAGGTGGGACTTGACAAATTTAATGAAAAATTGAAGTGTGGCTAGAAGAAATCCCATGTAGAGCCAGATATGAACAGAAAGTAAGATTTTATGGGGGATTTATTTTGATTTTAATAAAAAACTCACTACAGAGTGAACTCCTATAGAAAGCCCTAGGCATCCATCCTCAGACACAATTAAAAAATAAAATCAAAGCAGCATATAATATTTCAAAGAGGAACTCAACGAGCCAGAACCTACAAAAGACTCCTTCCTTCTCCCCCAACTTCATCATTCAGAATGATCTTGACACACTGGGGAAATGGTCTAAATTAAATAGCATCAAATTCAATAAGGACGAACACAAAATACTTCACTTAGGAAGATATAATCAATTGCAAAGATACAAAATGTAATGGGTCACAAACTAAATATGAGTCAACCATGTAATACTATTGCAATAAAAATATGAACATCATTCTGGGATGTATTAGCAAGAGTGTCATAAGCAAGACACAAGAAGTGTATTCCACCATAGAACTCTCCCCCTATAACATACACCATCTGTGGATTTGGCCATCTAGACTGAAAATATCAATTGGTCAACAGGTGCATATTTTTGCATATTCCATTCTACTCAGCAGTGATATGGTCTCCACTGGAGTATTGTGTCTAGTTCCAGGCACCACAATTTGGGAAAGATGTGGACAAATTGGAGAAAGTCCAGAGAAGAGCAACAAAAATGGTAAAAGATTTAAAATAATAGGTTTGTTTAGCTTGGAGAAGAAAATACTGAGGTAGGACATGACAGTCTGACTAACTCAGGCAACTCTCATTCATCAGGTCTCCCACTGGGTCCTGCTCCTCAGCTCCCTTGTTCTTTATAGATGCCTCCCTTTTTTTTTATAGATGTGCAATATAAAGAGTGGTACACTATGATTTTTTTTTCCCTATGGACTATCACCCTAGTTCAGTGCTTGAATTTGGGAGAGTAGAGAGATGGAAATGATGGGGAGTATGTTGCAATTTTCTCAATTCTCTCCTCCCTTCCATTGTTTTTAACCAAAAGCAGTGAGAAGTGGAGTTATAATAAACTTTATGAGAGGAGTGCTTTGAAATTCATATTACAGTAAAACCTCGATTTAACGGACTTTGGATGCAACGGACAAAATTTCTGAGCAAGTCTGATGCATCCCAAATCCATTTCTCGTGGGCTGGCTGCCAGCTCCCGGCTGCCGCCCAGGTCCAGGCAGCGGGCGGGTTGGCTGGCGGGTCCCGGGAGCCGGGACCCCTGCGGGCTGGCTGACGGCTCCCGGCAGCCAGGATCCAGGCGGGCTGGCTGACGGGTCCCGGCTGCTGCCCGGGTCCCAGCACCCGGAACCTGGGTGGGCTGGCTGACGGCTCCCAGCTGCCTCCCGGGTTCCGGCAGCGGGCGGGCTGCGGAGCTGCCGCCCAGACCCTGTGGCGGTCAGGCTGCTGCTCCGACAGCTCGTATTTTTAATTATTATTAAATAACGGACTTTTTCATTTAACGGACACCCCCTTGCCCGAATTAGTCCATTAAATGGAGGTTTCACTGTACACAATAAAGCATGTGCAATCCCTAGATTAGGAATGCAAGTATAACAATGGGAGAATAGATTTAATATAGAATCATAGCTGAGGAGTGTAAACAAAATGCAATCTCTAGGAAAGGAGTCAATATTTGGTGAAATTAGTGTACTATATCATCCTACAATGCTATACCAGACACTGAAACAAGTATGACTGTGTCAAACAGAGTAAACAAATTAACGTAAGAGTCATTCATTCTTAAATTGAGGTTGTGCCATAACGGAAAAGGAGCTAAAATGCATACATATGGGTACGTAAACTCAAGTAAAATAGCAGTGTGCGATTGGGAGTACAATCCATTTGTAAATAGTAGGTGAAGAAAAGCCACTTTAGGCTGTAAGGTTTAATACAAAACCCATGGAAATCAATGACAAGACTCCCAAACTTTTTCAATGTGTATCAGTCCCTCATACAGAATGAGAAAAACAAACATATCAGAAGGACTAACACCAACAGTGAATAAGTAGAGACTGCTCACAAATTTAACTACTTATCTCAGTAATTCTCTTCACAAATTTGTTAAATGACAGAGTTCCCACTCCCATACACAAATTATTTCCAGTTTAAAGAAATTCTGGACTGTCATGGTATAAGGAATCACAGCCCTTCTTGATGTATTACAGTAAACAGCTAAAACTACAGACACACAAAAAAGATTTCCACAGAGCTTGAGTTCCAGCTTTGTCTCCATTGTTCACCAAGGACCACACCCTATCAAACTCTACAGCACAGAGAAATCTTATGTCTGAATAATATACTGCAAATATACTGCAAATATAGTACAAGGTCCTACATTTTTACATATGACAAAACTGGCAAACCAAGTATGTGTGTCACTGTAGTCTACATTATTCACCTTTTAAAGAGCTTGATTCTCCTTGCCAATACACTCAAATTATTCCCATTGAAGTTCATTTGGTTTAAGGTGACCAGACACCAAATGTGAAAATTGGGACAGGGGTAGGAGGTAATCGGAGCGTATATAAGAAAAAGACCCAAAAATCGGGACTGTTTCTATAAAATTAGGACAGCTGGTTACCCTAATTTATTCAATAGGAGTTTCATATAGAGAGTAGCTGTGGAATAAGCCCAAAAGCTAATAAGCCTAAAACAAATTAATCTGTTATATGATTACCGTACACTGAGGTGTACTCTGGTAGTAAAAATAGCGGTACTCATTCTGTACCTCTCCTGATAGGAGATCACATTTCTGTAAATGAAAGTGGTTCCACTGGGTTTGATGGCTAAATTCCAATTTCAGGGGCAGGTTTATTTTCTGCTGTTTATGAGAAGACAGAGAATTATATCATGATGGTCTAAAGTACGAATAATCATTTAACTGTCATTTTCTCTGCATCCACTTGGAACATCAGGAAACATTGGCCATCAATTTAAAGCTCCTGAGATGAACTTTAAAGTGGTAAGGAACTTGACTTGATATACCAAATAGATTCAGAAAAAAGGACGCATGATCAAATCAAACAATTTGTCTTACTTTTTGCCTCAGAGATAAATGGAAATGTCAGTGAAAGCCTCTGCTCAGATTTGTAACTTACTAACCCATCATTTCATGTAAAGTCTGACAATGTAAAAGCTGCAATAACAGGCCACACAAGCCTCTCTCCTTCCACAAGGACAACACAGGATGGATTCAAAACAAAATCACGGCTGTACATTATCTTTACAATTATGCTCCTGCTCATGTGCACCACTGCACATGGAGCTATGTGAAATGCAGCGGTTTCATCTCAATATTTATTTAGCTTCTCTTTGCATGAGTTCACATCCCATAAGTTTCACTTTGACTTTCATGTTCAAACAAAGCAAAACATGACAAGCTTCAGCGAAAAACTGATAGAACTTCCTTTGGTGTTTGTGCCAAAACCAGAGTTTCTGATGCCACTCAGATACATAAAACAGTCTAAGTTTACTCAAGCCTCAGGCTAAGTTTACAGAATGGCCATTCATGGCAGCCCTGACTGAACATACATCTTCTTGTAATGCTAGATTTCAGAATGTGTTACAGAAATGTGATACAACTCTATTTCTACTATAGCAACTTCTTTTCAGTCTTGGGAGTGATGTTCACATCTGCTATAAATAATGTCCTAATAATTGTGCAACCTAGTCCCACTGATTATTTTTATTATTTATTTGTATTGTGAAACAACCTAAGAATCTCAGTAATGGACCAGAACCCTTTTTTGCTAGGTGCTGTACAAACAGACCAATTAAATGGGTCCATATTTCAGTCAAACACTGGATTTCAGCCATTAAGTAAATGTCTCATTATTTAACAACATTTGTACACTTATTAAAATCTTTCCTTATTTATTTTAAATTCAACATACATATAATTCATTCTGCTATTGTCTTCTAAGATTATTTCCATAATTAAGTAGAAAAATACAAACAATGAAAATGTTTTAAAACATGACTGCTGTAATTCACTCTAGTGTTGCATATACAGCTATAATGGAGAGCTTCAGCAGTTAAAATGACAACTCCCATCTGCATAGTACAATAGTATAGTTACAGTCAGATGTCTGAACTTCAGTCATTGCTGGATTTCCCATCAACTGCTTAAAATGAGATATAAAGCTGCTATTCTTTTTACCAGCTGTAAAGATACTGTATAGTCTCAAACCCTTTACAGATGTGGCTTCCCTTTCCCCAATGTCCACCCAGTGATGGTATAAGGAGAAGACAAGGGTGCCTCAATTTATGCCAGCTAAATTTCTGGTCTTAAGAGGCTAGTTTACCAGTCCGTGGACAGCATTCTTAAAATCAGGGGATCCAGGGAGTTCTATTTGTGCAGTAGTTCACCTGACCTAGGACTCTTTAGCACTGGCTCAACTATATACATAATACATGTAACACTCATCCCATTGTTTTCTAAAACCAGAGTTACTGACATCATATTTTCAGTTCTCTCAGTATATGATTAGTACTTTTTGTGCCTATTGTGCAGCTCAGATTCATGGAAGCCACTTTAATATTCCCAAATTCCTGTAGAGATGATTGGTTTGGTCTGATATAATGAATGTGACAGCCTTATTGATGAAACTCCGAGCTCAAGCCACAAGTCAGACAGCCAAAGAACAGGAAAAGGATATATGGTGAATAAAAAGCTCCTTGGGAGAAAAGGCAGAAGAGGCACATGTACCATGGGATGAATGGGGAAAGATCAAGGAGGAAAGACAAAGCATCTGCAGGATAAAAGGCACCACATGAACTGAAATCTCTGGCACTTTTACACCTTGAATGCTAGGATACAGGAAAAGTTGGGAAAAAATAAAAAAGCTGAAAAGACTGAACAGCTGGGAAACTGGGGGATGCTGGCTGAGTGCTCTCTGTAACAGAACAGTAAGGGTAATTGAAAACAGAATTCAAGACAATACAAAACAAAAACAGGGCAGTGATTTCTTTGCCAGGAACAAAGATTAAGACGTTGAGGGGGAGGTGAGGGGGTTTGTAGTACAGGTAATTCAGAAGGGAGGAAAGCAGCTGTGAAAGTGAGTTGCATCTAATTGATCTGTTGAAGACAAGGTTCAGAGATTGAAGACTGAAAAAGTAGTACCTTATTTTATTTTACACAAATTAAGCTCTAGTGTGAGGAAACACAGAACATTGTTCCTATGGTCATTACACTGTCCACCATGTGTAGATATGTTTCTGATATGTTCCCTCTCCCCACCCCCACCCTCTTGTATTTAGACTTTGAAATAGATTCATACTAAAATCTTTGCTCTTGTACACTCAGGAACAAATAGGCCAATTCAACTCAGACATTCATGCTGCGACTTAGCCCTATATTTATAATGGGATGAATCCAATCACAAAGCTTAAATGCCTCTCAACTCTGAAGTTTTCAACGTGACCTTCTAGAACATCTTCAGATATAAAAATAATTACACATGCCACATTTTTAGCACATATGGGCATGAGCATTCCCCAAAGGCATTATATACACTGGGATAAATGACAAAAGATATAAACACTGGGTTTGTTAATCAGAATAGGAAGAAAGAAAGAAAGAAAGAAAGAAAGAACATTTACATGCTAAACAGGATCAAGGTAAATGTCTCTAATACAAATGAACATCCTTAGCCATCTATACTCCACTCCACCCCACTTACTAACAATTGCTAAAAAAAAAAACCAACACAATAATGGCTGAATGTTTTACCAGTCTTCCCCTTCAAAAAAAGTATGCACAATTCTTTACAATTTCTTTTTTAAAAATATCTGTATGGCACTTCAGTAATTGATGCAAGAGTAGAAAAATACTAAAATAAACTATGCATTCATCATTCATGTTTTCTTCAAATATGACATATATTGAGATTGGAAGGAAAAGCTTCCTCATTGCAAACAACGTTTCTTTTCACTAGAACAGAAGATTTATTACTGTACATGTAAAAATACTTTGCTGGATTTCTCACAGAGGTCTAATGACACTTAATGCATTAAATTACAGTCCTATTTGCATCACCAGTTTACCGTGAAAGCTACGCTAGGTTTTCCATAATATTGCCACAGTGACAAAGATTAACATAAATAAAGGATCAAACGCTTCCCTCCACTTTCACGGTGGCAGCAGGTCCAAATACAGGAAGGGTGCCAAAGTGTGAGTTTATGAGAGGAAGTGTTAGCTCAGCCTTATCCTGGGAAACCTTCTCTTTGGATTAGGCGGGAGTGAGGCTAGAAGTACGGCTGCTTTCCATTCAGCATTCCCCACTTTAGCCCTGGGGTTTGGTCCTATGAGCATTAATTTACACCAGTTCCACCAATACAACACTGGGCTTGGGGAGCAGTGACAGTTGGGGACATCATGAGAGAATAACTCCCACAGGAGCCAGGAGTGAAAGTAAAATACAGTTCTTACTGGTACGGGGCAGGGCATCAGGCGGAAGGGACAGGTCTGTGGGTCAGCATCCCCCAGCCAGTCCATCTGTCCTCCCTGACCCACACCTCCCAGGACTCCAGTGGTGATTTAAAGGACTCGGGGCTCCAGCCAACACCAGCGGACGGAGCCCTGGGCCCTTTTAAATTGTGGCCCTGGGGCAGCTACTTCTCTCCCCCTCCCCCATTAGCGGCCGAGGGGAAAAAAGTGTAGTGACACGGCAGCACTTTAATGTCACTGTCCCTTTTGCTCCCCCCCAAAGGCGGCCCTGCCAGGTCATTGCTGCCCCTTTTGCATCCCCCCCCCCATTGGCACCCCTGCTGGTAGGGACTCGGCAGGGCCACTGATCGGTGGAGTAAAAGGGGTAGTGACATTAAAGTTAGTGGTATGGGCCGGTACTGGCGGCTACCTTTTATTGGTATGCCATACTGGTCTGTACCCCCTTACTTTCCATTTTGCCATGGTGCTAGAAAGAGCCAACTCCTGTGAAGATCAATAGCCTTGAAGCCAAAGTCCCATCCCCATAAAGAAACAATCAGTTGCAAACCAAGCTTGTGGAGTTAGCTGTCCCAGCATGGGGACAACTTGTGCAGGGTATGGTAAATCCCTTGTTAAGGTTGATTCCTATCTGACTTGGTCTGAGAATGGACACTTGCTTTTGGCAGCACTGAAAAGAAAATCTGATTAGCTACTACGGAATTACAAAGATGCTAAAAAAGTTTTCACTTTAAAGGAATTCTTTGAGTTGATATAACTTGGATGGGTCTGGTAATTAACTCTCATTACCAATCAGATTGTTGTGATTAAATTATCTAATTAATTTAGCCCTTTGTGTGTGTTGAATTATTTGTGAACCGATCCAGTTCCAATGAATGCATTTGCTATTTGCAAGTATGTAAGCCAATTTCACCATATGATCATTTGGAAACTGTTAATTCTGACTATCTGTGACAGCTGGGAAACCTAACATATCAGCACAAACACTTGTTTCCTGCCTATTTGCATCTGATCATTGATCACCTAAACCAGTGGAAAAATCCCATGGCTCTGTTTCTACTGACTTGTTAGATAGATGACACTTTTGCAATGGTAGAATTAGGAACAGTGAATGAAAAACTGTGAATACTCTTCTTCCCCACCCCTAACAAATATCCTTGGGGCTTGTCTACAAGGTGTGGCAATGGACACTATAGTGAATTCTAATGTGTACCACTGTGGCATTATTATGAACCTGGCCCATGTAGACCTTGCTGGAGCATATAAAAGTTCACCAGGGACCTATTAGTGTCCATCAGCAGGGACTACATGGGCCAGTTAGGGTGCAACACATTGGTGTGTTTTTTAATTCACACCCCTCTAGTGCACATCACTGTACCATGTAGACAAGCCTTTAGTCACATGTGACTATAGTATACACACACAAAAAAAAGGCATTCTCCCTAGCATCCTTGGTAGAATCCAGATGAGAATGTCCTAGCCACCTGGTCAAATGAAAATCTAAAAGATCTCTTCGGCATGATAGAGTACCCAGAATTATCTCAGGAACCAACAAGACCCAAGATGAAAATGTTAGTAACAAAATTTGGGCAAACCCTGAGCATAAGTCGTTGATATAATCTCTGTCATTTCCTCTAATAGGTTACTTCGGTCTATCAGAATAACTTCTCTGGGCTTAGCAGCAGCCAAAGTCTACATCCAAAACCCAGTGGGTAAAGAGATTACTTCCACCATTCCAATTTTGTGAACTAGACACTGAGTATATAGTAGACTCTCGATTATCCAGGATGATGGGGAAAAATTAATCCTGGTTAATAAAATCCCAGATAATCACCATCCATAGGAAATATGGGAGGGGGGGGTTAGTTCACCAGCCACACTGTGCCGGGGGGAGGTGATGGTTCACTGGCTGCCCTGCACCCTGATGGGGTTTTGTGTGTGTGTGCTTGGGGCAGCAACAAAGCCAGAGCCAGCCCTGCAAGTTACGCATATTTTTTTGACATCCTGGTTAATCCACATCCTGGTTAACCCAATTCTGGATAATCGAGAGTCTACTGTAATCCAAAACTGGAGACATCACAGCAGATATTGCCTCATGATATCTGAGTGATCTCAAACACATAACGAAGGGAGATAAAATCCTGAAATACCCCAGGTCACATGAGACCTGCCTCCAGGAGAATGAGCAACCACTCCCTTTGAGTCCTCTCAGCAAGAAAGGAACGGAGCCTGTAACAAGGCATCAGCCTCAGTGACCCTGCATAGCGATGTGGCCCTCTTCTGTTGAAAGGAACTGTAAGAGTGGGGTACCCCAGCCTCTGTGCTGTTGAGTACAATGACTGGGACTCTTTTTTAGCCAAACCACTTAACTTAGCTGCTTCCCAGCCAAATTAAGTCCCTACACGCCAAGACTCCCCCCCTTTTACCAGTGGAGTTCTTGGGGAACCATGGCTGCCACCATCCGGGTGTGCTTCCAGAACCTTGGAGGGGCCCCCGGACTTCCCCACCCTCCGTCTCTCTACCTGAGAGCCGGACCCTTAGAGGCTGCTCCCTTCCCCCTCCCCTCTCTAACCTGACAGTAGCAAGAGACAGTCTTCACACTCCAGCTATACACTTAGCTGTCCTGATACCTATTCCCCTCCCTTCCTTGTTCCCAGTTTGAAGCAGAGAAAACCTTAAGGGAAATAGACCAGACATTTTTATAACTAACAAGATTTAATAAGAAAAGAGAATAAAACAGAGATACAGTAAACTTCACAATCTGGGGTTCCCTAACTCCCCTCTAAAAAGGACCGAGACACCCCAAATAGGCACAGGCTTATAATATCAAAGATCACTTACAATCAGCTAAGTAGAAATACAAGAGAAGAGTAGAATCATCTTAATAGCCAAAGATGCTCCGAGACCCGTTTCCAGCTACATGGCAAGCAAATTGAAACTGAACTAAAAACTTCTCCCTCCCTCTCTCATGGCAGGGAAGCTCTTACGTCACTTGTTCTCAGTTAACATTAACCCTCTCCAGCCCTTTACACTTATGACAGGAACTATTATCATTAGAGTCCTGCATAAAGTTTTGGAATACATTCCACAAACTCCTTGTGAAGCTGCCAGATATGACAGATTCAACGCACCCTCCAGTCATAGAGGAGAGACAGGGAGGTCCTGTAGGAAATCCTAGGAACAACTAGACTTGTGGAAAATGTGTGAATTGAGGTTTAAATCCTGTTCTTGTTTTTTCAGTTACGAGTATTGTCAACCCCCAGAAAGGATAGGTATGACTTTATACAGTGTATGCAGATTTTACTTAGAGCAGAGTGAGAACATTATCCGTTCACAGACCCACTTAGGAATGGTCATATGCATCTCTGACTGTGTGCAGAGCATACACATCATAGTAAATAGCATCAAAGGCATCCTGGAAACCTAACACACCAGCACAAACACTTGTTTTCCACCTAGTCCCAGCAGATCGCTGATCACTGAAACCAGTGCAAAAATGTAAATAAATAAAAATACTGTCATCTTGTAATTAACAGACTTCAATTTACTCTTCCAAAGTCCTGTGTGTTATACATGCTAAGCTAAATTGTAAGCAAACTAAGATGCAAGTGACAAATGCTTGGTTTACATAGTTTATAAATTCAGGTCTTAATGTACTTTTGTATGATTTACTGAAGTAGTTTGAGTCTTATCCATAATGTCATTGGCTATGCAACTTTTAATCAATGTAAAACATACAACGAAAAAGTTAAATGCAACTGTCATGATACAGACCCCACATTCATCCAAAAATGTATAGAGTATGTAGAAAACATTTTTAGAGATGAGATCGTCCCAGAAATTAAGATGTTTCAGTAGAAAGCAGTTTAACTCCTTGCTGATCTTTTGTCCATTTGAAGTCCATTTTAATAAAATACAACTTAGAAGCACATCAGTTTTGAAAATCCCATTTGTTAAGCATGGTCATTGACAAACTAGCCAGTGGGCTTGAAAATGAACATCATTTAGTCACTTTTGCGGACACAGTAAAAATACAGTTAAACCATAATGCAGAGGTGTCTGTCATTGTTATAGGTATGATGTGAATCGCAGCTGCAGCAGCCACTGGGAGCTGATTTACTAAATGGGATTTGTTGTAAGCATCCTTTTTGAATGGCATGCTGTTAGAGAGAGGACCTATGTTAGAGTGTGAAATAAAATGTCATACACAGAACATTTCATTATGGTTCTGTTGCAGGTTTCTTCATCTGTGTCTTCTACACAGTCTAATAAAGAAAAAAACTTGTGATTTAGAGGCACTATGTATAGTAGTTAGAGCACTGGACTGGAATCATTTCTGCTAACTGAGATTAGTCACTTCCCTTTATCTCTGTTTCTTCTTTCATACTTTGTCTCATCTGTTTAAACTGTAAACTTTTCTGGGCAGGGATTGTCACTTGTGTTTTTACAACACCTAGCAAATATAGTTCCTTGATGTCAGCGGGACCTCTAGAAGCAATGGTAACAAGAGGTGCTGCTCCCAAGTTCCTCTGAAATCAGAAGGAGATACTCATCACCTCTTGAGATTGGCCACTTAACTGGAATGACAAAACAATTATTCTAGTCAATAGTTGTAAAGGAGTTTTAATCAATAATTTTGTGTCATAATGTTAATTATTACTAAGGCTATGTCTACACTTACCGGGGATCAATACTGCTGCGATCGATGCAGCGAGGGGCAATTTAGTGGATCTAGTGAAGACCCACTAAATCAACTGAAGAGCACTCTCTGATCAATTCTGGTACTACACCAGAATGAGAGGAGTAAAGTAAATTGATGGCAGAGTGTCTTCCAGAGACACAGCTCAGTGTAGACACTACAGTAAGTCGACCTGAGCTACAGCAACTTCAGCTATGTTATTCACTTAACTTAGTGGTTCTCAAACGTTTTCTATTGGTGACCCCTTTCAAACAGCAAGCTTCTGAGCCCGACCCCACACAGGGCATAGGCAAGGTTGCAGATATGGAGTAGCGACAAAAGAAAAGAAAGGTGCCACAGAATATGCCCTCTGTGGTCTTTCAGTGGGCAATTGCTGCGTATGACCATGTCTGCCAAAATACGTCTGAAGAAAATATTTCCTCTCTTAGCGGCATTTCGGCGGACATGCCCGTGACATAGTTATGGCCGTCGAAATGCAGCCATAAGCGGAAACATTTGGGTGGCATTTCAGCAGACATGTGAGAAGTGGCACGGCACCCTGATGCGGGACTTGGGGCTGGTGGCGAGCAGCCCAGTGCGGGGGGCTTGCCACCCCCAGATAACTGGGTCACAGCCCCCTTGGGAGTCGCAACCCCCAGTCTGAGAATCAATGACTTAACTTAAGTAGCATATCTTACGTCGACTTACCCCAGTAGTGTAGACAAGGCCTAACAAACAGCACAGGCAATTTATGGGAGCTGAAGCATTAAAGGAAAATGTGGGAAGTTCAAGGATAATATAAATGGAAAAAATAACATTCCTGAAAAATTAACTATTTTTGCCAAAGAAATATTTTTCTTTTCCTGTTTTGAAACAACAGTCCATAGATGCAGCTTTGCCACTTATTTCTCCCTAAACATCTGCAACAAAACTGAACATGTTCTGAGTTCAAGTCCAAGGAACAGATACAGTCAGGAGAATTATTTTTGGCATGTTTAATATGCTGTCACCAGCTCTTTGACTTTCACTTGAGAAAGTCCTTCCCTTGTTTTGTACACATGACCCCATTCCTGTTCACATGGGCAGAAATTTGCCCCTTTGCAGAAGTCGTGTAGGCCACCTAAGTCCCATGTAAACTATCAGAGTAGGATGCAAGTGGAACTTGAATAGTTAACAAGGCTAGTGCATGCTTGCATGGGGGAGACATTTTTATCTCCGGAGAAAAAACTAATCTTTTAAATATTTCAGAATTAGGTTCAGCTAGAGAGCTTCAAATACACTCGCACAATTACACTTTGTTTGAATTGAAATGTACTAGGAACGAATTGAAATTGTTCTGAGAATAAACAATCACTTATGAGTACTAGCTACTCTTGGAGCCAAAATGTGAATTTAAATGTTTTATCACAAGCCTACACTTATTTTTTTTTTAGTTTTGTTTCTTTAGTCATGTTTCAGAATTATAGATAGCCTTGCAGAAAGAAGTCTGTTTTTTTCTCCTCGGACCAAGTATTGTCCTGTTAATGTGTCTACAACCTTGACATCCTGGGACCACTTTTAGAGGTGAACAATTTGCTCATTCTCCATTCCTATTCAATCCTTCCCCTGCTGAAATTGCCAGCTAGTGCCAGCTCTGGTAGCTTTTGGGTTCAATGGGAACAGAGAGGACATAGGATGACAACAAACAGCCATTAATGGTAACACTCTACTAAAGTGTTGATCAGAACTGGAGAGCACAAGGCCAGTCTACAACTATTAATGTCAGTGACAAGTCTGGTTCAATTTGCATAAGCACCTACAGGCTGAATCCTTATCTGAATCAGATATAAGATATCCATACCTCTTATGTATTATTTAACTGGGCTGAAAATCCTTTTAGAACAGAGTTCCTTAAGAGATTTTCAGTACTCTACGTCCCTCTCAAAGCTGGTTCAGTGAAGACTAAGTTCAAATTTTGGGCCACATATTGTATGTTCACTCATCTCTCATTGATATCCAGACATTTAGCAGCTGAGGGTATGCATAATGCTTTTTTTTTTTTGGGGGGGGGGAGGGTGGAGAGACTCTGTGGTACCTTTACATCTCTATATTTACTGCACATTCCTAACTCCCAGAATCAATCACATATCTTTTTATTATATACAAACAGGGCTTTTTGGAACAATATTATTAGCAGGTTTTTTTCTCAAGAGGTTTTTTTTTTCAGATGTGGCTTTAGTTTTTTTATTCATATATTTTATTTAATAAGAAGTAACATGCAAGAAATAAGACATATTCGAAAGGCAACAACAAAAAATGATCATGATCAAGCAAATACATGATAAGATCAATACTAATCAAAATGGTGCTTTACAAGAGAGCAATAACATTAAATGGTAAAGGATATTGCATTGTCATGCAAACCATATATCATAGTAATTTATAGATCAATATATGGAACATCTATACATAGTGTATTGGTTTCCCTTTCCTAAGCAGATCTCAGCATGCTGTGACTTGTCTATACTTTACTAATAAAATGTTTAATATCTCCTCCACTTTACTAAAATTCCCTAATCCCCTCCCCCACTTATTTTACTCTGTTTTTGTGCCTAGCTGCTCAAATTACATTTAGTCCTGCTACAGATTAAATGTAAGTAATTCACAGCGCTCCCAATCATTAAGAAGCAATTTGACAACCAGCATCTTTTCTGTTAGTTGAGTGTCTTTCATAAGAATTCCATAGAGTGATATAAGGAGAGAATGCAAATAATAAATAAGAAACCTCTTTCTGATTAATTTCTCCATTTGTAACAAAAATGATCTAAGTGTAAGGCAACCAAACAGTCTGGGGATAAGTGCTGCTTTATATGACTAACCAGGCCCAGCATAAATCTGCATCTTTGAAGCCCTCTGTTCAGTGTAACTGGAGACCAAAGTGCTATGTGGGTTATGTAATAAGGAAAGTGGGTAATAGTGACAGATTGTAGTTTAATATGTACCCTCCTACATCCTCCCTAGTTACTTGGGTCTAATTCAATTGATACATCCTTTCCCTGCTCTTTGCTGGATCGTCCAACCTAATACTCCCCATTATTTTAATGCCTTGTAAATTAAATAAACTTTTGGCTTCCCATTTATATGTTTCAAAGATTTTTTTTTTTTGCCTCCATGAAAAGTTTCATGAAATTGGACCTTTTACAAACAGGATTTTTAATTCAATCTTTTTAAGTATAGCTATTAATGATAAAAACAGCCAATAGGCAGAGATTTCAAATGTAGCCAATTGTTCACTTATGCTTAGATATTCAATAATGCTCCTGCTTGGATCTTTCTTCATGATGTCAGAAAAGTCAATTAGGCCCAGATCCTCAAAAGTACTTAGGTGGTGCAATGTTGAGTGGACCAAATGTCTAACTCCTATGACCCCTGCTGCATATTGGAATCCTCAGCCCTGAATTTGACATCCAAGCTCCCCATTCAATACAGCGAGAGATTTAGGTGCCTAAGAAGGGGATCCTCAGAAGCCATCAAGCTGAGCAGGGTTGATGCTTAACCTAGCCAGGAGTGAAATACAGAGGGAAAGCATATGGCTTAGGGCCCAGATTCACAAAGTGTTTAGGTGCTGAGCTGACAGGCCAGAGCACGGTCTAGCTCTGCTCAAGATTCTTCTCTGTGAACCCTTTCCTGGAATTAGATGCCTAAACCAGATCACCTGCATATGTCGCCAAGTCTGTAGCAGTAAAAGCCCATTTGGACAACACTGAAACATTTGTACTTTTGGGCGGGGTGAAAGCAGGGAGAGGCTGGCCAAAGGCCTGTTAATTAGAATCAAGGCGTACTACCTATGTCTCCCACATCACAGGTGGGTGCCCTAACCACTGGGCTATAGAGTTACTTTCAATCTCCCTGAGAATATTTAATTATTAATACAAAGTGGAACAGCTCTACTGGGAGAGAATGAGAAAACCAATGCCAGAATCACCAATAGTCCACTAGTTATGGTACTTACTAGGAATATGGGACATTGAGTATGGGTCCCTGGTCTGAGTCAGGCAGTGCAGTATAGTTTGATCTGTAGATTATGTATTAATTATATTGATTACTTAAGAATTCCCAGTTATCACTTTGGGTGTTGAAAGGGTCTCAGTATTATTCAAGATCAGGCCCAGTATTATTAACATTACTATATAGTTGGGAACCACAATGTGTACAGTTGCAACACTCAGACTATATGAACCCTTCAGTGTTTACACTAGTTTATTAATACATTTAGCAAAGTGACAAACACTATAACTCAATAAGGTTGATAGAGAGTGTACATCTGAAGGTCCATACTGTGACAGGTCACCTTCTTGCCCCCACTCCAAACACAGGAAGGAGACTTTTCTTTGGCTCCAAACAGTGCTCTTTATTTACAGTGCAGCTTGTGCAGACCCCACCACCTACTATACACAGCTCTACAGCTTAGTTCTTTACACAGCTCTATCCACAGCTCCATTCTCTATCTCACTTGCCCTTCCACCTCCCCACACTGGGCTTCCTTCCTGGCAGGCTTTTATCCCCCCTGGGGAGGCTTCCAGGTGCAACCCATCCAGGCTGATCGCTCTGCAGCCCAGGTGGCTGATTAGCCTTCTCTGCAGGGAGGTTTGCAGAGGGTTTTTCTCCCTCTTAAAGGGGCGGCAGGCTGGGTCAGGCCCACCCTGCCACAATACTCACATCATCCCTTGCAGAACAACCTGAAATGTTAACCAGTATCTTCCCCAATGCCGTCACTTTCCTCCTCATCTCCAGTGGCCAGCATTCTGGCACCTCTCCTTCACACACAGGGCGGGATACAACTTTTAGAATATGTTACACTGACTTCACTTTGTCTAATGCATATTCAGTAGGGGGTTTCTACCTCCTTCCTTATTTGTATTCCCTTGATCTACTAATGATGGAATGCCTTTCTCCTATATGTTAGTGTATGAATGATTTAAACTTCTTATCACGTATATCGACTTGTTGCCATGGCACTTTTGTGGTCAGATATCTGTGGATGTTAGCTCATGTGCCCGTGGTTGGCTGGTATCTTCATAGTAAAGTCAGACAATATTTCCCCTTACACACACTATTCTAAGTTGTCCAAAACTTGGGCTATTTAGCTGTGCTGAAGTTCACAGGCCTTCCTGTTGTATGCTAACTGCTGAAGCGAATATCTTATAGGGTACAGGCCTGTAGGTTCCTTATATTACTTCTGAATATAATAAAGGCAGAATGTAATGAAGCAAGGCAGGGAATATAATAAAGGTGAGCAGGATTTTGAACTTGGGGTCAACTGAGTACCCAAACCATCAGGACACTCTCTCCCCCAAATAAAAAAGTTTCGTCAAAAAAATTTCCAACCTGCTCTTCCTGGCTCTCTTTCGTATGGGTGATCTCTAGCTATCAGTTGCCTACATCTGGCTCTCCTGTGAGGGCTCTGACAAGTATCTGTTCTTGGGTATGCTCAGACCATGCCTACAGGATTGGATCACAGTGGCAAGACAGAGGTTGTCCTATCTCATTAGAGAATCCTGCTCCAGGAAACATCTATCCAAAGAAATCGTTAGCTGTAGGTTGCATTCTTACTTACATTTCCTGAAGTCAGCATTCACAAAGCTACATAGATGGCTTAGTGGGGGATGGAAACTTTTTTTAAAAAAATTATATATTTGTGACAAGAAAAAAAGTGTCAAAAAATCCCCATACTCAGTGACTCCCTGTTGGAGATAAAATTAAGACCAATAGGATGAATAAACTTATTTAGATACAAATAAAAGCTGTTCTAAAGAGCTTGTACACTCACAACTTAATAAAGCTTTCACTTTATAAGTTCCCATAGGATTTTAATGCCCTTGTGTAAACTAGAATGCAGATGTGCTACCTAAGAATGGAAAAATAAAGGCCCAACTACAAGTCTCTTCACATCCCTTTCTTCAGAACTTTATTTCTAAAAGCACAACCTCAAAACTGGAATGAATCATTTCATAGTGCCTGCTAATAACTACCAAAGGCCTCTCCAACTTCAGCTAGCTAGAGAGTAAGAGGAAATATGCTTTCTATATGGTAGCTTCCTTTGCACCAGCTTCCCCTTTTCTTTTTAATAACCCTGCCCACATCACCCATATTTTAGGAGGGAACAGAATAACCCCTTAACTGCCATAGTGCTCATTATATATCAGTTCATCTGGAACATAAATAGCAAAATATCAGAGAGAGACTGTTCTCAAGGTATTTATGGTCTAGCTTATGCCCATAAATAAGTACTAAATGTCTTATGTGAAAACCCAGTTTTCATGAGATTTCTAGCTCAAAACCATTCAGTTACATTTAGATAAGCTTTGGAGAAGAATGTGAAAACTTGGATGCTTATCTGCTCTGCATCTCTCAATCATCAGAATTTAGTCCATCACTCCATACTATGTCTTATCTTCCAAACTATTTTCGGTGTCCTCCAAATTATTTGTATCTATTATGTTGTTATAATAATAATCATCTGGATCTTCTAATATCACAACAATTTTATCAAAGGAAGGGATCCTAAATTTTGCAGGGCACAGAATTGTTGTTTCCAAACCAGTCTATGAAAAATGAAATAGCTTTCTCAGCTAAATACACTACTTTTTAAAAAAAAATCTTGGTCACCATATATATCTGAAAACATAAAACTGCACATCCTTTGGTTTGGAAAGCCTATTTCTCTTTTTTACTTAAAGAATGTGTATGTTGTGCTTTTCAAATATATTGCAAGTCCACCAACAGAATCTTCATTATTTTTGTTTCTGGTTAGAGTTGAATTTGTTTTGGTTATTTCTTGAGATACAATATGCTTTATCAATTGCAGAGACATTCTGCCTTCAACTTTTGAGTACAATCTGCAGGAAAGTCTGAAACAAGTCAAAAAAGGTTTATCATCCTCAAACTTCAGTAGGGAACCCTTGGCAATTGACTTTTCCTTCTGAATTTTCAACTAGTAATTATGTTTTAAATTGTGAACCTGATCTTACTTTCATTGAAGTAGATGGTAAAAATCCAGCAAGAGTGACACCAAATTATATCATCTGTCTTTTATCTTCTAATTGCTTTACAGAACATAATAAATTAGGAACAATATTGTGAAGTATTATCCATAATCTTCAAATTCATGTAACTGAATTTTCATGTATCAAAGCACCATGTGCTTTCTCTAGGATCATAAGATTATCTCCCCTTAGCCCACTTGAGCATTTTCCACAAATTGAAATCTAGCATCAGTAAACCCAATTATATGTATTGCTTATACACCATTTACATCTTTTATGTGCTACACTAACATTAACCTATGAATAAGCTCCTTTGTTTTCAGTTTAAACCAACTTTTACCAAAAATTCCCAGGTTTCACGAAGTATTATTCATTTTTTTCGGATTTTCACCCTACTTTAGTATCATTCAAATATATGAAAAAATAACTTATTTTATTAGGAAAATACAATACATTGAGGTATATGTATTACAATAATACATTAGTCAGTGTATATATGCAAAGCTGCCCTTTGAAGTAAGGTCATGCATTAGTCTAGAAGATACCCACAATAAATAGACATGTAAACAAGCTCTGAAGTGCATGTGCATCTGAACATACTGATGAATCGCACACCCACAATATAAACATTTCAAGCTATTCAGAGATACCCGTTTAAAGATTTGACACACTAAAATGGGAAGAAAATGAAAATCTGTTTTAGAATACATTTCGGAACACAAGGAAGTATTCAAAAGTTTTTTAAAAAAAAACCAGGAAAAAAGGATGAAGTTGAGTTTATATGCTGCACATGGTGTGGCACGATTATTAAATGTAAATATGTATTGGCTAATAGTCCTAAGTCTAAGTTCTAAGTCTAAGTCTACAAGCAAGTATAGGACCAAGGCAGCTAACAAGCCTCTTGTATCGGGGCTGTATCAAAAGTTTTACAAAAAAATCAAGATATATCATCTCTACTACTTCTCCCCTAACCACTAGGCAAGTAACCCTGTCAAAGAAGGAAATTAGGTTGGTTTGGCATAACTTGTGCTTGACAAATCAATGCTAGTTGTACCTTTTATACCTATTATCCTCTAGGATCTTAAAAAATATTGTTTCATCATTTGTTCCCCTATCTTTACAGGTATCCAAATAAGGCTGACTGCTCTATAATTCTCTAGGTCCTCTTTTTTAAATATAGGTATTATGTTTGCCCTTGCCCAGTCCTCTGGGCCCTGACCCATCATCCATTAGCTCTTGAAGATAATCACTAATGCTTCCAACTAGCTTTAGCTAGTTCCTTAAGTGTCATAGGATGAATTTAATCAAGACCTGCTGGCTTATGCTTGAAAACAATGATTCTAAAGAAGATTTTAGGGGTCATGGTAGAGAAATAATGCATCATGAACCCTCAGTCTGGGGGTCCAATGGTGTGACAAACAGGGCAAATGTGACCCTTGGATGCATAAAGAGAGAATAGAAAGTAGGAGTTGGGAGGTGATTTTACCTCTGTGAACAGCACTGGTCAAGTTCAATACTAAAATACAGTATCCAGTTGTGGAGTCAATACTTTGAAAAGTGTGTTGAAAAATTAGAGAAGATGCTGAAAAGAGCCACAAAATTATTTGAGGGCCGGATAAAATGTCTTACAGTGAGAGATTTAAAGAGATCAATCTGTTTAGCTTATCAAAAGGATGATTGAGAGGTGACCTGATTACAATGTGCAAGCATCTTCATGGAGAGACAGGTGCTAAAGGGCTGTTTAATCTGGAAAAGAAAGCAGAACCAAGAACCAGAGGCTGGCAACTGAAGGCAGCCAAGTTCAAATTAGAAATATGACACAAATTTATAGCAGTGTGGTGATTAATGATTGAAAGAACCACTGAGGAAAGAGGCAGATTCTTCATCTCTTCAAATCAGGCCTTTCTGGGAGATATATTTTTCTCAGACATACATTATTGGGTTCTTTACCAGGGTAACTGGGTAAAATATGCTGCTGTGTCACATAGCAGGTCAGACTAGATGATCTAATTGTCCCTTCTGGCCTTAAAGTCTATGAAAACCAGTTGTAATTAAATAGTTCTGCATTTTTTTTACATTCTAAAAATTAAATTGATTTGGGTTGTTTATGAAGCACGGCCTGGATTTTCAAACCACAGAAAATCTGGTCAAAGTCTTGGGTTTCTAAT
This sequence comes from Sternotherus odoratus, assembly GCA_032164245.1. Classification (NCBI taxonomy): domain Eukaryota; kingdom Metazoa; phylum Chordata; order Testudines; family Kinosternidae; genus Sternotherus; species Sternotherus odoratus. Next base: position 62,972,718 of record JAVMKO010000003.1, read on the forward strand.
CGTGTGTAGGTCTGCTCCGCAGTGCCCCTATTGCTCTCTAGATCAGCAGCACGTGTCCTCTATTTCCTTATTCCCCCAGTCTCTAATCAACTACTTCTCAAGGCTAGTTTATTAGCACATAATAAACACAGTCTCCTTTCCCAACCCATCAGTGGGAGAAACACTATCTCTCCCAGTCTCTCTCCGGGCAAACACAGTTCCTCTTCATCAAGGAATCGTAAATCATCTACAATCAAACATAAACTTCAGCCTCCCCAGTTACTTCCCTAGCTCTCTTCCCAGGACCATTTTCCTAGACAACAGTCTCTCTTAGGCTACATCTATACACCAGTTTCAGTGGTGTGGATGTGTAGCTACATCCCATAATGAAAAGCATGCCACATCCACACTGTGGTGTATAGCTTCACATCTCTATGAGAGGATGGCAGCAAGGAAAGACTTCAGCAACTCCCTGCTCACGGAGTCTTTCACCAAGGTGACCAAACGCTTGGGTGGCGGACAGCAAGAAAGCCTTTCCCTGCTGCCAGAGTTTTGCTGGAGTCTTTTCCTGTGGCCTTCCCACTGCGGGAGTCCTTACCTGAAACAGCAGGGAAAGGCTCCAGCAGTGAAAAGCTGCCACAGTCTTTTCCCCCTGTCACAGTCTTTACCTGCAATGATAGGAGTCTCTAGCAGTGGGGAGTGGGGCAGAGTCTTCTTCCCCTTCTTCTCCCCCCACCTTCAGCTAGAGTCTTTTCCCACTAGGGGAGTCTTTTCAAGCAACAGGAAAAGTCTCCAACAGCAGGAAAAAGCATGACATTAGCTGATTAAAAATAGCTGTGCAGACAGGGGGTGTGGATGGAGCTGGTAGAAAGCCATGAAGGGTACCTACTCATCTATATACTCACACTCTTCAGAGGTGTCTACTGTAGTTGTCAAAGTCATGCCTCAGCAGGTACATTGCTATTTATGTCCATGTAGTGGGGACTACAAACCATTGAATGAAGCATGCATTATATAGACACCTTAAATTTCTGGCTTCTTGAAGGCTTACCAGACAGTTTCTTTTAGGATCTCAGGTCAGCCCAAGCAACTTTTTCCCTATTACTGACTCCTGATTGTCTTTGATTTCCTAATTCCCTTCCCACACCTGTCATTAGTTATTATAATTAAACTTCTGTTTCTAGGAGGTGCTCAGCCTCTTCTAAAGTCCAGATGCCTTCTTTTAATCAATCAGATCATTTGTCCAGGTATACGGCCTCAGTTCCCATTTATGGGCCAGTCACTCTGTGACAGTAATGGAGCATTTAACAAACCATATTTTTTTATTTTATTTTGGTTTTCAATTTTATGACAATTTCTCACACATCTAGTGCATCAATCTAAGATTTTAAAGCCCAGTTTATCATTGGACACAGTAGGCTAAATTCAACCCACGTGTAAGCAAGTATTTGCATCTACTTCCTTCAGGACTGAATTTGTTCCAGCATTAATACTGAATTAACATATTAAGATTGGCTGTCTGCTCTTGGAAGGCATTAGCCATAATATCATGGGTATGGGCAATAAAAAGATGGGCTTTTTTTTTACATATCTCTGATTTTTCTTGAAAAAAATAATCAAAATTATTTATCCAGCTTTAGTCATGGGTAGAAGAAACCCACCTGCTGACTTCAAACCTCATAGTACCTCATAGGGTTTTTCCAAAGGCATATACAAAAGTCACCAGTCTTGTCTGGCCCTTGTCTGCAATCAAATTGTTTGAAGAGTTTTTGTATGCTGTGGTATAACTGGGAGTGTTAAATCTAGTTTATCTTTATGGTGGTGGCTGTCAACTTAGATTTACTTCAGTGTGAGCACCCTCTCTTTGTGTAAAGTATATTTATCACAGGGAGATAAATAGGGCTCGCTCTGTGTGTGACATTAATTACTAGGTTTCGAGCACAACATCACTAAATTATATTTTACTAGTGCAAATCCAAACAGATAGAAACTTTCCCATCATCAATCTATGAAAAGACCTGGCTCCACTAAAAGTTAAGAAACAACTCTTTTCATGTGAAAATGACATGGTAATTTTTGATCATTGTAAATTATCAAGCAGCAAACATATTATACAGTGTTTGCTCTTGTAACTTAGCACCGGCCTATTCTGTGCTTGACAGAAAATGGAGTGTAGAATGTTGGGCCTCAGACAGTGGGTGATGGAACATCAGCACCATAGGAATGCAGTATCTGCAGTTGTGGACTATCAGCTGTCCCTTGCCTGTAACAGTTACTCATTCTTTCATGCCATTCTTCTGCCACTTGTTGAATTTGATAGCCTTTATGTTTAATTTGAAAATCATCTAATATCTGTAATCGGTGGGGCTCCTGGAGGTAGATCCACCTAATTTAAATGGCTTTTGGTGATGCAGTGGTGTTTCTTTCTCCTTTTGATAGCTTTCTGTATTAACATTTCAAGGCGTTTAGCACTATCTTTCTTAAACAAGGAGACTATGTAATTTGCTTTTGCATTTCAAGTTTACCAATCTTTTAACTGTGAGCCCCCTGCTGGTAAATGGATTAATCTGATTAGAGTGAATTCTTGAGTAATTACAAGAAGCTCATTTTCAGAAAGTTATGTTATTGATCTTGTAATGCACTCTATTCATTAACAGTGTCTCAAAATGACCATTCCCTTGAAGACAATTTGCAAAACTCAGACATGCTTAATTAATTCTAACACAAGGACAAATTCAGTCAATTGTTTAAAACACAAATCAGAAACAGACGGAGAAATGAGTTCAGATCCTTTTGTTTTGATGATGCAAAACAAGAACCAAGTGTTAAAATACATGTGAAATATCAAACCAACTTCATAAAGAGGGATCTTCCACATTTCAAAATTAAAATAAATTAATCCTCAGAGAAGTGAGTTCTCTGCACATCAGTAAGTCAATGAATTCCAGTCACTGTTTCACAGCTGTTATTCTGCCTGATAGTTATAAGCTGCCAACTGAAAAAGCCTGAAAGTAAATTTAGTTTACATCTGGCAAATAACAAAATGTTTCTTTTATTATATTTTTAAGTAACAAAAAGATCATGTGTAATTCACAAAATTAGAAGGTCTATTTTGAGCTTTCTGCACTGAGATGTAATAGGGCTAGCTCCCATTAGTTTCCAATCCTTCCATTAGTAGGGAACAAGGTCTGGAAGGACTTTTCCATCTATAGTTTCTAATTTTATATAATTAATACTAAAGTCACCTGGTGCCTAAATCCTGATGCAGGAGACTGGCATTTTATCTCTCAAGTGTTTGAAAACAAATGGTATAAGATAAACATGGATCAAGATTTACACAGATGCACTGATTTGACTTAATTTTCAAGAAGATTGGATATCCAGATCCCTTAGAAATCTTTGAAAATCTCAGCCTTAATTTCTGAGATAGCTAAACATTTAAAGATGGGAAGGATCAAGTGACAACATCAGTAACATGGACTTTCTAACTATGAACTTCAAAATGGCAACCTCTGACCACCAGAAGCAATGGATAAATCTAGGGTCTAATCCAAAACCCACTGAAGTTTGGGAGAGTCTTTCCACTGATCAGGCTACTGATCTTTAACAGAGATTTGATAGACTGACAATTTCCTGCAATAGACTGATGTAACCTTATTGAATTAAATTAAACTTCATAGAATTATGTTAAAGTCCACTGTATTAAAATAATATTGTGTGTGTGTTATTATGGAATTGTATATATTTCCATGGGAAGAGTAACAAGGAAAACTGAAGGGGGTGATTAGGTAAAATTACTCAGGATAAAACATCTGCATTGAAACTAAACCCTTGGAAAAGTAAACCAGAAGTCCTGTACGTTTTCTGGATTAAATTGTTCAGAAGGCCCTGAACAATTTAAAATCTGGCTATTTATCAAAAATCCCATACTTTGTCAGTTGGTCCATTGGGAATAACCAACAAAACAAAGCAAGTGCTTTTGGATAAATCTGATTTTAAACAGGTCAAGGGCCTTCTTACTAATCCAACAACCAGACAGGACCCCTGGTTTATGGAAGGACCCAATGCTTAGGGTTGGACTGGAAAAGACTGAGCCTGCCAGAATCCATGTTAGAGTTCAGGTTAATTCTGGTATATTTATTAGCAGGTTTGTAGGTTCTTTTGTTGTTCTTAATACATTTTCTCTATATTGTTTTTTTACCGTAAGAATAGAATAGGTTTGCATAGTCAGAACTGTGTGGTATTTATAACTGTTGATAATCGCTCCATCAGTCTCTGCAGGGAAAGCAAGCAGGTGTCCATGAGCAACCTGTCTGTGTTGGGAAATACACAGTGAAGGCAGGGAGGTGTGTAGTGTGGGAATGCTCTGGTCAGAAGAGAGATAGATGTAGATCTCCCCCTAGAAAGGCAACAGCTGGGGAGCTGGAAGTCGAGCATGGCTTCCTTTGCAGGACCACTGAGGGAAATACAGGTGAAGTTGCTCTGAACTGTGACAGAGATATTTACTAAGACTTGCTTGAGCTGATCTCATATTTACCCTGTGACACTACTGGTGGCCAAGTAAATATTTATCTTTTAAAAATAAGATTTCTGCAAGTCAAAAAAATGGAGACAATGTCTGAACAGGTTTGTTTGAACACATATCAAACCTGGGTTCCTTTGTTGTGGAGTATCCTCAAACCAAATTAATTCAATGTGATTTCAGGGTGTTCAACACTTTGCACGATGAGAAGCTTCATTGTTGCTGTTGCCGTTCAATAATGCTGTGTCCACTGGGATGCTTTGGGGAAGAGGCAAATGTCAATTGGTCATCAGCTGAGCTCTCACTTATTACTGGTTGTGCTTTAGGAGTAGAACAATTTGATACAATCTTTACTTATCAAAATGTGTACACATGTTTAAATCAGTGTGATTATAATTACTCTGCTGAGTTTCCTTAATGAAGCCTGTACCCCTTTGAGCATTATTTGTCAGTTCTTTCAGTTTGAGGTCAGTTTACCTGTCCTTACTAAAAATGGTTTGTAAACCTTCAATATCTGCACTTTCTCCTTTTCTTGAATATTTAGAACTCTGGCTACAAACAAGGATGATCATTGCATCCTCTAAAGACTCCAAACAATTGTTACTATAAAAAGGTAAGATAACTTTGGTTGTCAAGTTATCTCTCAAGGGAAATTATGAACAACTTGTCACCATTAAATTATCATTCCTGACAGCCAGAGACAATTCCATGAAGACACAGTATATATCTTTACAGTTTATTACATTATTTTTCTATACTATTTTTTCCATGCCACCAAGGTACTAAACACAACATTAATCAAAAAACCAACTTCTTGAGATCTCTGGAAAAATACAGTAAAGAGGTGACCAATGATTTGACAGATTAACATCAGCAATTATTCTCAACATGATTTAATTTTTGGACTGCATACAATTTATCAATATGATGTTTTACAAAATGTGTAGGTATTTTGGATTGTTTTAATTTTTTATTAAACTGTACCCAAATTTTGTATTTCCCTAAGAAGCAAATTCTATGGAAACTGATTAGCTGATGCATCTGTCTGGTACCCAATTGAAGATGTTCAATTTAATATCAAATTATTTAGTGACACAAATTGTACTTTAATTTCCTAAGTGAACTCTTTGGATAAGTTGAAGTAAGTACATTAATTAATTAATTAACAGAGACAACAAAGAAACATGAAAAGTTATTTTCTTTCTTTGCAATCAGAGAGGCTTTTCTCTTTTATAATCAAGAGGTTGCAAATTCCCCACTGAATTATTCCTTTTTTCTTTTTTGAGTTGCAGTGTTAGATCATGAGACTAAACTAAAACTTTTAGATACCCTGTAAGTAGTCCAGGGATCAAAAACCATTGGCACATGGCCCATCATGGAAATCTGGATTTCCCTGATGGGCTGCATGCCAAAGGTTGCCGATCCCTGTTTTATCATTTAATCCTAAATTTTAATTACCAGATAAAACAACACCATAGAAATATGGAAACAATTAAAAATCTTTCAAAAAGTGGGGAGAATTTGTTTCAGAAATTAGCATCAAACCATATGCCAATAAAATGAATGGCAAAATTCCCACTGACATCTGTGGAGTAACACTAGCATCCATAATTCCTTATTTTGCTCTTCTTTTTTTTTTAAAAAAAAAAAGATTTTCTGTTGAAGGGGGAAAAAAATCACTGTAAAAGAGCTTGTTGGAAACCATGCCCACTTCTTCTATTTCTCCATTATTCCTCTAGTTTTCTACAGTGTTGGCTGGAGTGTCCCTGTGCTTGATCTTCAAGTATCGCTAACATTAATGATCACTTAACAGTGCGCAGGATCAAGTTCATTATCACACAGCAAATCATTGTTCTCTATTCCTAGGTTTTTTTTAACCATTACCTTTACCTTCACGTCCACAGCATTTGTTATTTTTTTCTGCCTTCTGTTTAACCTATTAATAATACATCATTTTTTTATCCTTCATTCTTCTACCATTAAATCAGAGATCACACAACTTCAAAACTGGTCAGAATACTGATGTGTTTAACTCCCTAATTCATGTTCTCCATTGTAATATTATGAACTATAGACTGATGGATAGTGGGACCTTCAGCACCAAATCACAGACTTTTACCATTTGAGCTAACTGGATAATTCAGTTTACTCTTATTCTTTATGCAGATCACCCATCAGAGAACTACATGACACACTTAGTCAGTATAAAACCAACCCCAACCCCCGCCCTATCTTCTACATATCTTCTACATGTGTCATGTAGAAGATATTTTTATTATCTTCTATATGACACATCACCCTTACCCAGTGCAATACTATAACAGGCCATCATTTTGTAGCATCCTATTCCTGTGGAGTTCTTCTGAAACTCAATTTGATCCCTTCCATGGAGGTTTGCATTTCAGAGGCACTCCTCCAGAGAATGCAAGCTTTCCCCAGAGATTGGGTGGCAAAGTCCGAACAGCAAACTGAAAAAGTCAGGCATGAAAGTTCAAATAAAGAACACAGTTCCTCCCCAGAAGGCAATGAACCACAAAGGACTACCAAAGGAATCAGGACAGCACTTCTGAGAGGAAAGTGCAAACCAAACATTTTAAAGAAGAAACTCTCCAGCTGATCCTAAGAGAAAAACTTAGTTTAAGATTCTCCAAAGGTGATTAGTGATTTTGGTAGCCTTGGATTTTGGGTATCCCATATGAGACACCTTAAAAGGGCCTGGTTTTCTGAGGGTGAGGACTCCGCACTTTTTGACATTCAGGACCTTTTAAGATATTTTTCAATCCAAAATGGTGGCAGCCAAAACCATTACTCATTTTTTAAACAAGTTGGCCTCTATCACTACTGTTCTAGAAGTATATTAGAAAAAGAGAAAAGGGGGTTGGAAAGACAGATTTATTAACGTAAATTCAGAACAAAACTGGGTCTGTTTTTCGTTAAGAACACTATCATATTACTCTAGTACCAGAGCTCTGATTCAACACTGAGATGTTCACAGCTTTTTGGTAATGTAGTTGGCAATAATTACAATAACACTGTTGGGAAACTGGAGGCCCTGGATAATCTGAAAAATAATTTTAATTAGAGCTTTTCAAAATTGATCAAATATTTTTAAAAATAAATACTGGCCTTTTATCAAAATTTAAAAATTTCACTAAAAATTATTTTGATTTTTCCCCCCAAATGGTTAATCACCCTCTATGTTAAAATGTGTTCCTTTTTTCTAATCAGCATCTTTAAATACAGTCTACAAATACAGTCTTTAAATACAGCCTCAATGAAGTGTGTGCACTAATTAGAACAAAGAATATTTAATTCGCACCCTCCAAATATCTACACCTCTTGAATATTCAAAAACTTTAGAATACACGAGTATGAGGTATGTGACTTACATAAAGACATTTCTAATTATTAAACCCTTGATTAGTGTATCTTCCAGTAGATCTTTTGCTATGGTCCATACAAGCTAACACTCTGTCCAAGATGGGGTTAATGTGACATTATGCCATAAATTCTTGATTGGTAGTGAGGCGTTACCTAGCAAAAACAAAAATATCCCATTTTATCTAAAACTTACTTATTTTAAAAGGTAGCACTTGCAGTGCTAATTTGTTGGTTTGAGGAACATTCCCTACAGCTAAACTCCTTAACGGCAACCAAAACCAGTGTGTGATCTGTCCTCTTTCTGTAGTAGAGAGCAGCAAATATGGGTCCTTCATCTCATTCTCTAAGTCCTCCCGCTCTTTTAACCCTAACAATTTTCTACCTGTTACTGGCTTCCTTTCTCACCCCAGGTCTATTAATTACTGTGCCAGCTCCTAATTCTCCTGCTCCTTCCACCTTCTCCCGCCCTCAAACTCAATTCTTGTTTTTAGTCCAAGCAACCAGTGAATACTGTCCTAACCTTCCCTCTCCTTGTGCAATATGCCATGTCCTACCAAAGTCTACCCTCATGGGTTCTCAATATGTACATTGGGAAGTTGGCAAAACTTCAATAGACAAGTTAACTCTCAAAATTGTATTGCAAGTCTTGTGATGGTGTTTTATTACCAAAGATTCAGCTCTTGGTATCTTATTTTGTGAGAAGCTCAGCTTTCATTAAAAAGTAAATCTTTGCTCCCCTTGATTGCAGACAAAATGTATCCTGTGTGTATCCTAAAGGTTCAAATTTCAGAAGGCCAGTAAAAAGAATCCCAATTTAAAAAACAAACAAACATAATTTTTAAATGAATCTCATGATTTTAGGAACCTGTCATGATTTTTCAATGCTTGGGATTAGTGGTAGTCAACTTAAAGATGCTGGGAATCAACTGAGTGCATCAGTGAGAAATTACCCATAAAGAAAAGTACAAAGAAATCTGGGAATGAGAATTCACATAATAAAATACATTTACGTTTGTATGAGTTACCTTTGTGCATCAGCTGCATTTTGAGGCAATAGTTCAAATAGTCAGTGCCTTCTACTACACAAAGTGCAAGTGTGAAGTGAATTAGACGCAGTTCTTGAAATAAGTCATCACTGAGGGCAAAGGAATCTTTATTCTCAAGACTATGCCAGCTACTGATAGTTACTAGTAGAAGCAAAGAGGTTATCTTACCTCTACTTTTGGCACTGTTGAGATCACTGCTGGAATAATGTGTCCAGTTCTGGTGTCCACAATTCAAGAACATTGATAAATTGGAGAAGACTCAGAGATGAGCCGCAAGAATGCCACATGACTTACATGGCAGACATGGAGCTCAGTCTTTTTTAATTTAGCTAAAAGAAGGTTAAGAGTTTATGCAATTACATCTGTAAGTACCTGGGGAACAAGTATTTTAGAAGAGTGCTTCAGTCTAGCAGACAAAAGTATAACATGATCTAATGGCTGGAAGCTGAGGCTAGACAAATTCAGACTGGAAATAACGTGGACATTTTTAACATTAAGGGTTATCGAGGTTAGTGGTAGATTCTCCATCACGGTCCATTTTAAAATCAAGATTGATTTTTTCCCCTGAAAGATCTGTTGGAGGAATGATTTTGGAGCAGATCTCTGGCCTGTGCAATACAGGAGGTCAGAACAGATGATCACAATGATCCCCTCTGGCCTTGGAATCTATTTGCACAGTAAGAATTTATTTAGCCAATCTGATTTGTTTTAGGATGCCTTTTTTTGTTTATTGCTATGGGCCTTTTGTGTCACTGATACTTCATTGAATGAAGTCAAAGTACAACAAAATGTCAAATATGGGATTTTAAAAAATATTTAATGTGTTTTCATCTGTGGTTTTTGTTGTTTTGTTTTCTAAAGAGGAGAAGCCACAAGGTCAAGGTCTTCATGTACCCTGACAAAAAAAAAAAAGCAGAAATTTGACTGACATGGGTAAATCCAGAGAAGTTTGGATGCTTCCAAGTGTTACTGTGACACTGACTTTGTCCTCTTAGTTATTCATTTTCCCCTCCTGATATTTGCATATTTTCCGCTCAATAATTTTTTCTCCTACTATTGAGTGATGACTCCTTCTTCCCTGAACCCCATTATGCTCCCTTTAATCATCAGCAATACTCCTGTACACCCAACTCCCAATCTCGAAGACAAACAGCATATCACACTCACTTTTCTGGACTTATATCTTATATATCTCAGTGTTCCTTATATCAAAGGCAAATGTATATGCTCAATCTCCCTTTCACCATAAAAGAATCCTGGAACTCACAAAATCTGAAGACCCTAGCTGAGCTAACAGAGATTACCCCATGGGCTTACAATGACAATGGAATAGAGCTGTAGTTCTTTGTATGTAGAGGTCTTCCATGCATTACATCAACTCATCTAGATATTTCCCTAGTTTTACAACAGGCTATGTAAAAAGCACTAGAGAAGTCAGTGCAAACTAAAATGACTTGTTTATATTGCTCTATAGACTATACACTGAAATTTAAAGTACAGTATTTATATTCCAGTTGTTTTATTATATAATTATATGGTAAAAATGAGAAAGTAAGCCATTTTTCAGTACTAGTGTGGGCTGTGACACTTTTGTGTTTTCATGTCTGATTTTATAAGTAAGTAATTTTTAAGTGAGGTGAAACTTGGGTATGCAAGACAAATCAGACTCCTGAAAGGGGTACAGTAGTCTGGAAAGGCTGAGAGCCACTGAAATAGAGACCCCCTCCAACTCAAAACAGTAATTACTAAATTACCATGGTGTAATATGTTTGGTGCCCTTGCTGAATTGGGTTTGTCTCAAGTCCCTTGCCAAGTGCACGTGACAAGAACCACCATTATGTTGAAACTAAATGGGCATGTAGAAACTGAACTACTCATTATAGTATCAGATCATTCCTCCAAGCCAGGGATAGGCACACTGGTTCAGGAGATGTGGAAAGCTATGCTGTACCTGTTCTGTGCATAGAGACCTTTGTGGGCTCTCATTTTGTAGTAGTAACTCACAAGCTTTAAAGTGCAGTGGGAGCCTGGTAAGGGTCAGAAAAGCAAGGGTATCCAAAGCAAAATAAACATTCAGGTCTTGTCTGTATTTTGGTCTGGTTCTTATTCCCAAAACCAATTTATCTATCCTTATTCTGTACATATATTAAAGCTGTCTCCAAGCATGCAACTGTACAAAGGCAAGAAAGAGAGGCAAGATACCCGTAAGATCAAAAATAAAACAGGCAATTAGTGTCTGAAGCCTTAAAATGTCTTAACTCTCTGTGGCTCCATTTCCCCATAATTTTCTCATTCAAATGCAGTAGTTACTTTCTTATGTGCAAAATCTACATAAAGGCAGCAAGATTACAGTATGGCAAGTCTTAAAACAAATTGAACAGAATAATTTCTGTCTGAGCAATATCTGGTCTGTGTTATTTTCTGGTGTCAGCGGTTAATACTAATAGATTAGTAGAAGATATTAATAGACTACACAAAACCAGATTTTTGCAGAGAGTGAAGACTTCTACACCTATGGAAAACCAGGATCACATATATAAAACAGGAGTGGAGAAAAGATACTTTAGAGAACTCCAGTAAGAAAAAGTGTAATTAAAGGATAGACTTTTAAGGCTGGGTCAGAAATTAGTATGAAACTAATACATCTTCACGATTCTTACCCTCATTGATTAGATAAGAGGTCTCACATCCAGTTTAAGTTCACCAAAATGTGTAAATGCAATCTCACTGTTATATTAATGTTTCCCCCAAGCCCTCTTCAATTTAGATTTACATTCTATAATATCTTACTGCCTTACTTAATACCATTAATACTGTAATGCCATATGTGCATCATCAATGGGCTAAGCCCTCCAAAGTGCAGAATTCCCCCACTCTCTCAGAGCAGAGACAGCAACGAGCAGCTGCTTACAGGCCCTATGGTCTGGTACTACAGGTGCCCAAATGAGAAAATTTGCATTCCTGCTTGACCGTTTGCTTTCTTGAATCCATTACCTCCAATCATCTTGCAGTGGGTTTATTCTGTTTCTTAAATGATTTGAAGAGAGAACAGACTGTTGACATTAGACTGGGTCATAAAACCCCTTCCTCCTGCAACAGTCAGAAATCACTGGTACAATTAATAAAGGATGAATAAAGACCATAATCTTTCCCCAAAACATACTGTAAACCAAAGTGATTGTTGATAACTTGATTCTCCTATTATTCTTTCTTTTTTGAGCATCTCTACATTTTCTTATAGTGACCTTGTTTGGAATCTAAAGTGAGGAAATACAGCATGGAAATCTGTTTTCTTATTATTTCCATCCAGTTCTCTAGTTTTGTAGACCCAAGGAATGTGGATAAACATCTGCATTTTAGGAGCGTAATCAAATGAAACAAAATCTTTTGATTTTTTCCATTACTAATTTATACCCCATGTTACTGAAGAAAATAGTAACATACCATTCTGCCTTGGGATGAAGTTATAATTCCATCCTTAACTGCATGAAGACAAAGAGCACACAGACCCACAGAAAGCTCTCCCTGGAGGGAGGAGATGTCACTGCCAAGGAAGCAACTCTTATGTGGAAGGATAGGGATATGGCTCGAACAGAACAAGGGGCTACCATGAGGCCCTCAATTATTTTAGAAAAAAAGATCAATTCAATCGATATTCACTATGAACAGTAGAATTACATAACAGAAAAAAACAACAAGAAGCTACTCACAATGAAAATTCCAAAATTTACAAAAGCCGTTTGCTCTCAAACAGGAGATTTTTCTTCTCCTTTTCTAAATGTTGTTTTTTTCCTTTGCCAGCAGACATAGCTCCTTTCCTGCTGTGAAGAACTTTCTATATTTAGAGGCAGAAAAGGCTATGCTGTGGACTATTAACTTATTACACTGTAGCTTGTTGCCTTTCTGTAACAGAGCATCTGACTACACTGTTTACTTTAATGAAATGCTAATTAAAGCAGGTTATATATAGTAAACTCTTTTCTACCTCAATATAGATGGAAAGAGTGGTTGATTATGATTTGTTTTCACTACATCAACATGGGCCTCTTGTATGCCAAATAAATATAACAGAATTTATTTTTAGATTTGATTGAGATGTTTCTTTGAAATAATGAGATTGTTAGTGCTGAGAAATAATTTTGTTTGTTCCAATTACTGCTCTTTATCACAGCTACTAACATTATTCACAGTATTAGAGCTAGGTTTGTGTACTGGGTGTTACTACTATAAACTCTGTATTTCAGGGATTTCCAAATCATCAGAGTGATACATAAACTGTCAGTGAGTCTTTTCTTTTAATTGTAATTAAAAAAAACCACCCAATGCAATACCCCTCTTTGACTATTTCTCCAGGGAGACTGTTAGCTTCTCTGAGTACTTCCTTGAGGAAACTGAACCATGTGGTCTCTCTCTCTCTCTCGCTTTTACACACACACACACACACACACACACACACACACACACACACACACATGGATGGAATGGGGAACAAAACCCCAATTTAGAAAAACACAACACTTGGCTTTAAAGCATGGGATGTGTTTCTTCTTTAGAGCTTCCTGGTGCTTGAATATGAAATGTTATATAACAGCGGTGTCCGATACGTTCACCACTAGCCACATGTGACTAATAAGCTATTGAATTGTGGATGTGGCTTTTTTATAATGTGACTAATAAGAAAAATTCAAAACCACAAATGTGGCTAGCAGTGTGGCTAGCATCGAATTTCTATTCCACACCGCTGTTTTATAATATGGGTACTCATTCTAGGCCTGATTTTTTTCTCTTATATCTTGTGTCATCACTAGCATCTCTAATCATACCCATTTGAGAGCATTTCCTGCCCCTTTTCCCCGCCAATGCACACACTTGGCTCCAGAGAAAATGACCACACAAAATGTCCGGTGACAGAAAATCTGAGGGAGAAACTATCATACAAACAGTTAGTGTCAGTTACATTGTAAATGAAAGGGCCTTTTTAAATGTTTAAGCTGTAAAATAGAAAAAAAAAATATTTGTATGATTTCTGAATAATCTGTTCTTAATATACGTTATTATTGGTGTTAAATCCATCTACTTTTATTTATTTATTTTTTATTTTACTCACTCACTGTAATTTGAAATGGTGTCTAATCTTTTTTTCCCTGCTATCACAGTGAATCAACCTTGGTTTTGCATCAAATCCACACACATTTTTGTAGCATTCAGGATAATAATAGAATATTCACGCTGCCCAAAAAATCTCTCTTTAGCATTATATGCAGAAGGCGGCAAAATTGGAGGGTTCAAGCCTTTTCCATTGTGATTTACCAGTTTATTGGGTGAAGCAATCTAGTCTCAGTTTACCTGTTTCCTCACTTTATACTGCCTAAGTCTTTTCTGTCACTCATATGTAGTCCCAAATGTGATTCCATTCTGGGGAGGCAGCTGATGTACAGTCACTTCTCTTGCTTATTCTCTGTGGTGAGCCTGAGTGGTCTCCCTCCGAGTGGGGGTTTGAGGGAGCCGGAGACGCCCCTTGGAGGGTGGAGCCAAGGCCGCCCCGCCCCCTTCGCCGAGAGTACAGGGGCGGGACCGGAACTATAAAAGGCTAGCCCCGCAACCCAGAGGGGAGAGAAGCAGAGGAGGAAAAGGATGCTCTGCCTGACCTGCAGCTATCTGGAGGGGACTCCAGCCTGAGCGGTGCCCCCACAGCGAGGACGACTGGCCCGGAGTACCTGCTGCTGTGTATCCAGAGGAACGGGAACCTGACTGGACGGCAGAGGTACCCACTCCTTGGGAGCCAGCCCCCTAAAGACTGTTTGTTTGCTGGCTGCCTGTGCCACGCCCAGTCTAGAGGCAGCCCATCTCTAGGCTGTGCTACCTGCAGGTGGTCAAACAGCCTAAACTGGGCCGATTCGGACCGACCCGAGGGGTCTCCCTCCGACTGGGAGTGCGGGGGAACTTACATTCTCCCAGAAGGGACGCAGAAAAACCTCATTGGGTTTCCCCAGTAGCAGAACGTACAACACAAGTAAAGTACACCGTTTGTCAGTGTCCACTGACCCTGCCACAGGTATAACTTTTCTTAACTTTGACCCATATCATGTGACTGGGGTCAAGAAATAGTTATGAGTATCTTACCAGCACTCATGTACATTGTGGTTTTATTACATAGGCCAGTTTTCAGACTGTCAGACACTGAGGCATTCTTACTGGTGGAACCCTAGGTGTGGAAAATTTAGCTGTGATCCTGGTCTGAGACTAAGTGTGTGCCCAGGGCTAAATGCAAGAACCATTTCCCTCAGTATCTCTCCACCATGAGCAGTCACTAATGGCAAAGACGGAAAGAAGGGGCAAGAAGAAAATGAACCACCTGCAGAGAGGAAAGAGGAAGAAGAGAAAAGTTAAAAAATAGGAACAAGAATGTAAAGCCTAATTAGGGCGTACTCAGTGGTATCTTTCATAGTACAGAGCTTAGAATGATGGAAGCCTTAGAAATGTCCCAGGATGGATAGATGCATACAAAGGAGTTCATTCACTTCAGGCCTTCCATTCATTCAGCAGTTCCTGTCAACACATCCTGGCACAAATACTTAGCTAATTGGTTACAGCTTAGGAGTGCACAGATCAGCTGGCAGGATCCACATTTGATGCCTTTGCCCCATGCCTAATAAAATCCAACAGTTGTTAAAGAGTTCCTAACCGAAGAGGGTGAGGAATGGATTGGTGTACAGCAGTGGTTCTCAAACTGTGATTCAGGAGCCCAAGTGGGTCATGATCCCGTTTTAATTGGGTCACCAAGGCTGATTTAGACTTGCTCACATTACAGGCCCTCTGCTCAGGGTGGCAAGGCTGGGAATTTGCCGTCCCCTCCCTGGACCCCAACCTGGGGTGGTGGGATTGGGGCAGCCTCAGGCTTCATTCCCCCCTCCTGGGGTCATGTAGTAATTTTTAGTGTCAGAAGGGGGTCGTGGTGCAATGAAGCTTGAAAATCCTGGTGTAGGGAAACTCCTTCCCCTTCTCGAGCAGGAAACTCCTTTTCCTACACATAGTCTATGACTTTCCCTCTCCTCCCTAATGCATGGGTGTTATTCCCATTCTGGGTGTATTAACTCCAGCTGCCTGCAAAGTAGAGCCCCAGATTTGGCGAAAAGGAAAAGTCCAGGACATGGAGAAGTGAGGTCCTCAAAGAAGGAAGAAAACTCAATTTTTAAGCTCTTCTGCCTACAAATAGCTCTGTAACTCCCAAGCATGCGGGTCTGTTTTTTATTACCTTACCACAGAGGGAAGACCTAATGAATACAGTAGGTCAGCCTTTTGTGCAACCAGTGTTTGCAGTTTTTCATGGTCTAGAAACCTCTAGGATATTTTTTAACCACACAAGTAGTCAAAATTACAAGGTTTGTGGCTGCAGATGATTCTCTCTCTTCAGGCCCTCTGGAATCCTCCACCCCCAATTTTGTCCCTTCCTCTCCTTATTCACACTTAATGAACTCTTGGCTCTGCATCTTCTGCAGAAGACTCCAGAGCTCATCAGCGCTAGTCTAGTCACTGTCCAGAAGGAGTCATCTGAGCAGGACACAGGTGGTCCCTCACTCCAAGGCCATGCAGCTTGTGGTACATAATCCAATGATACAGAAACAGAGCTCTCTTCTACAATCACTTCTACTGCAGTAGTGTTTTATGAAAACAAGGAGTGCTAGTATATATCGCATAGATATTTTACATCCTTCTTTATGTCCATCACAGCAGACAGAGCCTGAGTTAGGTGGTATAGGAGCAAGAGTAACAATAGTGCTAGTGGCAATCACAACTTAAATTGTCTTCGTTGTACGGTTGGTGTAATTCTGTCCATCAGGGAAACAACAGAGATAAAATATTATTTTTACATCTGAGACCATTTTGTATTATACATCTGCCTTTGCAGTGCAGTCTAAGGATAAAAATCTTCATGCTTCATGCCAAGGAAGGGTTGATAGATGAACAGATGGAGAGAATGCTCCACTGGGTGTCCTATCAGCTGTCTACCATTAGCAGAATGGTGTAGTATAAAGAAATAAACAATACAAATAAACATATTGCTATGTTTTCTTATAAACAGTAAGTGTTTTGACCAATAGTGAAATGGCATTGAAGAGACTTTTCCTGCCTGCCTCAGAGAGATTGTTTTTTATTTAAAAATTCCCTATAGAAAAATGCATAAAACTAACATTTTTGGATGCTATAACCATGCATTCTGTGTAATAGACAGAGCATGATACAAGGGAGTAGCACATCACGTCAAAGGCAAAGCAACTCAGGCACTCAGAGCTGTCTCATGAATGCCTGCCAGGCAATTATTCAGCTATGTTAAAGCTTTTGGATAAGAGGCTGGCACTGAATGATTTAATTATCCTAATTGTTGATATGAATCTTAAAATATCAGTGCAATCAAGAAGGAGGTGCACAGTCTGAAAATTTGGTATTTATTTAGTCTCATGGTGTTAGGTGTTGATTAGACAGTGTGAATTTCTACCTAAGAATTATAGGGAAGGAAGGTTAAAATGCATGTCATCCTGAAGTGACATCAGTTAGCTTCAAGCGTTAAAATGATTCACAGCAGCAATATTAAGTTTTAACATGTCCAGTTAGAGCATTAGCCTGGGCCTTAGGCGACCCAGATTCAGCTTTTGCTCTGCTACAGGCTTCCTTTGTGACCCTAAGGAAGTCACTTAGCCTCTCTGTGCCTTGTTTCCCATATGTAATGGGGATGAGAGATCATCTGTACCTCAGAGGAGTGTTGTGAGGGTAAATACATTCAAGCTTGTGAGGCACCCAGATACTGCAATGATGTGGCCATATAAGTACCTGTGGCGGGGTGACCACCCGCCCCCTACCGGAAGGGGCTTGGAAAAGCCCCAAAAGGGGGTTGAAAAAGCCCAGAAGGGGGTTAAGGCTGGGAGCCAGCAGGCTTTGCCTGATTGGGCATTAGGCCCAGCTGGGCGGCCACGCCCCAAACACAGGCCTGTATAAAGGCTGGGAGGCAGGGGCCTAGGGGGAAGCAGTCTCCTCTGCATTCAGAGGGAGACAGGCCTGACTGCAGGAGCTGAAGCTGGGTACCTGGGTTAGGGCAGAGCTGGGGCAGGGCAGAGGGAGCTGGGCAGGCTCTAGCCACGAGCCCCGGGCCTGATACAAGGCCCGACCCACGAGTACCAGGGTTGCAGGGAGCAGCCCAGAGCTGGAGATAGCGACAGCAGGCCAACCCTCCTTGCCTGTGATGAGAAGCCATGATACTGCAGTCCGCCCCAGTGAGCGGGGGCAAGTGCTGACTGACAGTGGCACACTTTGAGGCGAGGTGGGGATAGGGGGTAGAGGGTTCCTCTGGGGAGGGGAGACCCTCACACCAAAGGGGGTACTGCAGGGGTGCAGCCCCCACAGCTGGAGGGCACCGGGGTCCGGGAGGGACACGGGGCCAGCAAAGGAGCGGGGCATCAACCTGCGGAGGGCGCTCTGGACGCTGAAGGAGCTGATTCCCCAGACGACCAGCGGGAGGCGCCGCAGGGGTGAGTGGTGACCCCGTTACAGTACCTTAGATAGGTTTCAGAATTATGAAGCTGGGGAAGGGACTGGTTAGCTCTAACAATCCTAATTTCATTTATAAATTTAACAGTTGTACATTTAAAATGCTAATCACCTCTTTCCTCACAGATAATCCACTTAAAGGTTGTCCCTACAAAACTACTGTAAAAAACAAGATACCTGTGTGATATGCCACCTCTTTTTTTTTTTTAATACTAATATGATTTTTATTATCCTTGGCCTACAACAAAGCTTCTTAAATAAATTGATTGTCTGCTGGCTAAACCCTTTTCATGAAAATGGCCATATTAATCAAGATTTATTTTAATGAATGTGAAGTAGACCACATAGTCTAAGAACAAAGGTGATTTCCTGTTGAAAAAAATTTAATAGTCATGTAAGTGAGCAGTATCCTAAAGAATGACTCCGAAGAGTGTAATATAAAAGATACTATGAAAGAGGTGCCTTTAACTGCAATCTTTCAGAAATACAACTTTCTGACTCTGAGCTGTGGTATTCCATGGAGCCTTAGGCCTCAGTCTGGGTCTTTATTTTTCTGATTCATCAGCACAGAGTTGTTTAAGAAAACTAAAGTAAATGGGATTAACAAAAAACTCATCATTTCTTAGGGTGCAGTACATTTAAAGCCTCTCTTCTTGCTCACAGTTACCACTAACATAATTCTGAATGCCTATATTGCTCTTTCTCCCACAAACCTGTCTCTGTTTACTGCTATGCTGTCCTTTCTATTTAAGGTATTAAACCATAGTATCTGAGCACCTCACAATCATTGAGGTGTTTATCTTCAAGTTATCATCCCTCTTTTACAGGTGAAAAATTGAGGTACAGAAAGACTACATGACTTTCCCAAGATCACACAAGAAGCCTGTGGCAAATCAGAGAACTGAACCCCGGTCTCCCAAATCTAGGAAAATGACCTCAGTGCTGGACCACTCTTCACTACTGTTGTCCATCCATGCCTTTCCTAAATCAAACTGTAATATCACTATCCTTCTCTGCTTCAAAACAAGACCCACTTCTATTATGCTACAATGATTTAGCTTAGCAGTTCTCAACCAGGGGTTCTGCACCAGGGGTTCTGCACCGGCACCCTCCACCCCTGCACCCTCCCCCAAGGGTGCATGAGCTGGTTTCAGGAAGTCTGCAAAGCAGGGCAGGTGTTTGACTGGCTGAGACTCAGGGCCGAAAGCTTGGAGCGTTGAGCCTTGGTGCCCCATAGCTGGAGCCTCAAGCCCTTGCACCCAATGGTGCCCCAAGCCCCACCCACCCCATGGGGCTAAAGCCTTGAGACACCAACTACACTGCCCCATACGGCGGAAAGTCCTAGTCCCACCACACCCACCCAGTGGCTGAAGCTCGGAGCCCTGGCCACTCCCCCTTCTCCTGCTGGATCCGGGAGTTATTACAGCATGTTGCGGTGGGCGGGGGGAAGGTGACCAGACAGCAAGTGTGAAAAGCCAGGATAGGGGGTGGGGGTAATAGGAGCCTATATTAAAAAAAAGACTGAAAAATCAGGACTGTCCCTATAAAATTGGGACATCTTATGGTGAGGGAGCTCAGAGAGAACCCCTGATTTAACGTTGAGAACCCCTGATTTAGCCAACTGAGGAGGGTGAGGCTGTTTGTCAGTCAGAGACAGATTATTTTATTATCTTAAATAGATAAACAAAGTACATTATTTATGACCATCAAATGATAGAATAGCTAACCTAATTGTATTCTTATTTTTGCTACCCTAGTCTTCATCCCAATTTCCCTCTTCTTTGTGTGTCACGCTCACTTGCCATGCCTTGTTTCAAATTTGCTTGTCATTTTTTTTCAGGGGAAGAACTGTGTCTGCCTGTGCACCTAGCATGATGGGACTTTGATCCTGTTTGGGACCTCTGAGTAATGCAAATAAATAAGAAGAATAAATAATAATAATAAGTAAGAATCTTTTGACGGGCCTGAAAAACATTTAGTCACCAGCCACTATGGGCATTGCCCCTCCAACTGGATGCATTGCACAGGTGATGCATGGGGGCAAAGGGTGTCCAGATTTCTACTTCTATTTGGCCCTGCTCCCTCCTTGTAGAGGAATGTTTTGGTGGGGGAACGGTGTGATTGGCAAGGCCAGGTCAATTTTCCCATGTGGGCTGCCGAAGGGGAGGACAGGAAAGCAGTTCTTGATGGTCACAGCAGAGCTCCAGCTTGGGGCTATCGCAAT
This sequence comes from Sternotherus odoratus, assembly GCA_032164245.1. NCBI lineage: Eukaryota > Metazoa > Chordata > Testudines > Kinosternidae > Sternotherus > Sternotherus odoratus. The sequence goes on from JAVMKO010000003.1 coordinate 62,993,413, forward strand.
TTTACTAGTCACCCCAGAAACACTAGACATAGGGGGCACATTTTAATCAGTGCCAGTAACATTGTAGCAAGTGAACCTAAGATCTCAGCAGCTTCCCAAGCATCTGTGTCAAGCCCAGGTGAGTGACAGAGTGAACAGGGAAGTTTAAATGTCAGTGGAATGTGCATAGGTAGATGGGCAGAGGGGACAGGTTTTAGTGATGGATTTGTTTGATGAGTGCATTGCATGATTATGTAGCTCTGAAACCAGGGAGACATGATCTATAGTTACATTTAAGTGTTCAGTTCTGTTTATTGAAGAATTTGTTTTTATGCTAATATTAATTTTTAAGGAGTAGCTGGTAAAGATCACAAATAATTAAGTTCAAATAAAAAATTAAGGGTGATTAAATAATGAACATAAATTGCATTTGTGATTTCAAGTATACGGTAATTTAAGTACCACTAACAGTTGGTAAATGCAGAAGTTAGACTTGTACCATTAATAGTATTAAGCCCTTTGCCTCCCCAAATATAGAAGTCAAACTATGTCTATGCAGTCACCCCTGAAATAGGAATTACTGGCTCTTCCCCTCCCTACTTCTCCCTCCAAACAAAGAACCTGATTCTTGCAATCCATGACTGAACCCATTCTGCACTAACATAAATGGAAAAAGCACTATTTCAGGTTTTAACTCACTAAATGGGGTAACAACATTTTCTGAAAATAGGATATGGCCTCCTTTTCAATGCCTGTCCCTGTCTCCCTATCAGTTTGATAGTAAACAGTGTTTTGCCATGTTTTTTGTGAACAACTTCACACAGGCTACTTGAAGCTCTTGGCCAGTGGAGCTAGTAAAATGAGAAGAACGTTTAGGACAATTCTTAGATCATGAATACTTGTAATGATAGCATGACCCCACTAGACTGGAGTCGTTTATTAACACAAATGTTCATGCCTTATCAGTTTTTCAATCCATTCTAACAGACACGCTTACATAGTTGATTTTTCTTCCACATTCAGAACCTGGCAAGAAATGTTGTGTAAAAGGTAGGTGAGGGGTTGCCATGAAGGAGAATTCTTATACAAGCAGAAAATATTCATGTAGCCAGTAATACAGGTCATAGATTTGAAAGGAGACTTGGACCTCATGTGCCATATATTCATAGCTTGCACAGAACTCAAGATAATGACAATAGTTTTCTATTTAAAGTCAACATGCTGTCCAACACCAAAGGTGTCAGAGCCATGCTACTTTTCAATTCAGGATACTATGAAGTTAATGAACATTTTCAGAACTGAGAACACCGTGTTTGAGTGCATGGATTAAACTTATTATTTTACTAAGTTTTATGAATGTACCTTATGCACAGTGTTTTAAAACGTGCACTTTTGACCTACAATGGCACTTTTGACCTCATAGGGAATTAGGAAATTAAGAAGTTACTGAATGAGGAGATCCAACAAAATTACGCTTACAGACAGCTTGGAATGCACCACGTAACTGAATCTATCCACAAGCCAAAAATCAATGCAGTCAGCCAGAAATACACCAAATGTGACCATTCGTTTTCTTCTGCTTTATCAAGCCTAATTGATGACTGAGAAGCTCAATAAAAGAAACTGACAGCTTTACCGCAGCAGTCTCTAAAGATAAGCAAGTGGCTGTTTTTAAGGGCTCTAGATAAGTCATATTTCTGAGTGTCCATTGATGATGTGATGGAAAAGTTCTTCTACTTTCATCTACCACTTGCTCCAGCATTAATCTTATTACTGTTATTATTCTCCCTGCTGGGAGAAGTATAAGGCAAAAATCCATCTACTTGGCACATCTTGACTTAAAGTAGCTCTGGATGTGTCAGTTTGGTTTTGTAATGAAAGTTGATATGCCATAGCTAATGAGTTAATATAAGTGATGTTTCATGGCATTTCCTAACAGGATTTGCCATATGCATACATAAAATATGTGAATATATTCCAACAGCAAACAAAGGGAAATACTTATATAAAAGTAATAAAATAGAAAAAGAATCAAAGTAATCATCCATTCTCCTGCCTCCGATCCCTTATCTAAATGACGGAATAAGGTCTAAGCCCTGTAATATTAGCCACAGTAAGATGTGATCTTTCAATCTCTGAATGTCAAAGGACCTGACCTTTGTCATCAACCATGAGATACAGGGAGATATTTAAGGTTGCTCTGCTGACATCTTGGGTATAGTGGAAATTATTAACCAACTGGTTTGGTGTTTGAACACTTATGAAAGATCTTTGAAAAATACAAACATTCTTGTAGTATTGATTGATCACATGGAAGACCTGGCTTAAAACCTTTCTCATTCAAACTGAGGAGACATTTCTTGATTTAATACACCTCTTGGCACTGGCATTGTACTGGAATTGATGTGAAAAGAAGAGAGGGGTATCATGCAGTCTTTGGACAGTTCTAATCTTACTGTCACCTGGGCTCATTTCACAGTGTGGCTGGTAGATGCCTGCTTCCTCCTCCTGGTGGCTAAAGAATATAGCCATTGAGACAAGGAGGTAACCACTATAAGGCAATGGCTACCACTCTTGAACTCCCATATAATTCAAACCTACATAAGCAAACAAATTAAAAACAATAAAAGCACATTAGGACATGTGACTACACGCTACCTAGTGTTCCTGACTAGAAAGTGTCTCCTGCCTCAGTACCGTATCAGGTACCGAGGTGGTGCAAGTGGACATGTTGCAAGCCTATAACGAGATGCCTTTAGCAATGTGCTTTATTATACTGGGAACTGGCAGTGCAGGTCTTCATGATCCAGGTAGATGAAAGCCCTTTTGCAAAGTCAATGTGCCTTATGGTGCAATATGAAACCCTAACTATAATACAGGGTACTCACTCTTCTGGATGAGCAGACTGGAGACTGGGGAGAAGGCAAGGAAATCCTCCCTTGTGATTGCTATAGAGCAGGGATAGGCAAACTTTGATATGCGGCCTGCCAGGCAAAGCCTCTGGCCTTCTGGGATGTTTTTTTTTACCTGCAGTGTCTGCAGGTTTGGTTGCTCACAGCTCCCACTGGCTGCAGGTCACTCCCCCACCCCCAGGACAATGGGGGGCTGCAGGAAGTGGCGGCCAGCACATCCCTCAGCCTGCGCCACTTCCCACAAAAATTATTTCATCCAGGGGGTGAAATTTCACCCTTTTGAAATACAAAACCTCTGGTTAACAGAGAAATTCACATTTCATGAACTCCCCTAAAATTAAATTCTGTCATGGCATGTGCATACGCCTGAAATGAAAAAGGCATTTAGCATAGCTCTACCCAAAATTGTTTTGAGCCAAACTTGAGTCCTAAACTGAGCTGGAACTTTCTTGCTCTCCATATTGATTCTCTTAGCGTGATGGCATTCAAAGCTGATGGCATTCAAACTTACAGTATTTGCTACATTTTCATAAAATCAGGGCCACCAGTGGGATATCCAGAGATCCTGAGCCTGACCTTACCAAGTGGTAAGTACCACCTGGTACTTAGATTCACTCCTCAGGGTGTATCGTAACTTTTGATTGTGCCTTGCAACCTGGTCTAGAGGCCTCTGTAGGCTAGGGATTCCTGGATTTGTGCAGCAGTCCTTCTCCTGGGGATACCTTCCTGATATAGTGCCTGTATAGCAGTGAATGCAGATCTGGATCTCTTTGCCCACCATCCTGCTGTGCCTAAGAAACTCTCTTTTGAAGTCCTCCACCAGCAGGTCTGCTAGATTGGGGCTTCCTGGGTCCAGAGTTATTCCTTCACCCCTTTCTTTCCAGAGTAAGGTGAATCCACCCCATCACACCACTTTTGACACTTCCTGTGGGGCTTGAGAACAGCATTTTTCTCCCACCTGACTATCCACTGGTGTGAACGAGTTATGACTTCTGCTTCCAGGTGAGCAAGGAACAAGGGAGGAGCCCCCAGTATAGCACTGCATGCTCTGGCTGTCCAGGAAATTGTCCAGAATTGATCAGTAGAGAAGTGAAGAAGGGAGGCATACAAGGAGAGTAGAAGAGAAAATAGGGTGTCCAGAGGAGACAGGAAGAAGAAAAGAATAAGAGGCAGAAGGAAAACAAAAGAAGATGGGAAAGTAGCTAATTGGAGGGAAAACAGACATTTAAAAAAATTGCAAGTAGTTAAGGGGGGGAAATCCAGGTATATTTCAATGTACTAGTTTTGATTTATGAAGCCCTGAATGAATTGGGTCCAAAATGGGAAATGAATGCCTAAGAAGAACTACATCATGTGTCAATGCTGTCTCTAGTGCTCTGCATTGCTGGTGAAGGTCTTCTTCAGGTATAGTGAGAAGTTTGGAATATCATACAACATCCCAAATATACTGCTGTGTTCCTTGAGCTGCATGAAATGTTCTTTAACTGACTATATTGCACAATCTACCATCTCGTTAAATAATTCATCTTTGAATTGTTGTTTGGGGTCTCTTATGGGATTATCCTGTGCCTCGTAATCAAAATGTCTTCTTCTTCGGTGACTCTTCTATTCTTGAATGGGTGGGAAAATAGGTTCAGTGTGAAGTTCCTTTGCCAACTTCTGTGCACTCTTCAGAAAATTTTGAAATCCCTCCTCTGGTAAGACTTTAGGAATAACTTTGCTTTGTCCAATTGTTCCATTGCTCCAGATATATCAAGGTCAACACCTTGGAGTCTTTTGCTTACAACATTCATTTCAAAACAGTATGTCACGACATAACACTAAACCACTCAGAAATTTGAAGTTTTGTATATGTCCCATGATTCCATTTCCCTCTTCCACTGTTCTCCCCCAAAGCATTATCTATATATATAAAAGTCAAATGGTGTATGCGTGTATGTATGTATGCTTACTACTTCCAAACCTTTTGAGCTAGAGACTTGAAATTTGGTACAGTTAGAGGTCTTGGGGTCCTAATGACCGTAAGAGTCGAATTTTTTTCAAATCTCACCTCTGACGCCCCCCAGGGGTGAAAGGCCAATCACATCAGCTGGGCAGCTGCTGTTCTCTGTGACATAGTTATGATGTCATAATACCCCCTCCAACAGACACCGCACTCGCTCAGCTCTCTGCCCCCTCCCCCCTCCAACGGACCCCGGAATCCCTCAGCTCTCTGCCCCCTCCCCCCTCCGACGGACCCTGGAATCCCTCAGCTCTCTGCCCCCTCCCCACCTCCGACGGACCCCGGAATCCCTCAGCTCTCTGCCCCCTCCCCACCTCTGACAGACCCGAGTTGGGTTTGGTCAGAGGGTAAGTGAGGTAGGGGTGTTGGGTTTGGTCGGGGGGTGAGGTGGGGGTGTCGGGTTTGGTCGGGTGGGGTGAGGTGGGGGTGTTGGGTTTGGTCGGGGGGTAAGTGAGCCAGGGGTGTTGGGTTTGGTCTGGGGGAGTGGGAAGGTGTCTGGGTGGGTGAGGGTGAGGTGTGGGGGTTGGGGTTGGTCAGGGGGTGTTGGGTTTGGTGGGGGGGTAAAGTGGGGGTGTTGGGTTTGGTTGGGGAGGTGAGGGGGGTTGGGGTTGGTCGAGAGGTAAGTGAGGTGTGGGTGTCGGGTTTGGTTGTGGTGGTAGGTAGGGGTGTCGGGTTTGGTTGGGGGGGGAAGTGAGGTGGGTGTGTCAGGTTTGGTCTATGGGGGGTGAGGTGTGGGTGTTGGTCAGGGGGTGTTGGGGTTGGTAGGGGGGAGACGTGGGGGTGTTGGGTTTGGGTGGGGGGGTGAAAATGTGAGTCGGGGTTGGTCGAGGGGTAAGTGAGGTGGGGGTGTCGGGTTTGGTCGGGGGGGTGAGGTGGGGCATCAGGTTTGCTCTCTACCCCCATCCAACGGACCCCGCACTCGCTCAGCTGTCTGCCCTCTCCCCACCTCCGACTGACCCGAGCAACGCCGGGTATTTTCGCTAGTCCTCTATAATGGCAACTATGGCATCATCTATCTTCCCAGTTTGGTGTTTTATAGACTTTATCGCCTCCACTCGACTTTCCCATCATGGCACTCAGTGGTGTCCATGTCAGAGAGGATGTTACCGGATGTTGCTTCAAAAATTTCCCATCAGTGAGTTGATGCAGACAAAAAATCTCAGCAGCCTCACTAGAAGTTGATGCTGCATCACTGACCACCAAGTTCAATGAATGAGAACTGAATGGGACAAAAAAGCTTGAGGGTTTATCTCTCAGATCCGTGTCTGCACTCCTCTGTTCTTTCCTCTCATGTTAGCACCATTATTGTAGCCCGGACCTCTCATGTCAGCTGGTACCAGGGCCTGAGTGAGGGAAGATATCAGCGTTTCAAGGGCCTACCTGGCTCCTACTACTTCAATTGACTGCCTGTTCTCCTCAAGTGGATTCAGGGAAGCAGCAGGAAACAGGAAGCTCCCTGAGAAACTGGTGTTAATCAGTCCAGCTCCTGAAGGTGCTAGAGAGGTACATAAGAGGCTCATCCTCCTCTCTCTCTCCCTGCAGCTCCTGCTGCTTTCTGTTATTCCCTCTCAACTTTTCTCCTGCCTGCCTGTTATGTCTCTTGCACCCTCCTTCCTCCAGCACAGCACTCCATCATCTCTGTGAATCTAGAGAGGAGAGAATACATATGCACCAGCAGCAAATACAATTTTCTACACTCTGGATCCTAGTGCCCTGCCCCACCCCCGAGTCTGGTACCAGCGGCAGCCACCTCAGTTGACCTCATGGTAAGGCCAGCCCTGCAAATATGGTAGTTAGAATTCTACATGTTTATAAAATGCTCCCATAAAGTGTTGTACTTGGAGGCACAAAATTGGAGCCTGCTTTGTAGGATCAGGCCCTTAATGTTCAATTGTTGACTTGTTTTTAATACTTTTTAGTATTCTTTTGTTTAATATTTTACTTCTTTTACTATTTGTTGGGAAACGTAATACTTGTGGTTTGATTTTTCAGTCTCTCTTCCTTGGAGAAGAAGTAATGTCTGATTGCATTAGCTGCTTTGCTTTAAAATTGATTGAGATGGCTGATAGTATTTCATCTGATGATCATAAGGTGGAAGTGACAGAGATAAGAGATAGCTACAGTTAAACCACCTTCTAACAGAAATTTGAAAGTAAGAACTTTATCTCAGGCTGGCAAATCATGCCTCATCATGCCTAAGGAAAAGTACTACAGTATATTTCAAAGATAATAACAGTATCTTACAGGAGATGAGGTATATGTGGTGACTGCTAGAATCCCGATCAGAAACAATATAGATTCCAAACATGATCCACAATCATTGCTTCAAAGTATTATTCCAGGAAAAGAATAGTTTATTTAAAAAGCAGTTTTCATAGCCAAAATGGAGTTAGCTAATCCTTTTGGTGGGGTTGATGCTTGAGACATAATCTGGTGGAAACACCATTGTCAACATTACCAGTGCTTAGCTTTGTGACAGTGTTAACACAAATTATTCTCACCATTATTTCCAGTGCAGGTATGGTGTTTGTATATTAAAGTACCATGTGTCAATAGAAACATTAGAAATATTTGTAAAGGAAATCTGTTTAATTAGGGCTTTTGATTAATCACAGTTAACTTAATTTTTTAAATCATGAATAATTGCACTAATAAATAATAGAATACCAATTAAAATGTATTAAATACTTTTGGATGTTCTTCTACATTTTCTTATATGTTGGTTTCTCTTACAACCAGTATATAATATGTACATTCCTCACTTTACATTATTTTATTACTATATTTGCACTGTAAAAATGATAAACAAAAATATTATTTTTCAGTTGACCTCATACAAGTACTGTACTGCAATCTCTTTATTATGAAAGTATAACTTACAAATGTAGGGGGTTTGGTTACATAACTGCACTCAAAATCAAAACAATGTAAAACTTTAGAGCCTACAAGTCCACTCAGTCCTCCTTCTTGTCCAGTCAATCGCTGAACAAACAAACTTATTTGTATTTACAGGAGATAATGCTGCCCTTCTTATTTACAATGTCACCTGAAAGTGAGAACAGGAGTTTGCATTATGGTGCAAGATATTTACATGCCAGATATGCTAAGCATTTGTATATCCCTTAGTGAGGGGGAAATGGCCTTACAATAGGATTTTGAAACCTAAACCATCACACTTTACTTATGTAGTTAAGTCCTGCATGAGCAATCCTCTAATCTTCAAATCAATGATCCTGAGATTGGAAAAACGGGAAAGAGTCATACTTTGGATTTTCACTGTGCACTATAATATTTAAAAGGGTGTTTGCAGATACTGGAGTGGTGCATGTTTGGAAAATCAATATATAATAACATTATAACTGATTGTGTATGGCTCAATCTATCCATACACATCAATCCATACTTACACAATGGATCCATCAATCTATGTATGGCTACAACCTATATGAAACAAGGAACGCAGTTGAAGAGTAAACTTAATCAATAGTTTTTATTTAAACAAAAGAGCATTTTAACACCATTTCAGATGAATTAAGAGATTGTGTTTCAGACATAAATTTAAAAAACAATGTGTTACCCTCACGTGCTCTTCCCTCAAGGTGAACAGTGAAAGGTAATATATAACACTTCATATGGCTTTGTTGACTGAGATGGGGGTCACCTAAATGAGTTTGAATATTCATTATTTATTAATGAGGCCTTTTTCTGATTGCAGATTGTCCATGAAAACATCATGATTTTCACAACTTTGATCATTATTTGAAATTTGCACAAAAACTACATTTTCAGGAACATATTTGAAGCACGGAAGATTCAAAAGCTCTTACTACCAAATATTCAGTCAACTATATGTAATTTGTAACTACTCACCTTAGGTCAGGTCATATGGTATAATACATCAACTTCCACCAAAAACAAATATAATTGAGTCATGAGTCATATTTCTTGAATCATGTATAGGGGCCAGAAATTTAATGTTTGGGATCATTTGTACACACACAAACATGCATGTTTTCAAACAGTGAAGAGTAAAAGGGTATAAAAAGGCTAAATTTAGGATGTTTTCTAAGATGTTTCCAAACACTTCATGAACATATTTTTATGCTGTTTAATCAGCTTTAGGCCCAATATATGGGTGGTGATCCAAACTTCTAAAAAAATTGAAGAATATTTGATTCTGGTGGTTTCTGGCATGAGTCCATCAACACTATCCAGTCCTTGATTACAGCTCTGCCAATTAAGGATAGGGTAGTATTATAGTTCTATCAAGTAAGGATGGGGAAGGAGCATTCAAGATATAGAACCACTGTGTTACAGGTTTTTTTCAAGTAGCAATGGATAAATATTGACTTACCTGAACAAACTTGTTTGCTTCACAAATACTTGAGTTTCTTAGGAACATTCATCAAATATGATCCCCAGGAGGATAAAGGATGGGTTAAAGAGGCTTACAAGGGAAAATAGGAATTGAGAGGACTTGGAGCCAGAGGAACAGATGGTGTGATTCTCCGGAGAATCAAACCATCACCAGGAAAAGGCAGGTCTATGTGATTGAGGACTCCTTACTGAGAAGAATAGACAGGCCTGTAACCAGAGCTGATCCAGAGAACAGAAGGGTGTGCTGTCTCCTAAAAAACAGGATGTGGACCTGAGGATCGGGTTTTTTCACCTTTCTCTGCAGTGTGGGGAATGTGTCACTTGCTGGAGGATTCGCTGAATCTTGAAGTCTTTAAAGCATGATTTAAGGACTTCAGTAGCTCAGACATAGATTAGAGGTTTATTGCTGGAGTGAGTGGATGAGATTCTGTAGCCTGCGTTGTTCAAGAGGTCAGACTAGATGATCATAATGGTCCCTTCTGACCTTAAAGTCTGTGAGTCTATCTTAAATAATGTTAAAATGAAAACTGCAGAATCAAATTCTGTGTTGATGCATATGGGCACTACTCAGTTGAAGTAAATGCAGATGAACCAATTTACATGAACAGAGAATTTGGTCCAAAATCTTTATGTGCAGTATATTTTGTAGTTGTATATTATAGAAAATAAAGATACATGAACTCTAAATATGGCATAACAATTGACCATTTAAACATATACAATTTTTAAATAGACACAAGCATCACAAAATGGGTAGGTCTTCACTACCCACTGGATCGGCAGGTAGCGATCAATATTTTAGCGATCGATTTCTGGTTAAGACGTGAGAAATCGATTGCCCGCGGCATCAACTCCTGCAACTCCAGCTTGTCGGAAGACGCAAGCTGGAGTTGACGGGGGAGTGCACCGCTGACTGCCACCGCCATGAGGACGGCAGGTAAGTCAGCTGAAGATACACCAACTTCAGCTATGTTATTCATGTAGCTGAAGTTGTGTATCTTCAGTCGATCTCCCTCTCCCCTCCCCCCCCCAGTAAAGACCAGCCCTAAGTATCCACGGTGTAATCACAGGATGCACATATATATATTTTAGACTTAAAAAAATCAAATTTTTCATTAGCAAGTCATTAAATGTCCATTTCACTGTATGAAAAAAAAATATTTTCATCAATAATCAAAATTTTCTGATAGCATTTATCAGTGTTTTTATTTATGCTTGAGAACTTACCAGAGTTTGATTTAAGCTTATTTACTTTGTGTATTTTGACATAATGTTGACAAATTGTGTTGTAATGATTATAAAGCTTCAACTTTTTGAATCTCAATGACTACTGTCATAAAATTGTCTGATCTCCCCATGTTTCTGTCCCCAACTGCCTGCAAATGAGAAAATACAAAATCAATACAAAAATTAAAAAGCTTTAAAATAATCAGTTATCTGTCAAAATTATAAAAAAGTTGAATTTTGTCATGCCTAATTACACACACACCCTTCCCCTTGACTAAATTAAAACTTGGGACAAATTTATGCCCTTGTGTCATTCTTTTCCTGCTAAAAAAGTTACACCAGAGATAAAATTGGCCCCTAGTTTTAGCACAGCAAGTATCAGGACTTAATATATATGAACAAATTTGTTACTTGAAAAATAGTGTCCACTGTTGCAAATTCTACTCCAGTGGAAGTCAATGAGCATTTCACTATTGACTCATGAGGGAGAGGCCCCAGGCAATCAAGATCGCTTCCAACTATTGGGTGTAGGTATATGTCTTTTGCTACATATTGTAATTGTTCTATGATTATGCATATGCCCTGTGAAACTAAGTGACATTGCAAAATTGATAAATAAAAATGGTAAATGGTAGATTTTTTATGTTTTGCACAATCCATAAAATGATGAGATAATAGACTCTTAAGGAAATAAAAAAAGCTACTGTCTCTGAAGTGCAGGGAAGAGAAAAGTAAGAAAAAACAGGTAGAATATACGAGCAAGTCTGTCTAAAAAGAGCATGCTAATGCTCTAAATTTGCATAAGACATTCACTGTGAAACCAGTGTAGATGAATAAAACAAGGATTTATTATGTCTTTTATTCTTTGCTCCATCTTGGCACTACGGGGAACTGATAGTTATAAAATACTTTGCCTTTTTTCTCTCCCTCTTCCCCCCTTTTAGGTTAACTGTTCCTGGCAAATATTTCTGTAAGCTTTATGCATGGAAAAGACTAAGTGTGTTTGAAATTGATAAAGATTGTGCAGAGATATATTTGCAAGACAGGATTTCTGAGAATATATTTTAATGCAAATCTTATCAAGAAAATGTCAGTAGCAGCCTGGTGATATTTTATACAGTCGCAATGTGTTCACTGCAGGACCATAGTAAGCTGCTCACCAGAGATTCAAACTTTAAGCAGAGACAGAAAAAAATATGTACTATATATTTCAGATAAACAAAGTTGTTTCTTTGGACATTCTATGTTTAAATAAAACTTGGGACTGAACGTTTCATTTAGATACTGTCAGGCAAGGAGTAAATAGATAAATGCATACAGCATGCTATTGCTTACATAGTTACAGTTGAAAAAGAAATAGATTGCCTTAGGAACTTAATAAATATAACACATTCATGCCTATGTCTTATTTTGGATGTGTTCTCTTTCTTGCAAAAGTCATTTATGTGTGGGAGAGCCATAAGCACTGGAAAAAAGTGTCATTAACTAATAAAAGTACTGGACAGAAGATTGCTTTTTAGTTTTTAAATTGCTTTGAAATGTTTCTGTGAATTGGGGCTAGACCAGGGTATAAGATTCAACAGCTAGGAGGGAAAAAAAGGAAGAGAGATCATTATTTTATATTAATTTATATAAATCAAACTAACAATTCTGCTGCTTTGAGGGCTGTACATTTAGACCTGCCATTCATATCCTTCTCCCACTTTGATTTAAAAAAACAAAAACAGAGATGCAATGCAAGGCAAATGAAAACAACACAGTTGTAGAAGTGAGCATATTTATTTGCAGTTTTTATTAAATTCTCCCAAGGGTTTTAAGTTTGTAAAGGCTTTAAAGGCTTTTGTTGGCTTTTTAATAGGAGAATTTAGGGAATGGGCTATGAAGATTTTCCCCTCTAGGTCACCAGTTTGAAGATGGTACATTTCAGTAGTGACTGCCATTTAATTTGTGGCTGACTTGGAATGAATCATTGGATTCAATTCATAGCAGAGATGTCCAGAGGACTTAAATCCCCATACTTTCAATCTAGCACCATTCACAGAGCTTCAAGAGAAATTGTTTCACACTGCATTGTTTTTAAAGCCATTTTCATCCACTCAAATTCTCTCATAAACCGACTATCAACCAATTAAAAATTGATAGGTAAATGTAAATATAAGTGCCACATCTTTACTAAGAGTTATTTTAAACATTTATACATTTATACACAGAACATTAAAAATGTTTTAAAACTGCCATCTGATTATGGCTAAAGATTAAAATTAAAATATTTTGTTTTGTTGAGCTGACCCAGAAATTTCTTTTTGAATGAGTTCAACATGAAACTGCATTCCCCAATTGTGACACATTGCCTCCTGGGAGTTGTAGGTCAGAGCCCGGTTGTCTTCTATGGGCTGGGCTCCCTGGAGGACTAAATATCTCATGGTGCATCACGGAATCCCCTCTAACCAAGCAGTCTAGTGCATCATGGGAGATGGAGTCAAGCCAGGAAACCTAGCCCATTAGAAAGAATGGGGACATCACAATCCTGAAATACAACTGCCAAGAGGTAATGCATCACAACAGGGAAATATAGTTTAATGTTAAAGGGGTAAAAACTACATTTTGGGGTCATTTCAACAAACAACAACAAAGATTTCAGTTTCAGAAATGCAAACTTTCAACATTTCTAGATCAATAATTTTAGGAATATTTTGTTCTGTGGAAATTTTGATATTTCAACTTTTTGTCACAAGTTGGGATGAACACAAATGTTGTGATCCTTGTATTTCCTGCCAGATGGAAATTCTGAGTTTTGCTCAGATCTAGTTTGAATTTATTTGGGAACAAAGCAGGCCACTTGCATGCAAGATTCAAAGGTGACCTGTTTCTTTTTCTGTGAAATCTACTCTCCTTAAAAAGAAAAATCAGATTTCCAGCTCTGCACCAGCAATTAGGGTCTATATGCTCCCACTTATGTTGCCAATAATGTTGCTGCACAGTTAAGGAAGTAATTAAAATTAAGCCATGTTGTCTTGTCTTCCAGAGAACAGAATCACAATAAAGTTTTGTTAATAAATAGGTTAAATATGGAAGAATATTTATTTCTGAACTTCTAAAGAAGGATATTTACAAAGGTTGATGACTAAATGAAAAAAGATACAAATCATAAACAAATAGTGAACCTGTAAGTCATTTTCATTAAACTATAATTCAGTTATTTTTAATATGTCAATGAATGATTCACAACTTTTATTCCACTCTTGGTTTCCATAGAGTGGAGTCGTTTTCTACAGAAGACTATAGAATTTGTGTTGTGGCTTTTTTCTTTCTCATCTGAGAGTTCAAGGATACAGTTTTTTAATTATTATTTACAGTTATTTTTTAATAATATAGGTGTCAGAAAATGAAACATAGCACGCAGTAATGACCTTTTGATTCTGTATGCTGCTTGACCTGCCTTTAGTGGACAAGGAGAAAAACTGATCACCATCCTCTTATAGCTGTCCTTAACATATTTGAAAACCTACTAGGTACCTCTCAGTCTCTCTTTCTCAAGACTAAATAGGCCCAATTTTTTAAAACCTTTACTCATGTCAGGTTTTCTAAACCTTTTACCATTTGTGTTGCTCTCCTCCAGAATCTCTCCAGTAGAGTCCAGGGAGAGATCTAATAGGAGGGTAGATATGACCCATATCTGCCCATTGTGCGGGTTTTACATGAGAGGATGTTGGAGTAGATGGACTTACATATAATCAAGTATGGTACTTCCTATGGTTCTTCAACACTTGGACATTGTTACCATATTGTGGTATTGCAGATAGCACAGCTTTCCCCTATATGCGGAATAGGAAGTAACAGACATATAATAGTCCAAGATGGGGAAATGTTAGGGACTATCTAGGCAAGAGAAAATAAATGTGTACAAAAAGGACTATCAAGGTAGAAAAAAAACTGGCTTAGGAAAGACACTTGCCTTTCAAGGTGATACTGGATAACCTAGCCTGACATGTTATTCATACCAGTGACAGAACTCTTTGTCCAAGTCAGATAAAACCAGATTGACACTTCCACAGAAGAACTGCTTGACTCCAATTTCCCGTCTTTACTAGGCGTATATTCAGTAATTCATTGTGGGGATGAACTGCCTCAGATAGACATACCAATCTCACCAATCGCCTGAAATTTGAACTGAAGCTGAAACAGATCGTTTTTGAAGTTAATATAAATTAACTTTTTTAGAATCATTTTCCATATTCATCTTCCTTTAGGGCTTCCTGATTCCTGCTGGGATTGGCCATCTATTGAAGGAAAATTTACAGCAAAAATATCCATGATAAATAATGTTAAGACATAAAATATCCCTCTCAGTTAATGCGGGACTTAATTTCCTTTAAACTATTTATATTATACATTATATTGTATATATGCATGTAAACACATACCTCCAGAATAAAATCACATGAATAATTATAGAAATGCATATGCAAGTGATCTGCACACTGTTATCTGAGATTTGGCCCATAGGGGTTGTAACAAAATATATAGTAACAGAAAGAAACAGTACTGAATAATATATCGCCCATGTTATCTTTAAAATAGTTCTCATATATTTATTTTATTTGCTTTTGTTAATAATAAATTATTTTGTAAATGTTAACATATTTATTGTCCTTTCCCCAAACATGAGGAGGATAAAATATAATCCCACATTCCCTATTTTAAATGTACTAACACACTCAGGCCCACATCTGTTCTTATTTACACCAATTTAAAGAAGGAGTAACTATAGTGAATTACTCAAACTGAGAACTAGTGACACATCCAAATTAGGCCCCTTGTTTACAAAAAAATATATTCTTAACTTTTCTCCCAAATCTAAGATAAAAGAATTGTGTTCTTAAAGATGATTTCAGGTAATACTAAAGAACATTTGCTGTTAATTAAGTCTTCAATATTGGGTGTAATTGGTTCTGTAAATGAAAATGTAGACATTAAATTAACTTTCTCAAGTAGATGCTATATCATGGAACTTATCAGTTAATTAAAGAAAGAAGAAAAACAAAAGTAATATTAGGTCCCCAATTCATATCTTAAACCCTAAATTTATAAAATGTTGTCTTTTTATTTTACCAGAAATGCTAGAAGTCCTTTAAGTCCCCAGTTGTCATGTAATTATACTTTAGTGAATTCAGGAAATTAAAGTTTGATATTTTTGCAGTTTTAAAAACCATACATTATAGAAATTACTATTGTAAAATCTCTAAAATGTAATAAATGTTAATCTTGCTGCAAAATGTCATGTAAATAAGCACATACTTTTCTTAAATATTAAAATCAAGTAGTATTTCAAGTTAGTTTTAATCATATGATCCAGTTACTTATATCTGCCATAGTGCTAATATTGATAAGTGCAATGTTATAGTAGTTATAAAGACACAATTAACTTTGTATTTAAATCCATATGATTTTTTTAAACTGCCAAATCATGCAATCCTTATGTGCAAAGCAACTGTTACTGGCATTAGTCAGACATTAGAGCTTATAACAGCTGCAGAATCAGCCCATAATACTTTGCCATTTGAGAGTAAGTTACAGTCAGTATTTTGAACAAGTGTATCCTAGAGTCAAGTAAATATGTTTGCAATAATACTGAATAAGCATAGTACTGTATTTAATAAGTGTCTTCTACCTCAGAACCGTAACAAGAAAACCTCTATCCCGAAACAAAGCAGAAAAATAAATTAAAAACCTCTACTCTGAGCAGAGGGTTGTTGTTTTTTTAATCCCAGAAAAGGAAACCCGCTTGGGACTTTTACTACTGACTTATTTCATGTATAAGGTAGTCAGGTACCACCCTGAGAGGAAGCTGCATAAAACCCAACATAAGAAAGATAGAGGACATGTGAATGGATGTTAAAAAATAGAACTGCTTGATTTTGTTTTGAGGTTTCAAGAAAACTCCAAATAATAGGTTTCACCAATTTTTTTTTACTATTTTTCCCCAACCGTATCTACTAAAAGTTTCTCTGATGTTATCAAAGCTTTTGCAACAGCATCCCAATGCAAGAGGCTCACTGGTATCTGCTAGTGAGTTTCGACTAGCCTGATCTCAAGACACTAATGTAATAATCTGTATCTAATATCACTAGAAAGCTAACAACATACTGATCATTAATATTATTCTTTGATGTATACACAGAGGACAAATTAAAAATTGCAAACATATTGGGAATTATGTTCTTAATCAGGGATCGGCAACCTTGGCCCATGGCACCACAGGGTAAGCACTCTTAGCAGGCCCCACTGGTTTGTTTACTTGCCGGTTCAATGGGGACTGCAGGAACCGGCAGCCAGCACCACACCGCTTCCCACAGCCCCCATTGGACCGCAATGGGAGCCGCAATTGGCGAACCAGCAAGTAAACAAAATGGCAGGGCCCGTTAAGAGTGCTTACCCTGTGGTGCTGCGTGCCAAGGTTGTCGATCCCTGTTCTTAATGTACATATGCCAGGCTAGGCTGAAGTTACCCCATCCTAGACAAAGGAATGTGGTTCTGCCACTTTGAATGTTCCTACACAGGGATATTCCTACACAGCTGTTAAAAACCCACATCTGGCCTATGCCAGTTGACTCAGGCTTGGGCTAAAGGGCTGTTTTGATGTTTGGGTTCAGCCTGGAGCCCGGACTCTAGGGTCCCAAGAGTGGGGAGGGTCCCAGAGCCCAGGTTCGAGCCCTAGCCTGAACAACTATACCTCAGTAAAGAGGGGGGAGGGTCCCCATAGCCCAAGCCCTGTGAGCCTGAGTCATCTGGCAAGGGTCAGCTATGGGTGTCTAATTGCAGTGTAGCCAAACCCTCAGAAACAATGGTAATGCAATTTATGGAAAAGGTAAAACACGCACCAAGGGAGGAGACACCCACTAAGCATCTCACAGGGGAGGAGAGTACAGGATCAATTTGAATTTAGCAATCATCCATGGGAGAAGAAACCAGACAAAACTTCCTTCAGCAGGAGACTCTCTGAGGGGGAGGGGGTTGATGGAGAAATTATAAATGGGGGATTTGATTTATTTTATTTATTGCATTTTCATAATAGTAAGTTCAGTGTCATACAATAAAATGAGGAAGACATAGGCACAGCACCAAGTAATACTGTTAATCAGCATTTTGGCAGTGCTTAAAGGTCCCAATCAAAGATCAGATCCCCATTGTGCTAGACAGAGAATGCCTATAGATGCATACAAATATATCTATGCACATACACAGCTGGCTGGAAAATTCAATAACAAGTATACTAACGGAAAATTAAACAAACCAAAAAAACAACACAGCCAAAACCTGAACAATGTCCGCTACAAAATGTTGCCATGGTGCCTCGTGAGAGTTGAAGTTCAGCAACCCCACACATCCTCACCTATTGGCTGAGCCTCTTGGTCAGACTACGTCTCCCACAATACATCACCATCTTGCCTCCTGGGAATCCCTAACCATGGTGCATGGGAGATGTAGTCCAGCTGGGGAACCTATTCCATAGAAAAGGATAGGGGAGGGATACGAGGATACAGAACTACAACACCTATGATGCACTATAGCAGAATAGCCTCATTGAAATATTTAAATTTTCAGTCAAAATATTTTGGTTCAGGCATTCAGTTTTGTGATAAAAAAAATCCATAGAAAGCAGACATTTTTACAAACAAACAAAAAACCCCAAAAGTTAACAAGTCCAATTTCAAAAACTGTTTCAGTGGAAAAACTTTGATTAGTCCAATAATAATACAACCAAAATAGGCAGAGAATAGGAATCAGAGGATCCATTGGGTCTCCTAGAAGAATTCTTCTGACATGGGTGCACATTGTTATGATTCACATAACGATAGTGAATAACAATAGAACTGAGTTCTAAGAGGAGTTTTAAATGAAGTTGAATGGTGTGTTTCATTGGGACATAGAGGCCAGTTCAATGAAAGGGGGCTATATAAGGGAACACCTGCATTGCATGTTTCTTTTAGCAGGGTGTAGTGTGCATACATGTGCAGACCCCAAGCACAGGTATGCAGTTCTATTTAGATCATAAGGCATGGCTTAAGCAAGCAAAGACTCACCTGCAGTGTGTGGGTATATACCAGACTATATACCCTACATACCGGACTATATACCCTATCCTACTTGCCCAAACCAATGCCTCCCCCATCTA
Source organism: Sternotherus odoratus (assembly GCA_032164245.1). Classification (NCBI taxonomy): domain Eukaryota; kingdom Metazoa; phylum Chordata; order Testudines; family Kinosternidae; genus Sternotherus; species Sternotherus odoratus. The sequence continues at coordinate 63,012,086 of JAVMKO010000003.1, forward strand.
CACTGCTATTTTTAGCGGTATAGTGTCCCACTACCGCCCTGCTGCTGGAGCCTTCCCCCACTCACAAGGAGCTGCTGGACCCTTTCCCTGCCGTACACAAAGACTCCAGCAATGGGGAATGCCTCTAACAGGGCAGGAGGGATTGTGGAAAGGCTGAGCCTTTCCCCACAGGCTCTGGCAGAGGAAAGACATTCACGAACATGTGGAGCTACACACAAAAGGACGAACTCATCCTTCTTTTCACTGCAGCATGTAGCTACACATACCCTACATCCTGCTCCCAGTATTGTGTAATATAGATGTAGCCTAAGACAGAGAGATATGAATGTAAGAGTGGGAGAATAATGTAAAGGGAAATGACCACATTGCTATTTTTAGCACACTTGCTCAAGCAGAGCTAAAATGAGTCTGTCTATCCTTGTTGGGAAGCATGTGCCCAGCTGCTTTGTAAACATGCCCTTCAGCAATACAATGGTATCGGTCAAGAGTTAGTAATCGTCTGAAATATGGCAGAGCTAGGAAGCAAGATTACAGCAGCTGAGATCACAAAGGATTATTCTTCCAAAGTCTCTGGGAAGTTTAATCCATTTAAGGGCTCTTCTGAGTCCCTTTGTAGCCCAAATAAAATAAGTAATAAAAGCATAAATGAAATGTTTCATGTCTCTCATGAACAAAAAAACTAAGGCACGTTTGTTGTATAGAACACTAGTTCAGAAATTATAGGCTGTTTAAAAAGGGAGGAGGTATTGCATTATACATTAAAAATATATACACATGTGTTCTGATGTCCTTAATGAGGTAATAGGCAGACTAGTAGAAAAATCTCTAGATCAAGATAAAAGAGGGGGAGGGAACAGGGGTGATATCATGGTAGTGGTCTACTATAGACCACCAAATCAGAGGAAGAGGTGGACAGTGCATTTCTAAAACAAAAAGAAACATCCAAAACACATGATACCTGAAAAGATACTGGGAAAAAAATGGTAATAATGGGGGACTCCAACTACCCAGACATCTGTTGGGAGAGCAATACGACAAAACACAAATTGTCCAGTAAGTTATTGGAATGCATTAGTGCCAACTTTTTATTTCAGAAGAGGGAGGATGTCACCATTTTAGATTTGATTCCGACAAATAGCGAGTCTAAAGGCTGAAGGCAATTTGGGTTGACATGATCAAGACATGATAGAAGGAAAGAGTATGAGTAGCAGAATAAGGATAATGGTATTTAAAAAATCAGAACAAGCTCAGAAAAAGGGGAGATAATGTCCCAGGGAAAGAAAATATAAGGGAAAAAAGTTTAGGACAGCTGGCAGTTTCTCAAAGAGACAATATTAAAGACTTAATGACAAACTATCCTGATGCAAAGGAAAGACAGAAAGAACAGTAACAGGCCAATATGATTCATTCAGGAACTCTTGAATAACCTGAAAATCAGAAAGGAAGTCTAGAAAAAGTGGAAACATGGACAGATTGCCAAGAATGAGTAGAATAGACTAGCACAAGCATGGAGGGGGAAAAAATCTGAAAGGCTGGTGCACAAAATGAGTTACAGCTATCAAGTGACAAAAAAAAATCAAAAGAAGAAGTTCTATAAATATATTGGGAGAAAGATAGGAAAGTGTAGAAACTCTACTTAGGAAGGAAGGGGAGCTAATATGTGAGAGCATGATGAAGACTGAGGTGTTTAATGTCTGGGTTTTTTTAGTCTTCACTAAAAACGTAACCAGATACTTAATATAATTAATATTAAAAACCAAGCAGAGGAACACAAACCAAAGTAGGGAAAGGACAGATTAAAGAATATTTAGATAAATGAGATGTTTTCAAGTCAGCAGAGCCAGATTCATACTGGGATACTTATGCAACTAACTAAAGCAATCTTTGAGAACTCAAGGAGGACAGGTGAGGTCCCAGAGGATGGGAGAAGAGTAAACTTAGTACCTAATTTTAAAAAGAAGAACAAAGAGCACAAGGGGAATTATAAACTGGTCAGCCTAACTTTGATTGCATATGTGCAGGAGGTCAAACTAGATCAGGGGTTCCCGAAACTTGTTCCATGGCTTAGCCAGTATAAGCCCCTGGCTGGCCGCAAGATGTTTTGTTTACCTGAATGGCCGTAGGTTCGGCTGCTCGTAGCTTCCACTGGCCGCGGTTCACCACTTCCGGCCAATGGGAGCTGTAGGAAGCAGTGGCCTGGCCCGCGCTGCTTATTCTGGAATTCTGGGATTTTTCTCATGGCTCATCGTCAGATACATAGTGGGAGCCATGGGGAAGCAAATGGAATTCTGGCATGGACAGAGTCCCATTGACTCTTTCAGGGGAGAGCAGTGCCATTTTGCAATAAAATGGCATTTTCTGATGTAAGGAGGTGCAATTCTATTGATGTTAATTGCAAATCACCTGGTTATATCAGTTCTAAATTGGCCCAAAGTCTTTAGAGTCACAGGTTCATCTAAAGAAACATATATATCCATCTTATCGAGCTGCCAATGCATCATTTGATATATCCATATATAGAGATTATAGGCCCCAGTCCTGCAAGCAGAAGCATGCACTCATAAGGAGCACTAGTATGTAGTTCTCAATGCAAGGGTGGGAATAAATGGTCAGTTTTCAGAATGGAGAGAGGTAAATAGTGGCATCCCCCAGGGACCAGTCCTTTTCAACATATTCATAAATGATCTGTAAAAAGAGGTAAACAGTGAGGTGGCAAAATTTGCTGAGGATACAAAATTTCCCATTCTATGATCTTTCCAGCCCTCTTTGAAACTCTAGGAATGTCTATAATTTAGATTGCAATTCTAACTCTGGTGCTTTTCCAGACCAAGTCAGCCTTGGTCTGGAAAAGAAGGAGGATGAGCTTCTGATTCAGGCACCAGACTAGGACTCAGGAAACCTGGGTTGAATGTTGACTTCCTGCATGATCTTGGGAAAGCTCAGTCTCCCATTGCCTCAATTCCTGAGGAAATAAGACCTTTAGTAGCTAAGTGTTTTATTTTTAGAACTCTCATAGATATGTATAAAATTATATGTACAGTGCCATCACTTTATTTAAAAAAATAATGCTAAGTTTCTTTCTAAGTAGTGAGAAATAATGGCTGTTTAATATGTATGGATGAATAAAAGCCTGTTTAAACTTGGGAGTTTCAGAGCTTTTAAATACTCTGAAGAGGAGTACTGAGGACTTAGCTAAGAAGATATTTCTGAAGACTAGCAGTTTTAGTTTGTGAACTCTTTGCAGCAGGGACTACATCTTCTTGTATGTTTGGAAAGTAACTAGCCTATTATGGGCGTTATTGTAACGTATGAGCGGGTTTGGCAGGATTTCACAGCTCCCACTATATGATATGGGATTCTTCAGAGCTTAGAGTTTTAAAACTATGGGGGAAAAGATGATAAAAACAAGTCAGAAATATTATGGAAGACAAGGACTGTCTTCTGGATGCCTGTACAGAGCCTAGAATATTGTGTGTGTGCTAAATAAAAAAAAATAATAATAACTGTTAATTATAATAATAATTTAAATTCTTCAGGGAAAGGGCTGTCTTACTATGTGTTTCTTCACTGTCTAGAGAATAGGGGCCTTGCTTTCAGTTATAGGCCTCTAGGTACTCCTGTGATATAAATAAATAATAATAATAAATAGGTATCCCACAAACACATTCCATGTATTAGAAATTTCCAGAGTTGAAGCATGAATGAGAGTTTCAAATAGCTGAAGTTTCTGACAAATGTGAGAGTAATAAGAATTACACTGTTTGAACACAGTAATTCAAAACTGATGTTTCACTCCATACTCTTTATGAAAATATGCTTATGATATGAATGTGGCATAACTGAGATATACTGTATGCAAAATGGGTCTTGTAAGATATCATTGAAAAGGTTATAATTGATTTTGATTATCTAATTTGTATGCCAGTATCATTTCTGTAGCTGAAGTTGGGAATATTGCTTATGTATTTGTATTTCAACTATGCTACTTTGGGTAACACCCACTCCTACCACTTCAGGTACAACAATGGAAAAGCCAGAAGGGCTGATGGCCCATCAGCAAGGAGAATGGACTGTGAAATGGCTTGGCCCTCCTGTGGACATTCCATACAGCCACTGACTCATGGATGCTGTGATGCTACAGAGGCAGGTGGTCTTGGTACCTGATACTAAACATTACCTGGACTTCTTGTAACTTTCCACTGGAAGGGAAGGGATGGGAGGGTCAAGTTTGGTAAACAAAGGATTCCCACCTTATGTAAATGTTATTTAAGGCTGAGAGGAAGTCAAATGGAACTCCTCCTCTCTGTGGCCTGTGTGCCCAAGAAGAGAGACTGCTACAGCCACCTGAAGTAAAGGCGGGGGGGGGGGGGCGGGGGGAGGCAGACTGAGCCGAGACTGGGGCAAGTTCCTAAGCCTCAATCTTTCCAGAGCTGATCTCTGTCTTTCTGTGCAGCTGAATGTGGCCCCATCTGTGTGGTTGGCTGGAAGAAGCTTATGAGGCTAGCCCAGCAAGGCCAGGTAAAGGGGACCCAGACTGTCAGAATAGGCTGACTCAGTGGCATCCCAGAACATCAGGTGACACCCCAAAGGGCCCAAACCTGTCACAATAACCTGTCTTGATTCTTGCTTACATTGTCTAGGTGCTTTTAACTGGGATGACCCAACATGAAGCCTAACTTCAGTTCATTTACTCAAACTTTCCTTGTGTAATAAAGGAGGGTACAGGGCAGAGGGATGATAAATGTAGACAATGATGTTCTATTTCTGTCTGAGGGAGATTTTGAAGCAAGGGTACCAATTCCAGGCTGACAGTCCATCTTTGCATTGGACCAAGTATTTAAAAGATTAATAGCTTGTCAAAAACTGCTCAGGCTTATAATACTGATCTGTAAAATCAAATGTTCCAATGTATGAAAACATTTCATGCTCAACATTAAAATATATATGCACTCTTGGCAGTTTTTAAAACCAATATGCAAAATGTCAATATTATTATTAAAGATTGCATGATAAATGAGAATAGGAAACTTAAATTTGAAAGCTACAGACAAACTGTGGCATGAAAAACATCAAGGCATACGTTACTTATTAGAATAAGTTATACCCTATAACCAAAAGGAAATCAACCCTTTTAAATTGATGCACAAGTCTTCCATCTCCTAGAAATATAGGACTTAAATTTCTTAAAAACAATATCAACTATACCAACTTGAGCATTCTATGCCATCAGTGACTTTGGATTTTAAATTACAAATGATTATTGTTTTTCCTTTTTAAAAGTGCACAAGCCGTGCTATTTAATATTGTGTAGTGACTATAGAGAAATAACTGAGCAACAACAGAGAGTTCCCAATCCATACTTTGGTAACAAGGGAATGTTTCTCTTCTAAAATAACAAGCTGTTGCTCCCCTGTCAGGCACCAGGATGAATGAAGAGGAAGGGTGAAATCCTGGTCCCGGTGAAGTCAGTGGCAGTCAATGGCTTTGCCATTGGCTTCACTGGAGCTAAGATTTTTCCACCAGTTATTTCACCTAGCTGATACATGCAGCTAACATACATCTTGGAATGCCTTCTTGCAATTCTAAAATAGATCTGCATTGTTTCAAAAGACTGAAAATCCTACTTTACAAATGTCTCCAACTTCTATTTTTGACAACTAAGGCTGGAGCCCGAGCTCTGGGACCCTCTCACCCCGCAGTATCCTAGCACTCCGGGTCCAGCCTGAGCGTGGAAGCTTACACAACAATGGCATAGTCCCACAGCCCAAGTCGGCTAGCATGGGCCAGCTGCGGGTGTCTAGTTGCTGTGTAGACGTAGTAGGTTTTGACTATGGGTATTAGCTAAACGGTTTGCTCCTTTATCTAAAGCTCTGGTTTAGTCAATCTTAGAAAGAAAGAAAGAAAGAAAGAAAGAAAGAAAGAAAGAAAGAAAGAAAGAAAGAAAGAAAGAAAGAAAGAAAGAAAGAAAGAAAGAAAGAAAGAAGTCATCCAGAAGAGGCTGTTTTAAAAAAAACTTTTATTAGTCAGTAATGTATCAAACAGTTGCCACCTATTTCCGATCTAACCTTGAAATATTATCTTTTAAATTAGCTTTGTGCTTTGTGTATCTGCAGTTGCTTTCCTCCCTAGTACGTCACAGCATATGCAATTGGCTTCTGTTTATTATATGACAAAGGTATACAGTCTTCTGCAGAGTGCATCTTTTGCCTCTTCAGTTTCCGACACTCAGTATATGGGACTGAAAAAAATATCCAAGGAGAGCTAGTGAGAGACTATGGTGAAGGAAGGAGGGAATTTGCTTGTGGAAGTAGGTTCAACCTGAATTGAGAAAGAGCTCAAGCTAGGAATTGTGTTTTGTTTGCTAGCTTTCCCTTCAAACGTTTCGCATCGGAATAATATCATGAGCATTAAGTCTTGTCTCACTATTGAAAGACTTTAAAAAAAATTCCACTGGGCTGGAAAATATATGGAAAACAGCCCAGAGAAACAGCAACACAGCAAGCAACACTTTAAAATGGCAACATATTTATATTGAGGAAGGAAGGACAAAAATACAACCAATCTCAAGTTTTTATATTAATTTGATTTATCACATAAATTGATCTAAAACAGTTTAGTTATTCTATTATAAAAATTAATGTTATTCAAGTTTTATGAGATGCATTTACTCTTTCCATAGAAACATAATAATTCCAAACTGAATAACTTCTTTTCCACAGAAGGGAAAGAAAAATGTTGGAAAGTGAATTACAACTATTTTGCATGTATTTATTTTTATTTCAGCACACTGTATATAATACTTACAAACTTAAATTTGTCTAATAAATCTCATATGAAAAGTGTGCTCCACTGAGCATGTGAGTATGGCATATTATACTAAATTGAACCTGTGCCAACAAAATCATAATGTTCGGTGATTGTCATTGTTTATGGGTCTGAAAAAAGGCCAGCATTTTCAAAGCTGAGTGATTGAAGATAGACAACTAAAGTTAGGCTTTTAAATAAGTGGCCTGATTTTGTAAAGTACAATGTTCCCACTGAAGTCACCTCTTTAAGCGCCTAAATATGGATTAAGATGCTCAGTTTCTGGCACCCAATTCTGAAAACTGAGACTTTAATGTACTTCAAACTCCAGCCAATCAGAAAGTAGCTTATTGATATTTTTGAAAACTACACACTTGTATTTTTATATATAAACTGGTATCTGATTGGCTGAAGTGCACAATTGGGCCATTAGCCAAGTCATTCAGAATGCATCAAATCAATTATGGTAGAGTGCATAATTGTCAGACTATTGCACCTACATCCACGAGACAAAATGTTTACATCTAAAGGAGTCATTTGGTATAATATAAATAAAAGAATTGTAAGAGAATGTTACTACAATATAATTGTTTCCTACTTTGAAAATAAACACCTTAGCACCATATAGTAGCAGGCTCCATTAGACTCTAACAACAATTTCTTCCACTGACACACCCTCTTTACAAGTGTGTATGTGAGTTCACTCACAATAAAAAGTCAAAGAATAACTGAACATCACAACTAAAAATCCCAGTGAAGTAAAATCAGTGATGAAAAGTCTCAGACATGATTAATTATGGTTCTGCAATAAGTTGATGGGGTTCACCCTACACTATCCCAGAAGGGGGTTAATGTGGCCCAGGAGAGGATAAGTAATCGAATAGGTGACACCACAGGAAGAGTTAGGCTTGATGAGCAAACACTGATTAAATATGAAGCCCAGTTGAGCAGGAATAGCTGGAGGTTTGTATAAAGCCAAGAAGTGAGACATGAAAGGGCTACAGTGTGGGAGCCTGCAGGCACTGTCTGGATTTAGAGAGTAGAAGCCCTCTGATCCTAACCCAGAGGGGAGGGCTTTACCCAGAAGAGTGGTGGATCAGGAAGCCTGATAGAGACAGAGTAGAAAGCAGTCCAAGGAAGTAACAGCAAGGTTTGGGAGAGAACAGACCTTGGTTGCTCATTGTAGGGTCGCTGCACTGGAGCCTGGTATAGTAGGTAGGTCCAGGTTCCCCTACCAGCCACTGACAATGTTACATAGCCTTGAATGGATGATTGTTCTAAATGATTCCCAGACAGTCAGAACAGGGATAGTTTGATTCCATAGAAAGGGAAAATTGCAGTGACCTGACCAGAGGGTCAAGCAACAAAGCAGGAGCACTAACTCCTTGAGCATGATAAGCCCTTCAGTGCAAATGAGAGACAGGAAGGGATTTCAGACCTGGTGAAGTTATTCCCCAGATGGAACCAGAAGGAGGTGCCCCAGTGTTAATAGTATAACTTGTGGCAACCCATATCTTCACTCCTCTCTTCTACTGCCCTTACTTTAAAATGTTTTTCATCACTTGTTCTTAATTCATCTAAGTTTTCTAAAGTACACAAAATAAAGAGAAACCTATTCATCTCCCATCCCCTTCCTACCTCCCACTCCAATTTTTTTAAACAAAAAGCCTTTCAGGAATTCTTTTTGTATTGATAAAGGCAGAAGAACTACTTTATGTTTCTATTGTAGGTCAACTTTTAAGCAATAACTTCACTGTAAAATGATTAAAGTGCCACTTTTCATTTTTTCCAGATAGCAGAATAATAGCTGTAAGTAGTCTCATGATTTTAAATAAAAAAAGGTAAAGAATCTGAATTACTAACCTGCTCAGGTACTTTTCTCTAATTATAATCTTTATGAAGGCACATATTCAAAATGGCAAGCTAAAGGAAATGCCAAAGTAGCAGTTGATGCTATCCCCGTTTTTTCTATGACATCTTCTGTACTTACTACTTTTAATTCTGCTCAGGAAAATGTCACCATTCTCAGGTCCAGATGTTCTTGCACTGCATAGGTGGATGACAGCCTTATGACACTCCAGTGCTTGTCATGTGCTGTGGAAAAATTAATGGGTGAAGTGAATATGTAAAATATGATCAAATATCACCTTCTGCATTAAATTATTTTTTTTAAAGGGATATTTAGAAAATTGAAGATTTTAGAATAGGATCATGCAAATTACACATCTCACTTACTGTAAGTTAAATTGTATGGAGTGGAGGCAATGTTTCCAGTGTGTGTGCTCTGTGATGGGAGTGGTCTGCCTGACTCCCTCTTAAAGGGCCTACTCATTAGCAACCCACCATGGCATGGCCTTGTAAGGAATTGTAAGGTCTAATATAATGACCTAAGGAGGATATGGAGAGAGGGGAAGAGATCCCAGGAATGAACAATGCTGGGGCTTGGGTGTGAATTCTGTCACTGTACCGTTAAGGTCCCAGGACCAGAAGTCATGCAAAAAGGATAGGGAAAGGCTCCCCAAAGCACCAAGGTTGAAAATTTTAGCATAGGGACTTGCAAATTACACATCTTGTTTGCTGTAAATTAAATTTTTTTCCCAATTATTATTTATTTTAGCATACAATAACCCCAGGATCTGAGGACCGCAATAAGGACAATCAATAAAGTTTGCAGATCACATGAATTGGGGAAGTGGTAAATGAAGAGGACAGGTTACTGATACAAAGTGATTGCTTGTGCCCACTGTACCGAGATAACAATATGCATTTTAATATGGGTAATTTTAAATGTACAGACCTAGGAACAAAGAATAAAGGTCATTTTTACAGGATGGGGGAAGCAGTGATTCTGAAACAGATTTGGGGATTTTGGTGGATAATCAGTTGAACGTGAGCCCCCAATTCTCTGCTAAGGCCAAAAGAGCTAATGCAACCATTAGATGCACAAACGGGAATATAGAGTAGAAACAGAGAGGTTATTTTACCTCTGTATTTGACACTGGTGAGACTGCTGCTGGAACACTGTGTCCAGTTCCGGTGCTCACAATTCAAGAACGATGTTGATAAATTGGAGACGGTTCAGAGAAGTACCCAAAGAATGACTGAAGGATTAGAAAACCTGCCTTACAATGGCAGACTCAAGGTGCTCAATGTATTTAATGTAAAAACCCCAGAAGGTTAAGGGGTGGCTTGAAAAATCCATAAGTACCTTCATCGGAAACCAAAAAGTTGATAATGGAGCAGGGAGGGTAATTAACCACTGGAACAATTTACCAAAGGTCATGGTTTATTCTCCATTATTGGCAAATTTTCAATCAAGACTGTATTTTTCCCTAAAAGATGTGCTGTAGGATTAGTTTGGAGAAGTTCTGTAGCTTGTGTTATACAGGAAGTTAGACTTGATGACCACAATGCTCCCTTCTGGCATTGGAATCTCTGAATTGTATCCATTTATAGCAGACATCAGAAAAGCAACATGCTCTCCTTATAATGATTAGACTGTACAGTGCAGTGACAGAAGTGAAGCTGCAGGAAGTTCTCCTACTGAGATGGCAATTTGAGAATTCTAGAGTCCTGGCAAAATTCCACCTACAGAACCAATAAAAGACTTGTCTCCTTTGCAACTTGATGACTGAGACTAAGGAAATAGTACTAACATGCATAATGTTTAGCAAATTTCATTCTCAATTGATCCATCCCTGTATACTGTAGTTAAATGATTTATTATATTAATTATCAATGATTTTGAACAGTTTCATGAAGGTGCAGCAAGTACATATAAGACTCTAGTGGTTTCCAAATTGTGGTATGTGTACCACTAATGGCACATGGGCCAGTCACAAGATAAGCAGGGTTGGTTTATCAGAACAAGACTCCATTATAACTTTACAAAGGCAGTGCACCAAGTGCATTTTTTTCAATTTTAGATCTGGTATACTCAGGTTGCAAAGTCTGAGAACTTGATGTACTAAAATATATATATTTATTTCAGAGTGGATGAACTTCATGCTTATGAGATCCTGAGTCCGATAGCCCTAAAACTGTTGTTTTTATGCTGTATGGACGTATCTAATTAAAATTCAAAAATAGACATTTATAATTTCTTAGAGATCAGGTCTGACACCTACTCCAATGAAGAAAGAAATCCTGAAACTGTAATGTTCACTTTGATTTAAAATAAATTTCTACATATGCATCTTACTTTCAGGAGTTTGTCCATTTAAATGTACCATACTAATCTGATTTTGAGCTACCAAAATAAATACAATAATTTCCCTCTTGAACAAATATCAAAGATGAGGGGAAATTTAAGTCCAGCAGTCTTTTATGAACATTATGGTTTGTATGGTGGGAAAAATTAATATAAACAGCAATATAATCAGACGTTGATATTGATATTGATGCCTTTAAATATTCCCTTACATGGCTACAAGCGCTAATTCATGCAACTTTTCTGCTTTCAACACCATTACTACTGCATCAACATGTCACCTAAATAACTGTAATTAGGCATTCTCTGTAGTTGCTGATTACAGTATGCTGATGAACATTCCCACTGGATTTAACAGCCTCTTTCATAACAACTACAATAATCATCTCATATTATAATGTCTGTGCTTCTGAAGACTTCTTAAATAATCTAAAATTTAAATTGTACAGACTGTTGATTATTGCAATCTAAAGTTCAACAGGAGCTTAATCAAAAAGGTTCAAGTATCATATCACTGACATCTATTAAGCAATATGGTAATGTAAATCTTCGGTAATAAATACTTAAGCTGTTTGGTCTTCGAACCAAAGTAAACTTTTGACAAAAGTCTGCTTTCCTACTTATAGGAAGCCAAAGCACTCCTGAGTTCAGTCTTCGTTGCAAAGGGAAAAAAAACAATGTTGGGTATTTTTGTTTTGTTATTTTATCCTTTAACAAAGGTTTCTTTAGTTTGTTAGTTAAGTACAAAGTGTTGTTGTTTTGTCCTAAAAGGAATGAGTGACATCTGAAAAATGAAAGCATACAATGAAGTCTGAGTTTAAGACTAGTTATTATTATTTTGGCTTTCAAACCTAAGAGATCAAAATTTAAATCCACTCTGCTTATTGCATTGCATGACCTACATTTTCTTTGAATTGAAATCCAGATATGTTTGTAGTCACCTATACAAGATGACTACAAGCTTAGTTATGTCTAAATATCAGACTGACTCTGCAGTCAATAAGGAATGTAATGTATTCACAGTGTTTCATGTTTGCTTAGTGGTCTGATGAAAGGACCTGACCTTAATATTACACATTCAAAGAGGGACTGACAAAGTTCCTAAGATACCAGACTGTGGTAATTTTCACAAAGAAAGAAATAACGAAGTTTCAGAGCATAAGAATGTCCATCCTGGGTCAGACCATACTGGGTTAGACAGCTAGCCCAGTATCCAGTCATCTAACAGTGGCCGGTATGAGTTGCTTCAGAGGGAATGAACAGAACAGGGCAATTATCAAGTAATCCAACTCCTGTCAACCAATCCCAGCTTCTAACAGTTAGAGTTTAGGGATACCCCAGTATGGGGGCTACATCCCTGGCCATCTTGACTACTAGATATTGATGTACCTATACTCCATAAACGTATCTAATTCTTTTATAAACCATTTATGCTTTTGGCCTTCTCAACATCCCGTGGAAACAAGCTCCACAAGCTGACAGTGCATTGTGTGAAGAAGCCTTATGTTTCTTTTAAACTTTCTGCCTATTAATTTCATTGTGTGACCCCTGGGTCGTGTGTCACATAAAGGGGTAAATAACCGTTTTTTATTCACTTTCATCACACCACTCATGATTTTGTAGACCTCTATCACTTCTCATAGACTTTAAAGCCATAAAGGACCACTTGATCATCTGCTCTCACCTTCTGAGCCACAGAACTTCACCCACACACTCCTGTAATAGACCTCTAGCCTCTGAGTTACTGAAGTCCTCAAAGCATGACTTAAAGACTTCAAGTTACAGAGAACCACCATTTACTCTAGTTTAAACCTGCAAGTGACCCTGGCCCCTTGCTGCAGAGGAAGGTGAAACCCCCCCAGGGTTTCTCCCAATCTGACCTGGGGGGGAATTCCTTCCTGACCCCAAATATGGCAATCAGTTGAACCCTGAGCATGTCGCCAAGATCCATCAGCCAGTCATCTGCAAAACAATTCTCTGTAGTAACTCAGAATCCTCCCCATGTAGTTACCAATCTCTGGCCATTGTGAATTCCTACTAGTAGCAGATGCAGGTTGGTCACATTGGCAGGCAATCTCATCATTCCTTCCCCTCCATAAATTTATCAAGCTCAGTCTTGATTCAAGTTAGATTTTTTTGTCTCCACTTCTTCCTTTGGAAGGTTATTCCAGAATTTCACTCCTCTGATGGTTAGAAACGTTCATCTAATTTTAAACCTAAACTTGCCAGTTTATATCCATTTATTCTTGTGCCAACATTGGTGCTTAACTTAACTCCTCTCCCTCACTGCTATTTATTCCTTAGCCCCTTGATGTATTTATAGAGAGAAAGCATATATGCCCTCAGCTTTGAAGTCGTTAGATTAAACAAGACAAACTTCTTGAGTCTTCTTTTATAAGGTAGATTTTCCATTCCTCTGATCATCCTAGTAGCCCTTCTAAACATCTTTCCTGTTCGAATTAATGTTTCTTGAACATGGGAGACCAGAAATGTAACAGTCTTCCAGATGCAGTCTCATCAGTACCTTGTAAAATGGCAATAACACTTCCCAGTTTCTACTGGAAATACTTTGTCTGATGAATCCTAGGACTGCATTAGCCTTTTTCACAGCTGCATCCCATTAGCAGCTCATAGTCATTCTGTGATCAATCAATACACTCAGATCTTTCCCCTCCTCTATTGCTTCCAACTAATATGTCCCCAGTTTATAGCAAAAATTCTTGTTATTGATCCCTCAGTGCATGGCCTTGCTCTTTCCACTATTACATTTCACCCATTTATTTCACTCCAATGTTCAAGGCCCTCCGGATCTTGTATGATATTCCAGTCCTCCTCTTTATTGGTAATACCTTATCCACAAATATTATTAGTCCATTCCCACTTTTTGTGCCAAGGTCATGAATGAAAATGTTAAAGAAGATTGGTCTCAAGATCAGTCTTTGTGGAACTCCACTAGTAACCTCCCTTCACCCTGACACTTCACTTTTCAGTACACCCTGTTGTGTGTTCCCCTTTAACTTATCCACCTTTCAATTCTTATATAATCCCCCAGCTTCTATGCAGAATGGCATCAAATGGCTTACTGAAATCCAGGTAGATTAGAGCTACTGCTTTACCTCTCTCCTCTGTAAAAACAGACCACTTACTCCTACCCTTGGTTTTCTCTTTTAACTGGTTACCAATTCATGAGAGGACTTTCCCTCTTATCCCCTGACTCCTTAATTTGCTTAAGAGTCTTTGGTCCAAATCTATGACAATATTGTTGCCCCAGAGCATGAAAACACATTACAGCCAAGTATAAGAACAGAAAATTCTGTTTATTTGAATTCATGACTCTCCATACACCTCTGCCTTTGCCCTGTGACCTAATGGACAGTATTAGGACTCAGCTCATTGGTAGTCTTAGGAATCAGGAGACCCAGCTCTGCTGCTGACCTTGGACAAGTCATTTAGCTCTCCTTACCTTGGTTTCTCCATCTGTAAAGAGATAATGATATTGACCTCCTTTGTAAAACACTTTGACATCTGCTTCTAAAGTGCTAAATAATTATTATACATGTATGTATCCTTTCATCATCTTATCCTTTGAAGATTCATGTCTATATCATCATACTTTCTTTTAGTGAAGATGAGTCTCCTTTCTTTTTCTTTCCATACCTTGCTTAGACCTCAACCCAAGCTCTAGTCAAAAGCCAAAAGAAGAGAGAGGCCTTTCATATGGAACCTCTGCTGAACCAACCCAGATTCTCTGGTGGTGTAAACATGCACAATTCCTCTTAAATCAATGGAAATATGTTAGGTCTGGGACAATCTGGCTTAAGATTTCTCCCCTCAGAATTTGTTTTGATTAACAATTAGTATTTGAGATTTTCATGTTTACATCTAAATTACTTCATTTCTCAAGTTCATGTTAAAATGGATGATTTTCTTTATTTGGAACTTTTTATTCTTTGGAACACAATCATCTTTTTCATTCACCATTTCTTGATCAGAAAAATCTATTAATTGCCTTTTGCTAGGTTTCTGAAGAAAAATAACCCTCAGACCCCATAGCCAAAAAATCCAACCAAGATGGGCATTTCTGAGATTAAATTCTCATGATCAGATCCTCTGAACACTTATACAAGTGAATGAAATGCCAGACCCGTACATTTTTACAAGTGCCATCATCTTTGCATTCAATTCAAAATTGATTAGGACAGGGACAGTCCCTATTTAAAAAGGAAGCAAACAGCTGATTTTCAGAAATGAGAATCTTATGGCTTTCAGCTGATGACATTAATTAAAAGAGTAGATGAATACTCATGGGTTAAAAGTAACTCACTTTACCCTTAAGTAAACAGGATTACCTAATTTTAAAAATTACCTGTTTTGCCTAATCCTAATTTTTTTACTTGTGAACTCAAAAGAACAATCTAGAGAAGTAAGAAGGATAGAAAAAAGCCTCCGAGTAGTCTTAATATATGAAACACTGCATTGTCTATACTACTTTTGCTCATTGTAGGTTTCTGGCCTCTATTTCAACTGTTACCATTCAAAGCTTTCTTGAGAGATGCTGTTGACCTTTAAGTTCCAGGCAGCATTTAAGTCTACCTACTGTAGCATATCCATATGAATGATTTGGGGGGAAAAACAGGTCATTTTTGCCCTTTAATTCCCTATAATACAAGAGAAAAGAGTCGGGGCCAAAGGAAATCAATTGTAACTTATCCCTTGTCGAATATCAGCAAACACTATGTCACAAAACCAATGTGAAGAAATGGAGTATGGATTTTCTGCTGACATTTGTAAAGTGTTTGTGCCAAAGTATTTTTCTAATATAGCAAAGGTTACAGTTTAACAAATTAAAGCACATGTTTCTTTTGAACTGACATGATGGTCATTTGGGTTAATTTAAATGCCGTGTGTTTTTCTAATAAACGCTTAACCTAACCTGCTGTGCCCACTCTGCGTTATTCTGCAGTAAGTAATTGCTTTTTCATCAAAAGTGAGTTGAATGAGATAGTGTAATAGCCCATTTTTCAGCCTAAGATTTTAACTAGTAAAATGAATGGAAAGAATACACGCTGTTTAAAATGTATTACAAATTTACCCTGTGTATATACCAGTAATAGTTCCTTTCTCTGTTTGGGACATAGGTACCTAGACAGTGGTGCAATCTTATTATTACAATTGCTAGTGTTTCCACAGCCTCTTAAGTGCAGGGATGCTTAAAGTGGATACTTTCTTTAGTAAAAGGTCCATCACTAAACATCTTTTCAAGGACAGAATCCTGCTTTTTTTCAAGTATCCATCACTAGTTCTATCTGACCTAATTTTAAATCTGCTTTATCAGTGTATTTTGTACTTCTGGATTATAGTAGAATGAATTTTCATTTAATTTGTAAATGTATGAATATGGCATATTAATTATTGAGTATATATAATTAAGCATAGCAGCAATGGAATCCTATATATTATCAAAGTACAAAACATTCTCTGGAACTAATTTCACTGCAATCACTAAGGGAACACTATGTGTACTTTTATAATTGAAACTTTATTTTCTGCTGCCTTCCATGTAGTCAAGTCTTTACAATAGATTATCTCATAACTTTACATCAATATAAATAAGATCATAAAGATACCATATGTTATCCATACAGTATATGCATGGCTTCATAATAGCTTATTCTATGGGTAACCCAATATCAGTTACTATGGAACCTAAAATGTACTGTATTTGGGACCAAGAAGCACATGAATGTTTCCACTTAATCACCAGTGGGTTACATAATACCTTTATAGTAACACTGCCATCCATTGGCTCCATTTAACTGGACATAGATTGGCCAACCAGTCTAGGGGGGGAAAAAACAGTTCCCACATCTTTGTGAATTTCTATATAGATTGCATTATCATTCAGGGCTCATCCAAAGCCTGCGGAAGTCAATGGGCGTCTCTCCACTGACTCTCCAGTGGGCTTTGGAGCAGGCTGTTAAAGTGTGCAAAAATTGTTTGTTTCAGACAGATTATTATCTATCACCTCCTCACTTTCACTTTGTGTACAATGGTCTTTCTGTGTCCTCTGTTCCTTCCATGAGAGTTTTTCTGGATCCTCTTTGAACTTTGCAGAGGTAACAAAGAGTCCTGTGGCACCTTAAAGACTAACTAAAGTATTGAAGCAAAAGCTTTCGTGGGCTAATACCCACTTCGTCGGATGCAAGCAGTGGACTTTGAACTTTCTGATTCTTTCTGATTCTTCATTTGCCTGTTGGCTGTGATCAGTTGAGTAAGTTTGGAGGTCTGATGCCATGCTGCACCTCTTGGAGGTTCAACTCAGAAGATGCCATCCAAGGAGAGTGGAATGAAAGATAACTTTAAACCACCTAGGCACCAGTCAGGTTCTGGGCCAGCTGTGCTCTGATATTGCTTTCACTTATGGAAGCCTCCTAAGGGCTGTCTCAACCCTAAGTCTCTTTAGCATCATGTAGCAAAAATGTTCCCTTCTGCCTCTGGCATGCCCTTAAGCAGCTTTCTACCTTTCCCAAAAGATTTTCGAGCTTTAGAGTGGACATTGTAAAACAGGGAGAAAAAAAAATCAGGATTTGACTAATTATTTCATATTAGACATGATACACTTGGCTAAAAATGTAAAATATTCCTGTGTGTCAGGACTTCACTGCACTTCTTTTTTTAAAAGATCTTATTAGTGACACACAACGTAATGCAGAAAACTGAGAAGATCTTGTTATTAATATCAAGGGCTCACCTTGGCTGATCCCTGTTATACAAGTACAAATATCCCAGCATACACACTTCATTCAAAGTCAGCATATTTGGGTGACTGGGTGTACAAATCCCACACTGGGGAACAGGGGTGAAGGACCAACTCTGGTTGCAAGAGGCTCTGCCCAGCTGTGCCTGCTACCCATGATCTCAGAGGAAGTGGAGCTTAAAAGGGGTTCAGCACAGCTCAGAATGGTCAATGCAAGAGAGAAAACCTGCACTGATAGCTCCTGCAGATACAATAGGAGCCCCCACACTGCTCCAAAACAGACCTCCATTCAGCGCCACAAGCGACCACAGAAAGGACAATGGAGCATCTTCTCTTGAGTGTGGGAAACCTAGTGATCCCTTTCTGATGGGATACACTTCAGGATGTAAGTTAGGACTTCGTTGTACCTCTGGAGAGGCAGGGACATGGTGGGAAGTATCCCAGTGACTAGGTTGGGTGGTATTCTTGTCCAGATTGCAGAGCTAAGCTGCCTGAACCAGGGCACTGAATTGGAACCTAGTGGAGTGGGAGGGCCCAGGTCCTTCCCCCCCCACACACACACACCAGCCCTGGACTTGCCCCATGGGGTGCTACGATCAGTCCACAGACTTTGGCTATTAAGTAGCATGGCTAGCCAGTGCTCTGACTGCTAGGGTATGTGATCTAGGGAGACAATCCTCCGATAATACTTATGTGTCTAATTATTTACATTGCAACATGTGAACATAATAATTGTGAGATATGCCCTACCAGTAGTATTCAGAACATAGTAATTAAGAACAGTATTTATCTTAAAGCACATTATTCCTATCAATGCTAATGGGAATTCTGAACAATTCCAAGATCCTAAATCTTTAACATTTAACTAGAACTTTCCTATTCTGTCTATTAATTTTATTACTGTACCTTTGTGGTCGACACTGTACAAATTCAGAACAAGATGGTCCCCGCCCCAATGAACTTACAATTTAAGAGGAGTGTCCATGAAAGATCTTGACAGAAAATAGAAGCAGTTTATATTTGATGAAAGGTAAACCAATGAAGCAATGAAGGGACGCAAAGGGCAGAAAGTGGGAGCTTGGATCCACCTCTCTCTGAACCAGTCAACAGTGATGCTGAGGGAGAAATCTCACTGCAATCTGTGAAAGAATATCTCTGCAAGGTGACCATAGGGTGACCAGACAGCAAGTATGATAAATCAGGACAGGGGGTGGTAGTGGGGTAATAGCTAGGGTGACCAGATAGCAAGTGTGAAAAAAAAATTGGGATGGAGTGGGGCAGGAGATAATAGGAACTTATATAAGAAAAAGACCCCAAAATCGGGACTGTCCCTATAAAATTAGGACATCTGGTCACCCTATGCCCCAACACACTGCCAGAGGGACTGATTATCTTAAAAATGCTTGTAGAAGGAGCTTTCAGTGTACACCTTCACCTCTCCCCATCTCATTCCTCCAAAGAGGACAGTGGTTTAGAGTTAAATTCAACTTTGTTATTTTTGATTTAGATAATACAGTAAAAGTTGTGTAATCTGGCACTTTACCAACCAGAAAGCTCTATATACCGGTATCTTCATTGAAAATCTAGTTTATAGTCCTGTTGGCACGAGGCTGGCAGGCTCCCTACCTGGTTCCACGTCGCTTCCTGGAAGCAGTGGCATGTCCCTGTTGCACCTAGGTGGAGGAACGGCCACAGGGACTTCATGTGCTGCCCCCACCCCACCCCAAGCACTGGCTCTGCAGCTCCCATTGGCTGGGAACCATGTAAACCTAGTCACGCTTCTGTTTAGGAACAGCTGTGCCTCCATCTAGGAGCAGCAGGGACATGTTGCCACTTATGGGGAGTCACCCGAGGTGAGCATCCCCTGGATCTGCCACCCCACACCCTCTCCCATGCCCCAGCCCCCTGCCCCTGAGTTTCCTCCCATGCCAAACTCCCTCCCAGAGACTGCACCCCCCACACACACCCACACACACCCAAGCTCACTCTCTCTTGTTACCAGGAATATTTGATTTACCAGCATCCCCCATTCCCATCATCAATGAAACCAATTTAAGGCTTATAAAAATGAGACATAATATCCTTGAAGATTGAAGGGGAGGATTTTGCTCACCCACACATATCAAAGTGCTTAGACAATACAGGAACAGGCACTACTGAAAAACCTAAGACAGATGAATAGATAGAGGAGATATGCAAAGCACTGTCTTCCCTACCCATCTCTGCTATTTCAGCATAAACTCCTGCTATTTCAACCCTGGCCTTCTCTTGTCAATGCCTTGTAAGTAGTCACAGCAAATCTCATCCAATATGTAGAGGATTAATAATGTGGAATTTCAAGGAACAGGATAAGAACACTACATTCAGTTTTGACTTGTGGCCTAACAATAATCAAGTGCCTATGTATTATTTATCACAGTAGTGCCTAAAAATCCCAATTTAGATTGGGACTCCATGGTGCTAGGTGCTGTGCAAATAAGCGGTGTGAACTTTTCATGGCTCTTAATCTAAATAAACAAGACACACAAAGATTGGAGGAAGAAAGTTTTATGCCCCCCCCCCATTGCCAATGGGGAACTGAACCACAGGATTAAGTGACTCCTCTATCAGCAGACTTCTATCTCTTAAGACTTTTTCTAATGCTGTAAGCTCCAGACAAATTTCCTCTCACAAAAGCATCCTGATTTGAAGTCAGGCCTCTATACAGCATATATGCACTACTCAGATACTTCCACATTCTCCCCTCATTTTGAATGTTTAATTTAATGCAAGACCATCAATGCATGAACTCAAACAGCAAATGTACCAGAAACCTCTGCTTCTTTTTTGTGCCATTATCTGCACCTACCTGCTTTAACTCACCCAGCTTTCTCTGAACACTCATGAACTGTACATTCAAACATCATTCTCAGAACTCTGACTCTTTACCCAGTTTCTCTAGTCTGACTGAAGTATGCTTGGTGCAGCGTCAGAGAAGAGGGGGAAAAGATGACATTACATCAGCACAGCAGCCTAGAATCACCCTTGAACCAATCTAGTCCCTGTTTTAAATTAGAGCAGATGAGGCTGCTCTAGTTTATACCCAGTTATCATTAGTCTCAAATAGCAATTCTGGCAACAAAGGATAGCTGGTGCACAGAAGCTTTTTGTCATACCCCCTTATCCCAGGGCAGCACCCGACACTATGGGCCAGGCAGTGGATGGTACGGAACCACTAAAACAATAGATTACACTTGATTCCCCCTTATTCCAGGGGAATCTGCAGGAAGGCGGTTAAACCAGTTTTCTGTCTGTTTTGCACTTCTAGAGGGGTCGGTGTATGGTATTGTAAGGGCGTGTCTACTTAGGATTAGTCCAGAACAGCTATTCTTAATGAACTCATTGTGAGAAAGCTCTTATTCTACATTAATTTAATCCACTTCCAGGGTGGATTATGCTAATTTGGAATAAGGCATTTTTATTGCAGAATAGTATCCACACATAAATTCATTAGGAATAATGAATTTGCTTTAAATTAACATCCTATCTTATTCTGTATTAACTTTCATGTGTAGCCAAATTGTAAATAAAGATGCCTAAACAACTCATTCTTATGTCCCAGCTCTTGAATAAAGATACTATTTACTATGCTGATGCCACTTGACTGAAATACACTAAGTTTGCCAAGGTTGGCCAATGTCTCTCATATCTAACAAGAATTAGAATTCATTTACAGATGTTATCCATGGTGGCCCTGATCATCCAGGAAAGATAAGTAGCCATAAAGCTGTTTTAACTAGTCACTTTCTCCTATATAGGGGAATCTCAAGTGGTTCCTATGTTGCCACTCCCTTCTGGACACTGGCCCAGGGCACATATAAGCCATTGGGCCTACTTATATACATAAATATCCAGGGCCGGCGACAGAAATTTGGGGGCCCCCTACTCTGATCATTTGGGGGCCCCCCAACCCAGCCTGGGCTCCCCCCAGCCCAGCCGAGCCCCCCCCCCAGCTGACAGCGGCTGGGGGGGAAGCCCAGCCGGGCCCCCCCCCCAGCCCAGCCAGCGCTCCCCCCCAGCTGACAGCGGCTGGGGGGGGAAAGCCCAGCCGGGGGGGAAAGCCCAGCTGGGGGGGGCAGCCCAGCCGGCGCTCCCCCCCCCCCCCAGCTGACAGCGGCTGGCGGCAGCGCGAGCCCGGGAGCGGCGTGAGCCGCCCTTGCTTTCTCCCCCCCACTCCCTTTCTTTCTCTCCCCCCCTGTGCCCTTTCTTTCTCTCCCCCCCTGTGCCCTTTCTTTCTCTCCCCCCCTGTGCCCTTTCTTTCTCTCCCCCCCCCCCGTGCCCTTTCTCCCCCGGACCCGGCGGGGGAAGCCCTACCATGCTGCAGAGCCTTCCTCCGCACTTTCTCCCCTGGACTGCGCCACTGCCGCCGGCCGGGCTCACTGCTCCTGCCGGGGACGCGCGCTCGTCCGGGGGAGAGCCGCGCCGCCTCCCTGCCCCTTCCCCGCTCTCCAGGCCTGGCGGCAAGGGGGGACGACTACGGGTACAGCTGTGTTCCCGGGCCCCCCTAAAGTCCGGGGCCCGGTACAGCTGTACCCGTAGTACCCCCCTGTCACCGGCCCTGTAAATATCCTAAGTCTTTGAAGCCTTGTTTGCTTGTAAACACCATGGTTAAATTCACTGAACACCTAAACACTTTGACCAGTATTTTTAAAACTGATATAAAAATACTCAGACATTCAGTACTCTCAAAATATCAGTTTAATCTTGTTAATATACTCCTAAGAGAAGATTCTACCATTTACACCAGACGGGATCAAAGATGACTCCCTAGTACATCCAAAATCTGTGTTGTAATGATCTAATGTGTGGAAGCTGGAAGGCATATTGTTTCCAGGCAGATTAAGGTAAAGGGTTCAGAATGCATAATTAATTAAGAGGAGATTGTGTAAGCAGGACCTAGTTCATGGAGCCATGAACCGTCACTGTATGTTTCTAACTGAAATAGAAAGCTGTTCTCCTTTTACCTTCAACAATGTGAATGGTTCACTTATTCAGAATGTGAATGCAAAATTTTGTGCATATTAAACATGGTTTATTTAAGTGCTTCAAAAATAAAATGATGAAAACAAGATCCAGAACTTAGATAAATTTAGCTATGAAATTCTCCAATGCTAGGATATGTACTAGACTGATTTTTCATATGCAAGGTTGAAATGATGAGTTACGTATGAGATCCCCCAAAATATTAAATTCCTGTACTTGAAATTGTCAGGACAGTTCACCTATCACATTGGCTAAAGTCTGGACATGCTGATGCTGTCACACACCACCACACTGCTGCACTTTCCCAGGTCCCCTGCTTCTGCTTCTGGACTCAGTCCAGAAAATAGTCACACTGAAATTTACGGGAGTATTCACAAGCTTAAAATGAAGCACCTAAACTCTTTGTACATTGACTGCCAGCAGCAGTGGCTCTAATCTACCTCATCTAAAATTACCTACTCCTGATTTGGCCACCGGAGTCCACCGAATTTAAGCCACAGTGCTATCTGCCCAAACCTACTGGCAGCCCTGGATGAACACATATTCCAAGCACTGTACACACTAGTGAGACAGTGTGATGCAGCATTGCTAATTTAAATTACAGCACATATCTAACTCATTACAGTCATTTTGTCATTGGAACTCCCAAAAGGAACACAGAGAGGACAGCTGTTTGTGAGGATCACAGAATGAAAGTAGGGCCAAGAACATTTTCATTCTATAGCACTCCAGAATTACTGGGCAGATCCTGATTTACTTTATCAGTATCAGTTCAAGGACAGAAGGTTTGAGGATGTCAACTCAGGACACAAATGTGGTGCTCACCCAGGGAATGAATTAGCACCTCTTTTTGACCTGTCTAGCTGCCTTCAAATACACACCGTTAAGGTGAAGAATTTATTTGCATGTCGATCACTTGTACAAGTGCTGATTGTAAGATGTGATACAATTCAGGACTGACATCACAGTCCCATCCAGGCAGTACACTCTAGTGTCTTTCACTCTGTGTCCTCCCACCCCAGGCTGAAATAGTCCTAGTGTATCAGGGCACACTCCAAGAGGCATTTATTTTCATGAGCTTAGGATTCAAATGGGAGATCATAAACATTGAAAATATGCTTGAGATTTGATTTAAGTTAACAGCTGTACAATGGGTTTGGTCTACCATAATTTTCAACTGTGTTAAGGAGTTCTTAGAGAAAAGAAGAGATGCTTTTTATGCTGTATGTATTTAAATCAAAAGAAAATAAAAACAAGTTAAAATAATATTGTGATATCATGCTACAATAACTACACTTACTACACTTGTTATTTGCAGAAACTACATCATTTAAGCGACAAAGAGTCTTGTAGCACCTTATAGACTAACAGATTTTAGGGATCATGATTCCTAAAATCTGTTAGTCTATAAGGTGCTACAAGACTCTTTGTCGCTTTTGCGGATCTAGACTAACACGGCTACACCTCTGATACTATACATCATTTAAGATAGCAAGAGGTGAGAGTTCAGGAGAAATTACCAAGCCAAACTCTGGTTTACACACGTCTTTGAATATTGTTTAGTATTTTTATTACACTTGCACCTCGAGACCCCCGTCAGGATAGGAACCCCCTTGTGCTAGGCCCACCCAGTAAGAGATAGTCCCTGCCCTGAAGAGCTTTCCATCTAAATAGACAGACAGACAGCCAAACTAATAGCCAAAGATGAGAACTTACATTTCCCTATGCACCCTGTTTTTAATTTTCCCAAATCAGCCCCTCCCACTCACCCTCCCTCTTTCCACAAGACACAATTATCCACAAATTATCTCCTCTTCACCCCAACTCCTGCCTGATGAACAATCAAAAGCCCTGATTTTATTACACCATTCTAGGAGAGGCTAGTAACTTTTAACTCATGAAAATCAAACATGTACACAACAGGTACATTGAGTACTAATGTATTCTCCTTCTGTCTAACACTTTTAAAATTGAATGAATTACCTGGGATCTCATTTATTTCTTGTGATGATGGCTGACTATGTCATATTAGAAAAGCTGAAAAATGTGGCATGTGTGATAGCTTTTTAATGAGCAACTTCCAAAATAAATATTCTTATTTTGACATCCAATCCTTGCACTTTGAGAATATAAAAATATTTTTGTTTTTGGTTCACCCACCTCATATTATGTTGATTTTATTGCATTGAAAGTGTGCTTTTCCTCTACTTATCTAAGCTATGACAATCTTAGGCTGCTGTATGTCTCACTTCCAGAATTTTTAATGGACTGTAAACTACCGCTCACTCACTAATGCCTGTGAAAAGTCATGAAGTTGTAAAATTGCATTAGTGCTGTAGAGTACAATATATTTTTTCAATGCCTGAAAATGAGGACTGCAGAATAAGATTCAGGAGGTTACGCTTTTCCATTCTGATTGAGATTAGATTTGAGAGTGAAAGAAAATGATTTCCAGGGGATAAAAGGAGAGAGTGACAATCAATGTCACTTTTATGTGTAATCCCCATGTGGCATTTTACCAGCTCCTGGAGCTGCAAACAGCCTTGAGGGGGCTCTACCAAAAGGACTTTAGCGGTAATGGTTACCAGAGCTCTCTGATTATTTCCTAGCATGCTAAGAGTCATGGGTGAGGATAGAAGGAATAGCACACATCCACAAAGGCCAATAGGGAAGCTGCTGCTTGGGGTAATGTGTGAGGGGACAGCTGGACTCTGTCCACAGGGGAGTGAGTTTACTTTCAGTTTTGGTGAATTTGGGAGAGAGCCAGAACAGCTGAGGGAGTCCCTGATAAAATCCCACTGCCCTGGAAGGGAGTTTTGCACTGCTCTGAGACTCTGAGCTGCCTGGACCAGGCTCTCCAGCCCTATAGTAATCAGCATCCCACAGGAGGCATAGAGATCAAGCCTAGTACCAGATACTGAAAGCCAGCCCAGTCTCCAGGAAAATTCCAGACCAGTGAACCCAGCTGGAGTCAAGAGATGTCTCTGCCTGCCAAGGGATGAAGATAAAATAAGATGACTTTTGCTTAAATCAACTAATGCCACAGAGCTGCAGCCCTCCATCTTAGGAAACTCAGCCTCAGCCTACCCTCTGCCTTGGGAAGGTGCCAGGGAGAGCTGGAGTTTGGGTTTTGGGAGGCAGGGAATTGGTTATTTATTAATATTTATAAATTATTGGTTAACTTTAAAACTTTTCTTCCCCGGACGGTATTTTCCTGTTCCCATTAAAGTCTCACATTGTTAGTCTATTATTTGTGGGTTTGTCATTCCTTTCCTGTGAGTTGTTTTATTTACTTTATTATCCCTGGGTTACTGGGCTTTACAGTCCTTGCCAGCTAGTAGAAGAATTGCTTTTTCTCAAGGGACTGTGTACCTGGCACAATGAGAAGTCACATTGTGTGGAGGCCCTAGGAACCAGAAAAGAACCCAGCAGCCGACCAATGTGGAGAGGGGAGAAGCTATTCCAAATTTTGGTTATAGCAAGCACCAAGGAGAGAGAGAGAGAGCGAAAGAAAGAAAAAGCGTGAAGCCATACCTGAGAAGAGGGGACCTGGGAAAGTTCTAGAGAAATGTGCTCGGTGCAACTGAATGTAGAGTCTTTGTCTGGTAGCGGGAAGAAAAGGGGTCAGAGCTCTTTCAAGGGTTGCATTCAGCTTATGAGGGGGAGGAGGAGAGACTTATCTGAATGGAGCCAAGGGAGAACAGGAAGGGGCCAGACCAGGTGAAGTTACTGACTCACCATGGGCACTGGGAGCAGAAGGAAGGTATTTATACACTCTGAATTCTGGAAGGAACCCTTTCTCTCATCATGCATCAGCATCACCCTGCCACCTATGGGATCAGAATAGGACTATGTTTTTATAATCTGATGTAGACATTGTGTTAGGTGTCTTTTCGAGGCAAGAAAGGAATAGGTCCATTCAAGCACAAAGCTCTAGAAAAGGAGATAGGTCACAATTGGGTAAAGTACGTAAAAGGATTCTTAGTTTTAGGGCTGTTCTTACTGTTAAACATGTGTTTAAGTGTTTCCTGGAATTGGGGCCATGATACTCAATGGGAAATCAAGAGAACAGACTAAGAGTGAGAAAATAGAATTGTAATGATTGAAAAAGCTAGAAGGGGGAAATATTTCATAAAATAAATAGCTAAAGAAGAAAAATGGGGAATGCACTCATGGAAGTCTGGAGAAAGAGATACAAGTAAAACCCAAAGAACAAAGAAAAGAAAGGATAGGAAAATGGTAGAAAAAATATTTCGAAGAGTTTATTCAGGGGAGCTCTGTGTGTGTGTGTGTGTGTGTGTGTGTGTGTGTGTGTGTGTGTGTGTGTGTGTGTGCATGCACACACATGCACAGGGATCTATCTGTACAGATCCAGGCAAGGATCAGGATCTAAATGTGTATTAGTTAACACCAAGCACAGGGGTGTGATATGGGGCCTTCTTAGTCTGCATATAAACCCTCCCCAGAACTGTCAAGATTGATGTGGCTAAGGTGTGTCACAGAGGGGCTGTAATGTGGGTGCCTTCTATTTAAAGCTAAACTTCCCCAACCTGTGTTCATTTAGGCAGGATTTTCAATGGTGACTAGTAAGTTTTGGTGCCCAGATTGAGATATTTTAAAAGGGACCTGATATTCAGAGGGTGGATGTTCAGCATTTTCTGAAAATCAAACCCATTTTGTGTCTCCCAAACTCAATAGTCACTGTTGAAAAATCTTGGTCAAAGTACAGCAACAGTCAGGTAGCTCATAAGTTGTAAAATATATCTCCTCTCCCCATGGATAGACCTGTAGCCTAATGCTCCAAATCACCCATATTTTTCTAAACCACAGGAATCCATCTGTCACATGCTAGCTTTCTGACTGTGTACCTAAGAGCATTTTATATGAAGAACAAAAAGAGTCCTAGTGTTCTCCATCTAACCTCAGACAGAGCTGTCACTCAATTGCTGTGTAAATTTAGCATTATATTTATAAACACAATTCCAACACAGAAAATTCAAACGCTCATATGAATCCTAAAGAGAATGGGGCTGATCTTTCAAATGTGGTTAAGTGATCAGTCCTCATTGAAGTAAATGACTTTACTTGGGCAATGAGATTATTTGTATATGTAAGGACTGCTCACAAGACTAAGAATTTTCAGAATAAAGCCTAGTATCTTATTCAATATATAGCTTATGTTTCCTCAGTTTTCATATGCTGTGAAGTCCTATGTGTATACAATACAACACACACAGAGAGAGAAAATCTGTAGACACTTTTAAAAGATTGTCATTGGTATAGTAAATCCCATTTATGGCAATATTTAAAACTCTGGGATGAGTAAATTAGTTAATTAATGTAAATCTTCTGCTCAGTATCTGATACCAAATAAGAGTTCTTAGCTATGCATTTTATATATGTGCAATCTTTAGCTCCATCTTTGGATCTTGACCAGGAAAAACCTGCTGCCTCAGAGTTTAAATTTACTATTTAAACAGTCAAGGTGTTTCCACCTTTGTCAGATTATTCTTAAGGAATCTGGGAACACTTGAGCCTTGTTCCCAGAGTAAGATATGTTCCCCTTTCTTTGCGAACCCTCATGACATGAAAAATGTTTACGAACTGCCATTAAAGTAGGGACATGATTCTGTCAAATTCAGTTTGCTAATATGTTAATCGTTTACTGATAGACTATGGAGATGTTTGAAGAAGAAGCCTTTTTGCGGGTTGTATGGATAATTGACCTGAGATTCCCTAAGCTAATAAAGAAAGCACTCATTTGTATACCTTGCTAATGGCAGATAGGTACAGAGTAATCCCAAACACAACATAAAACCTTAGGTTTTAATCCATCATTGATTGTGGCTGGCTCTTGCACTAAGACACAGTTGGGAAGGGTTCAAGTAGCCCTGCACTGGGGACAGCCACAGTTGCAGAGTCTTACAGATCCATTTAAAATGGCCTAACACCATTGACTTCAAGGCACCTATGCCACTTTGCAGCTGGTGAAAATCCAGCCCCCTCTGGTCTCATAAATTAGGGACAGCTTCCTTTTAGTGGGATGCAAGAAACCCTGGAAGGTGTGGGGAACTGGACTACTACGGGGCAGTGCAGTGGGCACACTCTCTTCTGTATGCTGGGGAACTCTAGGAAGCATTCAGTATTTTTACAAGCACACAGGATATGGTTGGCACTGCAGCAGCTCAAGTGAGGGCAGTTAGCACCATAATCCCAAGGGATCTGCCCTAGAGGGAGCTCTTTCACTTTCCTCCAGAATTTCTTTGGCTGGGGATGTAATTTTAAAAGTTCCACACAACCTCACTCAGCCCATCTTCTGGATACACAAACCCAACTGCCTCTCACTCTACCTACTTTCTAAACTGAACTGTCCTGTTGTGGGTCTTCAGCAGAACAGGGGAATTGCAGGTATCCTGTACCACTGTATCTGTCCGGTTTTCCTCTCCACAGGTGCTAGCAGCCTGGGCTCTGCCAGCAAAACTTGTGTGAATGAAGCCCACAAATAATGATAAGAATTCATCTTTCCCTACGCAGAGACACATCTGCACTGGAGAAAGGGAGGAAGGGCACCGTCCCCTGAGCAGAAGTACACGAAGGCATTATTCCTGTATAATGATAATGCCAGCCAAGGTGCTGGGGTCCACTGTTGAAAAGCAGGTTATGCAATGCATCAAAAGCACTCCTCCCATTGCAGTTTGAGGAATGTATAGGGTAAGGCACCAACCCATCCTGTTTTTTCTGGGTTCAGTGCTGCAGTCTCTGTTCCTGGCTCTCTTCAGCACCTGCGAACAAATTGCAGCTGCAAGAGGGAAATACAGAGTTCCCCATGGCTACTTTGAATACCAATAAAGTTTGCAAACAAATTCAGACAATTTAGGTCTGGAGTGTATTTTGAGCTATTGTCACCTGCAAAACTCAGCCCATTCAGTATTATGACCAAAATGAGCTTTCCTAAAACAGATCAGCCCTCAACTCAAGCTAAATCTTTTATATTTTTAAATTTTTGGTTTTGCCTGAAGAGCTACAGTACAAAGGTTGCCAAAAATAATGGCTAAATCTGAGCATTTAGAAGTAAATGACTAAGTATAATGGGAAGATGTGGATTTAATTTGCATTAACCATCAAAAAGGACTGGACCTTGGCCAGCATTCAGATTTATTCACATTCAGAAATGCTGTCACAGCTCATGTGTACATGGGACATTAGTCATGCATTTTGTTAATCTAACATAATATGGAACATAATTTATCAGGACATCAAAATAATGGCTTTTACTCCATTTCCCCATCTCTATGAGGACATGCACAATAGACTCTGAAGCTATACATGCACTCTATTAGAGCTAATTGAAAATAGATGATACAATTAACCTGCTTCTTAGTGAAAAACATTAACACTTAATGTAAAACTCTAATCACAATAAAAAAGGGTAACATTGGAAGGAAATGTGGTGTATAATTCAAAATCACCCTGTTTTCTTTCTTACAAAACAACCATAAAAAACTACCATTTTTTTTAAAAAAAATCAAAAGTATCGTAAGAATCAGATGGGCCAGCTTTGCTTACTGTACTTTGATTTTCCATGGGACTGTGACATTTCAGTCACTTCCAGGACTGATTAGGCACATTCATGATATTTAGGCACAACATAACAGAGCTGAGCAGGTGGCCATGGTACGAATGAGTTGTAAAGACCATCCATTTACAATATACACTGTGCTGTTATGAAAGTTAAAATTGCTGTTTAAACCTTCTGCGTAAGAATGCATACCAATGATGCAGTCAAACTATCTACTTAAGTTTACTCTCTAATCATGTCCATTAAGCACAGATTCTGTTGATTGTGATGAATTTTTAATTCAGTCAACAGTCAAAGTCTCTATCATGGAGTGCAACTCACCATGGTGGTGTCTCCTGCTGACTGTCTTGGGAATTAATTCTGCACCCTCTTCTGGTGGTGTCTCACCCACCACCCCCTCTGCTCCTGGAGCCATGTCACCCATGGCATCTTCTTCAGGACAAAAGCCCTCTGGATGTGTCACACTTGGCTTTTTCCCTTCCGGGGTGTGATGATGCCTCCCATGGGAGCCCACTGAGGTCATCCAATTAGGGTGAACTGCAAACAGAATGGGGCACACAAACCCCAAAAGGTGGTGGAAATATTTAGATTTACGAAGCCAGCACAAAACAACTTCTATAGTACCTCACTGGTTACTCAGAAGTCCAAATAATGCAGTTCCTTTAAAGTACCCAGCCTCAGGCCTCTGTCCAGACACACATGTCAACCATATGATGATAAAATCTTATTTCACCATATAAAATAAAAGGGTTTCCTGATCCCAAAGAACCAAGCCCTTGACCCAGGTTAAAAGATAACTTAGATCATACTCAAAATACACTCTATAGTGGACTCTTGTTAACTAAACTAAGTTTATTTAAAAAAAGAAAAGAGAGAGAGAGTTGGTTGAAAGATCAACCTATATATATATATATATATATATATATATATATATACATATACATATATAATACATATATTCAAATTCAATTCCTTGAGGCTCAGATACATAGTAGAGATGAGCTTGTAGCTGTCAAAAGTCCTTTTGGAAATAGTCCATAGGTTATAGTCCAATGTCCATATTCGAGGTGACTCCAGTCAATGACTGGGGATCTCAATCCTTATGGCTTAAGGTTTTCGCCTCTTGAAACCCAAAGCAGACTTGAGATGAAGAAGAATCATGTCCCAGGGCTTTTATATACTTCTAGCAGTCTTTTGGCCTGAAAAAACAATAGGCTTAACTTTCCTTCTGCTAAACATCATGACAATTAGCACATTAAATAGTTCAGATACAGGTTACCACAAGCTTCAAAGAGACATATAGACAATAATATGATTTCACTCAGGTGTCTTCCTAAATATTATTCCTTTTTTGATCTTTGAATCAAAGCTATACAATAGACAAGACTTGTTTACTTACATCCTAATACCTGAACAAACATCTACCCTTCTATCTCTAACGATACATACTTGCATTTCAAAGCTCTATTCATTTACCTGTCTTCCTAACCAGTCTTTAAAGTTTGGCCCTAGGTCAGGTCACTCTGGGAGTTAATGAACCCTCTCTGGCCCTATTATCTTTCAATGAGATATTATATTACACTCATAACATCACACAGGGGAATGGTAGTCTACCATCCAGCCACTTCCTCAGTAGCGAGTGGGAGCAGAGAGGGACCTGGGCTTGTCCAGGGACCCTGTAGATGGCAGCCACATTCTGTGTCCCCTTCATTCCCTCAGTTTAAAAATAAATAAATAAAATAAATGGAGATATACCAATCTCCTAGAACTGGAAAGACCTTGAAGGTCATCGAGTCCAGTCCCCTGCCTACACTAGCAGGATCCGCCTATGGTTTACTTCCATAGGCCACTTACCTGCAGCTCCAGCACCTTTTCTGCCCTTGCCTCAGGGCTTCAGAACTTAGCCAGGAGATCACTCACTCCCCTCATCCTGCCCAGCAATGCTCTGTCCAAGGTGCTAGCTTTCATCCTCCTGCAGGACTGCCAGTTTTCCCTCTTTAAGCTCCAGGGAGCAAGTGAACTGCTCCGCTCCATAAGCCTTCTTATATGGGCAAGCCTAGCTCTTATTAGCTGCTCCTTGCAGCCCCTCTCTAACTGGCTGCCTCCTGTTCAGCCTCCTTAGAGCTCTCTTAACCCCTTATGGGCCAGTGTGGGAAAGACACCCCATCACAGCTTCCAAGACAGTAATTATCCTCTTTTTTTTGTTGAATCAAGTACTTTTTGAACAAGTTTTTCATTAGTAAAAAGCCCCCCACTTGTATATGCTATTTCCTCACTTTGATTAACAATATGCATAGAGGAATGTTGGAAACCCAATATGTTGAATGAATAACTGTTTCTTATATGAATTGGTGAGGTCAATTTTCTAAAAGATATCAACAGACTGCATATGGAATACCATGGAAACCAAAGATCACATGGTAATTCATATACTATAATTCACTTTATATTTTGTTTTTCATTTTTTGTGCTGCTTATTTGTATTTTGCTTTTCTCCCAGATTTATCAATGGAAGTCACTGAAGTGACTCTCACAATCTAAATAGATTTGGGGCCAAATGTGATTTGACAGTGTTCCTTAAATACACCCTCAACTGTGAACGTTTTCATCATGTACTATGACTTATTTATGACCTTTGAGCCAGGAGTGGGAGGAATGGAGGCTTTACAGGGTCCTCATTGAAAAAGGTGCACCCACATTCCTGAGTCCTTCTTGTCTAACTCCTCACAGGTCCCCTACCACAGAACTGGGGAAGGAGATTCCAATACAGCCACTTTTACGATTCATTTCCTCTCCTAGAAGCTCAGAAGAGGAAGAGATAGAAAGCTAGAAGGCTCTTCTGTCCCTAATTTCTCTCCCTCGCATACAAAGAGGAAAGGTATGAAATCACAAAGGACAAGATCCTCAAAAATATTTAGGCACCAAACTCTCATAGAAATCAATGGGTGTTTAGTGCTGAAACATCATAGAGGATGTGGTTCAAAGATCCATGGGGAATCTGTACTCTTTTTCCCAAGACCCAGTGAGAAGGGGTTTTGGGAGACAGATGGGTCACTGGTGCTGCAGAAGAGTGCAGGGTGCATTTCATGCTCCCCCTCCCCCCCCAGCTGTACTCCCACACTCCTACTGAAGAAACAAGTATAAAACTAGATGTGAAAAAAGGAGAAATCCCACATTGCAGAAACAGTCACTGGAAAATATCTAAAAACTTAGCTCAAAACAGATGATAAACCTGAACCTATTTAGAAGAGAAAAGATAGGAGAAACTGTGTGTCAAATCAATTTGCATTTTCAGAAGACAACCCAATCATTTATAATCTTAGCATCATTCATAATTAAATCAGAGTATTAGTCTAAAAACAGAATGAAAGTGCCATATAAGTACTTATGCAAGAGCAACAGGAGCA
The DNA here is from genome assembly GCA_032164245.1 of Sternotherus odoratus. Lineage (NCBI taxonomy): Eukaryota > Metazoa > Chordata > Testudines > Kinosternidae > Sternotherus > Sternotherus odoratus. Next base: position 63,045,865 of record JAVMKO010000003.1, read on the forward strand.
TACTTAATGTTTGTTGAAATTGACTGAAAAGAAGGTAGGGGGAAGATTACTTAAAAGAAAGAAGAGCAATTCAGTGCTGCATGTGAGAAAGGAGCAGAATTTAGTGCTAACATAACATTACTATTGTAATATAAAATTGCACTAAATGACACTAAGCGGGTTTTAAAATGGAAATAATGTTGTGAAATGACTAGTTGTGCATTTTAAATGCAGTGAAAATAACAATGTGCTTCTCACATGAAAAATACAGGTTTTTTCCCTTGGCACTCGTATGCAAATATACCAATACACTTAAGCTTTGCTGAATTTCATCCCATGAGAATGTCTAGCTGTGCTACCAGCCTAGAATAAAGTAAGAATGACTGGGGAAAAAATTCTAAATAAAATCCTGCTCTACATTTCAATATAATAAAAATATAATGAATAGAGAGGGTGAGTGAATGCTCAATTCCAGCAAATACCTTTCTTTATGTATTATACAAGGTGTCTGGGACTGCCACCTTAGATTTTGATCCTGCAACCCTTTCTCACATGAGTAGTCTCTGATTTTAGTGGAACTATTCATGTGAGTAAGGATTATGGGATCAAGTCTTTTTGTAGTTTCACTACAGGAAGCACCAGCCCCTAAAGTGATACTTCCAAAACTGATGTTACCCTATGAGCCAAATGAAGCTGAACTAGAGTCAGCTCTCCCCAAGGATATTGTTTTCAGGTGCGGGATTTACAAAGTGACAGTCAAAATAATGCAGTGAACCTTGTAGTGGGGCAGGTCTATTAATGAAGTGTGCTACAATGACCTATTGTATCTGAAAGGAATTCAAATATGAATGCAGTCAAAGCCTGCACATCTCATTCAAGACAAAATTCCTATTGACCTTAATGGGAGTTTTACCTTGAGTAAGCAGTGTATGGCCCCATATTGTCCAAGCTCACTGTGTGCTTTCTCAAGCCAGCACTGTTGACTCAGAACTCAATTCAGAAAAGCATGGATAGTATTTAGGAGCCCCAGTCACTGACCAGAACCCTGTTCTGCTCGGTACTGTACAAACACATAACAAAAAGGCAACCTCTTCCCCAGAGACCTTAGAATGTATGTATAAGATAAGAGGTAACACAAGAGATGGACAGTTAGGGGAGTTCAAGACGCACCGAGATCCTGCTAATCAGCTTGATTGGCAGTGGCCTCAGCACACTAGTGACCTAACTGTTTCCAAGTTTTTCTCATGGCAAAGGAGAGCTAAGGGAGGTTTTTAAGGACAGTTAAGGGTTAGTTTTACAGATGTTTATGGATACAGATGCTCGTGCCCAAGCATGAGGGGTAGCATGAAAGAAAATGTAACAAGTGGGAAATGGAGGCTGATATCCTGGGCCAATCAGAAGAGAGGGTTTGTACCTTTTGATACTGAATAAGAGATGATAAGTCACAAAGGGCCTTGAAAGTGAAGACAAGCATTTATGTTTGATATGATAGAAAAGAGAGAACCAGTGAAAGGATGCAAAGAGAGGGATGATATTGTCAAAGCAACTGACTAGGAAAACAATGTTGGCAGCAATGGTCTGAATGGATATCACTATGTGATTATGCCTATTCCTAATCAGCAAAGCACTTTGACATGTGTTAAAATGTAATTAATAGTTTTTCTGTCTTTTGATCTTTTTACAACAAGAATATGAATAGGCCACATGGTTGCAACTGAGTACCTAATAATGACATTTACAAATGTAAACCCTGTGGCCTGAAGATCAGTATTTCTCAGTCTTTTTGATACCACTGGCACTGGCACTGGCACTGGCTTGTTGCTTTCCTAAACTGTGTCAGGGAGATCTCAGAGACCAGTGCCAGTCCACAAACCAGTCATTGAGAAATATTTTTCTAGTGGATAAGAAGCTCTGACTGCCATCTATTGTGGACAAGGGGCTTTAGTTGCATAACCTTTCTTCCCAGAATTCTTTTAGTAACACTTTAGGAGTCACAATAACTGTACACTAAGTTAGAATTGGTGGATAGTAGAACTGAACTGAAAAAAGGCAGAGTGGAAAATAGAAGTAAAGGCTTTGTCACAAGATAGAAGGTGGGTCTTTCATGCTACTGATTCTGACTCTTCTGAGGATCCTGTGCCATTGGGAGAATCAGAATGCAGAATCAGCTCTTTGTTGAAGCCATAAAGGAGAGTAGCAGCACTGAGTGAAGTCTTGGAAGTTTTCCCATCCTGTCACTAAATAAAGCTGAAGTCACTGTTGCTGGGTTAGGTGGTAGAACCTCAGGACCAGAGGACACAGGACTTCCTGAGTGCACCTCAGGATTCTGGGGGTATGTCTACAATGCAATGTAAACCCAGGTGTGTGGGACCCACACTTGTGGATTCAGTGTTTCCAAGCCTGTGTTTGAGCATCCACTTTGCATTGTAAATTTGAATTTACAGTTGCTGACTTGCATCTCATAGTCATGCTAATATGACCATACTGTACAATGTACACTATTGGAATTACTATTATAGGTATTAGTAAAACAGAATACCACCAGACACTAATTTAAACATAAATTCCTATATTAAGTCTGAAGGCCAATTGGTATTTATATAATTGCTCTAAACACATTTAAAACATTAAATAACAAGAAATTACTATGTCTAAACAGTAATAGACATTCACAAGTATTTGATCAAGATATTCATGAAAGGGCTAAATCCAGGGTTCTTAGACCCATGTTGGTTGATTTCAACTTGGTCAGGCAGGTGTTATCAATTAACCTTTCAAGAGTTTACTCTTTAATGTCTTTCTCAGTTGGTTTTGGCCAGTATGAGGTCATTAGTTTAACATGCACAATTTTTCCTTATTATTAACTATCCCTGATCATTAGGGCCTCTTCTTCCTTCTATCTTATCAGTTACCTTTCAGATCAAACTTTTCCAACTAAAATCACATTCTATAAAACCCTTCCCACAATTGCCAACAAACCTGCAGTTTAAGTGATCTACAGAAACATGTTTTTTTAAAGTAATTTTAACCATTTATCATAACTACAAAATATTTTTCTTCATCCCTACACAGACTTTCTGATTCTGGTCTGCAGCTTGAGCTGCATTCACACCGCAAAATGACAGACTTGGGTCAGCGTTTCAGTAGGACTAGAGCTCATACCACCCCCACAGGTGAGTCCTAGAACCCATGTTCTGCTTGCAGCTGACAACACCCAAAGGCACACAAGCTGATTTTCAGTGGCACTCACACTGCCAGGGTCCTGGCCACCAGTCCAGGAGGCTCTGCATTTTAATTTAATTTTAAATGAAGCTACTTAAACATTGTAAAAACCTTATTTACTTTACCCACAACACTAATTTAGTTATACATTATAGACTTATAGAAAGAGACCTTCTAAAAATGTTCAAATGTATTACTGGGACGTGAAACGTTAAATTAGAGTGAATAAATGAAGACTTGGCACACCACTTCTGAAAGGTTGCCAACCCTTGCACTAATATGTGAGGACTAATGATGCACGTTCTGTTGCCCTGACTGGTTACTAGCAGTGTCTAAAACAGAAAGTACAGTGAGTGTCCCTACAGGGCTCAAGACTATTTAAACACATGATATCCTATCCCTGTGCACCAGTACACTATGTGATATTTTGGGGGCCCTGATTCAAACCATTCTAATTCAACAAAGCACCTAGGTCTGATTGACTTTAAGGGGACTTAACTGCTACCTAAGCACTTTGCTGAATAGGGAAAGTTTTCTGAATCAGAATTTAACAGATGATGTAGTATACATTACTCCAACCAAGGTAGACTACTAGCTGGAATAATGCCACATGATAAACAGCAGGAAGATAGATGGAGGATGAGTATGGTAGAAACTTGAAGGAGCCCATGTGGACTAATTATTTCTGAGGGTCTTCTTTAAGCCTAGAAATAAAGGCCACATTTTTTCTAAAGTGGCCCCTAATTCTGGATGACCAACTTCAAAGACATGCAGGGAAATTCTCCAAGATCCTAAACTGCCCCCCCAATGACTCCATACCAAGACCATACCACTTGTTTTAGAGGCTATACAGAGTCCCCGTACAGTACATATGAAGAACGTTCAGAAAAGAGAAAAAAGTCTCAGCCAAGTTCATTTCTGATTTTTGTCAAATTTTTCCAGTCATCTGTCTAGCAATATTTCTCAAGGGCTCTCACTTTAAGATTTTGGCTCATTTAAGCTGCTATAGCTAAAGAGCCCTTGAACCAGTTTAGAAATAAAAATAAACAGAATTTGGCTGACAGTATTTTTTTTTTAACTGAGAGATGGAATGTATTAGTACAAGCTAATGTTGAGCAAACAATTGCTTCTACAATCACTGAATTACCAGTTTCCTAGCTCATAACACTAATATTTCTATTTTTTAAAAAAATACTTATTTTGGGGGTATCAACAGCAATATATAAATCTCATGTGTTGCATCTTTTCTTCTATTTCTCCCACCCACCAAATTTGGTTGGCTACCTACCTGCCTTCCCCACAACTGCACCCACAAATGAGTTCCCCTCTATTCTTTATCAGCCCATTGTAGCCCATAATTGCACAACAAACCATATTTTTAGCCAGTTTGTCAACAAAAATGCATGATAAGGGGATTCTTACAATTTTTGATGGATGTCTCTTATTACTATGAAAACCTATCACTGTGGATTATGCAGTCTCCTAATTCAACTTAATGGGCATCTCCAGGCTATCCCTAGAAAACTGTAAAAATCAAATCTCTCCTATATGACAGATCATGTGCTGTTTTATAATATGCATTTCTTTCAGCTCCTTTAATTACTGTTCCTTTTTATATAGTAACCTGACTTGCCAAATGCTCTCAAGTTATAAGAGGCATAAATAATTATGCATGCTTCGTCTATTTACATATTAGTGTCAAATGAGTAACGCTGATTTTATACGTGTCCACCTCACATCTAGGCTTCCATCTGAATTTTTAAAGGAGACAATTTTCCCCAGATGCATTTTAAATGTGTCCATATTCAGATTGTGAGTGCATATATCAAATTCCCATGGTCTTTTAAAATGATGAGATGGATTGTCATGGAACATGATGTAGATAAATGTATTATACATTATGGATTACCATATTTTATTTATTATTAGGGTCTGTTCCTAATGCATGCTATATACAGGAATGTCTTCAAAAAATGTAGGGTGCATTTTTATTCTTCTTACATTGATTTGTAGGGGGAAGTTTCTATTTTTTTTAATATCCCTATTAACTCAAGGCATAAATACAAAAAATAAACTCCCCGAATGCAGAGTGAAAACTCTTTTCCTTATCCAATCACAGGATGTTTTATTCCTTTAGGGTCATGGATTTATAGCTACCATTACCAGAGAAACAGATAAATATTGAAATGCTGGCAATAGAGAAAGTTGATGATCTCATTTACTAAGTGAAGATGCCTATTTAAGAGATATTAATATTTTGATAGTAGATCTTGCAAGGTATTAATCAAATAAAATGTCCTTGTCTGTGCGTACTGTAGACTGAAATAGACTCTCCAGTGCACTGGCAAGCAGCACACTCCAAGTTGTTTAAACCCTGCTTTTCCCAGGAGAATATCTATTGCTCAAGCAAATCACATGTAACTGTTAAAGAAAATGCTAGAAGTTTATTGAGCATAAAATAATAATAATAAAGTCAATACTATAAAAGTGTACCGAGATAGAACTGAGATATCAGCTGTAAAAAATGTAGAATCAACTAGAACACTTAAAGGTTATGGACTACTGTTTTATTTCCCTGGATAATATATGTTGCTTTAGTGGAATAGAAGTGATTCAGTTTTTGACATCTTTCTGTTATAAACTATAATGTACTATAATTTTCAATAATGAAAAGTTGGGTAATAACAGAAAGCTCAAAAGAAACAAGGGCATAAACCAACACATTGGGATTAGAGGAATCAAGAGGCCAGATTCTCTCCTCTTACATCACTCCCTTGTGTAACAAAGTAAAGAATCAGACTTAATATAAAAGCTTTATAAAACTAATAATTGATGCATGCACATTGTTGTCTATCCCTTTTTATCCAAAGGGAATTTTAATACAGTGTTTTCAATCTTAAACATTTGGAATGCTATCTATAATGTTTTTATTATGTCCCTTGGTAAAGAGACACTTGTTCCTGCAAAACAAGGTTATACGGGAGCTGGTAGTGACCCTTATATTTAGGTTGCTTAATACTTTCCATTACAGAAGAATCTTGCAGTCCTTTTTCAGAAACTTGAATGCCTTTATTGTTTGCAGCAGGCCCTTTGAAATTTGCTATGGAGAAAACCCTGGCCCCAGAGATATACCTTGTCTTTGTCCCGTGAAATTCAATGGAAAAGATATTGACTTCTGGGGGGGGAAATCACTGTTTCCCTTCAGTCATGGGCGTGGTCAGCAAAATGTTGGTAGCATGCCAAAACAACTAACTCTGAACATTCTAACCTGTCTGGTTTCACACTACTGCCAAAGCTCCAGCACTAGCAGCAGCTACTGCACTGGAAACCCCAGTAGAAGACAGCCACTGTCGAGAGCCAGGCCAGATGCCACCAATAATGCACAACTCTTGGACAAAGTGGTCCTGTCCTTTGGTGGGTTATCACTTGCAGAAAGAGCTCCTATCAAGTCTGGGGGTTGGGAATGGGACGAGCCAAATCAGCCTCTCCCAGCCCCCCCAAAGACCTAACATATGACCCTTGCAGCCCATTTCCCACCCTGGAATAAGAGGAGGGTGACCACCTTTTCAAAAGGCAAAAGCAGGACACATGCAGGAGCCCCGCCCTCCTCCATAGACCCAATTATGTTCCTCCTCTTCTGCTGAGGCTCCGGCCTCTGCTCCTCCTCTTCCCCCTGAAGCCCTGATCCCCTGGCCAGGCCAGAAGCTGGAGCTGTGCTGTAATAAGAGTCACCCAGAGAGCCTGGGGTGCTGCGGGGAATCCTAGATCCTCCACCTGGCCTGGACAGGGGGCTGGGTGGCTCAAAAGCAGCTCCTGGACAGTGTCTCTGCTCCTCAGGGAATGCTACCCAGGGCAGGTGGATGGTCCAGGGCTCCGCACAGTGGCCCAGGATCCCTGAGCAGCTCTTACCACAACTGGCTTCCAGCTTTTGCTCTAGCCAAAGGGCTGGCCTTGGGGAAAGAGGAGGAGCAGGGGTGGGGCCTCATATCAAAGAGGGGCAAAGCTACCTCAGCCCTCCCATCAGGAAGAGGCTGGCACTTCCGTTGAGCCCTGGGCAGGTGCTGAGCAGCACTGGAGGGAATCCAGGACAAAGGCTGCCCTGAAGTCATTCAACCCGGAACTTGAACTCTGCATTTTGGGGACTGTCCCACCCAATTTAAGACAGGTGATCACCTTAAGTAAGAGTCTTCTCCTACTGCTAACTGACACACCTACTACTGTAGCTCAAGTTGTGTCGCAGAGCTGAAAGTCCCAGGGCTCAATAAAGCATCATGAGGGGTTGCTAAATTTTTTCTATTTATCCTTAAAAGACACACACACACACACACACCACTTAGGAAATTATATATTAAAAAAAAACACCATACCCTAAAACGAATTAAGAGAGCATTAGTTACGTTTGCAAAGTAAAGCATTCCAAAGTTAAGAAATGGCATAATTTGGGCTGCACAAGATCCTCAATGAACTACTAAGATGCTCCACAGTAATTACAAAAAAAAAAAAAATCTGTTAAAAATATTTAGATTGCAACATTTCTGCCCTAAAACTCCAGTTTGCTACATAGGGGTAAATCCCAGTCAGCAGACTTATTCTGGATATACTCAGGTTTAATAGAGAAGAGACTTTGGCTCTACTGCTACAATTTAGAAAAATACTAAATGCCCATGAAAGAATTCCCTCTTCAACAAAGCATGTGCTTAAGTTTAAATATGTGCTTAAGCCCCATTGTATTTAATAGGAATAAGCACATTTGAGTGTTTTGTTTAGCAGGGATGATATGTTGATGGTAAGTAACATGAAGATTTTCATTTTGCAGAATAGTACAGTTTAACAAAGGTTGTCGGTTTTCTTCAAAGATCTTCAAAATATTACGTGCAAACAAGTTACTTAGTGGGAGGGATGAGGAGAAAAGGAAATAATGGTATGTGCTGTGCAGTAGTAATTGGATTCTGAAAAACAAGTAACTATTTTAGCTTCTGTTGTTCAACAGAATGTTATAAAATCCTCAGCTATGATCCATACAAGCAGTAGTTTAAAGTAAGATCATACAATCTAATGCTTGTACTTGTTCAATTTTACCATTGAACAAGTACATGAAAACTGCAGTCCAGATGTAAAATGCCCTTGGAAGTAGTAAACCTGTTCACATCATTGTGCTGTGAATCAGAGAAGCAGGGAGAAAGGCCAGAAATAGCACTAGCATCTAAATCAGGAAGGCCTGGATTGAAGTGCAGAAGGAAGCCTCTGTTCAGAGATCTCCACATGGAAGGGCAGCTCAGCTGCTTTTCTGTCGCTATCCTTCCCTCCTTCGGACCCTACGTAGTCTCCTTTTTAAGTTGGGGGACAATTAGAGGCACACCTGTTCTACAGGGGGACAAACACCCCCACAGTGGAACAAACTGGGAGGAACTCTGCAATGCAATTAACACAGATTTTCTCCCTTACCCATTCCAACCAGGGGTTTTACCATGGTACAAGCAGATCCAACCCAATGACAGAGCTAGACCTTGGAAACCCCTACTTGCACAGTCTCATTGAAGTCGGACTATAACGCCACTCAGGAATACATGATGCATGTTCAGCCTCTATACAAAGGTATATAATATCAAACAAAACCTTCATAAATGTTGTATGGCTTTGTGCAATCACCAGCCAGCTTTCTGATCTTGCTACAAGACAGTTGTTTGGTTCTGTGCTAAAGGAAGGGAAAGAGAATCTAGACCAGAAAAGAGTTTTTTTTTTCTTTTTTCCTCTTTTTATTGCTCTCCTCTTCTCTCTTCTGATTTTTCGTTCATCCTTGTTCCTGTTGTTGCCGTGGTTCTGAGTCAGTACCAGAAATTCATTTCAGGATAAAAAGTCTCGGAACTAAAAGCCAGAAGTTACATACCTAGATGGAAAGACCTATGTGGGGGGTGAGGTGCACTTGCCTCTAGGTCTTCAAGACACAATGCATGGGGGCACAGTGACGACAACAGCTGGTGAATAGTATATAAATTCTAGATGTCTTCTCATAAATTACACTTTTAGCCTTGTAAATCTAGGAGGAAATTTCTCTCAACACTTTCTGAATGGGTAACATTTTCCTTTCACGGGCTATATGTGTAATACCTTAAAAAAATCAGACCCAAACACTTAGGTGCCAACTCCATGGGTGCTCTGGGGCTCAAGCATCCACCAACCCCCTCCCAAAAAAGCCCAAACAAATAGAGGGTGCTTAGTACTCACAGAGCTGGATTAATCTTTTGTGGGCCCCAACCCCAGACCTTGGCCCCAACTCACCCCGAGGCCCCATGCCTCTTCCCCCTGAAACTCCACCCATCTCTTGCAAGGGAGGGAGGGGGCAGAAAGGAGCACCCACTGGCAAAAACACAATTCAGCAACTGTGCTCAGACAGGCCCATTTCTTAATAAGCACCAATATTCAAGCATTAAAAAAAAATCCTAAACCTTCACATAGCTCACCCTTGTAAATTTGTCTGACAACCACAATACCCATTGATGTTTCATTTCGCAACCTTTATAATAAACCACACTCAGAGCTTCACAGTTCCTTTAATTTTTGTATTGGCATTAAGTATCACAGCTTGATGTTTAATTTTCAATTTTCTTTTTAAAAAATAAGAAAATGTTATAGCCCCAGCTTCACTTTTAAATTTCAGACACCACAGTACTCCCTTTCTATTTTTTAAAAAATCTTTCCCTTTACCCCTCCAAAACTCCACTACCATAGACAGTAATCATAGCAAACTGCTTGATCGTTGCAATCATCTGACAGTGATGCACTTTGTAATCTTTCCTTACACTTGCAAAGGAAAAATGTAGGGTTTTAATTTCAATACACCACTCTGCCTTGCCGTTTGTGTATCTGCTATTCCGTGGTAGAAACACTCCCAATTAAATCATTCAAAACTGAGCATACAAAGCACTGAATATGCTGTACTGTAATGTAATGTACTGTAGGGAACAACCCTTACTTGGCAAGACAATTGAATAAATACTGGAATAGGCCTTGCCCATTTCTGGGATTGTATGATTTTGACCCAAACCTGGTTTTCTTTTACAAAAGTGTTCATTTCATTTGTGTTTGTGTGTACTCCAGTGTACATGTGAGGTGCAGTACTGGCCCTGTTAAAGTCAATGGCAGAACTCCCATTGATAAGGCCAGCATTTCACCTTAGGTCTTTCTGTTTGTAATCTAGTCTCTATTGTTGGCCTAGGGCAAATAGTTGACTATGACTACCCCAGGTTCCAATTTCTTTCTGTGGAAATTAAAAAACTCAGAAAGTTTTTACTTTTTGAGTTGTATCCAGTCATGACAGCAGAATCAGTATTTACAGCCCTAAGGCCATAGACCATGTAAATCTCTGGGTATCCACAGAAGACAAGGGTCTCTACATAGCTCCCTTGAATGCAACAAATCCATTTGGTCATGTCTTTCTTATCAACTCCTCGCAGTGGGGGTGGGTAGCAGTGTAAAACAAGCTACTGCTGCTCTAAGCAACACAGAAACTTATGGATGGGCATGGAACATGCCACACACTGTAGTTATTCACTAGATTATTTTTCCCCTGACCACTCTAAGTAGCTGAGGAGGCAAAAAATGTGAACTGACTTCTTCTGGAGTGCATGGAGATGGAAGTACCAGGCAAGAAGACACTGCTATTCATTCAGCACGACCTCCAATTTTGGCACAATTTGCAGTTCTCCTTACAGTACAATGGAGAGTAACATGTGACCGAGTATATGTGTAAAATAAGATTAGTCTTACATGTATCTAATAACCTCTTGTTGATCCTGCAAGGTGCTGAGCACTCACATTGCATTAACTACAACAGGAGGTGAAGTTCCTCAGCCTTTACCAGGATCAGGGCTTTTATTCCCAATTATTTTGCTTTGCCTGTGGTAGATTTCCCTCAGGTTTTTTTTTGCCCTTTGCATTGTGTATGAGTTGCAGTAGTATTTTTAATGCTACCTGTCTAATTCTGAGTGATTGATGGTTTTCATCAGGGGTTGGCTGCTTTTCCATAATTGTCTTCTCCTGCCTAATTTTTTGTGTTCTTCACTAGACCTTTATAATATGTCATTCCCACTCTTGCAAAGGTAACCTTCAATCATTGCAGCTCCATTTACTCCCACTTGTGTTTAATATGTCTGCTGATGTTCTGCACTGTGTTAATATTTAAAGTAAATCTTGACTCAGAGTGTTGGATTGAAGGTGAGAAGCTTTAATTAAAAATGGTTTCATCTTGCATTGTAGGCATTCTCTTCAAAAAAGTGAGGCATAAAACTGGTATGTCGTAGTATAGAAATCTAGAGAAAACAGTATGGAGTATAGAGTATGGAGTATAGAATTCTGGAGAAAACATTGTCTAAGCGATGCTGCTATAGGAAAAGACAGGAAGAGAACTCCCAACATGTAGACACTTCTTCAGAATACACCTCTTAAAACAAGCATCTTACCATACCTCAGCCACTGAGCCACACCCAGAAGTTTGTTATGTCCTCTAAATGTGCCACAGACAAGAGGGCAGATCCTCAGCTGGTGTCAGTTGTTTTAGCTCCATTGAACTCAGTGGAACTATGACAACTGACACCAGTAGAGGCCATACCTGGGGTCAATTGTTTCCGATACACACAAGTAAATGAAAGCTGTGCTCATATCTCAAAGGGCAAATTCAATCCCACACTAAATGTTTCCTTAGACAGCATTTCTCCCAAACTCACTCTGCTAAATGTCTAAAGAGCTCCAAATATATTCCTGCACTTGTGTTACTGGGGGAGGGGGGGTTCTTTCAACCCAAAGCTCTTGGTGACGTTTACTCTGTGCGAGGTGGTGTCAGCAAATGAACCAGGGGAGACACAGCCATCCGACCGATAGATGGCTGGCACAAACAGGACAACTCAGAAGTGCTTTCACCTAAAGCTAAAACTTTACTTGGTCTCAAGCACTTACATGTGTCCACAACAGGTTAGTAAAACACTCCCAACCCTTGATAATTACCAAAGCTGAGTGTGGCTCTCAAATGACACAGTGGCAGGCTTCTGGTGGCCAAATCTTCCGTCCGCTGGTGGGGACTGCAACATGTATCCAGAAGAGTTCAAAAGGAGTCCAGCTACCTCAGACTCTCCCCCCTTATTTATACATTAGTATGTCCCATCAAGTAAACTTGTTACAAGCAGTTCAATGGTCCAGCAAGAGGTCTCCTTCTGATTATTGATTCACCAGGTGTGGGTTTTTCCAGAGTTTGCACCCTTGAGGCCCCCCACAATAGACATTCCTGGGGTACACCCTGCTCTTCTAAAATGCAAGTATCAGCAACTTCAACACAATTCTTATCAGGAATGACAGCAAGGTCAAGCTGCCCTTTCTGTGGCACCCAAAGACCCCCTCCTCCCCGCCCCTCCTGTTTTGGTCAAGCTGAGGCTGTGACTTGGTCAATTTACAGCCTGCTGACTTGGCTGCTTTTAGCAATAAGCATAGTGGTTTCAGGCACTTTACAGGTTTGCTGACATCCCTCCATACACTTGGACAAATCTCTGCACAATTTGAACCCAGCAAAAAGCCAAAGCATTTAAAATACAGGCTTCTTTCAATTTTAAAGGAAACCAGTGTATATCTATATCATGGACATTTTCTAATGGAAAAAGTTCAATATCTACCTTTTAAACTTTCTTCTTTAAAAAGGCAACCCCATTTTAAAACAAGTCAGAAGTTATAGCTGACCAACATGCATTAACATGCTTGAATTTACTGTACTTAAAAAAAAATTGACCTTTCAATCACTAAAGCTGTTGGCAGAATGAATTACTGCAGAAAGTGGTTTGTGGCTTTTAGTGAAAGTGTGATCACAAATGAAACTGATTTAATGTCTTTGGTAAATGCTGAGTGGATTTCTGTGTATTGCTATTATAAGTATTTAATGTCTAAAAAAGAACAGCATAAGATATGGTTAATAATGTACTGATTATGCAAGGCATATGCCTGTCTTTAAGCATATGAATAGTTTGATTGACTCTATTGAAGCCAATAGGACTATTCCTGTGCTTAAGTTAGCCATATACTTAAATGCCTTGCTGAATAAGAACCTCTGTGCCTCTCGTATCCTAATAGCATGATTTCATTCTCTCATATTAGTTCAGTGTCAGGATTCGGTATCTGAGGGAATACCTGTGGGCAGCCAGATAGGCTAAGTAATTTAGTACTTGCTTGCCCATCTATAATAACTATGCTATTTATAACAAAAGACAAGGACACTATGACTGTGATTCTATGTACAGGCAAACACCTTCAAAAGTAAATAAAGTCTCCACTGATGACAGATAGCACATTTTCTGACTATGACAGATAGCCATTCTCCGTATTTTCTATATATCTACTGCACAAATTCTATTTCATCAGCCCGATAAGAAAAAGTGATAGCAGATAGAAATCTGTGTCAACACAAAGTAAATTAAAAATGGGGGCCTCTCATCCGATAGTATCTTTTTATATAATGTAATTTCTTTGGCTAATGTTCTCTGTTTTACTTCAAAAGGTTATAGAAAAAGGGTGGGTGATGGATGATAAAGGAAACAGGCAAAGCGGCACACAAGGGCACAACATATAGTGTACCAATAAAGGAGTGGTTCTAGAATGTATTATAAACCTTATCATCATTTTTATACAAGTCATACATCCCTGGTTACTGTAGGAAAGCCTAGATTTTAAGTTGCAAGAAGACAAAATGCCTGTAGAAGCACAAGGGCCAGGGTTGCTTATTTCCCACTCAGTATGATGATTAATGTCAATGGCGTTTGAATATTTCATACTTTTACTACTTCTGCATTAAACATGGCCTGATTCACTCCATACACTTTTTATTTATTCAAACAAAACAAAACACAAGGTAATGGATACATTTAAAACACAATGCATGGAAAAAATATATACACAATTCCTATAAACAGCAGGATTTGTTTAGCTAATTCTGCATGTTTTTCAGTGAAAATCCACCCTAAAGGTCTCACAAAAGACCACAAGTGACATCCGTGAAACTGATAGGTGTTTTAGTGGGGCCAGGATTCAACCCATGAACAGAAAACAATTAGATTACCCACATGCCTAACATTAGGCACATACTTAAGTATTGATTGCTTATTGATTTGTAGCCCGTAGTTATGCCCAATTACAGGTTATCACATACCACACAATGTGGTATTTGAAAAATCAAGTGTTCTGTAAAGATCACTAATGATTTTAACTCTGAATGGACTGAAATACTACATGGAGCCTCTGAAAATAAAAGTAGCAATAACAGTAAATAGAAGCAAATGTTTTATTATTCAGATGATTTTTAAGAAACCAGTTCCACAATAATAATTTTACAACCAAACCTCTAGTTGTATAGATGATTTGTACACCAGCTTGTGTTACTGTATATAAACATTCAGACATGCTGGACTGAAAAAAATGGTAAATAAATGGTTATCTGCTTGGCATTTCTAAAAAGTATCATCTATAAAACAAATGTTCATAGGCTGAAAAGAGGAAAGCAGATATGAATGGAGAAATAAGGGATTGCATCTGCCATATTTGGAAATCCATTGCAATTATCACTTACATTTTTTTTAAAAAATGTGAATTTAGTGATTGTGCAAGATGAGGATTGACAATTCTGTTGGTCTGGATCCACTAGTAGGTACAATATATGCACTCTCAGTAGCAGATTTACCCACAGTGCCTTGCTCATGTAACTCCCCCTGCTCTGTAGTAAGAGGCCCTCAGCATGAAAAGCCCTTTTAATTTTTATAGTAATTGAGCCTTTGGGCTAGCAGTAACTGGCCCTAACAGCTGAAGAATAAGGTAGGCTTTAAGACCACAAATGAGCAAAGCACTAAAGCATGTGATTAGCTATAAAATGTATTTAACTCTCAATGGCTTTAATGTGCTTTGCTGAATAAAGATGGTCTGCTTAATCAGTACCTAAAACAGATTCTTTATATTTTTGAAGACCAAAGGCCTGATTCAAACCCATTGATGTCACAGGGAATCTTTATCTTGACTTCAATGGACATTGGATCAGGCCTTAAATTACCAACATACCCTCATGGAAAGGCCCTATAGACCCAAAAGGGTATTACAGAAATTAAATATAATTCTGTAGAAATGAGTGAAAACATAATATTTAATATGGAAACCTCTCTCTATTAAACGAACCTATAGAATTCGACAGCATAGTCCACAGGAAAGAATATTATTGGCTATTTGATTTGTTAGGAATTTTCTATAATGGTAGTTTTTCAGTAGACAAATAACTAGTCTTAAAAAGGGATCATTCAATATAATATTCAAATAGTTAAAATATAAGTGTGTGGTTATGTCTACACTGTAACAAAATACAAGCAGCACAGCAGCTGGCCCGGGTCAGCTGACTTAGGCTTTGGCTTCATGGCTATAAAACTGCAGTGTAGACATTTGGGTTCAGGCTGGAGTCCAGGCTCTGGAACCCTCCCCTCCTACAGGGTCTCAAAGTCCAGGCTCCAGCTATTGGGGCTGGAACTAAGGACGCTAGGGGTGCTGCTACACCCCCTGGCTTGAAGTAGTATTAACAAACACCAAACTGAAGTCAACTGACCTGGGCCAGCAGTGGGTCTTATATTTGCAGTGTAGACATACCCTGTGTGTCTATATATGACAAGGAGGAGATAAGTGAGACATGGGACTTTATGTTTCATTATGTATGAACCATCTAGCATTACAAATACCAACTTTTGTGTTTCCATTAAAAAAATGCAGGACAAATTCATACAACTACAATGTATTGTACAATGCACTTCGGTGAGTGGTGAACTTCAGAAATGTCTTGCCACAGAAAATGAAGATATCCATCAATGAGTGAGATTTTTCAATATCTGTCACATCCCTAAAAGTTCAAAATCTTTTTCATCCAGTTGCATTAATAATTACCTTTGTAAGAAAGTCCTTTAGAATTGTATAGGACTTACCCTTTACATTGAATTGTCTTATTTTAAACTATCCTATTTGTCAAGAACTTACATACTTGATATAAATCCTAAAGGAAGATTCAAAACATCTATTTCTGTAAATCATACATTTTATTAATCAAATTTTCGAGCATGAGAATTGGAATGAGCAAATTGGAGAATAAGGATCTTCTTATAGAGCCCTATTGGATTCAGCCATATTATATAGGGTTTTATTCTACAATGGGACTTTTTCATTTCTTAACATCCTGAACCAGGATAACTCTTATTTGTATGTTAAAGGTTGGAATAAATGAGAGGAGGGATGGCTCCCTTTTGTGGACATGACACCAAACCAACCAGTTACCTATAAAATCCCTCTTAGTAGCTGCTCTCTACTTGCATTACCTGTAAAGGGTTAAAAAGTCCACAGGTAAAAGGGAAATGAGTGGGCACCTGACCAAAAGAGCCAATGGGAGGGTTAGAACTTTTTAGATTGGGAAAAAACTTCCCTTTGTTTGGGTATTATGGTTCTCCGGGGAAGAGGGAAACAGGGCAGCAGTTTTGCTATGAGAAGCTGAAGGTCAGGTATGAAAATCATCAGAATCATACCCAGAATTGCTTATTGGAACCCAAATATGTAAGTAGATCAGAAAATGTGTAGGGAGATCGGATTAGGTTTATTTTGTTTAATTCTTCTGGCTTGTGGATTCCTCTGTGCTAACCCCAGATGCTTTTGTTGCTTGTAACCTTTAGGCTGAACCTCCCAGAAAACTATTTTGGATGTTTAATTTTTGGAATTGCTCTTTTAAAAATTTAGCACTAGCCTAAATTCCAGATGTGTTTTCTTTCTTTTTGTTTTTAATAAAATGAACCTTTTTTAAGAACAGGATTGGATCATTGGTGTCCTAAGAGGCTTGTGCATATGTTGTTTAGTTAGCTGGGAGCAAGAGCTAAAGGGCTTGAGGGTACCCACAGGAAGGAATTCCCAAGTGTGCCTTCCTGGGTCCCAAAGGGTTTTGCATTTAGGTGGTGGCAGAATCTACCCATAAAAAGTCAGAGAGAAGCTGTAACCTTGGAAATTTAATACAAGCCTGGAGTGGCCAGTATTAATTTTTAGAATCCTTGCAGGATTGTACTTTCTGCACTCAAAGTGCTAGAGATGGGAATCAACCTTGACAAAGGTGTTTCTCATTAAATTGGTTTAGTTTGTCTTTTGTTGAAATGTCATCCAGAAGGCCATCCCTTTTTCAGTCTCAATCTTAAATTTTACAGTTTTTTTTTTCCAGAAGGGGAACTTCAATTACTAAGGATTAAACCAAAATGAGTACTATAGAAGTTAAAGTTACTCTAAAGTCCTATGGAACTCTGTTATTTCTGCATAACTTTAAATTGTACAAAGAAATTTAATAGAGAATTATCGTCTGGGTGTATAATTCTATTGATTTGTTAAAAAATTATAGAAAGAATGTAATAAATATTAACCTATTAGAGTTTTATTCAAGAACCTATTTTCCCATAATTCCTTATTTCTGAATAGGAATCTGTATCAAATATCAATTCTTGTGCAATAGCATCTATACTTCTACATTGATGTCTGAGTTTTCTAAATTTCTACTATTCAGGTAACAAAAGGTACAGCTGGAATGGAGCAGTTGTAGAAATCCACATTCTGCTGAATTACAGCAGCAGTGCATATTATCTCAGTTGGTTGGTGCAGTGTATCACACAATCTTTGCCAGCTACCACTAAGTAGATATGTATTTTCCACAGAAAACAAATGCAGCCAAGAATATCACCTCTCTATAATATCATAATTACATTATCTCACTTTAAAGAGACTATTAGTTAACCTCTGTCTACCAAAGTCTGACCTCATTCGAAATAGACTTACTGCTGATATCTGTCTGAATTGCCAGAATCAGAAACACTTATCTCACCTTTCCATCTGCCAGTCTTGCAATATTATTGTATCATTTAAAAGGAATAGATTCTCCTCACACTGCTTTTGCCAATTGTGAAACTGGTGTTCAAGATTTGGCAGACTGGAGCTTCAGTCCCCAGTGAGAAGATATATCATTTACAACCTATTTAGGAGCTGTCCGTCAAGATGAGACTCAAATAATCCAAGCTTTAGGAGTTAACGCCAGTTACAATAATTCCAATTTGTATTATGTAGTCAGAGCTTGTTCCAAATCCTACTGGAGTTGATTGCATGGCTCCCATTAAACTTCAATGGATTTTGGATCAGACCCTAATTAGGATGCATTGAAAGCAAATGTGTTAACTTACTTACTGGTGGTATCCAGGATAAGGAAGCAAGTTTGTGCCCACACAACAACATAAACACTTTTTACACTAGCTTCACAGGTAAAATAGTCTCCATGTAACAGTTTGTCAAGATAGGATAATATTTTCAAGGAACAATTGTAGACACTGAATTTAGGACAGTTATCTAACTGACAAGATAAGCTAATAGGCCCCAGTTTAATTCTTCCACTTCTGCGACTAGAGGCAATTTGAATCTGATACAGTTGGGGGTGACAGGTATAGCAGGGGGCAGGAAGATCACAGCCTCCCTCACATTGATTTCCCTCTTTGGCACCATGTGTCAGCTTCTCTAGAGATGCATGGAGTTGGAGATCTGTAGGATGGATTGCCTTACTGCTGCTGACAAACAGCTCTCCACATGCCATGGCAAGATTTCAATGCTCCTTCAACTGCTAGGCCCATCATGGCTGTTGCCACACAGCTGCAGGAGGGTGTTTGCAATGACAAGAATGCTCTATGGAAATTCTTATTTGTGCCTCAGTCTCTCTTTCCAAACGAGTCCCTGGGATCGGCAGTAGATTTAGATGCATTTATTGAACATGCTCTGCAATATTATCTCAGTGTGTTGATTTTTCCCCAGTTATCTAAAGTCTGTTTAAATGATCAACTCTCCTAAAGAAAGGGCAAGAGAGTTTGAGTTAATTGCTGGATAATTTAGACTAGAAATGCCCTTTTCCTAGCAGTTTTGACCTTTCTTACTCTTCTTATTGTTCTGTCCGAGAAACCTTTATGCTCCATTACTCTTCCTACTTACAGAAGTTTGGATGCATGCAGGCAGGTGTATCACAGCAGAAAATACAAGAAAAATGGTAATTTGATACTCCATGGCCACTGTTGAGGCAAAATTCAAGTAGTTTCAATCAATACCTTTTACCTTTACATTGACGAAAATGTATTACTGTTTGTTTTTTTTTCAACATTTCTGTATCAGGGAAGGTTGAGACTCCTATGTGCATACCTGCAGGACATTCTAGAGACAAAGATAAAATTGCCTTTTGGCTGCAATATATTTTGTTCAAAGAGAAAAAAAAAAAAGCACAGAACATTGAAAGCGACTCAGATTTAATTTGGGGTATATGAACTGGCTTTCATAACTCCTTTTAAGGGGATCTGTAGCTTTCAGATTGTTGAATTAAAGCTTGCAATGTCACACACAGTTGAGTACAGGCTTCCTGTCATTTATGTACCAGAAGAAGCTCAATTTCTAGATAGTCTTTCTTGTATTGTGCTGCTCACATGAATGAAACATAAGGAATGAAACATGGCTTGCTTTTTGTTACCGTGATGATGTGGCTCAGATGATGTTAGAACATAGGCCTGAAAGCCAAGCCAAAAAGTTCCTATCTCTTTTAATTTAGCAGCACGAACAGAGCTCTCTTTAAAACTGGGAAAGTGTACACAAATCAAATATAGATCACAGAGTCAAAGTTTGGACTTGAGCAGGACGCAAATGTTATACAAGTAATCTGTAATTCAGGCACTGACTTGTTTTCCCCACTCTCAGTTGAGACATTACAAACAAAACCCCTGCATGAATAATAGCATCAAAAGGGAGTGGGAAGAATGCAGACCTCAGCACAAGGATTCATCTTCAGGTTTTGCCACAAACACACCTTTTATAGGACCTTGAGAGTCTTCTCTCTCACACTTTCTCTCTCTCTCTGTATGTATAATAGGGTTTCATATAATACTTATTGCCGTAAGGAAGACTTTTCATTCTGTAGAATGTTAAGCATGTGACTCCATTTTATGACTAGAACATTGTACCCCAAATATTCTCCTACTATTGAAGCAAATAGAATCCACATTGATGCACACATTGATATTTTTGTAAATGAAAACACAGTAACGAATCATTCAGGCAGTCTATGAAGTGCAGGGTCTGCCAATTTGATGATGTTTTCTGCTCCCCAATCTTTGTTTTTCTTTAATCTCATAATTATCCCATCACAAGCTCCCCATGTCCAGAATCCTGCCAATGAAAAGAGCTAAATAGTTATCTCCCCCTTTTCCAACAGACTCCTAAGAGCACCACTTCACAACTAGCTAGAATGGTTATTACAGATTGGCAAGGGACATTCCTTCAGGGCAGAGGGGGAGGGCCCTGCTAGACTGGAAATCTCCTATATACATCTGGTTAAGAAAAAATCATTAAAAATATTATCAAAAGCTCAAAAATTCTGAAACTTTCAGCTCCATTTCTACGACCATTCTAAAAAATCCCAGCAATCTAAGAGTTACCAATGGTCATTTAGTGGGAGATATACAAGTACATAAGGTCACTCTGACTGAATACATTGTAGGCAAAAAAATAACCATTGAAAAGCCTCTCACAATTTTAGTTCATCAGTTACAAAGAGCACCAGTAAGGCATTTAGCTGTAAATAAAGTGTGAGAGAGAATCTTCCTCCCTCCACTCTAAACACTAGGGTAAAAGAGGGGGGTCTCTCATATGCAAGACCAAATAACTGTAAGCTACTTTCCCAGCCTGAGTTAAATCTCTTCCCCCCAAAACCCACACTTTACCAGTTGGGGATTGAGACCACTGCCACCACCAATGCTCTTATTCCAAACCCATGGACTGGGGCACATTGGAACCCCCGAGAACACCCCCTCCCTCTTCCTGAGAGATCGGGACACTCAGACACTGCTCCACCCCCTCCCTCTTTAGCCTAGGGGAAAGAGAACACAGCATACAGACTCACTAGCTGTGAGCCTGCCAGATCCAAAGCTCAGATCACTTCAATGGAACTACAGACAATTCTTATAGGTATAAAAAGTTTAATAAAGAAAAGAACAAAGCATACAACTAATCCAAACTTCACACATACAGAATTTTCTAGCTCTAACCCCTCCCTCAAGATTTCTCCCCCTGTGGAGGTTAGTGACACTTTAAATCAGGTACAAAGCATATGACATCAATAGCTCTACTTACTGTTCATCTAACTTATGAATATATGAGGGAAAAGGAGGAGATGAGCTTCCATAGCTGGAAAAGAGATCGAGTCAGCCTGAAATCCCCGGACAAACTGACTAACTTCCTGGTTTTCTCTCCAGGTAGTCTACTCTGATGTCACCCCCTCTCCTGTTCAGTTAACCCCTAACAGGTAAAACAGCACTCCAAGGCACTTCACACTCATGACATAAAGGATAGAAGAAAAAAGCATGGTCTAGTCAGTGACCCGAGCACGATCAAGTACAAATCAAAAATTCCCAAGCTCTGCTACTGACTTTTTATATGGCCTTTGGAAATGTATTTAATCTCTCTATATCTCAGTTTCCCAGTCTGTAAAATTATAATCATTACCTAACTCTGATGTCCGTTCTTTTATGCAACTCTTGGATAAAAAAGGAGTGCTAAGTATTACTTGTAGACAGATTCTAATTCAAAGCTGTAGCATGTTTCTATATTCTTTCGTGCAAGCTTCTTTGATGATTTTAATATTCTATTTCCTCAGTGGTTATCTGTTAATTTCCTCCAATTTTCTAGCAATTAATTTCAGTTGAAGATTTGTCTGACTCAGATAATTTTGTGGTATTATCTGATTACAATATGATAATATAGTATAGATCATTGTTGCAATCACGGTTGTATTTGCAGCAAATCTTGTACAAAGTTTGTCAAGTGAGTTGTGTTTGAAAAGGTTATGATTATGCTATCTGTTTGCATATATCGATTTTGGATATGAAGTTAAGAGTACTGGCTCTAATCTTGGATTTCAAATGTTTGCTCCTGGGGGAAGGCCCACAAAGTAATTAGCCAGCACATCTTAGAGGAACTATTCAAATTGAGTAGCCCATCAAAAGAACATTTAATTGACAATGGACCATGTGCGATGCCTACCTACACTTAATGAAATTTCCCCTGCTGTGACTTGTCAAAATGTATGGACATATGACTTGCCCATGTGACTTCAAACTCCATCTCTTTGCTGTAGTTTTCCATAGTAAGAACAATGAGATGCCCTCCACAGGGCAAAAGCTATAAAAGACCCTGTAAATGCCTCCATTTTGTCTTCAATCATGTTTCCTTACCTCTGGAAGAACTTTGCTACAAACTGAAGCTCTGAACGACCCACCCAAGCTGTGGATGTACTCCAGAGACTTGACTTAAGCCAGCAGTTTATTCTATCACTGCTACAAGCCAGAACCAAGAACTTTGCTATTACTGTATGTAATTGATTCCTTTAACCAATTTTAACTTTCACCTTTCTTTCTTTTTATAAATAAACCTTTAGATTTTAGATACTAAAGGATAGGCATCAGTGTGTGTTTTGTTGGGGTTTTTTTGTAAGAAGTTTATATATTTACCTGGGTGTATGGCTAGTCCTTTGGGATCAGAAGAACCTATTATTTGATTAGACTGGTTGTAAAGAAGCACTCACCTCTGAATCCAGTGTTTTTGGTAGTGATATAAGAACTGGAATGCCCGAGGAAACTTGCCTTTATGTTTTCTTGTTAGCCAGTGTGATGAAGCAGGAGTTTACTTTTGTGGTTGGTTTGGTATATCTTAGAAAAGAATAACCACCAGTTTTGGGTTGTGTTTGCACTATTTCTCATCCTGAATTTGACATTCTCACTTATGACCCACTAAGACACGGTTACAAATATACAAAAGTAAGCACCCTAAAATTCTGTCTGTATATTCATAGGTAGTAGTGGCAGTATTTTACTATCTATTCTTGTCCATTGAAAGCTATAACTAAATTAAGTACAAAGGTAAAAATGTAATGGATGCTTTGGAGTTTAAGTAATGACTCACTCAAGCAACAGAGCAAAATGAAAAGTGCTAAATGAATGCAACAGCTAATGGAGATCAGCCTCTTAATATAATGCTGAGACTACTTAAAATGCTTTATAAGGTCAATTTCTACGTTTGATAAGGCCAATCTCTGCTTTCTGCATCTGGTATGTAGTGCTTTTTAGCTATTATGTACTGTTTTACATTTTATCAATCTAATGGAAATAACATGACACTAAAATATAATATTGTTCCTCTTTCCACACACATCCCATAAGGCCTCTGAGTGGTGGGACCACTCTGCAAACAAAGCAATTCATTTATCATGTTAGCAATGACTCCTGGAATGCTAACTACTTGCCATAAGAAAACTGTGCCTAGAAAGCTTGCTCAGTACAGCTTTCTGAAATCTCACTCAGTGCGAAATAACTCTCACAATATCTAAACTTTTAAGTTAAATTTGGAATTAAAGATTTCAATTAGCTTCTTGCACTTGTTGCTCAGACCCATCTCTGAAAGGAGATTATCTGCATGGGGTTATGGTGTTATGATGTGATTTGAACTGTGACATACTCATCAAAAATATAACTAAACTATTGCCCCATTAGAAGATATTTAGGAAGGAATCCAGTGACCCTGTGTACA
This sequence comes from Sternotherus odoratus, assembly GCA_032164245.1. Lineage (NCBI taxonomy): Eukaryota > Metazoa > Chordata > Testudines > Kinosternidae > Sternotherus > Sternotherus odoratus. Next base: position 63,069,745 of record JAVMKO010000003.1, read on the forward strand.
TTCTGTTTTAAGTCTATAGCTTATCAGGATTTTTTTTAATAAAGTGCCATTTTTGATAAAAGAGAAATTTATCAAAGCAAACTCTTTGCAGAAAATGTCAGTTTTAACAAGTCTCTTTTTTGGAAATGTAAGTTAATTTGAGTGAAAACATGTCAATGGTGACAAATAGGGTAACATTGAAATATCAAAATAATCCAGACAAAATGTTTTGATTGACTCAAACCATTTTTTATTTTTATTTTTTGATTTGTGCAAATTTTCAAGATGAACTTTTCAACCTGATTAATGGTGGGAAAAAATTCAGAATCTTGAACATTTCTCACTCAGTGCTTTGTAAGACTCAATCCTCCAGGAGGAAAACAATAACATAGATTTCCTCTCATAGATATAGGTAGCATGCAGAATATATTGTTTTTACAGTTCACACCCCATCTCCCATTAATACTAATTAATAAAGTTCCCCTCTGTACTGTAGAACTCAGAATATTCATAAATTTTGATCTGGTCTCACTTTTTGTCTGCATGTTTTAAGGTTTTCATAACAATATATTCAAATCTTTTTTTATTATTAAATGGCATTTTATGGGACAGCTTTATAATCTCAGCAATAGCCATTTCTCAATATGCTTTTATAAATGATCCTTATGAGCCAAATGTGGTGCCTTCTGGTAAGATGAATATTCTAAAAGTTGGAAACCATGATAAATAAAAAAATCCTTCATTAAAAATGTGCTTTCCTATTTACAATGATGAATGACTGTCTCTGCCATATATAAATACTAGAGGCTGTATTTGCTGTTCACTGCCCCCACCTACCATACCGTCTTTCTTTCCTGATGGAGTACTTGCTATTCTAAAGGCAGATAGCCTCTCTCTCTTTTTCCCCCCCCCCCCAATTATTTTTTGCATAGCATCACATTTTGGTTTGCACATTCTGCTTGCAAATGCTCTGCTTGAGTGTTGACAATGATCATGTGAAGAAAATGGATCCCAGACTATTGAATTACAGTAGTGTAATTCCCACAGGCATTGTGCTTCTAGGATATTCTTACTATGGGTAACACTACCCAAAAAACTCCTGTGAAATCACAGTATGTTTGTATTTAGTTGTCATTTATTGATATGCTGGGTTCAACATTCACATTGTGACCCATATTAAAATGTTAACTGCACATACCAACTATCGTATGACCCAATGCTGCAATGCTAACTTTGAGTAATCTATACTCATGTAAGTAGTACCATTTAACTCAAGGTATGTCTATCCCAGCTACAATCACACACCTCTGAATGCAGTGTACACATAACCTTAGTGTGACCACTCAAAGATGTAAGAACTGCTTCCCAGTGGCAGAATCCCACTTTTAAGTTGAATGTTATAATTTTTTCTATCTCTGTAGTGATATTGCATAAGTGACAAATACTATTTCTGCCCAAAGCCCTCAGATGCAGAAGAGCTGGTGCTGTTCTGCTGATGGGGAGGAGACCGGGGCTGAGATCTGAGTGATACTGATAAGTACTTGCTACACATTGCAGAACTCTTTCTCAAGGTCCCCCCAACATACTGTTACAAAAAGAGAGGGGGAGAGTGGGTCAGGGATGTGGTGGGGCAGCACATTCATGGGTCCATAGATCTAATGGCTGCTGCCGCACTGTAGAGAAATAAGTTTAGGAATTTGAGGATCTTGTACAGTACAAAGGCACTGATTTAGATTGTGTGTGTGTTTTAATGATATAGTTAACTGGTGCAAACCTTAAACCTATTACCGATTAACTTAAGCTAAACTGCTAAAAGCCACTCTTGAACAAGAATAAGAATGCCTACACTGGGGTTTGCACCAGTTTAAATTCACACCTTAGATATTAATGGCACGACTTTCCTGTATAGACACTCTCTTGGATCTACTTGAAAGGCTCTTCTGTTGCTCTGCAGCTTTGATTAATAGAGTGGGGGAAAGGGAAGGTATTTTTTCCCCTGTGCAATTCCCCTAATCATTTTCAGATGCTGTGCTCATGGGAAAGGCTCTGATCCTTGAAGGTTGTGAGCCTGATCCAAAGCCCCTGAAAGGCGATGGGAAGAATCCCGTCATTATTGTAATGGCTCTATTTTCTCTCTTTCCTTCTGTGCCTCAAACATCTATTGCTCCTCAGTTTGTGATTTCCAAGTGGAAAAGGAAAAATGTTTCCTGAAGTCTCTCAGCCAACTAGTTTATTTAAATTTATCCAGTTTAATGCTATTTTTCTTCTGGTTAAAGGCAGCTCATTTATTCACATTTCTTGACAAAACAATTTGCAGCATTCCACCTTCTCCCTCCCTCTTTTATATTTGAAGTGCTGTATTTCTTGGTGCAGATCAGCCATCTAATAGAACAAGTTCTTTGAATTATCTAAACAAACACTACATTTCCTGCTGGTTCTTTTCACTGCCTCCTCCCCTTCTCTCTTGTTTTTAGCGGCATGGTTCCTTCCATGCTGCTACACCACCTGTTCAAAGAATAATAATAACGATACCCCTCACTGTTAAAAATATAGCACTTCTCCCAAGATAATAAATTTCCCATTACACCACTTTTAAATTATCTTGCTGCAATTAACATAACCTGATTGATCCCATTGGAAGTATCCAGCCACTATAATGCAACTAGTTAGTCTCCACAGGAACCATCAGCCAAACCACCTGCCCAAATTCATAGGAGGGTCTAAATTGAATTCCACTAGCACAGACCCTAGGAGAGGAAATACTTATCAGAATGTCTGCCAGTAGTACGTAGTGCTTGTAGAAAGTGTCTGCCACAGCCCTTCTGTCAAAGAGCCTACACAGCCTCAAAAGGGAAGGGAAGAGGCCTGTGTGCACTCTGAGCTACAATTTTAGGACCCATTTCTGAAGTGAGACTCTATGTAGGTACAAGGATTTCTCATGCAAAGATGCAATTGCAACATCAGAGTCATAAGCTATGTTCCTAGAAATCCTGAACCCTCATCCTGATGGTCTCATCTCTATACCTCCCAGGCATCATCATTTTGAAGCTGAGAAATTTTTCTGTTTGGTGAACATAAAACAGTTACATAAAAACAGCTATGCTGCGTCAAACCAATGATCCATTTAGCCCAGTATTCGATCTTCTGAAAAAACGTAATGAGCACAGCTGCCCTGTAATAGGCTGTCTGACTGGCTGCACTGCCTGATTGGTGGGAGACTGGTTTCCCTGCAAGCCCTTTTTCCTGACACCAGTGAACAAAAAAATTCTATTAGCAACCCAGCTCTAATCATAGCACATCTATTTGGGTGTCTCTGGCTATGTGTATAGAGTAAGGATATGGATAATGGTTATTTGCTGGATGCTTGAATATATTATTAATCAGATTTTCTTAGACCTGTATTCTACCCAGCACATGGATAAGCATAGTATTTTGCATAATTATCCAGGCTTTTACCCCATATGATGATTAATTTTTAAGTATTTTCATTAGAGGTCCCAATCAAGAGTATGGCCCCACTGTGATTGATTCCGTACATATACACGGTAAGACGCAATTGTTCCCCTGAAGAGCTTACAATCAAAATAAAGTCCCAATTTACAGATGAGGATTGAGAGAGAGTGATTGAATGGCTTACCCAAAGTCATAAAGAAGTTGGGAAAAGGTCCAGGAATTGAATCCAAGTCACCTTAGTTATAAGTCAATGCTTTAACCATAAGGCCATGTTTCCTCTTCACTAATAGTTCTACTTGATTAATCGTATAAAATGAAACTTAGTCCAGGCTTTGTCTCCTCTTAAATAGTATTAATATCAGATATTAAAAAAAACATTCTTCAGACATTCTGGTGCAGAAAAACAAGCATCCAGATACTTTAAAATAATAATTTTGGGAATGAAAAAGCCAGATTCATCTCAAAGATTCCTTTGTCCTTAAACTTCTCATTTAACCTACTCTTCTGTTTATATATTTCAGTCACACTGGAAATTGATGAAAAAATTTCCACCCTCATTTACCTCTGTGCAACCTCTCAGAAGTTAATGGCTATCCAAGAGTCAAACTGAGAGCAGAATTGGGACCACTAGTTTATTTTTGTTTGCTTGTTTTTACACTCCTTTTACTTCCAAGCAACAAGAATATACTGTATTGTTTTATAATCAAACAGTGAGACATAATAGGAAGTGATTTTCATGAATGTTACTTCATGCCTAGGGTAACAGTATAAGTCATGAAGCTGAAGGGCAGGTGACTACTTCAGAAATGCACTCATAGCTTTGAAAAAATATCTCAAATATATTTACTGGGCATTGACATGGGTGTGACATTGCAGAGAGTGAAATAAACATTTCCTTTCTATCTGAGCTTTTAGAGTCATGTCCCAGATGATATTAATAAGCATTTATTTGATTAGAAACTATCAATGCTGGCCTTACAAAGATGCACTTTTGGACAAGATATGCACTCATCTGAAATGTTCACAGAGCAGATGCTAAAGGTCAGCACCTTTAAAACAGATTTGGAGTATCTGGATAGATGCATACAACAATGACCCATCCAAAGAATAAATTCTATTATATTTATTGAGAAGAATGTGCTCTGCATAGAAAGGTCAGTTCCTCTAATGTTGTGTGAAAAGTTATGCATCTAAAGCAAATTTTGAAAACGTTTCCTTTTTGTTCATTTCATTAAAAGGCAAAAGATTAGATTCTTTTTTTTTCTCTAAACAGTTTTGAAAATGTTGGTAGGTTTTGTTTTTTGCCTATGATACATGCTTTCTACTTTGGTAACAAATGGATATTTAGGAGTTCTCATCTTGAGAGGGACATGGGTATAAAAGGATACATGCTATTTGCTGTTACATGTTTCTGTGAGTTGAATCAATACCTACATGCTCAGCAGCTCTCACACCCAAAAAGCGGAGAAACTGGAGACTGAAAGGGGCTTGTGCGGGCATGGAGAAAGCCTTAGAAAGAAAAACTTCAAATCATTCTGTGAAAAAATGACAAGTTGTAGGTAGGTTTTGGGGGGTGTTTTAAGATTCCCTTTTGCTTTGAAATTGAAAACATATTTAAGTACAGCAAAAAGCCATCTGGGCTTACATGGCAGATATGTTTGATTGGTCTTAGTCCCACTTTCCTGCTTTTTCAGAAACAATTTACTGTTTCAATCATATTTTCTATCAACTTATTAAATATTTCTCCCAGACTTATCTATTTACTCCATATTTCCCATTTTTAGAGTATATCCCTGACATGAATTTGTTTGATTTTGTTTTGTTTTACCTTTTGCTGGTATTGAAACCTTTTCTCTATTAATGTTATCAACTCATGTCATGATTCTGAAAGCTTTCATTACGTTCACTTAAAGTTTCCTCCTTCCAAATGAGGATAATTGAAAACTCCTCAAATTTTCTTCATAAAATAAATTCTTGAGAATTGATATTGCCATTGCTGCACCCTGTACAAGACAATAATATTCTTAGTATGGAAGTGAATAATTGTTCTCATGCTATTCCATAAGGAGACTGACAAATACTGCTTTGTCATCTCTCCTTTTACTAATATAGCCTACCATCCCATTGGCCTTTCTAATGGATGCTGTTCACTCAGCAGGCAGTTCCAGTGATTTTTTTCAGAATAAACACTTTCACTGATTAGTGTCCTGGATGCTTGCTGCAATTATCAACTATTCCTGAATTTAGTTCTCAAAAGCACAAAAGATGCTATGATGGAACATTCTGGTGGTTTCCCATGTTGGGAGACTATGGTACAAAATGAGGCATTGGAGATATGGATCCTGTTGAAAACAGTGTGTAGTTTTATTTACAATTCTTGACCAAGGATCAATGAAACAATCATAGAAACCATAAATCTACAAACATTGTAACAAAACAAAAATATATAACTTATTTACTCTATGATTCAGACCCATTTCTGACATAATAGTTTTATAAATGAGCTATTAGATCAGAGTCCACCCCATTCCTTAGCATGCAAGACAGAAAATATAATAAATAATAAAGTTATACAAAACTTGATCTTAGACAAAGTCATGATCTAGCAACAAAGGCAATGGTTAAAATCTAATGTGTTTTCAGATTATTTCCTCTGACCTTAGTCAGATGGAGAAACTTCCTCATGGCTTCTTCTTCAGACCTCCTTTCCTTCCTTCCGATAGCTGGTTACATACAAACCGCAACATTACTTTGTTCAGCCTCATATCCATCCTTGGGCAACAGCCTATATCTGATGCTTTAAAGAAAGTGATAACTGCACCATCTTTTGTATTTGATAGCACCATGCATGTGCATGAAAGAGGAGTGAGGCTCTGAAATTTACATGTGTAGTAAAATGGCTATTAAGGACTTAACTGGACAACAGAGTATTATGGCTGGAGCTATGCTTCAACCTTTTAACTTAGTTCCTGTTTATTGATGGGGTTGTACCATCATTTGGAGTATGTATCTCACCAATAAAGTAACATATTTGTACGGCTGTGGTAACTGCAAGTAGACAGACTGTTGTTGTGTTCGTATACAAAAATTCTCTTTTGTAGTCTAAGGATAAACAAAGAAAGAGGGCAATGCCATTTGTTAAATTTAAATCAAAGGCCAAACCCCCCTCCTATGGAACTCAATGACAAACTTCCTTACAGCTGGTTTTAAATGGTTTGTTAAACCGGAGGGCTGCCAATTCAGTTTATCTCCACTGGCATGGTACTGTAGTACATGAAAGTTCGTGTGAAAGTACTTGAAAGAACGCAGTGGAAGTTCTCAGTGTTGATTTTACTCGGGGAGCAAAATGGGGCCAGTGATGCCCACTTGTGAAAATCCCACCATAGTATTCTCTAAGTCAGGGGTCAGCAACCTATGGGACGTATTTCAAAGGCAGCATGTGAGCTGATTTTCAGATGCACTCTGCTGCTGGTCTGGGGTTCCGGACGCTGGTCCCACTTAGCCCACTGCCTGCCTGGGAACATTGGAAAACTCTGCAAAGAAAAGCAAGGACAAGGATCACACTAAACTGTTAAGATCTGCATTTTAATTTAATTTTAAATGAAGCTTCTTAAACATTTTAAAAACCTTCTTTACTTTACATACAACAATGGTTTATTTATATAATATAAACTTATAGAGAGAAACCTTCTAAAAACATTTAAAGGTATTACTGTCATGCAACACCTTAAATTAGAGTGAATAAATGAAGACTTGGCACACCATTTTTGAAAGGTTGCCAACTTCTGCGCTAAGGTAACTAGGGTCTGCACCATTTAGAACTTTGAACTTCAAAACCAACACTTAGAGTTGAACCTGGAAACAAATGGCAAGCCATTTGTGTCCACAATGCACATGTGTACTTGATCCCTTCAAGGAACACCAGTACGTATTCAGTCAGCTGCTGGAGCAACTGAGCTTTTCAAATGGACGTCTGAACTGGTTTCACCAGTAAGCGTGAATATTTCAACACCTTCTACCCCTCATAATAGGAGCAAATCTTGGTTTAACTTTACTTGAAAGAGTTAGTGTTAATTGTGGGAAGAAGAAAGAAGATATTTGACCACTGTTGAAAAAGGGGAAATGATGTCTCTTCTGGTTTAAGTATTAGGAAAAAGATGTATAAAGATCAAGGGCAGGGGTTTTTATTTTATTTTATTTTATTTTATTATGGTTCAGCCTCCTGTATGTTTAGCTGAAGAAAATTATTTGCCTCCCTCTTCGCTGCTTCACTGTTTAACACCCAGGAATAAGATATGTAGACCTAGTTCACTTGATAATTATGTTTGTTTCATGTGTGTACACTTGAAAGTTGGCTTTAATATAATAATACATCTTTAGATGTTTTTCTCCACAGACCTCCAACTGCTTTACAAAAGAGGTCAATATCATTTTCCCAATTTTACAGATGGAAAAACTAAGACCTAGGGAAGGAAAGTGACTTGCCCAATGTTACCCACCTAGCCAGTGGTAGACCAAGGAGTAGAATTGAGGTATCACGAGTCTTAATCCACTATCCCATCCAGTAGGCCTCACTGGAGGCATCTGACCACACAATTTAATTTTACTACATTAATGTGTATTATAAGTCAGGCTGGCTGAAAAAACAAGAAGTCAGTTTTCCACAAAATTCTGTGGTCTTAGAATTCGGTTTCTTTCCATGTCAGGATGAAACACACCTTTTTTAATTAAAATCAGAGAGAATGGGACCCAACCCACATTAATCTGTTTGGGCATTCAGTTGGGATGTGGGACATCAAGGTTAAAGTCAATGCTCTGTCTGATGTGGGACACTGGACTATAGAGTCAGTTTCTTTCAATCTCTCCTGTTGGATCTGATCCACCTTGTATAATTAAACATTCACTGAATCAGAGAGAGACTGATACTATAATACATTGAAACCTGAGTTTCTCACCTCCCAGGCAATTGTTCTAACTACTTGTTAAGGTTTGCCTCCCCACTTTGACCTTTAGGGTAAAGATGTGGGGACCCGCATGAAATAAAAAGAAATAACCCCCCCAAGCTTATTTTACCAGCTTAGGTTAAAACTTTTCCCCAGTACACAAACTTTTTCTGTGTTTGTACTGGTACCACTGCCACCACCAATTTAATCCCCCAAAACCATGGGTTAGGGTAAAGTGGAACCACCCTGTAACACCCCTTAAATCTCCCTTTACCTGGGAGAGGTTTGAGGAAACAAAGAAATTCCTTGCTTTTTGTGAGACGTGCCTGATCCAAACCAGAATCTATCCAATGGAAACAAGCAGACAGAGTCTTAAAAGGAAGATTTTAATTAAAGAAAAAAAGAAAATCATAAAACCCCTGGTACAGAAATTAATAGAAAAAACCCCTTAACATCACACAGCCTCACTGAGCCCTCCCTGGGAATTCTTCCTCTGCCAAAGCTTAACAGTAAAAGAAACACCGTGGATCAATTATCAGGTGGTACAGTTCAAGCATACAATTCACTTACTACTGAACTTGACTTGTTAGAAGATTATAGAAGATAGGAAGAGACATATGTCTGGTCCAACCCATAGCCAGGCGAACAGCGAGAGAGAGAGAGAGAGAAAGAGAAAACGAAACTAAAAAAAATCTCTGTTTCCGAGGTTGATTAGCATCTCTGTTTTGTCATTCCCTTTTAGGTTACTTTCAGTTTAACCATTTACAGGTAAAAAGTAATTTTAGGCTACTTTATATTTATGACACTACTGGACTATTGGGTCTTCTGTCGCGGGGCTCTCTTCCTCTCTTTGGTTTATACCAGAAATTCCATCCTGGATCTGAGAGGCCTATCCCAGTGAAATATTCATTGAAACTAATACATTTTCAATAAAGTTTTGCTTTAACCAGAAAATTATCATCAACTTACCCTAACTGTAAGCATTGTAAACTTTATAATGCCATCTATATGTTAAAAAAGAAAACAAAACAACAGAAGAGAATTGTGTTATATTTTTATGATCTGGGGTCATGCAGCCTTTATTTTGCAGTCCACAATGTTGATGAATTAGTTTTGTACCACATTGTGAAAAGAGAGTAGATTTGATCATAAATGCATTTCTACCATTCAAGCTAAAACAGCAGTTTAACAGTGTCACAAGATTTTAATATTTTTCTATTTTAAACATTGATTTTAATCAATATTCTTGGCCTGTGAAGTAGCACATTGCAAATGCTTATTGCAGCCATAGCAGTTTGCATTTGTAGCCTAGAAACTATAAACTCTCCACACTAATGTTTATTAATAATAACACACACACTATTTATGAATTATCACAGGTTCTTGTCATAAGTTTCCCTTACAAATGTTTCTTTTTAATTGTGGGTTTGATGTGATATGTATGTATTCAATTCATAAAAACCATATAATTCTACTCATTAATATGGCCAAACAGCAGAAAGTCTCATACATAACTAATACTTTTAACCATAGGGTATCATAGCACACTAACAACAATTACAAGAAATAAAGAGATGAATATATTGTTAGAGGAGCACTGAAGAAGGCCACAGACCAGTCAACACTGATTCAGTAGCCTTAGGAACCCAGCAATTAAGAAACTTGACTGAATATTTTAAACCCCTTCTTTATGTAACTAATTGTGTACACAACCATATTTGATCAATTTATGTGACCATAACAATATCTAGCCATTAACCATATGTGGCATTCCAGGTGCCCATACTTATATTTCTGGTCATTAATATTAATCATTTGTGTCAATCACTTCTTAACAATACCCATCTATTAATGAAGCCTAACTCCCTAGTTACTGCCTAATTACCATGCTGTCAAAGGCTCCCCAATGTCCCCTTATTGCAGACTTACTTCTGTAATTCTGCAGTGTACCTATATTCTTGTGGCCATTAATTTGTCTCTCAAACTGAGAATGCAGAATTCATGGCCTCGGGTTAACATATTGGACCTGCACTTTTTAGCCATAAGCTCAGCCTTAGTATACCTGCTTGCACAAGGCCTCACACTAATAAAACAGGAAGGTCACTACAACAAAGCCTGATAATCCAATTAATTGTATTCTCCTGCTTGCCCACTAATATATTTGAAGACATATAAAGCTATCAATATTACACCCCAGAACTGTTCTTGCATAAAAAACAGGGTCATATGGCAACACTTTTATACTCCAGATAGTGTCATTTATATGATCAGGCCTCTTATGTTACAAATGCCTGCAGGTGGGGAACTCCATTTGTTTGCAAAGTGTAAATGGTCCGTAAAGTGATCATAAATTGAATTTACACCTTAAGGGCCATTTATATGGCCTTAGCAGAGAGCATAATAAATGACTGAGCAGACAGACAAAGCACTACTATTTACCCTCTCCTAATACAGAAACAAGAGGGCATATGAGGAAATTAAAAAGCAATTAATTACAAGTGGTAAGATTTTTAAAAACCCTTACACAATGCATTTTATCTATGGAACTCACAGCCACAAGATACAGAGGCAGAGACACCTTTATTATTATTATTTATTATAAGAGAGTAGAGTTAAAATAATAGCTGTGAAATATCATTTTAATTAGTAATTTTGTACTGTGACTTACTGATAAGGATTATGGATACCATTAATCAAGGAAAAGTAAAAATAGCCACAATGAAAGGTACTTTCCATATGTACATTATTATGGGAAGAGTTATTCTGCTAGAAGATACTGACCATGAATATTAATCTATACTTTGAAATAGATACAAAAGAAATGTTATTTAGGTTTCAAAGTCAAACACTTGAAAATTAGGAAATGCCAGATTTATGGTTCTCTGTGCAATGTTAATTCTGCTCCCTTGTGCATATGCAGTATACTATCTTTAATTACATGAACCCATACATACTAAGCAAGCAAAGTTAAAACCTGAGTCTTCAGCTTTACAGCATAAACGATCACCACTTAAGCTGTAGACCAGCAGCAGCTGAAGATGGTTATTCCAGAGGCTGTTTGGATGGATTTAGAAGTATTTGGTAGTGGGATCCGCTGTTTTTTGAGTTGCTAGCATTCCAGCTCCATGTAGTGCCACTGATGAAGAGAAATGGACCATAGGGGGACATGTGCTGGGTCTTTTCTCATTGCTGCAGCAGCTCCGCTGGCTCCCAGGTGTTCTCTGTAGAGTGTGCTGCTACTACTTTGGCTGCAGCGTGAGCCAGGCCTTTGCATTTTCATGTGCTTCGTTATTATTTTGACATGTTGACATTTTCCTGAGGAATGAAAAGCAAGGGAAGGGAAAGCGGCAGCGTTTAACAGTTTGTATCTCAGCTAAAGCTTAGCAGAATTTAATGAGACCAAGAAAAGGCACAAGTATTTCACCCCTGTCAAATACTGAAGGCCTGCTGTAACCAACGGAAGGGAGAAAGCTTCTTAAAGAAACAGATGCACAAATTCATTCTAATGGTACCTAACTATAGGGATCTGCTGCTAGACTACAGCTCAAGTTGTGACAGTTAGTGCCTTATTGCTATAGGCTCAAGTTCAAACCTTGCTTTAGAGGAGGAGAAGTTTCACATGAAAAGAAGTATTTTTATTCTTCATATTTTACTTGATTTAATGATGTAAGCAGTGTCAGGATGAGCTCCACCCTGACACTGCTTACATCCTCCCCCCAGCCAAGAATTTGTCGTCCCGACAAATCATACTCCCTATTATACCAACTCAATGGTTTCCTCCAAAGGGCCTCAGAAATCCCACGTTAGCTTCCACAAGCCTATGTGCTAAGTGTATGGGCTTCTCGCTAATCTCCCTGGGTGCATCATAAATTAGCCATTTTACTGGTCTTATTACTCTGTCCTTTCTATTGAGAGTTTCTGTTGCAGGAGTGGGGGGGGGGCATCTTCTTGAGTGACGGATGGGGAGGTTTCCTTTGAGGATCCCTCGGCTACTGGCACAGGCCTCTGCATCTCTGGTTCCGGTAGTGGAAAGTCCAATGTGCCTAGGGCCCCCACCCCCTCGATATCTCCATTGTCCAGTAAACTGTGTGCGTCATCACAGGGGGGTTCCCACCAGTGGCTCAGGGGTACCAATAACTGGCCTAAATACCTCTGCCATGGGGTTTAGGGCTGAGGAGGGGGAGCTCTCTATCGGCTCAGCTGATTGAGACTGAAGTCTTGTCTCCATTCTGGGATACACCCTGGTCGTGTCTTCCTCCTCAGCCTCACTCTCCAACATGCTGAGCAGGGGTAGGTTATCTTCAGAATGCCCGCAGACCCTGTTTGATGGCAGCTTTGGCCTAGCACTTCTGTTCTGCCCGGCTGCCCTGTCATGGGGAGAAATAGGTTTCTATGCACTGTCTTTATTTGCCTTGGACCCTCTTCAAGTTTGATCTTGTAGACAGGCAGATCTCCCAGTTTTTCCATCACTAGGTAAGGTATTGCCTTCCATCTGTCAGCTATCTTGTGTTTGCTAGCAATACCCAGATTTCGCAGCAGGACTCTGTCCCCTGACTGGAGCTCCTGTAAACGTACCCTCGCATCATATCGATTTTTGTTGTGGTCTGCATTCTTCCGAGCTGCAGATGTAGCTAGACGATAAGCATCCTGCAGCTTTTCTCTTAGCCGGGATACATATTGCTGATGTGTTTCATAGCTATCTCCCTCCTCTGGTACACCAAAGCACAGGTCTATGGGTAATCTGGGTTCTTGCCCAAACATCAAGAGATATGGGGTGACTCCTATAGCATTGTTCTTGGTGGCGTTGTAGGCATGCACCACAAATGTGACATGCTGGCTCCAGTTTGCCTTCTCCTCTGGTCGCAAAGTCCCCAAAATATCTAACATGGTTCGGTTGAACCTCTCTGGCTGGGGATCACCTTGCGGATGATAAGACGTTGTCCTAGACTTTTTAATTCCCGCTATTTTCAGCACTTCCTTCAGAAGGTGACTCAAAGTCTCGCTCCTGATTTTAGTGTATCCGGGCCGGGAATCCATAGACTGAGAAATATTTCTCCCATAGTACTCGAGCGACAGTGGTGGCCCTATGATCATGTGTGGGATATGCCTGTGCATACCGTGTAAAATGGTCAGTCACTACTAGGATGTTTCCGACATTCTTCTTGTCTACTTCTAGAGACAAGAAATCAATGCATACCAGTTCTAAAGGTTTGCTGCTGGTGATGTTCTTGAGATATGCAGCCCTTGTGGGCAGAGTTTTCCTTTGGACACATCGAGCGCATGTCTCACATTTCCTGTGAACATCTTCAGCCATCCGGGGCCAATAGAACCTACTACAAATAAGCTCCAGGGTCCTCTCCATCCCTAGAGCCCAAAGTCATCATGCAGGGCCCTCATGGAAGTATTTTTATTCTTCATATTTTACTTGATTTAATGATGTAAGCAGAGTCAGGATGAGCTCCACCCTGACATCTGGTGGGGAATGGCCTGAATTGCGGTGAACTGTGGAAAATAACTTCAGCTGATGTTATTTGCACAGACATACCCACTGCGCCTAGTCTGAGCTCACAGAAGCCAAATGGTCACTTTGGCTGCTGTGGGATCCCCAGGTTCTCTGTTATTGGGGCAGGAATGATAAAATGTTGTTAACCTGATTATGTGAATGAGGGACTGGGACATGTACTTGGCCTTTGTCATGATGGAGGGTCTCACCATCATCTAGGTAGCACTCACTGGCCAAGGGGTAGGGGTTCCAAAACCCACTGAATTGAGAGAGGCAATGGATAGGCTTCTTTACCTTTACTTTGAGGCTTGTGGGACTCAAGAACCAAAGGTGAAGGACACAGCCCATTTGGTGTGTGTGTGTGTGTGGGGGGGGGTTCTGGTTCATGGTTTGGTTTATGAATCCTGGTTGTGGTGTTTCCCCAGTATAATGCCACATTGTTTCTCTCTGTTATTAAAAGGGTTTTGGTACACTCAGACTCTGTGCTTGCGAGAGGGGCAGTATTGCCTCTTAGAGGCGTCCAGAAGGGTGGTATATGGTTGTCCCAGGTCACTGGGTGGAGGCTCGAGCCATTTTTGTATTGTGTCATTAGAATGGAACCCCTGGATACTGAACCCGGTCCTTGTTGCTGCCAACTCTGATGGGCAGAAGGGTTACAATGACTAGAAAACATATTAAGCTTGGTAATCATTACTCTGTCTATTGAGTACTTTTGTATCCCTTGCTCTGTGAGTGAACTTGATATAAGTCCTTGAACAGCCCACTGATGTTACACTGAAAATTTGCTGTCCATGCCTTTAAACTTGTAAACAAACACAGCTCAAAAGGTAAAAACTTAGCCAGGGTTTGGATTAGGCCTGAGGCACTCTACTCTTATCCCAGCTCCACCCAGTACTCCCCTGGGATGAGGCTGGCAAACCTTCATTACATTCCTGCTGGTTTGAAGATGATTGGTTAGCATCTTTTTCTGGCTCTTGTAGGCTCCTGGCAGGCTAAATCCTGTTTGCACCCAGGGTTTTCTCAGGGCACTGACACTTCCAGGAATGGGCAAGGAAGGTCTGATAGACCCTGTTTGAATATGAATAAGTGCTAGATAAACTCGTAGGATTTACTGCAAAATGGTTTAAGTGAGTGAAGGTCCTGAGTTGGATATCTTCAACTGAACTCCTTCATAGTGTGGGTGAAATATAAAGATTTAACTGTTTGGTTCAGTCCCTTTTCTGATCAGATTCAGACGAAACTTCTGAACTCTTTTGAAGTTCGCCTGTTATCACAAAAGGTGAGGTTTACGAAAGCTCCCAGAGTGGATTGATTTAAATCAAGGTGATTTAAATCAGCAATTTAAATCACCAAGTGGAAAACCTTAATGTAAATCATCAATTATAATCAGCTTCTCCATTTCTACTTCACTTATTTTCTAAAGAAAGATGCAGTGTCATTGGTTGATATAACCATTAAACATTGATTTCCAACTAAAGAGAGCATTTACACTATATTTGGTACATCTTTTTGCTACCTAGAAGTATATATATATATTTATCTAAGTAATCACATATCTTAATATTTTCAGATTATTATTAATTATACTTTTTAGTAAGTTAGAAAATAGTAAATGATATATTGCTTATTTATAATTAACTTTTTGCTGATGATTTGTGTTAAGCTGTATTAGAACGGTAACTGCAATTTAATTAAACACACAAAACAGCATTTCCAATTTATTTTATTAAACAAAACAACCTTAAATATTGTGTATACATAACCTTCTCTTATCAAAACATATTTCACAATTATAACTAAATTATTTATTAAACAGAGGGATTAAACTGATTGTTTCAGTTCAACCTGGGAAAATTTTCTAATAAGGCTAATTGAAAATGACTAGACCTTAAGTTTCTAGTCTCATGTAAGTCTCTTGTAAATGAGGCAGTCTCCTAAAATACATACTTAGGTTGACCTATTACAAGTATAAAGTTTGATCTCAACAGTTATTATTTTCCTTTACATAGAAAAGCAGTCTTTAACTCAAAATTGTTGATGGAGACTCATGGATTAAGCATATTTATTATTTATTTATATATATTTTAAATATTATAAATTTAGGCCTTAACATATTTTGTATTAAGTTCGTGTTTCATTTTAACATGTATTTAAAAAAAGAAAAAAAACGTATAATTTATATTTTAAAAAATAAAAATCCAATATAAATTAAAAATTCATCATTTTTTTAACAACTCTGAAAGCTCCTAGAGGAGTTAGATGCACAGCTCACTGGGAGCTCTTCTTTCCTTCGATATATGTTTTTGAATTGCCACCTAAGTCACAGCTTAGTCACAGCTTCTAGGCTCTGCAGTAGAGCTCTTAAATTTAACTAATTTGGTATGAGAGAGAGAGAGAAAAAGACCGCTGACAAATTTCAACTGGCTTTCTGAGAATGTGACCTGTTGTCAGGAAGGAGGATAAAACATGAACATTGAACAGGTACAGTACAATACATCAAGTTACATTGAGTGAAATTGTCCAGGGTAATTTCACTCAAGTGGGGATATTACCTAAATAGTTGCGTGGAACAATTTAAGCTCATACTTTTTTAATTAAATGATTATAAACAAAAACCTATGAAACACATAACTCATAATATCCTTCAAATCAAAGGTGAGCATTGGTATTATAAATGTTGTTTTTTAATTAGGTTGGCTTCTAATAATTATTATATTAAAGAAGTATGTAAATGTAATCTTCTATCAAGTAGAGGTATTGTAACTACAGATAACATGGGAAAATTGATGCATTATAGAATTTCAGTGCATCATTTATACATGTCAAAATGTAATAGCATGGGATGCATCACCATAAATCATTTCTTTCATTATTTAAAACATTGGAAAGGTCACCTCCAAATTTAGAGCAACACTAGTCATATTAGTTTTATTAGGTAACTGATCAAACTAATCATCAAGTGACTGATATTCATTCTTTGTTTCTTTTTATCAAAGTTTTGCTTAATAAGAGTAACAAAAAACAATGTGAAAAGAAGAATTCAGAGCTAAACGAGTCCGTTAAATAATACACTGAATGCAAAGCTGCTAGATAAGGAATGGCAAGTCACAATAAATGAAACAGAAACCATGCCACAGAGGATGACTGCAGATTTTTTTAAATTCTGAGGAACTCATTTATCATTTACAAAAATATATTGACTCGGTGCAAAACTGGAGTCTGAAAGATCAGATTGAAGAGCATAAAGAGTTCTTAAAACATAGACTCTCTCTATGCACTACCAAACAGATTGTATTTTATATACAATGCCACTGATTCAGATAGCCACTGACACTAGTGGCTATAATGTGTTGTTATTATAGCAAGAATGTACAAGAAGTGACATTTTAAAAGGCTATAGATGCCTTAATAAACTAGTATCACTTTATTAATTATTATTAGTATTATTACCTATCAGAAACTAAACTGATATTGGATAATCTTTATATATTGCTTCATTTATTCTCTCAGAATGTTCATATTGGATGAAATTCTCTGCTGTGTGGAGAGTCAGCCCAAGGCCTACCCAATGTTTGAGTCTTCAGAAGAGGGCTTAAGTGGTAGTTATGTGATGCAAAGTGCTTTCACAAGCTCCAGAGGGATGAGTGAATCATATGAAGAGAAAAACCTTTGAGTCAGATTCTGGGCTGCATTGCATTACCTCAGCAGAGAGAAGCAGCCATAAAGCTGCTGCACGGGGACTCCTGTACACTCCCCCAACAGGGGGGAACCCTAGGGTGCCATTGAGCTTGCTCTATGCCATGGACATTCACTTCCCTCCCTCCTGCCTACGGAGCAGAGTGCATGGCTTTCAGTAGGTGACCACCGCCGTTTGCATTATTCAGCAACTGTAAATTATGGCTGGGCCAGCTTGACTGGAGAGGATTGTTGGGATGGGGAGTAGAAAGGTGGTTAAAGTTATCACTCTCCTCAGAGTCTGGTTTAATATGGGGGGAGGGGTTGATCAGGTTTCAGGCATACAGTACTGAGTCCAAACTTGGGACAGCTGTGGATCTAGCTCTTTTTTTAATGTATGGTTTTGCTTAAATGCAAATGCAAAGATTTTCCTATGGATTTGCTTAAATGCCTGCCTCCCCACATATATCAAAATAAACCCATGAAGAGAAATTGCAGTAGTTTAATAAGTACAGAAATCAACAAAAGTAAAACAGAAGTAACATCCCCAGGGGGAATTTTCACCGCATATTGTATGTATAATGAACAAGAATCCTTATGTTGCATGAAAAACCTGCAGGATCACAATTCTACTTACATAGTTGGTAAAAATAAACATATGTTCATCTTGAATAACAATTCATTTGCCTTATAAGCAACTTTTAAGGATACATATCTCAGTTGAAGCTGAGTGAACCTGATCTGCTTTCCCTTCAATATAGTCAAAAAAATGTTACAGCCTTCCCCAGTGAGAATGGTCCAGGATTTGAAAGCTATGAATTACCCCATGATTAAGTACTTATTACTTTTTATCCAACACAGTGTATAATGAAAGGTTAGTGTTATGGTGGATGAGTGTAAGCGTCAAATGGGCTTTAAGGGTGATTGTAATGCAAATGAAGGCAGAGACATTTCATAACCTGAAAAGTCACTTGTGGACACAAGTCTGTCTGTTACAGCTTTCCCCCTATTCCATTTTGTTTCTTACAGCTGTCCCCTTACTCCATTTTGTTTTTGTTCTCCTCCTGTGGCTGCCCCTCCCTGGCTGTTAAGTTGTTTACCAGGGCCACTGCCCTTCTCAAAGGGAGAGCCCCTTAAGTTGTTTACCAAGAGCCATTGCCCTTCTCAAAGGGATGGCCACTTGTGCTGCATGCTAAGTGGGACAACTGCCCTGTTCAAAGGGTTGGTCCTGTTATCACCTTGTTAAACCTGGGCTCGGTGTAGGGTAGGCAATGTCCAGAGCTGCAAGACCTAATGTGTTTTTGAGATCCTGAGCATGAGTCATAGGCCTCATGTGCTTTTGAGTCATGAGGTGGGAACTCACGCCTATGGTCCAGGACTCTGCCCAGGCATGTCTATATGCTCACCTGCAGTTTTTCCCTGAATCTCCTCCCCTGTGACAGAAGGAGCCTATCAGGATTACTGGCGGGGAAACTGCCTGAGTTTGCCTTTAAGAACAGGCATTTTTGAAACAAACATCAGAAAGGTCCCTGCATTGCTACCTGGTCTGATCAGCCGGGGGTTCTGGGGGGTCCTTTCTCCGCTCTCGTTTTATTTTTGAGTGTACCCCAGTTTTTAAACCCCCCCCCCACGAAGAACGAATTGCTGCCTGAGAGACCTCCTGATTATCAAGACCGTGCCGAGCCCTCCTTGCTTCTTCTGAAGTTGTTGCTGCTTCTGCCTTTGTTGCTGCCTTGGGGACTGGTAAGAATCCCTCTGTGATACTTTCTATACTTTTATTACTTTAGCTGCTGGCTCTGTTTCCCCAGCACACAGACTCAAACTAAACCTAGGTCTGTGTCTTAAAACCTCTCTTAAACTCCTTGGTCTGTATCTCTAATCTGTTTCTTGCTTTGCAGTGCCTTTGCTGCTAGAAATAAGCCTGTGCCTTCCTGGACTGTATCCTGGGCTGCCAGCTTGCAGCCACCACTAGTTAAAACCCCCTCCCCCCTTGGAGCTGTATCCTGGGCGCACACCACTCTGCCCTCTGAAACTACCCCTAGTATAAGGTGCACCCATTAGGTTAGATTTTGTCTTTTAGTCTAGATAAGTTGTAATTTCATTTTGCATAGCTGTAGTTAAGTTAGGTTTAGGAAATTGCTTGCATTGTACCCTGTAAGTTAGCCTTAAAGAATTGTTGCATTGTGTTTTGTTACTTCCTAATTTGTGTAGTTTTGGTTAAGTTAAATCATAGATAAGATTTTGCTGTGTTTTGTATAATTGTCTCTCTGCTGTTTAAACTTGCAGCCTGTCTGTTCTGTGTCTCCCTGAGTTTAAATCTCCCTCCACCACGTGCTCCTCTTCCCCCATCCCCCAACCTTACTTCTCTCTCTCTCTCTCTCTCTCTCTCTCTCTCTCTCTCTCTCTCTCTCTCTCTCTCTCTCTCTCTCTCTCTCTCTCTCTCTCTCTCTCTTTCTCTATTTCTCCCCCTCTCTGCTGTTTCAACTTATAGCCTGTCTTCTCTCTCTCTTTCTAGCATAAAACCCCATTGGTTACCCCTTTTCTCTCTAACACACCTCACATTTTACATTTACACCACTGAGACACATTTTTACCTAAAATTGTTGGTTATTTAACACATTTTACCCATACTGTTAGTCGGTTACATGCTGCTGTGACACACTCTTTACATAGAAATTGTTAGCTACCTGTTACATTTATGCTTCAGTGTTAATTGGTTACCAACTGTATTGTACCCCACTGTATTGTACCCCACTATTGAAACCCCCTATCCCATTTACCAAAAGAAACCCCTCCCCAATTGTCTACTTTAACAAGCCCCATACCCCTCACTATTGAATTTTCCCTGTTTTTGCATTTTCTTAATAAAGTTTATTTTGCACCCCACCTGTGTGGTAATTGCTCCCCAAGATCCCATATACCTGCTGGCAGGGACAAAGTCAATGCCATGTACTTTGTGGTGAGAAAGAAAATTCAAGGTACCATGACAAAAGTATAGCAAAGCTAGTGTTATGAGTTTCTGGTGGAGAAAGATGGGTTTGATGGATTAAAGCTAGTAAGACTCTTCCGAAAAAGGAACTCCCTCATTAAAAGTATAACTGGTCATGGTGCAAGGAACTTTTAAACAAAAGTTGATAACATTTTGATGAAAATTCCAGAAAATATAATGAATGGAATATTTATAAAACTAGTAGAATGAAACAGTCTATTTTTTAAAGTAAGAGCAATTCTAACACACAAGGAATAATTAAGACACCAGTCTTGATTTAAGGATTTTAAAGGATGGAAAATCTAAAAAATCTTAGGTGCATTGTTAAAACTCATTGTTAAACATTTACACAAACTTTCGAGCCTCAATTTTTCTAGCTTCATCTTCAAGGAATTAGATCTTGTTATATCTTTGTCTGCAAGATTAAAAAGATTTCTATTAGCACTCTTTTTCTCCTGACATAGGTACCTAAACACCACAATAAAGTCACTTCTTAATCTTCTCTTGGAGAACCTAAATAGAATGAGCTTCTTTAGTATCTCACTGTGGAAGAAAATTGTCCAGACCTCTAGCAGCTCTTTTCTGGATCCTTTCCAATTTTTCAATGTCGTATGCAAATTGTTGACATCAGAAATGGATACAGTATTCAAATAATAATTTCACATGTCTGGTCTTCAGTGGCTATGCCAATTGTACTGAGGAGCATCTGCTAGTGCAAATCTGCTATGCCAGGGAACTCTTCCTCCTCTGCCTCCCACTGCTCCATCATGAAATCTGTTAGGTACATTGGGTGGGTCAGAAAATGCCACTAAAATGTTCACCAGCAGCTCACGGATGCTCTACGCATTTCCGGATACAGGAGTGAAAGTACAAGCAAGAGAAGTTCTTCAAAAGACTCCTTCTCCATGTTGCCTGCACCAGTAGCTTGGAGCACACAGACCAAAATTACTCCTCAGCAGTGTTGGTGGGCTGTTCAAACTTCCTGTAACATGCAGGTTGAGCATTAAAGATTTCCCACAGTGCAGCACAAGTCAAAATGCTAGAGCAGCTACATCTCAGAAAGGCACTAGGGACTCTGGTATATAGTTTGTTTGACTCAGGTCTATGCACTGCAGTATGGATGCCAAAGCCCCAGGTTCCAGCCTGGGTTAGAAAAGTCTTCATGATGGGTTAAGAATCAGTGTAGACACTCAAGCCCAGGGTTCTCTAGCATGGGTCAGCTGAATCAAATCCCACTAACCCTGGATTTAAACTGTGGTGTAGATATACCCTATGATTTGATGGGATTATGCATTATGATTCACTTGATGATTGTCTGTTCTGTTCATTCCCTCTGGGACACCTGGTGTTGGTCACTGTCAGAAGACAGGATACTAGGCTAGATAGACCTTTTGGTCTGACCCAGTAGGGCCATTCTTATGTTCTTATGGACATCCACCTGTAGAGATCAGATTGCAGAAATGGGCTTTAGATCATACATTATTCCAGATGGGGACCTATGTATATGTTTTGTGAAGCACCTAACACACTTTTGGTTGATGTAAGGGAAGTAATCATTTCTTTTATCAAAATGCATTACTTTGTGGGTAGCAGTTAACTAGATGATTCAGCACTGAGATAAACCCAGCTCTCTTAAAACAAAAATGGCTGCTGTGGCTATTGGATGTCCTCTGAAGAGAAGTAGATTTCAAACCGATTCATTTACACAGAAAGTTACCCAGCTGTTAAATGAAAATTTGGGCATATATTTCAAAATCAGGTCCTTTATATGAAATGGAGATTATAACCCACAGGAGTAGTAAAGCTGTTGGGGGTCCATGAGTTTTAAGAGAAAATTGATTCTTCTAATGAGTTTTGAACTCAGTATTACAAGCATAGGACATTCAGAACAATTACCCAGTCTAAATAAGTTTCCTCCCTAGCTCTGTGCAAGAGTTATGTGGCTGATAGGATGGTCAGGAAGGGAAATGATACACAATAGAACCCATCAATTACTAAAATAATTTAATTATTGTTTATTTATTAAGGACTGCAGGGACTGGCCAGTGTTTTCATTAGAATTTGTAAGTATACGTAAGAAGTTGCTGTCTGTTATCACTGCAGACATTTTATGCTCCAGTTTGCATATCTTCTAGAAAAGTACCAAAAAGGCTCATTTCTTCAATCTGACTAAGAGGTTGAAGACTGTTTCACTTCTTCAGGACAGTCTGCACATTGTTTTTAAAGAACAGTCTAAATAAATAAATGAACCATAAGGAGATGAATAAAACAAGATTAAAAATATAGAAAAAACAGATTTAAAAACTCAAAGAAACTCTATGCATCACATATCTAGACATACTATTTTTTAAAAGTCTATATTCTTATTTATTTATACTGCAGTAACACTTAACAACACTATTTATGGATCAGGAACCCATTATTCTGAAAAATGTACAAACACCATAAAAAGATGGTTCCTGTCCAATGGATCTTACAATCGAAGTATAAGAGTAGAGAGAAGAGGTGGATACAGCAGACATGGGAAGCTCAATGTAACTATGAGAAAATACTAGGTGGCATGATGAGCAGTGTTTTTTGACTTTGGCAGTATGTTTTAAAAAAGAAAAGAGAGCTGTTTACAGGGAGCAACTCCCACGCACAATGTTACAACAAAATAAACAATGGATTTCATTCCTAAAGTGTCTATCCTTTCCTCCCCTCTGCCGTTTTGGCAGATAGCATGTCAGAGACAATCTTTGTTATCCATTGCCTTGTGTTATCTTTTTCCTCCCTTGGGTCATCGGTTATACCTTTTAGGTAAGTTTGACCTTGCTGCCTGTAATGTCACCCATAAAAATATCTACTCAGATGCAGAGTTCCCTTCTGAAATGTCCACTGATTGTGTCCCAGATTCATTCTATTTAAAGGTTTAAGATTAGCAGCCGTGTTAGTCTGTATCCGTAAATAAAACGAGGAAGACTTTGTAGCACCTTAGAGACTAACCAGTTTATTTCAGCATAAGCTTTTGTGGGCGATAGCTCTTATATGGACCTCATCAGTCTTTAATATTCTTATTCGGGGTACAGTTTCCTTGGAGCAAGTAAGAGTTTTTGTTCCTGATATTCCGGTACTATTTTTACAACTAGCCAGGTAATTTTGAAGGCACTATATACATAATTGTTTCCCAGACCATCCTCATATCGTTTCTAATTTTGTATCTCTTACTGCACAGATTATCTTCCCTTTTGTCCTAGCTAACAACTATATTTATATGTTACTTGTCCTTGCTGGAAGTGTTAACCTGAATTCAATGGGCAATCTGCCATGCACCTAAATTTAAAAAGAATAGGCTCAAACTTCTTTAATTTTCTCCACATTAATTCTACTCTATAACAAATGCAAAAAGACAGGTTAGGACAGGCCCTTCTATCTCAGTGAATGATATTTGCATGATAGTGGAAGAAGTTTTTCCTGTTCAGTTTTTCACCAAAAAAACCTAAATAAAGTCTGTTTCTAAGATGAAAGTCCACCAGACATACTTATTTACTTACTTATGCCTGTCACCCCAGTCGGGGGATGGGCCACCAACCACAGATCTCCAGAGTCCTCTATCCCGGGCCATTCTCTCTAGCTGGTTCCAGGTGTAGCCCATTTTGGTGGTGTCAGCCTGAAGGTCGTGTCGCCAGATGTACTTTGGACGGCCTCTTTTCCGCTTGCCTTGGGGGTTCCACCGCAGTGCCTGTCTGTGATGTTGGTTGGCTGTTTGCGTAGTGTGTCCTATCCAGCCCCACCTTCTCCTTCTTGTCTGTTACAGCTTTTCCCCTACTCCATTTTGTCTGTTACAGCTGTCCCCTTCTCCATTTTGTTTTTGCTCTCCTGTGGCCGCCCCTCCCTGGCTGTTAAAATTATTTACCAGGGCCACTGCCCTTCTCAAAGGGAGGGCCCCTTAAGTTGTTTACAAAGAGCCATTGCCCTTCTCAAAGGGATGGCCACTTGTGCTTAAGTGGGATAACTGCCCTGTTCAAAGGGTTGGTCCTGTTATCACCTTGTTAAACCTGGGCTCGGTGTAGGGCAAGGCTCTGTTCAAGCTGTAAGACCAATGTGCTTTGAAGATCCTGGGCATGAGTCATAGGCCTCATGTGCTTTTGAGTCATGAGGGGGAACTCTGTCCAGGCATGTCTCTATACTCACCTGTAGTTTTTCTCTGAACTCCTCCCCTGTGACAGAAGGAGCCTATCAGCATCACTGGCAGGGAAACTGCCTGAGTTTGCTTTTAAGAACAGGCATTTTGAAACTAGCATCAGAAGGGTTCCTGCATTGCTACCTGGCCTGATCAGGCAGGAGTTCTGGGGGGTCCTTTCTCCGCTCTCGTTTTATTATTGAGCGTACCCCCGTTTTTAAACCCCCCCCCGCTCTCGTTTTATTATTGAGCGTACCCCCGTTTTTAAACCCCCCCCCCGCTCTCGTTTTATTTTTGAGCGTACCCCCGTTTTTAACCCCCCACCCCACGAAGAACGAATTGCTGCCTGAGAGACCTATTGCTGATCAAGACCGTGCTGAGCCTTCTTCTGATGTTGATTGCTGCTTCAGTCTTTGCTGCTGTCTGGGGACTGGTGAGAACCTCTCTTCTGTGAAACTTTCTATACTTTAGCTGCTGGCTTTGTTTCCCCAACACACAGACTTAAACTCTGTGTCTTAAAACCTCTCTTAAACTCCTTGCTTAAAAACCTCTCTTAAACTCCTCCTTAAACTCTGTTTCCCCAACACACAGACTTAAACTCCTTGCTTAAAACCTCTCTTAAACTCCCCTTGGTCTGTGTCTCAAAACCTCTCTTAAACTCCCCTTGGTCTGTGTCTCAAGACATACCCTTAAACTCCCCTTGGTCTGTGTCTTAAAACCTCTCTTAGACTCAAACTAAACCTTGGTCTGTATCTATAATCTGTTTCCTGTGCCTTCCTGGACTGTATCCTGGGCTGCCAGCTTGCAGCCATCTCCCTCCCCCCTTGGAGCTGTACACCACTCTGCCCTCTGAAACTACCCCTAGTATAAGGTGCACCCATTAGGTTAGATTTTGTCTTTTAGTCTAGATAAGTTGTAATTTCATTTTGCATAGCTGTAGTTAAGTTAGGTTTAAGAATTGTTGCATTGTGTTTTGATATTTGCTAATTTGTGTAGTTTTGGTTAAGTTAAATCATAGATAAGATTTTGCTGTGTTTTGTATAATTGTCTCTCTGCTGTCTGCTCTGTGTCTCCCTGAGTTTAAATCTCCCCCCACCACGTGCTCCTCTTCCCCATCCCCCAACCTTTACTTCTCTGCTGTTTCAACTTACAGCCTGTCTTCTCTCTCTCTTTCTAGCATAAAACCCCATTGGTTACCCCCTTTTCTCTCTAATACACCTCACATTTTACATTTACAGTTTTATCTAAAGTTATTGGTTATTTAACACACTTTATCCATGCTGTTAGTTGATTATATGCTGCTGTGACACACTTTTTACATAGAAATTGTTAGCCACCTGTTACATTTATGCTTCAGTATTAATTGGTTGCCTACTGTATTATACCCCACTGTATTGTACCCCACTATTGAAATCCCCTATCCCATTTACTAAAAGAAACCCCTCCCCAATTGTCTTCTTTAACAAACCCCATACCCCTCACTATTGAATTTTCCCTGTTTTCACATTTTCTTAATAAATTTATTTTGCACCCCACCTGTGTGGTAATTGCTCCCCAAGATCCCATATACCTGCTGGCAGGGACACTTCTGATTTCTTCCTCTGCTGGGAGTTGACGGGTCCTCTCCAAGAGGTGGTTGTTGCTGATGGTGTCTGGCCAGCGGATCTGGAGAATCCTTCTGAGGCAGCTGTTGATGAAGGTCTGGATCTTCCTGGTGGTTGTTTTGGTTGTCCTCCAGGTTTCAGCTCCATACAGTAGGACTGATTTCACGTTGGAGTTGAACAATCGAATCTTTATTGCCAAAAACAGCTCTCTGGAGCTCCAGATGTTCTTGAGCTGTAAGAAGGCTGCTCTTGCCCTACCAATCCTTGCTTTGATGTCTGTGTCTGTGCCACCCTGCTGGTCGATGATGCTGCCTAGGTAGGTGAAGGACTGCACTTCTTCCAGGGGGCTTCCATTCAGTGTGACTGGGTCACTGCTAATGGAGTTGATCTTGAGGATCTTGGTCTTGTCCTTGTGGATGTTGAGGCCAACCTGTGATGACGTGGCTGCCACTACGCTGGTTTTCTCTTGCGTTTGCTGTGCGAAACGAGTGCAAGGTCGTCAGCAAAGTCCAGGTCATCGAGCTGGGTCCACAACGTCCACTGGATTCCATTCCTGCGCTCGTAAGTGGATGTCTTCATAATCCAATCGATGACGAGGAGAAAGAGAAATGGTGACAACAAGCATCCTTGTCTGACTCCAGTTCGCACCTGGAAGCTGTTTGTGAGCTGCCCTCCATGGATCACTCTGCAGTGTAAGCCGTTGTATGAGTTCTTGATCAGGTTGACCACCTTTGCTGGGATGCCATAGTGCCGAAGGAGCTTCCAGAGGGTCTCTCGATCCACGCTATCGAACGCTTTCTCATAGTCAACAAAGTTGATGTACAATGAGGAGTTCCACTCCATGGACTGCTCGACTATGATGCGGAGTGTTGCTATCTGTTCTCCCGGAAGCCTGCCTGCTCATCTCGTAGCTGTGGATCAACGGCATCCTTCATTCTCTCTAAGAGGACTCAGTTGAAGATCTTCCCTGGCACCGAAAGGAGTGTGATTCCTCTGTAGTTGGCACAGTTGCTGAGGTCTCCTTTCTTGGGGATTTTGATGAGGTATCCCTCTTTCCAGTCTGCCGGAATCACTTCTTCTTCCCATATCTTCTCAAAGAGGGGGTACAGCATTTCCACTGAAGCATCCAGGTCTGCTTTCAGGGCCTCTGCTGGGATGTCATCAGGTCCAGCCGCCTTCCTGTTCTTCATCATGGTGATGGCTTTTCTGATCTCGTCTCTGGTTAGTTTGTCGCAATTGATTGTGAGGTCCTTGTTGGCTGGGTCGATGTCTGGTGGATTTGGTGGTGCTGGTCTGTTCAGGAGTTCCTCAAAGTGCTCCGCCCATCTGTTCATCTGTTGTTCTATTCCTGTTATAGACTTTCCCTGCTTGTCTTTGACAGGACATTCTGGCTTGCTGAACTTTCCAGACAGTCGCTTGGTGGTGTCGTACAGCGGTTATGCATCCACAGACATAGGTGGATGCATAACCGGTTGAATGACTATTCTCAAAGAGTAATCACCGTTGGTTCACAGTCACCCGGAGGGACATACCAAGTGGAATTCCATAAGGGTATGTCCTGGTCCCAGTACTCTTCAATATTTTCATTAACAGCTTGGATGATAGAATGGAGGGTATGTATATAAAGTCTGTAGATAACACCGATCAGGAAGAGGTCACAAACATTTTGGATAGCAGAATTAGAATACAAACTGATCTTGATAAACTGGATAATTGATCTGAAATCCCTAAGATAAAATTCAATAACATAAGTGCAAAATACTACACTTTGGAAGGAAAATTCAAATGTACAACTACTGCAAGAGTGGATAAGATTTAAATATTATAGTGGATCACAAATTGAATATGAGTCAACATTGTGATGCTGTTGTGGAAAAGGCAAATGCCATTCTGGGATGTATTAACAGAAGGATCATATGTAAGACATGGGAGGTAACTGTTCTTTTCTACCTGTCACTGGTGAAGTCTCATCTGGAGAACTGAGTCCAGTTTTTGGTGCCACACTTTAAGAACATTGTGAACAAATCCAGAGGTAAGGAACAAAAATTATGGTTAGAAATGTAACCTATAAGGAAAGGTTGAATTGGGGGTGTTCAGTCTAGATAAAAGAAGGCTGAGGGGGTGGGGCACAATAACAATCTTTGAATATGTTAAAGGCTGTTATAAACAGAACTATTGTTCTTCATGCCCATCTAAAGTAGGATAAGAAGTAATTGGCTTAGTTTGCAGCAAGGGAGGTTTAGGCTAGATATTAAAAAAAATAACTATACAGATAGTTTAGCAGTGGAACATCTTATCTAGGCTATATAATCCTGCCACACCACACACATCCTGCCCATAAAAGGACAGTGGAAAAGTCCTCCAAGCTGCCTAGAGTGGCTGTATAGAGTGGCTGAGCAGCCAATCAGGGCCCAGGAGGCTAGTATAAGAGGGATTTCAGAGCCAGTTCAATTTCTTGCTAGAGCTGGAGGAGTGTGGAAGGTGTGTGGCTGCCTGAGGGAGCTGAAGTGCCTTGGACAAGGTAGTGCTGCCAGAAGCCAGGGAGAGCAAGAAGGAGCCCTGATCTGGTTTCAGGGCCTCCATCAGGACAAGGCCATGAGGTAAGGGTGAGATGGTGTAGGGCCTCAGGAAAGTGGCCCAGGGAATTAAAGCAGCGGTAGGACTTAGCCAGCTGCTATCTATAGGCTTCCTGGGTTAGTGGGTGGGCCTTTCCTCTCCTATTAGCCACTGGGGGAAGTGGCATAGACATTGAGGCACCCTTAGACAGAGGAACTGAACTGCAGTGGCCTGGCTGGAGAGTTGTGTCCAGAAAGTCTTTGCTCTCTTAGAGCCTATCACCAGGGAGGAAGCCAGAGCAGGGACAACTTGTGGGAGACATTACAGGGGTCACTGAGAGAGACCACTGTTAGACTTGTATCCCGGAAGGAGTTTTCCTTTGCTTTCATCACACAGACAGACTGTGTGTTACTCGGCCGGAGGGCTGAGTCACCAAAGACACCAGAGAGAGCGTGAGAGCATGCACTCAACCAAGGGGGCGATCATGAGAGGTTTGTGCACCTTGTTACACCCCATCATTAAAGGTTTTTAAGAACAAGTTAGACAGCACCTGTCTGTACTGGTCTCGGTATATTTAGCATTGGGGATGGATTAGATGACCTCTTTAGTTTCCTTCCAACCCTGCATTTTAATAACAGAGCCAAATGCAAGACTTTGGACACTGATTGAAATAACACCAGTTTGCAGTTTTTTAAAAAAATATTTCTCTTATTACAGATCAGGTTGTTTATTTTGCAATACTGGGTATTAAACTGCCTTCCTTAGAAGTGAGTAGCAGGTAAGCTAATCAATTTATCAATCACATAAGCCTCCACTCAAGGCAGCTGGCTGCTTCCCTGTGAAAGCAGAAGTTTAGATGTGGGAATGCTGGAAAAGAAAGGCTTTCAACAACTTGTGAAGTCTCGGATCCAATTCTTTTTTTTAAAATGTTCACAAAACAGAAGGTTTTATTCCACTGAGATTTGACTACCAGCTACATCTTTTGAAGAAGACAATACATAGCTCTTCACAACTTTGTTTACCTGATGAGCTCTACATTTGAAAGAGAAAAAAGAAAATGATAGAATTAACAGACTCTTGCTGGGAGATCAATGCCTAGATAGAGGGCTTAGTTTACCAATAGCATAAGAAGGTATAACTATTAACTTCAATGGAGTTGTACCAACTTATGCAACTGGTGAATTTTGTCCTAGCTCTCGAATCTTCAGTTGCTGCCCAGAGTATTGTTTACCTATGACTCTCACTAAACATTTACTAATCTAGCCGGATTTATGCCAAAACATAATATCTTTTGTCCAAACGGTAATATTATTAGGTTCTGTATAATCATGATTTGGTTCCTTAACAATCACATTTTCAGCAAATTTATCATATATAAAGTTCAAGTGGATTGTTTAACCCTTTCTAGTGAGAGCTAACCACTGTAGCTTTTGAGATTTAACATTTGTGCTTGCTTACTCCAAAGACTCTTCCACTAATTTGTATATTGGTATATTGAAAATTATTAAAATTAAAAACTATCACTTTAAGTTTTTAAGGGGTTTCGTGATCTTTCTTGCAGGCTAGAGGGCATGGCAGGGAAGCATATTATCTGGGTCTTTTAGCAGCCAGTCTGCAAAAAGCCAGCCTAAAGCAAGGTGTATTAAGTTGTACCTTTCTGCCTTAGGGAATAGACTTCTTTAGTCTCTCACTGTTTTTAGTTCTTGTGTGCCAGGGCTCTATATTCTAAGGAACCTTAGAATCTTATCAAATGTTACATTGCAACCTTCCAGAAAGATTAAAAACCTAAAATACTCTAACTTCTTTCTTTGTGTGGTGAATAGAACAATTAGTGAGCAAGAGTGGGCGAGATTCCAGTGTCCATCAATTTGTGTAATCTTTTACTGCTTGTGTGTGTGTAAGAGACTTTATTCCTAGAAGGTGGGGAGTCTTGTTTTAAAATTAGCTTGGGTGATCACACAGGGAACAAACCTAGAATACAAGCAGTCACACATACTGGTTTTATCAGTTTTAATGAGGAATATTTTAAAATAGATTCTTGGAGGCAGTGAATCATTATGTTTAGTGTACTTCAAGTTACTCTTCAAGAAATGCTTTACCCCAGGAAGCCCGGTAAAAGATGGGAGACTGTCCAAAGCCTGAGAGAAGCATGGAAGAAGGAGCAAACCTGAAAGAAAGGAAAAGGAAGAAAAGGGGCAGTAACAGGAGCTGAGTGGGAGTGGCAAGAGAAGGAGGAAATAAGAGCAGATACATAGACCATGGCAAAATTATGTGGTATGTAGTTCAGGCTCTTTTCCCCTTGCTTTAAATACAGGCAGCCAGTGGAGGATTTCTATTTATTTCCCATTTTAATGTGTCTGATTTTTAACCTGTTACCTGCTTAAAATGTGTACATGGTGGGTGTAAGCTTCATCAGTACTGTCAGATGCACACACACTTCAGCACCTGTGTGCGTGTCTGTTTGTGGGGTCTAGACTAAAACATAACCTTACTTCAACAGCTTTGCATATACAAACAGACATATATTACTGCTTGCATCTGACGAAGTGGGTATTAGCCCACAAAAGCTTATGCTTCAATACTTTAGTTACTCTTTAAGGTGCCACAGGACTCTTTGTTACCTCATGTATTACTGAGTTTACTCCAAAGACTTGCTTACTCCAAAGACTCTTCCACTAATTAGTATATTGGTATACTATCATGCAATGTACTGTAATAAAACAAAGTATTTTTTTTATAAATTTGAATGATACAAAAATAGAGTGAAAATCAGTGGAAAAAAAAGAATAGTTAGTTTGCAAAATCCAGGATTTTTTTTTTTTTTGGTAAAATCCGTTTAAACTGAAAACAAAGGGGCTTTAGGATTGAGAATGAAGATGCAGGAATGCTACATAAAAGAGCATTACAGTAGACACATTATCATTATATGGTCAAGAATTTTAAATGTAGGTGTGAAGGACAGTTTTCGGTGGTGTTCTGGAATAAGTAGAGTTTGCTCCTACTCATGTCAACTGAAATTTTGCCATCAACTTCCAAAGGAGTGTAACATAGCCATAGTTATAGAATAAGTTTTTAAAAAAATAGTGAGGTAGAGGGGTAAAAAAACAAGGATGATACCTCAGATGCAAGTCTGGTCAACAGGGAGTTTAGTAAAGTTGTCAAAAAGGCCTACGTACTATGGTGAGTAGTGTTCTATAAAATTTCTAAGTACCACAGACCAGTAACTGAGAATGGTGGGGACTGGCAGGGAAATATGAGAAATTCAAATTTGGACACATTGTGTACCTGATGGTGGTAGGACTTCTAGATCATGTCAGAGGCAGAGATACAGGGCTAAACAGATGTAACTGTGATAAAGGAGGAGGTCACCTAGAAATAAAGGGTACAAAGAGGAAACCAGGACAGGATAATGAGGGACACAGAAAGGCAAGGATGGGTATCTACCACATCATATTCTGAAGTGGATAGTTAAGGAGGAGTAATGCCCCTTCTCCTTTGCTAGAACAAGGGTGTCACATTTACATGAAGCCTATGGGAGAGACATTGATATGAAATGAGCTAAAGTTCCAGCAGTACACAGACAACACCCATTTCTACATCTCCTTTACATACATACCCTATGTACCTCTCTTCCCCTTATGAATCACAATTGGGCCCTTCATGAAATTTGGTATTTTACTGCTACTTCATAGCAGGAAATCCACTCAACTGACATAGGGTCTGCTCCTATTGATGTCAATTTAAGTTTTGCCATAACTTCCATGACAGCAGGGACAAATCCATCATTTGTGACAAAAAATTGTTAGTTAGCAGATTGATACATGGGGGAGGCTGGGGACATTCATAGTTTTAGGGTAAATTATACTGTGATAATTTTTTTTAAAATCATATTTCCAGAACCCTTTGGCCAGATGCTGATAGCACCAAGAAGGCCCAGTGTTCAATATCCCAGTTAAAGGCTTAACTAACACTAGCTCAAGCCTCCATCCAGAAGTCTTGGAAATCATATCTACCACCCTGGGCACCTTGATCGGTAACACTTGCCCACTCAGAAACATTAAAACTGGGGGTTTGAAACAAAGCCAACTTTATAAGAGATGGAAAGACCAGAGGGACAACAGAAATAAACTTGGGGAAAGCAATTAAAAAATCAACAAATTATATGAGGTAAGACTCCCACCTCTGAAGTGGCCTTAACAATTGTCCCAACCTCAGCCCTCCTGGCCATTGTGAGAGACTATTGCATTCTAACCAATTCCCTGCTCACAGTTAACTGTCCTGGGATGGAGAAGTCCAAGGATGCTGGCAGGCCAGTGATACCTGAGTTGCCCCAGGTTATTTCAGCTTTAATTGCTGGATAGGGTCCTTTATGTAAGATGTTGCTCTCTGTGGCTTCAGGCCAAGCTGCCTCATCCATGCTCTGTGCAATCCATTGCTCTGAAGTCACCTTTAACTCTGTGCCATCCACTCTATTACAGCAGTCTCAGCTCAACTTTTTAGAGATAATTTAAGGCCTAGTCTACACTAGGAGACCAAGTCAACCTAAGTTACACAACTCCAACTATGTGAATAATGTACTGTAATGACCTGTGCTGGATCAACAGAAGAAACTCTCACATCAACTTACCTTACGCTTCTCAGTCTGGTGAGTACTGGAGTGGGTGGGAGAGCTAAATCGACTCCCGGTGGATCGATCACCACAGCATCGATCACCAGTAACTGTACACCTTTACAGAGTTCTCACCTCCACAAGACAGGAATCTTCCTCCACTCCTTTTAGGTCTGTCCAGGCTCCTTTACCCAATTGTGCCTGACAATAGTCTTGGTCAGGGTGAATCCATGCTTATTCAATGTCATTGTCTTGTCTCTTAATGCCTTCAAACTCAAAATGTAACTATTTCAACCAAAATGCCCCCCAAACTGTCACAAAAATAAAATGCAAATAAGGCCTGACCCAGTCCATTCTCCTTGCTTTTTAGCAGATGCGAGGGGAGGCTCTGCTCATATTCTGTTCTTAATCAGCTCTGGATCACTCTTCTCCCATTTCTCTCTAAGCTTCAGGCCACAAGG
Source organism: Sternotherus odoratus (assembly GCA_032164245.1). Classification (NCBI taxonomy): domain Eukaryota; kingdom Metazoa; phylum Chordata; order Testudines; family Kinosternidae; genus Sternotherus; species Sternotherus odoratus. Next base: position 63,103,679 of record JAVMKO010000003.1, read on the forward strand.
CTCACATATAGAGAATAACTATTGCTCATATTTAATCAATGTTATAGGTGTGAAAGTTCATAGCATTCCCCGGACATCCATACAGATGCTGAGTAGAACTTCCTTTGTCACACCGAGGGGCCTGATGCTGGAATTACTGTATAAACACCCATATTAAAGTCAATAATAATTTTACTTCTGTGCACCCTATGTCAGTAGACAGACAATGTAGTCTCTCTTTAGTTCTACTGCACTTAATAGCTTTCAACACTGGCGATTTTTCAAACCTGAAGCAGTGATTATGTAACCTTTAAAAAAATCCATTTGCCCTTCAATAACATGCAATAGTGTTTTGCCATTTCCTAGTGTTTCATTCCAGCAGTTCAAATCTCAACGCATTCACTTCGCTGCTCTCATCTGCAATGACTGACAAGGCATCCTGCTGCCATTCTCTCCTCTATACATGTGTCTTCACAGCAGGAGAATTTGCCTCCAGTTGTCTGTGTGGCATTCAAAAGGTTTTAATCTTCCTTCTTACAAGTGCATAAATGTTCCTGAATCTGTATCTGAGAGTTTCTAACATTCAATAACCTATTTCAGAGACATTATCTCTTCTCAGGCTTCCCTTTTCTGCTCAAGAGCACACAAAAATGTTTTAGCTACATTCAGTTTCATACCTGTAATGTTTTTAATATAAAATTAACAAATGCATTTTCTTCCACTTGGCTCGTGCACAGCATGCCTCTTGACCAACCTGAGCATGTGTATTGACTTAGCCGTGGTAGATTGTGTGAATGCTGTTTCTGTAGCAATACTGAGAATGTTTCCTAGATTTCCTTACAAACAGAGGTGTTAGTTTTGTCTATTTTTTCTATTTTGTTTTGATATTGTGGATTTGCAAAAGTTGTCACAAAATTTAAATAGTTTTCAATGTTTACATCAGGAAACTCATGTTTGTTAGAAAAATGACAATACCCCTAAATTAACCAGTAGTTTAAGTGTAAATGTAGGTGAAAATTAGAAAGGTGAGGCTAGATATATATTACAACATATACAGAAAGACAGAAAACTGGGGTCACACTAAAAGCTTTACATGTTTACCTTAAATAATATTACTATGGCCTGTGCTATACTTAGCATACAGTGTACCACAAATACTGGGGTAATAGAATCTAAATCAACAGACCAAGTTGTGCAAGTGTTGTGCAAGTGTTGATATACACAGGTGTACACTTACAATGCTGTATATCTGTGTCTTATGTTATGGTGTCCTATTCCCCCATAACAATTCACTAGGAGATCACTGTCTGTTAGTAGCAGACAATATGAGTGACATTATGAGCACACTCACATTAGCTACTTCCAGGGAGCATAAGGAGTGCTCCTGAGTGGTGGCTTCTATAACTCTAGCTCTAGTAGCCTATTGCTATGAGTGCTCACATTTACTAGGAACATACATCTTGAGTGACATGCTGGGGTGCTCATTGCTAGGCAACATGAACATTTGATATCCATGCTGTGCTGCAGTAGCTGGAATAAATATGCTATCTGATGCTAAGCATTTGTTATATGCTTCTGGCGGAGCCCAAGATATATCAAGTCTTTTCCAACTGGGAATAAGGTACAATCCTTGTTCCAAGGAACATACAATCTACAGACAAACAGATTAAAGGTTACAATATATAAAGTAACAGGGAAAGGATATGAAGTTGCTAGATTTCTCAGAAGCGGTAATGTAAAAGTGGGTCTTCAAGAGGGATTTAAATACATGGAGAATATGGGCCTTTTGAATTAGCTCTGGAAGGAAATTCTACCAGAGGAGCAGAAACTGTGATCAGACTGGGAGGAGGTGAAGGATAAGGTGGCTGGCTTTGTGCCTGGTGTCTCGTAGGCAGAGTACAGGTGCTCCGTGACCAAAGCATGATAATATTCTGATTGACTACTAATTAAGGGTCATTACTGTAATCATTTCAGTGATTTAAAAAAAAAATCTGCAAAAAATTGAAGTAACTATTTCCAGTCCCATGTGTCATTTGCCTGGATAAATGAGAAAAGCTGTGTTCTATTTTTATTTATTTTTACTTTGTGTGTGTGTGTATGTGTGCTGTCAACACTTATCAAATGCTAGGCAGAATATGGTCTCTATTTCAAAGTGCATCCACCAAAGGGTATCTGTTTTCTGGTTTATCCATTGTTCTTACATGGCTTCAGCAGCAGTAAACTTATCAAAAAACTTCATGGCCTTGGTAGGATGTTCCTAGTATGAGAGGGAGCTATTGATTTCATGCTGAGAGAATTAATATGTCCTCTAAAAATCACAGGCAATATCTGTCACTCAATAAATCTGCAGTATCGTAAGCCATTTTTAGCAGTGGAAGAAGTGGCCATTTCTGATAAGGACACTAAAAGGAGGTTGATGACTTCTGTTTTTGAATGCTGATCCTGCTCTAGGTCTTTTGAAATTTGGTTTGACAGGAAGCAGCCAAGGCCCCCGACAGTCCCACTTTTTCTCTAACAACGTTCCATCTTTCCTAGAGGCTCCGTCCCTGTCCGCAGCTGACTTCTACCCAATGTCCCTCTTCCCATCTTGGAGAACCGTTTCAATCTTTAAGATTAACTGCCACAGCTGTTGTCACCTTCTGGAGGGAAGGTTAGCAGCAGACAGGTGACCTACATCGTTTGGTCCAACAACCTCCTATTAAGCCCTGTTGCTCCAGAGCATTGGTTGGGTCCTCAGTTACAAAAATACTGTTCAGTTCTAGGCCTGCAATCATATCTCAAGGAACATATATCTGGAGGAACTGTAGGAAGGGAAGGGTACTGAATGGCAATGGAATATTCTGGGAAGAGGAAGAGACCTGATGGAAATGATTTTAACGTCACTGGAATGAAGGGAGCAACAGTTACACCAGGAATTCTTCCCTCCCACTTGCAATGTACTTTTCCTCCCTATGTAGGTGTTGGGGAAAGGGGCCTGAAATGAGGTGACATGAAACCATCATAGTCTGAATGATGGGAAAAATATTAAAATAGCACTTAAAATAGGATAGGTCCTTTATGATACTGTATAAGCATGTGGCTCACTAGTCTTCACACACCATGGTGGCTATGCATAGTATAGCAGGCTCTCATCCATTAGCACCCCATCCTGGCAGTGGTTCTAGCCCTACAGTGGTCTGCTTCTTGAGACTTTGCCCTCTGGTCAAGGCATATATTGTACTGGATAAACCAGCAGTCCAACAAATAATAGTTTGTTAACCTCACATTGAGCTTTTGTTCCAGTTCTGAACTCATTAGACCTTACCTTGGAATCAGGGAGTTCAAAAAGTTCCCTCCTCTTTCTTAGGGTGTGGACTCTGGGGTGGGGACAGAAATGAGGGGTTCAGGGTGTAGGAGGAGGAACCTGGCTGGGGTTGGGCTGTGGGAGGGGGTGATGGATCTGGGGTGGGGCTGGGGATGAGAGATTCAGGGGTGTGGGACGCAGCTGCAGGTTAAGGCAGATGGTTTGGATATAGGGGAGGTGAAGGCTCTGTCTGGGGGTGTGGGATATGGGGTGGGACCAGGGATAAGGCCATTAAAAGTCTGGTCAGTGATGCTAGGAGGCAAGGCGGTCTAGTCCCCAGCTGTCCTGGCTCCGCACTGCGCCCCAGAAATGTCCAGCAGTTCCAGCTCCTAGGCGGAGGCACAGCAGGCATCTCTGTGAACTTCTCTTGCCTGCAGGCACCTCCCCCCACAGCTCCTATTGGTCACTGTTCCCAGCCAATGGGAGTGCAGAGCTGGTGCTCGGGGCTTGGGCAGCACATGGAGTACTGTGGATTAGGAGCTGGACCTGCTGGCTACTTGAGGGGTGCAGTGCAGAGCCAGGATAGGTACGGATTAGCCTCCCTTTGCCCCCTAGAACATCTAACCAGACTTTTAGCTGACCGGAGACACCAGGGTCCCTTTTCAACCAGGTGTTCCAATTGAAAACCGGACACATGGTCACCCTATCCCTGGACTGCTTTCTGTCTTGCCCTGTCTTGAATCTTTCTCACAGTCTCTTCCCAGGCTTGCAGTGTATCAGCTCCTGTTTCTCTCAGCCTCTTCCACAGGCTTATGGCAGAGCTTCTTAGCACCTTCTGCCACCCTGTTAGATCTCCTGCAGGAGAGTTTTCCCTATCCCCTTAGCAGGGTAGTGCCATGTCCTTCAGGAATCTTCCTGCTCCCTGAAGGGCCCTCCACCATCACAGGGAACCCTGGGTGGACACATGTCCTGCCACTCTTCTTGCCAACTACCTTAGGCCCCCTGTTTCAGCCTGCCTTCCCTCAAGGAGGCTTTGTCTGCCAGCAATCCAGTTCAGTTTCCTGACTCCAGCCAGGCTTCTCTTCTGGAGTGAGAGCCAGCAACCTGCTGTCCTTCCTGGTCAGCCTCCAGCTGAGCTAGGTTTTTTCCTTTTAACTCCACCCTCCAGGCTTTACACCTACTGCAGATGTATTGGGGTAAGGTGTCTGAGCCCACAGGCTCTTATGACCCCTTTCTGGCCCAGTGTAAGGTTCGTATTCATCATCCTTTAGACAGGTAAGAACAACATAGTCCCTATCTCAAAGACTCTATAATCTACCTTTAAGACACCATAAAATAGAGGAGGACTGATGGACAAGGATACAGGGCCACAAGTTTTTTGTCATGCATGTATCTTGTGCTTCTGTTACCTATAAACAACTCTGAATTATCAAATTGATCAGTTTGCTTAGGCCCTTAATTCAATGGAGGAGTGTGCCAGGAACAGACACTACTATGAGCACTAATATATCAAAGAAGCTTTGGGTCTCGATATACATTACCAGTAGGCCAAGAGTCCCAATTTTACAGTAAGAGGAAATAACCTGCTGTTTATTGTCCTGCATCTTAGAGCTACGTATAATACATTTTAATAGAAAAAGTCTAATTCCGCTAAGCACAGAGATAGTAATATTTCTCATATTAGTTTTCTGCATAATGTTGCTTTCCTGAAGATGACTTTTACTCCTATAAATAACGTCACGTAACTACAGATAAATAAATAGCCAGTCTTCACTTTCAGTTCATGAATTTGGTCAGCTGCAGTAGCTTTTGTTTATGTCACCTGAATAATGTTACACTTGCATTATGTGAAACACATCAAATGTAACTAAAGGTTCTCAGGAGTCAATAGCAAGGCCGTAATTTACTATCAGGATTCTGCTGACATTTTCAGACCATTTAAACTTTGTTCTTTTGGTTTATAACATCGGCATCAGCATAGTCCTTGAAGTGCATCACTGCCTGCAGTGTGGCTGTAATGGAACTCACATGAATAACTAGCAACGAATTAGAATCCCTATTCATGATTTATCTATGCACCAACTGTAAACATTGAAGTAAAAAACTCTTCATTATATAACAGTAAAATTAATATGAAAATTTGGCTGATCCTGTTAAAAGAACAGGTTTTCTATGCACTTTTAGGCTACAATGTTACTTGAATTCTTCATAAATAAAACCAGTATTAAAAGGGTACCCTTTTTTCCACAAGGATGAGGATTTATCAGTGCTTCTCTAATCAGACAGCTAATGCTGGCTTTTAAAAAATTACCAGAGCTAGGAATAACATGTTTCAGAATATTTGAAACACATTTGAATATTGACAATTTGAATTTTCTGCCCAATTAAAACCTGGAGGAAAGTAGAGTTTATTTCATAACAAAAAAAAAAGGTGTTTGGGAAGAGTGCAACATATTTGAATCTTATATCAGTGAGTGCAACCCAACCAAAAAAAATCAAAAACCCCACCAAGGGACCCTGCCTGTGTCCCTCCTGGCCCCGAGTCCCCTCTGAGCCCTCTGCCAGTGCCCCTCCCAACTTGGTCCAGATTAGAAACAATGATTTTTAAGTGGAAGGCTCATCCATTACGAATATCCTTATCCAACCAGCACCTGTGACAGTCTGCTTACAAAAGTCCAGCATCAAGTTATCCATGCTTCATATTTCCATCACTGGTCTACAGTCTCTCTCAGATGGCAGGATAATTTGGCTCTCTAGTCAAAACAGAAGTTGCTACTTCTGGTGCAAGAAATGCCCAAATGACATTTTTGACACTCCGCCCCTAGTGCCAGATTTTACATTTCTTTTCTCTCCCTGAGGTAAAAAGCTGAATAGTTGTTTCTCCAGGAACCACTCTGTTTTTTCCCCATGTTAGAGCAGAATGAAGGGAGGCTCCTTCAATCCAGCCATGGGCCTTGAAACAGGAAGGGAGCACTCAGTTCCCACCCTGACACACCATTTTCCAAGGAACAAATTACCTTTCCCTGGAAACAAATTACCTCTTACAGACCCTTCTCCAGAGCTCCTCCTGGAGACCTGGCCCACTTCCTAAGTACCTGTGCAGGTCTCACCTCATTCCTACTTTCAGTTCTAACAACAGACTTTTTCCTAAACAGTCATGCCCCTTACTTTCAACCTGCCACTGAATGATGTTTCTGGAGGCAACAGTTCCCGGAATGCCAGTCCTTGAAGGACTAGATCATGAAGCAGGGATGCAATGGAGCTGAGTCTGCCCTTAAAGGGACAACAAACTCTGTGGAAGCTTCTAAAAGTGAATATTTTGATTCCATCTCATTGAGTCTTGCAGTTGGCCCTTTGCCATGGTGACCAATGTTTATATTTCATGTAATCCTTCATGATTTTTATAAGGGACGAATGGGCTAACTTCTGAAATGTAAATAAAGGATGTCAAGCTGATCTACTTTTTCCTGCTAACATAGTTAAACAAGTTACAGAGAGTCCACTATTCACCATTTACATTAGTTGAAACCTGCAAGCGACCCGTGCTCCATGCTGCAGAGGAAGGCGATTCTGGGAGAATTTGCCATTATGCATTTAAAGGAATGTTTCCATTTAAGAACATGAACTTCATGTAATTCAGAAGAAAGTTGTATTCATGTTATGAGACATCTGACTTACATCATGGATTAGATACTGTCTCATGTTGTCCCTCTCTTCGTTTTCCTGCCCACTGTCCCTATTAAACATTCATAAGCAAATTCATTGCAGGGCATCAGGGTAGCAGTATAACTTAAAGCCTTTAATGCATTTATAAGGGCAAGTAGTACACTGGGGATGAACTGTGACCTTTCACTAAGAGGATGACATCTATTGTAATAGGTTTTTATACCCTGCTGATTTAAACATGCCATTATAAAAAAGGATTTGGCAGTTGTTAAAAATTTGTTAACATATTCATGAAAGATAATGTGTGAATTATTATTCCATTTAAACAAAAAAAGGTTACTCTATTCCCACATGATGCTTAGAGTCCATTTAACATTGTGTAAAATATAGTTCTCGATTTGTGCTTGATAGAACCTAGTTTAACAGGTACAGAGCGCTAAAGTTTTATTGCCCAAACCTAAATTTCTTTTCCAAACTCTGATCTTGGTTATGTATCCTGGAATCAAATATTAATTGCAAAAGATGTTTTGGAGTTCTTTTGTAATCGATATTGTCTGACATAAAGGCAGGTTGCCAAGTTAACTCCCCAAAACACAGCACAGAATTTTTTTTAAAAAAAATATCTCCTTCAGGGTCTGCTGTTCAGTACAATGAAAGTATTATGTTCAGACTTTATTCACACATTTCTCTTTGACACTTCAACTTCAAGATAAAGTTTGTAGGTTTTCTTTGTTTAAGAGGAAGAGAATGGGGTAAAAAAAGATCTTGTTTATTTATACTCCGCTACTAGCTTCAAGTAGATATATGGTCCTCTGTAGGTTTTCTTGCACTATGACTTTAAAGTGGTTCACTGTTAGGGACTATTCTGTAGTGCAAAAAGATAGACAATCATTTAACTTTGGAATATTCAGTTCTGTATATTAAAATAATAAAATCATGAACTGTGGCAAACAATACAGTAGCACACATGTATTAAATACTGATGACCTAAAGTATAAGCAGTTTACCTTCCATTCAGTTTTCACAAAGATTCACTTTTCCCTAGATCTGATTCTAATCTGCCTACAGACAAAACTCCAACCAAAGTCAGTAATATTGTTGCTGTTGTGAAAGGGCTACACCTTATGGCCTACCTATTTAGCTGTTGCTGTGCTCGGCATTGCAATTTTTGACTTAGGAGCCTGACTCATTTTCAAAAGTGATTTTGGCAGTTAGGAGCCCAAATTCCGTTGTCTGAACCTAAATTGCTGATACTTGTAATGGAATGTGGCACCTAATCTGAATGAAAGGATCACTGGTTTTTAAAGAGTTATTTGGATAAATATTTTAAATATGCTACATTTAAAAAAAATCATAATGTTTGCTTGAAAAGCTTGAAAGCAGAGGGGGGAAAGACTAATTCTTTAATTATACAGCTATGCTAATTACATGAATGCTGCTTCACAAGCTTTTGTCTTCACAGTTGACAGATAAATGAATAGGGCTGTTCAAAGATTCAACAGTCATGTTAAAAACATTTGCAATCTACAGAAGCAATTTCATAACTAAGGCTTGTGGGATGCATATCTTCTTTGAAATGAGTATGATGGATGGCAGTGAAGGCAGAAAGAAAGTTGGTTTCTGGATGCATCTGTTTCTGACTGTTAAATCTAGCTCTCGCAGAAGATGTCTGTTGGGGTTGAAACTGCATGATTGGCATAGGTTATCAAAAATGGGGAAATATACATTTTCAATATTCAGCAAGAGAATATTGCATGGATTTGGCTGACTGATAGTATATACAAAATTCCCCTTGAAATCACAAGTATTCTTCTTGACAGTTACAGAATTTAATGTACAAACACTATGAAAGTTGACCATATGATCTTAGGGTCCTAATTTTTTTCTAACTTTGTTTACTATATATCTTCTCTTGGTCATTGGTTAAGATATGAATTAGAGATGTTTTATTCCTGGTAAAGTTTATCTCTGATAAAGTTATATTGATTTAAAAAGCAATTACATACCAGATCCATTACTTCTGCCTCCTGTGCCCCATACAGTACATTCCTAGATTTTTTTCAATTAAGTGTTTAGTAGCTCACCCATAATTACTATCATGATTTCCTTGTCCTGTCAATCTGTCACAAAAAAAATACTTTTTTTCCCATATCTTGAGATTATATCATGTACATATTATTAAACTATTAGTCTTCTATAGTCTTCAATAGTCTTCAATGTGTATTACTCTATATTTCGCAGTTGAAAAAAAAAAACCTTAACATCACACAGCTTCCTGACCCCCTCCCTAGGAACTTCTTCCCTCTGCTAAAGCTTAACAGCAAAGAAACGTTGTAGATCAATTATCAAGTGATACAGTTCAAGCATACAATTCACTTACTGCTGTACTTGACTTCTTAGAAGATTATAGAAATGTGGAATAAAGACAGAAGGGTGGTTCGTCCCATAGCCGGGCGAACAGCACGAGAACCAGCAAGAGAGCTAAAACCGAAACTAAACTCTCTTTGTTCCCGAGATTGATTGGCATCTCCGTTCTCAGGTTACTTCAGGTTAACCCTTCACAAGTAAAACAGTAATTCTAAGCTACTTAGTACTTATGACAAGCTCTATTGCGTATTTACAGTTCTTTATCATGAACTCTTGGAAGTCAAATATTCTTTGAACATTCCCTATATAGAGCCCTACTTGATCCCCATTTTTGGGTATCTCTAATTCAGCTTTCACTTCTTCTAGAATTCTTGTTCCAGAGCCAAAGAGAAGATACTTCATGTAGATATGAGCTCTGACTGCTGGAACTGGATTGTGACCTTTTTCTGTTTCTCGATTATTTTGCATTCTTGTGATGTCACTTAATGGAGGAAGTGTGATGGAGTAGCTAAAGCAGGGTCCTGAAGTTAGAACTCCTGAACCACCTTCCTATTTATGCCACTTGTCATGTGGCCTTTGGCCTCCATTGTGCCTCCGTTTACCTTTCAAATGGGTATAAACTTATCTATTTCATACCATCAGATGTATATAAGACTCACAATGCAAAATGCTTCTACTGAGTCTCACACAAAAGATGAAATGCACAGCAAGGGCCAACAATTATTATAATTGTTAATAGGGTGGTATACTTTTGCTGCACACTGTTAAGAGTTTATTTTTTTTCTCCCCTACAAGAGTTGATACTGTTCAGAGTTGGATAAAGGAACCTTTCTATACATTATAATCACATTTTTACAACACCTTTGGGTCCTTCATGATGAAAGGTGCTATATACATTAGTATACATACAAGATACATTTGTAATGGTAGTAGTGTTAAATATACAGTAACTGCTGAAGCCATAAATTAGAAAGTGAAACTATATCGGACTACTATCCAAACTAGGGCCTTGGTTACACTGGCACTTTATAGCACTATAAAGCCTCTAGGAGCGCTATAACTCACTACCCATCCACACTGGCAAGGCATGTATTGCGCTATAAGTCCGAGTTTATAGCACTACTGGTAATCCACCTCCGCACGGGGAATAAGGGCTGTAGTGCTACTGTGCGAATGTGGACACCCATTGCACATTAATTAGCTTCCAGCCTGGCCCATAATTCCCGCTCGAGCCACTCTGGACATCACTTTCAAACTCTTTTGTCGCATCCTCAGGTGACCATACATCAGCCCCGCCCTTTAAATTTCCAGGGAAATTTGAAAATCCCCTTCCTGTTTGCTCCAGCCAGGCATGTAGTGCTCCCCAGGGAATCATTGCAGGTGACCATTTTGCTTTGCCATGACTCCACGTGCCATGCCTCCTCACAATAGGTGATCTCCAGAGTGGAGCAATAGCGAGGTACTGGACCTCATCAGTTGTTGGGGGGGAAGAGACTGCCCAGTCTCAGCTGCAGTCTAGCCGCAGGAATTACGATACATATGGCCAGATATCATGGGCCATGATGGAAAGAGGCCATGAGCAGGACACTACAGTGCCGGGTAAAAGTAAAGGAGCTTAGGAATGCCTATCGCAAAGCCTGAGAGGCAAATGGCCGCTCCGGGGCAGCCCCTGTGACTTGCAGATTCTACAAGCAGCAGAATGCGATACTTGGTGGTGATCCAATGTGCACTCCATCGAACACCGAGGACACTTCCCAGCCCACCAGTGAAGGTGTGTGTGTGTGGGGGGCGAGGAGGCCAAAGAGGAGGAGGACAGAGAGGAGGAGGAGGAGGCAGCAGCAACCACGGCAGCGACCCAGGGCACAGAGGAGTCCCAGGAGACATGCAGCCAGGAACTCTTCTCAAGCCCAGAGGGCAGCCAGAGCCAGCCACAGTGTCCGGTGGTTGCGGGGGGGCAGGGCAGCAACAGCGCATTGCGCAGGTACAGCTACTTTTCTATTGAGAAGGCAGGCAGCTTGGGCGAGGGTGAAAAGGGATGATTGCATGCTTGCCTACATGTGAAATAGTGCATTGATGTAGTCTATCACATCGTGGTAATCATCATCAGTGATTTTTTCAAAGGTCTCAGTAAGAGATCTTGCAATGTGCCTGTGCAGGTTTCTCGGGAGAGCCAGTGGCCCCTATCCCGGCCACAGTCACTAGTCCCCGCCACTGTTCTATGAGGGGTGAGGGGAACATAGCTGCACAGAGGCAAGCTGCATATGGCCCTGTGCGGAAGCCACATCTCATTAGAATGCCCTCCCTTTCTTCCTCCGTCATACGCAGCAGCGAGATATCCTCCAGCACAAACACCTACGGAGAATGTTGGGACAGTGCTCAGAGTACGGTTCCCGCAAATGCCCTGTGCTCCCCCAAAGCCATAGGACAGCACGGCAGGGAAACAATCGTTCCCCCTGCATCCAGAGACAACTCACCATGGCAGGGGCTCCATTGTTGTCTGTGTGCTCTGTGTGGGACAGGCAAACGGGACAGAAAAACGGGGAACGCGGGGGAATCATCGCACTGTCTGTTGTGTATAAGAGAATCGTCTGTGTAAACTTTTCCCTGTCTTTCCCACAAGACATTGCGCCAGATTGGGAAGTGGTGCTCTGTGGGATACCTGCCCTAATGCGCTGCTCCTAATGCCACCTGAAGTGCCGCAAATGTGGCCATCCTCTAGCGCTGGTGGGTCTAAGTGTGGAACAAGGTCTATCGCAATACCTATTGCTGTATACAGGGACAACTGTAACCAAAAGCACTATAATCCTGTAAGTGTAACCATGCCCTTGGTATCTCTGAACACGGTGCACAGGGAATTATGGAGACTGAAGTAAATAGACAGAGCCCATTATATGTGTTCTAAGAGCTCTGACATGCTCTTCATTGATTGCCATTCCTGACTTAATGTCATCAGGCACTAGGTGATTTACAACACTCTGAGTAATAAGGCAGAGGCATGGAAGCAGGCAGATAGTGAAGTTTTTTACTTGCTTCCCTACAGTTCATTCGTTGAGTAAGGGAGTACCATGGTGATAATCAGCATGTAGCTGAATATAATGAAAATGAAGAGGTTTGGGCAGATTATGCAGAGAAAAGGAAGTCTCTTCTCATTGACTTGTAATCAATATTGTGTCACGAAAACAGGAGCCAGTGTTTCTGAGCTCTCTCTGCTGCAGCTCTTGCACTCCATTCAAAAAGGCTGAGAAGCCTTGATGTTCCATTGATGAAAAGTTACATTGGAATCACAATGAGAAACAACATTTCTTCGTTTCAAAGAAACCAGAATTCTATCAACAATGCAATTCATAAGGAGGATCAGAGAGTGAGGCAATAAACTGACTTTTCAGTGGGTTCCATCGCACGCTGGCATCCACGGGAGTGAAGTAGCTGATGATCTGGCCAAAGCTGGAAGATCAAAACACAAGCTGGAATAAGAATGTTTAATTGACACCCCATCATGGAAAATATTATCTGAAATACATGGTCAAAAGATAAAAAATCCTCTGATATCAATGCATCTAGGAAAATACCATCCTGTGTTTTGAGAGTGAGGACGGTGCACCCTGCGAGAATGAAAATCAATCGAGAAAGAATCAAGAGATAGCCACTCAGAAAGATGTGTTGGGAATGGGTTTTAACATCTACCCACACTTTTTAAAATGGAATATTATAAAGAAAGTGATGCTTTTCAGATTGGACTTTACAAAGGACCCTGTAAAATTCGTTTTCAAACTTTATGGCCTGATATTATTATCATAGGGCAAGACAAAAACAGTGCCAAGAAAAGTAACAAACACCTTTTGAAATGTTGTAGTGTGTGTGTTGCATAAAACTTCCCAAACAGAATTATCAGTTAGCTCTGTCTGGTATTTTAGAATCCCATAGTTATTCAATGTATTTTTTTTACTAGCTATCCCCAGTACTCTAGGAAATTACTTGAGGATGTATGTAATTCTCTCCTTCACATCGCACATCCTGAGAATTTTTCCCTCATTTAACCTGCATGTTAAAAATCTGTGCTGTTATCAACATAAAAAGCTAGAGTTAAAATATAGACAAAAATGTATTTAATGTATTTTGAAATAGAGGAATAGATTCTAACACCAGATGGGACTTTTGTGATCATCTAGTCTGGCCTTCTGTGTGGCACAAGCCATAGGACTTCCTCAAAGTAATTCCTAGAGCAAATCTTTTAGAAAACCATCATCTTGATTTAAAAATAGTCAGCGATGGAGAATCCACCACAACCCTTGGTAAATTGTTCCAGCGATTGATTACTCTCACTGTTAAAAATGTATACCTCACTTCACATCTAAATTTGTCTAGCTTCAACTTCCAGTCATTGGACTGTGTTTACCTTTTGTTACTTGATAAGAAGAGCCCATTATTAAATATTTAGTCCACATGAGGGTACTTACAGACTGTAATCAAGTCACACCTAACCTTCTCTCTTTGATAAATAGTTAAATTAGGTAAAATAAACTGATCATAAAGTTTTTAAAAAATTAGGAGAATGGATCTAATGGATCTATAACCCATTTTCTATTTCTTATATTGTTTTTTTTTTATTGGTGCTGCCCAGACACCAGCTCTGTAATGAAAGGAGTGAACATGGGAACAGTAGGTGTGGCTTGAGTCTCCAGAGTAAGATGGAAGGTTGCCGACTCATCATTCCTCCAGTTCCTTGTTGGCTGGCTCTCATACTTAACATTACCAAGGACTATGATTGGAATATCTCACCGCAGAACACTAGAAAAATTAGGTTAAACAAGAAAACAAATCTCAGTTTTAAAAAGGTAAGCTGAGAAAGATAGCAAAATACAAAAATAAATTATTATTGTCTAACGGTGACAATAATCCCTCTTTTACGATGGAGATTACCCATAGTCTCATACCCAAAAGAATTACAATTTACATTTTCCAATTAGATAATGATAATTCTCATATGCTGCAAATAGACTAAATAACACACCACAACTCAAACTTCTCCATAGTAAAAGCATATTTTTAAAGTTACCCAAATCTGAAGTTTGTGATTGGGAATACAGTGCTTATAGCACACTGTAGGTCTGATCCCCAGTCTAGACCCCCATCACTCCCCATAATATAAAAATTATGAAGTGTTGCCACATCTTGTAATTTTATCACAAATCTTGTGATAACTGGTATTTTTCTCAAACCCAACATGGGGGTATGTTATTCTATGAGAGTCTCAATTTTCATTCATAAAAAAGTTTTTTGCGCTAATGATTACAGAGAAATGTTTGAATATGTGAACTGTTAAAGTTAAAAGCCAGAAGACAGACAAAAAGAACCCCAAATTAAGAACATAAGAATGGCTGTTTTGGGTCATTCCGAAGGTCCATCCAGCCCAGTATCCTGTCTACCAATGGTGGCCAGTGCCAGGTGCCCTGAAGTGAGTGAACCTAGCAGGTAATGATCAAGTGATCTCTCTCCTGCCATCCATCACTCTCCTCTGATAAACAGAGGCTAGGGACACCATTCCTTATCCATCCTGGCTAATAGCCATTAATGGACTTAACCTCCATGAATGTATCCAGTTCTGTTTTAAACCATGTTATAGTCCTAACCTACACATCCTCCTCAGGCAAGGAGTTCCGCAGGTTGACTGTGCGCTGTGTGAAGAACTTCCTTTTATTTGTTTTAAACCTGCTGCCCATTAATTTCATTTGATGGCCCCTAGTTCTTATATTGTGGGAACAAGTAGAAAAGTTATCTACTTGTTCCCACAATATAAGAACTAGGGGCCATCAAATGACCTTATTCACTTTCTCCGAACCACTCATGATTTTATATACCTCTATCATATCCCCCCCAGTCTCTTCTTTTCCTAGCCTCTTTAATCTCCCCTCACATGGGATCTGTTCCAAACTCCTAATCATTTTAGTTGCCCTTCTCTGAACCTTTTCCTGATTATTAAAAAAAAAAAACCTTGAATCTTTTATTCATGAGAACATATAAAAATGTACAGTGATTACATCTATATATATAAAAGTCAAGTGGTGTATGTATGTATGTGTGTCTGTATGTATGTATGTACGTATGACTGCGAACTCCTCCCGCACCGTTTGAGCCAGAGACTTGAAATTTGGTACAGTGAGGGGTCTTGGGGTCTAGATGCTGGTAAGGGTCGAAAAATTTTCGGATCTCACCTCTGACGCCCCCCAGGGGTGAAAGTCTTTCAGGGCCAATCACATCGGCTGGGCGGTTAGGTGGTGATGATGTCATAATACCCCCCTCCAACAGACACCTCACTCGCTCAGCTCACCCCTCCCTCCTCCAACGGAACCCCGGAGATCCCTCAGTTCTCTGCCCCTCCCCCCTCCCAACGGAACCCCGGAGATCCCTCAGTTCTCTGCCCCTCCCCCCTCCCAACGGAACCCCGGAGATCCCTCAGTTCTCTGCCCCTCCCCCCTCCCAACGGAACCCCGGAGACCCCTCAGTTCTCTACTCCTCCCCCCTCCCAACGGAACCCCGGAGATCCCTCAGTTCTCTACCCCTCCCCCCTCCCAACGGAACCCCGGAGAGCCCTCAGTTCTCTGCCCCTCCCACCTCAACCCCGGACTCCATCAGCTCTGTGCCCCCCCCCCCACCTGCGAAGGTCCCCGGAATCCCTCGGCTCTGGGCACCCTCCCCCCCCAGCGACGGATCTGAGTTGGGTTTGGTGGGATGGTAAGTGAGGTGGGGGTGTCGGGTTCGGTCGGGGGGTGAGGTGGGGGTGTTGGGGTTGGTCAGGGGGTGTTGCGGTTGGTGGGGGGTGAGGTGGGGGTGTTGGGTTTGCTTGGGGGAGTGAGGTGGGGGTGTCGGGTTTGGTCGGGGGGTAAGTGAGCCGGGGGGGTGTCGGGGTTGGTCTGGGGGGGTGGGAAGGTGTCGGGGGGGTGAGGGGTGTGGTGTGGGTGTTGGGTTTGGTCTGGGGGGGGGAAGGTGTTGGGGTGGATGCCCAGACCAAACCCGACACCCCCCCCGGCTCACTTACCCCCCGACCAAACCCGACACCGCCACCTCACCCCCCCACCAACCGCAACACCCCCTGACCAACCCCAACACCCACCCCTCACCCCTCATCCACCCCAACACCTTCCCACCCCCCCAGACCAAACCCAACACCCCCTGGCTCACTTACCCCCCGACCGAACCTGACACCCCCACCTCACCCCCCCCACACCAATCGCAACACCCCCAGACCAAACCTGACACCCCCTGGCTCACTTACCCCCCGACCGAACCCGACACTCCCACCTCACCCCCCAAGCAAACCCGACACCCCCACCTCACCCCCCCACCAACCGCAACACCCCCTGACCAACCCCAACACCCACCCCTCACCCCTCACCCACCCCGACACCTTCCCACCCCCCCAGACTAAACCCGACACCCCCCTGGCTCACTTACCCCCGACCGAACCCGACACCCCTACCTCATCCCCCCAAGCAAACCTGACACCCCCACCTCAACCCCCCACCAACCGCAACACCCCCTGACCAACCGCAACACTCACCCCTCACCCACCCCAACACCTTCCCACCCCCCCAGACCAAACCCTACACCCCCCGGCTCACTTACCCCCCGACCAAACCCGACAACCCCTCCTGACCCCCCCAAGCAAACCCAACACCCCCACCTGACCCCCCGACCAAACCCGACACCACCACCCCCGGCTCACGGTGCACTGTGTAGCACACAGATTATTAAATACACTGTTCGGTCGGGGGGTGAGGTGGGGGTGTCGGGTTTGCTCAGGGGGTGAGGTGGGGGTGTCGGGTTTGGTCGGGGGGTGAGGTGGGGGTGTTGGGTTTGTTTTGGGGGGTCAGGTGGGGTTGTCGGGTTTGGTCGGGGGGTAAGTGAGCCGGGGGGTGTTGGGGTTGGTCGGGGGGGTGGGAAGGTGTCAGGGTGGGTGAAGGGTGGGTGTTGGGGTTGGTCAGGGGGTGTCAACTGTCTGCCCCCTCCCCACCTCCGACTGACCCGAGCAATGCCGGGCACTTATGCTAGTATTACATATAAGGGGAAATCCTGACCCCTTACCTCAGGGCTTTTAAGACGCTAAAGATATAATGTTTTATATATAACTAGCGAAAATACCCGGCATTGCTCGGGTCAGTCGGAGGTGGGGAGGGGGCAGAGAGCTGAGCGAGTGCGGGGTCTGTTGGAGGGGGGAGGGGGCAGAGAGCAAACCTGACACCCCCACCTCACCCCTCGACTAACCCCGACTCACATTTTCACCCCCCCACCCAAACCCAACACCCCCACCTCACCCCCCTACCAACACCCCCTGACCAACACCCACACCTCACCCCCTGTAGACCAAACCTGACACACCCACCTCACTTTCCCCCCAACCAAACCCAACACCCCTACCTACCACCACAAACAAACCCGACACCCACACCTCACTTACCCCTCGACCAACCCCGACCCCCCTCCTCACCCCCCCAAACAAACCCAACACCCCCACCTTACCCCCCCACCAAACCCAACACCCCCTGACCAACCCCAACACCCACCCCTCACCCCTCACCCACCCCGACAAATTCCCACCCCCCCAGACCAAACCCAACACCCCCGGCTCACTTACCCCCCGACCAAACCCGACACCCCCACCTCACCCCCAGACCAAACCCAACACCCCCACCTCACCCCCCGACCAAACCCGACACCCCTACCTCACTTACTCTCCGACCAAACCCAACTCGGGTCTGTCGGAGGTGGGGAGGGGGCAGAGAGCTGAGCGAGTGCGGGGTCTGTTGGAGGGGGCAGACAGCTGAGCAAGTGCAGGGTCCGTTGGAGGGGGGTATTATAACATCATAACTAGTCACAGAGAACAGCAGCTGCCCAGCTGATGTGATTGGCCTTTAAATAATTTCACCCCTGGGGGGCGTCGGAGGTGAGATTTGAAAAAATTCAACTCTTACCCTGATTAGGACCCTAAGACCTATAACTGTACCAAATTTCAAGTCTCTAGCTCAAACGGTGTGGAAGGAGTAAGCGCACATACATACATACACGCATACACCATTTGACTTTTATATAGAGAGATTTTAAACATCTCATGATTTTTATGAGTTCATAAAAACATACCATCTGAATTTCTCTGAGTATCGTCAGAGAATGTGGAATATCTTCATGTAAATATTTATTTCTTTCAGATCAAAGAGGATATACAACTATTTCCACTTCATAAGAACTATAATAGCCATCTAAGCATGTTGCTCAAGAGTACATGTAAGAAAGAGGATGTAGCTAACCTGAAAAGCAGTATTGAAACTGTATTTAGACATACTGCAGATGGCTAAAGGGAAATGTTCCATTTTATAATATCAGACCAAATACATAAACTTTTTCAGGTGCTTTCAAGATTTTCAATACTCAGCTAAAATAGCAACTATTTCTCGTAAAAAGATAAGTTTGAAAAAAAAGGAGAAGTATAAGGACAAGAAAATCCAGACAGGCAGTCAGAAATCAAACCTATAATTATCTACAAGTCTATAAAAACTTTCACTGTCATGACTAATAACCTCTGAAATGCCAGGAAACCAGTAGTCATTATGTGAATGCCTATAATTTTAATATACAGTAAAACCTCCATTTAACGGACTAATAAGGGCGAGGGGGTGTCCGTTAAATCAAAAAGTCCGTTATTTAATAATAAAAAAACCCGCCCGCCACAGGGATCCCGCCACAGCCCGCCACAGCCAGGAGCCAGCAGCCAGCAGCCAGACCGCCTGCTGCCGGGATCTGGGCGGCAGCCGGAGCCGGCAGCCAGACCGCCCACTGCCAGGATCGGGGCGGGAGCCGGCAGCCACCCCGCCAGCAGCTGGGACCTGGGCGGCAGCCGGGAGCCAGCCCACCTGCTGCCGGGACCGGGGCAGCAGCCGGGAGCTGGCAGCCAGAGCACCTGCTGCTGGGATCTGGGAGGCAGCCGGGAGCCGGCAGCCAGCCCGCCAGCGGCTGGGACCGGGGCAGCAGCCGGGAGCCGGCAGCCAGCCTGCCAGCAGCTGGGACCGGGGCAGCAGCCGGGAGCTGGCAGCCAGAGCACCTGCTGCTGGGATCTGGGAGGCAGCCGGGAGCCGGCAGCCAGCCCGCCAGCGGCTGGGACCGGGGCAGCAGCCGGGAGCCGGCAGCCAGCCTGCCAGCAGCTGGGACCGGGGCAGCAGCCGGGAGGGGTCGCGGTTTGATATGGATCAGAAATTTTGTCCGTTGCATCCGAAGTCCGTTAAATCGAGGTCCGTTAAATCGGGATTTTACTGTAATGTAGAAATCTCTGACCTGTGATTGCTAATGTATTGAGAAAATGGAGGAACTGGAATGATTTTGCCATGGACTCATGTGATATTCATATGCATTATTATTATGCATTGTTTTAGTGCTTAATTATTTTCAGTAAATATGAATTCATATAGCATCTGAGAATAAGGTGTAACTTTAGTTTCAATTAATGACTTAGGTTTCATTTTTATTTTATTTTTTACTGTACAGTACATGTGCATAAAGATAAGATTGATGGGAATTTTCCAGGAGAACACAAATATTTTTTCCATTTTAAATATTTGGAAAACTGGCAAAAAAGAGAATGTGCTGGTTTATTTGAATCTTGTCATGTGGCCTTATTCAGAACTCTGCAATTTACTTCTGCTTTAGTAGAGCTTTGTGTAAAGATCATAGAAGTTAGCTGGATGTGGCACTCATATGGAACTTTATTAAAAGGAGAATACTTGTGGCACCTTAGAGACTAGCCAGTTTATTTCAGCATAAGCTTTTATGGGCTATAGTCCACTTCATTGGATGCATAGAATGGAACACACAGAGGTAAGATGCATTTATATACACAGAAAGCAAAAAAAGTTGTAAATTACCTTACCAATTCTAAGGGGCTGTTTAATTTGGATGGGCCATTATCAGCAGGAGGAAAAAAAACCTTTTGTAGTGAAAATTTAGTGGATCTGTGTCTGACAGTTGATAAGAACCTGTAAAAGAGACTTAACTAGGAAAATGCATTGAATTACACTAATTACAAGTATTTCTCATTTTATTTATGAATACAGACTAACACGGCTGCTAATCTTAAACCTTTATGAAAAGGAAAATGCAATCACTGCTGACTGTAGTCAAGTCCATATATCCAACACTTAGGAGGAAAGCTCTTTTCTTTCAAGGACTGTGCGTAGTAAAGGTAAACCCCAAATGTGAGGAACCAAAACAGGGCCTAGGTGCCTTTCTGGAGGGATATGCTTTAGTCAAACACAAGTTCAACACAAGTTATTGGGCTCGATTCAGGGGGAACTGGGTGAAACTTCATGGACCTGTGATCTACAGGAAGTCAGGTTATCTAATGATCCCTCCTGGCTTTAAACTCTATGAATTTTCCTGTTTTCACTGCCAGATCTTATGGATGTAGGGCTCTACCCATGTGGAACTTTTTTTTTTTTTTTTTTTTTTCAAAATCAGGACATACACGTCCAATTCAATGGAGTACAAAAAGCTTAAGCCAGAAACTGCTATATTGACATAACATGGTGAACTGCACATGATACTTTCAACAGTTTCTCAGTCTCCATAGAGGGCTTTTTAGGACCCCTTATTAAACTGCAACAAACAAAGAACCCCTTAGTAATTCCAGCACAAATTGTTTCCCAACCCCCTTACAGTTGCTAAGTGTGAACTCTGACACTATCTGTAACAACATTTATGAAACCAAAGCAGTTGAAACAACTCTATGAAAAGTTAAGGATATCATGCATCTTACATTTTCCAGAAAGAAACACATTATTCTTATGAAGTACTAGTGAAAATACCCGGCGTTGCTCGGGTCTGTCGGAGGTGGGGAGGGGGCAGAGAGCAAACCTGACACCCCCACCTCACCCCCCCGACCAAACCCGACACCCCCACCTCACTTACCCCTCGACCAACCCCGACTCACATTTTCACCCCCCCACCCAAACCCAACACCCCCACGTCACCCCCCTACCAACACCCCCTGACCAACACGCACACCTCACCCTCTGTAGACCAAACCTGACACACCCACCTCACTTCCCCCCCCCAACCAAACCCGACACCCCTACCTACCACCACAAACAAACCCGACACCCACACCTCACTTACCCCTCGACCAACCCCGACCCCCCTCCTCACCCTCCCAACCAAACCCCAACCCCCACACCTCACCCCTCACCCACCCAGACACCTTCCCACCCCCCAAAACCAAACCCAACACCCCCGGTTCACTTACCCCCCGACCAAACCCGACACCCCCACCTCACCCCCTGACCAAACCCGACACCCCCACCTCACTTACCCTCCGACGAAACCCAGCTCGGGTCCGTCGGAGGGAGGAGGGGGCACAGAGCTGAGGGATTCCGGGGTTCCATCGGAGGTGGGGAGGGGGCACAGAGCTGAGGGATTCCGGGGTCCATCGGAGGTGGGGAGGGGGCACAGAGCTGAGGGATTCCGGGGTTCTGTTGGAGGGGGGAGGGGCAGAGAGCTGAGCGAGTGCAGTGTCTGTTGGAGGGGGTATTATGACATCATAACTATGTCACAGAGAACAGCAGCTGCCCAGCTGATGTGATTGGCCTTTAAAGACTTTCACCCCTGGGGGGTGTCAGAGGTGAGATTTGAAAAATTTTCCGACTCTTACGGTCATTAGGACCCCAAGACCTCTAACTGTACCAAATTTCAAGTCTCTAGCTCAAACGGTGTGGAAGGAGTAAGCGTACACCCATACATACATACATACATACACGCATACACCATTTGACTTTTATATATATAGATAAACAAGTACATACCTGCACACAATGCTATAAGTCAAGAGGGCTTACGGTGAAGGTTTTGCTGGCTCTCTTAAGTGTTCATTTTCAGACTTGTCAATGATTGAATTTTTTTCAAGTGTTCAATTTTTGTAAAGCGTGTATGATTTTGGTAGATGTTCTCTGAACTCCATCAAAAAAGAACAATTGTTGAAAGTGATGACTCTTTTTGTTTAGGATGTGTATGATATTTGTAGAGCCAACAGAAAAAATAATGATTTTTGTGAAAAAAGTCAAAATAATTTTTGTTCTGCAGGTTTAGAAAATGAATGATTTTCCATTTATTCAAAATTTAGATTTTTTTTCTCTTTCCCATTTTTCCTTTTTTCCCTCAATTTTCTTTTCATGTTGCCATTTTTCCATTGGAAAAAAGGGGACAAAGGGGAAGAAGTGTAGGAGGAATAACCAAAAAAGTCCCTAAAAGTAAACATCTTTTTTTCCTGATTTTTGTTGAGGGAAACAAACAAACAAAAAAATCTAGTGAACAACGTACTGATTAAAAAAAATTCCACTGAGTTCTTTTGTTCAAAAAATTTCTATCATCTTGTGTCACCAAAAAAATAATTCTCTTGTGACATCTCCATCCCAATATTTCTGATTTTAAAAGATTGAGATTGTTTGCCAAACCTTATTCAAAAACTATCAGACTTTTGCTGCTTACCTGAACCAAAACATCAGGGGTTCATATATCATTATCACTAATGGGAACACTCTGAATATTCAGAGATATGTATCGTCACATGAATTGCTCTCACACCTAAAGTATCAGAGACAATGAGGCTGTCTTTGTATCTTAGGCCTGGGTCTACACTTAAAAGTTAGATTGATGTAGCTATGTCACTGCAGAAAATGTAATGACTCATGCAACACAGTTAGGTCGACTTCAACACCAATGTAGACACAGTGCAATCCTTGGAAGAATTATTTTATCTACTTAGCTACTGCCTCTCATAGAGATGAATTAATTACATTGACAGAAAACCCCGTCTGCTGATGTAGGAAGCGTCTGCATTATGGCACTATAGCGGCACAACTACAGCGCCCTAGCTGTGCCACGGTAGCAGCCATAGCATAGACATACCATAGATTGCAATATTGCTGAAACACTTCAGCTTTGGATCCACTGTGCTAGGCACTATGGTCTGTGTTCTTATGGCTCCCTATCCTCAATGCCATTTGTCACTTGTAATTTTTACTATTCTCTGTTCTTTGACTCTTTTACTCTGTAGTGTACGCTCAATGTGACCTTTGTAATGTCTGAGATTTCCACAATGAATTCCATTTAAAATAGGCACAAGACCAACTACTTTTTTAGCTTCATTTTTACACACTTCCTCTCCCAGATGCCCTTTCAGCAGTTTAGGACCAATTTCTGCCTTTGGCACACATGGCCATTTTGAGTCCAGTTGTGCCTATAAATGTGCATCATATTTGTGCAGACGTGACACTGGTAGCTGGTGTTCACATCTAGAGAGCCATGACTACTCAACACTTGCTTTGGATGCAGTTAATCTGTTCACAGATTTGGCCTTAACTTCAGGTGTCTTCGGTTCTGAATGCCCATATGGAATAGACATGTATCTGTTTCAAAGAACAAAGGATAGCTTCCTCGAGTCAATCAGATATCACAACAGCCTCCTCTATTTTTGAAGTTTATTTTTGCAATGTAATGATAATAGCTTTCATTTCAGCTGTATAATTCAAGCTGATATATCCCAGAGTAATATTCTTTCTTGTACTCTTTCCATTAGGTCACCAGATGAAGATACCACCATTCTTGAAGGATTTAGCTTATGAAACATCAGTGTACACATGTCTTGTAACTGATACTGTTGGGTCATATTTTCTACATTTTTTGTTAGTATGGCCAGGTCTGGTGTTCCTTTGAGCAAGGTTCCAAAAGGGAAGAGACAATTACTAAAGTAAATAGGTTCACATCTTTCTAAACAAAATGATTGTTTTAGCCTGGATTTGGTGTTCCAATCTCTGAACAGACTTAAACAGTGATGACATTCAGGTAGGGAACAAAGTTGATTTTAGTATCAATTAGCTGTTCTTTTCTATCATTCTCAAGAGGCTGCACATCAGGCTCTTGTTCAAAAATTACTATTAGAGTGGATCTTGCAGCTCCTGTTATTGTGTGAATTGCAAACAACTGTACATCAGTCCTGGCAAGGTTACTGGAAGCAGTATGTGACCAGACATGATGCATATTCAATTATTAGGTGAATTATCGGGCAGTATGTTGTTTTTAGTGTCTTGTACATGAAACCCAATTGGGGTCAGCAATACATTGTTGAAGTTTTGGTCTCTTCTTTGCTTTGGCTGCCATCTTTCTAACTTGTGGTCCAAACCTTAATTCTGTGTCCATGGTAATCCCAAGATATGATGGGGTTTCAAAAGCAATACCTTTTCCATGCAATATCAATTTCAAACAATAATTGAACCTCTTATGGTTTGTGATGAGTTAGGTGGACTTTTTGCTGAATTCAACTGGGATTTCTTACTTTTGTCTATCTAGTTACAATTCTAAATCTTCATTCAATTCATTCTCCAATACATCTGTTACATGGCTTGTGAAAGTGCATACAGATGATTTCAAGCTGCTGACAATCCCAAGGAATACAGCAGGAAACGAAGAGGGCTTAAAACTGAGCCCCATGGAACTACAGCCTGTGGATTGCCACGGACTCACAGGGGCGAAAAAATGCAGGCCTGTTATTTACCAGGCTGTACGTGGCAATAGACTATATGGTAAGGGATGCAAGGAGAGTATGGGTCACGACGTGAACTGCAGACACACACACACACAACTAAAATTAATCAATTTAGAGTTTTATTGGGGATAATTACAAGGGGTAAGGGAGCAGTGTTTGATTTATAGACTTAATGAAACTTAAAATATACAATGACTAAAATACCTTCTTACAATACTTATAAACAAAGATACAGCATTTAGTAATAATTGATACTCACAAATACAAACCAACACGTAATGATCGGCAAACGTAGAAGCTCTCTTTGAAAGCACACGAGCAGAGAGAGAGGCTTCGAGGCGATCAAGCTGTGTTACAGGGGTACAGGACAGGATACACAGGATTCGTTTTTCTTTCTCCTCTCTCTGTCTGCACATGGCAGACAGGCCAATAAGTACAAACTATGACATCACAGAAGTGCCATAGGGGAGGGGGCCCAAAACCTGTTTGTGTTCATTTCTGATTGGCACGAACAACGTTTATACCAAGTAAGGAAGCAGGTGCCAAAAAGTCTGGTTTCGCCCCAAAGGTGAGGGTAATGCACATTGTTTTAGAATGCGCGCGAAACTGAATGACAAAAGAAGAGGCCAGGGCAAACTGATATGGGCAAGTTTTTCAGGATGCAGACAGGAACTGGTCTGAACACAGCCCTGAGTGACCTTGTCTTTGAAAAAGTATCATTTGGTCTTGATGTTATTTTTCTTTAACATAGGAAATTTTTATCCAGAGGCATATTTTGCCCCAGATTCCCACTGAGTTACACTAAGAGCTTGTGCCAGACACTAGCAAATGATGCAGTGTCTGGCACTAGCAAAAAGACCCCTGTTGATGACTGTGATGGCTTTTGTTGGAATCCATCAACAATAGGCTGATGGCAGCACACCAATAAGTCTGAAATTGAGTGCAAGTGCCTGTGTGCCAGTTGGATAGATTATATCGTCCCTTCTTTTTGAAGTCACCATACAAATCTTGACTGTACCATTCTTTCCTTTATCTTGCAAAGGTGACTGGTTAAAGATACAGGCTGACAGCTGCCCAGAAAAGAGGGATCCTCACCAGTATTAAAAAAAGGAAAAATAATTAATGACACCTCGCTTATAGGTACCTTCCCAACAACATCACAACATGGTAGATTTACCTTTATTCCCAAAGTGCTTTTATCACATAGCCACAGATGAAGTCCAGCCCTGGAAATTTGCTTTATTCAAGCTTCTCTATTGCATCTTCTAGCTCATATATGAGAAAGATCTTTCTGAAGCCAGGGCACTCATTTGGATTGGTGTGCAAGTTTTTAGATTCTCTTTATCTTTCATCGGCCTACTTCGTCTTGTGTATTTTGCAACAACTCTATCATCTCCTTTATACATGAAAATGCTAGTCTTGACATCATATTTAATCAGCATCTTTGCCTCTACATCTCCATTTTTCAGAATATTAGTGTTCTTTTGACTGCAAGCCTCTGTTTGTTTTCAATTTGTTTCAGTACCTTCCATTAATCTTTTCGTATGTTAGGATCCAGACTTTCACAAGCCTCTTCCAATGCCTTTGTCATTCAGCTATTTTTAAAGCAACCTCTTTCAAGAGTTTGTTCTATTTCCTTCTGGCCTCTTTGTCTCCAGGGTTCCATCTAAACTCCAAACTAACTTTATTTTTTCCTTAACATTTTTTGTACCAATATCATTCCAGAGTGGAACCTATTTCTTCCTCTTAGGATGTTCTCTTTTGCTCAGTTTTGCACAGCAGATTCAGATACCTTAAGGTCTTCCTCAAGGCTACCTGTATAGGTGTTTGATAAATAATATTCTCAGGTATGTATGTGAAATAAGACCAATCTGCCTTATGAAAATTACACCTCCTATTTTTTTCAAGTGAAAGGTCACTATCTTCCTCTTCCAAGATGTGAAAACAGGCTGATGATCACTTCCAACATCCTCCAACATAGTCCACGTGCAGCTTATAAACATGCTGCTGCTCACCAGAGTTTCATCTAATGCCAACTGTGTGCCATATGATCTTGATATATAATCATAGTCTCATTAATCAAGACAACTAAATCGTTGTCATTGGTAAAGTCCTGTAGCAAAGTTCCATTTCAATCAATGGTTCTGTCCCCCCAGACTTCACGTTTGGCATTGAAATCTCCACAGATAACTGTTTGGCTGCAATTTCCAAATGCTGTTTCAAAATTCTCCTTATCAATTGAGCTATCATTCCATTTCATATTTGAGTATCTCCCTAATAATAAACAACAGTCAAAACCTACAATGGATATACTTTGTCAGAAAACTTTGTTTCTTGTATGGCTGCAACATGGATATTTTCCTCACAGCAAACTTTTTCAACTTCCCTGATATTGGTTCCACTTGCCAGTTATATTCAAATGCATGGTGTTAAAGGGGTCTTTAGCATATTTCTTTACACCTTTTCCAGAAACCACAGGAAGGGACACATCCATTTCCCGGTACACAGTAGCAATATTCATACTACTGAATCCAAGAGGACTCAATGACAAAGTCCCTGCGAACCACAGACAACAGCAACATCTATTTATTTATTTTTGATTCAGTGGAGAAAATGTCCCAAATTTCTAGAAAATGTTTCTATACTAGTCCTCAGCATGATCCAAGAGAGATTTATTTTTACCGCAAGTACCATCTAAATCTGCCTTTTTTTCCTAACCACTCTGTAGGTATGCATTAATTGTTGGTGTGAACAGGTATCTCTCATACAATTTTCCCACCCAGTCATCACTTACAAAGGTTACACCTGGTACCCTTTAAGATCTCAGCCCTTCCGTAAAGTATCTCCAGTAAGGCTAGCCCATTAACTCATCATCATCATCATTATCAAAATCATCTTATATTTTCTCTGCAAACAACATTTTTATACCTTGGTTTCTAGGGTCTGATATAAAGCCCTTTGAAATCAATAGAAATCTTTCCATTTACTTCAATGGGCTTTGGGTCAGGCACTATGTGGTGAACAATTTTAAAAGGCCTCCATTTTTGTGTAAAGGAAACAAAATCTTGTGGCACCTTAAAGACTAACTATAAAGTTTTGAAGCATGAGCTTTCGTGGGCTAATACCCACTTCGTCGGATGCAAGCAGTGGAAATGTTTAGAGGCAGGTCTGGGAAAGTAGGTAAGAACCAGGTGGGAGGTGAAAAGGTTAGTCCAAATAAGCTGAACCAGTTTGTTATCTCCGATCAGGGAGTGTGGATTATTCTTCTAGCATTTGAATGGGGTGTGTGAACATGGAGAGAGGAGAAACAATGTCTGTAATGAGCCAGCCATTCTAGATCTTTGTTCAGTCCTAAAAGGTGTGTGCTGAATTTGCAAATGAATTGAAGTTCTGCAGTTTCCCTTTGTAGTCTGGTCTTGAAGTGTTTTTGCTGCAGGATGCTGACTTTTAAATCAGCTAATGTGTGTCCAGGCAGGTTGAAGTGTTCCCCTACAGGTTTGTGTATATTGCCATTCCTAATATCTGATTTGTGTGCATTTATCCTTTTTCGTAGGGACTGTCCAGTTTGGCCGATGTACATAGCAGAGGGACACTGGTGGCATATAATGGCATATATGACATTGGTTGATGTGCAGGTGAATGAACCAGTGATGGTATGATTGATCTGGTTAGGTCCTGTGATGTTGTTGCTGGTGTAGATATGTGGGCAGAGTTGGCATCGAGGTTTGTTGCATGGATTGGTTCCTGAGTTGGAGTTATTGTGGTGCAGTGTGCTGTTGCTGGTGAGAATTTGTTTAAGGTTGGCAGGTTGTCTGTGTGCCAGGACTGGCCTTCCTCCCAAGGCCTGTGAAAGTGAGGGATTATTGTCCAGGATGGGTTGTAGGTCGCTGATGATGCGTTGCAGAGGTTTTAACTGATATTAGGAATGGCAATATACACAAACCTGTAGGGGAACACTTCAACCTGCCTGGACACACATTAGCTGATTTAAAAGTCAGCATCCTGCAGCAAAAACACTTCAAGACCAGACTACAAAGGGAAACTGCAGAACTTCAATTCATTTGCAAATTCAGCACACACCTTTTAGGACTGAACAAAGATCTAGAATGGCTGGCTCATTACAGACATTGTTTCTCCTCTCTCCATGTTCACACACCCCATTCAAATGCTAGAAGAATAATCCACACTCCCTGATCGGAGATAACAAACTGGTTCAGCTTATTTGGACTAACCTTTTCACCTCCCACCTGGTTCTTACCTACTTTCCCAGACCTGCCTCTAAACATTTCCACTGCTTGCATCCGACGAAGTGGGTATTAGCCCACGAAAGCTCATGCTTCAAAACTTTATAGTTAGTCTTTAAGGTGCCACAAGATTTTGTTTCCTTTGCTATTCCAGACTAACACGGCTACCTCTCTGATTCTTGACATTTTTGTGTAGTGTTTATTACTATTTATTACTCCTACCAATATAGTAGCATGTTTTGTAATTATTTTATTCCTTGCTTCCTTTCCTTATACATAATTCCCTGAGCCAATTTTTCATTTATTCCAAAACTCCCACAATTTAGACATGTCATTAACCTCAAATGTGTAACTTTGTCAAAAATGCTTTCCTAAAGAAAAAATAGCCTTGTCATTTCATTAGAAAATTTGCACTTGGGTTCAGAAAGTATTCTTACTTTAATCCTTTTTTAATCAGCAAGGTTGCACTGTCTTCCATCATAACCTTTGATTTCTGGTAAGAAGCTAAAATAATTACCTTTGCACAAAACCCTGACATCTGAAGTCCTTGTCATGACATTAATTTAGTTATTGAACTCATGATGAATTTATGTAGGGAGAGTTTTCTTTTCAAAAACTTTTTTCCAGAGAAACGCTCAGAATACATTTACATATTCTACCCAAAAAGATTACTTTTATACCTTGTTAAGAGTTTAGACTTTTTTTCCCCTCATATTTAGACTCCCCTTCACTAACAGCTGGTTTTCAGAAAATGATAGTCTGGTCCAAATTATGAAGCTCTCCCTTTCATTATGTTTCCAAGGCTACCTCACTCTCACTCTCCTCCCTCCCCCATGAGGGTTATTTCTACATGGGGGAGCAACCAATTTTCATGTTTCAACTCACTCTTTCCTTAGAATTTGTCCTCTGGGAGATGAGATGAGAACACTGGGCTTTGCCCCCTATTAACGTACTTACACAGTTACTGTTGTATTTGATCACATCACATCATTAACATATTTATCTTCACAACAACCCTGTGAGGTAAGGACCATTTTAGCACAGAGAGACGAAAGGTACATCTTCACTGGAGGTGTAATTTCCAGTTCTGGTGGACATATGTGCACTAGCTTTGAGTAAGACAAGTAAGTACCTAGGGTCTCAGACAGAATTGTAGTTGGGAGCAGCTAGCTCCCATGCTGCCACAGCTACCTGCTATTTTTAGTGCACTAGCTTCCCCTAGGAAACAAAATCTTGTGGCACCTTAAAGACTAACTATAAAGTTTTGAAGCATGAGCTTTCGTGGGCTAATACCCACTTCGTCGGATGCAAGCAGTGGAAATGTTTAGAGGCAGGTCTGGGAAAGTAGGTAAGAACCAGGTGGGAGGTGAAAAGGTTAGTCCAAATAAGCTGAACCAGTTTGTTATCTCCGATCAGGGAGTGTGGATTATTCTTCTAGCATTTGAATGGGGTGTGTGAACATGGAGAGAGGAGAAACAATGTCTGTAATGAGCCAGCCATTCTAGATCTTTGTTCAGTCCTAGAAGGTGTGTGCTGAATTTGCAAATGAATTGAAGTTCTGCAGTTTCCCTTTGTAGTCTGGTCTTGAAGTGTTTTTGCTGCAGGATGGTGACTTTTAAATCTGCTAATGTGTGTCCAGGCAGGTTGAAGTGTTCCCCTACAGGTTTGTGTATATTGCCATTCCTAATATCTGATTTGTGTGCATTTATCCTTTTTCGTAGGGACTGTCCAGTTTGGCCGATGTACATAGCAGAGGGACACTGGTGGCATATAATGGCATATATGACATTGGTTGATGTGCAGGTGAATGAACCAGTGATGGTATGATTGATCTGGTTAGGTCCTGTGATGTTGTTGCTGGTGTAGATATGTGGGCAGAGTTGGCATCGAGGTTTGTTGCATGGATTGGTTCCTGAGTTGGAGTTATTGTGGTGCAGTGTGCTGTTGCTGGTGAGAATTTGTTTAAGGTTGGCAGGTTGTCTGTGTGCCAGGACTGGCCTTCCTCCCAAGGCCTGTGAAAGTGAGGGATTATTGTCCAGGATGGGTTGTAGGTCGCTGATGATGCGTTGCAGAGGTTTTAACTGAGGACTGTAGGTGATGGCCAGTGGTGTTCTGTTGTTTTCTTTCTTGGGCTTGTCTTAATAATCCCTCACTTTCACAGGCCTTGGGAGGAAGGCCAGTCCTGGCACACAGACAACCTGGCACACAGACAACTTTGCAAATTCAGCACACACCTTCTAGGACTGAACAAAGATCTAGAATGGCTGGCTCATTACAGACATTGTTTCTCCTCTCTCCATGTTCACACACCCCATTCAAATGCTAGAAGAATAATCCACACTCCCTGATCGGAGATAACAAACTGGTTCAGCTTATTTGGACTAACCTTTTCACCTCCCACCTGGTTCTTACCTACTTTCCCAGACCTGCCTCTAAACATTTCCACTGCTTGGAAGTGGGTATTAGCCCACGAAAGCTCATGCTTCAAAACTTTATAGTTAGTCTTTAAGGTGCCACAAGATTTTGTTTCCTCTGCTATTCCAGACTAACACGGCTACCTCTCTGATTCTTAGCTTCCCCTAGTACAGTTCTAGGTATATACTTGGGTGGCTAGCCCATCCCATTGCTACACTGCTCTTTGATCAAGCTTGCACTCTAAAATTCTAGTGTGCTTACCTCTAGCTGAGCTGGCAATTATATTTTCATCTCCATTGTAGATGTATCCTAAGCGACTCGTCCAAGGTCACACAGGAAGTCTGTGGTACAGGAGGGGAATTGAACAGAGGTCTCCTAAGTCCCAAACTTTAACCAGAGGACTATTCTTCCCATGAAAGGGGCCAAAGATTACAGTCTCTAAACCTGTATATTTGTGGGTACTGCTCATCAAAAATTCTCCTTCAAAACTGTTTTTGACAGAAAATTGAACTTCTGACTAAACAACTTTTTTCACAAAAAGTGCCTGCATCCTGCAGATTAGGCCTCCTTTCCTGGCCAATCATATGATATGAATCAGTACTATTACAGCTAACATTTTGCGAGCAATTCATATGCTGAAACTAGGTTTCATAAAATACTAATGATATACTTTTGAAGTATGAACAAATTTGTAAAAATCTAAATCTGTACATGGAAATTTGTAAACAAAAAAGCTAAATTCTGCAAATAAATTGTTGACCGCACATAATTTTGCCACTTCTAATGCTAACATATAACCTTGCTGAGAGAACTAACATAACATGATGGTTTAAGAGATTTCCTTTTTTAACAAACATTCAATAATAGTTACCTTAAAAAATAAAACATTTAAAATGCTTTTTTCCTGGGATTCATATGCAAATAATTCATATTATAAAAAATTCATACAAAGGCAGGTATGTGTATTATATTCACATAAAGAACAATGGCAGTGGAAGGTTAGTGATCATACTAAAACCAGATTAGACACTTTGTTTGCAACACATTAAATGAAACTAATAAATATGCAAATTAGATTATTATTATGTAAATTGCACAATTTCAATATTCTGGTGAAGAGCCATATCAACAATTTCAATTAAAAATTACAGTTGTCTATGTGTTATAGTTTTTGAGCAGAAATTACTTGACAGCATCTGAAATGTTGAGAAATGATTATTTCTTTATTACATTCCATTTTATATCAACTCCACCAACTGAGTCAATCAGAAGCTAAATGCTATTATAGAAACGAGTGTAAAAGCTGTACTAGACAGTTATATTTCCTTCAGCTTCATTCATCATAGAAAGTGTCTAATGAAATGAATCTCTTGAAGAAGACAGAAACTTTACTGTTCTCCATCTGGTAAATTCTCCTTCAAGGCAAATATTTTCTCTCTCCTTTAGAAAAGCTTTCATTTCTTCTTATTTCTGTTTGAGAATGGAATGCAAACAGTAATCATGGGGATGATGGTTTAATGGGATCTTTCTATTTGATTTTATTCAAATGCATTTTAATCCCACTCACAATGCCTCTTAAAACATTTCCATAACAAAATGGGCTAGTCTTCATACCCACTGAGAAGTGTTCATCTAAATATTTTCATGAAATCTTTAGAATGTTGAAGAATTTCATATTGATGGCTGTGCTATGGTAACTAATAGCAATTAGGACATAGTCTATAGTGGAAATCAAATGATACAGTGAGCAAAGCATTCCAAAATTGTATTGATAGGAAGCTGACTGAATCACTAGCAGAAGACTGTTTTATTATTTAATGGCAATATGAGCCTCTATGTTCTCCTCTGCTGCATTATGTTCACGGTGAAGAAAAGCATGGAAACATTATGCAAAATATGAGCGGTAGGCTAGGCAGAGGAAACTGGTTGTTATTTCTCCACCACATAACCACATGTAGGATTACTGCTCCATTTCTGCAATAAACTGGACACAGTAGGGAAAAAGATGAAGAGAAAGGGAAAGGATCAATGGAACATTCTGTTCTGCAAGTTATAGTCCCATTAGAAATCACTAATAGGATGACTGTAGGATCTGCTGGCAAACCGTTTAGATTACTGCTGTCCTGAGTAGCATTAACTCACCCAATGTGCTACTGGTGGGCTCACATGGCAGCAGGTTGTGGGGCCACTAATGGTATCAATTTGGTTTTGCTAGCCAAGCTGCTCTTGCTCATGATGGGATTAGGAGGGGTTCAGAGGCCGGGAACTTGTGTAGATGACCCAATATGCAAAGATTTCCCTCCACTTTTTACCCTTTGCCTAATGCACATTACCTTGGCCTTGTTTCACTGTGGGGATGGCGTGGAAAAATGAATCTTCTGAGCTTCTGAGGTCAGGTGTTCCCTTCTGTGCATTTTGAAATGAGGAGGAAAGATATCTCATGATTATTTGCAAAATGTTCATGAGATCTGAGGCTAATGTCACATGTTTCAGTTCTCATGTTTTATCTAAGGGCCAACCTCTCCTCAGACTACATGGTAACACAAGTTTAAGAGGGAGTAAAAATATCTGCCTGAGTGTTGTACCAAGCAGGCAAGGTACTAACAAACTTTAACAGACTTTATTTAACAACAGTGAAACCTCTTTACAGAGCTGCTGCTGCACCCCTCTGTAGCTCTAACTCAGGCTTGGCTCCACTCCTTCCCCCTCCTTCCTGTTTCCTGTCCTACAGTCCCCCAGTCCTAAGAGTTACAAGCAGTATCTAAAACACCACACTGAGTTGCCTGGAGATTAGGTTCAGGCATGAAGGAATGAGTGTGATCTGGGCTCTGAGCCAAATTCTCTCTTAGGGCTACTGTAGAGAGTAGTGTAGCTTATACAAAATCCCTTACTCCAAATTATACCTACAGCCAAATATCAGTCCACTTTGAGTATTTAGTTTCAAAAGATCATGGTGGGATAGTGAGGCTGGAATACACAGGTCAACTTGCATACTGATGTAAGTGTTCACTGTCAATTGTAGTTGCAGCTTAACAAGGGCATAATAGTCATAGTTCAGGGTGTTAGTAAAATAACCATTCCTTTAATGAAATCAGTTCGAATAATACAAATGTTGATTTGGCCCTACACTTCTCTGGGACCAAGGGACAAGATTGTATGAGCTAATGGGTGAAGATTGTTATCAATAGCTGTAAAGGTTTTCCTGAAATTGCTTTTTTTTCAGCGGCAATTAACCCTGAGTATAAAGAAGTTTGCCCAAATGCCACTCAGATAAAGGTGCTGGTACTCTTTCCAGGAAAAATAATGAAAATACAGAAATCCTTTATTGCCACTTAAGCTTTTGACTGGAGGTAGATGCTATAGGATCATTTGTATGTTTTCAGAGAGAAATGCAGCACAAAAGCACAACGTAATCAGTAATATGAGTGAGATTAATGTGGTAGAGATAATCAGCAGTTTCTATCTGTTGACCAAACCAGTGAGGATTAGATTTTACTGAGAAAAACCAAAGGACAAAAAGGACAAAAATAATGGCTACTTAGAAATGAAAATAGACACTATAGGTCACGATTGTATAGTTATATTCCTATCAGACAAGATAAAGAGATTGGCAGTGAAAGAATTGTGAAATTGTACAAAACATCTCCTGAAGTTCACTGGAAAAACAAAAACAAAAACAGTGAAGGCAGGAAAAGAACAGAATAAACACTGTAGCTTACTTCCTTCATTTTCTGTGCAAATATGGAAGGGAAGGATTGTAGGATCTAATTTTAAAATATCTTCTAAAACTTACTGGTGACATGCAGATTTGATGACAATACTAATACATTATTAATTTTATTATTAACTAGCAAAAATACCTGGCATTGTTCGGGTCCGTCGGGGGGGGGGGTGGGGGGGAGGGGACCCAGCGTTACTCGAAGAGAGCTGAGCGAGGGTGGGGTCCGTTGGAGGGGGGAAGGGGGGAGATAGCTGAGTGAGTGCCGGGGCTATTGGAGGGTGGGAGGGGCGAGGGAGCTGAGCGAGTGCGGGGGCCGTTGGAGGGAGGGAGGGGGGTGAGATTTTTAAAAATTTTGATTCTTTCCTGAGGGGGGAGAGAGCTCAGTGAGTGTGAGGCCCCTTGGGTGGGGGGAAGAGAGCTGAGCGAGTGGGTGGGGGGCGTTTGATTGGGGGGAGGAGGGGGATATTTTTAAAAATTTTCGATTCTTACCTGAGGGGCGAGAGAGCTGAGCGAGTGCAAGGTCCGTTGGGGGGGGCGAGGGAGCTGAGCGAGTGGGGGGGGGGGCATTGGAGGGAGGGAGGGGGGTGAGATTTAAAAAAATTTCTATTCTTACTTGAGGGGCAAGAGAGCTGAGTGAGTGCAAGGTCCGTTGGGGGGGAGGGAGCTGAGCGAGTGGGGGAGGCATTGGAGGGAGGGAGGGGGGTGCGATTTAAAAATTTTTTGATTCTTTCCTGAGGGGGGAGAGAGCTCAGTGAGTGCGGGGGGCCCTGGATGGGGGGAAGAGAGCTGAGCGAGTGTGGGGTCCGTTGGAGGGGGGGAGGGGGGATAGAGCTGAGCAAGTGCCGGGGCCGTTGGATGGGGAGCGGGGGCAAAGAGCTGAGCGAGTGCGGGGTCCGTTGGAGGCGGGTATTATTACATCATAACTATGTCACAGAGAACAGTAGGTGTTAACCTGCTGCCCAGCTGATGTGAATGGGCTTTAAAGAATTTCACCCCTGGGGGGCGTCAGAGGTGAGATTTGAAATTTTTTTGACTCTTACACTGATTAGGACCCTCAGGCCTATAACTGTACCAAATTTCAAGTTTCTAGCTCAAACGGTGTGGAAGGAGTAAGGGAACGTACATACATGCACGCATACAAGCATACACCATTTGACTTTTATATATATAGATATTATGCATATCAAAGGATTTAAGTTCCAAACTCTAGACACAGGAAATCTGGGCTCAGCTCAGCTCTTCCACAAACCTCCTGTGTGACCACTCCTAAGTCACTGGGGGCATGTCTACCCAGCAATTAAACACCTATGGCTGGCCTGTGTCAGCTGACTGAAGCTCACAGGGCTGTGTGGGATTGTTTAATTGCAGTGTAGATATTTGTCCTTGGGCTGAAGCCCAGGCTCTTGGATTCTTCCCCCTCACAGAGTGTCAGAACTTGTGCTCCTGCCCAAGAACAGACTTCTACACAGCCATTAAACAGCTTCTCAGCCTGAAGCCCATGAGTCCTAGTCAGCTGACACAGACCAAATGAGGATGTTTAATTGCTGTGTAAACATACCCTTAGGGTAAAATTTTCAAAAGATATATAAGAGCCTAGGTCCCAATGACTTTTAGTGATACTGGGGTTCCTGGAGTTTTAAATCACTTTTGAAAATGGAACTTGCATGCTTTGGACAAATTTATCCTAATTCTTTCTGGGCCTGTTGTTAACAGTGGTGATGAGAGCCAACAAAGTACCTGAATAGACAAGTAGATGGAACACATTTCGCTGGACAAAATATTTTCGGTGAATTCTAATTTCCTTAAATTATTCATTTTGGGGGGCACATAAGTATTGATGAATTTGGGTTCAATTCAGAAATAGTTTCAGCCAAAAAAATTGTAATCAAAAATTTTGAAAGTGTCAAAAGTTTGTTTTGAAAAAAATCAAAACAAACTTTCAAAAAGGTTGTTGAAAACGTCATTTGACTCAACAGTCAAAATGATTAATTTTGACTTGAATGAAAATTTCAGTTTTGCATTTTGTCGAAAAAATGAAAAATTTCAGTTTTGGTTCAAAACAATATTTTTTTTCCTGGTTATTTTTCTTTGACCACAGGACAAAGAAAAATCATATTGTTTTGTCTGCTCTATTCCCAACAGAGCAAATAAAAGCCACTTCCCAGGCTTCACAATTTCAGATTGAGGCACTACTACCATAAATTCTTTCAGTTATGAAAAAGGAACTTCTATTTTCCTTGTCTGTGGTTTGGTTTACACTGAACTAGTGAATGATGATTTCAAGTACAGTACAGACTGCTGAGGGACAGCACTATTTATCTCTCTCCATTCTGAAAACTGACCATTTATTCCTACCATTTGTTTCCTATCTTTTACCAGTTACTGATCCATGAGAGGACCTTCCCCCTTATCCCATTAAAGCAAATTAAGTCAAAGAGCAGTTGATTATATTATATTTCAACAATATCAAATTTAGCAGAGGGACTTTTTTTTCCAAAGGCTTCTAAATTCAGACTAAAATTGTACTGGGTGGCAGGGGAAAAAAATCAGTTCTAAATGCAGCAATTTCGCTGAGAACCTCCTTCCTTTTTAAACTTTAAAGTGACAGGTTTCAAGTGCTAGGTGTTACAGGGGATTGTTATTCTATCCTGTCCTTTGAAAATAGCTGGTCTTCTATTTGCCTTTTCAGTATAATGCAGTAGGAAATAAAATTATAGAGTGCCCTTTATAAAAGTCCTGAGGATGTTATAAATACCGTAAATAAAACAACACCATTGCTGTATTTATTCAATTTTGAAGGGCTCTGACTTATTTAGTTTAATCTAGGAATGGAATCCATAATCATCAAGCATAATTATTATCACAGGTGTGAAATCATTTCATATTATTTTAGTATAGCATATTAATAATTCTTTAGGTATAATTAGTACAGTATTGAAGATAGTCTTAAATCAGTAATGAGAACATGACAGATAATCAGCAGTAGCAGGCCTGTGTGAATGGATGGGGCCAGGGAAGGTCACAGAGGAAAATATGAACACATTCTCAGTGGAGGTTTTGTAATTAAGTTAAATCACCTTAAAATCAACAAGGGAATTCACTGTGCACCTATGGAGAGATGTAAGGCCAAGCAATACATTGGTTCAAAATCAAGAAAAATGTAAGCTGTTGTGTTCATTTATTGGAGCCTATGGACGACATCCTCTGGGACACATGCAATGCTAAAATCCTGATGTCAAACCTAGCAGTGAAATAGTTACATAAAATTATATGACTTCCAGAATTATACATTATGGAAGCTATTATCTAGGATAGAGACTGGAGTGTGGTGGTTGAAAAGGAATGCAAAGAAGACACGGCTAACTGTGACCCCCAGACTACATTAATGAAAACTCCATCCACAGGGCAGTCTAAGAGCATTGAAAAGCATGGGATCTACAGCTGCCTTGCGTGTCATGTCAAGGTATAAGCGGTATTGGTCAGACGTAAACGTACTCTAAATAGAGGTAAATTAGAATTAAGCCAGACAACAGCTGCACCAGCAAGCCCCACGGTTCATGGAAAATTCCATGGCTGACAGCATCAAATGCTACCAAGAGAAACAATGAAAGCTAAAGACAGCTAATGAAGCATTACAAAATTGGGAAGTGGCAGAGGAATCTTGAACTAAAATCTTTTCACATAAGCCACAATTTTAAAAGTAAGGATAACTTGGAAAAGGGGACCCAGATTACACCTGAAGACACGTTTCAAATATTGCTATCGCCAATTAATCAGAAAACACTAAGGCCAGTTTTAGGGATTTAGGCACCTAAATAGGCATATGGGTGCCAAAGTCCACAAATGCATGTGCAATTGCCATTTTCAAAGCCGCAGATCAGATGATAACTAACCCCCCTAGGTGGCTAAATTTCCACCAGTCAGCATTTACAAAGGAACTTATGCATTTCTGCCACTCATAACAGGCTGCTCAGAGTCCTGGCTCAAGATGAGGTCTCAGAGGCTCTGAACCAGGATTTCAAAATTAGGGTATGCCTATCTCACCCAGGCGGCCGTCAGTCCATAGGCAGACTCTGAGCATGTCTACAGATCTGATCTCTGTGACACCCTACAGCCAGAGGGCAGGAGTCAGGCTACTGATAGCTGGAGGGGCAGCACAGCATCCTCACAAAACATAGCTGTGAACATGGGAAAATGTAATGCCAGTGTTGAAGGGGTGTCAAGTGGGGGCAGGAGTCAGAGAGAGATGAAATGACTCTGGGAAGCCCCTCGATGCCAACTGGCAGATAACCCCGCTCCCATACTGTAATTCACATCAGGCCTGACACACTCATTACCCCCCCCACACACACACACAAGTGTACAGCTGTCATAACATATATATCTCAAATGTGTCATGTGAATGGTTGACACACTGGTCCTGAAAATCACCACGAGTGGTATGTATGGGTTGTATAAAAAGAGTAATAGATGTGTGCTGGAAAAGTGCTCTTCAAATGGGTTTGGGAGGCAGAGCATAAAACCCCCTTTTCCCCAACAAAGCAATGAATGTTTACCTGTTTGACTAGTTTGGTTACAGATGGAGAATAATGAAAGTGCACATGCATATAAGTGAACAAAGCCAAAACAAGAGGGGGAGAAGACCATTTAACAGTCACACCGGGGAACAGAATCCTCACCCCAGGAAGCCCTCCTGACTCTTGAGGCAGAGACCGTGGATTTTGGGGTAGTATAATAAGGGGAGCAAAAAAGACATGTTAGTCATCTATCACTGAGTGGACATAGGGTATAGCACCGTCTGGGCCTGTAAAAGTTAGAGCCCTCGGTCTGGAGAGCTAGGGATACTGATAACTTGATGTAAGAAAACTGCTTAGGGAAAGATTGTAACTTGCTAAGATTAAGTGTTAGTCATTAGTAAGAATCAGAGAGGTAGCCGTGTTAGTCTGGAATTGCAGAGGTGACAAAGGGTCCTGTGGCACCTTAAAGACTAACTAAAGTATTGAAGCATAAGCTTTTGTGGGCTAATACCCACTTCGTCAGATGCATGCAGTGGAAGTATCCAGGGGC
This sequence comes from Sternotherus odoratus, assembly GCA_032164245.1. Classification (NCBI taxonomy): domain Eukaryota; kingdom Metazoa; phylum Chordata; order Testudines; family Kinosternidae; genus Sternotherus; species Sternotherus odoratus. Next base: position 63,144,001 of record JAVMKO010000003.1, read on the forward strand.
AAGTATAATAGGTAGGCAACAACCAAGTTAGAGATAACAGGGTTAGTCCAATGAGGCTGAACTAGATTGTTATCTCTAATCAGGGAGGGTGAGGTATTCCTTTAGCAGCTAAACTGGAGGTGTGAACAGTGAGAGAAGAGAAACTGCTCTTGTAGTTAGCTAGCCACTCATAATCCTTATTCAGTCCTGAACTGATTGTGTTAAATTTGCAAATGAATTGCAGCTCTGAAGTTTCTCTTTGCAGTCTGGTCTTGAAGTTTTTTTGCTGCAAGATACTGACATTTAAATCTGTAATTGTGTGTGCAGGGAGACTGAAGTGTTCTCCTACAGGTTTTTGTATATTGCCATTCCTGATATCTGATTTGTGTCCATTTATCCTTTTTTGTAGGGACTGTCCAGTTTGGCCGATGTACATAGCAGAGGGACATTGCTGGCACATAATGGCATATATGACATTGGTAGATGTGCAGGTGAATGAACCAGTGATGGTGTGGCTGATCTGGTTAGGTCCTGTGATGGTGTTGCTGGTGTAGATATGTGGCAGAGTTGGCATTGAGGTTTATTGCATGGATTGGTTCCTGAGTTAGAGTTATTATGGTGCAGTGTGCTGTTGCTGGTGAGAATCTGCTTAAGGGTGGAGGGTTGTCTGTGGGCCAGGACTGGCCTGCCTCCCAAGGATGGTGAAAGTGAGTTATTGTTTTCCAGGATGGGTTGTAGGTCACTGATGATGCGTTGGAGAGGTTTTAACTGAGGACTGTAGGTGATGGCCAGTGGTGTTGTGTTGTTTTCTTTCTTGGGCTTGTCTTGCAGCAGCAGGCTTCTGGGTACATGTCTGGCTCTGTTGATCTGTGTCCTTATTTCATTGTCATTTTGAGAAAGCTTGGTGAAGATCTTGTAGGTGTTGGTCTCTGTCTGAGGGGTTGGAGCAAATATTATCGTACCTCAGTGCTTGGCTGTAGACAATGGATCATGTTGTGTGTCCGGGATGGAAGCTGGTGGCATGAAGGTAGGCATAGCTGTCGGTAGGTTTTTGGTATAGGGTGGTGTTAATGTGGCCGTCATTAATTTGCACCAGGGTGTCTATGAAGTGGACCTCCTGTGTAGACTGATCCAGGCTGAGGTGGATGGTGGGGTGGAAGCTGTTGAAATCATGGTAGAATTCTTCCAGAGTTTCTTTCCCATGGGTCCATATGATGAAGATGCCATCAATGTAGCGTAGATAGAGAAGGGGCGTGAGTGGTCGAGAGCTGAGGAAGCGTTGTTCCAGGTCAGCCATAAAGATGTTGGCATACTGTGGGGCCATGCGGGTGCCCATAGCAGTGCCATTGGTCTGGAGGTATATATTGTCACCAAATTTGAAATAATTGTATGTGAGGATAAAGTCATAGAGCTCAGCAACCTCTTGTGCCCATAGCAGTGCCCATAGCAGTGTCACTGGTCTGGAGGTCGTGCAGAACGCAATGCTACTCTTTGTCACTTCATTCATTAGTAAGTGTGTCTTATTTCGTTTTGTTTGTAACCAGACCTGTCTCTTTTTTTCTTGTTTAGCATCACTTACATTTCTGTGCTTTGTTAATAAATGTATTCTTGTTTTATTACAAAACTATCTCAGTACTGTGCAGTAAAGTGAAGTGTGAGGCTTGAGCTAAGCTAACGGGTTGGTGTGTGCTCTGCCTCTGTGGGCAGAGAACTTAATAATTTCTGTGAGCGGTCTAGGAAGACGGACTGGACACTTCAGGAAAATGTCTCTAAGGGACTCAGGAACTGGGGTTCACTGATTATTATTTGCAAGGCAAAGTTTAGACTGGCAGAGTCTTGAGGAGTTTGCTCGGCAGGCAGACAGGCTGGTATGACAGGAAGCTGACACAACAAAGCTCCCTCTTGCTGAGGTAGAGGGGTAACACAGTGGTATACAGTTCTGGATGTCCTGAGCATGATGTCACAGATGGTTTTGGTTCCATGGGCAGGAACTCTCAAAGTGGTTAACCTGGTTTATGTGGCTAATTCCATGGGATGGTTTGCAGCTGAGGATCATGAGAGGAGGGAGATGCCTGTCTCTGGGCCATAAGCCCAGTGAATCAAGTCAGCCGCTTAGGCACCTAAGCCTGTCTCCTCTCCCTGCTTCCCCCCATCGCCCAGCATTTTATTCCCGGTTAGCTTAGGTGGCTCCCCTCTCATCTGGCCTGGTTTTTGATAAAACCCTTTCTTAGGCATTTAATTATCCTTGTGCACATTACAGGGAGCCTAGGAGGCACAGAACTACCTAAATCAAGGCTGAACATTACCCTAGGATGGATGGTGGGGCACGTAGGGATTCAACATTTCTTCTCTCAGCCAAGCAACATCTAACTCCCTTTAAAAATCTGGCCCCAACTTCCTTACCTGGCTCCTTCAGCTTCAATAGCAGCTTCCATCCAAGGATCCCAAAGCACTTTACAAAAGTGGACAAGTATTATTTGCCAGATGGGGAAACTGAGGGAGAGGGATTCAGTGGCATGCTAATCTCACACATGGCTAGACTGAGTCTTTGCTTGGGCCCTGGGGGAGGGGCAATATGTCGCCATGCCAACACAGGAGGACCCCTGTGAAGGATTTATGGTTTAGAGTTACAATGCCTTCATTGCCCCTGCTTCCACCTGGGGTGAGTAAATGACCTGGCAGCAAAGTACTTCTCTTGTGCCAGCTCTGTTTACAGGTACCTGAGGGTGGTGAGGCAGGGGGGAGGACCATGAAGCCAGGCTCTTCCAGCCTGCCATTCCATAACCAACTGCTCAGGAGAAGCACAGGTTGTTCTGCCCCGGTGCTCCAGACAGGTTGCATGTGATGCTAACAAGTGCTGTTTCTCACTCCCTTGTGTGGATGCATTAGGACACTTTGAATTAACAAAAACCTAAAATCAGACCCCAGGCTGCCTCTCAGAGTATACTGAGTATGTGTTTCTGAAGTGCACAGCTGCAAACTCCTGACAGCTGGCCCACGGCTAGATCGGTTGTTAACAATACTCTGCTCTTAACAGTTTGCCAAGTTTATCAGAAACAGAGGTTACCACATTACCTGCAGTATTCTCAATGTTTTCCTGCGGGAAATACCTTAAATTGATATATTATATACTTATCTGAGGCAAGTGGCAAGGTTTTAAGTGACCACGGTAATCTCTGGACAAGATTATAAACTGTTTTGCAAGTATTAAGCTTCATTAATAATTCTGTGAGTAAGTAAACAAATATGAGATATGTAAGTTTTGCCACCCTCTTATAATTTTAGAAATCTGATGAAAACGTTTTCAGGAGCACAGGCATTTAAGTACAAAAGTATTAGCTGGAAGGGAATACAAGGACAGCCATGTGTCACCAAAAGTATAGAAATTGACCCAGAAGCCAGCTTAATTGTTTTCTAATATCCAACCTGAGCGACTTCATATGAGTTTCTTCTCTGTAAACGAACAAGCTATATCTGTAGTAAAGTGCATTCCATCATGAGCCATTTTCAATTTAAGATGAGAAGAACAGTAATGGAACACGGAAGAAGTTGCAGAAAGGAAATCTTTATGTCACCACCCACATGGCTGGAAATGAAGTGAGTCAAAGACACCGGGTCTGATAATGGTAAGCTGTTAAACCAGGTCTTGAATGATAACTTTCTGGGCCCAAGTGATCAGTAACTCAAGAACTACATTAAGGAAGTGATAATGATATATCTGAGAAGCCAGTCTGGTCAATGGTCATTGATATAAAAAAGAATAGATTGTGGCAAATGTTAGATGTGCCAGGCTTTATTTAGATCATGCACTGTACATTCAGAACACCTACTGTACCTCTTCCTACTAGAAAGGAAATTAATGAAACCTAAAGAAATCAAAAGTTTTTTCCCAGATCTTGTTTGAAAACTTTGTTTTGGAAATCACAAGTATTACTGAGGTCCACCATCATTCATAAAGTCCAAGCAGAATTGTGCAGTATACAATGATCATTATCAGACAGTGATAGTAATGGCAGCAGAGGGACACTTGTAGTGCTCCACTCCAGCAAAAGAGTCATAAGTAGGGCCCTACCAAATTCAAGGTCCATTATGGTCAATTTCAAGGCCACAAGATATGAAAATTGGTAAATTTCATGTTTTCAGGTGTTTAAATCTGAAATTTCACAGTGTTGTAACCATGGGGATCCTGACTCAAAGGGGGATTTATGTGTGTGTGGGGCGGAGCAATCCTGCAGTAGTGAGGTCAAGGGATTTCCACCCTCACTTCTGTGCTGCCTCCAGAGCTGGACTCCAAAGGCAGCAACCATGGAGCTTCCTGCAGCAGCAGGAGGTCCCCAGAGGTTGAGGTAGGTTTGAGCACCTACCAAGAATGGCTGTAATGGACAAGTCCTGTCCTTCCCCCAGTCTTGCCCACCCCAGCCAGATGTTCCTGGCTGGGGAACTCCTAGTAGCAGGGGGAGATTGGACCCACCTGCACAAGCCTCCCCCAGCTGCAGAAACCTTTGGGGTGCTTCCCAGTCCCAGAGTATCCTGCAGTATGGGAAGGCACCCAGAGACCAGGAGGTGGGTCTTAACTCCACCCCCTCCCACCCTCCGCCCAAGAGTGGCTGTGCAGAGGATGGATAAGTCCTTCCCTACCCAGCTCAGCGGAGCTAGGAGCCCCCTGGCTGCAGTCCTCATAGCAGCAGAGGGAGATCAGATTTCATGGGGGAAGACTTATTTTATGGTTCATGATATGTTTTTCACGGCCATGAAATTGGTAGGGGCCCTAGTCATATAGAATACTTCAAAGATCAAGGACAAGGGAGGAAATAGATAGCTTTATAAATTGTCTGTACAATTATATTCTTCTAGTATTCCTTTGTCGGGACTTCAGTTCTAATGAACTAATCAAAGAAGATATCACACATTAGGCACTAGCTCAGCCAGGGTGTTAAAATATAAAATATAATAAGATTCTGCACAATGAAATCCCTCCAGTTAGTTCATGAAACTAAAGCAAACCAAGTAAAGACACCTTGCTACATTCTATTTTTATGCATCTTTTCACCATGACAGCTGGTCTTGTGTGTTCCAAGTTGTTCAATATTTAAAAACCATCAATACCTAAAGTGTGGGAATTCTACTCCTGAAAAGCTTAACATGGTTTGTTCCTTCTGCAGTCATAACTATCAGGAAAGCCCATCTTTTTTCTTTCTGTCATGTGCATTACATGTGCAGCACTGATATGATTCATTGGCATGCTTCATGAATCATGAAAAAAACAGTGCCTGTTTGCTTTTGCCAGGCAATTTTAAACTTAGGGTATATTAGTATCTCTATTGTTCATTTGGAGTAGATGGAGCCTTTCTTGGAACCACAAACCATATAAATAAGATCAGTTGATGTACCTGCAATAGAGTGTAATGACAAATGACAACAATCATACTGGAATTCAGTATCAACAACAAATAATCAAACACTGAATGAACCTGACAGAAGACCTTTAAAATGTTGCCAAACTCTATTTGGATAAGTTGAATGTTTACAGCAAGCCTAATGATTTCATCAGTCTTAATTATTACTGTGGCTTGGTGAAAGACTCACATGCACTAAAAGTAATGAAGAATGTGTCAAATATTTGAACAGGAACAATTAACTTCTGCCCAAATGTTTATTGTTTTGCAAATAATCAGAAACTGGGGGAACTGATGGTAATTGCAAGAGAAAGTCTATTCTATTGTCTAAACTACACCAAAGTGATTCCCTTACAGAGCAGGTTAGAATAATAAATTCTAGAGCTATAAGCTTTGTGTGGTCTATTTCCAACCTAGAAACTTATATAGAGTAAACTTTAATTACTCTTGTATGATTAAAATGGAAGAAAATGCTCAAAACTGACAAGCTCACATAAGACATTTTGCTTCCCTTTGACACATATAAATGGAGGCAATATGTTTTGTAAAGATGAGGAAAACTCTTTTTTCTTTGTCTTTATCTATGATCTCATTTGGAAAAGAAAATAGTGGTCCAGTTTTTATTGCTGCCAATCCTCATTTTCTGTATTAAACTCCTCAGTTTTCCCATAAGTTGTCATTCTTATGTTTTCCTCATCATCACTTTTGTAAAGGTAGTTTTCAGTGCAACAGAAATAAGTTTATTCATGAAACTGCAGACTGAGAAATTGCTGCTTTATTTAACTGCATCACAATACATTTGATGCAGGGAGAGAACTTCCACCAACCAAACAGGAAGTAAGAGGTCAGGTGGGGAATGGAGCATGTAGGGTGTGAAAAACCAGGATGGTGGTGGGGAATAATAGGTGCCTATATAAGACAAAGCCCCAAATATCAGGACTGTCCCTATTAAATCAGGACATCTGCTCACCCTAGGAGCATGGCTCCAACCCATAATATTCTGAGTAACCGCATTAACCCCTTGATGATTGCTATAGTATGGAGTACATTGAGTTGAATAATATAGCTAGGCTTGGAAGGATTCGACTTTGGTAAATTTTGGAAAATATAAATTTCACAATATGCACAAATTGATGAAAAACATATTTTAATCTATAATAATAAAAAATTCAGATAGGCAAAGAAAAATGCTGTGTGAGAACTTATTAATTTGATTTAAAGATATATACTTTGTGTATTTTGATGTAATCTTAACAATTTATAGTTTAAGAGTAATAAAGTTTTATTTTCTGACCCCTTCCTGTTGTCTGACCCCTCCATAATTTCCTGCAAATGTGAAAATTTAATTAAATAACAATAGGGAGGGGGAATAATTAAAAATAAACTACCCAGAAACTAGTACCATTTGGATGGAGGTGTCCCCACGTACTATTCTGATCAGGTGGGATGTGCCTGTGGGTGTGGAAAAAAAGACATCTTGGAGAACAGACAAGAAACTGGCAGCAACTCAGAGGTAGAGGGAAAAAGCTAAGCTGCAGCTTGTGAGCATGACCTTGGGGGAAGCTAGAAGAAAACTTTTGGGTTTTGATGCTAACTAAAGAGATTTGGGACTGTAAGCAAAGAAGCTTTCCCCTGATTTTAGTTCCTGCTGTGTCTGGTGAAACAGGTCTTTGTACAGTCCTTTGAAATTAACAAGATTGCATCATAGAAAACACCAGACTTCATCATCAATTTCTATTCCAAACTGGAACATTCCCAAGGCCCTGAACTTTGATGTGCTTTCTGGGTCAAAAAGGGGAGAACTTGTTAATAAAGCTGGAGTAAATATATTATATTACATTAAATACACATTTACATCCTAATTATAAACTTAATCTTCCTTCCCAGGCAATAACAAAAATGCATTATGGTTTTCTGTGGCATCAGCATAAAGGTTTTATCAACATGAGTTTGGAAGGCTGCATTACTCACCTTAACTCATCTCGGCTGTTGGGAAAGAACATCTGGAAAGAAGCAATTTGTCTGTTTTAGCTTGTGATTACCTTAACATTGGAATTCAGTGCACACTACAGAGCACAAATGTAATATGTGCCATGCAGGAAGCTTTGCTACATGAGTGAATGTGACATTCTGCATTAGCTGAAGATTCCAAGTAGACATCAGGTTTAACTCTGAATAGAACACATTTCAGTAATCCAAGATGAAGGTGATGAAGGCATAGATGAGTATGAAGTAATCTGGACCTCGGAGACAATCACACTCTCTTTGACAAGCCCAGATGGAAAAACAAACATTTATGAAAGATTTGGTCACAGAGACTGTCACCTGTTGTGCTGAAACTACCTCACAGCCCATTTTCCCTGCCAGTTTGGGACTTCCAGAACCCTGTCATGTTGAGCCAGACATGCTAGCCTGCCGCAACACAGACCCTGAATCTGGTCCACACTCCCCTAGAGCTGTGGACTAAACTGAAAACAGCTTAGCAGGTTACCTGACTCAGCACCCAGACACCCAGTTCCCAGTGGGATCCAAACCCCCAAATAAATCAAATTTATTCTGTATAAAGCTTATACAAGGTAAATTCATAAATTGTCTGCCCTCTATAACACTGATAGAGAACTATACATGGCTGTTTGCTCCCACAGGGAGAAATCACTTACTCTGGATTTATTAATAAACAAAAGGGATTTTATTAAGTACAAAAAAGTAAGATTTAAGTGGTTTCAAGTAATCACAGACAGAACAAAGTAAGTCACCAAGCAAAATAAAACAAAAACATGCAAGTCTAAGCTTAATACATTAAGAAACTGATTACAGGTATGTGACAGGGTGCTAGGCAAAAACTTCTTAGCCAACCCTCTGTTACTCCAGCTCCAATTAAGAGAGGTGAATGGGAGCTGGGTAGATCACTTGGCCCTGATTGGGGGAGCTGGAACAGCTGCTGCCTCTTCAGGCTGGGGATGGTGTTGGAGTGTACCCTAGGGAGTCCCGTAGAAATGAGGCTCACACACACTGGCTAGATGAAAGAAGTGGTGAGTTTATTGAAGGTCCCGGCCCTTTGGCACTGGGGGGCCCTCTCAGCGCAGCCACAGAACGGGGGCCTGGCACACCGGAGCAGTGCCCAGGGAAGAAGCCCGACACACAAGGGCGTGTCAGCACAGAAATACTCATGCTCATTTGCATCTCATACATAGACATCTCATGAATAGCAAGCAAGCAAGCAGGCAAGCACCTGATAATTAAACACTGTCCTTCACTTGTTGATTATACGCTGTCCTGCTTTGTTTTGCAATCCTGCCTCAGTTTACCTGTTTAGTTTCACACAAGCTGAAATTCACACAGACCAAGTAAACAGCTCACACAGCTAAGAAGCTCTTCTCAGACACATACACATGCGATAACAGGAACACAAGGCCATTCCCAAGCTGATAACCTTAATTATGTGTTACCCTGGAGGCGACTTAGAAGCGTAACTGCGCCTCCTAACAATTGCCGTCACAGTAATCTTCCGCTCACTACAGATGGATAAAAGCCAGAGGGGAAGGAAGCCAGGGAGGAGCTGGAAAGAGGGAAGCTGCAACAGAGAAAAGGCAGTGAGGGGAAAGCAGAGATAAATAGCTTGTCCCCTCTCCCTGGCTGGTGGACTGTAAAAAGGGGTTCAAGAATAGCAGCCATGTTAGTCTGTATCCGTAAAGAAAGTGAGGAATACTTGTAGCACCTTAGAGACTAACCAGTTTATTTCAGTGTAAGCTTTCACAGACTATTGCATCCAATGAAGTGGGCTATAGTCCATGAAAGCTTATGCTGAAATAAACTGGTTAGTCTCTAAGGTACTACAAGTATTCCTCGCTTTCTGTAAAAAGGGGACTATGTGTATGGTGGAAAGGGACTGGGAACATAAGCTGTAAATAAAAGCACCAGGTGAGCACTGCTCCAAGGTTTCTGTGTCAATTTCTCAGCCCAGTGGGGGAAGGAACTATGAGGGCATTGCAAAGACCCCATTACAAGGTAACATATCACTCTCAGGGAAGTTCCAATAAGCTTCTTTCACAGACTAGACTCCTTCCTAGACTGGACCCAATTCTTTCCCTTCTATAGTCTTTGTTAGATCCAGCAGACATCTTAGGTGGTGTTATAAGTATAAAGTAGCCTAGAATTACTGCTTACCTGTAAAGGGTTAAGCTAAGGGTAACCTGAGAGGGGGATATGGACCAATAGCAACCGGAGATGCTAATCAACCTCGGAGACGAAGAGAGTTTTTAGTTTCGGTTTATCTCTCTCGCTCTGTTCTCTCCAGCTATGGGATGAACCACACCTATGTCTTTTACTCTACCTATCTATAATCTTCAAACAAGTTCAAGTTCAGTAGTAAGTGAATTGTATGCTTGAACTGTATCACTTGATAATTGAGCCACGGTGTTCCTTATACTGTTAAGCTTTAGCAGAGGAAGAATTCCTAGGGAGGGGGTCAGTGATGCTGTGTGATGCAAGTAGGTTTTTTGTATCGATTTCTATACGTTCCTTCTTTTTTTCTTTAATTAAAATCTTTCTTTTAAGCCTCTGACTGCTTGTTTCCATTGGATAGATCCTGGTTTGGATCGGGCACATCTCACAGAAAGTGAGGGGTTCTTCTTTGTTTCTCAAGCCTCTTCCAGGTAAAGGGAGGGGGTTGGGGGGGATTAACGGAGGGGTTCCAATTTACCCAAACCCATTGTTTTGTGGGCTTAAATTGGTGGTGGCAGCCGATATTCCAAGTCCAGACACAGGAGGAGTTTGTTTTCTGGGGAAAAAGTTTTAACCTAAGCTGGTAAAATAAACTTGGGGGTTATTTCTTTTTTCATACGGGTCCCCACATCTTTACCCTAGAGTTCAGAGTGGGGAAACAATCCTGACAGGTGGTAAGCAGGAGTTTTCTCGTGATTGGTAGCCCCTTTTGTCCTGATCCACCCCCTTGTATAGCTTTGGCAAAAGGTGGGAATCTTTTGTCTTTGCTTGTCTCCATTCCCACCTCATCAATGGAAAAGTACAAGGATTAAGATGGCTTCCAGTATCATGTGACATAGTAACATGTCATTATAAGACCCCCTGCCCCAACTCTCCATTCTTCCTGGGTTGGCCCACACAGACAGAGGGAGGTTTGCAGGTAAATAAACCATTTACAACCAATTGTCCTTGTCAATGGGAGCCATCAAGATTCTAAATCACCATTAGTGGCCCACACTTTGCACAATTACAATAGGACCTCAGAGTTATACTTCATATTTCTAGCTCCAGATATAAGAATCATACATGCATACAAATAGGATCAATATATTCAGTAGGTATAATCTTCGCTATGATACCTTACAAAAGACCTTTTGCATAAAATATATTCCAGTTACACATATTCACATGCATAAGCATATTTTCATAAAACATATGGAGTGCAACATCACATACACATTCTGGACTGTTGCTGGAAATTCTGTGAAGAAGCTCATGCAATAATATAGGATGTGGCTAAACAGAAGAAAGGTCATCCTCCATTTTGGAAGGACGAGCTCAGAAATGCAGGGATAGATCAGGGGACTGTGTGCTGCAGCAGGCTCTGGGTCATATACTGCTAGAGCAGGTTGAACATTTTTCATCAAAACTGCTTTTTGATTAGGACATTTCCATTTTTGTCAACAATTTTTGAGTGGTGTGAAAAAAAAAGAAAACAATTTAAAAAAAATGATTTTCTTCAAAATCATTTGTGGAAAATAATATACATTCCTGACATGCTCTATATCATGTCTGAATAACAAAAGTATTTAATTATTAAATACCGGCACTTGTTGCATTAAGGCTGAGAGCAATACTTGAAAAGCAATCAAGGATCCAGGAGGAGCCCTAGACTATGAAATTCCTCTCACTCAAGAGTGAAATTCATCCCTGCAAAGAGAACCAACACAAAGTCCATGAAACTGTTACACTCTCTAAAGAAGGGTTTAAGTGGAACCTATGTGTATCATAGGCCTCATGTCAGATCTCTGCACAGAAGGAAATTTCACCCACAGGGTTTGTGTATGCATATTAGGTAGCAGGATAAGGACATGTCTTTTATATCTTTAAGAAACATAGTGGGAGGTGGCAAAGGAAATATAAGCCACCATTTTTCCACCAGAGGCATAGCGAATGCAATCATTTATAAAGCCATAAGCCAATACATATAGTTGTTGATCTGCAATGCAGATAATAAGGTTACAATTTTGAAAGGAAATTATTTGTGCTGTTACTATTTAGCAGTTTATATTCGGTTCAACATCCATGCCTCCACTTCATTATATTTTATGTTTTACATCGAATATTGCTTTAACCCTTAGAACATTGCCTGAGAGAAGAAAATATATTCCACAAACACATATGGTCAAACTGAAACACTAGATTCTGTAAACAGGGAGAGAAAACATTAGCACGTTAAAACAACAAAAGCATGTGATACTACTGACATGACAAATATGAAAAAAAAATGCTGTAGAATAACCTCACACCACCAGGAGATCTCTAGAGCATTTCTAAATGTCTGGCCCGTATGAATTACGAATGTTTGCTGTTTTTGTTCATTTCTTCTGTAAGACTGATCAATGACCTGCCTAGCAAATGACTAGCTGTGTTTGCACAAGGACAATCTAATCACAAAAAATACGGATGCAGCATTTGTAAAATCCAAACCCTTATCGAAGCTAAGGGAGAAAGGCCACAACTTCGACCATACTGGAAAAAAATTAAGCACTTATCATCCCTCTGCAGGAGAGGACTCTGCTGGCTCTGCATTTGCTAGAAAAGTCATTCAGTCTCAGCCCCTTTAGTTGGGCTGTGTTCATTTTTCTATATAAAAGTAAAAGGCTACAAGTAAACACAAGAGTGCAAGTCAGAAGTCAGGCAGTAGAAAGCAAACTACTCATGATGAACAGAACTTCATAACAAATATAACTGAGGGAGTTATAGCAGCTTAATCACTATTTTGCTATTGTGAGCCACTTTTCAAATGCAGAGATACAGACAGGTGGGCACTGGGTGGACACAAGCCAGGGGAAGGTGACAAAGGTGGCTTTAAACCAGCTGTTTTTCCTTCAGATTCTGAGACAGTTGGGGATCACAATGGCCCTCTAAATAATGTATGCAATTGGAAGGATGGTGTAAGCTTCAGCAGCCTCAGAATTGCTGTCTATTGGCATCTCGTTAAGCCAGAATTGCTCCAAAATCTCTGTGTCATTCTTTGCTATGGCCTGGGCCCCATTACTATCCCTGCAACACGTGACGGAGTGCGTGCAGGATAGCCTGTGTGGGTGGTATATAAAGGCCATAGAGGAGGAAGACTCCTTTCCATGGAATATAACAAATATTGAACACTAGGTCAGCAAATAAGCCCCTCTAAACCAAAAATGAGGATAACAGAAAAGAAAAGTGACTAGCAAACTCATGGGTATGCTACCTACACTCATTCCTCTCTAAAAAGCCTAATGGCAAGGCAACGTGACTGTTCATGAAACAGTCTCTCTGGTTAAGTATTTCAAAGATCCTTGCTCTCATTAAGCAGCATGTCAATGGGGGGCCTATGTTGTAAATAGAGTAGCGGTTGGTAGGGCACAAAAAGCATTCTTCTGCTGTGCCCTTTTGCAACACAGTTACAGTCCCCTTGAACACCCTCCAGAATGCTAGCCCTCTCCAAAAGGAGGGATTGGCAGCAGACTGGGACATACCCACTCTCTACACTGGACACTGCTGAATGCCTTAGAGGCCTGGAATAACCTGCACACTCTCCCTGTGTATGGGAGCACATGAGGAGACGTTGTTTCTCACTGAAGCGGGTCCCAGGGGTCAGTGAAGCTCTGTGCCACACACAGCAAGGCTGGTCCCATTATTAGCATTTGAATACTCTTACTTGGCACTGGCAACATTGTCACTCTTCAAATCATGTGTTTTAAAAATAAATACATTTGGGGGTTGTTTTACTTGCCTTCTCGTTGTTGATCCTTTAAAGTATACCTGGTTTATGTTCCCAACGTTTTCTCCACAGCCATGAGGCTAGAAACTTATTTCTCTAAATCAAAGGTTAGACTACCAAGCAATCACCCGACTCCATAAGCTGGAACTTTAATTAAAACAAATATTGTGAGACTCACCAACTTGCACTATTTCATTGCAACCCCTCCTTCACAATACACAAAGGTATTTTAAACACAAATCCCCAACATTTTAGAGCCTGAGAATTGGAAGGGGATTCCTTCAATGGGAGTTAATTGGAAATGATGGCTACCAGAGGACTGCCACAGTTTTAGCGGCATTTTAAAGAAAAAGCAAATATCACACAGTTCTTCAAACTGCTATCGGGAGCTTCCTGGTAACTGATGTTGCTTTAACCATTCTAATCTTAGTGTATTTTAGAAGGCTTTAAAAATTTGCTTTTAATATTTTGCTTGGGTGTTTTAAGAAAAAAAGGAACATAATTGTGATGAAATTGGAATGAGTTCAAGGAGACTTTTCTTTTGGAATTTCTTAGTGATAGATTTAAATATATATTTAGAATCTTGAATTCATTACCCATGATATGATATCAGTTTTAAGACAGATCATAGACCTTGACTTCTTGATACAGTTTTTAAATATGTATTTAATTTTTCATGGATTTAATGTTTAAAATACAAAACAAGCTTTTGCTTTGCCTTTAAACACCAATTAAAATATCAGTTCCTGATCCTCATATATTAATAAAATCTAACAAAATGTGAACATTCTAAAGAAGCAAAGCAGTAATTTAAAGTGGTGGGTACATCTATAACCATAGCAACAATGACAAAAAAGGGAAAGCTACCTCTTCACTTCCCATGCTGGCGTGCTTATAGAACTAGCTTTAATGGAATACATTATGGTTTATTTCACTCCATTATAAAAAAAAAAGAATGCAACATATGTTCAAATCCTACCAATCTTTGTTCCCTTTTAATTTCCAAACTATACATAAGTACACTAATTCTAAGCTGTAAGGTGCAGCTATTATATAAGGGCTTACTTTTTTTAAACAATGGCATTGAAGATATTGATCATGTTAGAATGCATAATTAAAGGATATAAAAGGGAAACTGTTAATGTCTGGTTATAAGCTCATTTGACAAGCCAAAGCAACACCTATTTCTACCTAAGTGCTGAGAACACTCAACCACCAGTGCACATCCATGTACCACTGTCATTTTGGTGGCAATGTCATATTGTAATGTCAGTCACTTTCCAAGATTGTGGTACAACAACTTTTTTCTTTTTAAGTACAGGTCTAATATTAAAATAAATACAGCTCTTACCATGAAAAAGTCATCTCTGGTTCCTCAAAGATCATGGTTTCAACCATGGTTAGAATTAGAGTTGGGCTGAGAATGGAAACATGTTTCAGCGAGGATTCTGAGATTTCAAAATTTGTGTTTTCCTGATTTGGCAAGAAACAAACATTTTTAAATTCTCCATGAAATGATGTTTTTAAAAATCCTTTCAGATCAAAATGTTTCATTTCCATTTTTAACTTTTTCAATTTTATATTATACTGTGGAATGTGATGTGGATGTAATTTGTTACCGAAATTATTATATTGGTACAACCCCAAATGTAGACAGTTATATTAGTTTAAAGTGCTGAATACAAGTATAGCTTGTTTCCCTTCCTATATAGGAATAGTGATGTACCAATATAACTAGGGGGCTGTACCACTTTGACTCTACCATTGTAGTCTCCCTTTTATTTAGCTCTTTAATGGTAAACATCCATAGTCATAACAACCATATCATGTATTTATTAGCATGTCTTTCTCAAAGACTACTTTTAAAAAGTAAACAGAAAAAAATGACTATGCTTTGTCATCATAGTTTTCACTTACACCAAGAAGAGCTGACAGCAATGTTATCTCCTATGTACTTGTGTTCTGCAATGCCATTTCCTTAGCCCCGATGCATAACCTACTTCCCTGCCTCCTCCGTTCTGGCTCGTCAAGGTGATCTCTTCTCTTTTTCAAAGATACCTTGTGGCAAAGCATTGTATTTTTTAAAAAATTCTTTTCCACTGAATTGGGTGTAATTATTGATATTTGCATTGCAGAAGCACCAAGAGGCCAGGATCGCATAGTGCTAGGCACTGTACAAACATATATAACAAAAAAGAATCCCTGCTAAAAAGAGCCTATAATCTAAATTACATACAAGGATATTGTACTTGGCAGAAAGGGTAAGGGAAAAAGTACGAAAAGGGTAATAGTACGAAAGGGTAATAGGAAAGGGTACATAGCAGAAAGGGTAAATAGGAATGCCCATCTGACCTTCTCGATATCATTCATTATTTTCATATTTCAGTTATATCCCCTCTTATTCAAGTTTGAGCTAAATTTCAATCCTTCTTTATAAGAAAGTCTTTCTCCATCTAGAATATTTTTTATCGTCTGCAGCATCAAGCTCATTGTTGCAACTTTTGTGATCCTGGAGATGCTGCCTGCAGGAATGTCCCCTTGCATGTGGACTACTGTAACTTACACAGAGGATAACACAATAGCCAATGATCAATTAATCAAAAGGGTGTCATGACCCCACCTCCCTTTCTCCACCTCTGCCTTCCGTGCTATCAGCAGGGATAAGGGTAGCATATGAGCCTATAGCTTCACCCCTTTACGCTGTATAGCCAAGATCTCCCCCAAGGTAATGGAAAGCTGCTGTACCACCTCAGAGGATCTGATTCACGAAATGTTTTATACAGCATAATGTTTTCCTTCTTATGATACTTTGTCTCCCTTTGTGTATGTATGTGTGTTTGTGTGCCTGGCACACTCATATGTTTGGGGTCAGGAGACCTCTTGATGTGTGGTTGTGGTACCAAAGGCTTCTGAGACAGAAATGCAACCCTAGGCAGTCAATTTCAGGTAATTTGGTCCTGAACGTCTTACCATTACTTTTTCTGGTACCAAAATATGGGCATTACATGATTCAATGTGGGTATATTAGTGAGAGCCATAAATTAGAGGTTTCGGTACTACGGCTATAATGAGGGCTAGTTTCTTTCTTTTCTTTCCCTTTCTAACTTAGAAATTTTTCCTTCTTATTGATTCAACTCTCCTTTCAATTCTGCACTTCAAAATAGCATAGCAGGCAAACTAACCTCCACCTGCTAGTTTGGACACATGAAAGAAATG
Organism: Sternotherus odoratus; assembly: GCA_032164245.1. Taxonomy (NCBI): domain Eukaryota; kingdom Metazoa; phylum Chordata; order Testudines; family Kinosternidae; genus Sternotherus; species Sternotherus odoratus. The sequence goes on from JAVMKO010000003.1 coordinate 63,160,561, forward strand.
GACATTGTGACCATTATCACTGGACTTTGCTTACGCTGGGATGATTCCATGAGATACCGAGCACTTCCTATGATGCTCTGCATGCCCTCAATGCACGTTGATTTTAATGGAATTTAAGGTGCTCACCGCATTGCAGGACTGGGCCTTTTCTGATCCTGCCTGAGGTTTTGTAAAACATCTTGAAGATAATCTCAAGTCTTCAGCCATATTCAGTTCAGTAGGTGTTCAGCTCAATGCTGTGCGTGGAAGGCACTAATTCAATCCCATACTCTGTGGAGGTAAAACTTGTGGATTTTGTCCCGCTGGTTTTGTATCCAAGCTGTTGTTTTGCTAGCCTAGAGGTTTATTTTAACTGCTTCATGATTTTTTAATGCCACTTTCCTCTAATCCTCCTTCAATAAACCCAGCAGGTTAGCCTCCATTCAAGTAAAAGTCACAGCAGTCCAGAATTTCTGTTAAAACTCTACACATTCAAAAATAAGCTTTTCAAAACTCATAGTAGAACTAGATTTGGACTAGTGATTTGGGGCACATTATTCAGTACTTATTCTTGAGAAACAAGTATAATTTTAAACCAAAATGAATTCTGGAAATCTAATCATTATCTTTCTTTTGGCATGGCTGTTCAAAGCTGTTGCATACCAGTCTCTTATACTTTTTTATTACAGTATTTGCAATACTTTTATTGAAACTCCTACTTTTTTGTACAAAGAACTCTCTTAAACAAAGGCTTTATAGAAGAAAAAAGTGTTCATGGAACAAACTTTCTGCATTTCACTTTCTGCTACACTGAACTGTGTATGGAAATAGTAGGCATAATTTAACTAATGGATGGTAGAATAGCTGACTATCCATATGAAACAGATCTATTTTACTATTCACTGAACTAGTGCAATTCATTTAAAGAGATTTCCTTTGGAAGAGGGTATAACGGCAGGAGCAGGTCAAACACTGGTAGAACATAATTACTAACCCTCTCTCTTTTAATCTTTGGCTGAGACCTGAACTACATTATGGTTAGGTCACAATAAGCACACATCGAAGGCCCAGACTTCCAGAGTTATGTGACAGCACCAGGATCTAAAGCTGTAATTCTAAAGACATTGTTTTTGGCTCTTCTGTTTGAAGATGTGAGTCAAGTGTTATTGATGCAGTTATGTATTCCTTAATCAGCAGACAACTTCCAGAAGGGGGAGCATCACCTACTAGAGCCATGGACAAAACTCCCTGCCTTGAAATCCCACACCAGAAGACACGAGGGCCCCATTATTATGTGATGGGGGGTGCAGTTTGCTTCTATTTGGGGGTGCAGACACTGTTGCCACTAGTGGGTGTGTCGAATTGTATGGAGAGGCCTAACAATGTGGGTGCCAATCTCAGGGCAGTGTTACAAACCAGGGCACAACCCCCAAACTGGTTATGAGTTCTGTAATTAGATTTCATCAATCAAGTATCGAGTGTAAGCAGCTGAAGCACTGTAACAGCCTTAACCTGGAATCACAGACAGTGCCTTTGGGCACTTATAGTCTATCTTGCCACCCAGGCAAGCCTGCATTTGTTATAGATGGACACTCACATCAAAAATCACAACAATATTTAGGTTACTTCTTGTCCCAAAGGACCAGTTACTTATGCCAGGTCAATTGCACCACAGATCACACATGAAAGACAATGTTTATAGCCAGTCCTGTAATAAACTAATTAAATGTGAATAACTAAGAAAAGGAAACAAGAGCGTTATTTACAAGTTTAAAGCAGATAAACATACACATGCAAATGAGTTACACTCTTAAGTTCTAAAAAGCAACAGAAGCTGCTGTAATGTGCAAACTCTATGGACTGGTCTTCACTGGGGGGGATCGACTGAAGATACGCCACTTCAGCGACGTAAATAACGTCGCTGAAGTCGGCGTATCTTTAGCCAACTTACCTGCTGTCCTCATGGTGGCGGCAGTCGGTGGCACTCTCCCCCATCGACTCCAGCTCGTGCCTCCCGCCAAGCTGGAGTTCCAGAGTCGACGGGGGTACCACGGGCGATCAATTTCTCACATCTTAACAGACGTGAGAAATCGATTGCTTAAAGATCGCTTGCTACCTGCCAATCCGGCGGGTAGTGAAGACATACTCTTGATGTCCATCTAAAGCTAACCCAGCCTCGGGATCCCTTGTTTATGCTTAGAAATATTGCCCTCTCCAAATTCAAAGCAACACAGTGAAACAGTCCCTTCTTGTCATGGATTTTTATTCTTTTCCCCCCATCAAACTATGATGGGATGAAGGTTTGTGCACAGCCTCTCTTCATGGATGTGAGGAGAGAAATCAACAAAGTCTTTTGTCCACTGATGATCCATAATGGTTCACGTTGTATTTATAGGCCTTCTTTTGTTGGGCAGGAGATAATACTGTGGTGAATTAGCACTCCACACTTAGTAATGCTCCTTTCCTGACTAAGGAGATTTTCAGTTTCATAAAAAAAACTTCTACAGTTACAATAAAACTACTTAAATATTACATTATAACATAGGATACAGATATAAATGAGGTTAATGCATGCAGCACTCACAAGCATTTCATCAAGTCCAAACACATTTTTACACATTTAACATCTATTTTAACAATGCTAACACACAAGTGAGCCAGACTGGTTTCCAGCTGTGCATTTGTCAGTGTTCAGTGAGGCCTCGGGACCTTGACATGAGGTGGCGCCAGGTCTGTCAGTGTCACAGGAGGATACAGAGGGCCACCTTCTGGTCCATCTTCTGCTGGAGTGTGGCCATGGGAAGCCTGCATGTCATGAATCAATGCCCTGTACTCTATTTTTGCCTATTCTGCCCCTATAAATAGGTTTACATGTGAAATTGTAACAGGCATATCACTCATTTATGAGATTGTGATAACTATATTTTTAAAACACTGGTTCCATAAAACTTCTTACCATTAGCACTTTTAAACTATCTCACTCGACATCTGTATTTGTCTGAAGAAAAAGAAAATTCACCTACTTCTTTTGTCCTTTTTCTACATAAAAAGGCCAATTTACTAAAGGAAAAGAAAACAGTATCAGGTTCAGCCTATAAGTAAAGATTTCCACCCTTCCCATTTAGTGAGAAATTCTAATCTCTACATTCATTTTAGGATATCATTAGTTAAAAAGATTAAGTTTGTTTTAATATCCCTTATGGTTTCCTGCAGTCACCCAGTAATTCATTACCTTGCAGAATTTTTTGTGATTGATGCTGTAAGGCACAATAGGCTGGATTCATCAAAGAGATAATGAGGAGAGTTTGACTTCTGGAATATTAATAAACACATGGAATTCCCATTCATTAATATTCAAACACTGATAACAAACCAGTGGCTGTAGTGAAAAGTAATGGACAACTGGCATCCAGTTTCTGTCTTTCAATGGAAATAAACCACCTTTTCAGATAACAGCACAATTTGATACTTATTAAGTACTGGGTGTTTATTAATAAGCTATATTCAGCTATATTTTTTAAAAAAAACAATTATTAATATAACCATGGACCTGTTTTCTGATTTTAATAACCAGAAACACTATTTATACAATAACGTTCCTTGAGTGACTGCTAGGCAGTGGCCGGCATCGGCACACAATCCTTCCTAGAACACATGCAGGGGAGTATACATGCCCTATCTCCTTTTCAAATGGCTCACACCTCAGAAGGCACTTAGAGGGATCAGTCCCTGTGCTTAGGTAAATGCGGGAGGGAAGGAACAATGGAAAGTTTCCGGTTCAGAGCCACAGCGCTCCCCCTTTCATCAGGATAGAGATTGCAGCTGGCAAGCTGCTTGAGAAGGTATGTAACAACTCAAGCTTGTTCTTGTTTAACAACCTTTTTAGTCCACCAGCTACATCTTTCATCATGACCCCAATTGTGATCAAGGATGCCATGCCAGGACGTGACAGTAGAGTCCCTGTGGCTGGAAGACTGGTTCTTAACATCAACCACCAGTCAGTTCCTTATCACAGATCCTACTGCTCTCCCACCCAGCTTTGATCCTGCCATTTCTTAACTGAGTCCGGACTGGGCTAGGCCTTTGCACAGCCAACCAGCACCATTGGGGTCTTCGAGACAATCCAAGCTGCAGCTGAGGCACAGATCAAACAGTGATACACATTGCTTAGGAATGCTCACTAACCAAATCCAGTGGCAGGCTCCAAGAGCTCTACTTGGCCACTAAGAACATTATTGTTGCCTCAGCTAATATGCAAATGGTAAACAAATACAATTGAGAACCTGAACTTAGGAGAGAACCTTAGAGTGGGGAGGGGAGGAGCATTTTGCACCAGTTTGTCAGCTGTCACTGTGTAAGTAGCAAAGCCCAGCCATTTTATAAATGATATTAAGGAGATGGAGGATGATTTGGGGGGATGGGAACAGTTTATGAATCAATGGAATGGAATGTCTTTTTGGAGAAAGGAATGGATGATAGAGAAAGATTTAAAGATTCATTTAGAGTCAGCAGGAGGAAATAGGTTTTGGAGTATTTTGCAAAGACAGGTGAAATGCTGAGAAATGGCCCTCAGATTGGATACAGAAATGTACAGTAAAGGATATAACATTACTGGAATTTTTTCCTCTTTTGGTAGCAGTAACTATTTGAAAATAGATTTTGCAAACAAAAGTGTGTATTTTTGGAGTTGTCATGACTGCACATGAAAATTAGGTATTTGCATATGCTGATGGAAAGTTAGATACATACCTTTGTGAAAACATACATTTTGTGTGTGTAGCTGCAGTAACTGTGTATGAAAGATAGCCTAGCCATACAACACAATGTATGTTTTAGCTTTTGTCTTTGAACAGTTGATATTTTAAACATCATGTTTTAAAGAGAACAATAAAAATCACAACAGTTAGGGAATACTAGAAATAAAGTTTTAAATAATAAAAAGATATGTCAGGATCAAAAACAGGCTCAGATTTTCATAATCACTGACATTGTTTTTAGGCTTGTTTTTCTGCCTTTGCCTAATATTCAAATTTTAATACAGTTTAACAAATATAGACAATATATCTTTTTCTGCTTCAAAAAATCTCATATGATAATTATGATGTGCCCTTGGCCAATAATATTGTGTCTTCTGCAGTGGAAATCCTTACTGCTTATTTTACTCCACTCTCTTCAAGCTACATATTTGCTGTTTTACAGCATAAAATCACAAGTCTCAAATAAGCTTTATGACTTTTCTACATTTAATATATTTGGTAGTTATCTTCTTATTTTTATATTTAAAACATTAGAAACTAGACACTTAAAACTATATCTACAATTAGGCTATAAACAAGGCATTTGAATTTTGGTAGAATATAGTTTCAAAATCCATTTTGTGGGCTAGGATTATGTTTGGAACCTTATGAACTAAATTTTGTTCTGTTAGCATTTTCTTCTAAATGGGACTTTCAATGATAAAGCAAGAAGTGTGCTCTGTAAGGTGCATTATGAAAACATTGCTTAAAAGCACTACAAAGTCAGGAGGATGGGGATCTGATAAGGAGAAAGCTCTGTGATAGCCGAAGAAAGCAGCAATGAGTTATTGAATTTGACTGTGGGTGGAAGATTTAAGATGTCAGCCTGACAGGTGATGAAAAGACCATGGTTTGTAAGGTCACCATAACACCATCAAAACAGCTCCTCCAAACTTTGATGTGGCAGGGGACCAATCAGGTCTACTGCAAGCACATATCCACTTGGGAGTAAGGAGCAGAAAGGCCTTGAAAATGCTGAACGTATTTTTCATGGTAAATAAAATTTGTTTTCTAGGCAAATTTTCCAAAGCTCACATACATCTAATTTTTCTTCAGTCATTATTCATTTCAGGGGTCTGATTGGTCTGAAGAATCTTCTCTCCTTGTACCCTTCATACTCTCTGCTCCAGATGGCTTTCATGTTATTAGGGCTGGTTGAATAATTTCAGATTAAGAATTTTCCAATTTTAAAATAAGATTTCATTTCAATAGAAATTTTTCATAGGAAAAGATCGATTTTGGAGAAATTTGCCATCAGGAAACTTGAAACATTTCAGTTTGTCACCTAAATCAAAATGTTTCATTTCTGCATCTGACTGAATTACCATCGATGTATTTTCAGGTCTGTCATGTCTCCATTCTTTTCTATGGACTGGGTTCCCCAGCTGGACTGCATCTCTCATGATGCATGGTCTCTCCCTTCACCATAAAGTGTCAAGGAACCTCAGCCACTCTGCCTTCAATCCGTTTTGCATCACTGGAGATACAATCTGACAAAAGGAACTGTGCTCAGAGGTGAATGAGGACTTGAGAGACCTAGAAGTACCCTTGAAGAAGAAGAAGAAGAAATAATAATAATATCCTACAGGATGGAAATTACCTTGTCCAAACAGCTTTTCTATTTAATATTCTCTTTTCTGCCCGGGAAATAAGAAAATAAATGCACATGATAATATATACATTTTCTACTGTTAATGTTGTGTGTCTCTTCTGTTTCACTATTTTATTTCATTCAGGTTGCAGGCATTTCATTCTTATGACTCTTTATTTTAACTTCCATTTTATTGACCCCTTCATTTTTGTGTAGTTCCCCTTTTTGAAGTTAAATGCTACTACAGTGAGTTTCTTTGGTATTTTCCCATCTACAAGGATGTCAAATTTAATTATAATTTGGTCATTGTTACTGAGTAGTTCAGATATATTCATCTCTTGGACCAGATCTTCTCCTCTTGTGGGTTCCAGGGTAGCTGCCCCCACCATCAGTTATTAATGGTGTCTGGAAATTTATATCTGCATACCATTCTGAGGTGACATGTATACCATCAACATGGGGATAGCTGAAATCCCTCATTATTATTGAGTTTTCCATTGTTGTAGCCTCTCTAAACTCCCTGAGCATTTCACAGTTACCATCACCATCCTGACCAGGTGGTCAATAGTATATACCTACTGCCATACTCAGATTATTTCAGCATGAAATTTCTATCCATAGAGATTCTATGATAGTGTTTAAGATTTTCACGCTATTTGATTCTATGCTTTCTTTCATATACAGTACTGCTCCCCCACCAGTACAACTTAATGTGAAGAATCAGAGAGGTAGCCGTGTTAGTCTGGAAAAGCAGAGGTAACAAAGAGTCCTGTGGCACCTTAAAGACTAACTTAAAGTATTAAAGCATAAGCTTTCGTGGGCTAATACCCACTTTGTCGGATGCAAGCAGTGGAAGTGTCCAGGGGCAGGTATAGATAAGTAGGCAAGAACCAGGTGGGAGGTAACAAGGTTAGTCCAATCAGCTTGAACCAGCTTGTTATCTCAAATCAGGGAGCATGAGGTATTCCTCTAGAAGCTGAATTGGAGGTGTGAACTAGGAGAGAGGAGAAGCTGTTTTTTGTAATTAGCAAGCCATTCAAGATCCTTGTTCAATCCCAGATTGATTGTGTCAAATTTGCAAATGAATTGCTGCTCTGCAGTTTCTCTTTGCAGTCTGGTCTTAAAGTTTTTTTTGCTGCAATATGGTGACTTTTAAATCTGTAATTGTGTGTCCAGGCAGGTTGAAGTGTTCTCCTACAGGTTTTTGTATATTGCCATTCCTGATGTCTGATTTGTGTCCATTTATCCTTTTTCGTAGGGACTGTCCAGTTTGGCCGATGTACATAGCAGAGGGACATTGGTGGCATATAATGGCATATATGACATTGGTTGATGTGCAGGTGAATGAACCAGTGATGGTATGGTTGATCTGGTTAGGTCCTGTGATGGTGTTGCTGGTGTAGATATGTGGGCAGAGTTGGCATCGCGGTTTGTTGCATGGATTGGTTCCTGAGTTGGAGTTATTATGGCGTGGTGTGCTGTTGCTGGTGAGAATCTGCTCCAGTTTGGCAGGTTGTCTGTGGGCCAGGACTGGCCTGCCTCCCAGGGCCTGTGAAAGTGAGGGATTATTGTCCAGGATGGGTTGTAGATCACTGATGATGCGTTGGAGAGGTTTTAACTGAGGACTGTAGGTGGTGGCCAGTGGTGTTGTGTTGTTTTCCTTCTTGGGCTTGTCTTGCAGCAGCAGGCTTCTGGGTATACATCTGACTCTGTTGATCTGTGTCCTTATTTCCTTGTGCGGGTATTGTAGTTTTGAGAAATCTTGGTGAAGATCTTGTAGGTGTTGGTCTCTGTCTGAGGGGTTGGAGCAAATTCGATTGTATTTGTATTTGTGTATTTGATTGTATATGATTGTATTTGTATTTGTGAATTACCATTGGTAACATATTAACCATTTAACTGAATATAAAGATGCCTTACTGAGTAAATGTGTAATGTTCTGCCCTTCTCAATTTTGTTAATAAGAGCTGGTCAGAAAAACTTTGACAACCATTTTCTTTTGGAAACTGCAGGTCTGTCCAAATTGAAACACTTTATGAAATCATGCCAAATTCACTGAAATTTCATTTCAGAGACAAACTGGAAAAAAATGTCATCCCTTTCAATATTTTCAGAATGAAATACTTCATTTTTGTTTTGAAATGACTTCATTTAAAAAAAAATTATAAAACATGCAGAAAATCAATTAAAACAAAAGCATTTGATTGATCCAAATAATTTTTTCCTGAAATATTCCTTTATGGAGATCTTTGGAATTTCAGTTTTCTTTCCAACTTGAAACAAACTCAAATTTTTAAATCTTGAAATCCTTCAAAATGCAGAATTCTCATCTTCTCTATTAGTGACTTTTATCTGATGTGTTGTGGTGAATTTAGAGTGAAAGTTCTTTGAGGTAAAGACTGGGTTTTTCTCTTTGGGATAAAGACTGAGGTTTTTATTTATTGTTGTCAAATGGTAGCCAATCAACATGGTTTTTGACCTTCAGTGGAAATGTGCTATGTATGGGCCAGATAGATTCCATCTAGCCTTGATGTAAGTGCTTTAGAGTAGAGAGATGGCTCAAGGAATTTGGCCACCACAGAGGATGGTCTATCATACCCCGCACTCCAAGGGATAGACTGCTCGATCCCTACTCCTTTGGGGCTCTGTGACACTCCAAAAGGAGTAGGAAGTTGTCAGGGCCATCTCCTCTTCCTACCAGATTAGTTTATGAAGAGGAATTAATGAACAGGAAGGAACTTGTACTTGCATAGAGGACTATAGTGGTAAGTGAACTCCTCTGGACACCAGGGATGTCTCACTGGGCTGCCCTTTCGTTGACATAATTCTGCATATATCTTATGCTGAGCTGTGCTTTAAAGTCATGACCTGGTCCTATCTATCTATCTATATATCACCAAAACCTACCCTTAAAGAATGGCAGATATACACACACACACATACACATGTGTTTCTCATACATATTTTGCAGATACACATAAATATTTATGTATACACTTGATTTCTAAAAGTGCTGACATACCTGCTAATCCATTTACTTCAATGGGATTTGTGCATAAGTCTCTCTCTCTATATATAGTCTTATATATATCTTCATACTAAAAGAACTAAATGAGAACATTAGTCTATTGAATTGTATAGTCTGCTCCTCACAGCTGTTAGCAAATCATGTCGAGATTATGAGAATTGCACATTAGAGTGGAGATATTTTAGAAATTACAATTTGATTAACCATAAGAATGCTAATCTGTGTCAGTTACCTAAAGATAAAATACTTGCCAATAGAATTCAATGATGCTTGCTTAATAAGATTTCATAATTATGTAATGGCTAATTAACTGATTGTTGTAACTGTTTAAAATATAGACTCTGCTATACATGTAAAAGTTACTTAACACAAGGAGCAAGGCATATTTTTTTTTACTTCCTGAAGATATGGGGTACTTTGTACAGTGTTATACTACAAAATAAAACAAATGTCAGGCACTTAAAGCATCCAACTGGTGAAATTCTGACATTGCTCTTACTAAACAGCAACCTCTCAAGGATAATAAGCTTCCAGTAGTATTTCTTAAGTAAAGAGTATGAAAAATATGATGCTTTGAAAATGCAAATATCAGGGGCCCTCTTCACTTTTTTTTTCAAGTGCTGATAGCACAATTAATGAATCTATGGGAAATATTTGAGATTGGGAATTGTGTACAATAGGCAAAAAATCAGCCTGGCTGTAAGTGGGCATGACCCCACTGGCAAGAATGGAATGCGCTCACTTTCATCAGGGCTCAGTTGGCGTAGTTTGTTTTTAGCACCAGTGCCTACCTTAAAGAATGGCAGATTCATTTTGCACCTGCCATGAACTCTTCCTGGAAGGCATTGTGACAGGATGTGATTCAGCAAATCATTATTTCCAGTGGATCCATTTCCATTTCAGCCACTGACAACTGATGACACACAATAAGGAGGAATAAAAAGGTAGTGGGCAGACAGTTTGAAGAAATTTAACTGACAGAAGGCATTGCTCACCCACTGGACAATTTTGCTGGTGGCTGCTGATCAAACAGACAGCAGAAAGGCATCCAAAGATTGTAGATAACATCAAGAGAGAGTCACCACAGGGCATAGGAGCTGAGACGTGGATGCTTTCAGTTTCTGAGAACTTGTCATGCAGGCAGGTAGCCACTTTGCTGCTGCCATGATATGCACCATGGTGGAAGAAAAAGCTTGAGATGTATCAGTTCATTGATACCTATCCATGTTCATTAAATGCCAACCTTGGGAAAGGGAAGAGGCTGGAGCTTTAGCTGATTTTTCTAGGATGAGGAAGAAAGATGGGAGCAGAAAATAACTTTTGAAATCTGTAATGTCCAAGTATTAGTCATTGTGCCAAATACCTGAGGGCCAGTGAGGCACAGGATTACAGATGAAATAAAGTAAAAAATTTGTGACCAAGGCATGGCCCACTATTTAGTTGCTTGTTTTAGACTCTGATTTTACATTGATCTCTGTCAACCTGAACCCACATGATTTCGATGGGATTGCCCATAAAAGCAGTTCATGAGCAACTCATTGTAGCATTGGGGCCGTGCTGACATCATTGGAGTGACATCAGCATATAACTGTAATGAATCAAGCTCTAAAATGTCAAAAATAATAAAAGCTATTAAAAGGCTTAATTTTCCCCAAATACAGTCCAAATGTGTGCATGCATACATTGGAGAAGCAATTTTGATATGCACATGTCTTTTGACAATGAACATTCTGGAATATACAAAATGGAATATATTGTCTCATGCAATGAAACCATTCGGGTCTGTGAGATAATTATCTGGCATTTGTATATATGCCAATAAAATGAGATTTGGCTTAGTGAATGCAACATTTTACTCCAGTCGTGTTTTAATAAATTTGTTGTGACCAATTTATGCTTATTTTATTTTCATTTATACTTACATCTTTTGACAAAACCAACAGTTTGGAAGGCTATCTTTTAGTAAAACACATTTTGGTAACCCATGTTGGGAGGTGACCCAGCATATTTGCAATTACCATACAGATTTTAGCTGTGCATTCATTGTAGTTCAGGAGTGATCCTTGACATGTGGGATGTTTCCCACTATGCTATTTAAGGAAAGGCCTTTGTGCAAATCTAAGAACTGCCAATAATGAACCTTAATTTTAGGTAAAGTATCCGAAATTATTTTAAGCAATCAAGTCATGGCAGAATTAGAGAAAATGCATTGTTGGCTGAGCCTATATGTGTGGTAGTGCTCGACTTCACTCTGAGTTGTCTGTATCTCTGCCTATTGGTAATAGGGCTTCTGGTAGTCAGAGTCAAAATCTGAATCAAGCTCTCATTTTATTCCTGTTCAGGATACAATTAAAAAAATGAAATGCCTGTCTGTCTTTCTCTATCTCATATATATCATTTATCTCCATTGTAAGAGCTGATAATGAGATAAATTTAATGCTAATGCCCTCTCATGTTTCCTCATTAGGATTGTTGGCTATTTTATCCTTACTCTTGCTAAAGAATTACTTTAGGGATATAGCCGTCTTGCCATTTCTCTTCATTAAACTTGAGGAAGTAGAAGTATGTAAAAATCGCATTGTGTCAGCAGTCTGGACAAGGAATTTAATAGTTATAAATGGGCTTTCTTATAAAAATCTTTCATGTTATATAACCTAGAACTGTTGTATATTGCCTGCTTTTGTTTCTATGTTGATATGCTATGTTTCTAAATGAGTTAAATGTGTCCTTAATTTTATCAAGATGCAAACACATTCACCCTTTCAGTTTCAAAAATATGAAATGGGATTCCATTCAGGCAGAACTGACTGACAAAACAACACATGACCAAGTCTTCAAAAGTCCTCACCATTGGCCTAATTGGCGCTCATTGGAATAAATGATAAATTTCTCATTAACTTAAAGTAGCTAAGTGAATGCTAAGTGTTCTCAAACACTTCACCCTAACCATTTATAATTTACTACAATGTTGTATTTATACTAATCAATTCATTGCAACAGAACATCCTTTTCCTTTTATTGCTGACCTTCAAATCAACTTGTACTACTGTAATAATGCTCTGTACACATGTTCTGAACATATATTTCCCAGATCCATGTCAACAAAATAATCCAGTTCCTATAAAATGGCTCCACTAAACACTCTCCCTGGATCATATTTGTATCAGTGTGGTCTGCCCCTCTTAGGGCCACAGGGCTATGACTAGTCAGCTCTGTTCTCTAATCAGATGCAGCTGAGAAGAGTTAGCTATAAAGGGCTGAAGGAAAGAGGCTGGAGGAGGAACTGCAGAGTGAAGCACCAGGAAGAAGCAGTCTTTGGTAGTAGTCCCAGGAGGTGGGGAAACACCACGCAGTAAGCCTTCAAGTTGTGATTGTGCAGAAAGCCCCAGCTGGAAGGTTTTTTTTTGCTTTTGCGAGTTTGTGCTTGTTTGGACAATAAATGGAGCCTGAAGAGAAGGACTTGGGTGGCTGATAATTCTCTAGGTTGGTGAGGTAGGTTGCCAGTATACAATATACTTAGAACTTCAGTGCCCATGAATATTATCACATAAAATGAACAATAAATAATGTGAGATAAGATGTGCGAGGTAATACCCATTATTGGACCATCTTCTGCTGGTGAGAGAGACAAGCTGAGTGAGATACATAGAGATCTTCTTAAGGTATGGGACAGGTACTGAGAATGTCAAAGCTAAACACAAGATCAACAGATTGTTTAGCATATGTAGTTCGATCTTGTATTTAGCTGTGATACTATGTACTTTTCCCAGACCTGAAGAAGAGCTCTGAGTAGCTTGAAAGCTTGTCTCTTTCACCAACAGAAGTTGGGCTGATAAAAGACATGCCCTCACACACCTGGTCTCTCTCATAACCTGGGATCAACATGGCTACAACTACACTGCATACAATAAGTGCCGGTCATACTCGTAAGCTTCTCAATATTTTATTTTCTCTTCCAGCAATTAATACTTAATTTAATAGTTCCAACACAAGATAGACATAATATTCATTGCTCAGAATCAATCCTGTTTTATGGGGTTTAGATTTCTTTGGGTCCAAAGCTCTTGTTCTTCTCTCTATCTCAGCCAAACTCAATGGGAAGTTATTCTCTTCTGCTTACAGCTCCCGTTTATGGAATACAAATAAATGGCTAGTCCTTGTGCAGAATTCTACTGCCCCTCCCAAATCAATGACTTGATAAGCATAATTAAAAATCCCACTTGGAAATCACATTCAAAGAGTGAAATCTTTTCAAGGTTTACAATGATACATCTTATACAGGGACACTGTAATGTACCACATTTGTGAGTTTGAGTGCATGAATGTGTGATGTTACCCTCTAATATGGATGATCCATAGAGGATAACGAGCCTGCTACAGGAACAGTCCTTTAGCTCAAATAAGGCCTGAAATTTCTGAGCTGAACAATGAGTTCTGGATTCCCAGTTGTGTGTGATTTGTAGAGTAATTGTGTCTGCTGTCCACAGAAAATAGCTTTGTTACAGTGAAACAATTCAATCACATTTTCAAATGCCCCCCCATAAGACAATTTCTACCCCATCCTATGTGGCCCACAATCACCTAGAGCACTTCTCATTGATAAGGCTCTATGTTTGGAACATCATAATGGCTCCATGAAAGACTGGTTCCCCCTTGGTTCACAGTAACAAATAAGCAGGCAGACTAGACTAATAGTCTGAGGTTTAATTCTTTATAACTATTTTATTTGAAGGTACACATGGGGCAACTTTTTCTAGGCACCTTCCTGGGTGTACAAGTGGAAGAAGGGCACAAGACGAGTCTCTCTGCTGTTCCTCAACCATACAAGAGCTGCTCAGTATCTCTCAGCTGAATGGAAGGACTACACAAGACTGATCTCCCCCACTTGAGGTGTCTAGTGGTAACTCCCTGACCCCTTCCTTACATATGAGACAGTGGAAATGGCTTGTAATGGAGAGGGGCCAAAGCTGCACCTTCTTAAGAGGTGGTGTGGTAATTACACTCCACAGCACCTGTGGGAGGCTGTTGGGGTGTTTCAACCTCTCAGCATTCCCCAAAGCAGGACTCAAATCAAGAGCCACAGGAGAGTCCTTTATCTGTATAACTATTCAGAAATTTAGTAGTTAAAGGAGATAGTATAAAATAATATGGGTAGATGTTGTTTGTGAAATACTGGGGGGAGGGGCGGGTAGATAGATAGATAATGTACTCATGGCCAAGATGGAGTCTGTTCTGCAGGGAGCTCTGGTCAAGAGAAGGAGCGTATAGGAATGCAGCAGGGAAAGTCTCTTCCATCCCAGGGGCACCTGTTCCCTTCCAGAGTGAACTTGCACACACACTGGAAAAGTACAGTGAATATAGGAAAGGAAAATATTTATTTACAAAGGGATGAAAGGAGAAAAGCAATAGGGATAAATATAGGGGCAGTGGTAAAACAGTGTTGCATTCAACTCAAGGCCCCATAGGCCCAGCAGTAGCACAGTTTGAAAGGGCAGACATCGAGCAATGTGTCTTCACACAGAGTTCAGGAGTCCTGGGCAAAGTTCCAGCCCAGTGGTGAGTCTTGGATGCTCCTGATCATCTTCGGCACCAGTAAACTTTACTCAACAAACCCTTCCAGTGCCCTCTTCTGCCGCTCTTTGCAAAGACACACAGAGCAACAACCTACCCATTTAACTAGCTAACCGCCTCCCTCCCTATTCCTAATGCAAAGTCACAAGCCCCAGTACTCCTGGCCCCACGTAGCTCTGGACAGCTCTGATTTATCCTTCTCAGGCACAGTGCTCCTCCTGGCTCCTGTCCTGGGGTCTTCGCGATCGGTTGCTCTGTCCCTCCCAGGCTTCAGGCAGGTTCTTGATTGCTTCACTTCTGTCTGGAGCTCCAGATACATACAATCTCCTTCTCAAACAATCAGCACTTCCCTCCCACCCCCACAGAAAAAAGATTTAAAGGGGCCATGCTCTCTAACCCCAAAGGGTTACATATATATTGTGACAAAGCTCCGACCTTGTCTCAGCAGGTCCCGTGCTTCCTGGTGGATGACACTAGCCTCAGAGGCTCACTGTGACCCTCCACATAGCCCTTCTCTCTTTAGAGGCAAGGGTCACAGCCTACTGAGCCATTTTCATCATAAGCCAGCAAGGGAGATGAGGAGAAGCTATCCTTCCAGACTCAGTGATTAGTTGTGGAAGGGAGGGTGGAGTCTGGGCCCACCTTCTACTCTGGGATCCAGCTCAGGGACTGTTGCAAGGTACTTTGGATTTTGCAGAGACAAGGCACACACACATGGTTGTAAAAGTAGATGAGTTTATTAGAAGGCCTCGGTCCCTCGAATAGGCGTTGAGGGGCTCGAGTGTATCAACGCGACTGCAGGAGGGGTACCTAGCACTCCGGAGCCGTTGCTAGGAAGGAAGAGCCCACGAGCAACATACAGGAGTGGGCTTAAATACACTCACACATTTGCATCTCATACATACTCATATCTCATTTGCAAGCAACAAGCTGATTGGTTACACGCTGTCCTGCCTCAGTTTCCCCATTAAGTTTCCCACGCATTCGTTCTCACACAGACGGGGTAAACTCTCATGCAGCTGGGTAGAGAAAACTTTCTCAGAGCATCTTCCCACAGATAACAGAAAGCCGTTACCTTGAGCACGCTGACCTTGGCTCAGCACCCTTTCCGGGGGGTGGCTGAGAGGAGCGCTCCATTGCCTAGCAACTGCACCGTGACACTCTCTTCCGCTTATTACAGGGACCCTGATAGTGGCAGCTCTTGGTAGCTGACTTTTTGGAAACAGGACGAGTACAATTCCCTGGGCCCCTTCCCCACAGAAGCCCCCACTTCCTCAATATCTACATCACCTTTACCTCACGGCCTTCTTCCTCGTGTCTGATAGGGTTTGTACTGCTCCATTTCTCCAGCAGTGTGGCTTCCTCCTACAGCTCCTGACACACACATTCCCCCCCAACTAGCTGGGAGGCTTTTAACAAGTTTCAGCCAGCCCCTGAGTGGCTTCAGGTGTCCCAATCAACCTAGCTGCCTTCCCTGCTTTCTGGAAGGATCTTAATTGGCCCCAGATGGAACAACTGCCGTTTGCTTACCCTGGTAACAGCAATTTGTTTAGCCTGGGCTAATATATCTGTCTCCCACTACTTTCCTATAGACATCTGGCCTTGCCCTGTCTGAGTATATATATAAAAAAGAATTCTGTGAAAAACTGGAATGGAGGGTGGGGAGTAATAGGCGCCTATATAAGAAAAACTCCCAACAAAAATGACTGTCCCTAAAAAAATGGGATAGCTGGTCACCCTAATAAATACTATTGTAACAATATTTTACCAAAAGAAGCAAATAAATAAGGATTGGAAATGCAATTCAAATGGTAACATTTGAGTAAAAGTAAATCCATCCATTATGCTTTTCATGTATGTTACCCATTGTTATAAATTATGTCACTATTAAATATAATATGCTATTATAATCTGTTATTTCATCCCAAACATTATTTGCATATCCCGACTGTTCATTTATAATAGTTATGTTCATTCTTCACTTTTATTTGAAATGTAATTTAGTTAAAGGCATAAAACACTGATAAGAAGCTATCTTGAAATATAGGAGTGCTTAAATTAAATGAATCAGGATTAAAGGGATGCAGAAGAAAACCCACAACACAACATTTTCTCTCCTGCCCCCTCCCCTCTCCTCCCAGAGGCACATCAAAAAGTGTTCCAAAAATACAGATATGCTAGGAATAGCAGTGGACATTATTATTATTATTATTGTTGTTATTATTGAAGCAACACTTCCAGAAATAACATTGTAGGGTCAGCAGTGCTGATTGACCAGAAGAATGTTTCACAACTACTTTCTTCTGGTGAGACTGATTCTAGGAAATGACATCACGGAGACAATGTATTTAACAAAACTAGGTTCTTTGGAAATACCTAGTGATACTGAAAGCACATATTTCAATTCTGACCTGTTACAATTAGACTTTTATGAGGAATGATAAATATACCTGGGCAGCTTTTTTAAGGTCACACTTAGGCACAATATTGTACACACTTTTTTTTTCAGAAGTGTAATCAAAGCATCTAATGCAGCTAAATAAAGATGTTCCTATTATCCAGCTGCATACTTAACATAAGGCCCAATCTAGCTCCCCCTGAGGAACTTCTCCATTGAACTTCTCCATTGACTTCTCCATTGACTTCAGCAGAAGTTCGACTTGAATCACAGAATATGATCCTGCGAGTTTAGCATAATAAAAATGAGAGCAAAAGAGATATTGAACACTCACAATGTCAGGGTTTTGGAGCCTCTGGTTGTCCATGAAATGTATTATCAGTTTTTCAACAAATTCAAGAGTTTCGGGTTTGCAAACAGCCTGACCTACACCACTCCAATCTGTGATTATTTTCACTCGTAAGCAGCTTCTAATAGTTCCTTTTCCCTCTTTGTTTAAATGAATGACAGCCTTTGAAACAAAGGGCTTGTCTACTTGGTGAATTACAGGCACACTAACTTGCTGTGTGAACCCTACCACCACACACTGAAAGTTCTGTAGTGCACTTTGATGTACTCTGTCCACATGGAATAGGGTGACCTGATGTCCTGATTTTATAGGGACAGTCCTGATTTCAGGGTCTTTTTCTTCTATAGGCTCCTATTACCCCCCGGAACCCCCCGTCCCGATTTTTCACACTTGCTGTTTCGTCACCCTAACATGGATTCACATGGCAAGTTAGTGCCTGCCAAGTGGCTGCACTGCAGATTTACTTCCTGGCTTATTGTGTACCATCTTGTCACGTAGACAAGCCCTAAGAAAACTCACAAGCAGGTGCAAGCTTATTTTTAAGGCTGCTGAGCCAGATTTACAGGAAGGTCTCTAAAGATACAAATAGTTCCCTAATGAGATTTTTGAAAATGCCTAGGTGGGGTAAGTGACAAAGGGGGTCAGGTTCCTTTCCTATTTAGATACCTAAAGGAATTTACAAAAGCACCTATGTGTTTAGACTCCCAAGTACCTTTGTAAATCTGGCCCATCATGACCAAACTAACATTTGAATAAGATATAAAACTTATTTGCATCCATCTCTCTTTTACCCCTGGCATACATTAATTATGTTTTATCATGCCTGGGTATGGAATTCATTTCTAAACCTTATCAGCTAGGTAAACATTTCTATTTCTTCCATTACATATGGGGCCTGACACTGATCCCTTTGAAGTTGGTGACAAAACTCCTGTTGGGCCATTAATGAAAACGTAAGATAAGAGGCCAGGTTTACTCGAGGGGTTTTATTGCTTTAGTATTGCCAAACTCAAGCATTCAAAAATCTGATCCCAAAAATCACAAGATGTTTTTAAAATAATAAATGTGACGTCTTTATTTTTAGGTCTTTGAATTTGTTTTTTTTCTCTCTCTTTTTTTTTTTTTTTTTTGCCTTTAGCAGTCACATTTGCAAGCTTTTGCTTATGTTGGTGCCAGCCAACTTTCTTCAGGCAAAGCACCTGCTAAGGAATTGAAATAAACACTGAATAATCAGTAGAATATAACAGTCACACTTTTTCTTTTCTTTTGACTTTGTTCAGCATGAATAGACATGCTGTAAAGAGAACTAAAAGGATCTTTTAGGAGGCTACTGTTAAGTGCTGTGTTTTCTTTCACTTGTGTTTGTTTAGAGACAAATGAATATCAGGATTTTATACTGGAAAGGCAATTATTATTATTTTTATGAGCTCAATCCATTTTTCATTTCCATGTAGTGGAGATTCCAAAAGTAGCAAAACTGCTGCACTTTTGCAGTCAATAGTGGGGGTAGATGATGCATGTGGGATGCAGACTAGTGCATCCCCTAGCCCAGCTTTTTCTGGGGAGGTCATAACTGGGCTAGGGGATGCACTAGTACATAGATTCTTCCATCCTCCTCAATATGAAGATGCGTCAAAAGAGCATTCAGTCTACACCAGCAATTGACTTGAGCAGACTTTTCAGAGCAGCTCCATATCTACTCTGTGTCTGGGACTCTTCTCATCTGTCCCTTGAACATCTATTCAGAGCCCAGTCCAGAAGTTTGAGCCAGGGACTGTGGTCTGGATAACATACTATGGATAATATTTTCAAAAGTACCTAAAGTACCTAAAGCCACCTGGATCCCACTGAAAATCTATGGGACTTGGGCTCTTAAATCACTTAACTTCTTTTGAAAAATATCCCCCTATATGCTTGATTTTCACAAACACAGACATGCAGTAGCACACGCAAATCATGTGCAAATGGCCAGCCCTTAGAATTTTTGGTAGGAGTTTCAAATACCTAAGGAACTTAGGCACCAAAGCCCAGACCCTCAAAAGTACTGTATTTAGATGCCCCGCTCTCATTGATATCAGTCCTTTGGGCACTTTGAAAATCCCACCCTACATACTCACATTTTATGCACCTGACGTTTTCACGGTCATCTCAGTATGCACATACAATGTATAAAATTCTTCTTGAAAAGTCTAAGCATCCTGAATCTAGTCTGAGTTTAAAAAAATGCTGCGTTGTAAAGCTCATAATTTCAGTACTGAATTAGAATGTCAAATTGACTAGATTTGATACACAATTAAAAGTGACATAATGAATAATAATACAGTATGCAAATCAATGTGAAAAGTAAAACACTTTTGATGAAAAATGGAGCTCACCAATACAAGAGCTGTGGTTGTACATTGTCCAGTTATCTATCAGCTCCTACACGTGACATGGACGTTAAAGCCATTCTCTAACTGCTCTGTTCTGCCTGGATTTGGTATAGTTAAAATAAAACAATGGGGCAAACAGATGGCATAAATACCAGTTATTATTTTTGTTAAACAACATGAAGCAAGAAAGCAACTTTTCAAATTTTCTTTCTAAACCATAATTGCACAACTCACGCTGACAAATTAAGAAGCAAAAGCAAACAAAGCCTATTCACGTTCAAATAATAGGTTTCCAAACTGGAAATGTCAAGCACTTCCTTATGAGGCACACTTCAGCCAGCAACTGCGTTTGTCAACTCACATATTTTTTTTCACTAATATAATGGAAGAACATGCCCATAGTGCAGCACACGGTCTTTTACCCTTATAAAAACCACTGAAAAATATATTAACTATCTTATGTGTTGAAGTAGACTTTGCCATTCAGAGTATAGTCATTATTAATGGGCCTTTTGCATCTTGACCTGGCAAGACCGAAACATAGTACAGAGAGATTTTTGGGGCAAGGATCATTTATTTGAAAATATTGGTACACTCTTTTGTCTGAGGCCATAGATGTAACATAATGATTAAAATAACAAGTTAACAAAATTCCCAAGCAATTGAAAGGGAAAATGATAGGAGTTAAATTCAACAACAAATGGAGTGTGATGACACTTTTTGACAATCAGCTTTAGCAAGGAAGCTTGTTAGGACCGGAAGACATTGTAACGGGCAACCGCTAGAAAGTGTAGTTACGCTTCTAAGTCAACTCCAGGAGAGTGCATAGTGATGCTATGAGTATGACCTTGCTGTTATCTGTGTGTTTGGGAACCAGTTCCCAACTGCATGAGTGTTTACCCTGTCTGTGTGAGAATGAATGCATGGGAAACTAAATGGGGAAACTAAGGCAGGACTGCGTAACCAACAAGTGCTGACCAATCAGTTTGTTGCTTGCTATTAATGAGATGAGTATGTATGAGATGCAAATGAGCATGGGTATATCTGTGCTGACACACCTCTTTGGGCTGGGCTTCCTCCTTGGGCTTCTCTGGACATCGCCCGGGTGTGTCATCTTGTATTGCGGCTGTGCTGGCAGATAAGCCCCCCAGCACGAAATGCCGCTCCCTCCAATAAACTCACCACTTTCCAACTAGCCACCTGTGTGAGGCCTCGTTTCTCCCAGCAACGGGATAAGCCCCCTGCAACAGAGCTGAAATGTGTACTAAGGTTAAGGGGTGGATTCTGCATAAGTAATCCCCACCGTCTAGTCCCCTGTCATTACCACTACATTTCTCTGGCTGTGCGCTAAGCCAGCTTCTGCTCTAAATTACACCTGTGCAACAGTGTGAAAGGCAAAATTTGCCTTGCTGATTGCTGGAATATCTGCCTTCATTTTTCAAAATACCATTAAAAGGTGAAACTAATAGCAAATAAATTCTAAATTTAAGGGCGGTGGGGAGGGTTAACATCTATGTCTTAATTCATTTAGTTTATGCCACTTTCTACAAGCACAAACTGGATGCAGGTTTCCTACCATCAAAGGCCATCAGGGAAAAGTTGCAGCAGCACCTCCCATACATAGCAGAGAGTCAGTGCTGACCATCAGGGAAAGTACTGGGTCAGCAAACCACCTTGCTGTCTTTGATACTGGACATCCTCGGAGCTGTCCACAGAACCCAAGAAGGCAGCTGACAATGGAAAAATTTCCTGTTGTTCTCTCAGGGAGAATCTCCCTCAGATTGCAGAGGGCCTAGCTGAAGTAGGGATACTGTGCCAGGGAGGAAGGCTTCAGTCATTTTCTCTTTTAAAATGTAAAACTGTGAGGTATTTATTTTAGAAAAGACGCATTGTAAGGATATAGATAATGTTCATGTTTCCCCATAACTGGATGGAATCAGAACTGAGCCATTGTGTGTTGGATGTCCTATATTGCCAGCAGCTAGAGGAAATTCTCCCTTGTCCTGCTTATCTCCTGCTATGTCTGTGTTCTGAAAATAGTTCCCATTCTGTCTGAGAAACTTAATAGCCTAATGATTTTACTTCACGCAATTCATTTTCTAAGGATTTTCTCAGTCAGTGAATCAGGGAACACAGTACCTTCGACTTAATCATAATTTGAGACAACATACGCACCCAATACAATACAAGTCTCCCCCCACTATCATCATGACACACATCCACATCAGTACACTAACACCACTAATAATACCATCTTTAACACATTCAGTTTCAATTCTACAGTACTATAACCATCAGTGCATACATCAAGGAAATGAAAATTACCTTATAGTGAAGTTGCAAAGAACACTTCACAAATAAGAATCAGGTGTTGTGGATGCAGAGAAGCCTTTGTGGGCATGTCTACACTGCAACTTGGAGTGAGCCTCCCAGCCCAGGTATGTAGATTTGTGCTGGTGGGGTCTGAACAAGTGTTCACGGGGATTGAGCTAGAGTGCTAATAATGTCAGTGTGGATGTTCTGGCTTAGCCTGGGTGAAGGTTCCCTAGCAGCAAAGTTGTTAGTTGGGGTCTGACAGCAAGGGGTCAGGTGGTTTTGAAAACCAAAACTTCTGCACAAGTTGGAATGCCCACATTGGAATTTTTAGCATGGTATCTCGAACACCACTAGCTCAAGTCTGTCTACCTGAGGTGAGAGCTGCAGTGTAGCCATCCTCTGTGAGATCTTCAGAGTCCTGGAAAAATAGCTCCGAGAGGTATGTACTGCCCAATTCACTTCATTAACTGAGATGCTCAGTGATCAATTAAGTGTCAACATTGTTAACTATTTCAACCCTCATATAAGACAGGAGAGGAGAGGATGACTCATAGATTTACTGTGAGCAATAGCTCATCTGGTGCCACAAGAGGGTAATGCTTCCTCCATCACTCCCCAGCCCCGACGTCCATCAAGAAAGAGCAAAGCCCAAAGAACCTACCAGAGCCCATGAGCATATTGAAGTGTCACTGAGCTGAAGGCAAGATTAAGGAAGGCAAAATGCTGCATGATCATATTTTTAACATCTGCACAATCTGTTGTGAGTGGTGTTTTATTTTGGCAACTTACATGGGCAGAGTTTAGTTTGTGGATAATGCTTGGAAGAGCTCCACCACCTTCTCATCTCCCCAGTCTGACCCCTGAACACACTCCGCTAAACAGAGCCATTCATAAATACTGTTGAAATGTGCACATGCACACTTTCATGTGGCTATTCATAACGTGATAACAAAACAACACATCACCAGGTCCAAACCCCATCCAATGCCGGATTTAACCCTCACTGTGACTACCTCACCCTCTGCAATCCAGTGAGAGTGCTATGATCTATAAATTCACTCTGGCTGATGAGTATGGAGGAAGCTCAGATGGGATGGGTGTCAGAGACACAGCTTTCTTGGTGGAGAGCCCCAAATACTAGAGGATTCTTCCACTGGAAGTCATGTTGGGCTCATTTCTCATCACAGTCAGGACACAATGCAAAGCATGTCACAGTAGAGAGGAATGCTGCAAAATGATGTGTAGCAGTCTTCCTTAGACTTTAATGTCCATACCTAATGATATGCAGTAATGTAAACAAGAGCAAAGAATGGAGTCCTAGTAGCAATGATGCTTGTATTAAGCACCTAGATACCAGGGTAATAGGTAGGCTAGGAATAGACAGATAATCATAAGAGCCCTCAATTATAAGAGCATATTCTATATTCACATTAAACATTTACCTCTAGACAGTTTGCCTTGCCAATATATGTTAATTGTAATAAATATTCCTGTGGTAAAACTAGGAACAGGAGCAAACCAAACATTTAGAAATAGTCAGGTTAGTAAGGTTGTGACAGTGCTCCAAGTATTTATCTTGTCCACTGAAGGGGAACTCAGAATCAGCAGTTTGCAAGTGCATTTGTCATTCTTAAATCAATCTGAAAACTACCACCACAATAAGAACTACAAGCGCAGCGCTCAAGATGTGACATTCCACATTGTGAAGACCCATTTATAAACTCTCCAGGAGTGAAAGAGCAATCACAACCACTTTCAAACCTACCTTGTAAAGCCTTCAACAATAACCAACTCACAGGGTCACCCTTGCCATACGGATGCCATGTGCTGTAAACAACTGTGGCATTCTGAACTGCAAGCAGGGCACCAAGCAGCTTTTGCTATTTAATTGAATGGATGAAACATGGGGGAATTGCCACTGGCAATGTTGAGCTATTGAAGACAGCTACTCTCTAGCTGTGCATCACTTTCAGCTTAACACAATCTCTCACTACAAGATAACAATAGCGTGGCTCTTCTAGTTGATGACTGAAGAATCTGAGGGCTAGACGGTGGCCAGCCCCAGAGGGCTGAGCAAGATGGAAGAGAAGGGGCAAGCAACCTCTCCACTCTCATGGCTGTGTGTTGGGGCCAGGCACAGTTGTTGTGTGTGCACACCCCTACTGCAAGAACTCTGCAACTGCCTTACACAGGCAGTGGCACATGCTGTCTTATACATACATCAGAATCATTGTGCCTGTCTGCTGCACAGTGGTTCCGGGGAGTCAGTGCAGGGCCCCTGCTACATGGATGTTCCTTAAAGCCACAACTTAGACATACATTTACAGTTCAGGGAAAAGAAGGAATGGCAGTGTTGCTATACAATGAGGTATTTTCCTATTTTGCTCATGTGTCAGTCTCTCAATAATCTGCATCCGACGAAGTGGGTATTAGCCCACGAAAGCTTATGCTTCAATAGTTTAGTTAGTCTTTAAGGTGCCGCAGGACTCTGTTACCTCTGCTATTCCAGACTAACACGGCTACCTCTCTGATTCTTGACATCCATTCAAAATGTATCTAAAACACACATCATTTCACATGCTGAAATTTTAGGTCACTGTATATCTCAGAGGAAAAAAATCTTCACATCTGTGTAGCAAATTCTGAAATTTGGAAACCACTTGCATTCTAAGCACACAGGGCCCCATCCCCTGAGACACTCCAGCAGTGCAAAAGGCCCAGAAAGCTGGCAGAAGTAGCCAACTGGAGGAGTACCCTGGCATGGGGAAACCCCAGGTGATGTAACTGCTATATCAGAGGCAGGAAGGACTGTGGCTGCAGTGTGGTCTGGAATGGTTCCTGAAGGAGTCTTGCAGCTGAGTGTTATTTAATACTGAGGATACTCTAAATTATGCTGCAGGATAGACTCTCTCTCAGCTCCAGGAATTGGGGAAATGCAAAGGTATTTTAAAGCCACCTTTACTTCCACCACCATCCCTGTTCAGCTACTGCAAGCAGATATTTGGCACAATTAAGGATCTGGGCCACAATCTTATATAGAGTGTCTCTGTTGCATGTTTTAAATGCATTTTGCACCTCCATGCATTTCTCACAGCTTCATCAGTAATACACATACTTTTTTTTCACAGTGAGTAATCAGGGAAACTGGAAAAAAAAACCTCAGTAAATTCTTTCACTCTTTGAAAAATGTGCTGTAATAACTCCAATTAGAGGATAATAGTGCTCAACATTGGATGATTTTGTGCATTTCAGATTTCAGTTGATTTTCAGCTGCCAGTAAAGATGGTGGTGGTGGACTAGCAGTGGCTGTGATTGTATCAATCACATCATAATCATTCAGATGGAAATCAAATCCTTCCTTCATAGTCCGAATAACTGGGCTTGCTGATGGGAGCTTGACGGGGTGGGGATGGTATTCATCACACCAAACAACAGGTAAACTGTGGGGCTGCAGCATAGCAACTTCACAGCTGTTAACCCAAACTATTGGGCACTGTCTGTGGGTCTTGGCTCGGTGTCCCCTCTGGATTCCTAATTATGACCCTGTGATCTCCCCCACCCATCCCTGTTTATTAATTTGTTGTCCCTCAGATTCAGTTGAACCCCAGATTCAGTGGCTCCTCTCCCTAGGCCTTCAGCTGTAAGGGGGCTTGTGCCCTCCCACCTTCCCAGGATTCAATAGGTGTTAATCCAAACTATCAGACGAACAGCAGCTGCTGCCTTCTAAAGTGCTGTGCAGAAACTGGAATTGCTTAAATTCAAATCCTATGATAGCTGTACAGCCACATGGTCTGCACTACAAAATGATACCGTGTTTGAACAGGACTGAAGTGCTGACACAGTGCTGACCACTCTTGATCCTGCTCTACATTGACCACAAAATCATGGTCAGCATCATGTCAGCTAATCTGCCTCTTCACATCAGTGAGAAAAAGGTTAATATTTTGCACAAGCCCACGGTGTTCAAGCGAAAAAGAGAACTGTACAAAGACTGCCACATGCAGGTGAATTTTACTCTTACAGCTTTATCACTCCAAATAATTCAGTCCTGATCGCTCCATGAGTCAGACAGAGTTTAAAGAAATACAAACCTCTGAACCATATCTTTTTAATTTAAACTGTACAGAGAAAATGTCATACAGAGCTTTTACTTCAGATGTTCAAATTATAGTCAAATAAATTCCACTCCACCCTTCTTTTATCTTTATAAATTAACTCCAACATTTGAATGCCCAATTGACTGTATATATTTTCTTTCCTTTACAAAGCAATTCATTTTCTCAAGTAAAAGAAGGAACACAATTTGATAGTGTTAGAAATAATGACAGTTTGTTAGTTATCAATAAAGAACAAGGACAAAGACAAGAGTTATATATTTAAAGCATATACAAATCTGGTTTAAGATGATGTAAATTAAATTCCACCTTTTTGGTTTAAATGTCCCCACATCAAGTCAATGTGTTCAGATCTGCCAACCAAAAGCAACATTTTGGGGATTAGATTCATATTTCTACAGCAAAATTCTCTTTCATTTCAAAATTAGAAATGTAAGTTGATTTTGTATTCTGAAATTGCTTTTTAGAACAGCTGTGCAGAAGTTAAGACACTTAACTCTACAAAGTATTTTAAAAATAAGTTTACATGTAAGAAATATCAAGAACCTTTGCTAATGTGGAATCCAGTGTTATCTAAGAAATAGGCTCAGTTTGTCATTTACAATAGCCTCCTCATAATTATGGATTAGCAGACTTCACTCTATTATCCATATTTAAATTGAAGTGTCATTCATTAGCAGTTGAAACACCATGTTGACCTGATAAAGAAAACTAATAAAAAACTTAATTATTCCAGTTCTGCTTAAATAAAATCCTTTCATGACATTTCCAAACAACATTGCACTGTTGGTCTCCAAATTCTTTCATTTTTGCTAAGAATGCATTTTCAATTAAAGTCTGTTAAACCCATTAATTTACTCTTTATAATGAAAGTAGGCCAGCAGGCACAGCTGTAACACACGAGGGGTTTTTTTGCTGGTAGATCCAAATAAAGATAGAGTATGTTCCAGACCTTCTTGAACTAGCAGCTGCTAGCTGCTTCCCTGAAGGGGGCATCTGTGATGTCTAGAAAGGAGAGATCAGTAGCAGAGCTGTGCAAAACTTTTATTACAAAATTCAACCCCAATGAATATTTGGACTTTTGATTTTGTTAGGGATTCAACGCAAAGCAAACTTTTCATAGGCTTGTGGTATTCATACTGGGCCCAGTTTGAATAAACCTAGGATATTTTCAGGGGAAATAGTATTGATTTATAGGTCTGGGTTTTTTGGTTATTTTTTAAACCGTGTTATTCTCCTCTTTTTCACTGCTTTGACATAAGACCAGGTGTAGCTTGGCTGCTCAAATGAGGAGATTGTTTGAGTTTTGGAGTTCATTCAAACCCAGCTTTCGAACTGAAATTCAGGAGATATAAACTTGGGCAAATCAAAGCTGAAAGAATGGTTTGCATGAATTTCAGTTGTCCACACTTTTCACCAATAGCTTTTTATGCATAGCAGCTGAGAATGATTTGTTCATATTGTGGTAGCATCTATAGGAAATTTGATCAGACTTCCAAGCTAGATATAGGAAGCCTGAGGTAGTTGCACTGCTCTGCAAGTAGTAATCGAATTCTCAATCCTTGTTTTGGTACTTGGTTCTACATATCAAGCTAGAATGTCTGTAAGATTTCTGTTATCCATTGAAACCAGCAAGTGGAGAGATATGTGGAAGTTTTAGTTAAACTTTCTACATGGAGATATCCAAACATTTTAATTCTGAATAAATAGGTAGGAATAACATTTTTATTGCCTATCCCTACAAGATAACCATGGTCAGAAAATAACTTGAAAATAGCCAAGGATGAAAGAACAAAACTATCCTTTTATCCTTTTATTCTGTGATATTCTATAATTAATGTATTGAATGACATTTCCATATAAATATATAAAGTGAGTACCATTATAACACAGCTATTTCCTAATCCAAATAGGTCTTCACCCAGCGAAGTGCTGAACAATTCCAGGAAATGCTGAGCATGCTCAAATCCCTCTGCCTAGTAGGAGTTGGGGATGCTTAGCACCATGCAGGATCAAGGACATATTTCATGAAAGGTATTATAAATATCCTGGTGTGGTAAACTCCCATTCTTTCTTAATGGTGCTATAAACAAATTCAGTTTCCGTCCTGCTCCCAACAACCGATTTAAACACCATATCAAGCCTGAACACACTCACTTCCTAGGTTTTGGCTTTACTGGCAACAAATGTCAAATAAACATAAGTGTCAGCCTAAACTTTCACCTCATACTTGGCTTTTTCTAGAGTTTTCTCTGCAGAACTGCTCTATCCTAAACACTATTTCTGTCTGCAACCGGGAGATATGCCAACACCTTTCTGAAACTAACTGAATTCGCCTGATAGTACGATTCTGCAGAAATTCTATTGGTTTCAAGTACCTGCTAACTGTGCAGATGCCTAGTCTGCCACTAGCCCACTATACATGTAAAGCTTATGCCACATTAGCTGACATAAACTGTAAAATAAATTGGACTATACTTGCCTTCCTTATACTTCTGCAAAAAGAGAGAAAAGGGGAAAAAAGTCAATGCCATTGAAAATCTATAGTTGACAGAGAATAGCAGATGAGTTGTAGTGAGATGTATGTAATCCTACAGGGATTTAGAGTATGGTAGAACTTGAACTTGAAGATGAACATGTTCTCGTGTTTTAGTGCTGATTGATTCCCCCCACCTTCATGCTATATATGGTTTTGGAAGGAAATCTAGAAGCTCATTTAAAACTTGCTGGTATTTTTATGAGTAAAAATAAAAATAAAATAATTCTTTAACTCTCAAGTTATAGGACAAATTCTGTTCTCAGTCCTGAACAACTCAATGGGAATTATGCCCATGTAGCATAATGACAGGCAAGACCTAATACTGTTGTTAGATGCTGAGTGCCTATTGCTGTTGGTGAGTGACCTCAGCTCTTCAGGAGAGGGGCTATGTTTTCCTTTGTGTCTGGAAAGAACCTAGCACATTTGGAGGAAAAAATCCTATTGACTTCACTGAAGGAAGTCAATAGAAGATTCAGGTACTTAGCATGCCACAAGATCAGCCTTTAGGGCTGTTTAATTTCACCCTGTTTCTCTCAACTGGAATCAGAGTGAAAATGTTTAGTTTAGTTTTCCCCATGGAGATGTAAAAAGAAATAAGCATAACTTTAGAAAACTTATGTGAATCAATGTAGTTATAGTGTGAGGTGGGAAACCAAGTTATAAAATCACCCAATGTTGCTTAACCAATTTTTGCCTTAATGTATAAGTTTTCAGACAGGATTATTGTCACGTATAGTTTCTGAACATATATTTATTCCAGACAATAAACAGATAAAGTGGAACAGGTAGGGGACCCAAGTTACCGAGTTTCTGAGAACCAGGAAGCTCTCCTGCACTTTATAAGGGACTAGCATAAGTGCCCGGCGTTGCTCGGGTCAGTCGGAGGTGGGGAGGGGGCAGACAGTTGACACCCCCTGACCAACCCCAACACCCACCCTTCACCCACCCTGACACCTTCCCACCCCCCCGACCAACCCCAAGACCCCCCGGCTCACTTACCCCCCGACCAAACCCGACAACCCCACCTGACCCCCCAAAACAAACCCAACACCCCCACCTCACCCCCCGACCAAACCCGACACCCCCACCTCACCCCCTGAGCAAACCCGACACCCCCACCTCACCCCCCGACCGAACAGTGTATTTAATAATCTGTGTGCTACACAGTGCACCATGAGCCGGGGAGGGGGGGTGGGGTGTCGGGTTTGGTCGGGGGGTCAGGTGGGGGTGTTGGGTTTGCTTGGGGGGGTCAGGTGGGGTTGTCGGGTTTGGTCGGGGGGTAAGTGAGCCGGGGGGTGTAGGGTTTGGTCTGGGGGGGTGGGAAGGTGTTGGGGTGGGTGAGGGGTGAGTGTTGCGGTTGGTCAGGGGGTGTTGCGGTTGGTGGGGGGTTGAGGTGGGGGTGTCAGGTTTGCTTGGGGGGATGAGGTAGGGGTGTCGGGTTCGGTCGGGGGTAAGTGAGCCGGGGGGGTGTCAGGTTTGGTCTGGGGGGGTGGGAAGGTGTCGTGGTGGGTGAGGGGTGAGGTGTGGGTGTTGGGGTTGGTCAGGGGGTGTTGTGGTTGGTGGGGGGTGAGGTGGGGGTGTCGGGTTTGCTTGGGGGGGTGAGGTGGGAGTGTCGGGTTCGGTCGGGGGGTAAGTGAGCCGGGGGGTGTCAGGTTTGGTCTGGGGGTGTTGCGATTGGTGTGGGGGGGGTGAGGTGGGGGTGTTAGGTTCGGTCGGGGGGTAAGTGAGCCAGGGGGTGTCGGGTTTGGTCTGGGGGGGGGGGAAGGTGTTGGGGTGGGTGAGGGGTGAGGGGTGGGTGTTGGGGTTGGTCAGGGGGTGTTGCGGTTGGTGGGGGGGTGAGGTGGCGGTGTCGGGTTTGGTCGGGGGGTAAGTGAGCCGGGGGTGTGTGTCGGGTTTGGTCTGGGCACCCACCCCAACACCTTCCCCCCCCCCAGACCAAACCCAACACCCACACCACACCCCTCACCCCCCCCCGACACCTTCCCACCCCCCCAGACCAACCCCGACACCCCCCTGGCTCACTTACCCCCCGACCAAACCCGACACCCCCACCTCACCCCCCCACCAACCGCAACACCCCCTGACCAACCCCAACACCCCCACCTCACCCCCCGACCGAACCCGACACCCCCACCTCACTTACCGTCCCACCAAACCCAACTCAGATCCGTCGCAGGGGGGAAGTGGGCCCAGAGCCGAGGGATTCCGGGGACCTTCGCAGGTGGGGGGGTGCACAGAGCTGATGGAGTCCGGGGTTGAGGTGGGAGGGGCAGAGAACTGAGGGCTCTCCGGGGTTCCGTTGAGAGGGGGGAGGGGCAGAGAACGGAGGGATCTCCGGGGTTCCGTTGGGAGGGGGGAGGGGTAGAGAACTGAGGGATCTCCGGGGTTCCGTTGGGAGGGGGGAGGGGCAGAGAACTGAGGGATCTCTGGGGTTCTGTTGGGAGGGGGGAGGGGCAGAGAATGGAGGGATCTCCGGGGTTCCGTTGGGAGGGGGGAGGGGCAGAGAACTGAGGGATCTCCGGGGTTCCGTTGGAGGAGGGAGGGGTGAGCTGAGCGAGTGAGTGTCTGTTGGAGGGGGGTATTATGACATCATCACCACCTAACCGCCCAGCCGATGTGATTGGCCCTGAAAGACTTTCACCCCTGGGGGGCGTCAGAGGTGAGATCAGAAAATTTTTCGACCCTTACCAGCATCTAGACCCCAAGACCCCTCACTGTACCAAATTTCAAGTCTCTGGCTCAAACGGTGCGGGAGGAGTTCGCAGTCATACGTACATACATACATACATACATACACACATACATACACCACTTGACTTTTATATATATAGATGTATCAGTCTCAGATCTAGTCCTTCAATTTCCAGTCCAGTCTTTCTCTAACTTGGGCCCTTGTTCATTTGGTTTCTTTTCACATTGCAGGTTAACTAACTTTCCTCCAATCAACTTTAAGCATGTCTGACATAGTCAATACAATACACATACAAAAGTTTCAATTTACATAATTTTCACTGCCAACACTATTTTCATGTCATTATGTCCTCAAGTACCTTACTTCTATTTTTCCTAACCTAGGAGCTTTTAACATAATTTTTGTGTGCGTTTTATCCTATCTGTGTCTTTCAACACAGTAACAAAACATCGCCTTTGTCCTGTCAGCGCTGAGCATTATCTAAACAAGTCTAAGAAAAGAGAGATTGGCAAGAAAAGAGTCATGCCAAGCAAGAGTGAGACCAAAGCCTTGCATAAATATGGCCTATCCAAACTCATTCACAAACCATAATTGTAAACTATTAAATTAGACTAACAAGACCTTTATTTTTACCTATACTAATACTGTAAATTCTGCCCGGCTGTGGGCCAATAAAGAACCCAGCTCTTCAGACTTGGGGACTGACACATTTTTGGTGAATATTAAAGGGGGCATTAGGACATGTCTGGGAACCCAGCCAAGTGAATTGCTGGCATATCCTTGTGGCAAATGTTCAGTGCAGGAACTCCAAAGGGAATGGATATAGTGGTCACATAAAATGGATTGATAGAGGATTTGAAGGAGGTATTTGTTAAAGTAGTAGAAACAGATGGGAGTTCAAGGGGCTCCAATGACTGGTACATCAGGGAAGCAATCCCCTGCTTTACAGTCCCCCTCACTGGGAGAGGGGGAGACGGCGAGTTCCTAGCATGGATTGGCTGGGGTCCACAATAAGGTAAGAGGGAGAGCTGATAGGTATATATGAAAATGATCACGGAATTAACTAAACTGTACACTGTTATCTGCCGGGTACTCCCAGAAGGTTAAGAATAAAGCTTTTGGCCTAATTAAACTACATCCAGAGCCTCCTATCATTCTTCTAGCACAGCTGGACAATAAGGCCTTGATATTAAATTATTCCTAACCATTAGGAACAGGTATTTTTCTAATATTAGCAATTTTATGCAGCTATAGAAATAAGTAATTCAGAAGGAAAGAGTATTGAAAGAATGAGTATCTAGTAACTGATAGTATGTGTAAATAGGAAGCAATTTATCAGTTCAAGGAGAGAAGCAAATTAGTATTCCAATTATTTTGTTTACAGAATTCCTTGGTGTGTAGTTCTTCTCATCATTAGACAACCTGAATTAATTCAGTTTTACTGGAATTATATTGAGGGGTAAATTTTCCAAGTAGTGTGTGGGGATTTAGCCATAGGACTCTTATTAAGTTTGATGGGCATTATGTGGCTAAATACCTGCTCACTGCACTGTGAATGGGATTTAACTTCAAGATTTTTTTTTATGTGCTGAGAACTGTTGCTTGAAAAGAGAGAATCAAATCTGAAAGTGACAACAAGTCCCAAGTCAATCACAAACAGATTTTTGTTATGATGATAGTTTGTTTACTCAGAAATTAAATTTAAGTTGAATTCAAATGAAGATTTTCTGTTCTTCCTTTTACATAATAAAAATTAAACAATCAGTTTCTCTGAAAACTGAACCTCCTATTTTGTGAAGATGCCAGAGAGGTACACCCTTTATTTTTCTGTAGAACTTGCATTACATAAACATGTCTGGTCTTCTCTGAATTTCTAAAAGAGTCTACAGCAGATCTTGATTTACCTTCCTGTAAAGCAATAATAACAAAAATGAAAATGAATTTTTGGAAAAACTAAAATGATTTTCAGATTTTTAAAATCCGTCAATATAAAGCCACATTTACAGCAAGCTTTTTTTCCTCTGGAAAAGAACTTTTTAAATCCTTTTACATAAAAAAAAGATTATTTCCCTATGCTAAAACATACAGTCAAAGCTCTTTATAGGAGAAAACAAAGGCACAAACTTTTCAAGCTTAGAGGAAATAGGATTATACATTTCCAATACTTATAGCACAGAGATATACAGTAAACAACTTCATAAAGTCCCGATTCTCCAATATATGCAGCCTTGAAAATAAAAGGCATTTTGTCATTCTGCATTGTTGCAAATTAAGGTTAGCTTTCTTATTATTTTTCATTAAAGTGACACTGAGCTTGTCTTCCCGGGTCCCATCTTCTGTAGAGAGAGAGTGAGCATCTTAGAATACATAAGAAGTAAACAAACCAAACGAAACCCCAGAAAGAACAATAAAATGCAACAGCAAAGGCAACCAGCAAAAAGAAAAGAGTTCACATCTCCAATGGCTTTATCTTCACACATTTCTGTTTATAAACTGCACAGTATAGCTGTGCTTTAAAAACCTGAAGAATTCAGCTACCATGGTTACAGGGGCAGCTGCACTTTAGACCCATTTTGTCTGTCTACTGCACCCTTCAGATGACAGGCCTGGCTTCCTCTACCTCTCTCAAGGCTGGAACCACAGTCCAACCACTCTGAGGGCTGGTCTTCACTAGAAGGGGGGATCGACTGAAGATACGCAACTTCAGCTACGTTAATAACATAGCTGAAGGCGGTGTATCTTCAGCCGACTTACCTGCCGTCCTCGTGGTGGTGGCGGTCGGCAGCGCACTCCCCCGTCAACTCCAGCTTGCGCCTTCAGACAAGCTGGAGTTACAGGAGTCGACTGGGGCACCGCAGGTGATCGATTTCTTGCATCTTAATGAGACGTGAGAAATTGATCGCTAAAAGAGCGATCGCTACCCGCCGATCTGGCGGGTAGTGAAGACCTACCCTGAGACTTGATCGCTGAGTTTCAGCCCCCATTTCCCAGCCATGTTAACCTGACAGGCCCAAGTGGGTTTGGCACCTGTATGTCTTATTTCTCTGAGATTCTGTGACCAACAAGCCAATTAATGTGACTCAAAAACAGCTTCTTCCAAGCCAAGTATTATTTATTCACCCAAAGGTACATAGCATGCAGAGCAAAAAATAAAACCAAGAAGGCTTATATGCATAGTCCTCTTAACTACACCTTTCCTTCAGCCCAGTTAACTCCATCTCTGGTGTGGAGAGAAAGACTGCTCCAGTATCAGAGGGGTCCATGTTAGTCTGGATCTACAAAAGTGAGAAAGAGTCTTGTAGCACTTTATAGACTAACAAATATGTTGGAGCATAAGCTTTCATGGGTGAAGACCCACTTCATAAGATGAATGAAGTGGGTCTTCGCCTATGAAAGATTATGCTCCAAAATATCTGTTAGTCTATAAGGTGCTACAAGACTCTTTGTCTCTCTCCAGTGTGTGTCTGCCAGCATGCCACCAACCTACTCACTCCCCAGTCCTTCCTGCCTATTTCTCTTGAGGAATTCTGCATCACTGTTCATGCGCAAAATTCATCTCTCCCCCTCCCCGCCCCGGCACACACACACACACCACCATACACACACAGAGAGATCTCTTTGTTTCCTTGTAGAAAAATGAATTCTGATGGGGAAGCAAAGGGAAGCCATAAGAATGGTTATGAGCCCCTCCCCAGCAGCAAAGGCAAGTCGGTTCGAACACCTGGAGAAGCCAATAAAGATGTAAATTACTGTTGGAAGGGGTGGCTGGGCAGTTGTGCATGTGTGAGAGAGAGACAGTCTGTCCCTCATGCTTGCTATTGCAACATGCTTGGCATGGAGGGGCATGGTACTGGGGTGTTTCTGAGGAGGTAGGCGTAAGGCAGGCTTGTCCTGTGAGGCAGAGAAGAATGTAGCAGCCTGCCTGCTTAGTAAATTGTTCCCACTGTCTTTATGAATTTTCCCCAAAACAGGTGTAAAAGTTTTAAGGCTCTTTTAAAGGACAGTGTGGTGCTAATGCTTATGGTGCTTTAGTCATTAGAACTGAACTACATTTATGGACTGAAAAAATGACTATTAAAATGTGCTCCATGAACTGTTTTGCTACTGACCTTTTGGGAGATGCTCAGTAGCCAATATAAATTATGAGTTTGATTCCCCAGACCTCACTTGCTCTTCAGTTCCTATGATGTAATACTGAGCATATGGCTGCATATATTTATTGACTAATAACTAGAAATAAAGGGTCAAATCTAGCTATATTACCATTAGTCAAGGAGGGTAGGGAATTTTCTGCAATAATCCCCACTCTCATTCGCTATTCATTGTACTGTAATTTAAATAAATTATGAAAATAATTGAAACCAGCATGATTATATTGCTTTATTTTGATAAATAAAATATGCAGAATTTTGAAAAACTTTTAAAATTCTGTGCAGAATTTTTAATTTTTTGGTGCAGAATTCCCCCAGGAGTAGCCTATGCAAACATCTTCAAAGTTTTAGTTTAACTTTTGATTCTATGTTCAGCCAGGAGGAGTAAGCTTTGCCAACCTAGTGGACCCTAGGTGAGGGGATGTTTCCCACTCAATATTTTTCTAGGACACTTAGTATTGCCAATGAAAGCATCTTATCACCATCATTATTTCCTCCTCTAGTGGGCAAAGAGAGAAGGAGAGTGGCATTCTATGTCAAAAATGACATTACCTGATAACTCGGAAGAAAATTATCTCACATACTTATGGATCAGTAACACTAGGGAACCGGATGACTACCTCTTTACACCCTATCTATAATGTGTAGGAAGCAACACTTTGATCTGGTGGACTACAGTTTGAGTGATGTACGCTGGACGTCTTATGCTGCCAGTGCTAAGACATCCTTGGAATTTCTAAATGTCATAGAAGACAATGTCTTCACTCAGAAAAGTGTTACAGCCAAGAAAGAAAAAGGTCTAATAAAGAATTCCCCCAACTGATTGTCACTGATCACACAACTAAAAGTTAATGGTAGCTTAAGTACAAGTGATCATGACTTGATCACAATTATAATATGCAAGCAGAAAAGAATCCAGGCAAGTAATATATATACTTAGTACTTTCACAGGGCCAATTTCACAAAGCTGAAAACAATTATGAGCCAAATCAGGTGGGATGAAGAACTTAATTGGAAAAATGTGAATGATACTTGGAGATCATTTAAGAACACTGTACTAAATGTCCCAAACCCCATAGTCCCTCAATTGAGGAAGAAAGCTATGCTTAGTTAATAAACCTCTTTGGTAGAGTAGAAGAGAAGTCAGCTATAAAAAAATGAAAAAATGTATAAAACAAATGGAAGAAAGGGGAGTTGATTGTAGTGAATATAAATTAGAAGTTATCCATTTTCTACAATTCCTAAGAGAAGCCAAGGAGAAATCTGTGGTCAGCAGAGTGAAGGAAAATAAGCAGTCTTTAAAAACTATATTAGGAATAAAAAGAATCCTGGCAGTGCTATTGGTCCATTGCTACATAAAAATAGTAGATTTATCAATATTAATGTAGAATAGGCAGTACTGTTCAATAAATATTTCTGTTCTGTATTTGGGGGGAAAAGATGGTATTGTCTTACAATAGTGTCATACAATTATAACACGATTTCATTCCACTAGTATCTCTTAAGGATGCTAAACAGAAGTTACTAAAATTAGACATTTTTAAATCAGCAGGTCCAGAAAACTTATATCCAAGAGTTTTAGAAGAGCTGCCTGAGCTGCTCACTGGACAATAACATTGATTTTCAAGAAGTATTGGAGCACTGGAGAAATTCCAGAAGACTCAAAGAAAGATAAGGTGCCAATTTTTAAAAAAGGTAAACCAGATGAAATGGGTAATTCTAGGGCTGTCACCTGACATCGATCCCAGGTAAGATAATGGTGTGACTGATATAAGACTTGATTAATAATGAACAAAATGAGGAAAATGTAATTAATGAAAATCAACATGGCTTTATGGAAAATAGATCCTGTCACACTAATATATATATTTTTATTAAATTACAAGCTTGGTCATAAAGGTAACAGTATTGGTGTAATATATTTAGACTTCTGTGAAGTCTTTGACTTGGTACCACATGACATTTTGATTAAAAAAAATAGAAAGGTATAAAATTAACATGATACACATTAAATAGATTAAAAACTGACTAATACATTAGTCTCAAAATGTAACTGTCAATAGAGAATCATCATTGAGTTGTCTGTTTCTGGTGGGGTCCCACAGGGATTGGTTCTTGGCCCTATGCCATTTAACATTTTATTAATAACCTGAAAGAAGACAAACTCATCACTGATAAAGTTTGCAGATGACACAAAAAATAGAGGAGTGTTAACTAATGAAGAGGACAGGTCACGGATTCAAACTGATCTGGATCACTGTGTAAACTGGGTGCAAGCAAACAATATACATTTTAATATGGCTATGAAGAAAAGTATACATCTGAGAACAAAGAACATAGGCCATATTTACAGGACAGGGGACTCTATCCTGGAAAGCAGTGACTCTGAAAAAAAGAGTTGAGGTTCCTGGGGGATATTCAGTTAAACATGAGCTCCCAATATGATGCTGTGGTCAAAAGAGCTAATACGATCCTTGATGCATTAACAGGGGGATATTGAGTAGGAAATGGTGAGGTTATTTTGTGTCTGTATTTGGCTGGTGGAATACTGTGTGGTTTCGGTGTCTGAAAGTCAGGAAGGATGTTGATAAAATGGAGATGGTTCACAGAAGAGCCATGAAAATTATTAAAGGATTAGAAAACATGCCATATGTAACTTTACTATATTTAAAGTGACAAAGAGTCCTGTGGCACCTTAAAGACTAACTAAAG
The DNA here is from genome assembly GCA_032164245.1 of Sternotherus odoratus. Lineage (NCBI taxonomy): Eukaryota > Metazoa > Chordata > Testudines > Kinosternidae > Sternotherus > Sternotherus odoratus. The sequence continues at coordinate 63,199,170 of JAVMKO010000003.1, forward strand.
TATTGAAGCCTAAGCTTTCATGGGCTAATACCCACTTTGTCTGATGCGTATTAGCCCACAAAAGCTTATGCTTCAATACTTTAGTTAGTCTTTAAGGTGCCACAGGACTCTTCGTCCCTTTGCTATTCCAGACTAACACGGCTTCCTCTCTGATTCTATAGTTAAAGTGAATCTAGTGATGTTGTATTACACCATTGTGGGTTCATGTCTGGTGACTACAATTTCAAGCTCAGAGTTATCTCTGCCTCTTGTTTCAGATCTAGAGCTTCTAGGAACACATGAAGACAAGAAAAGTAAAACATTCATAAGAACAATGTCTAATATATTTTATCAATTTTATTAATGTTATCAACAAAGTTATGAATATCTGAGCATAGGTAAATCCAACATATATCCATGCACAAATTATAGCTACAGTCATACTCACATCTTCTTACCTAGTGTTAGGGTTTGATGGGTCTCTCATGGATTGATCATGAGTAGAAGGATGGTTCCTGCTAGAGTTTCTCCTAGGAAGCTCAATTTTCCCAGTCTGGGCACACTCTTGTTATAATGTGATTCTGCCTATACCTCATACTCTGTGCATAAAAATGTTAACCCTCTTTTTCCTTATATGTATTGTGTCCCCAAAGAATATTGGTGTACCCCATTTTCTATAGGTTGTGTATAGTTTGTTTAATTCTCATTACCATTGATGCACAACCTGTATCCTTTGGTTAACACATGTGTTAGAAAAAAATGTGCCTGTAGAGCATTTTGTGATCTAATATTACTTTTACAGCTATATATTAATATATTTTTAAATACCACCTCTTGGAACATCTTTTCCTGTAATCTTACAGTATCAGGTTATTCTTCAGTCACTTATTTATGTCCAGCATTTCTTAATTCTAAGGCCTAAAATGGCTAAGCTAAAATCTTACAAGCCTCAGCCTGTAGGGCTTACATTTCAGCCCTCCCTACTTAGATATTTAATACATATTTATCCCTTCTAACTACTGATCAAGTTTATATTTCTATCATTCATTCTATCATCACAAAACGCACAATAAATGAATAATTAAATAAACTGGCTACACATATTAATCAGTTAAGCTCCTTCAGTCTATCTAGCTTACAAAAAAGAAATTTAAGGGGCGACTTGCTTACAGTCTGTAAGTACAAATAAGGGGAACAAATTTAAAAATGGGCTCTTCAGTCTAGCAGAAAATGATATAATATGATCCACTGGCTGAAAATTGAAGCCAGACAAATTCAGACTGATAACAGTGAGGGAATTAACCATTGGAACAATTTATCAAGGGTTGTGGTGGATTCTTCTGTCACTGGCAATTTTTAAATCAAGTTGTCGTTGTTCTTTCCCAACAGATATAATTTGGGAATTATTTTGGAGAAGTTCTATGGCCTGTGCTATACAAGACGTCAGACCTGATGATCAGACTAGTCTCTTCTAACCTTAGACTCTATGTATCATTGTTTGGGTTCCTGCTTGATTTCTCCCTAACAGCCTCCTTTGATTTACCTTTATGCACTCAGGCAGGATAAAATCACACAGATTAACTGAGGGCATATGTATTTATAAAAACAACGCACACAACTCCCTCATTCTCCTCAGTGACAAATGACTCCAACAAATCAAGGATGACAGTGTTACTGTGTCAATATAAAGCACCCATTCTCTGAATAAACAAATGTTCTCAGTTTTAATTGATGTAATATATTTAAATTGCAATACTTCACTGTGATATATTTTCAACAGTTTTTTTCTGGGGGAGAATGAGATTCATGTTAAGATTTGTAATCAAATAGGGAGACCCTTTTTGTACTTAAAAATTTGGTACCATATGTCTAAGAGTACTATTTATATCCACTACCCTGGTTCTCTTTCTTTTAGCTTCATTACCAGAAAGCTAGTGGAGATGGTGAGAGGTTTAACTGTTCCCAATCACTGGATAAACAAAGAAGACTAAGTGCACAAGCAGTACAGTCCAATACTCTGATTGGTTGACAATTGATGTAGAGATGTCCAGGGAATTAATGAAGAAATATTGACTTTGGTTACTAATCTGCTTCCAGTAATACTATGTGTCAATGGTCCTGAACCATTGAGCTTCTCTGTGTGGGAAGAACCCTTGCACCTGCATGGAGCCCAATTCACTTAAATGTGACTCTCCTCATGCAAAGCAGCTTTCAGATTAGCTTTCAGGCTAATAACATTAGTATGACAGTTTTGCATAATTCTAACACTGGGGATTTTCATCCTGCTCTCAATGTTGAGTCTTACTATTCACTACAGTTATTAGTGTAGCCTATATTTAGGTTGAATTGATACAGTAATTAATAGTTCTGTGTTAAACCACAGTATCCCTAGAGAGTAAGTCCATTTCCCGTGCTGCTACAGTTTTAGAATCGGCAGGATGATAGCTATTTTGAGGGTTTTCCTTAAATCTGAAGCCGTAGAAGAATGAATACAGTGAACACAAACACAGTTTCAAGTAAGTACCTTTGCTTGCATCATAAAGTTCCCTAAACAGATAATCAATGTCACAAATACATACACAAAACCTGAGAGAGAAGTGTATTCATACTCATATCCCCAAGGATATGAGAGTCAGGTGTCTCTCGGGCAATGCCTCTACTTATACAACAAAAAATGCCGTTAGCCTTTTTGGCAACAAGGGCACACTGCTACAGATTAGGGACTGAAGGCACTGCTGCAGACTAGGGACCAAATGGCTAGGCAGCAGTTCTGCAGAAAAGGACCTATGGGTTACACTGGATGAGAAGCTGGATATGAGTCAACAGCATGCCCTTGGGTTGCATAAGTAGGGGCATTTTGGGTTGTATAAGTAGGGGCATTGATAGCAGATCAAGGAACATGATCATTCCCCTACATTTGACATTGGTGAGGCCTCATCTGGAGTATTGTGTCCAGTTTTTGGCCCCCACACTACAAGAAGGATGTGGAAAAATTGGAAAGAGTGCAGAAGAGGAAAACAAAAATGATTAGGGAGCTGCAGCACATGACTTATGAGGAGAAGCTGATGGAACTGGGACTGATTAGTCTGAAAAAGAGAAGAATGAGGGAGGATTTGATAGCTGCTTAAAGGGGATGCCAAAGAGGATTGATCTAGACTGTTCTCAGTGGTGTCAGATGACAGAACAAGGAGTAATGGTCACAAGTTGCAGTGGGGGAGGTTTGGGGTGGATATTAGGTGAAAAAATGTCACTAGGAGGGTGGTGAAGCACTGGATTGGGTTACCTAGGGAGGTAGTGGAATCTCCTTTCTTAGTGGTTTTTAAGGTCAGGCTTGACAAATCTCTGGCTGAGATGATTAAGTTGGGGATTGGTCCTGCTTTGAACAGAGGGTTGGACAAGATGACCTCCTGAGGTCCCTTCCAACCCTGATATTCTATGATTCTATGACTCATATCCAGCTTCTCATCCACTATACCTCCAGGTCCTTTTCTGCAGAACTTTTGCCTAGCCATTCAGTCCCTAATTCTAATATATTATTTTTGAGGTGGGGTGACCAGAACTGCATGCATTGTTCAAGATGTGGGTTATCATGGATTTATGTAGTGATATTATGTAATAGTCCCAACTTGGGATCTGGCTGGGAAGCGTGGCCTAGTGGTCACTTCTGAGAACCCTGACAGTGAAGGGGATTGTGGTGGGGAGCCCAGTCCCTCCCAGTCCACCGGACACCCACACAGAGCCCTTTGGACTATTAGTGGTCTGGCAATCCTTCTGTCTTGTCTGGGCCTCTTCCTCTCCCTTTCCTCCCTCCCAGGGTGAGGACCAAAATAAGTATACAGAGGTTACCAATGTCCAGCATCCACAGGATACTTCCCTCTCTAATTGTCTCTGGGTTGGACCCTGTCAAGGTTCTATTTTCCCCACTCTGAACTCTAGGGTAAAGATGTGGGGACCCCGCATGAAAGACAAATCACTCCCCAAGCTTATTTTACCAGCTTAGGTTAAATCTTTTCCCTCAAAACCCAAACTTCTCCAGTTGGGGCTTGGAAATCACTGCCACCACCAATCTGAGTCCCCAAAACCATGGGGTGGGGCAAATTGGAACCCCGATAGTAACACACACACCATTTTTACCTGGGAGAGATCCGAGAACACAAACCCTCACTAGCTGTGAGACGAGCCTGATCTGAACTAGGATCAACTCCAATGGAATTAAACAGATAGTTCTTACCAAAAAGATTTTAATAAAAGAAAAAGAGAAAAGCATAAACTACTTTACAGAAATCCATAGATACTAAACATCCTAGAATTACCCAGCCCTCATGGAGCCCCTCCCTTGGAATTCTCTCCCTGCTAACTTAACAGTCCAAGGACACCGTGGATTGATTACAAGTGATACAATTTAAGAATACACTTACAGCTAGGCAGAGCCGGCGACAGGAATTTTGGGGCCCCGTACGCAGATCATGTGCCCTCCCCCGGTCTCCTGCCGCCCGCGGGCCCCCCCGGCCATTCTCCTGCTGCCCGCGGGCCCCCCCCCCAGCCATTCTCCCGCCACCCGCGGGGCCCCCCGGTCTCCCGCCACCCGCAGCCCCCCCCCCCCGGCCGTCTCCCGCCGCCCGCGGGCCCCAACCCCGCATACGCTTTGGCCGCGTGGCCGGCCGGGAGAAGCAAAGGGAGGCGGGGGGAGGCTGCTGGGTGCCGGGGGAGGGGGGCTGGTGAGCGCTGCAGCGGCTGCCCGAGCCGCACCTTGCTCACAGGCCCGGGGACAAGGGGGTACAGCTGCGTACCGGGCCCGCCCCAGACTTCAGGGGGCCCCTGAAGTCTGGGGCCCGGTACAGCTGTACCCGTAGTATCCCCCTGTCGCCGGCCCTGCTGCTAGGCTTTAGTCTTTCTTAGCAGGTTATTGAAATGATGAATAGAAACATAGATATGATTCCTCCCCATAGCCAGGGAATGCAGACAGGCTTCGAGTAGCCCGAGAGAAAGACAGAGAGAAAAGCCCGGGAACAAAACTGAAACTAAACCCTTTGTCTGCCAGGTATTAGCAGCTCCGATACATCATCCCTTCTCCTTTTTCAGGTTAACCCTTCACAGGTAAAACAGTAATTCTAAGGCACTTCATACTTATGACAGACCCTTTTGGCAGCTGTGTCAGAGCCTTTAGGCTTCCCTCTGCTCTGTTTTGCTAGAGCTGTGGAGTGCAGGTTTGCTCACCTCCAGCTCTTTCACCCAAGTGAGCCAATTCCTTGTATTTTAATACCCCCAGTACATGGAGCATTTCCTGCAGATGTGGTGGGGTGGGGTAGGCTGAGATCGAAATAAATCCTTAACCTTTTGTTGCCCAGTGTGCAGTTTGTACATCCCATCACACATTATTATATTTTCTTTCATTATCTATCCCTTTCCTAATGGTTCCTAACATTCTGTTAGCTTTTTTTGAACGGAACTGCACATTGAGAGAATGTTTTCACAGAACTATCCACAATGACTCCAAGATCTTTCTTGAAATCAGCTAGTTTAGATCCCCTCCTTTTATATATATATAGTTGGGATTATGTTTTCAAATGTGCATTATTTTGCATTTATCAACATTGAAATTCATCTGGCATTTTGTTGCCCCGTCACTCAGTTTTGTGAGATTCCTTTGTAACTGTTAGCAGTCAGCTTTGGACTTAACTATCTAGGGTAATGTTGTATTGGTTACAAATTTTGCACCTCACTGTTTTTCCAGATCATTTATAAATATTCTGAACAGCACTGGTCTCAGTACATACCTTTGAGGGACACCACTATTTACTTCTCTGCATTCTGAAAATGGACTTTTTATTCTAACTCTTTCTGAAAGTCCAAGTACACTATATCCGGATCACCCATGTCCACATGTTCTAATAGCATTCTAATAGATTGGTGAGGCATGATTTCCTTTTGCAAAAGCCATGTTGACTTTTCCCCAACAGATCATGTTCATCTATGTGTCTGATAATTCTGTTCTTTGCTATAGTTTCAACCAGTTTGCCTGGTACTGAAATTAGGCTAACTGGCCTGTAATTTCCAGGATCAGCTCTTGAACCCCCCAAATTGGCATCACATTGGCTATCTTCCAGTCATCTGATACAGAAGCTGGTTTAAGTAACAGGTTACATACAACAGTTAGTAATTCTGTAATCTCACATTTGAGTTCCTCAGTCTGGGATAGTTCTTCAGATTTGTCACCTAAGAAGAATGACTCAGGTGTGGGAATCTCCCTCACATCCTCTGCAGTGAAGACCAATGAAAAGATTCCATTTAGCTTCTCCAAAGCGACTTTGAGTTCTTCAAATGCTAATTTAGCACCTTGATCACCACTGATTTTTTGGCAGACTTCTTGCTTCTGATGTACTTAAGTTTTTGCCCTTTTTATTCCTCTTAAATTGTGTTTTGCTAAGGATTTTTTTCAAATTCTTTTTTGGCTTGCCTAATTATACTTTGAAACTTAACATGCCAGAGTTTATGCTCCTTTCTAGTTTCCTCAGTTGAATTTAACTTCCAAATTTTAAAAGATGCCTTTAAACAATCCTTAAGATTTGTGACTAGAATGGCTCTCCAGGGTCATCAAGTCCAGTCTTCTGTCATAGGCAACCCTGTCATGTCATCCTTTAGATAAATGTTATCCATTATATATCTTGTTAGGTTCTAGATAAGCCACTACCATTGGAAGACTGTAAAAGTGGTAAACAGGATGACCCTGACAATTATAAGAAAGTCAGCTTGACTTCAGTCTGGGCAGGGCTGGGGGTAGTCAATCAGTGATACAGGACTTGAGTAATAAGGAATTAAAGGAGAATAATGTAGTTAATGCCAAACAACATGACTTTATGAAAAATAGATCCTGTCAACCTAACCTGATTTCTTTTTTGAAAAAATTGGTTGATAAAGGTAAGAGAGTCGATATATATTTGGACTTTGGCAAAGCATTTGACTTGGTACTGCACTGTATTTTGATGAATAAACTAGAACAATATGAAGTCTACTTGGCACATACTAATTAAAAGATGGCTAACTGACAAGTCCCAAAATGAAACTGTAAATGGGGAATCATCACTGAGTGGTTGTGTTTCCAGTGGGGTTCTGCAGTGATCCTTGGTCATGTGCTATTTGTCTTTTATGTCAATGACCTGAAGAAAACAAAGTCACTAATAAAGTGTGCAGATGATACAATGATTGTTGAAGTGGCAAATAATAAAAAGAACATGTCATTGCTACAGAATGATCTGGATCCTCTGGTCAGATTGGGTAATCATCTGAACACGAGCTCTGTGGTCAAAATGACTAATCGAGATCCTTAGATTATAGGCCGGGAAATCTTGAGTGGGGAGGTTATATTACCACTATATTTGACACTGATGCAATTGTCACTGGAATACTGTATCCAATTCTGGTGCTCGCAATGCAAGAAGATGATAAATTGAAGATGGTTCAGAGAAGAGTCACAAGAATGATTAAAGAATTGAAAGACATGCCTTATAGTAATAGACAAAAGGATCTCAATCTGTTTATCTTATCCAAATGAAAGGTAAAGGGTGACAATTATAGTCTATACATACTTACAGAGAGAATGAAACTTTCATAATGGGCTCTTTAATCTATCACACAAAGGTATAACAAGATCAAATGGCTGGAAGTTGATCCTAGACAAATTTATACTGGAAACAAGTGACAATTATTAACCATTGGAGTAACTTACCAACAGTTGTGTTATATGCTCCATCACTGGACATTTTAAAATCAAGATTGGATGTTTCTCTAACTTATATACTGTAGTTCAAACAGACATTAATTCAGGGAAGTCCTATGACCTGTGTTATGCAGGAAATTAGACTAGATTATCACAATCCATTCTACCCTTACAAAATATGAGGTTATCAGATTTCCACAACTCCCTTTGAGATTCTAGTCCATAATCTAATAGGCCTTGCGTAGATCGAAGGATACTGGATATTTAGTTATTTTAAAAAAGGAGAAGTAGACAGTCTAATTTCTATGTAGCAGTCCAAAGCTATTTAAGAAGACTAATCATTTATTAACATATATTGTAAAAGATGGTGTTAAATGTATGTTCTCTTTAAAAGTCTCTGTAAAAGAGCTACAGAATAAAGAACAGTGAAGAAATATACCTAATGATTTTGAGAGCCATTCACAATGTATTTTTGTGTTGGAATATTTAAGAAAAATGCATTGTACTTTTATCAAATAAAAGGAAAATGAAAATAACGCCATGCTACATTAAAGAAATTGGGGAAAGAATCTGTTAATATAGGGCCAAATTTATCACTGGAGTAGTCCTACTGAACTCAGCAAAAGAATACCCGTGATGAATCTGGCCTATTTCGTCTAACAGCTTTTGGTGAAGGAAAACATGCAGTTTAAGGCAGAGCTTGCTATTTCTCAAAACTTCTGAGATTTGCAATTAGTAATTCATCAGCTGTATACATCTTTGACTTTTTGTAAAATGATACATTTATCTTTTGACACATTTACCTTTATAATCCTTTTACAGCCAAGATAAATATTATGGGATCTTAATGATTTTATGGATTTGGGGAAATACTTCTTTGATTAATGTTATACTGTTTAGATTATATGATTTCCAACCAGGCAAGTACAAATGTGCTACTTTAAAATGACTTTGAATACAATCCTGCAGATGTAGAATCTCCATAATGGGATTACATTTCTTAACAAATGTGACGTTGGATGTAAGTATTCTGCTTTATTTTCATTTAGAAAAATGTGCAGCAGTGTGAGCACCTCTCTGAAAGCAGATTAAAGTTAATTTTTACTAGCACTTATTTTTTTCTTAGAGGAAAAAATGAAATATAAATAGTAGCATGTAAAAAGCAACCAAGACAACAACCTCCTTATTTGAATACAAAAATAGTATGCAGGGGACTAGCTGTGTTGATAAGAAAACAAAGCTAAGTTATTCGTTTTATATGTTACCTGAATCTCCTGAGTCTATTGGTTTACTGTCAGTGGGATAAGTTATTTAAAATGTTAAATAACATTTAAAAACATTTATTTAAAATGTTAAATAACTTATGAAACATATTAAGACCCAAGAAAGCACAATGATATTTACTTATCACACCACACAATGGGCTCTATATTCAAAACACTGTATAAGATTTATACATCCACACATTTGAGTTTAGGCATGATGATATTTGCACCCCGGTGAGAATAGCTGATTATTTGAAAATAACCTATTCAAACCATTGCTGAAGTTGATTCCCTTTGCTTCTCAGAATTATTCTGGTCTAAAAGGTGCTGGATTGGCATGTCCCTCTTTTTTGTGGGGGAGAAGTGAGGGAGTCAAGGTAGGAAGTCCAGCAGGCAAAGCAGTAGGTCAAGCATATGACGCTAGGGAGAAATCAAAAGACAGATTTCAACTCAGAGTCACAATCTGCTTTACAGTCTGTTCTACCAGTCCCACAATGAGAATGATGAACCTGAGGAAGATTCCGAAGCCAATATACTGTTTATCCAATTCTCTTATACTTTATGTGCAACTTGATACATTAATAGTGACATGCAACATACAGGCTGTTCTGATGCAAGATAATGCACATCTGATATTCTGGCCTCAAGGGTGTTACTCTTGGTGGTTATTTGTGGATTTCAGTGTGCACTGTAAATATGCTGTCTGCTTTGTGTATGTGAAGTCTGAGTCCTACAATATTTTTATGGAGAATATAGATGTAGTTGTGAATTCATGCAATTGCCTTAGGTCCTGATACCCAGTGATCCAGATTTTCTGGACATTATATATTATGTGACTTCTATGGGATACTGGGAACACAGTAGCTGAATGAGGTATTACATTAATGCATGAGCCCAAACTGATCATTGGAATTGAACACTGTTTGCAAACAACCATCCATTTTCTTTTTTTAAATCATGTAGGTGTCTGAATTGCCCAACTTATATATAGTAGACATTTTTTCCCCTTAAATTGACGGCAAGGTCACTCACAATTTTGAATACTTACAATTACCAAACAAAAGAAACTCCTGGCTCCTGATATAAAAGTAATTTGTTTCTGAGGAATATACAGGATATAAATAGTTACTTACTCTACTTATTATTGGAGGAGAGCTATGAGGAGTAGCACTTCCATCCCTGATATGTGGAGGAGAAAGAAGATAGTTCAGTAGGTTATGCTAAAATTTTCTCCCCCCTTCACGTAACAGTCTTGTCGATAGTATTAAAGATGGCAACTCTCCTTTTGAGAGAAAAGAGATGTGCTGAAGTTGCTGTTAGACTCCAATCTCATTTCCTATAGGACAACACATACAAAAGGAGCAAAGAGAGAAAAGCCAGCTTCTGCCTCTGGTGTTGACTTTCACTTGCAACTTCACTGCTGGAAACACGTACAACACATGGTTTTATCAGCCACTCTACGACCTGGTAAACTTGTACCAGTATCACACTGTTCAGGGAATTTCTTTTAGCTGCCTCTCAAGTCACAGACTTACGGAGATGTTGCAAAATATACAGTCTTTCTCAGCTAAGACAGACTCTTTTTAGATAAGAAGGAAAAAGGAGGGATAGGAAAGAAAAGAAATAAGGTAGGGAAAGAAAAAGACATGGTGGTGTGACAGTCTCAAATCCTAGATGGTTTTGGTTATTTAGCCAAAGCCAGTGGAGGTGGTGATATCATCTGGGTCCTTTTCTTTGGCCCAGTCTGGTAAAGACATTTCTCGGGATTAGAACAACAAAGACTCAGCAGCGTTACATTGACTAACAGAGTCCCAAGACATGGTGTGGCTAGCAGCCATGATAGTGAACTTGCTCTTTTCTGTTCTCCCTTCTTGTAGTCAGGCAGCATTTCTGTCCATTCCCCCTAATTTATTTATTTAAAGAGCCCTCTAAAAGGGAATGGTGGGTGGAATAGCCCTTCCTCTCATTATTTTGTCCACCCACCAATTAAGCCTAGTCTCCAACTCACCAATTTTGGTCCATTGATTTTCAGTCCCACACTTCTTTTGTTTACCAGACATGATTTTAACCATCTTTGAGCTATATTAGTAGGCTTGTGTTTCGACTAATTCCCTGTCTCCCTCTTTGCACCTTCCCCACAGTCAGTAATGTTAATAGTGACATTTTATAAACTTTTATCTATTTCCCACAGTTGGGTCCATAATTATTACCTCTCACCTCTATCTCTTTCTCTCTTTGTCTTTGTTCATCCCATCCCTCTCTCCTGATATCCCAGCCTGCGCAACAAGTGTCTATGAATCCAAACGCCTGTTCAGAAGATGAAATATCAGAGTTCTGCTCAGTTTAGAGGCCTACGATCACTGAAAATGTTCAACTAAGTTAGAAAAAGTAGAATATTTTAAGTGAGTCTTTGTCCTTTTAGTCGATGGCTCACTTCCTCAATAGCACTATTTTTCTTGCTCAGTACTGAGATATGGTCCAGATAGATTCTAATCTTGGTATAATTACTCTGAATAAGTTAGCTTATAAAAGACTAGCAAAAATACCCAGCGTTGCTCGGGGTATTTGTAATTGGAAACTGGGATGTAACAAGACTACAATGTTTTTTATTAATACAAATTTTGTTCAGAAGTCTCATTTTGTCTAATTAATTTCATTATCTTGCATTTAGATGTGGGGGGAGGGGGGAGAGAGCAGAGCGAGTGCGGGGGCCATTGGAGGGGGGGTGAGATTTTAAAAATTTTCGATTCTTACCTGAGGGGGGAGAGAGCTGAGTGAGTGCGGGGGCAGTTGGAGGGGGGCGGGGGGGAGATTTTAAAAATTTTCGATTCTTACCTGAGGGGGCAGAGAGCTGAGTGAGTGGGGGGGCTGTTGGAGTGGTGGGGAGGGGGGAGAGAGCTGAGTGAGTGCAGGGGCAGTTGGAGGGGGGAGGGGGGAGAGAGCTGAGCGAGTGGGAGGGCCGTTGGAGTGGGGGGGAGGGGGAAGAGAGCTGAGTGAGTGGGGGGGCTGTCGGAGGGGGAGGGGGGAGAGAGCTGAGTGAGTGGGGGGGCTGTCGGAGGGGGAGGGGGAGAGAGCTGAGCGAGTGGGGGGGCGTTGGAGGGGGAAGGGGGGAGAGAGCTGAGCGAGTGGGGGGGGCTGTTGGAGGGGGGAGAGAGCTGAGCGAGTGCGGGGTCTGTTGGAGGGGGGAGGGTGCAGAGAGCTGAGCGAGTGCGGGGTCTGTTGGAGGGGGGTATTATTACATCATAACTATGTGACAGAGAACAGCAGGTGTTAACCTGCTGCCCAGCTGATGTTAATGGGCTTTAAAGAATTTCACCCCTAGGGGTGTAAGAGGTGAGATTTGAAAAAATTTCGATTCTTACCCTGATTAGGACCCTAAAGCCTATAACTGTACCAAATTTCAAGTCTCTAGCTCAAACGGTGTGGAAGGAGTAAGGGAACATACATACACACACACACACGCATACACCATTTGACTTTTATATATATAGATGCTTTGGTTAAATAATGAATTGGCCAGTTACCTCTACTAGAGGTCTCACTGTTATGTATCTGCGTTGATTAGCTAGAGAACAGACTGGATAATTATTATAAACATATGAGTTTTATTAGCCAATGTAGCACTTAAAGATAAGCTACAATAATGGGGGACAATTATCTCTTGAGCACATCCTAGCAGTTGCATGTGGCAGTACACTCCTAGTGCCCCCTTCAGGCTGCCAGCCAACCTTGGTTGGTCTTCCTGGCTTGGCCCTCCAGCCATGTCACAAAATCAAAATGAACCCCATTCAGGATAGTAAAGAGTCCAATAACTGAACAGTCCCATTGCCCTTACTGGGGTCTTCAGCTTTGATTCTGGGCCTTTAAAATTCAGCCCTTTTTTCAGGCTCTCCAATAAGCCACATCCCCTTCTTGGGTTTTATGCCACTATGGTCAGTTGGGGAGCCCAGACATGCCCACTACTCTGGGTACTAACCGAGGGACCATGCAAACAGCAGCTATGCCCTGTTCTATTTCAGTTCATTGCTACTTCTTCTCTGGACCTCTTCCTATTTGGCCACTTTCAGCTTCATCCTTAAATCAGAGTTAAGACTCTTAGATCCTCTCTCTCCTTGCAAACCTATCTTAAGCAAATGAAGACAGAACCAAACTCCAGGTGTCCCTCAAGAGCCTTTAACCAGAGAGGAGCACCCTTCCTCACCTTGCTGGTCCCAGCCAGAACTGAGCTGCTAAGGCCTTGAAGCTCCTTTTAGCTAACCCTGATGGGTTCTGACTGGCTGCTTCCATGCAGCCTCTCTAGGCAGGCCTGTAGGACACATGGTAGTAGGACCATGGGGCCTCCAGAAGAGGGCCCCAAAGGCCTGGTACATTCCATCATAGGTACAGAAAGCAAAATAAAGATGGTTGGATGATACAATATCAAACTTGAATGCAATGAGGAAAGTTATAATTATCAAGAGGTCTTAACAATTCATTTAGTTCAAGGTCTTATCACAATCTTGTTACTGAGGCAAACATTGTCCAGGCAAGTGAGGTAACTACAGATCTTTATGTGTAATCCAATCAAATTTATTTCCACCCGGCTCTGAAGTCAGTGCCCCGCTAGTAGCAGCGCAGAAGTAAGGGAGGCAATACAATACCAGGCCATCCTTACTTCTGCACTGCTGCTGATGGCAGCACTGCTTTTGGAGCTGGGCTCCCAGTCAGCAGACATCTCTCTGCAGCTGCCCAGCTCTGAAGGCAGCATTACCACCAGCAGCAGTGGTGAAGTAAGAGTAGCAGTACTGCAACACCCCCCCACCCCAAAAAACCTCGCAACTCCTTTATGGGTCGGGACTTCTAAAATTAAATTAATTAAATTCACATTTTCTAAAACCCTATGACTGTGAAATTGACCAAAATGGACCATGCGTTTGGTAGGGCCCTACTATAACATTTTGGTTGATTCACCTTAAAGATTTACACTTCCATTTGGGTGCTGAACATACCATTTCACTGTATGAGTTTCTTAAATAAAAAACACAAATACTTTGTATATGCACACATTAGATAATCTAGATAATACTTTGTCCTTCCTCACTGCAGGGAACTGGAATACATGGCCTATCAAGATCCCTTCCAGTGCTACATTTTTATGATTTCTACGTTTGTTGTGACTGTATTCATGGGTCCCACACTTCTGGATGGGTTCAGTGGCCTCAGAAGCTTGCTAAGGCCCTCAAGCTGACCTCCCTTTCTTTGGGTAGCGGCAAAGGTCACGGCTTTATTGAGCTACTTTCATCACAGGCCAGTATGGGAGTTGAGAAGGAAATACCCCACAGTGTTTGTTGCTCCTTAGAGCGCAGTATCTGCAGTCTCCTGCCTCGATCTAGGTCTGCTTCCCCTCTCTGGGGGTTGTAGAGCAGATTTTCCCAAACTGTGTTCCGTGGAACACTAGTGTTCCGCACAATGTGAATAAGTGTTCCATGACAGAATCATATTTTTTAAAAAGTCTTTAATTTTTTTTTAAAAAAAAAATTGTGTAACCCCCAAGGAGATTACATGGATTCCTGGGTCTCTGTCTGCTGGCAGACTCAGAGTCTGCCCAGCCACCAATAGGGAATGAGTGGCCCTTTCAGGGAGTGGAGGAAAGGGGAGAATCCATTTTGAGTGAATGGAGAGCCAGGCAGGAAAAGAGCAGGACTGGCTGTGTGGGGAGCTGATGAGTCCTAGGCCTGAATTCACGGTTCCCCCTGAAAACTGGCCTCTAGGGACCTGGCAGCAGATCCCTCAGTGGGGTTTTCCCTTCCCCACTGGTGATTCCCCATTTGTAGAGTTTGCTGGGAAACTTCCACAGCTGGGCTGAGTTCACCCTCCAGCTCCTTAGTGTTGTTGTGTAACCTACACCTGAGCCCTGCACCCCTTTGTGGTGAGGGGAAATCCTGGAACTGACACAGCCTGATTCCAGCCTGAGGAGGATCCCTGCCAGCAGAGAGCAGCCCCTCTGCAGATCCTGAGGAGTCCAGTCATCCTCGAACCTGAGGATCATTGATGGAGATGGTGAGTGCCCCATCTTTTAGTTAGTTAGTCAGGTAATTTGTTTTGGGGACCCCCTAATCCCTGAACTGTGTCCTCAAGCCAGGAAGTGAGGGTTTGAGGATTTTATAACCTGCTGCATACTACACTCCCACTTGTGAGCCCTTTGGGCTGTACTGGACCTAGTCAGCCACACTGCTACACCACTGCAGAGAAGAATTTTGTGGTTATAGGTCAACAAGGGCCCCATCACAGTACGCGTACCAACGGGACACTAATTTCCATTTGATACATCAAGTCACAGGTATTTTCGGGGCATTGGTGACCCTAAAAATAGTATTTTACCCTGTTATGTTGTATTTGTCTCCAATTTAATATAATTATTGTGTTGAATATATTGTATGTGTTGGTGTTATTTCTTGGAAGTCTCCAACTATCTGGTGAATAGGTGGAGATTACCCTGTAGTTAGAATTTTCCTCCCAAGCTGCCCTGGTGAGGAAGGAGTGAGGGGGGTGGAGGCACTGCCAAATAATTTCCTAAGAAAAAAGAAAGAAGATACACCCTGCTGAGTGGGTGGTGGGATCAGAAAGAACCCGGAACTGTCCATCAAAACCTGTAAGCAGATTGGCATTAAAGGAGGTAACCAGGTGGAGAGGAGGCGCCTGATATGAGGCTTCAACTTTCCAGCATTTTTTCTAATATTAAGCAAATTTGTGATACAAAAACACAGAAACACCAATCCCATTAAATCCAAATTTGTATTTCTATGTATAAAAATAGATTTTCCTGGTAAAAATCTAATTTGTTTGGTGTTTGTATATATAGAAAAACAGCACTTTTTAAGTAAAACACTGTTTTTAATTTTGACTCTTGCACTTGATTTTTGTACTACTTTATGCATGCTTTCCAGTTATAAATTGTTAGTTCAAGTTATTTAAAATTTGTATTTTTGCTTTGTTTTATCAAATAAAATGTATCTGAGCATAAATAGCACAATTATTTTATTTGAAAACCAAACGACTACAAAACAATATTATAAGTGTTCCGTAAACATATACCAGTCAGAAAAGTGATCTGTGTCCAAAAAAGTTTTGGAAACACTGCTGTAGAGCAAGGAGGTGGAGGGAACCCAGCCTACCCTCTACTAATTTTAATTCTTAGCTTATCTCCAGAAGACTCAATGCTTGATGTTAGGGGCTTGTTTTCCTGCAGAAATTCAAATGCAATAGCATACCCCTCAGATGTTATCTCTCCAGCAGCTACACTATAATGATACCTTTTCATTATTTTTCTTCAAATTAGTCCCAGACTGCTCACATTTTACAAGGAATGCACTCACTGATTGTTGTAGACCTTTAAGATCTTTGGTCATTAACTTATTGCCTGTAGAAAATCTACTGAACAGTTTTTGAAGTGCTAACGCTCACCCTCCAGGCCAGTGAAACGAGAAGCCTTTATTGAGGATATAACATTGTCAGACCGCATAGTTTTCAACTGAATAACTTACTGCTTCAGTAGATTTTACTTGCTGCTGGGCATTTTGACTTGGTCAGATGAGGAAGAAATCAAACTAAAAATAAACTAAATTTAAAGAGGATTTTTTCCCCCTTTAGTAGTGGATCCAAACATCAAATGCCAGCATTAGTACAGTACTGGCCTTCAATTTCTATCAGTTGGATAATGTTTGTTCTTTTCATCAAGAAAAAAATAGTTGGTTAAACTCTGCCTGCACTAGACGAGCAGACACACAATTTAATCATTCTATGAAAATTATCACAGACACACTGTGCCAGCATAATTCCCAGTCCTAGCCAATATTCCTCTACCTAACATCCAGCATCAGAATGCAGTCAACAGACCGATCATCAGGATACAGCAAATGCCGCACCGGCTGTGGTTCAGAGATATATGAGGTGCACTCCACCACTGGCTACCTAGCAGGAATCCTATGCTGCATTTCCCATCCAGCTGATAACATCAGCAGCTTGCTGTGGTGGACAGAATCTGGGAGAGCCTCTGCCACTACCAGGAACTCCTACATCATCAGACTGAACGAACAAGTATCTGGCTTTGGGCTGCCATGCCACATCCGGATCCAGATTAACAGCTGAGACCAACCATGCCCAGGGCATCCAGTACAGCTCACTGTGCGTCTGTGGTGTTGTGGAAGATGCTGCACAGATGCCATATGTAAGACACATACTCTTTTTTTTTCTGGGCTCCCAGTGGTGGTCTTCTCAAGCTGAACATGGACCCTCACTCTCTTAATTTAAAGCCTTCCTAGGGAGCATAGGGCCATGTAGCCACAATTTATGTCTCAGCTGTGTTTCCAGGACACCATGGGTCTGACTGATTGCTTGCTTGGGGAGAATTGGGGAGGAACTTTTTCTTCTTGGCAAAACTGGCAGGAACCCAAGGAGGAATTGCCTTTCTCGCAGCATTGTAGAGGGACAATTTAAGTTAAAAGGAGAAAGAGTAGTAATTTCAATGCTAGGAGGAATATAGGGATGTCAGTTCATTTCAACTTAGAGCCAGTGTCTATTGCGGATAAAAGCTAAAAGGGTTAGTTCCCAGAGGTAATCAGGAGCTGGGATATGATTGATGGACCTTTGGCCTGAAAGGAGAAAAGGAGGCTTTGCAGACTAAAGTACTTTTTGGTACCCCTACACTTTGGGGTGGTGGTGAAAGAATTCAGAAGTGAGTTAGTGTCAGGGACAGGTCAAAGAGATTCAACCATAAATTATCAGTTGTATGGTGTGAGGCAACTGAATCCCACTGTACCCATTAAATACATGGTATGTGAGAGAAAGTGGGCAGATATCACCTCCTCCCTATTGTTAAATTAGTAACGTTGCAGCTTGCTGCTTAAATCATCCCTATGTCTATGTTTCAGTCACCCATATGGTCTGAGCAGTGTGCTTTAGTTTTTACTGTTGTTAGAATTTATGAATAGATATTATTTATACTCATAGAGAAAATAAATTCAGAAAATAATCAGTGAACTCTTGAAAATGTTTTATAAAACACTATATCCTAGACAGAGTTTTATACTTGGCTGGCTTGGGAGAGGACATAATACCATGCTCCACTATATGTAGGTCCAATCCCATAAAGTCTTATTTACACTACAGACTTCCTGTGTGACCTTGACCAAGTCATTTAGGGCCAGATTTTTAAAGATATTTAGGTGCCTGAAGATGCAAACAGGCACCTAGTAGTATTTTCAAAAGTACCTAGGCACCTAACTCCCATGACATGATCTCTCGAGGAACATGTAGGATAGTAACTTTTTTCCTGAACTAGTGCCCAGGAAATGTCTGAGAACTTTAGACAAGACAAAAACCAAAATAGGCACATTCAGACTGCACTAGCACTGTGATCCAAATACAGACTGGATTCAATATTCAGTTCCTGACAGATTTTGGATAACTCCCTCCTTTCTCCTGATTTTGGAGGCATATTCTCACTGAGAGCCAAATGTGAGTCACAGCTGTATTAGATATTACTATAATGACAATATGTTTACTTTTATTTTAAGCAATCTAGCTCCTATTCCACAATGTTGATGCCATATATTTATCAAGGGGAGGACAGATTGGTAAGGCTGTGTCAAAAAGGTGAAATTTTAATATGTAAGAAATCAACAACATTCTAATCCAATCTTCTTCAAATGTTGGCAACTAAGGTTTCTCTCCTTTGAAAGTGTTGTGGGAAATAATCCATTAGAAGCAAGAAGTGCTGTCGTCCCCTGGAAACACATTCTTTTCTTGTCACCTGAACTGATCAATACAGCTCAATTTTGGTCAACGTTCTGAAGAGCTGTGAACTTTGCAGATTCCGTAATACAGACAGCATTGCCTATAGAAGACCAAATGGAATAGCAGAGATGCTGGAGAAAGACAGAGAAAATGCAATCTAATTTTCAACATTGTGAGTTTTTTAAAATATTTTTAAACATAATTACATATGTCCACTTAGGTACTAACTTGTGCTTTAACAACAAAAAAAAAGTTCTTCTTCTGCAAACTCATATGAGCAGTTGTTGTGTATTGGCAACTTTTAAAAAAGAGTAGGCCGTCCCTTTAAATTTCAGGGCTTTTTCCTAATCCTGCTT
Source organism: Sternotherus odoratus (assembly GCA_032164245.1). NCBI lineage: Eukaryota > Metazoa > Chordata > Testudines > Kinosternidae > Sternotherus > Sternotherus odoratus. The sequence continues at coordinate 63,218,261 of JAVMKO010000003.1, forward strand.
GCAGAGTAGGTTGCTCTGTAGCAGTGACAGAGCTAGTAGGAGAGGTAAGGTAGCAACCACCGCCTGCTGGCCTAGTATATGTGTGAAGCCTTTCACATGGCAGTGGAGAGAGAGGTTGCTCTATACTCACCCGCCAATGACAGCTTCTATATACCATGAGGCTGGGCCTGGCTCCCCGCCCTGTCGCTGTGACCTAATGCACCATGTCACAACACCATTCACTCACATTTGCCCAGCTGCCCCTCTGTCATGATGGAGGGGTGGCTAGGCCAAACATGAACGGTGCTTAGGGTTCTCAACTTTGATTGGACGAATTCCTGGAGATTTCATCACATGAGGTGTTCTTTAATTAAAGATTAATCTTTAATTCCGGAAGACTCCAGGGCAACACTGGAGGGTTGTCAACCCTAATGGTGTTGCGACCCTAGACGCCAGGTTGGAACTCCTGGGAGTGGTGAGCTAGGTCCAGCCCCATGGCACAGGAGCTGTCACTGACAAGTGAGTGCGGAGCAGGCTCACTCTCCAGCTCACCTTCAAATATCCATCACACTCCAACTGAAAAACCTGGCTCTGCCACTGCTTTGTGGGGAGGTATGATCTGTGCCCAGCAGCAGTCAGTTTGTGGACAGATAGCCTACAATAATAATAATAATAATAATTAATAATAATGTGGGGTCTGTTGTGCCTTTCTGCTTTAATGAGCAGCCTCCTTTGTCTACCTGTTTCCAGGTTATTTGGTGTTATTGTTCTGAATTTTAAGAAATAAAGACAAGTTATATTGCAATCTTCCAGTGAGAGTATGTACGGTTTTATCTGACTTCTCTATATGCGTGCTATGAAAATAACAACAAAGTTATAATTACTAACTATGGCTTCAGTCACTCTGCATGGGGAAATATCAGTGTGAAAAACAAACACCAGCTTCTTGCCACATATTTATAGATCCAACAAATGGCTAACTTTAACTAACAATATCATTACTTCTCAGAATTGTGATATACATTGGGAAAATATCAGGAAATGAAAAATATTAATCATATCTCATGATTTAAAAAAAGTTTGCAGGTAGTGCAGGTCACTAAGGACTAGATCTTCAACTGGTGTAAACTGCTGCAGCTCCCTGGAAGCTAATAGTTATGTAAATTTACATTAGCTGATCATCTGCTCTCTGGACCCAGAGGTCGAGAAGCACTTCTTCTCACATATGGAGTGTGAACATACCTTCAAAACAAACACTGTAAGTAACACTTGGCAGCTCTGACCCTCCTACTTCTGGTGACAACCTGCTGAAAACAACATCGTTTGTAATGCTGGCAGAATGAGACCCTGCCTCAGCCAGGATGCTGTTAGAGAGATTATCAGGAGGAAGGAAAGCCAGAATATATGGATTAATTCAGATAGATTCTGTATCAAATATGCGACTGCTCTGCAGATTAGGAAGACTTAAGCTCCTTCCAGCTGCATAGTTCAAGAAGCCCAGAAGGACACGGGCAGCTATAAGAAAGATTTTCGTGCCTGATCTGCTGCTCTGGTACTCAGTACTGGTTAGAGATAGAATTGTTGGTATCTCCATCCTCCTCCTCCAATCGACTGTTCCTACCCAGGTCTTGAAATGATATCTGCTCCCTAGCGAGATCAGGATGAGTGAAGGAGATCAGATGTCTGGATTCCGATCTATGTGGGCAAGAGTATAGGCATTGTCATCTCAATTTCCACCTAATCATAGGTGTTAGGGGATGGGAGAAGTTCAGTTAGCCTGGCGATGGCTCAGGAAGTAGCATACCAGCAGTCCTCTTGTGGTTGGGAGAAAAATATGCTAAGAAGATATGTAGGAGAAAAGAAAGATGAAGTGAGGGAAGAATAGGCATATGGAGATGAGAAAGTGGGGAGGAGGACTGGATTTAGGAGCATAAAGCCCAGGTGACTGCCTGGGATGCTGGGCTTATGGGCGCCAGGCTCAGGGTGCTGTTTTTGTTGTTAGTGACAAAAGGTAAAAGAGAATGTTTGAAGAAAAATGTTTCAGGTATTCTTTTTGTGGATTAACTTTTCACTAACCTTCTAGAATATTCTCAATCTTTGTAGAATCTCATGGAACCTTCCAGACTTTCTGGGAACTACGTTTTCCTTTAACCACCTAGAATGTTGTCAGCCATGTCCTCATGGGCAGATAAGGATCAGGGTTTCATCAGTCATTCAATAAAATATAAGAATGAAGTGAGAGCCCAGCTGCGATATTGTGAGCCTTGTTTTATTGTAGAATTGTGAAACTGTACTTGTGATGTAAGTCTTGAAGAATGTAAGTAGCGACTAATAAAGGACATATTTAATGAGATACCAGATATATATATTCAATCCCTTTCTATGCAACAATATAAAAGAAATATTGTTACTTCTTATGCCATGCTTAATACATAAAATTTGATGACTTTCTAAGACTGCGGAACATAGAGTTTTGTTTTTCCTAATACTATCTGTTTTCCCCTATAGAAAATAAAAGAGGCTTTGAAGAAGGCTTCAAGAGCTCAGTATAAGGAATTAAAAGTGCAGTTGGATTCTAGTTTGCAGCAAGGGGCAAACTTCATAGGAAAATATCTGAAAAAGAACAGCATAGACCAGAATCTGGGCAGTAGTGACTGTCTCCGTGCAGAAGACACTGAGGAGTGAAGCGTATGGTGGAAATTCTATTACTAAGGAATTAACAGATGGACCTGAAGATAAGGAATGGAAATGATAGGAAAGAGATGGAGAATTGTCATGTTTTTCTAGCGGCATAAAGGAGAGTGATGATAAAGAAGAATGTGCCTCACCTGAAAAGGAGAGTAATAAGAAAGAAAAATCTGATTTACATGAAAAGGAGAGAAACAGCCTCACATGATGACAGAATATCAGTGAGAAAAATTGCACATCACGAACTGATCCTGCTTTATGCCGGCGATCCTAAATTCTGCTCATATTGAGTGTAAATTTTTGAACGGGTCAAGCAAAATCATGGCTATGACTTTTCCAGTAAATGAGCAGCAGCAACATTTCTCAAACTCATACTGTGAAAGAGTACTTGAGAATGGTGAGAAAGTGAATTGGCATTGGCTAGTTTACTCTAAGTCAACTGACAAAGTGCTATTTTTGCTGAAAAATATTTGACAGGAATGTAAAATCATTGCTTGTCTTTTCCGCATACAATTATTGGCATTACTTAGCTGATGTTCTGCAGTAACGTGAAAAGTCAGCCAGCCATTTTAAAGACTACTCCATTTTGGAGGAAGATTGAGTCCAGACTCTGGTACATTATTAATGTAGAAACACAGCATTGGAGAAATGTGCTTGAGGGTCTGACCTCAATTATCCTCTTTCCGGCAAAGAAGAATTTGGCTTTCCAGGGCTCATCAGAGAAGTTGTTCACTGAACATAATGGTAATTTCTTCAGTTTGGTAGAGTTCCTTGGGAAATATAAAGATGTAATTCTGAGTACCTATGTTGAGTACTTCATAAAGAAGCTGTCATAAGTATGAAGTGCCTTAGAATTACTGTTTTACCTGTGAGGGGTTAACCTGAAGCCAAAGGGCTGTGACGTATTAAGAATGCAAATTTCTTGGGACAAAGGACTGTTAATTTCACTTCACTTCTACTGAGGCTTTCGGTCTGCCTCCATCTTCCCAGGCTTTGGGGATTGGATTTTCCTACCTTTCCTTTCACAAGTTTCTAATTTAGCCTAACAGTAAGTAGGATTGTAATTGTATATGCTGTGTAACTGATCTGTGGTGTCTCTGATCTCATCAGAGGGAGAAATCTCAAGGAAGGGGTTAGGGCTAAATAATTAAGTACCTGTGAAGTCTGTATAAGTGTATGCTTTTTTTCTCTTTTCTTTAATAAACCTTTTGTTTTGTTATAAGAATTGTCTGGTAATTCTAGTGAAGGGATCTTAGCTTTGGATCGAGCAGCTCATGGTTAGTGAGAGCCTGTGTGCTTGAATCTCTCTCCTTGGTAGCAACGAGGAAAGGGAGGGGCTGTGGCTCACAGCCTGAGTTCTTTTCTCTCTCAGCTGGTAAGAAGGGGGGGGCTTTCAATGTGCCCCAATCCATGGTTTTGGAATATTCACATTGATGGTGGCAGCTGGTCCCAATCCCCAACTGGAGAAGTTTGGGGTTTGGGGGGAAAGGATTTAACTTAGGCTGGGAAATTAGCTTAAAGTTAAGGGTCACATAAGAGACCCCCACATTTTTACCCTAGAGTTTAAAGTGGGGGAGGGTCTTCTCTTACAGAAGCTATGGATCATTATTGCTGCAAAACAATTGATTGACCTTATGGCAAGGAAGGTGATTGATAATTGATGTGGCTTGGCAAAGAAAAGTATTATGCGGTAAAAATGGACTGTACTCCCAACCTTAGTCACAGTGAAAAGATGTCATTTACAGTAAGATTTGTTGACAACAAGGATGGTTGTATTCAAGTAAAGGAACATTTTATTTGTTTCTGGTTTATGGATGATTCTACTGGAAAAGACCAAACAGAACTACTTATAAATCTTTTGAATGAAAATAAAGTAAAGCTTCAGGACTGCTGCAGCCAACATGGAGGGAAGAAACAGTGGTGTCAGGTGAGGATCCTTGTGCTGAATCCAAGAGTGTTCTTCATGCCTTGTAGTTGGCATTCCCTCAACATCTGATTGTGTCAGATGCAGAGTCATCTTCTTTAGATACTGTATCACTCTTTGGAGTACTGTAAAGAATATATGTCCTGTTTTTAGCATTAGCTACACGGTGGAAGATCCTCATGGACAATATTACAAATGTGACTGTGAAGCCACTGACACTCACTGGGAGAGTAATATTGACAGGGTAAGTCCAATGAGGTATATGATGCCTTGTTGGAATTGGCACAGTCGAGTAAAGCCAAGGTCAGAGTCTAATACAAGGCTCAAAGCTTAGAAAACCAGATCACTGACTTCAAATTTCTGGTCTCAGTTGTGGTTTGGTACAATATCTTGTTCCAAGTAAATGTTGTAAGCAAGGCATTACAAACTAAGTCAATGGACATTGTGATTGCTACTACTTTGATGAGAAGCTGTCTGGATTTCTCCATAGCCTATCTACAGAGATGACAAATTTGAAGATGCCATCACTATTGCTAAAGAAATGGTGGAAAACTTAGGAGTTGAGCCCATCTTCAGGGCAACTCATATTCATTATAGAATATCAGGTTTGGAAGAGACCTCAGGAGGTCACCTAGTCCAACTCCCTGCTCAAAGCAAGACCAATCCCCAAATAAATCATCCCATGCAGGGCTTTGTCAAGCCTGACCTTAAAAACCTGTAAGGACGGAGATTCGACCACCTCCCAAGGTAACCATTCCAGTACTTCCCCACCCTCCTAATGAATTTTTTTTTCCTTTTTTCCTCTTTCCTCAGAAGAAGCATCAGTTTGTTTATGAGGGCAGAGATAAGTTGATGGGAAGCTTGAAAGAAAAAGTCAAAAGGGAGGTTTTTTGCTCACTCATTGACACTGCTTGAGTGTCCATTGAATAAAGGTTTGGACAAATGAAGCACCATGAAAAGAGCTGGGGGCGGGGGGCGTATGACCTTAGTAAGTCGCTGGTGGACAGAAAAACACTCTTGAACAATTGTACGGACTTTCACTGGATGCTGACAAATGGGGAATGTTCAGACATCAATTATAAAGACCCCTATATTGAACTGGACAGCATCTGTCACACTTTGCAAAACAAGAAGCACTCTCCACTCCAAGTTTTCCAATTCATTCATGATGCAGAGCGGAAGGACACTTTTCCTAATGTGTGGATTTCTTTGAGGATTCTGCTCATGCTGCCTGTCACAGTTGTGAGTGGTGAGTGCAGCTTTTTGAAGCTCAGGCTCATTAAAATATATCTTCAGTTGATGATGGCTGATGAGTGATTGATATTGCTTGCTATTTTATCACTTGAAATTGCCATTGGCCAGTCTTTGGATCTCTCTGATGCTGTGCTTCAGTTCACAAGGAAAAGGCAAGAAAAGTGACCTTTTGAACCAAAGGACTAGGGTTGACATTCTAAGGCTATTTAATAGTGGTCCATCCTCTGCTGGTGCACAAGTCAATTTCTTGATGTTAGTACATTTCCATTACTGAAGATGCTCCTCACCTGGGGCAGCATTTGTTCTAGGGCTGGTTCTGGTGGGAGGTGGGGGAAGCAGGGAAGAATCAGAGAAAAAGTGTGTACAATAAAGGTACCCCACATTGAACCTTTGGCCAATACTGAAGTCTGTTGATTTTGTAACTTGATACATAATAAATGTATCTTTTAAATATATACATATATTTACTTCTGTTAAGTGGTAAGTTATCAGAAGTGTTAAGCCAGGTTACTGTGGCCACACACTCTCACACACCATTGAAGTGTATGCATCCAACCTCCATAGGTGCTAGAACTAGGGGGGAGCTACCGCACCTGGCTTGAAGTGGTTTCCAATATATACAGGGTTACAGTTTGGTTCAATGGATCTCAGCAGCCCGTCATACATATTGTTCTAGCATGCACACCTTCCCACATGTGTGTGTGGGCACATATGCTGTCATTTTGAAGATTTCCAATTAGAAAAATGTATAGCAACTTCCAGCATTAGAGAACAAAAGTGCTTTCTCTGCTAAAATAACAAAAAGGTTTTGCAGATTCTAGGAAACCATGCAATTAATGAAAGATGCCTTGCAAATTCTTGATTTGTCGTTTAAAACTGTGGAACTTGCACTGTTATTTATTGGTGGGTGACAAGCTACTGTAGCGCTAGATAAAATGTATTTTTTTACCAGAGCTCTGGATTTAAAAGCAACATCAGAGCTCACTGACTCAAACGTTTAGCCTGATTTATGGATTGTACTGGGAGAGTACTAAGGCTAAGTCTCACTAAGATTGCTTTAAATGACTTTTAAAATTAAGTAAAGAAGAAAATGTAACTACTAATCTAAACATGCTGTGAAACATTAATTATGCATTTTAAGTGAAGGGAATAAACAAGAAATAATTTAATCGGTGACATAAAATAAATCCCAAAATGTATCCTTGCTGAAGGCATTTTATAAATAAACACTTGTTTTTAAGTCACAAAGGAACTGGAGATGAAACCATTAGTAACTGAGTCAGAAGCTGTTTATTATTATCATTTTTGCAGTCATCTCTTAAAAACACAGAAGCCCGTTCTAAAGATGAGTATGCTGAGAGAAGAGTAAAGTACCCTAACATGAAAGGGAAGGGGAGATCTTTAAGTTATGCCTAATAAGTTTTTTTTTAAAACAGTGGAAGATTTCAGTTGCAATTGCTGAGCTAACATAGAAGCAAATCTGAATGCTGTGTGCAGCTGTAATATTTTTGACAACATGTTATGCCCCTCTATAAAACTGCCAGCATCCAGAGACCTCAATATTTCCCAAGAGGAAAGGTTCATAACACTTTAGATGTAAATTGCTTTATGTTTTATCAATGTACAGTGAAACCTCGATTTAACGGACTAATTGGGGCGAGGGGGTGTCCGTTAAAGCCAAAAGTCCGTTATTTAATAATTTTTAAAAATCATTAAATAATAGGACTTTTGGCTTTAATGGACACACCCTCACCCGAATTAGTCCGTTATATAGAGGTTTTAGGAGCTGTCAAACGCCCCCCTCACCTGCCTGGCTCCCCGCAACGGGGAGCCGGGCGGGTGGGCTGAGAGCTCCCGCCTGGCTCCCCGCTGCGGGGAGCCAGGCGGGAACTGTCAGCCCGCCCGCCCAGCTCCCGCTGCGGGAAGCCAGGCAGGAACTGTCAACCCCCCCGCCCGGCTCCCCGCAGCGGGGAGCCCGGCGGGAGCTGTCAGCCCGCCCGCCCGGCTCCCGGCAGCGGGGAGCCCGGCGGGAACTTTCAGCCCGCCCGCCCGGCTCCCCACTGCGGGGAGGGGGGGGTTGACAGTTCCCGCCAGGCCCTCCGCTACGGGGAGCCGGGCGGGGGGGTTGACAGTTCCTGCCTGGCTCCCCGCAGCGGGAACTGTCAGCCCGCCCGCCCAGCTCCCGCTGCCGGGAGCCAGGCGGGAACTGTCAAACTCCCCCGCCCGGCTCCCTGCTGTGGGGAGGGGGGGGGGGGTTGACAGCTTCCGCCCGGCCCTCCGCTGCGGGGAGCCGGGCAGGAGCTGTCAACCCGGCTCAAAACCCCCCCGTCCGTCTGTCTCCCCGCTGCGAGGAGCCGGGCGGGGGGGTTGACAGCTCCCGCTCTGCTCTCCCCAGCGGGGAGCCGGGCGGGAGCTCTCAACCCCCCCCCCCCGCCTGGCTCCCCGTTGCGGGGAGCCGGGCGGGGGGGTTGACAGCTCCCGCCCGGCTCCCCCCAGCGGGAAGCCCGGCGGGAGCTGTCAAACCCCCCGCCCGGCTTCCCGCTGTGGGGAGCCGGGCGGGAGCTCTCAAACGCCCCCCCCCCCCGCCCGGCTCCCCGCTGCGGGGAGCCGAGCGGGGGATCTCAAACGCCCCCCCCTGCTCCCCGTTGCGGGGAGCCGGGCGGGGGGGTTGATAGCTCCCGCCCGGCTTCCCGCTGGGGGGAGCCGAGCGGGAGCTCTCAAACCCCCCGCCCGGCTTCCCGCTGCGGGGAGCCGAGCGGAGGCTCTCAAACGCCCCCCCCCCCCCGCCCGGCTCCCCGTTGCGGGGAGCCGGGCGGGGGGGCGGGGGGTTTGACAGCTCCCGCAGGGGTCCCTGCTGCGGGGAGCCGGGCGGGAGCTGTCAACATATAACGGATTTCCCCCAATAACGGATTTCGGATGCATCGGAAATTTTGTCCGTTGCATCCGAAGTCCGTTAAATCGGGGTCCGTTAAATCAAGGGTTTACTGTACAGAAAGTCCTCTATGTGAAATAAGTTGCACACATTACAGTATATGTATTTCATAAACATATTCAAGCAGTATGCAACGGCCTAATCAATACTACAAGTAAGAAAGGCGGGAAAACTTACCTGGAAGGTAAAGATTCTGTGTCTCCCTTGAGGAGCTTGCTTTTACCCCTTCATTGTGGTTCTGTTATATCTTCAGCACAGGAGTGGAACACACCAATATACTATGGAAGCAACTGAAGCTTCAAAAGGTATCTCAGATGAGTGTCACAAATATCAGGCACATTTATTCAGCAGAGAAGCAGTTAACGTCAGATACACTAGATTTGCAATTCTCATGCCCTCCAAAAACTATAAAGGAAAGGAAAAAAATGAGAACAAAAACATTGAGCCATGGATTGCCTACTTCTTTCTCCCATCCCCTCCCTACAAAACCCAAGTAACATGGAGTGCTCGCAGGATACATGTACCACTCTGAATATTTAATGTGGAAGAGACTGATCAGATTTCAGGATGGGAAGAGACCAAGCAGCCTGTCCAGGTTTGTTCACCTGTGTGTCTTGTGTTTGCACTCTGTAGTGTTTCCCCCACCCAACATGTGCCTTTCTAACTCTTTTCTGACTATTTTTCTAGTTACAGGATCTCTTGCTGCTTTCAAGAACCCATATCATGCATTAGTTGCTCTCTCTATAAATAGGTTTTCATTCACTATTTTAAGGACTGGATCTTCCTTTTCTTAATTATTTACATCGTTTTATTGTTATTTATGTGGCAGTGACAAAATGTCTCAATCAGGGTTGGGGCCTATTGTGTTAAGTGCAGACAAAGTCCTGCCCTGAATGAACATATAGTTTAATTTGAATCAAGGTATAATAAGTGACTATTCTCAGTGAGTATCCTCATGGCTTGGAGCTTCTGTTCAGTGAAGGGAGAATCTCCAGAGGCACAGAAGTTAGATTTCCATAAGCATCCAAATGTTCAATGTCTTTTTCCAAATTATATTCAGTTAGGCCTGATTCTAATCTCACACTGCTGCTAATCTACAGAAGTCAATAGAATTATGTCACTATAAAACACTGTAAGCACAAAGACAGACAACCTCTACAATCTCTTAACTGCTGAAGAACCTCTCTCTCCTTTAAGGTGTCAGGAATCTGTGAGCTGGAATGTGCCTTATAGGCACTTGTACAAATTGAGAATGCCAGGAGGCATTGTGCTAAAGAGAAGACTAGAGGAATGGGCTGTTGTAGCATCCCTTAAAGGAGGACAATGTGGTTTCTCCTCCACAGCAAACCAATTCTGCTATTCGGTTGTGGTGGGTTTAAGGCCATTATCATGGGCCTTGATTTGGCTAGCTGCCCTTAGACTTGTGCAGTGCCTGTGTGTGCAAGCACAATGACTAAAAATGTTCTTGCTCCCTTTGTGGGGGCATTAGATGGGAAGTTCCTTGCACATTCACGTATGCATGTTCTGTGCCCCAGTGTGAGCAGGCCCAAATCTAGTCTTTTATAGACAATTGTGCCAGGATTGTGTCGTTAAGCAGATAGGTACAGACAGATTGTAGTGCTGTAATACTAATATCAAAGTCTGTTCAGTTCACGTGGTGCAGAGGTTCAGTAGAGCTGGATTTAAGAACTTCAGTATCTCATCCAGAGGTTCGGGGTTTATTACAGGAGTGGGTGAGTGAAGTTCTGTGGCCTGCAATATGCAAAAGGTCAGATTAGGTTATCATGATAGTCCCTTCTGACCAAATCTATGAATATATGATTCTATTAGCTTTCCTGTTCCACAAATATTTTGAAGAGTTAAAATTTTTCCCCCATCTCAAACTGCAAAGAAAAATCAAAATCTCAAAAATATTTGCAAACCAAAAACTCAAAAAAGTTTTCATTTTTAGTCAATCAAAATGTTTTGTTTTGAGCATTTAGTTTAGATTTACTAAAAACTTTTTTTCAGTGCCAGTAGCTTAAATTTTGAAACAAAAAGTCATTTCTTTCAAAAATACCAAAATGAAAAGGTTCAACAGTTTAGAAACTTTTTACCTCAACATTCTTTTCAAGGAAGGAAATTCAACGAATTCAACTCTGTTTCACAAACAGTTTTGGCTTTCACACACAGGCATTTTTGATGAAAAAAATAATCAAAAAATCCTGATCAGCTCTAGAGTTCGGGTCAAGGGAGAAGTCATTTGGGTCAAGAATATTACTAGTTATTCTACCATGGGATTTAGTACTACTGTCATTTTTTTTTCTTTTACTGGATTCTGCCCTATTAATACTGAGTACAGATAAACTATCAGCCACATCCAATCTCTTAACACTTGCAAATCAACAGAGCAAATGACTGACTGAATTTACATTATTTCATCAGAGGTGTGTGTAGATATGGGAACACAGGATCAGATTTCCAGTTGCATTTCAGCCTGAGAATTTCCCAGGCTGAATTGGACCTTGTCACCACTCAGTCCCCGGCAGCAGGGCCCAGGGTCCTGGCCAGAGCATTCCGCATTCCAGCTATGCTCAGGCAGCACATAGTCCTTTATGATCATCAGGTTGCTCTAATATACGCCTAAACTCAGGGCAGCACAGAATCAGATTTTAGCATTCTGGCAACCCCGCCCCTCCCACTCCTTGCACCAAACTCAGCGCAGCAGACTTGGCAATAACATTTTGAAGCAATTCCAGCAGATTGTGTATGATATATAAAAATAATAATTCTTCTCCAGTGCTCAGTGATGACAGCTTTATAAGCATGATTGTGCCTATATGTTTGTTCTCTGTTATAACCAGGTGCACATTATTCAGCTCATAAATATGCACTGGGAGACGCATATCTATTGAAGACATCTCTCACAAACAAGAGACAAGGCATTTTTAAAGCTGATTATTCACTTGTTTTCTCCATTCTAATATGTTATAGGAAGATATATGTAATTTAACTTATATAATGTAAGAAAAAAAATCATTTAACTGAAAGGAATTCACTAGATAAGTTTACAACGATCACCCTGAAATCTGAACCTTTAAGGGTAGGAGATCCTTCCCTAGAAAAGATTTACCATTTTTATTCAAGTTGTGACAAGTGATGTTTGGATGAAATCTGTTTTGTTTTGTAATGCTTGATGATACACAAGAAGATCACGTACACATTGGACCAAAGATATCGCACATCTGTGCACTTCAAGCATGGTTTTAAATTCTACTGGGATCCTTAATTGTCTTTTGAGTTAGGGAGAGGGGCGGGAAATGAACTTGTGTTGATTTATTTTTCTCCTGTGTCCTTAAAGTTATTGTTTTTAAAGATTAAATGTGCAATCTCAAACAAATAAAAGCATTAAGTTGCATGCTTCTGAAGCCTAATCCAGGTGCAGTTTTTCTGACAGTCAAGCTTGACCTCACACATAATTCACACACCTGCACCTATATACAGCTCATGCCCTCAGCCTGCTCATGCTGCAGTATGTTCATTGAGAAAATTATCCTACGTATTCAACAGTTCTTCAGCATTCATCCTTGGAGTCATGTGAACTTTGCCCAGGCCTCAGCGATGTGCTTTTTAAACTCAGATTTCTCATTGCAAGGATGACACACCACTGATGGTGAGCCTGAAGGTGCCATTCCGCCTATGCTTGAATCTTTGGCAAGCAGCTTGTATTAAACATTTATCTTAGTTCTTTCACAATCATAAATTATTTTGGGATATCCTTCTGCAGCAGGAGAAAACTTTACCAGTGAGGTTAATAAGCTGCTTAAAATGAAGAATAGCTCAGGATATATATATAAAGTAATCTGTTACCTCCATCTGCCTTTCCTTTTGCTTTTTGCTTTTACAAGCAGGCTGATTTGCAGTTGTTGTAGGAAACATAACTTTGAATTCCCTAAGTTTGGTGCATAAATGTGAACTGATATTGGAGCTCGGTAGTTGTTGTTTCGGTATTATATCTGCTATGATCCCAAGACTGTGTTATCAACATGCCAAACTGTCAGCTTTTTTTTAATGTAAACATTTCATATATGGAGTGCTACACATTTCCAACAGTGATGGAAGGATTGGGAGAGCTGCCTCACTACACAAATATCACTACACAAATATTTGTGTAGTGATCAACATGGTACAGTTATAAACATGCACCTGTCAGCTGGCCTCGGGTCATGCAATCATTTTTTGCAAGTGGCTTCATAAATCGGCAGCACAGCCACTTATGATAAGAACATGTGAAAATGGACCCAGGAATGTAGAGAAAATGCAGCCAAGAATGTAATGAATGGTTTTCTACAAACTATAATATCTGGCAGTATCATCACTTAGTAGTTTTACAGTGGTCTTAATCCAAACCTGCACAGATGGCTATTCACTGGATATTTGCTTTTCATCGCTACAGATAAGACAGCGTCACTTCTCTGGGACTTGTGCTGCTCCACCTGAAGACTTTGCTGTTGCATTTTATACATGTTTCTTACTTATTCTTGGAGAGGCTGCATGGTTTGGTGTACTGGCAAGTTCTTTTTCTGGTTCTGACTTGCTGTGTAGTTTAGATTTAAACTCTCTGTCTCATTTTCCCGCTAAAAGTAAAAAGAGGTTGTATTATTTATGAACCATTAAGAGGGGTTTAGAGAGACAACTATGATTATGGCTTTACAGTGTTTTGAAAATATAAAGTGGTAAATCTGTCTACCATGACAACCACAAGTAGCTGGGGTTGGAACAAGGTTTTCCTGGATATTGGATGGAGGGGAAAAAATCTTAAAGTCTGACTCCTCTCACCGGGGAAAGAGCCATAGTTAGGGGAAGATGTGTGTGTTAGAAGTTGTAGGGTAGGCCATACTGAACTACTTTGGGATGTTATTCATCCTGGCTGGACAAAAAGATGTGTGGTAGTTGCAGCCATCTCTTAGTGTGTGGGGACTGCTGGTCTAAACATTTCACCTCCTTATTTTCCCTCAACCACTTACAGGTAAAAAGAGATCCATCCTGAGATAAGAGAAGGCATTAGGTCACCTGGAATGCCAATGTGATTGGAACAAGGTTCATGCCTGGGGCAGGAGCAAGGAGGCAGCCAACCCAAATGCATGGCCTCAGCAGCATGCCCTAAGTTGAAGCATAGCATGTGTAAACCAGCAGGTGGTACTGATGTGCATTGCGTACTCAGCCTGAGAGCATCAGCAGTTTGAGGTAGCTTTGCCAGACACTTCACAGACAGATGTTCCTTGCTCCCAGCCAATGACCAGGAGCAGTGCAGCCTCCAGGCTGTCTGAGGTACCGGTCCACTGGCCCAAAGTCCATAACTCAGTCTAGACCTACCTCAGGTCACACCTGGCAGAGTTATAATACAGTTACTTCTGCAGCTGTGAGACTTGTTCTTGTTTCCCTGCCATATAATGTGTGGGAACTACACACTTCTCTTCCCAATTCAGTGGGCAAGGGACAAAGAACAGATGATGAATGCATGCCCCTTTCACAGAGCTCTTCCCACATAGAATGCTCACACCAGCTGTATGCTTCTTGAGCCCTCAGCGATGGAGGGAGAATGTGGGTGATGAAAATATTCCCCTACATGAATGTGGAGACATTTGAGTGATTGAGGAAATTGGGGCACGGAGGTAAATAGTGTATAATACTAATTAGCAAATGGCAAGAAACAAGAAAACCAATATAGATGCTTGACTGGGAAGATATGGAATATTTATAGCAAGGGAAAAGGTTACTACATAAGGCCAGCAAATGCTTGGTGCAGCTTACTTTATTTACTTAGTTACATACTTTTCTAATGTAAAATAAATGGAAAGAAATCAGCTGAATTGCCCATTTTATTCCATGAGAAAGGGATATATCCTATAGATTTGGCTGCAAGAGCAAGCATATTAAAATCATAAAATTGGTCTTCATGCCCTCTGTTCCCAAACTACATCTTTCTTATTTTACAGATTCCCAATTAGATGACATAAACTGATGTATCAAGCAGCCATTTGAGGAATAGCTGGAAAATTTCTGCACCAGCATCAATTTCTGTTTTACTTAAAGCTCACAGGGAATCCACATCTTTTACAAATATTTATATCAAGGCAGGCAAAGAAAGCAATAAGTCATTGCAATCAGAGATTCACTTCCAACGTACACATGCTACTGCTGCCCACATGCTGCCCTTACTGGATTGTAGGGTCTAGCCTATGGCCTCCAGGACAGGTGGCATACACAGGAACAGCTTTGCTGTAAAATTCACAAGGGGAACTGGGACAAAAAGAATGCACTGTGGTGGTATTTCCAACTGGAAATAAACCAAAACAATACAGCTATATGATGTTTTGTTTCCCAATCAGAAAAATGCAAGGCATTCCAATATACAGGAGAGCATTAGGAACTCAACACAGTGCATATTGGATGTACTGGAGAACAGCTACAGTGTTGATTTTAACAGCTATTAGAAATCTGTCAAAACTTCTGTGGATATGGATCACTATTTTTCGTGGATATGGATAGCTGGGTATAGTGGAAGGGAATTAGGTATTAAAGACAAATTATTATGCAAAAGGGTTAGAGCTCATGTCTTCCACCCTACCACCGCCTAAATACAAACACATACAAATGCCATGTTATTCTCTGATCTTGTCAGCTCTCACAAACCAAAAGCCATTGACATCTTTGGGGGCAGGAATAGACCAAAGCTTGGCAGACTAGGTCAATATTTAGATGGGAGGCCTCTGAGGAACACATGGTTCAGGAAATGGTATTGGTGATCCATGAAATGGCAGTCTTCCAGATGAAGAAATACTGAATCAGGTACCCTGGTGTAATGCTCAGGAACATTTCTCTACCGCTCTTTGGATGAGATTTAAATGACTTATTGTCATTGCAGAGCCCAAAGAGTGATCAGAGAGAAGAATCTGAATCCATGGTGGTTTATGGCCATATAGCTGAAATGAGAGAATTTAGCACTCTTTATATGCATGGGGAGGCGGGAAAGAGGTGAGTCTGAAGTTTTTCTTAAATGTTAAATAGCATGGGGCCTTCACATCCAGGTCAGTCCCAAATGGCATTTCAAAATTTACTTCCTCTCTCCCCACAAGATTCTTGTCATCTCTATAAATCTAGCTGAGTAAATGTCTGCTCCTCCTTCCTAAGTCTTACAGGAAAGTTTAATTCTGGCAGCCAATATCTACAGAGAAAAGGGAGAGGTTAAAAGGGTAAAGTCAGGGATTTGTTCCTACTGGTATGTCCTGGAAGCTACCATGGTACTTTTGGAAAGTTAGGCTAGTTGAACTATTTAATTCTGGAAATTCCATTCAGTTGAAGCCATTGTACAATTATGTTTAAAAAATATAATATGAGTAATGTTAATTAGTTCTCTCATTAATAATTTTAAGAGATTTTTTTAAAAATTAAATATAAATGTCTGAGTTTTGAGCAGGAAGCACAAACTCTTTGTCTTTGACTACAAATGCTCTTGTATTTTCCTTAAATATGAGTTTACATTCTCTACCACTCATAATGTCCATATTACCCATAGGCCACGTGGTACAATCTTTTCATATATTAGGGCAGATCTGGGTGGGTGAGATTCTATGGCCTGCATTGTGCAGGGGGTAAGACTAGATGATCAAAATGGTCCCTTCTGACCTTAAAGTCTATGAGTCTACACTGTAGCCAGGATCAACGCTCTGTGATCAATCCACCAGTGGTCGATTTAGTGGGGTAGGGATTATCTATATTTTGGGGATGTGTAGGTGACCACCTGAGGCCAGATTGCCGGAGGTCAAGCCACGCCTTCACAATTCTTTGCAGTCTCTTTTCTCTGAAGTGGCCCTGCCAGGTCATACACAGCAGTCCCAGCCCTTCCCAGATGTCCCCTTGGACTTCTGTCACAACAGAGAGTAGGGGGAACAAGTCATGGGGATCCAGGCCTCCCTATTGCAATGGGTCCCAATCCAGGGCCCTAAAAGGTTGTTACAATATCTGAACCATTCATCGACCCACCCAAAGTTACTCTCTCCCCTGGTTCACTTCCTGTGGGGCTCAAGCTCCTCCATTTAAGCCAAGGTCCCAGTCTTAGTAGCAGTTTAACCTGGTAGGGGAATATCATCCCTCTCTTGTGATCTCTCTTGGCTTCCCCAACTCCAAAAGGGAAGAGGAGCAGGAGCAGATCCAGATCTCTGCTTCTAGAATGACCTAACCCACAGCTCCCTGTATCAGCCTCTCACTTCCCAAGGCAGCCTTTAGCTCCTTTCACTGGGCTGTCAGTGCCCTTTTAAACTATCCTTGCACCTGGAGTGTGCCCTGCAGCTGCTGAGAGATGGTGCTTCCCTTGGCATACCTTGTTCTGGCTTAGTGTGGGGTCTGTAAACCCCATCACAGGGCACAATATTGCCAAGATTTACACATGTGAGTATGGGCTCAGTTTGGTAGGGGTAGTAATGTAGAGCAATGAAAAGAGGCATGTAATGTAAATGCTGCTGGTAAACTAGAAAATATTTATAGCCTACTACTGCCCTCTAGTGTACCAAGTGTAGTTATTTGGAGTTTTTTTGAAGTGATAATGGGGGAAATGATATGAAAAGATTGCTGCAGACACAGGGGCACTTTAAAAATGATTTTAAAGTAAAATAATTCCCATCCAATCCAAGACATTGTGTAAAAAATATCTAGTAGTAGTCTGATGTTTTTGTACATGCCAGCTTTGGCAAGGTGAAAAGCAATACTCCTCTTATAACTGAGAGAACAGGCATTCTACTTGTAAAATATTTTGCTTCACAGACCCTCTGTTTTGCAACCTTTTCGCCTTGTGTGACAACAAAATAGATTGTTTTCTAATTGATATAAAAAAGCAAGACAACCCAGTGAAGGATGATATCTTACTCTGGCTAGCAGCTGACTTTGAGCTTGAAAGGAATTGTTATTTTAAAACACAAACTATCCCATTACATAGATTCCCCCGCCTCACACCCGCCCCTCCCCCAGCTATAAAAATATATATAGAAATATTTGGAGCAAACCTGTTAAGTAGTATATTGGCTAAAAGATTGAGCTGATAAATCTGATACAAGAAGTCTGAGATTGGTAGCAACACTGGCAGGGTTAGTGAAATTGTTTAAGTACAGAGGACAAGACAGGCACATATATAAAGAACTGAAAAAATGTAATAGCACAGTGAAATATATATTCACAGAGGAGAAACTGGACAATGGAATCTGGTGCACAACGAATTAACATTAGAGTTTAAGAAAGAGGGAACTGTATGCAAATAATTGGTGCATTAAATATAGAATAGGAAAGAGAGAAAACAGAAATTGTCTGTGCTATGATGTTACATAAAGCCCCAAGCATCAAGTAGTGCATAACTGTGTCAACACAGGAGCAGCCCAAAGTCACAGTTCCTCCCAGGGTTTATTCCTTATTCCACGGTGGGGAAAATAATCGGCTACTTGTCTTTCTACCACCCTTGACAAGCAGCATGCACATTCCTCATTTCTCCAGCATACACACCTGTGCCCCTGTCTGCTCACTCCCTGCTGTTCAGGAATAGTGAGCACATGGAGCATCCTCTCCAGCCCCCATGCACACTCTAGGGGAGCAGTAGGGGAAATAGGAACCCTTCTCCCCCTGCACAGATTCACAGTGCAAGTCCCAATTTTGCCTTAGATTTGCCCTAATTCCTGATTAATTCACAAAAAGGGGCTATTGATATACAGATATCACTGGTACCTGAGATCAATGTTGCCAAATTCCATTTGTATAGTACATTTCTCTTTTCATCCCAACCGCGATAAAATACAGGGGTGGATGGGAAGAGGGAACTGCCTGGACAATTTACATGATCTGTAACATCAAAACTATTTGATTCACAGTAAGGATAACCACTGGTAAAAATCTTATTCCTTAAAGTATTCCTATTGTTAGTCTAAATCAAGAGAAAACAACTGAAACTATGAAGACAGTATGTTGAATTTCAGACCTGTGCGTTTTGATGAACTCGGTCGGAATCTCCTCCCACCCTGCAAAAAAACAACCAAAACTAGAGTTTATCATGGGGCCACTGACAAATTCTTAACTTAAGCATTGGTGAAATGGAATTATTATACTGACATCAATTGCCAGGGCAGATAAAGCAAGTTTGACACATTCATTCTTTCAGCAAATCTGATTTGATAACTATTATTATTTTACATGGACCATCCAGAAGAGAAGATTAAAAATTAAACAGTCATGGTTTTTTCCCCCTTATACTTATTTGTGAGATTCCCATGTACATATAGGGCTCACAGTGAATAGTACAGATAGCCAATTTATTCTCTAAGATGTAAATTTGCCTGATAAGTTAGTTTTATTATGCATTATTTTAATTTTGTTTCCAAATTCTTCAAAAAAGTTTTCAGAACAGATTGTATTTAATAGGCAAGGTTAACCATTGTGTTAATCTGTTTTTACACCAATGTAACTATAAATACTTATTGAAATTATTTGTTATATTGTTGTAAAGTGCAGTGAATCTGGCCCAATAGCTTTATTCCTAGATCTAGGGTTAGGTTCTGGCGATGGTAAGATAGCTGCTCAGTTAACTATATTTGTGAGACACACTGCAAGTTGGACTTATGTCAGAAACCTTCCAAAAATATAAAAAGCCTCAAAAGCTATGTAGATGAGATGAGATTTAAGAATACAACCCAAGGTAAAGAACACCGTGAACCTTCTAAACAATAGAAGTACTGTACATAAGCTCAAAATTCAATAATAATAATAATAATGATAACTGTGCAATTTAGTAGCACTATGTCTATAGAAAGAAAAATCCATGGCACTGAGGTTCAGAGACTAAGTCAAATGACTCAAGCTTGCACGGCACAGACTGCAAAGCTTAAAAAAAGCAGTGTAGACATCTGGGGTCCAACTAGAGCCTGGGATCTGAGACCCGCCCCATCAACAGCTTTCAGAACCCAGGTTCTGGCCTAATCCCAAATGTCTACACTACCATTTTTAGCCCTGTGACCTGAGCCTGATGACTAATGACTAATGGGCTGAAACTCAGTGCTGCAAGTTTTGCTGTTGTTGTTTTACAGTATCGACATACCCATAGAAGCCCCAAATGAGATCAGGGCCCCATTGTGCTAGGCACTGTACATATTCATAGAAAGAGATTGTCATGAACATCTAAGCAGTCAAGACAAAAGAATAAATCAATATTGCTTGTTTTTTTCTAAAAGCATGTTCTAATTTAAAAATAAATTACTTCAGAAAAGTCCTACATTATGCAGCGGGTCAGACTAAACAATCACATTGGTCTCTTTAGGCTTTATAATCTATGAAAAATGGTGCAAGGTGAAACAGAGGCCCAGAAAGGTAAAGTGACTTATGCAAGTGTAACCCCTACAGACCTCGGTTGACATTGAACTTGGGACCTCTGGAGCTTAGTAGGTGAGCCTGTACAGCATGAGCTAAATGTCAACTGTTAGCTAAGGCTATAGAGCAGACTCATTTTTTCTCTTGTGGTCTCGGGGCCATTAAAGGGGCTAGAACACCACATCCAGGAGGTGTGTGGGCTACAGAAGGTCACTCGGCATCAACAGAAGACTTAGGAACAGAACCTACATCTGCCAAGTCCCAATCCAGTGCCCACACTTGAACAACATTGACTCACTGTCTGAAGGGAACAGTCCAAGAACATGCAAGAAACTTCAAGGAAATCCAAAACAGAGTCCAACATGTTTTACATCCAATTTCATTTAATTTCAAAACTGTAATCTCTGCCAATTTGTTTTCCCATATCCCTTGTGCTTTTATGCCATAGCACCATATGCCACAGTTTGGAGTACTGTCTCCTTTAGTTATCCTTTAATTGGCTTGACCTATGGGAAATATGGCATAAAACCAAGCTAATTATATAAATGCACCTCAGGCTCTATGAAATCTGCTGCAGAATGACATGTGAGGTCACATAATTTAAAAAAATAATAATACAAATGAGCAATAATTTCTGTGTGCAGTCTCACAGGATCTTTCCACATGCAGTACTCCATAGATTGTATTTATTAGCAGTCTAGTGACTTTATTCAAAATGTAAGCTGACTTCAGATCTCATACACATAAATAAATAAACATTTTTTAAAAAAAATTACAGGACAAACTTCTAAATATCAGAAGATATTTTTTTTTAAAAAAAGAAGAGATTTCCAGATAATAAAAACCACTAACAGTATGTCAACAGGTTCTGAAACAAGTACCTCCCCAACCGACTTATAGGTTACCAATTTCTGAATAAAAAGACTTGACATTTTCTGTTTTTCATTCAACATGCAACAACAATAGACAATAGTTGCAGTGTTGTAAATTAAAATATCATTTATAAGCATCTGTGAAACTGTGCACTGATACCTAGAAAAGACTGCAGCAAGTGATAAGTGACATGAATTAGGCTGTATGAGAGATGCCACAACTATATGAAAGTCACATTCAAAGCCAAAATTATATGTTGCGTGCCAATAAAAACGCATATTATCCCCAGCCAAGTGATGTCCATTTTGTACACTGACGTTTGGAATTATGCATACTCATAGGGCTTGAGAAATGCTATCTCCATCCAATTTCTAGCTCCCTGAGGAATGAATCACTATTTCCACTGACTATGATGTTCAAAAGTGCATAAGTGAGTTAGGCACCTACATCCCATTCAAAGACAATGTACGTTGGTACCTAACTCAGTTGAGCACTTTTGAAAATTTCACCCTTACCTGACAATCTTAAATATATTTTAAAGAGTTTTGTACTGTGTTCCCTTAGCGAAGATGAATGACAATGTTGTTTTCTTGTAATTGTAATATTTAGAAGCATTTAAAAAACCATGGAGAAACATTTTCCAACTCTCTTTTGTGTAGAACTGCTCCTATATGACATAGTGGGGAGGCGTGGTATTAGCAGTATAAGTTTAGGAACGTTGCATTACTCACAACTGATAAGGCCATAAGTTCATCTCCCATCCCAGTCCTCAGAAAGGGCTACTTTTAAGGGGGACATTCTACATTCCTGGTGATAAAGAGGAGTCCTTTCACTGGTTGACTTAAAATGGTAATATTTGAAGATCCTATGAAGTTTGGAATATTAGATTAAATCCTGGGAATCCCATTAGAGGCCAAGCGATGTAATCTAGAGGAACCAGAGAGGTAGCCATGTTAGTCTGGAATAGCAGAGGTAACAAAGAGTCCTGTGGTACCTTAAAGACTAACTAAAGTCTATAGTTAGTCTTTAAGGTGCCACAGGACTCTTTGTAATCTAGAGGGTTTCTGATAAATTGCACAGGTATTTATTGAATAGATGTGCAATTTATTACATGTATATCAGGTTCATTGCTAATAGATCATGGATACACACACAGCATACATTAAAATAATATACACATACAATAAAATACCCTTCTAGAATGTACTCTGATTACAGCATTGCTTCTAGAGATGGGAGAATATTCCTAATAAACAAACACACCTTACAAAGGAATTCACAGAATAACTGTTGAGGCTTGCTAAGGATCAAAGATGCATTTTTAGAAGTAAAATAGAGCTTTTCAAGTTTCAGTTTGGTTATGTCTGTTTTGGGCTCTGATACAAGATCCATTTAAGTCGACAAAAAGATCTCTGTTGACTTCAGGGGGCATTAAATTGGGCTATATCTCCTCCTTTATATAATGTCTAATGCAATCAGTGCTAGATGTCCCTCACTTAAAAGGTTCAGTGCAAGATTTCATGGAAACCATGGAACTGCCACACTATTTGGCAGTTTCGGGATTGTACCTCTTTGAGTTGCCATAGATACTGTACATAGCATAAACAGCTTTGTGGAGTTTTTTGCAAGACATGCTAGTGTTTCACGGGATGTTCTAAAAAAAACAGTTCTCATAAAACAAGCCACTTAGACAAGTTGTATTTGCCGATCTTACTTGATATCTCATTGTGCAGGTGGATATCCAGTAGTCCATGTCTCGATTGGAATTGTCAGATTATGGGTAGGAATAGGAGTCTGTCTATAGCAGGGGTCTCAAACATGCGGCCCGGGGGCCACATGCGGCCCGCAAAGCCTTTCCCTGCGGCCCGCCAAGCTTCCTGGCGCCCCCCCTCCCCCCCCGGTCCCCCATAGCAGTTTGCAGGATGGAGGGGCCAGAAGTGGAGGCTTCTCTGCTGCCTGGCTGGGCCGCGCATGTTTCTAGCTCTGGACTTCCTATATTGCTCTTGCTTTGTTTGCCAAACAGCTGTTGGTGGTGCCTAGCGCTTTCCAGGAGGGAATGGGGAGCTGCGTGCTCAGAGGAGGAGGTGGGGCAGGGGTGGGACCTCTTGGAAGGGGTGGAGTGGGGGCAGAGCTGGGGCAGCGAGGGCAGGGTGTGTGTCAGTGGTGCGGCCCTCGGGCCAGTGCACTAGTCCTCATGGAAGGGGTGGAGTGGGGGCAGAGCCGGGGCAGCGAGGGCAGGGTGTGTGTCAGTGATGCGGCCCTCGGGCCAGTGCACTAGTCCTCATGCGGCCCTCATGGTCATTTGAGTTTGAGACCCCTGGTCTATAGAGTCTTGTTTTAGGAGGTAGTGCCTGTGAAAGTACAGGAATGGAGGATGTCAGCACACAGAAAATACGTTACACAGAAACTCAAATTGGCTTTGGAACCCAATTGTCTCGTCTTTTGCACACTTTACAACAGTTTAAGTGATACCAAATTTAAATGATACCCATTCTCTCCTATTTTCTAGAGTTTTTGCCTGCTTTACTTTGCTGTTGTTGTTTTAATGCTAGAGTCCTTTAAATAGAAGTTCTCTTGGTTTGTGCTTTTCATCTCCTGTTCTTACAATCATGGGTTTGTAATAGCATAATTGTCTTTGCAACAGCTGACTGGAATATCACTGGATATCACCATAAAAAGATTATGAGGAGAAGTGAGGAATAGGTGAATGAAGTAAATGGATTCCGAATGGAATAATCTTTTTTTGTATTTAAATGACTCTAGCATTAAAACAACAACAGCAAAGTAAAGCAGGCATCCTCCATTCCTGTACTTTCATAGGCACTACTTTCTAAAACAAGACTCTATAGACAGACTCCTATTCCTTCCCATAATCTGACAATTCCAACCTAGAGATATCAAGTAAGATCGGCAAATACAACTTGTCTAAGTGGCTTGTTTTATGGAGAAATGTTTTAAGCTTAGTTTGGTTAAGGATAGAATAATGTGGATACTTATCCAATCCACTCAAATGTATGGAGCTCCACACCCAAGTACTGTGGCCTCTCAGTCCCTCAGAGACTCTTCCCTCCCCATGCCCACAAACAGACCCCTGCATCTTTCCCTCATGCACCAGCGCCCTACCTTCTGATAGGGAAAAGTGGCAGGGCTGCTTTTCCCAGTGGTGTATTTGGAAACATCTCCTTCAGATAAATGCCTGAATAAGCAAGCCAAATAGCTTCATCACAGGTCAGCTGAGCACAGGTCACAGGTCAGCTGATCAGGAACTGTGAGGAAATATCGTGTGACTTTAATCATAAGCCAATGAACTCAGACTGAAACTTGAAAATGTACCATGAAAAGCTGCAGTGACATTTTCACTGACATTCATATCATGAGAAAAAAAATATTGTCTATAAAACTTAGCACTTCCACTGATGCGGCTTTTCCAGGCTAGCACTATGGGTCCCCAACCTTCTTGGTCTTCCAGGTGGCACACTAAAATAAGCATTAATAATCATAATCATGCAAAATATTTTGCACAATCAAATATATTTTTATAGAGGTAACAAAGAGTCCTGTGGCACCTTAAAGACTAACTATAAAGTTTAGAAGCATAAACTTTCATGGGCTAATACCCACTCCGTCGGTTGCAAGCAGTGGAAGCTCTTCAAACTGAAAAAGGTGCATATTAAAGTGTTTTTAATTTTGTAGTGAATATTTTGAACATCTGTTTTCTATGTATATTATAGTGGCTGCCATTACCAATTATAAGAAAATGAGATGGGTTAATTCTGATCTTTTAATGGTGATCACTGCATCTAACAATTCTATTGCAGTTTGGCTGTCATACGCTTTTGGAAGGTTTTTTGGTCATATCTCTTTAATACACCGTGGACACAATATCTCACTGTAATGTATCTGTCCACTAATGTATTTTAATAAAGTACATATGGAAATTGAAATGAATATGAAGATCTTTCTTACATACATATATGGCAACCATCACCATAGTCTCTGAATGCCTCATTTTTTTTAATGTATTTATCTTCACAACATTCCTATGAAGTAGGAAAGTGCTATCATTGCCATTTTACAGATGGGGAACTGAGTCATAAAGATGATAAATCAGTGTTCACAATCTTTCCAGACTACCGTACCCCCTTCAGGAGTCTGATTTGGCTTGCATGACCCCCAGGTTTCAGCTCACTTAAAGCTACTTGCTTACAAAATCAGACATAAAAATGCAAAAGGGCCACATCACACTATTACTGAAAAAATTCTTACTTTCTCATTTTTACCATATGATTACTAGTATATCAATTGGAATATAAATATTATACTTACATATCAGTGTGATGCTTGAGCTTGTTTTTCACTTAGGAGCCTTGACTGAAGCCCAAGCCCTGCCGCCCAGGCCTGCTTGGCACCCCCTAACACTGGCTCTGCACTTTCAACCTCCCCTGGCCATCTGTTCCATGACCCCCCACCCCAGGGGTTGAAACATGCAGGTTGGGAAACACTGATATAGATGAGTTGAGTATCCCCTGGAAGACATTTGAGTACCCCCAGGCATACACGTATCTCTGGTGTAGAACCATTGTGCTAAATGACTTACCCAAGGTTGCAGATGAGGCTGGTAGTAGACTGATAACTGAAACTCACATTTGCCAAATCCTACGTTAATGCTTTAACCACCAGACAATCCCTCCTCTGTAACTCAAGTTTGCATTTGATTTTCATCTATAATTTGTTATTTTCTGATTTCAGAGTAGAGGAGAGACTGCTGGCTTTATCACTTGTCATTTGGAAAGTTACCTGGGACCAGGAGAGATGCTTACTTTTTCATAATAATTATAAAAAAGAAAACTAAAATGAAATATAGACTTAATTTTAATTTATCCTTGTCCCTCTAGGATATATCAATAGGGAAATAAATATTTTCTCAATGTTGTACAGCCCTTCAAATGGTCAGTGTCTTCTGAAAGGCATCTGTTTTCTTTATTTAGGCAGTATCTCTTACCATTTCCAACATATTTGTAAATGGCTTGTTGGGGGGGGGGGCGAGGGAAAGCAGATTTACAATATCACAGAAATTATTTTTCTGCCAGAACTGTAAATACTGGTGTGTGCACACATCTGTGTGTTTATCTGTAATTATAGCAGCCATCAAGCTAAACTAAACAAGTCAGAACAATTTATCAAAATAGTATCTGATCCCAGTGGAAAATAGCAGTTGCTCCCAGTTGCAACTGCTTGTAGGGAAAAATAATCTGATAAATAAGTAGATAATGTTGTACAAAAGATATACTGTACTTGCACTGAACCATGTTTTCAGTGTCTGCCTTCATCCACTGGTGCGTATAGTAAAAGATGGCTGCAACTGAAATTTGAAGTTCAAATGAGCCAGAGTATAGCAAACATTGAATGTGTTCTGAAGCATCATTTATATTGGCAAAATTCTCAACTAGACTCCCATAAAACTGACAGATATTAGATAGATTTATTGCATATCAGCTTTAAACCAGAGGGAGGATATCTGCTTCTCATAAAGCTACATTATAAAAAATCAACTGCTGTACTAAGAAATCATCACTCAAGTTAAAATGTATGATAAAGTTCCCTTTGTGGTTGATTCTTTTCTAGCAACATCTGCTTGTAAATGTTTTCACAGGGGAAGATACCATTTGGTTTTAAATACAGAATAGCTAAAAGCATTTCCTGGTATCTTTTTGATAGCCCCCTAATCTCCAAAGTTGTTGGCAAAAGCTGCATGAAGCAAATCTGTAATATATCCTGTCTCTTTCTGAGAAACTCAAAAGAAAATCAGAGCAGGGAGTGGGGGGGCGGGGAGTAAGACTCTCAGTTTATTCCCCCCCTTTGCTGGTCCAACTCCAACCAGTGATGTGGAGGATGGGCAGAGCCTATGTTCTCTGGTTGCTTCCTCACCTATTCGGTGCTCCATGTTCCCCTAGAGGCACAATACTAGTACCATCCCTGTGTTTCTCAGAGCATGGGGACTAGAATTCTTCCTGGTCTTTGTGTGGGCTACCACAAGGGGGCTAGGGGTGTGTGGGAGGGGGAAAGGTTCCTTGCACCTTTTCCTTCCATTGCACAACAGTGTAACAGCCAAGCACAGCAATAAAGAGTCCTGTATTTCACAAGAGAAACAGAAAGGGCAACCTCTTTTGAAAGAATGTAGTAAAAGTTACCACCTTATCTTGTGAAAAAGCAATCAGTAATTCACCTCTCTTAAGGTCTGTGTATCTGGAAGAGAGGTAGATATACATTTTAGTGTAATTCCCTTTGATTTAAATACCACAACACACAAATAAACATCAGAGCTGAGTTTGCACAGGTGCGAATGACCACACAAGAGGCAGGCAGTGAGCAATCAAGACCTTTTTGGAGCTCCTTCAAAGTTTTACTCTAAATATTTTTTATTTTATTTATTTATCCAATCCTGTATTCCATAAAACACCGTTTGTTTCTCACATATGTCTTTAGGCTGCATATTTTTTCTCTCTCTCATTTTATTCTGACTCATTTATGTACAGAGAAACTTTACAATTCCTAATGGAGCTTTGCGTGAGAAGTGGAGTAGGATTCTCAATACAAATTCATTCTCACACATTGAAATTCACATCTTCTACTGTTGTATCTTTCCTGAAATGTATTTCTCCTGTGAACTGAAATTCATTTCATCCAAGAGCACTAGGCTGTTGGGCCCTCACAGAAACGATCATGTGCAACAGGAATCATTATGCTTTAAGTAGTTGTAACATTGGTTCTCATGAAAGTGACCTTCAACTCCTTTTCTGAGATCCTCCAGCAACATGTATGTATGCAACGCATATGTGCACTGACACCTTACTGCAACAGATAAAATATCTTGTCAGTATTATCTATCCTGTATTATCTGTCCTGTAATTGTATGTATGCAAAGATCATATCAGAATTAAAACTGAAATTGTCTCACATGAAGGAAAACATATAAGAGCGGCATTTGTCATGATGTGTGTCTTACTTTGCAAATAGCTACACTGCATTGCCAACAAACTGAAGTACGAATCAGTACTGTTTTCATCCTGTGAGTGTGAACATGAAGTGAATACAAAGATGGTTTTGTGTCTGTAATATATTCATGAAGTCTTTCTCGCTCTCTTATATATTCTCATTGAAAAGAACAAATCCATTAAATTCCTTGAAGATTTTATGGGTGGAAGGTTTGGAAAGTAGTTTGAATGACTTCCCCAGCCACTGGAATGTCCCTCCAGATTCAAATGTAATAAAGTTAAATTAAATGATTGGACACAACTCCAATTAATGGAGAGTTTTGGATTTTTTTCCTTTTTTTCAACCATATAACTCTGAGGCTTCTGTCTTGCATTCTGTGCCTAGATTACACTGTATGGATTGGATCCAAGATGTTATGAGAACCGTACTGCCCGACAGACAGAGCCAAGACAGAGCCAATTGCAGGATTGGTGCCTAGCATTATGCTTCTCATTTTGGTCCAAACAAGAATCCCATATGATGTGATGTTGGTGTTTTTCATAACTATTCAGCAACCAATATCAAATCTGATGCAATATATTCAGTCCCAAATATGAATCTAATTTTACTGAAACTAATTCAAAATTGGAAAGAGAAGATGAAAATATTTTTTGTCTTATTATTATTCCTAATTTGTGCTGATTTTCATATGCCTGATTCCTGGAGTTCTCATGCACAGCCACAAAACCTTCGAGTAAGTTGCTGCTCATTCTGAATCTTCTAAATAAAGCATTTGCTCTGCTGCTTTTGGACTAAAACTCACAAAAACTATTTAGCTTCCTTTTTTCTCCACAGCAACTTTACTTCATCTTTGATTTCCCAAATGAGGAAAAGAAGGGCCTGGGATGATCTTGATGCTGTTCAGTGATAGCACTGACTTCCATGTGGTATGGATTACTCCCTCTCCAGCTAAATGCAATGGATATATTGCTTCTAAAGGATGCCTAAGAGCAAATGTACCAAGAACGCTTCCAGATTTGCTAAGGACAACAAAGATTTCAGCAAAGCTACTAACTTTGTCTTGAAAGTGTTTTTGTCATTGCAGAAATTCAGGGAACAAAACAATTTTTTTTCATGAATACATGACTTTGCAATGGTGAGACTATTTTAAACAAGTCTGATGTTTTAAGCTCCTTTCCTTATATAGACAGTAAATCTCTTTTGAGGCATCTCTTCCCATCTCACACAGTCTAAGATATGCTAGAGTTTATTGGGTGCAGCTGAGATCTGTCCTGATATATTTTCAGGTAAATACAAAATGCCAGCTCATTGTTTTGTCCACTACTCTGTTCTTTTGTTTTGATTGAAAAGACATTTATTTAGACTCGGTTTCCTAGAAATCACATTTCTTTTTGGTTAAAGTTGCCAAGGAGTTAGACTTCAAACCATCACATTATCCCAGTCACATCTTATTACCTTCCATTAGATGTGATAGATGTAGCTGGTTGTTATATACTACAACAGTGTGTGTATATATGTTTAAAAGAGAGACAGTTTTCTGAAAGTGTCTTAAAGTTTCAATTAAAAGATAATGTTTGTAGTGATCCTCCAGGATTTCTGCTCCCTGTATTGCCTGCTTGTGAGTTTTTTGTTGATTTGATTTTTGGAGTGGTAATAAATTCAGACTAGCAAGTGAAAAAAACAAAAACTCCTACCGATGTCTACCCAAAGGTGATTTCCTTCTAACCCACCACAAACCTTTTTCCACTGATTCACTGTGCCTTGACATATCAAAACAAGATGCATTGCTCTCAATAATTATATGTCAAGGCCAGTGAATCAATATTTCTGCTTTTATAATGACTCAATCAGGCACCAAATTTGAGGCTACTTGCCTGTTGTTTTGGAGACCCAATCATATATATGTCATTGTCCCAGCAGGATCATAATAAAGGATTTTTTAATTATATTATTATAATAATAATCTCAACAACAATGTTGAGATTATTCAAGAGGACAGCTTGATTAATGCTTAGTGCCAGTAGAGAGTAACCCTAATTGTAGGTACTTATATGGCTCCCGTTACCATAGTATCTACACACATCACAATCTCACAAGGGTGCTGTGAAAGAAAAGGATTATCATCGCCGTACAAATGGGAAATGGAGGTAGAGAAAAGTTAAGGGATTTGCCCAGGGTCACACATGCAACCTGTGGCAGAGCAGGCTTATGCCCTGATCACCGACCCATCCTTCCTCTTCCCCAATGGATGGATCCCACTTGACACATGTGAACCCAATTTAGTGGGACTTTGTCTCTCCTGCTGTCTTGACCACTACTAACTGATGGAATTATGTAATGTCTTCTTATTGAAATGCAAAACTACTCACAAACAAATTTTGAAAGTGAGCATATCTGTTTTTTTTAAAAAAAGCTTTAACCCTGCACACCTGCACACTTTCAATTGGTTCACTCTTCTGGGAAGAGAACTTTTCAACTACAAAATCCCCAAATGTATGTTTTTTCACTGTTAAAGTAGGCATTCCACATATTCCAGAGCAAGACATGGCCAGTGACATTTCCCATAAAACAGAATTAGGGAGCAAGGGAGAAATCTAACAAAATGAAATGGTGAACACATTCATGTCATAATCTGTGAAACTGAAATTCAGAAAACAAGGCAGAGTTGCATTAGTGTCACCCGAAGGGAAAGAAACCTAGTGGTTCATGTCCCTCTCTGCCTGCTAAGACACAAACACTATTAGTGTGAGTGGCCTAGAATCCCCAACATCATGTTTGCTTTGGGTCTTAAACCAAATTCTTGAACATTGGGGTCACAATTCATGGTTAGAGGCATTACTCTAAAAAAAAAAAAGGTGATTTCACATTCATGGAAGTACTTCCTGGGATTATTTCCAATAGTAAGATCCCTCCATGCTCTGTTCTTTCCTACTGTCGTTTTAGCAGACAACAGAAAAAGCTTGTGCTAGCTAGAGCTAGTAAGACATCAATCAGTGTACTCCCTGTCCTGCCAAAACATCCAATGATGTGAGATTTAGGCATTTTCCCTATTAGTGATTTAATAGCTGTGTACATATATTTAAGATTGCCACATAAATTAAGGCTATCTTCCACAGGATCAGGTGACATGGTAGATATCAAACCTTCATAAACTTTGTTTCATAGGCAATTCTTTCAAACATACAACTCTTTATAGACAGGATACAAGTAAAATGTGAAGCTTAATGTTTCAGCCATTTTAAAGCTGTTCTCCTGAAAACAATAATTTACCTTTATACGGGACAATGAAAAAATTGTGAATTTATTTTATCCTCTCAATGACTGGAGGGATTTCCCTCACACTTTCCATAAAAGTAAGCAAAAGGAAAATTAAGAATTGAATGCTACAGCCCTAGAAGGAAATTTTCAGAGAGTTATGAATTTGTGAAAACTGGGGAATTAAAATGGAAAGTATTTGGCAGCCATAATTATAGAGATTGCCGCTCCAGCAATCATGGCTCAGTGTGTCTACATTTTCATTGTGTTTCTTCCCTGAAGTTCTGATATAAAATCCCTGATCCCTGATGTGTCCCATCATGGGTCCTGGTGAGTCAAAGCTGGTGCATTCATGCCAATGTAGATTTCTTTTTTTTATGTATACCCGAGAAGGTTGCTACGCGGAAAGTTCAAGAATTCATTTCACCTATGACTTTGTATAGGCATGTCTTATAATGATTTCCATCAGTCATTTTTATCCCCAAATGAACTCAAAATTAGTCCCTCCACTTAAAGGGTAGTGAAAGAGGAAAACACTTAATCCATGGGGCTAAGTAGCACTTTATATAATTAAATAAATAAATGAACAATAACAACCACAATAATAAACAATCCACTTCCCTGAGCTACATAAGTTACACTGTAGCTAAGCACCTGTACAGTGCTACGGCAGGGGAGGGCTTCTCCCACAGACATCGCTACTGCCTCTCACAGGAGAGCTCTCTCCAGTCAGCATAGAGTATGTTCACTAGACTCATTACAGCAGCACAGGTGCAGTGATGCGTTTCTAGTGCAGACTACCCCTTCTTACACCCTTCTACAGGATCCAGAGCCTCTGTCTGGAAGACTCTTCACCATGGCCCCAAAAGATATTTTATCCAAATCGCATATGCTCTGGAGAATGAAATGTACTCTACTCTAGAGAATGTGAATTGATCAGCAACAGGCCACACAGAGAGGCTGTTGGAGATGAAGGCCACTCCTGACTTTTCCTGGAAGAAGAACTATCCAGAGTCCAGGAGTACCTCAGACTTCCCAGCCCGAAGACAATTAAAGACCAGAGACCTTAGAGTTTGGCAGGACAGGATGAGTTATGTTAGAGAATAACGAGGCTGGGATGATCTCTGTAGAAAGGATATCACAGTTCAGCTAAGCTTTGCCATAAGCATCCACAATTATGAGTGCCTGTCCAAAACCACAATTTCCAGATTCAACTAATTACTAATTATTATCTTAATGAATTTTCTTTTCTTCAATTTTGTTTGAATATCTCATTTAGTTTCTTGAAATGTTTCCAGCAGTTGGAGCTTTCCATTTACCCCCAGTTGCTTAAAGAAATAATACATTTCTGAGTCTCTAAAGATAACCTCCTGGGGGATAACCTATTTGAGTTAAGGGTCAGGCCAGACCAAGAAAAATCATTAAAACAAAGAATATATTTTCTTAGTCTCTAAGACTTAAATAAACTAGAAATGGGTATCATTTGCTAAATATTTAATAGTTAAATACTCATTTGAGTGCACAATGGAAATGAAATGACCCTGCAAGAAAGAGAAATTAACATGCTTGCCTGTGCACATGATTGTAATAGCATATATAGTCCCAAAACACCATCTATTCAGTGTTTCCACACAGACAACTCCCTGTCCTGCCACCACATTTTTAATTTAAAATGTACATTAGAAGGAAGGTCCAGGTGCTTTTTTCTGTACTTTGGGTAGGGAAGTTATGATAGTTTGGGAAAGTGCTCTAAATATATAGAAAATTTGGCTTTGCTTCAGTTATGCTGAGTCAAAAGACTGTACATTTAAAAAATATCATCAGAGGCTTTCAAGACATTTGAGCCCTTGTTGCCAAGAAGGCTAATGGCATTTTGGGTTGTGTAAGTAAAGGCACTGCCAGCAAATTGAGGGATGTGATCATTCCCCTCTATTTGGTATCAGTGAGGCCTCATCTGGAGTATTGTGTCCAGTTTTGGGCCCCCACACTACAAGAAGAATGTGGAAAAATTTGAAAGAGTCCAGCAGAGAGCAACAAAAATGAACAGGTGGCTGGAGCACATGACTTATGAGGAGAGACTGAAGGAACTGGGATTATTTAGTCTGCAGAAAAGCGATTGTTTAATCTGCAGAAGCGAAGAATGAGGGGGGATTTGATCACTGCTTTCAAGTACCTGAAAGGGGGTACCAAAGAGGCATCCTGGCTGGGATGACTTAGTTGGGAATTGATCCTGCTTTGAGCAGGGGATTGGACTAGACCTTCTGAGGTCCCTTCCAATCCTTATATTCTATGATTCTATTAACCTTAAAGTTGTCCTTATTGAACATTTTGGGATTTCTGAAGTATGAGCCTTACAAGATCTCTGGGCAAAGTCTATGCATTTTCTTTTTTAACACACAAATGCAAACAAAAAGGAAAAGGAAATTTCATTTAAAAACCTTGCATACATCTCTTAGATTGAGAAGCCAAGTATTGATAATTAGGAAATGCATCATTAAGATTGAGAAATACAGAGTTAAGATTGAACTTCAAATTTAACTATGCCCTTGTGCTTGTGGCTTAAGATATGATCTCTTTATAGCATGATTAATTATTTCAATTAATACAATATAGTACAAGAAGGAATTTTTTATGCAGCCTTTCATAGTCCAGCTCAAGTAGTGCCTGGAATATTTTGTCCAGTCTATCCTTTACCAGGCTTGCTTTAAACACACACACACACACACACACACACATACACACAGCCCTACAGAAATATATCCATGTAAAAATCAGTGCTTTATTCATGCTGCCTGCTCTGTATGTTTTTCTGACAAAGTTACAATCCCTACTTCCAGATTACATCCCACTCCACAAACCATGCTGAATAGGAAATTACTGTATGTTGATACAATAGTCGCACCCTATATGGATGTATGGTACAATGTTTTTTCCAGTTGGATTCCCCGTCATAACTCTACATGGATCAGAAGCACCTGTGTGGATGTGGTGTGCTTCCTGGTGAATCCAGTGGCCACATTCAGTTTCCAAGAGAACGGAACATTACCGGAGAGGTTGAAGAGAACTAGCAGACTTTGCGCCATATCTAAATAGCCAAGGTGAGACCAAGGCAGGGCCATCCCCATGACATTCTCCCCTCTACTGAAGCTCTTTCATCACAGCTGGGATCTGCATATGAGTTACAGACAAAGATGAGTGGTGGGATCACTCTCTGCAGCCTCAGCTCTTGACAACTCCACAACCCTTAGTAAAGCCTCACAGCATTAGAACAGACATTTTTCTGTTTTGTTTTTCACTGAGAATTTTTGCTCTTTTGAAATTTTCCAAATTTGGACCCAACCACATCCCCCCCCTCCCCCCCTCCCCCCCCCTCCCCCATACTCTTTTGTTGGCTTTCAATCCTTTCACTATTTTAGTTTTGCGGTTGATCCCATTTTCTCTCTTTTCTACCTCCTCTTCCTGCAAATCTCCAGGGATCCAAGACCTAATGTTTTGGTGTAAGCCACCCCTCTGATTCTCATGTCGGAATATCCCTCATCCCCAGTGGAAGAATTTATATCCTTGGAATTTTCTGTTCCCAAATTCTAGTCTGTGTTGATGACAATAGGACTCTGAGATGTTCTTCCCTGAGCTCACAGTCAGTGCAATAAACTTTCTACCATGCCATTTTCAGTAACAAATTAGGGATAAAAAAAAATTGAGAAATAATGTGACGTGGCACCTTAACCATTTTAACAACACACAGAGAGCTAGTGTTGACTGTGAATGGCTAGCCAACTACAAAACCAGTTTCTCCTTTCTTGGTGTTCACACCTCCAGATCAACTGCTAGAAGAGGGCCTCATCCGCGCTGATGGAACTAACCTTGTTATCTCTAGCCTACTTCTTGCCTGCCTTTATATTTAATACCTGCCTTTGGAAATTTCCACCGCATGCATCTGATGAAGTGGGTATTCACCCACAAAAGCTTATTCTCCAATACATATGTTAGTCTATAACAGGGGTAGGCAACCTGTGGCATGGTTTGGGGGGCCCTGCATTTTAATTTAAGTTTCAATGAAACTTTGTAAACATTTTAAAAACCTTATTTACTTTACATACAACACTAGTGTAGTTATATATTATAGACTTATAGAAAGAGAACTTCTAAAAACATTAAAATGTACTAATGTCACACAAAAACTTAAATTAGAGTGAATAAATGAAGACTTGGCACACCACTTCTGAAAGGCTGCTGACCCCTGGTCTATAAGGTGCCACAGGACTCTTTGTCGCTTTAACAACACTGTAACTTTTTATAGGGTATAATGGGGTTGCAACTAAGGATGAGCAGCTCAGTACTTTATCATCTGTCATCTACATACAGCAATATTTTAAACCAGATGTCTACTAAAATATGCTAGTGGTAGGTTGCTCTGAGGGATGAGATAGCACAGATGAGGCCCCTTGCCTCGCTCACAGGTCAGTAGGTGTTCCTAGTTCCTGACTGTAAGACAGGAATCTTCTGGCCTCCACCTGCATCTGGGCTTCAACCCTTAAGAGGGCATGGTAGGGGCATTAACACCCTCCCTCTCCACCGGATCCCAGTGCAAGGCCCTAAGGTGAACAACACACAGCAAGGTCTACCCTGAAGAGAGTTTAGGTCCACTGCCGTGGGCTACTTCCTACCTCTAGGTCCCTTCAGTTTGGGGTATGGCCCCTGTAGTCCAAAAAAGCAATTGCTTAACCAAAAAAGAATCCACATGAACAAGACCTTGCAGATTTTCAAAGGGAGTAGTTGGAGAAAGCATTACCCGTGAACCTTACCCACTCTGTGGTCCCATCTCAGGCTCAACCTTCTGTTGGGCTTCCTAGAAAAGGATTCCTCTCTCCTGTAGCCTGTCCACTTGTCTTTGCCTGGGCTTCTGAGCAACTTTTCACCCACTCCGCCAGTCAGAGCATGCTTGGCAGGCCCAGCAGGGCTGGGCTAGATGGGCCAATATTGCCTTTTAACCCTTTTGTATATAGTTGGGTTTGTATATCCCATCACAATATCCATGATGCAAAAATAATTGTATTATATAAATAAAATAAATAAATGGATTGTGGGACTAATACCACTGCCCATAAATTTTCAGGGGGAGCCTTTCTGATAGTTTAGTGACTCATTATAATGACTTTGTCCCCATGTCATATCATATCACAGAAGTTCTCTCTAACACTTTGTGATAAGATGTGAAAATCCTATTGTGTAATGCTCTAGCAAATTCCCATTATACCACATTAGCATGATATTTCATTAGTACCCATCTTTTGCTAACATTAAACAAAAATCCCACTATGTTAATAACTTTCCTTGCAAAATCCTGCCAAGAGCTCTTATCCCAGGATAGCATTACATTTGTGTAACACTGATATGAATTTGAAAGTTTCGTGGATAATTCGCAGATTAAATATCTGCGGAGGCAAGCATGATAGGAAATGTATCAAACAATTCATTGTGATCACAAGCTTAAATATTTCCTCTGCTAAAACAGCCCAAGCACATTTTAATTTCCAAATTCCTGAGGACTGGTGTCTTTTACAATAACTAAATTGCTTTCCCCCCTTTGACTGTTGATTTAAAAAAAAACTATTACAGTGATTCATTATTTTCTAACACCGGCCCCTCTCTGTTGCAACAGACTATTTGTTTTCCTAAACAATGTAAAGCAAATTGCCCATCCCCCTTTTCATTGCCTGTAAACCCTTCCTTTATATCTAAGCCACATTCCTTAAATTCTAAACTGTCTGGGATAGAGATACCTACAATCCCTACAATGGAGCTCCAAGATTTACCAGAGCCTTTGCAAAATAATAACTGATAATATTTATGGCCAGATTATGCCCCCAGCTTCTGCCTGGAAGGGCAACAAGAAAGAAAGTTTAGATGCCTTGTGTATCCCTGCACCATTGCCAGGCACATGGAAGTCCTTGAACTCAAGGGCCCTGGATTTCCCAGTCCATTACATCATTGACATTAATAGTGCTACACAAATGTAAAAGCAGTGGAGTGGTGTGGGGAGTCTGACCCAAAGATTCTGTAGAGCGAGTACACTTAGCTTCTCTGAAAAGGAAGCAAGGAGAATGGGTGCACGGCCCCTTCCCACATCAGACCCATTAAAGAGAGTGCAGCAGCACTTCCTAGGACATTCTGGAGGCAATGAGCTTGAGTTGTTGACATGACTGCAAGCCAGGCGTAACTCAAGGTATATCAATATTAGGGAAAATTCTAAACTAAGCCACCCTTTACAGCCAATGTACCAGTGTAAAGAAATTGATGCAGATACATCAATGAAAATCTCTATAATGTAGAGACAGCCCCAGCTGAAGCCAACAGATTAACTGACGCAAAACCAGAGTGAATACAGAATCATTGTGTCTCTCTGAAGCAGAATATTTCCCTGAGCTCCCTTTGAAATGTTACACCTGGGCCCTGGGCCCTGCCCCAACTCAGGGCTCTGGCTTTAATGTCACTATTTAATTCTTTATAAGAAACAACCAAAGAAGCACCCGGATTTCTGGCCTATCATCTAAGATTGAATAGAGAATTAAACTACTTAAATAAATGTCAGGGTTTTCTTCAGCACCACAGTACAGCCAATAAGATCTCATTCATTTGCAGTACTAACCATAAAGAGCATCTGTTAAG
The DNA here is from genome assembly GCA_032164245.1 of Sternotherus odoratus. Classification (NCBI taxonomy): domain Eukaryota; kingdom Metazoa; phylum Chordata; order Testudines; family Kinosternidae; genus Sternotherus; species Sternotherus odoratus. The sequence goes on from JAVMKO010000003.1 coordinate 63,256,213, forward strand.
ATCACAGATTCCATAAACATCATTGGCTGTGCTTTTCCTAAGAAGGGACTCTAATTATCTGTCAGCAATAATATTAAAGGCATTTACAAATATGGAATAAAATAATGACATATGTCAACTGACATACGGTAGACTACACAGGAATAAAAAAAGAGTATCCAGCATCAATTTACTATGCTTATTGAATGTGAGTCATTAAATATCCAACTTATGATTTGATAACCTTGACCTAGAGGAGAAGGAAGAATGAGACAGGTTTTTTTTTATCAGCATGCAAAATCATGTTTTTCATTATATTATTAGTATTGTTCCAAAGGCACAAAGATGCCAATCTCACCACAAAGAAAGGAAATTGTTTTCTAGGGCTGTTTTTTCATATTGATTTGCTTCAGTGAATTCTCTGTTGCTACATAATCACACATCCATATATCTGGTGCTTCAAAATTTGTAACACAGAGATTTGTTCAGGTGATAGCATTAACTGTATGCACATTTAGTGTCATCGTGAAATGTAGTTGATAGAGTAATTGTCCAAAGCAGTATTCAGAAGTTCAGTGTACAAATCTTATTATCAGTGCTAACTCCTGTGCACTGCTATGAAAATATAGCCTGATATGTTGTTATAAAGTATAAATATTAAATTTAGAAAGCAGGTTTGGCAAAAGCATTAATATCACTGACACCTAATCCTTTAGTTCCCATTTTACCTCCAGACTGATTATAGTATTTTTACACCTCTGACAATTAGTCTTTTTATGCTTGTTTTATATATTCTGACGCTAAAATAAAACTAGACATCCATGTTAAATACTGCGGGGGCAGAGGGAAAGGGATCATTACTCCCATATTACCCTTTGAGAACCATGTGAAGACTTGTCTGGAAGAGGTGGTCCCCTCTCAAGTCATTTCAAAATCCAGGAACCCAATTATTTTTTTAAAGAAACCTTAAAATGAAACAGTAACAAATAGTAATATAATCCCTGTCAGGTTACTACCAGTCTCAACTATGATGTATTAGAACAAAGTTCAAAAACATGTAACTCATGTTCAGTATATACTTCTGTTCTTCCCAACCTGGTGAACAATATCAATTCCTTTGCAACAAACTTTCTCTTCTACTCTACAGCGTTATATCATAATACTGAAGTGACAAAGAGTCCTGTGGCACTTTGTCTTTGTCACTTCTGAAATTCCAGACTAACATGGCTACCTCTCTGATTCTCTCACAATACTGATTTCCTAATGATTCTCAATAAACAAAGTCATACCCTTGTCCACAGGACCCTTCCCTGGGACTAGGAATTTACTGTCCTCGGGTAATGAGGAAAACTTTTATAGCTATATAGTAGAAGCAATGGTATCCATATCTCCTAAAGGGCTCTCACTTTGTGGGGCATTGATTGTTTCCTTTTCAAAAGGGAGGCAAATCTTGCTCACCCACTCCAAACTGGGTACAGGCTAAAAGGCAGCAAAGTCAATGTGGTTCCATTGCACAAATCAGTGGTAGGGTGAACGAGCTCACTCAAGCAGATCTGCACCTTCTGCACCCTATAAAATCTGTTCACTGGGGCTTCACCCAGAGTAGTTGAAGGATGTTTGGGTATGGTGGAGGAATAACAGGTGGATCCACAACTGGGTGAATCTCTCAGCCAAACTTCACTGTTGTCTGTTAAGGTTTAGCTAATACAGCACTGGGGCTGCAGTAGAAGCTATGAAGAAGCTCATCCAGCAATTTTTAATCACATGCCTCTCCAATTCATCATGTAGAGATCATCACCACATATATGGGCAATATGTGTATATCTGTGTGGGGGTGTCCTCCTGACCGAACACACATAAGCCACAAAACAGAATGTTAAAAGACTTTGTGAAAGATACAACATGCAAATAAAGTGCCCAAATGGTGACTGGCCATGACTCAATTTTATATGATACTTTCTTAGGCCTGGGCTACACTGGGGGGGGGGCAGGGGTGGGAGGGTTCAAACTAAGATACGCAACTTCAGTTACACTATTCACGTAGCTGAAGTTGAAGTATCTTAGTTTGATTTACCTGGCCATCTTCATGGTGGCTAGTCAACCGTGGTGGCTCCCTGGTTGACTCAGCTTACTCCTCTTGCAGAGCTGGAGTTCTGGAGTCAACAGGGAGCACATTTGGGGATCGATTTATCATGTCTAGATGAGACGCGATAATTGATCCCTGATACATTGAACACTACCCGCCGATCCGGCAGGTAGTAAACTCCAGAGTACCCCCACAAGCTCACCATACTCAAGCCAAAAACATCATGGAAGAAGGGGATCATTCCGATTTTACAAAGAAGAAGATGTAAACAACTAGTCCTTATTCTCTTCTCTTCTCGTTTTTATCCGGTGCCCATCACTGTGGTATCTGAATGTGTTTCAACAATAATTAAATTGCCTATCTCGCCACACAGCATCAGTCACATGTTATTCTTTCTCTCTGTCTTTCCCTAAGCCAGATCGACAGTGCACACACTACATTTGAAATGGAAGGTGGTGCGGGTTTTGGTGGTGTGTAGGTTTGGTGAGAGTTGGTTCCACAGTGTCGGACCAGCTCCCAAAAACTTTTCTTTCCTACACAGACAAGCTTTCCCTTTGGTGTGGACTTTTGCTTGTGCTAGAGGAATGCAGTCCTTGTCCAGGAGCTTTAGGCCATCTTTTAGGTATCCTAAGCCCAAACCTTGATGAATTTGAAAGACTGTCTGAAGCCTGAAAAATTTTCTAAGGTTTTTTTTTTTGGTTTAATTGGATATCCAATCTATGCTTGAAGTGCTATGCTGCATACGTTATAAATGTGAGTTAAATAAGGAATGTTTTAAAATTATCGACAGGATTACTCTGCAGATAGGTAATTTTGCATTTGTATTCATAGGAGGCCAAATTCTGCTCTCAGTTACTCCAGTGTAAACCTGGACTAACTCATTGACTTCAGTGGAATTACTCCAGGTTTACATGGGAGTAATTGAAAGCAGGAACTGGTCCAGAGTTTGTTATTTTATTAATTTTGTTAAGAGGTGATAACAGAAACCAGCAGGATAAGACGAAGACATGGTAATAAAATACTACTTCTGCCTTCTTGTGAGAAATTAGCAGTTGTTTATTTTGCTTCACTGCAAATATAGGACCAGATCCTGCAAACTGCTTCACTTCATTTGTTAGGTAGATATTAGGATCTAATAGGATCAGAAACTGATTTTATGGATCATATAACCCAGAACACAAACAGTTCAACCCAGGCCTAAATATTCACCACCTAACAAAGATCAGCTATCAAGAAAGCAGAACACTTCATCGGAGCAATTTATTAACTTTCTCTCAGGGCTGTGACCACTAAAAGAATTTTACTTGATTAATGATCCCAGGATCTGATCATGGTTAGCTTCCATGATGTAGAGCTTGATTTGTCCCAACCTACAATCACTGCTAAGTCTTGCTCAACATCGTGCCATTTAATCTGAGTTCACAACCATGTTCATACAGTAACCTTTTGTATATATAGACAAGGCCTTAGCCATTACTGATTAATAAATGCATACATAAGAGCCAAAAAACTTCAAAGATGAGACTGGAGGCAACAGTTGAAATCTTATGGCTTTCAGAATTAAGATCACTTAAAATCCTAGAAAGTAATTTTCAATTTTGCATAACACTTTTAAAAAACCTGCCTTTTGAAAGTAGCTTACCCTAGTATTTTTAACTGTGAATGAAATCTGGTTTGTTCATTATTTGCATGGTTCTCTGGATTCCTAATACAAGGGATTTGAGCCTGCATAAACTAAACTTTTAAATGAGGTGATAAAAACTGTATCTGTCTACAAACAAATGCCATCAACAGGAGGGGCAGCTAACAACTAAAAAAAAAAGGCAGAACACATTTAAGATCTGTACTGCGAAGAAGGTATGCTTAAGTATATAAAGTAATGAAAAAAAGAGACAGATGTAGTTCTGAAATAAAAGGTAAATGAAAAGAATGGGGACAGTTAAAACTGAACAATTAAACCTTCTGAAAAACTAAAATGCTCCCCCCTAAAAAAAACTAAGCAATGGAAATGGAACAAAGGCAGATACCAGATACAAATCAAATTAAACAAGAAAAAGAATAAAATGAAACTGCATGTAATAGAAAATGCTTTAAAAGTAGAGATAAATGAAAAGAAACAAAATAAAAGGGATAAACTGTTTACTAAAAAAGATACTTAGATGAAAAAAAGATACAAAATTAAAGCTACACGAGAAACAAAAAAGTACATTAAAGTTATCTGTCTCTGAGACAGGGATTCCACTTGTATGAGTTTGGTTGGAATGGCTACAACAAGGTTTTAAAATTTTAAGGTTATAAAAGAAATTCACTGCTAGGTTATTCCCCCTAGTTTTATTTATTTTTACACAGTGAAGTGATACTCGGAACACAATAAGAGCTAAGGGATACATGGATATGATAACAACAACAGCTTTCCACTGCACTCTGAATATTTTCATTAAATAAAGGTGCTGGTTTTTGTTTCAGGTTGAAATTTGAAATGTTTTTTGAGACAAAATGGTCACACATGGAAAAGATTCCAAACTTAGACTTAGACTCTTATGAATTTATCCCATAGCTACAAAACATGTTGAGTGCCATACAATCCATGACACTTTGTTTTTCATTCTTGCTTGTTTCATGAAATGTTCAGTCAGATGCCAAGGCTCAAATCCAGAGTCTTGGATGCAGAATGCTTGATTGATGCTGAACAGATGAGGGGGAGGTTAAGGGAAGAGGGGAATCTTTGTCCTCAGACTGATGCATGGCTCCTTATCCCCCTAGCAGAGTCTGGAGGAATCCCTGTACCCCACCCCACCCCCCTACACCTCTTTTTCAGTACACCCTTGTTTGGGGACAACAGGAAGACCAGCATAGAAGAGGATCCTCCAGTCTTGCCTCATTCACTCAGCCCTGACCCTGCCCTTTACATGCTGTGCTATGCAAAATACCACTTCTAAAGGCAAGAGGGGAGGTTTTTTGCTGGCTGTGGTCCAGCTAGGAAACGTAGGGAGACTATTCATTTATTTCATATAGGCTATTAGCTGGCATGGCTTTCAGTCACTTCCAGTCTAGGTCAGTTTCAAACTGGTGACCTAAAGGTGAAACTAGGCTCTTTTCTTTACCATTCTTAAGAGGTATCATGTTCCCTTCAGGCACAGAACCAAATAGTTTTTACTGATGCTGGTAGAGTATATCCATTGGTCTAGCTGGAGAAAGATGCTGCTATTATCTGGCAGGGATACCGATTTACACTTACTACCATCTCGTCTCCTCTTTCTATGTCGTCAATTAACAGAGGAAACTTGTTTGTAGGCTTGAGGCTAGCTGCAGTCACCTTCACCACCCAAATGGTTGTACGGCAGTAATTGCTGCAGCTGCACACACTCCATTAGAGTCACAGGGTCCATGGAGCCTGAGGAGGAGGATGCAGCTGTGCCTCCTGCTGTCATTGTATCTCCATCCCTGTGATTTTAAACTTAGCCCCGTTGACTACGCTGCTTCTTGCAGCTCTTCCCTTAGAAAACCAGGGCTGGATTCTCCACTGCCTTGGCCTGTGTGCTGGCCTTTACAGGTGTGCAAAGGGGGGCTCGCACCCTGCCAAAGCAGTACATTAAACAGGTGAAGTCAAACTAAGTGCACTGGTTTCCTTTTAAGAAAATCATCAATAAGCCTAAATCCCTGGTTTCCATTGCAAAGTTTTCTGCATAGCTCTAGGGCTTAGATCTCATTGGGGTTGATTCTTCGCAAGCAAAGCTATGCATATTTTCATAGCTGAGCACACACAATCAAGATTGTCACTGTGAAGGTGTTTTCCAAGGCTTACCTAATTCACACAGTGTGCTATTGATCCTATATTATGAAAGAAATTCAAACAGCTCCTACAATCACACTGAAAAAAACGACCTGGGGGCCATGACCAGTGGATCAAGAGAAAGGAATAATAATCACAGATAAAACTTCTTAATGGGGAGGGGAGTAAAGAAAATCTTTATCGAGGGGAAAATGTTGTAAAGGACGACAGAATTGTTAGTTTTAATTACAGAGAAGTAAGTGACAAAATGGAGGCTTTCTACAATAGATGAAAGTGGCATTTTTTTCTTCCTCCAAATATAGCAGAAAAAGAAGTCATTAAGAAACATGGCAAGATAGCTTTAGTAAAGCAATTTAAGAAGAGAAGGGTTCAGTGTAAGTAAGGATGTAGAAAAGAAGGATGCAGTGCAGGACAAGTTTGTACTCTCTGTCCTCCACTGTACTGGGGATAGGTATTACTGTTGTTTTTCTTAGCCTATCCCTTGTTTTTATTTTTTTTTAAACATCCACCCATTCTCCACCCCACTTCATTGTCATAGTGTGTATATCCCACTACATTTCAGAGACGTTCTACTGTCTGCATCGTTGTAAGTGGATCTCAACCTTTCCAGACTACCGTACCCCTTTCAGGAGTCTAATTAGTCTTCCGTACCCCAAGTTTCACCTCACTTAAGAAACTGCTTGCTACACAAACAGACGTAAAAATAGAGGAGTGTCATAACACACTGAAAAATTCCAACTTTCTCATTTTTACCATAGAATTATCAAATAAATCAAACTGGAATATAAATATTTTACTTACATTTCAATGGATAGTATATAGAGCAGTATAAACAAGTCATTGTAATAAATTTTAATTTGCACTGACTTCGCTAGTGCTTTTCATGTAGCCTGTTGTGAAATGGGGCAAATATCTAGATGAGCTGATGTACCTTGGGAAGACCTCTGCATATCCCCAAGGGGTACATGTACCTCTGGTTGAGAATCATTGGGCGCTAGATGATCAAGATGGCTCTGTCTCACCTTGGAATCTATACATCCTTAATTACTAATTTTAGAAGTAACAGTTTAGGGTCAAATATTCTCCTATGGAAAAGTATGTATAAAGGAAACACATACCCCAAAAGATTCACAGCTTCTGGAAAGTTGCAGAGGGACAGCATCATTCCCCTTGCCAAAAGGGAGGGGAGATCATAGCCAACATAACATATTTAAGGCCTAGGATCTGTAGACAGCCAAAGCTTGTTAAATTCAGCCCTTTTGCAGGTATATGCTGAGTCTCTGTGCAGGTTCTTCCCCCTGCTCTACCATCAACATAGATGAGGCCATAGTTACACTTACAGATTTATAGCGGTTTTGGTTATACCCGACTTTAGATACAGCTCCAGGGAAAGCGCTCCAGCGTGTCCACACTGACAGCCACAACCGCACTGGCGTGGCCACATTTGCGGCACTTGCAACAGCACAGGAGTGGTAATGGGCAGCTATCCCAGCATTCAGCTGGGTGCAACATGCTTTTCAAATGAGGGGGGTTAGGGGTTTTCATGTATGTTCAAATGAGGGGTTGTGTGTATGCGGAGGGCGAGGGCGAGTGGATTTTTGGAGTACTTAAAGAGTGTCAGCAAACTGCCTTTAAAATGCAAAGCCTACTAATTGTCTGCTTCTCACTCGCTCACTAGGTAAACATTTGCATTGTTGATTTACCCAGTTACGGATAAGCTCTGAAAACGTACTTCCGCATTCCCCCAGCCGAGTTCAAAACAAAGGGAAGAGTAGTCAATTGCCTTAAATAGCTTAGGGAGCGTTTCCAGAGATTACTCAGAGCACTGTATTGTTACTACCCATTTACACTGGAGCTAAAGCGTAGTACCCAATATGCTACAGCTGTTAATCCTCTGGGAAGGGAGGATTACCAGTACCGGTATAACCGTGTATTTATAGCACTCTACGTGCCTCGCCAGTCTGGATGGTTAGTGAGTTATAGCGCTCCTGATGGCTTTATAGCGCTACAAAGTGCCTGTGTAACCAAGGCCTCAGTGTGTTACAGTGTTTCCATTTGCACCATCCCTGGATGATGTGATCTGTCTGAAGGGAGGCACAGAGCACGTAGTCAATTTAATCCTGCTCAAAGCAGAGTTATTAATATATGCAGGTTGTCTCCGATGGGAATTACACTTATTTAGAAAGGGGACATGTTGCACAGAGTAGATGTTTCCTAACTCCTCCTCCTGTTTTTCAGGCCATACACCCTTTTTCCATGTATAGTGGCAGTTGTCTTGTGTCACAGGGTGGGTTTTCTTCACCCTTGGAGCCCTTGCTCCAAACAGTCCTCAGACAGAACTTCTGCATTTCAGTTCCAAGTGCTTTATTCATAGCATCAATATAACAGAACAAATTTCCCACTGTTCAAAGTTCTTACATCAAGAATCAGAGAGGTTCTTACAATCTTCCTAGGGACAGGGTCAGAGATCTCACCTCCCTGAGATCTTGATGGTCTGTAGCTCTTCCTCCTAACCTATCCCTTTCCCTCTTCTTGTCTCTCTTTTAGTTTTCCTCAGCTGATGACCTGTGCTACCTTGTTAATTGGTTAATCATTCAATTCTTAACTAATTATCTCCCTAATTTGTCCCATGTGGAGTCTAGAGCAGTGAGTCAGCCATAGACTATCACATTTTGTCACCTTCTCTCACATTATGATGATGAGCATTGTCTCCATCTACCCATCCCTCCAGGTATCTGTAGAGCCCTTCCTCCTGTGTTATGCCAACCAACCAATTCCTTCCTGTGGTGTATAAGGGAGAGGAGTGCAGGGCCTTTGTTTGGTCATTCTCACACATTTTTCTGCTTTCATTTTCAATGATACTCCAAATAAAATGTACAATACAATAAAATCAACTCAGAAGGCTATTTTAGCAGTCTCCCATAGCCAACAAAACAAAGAAAAAGACTAAATGGATCAGAACAAGAACAGTAACATGCAATTGGAACAACACAGATCCAGCAACCTCGTTGTACATTTAGCCTGTCCTCCCACCAGCTTCCCATCCATGTAATCTCACTGGTATGATCCATGTGCAAAATTTGGTTTCCTTTGCTTGTTTTTGCTTTTCCTCAAAAGAAAGTGATACCTTGGAAATCTAAAATAACAGGGCTGTAACAACAACAAAAAAATAGATGATAACAACCACCATTACTGACAAACCCATCTTGCAGAGCAGAAGAGTTCCTTGCTGCTTTGCAATTAGTCAGGAATTTTTGACGCACCACTCTCCTAGCAGGTGAGAAACAATGGAAGTAATGAGCGCTAATCAATATTGAGCATACACACCCTTTCATGTCTCTTGTCACCGTCACAACTCTGCTAAATGGCTCTGACTCTTGAAAAGCCAGCGGAAGAAAAACTTGACACAGGAGTAATTATAAATAGATTTTTTGAACTAAATGTGTCTAGTAAAAAATTGTAGACTAACAAGCACGTGCGAAAAGAATGCCCCATCTTTTTCTAGGGTATGCATATTAATGCTAATTTTGCTGCAGCTAGGTTACACGTAAACGAAGGCACAGTCATTATCTGCTGACCACTATAGTTAAAAAAGTGATTGCTTTAACAAGTAATTGGTAGCAAAATGCCTAACCAGTAATCATAAGCACAGGACATATGTTTTTAAATATGACCAAATCATTTGCATAGTGTTTATGTATAATAAATTAAAGCAAAATGAAAAATGTGCTGACAGGAAATAAGTAGCAATAAGAGTAGAGTGATGTGTTAAATCTTTCATTCTGGATCATTTAGGTAATGTTCCATTCATTTTAGATTCATGAGTGGAGGCCTTTACAGATTGGACATGCATACCATAAATCTCAGGTTATCCATTATTAGGTGGCATTTTGCTGTTTGCAATTGTACATGTTTACTTTGTGCATAATTAACTGCATAATAGCTGTCTATGTTCTGCACAGAATTTACACTCAGGCTCTCATCAAAACAAATGACTCCGGAAAGTAGGGCACTTCCATTTAGCTCACTGCAATCAGCATTTTCTAATACAGGTTTGCAGAAATGGCTTTGATTTCCAACTGCAGTCTGACTAAAATAAAATCTTGCAAAAGACCGCTGTTTGTGTTTCTGTTTATTTTACTAAACCTCAGAGAAGTGTCCAGAGCTCCAAAGGGTGGAAGCAGAATTAGGCGAAGAATACCTAGGAGTAGTTGGGACATGGAATTTCCATAAAAATAATAAGCGTGGAGCAGATCTGGACAGGCAATTGATCATTGTACAGCATCCTGCTATGGATCAAAGACTTCACCCAGCAGTTCTTTTATTTCAGTGTGCGATTTCTACTACCAGGTCGACTATTCTTGGCTATACAGCTTCTTTATACACAGTCTGTCAGAAAAAGCACTAAGATTTTGTATTTCCTATAGAATATAAAATTGGGTAAAAAATCCATGCAGAATCAAAGCAATAGGAAAAGGTAGCTAATTTTAATGTCTGTAGTAGAAATGAAATGAAAAGAGATAAAATAGAGAAAAATGGGCATTTCAATAATTCATAGCACTGCATGCTGGATTCTGTCCATATATAGATATTGTTGCATATTCTGTATAAACAGCATTGGTACAAATGCAGGTATACTTAAAGTGAATATTATTTTGCTGATGATCTGCAATATAAAAAAAGTACTTTATAACTGGAGCTTTTTAAAGTAGCTACTATAAAACAAGAGTGAAGAAATCTTATAACCTACCTTATGTTTGAAGGAAGTATTGTTATAAAATGTAACTTTTATTCTGTATTTATTCTGTAGAATAAGTCATTATGAAGAAATGCACTCAGCTTGGGGCAGCTATAAGCTAAAAAGCATGATGAATATAAATAGTATACTAATTCTAATGAGCTTCTTTCTTCCCCTAGAGTGATCTAGGGCTACACTTGAGGGAAACAAATGAAATGCAAAAGTAATAGCAAAGATGATGTGTGTTTTATATAAACTCCTTTGTTTCTGTTGTTTTACTGATTACCGTAATGTAAATATACTGTTTTTCTTACAATCAATCATATATTTTAGTTAATTCCATTCTTTTTTTTTGCCTTTGTCTATCTCCAGTCTATACCTTTGCCTTTCCAGTTGCAAAATACTCAGCTTTCTTTCAGGACCTTTCCTTCACATCCACCCCTATTATTTTCTAATTGGTTTACTTGATTTGGGGGTTGGGTTTTTTTCCTGTTTCCTGTATTTGATTAATGTACATTTCTGGAAGTATGATTTTCTGTGTGAAAATGGTTCTCTCTCACAATGTGTGTATGAAATTTAGGAGCTCTTCTGCACGCTGAGGTAGTGTCTCTCAGAATGCAATGTAAAAAAAAACAACTACATATTTCTACAACTTGCCATTGTTTTTAATGATTATTTCCAAACTCTAAACAGTTGAAATCAAATATGTCAGAATCAAAATGTCTTGAAATTCGTTCACCTCAATCATTCTGCTAATTGGTGCTCATTTATAGTGTACTCTCTCTCTCTGCCCGTCACCCCCCAGGCGGGGTATGGGCCACCAAACACAGAGCACTCCATCTCTGTTGTTGGCATTTCAGTAGCAAGTTGGTTCCCTACGGGGTGGAGTTGCTAGTCCCACGCCCATGTTAAGCCTACAGCACCTGGTATTCCTAGTAGGTCTCCCATCTAAATACTAGCCAGGCCCGACCCTGCTTAGCTTCCGAGATCAGACGGGATCGGGCGTGTTCAGGGTTGATTAGCCATACCATTTATACTGTACACCTTCCCTTTTTTGAAATGTTCAGGACTATAAAACTGAATTCCACAGATGTGATTTTTTTTTATGCTGAGATTTAATAAATAACTAAATACTTACATAAATAAAATGGCATTTTACAACACTGGTTCTTTATGCTGTCTTTTTAGTAAAACCTATCAGTAATGAAAATGGCTCCTATAGACAATCATTTGTTTCATATTATTTTTATAAGTGATTTATTAACATACATATAGTTCCATACATATAAGAAGAGATTTTTTTCAAGTGTTGTTAGGCTTCCAGCTCCCACTGAATGATAATGGGATTTGGATTCGGAACTCCCATTTATGCTTTTGACAATCTTCCCCAATGTAGCTGTAAAATATGGACTATATATATGCATCTACAAAACACTAGCTTAGGTAAACTCAGCGCACAAACTCATATATTTGCATCACTCACTGTCCCTCCATCTGTAAATAAATGAAAAGAGGGAAAATTCTTAAAAGAAAAATACAATTAATGTAGGCCCCTTTCCTGCAATTGACTTCAGTGGGAAACCATGCAGGAACAAGGGTGCACCTTTATTGAGTAATGTACAGGATTGAGGTCCTAGTAACTTTGATACATCTCAACTATTACAAGATGTCATTGTAAAATAATATAGCACTTAATCTATAGGGAGTATACAGTTTAATTTTGGAAATTAGTGCAGTTTATATGTAACCCCTAACAACAAAACAAATATGAACTATAATGAATCAGTATAACCCCATTGATTTCAATGTAGCTATGCTGATTTGCACCTGCTGATGATCTGACCGAATACTTTATTTCTAGTGTATCTTGTAACATAAAAATTATGCCTAAAGGGGTTTGCTTTTGTAAGCATGACTAAGTTTGAGTGCTTTTAGAACACTGGGGCATGCGTGTCTTAAATGTCCTTGTGAAAATAATTTACAAAATGAGAAAGATAAGGGATTACAAAAATGAAAAAAGAGCAACTTCAACACTTGCATTAGCCTTGTATCAGGGGGCAGTGTATAGATTGCCTTTAGAAGAGCACACCTGAAAGAGACTAGGGCTGTAACTGTGAATTTTTATGTTGACATATTAAAAATCCTTAAAGTGGTCTTTTTCATCGAGTCTACTTCCTTTGTATATGTAAAGTCATATCTGATGCTTTCATTAACACAAAGATTTGACTCTTATTGGCTCTGCAGAGACAATATAGCTATGGCAGAAAGAGCTGGATTCTATTCCTTCTTGCACATCACACATACGTATTCTGGGAGGCACACAAGGCCCAGCCCAAGGAGAGGTGCAGAGAAATGTGCCTTTGCTCCCTCCTTGTTCTGGATTGCTATAAGGGCTGAAAAAGACAATGCCATAATCTGAGATAGCATTGAAGGCTGCCCAAATTTAGCACAGCCTTCCCAGGGCTGCTTAAGGACTGAACACTTCCTGCAACACTTAGCATTAGGGGCACCCCTTTGTACTCCCTGATCTACCCCCTACTCCAGGGCTTGCAAGGTGGGGGGAAGTGCAGAGATGCTTCTTACTTTGGTTCTAATCTGCTCCAGTGACAGGGGAACTCTCTGATGACTTGTTGAGCTCCTATAAAGCTTTGGTGGCATGAAGGATCCAGAACAGAGGGAGCAATTGACTCCAGGATTGTTAACTAAAGGCCCAATTCTGTGAAGTTCACAATGCAGAGCTGAGGACACTGTGTACCTTTCAGGACTCAACCCTCAGTTACACCCCTGCAGACCTGTAGAAAACAAGACTATTACACAGGCACAATTTGGCCTGCAGATTCTGATTTGAGTGGTGATAATATACAACCCAGAGGAAAAACAAACAAACAAAACCTTGATTTTCAGATTCCAAGTGGAGTTTGCAGGGCTAAGAGCTAGCAAAACTATCTTTTTACTCATAAATTGATCAAATTTGACTTGGAGCACCCAGAATGTCAGTTTGAATTACTGTTTGGAGAAAAGCTACACATTGAGCATATATCTCAAGAGTAATGTACAAAACTTCTTGCTCTTTACTGAGTCTCTTAAAAGCTATCTTTTACAGAATAGCTTTTACACTCCAGACCACATGTTGTACCAATCTTCAGTACTAAGTGATTTGTCTGGCTTCCAAAGTTGTAAAAAAATGTTCTTGGCCATGAAGCCAGCACAAAGTAGTAGCTATTTCTTTTACACATCTGAGAGATCACTTTTCCTTGCAATATTGCCTAAAATAACAGGTCTATTTGCAGGAAGATAATAGCTTGTAAAATATATCAAGTCTATTACACAATCAACCACCAAAAACGCTGCACGAGTAGCATTTCCCAAACACAGGTACCTGTGTAATTCTATAGCAGCAGCAGCAGCAAGATTTAGACATGGTCTGGATGTCTAAATCTATTGTGTGGTCTGTGTCAAAGCTGACTGGTCTGAGTGATTGAGAGGGTGAAAACTCACAGTGGGTTCCACACATTTTCTCAGCCAGATGTTTAATAGGCATGACGATTGCAGGTCTCTGCTGGCTGGTGAAGATCTTTCTCTCCCACCATGGAACCACCTGGCAAGGGATATGAAACCCCACTGCTTTGGCCCCTTTCCCACCTTCTGGCTATATGGGTCACCAAGTAAGTAGAGAGGGACCAAAGTAGTGAAGTAGACTGCACTATTCTCGCTGACTCCCAGCTTCCTGGCTGCTACTGGTGAGTATGCAGACTATTATTGATTTTGGGTCTGTCTTCCTGTGAATGAGTCCAGAGCCTGGCCCTGCTACTGCTCATAGCTTCTCCAAAGCAAGCAGCAAAGTAAACCTAACATGGTTATTGACAAACTGATTGCTTCCCAGAGGAGTGTGAAATGGTCATGTCAATTGCACTCAGCTGCATTGTGGCATCAGAATCAGTGTTTGGCCTCAGACTTAGGAAGACGGTGTTACCTTGGCTTCAGATATGTTGGGAGGTTATTTTTGAAACCATATATGAGTGACTTTCTTTTCTTTTCTGAGGGCTTACATTGCACAGAAAATAATGATGGCTTAAACACCTCAATTTCATTGGGAAAAGTTCCCTGCTTTCCAATGGTCCCTGGATTTTTCAAGCCCTGAAGAATGCAATTATCTTTAAACCTTGGGGTTTTTTGAAATTTTACAAAATAGGAAAATGCTAACAAAATTCACATGGGAATTTATTTCACTGAACAAATCCTTACAGCTGCAGACAATCTAGTTATGAAAGGAAAAGGCTTTATATTATAGAAAATCCTTCATGCAGAACACTGCATGCTAATTCTTACTGAATAACATTTATGGTTCTTTGTTCTAGGATCCCAGTAGAGGTGGGCAAATAATTCATAAAAAAAGAATGTATTGGGTGGATTTTGATCTTTTTCTGTTCACAAATTGTCAAACTCATTGCAATTTGCTTGAACATATCAATTACCATAATTATTCAGGGACCATTTTGGGAGGTCTGATTCTGCACAAATATAAAAACAGGATGACTAAATTTATTTGCATGAGTCATATTTGGACTGCTTGGTAAATAAAATGACTTACACGGGTAAAGATCAGACCTTTGGTCTGTAGCTGTTGTGTGAATATTTTGTTATGTGTGATGTTTAACATTTGAACTCAAACTGTTTTGCTTGGCCAAATAGTTCATGTGGTTTATTTCTGTTTTTGGTTTGGTCCTGGGCCTACAAACACTTACGGTAAGCAGATGTGTAACTTTACTCACATGAATCCCCCACTGGAATTCTCCTGGGAGAAAAATTATGTAGACATTTAAGTATTTACAGTTGTTATCACAGATGTCACCGGGTAGTGCTGTTACATATAGTCTTCCAAGTTCTTTTACTTATGGTATGTCTACTGCAAAAATCCTCAAACAAACAAACCAAAAACCCCTGCAGTAGCAAGACTCTCTCCTCTCTCCTGGTTTCACAGCCCAAGTTTGAATGCTTACACTGCTAGAAGTGCAAGCCCTGTAACCCTGAGTCAGTTGACCTGGGTCCTGAGATTCACTGCCATGGGTCTTTTTCTGAGGCGTAGGGGTGCTCTTAATGTACAAACAACTGTACAATAACTAAGAACCCCGTGTGGTTCTTAGTTGTGGTTATTCAATATTATGTGAGAAGAGGTTGTGCCAACTAGAGGAAAGTTTGCTTTGTATCTTGAGCTCAGATTGGAGTCAAATCTCAAGGCAGAGTTTGTCCCTGGGAACTGGACATTGGTACAGGGATGAGGGGCCTGAAGCAAGGGATGGCTTGAATCTCGTTCCAGGACTAGTCTGTATGTGTAAATAAAGCAAGTTAGAGTTAAAGGGTGTCATTTCGTTTGCGGCAAGCTGGGATCTGAATCTAGCACTGCACTAGCCTGCTGCACACCAAGTGTCCTTGCTGATACACATTAACAGTTCCCTAGCATGCTTTGATCCACTCTTCTTTGAAATGGAATAGACCCAGATGCCGTGTTACTGATTTCTCCTGCACTGGGAAGCTGAGTTGCTAGGCTCTGGGCATCTGCACCCACTTGGAAAAGGAATTAGGACCTATAGGAGGTTAGATCCAGGTGTCTTGTGGGAATAGTTGTGCATACCAATTCAAAATGTTTTTCCTATAAATATTCTGCAATATTTGTTTAATATTTGCTGATTTTTTTATGAATATTTTGCAGGTAAACTCATTTACTGGCACATTCATGGAAAATAAACACAGTAAAAGTGACTTCATTTCAAAAATTCAAGGTAATATTATAAAATCCTAGAAAAATAGAAACATAGCATTGGAAGGGCCCTTGAAACGTCATCAAGTCCAGCTGTCTATGCTGAGGCAGGACCAAGTATACCTAGATCACTACCCTAAGAGGTGTTTGTCTAACATGTTCTTAAAATCTGCCAATCGGGGGATTCCACAATCTCCCTTGGAAGCGATTCCAGTGCTTAACTATCCTTATAGGGTTTTTTCCCCCTAATATCTAACCTAAATCTCCCTTGCTGCAGATTCAGCCCATTACTTCCTGTCATACCTTCACTGAGCATGGGGAACCATTGATCACCATCCTCTTTGTAACATCACTTAACATATTTCAGGACTGTTATCAGTTGCTCCCTTCAGTCTTCTCTTCTCAAGGGTAAATTTGCATGGCTTTTTTAAAACTTTTCCTTCTAGGTCAGGTTTTCTAAACCTGTCATTATTAGTCTTGCTCTCCTCTGGATTCTCTCCAATTTGTCCATATTTTTCTTAAAGTGAGAATCCCAGAACTGGACACAATTATCCAGCTGAGGCTTTGGGTTTTGGGGACTTACAGATGACAGTCCTGTTCATATACACCAGAAAGTTATTAGCCTTTTTTGTAACTGCATCACAGTGCTGACTAATATTCAATTTGTGATTCACTATAACCCCAGAATCTTTGCAGCAGTACTACTGCCTAGCCAGTTATTCCTCCATTTGTAATTGTGGATTTGATTTTTCCTTCCTCTGTGCCATATTTTGCATTTGTTTTTACTGAATTTCATTTTGTTGATTTCAGGCCAATTCTTCAATTTGACAAAGTAATTTTGAATTCCAATCCTGCCCTCCAAAATTCTTACAACCCCTCCCAGCTTAATGCCATCTGCAAATTTGATAAGTATCATCTCCATTCCATCATCCAAATCACTAATGAAAATATTGAATAGTGCTGGACACCAGTGGGATCCTGCTAAATCCACACACCCCTCTGGTTTGACAGTGAGCCATTGCTATCTATTTGAGTACAGTCTTTCTACCAGTTTTACAGCCCTTTATTGTTATTTAATCCAGATCACATTTCCCTAGTTTGCTTATGAATATATCATGTGGGACGGTGATATAGCTTATTGAAATTAAGCTAAATCATGTGCACTGCTTCCCCTCTATCCATCAGGTCAGTAACCCTGTCAAAGAAGGAAATTAAGTTAGTTTGGAATGATTTGTTCTTGACAAATCTATGTTGGCTATTACTTATCACCCTGCTGTGCTCTAGGTGCTTACAACTGACTGTTTGATCATTTGTTCTAGTACCTTTCCAGCTATCAAAGTTAGGCTGGTAGGTCTATAATTCTTTGTTCTTCTTTTTTAAAATAATTACTATGTTTTCCCCTTTCCAGTCCTCTCACAGACCTCTTCCTGGAAGATTCACCCAGCTCTAGTCTTCAGGGTGGAAGGGAACACCATGGATCCATACTACAGAGAGGATTTTATGTTGCCATCAGAAAAATGTGACATATATACCAGAAGAAGGTACTTGCATGAACATTAATTATTATAAAGTTTATGGGTTCACTTGAGTTCCTCCATAATCTGTTATTTATAGATACTGAATTGAAAAGATACAGAGCACGGGCTGTGTCACTGTAAATACAAATGTTGCTCAAACATACTGGCTAACAATCAAGTTAGCTTTAAGTTTAAAGTGCTGTTCATGGCACTTGGTACTCCATGAATGTTGCACAACAAAAATGATTAGGAATGCCAAGGAGCAATTTCTCACACATTTATAAATTCAACCCTAGCCATAGATCATATTAATCAGATCTCTTGTATAGAATATTTCATTTATTGTCCAATCTAAGTGCCTCAGACACACTTGAGTGAAATGCATTTCAGATCATAATGCCTGGTTTCTATTCAGTAATAGCAAATACAAATGTATAGTCTGGCAGCAATTTGTGTCAAAACCACTGTCATGTTATTTTTAAACTATATTTGACAGGGAGATTGAAATGTTGTGAATAAGGCCATCAGTCTCTTTACCACCTACACCCTCTTTGTAGACAATTTTCTTCAGGTGAAGAGACTGTTTTATCACAGGAATGCTTTACTATAGGGTCCAAAAGCTACACTTTAACATCAGTCATTTTCTTACATTTTATTTTGCATGAATGTGTGCTAGATATTTTCTGAAATGGTTATAAGAAATATGCAATTTGTCCTTTCTTCCTTATTGAAGGATTTGTGGTAAACAAATTATTACTCATGTTCATTACGATAATGCCTAGGGACCAACCAAGAACAGGGCCCCATTGTGCTAGATTCAGTGAAAACACAAAGTATTAGACAGCTTCCTGCCTCAAAAAGCTTACAAGGTCCTACTGCCAGTGACTGATTCAAGCACTATCAAATGGTTAATAGGAACTGAAACCCAACTGAATCTATAATGGAGTGTTGATTTACAAAACTGCCACACATATTAGACAGTGGAGCTCACTATAATTTACCATAAGCTAATGGTGTTTGCTCATGAGATGCTCTAGCTTTGAAAGGGAACTTTGGTCCTAAAGATGATATTTGCCTATGGTCTTTCATATGGTATTGCAGTCTGCATCCTGCTCTGCCCGTCAGTCTGTGGTGTATTGGAAGTGGAGGGCAGTTCTACAGCTGATGTAAATGAAGCCAATGGACTTGAGACAATTTATACTAGCTGAGAATTTGTTCCTAGATGTTTACAGAACATTACTACTGGGAATATCCTTGAAAGTACAAGCTGAAATAGAAGAAGCAAGTCAATTTTTAATTTACCAAATGGTCATAGCAACACTTATGCAAATGTATGGGGAGAAAGGACATTCTGTGGAACTGTTGATTGCTTCTCTGACTGAAGGGCCCCCGTCCCAGAAACTAAAAGTTTTGTTTCCCTACTTTTCTTTACTTCCTCTATCCCTTCTTTACCAATCTAGGGGCTCGTCTTCATTACGGCAGGGAAGGATCGATCTTTTGGCGATCGATTTATTGCATCTCATCAAGACGCGATAAATCTATCGCCAGCGGCTCCCCCGTCGACTCCAGAAGTCCAGCTTGCCAAAAGGCGCAAGCTGGAGTTGATGGGGGACCACGCTGCTGACCATCGCCGACGTGAGGACGGCAGGTAAGTCGGCTGTAGAGGCGCCGATTTCAGCTACATTATTAATGTAGCTGAAATTGCTTATCTACCGTCGATTCCCCCCCCCCCCCCAGTAGAGACCAGCCCTAGAAGTGAGAAGATTAGACAGAGACACTGTCTAGACACTGCTCTGGCCCAGTGTTTATCATCTTATCAGTCTCTTACCATATGCTTTTTCTGACTTGTTTGAGCTTACTCTTTTCTCACCTCTCCCTTATGTCAGGAGCTGTGAAAGATGGTTGGTCCATTTTATGCAAGAAATCCCTTTCACAGAAGAAGTTATGCCAATTATTTAAGATAGGGGACTAGGTGGAGTTTTAGCTGTGCTGGTGGTTAGCAGCCTAGCTTGGCTTATAGAAAAGGAAATAGGGGAAAGCTTCCTTTAGGCTGATGGAAACCAGGGGAAAATTTCTCAATGCCTAAATCCCTGCTCCCACAAATTTCTGTATATTGCACTAAAGCTCTAGTACACAGAAGTCTCATTCTCATGTATCAGATATGAATTAAAATGGATGCCCTAAAGCCCTTCATTAAAACTATCTTCAAAAAGGGAGGCTGGGTTAGAGTGATTTCTCCATCCCTGGTGGATTTTGCCACCTGTTCAGATATTGTCTAATCAGCCCTGCCAAAGGTGACTTATCCTGGGGATTCCCAAAAACACTTCTGAGAGAAAAGGTAGGGATTGCTACTTGTGTTTTTGTTTGTTTGGGGTAATTTTTGGTTTTGTCCTTTTGGACTACTCCACCACTTCCTTCCCCAATCTGGTTTATGCCAGCTGCTGCCTCAGTCTCATTTCTAGGGGCCAATCACCTGCCCATATTCTCCACCACCTGTAAGTTTCTGGACTCTCTCCCCCAACTACGAAGGACTCACTGCCACACCCAGAATCTTTTTCCAGGGACAGTTTTATTCTCCAAACATAGATAAAATATCCAAAACAGTTTCTTGGCCCACTCTGAGTTGCAGCTCCCAGGAGTTTTCCCCTTTGCATTTCTTCAGTCCCTTCTGCTTCGGGACTCTACTGTAGGAGACCACCTCCCTCTCAGCCCTTTATAGTGCTCATCTGATCCCTTCCTAGATGGACCTGATAAATTTAACAGACCTTCTAGGCCCCTTGACCTTTAAAAGCAAATCACTTAAGCACTGCAGACCAGATCATAGTCATCTTCAGCTCAGGTAACCAGTGGATGACAGAATGTAAAGAATCTGATATTTTTGTACTCTCCACATAGATAGATGGTCTTTGTGCTCATCTGCACACAGTGTTTGTTCCCCACTGATACCCTACTTAACATTAGCCACCCAATGGAGTGGGGGAAATGAGGCTATGCTAAATAACCCCTTGAGGGATGCAGCAGCAAGCTCAATCTACAGTATGCCCCTGTAAGGCAGAACTGAATCCTGTGCTGTTGATACAATCCACTTATTTTTCAGGAGGAAGCATTTGCAGTGAAGTGCAATCAGTACATATTTAACAAGTGATGCTGCCTGCCCTTCTCCACTGTGGTTATTAGAGAACTGTTTTGTTTAAATGGTAAAAATTAATTAATAATTCCACCTCCTGCCTCCATGCACTCCGGCACACTCTTGTTACAGAAGAAGAGAAATTCTCTCATTGATCACAAGACAGCATATAGCTCATGGCAAAATTCTGCTGTGTATGTCCATTCTTGACTCTTGTGGTATGTCTTATTTGTGTTAAGTTTCCATTGATGCTGATATGTGTTCAGCACTTGTAAAGAATCACTATGTAAATCTGAATGAAGAAATTGTCCCTAACTCCAGAAGCCCACTTAATTGGTAAAATTTTGATGAAATTCTCCATAGTAGTGAAAAAGAAAAGAAAAGAAAAGAAAGTGTTTTTCCAATTAGCACAGTTAAAAAGCATCTTCTGTAATTTGTTCTAGTCATCATAATTCTTATGCTAATCATCATTAATGAACCATTAATGAACTGTCAGTTGAACAGACCTAACATCAGTAAAGTACAAATACAAAAAACCTCGATAAATGGCAAACTTTGTATTTTAATTGTTGTTTCTTATTTCAGTTTCCCCTATTATCCATAATTACTGTAACTGACAAAATAATTCTCTTTTGTCAGTTACAGTATGTATCTTGAAGCGTGGGGACCAAAACTGGACACAGTACTCCAGTTGAGGCCTCACCAATGCCCAATAGAGGGGAATGATCCCATCCCTCAATCTGCTGAAAATGCCCCTACTTATACAACCCAAAATGCCTTTGGCCTTCTTGGCAACAAGGACACTCTGTTGACTCATATCCAGCTTCTTGTCCACTGTAACCCCTAGGTCCTTTTCTGTAGAACTGCTGCCTAGCCATTCTGTCCCTAGTCTGTAGCAGTGCATGGGATTCTTCTGTCCTATGTGCAAGACTCTGCACTTGTCCTTGTTGACTCTCATCAGATTTATTTTGGCTCAATCCTCTAATTTGTCTAGGTCCCTCTGTATCCTATCACTACCCTCCAGCGTATCTACCACTCCTCCCAGTTTAGTGTCATCTGCAAACTTGCCGAGGGTGCAGTCCATGCCATCTTCCAGATCATTGATAAAGATATTGAACAAAACTGGCCCCAAGACCCACCCTTGGGGCACTTCACTTGATACTGGCTGCCAACTAGGCATGGAGCCATTGATCACCACCCATTGAGCCTGATGATCTAGCCAACTTTCTGTCCACCTTATAGTCTATTCATCCAGCCCATACTTTTTTATCCTTGCTGGCAAGAATACTGTGGGAGACTGTATCAAAATCTTTTCTAAAGTCAAGGAATAACCCATCTACTGCTTTTTCCTCACCCACAAGCCTATCTTATTATAGAAGGAAATTAGGTTAGTCAGGCATGGCTTGCCCTTGGTGAATCCATGATTACTGTTCCTGATCACTGTCCTCTCCTTTAAATGCTTCTTGAGGACCTGCTCCATGATTTTTCCAAGGACTGAGGTGAGGCTAACTGGCCTGTAGTTCCCCGGAACTTCCTTCTTCCTTTTTTTAAAGATGGGCACTACATTAACTTTTTTCCAATCATCCGGAACCTCCCCCGATCGCCATGAGTTTTCAAAGATAATGGCCAATGGCTCTGCAGTCACATTGGCCAACTTCTCAAATGAGGTATCATTGGAAATATTATGATTTACTGAATGCAATTGTCCAATTTGCATGCATATATCAGTTCTGTATCTGAAGTTAGGAATATTGACTATGTAGCAATTACAACTGTGTTTTCACATGGGGAAAGCCCACCAAATACTATGCCAAAAGACTGGATGACCCATTAGGAAGGACAACAGGACTAATCTTCCACCTTCCTGAGAAGCTTCCTGGGATGCACATCAGGGTCATGTGATAAAGTCATCTGGTATTAGATACCATCTTGGAATTCTAATGTTTTTCCACTAAGAGGAGGTGGGAGTCAAACTGGGATAAAGATGGTTTCCACATATGCAAATCCTATTTAAGGCTGGAAAATGTGTTAATCTTGGTTCATTCTTCAATGAATCCAGACAAGGGCCAGCTCCAAGTTTTTTGCCATCCCAAGCAAAAAATAGTTTGCCCATCTTTTTTTTTCCCCTGCCCCTCCCCTTCCCCGCCCCATTCCAACCCTTTCTCCAAATCCCTAGCCCCACCTCCTCCGGGCATGCTGCATTTCCCCTCCTACTTCTCCCTCCCAGGCAAGCCTGGGAGGGAGCGGGGAGATGCGGAGTGGCGGTGCACTCAGGGAAGGAGGCAGCGGTGGAGTGGAGGTGAGCTGGAGTGGGGAGCAGTTCCTCGGCCCTCCCCAGGTTACTTCTTGCGTGCCCTCCGGCTCACCTCTGCTCCACCACCACCTGCTCCCCTGAGCATGTTCCACTTCTCTCCCCTCTCTCCCAGGCTTGCCATGTGAATCAGCTGTTTTGCAGAAAGCCTGGGAGGGAGGGGGGGGAAGCAAAGTTGTGGCAGCAGGCTCAGGGGAGCAGGCGGAGGCAGAGTGTAGGCAGATGTGAGCTGTGGGGGTACCCAGGGAGCTGCCAGTGGGTGCTCCCCAAGCAAAAAATGCCCGGAATGCCTCCCCTTTAGATGTGCTACCCCAGGTTTGTACTTCCTTTGCTGGTGCCTAAAGCCAGCCCTGATCCCCACCCAAGATAACTACTGGAAAAATTGAAAAAACGAAGATAAAGGAGAAGTGGGGGGGGGGATAATGAACCCAGGCTAGGAATGGTGTCTGGTCCATGAAGGATATACCTGGAGTTTTAAGATGCAAGCAAGAGCTCTCTATCCCTAAAGAAATTCTGCAATCTGCTTAAAACAACATTTAGGGTGAGATTGTAGCCAGGTTTTTTTTTTTTACTGTATTGAGCTTAGTATACATGTTTGTTTTATTTTCCCAGTAATCTGCTTTGATCTATTAGCTATTCCTTATCATCACTTAAAATCTACCTTTTGTAGTTAATAAACTTGGTTTCTGTTTATTCTAAAACCTGTTTGTGTAATTCATGGGGGTAGGGTGGGGCAAAAAGCTGTTCCTATCTTCTTCTACCTTGAAGAAGGAAGTGAATTTCATGAGCTTATACTCTATAGATCTCTATCCAGCTCAAGACAATATAATTTTGAGTTTACACTCCAGAAGGTGTGTGCGTTTGAGTTCTCAGCAATTCCCGAGTTGAGTCTTCCCACGCAGAGCTAATCTCAGTGTATTAGTATCCTTTTGCAGCTGGGTGTGGCCCTACCTTTGTGTGGACTAGAGGAGGCTTGAGCACCTGGCAGAGCAGGACATGGAGAGGGAGCCTGGGCTGGTGGCACAAGTGGGCTCAGTGGGACCCCAGAGCATCAGATGACACCTTGAAAAGGGGGAGGGGGCAACCCATAACAATGTGGCTCTGCTCCTAGAAATTAACCACTCCATCAGCACAGGATTGCTAGATAGGGAGTAATAGACAACTGAGGGGTTGGGTAGGGTAGATACATTATCACTACTAGTAACTAACCTCTGCAGATCCAGTTCAATGAGATTCAATTAGGAAAAAATTGACTGACCTTCTGTGGTTCATAGCCTGCACGTGGTGCAAGGAAATATTGGTCTTATTGTTCATTCTGGGTTTGCCTGTTTAAATAGCCCTCACTTCCCTAACTTGATTTGTTTTGTAGATATCACATGGCTGATCATAATTTCTAACTTAATTGTTTCTGAAGGTGTGACTCCTTTTTTTTTTTGTTAAATCATACAAATTTTGACTAAGCATGCTCCCTGCCAGGGTGCTGCACTGTTGTAGCAGCTGTTCTATAAATGAGATTTTAAAGGGAAGTCTCTTTGGCTCAGCCACATCTGCTTGTCTGGCTAGACAGATGGAAGTTAAAAGATCCCCAGTAGTACTGCAGTCCCACTGTCCTTGCCAGTATTCCATCTATCAAGCAAGGAAGCGCTGATGTCTAGTTCTGTGTATATGAACTGCTGTTGAACACACAATGGGTGTTGGGGTTGGCTACATGGTCACTGCATAATCATTATTTACAATGTATTGGTGTGCTTTCAGATACCTTGATATGCACTTCACTTAAAGAGATACTGCTCTGAACCAAACCATAGAGCTGAATATCTTTGAATTTGTGGGAATCTCAGATCCAGATCTGGATCTAAAATCTGGACCTGATTCTGACCCATTTAAGATGGGGGTAAATCAAAAATAAGTCTATTTACTGAAGTTGCTACAGTGTGAAATTGATAAGAAATCTGCCTACACCCCTCTATGACTGATTCTTGTTTCTTTGCTCGGTTGAACCAAACCCTGGATCTAGCCATCCTGAAAGTTTGGATCTTGGCCTGAGTTTTAAGGCTCAGGCTGATTTCTAATGTAAGTCTATAGACTTACTCTGTAGTATTCCAGCCTGCATACAATGACTTAAGGACTTTATTTACTCATCTCCGATGATTATGAAGCTTTAGTTCTTCACCCTGTTTTTCTACTATACATTTTAATTATTTTTATACTTGGGATTTTTTCAGTTGCATTTTTAAACTGATACTTTATTTTGCTCTGTGTGATTCATGCAAATTGCTAAGGAAAAAAACACTCTAAAAACCCCTAATTAAATATTCACTTTGACATTCTGGCCCCAGAAGAAATAACATTAGCTTCATACTTATCCATCTGGTTATCAGTTTTAGCTAGAGAATCTCTGCTTACAATTTTCTAGGGACATGTGGGCAACCTTCCAGTTGTACCATTAAAATCCCTTAGATCCTAACAACATGCTAATTAATGACCTCTGATGCTTGTGCATGGACAGCTGCAGTAGAAACTTTGTCCCAATAAGAACTTTTGCTCTGGAATTCCATTTTTTTTTAAATGACTCTTGTTTTCTTCACTTCAAATGAACCTCAAGTTAAATATGGAATCAATTTTTAAAATATTTTGCATTTCAGAAAATATTATACAAATCTCATTTTAAAGGCAGCTCTCACTTAGAGAGAACTAGCTGACCAATCATGTTGCTTAGCAACTCCATATTCTCACAGGGAATCCAACATTGGATTGTAATGACTTGGGAAATGCTAGTTAGAAGTAGTAATTTACATAAGAAAGATACCAGTGTCTGTTCTGATTAGGAACAACATCTCTTTACTAATATTGGTCAGCAACAGTCCAGAGTCAGCCATCTGTCTATAAATGTTTTTCTTTATATGGAATGCTCCCTGTGGCAAGTGAGCATCATATCACCAAAAACATATAGTGGGGGGGAATAGACTGCTTCACAAATTAATAAAAAAGGGAATCTAGCCTGCGCTTTTGCACTCATAAAACAATAGCAATTTGTACAAGAGCATTTTCATCGGAGGATTTCAAAGCATTGTTAAAGCATTAATTAATGCTAAATGAAATTACTATGAAGTGGGTGCACAACTGGTTGAAAGATCATACTCAAAAAGCAAAGTAGTTAGTTATCAATGGTTTGCTGTCAAACTGGGAGAGTATATCTAGTGAGGTCCCACAAGGGTCTGCCCTGGGTCCAGTGCTATTTAATATATTCATGAATGACTTGGATAATGGAGTAGAGACATGCTCATAAAATCCGTGGATGGCACTATATTGGGAGGGGTTGCAAACACTTTAGATGAGAAGATTATAATTCACAATGGCCTAGATAAATTGGAGAACTGGTCTGAAATCAACAAATTAAAATTAATTAAACGCAAAGTACTACCCTTAGGAAGGAAAAATCAAATGCACAACTATGAAATGAGAAATAACTGGCTCGGTCGTAGTATTGCTGAAATGGATCTGGGAATTGTAGTGGATTACAAATTGAATATGAATCCATGCAGTCACAAAAAAAAGCCTAATATAATTCTGGGGTGCATAACCAGAAGTTTTGTATGTAAGACCATAGAGGTAATTGTCTCACTGTACTCAGCACTGGTGAGACCTCAGCTGGAATATGACGGCCAGTTCTAGGTGCTATACTTTAGGAAAGATGTGGACAAATTTGAGAAATCCAGAACACAGCAACAAAAATGAGAAAAGGTTTCAAAAACCTGATCTCTGAGTAAAAGTTTTTTTTAAAACGGGCACAATTAGCCTTGAGAAAAAGAAGACTGAGGGGGAGACTTGATAATCATCTTCAAATAGGTTGAGGGCCGTTACAAAGGACAGTAATCAATTGTTCTCCATGTCCATTGAAGGTATGACAAGAACTAATGGGCCTAATCTGTAGCAAGGGACATTTAGGTTAGCTATTAAGAAAAACTGAGAGTAGGTAAACTCTGTCTGGATAGGCTTCCAAGGGAGGTTGTGGAATCCCCATTACTGGAGGTTTTTAAATAACAGGTCGGACAATCACCCATCAGGATTGACCAGGAATAGCTGGTCCTGCTTCAACATGGTATGGTGAATTAGATTACTTCTCAAAGCCTCTTCCACACCTACATTTCTACAATTTAACACCTCTCAGGTATGTAGCTTCAGATGGATAGACTGAGTCACATATGTCAAACATAAATAAAATAAGTTATTGCATAAACATTTGTATGTATAAAGGTACAAGAAAGAACTGTTCTATATATTTATGTATAAATGCATACACATTTATGTGAAATTTATATTATGTATTTCAATACTTGAAAACAGAGACACTGCATAATAATTTTTTCAGTTTGAGAGCTGAATCAAAAAAATTTTAAATGACTCAATTTAAACTGAAACAGATTTATTCTTTTCTTCAGGGTAAAACAAAAAAGCTGAAAAAAATAATTTTGAATAAAACAAAATGTTTTGTTCAACCTGAAAAAAAAATTTCAGGTTTTTTTGGGGTGTTTATACTTTTCCAAAAAATACCTACATTTCTAAACAAAGTGCCATTACATTTAGAATTTTTCCAAATACGGATATTTTGGTCAAATATTTGACCAAGAATATTTGCCTAATTCTACCAAAATTTTCAAATAGTTCCAGAGCCCAGAAAAATTCATTTTTAGATGAACTTGCTATTCACCAGAACATTCTTTCCTGTGTGACAGGTGCAACAGGCCCCTTGAGGCCCCCTGCTGGGGGGTTTGTGGTCCTTCCACACCCCACCCCAAAAAAGGAGCAGTGAAGGAGTGTACTCCAGGTCTACCTAGAAAAGCTGCAGCGAAGCAGCCTATCAGAGCCCAACAGACTCAGTTAAAAGGAGCTGCAGGGTCTGAGCAAAACAGTTATGGGTGGGGACCAAAGGAACAAGGAAGGTGCTCCTGCTTGTTGCTGGAGCTCAATGGAAAGCCAGAGTGCAGGTTCTTGTGACACTGGCCTTCCGTGAGTAAGATCATCAGCCCTGAGGTAAGGGTGAAGAGGGAGGACCCAAGGAACAGCAGTAGCAATGGAGTTAAAGGAAGCATCACCTGGATGCTATTCGTAGAATCTCTGGGTTGAGATACAGAGTAGTGGATGGGTCTGGCTCCCCCTACCGACCACTGGCAGAGTAGCTAAATCACCAAGAAAAGGTCAAATGTTGTTTATGAGCCTAAGTGAAAGGCAGGACTCAGAGTCTCCAGGGAGAAAGACCTGGGGGGACTGTTCTATAACACAGCAGGGACAGATTGAAATCTAGCCTATAAGGGGCTGAAAACTGAGCCCAGAAACAGATCTAAAGAGAGTAACGGGGACAGGCCCTGTTGGATGTTATGTCCCAGAAGGTGTTTTGTTTGTTGATGTGTTAAACTATGCATGACTTAGCTAGAGGGATGAACCATTGAAGATAAGCCCGGTGAGGTTAACAGCTGGCAGAGGGTGCCTCGAGTAGAAAGAGAGAGTTAAAGATCACACCCAGTTGATAGGAGGCATTCACGAGAGGTGAGATTCCCCCATCACAACTTGGTACCAGATGTGGGGTCTTTTCAGACAAGCCCCTGAAAACAAGGGGACAATGGAAAAGTTAATAAGACTGTGAGTCCAGCTCTGTTGAAAACCAAAGAACATAAGCAAAAGTGCAATAAGGGGCCCAGCCAGTCCCTCCACAATAGTACACCTGGAGGTACTCCAGCTGCGGCAGCAACAACAACTCCAGGAACACCCATTTCAGGCCTGGCAGGGAGACCAGCAACCACAACAGCACCCAAATATTCCCGACCATCATAGATGTCAACAGGGAACAGATTGGATGAGCCCACCCAGCAGTTGCAGCAGCTGGAATTGCAACAGCAGATTGCCAGGCTAGAGGAACAGCATCAGTGCCTGTTATGGATCCTGTAGGAAAGAAGCAGCAATGGTTACAGATTATCAGTACACAAGAGGGATCCAGTGGGCTGGAGGCTTTAGGTCCACCCAAAAAGGTGGTAATGGTTATGGATAGATAGGGCACTTACGTGGTTTGCTCTTCAGTGAATCGGGGGGGGGGGGAAAGAGAGTTGCTGGGGAGAACAACAGGAAAAGCCTCAGAAACTCCTCTAGGGTCCAAGAGGAAGGAAGCCCTCCTCTTGGACCCTAGTTGATAATACACTATGCCTGTGAGCAATTTGCACATATTAGAAAGACCTACCTCTATATGAACCATGATGGCAATAATGCAGTAGCCCTTATATCCTGTTTCTCAGAGTCAATGAGTGATGCCCATTTTCAACACAATGGGAATGGCAGTTTATTTTGCTTGCGGGCTGACAGGGCATTTAAAACAACATTCCCCTCTTAGAGAAATGAGTGACAACAAGAGAAAAGAGGCAGACTGCAGTATTAGGCCAGCCTGGGACAGTCAAAGGAGGGACAGTGGAGACATGAGGGACCAGAGAGCTCAATGTCATGTCCGAATGGTCAAGGGTCTGCCTTGACCCACAGTTCTGGGGACAGATGGGTGGGTTATTCAGTCCTCATCTTGGGGAGACTAGGACAGTGGTTCAGGACCAAGGGGATATGGGACCACCTGGAAAAGGAAGTACCGTATTTTTCGCCCTATAAGACGCACTTTTTCTTCCCCAAAACGGGGGGGAAAAAGATGGTGCGTCTTATAGGGCGAATGCAAAAAAAAAAAAAAAAAAAAAAAAAAAAGCGCCTCGCTCTCCCGTCCCCGCCGCGCGGGCGGGCTGCCGAGGTTCCCCCCTCCCCGCCGCGGGCGGGCTGCCGGGGTTCCCCCCTCCGGAGCGTCCTATAAGACGAAAAATACGGTAAAGGGTATACTGAGGACTCAGACAGAACCCTGGCCCATCAGGATACTGTAGAAACCCAGGCTAACCTACCCATTGGAAAAGCTAGAGTGGGGTCTTATGGCTGTTCTAGCTGAGAAAGATCCAAGAACAGGGTTGGGGTAGTCAACAGAATCCAAGAACAGGGCAAGAAGCCTCTGAGAAGAAGAAACTGAGTAACCAGGGAAGAGAGTAAAAGCTCTCCAAGTAGAGGTCAGAGAGGGAACCCTGACTAAAAGGGGCTAGGATTGCAAAAAGCCCTCCAGTCAGATAGGCCTGGGAGAGACACCCTACAAGCTACAAGCTCTCTAGACAGAGAGCATAGCTCTCCAGGTGGAGAGGCCTAGCCTAAGAAAGGCAAAAGACTGGATAGGAGAGGACATTACCCTGAAGAGTAATTTCTGCAGGGGGAAGTACATTGTCAGAAGTGGTATACATTTAAAAAAAAAAAAGGTGTTGCCCTGGGAAAACCATTCAGAAGCAGGATTACTACTATCACAGACATGGTTTTTCCAGTAATTATGACAAGGAAAGAGGACTTAGGACCTCGAGTTAGAAGTGGGGGAGGCAATCCTGAGCTTCAAACATCCCTTTTGTTAAGGGCAAGACCCAGCCTCCAGTCTCAGTTCTGGAGGAAGAGAAGTTAGAGTGTATGTAATTTTTTACACGAGCTGAGTCACAAGTTGTGGCCTGAAAGAACTCCAGTGGAGAAGAGCCACTGAGAGGCTCTGAGAGAACAGACAGAGAATCCAAGAACTGTAACCGTGAGGTAACTGGTGACTGTGATGGGACTGAGCGGGAAGCAGCCCAGGGAATGCAGCAGCAGCAACTATTGAAGAAAGCAACCCCATACTGCTTCCTTTAACTCCATTGCTGCTGCCATTCTCTGGGCCACTTCCCATATAGCCCCTTCCTCTTCACCCTTACTCCAGGGCTGAAGTTGTTCCTCACGGAATCCCAGTGTCACCAGAAGCCATCTTCAAATTCTCCCTTGAGCTCCAGCACCTTCCTTGTTCCTCTGGTCCCTGCCAGCAACTGAGTTGCTTAGGCCCTGCAGCAATTTTTAACTGAACCTACTGGGCTCTGATAAGCTGCTTTCCTGCAGCCTTTCTAGGCAGGCCTGCAGGACCCACCTTCACTGCTCCTTTTCTCAGGTGAGGTGTGGTAGGACCGCAAGGCCTCCAGCAGGGGCCCTCAAAGGGCCTGGAACACCCTGTCACATCCAGCTCTACCTGAAAGCCAAGAAATGATAAAGTTAAAGATCTCAAAATAACATAAACACAGCAATGTTGCACATTCTGGATGTTTCTTGATGTGCATTGAATGCTGCTATTTTAATGTATATATCTAAGGAGCAACATGGGAATAAAAAAAGACAACACACAATATATGCAGATTGTCTGAATTAATATTAAGGAGAACTTTTTTTCCAATTTCTGATTGTTGACTTTTAAGTTTATAACCTTCATGTGATGTTCAGGTAGATAAGACAGATAGCTAGATTCACTTCTGCTTTTTTTCCCTTGAGGAACTTTGTTCCTAAACTTCTTCAAGTGAAATAATTGGGCCTTACTAGCCTATAAATTCTTCTGGCTTGGAAGCATACAGTTTATGTTCACAATGATTATAAGCGTAACAGAAAAATAATCATCTTGAACATCCATGCCAAGCTACTGACCTACTTAAACTGATGCTTTTGGCATGAATTCAGCAGCTACTTTAATGCAATTTAACTTCAGTTGGGACTACTCATGCATGTAAATTAGTGGGTCTATTCTCATGCTTAAAGTTAAGCCCATGCTTACAGATTTAGCTGGATTGGGGTTGAGGCCCTATGTCAGTGTGACAAAACTGACCCCCTGTATATACACACACTATAGTAATAATTTTGTACAAGGTGTGTCTTGTAAGATATAATTTGAAAACTCATAATTTGCTACTGAGTATCATTGTGATAAAATATATATGGCAATATTGTATGTATATATAAAATATATATGGCAATATTGTACAGCTAGCCAAAAACTCAAAAGGTAATAACAAAATGTTTTTTAAATATGTCAGAAGCAGGAAGCCTGCTAAACAACCAGTGGGGCCCCTGGATGACAGAGATACAAAAGGAGCACTTAAAGATGACAGAGTCATTGCAGAGAAACTAAATGAATTCTTTGCTTCAGTCTTCACGGCTGAGGACGTTAGGGAGATTCCTAAACCTGAGCTGTCTTTTGTAGGTGACAAATCTGAGGTATTGTCATAAATTGAAGTATCAGTAGAGGAGGTTCTGGAACTCATTGATAAACTTAACTGTAACAAGTCACCGGGACCAGATGGCATTCACCCAAGAGTTCTGAAAGAACTCAAATGTGAAATTGCGGCACTATTAACGAGGGTTTGTAACCTATCCTTTAAATCGGCTACTGTGCCCAGTGACTGGAAGATAGCTAATGTAACGCCAATATTTAAAAAGGGCTCTAGAGGTGATCCTGGCAATTACAGACCAGTCAGTCTAACGTCCGTACCGGGAAAATTAGTTGAAACAATAGTAAAGAATAAAATTGTCAGACACATAGAAGAGCATAAATTGTTGGGCAAAAGTCAACATGGTTTCTGCAAAGGGAAATCGTGTCTTACTAATCTATTAGAGTTCTTTGAAGGGGTCAACAAACATGTGGACAAGGGGGATCCGGTGGACATAGTGTACTTAGATTTCCAGAAAGCCTTTGACAAGGTCCCTCACCAAAGGCTCTTACGTAAATTAAGCTGCCATGGGATAAGAGGGAAGATCTTCTCATGGATTGAAAACTGGTTAAAAGACAGGGAACAAAGGGTAGGAATAAATGGAACTTTTTCAGAATGGAGAGGGGTAACTAGTGGTGTTCCCCAAGGGTCAGTCCTGGGACCGATCCTATTCAACTTATTTATAAATGATTTGGAGGAAGGGGTAAACAGTGATGTGGCAAAGTTTTCAGATGATACTAAATTGCTCAAAGTAGTAAGGACCAAAGCAGACTGTGAAGAACTTCAAAAAGATCTCACTAAACTAAGTGATTGGGCAACAAAATGGCAAATGAAATTTAATGTGGATAAATGTAAAGTAATGCACATTGGAAAAAATAACCCCAACTATACATACAATATGATGGGGGCTAATTTAGCTACAACCAATCAGGAAAAAGACCTGGGAGTCATTGTGGATAGTTCTCTGAAGGCATCCACGCAGTGTGCAGCGGCAGTCAAAAAAGCAAACAGGATGTTAGGAATCATTAAAAAAGGGATAGAGAATAAGTCGGAGAATATCTTATTGCCCTTATACAAATCCATGGTGCGCCCACATTTTGAATACTGCGTACAAATGTGGTCTCCTCATCTCAAAAAGGATATACTGGCACTAGAAAAGGTTCAGAGAAGGGCAACTAAAATGATTAGGGGTTTGGAATGGGTCCCATATGAAGAGAGATTAAAGAGGCTAGGACTTTTTAGCTTGGAAAAGAGGAGACTAAGGGGGGATATGATAGAGGTATATAAAATTATGAGTGGTGTGGAGGAAGTAGATAAGGAAAAGTTATTTACTTGTTCCCAAAATAGAAGAACTAGGGGCCACTCAATGAAATTGGCGTGCAGCAGGTTTAAAACAAATAAAAGGAAGTTCTTCTTCACACAGCGCACAGTCAACCTGTGGAACTCCTTACCAGAGGAGGCTGTGAAGGCTAGGACTATAACAGGGTTTAAAAGAGAGCTGGATAAATTCATGGAGGCTAAGTCCATAAATGGCTATTAGCCGGGATGGGTAATGAATGGTGTCCCTAGCCTCTGTCTGTCAGAGGGGGGTGATGGATGGCAGGAGAGAGATCGCTCGATCATACCTGTTAGGTTCACTCACTCCGGGGCACCTGGCATTGGCCACTGTTGGTAGACAGGATGCTGGGCTAGATGGACCTTTGGTCTGACCCAGTATGGCCGTTCTTATGTTCTTAAAGTTATAGGGATTCCCAGTCTGATGTTAACACATTCCAAAACCTTACAGCCCTGCGCAAACAGAGATTGGGAAGCAGGTCTGTCGTAAACAAAGGAATGTGTGCTCTGCTTAATTTTCATTTAAGCAGTGAACAGAGTCATCAAGTAGGAAGGAAAACAAAGAAAACTTAAGCAAGTGAGAAAAAAAGCGAGCAGGGAACCTCCTTCCAAATAGACTCCTTATCGCCTAGTCCCCAGCTGGAAATGTTTTTCAAGAGTGGGAATTAAACTATAAAAAAAGGAGAGATAAACACCCCCTCTTTCTTGCCATGCCTATCTCATTCACTGTACCTGAAGAGAAAGGGAGGAAGGAAAGGAAGGTAGGTAGTCTGGGATGGGGGGAGGGAGGGTTGGGGTCACCCTGAAGCATAACTAAACCTGGTGAGAGCCAGAATGTGACCCAAGTGTGGATGGAAGGCAGCAGTTACACACAGACAATGAGGGTGTGGCTTGCATGCTGGAAGACTGTTCGTGAGCAGGTCAAGTGGGAGCTACTTCAACAAGACACTGTAATGCACTCTAAGGTGACACAGATGCTCATTATTCTGAATTGTACCCTGGGCTGCTACACCAGGATCTAGGTCTATTTTTGTGTTAGCATTATAGTGTTTCTCACTTGACATACTTTTTGCCATCTAGTCATATTTGGTGTGATGCAAAGCCTATTGAAATCAGTTGAAATATGAACCATGCTGAAGTGTTAGAAAACTTTACAAGAATTACAAGATGTGAGCAGAAATGTTTATATGAATGTATTTTATTTTATGTTCTTCTTGTACACAATTTCAGAAATAAACATTATAAAAAGAACCTGATTAATATGGCCTAAAGCAGTTCTTCGATTGGATGACTAGCATGTAGACATGAAGTAATGTTACTGGAACTGATGCAGAGTCAGTAAAAACTTTAGCATTTTAGCAATATTTAAGTATTTGCAGCAATTGAGAAATATTCATAAAAAAATCAAGGAAAGATACTTGAGATTGCTACAAAGAAACATTATGCAGCTATGTTGAGTAACCCCAATTTCTAGGGACTCCAAATATATGGTCAGCATTACTGAAAATCAGGCCTCATGTGACTTTTCTTCTTAATATCAAGAATAATATAAGAACCAATTAGTTATTTATATTCACTTTTCAAATACCAGGTCAGTAAGAATACACACTTGGCAATATGGCATAGTCTAGAAACTATAACACGCATGAGCTGGTTCTTTTCTGAGTGATGTGCATAAAATACAAGTACATACCTCAATCTCCACTATGCACTTCATCACCTAATATCAGATTTTGCACAAGACTGACCTCAAGAAGAACAGATCAGATAAAACATGCAGAGTGTGAAATAAGCAGTGCTGGAAGGAAGACAGTTGAGCATACTTATTTAGAACAATGCATAGCAGAATTCTCCAATAATTTGAACTAATAATTGGTGAACAAATTTCACTGAAACCCATTTAGCTATTTAAGGTATAGATCATAATTCACAAGCACAGATAAGACCTTTATTGCTGTAGCTGAATGGCCTATAACCACTAAATAGTGCAGTCCAATTGCCTTGTCACTGGATAGGTGGATTGTTAAGGAATAGGATGTACCGATGATGGAGAAGAGGACTAGGCTCAGGAGAGATTCTTATAATAACCACCACAAGCTATATAGCCAGGCAACCATCAACCAACTGCTTCTGTTTTTTCACCATATTGAGTTAAGCCATCTGTTAAAATACTAGTATGTAATTTATTTTCAGCTGTCTCTCTTGTTTATCTATTCAGAGGAACCATTGTATTTATATTATATTCTTTCTGTGGTTTTATCTTGTGTCCCATAATTGCATTGCTGTTGTTAACTCTGTGACCCACACTAAACAAGATGTTCTTATAATTAATTTTTATCTGTAATGCAAAATAAATTAGATCTGGTGATACTGAAAGTATCTGAATTGTCTGATCATTTGTCCTCTGCTTTTATATCAGTGAATCAGAATTCAGGATATGTTCCTCTAGTTATGAAATCAAACCTTTGGATCAAAATTCAATTTATTTATTTATTGTTGTTTTGCAACATGCTTGCCTTGTTCTTTTAGACTTTGTCCATGTTGTAAAAAAAATAACAGATTAATTTAAAAACTCACCTGTTAAACTGGTGTAAGCCCCTAACATAAATGCATATAAACCAGTTTGACCCTTGTTTATAACAATTTTGTGGATCAACTTAAAGTAAGCCAGGATTCAGCTAATGGAAGTTCATTTTTTATTAAGGATTGTTCCATTTAATTTGTTCAGGGTTTTTTAATGAATTAGTGAAACCTGTTAAATTTTATAGAATGAAAAATGTCTATTGTTAATCTCACTGTTACTTTACAACATGGGATATTTGAAAATATATATTTTTCTACAGTGCAATGTATAAGATGTAAACACTGATATAGCTGAGTAATGAATCACCAAAAAAATTGTTTGAGAGATCTGATAAAAAATGGGGCCTTTTTGTTTTACTGTAAAATAAAGAAAATGGATGATGACACCAAATATAATAGTTGTATGCTAGCTGAAATAGAGAAGCACAAAAACTAACCTTCATACTTCGTAACAAAACACTTATCCTGCTAGGTTCCTGAAACACCCCCTGCTTAGGGAATTTATTCTCTCCTCTCTCCGGTACATAGAAGAGTTGTGAGAGTGTAGTGTGGTAGGGAGGCAATATTTGTAACTCCATTACACTCCCCTTCTTTCTACACCTAAGCTTAATTCCCTGCTAGAGCACAAGCCAGAACTGTCTCTCTTCAGAAAGTGTTACACAGAGTTGAACCTCGGACCTATTATATGTTAAACTGTGATAGGTAGGCGACAGTAGTTCTCAGTCAGCTTCAGATCAAGAGTACCATGCTTCTTCTTAGTAAACAACTATTTAATACACACCGAAAACAATATGAACCAGAGGTGGGCAAACTACAGCCCACAGCTGATCTGCGGAAATGTCTGTCTGAGATACCAGCTGGGGAGGCGAGCTCCGGCCCATCCCCCGCTCCGCCTCCCTTGAGTGCCCTCTCCCCAAGTCTGCGCCCCATCCAATGCTCCCTGTTCCCTAACTAACCTAATTGCCTTTTATGACGAGATAACTGTCTCTGTGGATGAGGGGAAAGCAGTGAACATGTTATTCCTTGACTTTAGTAAAGCTTGATATGGTCTCCCACAGTATTCTTGCCAGCAAGTTAAAGACGTATGGGCTGAATGAATGGACTATAAGATGGATGGAGAACTGGCTGGATCGTCAGGCTCAATGGGTAGTGATCAATGGCTCCATTTCTAGTTGGCAGCTGCTATCAAGGTTGGTCCTGGGGCTGGTTTTGTTCAATATCTTCATTAATGATCTGGAGGATGGCAAGTTTGCAGATGACACTAAACTGGGAGGAGTGGTAGATACACTGGAGGATAGGGATAGGATACAGAGGGACCTAGACAAATTAGAGGATTGAGCCAAAATAAATCTGATGAGGTTCAACAAGGACAAGTGCAGAGTCCTGCACTTAGGATGGAAGAATCCCATGCACTGTTACAGACTAGCGACCGAATAGCTAGGCAGCAGTTCTTCAGAAAAGGACCTAGGGGTTACAGTGGACAAGAAGTTGGATATGAGTCAACAGTGTGTTCTTGTTGCTAGGAAGGCTAATGGCATTTGGGTTGTATAAGTAGGGGCATTTCCAGCAGATTGAGGGACATGATCTTTCCCCTCTGTTTGGCATTGGTGAGGCCTCATCTGCAGTACTGTTCTGAGTCCCACACTACAAGGAGCATGTGGAAAAATTGGAAAGAGTCCGCAGAGGGCAACAAAAATATATAGGGGGCTGGAGCACATGACTTACAAGGAGTGGCCGAGGGAACTGGGATTGTTTAGTCTGCAGAAGAGAAGAATGAGGGGGGATTTGATAGTTGCTTTCAACTACCTGAAAGGGGGTTCCAAAGAGGATGGATCTAGACTGTTGACTGTGGTAGCAAATGACAGAACGAGGAGTAATGGTCTCAAGGTGCAGAGGGGGAGGTTTAGGTTGGATACTAGAAAAAAACTTTCAATAATGGGGTGGTGGAGCATTGGAATGGGTTACCTAGGGCGGTGGTGGAATTTCCTTCCTTAGATGTTTTTAAGGTCAGGCTTGACAAAGCCCTGGTTGAGATGATTTAGTTGGGGATTGGTCCTGCTTTGAGTAGGAGGCTGGACTAGATAACTTCCTGAGGTCCCTTTCAACCCTGATATTCTATGATTCTTTGATTCTATGAACATGCTTAGCACCTGAACACTGAACAGAGTGGCATTATTCCACTGGTTGGCATAATGTGTCCTGGATAATGGGGGAGACTCATAATGGTCTCAGGGATGTAATAGACACCGATGTCTCAGTGAAGCCCAACCACTGCAATGTGATGCAATGTGTGCTGTGTGGAAAGCTGCAAGAAGTGCTGACAAACCTCCCCCATTGTTCTTCTTACCATTGTATACCCAAATTATGGCTGTGACGGTGTACCCCATAAGGCTTTATGGGGGTGTGTGCCTGTGAATATATGTATGATGTTACGGGAATGTGGTTTTGCTAAAAAGTTATATCTCTGTGAAGGTAATGATCCACTGTGACAGGTTGGGATCACAGAAACCCCTTAGGGGCTGCCACCTGATGTGCCAAGGCTACTCCTGCCTCAGTTTTCCTGCCCCAACAGCTTAGGACCTCATTACCCTGCCAGGTCTGAGCCACATCCCCTAACAGCTGTGGGCCTTCCTGGAAACAGGCAGGAGGTATTCTTACCTCTGGCACTCAGATGCTCAACTCCCAATGGGGTCAAACCCTGAATAAAATTTGTTTTGCCCTGTATAAAGCTTATACAGGGCAAACTCATAGATTGTTCACCCTCTATAACAATGATAGAGAGATATGCACAGCTGTTTGCCCCCCCAGGTACCAACACATACTCCAGGTTAACTAATAAGTAAAAAGTGATTTTAATAAAGATAGGAAATAAGTGGTTCAAAGTAGTAACAGACAGAATAAAGTGAATTACCAAACAAAATAAACAGAACACGCAAATCTAACACTATTACAGCAAAAAGCCTCACCCTCCGTGAATGCCTTCTGTCAGGCTAAACTCCCTGTTAGCCTGGGTCCAGCAATCACTTGCACACACACCCTGCAGTCACAGTAGTCGGCAGGATCAAACCAGACTCCCCTCACCACCAGCCAGCCTGAATTCCTCAGGAAGATCGGGTGTGGATGGGCGTCTACAAAGTTCATTGTTTGCTTGATTGGTTCTCAATTGGGCTTAACTGAGAATAGTTTTTCTCAGAGAGCTGTTCAGCTGCTTTCCAAAGTTCACATACAACCAACCAAGCACATAGTCAATATTCATAACTCTGAATACAACACAGACACATACATACAAATAGGATGAACAGACCCAGTGAATCATTACCTTCACAGAGATATAACTTTTTAGCAAAACCATATTCCTGTAACATCATACATATATTCACAGGCACACACCCCCATAAAGCCTTATGGGGTACACCGTCACAATGGTTACTCATTGTGTAAGTGCTGGGGGAAAGGCCTTTCTCATTCCTTTCCACCACCTAAGGAACAGGTACAATTTAGTCTATATACAAAAGCCTGTAGGAGAACACTTTAACCTTCCTGGGCAGACCTCAAAACAGCCATCCTGCAGCAAAAAAAACTTCAAAACCAGACTTCAAAGAGAAACTGCTGAGCTCCAGTTCATCTGCAAATTCAACAGTATTAGGTCTGGACTTGATATTAGCTGTGAATGGCTCACCAATTACAAAAGCAGTTTCTTCTCTCTGAGCGTTCACACCTCCAGATCACCTGCTGGAAGTGGGCTTCACCACCCCCACTGATTGAATTTACCTTGCTTTCTTGCCTGTATATTTATGTCTGCCTTTGGAGATTTCCACAACATTCATCTGATGAAGTGGGTCTTAACCCATGAAAGCTCATGATCCCTAAAATCTGTTAGTCTATAAGGTGCTACAAGACTTTTTGTCGCTTTTGCAGATCCAGACTAACACGGCTACACCGCTGATACTAGATACAATTTAGTTTTCATTGCATATGTGGATTCAGCTTTTAGATAGATCTGTTTTTATTTTGAGTCTGGAAAGTAGTGAATATGTTTTTCTGGGTTCTGTTCTGACTTATTTGTCCCTTAATTTTTCTGCATTTGACATCTCTCCGTTAATAGTTATGGTTGGGGTTTTCAGAGATAAAGTGACCAAATCCCAATAAAATCTATAACAGTTGGGCAAGTAGGCCCAGATTGTCAACAGAATTTAGGCTTCTAACGTCCACTGAAATCAACTCCCATTGAAAATCTCAGACATTCCTTTTGATCTTGTTCCTGTCTAATGTAAGCTATGGTTCAATCTTCAGTCCTAGGCTGTTTAGTTTGTTTTTAATTTGCTTAACTTGAGAAATATTTGTTGAGGTTACCAATTATGTTGTATATGTTTTTATATTTATGCTGAGGCTTCACTGGTATTAGCACAGTTATAGACATTCAGTCCAGTCTTTACAGGCAAATAAGAGAAGACAGAAACGTGGTGTGATTTTATATATCAACTCTTTTCTTTAGTTTATAGTCTCTTCAAGATAAATTACTTTGTCTTCTCCCACAACCATGTCTGTGCCTTTATCAAGCCAAGGCCTATGCCTTGGATCCCTTGCTTATCCTTAAGTATCTTGATTCACCTGCCCCCTTCTTAAGGAAGATGCACTCCTTAGAATGTCCACAGGAAGTGAATCAATACCAAGCCATTATAAAACAAAAACAAAACACCCAAGATTTTTAACTGAACCAACTAGCTATGCATGAAGGGAGGAAACCATGCGATTTTATTGCAGTAGTCCATAACCTCTTTCACCCCGAGCCTCTCAAACTCAGTTTTCTTTACCTATTGTTCTCCTTGGGAGCAATTAGTTTGTCTCTAAAACATGCTTCTCCTACTGGTCTTTCTGGGCCGTTTTTTTTCATGCCATCTCTGAACTATGGAATACCTTCACTTTTTCAGCCCACCCAACTTATTACTCCATTCATTCAAACCCTTGTTAAGGTGCAGTTCTTCTGTGATAATCACCAAGAGTCAATCAATTCATCATTAACAAACATGAACATCCTTTTAACTGAGCCATCTGGATGTGCATATGTCTAATCAGAATAACAATGTGATTTTGTTTCTGTCACTCTTATCTTTCTTCACATCATCCTCTCTCTACTCTTTGTTACTTCTGCTTTTTGTAGAAGTCTAATTTATGTCTAAAATTAGATTGTAAATTCTTGGGCACAGGAGCCATAGATTTGTTCTGAAAAAACATAACACACTTCTGATGCAGCTAGAGCATGATATCTAATATCAAAAAGAATACAGGATGATCTAGAGAAATCCTTTCATTTTGAGAAAGGTATAGCTGCACCTTAGTCTCACTCAAGAACTCACCCTACATTACAGCCCTTGTGTCTTATTCAGACGCTGACATGGGTTTCCTCACTTTTGGCACCTCGAGATTTTATTATTGCAACAACCCGCTGCCTAGCACACTCAGTAAGGTCATGCATAAACTCCAGGTGATGCAAACTACAGTTGTCAAATTCCCTGTGAAAAGGGTTCACTTAATATTGATATATTAACTGGTTGCTGCTTAACGAATGTACTGATTTTAAAGCCCCTTTTGCAATCCAGAAAGCTGTACAGGCTTCTGTCTAACATATTTACCAATTTTATGTTCTCATCCAACTACTAAAAGCTGCCAAAGCAAATCTGTTGGTTTTCCTGAGGTCTCTTAATTTTATGGAATGGGAGCCCATTCGCTACTATGTCCTTTGCCGAATTCTTTCCATTTGCAGCCTAAAGAACTAGGATTTAAAAAACAGAAATAGTCTAAGTTGGAAACTTAGTCTGGCTGTTTACTGGAATCTGTGTCAAAGTTATATCCTGCAATATCACTTTATTGCTGATTAGCTATTATTTGTAAAGCACCCTAAGCACTTGTGGATGACAGGCATTAAATAAGCATAGTATGATATAATAAACTGATTCACTGTATTGGGAAATTTTGCACATACTGATATATCACCAACTTCCAGGATTTTTTGTCTCTAAAATTAGATAGTTGTGTTTTTCTTTTTACCACTTCATCATAGTGTACTCACTGGAACCATGCATACAAGTGGAATCCGCTTCCCTGGGAACATGGCAGTATGAAATATTATCCACTAACCATTCTCATTATTCATGTTAGGTGGAAGCAGGTTGGCATCAAAAGATCTAGCTGCAGAGACTAGAGTCATGAATAAAACTAATTAGAGCCACATTTAATATCTTTATGTGTTTTTTGTCAACGTAACAGTATGTCTGTCCTTCCCAAGACAAGTAATAGGTCTTAGTTTTTCCACAATCATTCTAGTTCTCCATGTTGGATAATACTTAAATAATGTAAAAATCATGGGAATTTTGTTTGTGCGGTTTTTAAGCTTCTCACTACCTTGGCAGAAGGAAAGTTAATGAATAAAACTAGCTTTACAACTAGTATTTCAATCTGAGTTGTAGGATAGTCATAACTTCTGTTTTTAAGATCATCATATACATAGTTCAAAGAGGACTTCATTGCTTATTATGAATAGGTTTTTGCAAAAATACCTTCTGAGTGAAATAAGGTACTTGTCTGCTGTTAGTTACATGGGAATGAATTCAGAGCAATTCCACTGAAAACAATGGAGTTACACTGGTGTAAATCAGAGTAACTGAGACCAAATGTGGCTCACTGACTATAAAAACCAGGCAGTTAAAGTAATTGTTTCTCCTCACATGTAAATTCAGGCAATCAGTGCTTTATTATTTATTAGCAATAAATAATATTTATTTAAACTCACCAGTGGCATGTTTATACTTTTACAAAAACAGAAAAGTAGTCAGAAGACAATAAATATGCCATACAAGTCATAGTTCTTAAAAACAGGTTATGATACCCAAAGCATTTAATTAAAGTTTTTATTGAGTTTTGCTTATCAATGCAAATATCACATTACCAAAGAAAAAAATCAGCCCCTCCTCCCAAACATTATAAATTTATGAACTATACAAGTTGAAGAAATCCAGTTTCCATTTTTAGAAACCCAAAAGGCATATTTTAAAAGATTAATCTACTTTGCTTCTGGAAGGATAATTCTGTCCCTCCTCCCAGAACCCATTGAAGTTCTGGTGCAAGCCCATTTGTGTAGATTTCACAAACCTTAATGTACAAGATATGAAGTTCCATTTCTACAGCTTGTCCTTTTCTTTTTCTCCAAATTCACCTGCCTGCATC
Source organism: Sternotherus odoratus (assembly GCA_032164245.1). Lineage (NCBI taxonomy): Eukaryota > Metazoa > Chordata > Testudines > Kinosternidae > Sternotherus > Sternotherus odoratus. The sequence continues at coordinate 63,299,771 of JAVMKO010000003.1, forward strand.
TGGCTGGAATATCTAAATATTATAGATGAGAATTTCCTAACTCAACAGGTGTTGCATCCAATCTGGCAGAATTCCATATTAGAACTCATCTTGACAGACAGAGAGGAAGTGATCACAGAATTAAACATACGTGGTAGCTTAGGTACATGATCGTGAGTTGATGACATTTATAATGTGCAAACAGAATAAGGTCCAAAACAATATAAAATGACTGTGAACTAAATCATCTGGGATGAAGAATTTAATCAGAAAATGTGATATTGAGAATTGTTGAAGATGCCCTTCACTAGATGCCCAAAAAGCCATAATCAAAGAAGTCTTGGTTAAAAAACTGAACTGATTTAAAGAGAAAGCGAAGACAACTGGAGAGAAAAAGAGAGAGAATGGAAGAAAAGAAAAGGTGATAGTAATGAATATAAATCAGAAGTTAGGAGAGAGTAGAAAATTGATAGCAAAACAAAACAAAATAAAATTATATATGGAGATATACCTATCTCATAGAACTGGAAAGACCTTGAAAGGTCATCAAGTCCAGTCCCCTGCCTACACTAGCAGGACCATGTACTATCCGCTGACAGATTTTTTGCCCCAAATCCTTAAATGGCCCCCTGGAGGATTGAACTCACAACCCTGGGTTTAGCAGGCCAATGCTCAAACTACTGAGCTATCCCTCCCCCTCCCATTTTTATTTTTATTTTTATTTTTATTTTTATTTTTATTTTTGAAGGAGTGGGCTGAGAGGCTTGCTGGACCATTAATGTTGATTTCCAATATGTCTTGGAACACGGGGAAGTTCCAGAAGACTGGAAGAAAGCTAATTTTTTGCCAGTTTTTAAAAAGGGAAAATGGGATGACCTAGCTAATTATAAGTCTGTCAGTCTAACATCATCTTGGACAAGATAATGATAAGAGCAACTGATATTAACACAATTCATAAAGAATCAAAGGAGGGTAATATCATTGATGCCAATCAACATGGGTTTATGGAAAATGGATCCTGCCAAATTAACTTGATATCTTTTCAGATGATATTACAAGTTTGGTTGATAAAGGTAATAGTGTTGATGTAATAGTCTTAGTCTTTTGTAAGGTATTTGACTTAGCACCACATAATATTTTGTTTTTAACAAATATAGAATGATACAAAATTAACATGGCACACATTAAATGGATTAAAAACCGCTTTATGTCTCAAAATATATTTGTAAAGAGGGAATCATCATTATCATCAAGTGAGCATGTTTCTAGTGGGGTCCTACAAGGATCCCTTCTGGACCCTACATTATTTAACATTTTTATCAATGACCTCGAAGAAAAATAAAATCATCACTGATAAAATTTGCAGGTGGCACAAAAATTGGGGGAGTGGTAAATAACAAAGAAGTCAGGTCACTGATACAGAGCAATCTGGATTGGTTGGTAAACTGGGTGCAAACAAACAATATGAGTTTTAGAATGGTTAAATGTAAATGTTGGTATCTAGGAACAAAGAATATAGTCCATATTTACATGACTGGAACGCCATCCTGGGAAGCAGTGACTCTGAAAAAGATTTAGGGTTGTGGTTGATAATCAGCTGAATATGAGTTCCCAATGTGACCAAGGGAGCTAATGCAATCCTTGGATGAATATAAACAGTGGAATCTTGAGTAGGAGTCAAGAGGTTATTTTACCTCTCTTTTTTGGTGCTGCTGGAATACTGTGTCCGGTTCTGGTGCCCCCAAGTCAAGAAGGATGTTGATAAGTCAGAGAGGGTTCAGAGAAGAGCCACAAGAATGATTAAAGGATTATAAAATGTTCCTCATAGTCATAGACTCAAGGAGCTCAGTCTTATTTACATAGCAAAGAAGATTAAGGGGTGACTGGATTACAGTCTATAAGTACCTACATAGGGAACACATATTTGAAAATGGGCTCTTCAATCTAGCAGAGAAAGATATAACATGGTGGCTGGAAATTGAAGCTAGACAAATTCAGGTTGGAAATAAAGTCATAATGATAACAAATGGAATAATTTACCAATGGTCACAGGGAATTTTCCATCACTGCAATTTTTAAATCAAAATTGGGTGTTTTTTCTAAAAGATGTGCTCTAGGAATTATTTTAGGGAAGATCCATGACCTGTGTTATACAGGAGATCAGATAAATGATCACAATGGGCCCTTTGGCTTTGGAATCTATGAACACTATATAATCAGTAAGGCTAAGATTTTGTCGTGAATATTTTTAGTAAGTCACAGACAGGTCACAGGCCATAAAGAAAAATTCACAGAAGCCCGTGACCCATTCCTGACTCTTACTAAAAATATCCATGATAAAATGGGAAGGAGCTGGGAAGCTATAGCATGGCTGGGAGCTCCAAGACCCCTACCATCGATGGAGGCTCAGAGCTCCAAAGTCCGCCTGCCGCTGCCCCCTGCCATGACCACAAGCTTCAGGGATCCCCCTGTCCTCCTAAGGAGGCTGGGAGCCACGAGGTCCCTCTGCGCCCCTTGCTTTGGTGGGGAGCCACTGGGGTCTTGCTGCCCTGCTGTGGAGGCGGGGATCTGAGGAGGTCCCCTCTGTCACCCGCAGCAGCTGGGAGCTGTGGGGTACCCTTGTGCCTGTGATGATTGGGAGCTTCGCAGTACCTCTGCTATCCATGGAAGCTCAGAGTTTGGGGGCCTGCCACCTCAGGCACTGGGGGTACCTCACAGCTCCCTGCTGCTGTGGGATGTGGCTGGACCCTGCAGCTCCCAGACACCAGTGCTGAGGTCATGAAAGTCTTTGGAAGTCACAGATTCCATGACTTCCACAACCTCCATGACAAAACCATAGCCTTAATCATCGGCAAACAACATAGCTGGTGCATTAGTGTGTAATTTTGTAAACAAAATACCTCAGAACACAGAGCCCTCAGAGTGTAAAATAGTATAGAAGAGGGCAGGTACCCCACAAATCTACTTGGAAGTTTCACAAGAGGAGAGGAACATGCTGAAGTAATGCTCTTCCAGGTGTTGTGAAACTTTACATGTATGCCTTAAAATATTTGTTGGGATTGAGCCTCTCAGTTTTGTGTGTGCTTGGAATGGAGTTGCAGGGCTGGCAAACAGAGATTATAAAATGCAAATTTTGCTTTTCCATTATTGAGAAAAGCTTTTGGGCTTTTCCACTAAAGCAGCAAAGAGCTGAAATGTTATGTGCTTATGTTAAATGTGACCATCTCCTTTCTGAGCCTAATAAGCCTCCACACATGTAGAAGACAGAAGGGACATTACACAAAACCAAACTGCCAAACCTCAACCAAATAAGAGAAATCTGAATTAAACTGGATGATGGGCAGCTTTGTTCATCTCTAAAAGCTACTGCCTACTTACAAAATCTTTTTCTTCTAAATTCATCAAAGAGATTGGAATGCTGCCAAATCCAGATACACTAGGACAGATATACTTGACGAAGCTGAGACAAGAAATGGAGGATTTTTAACAGAAATTACATCCACAATTGCACCACATAAAGGTATCAGGTTTAACATTATTATAATGGATACCAAATGAATTCATAACAATTAGGCACTTATTTTAAAATGTCACCAGCAATTCTTTAGCAATTACCTGCCACAAAAGCACAAATGCAAAAATTTGTCATAGACATCAGATGTCCTAGTGCACAATGGAAAAAAAAATAAAAGCATAAATTGCTTACACATTGTTATCCCTCTGGTAACCTACCACAGCAGTTTTTTAAACTCCAGTGTAATCCTTTTATGTCTTCTGAATTTAAAAAAAATCATGTGATAAAACACCTTGTGTGACATTATTTGTTTAATAAAGAGACAAGAAAGGCTGCTAGTTATGCCAGTTATTTCAGAGTGCAAGAAATGGCTTCCCTTAAGGAAGCAACCATACCTTCTTTGCTGCTAGAATCATCTTCCTGTAGCAGACTGTTACCCATTAGCTCCCGCAGGGTCTTAGTTCTATACTACTAGAACCTCCCACCCCTCTGGAGGCAAAGTGCAGGAATGAAAGTTGGAAGCAAGACCAACAAATGCCAGGGAAGCACAGTTTCCAGCCCCTTCATATCATCTGGTTTCCGGAGCAACAATAATTGCTGACAGAGGCCACCCACACTTGTTCTGTTGGGGGAAACACATTCTTTATCTCCGTCCTCATTCAAGGACACAGTTCTAAGGATAGAATCAGAGGGGTAGTCGTGTTAGTCTGGAATTGCAGAAGTTACAAAGAGTCCCGTGGCACCTTAAAGACTAACTAAAGTATTGAAGCATAAGCTTTCGTGGGTTAATAGTTCTAAGGATAGGCCCTCAGCTGGTGTAAACCATCCTGCTTTCACTTGAGTCAGTATCAGCTTTGTGCTAGAAGGTAACCAAAAGTTGCGTGCTGAAAAGATGCTATGATCGCTGTCCCTTAGCTCTTTTTGCCTGCTACCAGTACTTACTTAAAAAGTGTGCTCAGGTTCTAGAGATACTACTGGTTCAAGCTATGCTCCCCATTTTAAGTATAGGAATCTCTCTTAAATCTAGAATATCTCCTTAACTCAAATTAACTTTTAAAGGGCACCTTCTGTATTGCCTTCACTTCAATAAGGTTGTAGTCTTTACGCTTCTGTTCTGAGCAAAATGTTTAAACACATTCACCTAAGTGTTATAAATGCTATTTAGGAGAAAGTTGCTGTTTAACTTAAACCCCTACCATTGCCATCTGAATGTATCACCTCTGAGGCATGCTTAAAATCCCCATATGTACATTAGCAGAGACTTGATGTAGGACTTGAACCCAGCATCCCAGAGCTCTCTCTTGGTAATAGAATTATCACTAGGCCACTAGACTGGTTCCATTGGCTGTTATTAAAAGTTTATAAAGGGAAATAGCCAGTAATAGAATATGGGCACAAAGTACTATAGATAAGATCCTGCCACTACTCTTGTCAATAAGAGTTTAGCTTTGACTTCAATTAGGTCAGGATTTCATGTTGTATCTGCAATGCTGGTGGCATTATGAAAACAAGTTTCAAAGTAATTAACAAGCAATTTGATCATATGCACATTTTAGGACACAATGACCCAAAAAATGCTTGAAAGCCCGCTGTGAAACAGAGACTGCCCTTTAAAATTTCAAAACAGAATTTGATGCTGCTATTCCCTTTAAATCAAACTGAGAGAGGGGAAACAATACCACAACAGAAAGGTTGAGATGTAAGGAAAAACAATTTATTTTCAGATCAGATACCTGCTGCTTCCAATTTAGATATTGGATAAACGATCTGAAATGAAAGCAGCAGCCTGAAATGGAGTGTTTTTCTAAGCTTCCCTAATTAGAATCAGCTAGTTCAGTGCAGCTCTAACCAAAACCACCTCCTCTTCTTTGACTGACTGGGGTGACCTGCAAAACAGAAAGTATGAGTGTTGTCAAAGAATATCTCAGCCAGCAGATAAGAAATGAAGGCTTTGAAGAAACTGTGAACACCCTCTGGGGATGAAATTAGACTTGTGAATTTAGGGAAAAAAGGCTTGCAAACAGTTTAAACAGGAACTGAAGACCGAGGTCAACAGGGATGTTTCCAACTGGAAATCACCCGCTGGGGAAAAAATTAGTTTTGAACACCTAACAGAAATCAGCAGAGTGGGTGGGAAAGACTAAGTTATTCATCTTTGTGACAAAATCCTCATTTTTCCCCTCAATGAAGCTGCATAACAGGAAAAATATAATCTTCATTCACACAGGATGAACTGCACACAATAATATTAAGAGGCTCATGCTACAGAAGACGATTTGAGCAAGGAAAGTGACATTAATAGCTCTTCTGACACCTGGATCATTGTCAAAAGACTTCTAATTCTGTACAGGTAAGAGGAAATGAGCAGGACAAGGGAAAAAATGCCCACTTCTGTACTAATTAAGCTATCACCAGGTGGCCACCGGGCCTTCCTAAGTAAGTTCTAAGATAAGAAACACATGGGGAAGCACCTCATTAGAATAATGCAGTGTGATTAAACCAGGTCTCCCTCCACGTCCTGCTCCTTTTTTACCCTGAACACCCCTGAGTGCATTCAAGGGCTATAAACAGGCTAATCATCAGCATGGAGGACCATACAGAGTGTTAGACCTTATTTGCACTCATAAATAGTGTCTCACTCTCACTTGTGCTAAAGCAGAGAAATTTCATGCCATATTAAACTCAAGTCACAAATTATATTTGAAACTGAACTATCCCCTGGGAGCTTGTGTGCTGAATGAGAGCATAATGAAAATGCTGCTATGAAAGGGCCATTATGCTAGAATTCGAGAGAGCTGGGCTCTGTTCCTCAGTATGCCAGACTTCTTCCGTGACCTTGGTCAAGTCACTTAATCCACACTCTGCCTCAGTTCTCCATCTAAATAATGGGGATAATTAAATCTTGTAGGGGTTCTCTAAGGATAAGAATCAATTAATGATTGTGTGGTGCTCAGGTACTACAGTGATGAGTCATTCAACTATCTTGTTAGCTAGGTAAATTCAGTGTGCAAACACTCATGCACAGGAGTAGCTGTATATACCCTGAGTATTTCCATTGAAAATAACAAGAACACCTACAAGACCAAAGTTATTCATTTGTCCAATCTTGTCAGGTTTAGGCTCTAAATAGATTACCAATGTAACTGCTGATCTTTAAATAAATAAATAAAAAGTTGCTGCAAGTATCCTTCTGGACTAGTACATAACAAGTTGCACTAGCTAAGCCTGGATGTTATTAAAAATGCATTAAAATGTCAGTGCCTGACTGGGACATGGCTGGATTCAGTCTTGCAATGTTCCTCAGATCACAAAAGCAACTTCTGCAATAGGGTGAAAAACACAACCTATAATCAAAAATAACCCTAGGAGTCACAATCGACACAAGAATAGTGGGAGCACACATGAAAAATGAAAATAAGTAAGGGAGAACTGACTATAATCTCCTGAAGCATTTTAGAATTTAGTTTTAAAACAACTTTTTGGACCTGGTTCTCATTTACATGAAAGCCCCTTCACACTGCTCTGGCAACTACAATATAAATAAGAGTAAAACCTTATTAACTAGGTACTCCCGTCTCAGTTTCATTTAATGCAGTTGTTGCGGGTAAATCACTTCACTGTAGGAGCTATTGCATTCTGAATCTAAACAAACAAGAATGGAAAAGAAAAAAGAATGGAAATATAGCACACAGCAGAGCTAAAACAGGGATGCATATGGTATAAATAAAAATAGGGTGAGTGATGGACCCGGAGAAAAAGATAGGAATGAAGACAACAATATTGTTTCAAAAACACTTCCTTTCTGATCATGGTGCTCCACTTAGAATCACTGTATGTGGCCTATACATATTTGCATGCTGTTTCATAAAAGAATATTGGGTGGCAATTTTGTTTTGTGGTGAGTGTAGCAATTTGCAGTAGCACCTATGTGAGACCTGCTTTGAAACAAATTTAGGAACCATTGGTTAACAGTAATGGTGAGCTACACTATGGTAGCCACATGTCAATAAGTGACAGTATAAACCATGTACTACTGTGGGCTGTGTCTTCTGCTGGGCCTTATCCACTGAGATTGAGTCTGTTAAAACTCCTCATTACAGAGCCCTGATTTTTATCTCAAGCTGTAGAGACTCACGCTTTCAGTTCTGGAGGTCCCCAATTCAGTCCCTTGTGTCTTCTGAGAGAGAGGCCATTGCAGCAGTATATAGGCAAAACCATCTAACCATGCTAATGTCCTGTGAGGGTCCAGCCTCCTTTTTATATGAACTCAAGGGATTTCCCTGTGCAGAAATTACATTTCCAGAAGATGTTGGGTAATATATACCTGAGAGCACCACCCAACTCAACATGTCTATACATTATGGCTTCTCCTTCACTATGAAAAAAGATGTGTTCTTAATTCCTGTTCACTAACATAAGGTACAACTGTAGTGACAACAAGGGAGTTGTACTTTTCCCACAAGTTAGCAGGTTAAGATAAGCCCCAAATTCCCTCAGTCTTTAGTAGGGTGACCGGATGTCTCAATTTTAGGGTCTTTTTCTTATATAGGCTCCTATTATCCCTCACCATGGTCCCAATTTTTCACACTTGCTGTCTGATCACCCCTGTCTTTAGCTCAATCTGTTAACAGATGTTAAAACATCAAACTGGCTTATTTTTACTAGGATTTTACCTAATGTAGCTAATACATCTTAAGATCACACCTTTATTTGTAGTGAGGATTCACCCTATAAGATAAAGGAAAGACCTCATCTATCTATTAGCATTATTATTAATACCATATATTTCCATTTTCTTTAGAAGATTCTTTCTGTATGAAATCAACAACACTCCTGATGAGCAAACTGATAGATTCTGCTAAAATAACCTTCAAATTCACAAAGTGATTCTTTGGAAGTGGCAAAAGGAACTACAGTACTATCATTCTTCACAAAAAAACCTGATCTCAAAATCTAGATGGGCAATTCACCTCAAAAAGATTTAAAACAATCCCACCCACCTTCTCCCTCTCACCTTCCAGCCTCACATGACACTATGAACTAAAAAAAAAAGTTAGAATGGAAGTGAGGGAGATAAATGTCACATTTTTAATGAAAACATGGTTGCACTTGTCACTTTAATGATTTACGGGTTGCTGACTCCTGATAACAACAAACTGTGCCTTTAAAATCTGACCCTCAGCTTGGAGGAATAATTGTTCTCCATAAACCTTTCAACAATCTGTAAGGAAACCTTGGCATGTTGAGCTCCAGGGATTACTGTAGAAGGAGTACTACAGAGACTACTTTATGGATGGGATTAGTGTATTAGAACAGAGGTTAGAACTCTAAGGTTCTCAAACTCAGGCAAGGGTTAAAGTAAAGCCTTTGTTCTAACCACTAAATAACACTAAGGCAACATCTACGCTACATACCAGTGTTTGAAACATATAAGTAGGGCCCTACCAAATTCATGGTCCATTTTGATCAGTTTCACTGCCAGAAGGTTTTAAAATTGGTCAACTTCACATTTTCATCTGTTTACATCTGACATTTCAGGGTGTTGTGACCATGGGGGTCGCAACCCGAAAAGGTACCAAGATGTGGATCTGATCTCCCCCACCACACCTTGATTGCCACACCTTGTTTGTATAAGAATTTTAACAACACACCTCAGATTCCACAGCAAAATACCTAAGATCCTTACATAATATAAGTTGATGTCACTCCAATGAAGACCTTAGCCTACACCAGCTAAGGATCTGACCATGGTGCTATTTTAACACATACAACATTCAGTGGACAATAAAAATGCTTCAAGGACAATCAATAAACATATCACAGGTCAAAGATGAGGTGCATGCAGGAGCTAAATGTGGTAAACAAAAGTTCATTTTTGGAAAATACATTTTGTGAAAGGGTATATAAATACCTGAAATTGCTAACTTTGAGAATTCTATAACTTAACAGATGCAGACACTGAGAAAAAAATATTCACTGAGGATTAGTATTCGCATGCCAAGTTTTACCCAAAGTGAATTTGTACTGATGAATTATAGACTGAAAATAGTAATGGAAACAATTGTAATAGAAACCCTGATTATAGTAATTTAATAGCATGTGAAAAAGCACCACTGTAATAAACTGCTTTAATTTGCATAATACTTCAATATATTTACTAAAATATTTTAAACACGTTCTAAATACATTTAACATTCACACTTCAGACCAAGACATTGCAAATTTAGTTATTTTCAGAAATTGTGTTGTATTTTAGATTTAAATGATGTGGGTTATTTTGCAGTAACTATGCTATTGCTTAACTTGTATCATCTTTGTACTTAACACACTGGCTTGTATCACCTAAAAAGATTAATTTCTACAGTACTTCACTGTCAGTAGGTAGATATGGCAGCTTTTTAACATTTGAGTGATAACAAGGAGACTAAGAAAGAAAATTTGAACTGGGCCAAGACCAGGACATATTCTTCACTATAGGATTTCTAAATTCCCTCAACACAATAAGTTCCCTCCTTACCCTTTTCTGTCTTCTTTGAGTAAAGCCAATGTCTGACCATTCCCACTTCTGCCTCCGGTGAGCTGAGACTTGGAGAGTCCATAGTCCATGGAGTTGCAACAATCAAAGTGAGAGAATATAGAGGAACATGATGAACATGGTAAATTCTGTTGAGGTGTTGAAATGCACAACTGCAAACATAGAAGATATATGACCTCAGCAGATATAAACTGAAATAGATCTCCTGACTAGCTGTGGATGTGACCCCTGAAGTTAGAAGAAAAGTTGAGGGTCAAGAAAGAAGCCAAGATTATGGCGACAGATGTATTCACCATCTTAAACAAGATTTGATCACTGCAAATCTACAACTTAAAGACCAAACTATAAATCTTCAACTCACATATGGATGTGAAAGTTGGAAATCCACCAAAGGTACAGTCATCTAAATGCCTATGAGACCAAATGCCTCAGGAAAATACTTGGTATCAACTGGAATGAAATTATAACAAATGCCAAGATTCATCAGAGAGCTGAAAATCAATTATTTCCAAAGTTATCCAGAAAAGAAGATGGAAATATCTGGAACAGGTGTTGAAAATGAAGCCAGACCATCTGTCATTGCAAGTATGCCATTGGGCAACTGAAGGAATAAATAAGAGGGGCCGACCAAAATAATCACTTTGTCATATGATACATATAAAGGAAATGCTTATGTGATTTAACAATGCAGAGAACATGCAAAAAGTGGCCCAGTATAGACAGGAATGATGAAGCCTATTTCATGGCCCAAGGAACATGTGATGATGCAGAAAAAAATATATTCTGTAGGTGGAAATAGGGCACCCAAGTTAAGGAGGAAAATCAAGAAGATAGAAATATTTTAGAGAATAATTCTCTTTCCTATGAGATAAAAACTCCTTGCCTTAAGACATATAATTCTGCTTCTTACCTACGTATCCATGCATATCATAAATATTTGGTAACCAAAACAGTGTCGATTGTTGACTGCGTGAATCTTGACTGCATGGTGCCGAGTCAGATATTGTCTTGTTACCAAGCTGAGTAAAAAAAGTTATTCACTGAATTCCAAAAAAAATTAAGCCTTTATTTTAACTTGAAGAAAAACTATTTCTCATACATATTTGTAAATTATTTGACCAATTCTATTGGATCTGGGCGGAAACAAGTATTCACTGAATAAGTGTAATGACACTTTAAAATAAATGTCATCAAATTAATTTGAGGAATATAATTCAACCAGCTCTTTATATCTACAGTCAGCATCCTGATGGAGCCTAAAACAGATTTTTTTTTTACAAAAATAGAGAATATGTAAAAGGAAAGTGGTAAGAGGAAAAGTTATCCCTTATATTTATTCTGTGACTTTTCTTTCCCCCTATTACCCAATCCAACCCTCTCTCAAATTGTTTTATGCAATATCATTTTTAATAGCTACATGTCAGGTTTTGCAGACAGATGAGCAGAATCATATATACCTACTGCATAATAACACTGTACTAATGGTGATGTTAGCTGGTAATGAGGCATCATTATAGCATTTTAATGTGACTTATCATTACTACTCCCATTGATTTGGAAGGAAACAATGTCTTCAGGAAACATAACCCAACCTGAAATCTTGCTGGAGGCAAACATTTACCACTGTACAGCTAAATCTCTTGGCAACACAGGTGTTTCATTTCAAATTTAACAGGCAGATTGTGTTTGTGTTTAGGAAACAGCAGTTTTACAGGAAAAGAGAGGGTACAACCCTCACCTGCACTGAGGTAAAGGTGGCTTTTAAGCCACCTTTATGTCTTCTTAGTTGCTGGGACGATTTACACTGTAAAAAAGTCAACAGACTCAGGCTCTCTCTCCTGTAGACATTCTGGCTCAGACTGGAACACCCTGTGAAGCCTGAGGTGTGCGGGGGTAGAGTTTTGGAGCCCAAGCTCCAGCCCAAGACGGAACATCTACATGGCTATTAGACCCAGGCTCTTAGTCTCTCTGTTGCAGGGTTTGGTTTGGTTTTGGTTTTTTGCAGTGTAAACATACCTTAATCCACTTTAATTCTAAATAAGAGTGTACACAAAGGGTTTAATGCAGTTTAACAAATCCACTTTAAATGTACCCCTTTAGTTAATCAAATTAATTTTCCTGAGTGTCCCTGTCTAGACAAGCCTTATAATTTGAACAAGAAAAGCCTATTCCCAGCCCCTTGAGCCACCCAATTCTCCTTCAGCAGTTCTTCAAATAAGTTACACAAGGAATTACCTTGATCCATTTTTTCTAAATAACTGATCAAAACAAATGATGTTTCTGGGGTCCTTCGGGTGTATTTTCAAAATCAAACATTTCAAAGCTTTTTCTAATCCATTTACTGAGTTTTTAATTTGTTGTTCCTTCCATCCCCACCCACCATATACACACTTCAATTCTACAGAAGTATTAATAACTGTTACATGATTGGAGACAAACTGTAATGTCACTTTGCAGTACTGGAAACTTAGAGGGAAGATCATATTTTGTTACAGAATGTCATCTAAAGAAATGAAAAAGTTCTAGTTACAGTAAACCACACAGAAAAACTCCATATTTAAACAATGTACCAGCACCCTATCCATCTGAAACTTAGATATAAAATTCTCTGTGTTGAGAGGATAGATAGATAGATAGATAGATAGATAGATAGATAGATTTCCTTATTGGCTCAGTATCAGAACACTATCAATTACTGCATGTATTTTAAGTTTATATTATTTTCCTCCTTATAATCTTGACAGTGCTCTTGTTAGCCTTAAAAATTAAGACCCTGAATCTTGTAACAGTGGAGGTTTTGTACCCTGGTTATGTTTGGATACATGACCTTTATGCAAATCTGGGACAAAATCTTTAATTGACTTAATCAGATACTTTGAGAGCACAGTACTCCATCCAGAATATTTGTATGCTGACTCACTCTGGTAATATTCTACATGGATTATAAACTGACTTTTTTCACTCAGACTACTTGTGTCTAGTCATTGTTATGAGCCTACTTCTAGGAGGAGTTTAAATGCCCATGAATTTTTTTGAGTGCATCCACTGGGAAGCGCCTACAGAATTTTTTCTATAGATAAAACTAGGAGTTTTTTTTCATGCCATTCCTGCTTGTTTGCTCTAAATCTTTGACTTTGTTTATGGCCAATGAAGACTTCTGCCTCAAGCTCCCATGTACATCACTTGGAAAACTTGAGTTGCTGGCCAATTACTCAATTGGAGAAATCACACAAATGAATATAATTAAAAATTTCTTACTGTACATAGCACATTGCTACTTCACTTGTTCTTTGGGAGGGAAGATAAAACTCAACAAAAACTCTTCAGATTTTCACTTAGCATGCTCCCCATCGTCCCAGTATTTACCTCCTCGTTTAGCAACTGTGGCAGGACCATAACCAGGGTGGGAGAAGAGGGACAGCCACCCAGGGTGCAAAGCCACAGGGGGTGGGAAAATGGTGTGGAAAAATGATGAAAAAGCCCAGGAGACAGCACTAAAATGCCTAGTTACAGCTCTGAAATAGGGGTTGGGCTTATCCCCCTCTATGCACCCATCTCATTTGAACACTAGGAGTAAGCAGTGATCAGACAGTACTCATAATTTTCCAGTTCCTTGTCCGCAGTATAATTGGTTGCTGATGTGTATTTTGTTAGACTGCCACAGCTGCTTTAAGACTTAATCTATTCAGAAACTTTTCTGGCCAAATTTGCAAAGTAAATACTTTTATGTTCCTTCCAGTTTTTTATGGCCACTCATCAACCTGCTAATAAACCTGTTCATAAAAAGCAGGCTGAATAGAGTTCTAGTCTTTCATTACCTTCTAGAAAATACTCAGTGAGGAAAGAAAAAGAAAGGGTGAGGGAGTTTTATAATGTCTTTGCCTCTAGCATAATTCAGTATTTAAGATCACCAAGACTCTTTTGTTATTGCCTCCTAAAAAAAGTGTGATGAAATTATTAGTATTTTAAATTTTAGGGCCAACTCTGTATTTTCTGACCCCTACATAAGTTGTACTGTATTTTCATGAAGTCTGAATAAAAAGTGACTGTAGTGTGTAGATGACACAGAGTGGTACTCTTCACTCCGAGGAATTGGGGAAACTCGTTGCACAGAGAGGAAGTAATAAAAAAGTGGGTGCAAATTGTCAAATAAACAGAATACTTAAAAAGAGTAGGCATGTCGCGTTTTATGCAAGGGTTTGGTTCCACAGTTTCTGCATAAAGCAGAAACCGTGTATAGCCAAAGCCCATAGACTTCAACAGCGGGTGAAATTGCCCGCTCTGAAGACAGTTCTTATATTTTTAGTTTTCCCTTTTTTTCTTTTTTTTTCTTTTTTTGGTTGACCGCATAAAGCGGAAATTGTGCAAGTTAAATGTGAGTAAAACGTGACATGCCTGTATTAAGAAAGAAAGAAATAAGTAAGTTTTTAGACTGTTGTGGAAGAGCTTTCCTATCTATTCTCTACCCTTATTGAAAATAGTGCCATCACTGAGCTCTAATGATTAAACACCACCACGCAATCTCTCTCGAAAGAGAACAGCCTTTGAACTAAGCATGTACTGCTGAGCCTGCATGGAGTCCTGCTGAAATCAATGAACTCCATACAGGTACAGTGACTGGCCCACACACATCAAGTTGAGGGAAAGTCGCACATGTAACAAATGACATTTTGAAAAATGCACAAATGTAAAGGTTTGTTAGTACATAATAAATTCCTATTTATGATTTTTATGATGACTTGTTTTTAAAAAAGGAGAGCTATCCACTCATCTTTTAACTAGCTGATACTCATGAAATTCCTATACAATGCTGTATTTCCAATTAACCATGTTATATAGAATATTATATCTATATTAGCTGTCAGTGTATTGCTGATCAATGGTTTTTTTAGGTTTGAGTTGCACATGGGATGAGGCTCCCACCGTTTACATGGGTGATCATTCTGAAGAATAATGGATCTCATCTCAGCAAATGTTTCCTCCTATTCAGTCCAAAACTTTCCTTTCCTCAGTTTCATATCTTTAATCGTGGGCCTGTCCTGAACAATTCCTCGCCTGCAACTGTAGTTCAGTGCTCCCAGTGCTTAACCCCTCTTAGTTATCCAGGATTAGGGCCAGACCCTGAAAGGCAATGAGAAGGAATCTCAGAGAATTTCCTCATTAGGCTCTTAGCACCTCACCTAGTGCACTAAATGCTGCAATAACAACTATGCGGGTGAAACCAGACAAATCACGGTGTTCTCCCATGAACTTAAACAGGAAAATAATAAAAGATAAAAACACTATATCACCTGTGGGTGAACACTTTTCACAAAGTAAACCCTCTACATCTGACCTATCAGTTCTCAACCTCAAAAGGAAACCTGCACAATCCCTTCTAAAGATGAGCCTGGGAGCTTTAGAATTATATTTATAGAATCACAGAATGAGGAGGAATGTTGAGAGGACATCTAGTCCAGTTCCCTGCACTCATGGGAGGACTAATTATCTAGATCATTCCTGGGAGGTATTTGTCCAACCTGCTCTTAAAAGTCTTCAGTGATCGAGATTCCACAACCTCCCTAGGGAATTTATTTCAGTGCTTAACCACCATGACAATTAGGAAATTTTTCCTAATGTCCAACCTAAACCTCCCTTTGCTGCAATTTAAGCCCACTGCTCCTAGTCTTATCCCCAGAGGCTAAGAAAAACAATTTTTCTTCCTTCTCCTTGTAACAACCTTTTACATATTTGAAAACTTTTATCATGTCTCCACTCACTCTTTTCTTTTCCAAACTAACCATTTCTCCAGTTTGTCTAGATTATTTTGAATTTGAATCCTATCCTCCAAAGCACTTGCAACCCTTCCCAGGTTCATATCATTGGCTAACTTTATAAGTGTATTCTCTATGCCATTATCTAAATAATTGATGAAGGTATTAAACAGAACTGGACCCAGAACTGATCCCTGCAGGACCCCACTCATAATGCCCTTTCAGCATGACTGTGAACCACTGACAACTACTCTCTGGGAATGGTTTTCCAACCAGTTTTGCACCCACCTTATAGTAGTTCCATCTAGGTTGCATTTCCCTAGTTTATTTAGAAGAAGGTCATGTGAGACAGTATCAGAAACTTTAATAAAGTCAAGATATACCACCTCTATCGCTTCCCCCATACTTGTTACCCTGCCAAAAAAAGGTATCAGGTTGGTTTGACACCCTTTTTTTTTTTTTAACAAATCCATGCTGACTGTTATTTATCACCTTATTGTCTACTAGATGTTTGCAAATTGATTGTTTAATTATTTGCTTCATTATCTTTCCGGCCACAGAAGTTAAGATGACTGACCTCTAATTCCCTGGATTCTCCTTATTTCCCTTTTTTATATATGGGAATTATATTTTTCCTTTTCCAGTCTTCTGGAATCTTTCCCATCTTCCATGACTTCTCAAAGATAATCGCTAACATCTCAGATGTCTCCTCATCAGCTCCTTGAGTATTCTAGGATTCATTTAATCAGGCCCTGGTGAACTGAAGACATCTAATTTGTCCAAGTAATTTTTGACTTGTTCATTCCCTGTTTTAGCCTCTTCTGATCCTAACTCATTTTCACTATGCTAGACGCCCAATCACCACCAACCTTCTAGGTGAAAACCAAAACTTTTCTTATAACTTTGCTAGACACTAAAAATCACAGTCTTAATAAATAAACTTGATTTATGGCTTATTACAATAATTTGTGACCCACTAATCCCCCTTTTTGTACTATGGCTACACGGGTTTTAACAGGATACTGTACCTTGAATGGTCCTTTAGAATATGTGATAACCATTTATGTTAACATAAAGGTATTTGTTCAATCTTGTTTTTAGCTGTGACACTCTCAGCCTTTCTATGACCTGAAGAAGAGTTCTGTGTAGCTCGAAAGCTTGTCTCTCTAACCAACAGAAGTTGGTCCAATAAAAGATATTACTGTAACATTATTGAACTATGACCATATAGATCATTGTTGCAACCCAGGTCCTAGAGTTGCACTAAATCTTGCATAAAGGAGGTCAATAAAGTGTCTATGGAAAGGCTGTAATTTGCTGGTTATGATTATACGGTCTTTATGTGTGTATAATTTTTGTATTTGAAGTTAGGAATATTGGCTATGTATTTATATTTCAATCTGTTTGATTCCAAGTAACATCACTGAAGCATTTGGTCAGCTTCTTGAGAAAGGACTAAGCTGAGTAAGTGCCCAGTCAAGAAACACTTACCTGATAATGGACTTTGGGAGATGCCCGAGCTTTCCAGGGAACGTTTAAACTAATATGTAAACAAAGGTGTCGGCCTGCAAAAAGCTGCATCATTCATGGACATGCAGGTGGCTACAAACTCCATCTTGTTGCTGTGATTTTGCACAGAAGAACAACAGGCTCAGATGTCTGCTCCAAATTTCTCATCCAGACTCAATGGGGAATATATCTACATATATAAAAGTCAAATGGTGTATGCGTGCGTGCGTGTATGTACGTTCCCTTACTCTTTCCACACCGTTTGAGCTAGAGACTTGAAATTTGGTACAGTTATAGGCTTTAGGGTCCTAATCAGGGTAAGAATCGAACATTTTTCAAATCTCACCTCTGACGCCCCCTAGGGGTGAAATTCTTTAAAGCCCATTCACATCAGCTGGACAGCAGGTTAACACCTGCTGTTCTCTGTGACATAGTTATGATGTAATAATACCCCCCTCCAACGGACCCCACACTCGCTCAGCTCTCTGCCCCCCCTCCAACAGACCACGCACTCGCTCAGCTCTCTCCCCCTCCCCCCTCCAACGGCCCCCCCACTCGCTCAGCTCTCTCCCCCCTCCCCCCTCCAACGGCTCCCACACTCGCTCAGCTCTCTCCCCCCTCAGGTAAGAATCAATTTTTTTTAAATTTCCCCCCCATCCCCACTCCAACGCCCCCCCACTCACTCAGCTCTCTCCCACCCTCCAGCGGCCCCCCCACTCGCTCAGCTCTCTCCCCCCTCCCCTCCTCCGATGGACCTGAGCAACGCCGGGTATTTTTGCTAGTCAGAAATAAAACAAACATTGCAGCTGGACAGGAAACTATCATAAAGCCTTTCTGTCTGATGCCTGCTTCAAATCTTGGTTTTAATATTTATAACCTGAATGAACTGATCACATTGCTGCTATTGTACTGTTTCAGTGAGAACAGCCATACAACTGAAAATAGACAGCATTCTTCTTTGACATTGTGGAAGTAGTGCTTCTGTGTAGAGGTGGGCAAATAACTGATTTTTCGTTCGGTGGCATTTCTGAAAAAGAAATAGAAAGGTGTTTTTTGTTCCAACAGAATATCTGAAATTTGTTGAAATTTTTAGGGAATCAAAAAAGTCTGTTTTGGGTCTGTTCCAGAGTGGGGATTCAACCTAGGTCTCCCACCACATCCCAGTGAAGTGCCATCGTCACTGAGCTAAAAGTTATGAGAGAGATAAGAGGCAGTGGTGCCACAGCAACACAACCACCTCTTCCTCCTCTGGCCACTTTTTAAATCCCAAAATTATTTATGTCAAATTTGTGAATGGTTTCAGGTCAACCACAACTGCATTTTTCATCAAATAAATTATTTTTCCATAAAATTTCACCCATCTACAACAGTGCACAGTGGGACAGTTTCTACCTCTCTTCTCTCCTGCTTCCACCCTCCCATATACACACCAATCAAGGCAAGGTGCATTTCTGTTATGGCTGAATTTATTCTTGTACAACATTGACTTCAGGATGAAAGGTGATGTATACATGAAATGTTGCTATATTTTATGCTATATTTATGTAAATATTATTTTTGGGTAAAGAAGAGAAGTGTTTTGAAAAACATGGTATAATCCTTAAAAAGTGATTACATGTTAGTCTGTCACTAGACAAGTTGATACAAAGCTATAAGATAGAATAATTGGTTTCAAAATTAAATTGACTCAATTTCATGTTAAAGACTTGAAATCAATGTATTATGTTTATAAAAAAGAAAGCCATTTTTGTAAAAATAAAAAAAAATCCAATATAATATATTCATTACCAGCGCTAAAGTTTTGTTTTGCTTTTCCATATGCTTGATGGTATTTCTGGTTCCCTGTAATGTTTGCATTTTTATCTGATCCATTATATTAACAACCTAATGGGCCAAAACAAGAGAAGAATGATAGTAACAAAGACAACTTTCAGAGTGGTAGCCGTGTTAGTCTGTATCAGCAAAAACAATGAGGTGTCCTTGTGGCACCTTAGAGACTAACAAATTGATTTGGGCATAAGCTTTCATGGGCTAGAACCCACTTCATCAGATTCATGGAGTGGAAAATACAGGAGCAGGTATAAATACATGAAAAGAGCTGTCTTACCAAATGTGAGGTCAGTCTAATGAGACAATTCAATTGACATCAGGATACCAAGGGAGGAAAAATAACTTTTGAAGTGAAAATGAGAGTGGTCCATTTCAGACAGTTGACAAGAAGGTGTGAGTAACAGTAGGGGAATCTAGGTATTGGGGAAATTAGGTTTAGGTTTTCTCATGACCCAGCTACTCCCAGTCTTTATCCAGTTCAGTTTGCAAATTAATTCCAGTTCTGCAGTTTCACATTGGAGTACCTTTTTGAAGTTTTTTTGTTGAAGAATTGCCACTTTTAGGTCTGTTATTGGGTAACCAGGGAGACAACTTTGACAAATAAGAGATGAATTGACCAGAAATACAGGAGTATATGCATCCTTGTAAAATAAGCCACAATAGATACAAACAGTGGAGCATGTAGGGTGGTACAGTCCAGTACACCGTTCCAGTAAGATAATTATAGCCAACACACCGTACCAGAGAGACACAGGAGGAGCAGAACCTGGGGCTCCTAGGTGACCCCACACCAGCAGCTCCTCCAGGGCAGTTGTACTGCCCTCAGACCCCAGCCCCGCACAGTCCTTCCATGCAGCTGCATCTCCTGAGTTCTGTATATGATCTGTACAGCGGCCCTGTGGGAGGACAGGGCCAGGGATGCTACAGCCGTGCCGGATGAGCTCCCAGCCTGGGGCCACCCAGTGGCCCCATGTTCTGCTCCTTTCACCACTGCAGTTCTGGAGAGCCCTGCGGTTCGGCACCATGGGAGGAGGAGAGGATCCCCCCCGGCAAGGTAATGTGGTTTGGATCATGGGGAAGGATGGGGAAGAGAGCGGGGGGGGGGGGGGGGGAGGTGGGAAGGAGTTACATGAGGAACCACATGTGGGATCATGTGGGGTGGTCACATACCATTAAGAAATTAATTCTACTTCCATCACTGGATGCAAAGCAAGATTTAAGTAGGGGAGTGACTCTTAACAGGGTTTTTAGATAGAGAATGATGGACAAAGAGAAAGTTAAGTTATACATTAAAGAAATCTCTGGTCCTGATAATATAAATGATAACCTAATCTCCTGACTCAAAAAAAAACCCCTTTTATTTCTATTACTTCATTTTACTTTCTACTCATGTGAATGTCATGTAATTATCTTTTTAAAAGAAAAAAAATAAAACTAACCCATTAGTTCTCCTTTTACTTTGCTTTTGTGTTAAAACACACAGAGGCACGCTTAAAATGTCTTTCTTGATGATACTTTGTAAAATGTTAGAGAGAAGACCATGTTGTTTGCTGGAAGGTAGTCTCGTGATCAGAATTTTATTTTGCTTGCAACTAACTTTTTACTTAATCTGTGGAATGTTTTTCTTCTGAATCCAAAAGAGTGCACTGAATAAAATGTTCTCATTATTAGAAGTGTTAGGATTCATTTTAACATTCCTGTTATTTTTATCTGAATGACTCCTCTTCTTTAGTACTATGTTTGTAGATAATATATAAATACAATGGGAACTAAATTAAAAATTGGATATCACCAATTGATTTTATTTCTCTCTTTCTCTCTCTGCTTTGTGTTTACTTGTACCAGTTTATTCCCAATTACATATTAGTGTTGCAAGCATCAATTCAAGTATTGTTACTTCTTATTTGCTAAATAAATATTCCATCTTCTTCCTTCATAGAATTCTCTCCCTGCTCCTCCAGTCATCTCCATTATTAAAGATATTACTGATTTCACAGTCCCTTTTTTTAGCAACTCCAAAATCTACTCTTTTTTCAAGGCCTTCTCAACCATGCGCCCTACATAACTCTAATATTCTCCCCTTAAAAGCTAATTGCTTCCTTTCTTTAGCCAGTTCTCTCCTCTTTAAGGTTCTGATTCAGGAAAGTACTTAACCTGAGCATGTGCTTAAATCCATGGGTCAAGTGCTCACCTGAGCTGGGCGCCCCATAAAAATGAACAAAATAATGTTGAACTCAAAGCCATCTGGGGATTACAGTCCGTAAGAAATAATAGTTCTTCAAAGATTCAAGGAAAATCGTGTCAAAGATCTGACTGGGCCAGGCTGCTTGGGTTATGGCAGGCAGAACATTCTTCCCCTGTCCTGGCTTCACTCAGAGCTAGCACTTAGTAGAAGTAGTCAGACATTTTTATCTGGCCTGCCTTGATTGGCCTCCTGTTACGAAGTAGGAATACTGTGTGTGTGTGCCTCAGTTTCCCCTATGCATTTCTTAAGTGTCTATGTGAAGGAATAGGGGCTGATGATACTGTAAGCAAGCAGGCAACACCCTCTCCCCTCTCTGCATGTGTCCATACCTGATGTGGTAATCTGACCCCAGGTAGGGGAGGGAGGTCACCTGACCTGGCTGAGCCAGGGGGACGGAGGAGCTGGAGAGGGGGGTTGGGAGTCTGAAGCTGGCTGGAGTCAGGCAGGGAGGCAGAGAAGCTATCTCGCTCTCTGGCCCCCAAAATGGATCCAGCTGAGGGCTCACGCTCACTGTATGGTCTGGGTTAGACCAGATAAAAGTCATCGAATAAACCTCTGTTTTATTACCTGGCGGAGAGTCACCTTTGACTGTGGATTTGGGGTGCAGAATCCATGGGCTCCCCCAGGACCCCGCCCAGGCGGGCTTGCTGGGGGAAGCACACGGAGGGGCAGAAGGTGCTGAATGCTCTGAGGTCAGACCCAGGAAGGTGGAAGTGGGTACCCGTGAAGCTCCAGGCTGTGTACAGAGAAGGGACCCTTCACCCGAAGTCCTGTCTGGCTTCCTAGGGAGTGGTTCCAGACCATCGCCCGGGCACTCCGTGACACCTCCACCTGCCTTTGGTCCTGCTAAACACAGGAGGGCCAGGTCTTGCTGGTTCTGCCAGCAACTGATCATGGGAGGCCTTGTTATACAACCTCTGGAGGTCTGAATTCACTGTTCTTCCCTTCCAGCACAACACCTCTTAGAGATGGGTGTGCCGAGATGGCAGGGCCTCTGGCAGGGAGCAGCAAACATCTAGTACACATCAACACACTGATTCAGTATGGCACATATGGTAATGCTGTCCTGAATACGGATACTTTCCTGAATCAGCTTCTCAATGCACCATCTTCCCTACCAGTGCACCAGGTATCTGTCCACCTCCTTCACTGCTGTCTTCAATCAGCTTTTATGACAAAGTTTCCCACCATTGCGATCACCAGTTAATTTCCACAGTGGTAGCAATGATAGGAGCTCTGGTATAGACATGGAGCTCTGGTAAATTGCTGGGGTTGTATAGTTTACACTTCTGATGCAAGAGAAATTCCTCTCCACAAAAGCACATCTAGGTCCTAGTCTAGCAAAGCAGGTGAGCTTTGATTTAGTATCTCTAATCAGGAGGGGAGCTTAAGCACAGCACATGTTTAACTTTAAATTTCAAAAGGTCCTTAAGTGATTTCCTGAATCAGAGCTTTGAAGCATGTGCCACAGAACTACTCACATGCTTAGATGGCAATGTGGGCTGAGGCCTTAGAATACAGGTAAAATCTTGTGGTGGAAGTTTGTCCAAAAAGATTTATGAAACTTTTCAGTAATTTCATTTTTAAATTTCAATTTCATACAGCCCTAGTCCTTAAATCCAGAAAAAAAGAAACTAAGTTTCTTATAAGAACATTTTTACAAGAACAGCCATTTTTAATAGAATGTCCTCATTCAGTTAATAGACAAATGTCACACTGGTTTTTTCAGTGTGTCACTCAAAGTTTCTGCAACCTAAAACCTCTTCTACTCTTTGATTCTCCTTTCATCCAGACAACTAACTATGAATAGAAGAATTGACCTAATAGTTGGATAACTTGTAAAGTTCTTTGAAATCCATTGCAAAGTACTCAATAAGGCTTTTGAAAAGGAGCTTGACTTCCGGTGTTCTTTCTATCAGAAGTGCACTTTTTAAATATTTGTTAATTATAAGTTAACACTAACATTGGCAGATATGTTACAATAATAATATACACAGTTTTAGCCTAAGTGACATGACAGATTTCCCAGTGTTTGAAAACCACTCTAAGAAGATTTCTGATTTTGGCTTTACACTGTTAAGGGTTTTACTGCTGCAAAAAAGAAAGAGAAATGTCTCATCTCGTCAAACAATATCAGAAGTTTCCAGAACATTCACTGCAGTCCCATGCATTAACTATACAACTCTTCCAAAAGTTTTATACTCACACTGACTCCCCCTGCTGCAGAAAGAGTTTAAAGTTGATTTCAGCTGGATGAAATGGATTCCCTTCAGGAACAAAACCAGTGTTGTGGTTTCTGCTCTATGGAAAATAATAGCAACATGAATCAGAAAGTAGCTTTATGTGAAAATTCCTCGTGAGAGAAATTTGCTCTGAATTTTCCTCTCAGGGTCATGGGGTTTCCCATATGAAAAAAAAGGGGATCCACAAACTTTTGGGATCTTAGTGCTCCCCCAGGAGAAAAAGGTCATCCCCACAGCAGCACTCTGTCTCCACATCAGCCCCTTGTGACACTGCCCCAGATCCACTGCAATGTGATTTCAGAAGTTATGCTGCCAGGCACTCCTAGCCAGAATCTGATTCTGAGACCTCAATTTATATCCTAACCCAGGAAAACATTAATGCATGTGTTTGAAGTTAAGCATGTGCTTAAATGTTAACCTATTCTATAATGTGTTTCCGACTTAGGGAACTCTGCAGGGAAGTTAATACAGTCTCTGGTTTCTGTTGAGTACTCTCCACTGAGTGAAAAAGTGAACAATGCAAGTAACCCAGTCATAAAATCCACTCGTGAATCCCTGGACCTGCATAGAAGTCAGAATGCCACAGAGGTGATGGTGCTATGTCTGTAGCTGACTGTTCTGTGCGGGAAGATGGATATCTGCAGGTGGAGCGGATCCTCCACATGTGGATCTTAAGGGCATGGTCTAGACCTTGAAGAACACTGCAGAGTCTAACTCCATGGCAACTGAATTAATAAGTGACACTGAAGACCGAAACTGGGGGGAAAAAGAAGTTTGCACAACAGCTTTAATTGTAAAATGTGAATTACTGAAGCAACAAGACATAGGACTCCACAAAGCTATTTTTGCATGGTTACTTTTCAGGGTACAACTATATTATAATGTTGTTTTTAAACACTTCAATATGTTATAAAATGGCTGTTTTCTGTTGTTGGGTTTCGGGTCTTTGTGCTGAGTAGTATTGGTGGTCCGTGAAATATGGGAAGTCGGACTACATGATCTGGTGGTTCCTTCTGGCCTTACTCTCTATGACTCTGAATTTATGTCAGTGGCCACAAAATATATCCCTATTCATTTCTAATAAATGTTGATAGTTTTATGGATATGTTTCTATGTCAACTGGACTGTGCCAGAATAGTAGATACCATTGTAGTCTTGTTCACAAGTAACAGAAGTTAAAGCCTTAATTAGTTAAATGTAATAGTTATTATGATTTTAATCTTCACTTCTTTCCCCAAAAAATTCTTCTTTTTCTCCATTTACGTAACAGCTTCATAATTTTTTTATAGTTCTTACCATAAAAGATAACTGTGAAGGAGACACTCTTAATAACAATAGCTTGCTGGGGCAAACTATGGTGGTGAATAATTTATTTACACACCTAGCCCATTATTCTTTTATCAGATTACAAACATAATAATAACCTACTATGAGTTTTAATCTGCTTGCTCACTTTGACTATGTGTGACTATTCTTTATTTGGGACATGTGATTGGTAAAGCTGGCTGAACTGTTAGATACATTTATTAGAAAACATATTTGATCTCTTTTTCTGATTGGATAGTTTTGTGAAGATAATTTGATATTTACAAGAGTTTTCATTATTCGTGATTGCAAGCAGTGTATGAAAGAAAAAACTGAGCCATGCGTCGTTCACTTCAGCTCCTTGCTGTTCATAGCTTGTGGTGTGTGGTTGGTCATGCAAGTATTTGTGATATCTTTGCTTTCAGTGAACATTCTTGTGAACAATCCAAACTAAAAAATATTACTCAAACAAATGTATATGAAAAACATAATGAAGGGTTCTCAGTTTTTATTTTAAAAAATCAATATTTTTTAAATGTCCTGTGCCATTAATGACTCCAATTTCCATTCCAAATTTCAGTTCCAAGTGAGTCAATGAGTGATCTTTCTAATTGAAATGTAAATATTGAAAAATACAGCTAGTCAGAGTCACAATTGGAAGATATATATTCAGCTCATAATTGTTAAGGTTGCACTGTTGAACAGAAGGCCACGAAGGTGCAGACATATGCAAATGCTTAATTTACACATGTAAGTAGTCCCACTGAAGTCAATGGGACTACTCATAAGTACAAAGTATGTGTATAAATCTTTGCAGGATCAGGGCCTAATATTGAAAAAAAAATAAAAGGGAAATTGTTTTACAAAAATTGAGTTTTTAATTTTAAAGGCATGTCACTGAAATATATTAACATGCCAAATACATTTCTGCCCATGCTTCATCTAAGGATCACAGGCAGGTAAGTGCTGTGCCAAAGAGAAAAAACTCACACTAGCCAGTGTACCTTACACCTTTCTACCGATTTCACTAAACCACTTTTATGTGATATGATTTCTAGCTCAGCCAGACAATGTGATATTGTACATCTAAAAACTATAGCGTAGACATGTTCTACTGCTTCTATCTTTTCTCCTATGTCTTGCCATCAAAAATACTTTCAAAATATTCTGTGATTATGCTTATGTGAAGTAGAGAGTGATACATAACATGCAATGTCAGGTTAATGTTGTGAATTGCACAATCTGAAGAATTCACTTATGCTATTTCAGCAATACACTGAAGTTTTGCAGTACTTCAAGCAGAAAGCTTTCACATCCATGTCTTCACCTCTAGCATATCTCCACTACAATCACTTTTTTCCTTCTCAAGTGTAACAAAAGGACTGTAATCAAATATACCTAAGAAAAAGAGATCTGATGAGTAAAACTAATATATTTTAATATAGTGGAAACAGATATGATGACATGCACAAAAATCAAGATTAAAAGTGGCTACAATAAAAGGTTGAGTAAAATTAATTTTATCTTACATTTGGCATAATATGGCATAAGCTATTCTTTTGTTGTCTCCTTTTTTGGACCTTAATTTTCAGTTAGTCATTGGCTTACATCTTATCTCACACTATAATGGCAGAAATTAATGGGATAAAAGTACTCCATTCAAAGACAAATTATCATTTCACTGATCTACTTCACTGAGTGCAAATTCCCTCTGCTCCCATTAAAAGCTTTAGAGCAGTAGAAAAGTGCTAGTTAACTAAAATTGTGTTTCCTTTCTTAGACCATAAAATTTTCATTTATTCTGTCTGTAATTCCCTTGTGTAAATACGGTAATTTTGAAGCCTTTCAGTATAGTGTGATACATATTTTGGCTTTGTTGCATGTCTGAATTTCTTCCATGGTACTTTAATTTTGTGGTTCAGTGAGCAAAACTAAGGCTTCTCCTGAAGGACTTGTACTTAAAACAGTCAGAGGCATGCTGCCTGCTGAAACAGTCAATCTTTTCCCTTGACGAGACTGTCCAGCCACAGCCCATATAAATACTCTCTCTCTCTTTTTAAAGCTTACATCCATTCTTAGCAGTGGCTGGTTTCATGGAAACAACAAACCGCAGGAAAAGCCAAGAAAAGAAATATTTTCAGAAGATGATACAAACATGTAAAGTTCATTAAACTATTTGCAATTTCTACATTTGGGAGTCAAAATTAAAATTTAATAAATGCTCATGATACCTTTAGATCTATCTGCATTTATCTGTAAATATATACGTTGAAATTCTCTTGGGTGTGAGATTTTTTTTATGGGTTGTTTAAACTTAAAGGAAACTATAAAGTGGGCTTTTGAAATAAAAAGAAAATACAGAGCAATTGTAATTTCCCCAGGAACTGCAATTCTGTCCACTGCTACAAGAAAAAGAAAAAAAATGATACACATTGTGATTACCAAATAAACTGCATTGTCCTGGCATCAGGATTTAAAAGTATACACAGCCATACCCACTTACATGATATACTGCTCATATGGATTCTGTGTCTGAAATAACAAAAATGGCAGCATTTGTTTCAACTAGAACATGTGTATTTTTTTCCACAAGAAAAAATACACTACAGTTCATTTTCCCTTTCATTAGCTGTCCAAGAATTTTCATTTAACCCCAGAATACCCTCTTAATATATCTCAGGGAACAGCAGCCTTCAGCATGCATCCTGTCAGGGAAATCCGCTGGTGGACCAGGATGGTTTGTTGACCTTCATCATCCGCAGGTTTGGCTGATCGCATCTCCCCCTGGCCGCAGTTCACTATTCCAGGCCAATGGGGGCTGTGGGAAGTGGCAAGCAGCACATCCCCCAGCCCGCGCCACTTCCCACAGCCCCCATTGGCCTGGAATAGTGAACTGCAGCCAGGGGGAGCTGCGATCAGCTGACCTATGGATGCTGCAGATAAACCAACTGTCCTGGCCCACCAGCAGATTCCCCTGATGGGCCGTGGGCCAAAAGTTGCCAATCCCTGATATATAGTGTAACATTCTTTCACTGTTAGACAGTACTAGCCTTCGTGGCAAAAAACAACAACAACAACAAAAAAAAACCCACAACCTTGTGGTGACAGCGTGGTGGCCGTCTTACATAATAAAGAGCTTGAAGTGTCTAGTTAGAGGATGAACATGTGTCATCTCTTCACCATTCTACACTGACAATAAGCCATTTATTTCCATTTGCAGTTCAGCTCCCTGCTAACATTAAAAACAAAACATTCATTACAACCTTAAAAATCAAACTACAGACCTTCAAAGGGGTGTCAATCCCATTGAAAAGCTGGATGTAATACTTATGGATGCAGTATTGCATTGCTCAGACAGGTAGAAGTTCCATTGGCTTCAATGGGGCCCTTTCCTGTGAGAGTCTAGAATGGTGCCATATGTCAAGTACAGAGTGCATTAGGAAGGTTTACTGTCTATTGTGGATCAGTGAAGACCCTCATGATACCTCAGGAATGGGAGGGTATTTGAATGAAAACTTTGGCAAGGCCAAATCTTCCACTTGCTCATAATCATAGAGAGTTTGGGGGTTTCAAAAGCACCTGACACTTAAAAACCTAGGTTACTTTGAAAGGGTAAAACTCCTGGCCCACTGAAGTCAATGGGATTTTTGCCATTGACTTTCCTGGGACCTGTATTTCACGGAGTGGAACTGACATGGTATTGAAAATGCTATTTTTCATTATAAAAGCAGCAGCAAGTTGGAGAATTATACAGGAGCATGGGGAAATCAAACATCCTGGAACAGAGTAAGCTCTGATTCTCATAGGTTCTTAACCAACAGAAACCTAAGCGCAGGACGAAGATGGGAAAGTCCGCTGGGTTCAGGGAGGAAGAGTATGGCTGGTTAAGAAAAGGTCTGTAGCCTCGTCTCTACTAGCGAATCCACAGAGGGACATCACTGCACAAAAATAGGTGCCCTGATGCAATGCATTCCGTGGTAGCCTGCTGGGACTGGGTGGGGAGGGCTGTTAACATTTGTTAGGAAATGTTAAGGATGCAGAAAGATCAGCTGAGATGGGACAGTCAAATGTATTCCTGAGTGTGCTACTTGGGGGAGTCTGGTCTTTGCTGTGTAATGACCTTTTTATCTATCTGGGTTGAAGAAGCAGAGCCCAGAAGAGAAATCAATGGAATAGTATGCATCTGCAATTCATTGGCCTTTAGGCTCTTTTTGACTGGACCAGTGTTTCCAAAAATAATGTAAGAGAATAATAATATAAACATCACTTTTAGAAATAACAAATTCAGTCTTCCTGAACTATTAATCAAGTCTGATTTAATAGGATCATTATATCTGGCATTCTGCATGTGTTAATAGCATCTAACGCACAGATGCTTTTTTTTTTTTTTAACTGTTGAATGAATAATGATCTGGGATTCAGGTTTTCTTAATGGCTCCTTAATATCAACTACTTTGGCTAGAGATGCAAGTAAAAATACATGACATTTATTTTATATTAACAGCATGGAAAATGTATGTTTGTAATCAAGGTAGAATTTTACAATGTAGCCATAATGACTTCCACTGAAGAGGGGATGATTATGAAGAGTGTAGCTTCCAGCATAAATAATGGTGTTACATTAGGCCATGATGGGAGAAGAAGTAAAAATATTGCTAATTTACAAAGCAAGAATGAACTGACTCCTTAAAAAAAAAAAAAGACTTGATAAAAACTTGTAAAACTAAGGAGGTCAGCAAAGCAAGGTCGGAAGTCAGACTTCAGTTTTTTATAATTTGTATTTTACTAGTAAGTGATAGAATAGTTAGGGCAGGGGAGTGGGAGTCAAAGATCAGGGATTAAATATGTAATTCCCAGATTGCTGGATAATTTTGAGCAAGTCCCTTAACCTTATTGGTCCTCTGTTTCCTTATATGTAAAATCTGTGTAAACACTACAAAATAAAGTAGGGAGAGTCCACTTATTGGACTTTGTCCTGCATTTGAGTAACGTTTTCAAAAACACAAGTGATTAAGGAGCCCAAATTTCACTGAAAGCCAGTCTAGGGGCTGGGGGTTTGGGGAAGTGAGAGAAGGAAGCTGTGAATTTGTGTCCGGGTGCTCTCATCTATGTGTGCATGCAGTGTATAATTTATTATGGGGAAGGTAAGTCAAAGAGTGAATTTTGGATCTAGTTTTTAAAGTGGTCAGGTCCAGAGCCATTCTCATCCCTTGTGAGAGTGAGGACATCCAGCTGGAGTCTGATTCTCATTTATACTCAGGCAACTTTACACCTCCATAATAGTGTAATGGGGCCTCAAAATGAGTGTGTAATGTAAAGAGGCTGTAAACTACTCTTTACCACACTGTTGTACATGCCAATCAGGCACCATGAGAAAGTTCTGTCTACTGACTTTCCCTATCGGTTGACAGTTTAATTGCTCCAGTGGAGTACATCTACTGAGGGAAGTCATGGCTGTTGACAGTCCTTTAACCTTTGAATATTAGGACAGAGGCATCAAACTGGACTCTGCAGTCTATTGCCAGTAATTGAAGAAAATGATGTGTGTGAGTTTGAGATGACCTATACTACAAAACATACAAGCTTCTGCATTTTGTATCATTTGGGGCTCTCTCCAACAGTTTTATTTCTGGGTATGAGTAGCAGTAATCAAGCCCAATTGATTATCTGTGGATAGATATTTGTGGATAGTTGCCCACAATAAAATGGGGATGTAAGGAAGCTCATTTTTCTAAGTGCTTCCCTCTTCCTACAAGAACCAGCTGTTCTTCATCAGGATGCTTATAGCAATTTAACATCTAGCCCTGCAAATTGAACCTGTGATATGAGAGTCAAGCTGGGTGTTATTTTCATTCATCAGTATCACAGTTTAGGGCAACTGCACCTGTATTCCCCTCCATGATCCCTCAAGGGCACCCCTATAAGCTCCCAGATTGTTATCCATTACTTCTCTTTGGTAGATCCCTGTGTCTCTTCCTCTTCTAACAGGCATTTTTCCAGGCTGCACAGTTACCAATCTTGCACTGTGATATTCCCAGAAAGCCAGAGTGCCTAAACAAGCCAGCATGTGCACTTTGCAGTCTCTCTAAAACTATGAACAGCTGTAATTGCGAGTAGCTGCAAGTTACCACACACCTCTGTCTAAGAAAGCACATTTATTCTTACGGTGAAAGTATTACATGAATAATGTATTAAAGACAATAAAGACACCTAAATATGTACTAAAAAATTTACCAGATCTCACTCCAACTCCAGCCTCAGACTCTGGCAGATGTCAGTCCTTCCAATCCTTCACAAAGATTGGGGCTCCGAGACAGAAGGTTCTGTCCATTTGCTAGATCAGAAAGAAGGTCCTGGGTCAGTTTAAATTCAGGCTATTTGTCCAAATGTTTTTATTGGTCTATAGGTTCTGGGGAATCTAGTTTGAGCTAGCATGTGCAAGTCTACCCAGGTAATGGTACCTCTCAGTGAGATTACCACTTGGTTGATTTGCCTTAATCATCACCCACTGTTTTTAGTTCCTGTAGGGGCCATGATAGTCCTCCCTCACAGATTAGCACTCAATCATACATAAACCATTCCTTTAAAGCAATGGACTCCAGAGATACTGCATGGAGTCTCAATATTTGTCACACCTTCTCAATAAAGAAGTTACATAACATCGGATCCCACAATAATACATAAACTTAATACCATAAGGTCTTTCAAGGATATTGCAGTAAATTGCCATACCTCTCACAATCACCATCAGTCATACGGGTTTTGCAGGCAAAACTAGTCACTTAGACATCTGTGCAATTCCGTTGCTTTCAGTGCAGTCACACAGATGTGGAAGTTAGTGATCAATTCTATTGATGATGGCCAACAAGACACAAAATCCAGCTGCTGTCTTTCAGGATTGTCTGCTAACAAGAAAGACTGACTTCAGAGGCATTCTAGAGTGAAAACACTTGAGTAATACAAAGTGATTGTTTTAGCCTCTGATGAAATGTGCTAAATCAAGTAGTGACAGGCCACCCAACTTAAGCTGACAACACCATGCTTCAGTTAAGGGTCTATTTGGTTTGGTTTGGTTTTTGTATGGATAGAATTCGAGTTAGTTAACACTGCAGTGAAGAGTTAGTTGCCCTGGCTTTCTAAGGATAACAGGAATGAAAAAGAAGGAAAATATATGTTTGTGTCAAAATGGGCAGTTGTGACTCTCAATACATCCAAGGAAAAGATATACATATTTTACATAATAAGCATCATGACAGCTGTCCTTTTAAAAAATACCACTGGCGTACAAGTGAAAGCTATTTCAAATCTAGATTATGAAAGCAGAGATAAGACAGATTTGAAAGGTTAGACTTCCCATCTAGATCTGAACTTTTCCAAAATTAAGGGGTGTTCTAATATGTTTTGCCCCTCCCCTCTCTAACTGAGAGATGTTCTCTAGGAAATTTGTTTTAATAATAATTAA
Organism: Sternotherus odoratus; assembly: GCA_032164245.1. Taxonomy (NCBI): domain Eukaryota; kingdom Metazoa; phylum Chordata; order Testudines; family Kinosternidae; genus Sternotherus; species Sternotherus odoratus. Next base: position 63,332,146 of record JAVMKO010000003.1, read on the forward strand.
TTCTGACAGATTGAAAGATTACCCTATCTGGTTTCTCTTGAATTCATAGATCATTAATTTCTTATCTTTTCATTATGTTGTCCTGAGAGGAACCATCACCAAGTTAAATGAACATTGTGGAAAATTATCATAACCACATCTGTGTCTCCTTCCTCCCTTCCTCCCCATCCAAGGAGTTTGTTAACTGGGTAGAGGTTTAGAGTATGCATTTTATTCAACACATGACAAATCTTTTACATGCTTTACATTCTCTGGGACTTGATTTATTCACACTTTTATATTTGATGTGATTCAGAGGAGCACAAGATAGCATTTAAAAATATATCAAAAGTGCCAATTATCCATTTCCAGTTTGGTGCACTCCTATAAATTAAAATGAACTGAATCAATCCAAATCTTCTTCAGAGAATACCATTTTGTGTGTGCGCGCATAAATATACACACGTATGCACATAATGTATGTTCCAAGTTTTACCTCAGCACATATTTTTATGGTTGATGGACCATTCACTACTGTATAGCAGTGAAAAAATATACCATTAGTAAAATGAATCACAAAAAAATATTACTTATAAACCATAGTGCCAGAAAATAATCTCCAAGAATGAGTAATCGTTCACAGCCTAAAAAAATTTAACAGTACATATTCTAAATGCTACAACATACAACTATCCACTTACACTAGGAAAAGGAAGTCTTTTAAGTACAGTGTTCAAGTCCCTTTATAGCCACACTACAACTTATCCAAATCCTTGGCAGTATTGCTTAGAATTTTGCCTTTTCTCTTTCCTGTTCTCATATCTCACTTTCTTTAAAATGCATTAGAAATATCTAAAAATAGAGGGAAGAAAAAATAGAATGTTGCAACACTGGCGATTCAGTGTCTTCAATGTTTGTGCTCCCACACTTTATCTTTTGCAAACAGTTGTCTCTAAGGTGGACAGTATGATACACTGAAATAACAAATTGCAAGGAACAGCTGCTCTCTTACTCAGAAGTTACCTAGTAATAAGGAGAGGAAAGCAATTAAGTATTCACAAATTGAATTTGAAAGTAGCACCGTGGCACACAAAAGGGATTTATATCAATACTGAACCAAAGAAATATAGTTGATTGTGGGATAACAAGTCAGCTATTTTAAGATATTTTTTGTTTTAAACAAATGGAAAGGGAAATTCAATTTCACTCATTGTCCAAGAGATTAATCATTTAGATCTGTAATAGTCACACAGTACCTGATAAACTGGCCCGCCAGTTTCATGTTCATTTGATACAGTTTATGGCAAGTTACTGCAATCAGAAGTCATTACTAACAGCACAACTCAGCAGTCATTTTAATCAGTCATTGGAAAAGTCAGCAGCAAGTGTGGCTAAGTTGATACATATTTGCAGAAATCTGCCACTGTGATTTTAGTAGAGGTCTTGAAGAGAGGCTACATGATACTATGCCAAATCAATGACAGACTCAAGGACTACTTTGGATGGATGTCACACTTGATTCTATAAAGACACTGGCAAAGCTTATTCAACTAAAACAGTGGCTAATGATTCACATAATGTGCAGAGAACATGAATACCTACTAACCTTAGGGAACAACGGTATGCATAGACTTTAAACACAAAGCTTCATTCTGATCTAACATTGTTTTCATATCTGTATAGCTTCATGGACTTCAATTACTCCTGATTTACATCAGAATAAGTGAGACCAGAATCAAGCCTCAGATGGTTGGAAGCATGCAGAGAAACATGGATCAGCACCACCTTTGAGCCTGCACCAACTCTCTCCAAAGAAAAAAATTGCTGAATAGACTGGCTAAGATAAAGCGAGGCAGAGTTTTCAGACTCCTGAGATAATAACTATGGGGGAAAAAACCCTTATGATCTGACTTAAGCCTAAACTTCAAATTAAAAATTGTGTGGACCTGATTCTCCCTTCACACTGAATACATCATGAATAATGACATTGAAATTAATGGATTTACACTAGTGTTAGATGAGATTCAGGCCCTGTGAATAAAATGATAAATGTGAAGAGTGGGTTACTTATGCTGAATCCGCCACTGATTTCAATGGGCCACTTCTGGTCCAGCTTAATGGTCCACATATTCAGCTTTAAAAAAAAAAGGCACTAGAACCTGGCCTTGCTATATCTGTGTAAAATCTCATAACAGTGAAACTTGCATACCAAACGAGCATGTAAAACTTTATTCATATTTGGAAAGCCATTTGAGAGCCTTGGATGAACAGTATTCTCTAAGTGCAAAGTATTATTTTGTTTGCAATTTCTACATGGGACTCGTACCTCCAAAAAATTTCCTCACCTCCTAGTCTAATGCCTCAGGGCATCTCCGACTACTTTCTCCACCTGGACATAAAATGACTTCCAAGAAACTTTGGGTCTGCCATTGCTCAATGACTGAATTTTCTTACTTTAAATTTCCAACAAAAACTCATGGGGGTAGTAGTGGAAATAGTACAGTAAGTTGTCTCTAGGGTAAAATGGTCAGAGTATGAATGTACACAACAAAAAAGGAAACATTCAAAATCTGATATCACATGATACTTTTTTATAATCTTAATGTATAAGCTTTTAGTACTGTTTGCATTATTTCAGCATTTTCCTTTCAATTCTTGATGGAAAATGTTAAGGAAACAATAAGTAAAAATTTTAAATCAATTTTAATTTGAATCAAATGCAATAAAGCCTTGAGAAAGGCTTGGTTCCTAGTTAGCTAGTTTAAGCGGTGTCTTAGATTAGTTACATTAGAAAAAATTACAAGTAGTTCATCCAGAACATCTAGTGACCTACAGTATTAGCTGGCCCAGATTTTCAGTTTCAGTTTTAATATTAACTCAGAATTTTTAAAGACTGCACAAGTGGAGCAAGACTTCAAAGTGAGATAAAAGGCCAGATTCTGTGTCCCACTCCTCTGTCCTGGTGCTGCTCAGATGGCAAAAAAGGAGCAAAAACTGGTTGGATTCCCCCAGGATGTAGGAGTGTCCAGCAACCTGGGATAGCTGATTCCTAATACACCCTTTCGGCAGCTCCTAATAGAGGGAGCAGAAAGGGTGGGAAGAAGACACAGCCAAAGTATGATCCACACCAGCTATGTTCAGCTGGTAACTGATCTACTGGGGATTGTTGCCAATTGGTGATCTTAGAGTAGGCCTTGAGCGCCTCTTGTCTGCACCCATGGCCAGGTTGGTTAAAGAATCAGGGAGGCTGTATCCAGCAATCTGACAACTTTCCCCTTCCCCTCCCCCAAAATGTGCCCAGCTGGGTGCTGCATAGATTATTTTTTTTTGTCCCAGAAGCATTTGCAACTGAAGGTGAGGTCACAACCCTTCCTCAGGAATTAACTCTCAAGGGCTTGGATACACTTGCAGCTGTAGAGCGCTTTGGGTTAAACCAGCCTTCAGAGAGCACACTAGGGAAAGCACCGCAGTGTGTCCACACTGACAGCTGCAAGCACACTGGCATGGCCACAGTTGCGGCACTTGCAGCGGCATTGTGAGCAGTGCATTATGGGCAGCTATCCCAGTGTTCAAGGGGCTGCAACATGCTTTTCAAATGAGGGAGGTGGAGTGGAGTTTGTTGTGTGTATGTGGGGGGAAGGGGTTTGAGTGCTGAGGGTGTCAGCATGCTGTCTTGTAAGTTCAGACCCTCCTGCCTTTCATTCACTCTCTCAGTAAATGTTTGCTTTGCCCCATAGCAGATAAACAGCCGCCATATGAAACAGAGCTTTGAAAAGGTACTTCTGCATTCCTGCAGAAATTTCACAAGAAAGGCACAAGAAAGGGAAGAGTGACCACTTGATTTAAGGGGATTATGGGGTGTTTCTGGAGGTCAGTCAGAGTGCAGTAACGTAACTCCTCAATCACACTGAACCTGAAGCGTCTCACACCATATGCAACAGCCGTTAATCCTCTCTCCGAGGTGGAGTACTCCAGTCAGGGAGTCAGAGTGCTCTACCTGCCTTGCACGCGTGGACGGGGAGTAAGGTAGAGCACTCTGGGAGGCTTTATTCTGGTATAAAGTGCCAGTGTAGCCAAGCCCTGATCAGACTCTCACTTTCTGTCTGCTGGAAGCACTGAGCAGCATCTTGACACACTCCACAGACATTTTGTTCTATAAAGTTTGAGCAAGAGTTTTATTACTCTATATTCACATTTTTTATTAAAAAGGACGAGTGTAATGTTGCAGATGCAATGCTCTAGGAAAGGATGGCCAGCCAGCAGGCAGGAGCTATTTAAAATAAAAAAAAATTCTTCCCTATTTTTGTATATGTGGGTGTGCGTGTGCACACACCTACCAACCATGGTTTTCAATAGTAGTCTCCTAAGTCTGCTTTAAATTTTAATTTTTCTTTAAGAAGCCTTAATTTGGGGCAATAAAAGCTACTGATTTCACTACTGAAAGTAACGCAAAAAAAATTGTCCTAAACAGCAGCTGTGAGGTAGCTTTTTGGAAACGTACGGCTGGCAGATTAAGAACCACTTTCTTGCCAGCCCAAAACTTGTTCATCGCATCTGTTATTTCTCCTGGAAATTATAAACAGTGGACGTCCCAGCCAGGAACCACATCTTTTCAAACAACCCCTCCTTCTTGTGAGAGACAGGCCTAAATTCAATACATCCTCCTTTTAACATGTTGCATCTAGTGTACTGTGTGTATGGAGTGTGGAGAGGGGGCAGTGTTATGTAAAAGCATGTTCAAAAATCTCTCTCATCACAGGAGCAAGAGGTCACAGGACCCTCCTCCTCCCTTCCCCAATAAATCAGTATGGCCATATTTCCTACATAGAAATCAAAAGATTGCTTGGTGTATGGTCTGGGTGCTGTACCTGCCAGTTCACGACAGCTCCAACGGACTATGGCAGGGGTGCGCAAACTATGGCCCGCGGGCAACATCCGGCTCGCAACACCATCCCATCCGGCCTGCGGTGGGAGACTGCTCCTGGCCCCTCCCCCGGAGCAGCACAGTGTGAGCACTGCTGCGGGGCCGGGGCTGCGCTCCACCCTCCCCCAGAGCCGCGCTGCAGGGGCAGCACTCCAGGGGCCGGGGGTGCGCGTTGGCCCCTCCCCCGGAGCCGTGCGAAGAGCACTCTGGGGGTCAGGGATGCGCACCTCCCCCCCCACACACATCCGAGCCACGCCGCGCGGGCAGAGCTCTGGGGGCCGGGGCTGCATGGTCCCCTGCCCCTAGCAGCTCTAGTAAGAGGGTGGTGGTGGTTGGGGGGGGCTTTGGAGGGGGCAGTCAGGGAGCAGGCTGGGTTGGATGGGGGTGGGGTTCTGTGGTTGTGGTTAGGGGGTGGGAAGGTGGATGGGATTGGGGCAGTCAGGTGACAGGCAGCAGGGGAATTGGGTAGGGGCTGGGGTCCTGGGGGGTGATTAGGGGTCTGTGGAAGGGGTAGTCAGGGGACAAGGTGGGGGGTTTGGATGGGTCAGGGATTCTCAGGGGGCGGGAAGTTGGAGGGGGCTGGATTGGGGTCGGGGACTTCCCTACCCAGCCCTCAATATAATTTCGCAAACCCAATGTGTCCCCCGGGCCAAAATGTTTGCTCACCCCTGGACTATAGCCTACAGATTGAGGGCATTGTCAGTGCACCCCAGCTCACTAGCACACATGCGCTGATGGGTGGAATGCCTAGATGAGGGAAGCCTGTTGCATCACATTACAGGCTATATTCTGCCCACTTATTCCTCTCCAGTAGTTTTTGCTGAATTCTGCCATGTGTAGTTTTACCCCACATGTGATAGGTGCTTTACAAACTCTTAAAAACCACTAGGTTATGCATAAGTCATTTGATCACTCCACCACTCTAGCATTTCTACTAGCTCCACATTACAAATATTAAAGAGTCTTGTAGTCTTAGTAATAGCCAATGGCTTCACATTCAGCATCCCAAAGAGAGATGGATTTAGATAATGCTGTGTTTTATATATAGGGAATATACATTAGCAACCTTTTAATATTCCCAGGCAATATCACTCAGCTGTCACAGGACCCTTTAAATGTATATATGGAGCTGAAAAGGATAAGGAAATAAAACCACCAAAAAAATAAAGGAGACAATTGCAAAACTTCCTTAGTATCTCTTTAAGGTGATTAACTCAACAGTCACAAACATCTCCCTTACATTCCCGGCATATAATTTCAAATAGCCAATGCAAGCAAAGAAACTTCTATTTGTGTGTTTGAGATCACCTGCTAGGATCCATTGCTAGGGAGGGGCTTCAGACTGTAAAATAAATAAAATGCACACAATCAAATAAAATGCACACACTGTCCATTTACTAATTACATCTACCCCACAGCCTTACAGTGATTCCGAAAAACCAGCCTGGAGTTGGTGTAGATCTAGCAAAGCCTCTTTTGTTACCCGAAGTCAATCTAATCTCCAGATCAGCGCATCTGGTCTGCAATGCACACCTACTACTATCAATATAGTGGCACAAATTCTTTGAAAACTGAGCACTGTAACCTGGAGGACAGTGTATCCCTATGACAGTTATCAATTTTGAACTAAAGATGGGGGATAGAGATGGGAGATCTGGCTGTGCTAGCACATCATTTGTACACATGTAAGGATATTTGAAAGAAGCCATGCATACCTATTGTCCAAAAGACTAATGTAGTGTCACGAGCACAGGCAGCAGACTAAATTAAACTTCCATAGAGGACAGGAGCACAATGTTAGGTGAAGGTTGTCAAATTATAATTGCATATAAATTATAGCTGCAGCAAGGGAAGGGCTAAATCTGCAGAGCTGAGATTAGCCACAAAAATTCCTATTAAATGTGTATATGTGATGGGGATTTAATGAACAAGTAAGCTTTCTAAAGTTTCTGAGGTGTTCCATGCAAATAGACAGATTTTGTTTTCAGGGAAAGCTTCAAAGTGACTGCAAAGCCAAGATCACTGTGTTTCAAGCCACTAGTGTTTCCTGTAACAGAGGTCAGGCATGTCTGTACTTAAAATAAAATCTTAAATTGACTTTATTCTGGGGTTCGCTCTTCTGTAAACCAAGATTAAACTTTCACTGGGAGAGATTAAGTGTATAGAGATATTTGCAGTGCCTGCCTGAATTCTGCTTTCCCTAGTGTAGTCTTAGTCCAGTGCAATTAACACATGCTTCATGAGCACTAAATTTTCTTTAAAATACCTCTCAAGTAAACAAAAGAATCATGTAAACAAAAGCCTGGCCCATGAAAATACCCCAAGTCAGGTATAAGCTTTAAGAATATGATACATTCTAAATAAATACTAGCTGGTGTAGAAAACTGGCAGATTAAAAGCTTTGTCCACATTTCATTGGGGTGGATTACTGTATGTTACAAGGACTATAAATAACTATGTTATTAATGATTCAGTTGACACTTTCAAAGACTGATAGGTAACCTGGCAGTGAAGAGCAATCATGAGCCACTCGACAACTGTTAGGCAGAGGCCAAAAAATGGATCATGATCTACAGAGAAATGGCAAACAAGTTTGCACAGAATTACGGTACTGTAACTGCATGGCTGCTTCTGCATACAATTTTTGCTCCTCAAGATTTTTGTAGTTAAAATAGAAATATCTGGCAGTTTCACAAATGGTGGCATTCTAATGAAAGTTCTTGACAGCAAAATTCCTCCCTCAAAGTAGCAAAATGTAATTCAAATGCACAGAATTCTGTCTTTTTTTAGAACAAATTCTTCCCCAAAAATATGCAAGCACTGCTCTCATTGAAGTTGGAGATAATGCATACTGACCACATGCACCTAAAATCAAGATTTGGCACTATTTTTAAAATTCCTTAGGAAGCTATTAGTGCTCAGATCTTAAATAATACATTAAAAAATCCTGGACCCAGATCATCAACTGGTGCAAATTGGCATAGCCCCACAAAAGCAAACTGAGATTTATTGTGCATTATATAATTAACATTCCAAGTATTTGCTCAACTAGTGAGGAAGTTTCCTGTCATTTTAAAAGGGTGGTAATTACTGACTGTCCATTTCTAATGTTAGTCTTCCTTACTAGGAAGGCTCAGAATAGCTGAACTCTTAGCTTGTGCCCAAGAAGTCTCTGCCAACAAAACCACTGGCTCTTCTTTATATTGATTGACTTAAGTGCAAAAATTAAGTGGAATCAAAAGAGATATCCAGAGAATAAATATCCAGTGAAGAACAACAGGATGAACAGCCAAGGTGCTACTACTTTTATTTCCGTCCATCAGCTCAATAGTGACAATGGGTTTGAATGAAGTCTTTCAACCACTTTCTATCTTGAACTAGCTTTATGGCTTTATTCATCTTTAACCCTTTTTATTCTATGTTATTCTCCACCTTGTCTATCCAGCGCAACCTCAGTCTTCCTGTTTCCAGTTACTTGCATTCTGGTATGTATCACTATGTATGGTATATTTTCTGGGTCAATCTTGACGTGTCCAAAGGATCTCAGTTTTCTTTGTTTAAGTTTGTGTAACAGTGTTATTTTTTTGCCCTTGCTATTCTCTTGTCTCTTCCCTTTTTCTTTTCAACAGCCTTGAAACTTTCAGTATTCCCTCAGCCAGTTCAGTTCTGAAGTCAAAATCTTTTGTTTATCAGCTTTCCTCATACTCCAGTATTCTGACACATGTAGCAATATTGGCAAGACAGTTGTCTCATATTCACTGATTTTTGTTAAATCAAAATGTCTTTAGCCTTGCAGAGTTTTGCAAATGTAGTAGTGGCTAGTCTGATTCCTCTTTTTATGTCATCTTCACAAATCCCATTCTTTGATACTAGTCTTCCAAGGTACACAGGTTTTTCTACTTGTGTAAGTTCTTTGTCTTTGAGTCTGACCTTTTCCTTTTTGTCTTGTCCTTCAATTGCCATAACTTTTGTCTCCTCTGTGCTGATCTTCAGTCTGAATTTTCTGCTCTCCTAGTCAGTTATTCTCTGTAAATCTTTCTAGGAAGGACAGCCCAACATCAATTTCCTGCTAAACAAAGTACCTAATAAACCAAAAAAGACATTCTTTTTTTAAATCTAGAAGAAGCTCACCAATACTTTATCAGTTACTATTAGAGTGTAACGTCTAATTGACAGAGCCCTGGTCTCATACTGTTTGCAAAGCTTTATGTACTAACATTCTTGTAGGAATCACTTCTAAGGGAAGTTTTGCACTGTCTTAAAGCTCTTCCTTTAGAACCAGACTACACTGATCCAAATTTATTCTGCCGCAGTCTTTCCTAGATGTGTCAATCATCATCCTCATTTTTGCTCATGAGGGCTTTGGAAAACACATTTAACATCTGGTAGGTCTTTCTAGCATGACTTTCTCACCTCAAATATTTTTATTATTTTAATACTTTTAAATAAAGGTTCATCTGACTCCTATCTATTTAATTAAAAGATTCACGTCTGAAAGTATGAAGACTTGCATTTTCTCCCCTTGTAGACCTTTTGAGGTTCATTTCACAACTCTCCTGTCATCGGCAGGTTCTAGATAGACTCATTTAGTCTTACTTAGCAAGAAGGATTTTTAAAAGAAACTGAAAATAACACAAGGATACACATCCTGTAGAACAGAGAATACAGGACTTTGCTCCACGTGAAAAATGGTGAGCCTCGGACACAAAATCCTCAAACCCAAACAGCTGGTTTGACTGTTAGACTGTAGTGACTACTCCAGGCTGTGGAAAGGTGTCCCAAATACAGCTCACTGCTTCTTGCTTCTGCCACACAGGGTTTCAGCTCAGTATACACACTGCCCATACTCTGCCAAACCTATAATCTCCCCTCCACTCCATGACTGTACTAAATCAATGATGGCTTTGGCAGATTTCAGGATTGTGTGTTCATAAATTATATAAAGTGAACACAGCAGTGATATTGCTACAGCTTGTCCTGGCTGCATCTCCTTTCTCAGCCTCTACAGCTAGCTCCTATCTCTATGGGAGAGAAATTCTAAGAGTGTCAATAGGAAGTGTAGAACTGCACAGTGTCTTACTGAAGGTTCAGCAATTTGACACTCCTGGAATAAGCTTAACCCCCACTTGCATAACACTGGCTGCACAGCTCTCCTACATGACACACACAGGGATGTACAGTATTTTTAAACAGTCTGAGATGTTTCTTTTAGCTGACATGTTTGCTCATCTCCTGCTCAACCTTGATCTATCATGCTAGGTATCCATCTGCTGATTAAAAAGAGACTGGATACTTTTCAGTAAAAAAAGGGTAGGAAAGAAAAAAGAAAATACGAAATACTATATTCACCATTTTAAGTGCATCCAGAGAATGGTGGAGATTAAGAACTCGGGTGCTGTCTTTTTTGCAGACTTCTTGAACTCTTTTCTATTCAACATCATCTTTATGATGGTAGCATTTAAGCCAGAGCTCCTATAACACCCCTAACTGTTGCATCACCAAAAGTCCTGAGATTGTGGGGTCAGTCCTGAGAGACTCAGGCTTAATGACTAAGATGAGGTACCCACATGGGGTATGGAATCTCTTCCACCCCCTATCCCTGCTATGCAACATGCCACTTCTGGGCCTACTGCAGCTATGGAGGCGGCCCCAAGATTGACTTAAAGATCTATATAATTCAATTGACTATGCAATTTCATTAGCATAGAGTGTTCTGGCTTGAGTAGCTCTGAAAATGCTACTACCAAACTGTCTGACTCAAAAAAAAAAATCTCCTCCCCCCAAAAAACCACCTGATTTCTCCCACTTTTCTCCTCCTCCCCCTGAAGACCCAAAATGCAGTAGAATGCCCCATGATTCCTCTGTGTGGATGGGAGTGAGGCAGGCCACAGAGAATTTATGTAGTAGGATTTCTGCCTCCTCTAGATCACTGATCCATAGCAGTGGTGAAGTGAGGTGGCAGAAGGGCCACTGCTGAGTTTGGCAACAGGAATTATGTAGATGCACTGGCCAAAAAAACCACCTTGTGCAAACTGTTCATATTCCACAGAATGGGGATGTGGGAAGAGAATTGTTTCTTCCTACACCCTAAATACTATGGCCTAACCTGAAGAAAACCTTTTTACATGTGGTCTATATGGATGACTAGGTTTATTACAAGCGTGCACTATATTCTGCCAATATAATTTAGTTATTTTGAACAGTGCCTACCAAATTACAATATCACCTTACAATTGATTGGAAGAGAAAGTGTGAACATGGCACAGAGAACAATGAGCTTTAAAAAAAAGTGTGGTAGATGGGACAGATTCAGTTCCTTTAGTATTTTAAAATCTTGAAATGAATGTTTCTTAATCCATTACTGGATTGTTCTCAGTTGGCAGGTTTCCCATCTAATTGAGATGCACAAGAGAGTCAATAGCCCAGCCCTATTTGATATTAAATTTTGGCATTAAGACAAATCCACTTGAATCATGAGAAATTCTGGACAATCTCTTTTCTGTAATATAAATATAAATGTTCAGACAATATACAATGCTAATTTTTGGACAACGGCAACATATTATTATACAAGGCAAAATTGAAGCAATTATAATTAAAAACATTCTTCCGAAACCTTGTTTACTTTGGGATGCATTAGCTTTGCAATTCCTCTAAATCTTAATTTGTATTACCTAATATATTTCTAAATCCTTTTCCATCTTGTAAGCTCAGAAATAAATTCACATACTCATTGTTACTTAAGCATTCTATAATTAATTATGTCTATACTAACATAATTCTGGTTTGAAATTAGCATGGTCATAAAACCCCCACAATAACTAAGAATCATATGTGGAAGGCAGGCAACCACAGAGCTTTTGTGCTACAAAGCTCAACAGAAACAAAGTAAGTAAAAGTTCTACCTGCAGTTTGATTTTATTGGAAACTTGGTAACCAGTGCAAGGAAGCAAGGATAAACTACTTCTCAAGAGATATTTTCTTGACCCTATTGATCCCATTTGGGTTAGAATGTGACCAACAAAACCTCTAGTTAAAACACAAAAGCGGCTAAGGAGCCAAAAGAGACAGAAATACGCACATGCACACAAAGTCTCTCCAGATGAAAATATTAAAGAGTAAACTTTCATCATAGTCTCTTTTTGAGACTTCAGCGCTTACAGAGATAAGGGTTGTCTCTGAAATGTTTAAGCTGGTGTGTTTTCAGACACTTTAGTAAAAGTATCCTCAAGTTGGAAACAAAATTTCCTGCAAGCTGATTTAAAAGGGAATTTAGTAGATGATCAGTTGAATTGTGTAACCAGCCTGTGTTGTTGTTTTTTTTTAAATGGTCAGATTGTCAATATTTTTTTCAAAAGAAAACATAGTGCTGTGCTCAGAACAGAAAGACGAAGCCACAAACACACTTTCTTCGTGCTTTGAAGAAGCCCCACAAAAGGAAGATGGGTGATGTTTTTCTCTGGATACCAAGGCAACAGGCTTCCTGAGAGAGGTATTTGGAAAATCATGGAATGGAGGTGTTCTCTTGGACAATGGTCAATGCTTCCAGGAGCAACTGACTTAACAGCAAGTTACATATGTCACCTGAACACAATAGTAAAAATAATCAAACTCTTGTCCCTTTGTTTATTCGGAGCAATGAACAATGAGATTGTGTCTACAAAAATAAAATATTTGGAGAGGAAGAATGCTGAATCAGTTGGTTTTGGTTTTGAGTGGAAAGAAAATAGGAACCACAAAATTCATCTCTAAAATACATTTACACAATGTTAGAGCATTCACACTAATAGTGGGCCAGATTCTGCTATGCTTTGTTATATTGAGTTGTACTTCAATAAAGAGTTATTGAATGTTTTCTCTGATCTTTTCATTACAGAATGTTGTACATTTTCCTGAAATGCACCTTTCCTTCCACAATCACACTAAAAGAGGTAAAAAATATTTGAAATATACAGGGGACATCCATAATGGTAATCTATATATATAAAAGTCAAATGGTGTATGCGTGCGTGTATGCGTGTATGTATGCATGTATGTACGTTCACTTACTCCTTCCACACCGTTTGAGCTAAAGACTTGAAATTTGGTACAGTTATAGGTCTTAGGGTCCTAATCAGGGTAAGAATCGAAAATTTTTCAAATCTCACCTGTGACGCCCCCCAGGGGTGAAATTATTTAAAGGCCAATCACATCAGCTGGGCAGCTGCTGTTCTCTGTGACATAGTTATGATGTCATAATACCCCCCTCCAACGGACCCCGCACTCGCTCAGCTCTCTGCCCCCTCCCCACTCCGACGGACCCGAGTTGGGTTTGGTCGGAGAGTAAGTGAGGTAGGGGTGTCGGGTTTGGTTGGTGGGTGAGGTGGGGGTGTTGGGTTTGGTTGGCGGTAAGTGAGCCGGGGGTGTTGGGTTTCGTCTAGGGGGTGGGAAGGTGTCAGGGTGGGTGAGGGGTGAGGTGTGGGTGTTGGGGTTGGTCAGGGGGTGTTGGGTTTGGTGGGGGGGTAAGGTGGGGGTGTTGGGTTTGGTTGGGGGGGTGAGGAGGGGGGTCAGGGTTGGTCGAGGGGTAAGTGAGGTGTGGGTGTCGGGTTTGTTTGTGGTGGCAGGTAGGGGGTTGGGTTTGGTTGGGGGGGAAAGTGAGGTGGGTGTGTCAGGTTTGGTCTACGGGGGGGGTGAGGTGTGGGTGTTGGTCAGGGGGTGTTGGTAGGGGGGTGGCGTGGGGGTGTTGGGTTTGGGTGGGGGTGTGAAAATGTGAGTTGGGGTTGGTCGAGGGGTAAGTAAGGTGGGGGTGTCAGGTTTGGTTGGGGGGGGTGAGGTGGGGGTGTCAGGTTTTCTCTCTGCCCCCTCCCCACCTCCGACGGACCCGAGCAACGCCGGGTATTTTCGCTAGTATATAATATAATAGGGTAGTTCTGAAATTTTCAAAAGGTTGCACAAGCATGAGCAGCCTCTTGTGTACACCTATCGATACTCAGAACTTGTTTGAGGACCAGGAGATTTTTCATGTGTTTGCAGTTGTGCTCTGAATGCTGAGTGCCCCAACAGGGTGGTGATTTGCTGTGGCTGAGAGGCTGTGCATTGCAAGAACTTCACATACTCCAACTAGATGTTTCTGGTTTAGTTGTGTCAGAAGCACAAATAAGCCAGGAGGTACCAGTTAAACCACTCAAGCAATGTTTCACAATTGAGACATCACATCTAATTCATTTTGACTATGAAGTTATATATCCATAACATGCCAGTTCACACAAGACCACATACATGACAAAAACAACTGTGAAGGACACATTAGAGCTGCTAATGTGTCTCTCTCCTTGCCTCTGAAAATTGAACATATACCTTTAAAACCTGGCTCTTCACTACTATCATGAGCCCGTAAATAAGGGCATCAAAGTTACTCATCATGGATGTCACTATAGAGTCACTATTGACACCATGATACTAGACGTAGACACATGCCAGTAAACTACTGGTGTTAAGAACTAAATTTGCCATTTCATTTTGGAATACATTTTCAAATAGACATTAAGCAGTCAGGGCATCATTAAATGAAGCACTTACACATATGCTTCACTGTGCTGTCAACAGGATGATGCATATGCTTAAAATTAAGCATGTGCTTTGGTGCTTTGCTGAACTGAGACCTGAATAAAATGAGATTAAGCATGAACTTTTGCCCAAAGATAAATAGAAATATTTTCATAAGAGTACCTTAAAGCATCCATTGGTCAGTGTCAGGTCCTCTGGGATTCAGAACACGAGTGGTGCTTCTGCATTGAAGGGACGTGCAAAGGTCACTCCACATCATCTGCACAGGAGAGAGACTGAAGACTAAATTACTACTAGGGAAATTACTGAAGCCGCTTATGAATATTTTCTCTCCAAATTCCTTTTTACCTCCTCGTACACTATAAATTGCCACGCCTATGTTCCCAAAACATGTGCTTCTCTGGCAGAATTAAACACTGAAGCATTTGCCTAAATACTCTATTCATAATAAATTAAGAAATATTATTTTATTTTTATCGCATCCTTCATTTCAGCCTCTCCAGGAACTTTACAACTGGCTATTAAGGAATAAAGCCTCACAAACCTGAAACATGTAAGTATTATGAGCAGGATTTGTTTTTAAAAGATGCAAGGAAACCATATGAGATAGTTAGGATTTATATAGTCCAGATTTAGTTTGTGAGATATAACTTGAATTTGGGGTTCTTTGTGAGTAAGATAGCTGTTGTCTCAATAAGCTCTTTTTAGTGCATCTGTTTATTATTCTTGTTGTTCTAACTATGCTTACTAATTATTTGTTAGATTTTAATAACATTTGTTTTGTTTTGTGTTTGTTTTGCATCTATCTTTTATAACGTTGTAAAACATCTTAATTAAGAATTTTTAAAAACAAAAAAACAGTGCAGGTATTTCAAAGTCAGATAGACTGAATAATTTGATTTAAGGGAAGTTAAAAACAAAGCACTGCAAAGCACTTGTAAATAAATCATAGCCACTTACACATGCTAATACATCAACAAAGCTTTGCTGTTTAATTAAGGGTCTAATTATGTTGAATATGTATTGCACTTGAATGCTTAGATAAATGACCATGCCCCTCAGACTAGCCACTTATTTTTGTGTTCCCATTTATTGTAAATCCTCAAAAGGTTTTAGGCTTCCCTTTACCATATTTTGGTTTTATGTTCTTAAACTGCTAAAGATGCGAATGTGTGTAAGTGCCTGATCTGTCGTGCATATCACTTTTAGACAGGTAACACTGAAGCATATTTTTGAAGATTTAGCCACTTGATTTTTAAACCATAACAGTAAATACTTGAACCGTATGTAATTTAAATAATAAATAGGAAAAAAATCACAAACACATTTGAGCTGTGCTCGTCACACTTCCAATATTTGATTAGGTTTTGTGTGTGTGTTTCTCCTCTGCCCCCTTGAAAACTGATACACTGTGGTGTTAATTTTCTAAGCAGTGTGAAGAAGTGCTGGGCTTTGCTGACAAGAGTGTTACCTCTTCACTACAGAATTGTCTCCTCTCAAGCAATGACTCAAAGGTGGCTTTGAGTGAGGCTGCTTTCCAGATCTCCTTATTACAGGAATCATCAAAGAGAAACTCCTGCGGATCCTTCCTGAACTGCATTGGCTGGATCAGCTTTCAGTGTGGAGAAACCCGATAGCATGAGATAAGATCCCCACACCTCTCCAGTTCTGATGTCCATGCTTTTAAAAGCATGTTGAAAAACTGGACAGGGATCAGAGAGGAGCCACATGACTGGCCTGGAAAAATGGCCATAGAATAAGTGGCTTATGGAACTTAACCTATTTAGCTTGTCAAAGAGAAGGTAGCGTAGATAGGGAGATGTCTGGTACTCATGGGATCTTCAGTCTAGCAAACAAAGAGAGAACAAGATCCGATAGCTGGAAATTGAATTTAGAAAACATCATATTGGAAATAATCTACACTAGATATCTTCATAAAAGATATGGAGTGAAATCCTGGCCCTGTTGGAGTTAATGGGAATTTTGCCATTGATTTTATTAGGGTCAAGATTTATTATGTATTTTTATTTGTATAGTGGTTCTGCTGAAGACCACCTTCCCCCAGTCCTTGTGCTAAGCACTATAAAAATGGAAAAAGCCCAAGGAGCTCAATTCAGCCACAAATATGGAGGGCTCAATGCAGGGATTACCGGGTACAAATTTTTGGCTTGTGTTATGCAGGAGATCAGACAGATGGTCATGGTACTCCCTTCTGGCCTTGATTATAAGATGTGCAACACAATACATATGTTTTCCCCTCCTACATCCTATCCCCCCAAAAATTCTACTTGAACATTAATATACTTACAGAGGGCTTATCATCAATAAAAACAATTTCATTGACTTAGAACATGCTCTAGAACAGTTGTGTTAACCAACAATAGTTAACCATTCCATCAAAAACTCATAATTTTTCCTCCGTGACTCTTTAACTACCCCTGTTGGGTAGATGGGACTTTGCAGAAACAGGTTAATTCCAAATCAGCCTTGTAGAAAGTGTTTCTCCTCTGTTAGTGAAGGCACCCAATCATATCTTCTTTCAAAGATCATATCTAACATAATATGTAATAACACAATCAGTGGTGAAGAGTCTTTCACCTTGCAATAGGCTGAGACAGATGGATTATCTCCTGGAGAACCTGTTAATCATACTCATAGAATCACAAGTAGTCTTTATTTTCACAATTCCTTTTGGATGTTTTAAGGTTCAGATTAAATGCTAAATAAATTACATTAATGGGATTACATTAATTACATTGTGCACAATGGAAAATAAATTGAATACTGAACTTTCTTCTATTCATCTTTCAGCCACTTTCAATGTCAGCCTTGATGATATCCCATTCATCTTTACTTTCTTTATTGAAAGCATCAATAAACTCTTGAGAGCACTCCTCTTCCCTTTGCCACCAGGACATGATACAAACTTATACTCATGTGTCTATTCATAAAACACACACACTTGATGTGCCCTAATGAAGAATCCAGCTTGTGTGAAACTATTTCAATGAGAAGAAGCAGAGAAAACAAGACTTGGCAAACTCTATTTAGTTATCAAAATGTCATGCTGCATTGAAATTTAAGGTATAAAAATAAAATTACTTATAAAATAACCAAATATATGGAAAATAAGCTAAAAGTAGCTTATTTGGTTTGCAAAGACAAGCACATGCCACCTTGATTCTTTTTTCCTTATACATCCATCCTGTGCATGGAATGGAAAATAATATTATATGATTACGTCATTAGACAATTTTTAATGCATATGCACCGGGGGTTGAAATAAGATTGCTGTAAATGTGGCAATTCCTAGTTTTCTAATGCTTGGACCTACACCAAAATATCTTTCTTTTACTTTAAGTATTTTGTAGGTAATTTCCTAGGGTGTTTTTTTTTTTTTTTGAGGAATCAGAGAAGACAGATTCCCCTAAGTGCAGATAAGACAGATTCCCCCATCATACCCTATCAGCAGAGTTTAAGCCCTAAACCTTAAGCACTTAAGTTACACGACTAGCTACTTTGATTAGGAGCAGCAGAAGTATGTTTTCCCAGATTGGGGAATCAACCACTGGGTCCAGGTTCTGGGACTTTGGAGCAGTCAGGGTGAGTCCAACCTGGTCAAGATTTTTCTCCCTGTGCCCAAAGCAAGAGTTGGAGGTATGTGCTAGTCAGAGGAGAGGTTATGGGGAACCTGACCTGCCTCACATTCTCTCTCCCCTCCCATGTTACCAGGTGGAGGTGGTTTCCTGCCCAGTGTGGTGCCCCCAGAGAAGAGCAGGGACCAGGGGAAATCTAGCCAGGCTTTCTTCCCTGCAAACTCCCTACTACACACATCCCAGCAACTTCCATCTACGTATTCCTAAAGTAGTGTGTTCTGCTGCTGCTTTGGTGGCATAAACCCAGCTTTATAGTGGTTTTGTTTAGTTATTATTATTTTGTCAGACTACCAAAATTTTCTGGGGAACGCAAGTGAGAGAAGGGAAATGGTGACTTTTACTGATTAGATATCACCAATTAAATTACATTTAATGGGACAAAGAAAAGGTGCTTCTTTAGCCTGAGGGCTATCCTCCTGCCAAATAACAAAGATCTGCTACTAACACTGCACCTGTGAGAAATCCTCAAAGAAAAAGCACATTTTATAATGGAAAGTATTAAGCAACATAAATACCAGAATTGCAACTATCTTCTCCTCAATCTTAATTAATTTGTTTTGGTTTCATTTATTTCTTGAAAATAATGTACCTAGGCATAACATTTCCAGTATCTCATGATATTTTACTGGAGTAATTAAGGTCACACACTAAGAACAGTTGATTAAAACTAATTCTAATCCTGTATATTTACTAACAGACAGATCCGGAGGGTCCTATTCTGTCTTCGGTCTAGTAAAAAAAAATGTTTTTCTTCTACAAAAAAATTTGAATGAAAACTTTCATTTGCATTTTTTCAATCTTTTGCATGAAGTTTCTAAACCAAAAACAATCATTTAGATTGAAATTTCCAGTCAAAAATGTAATTAAAAATATTTTCCTATCAAATCAAAAAAGGGAATAGGAGGACCAAAAGAATATTACCATAGCTAAACAGCAGCATAATGGAAGCCATTAGGGCTGGTCTACACTCGGGGGGGGGGGGGGGAATCGACTGAAGATACACAACTTCAGCTCCGTGAATAACGAAGCTGAAGTCGGCGTATCTTCAGCCGACTTACCTGCCGTCCTCATGGCGGCAGTGATCAGCGGCGTGCTCCCTCATTGACTCCAGCTTGCACCTCGTGGCAAGCTAGAGTTCTGGAGTCAACGGGGGTGCCACTGGTGATCGATTTATCGTATCTTAATGAAACGCGATAAATCTATCGCCAAAAGATTGATCGCTACCCGCCAATCCAGCGGGTAGTGAAGATGTACTCTTAGAAGCAAAAAGACATTGTTTAGAATTTGGAAGTCAAATCCTAATGAGGAAAATAGAAAAGAGCACAAATTCCGGCATGTAAATGGTAAAAATATTAGGGAGGTCAAGAAAGAATTTGAGAAACGACTTGCTAAAGATGCAAAAACTAACTAAATTTTTAAGTACATCAGAGGCAGGAAGCCTGCCAAACAGGCAGTGGGGCCACTAGATGAGGAAAGGTGCTAAAGGAGCACTCACGGAAGACAAGGCCATTGCAGAGATAATTGAGTCCTTTGCATTTGTCTTCACTGCTGAGGATATGTGGGAGAGCTCCACATCAGAGCTATTCTTTTGTGGGTGACAAATCTGAAGTACTGTCCCAAACTGATCTCATCAGAAGGGGTTTTCAAACAAATTGATATATTAAACATAGGTCACCCAGGACCAGATGGTATTCACCCAAGAGTTCTGAAGGAACTCGAATAAGAAATTGCAGAACTTCTGACTGTAGTATGTAGCCTATCAGTGAAATAAGCATCTGTCCCAGATGCCTGGAAGATAGCTAATGTAAAGCCTATTTTTAGAAGGATGCCAGAAAAGACACTAACAATTACAATCATTGAGCCTAACTTCAGTACTGGGCAAACTGGTAGAAAATATAGTAAAGAACAGACTTATCAGACACATAGATGAACACAATTTGTTGGGGAAGAGTCAACATAGCTTTTGTAAATTGACTTCAACAATTGGCTAGAATTTGTTGAGTGAGTAAAAAAGTATGTGGATAAGAGTGATCCAGTCACATAGTATACTTGAGTTTTCAGAAAGCCTATAATAAGGTCCCACACCAAAGGCTCTTACAGAAATGAAGTAGCTGTGGAATAAGAGAGAAGGTTCTTTCATGGATCATTAACTGATCCATGAAATAAAATGTATTCATAAATGATCTGGAAAAGGAAGAGAACAGGTTTGCAGGTTATATAGCCACAGAACTATGGGGGTGTCCCCCTGTACATGTGAGTGGGTGGGAGATGAGCGAACCCACAAGGGAAACACGAATGATTGCCCTGGAGATAGAGATAGGTTCCAATAGGGTGGCCCTTCCGATAAGGAAGAGAGAACACACACAAAAAAAACCTTGCGGTTTGATAAGGGGGGAGGTGTGTGACTCAAGGTATGGAACCCTGAGTCAACACTGTTCACAGCAGCTCGAATCAGCTATGCCTGATTGGAGCTGACAAGGCAGACCTCTGCCTAATTTGAAGGTGGGGCAGAGAAGAAAGGCTAATTAAGCAATTAGCCAGAGCCCATAAATAGCACAGGAAGGCAGCAAAAATGGGGAAAGCAGACAGCGAAAGAAATTGATCTCCCCCTGTTTGCAAAGGTACTAGGTATGCTGTGAAGGCAGCAAAATTCAATGATAAATGAACTACACAGGGTGTTGAACCAGCAGAATGGTCTCTGCATGGTTTGTAGATGGAGACAGAAACAGGACTGAGAAGGCTCTGTTACAGTGAGTCACTCCATAATTGCTTTGTTCTGTACTTTCTCCCTGAAGCTCTGGTACAGGCCACTGTTGGAGACAGGCTAGTACGTAAGATGAGTCATGGTCTGACTCAGTATGGCAGCTTTTATGTTCTAATCATAATTGTTTTCATGAAAACCTATTTCCTGGCAGGAAAATTTCAGTCAAAAAATGTCAACCAGCTCTACTCTATCTTTAATCAAGCTTCAGCGAGAGCTTACTTGAGTAAAAACTGGGTAACAATTTCAGGATCTGGGTCTAAGTGAAAATTCACTAGCTAGAATCTGATCAGTGAGTAGACAGATGAGGTTGGTGGGTGAGCAGGTGTGAGGGCCTCCCTCTTGCCTAACACACTGGGGATGGAACCAAGGATGTTCAGAGCCCCTTCCCCAGGCCCCCCCCCAAAAAGCACAAGCTTCTGCAGCTTGAACTAAAGAGCCAAGGTTTTATAGCTGTGGGCTATAACAACTCATATCCTTTGTGGATAAGCACAGAGAGAGACTTCTAACACACACTCACCAGTGGGTTACACAGTATTCCTGCCCAACCGTGGCTGTACAGACACTCCACAAACTGTACTTTAGCTTGGTGGCTAAAATATTCATTGTGAGCCCTTAAACAGTTTCTCCATGTGGAGACATGGAAAAAATCTGCCCAGCAATGGGTCTTCTATCCTGGCCATCATCTTTACAGATGCATAGAGAGTTTGCAAGGAGTAGGGCTCATGGAGGAGATGCATATTGCCTTTACAACTTCTCTTTGCATAGTGCAGCCTTATAGCAGTTTGCTCCGAAATGCATAAAACAAAATTGTAGTTGAGACTGATTGCCACCGAACTAAAACAAGGCAAAGTCATGATTCCTACATCATCATTATATTTGCCATTACCTGATATAGGGTTAACTTACTGCCTCTGTGGATATATAATCAATGAGATTGTTATAACTGTTGTTTCATTTCTTTGTAATTCCTGGGCTACAATGTATCATAGAATAGTGAAGAGCCAAAGTATGTGCAATCCGATTCCAATTCCATTTATGTGAAATACATCAGCAATTTATCTGAAACTGATCTGTGCCCCTTTTGCAGGAGAATATTTGTTTAAAAAATGATACAGCTATACATGGCAGAAGATCTAGCTTGTTTCAGCTACAGTGCAATTTATCCAGGACACTAAAGGACTTGATTCTTCTGAGGCACACACTCAACAGCTGTGATGTTTGGGTGAGATTTTGTAGTTCCTATGGAAGTTTAGAATGGCCAAACTTAGTCAAGTCGGTCTAGATCTGCACACTGCAAATTCTGGGTTTCTGTAGACAGAAAAGTGTATGGGATCTGAGCTTATTCAAAGCTTCACAGAAAGCTTCCAACACTGTAGTTACATTACATTTTCTGACACTCCATAGCAATCTATAATTGCTTCCAGTTATGCCCTTTGCATACTTAACTGCAGTCTCACATTGCTAAATGCTTCACATCTCCATGATTACAGAGGTTATAGAGAGGTGACCCACCACGGTACAGCTGTTTCTTATCACAATAATAGAGACTACTATGGACAAACCATCACTGGTAATACCTACTTGCTTATACTCCACACAGGTGGTATGAACCATGAAACGCACTGACTAGATAACTGTTCCACTTGCTCACACACACACACACACACACACACACACACACACACACACACATTAACACTGATTACCATACATTCTCAAACCATTTTCTATTATTACAATACATTTGATTAGTTACAGACACAATGTATTTGCATGTCCACTGTAATTTGGTTTCAAAACAAAAAAGAAAACCAGAACTACCTAAGATTCCTTAGAATTTTAGCCTATACTGCAAAATTAAGTTTCAGACTGTTTGGGAATTCTCCCAGCTTTAGTGGGAAGTATTTGGGACTTTCATCAAGCCAATTAAACAAACACAATGACATTTGAAATTTAGAGCCAACAATTCAGCCTGACATACACTGCCTCCAAAATTAACTGTTTCTGTTTTGCCCAATTAACACCAAATGAAAGGGGAAAAAATTACTCTTCAGGCCCTTCCACTGCGGACACAGTACTTTGGTTACTTTTTAAAAAGTCAACATTGACCAACTATTAGCAAATAGTGGTATTTTATGTATAACAAGAGTTCACTAGTTTATGTGTAGACACATTCTGACAATCTGATTAAAGAATTAGCATTAAGGTAGTCAGTATTAAATGGATTAAAACTGGATAACTAATAGATCTCAACATGTAATTATTAATTGGGAATCATCACCAACTGAGGGCATTTCAAGAGTGTATATGAGTGTGTGGGGAGTTCCCACTGGAAACTGTTCATGTCTCAATGCTAAACCCAAGGTCACACATCTAACAACACAGAAAGGAGGCCACACTTGCATGATGGAGAACTATATTTGTAAATTGGTCACTGTCAGCCAAGGATTACACGGAAACTATGAATGGCTTTGTCATTATACTAATTGATTGCATTTTCCTAGTTTAGTCTCTTTTACAGATTCTAATCAACTGTCAGACATAGATAAGAAACAGTGTAAATTTTCACTACAAAAGGTTTTTGGTTATTTTTCTCCTGGTGATAATGGCCCATCCAAATTTAACAGCCTCTTAGAATTGGTATGGTAATTTACAACTCTTTTTTTATTTCTGTGTCTATAAATGCATCTTACTTCTATTTGTTCCATTCTATGCACCCGATGAAGTGGGCTATAGCCCACGAAAGCTTATGCTGAAATAAACTGGTTAGTCTCTAAGGTGCTACAAGTATTCCTTGTTTTCTTTATGGATACAGACTAACACAGCTGCTATTCTTAAAATTATATCCTAGACAGCAGTGACTTGGGCCATGGTGGCTAAATACAAAGATAAGCTCCAGAGGCTGGAAATTGAATTTAAGCAAATGGAGGTAATCAACCATTGGAAGGGCAAGCTCCAGGCACCAGCTGAGGAAGCACATGCCTGGGATGGCACATTGTAAGGGGCAGCATTCCGGTCAATCTTGGGGCGGAACAATTTGGGGCAACACAATTTGGCCCTTTTTTTTGCTTCGGCAGTTTGGATGGCCAGTGAAGACCTGCCAAATCAACTGCCAATCGCTCTCCAGTCAACCCAGCTACTCTACCCCAAATGAGAAGAGTTAAGGTAAGTCGATGGGAGAGTGTCTCCCGTCGACCCAGCAAGTGTGGTCTCTGTAGTAAGTCGACCTAAAGTACGTCAGCTCCAGGTACATGAATAACATAACTGGAGTTGCATAGCCTAGGTCGATTTACCGCGGTACTGTAGACTTAGCCTTAGTGTTTATTTGCACCACAGAAGCTGCAACATCACCAGAGACAACTTCCGAGTGATTTACTACCATCAAGCTACATTTCCCACCACTCCTTTTGCTCTTATATGGCACTTTCTGAGGTATATTTTATTGCAGAATATGCCACGAGATGATGGATAGCTGGATACTGAGTGTATATTTATCATTTTAAGCAGATTACATACCAATAGCTGAATGAAATGGAAACACTGTGCTCTAATTTCTTTGCTAGGAAAGGGTAAGATTTCATCCTTCAAGATTTATGTTTATATGTGTATGTTTATTTTTTCAGATTTTAGTCTTACAGTAACAAGAATTGTTACCCAGGATTAGTTACAGCCTGCTACTGGCGCTGTAATTCTAATGAGCCAAAATAGGCTAAAGACAAAGTAATCTCAAAAGCAATAAATTCCACAGAGGTCTGATGAAAGGTATTTATTAATGTACACACAGCTATTTTAAGAAGTATTTGGAGAAAATGTTGGCTTAATGGTTGGAATTCTTCAAGGGGGCTGGGATGTTCAAGTGTCTATCTCCCTGAGGCTCCTTTTCAAATCCCAGACAATATCAAGAAAAGTTTTTTTAACAATGAGCCAGACAAGACTAGTGAATAGTTTCCCAAAGCAAATAATAGAAGTTGGAGTCAACAATAGATTAGTCAGGACTAAACACTTGACAATATACTGTAGTTAGTAATCCTATTCTGGCAGACAGATAGAGTAGATGATTTATTATGTTGTTTCCTTCTCCAGTTTCTATAACTCAGGTTTTTTTGCTTATTTGTTTTTTTGGGGTGGGGGAGGGGGGTTAAGTGCTCAAAAATGCAGAACACTTACAGCTCATCCCAAAATACAATAGGCTGGGTTGTGGCTGTACATACTAAGGGGAGCATGCTGACCTAGATGAGGATAGCAGAAATATTATGCCCCATACTGTCAAAAAGCTCTGAGTGTATGAAACAGAGTAACAGGAACAATACCTCTGGCACCCTTACTTATGTTGACATTCTTAACAGATAACTTGTTTTAGTATTAGATTTACAGAAGTGTGTCCAGTTGAGTGTCCTGGTGGGGGAAAAAATAGGGATATTCCTGTTTAACTGTGATCTTCTCACATAAATGTTGAGGTTGGCAATGAACAGTTTGTGCCACAAGTATGGGCATTTTCTAAAATCCCCATTATAGGATTGTTCCTCAGATTGTTCACTGTCTTCCTGGGCCATTAAACTCAGATATCTTTATGTGGGACTAGAGGCTGTAATGTACCTCTGATCTGCATATTTCTTTATAGAGACACATTAAAAAAGCATACACACATGAAATATGCATAAAATGTACATTGTGGTTACATATTTTATATCTTCCAAAGACATGAAAATATTTACCACAGAAGATACATTTCATAACTGACTACATTTCATAAAGATCTGCAGAAGCCATTTGCTACTATCCCAATTATTATTCTGCTCACTGATACTTCACTAGAAATACAGTCTGATATTATTTTTCATAAAGAAGTGGTATTTAGGAATAATAGCATGCACATGAAATCTGATTTTATTTTTATGCACATCTAAATTCCACTGCACAAAAAGCCTGCAGTCAACTATCATTACAATACCTGTTGGCTATCTTTTCCCCTTTATTGATGTGCACTAAGCACTTCTCAATGATGTTTCCATGGTTTGCAGAACATATCAGAACTTAGCTGAGAAATGATTTCAAGAGTAGACTACTGGGAATGTCAATGAGGTAAGGATATTTTTGACATATTATCTGCATTACTGAGCTTTATTTGATTTGCAAGATTAAAAGAGATTGAGTTGAAAGAAGCAGTGAGCTGCACTTTAATGGAACAATAGCCTGACATCAAAGATGTGTGTGATTTGAAAGACTGAATGGCAGCTGCTGCAAGGAAATTATAAAAATCAGGATCCCGGGGTTTAATAGCATACTCCAAATTTTAGCCTGGAACCCAAGCCTGACGTCTTATTTTACTTTCAGATCACGCTATTAGCAAAAAGAATGTTAGCACTTAACATTTTAGCCCGACCATTCTCTCCTTTCCACCTTTTCTTCTCATTAGATAATAATCAACGGTTGGTGTGACACTTTGAAATATCCAGCAAGAATAATGTAGTTCTAGCAGTGATAGCTGTAGACAGCTGTGTGTTTTAAAACATATTGTATGAGTAATCTATGAGCAAGTGTAGTGAGATGAGGTCTATATTTTCATTAAAAAATAGCAGTCCAAGAGTGGAGTTTCAGTTGCAAGAAAAAAGTGGGCAAAGGAAAAGCAACACCTAAAAATATAGTTTCTGATTTGTCTCCTTGCTGGGAAGGTTCTCCCATAAATAATACACTTTACCTTACACATTATCTGGTTTGTTGTAAAAGTGTTGACAATAGTGTTTGCATTCCTTACTGGAAGCTATTTGATGACAATAGTAATTAGTTGTCATTTTCTGACACTATCGATCAAAGGACATATTGTAGGCTTAGCAGTTTTGAAAACAAGTGAAGCAAGACTTATAGGTGAAATATTTCTCATGGTGTGAATGTTAACGACCTTTTTGTTCTGAAGATGCAGTTTCTTTTCACTCCAGTTAAACAAATGTTTCCTATACTTTCAGTGATTGAATACTTTCAACAGAGTCCAAGGCCTTGTGGCATGTCCAAGCATCTCAGTGAGCCTGTTATGGCCTTTTAAGAACAGTGATTCTTGGAAATGTAGTTTTCTTGAGGAAGAATGGAAGGGTCATCAACACAACAAATTAAAGTGTAATGTAATGCAGCTAGGCATATCAGTACTAACTTTAATCTAGCTCTCTCAAGAAACAATATTAGTGAACATAGTGGCACAGCTCAGCATGTTGTACAAGCCCATCGAGGATCCTAGATATATACTCTGGTTGCTAGCCTGCACCAAGGTCAGTTCCTCCATGTTTTCACTGTTATTGTTATCCTTGCTAACTAGATTAAAGATTAGACCCACTCGTACTACAATTGCACTTTAATTTGCAGAGTAGACATACCCTGAAAATCCAGAAATCACATGACCAAGGAACCAGATGATGACATTTAGGAACTATAGAAGGGGTAGTCTGAGCTCAGTATGGGACCGATGAAGGCTGAGACAAGAGCCTGAAGAGCAATAGATAGTATTTGAATTGCTTTGTTCTCTATTTGGATCTTTTATTTGGCAATATACAATGCCCCCAGGAAAGGGACATTGCTTTGAGCTTCATTTTAACCTCCTCTGGCTGGTGAGCTTGTCCACTGATTTAAATATTTCAACTCGTGTAAAGATGTATAACTAGGATGGCTAAAGATGGATAAAGATGTATAACTAGGAAGAAAGACAGTTGTGTATATGAATATGGCGAATCTGTGTACATGTTTCTGGGATAGCACAGAATACATGTGATGCTTTATTGACAAGGACAAGAAGAAGCCAACAAAAACAGATAGTATAGAGTTAAAGTTCATGCAACAATTTAAATACCTCAGTTCAGTGTTAAGCCATGATCAGAATGAGGATTCAGATGTTAGGATTCACATAAAGAACATTTGGTGTAAGTAGAAGGAGTTGACAGGAATTTTCTGCGATAACAGTTATGCCAAGTAAACTAAGGAGTAAAGCATATAAGATCATGATTAGGTCTGCTATGGAGTATGGGTTGGAATGTTGGCCAGTGAGGAAGCTAGAGATGAACAAATACATCACAATGCTAAAATGAGAATGCTCTGGTGGATGCTAGCTAAGAGGAGAGCTGAAAGACTACACAATGAAACAGTATGAGCTATGATGCAGGTAATCCCCATCATGGAAAGGCTGAGGGAGTATTGACTGTATCATCTGGGTCATGTGAGATGAGAAGATGTAGGATATGTTGACCAAAGACTACAAGAGCTAGTAGACACAAGACAGATGACATGAGGAAGATCTAGAAAATAAGTGGATTGAGATGCTAATAAGGACATGAAGAAGGTTGGTGTCAGCTTGGAAGACACACTTGACAAGAACACTTGCAGACAAAGAACAAGAGAGGCCAACTCCAATAGATGGGATAAAGAGAAGAAGAAAGTATTTATGATTTGACTGGAACCAGTAAATAAATAAAATGAAACACAGAAATAAATGAAAGATTTCCTATCCAATTTCTAGATCAGAGGAGTAAGGTTTGTTTCTATAAAGAAGCTGAACTTTTGGCTACTTAGTTGAAGATATATAGTTCATAAGGCCCAGATTCTCAAAGGTATTTAGCAACTTAATCCCACTGAAATTAGTGGGATTGATTTAGGAGTTAGGCAGCTAAATACTTTTGAAGATCTGGGGCTTAGACTTCACTGAATTTCAGTGAGATTTAAGCACTTAAGAGTCCCTTAAGCATTTAAGGTCCAGATATTTAAAGGTATTTAAGGGTATGTCTTCACTACAGGACTAGGTCGATTTCCCTTAATTCGATTTTCTAAACTCGACTTTAGAAAATCGAATCAGTGTGTCCCCACCAGGACAGCAGGTCGACAGTGGTCGACACTGTCTGTCCTAGAACTTTTGCAGGGGTCGACACAGCCCGCATTGCACTGTGGGTAGGTAGCGTGCCGGAACCCCCCCTGCCCAAACAGCTCCGCAAACCCCCCGCTCGCCCAAGCAGCCCCGTGCTGGACCCCCCGCCTGCCCAAACCGCTCCGCAAATCTCCCACTCGCCCAAGCAGCCCCGCGCCGGACCCCTGCCCGCCCAAACAGCTCCGCGAACCCCCCCGCTTGCCCAAGCAGCCCCGCGCCGGACCCCTGCCCGCCCAAACAGCTCCGCGAACCCCCCACTTGCCCAAGCAGCCCCGCGCCGGACCCCCCGCCCGCCCGAGGGGGGGGAGCCGGCGCCGGGCTGCTTGGGCGAGCGGGGGGTTCGCGGAGCTGTTTGGGTGGGTGGGGGGTCCAGCGCGGGGCTGCTTGGGCGAGCGGGGGGTTCGCGGAGCTGTTTGGGTGGGCGGAGGGTCCGGCGCGGGGCTGCTTGGGCGAGCGGGGGATTCACGCGGAGCTGTTTGGGTGGGCGGGGGTCCGGCGCGGGACTGCTGGGGCGAGCCGGGGGGTTCACGGAGCTGTTTGGGCAGGCGGGGGGTCCAGCGCGGGGCTGCTCGGAGGTCGGAGGCTTAACATCAGATGCCTCTTCACTTACTGACAATAGACGTAGAGAAGTCGATTTTAGCCTTACTTCTCTCGTCAAGCAGGAGTTACAAAGTCAATTTTGAGTGCCCTTTAAATCGATTTTAAGGGCATGCAGGTGAAGACAGGTACACGTTTAGTTCGACTTAATGTCGTTAAAGTCGACGTTAAGTCCTAGTGAAGACATGCCTTAAGTGTGCACCGATGCAGGTAGGCAGCTAGTGAGTTTTTCAAAGGCACCTAACTCCCACTGATTTCAGTGGAATCTAGGCACTTTTGAAAATCCCACTAGGCAAAAATGCAGGCATCTTTAGGCACCTACATACTTTTAAATATCTGGACCTTAAATGCCTAAATTCATTTTGAAAATGGATCAGAGGTTTAAGGGTAACATTGTGTGAAGTGCCTATAGAGGCCTTCAAAACATCTGAGTATAACTGATGTCAGTAATAAAATGCTGCATATTCATGTGTTAGTGCTACCCTCATTCCATTGTCTTATATCTCCACTACCATGAGATATTTGCTGTGACATCAGATCACCTGTTTGTACACACTAATTATTTCTAGCTCTAACAACATTCTCCTTGTTGATACATATACAGGTCTGAATGATCAAACAGATGTGTCAAGTGACTTTCTATATAAAAATGCCAGACAAAAGTCAGCTATAGGTGTCATCAAATTATAACTGTTTTATACACTGTAAGAACTGTTCACCCCAAGGGCTGCTGAGAATGCCAACATGATTTGATGCAGAAAATGTGGAACACCAGGTTTTCTCTATAAACAGAGTTATAAATGTAGAATGTAAAGTAATAGTCAATTTTTAGTAGTAAGAGTTACATTACTTGTGCAGTACTAAAAGAAAAAAAGGTCATATATTTAAAAGCTCCTGAACAAGAAAGATCAAGAAGTTAATAGAGTAGATAAAGGCCAATTAAACTTTCTAGCTGAGGAGACATAATTCTTCATTTAGCCACAACTTCTCCTTACCAAGCAAGCTTCCCTTGTTTGTATTCTAATCTAAATCCATTTGAGGCTCTGGGAATGAACATCACAAAATGCTAACTAAGCAAACTGAGAAATTTTAGTTGTGCATCTTGTTGATCTGAATAGCTTCAAGCGATTACAATCACTCTGGATGTGCACGTTAGAAAACTATTGTCTGGTTATAAAAATATTTTGATAACTTGAGGTTCCTTCCTGTTTGAGATAATAACCACATCTTTGGCTAAATAAACTCAGGGTCAAATTATCATAGTGAAAAGACATAATTTTTCCATTTTATTATGAAATGCATCCTGATTAATAATTTTAGGGATGAAAACTGAAAAGCTTCCTACAGCCTTGGCTAACAGACCGGGCACTTTTAGTTCAAGGTATGGAGAGTCTTATTGTTAGATTCAGAAGTCAGGGTTTGATCGCCGCTGCCAATGATCCACCCAGGCATGCTGTAAACTAACCTGAATAAATACAAAACATTTTGCAAAAATCT
Organism: Sternotherus odoratus; assembly: GCA_032164245.1. Classification (NCBI taxonomy): domain Eukaryota; kingdom Metazoa; phylum Chordata; order Testudines; family Kinosternidae; genus Sternotherus; species Sternotherus odoratus. The sequence goes on from JAVMKO010000003.1 coordinate 63,363,009, forward strand.
ATATAGAAAACTTCAGCCTTATGTTTACCATAAAGACAGATGATCCTGAAAAAAAATGTGATAAGCTAGCTGTGCTAAAATTTCCATTTAGCTGTATTAACTAGTCGTTAACCTGTTTCTGCATTACTGACATTGTAAGGAATAGTAGTTTTCAATTAGATCTGGTGCAACTAAATAGTCCATATATAATCTCAAAAAATTTAATAAATGTTACTGGTCTCTGCTAAATCAAGTGTAACTATGTAACAATTTTAATATTTCAACACAGCATCAATTATTTAAACAGCCAATGGATTTCAGTTTAATATAACCTCCTTGTATCCCTTCCCCTCCGCTCATACTTAATATTTCAGTAATCTTATAACCATTGAAAAATTAAGTTCAGATGCATAAGCCAAAAAAAAAAAAGGCCTGAAACTGACTTGGAGTTAACCAGTAAATATAAGGAATGAACTCTTATGCAGATGTCTACTGCAAAAAAGCAGACTGACTTAAAGCATCCTTTCCTCACCCTCCAAATACATACACGTGTTTAATTTTTACACACTGATTCAAGGTTACTGTTACTAGTCACAGGGTATAAAGTTACAAGTGTGTAAGTCATTGCAGGATTGGGGCCACACACTGAACTTTCTTTGAAGATTGGTCTGTCTTCTTCTGTTTGGAAAGCACCTACTATATTTTTGGTGCTACTGAAATATAAATAAGGCTAAGGTTACACTACAAGGATTATAGCACGTTTACCTATTGCGCTATATGGGACGTGCTATAACCATAGCGCTATAGGATGTCTGTCGTGGCCACATTTGCTGCAGCTGCCGCGGCACAGGGAGTGGTGCATTATGGGCAGCTATCCCAGCATTCAGCTGGGTGCAACGTGCTTTCCAAAGGAGGGGGTGAGGGGGAACGGGGAACATGTACGCAGGGAGAGAATTTCATGCTGTCACTGAGAAGGAGCAGGCTCTGAATTTCACTCAACACAGCTCCATTGGTAAGCAGTTTTACTGCTTAATTGCTTGAGTTAAGAGCGGAGTTCTGTAAAGGAACTTCCGCATTCCTCCCTCCCTTTGCAAAACAACACAGACGTCAAATGCTTTAAATGGCTTGTTAATTGCCTTAAATGGCTCGGAGGCGTGCCAGAGATCCCTTATTGCGCAATGACTGATTAGACTTGCCATTAAACACTACAGGGAATACACAAAAGCTTTTATTCCTTTGGAAAAGGTGGTTTACAAATAGCGCGATAACATCAGACTTTTAGCGCAAAATGTGCCTTGCCAGTGTGTTCGGGGGAGCTTTATAGTGCTCCTGGAGGCTTTTTAACGCTTTAAATTGCCAGTCTAACCAAGCCCTAAGAAAAACAGGTATTTTCATTTCAACAATGTAAGCCTTTCTTTTAAGATTCTAATTGACATTGGCACGCAATGCTAATTGGTTGATAAGACTTCATCCCATTTTCAGCAAAAGCAGAATTTTTCCCCAGTAGGTGATTAAGGGTACAGAAAAGCTTCCATATAAATAGTGATTGAAAAAGTTAGGATGTTTACCCTATAAAGGAGACATGATAAAAGTAGACAAAATGATTAAGGGTCCAGAGACAGCAGACTGGGTGCTTCTATTCATCCTTTCACATCACACAAGAAAAAAGGTTCATTCAATAAAACTGAAAGGCAGCAAATTAAAATGAATACATGGAAATGCTTTTTCACACAATGTACAGTTAGATGGTGGAAACTCATTGCTACTCTATTGACATTAGGATTATAACAAGATTCAAAAAAAACCCCAGAAATGCATATGGAAAGCAAGTTTATATTGTGTTTGTCATGGTCCATACTCAACACTGGAGCAACCCCACATGCCAGGACACAGCACTGGAGGGTTTTTTCCCTCCTAGCACCCCCTACTGTTTGGCATTCTAATCGGACTGTGGAATGTGGCTTCTGTTTCCCAACCCTCTAAACAGGTCACCTTCCCAACCTACTCCCCTTTTGGGATAATTGAAAAATCCAAACAAGTCTCAAAGGCTATTGGCCTTTATGTCAAACCCTCGGTCCCCTTTGGAGATTTTATCAGTGTTTGTATCTCTCAGTCCTAACGCTCATACTGTGTTGGGGGGAGTTTGGGGAACCCATGCAGACTCTCTCCTTGGGTTCCAGCCCAGGGACCCTGTATTAGGCAGTTAAAGACTGCTCCTTCTGAACTCTTGCCACCTCCCGGGGCTCCTCCTTTCATTCCTTGTTCATTAGTACCTCTTGTCAGACTTCAGATTCTGGTGCTACTGCTCCATGGTTCAGTTGCCTTAAGTGACTCCTTCTCAGCCAGCCAACTCTGAGGAGCTTCTTGAAATCCACTCCCAACCTTTCTGGCTGTTAGGTTGGGCTCCATGGAATTTTTTTTCTCTCTCTCTCTTCCTCCTCCCTCTTGGGGCAGGAGTCTTCAGCCCCTTCTCCTGGAGCTGGCCCACACCTTGAACAGTTACTCTGTCTCTCCTTCAGGCATACATTTTTCCAGCTTGACCACAGAGCTAGGTTCTTCCACAGGCCCTCAGCCAGTTTCTCCTCAGGGGGAAAAAGGGCCAGTCAGCCTTTTCATTGTGAGGCTTGGAGAATTCAGATGGCGGACCTTCTATTGTTTTATATACTCACTCTGAGGAAGAAGGCAGCTTAGATACTAGTCCCCTTCCCCAGCTGGTTGAGTGAGAGGGGAGCCTTTTCTTGCCCATGCTTCAGGGCTCCTAGTCCTGGGATCTTAAGGGAACAATAATGAGTTTCATTACCTTAAGTACTAATTAGCCCTGGGAGCACTTCCTCCCTACCTATAGCTCCCATTCCCCAAATCCTTGCCTATGTCAGACCTCCGCAACTTTTAAAGGGCCATAATTATGAAATAAGAGAGTGGACTGACTCATAAGCCTTGCTATCCTTAAGGGGCAGGCTAATCCTATCACATCATGACAATAGTAAGAATTAAAATATAACCAATAATGAATGTTCAAGCAGTTTTGGAAGGGATACTTCTGGACATAAGCCAATCTAAAAAAAAACTTTCCCTGTGGTCAGATTATTCCATAATTAGCTATCAAGGTGTTCCTGTCCTATTCCCATCTGGACCCCAACTACTACCAGAGCTACAAATGCCTGGCAACAGCTTTCATCTTCTCTGTCAGAGAGACCTCACCATTTTACAAAGTCACACTTTGTGAAGTCAGATTCCATGAGGAGGCATAAGCAGCTGACATACAGTGGAAACAAATGATTGGCCAATTAGGGAAGGCTCCCGGACCTGCTCAAAGATGGTACTCTGTGTGCTTCCCTTCTGATGGTTCTTGTGGTGATGTTGCAGAGCATCTTCCAGTTCCACTGGGAGTGTACCCCCTCATTTTGGGACTTTAAGTCCTCTGGCCCTTTCTTGTACCTCAGGTTGGCTTCTCATGAGGCTGGGACCGGGCTTCACCAAACCTAGGCCATTCACTCTTCCAGACCAATCTGCTGCCTTAAAGTCCTCTGTAAGTTGGACATCAACTGTGCATGTTCTGGGGTCACATCAGTGTACACAGGTTTGAACGGTAGTCACCATCAGCAAAATATCTGGGTACTACTTGAGCACTGCTGACTCCAGAATCTCTGACAAAGAACAGAATGATAGATGGAGCCAGCAAATGGCCCAGTCCTTTAGCTACTCAGTCACAGCCAACAGAGGGAAAAGTTCTGTCTGTGTTGGTATTTCTCAAATAATACCCCAGTCAGCTGAGGACAGCACCTTTCAGGGTATCAGAGTCCTTTTCAGGTTAATCATCTAAAGTCCAGTAGGGTTCCTGGGCATCTCTGGCCAGAAAAGTGGCTACTTCCACCATCCAGATTCTCTTCTCCCCTTGAGTGGCATGGGCTCAAATGTAACAATGTTTGCCTCAGGATCACCTCTGGTCACAACCGGGAAAGGGCCATACAGATGCTGAAGAAGTCACTTTGGAGAGAGAGTGACTGGTGATCTGCTCAAGCATCACTTCCTGATATGCTGCAATACCTTAAGGAACACAGTTTTCTGCTGCTGGGAGGCTCGCTGAGCCTCCCATTACCCTTCCAGGAAAAGCTTCTGAGCCTGCTGCTGCTGAGCTAGGAGTTGTATGATTCCTCCATGGTTCCTCTTTATGGAAAAATGGGGATCTTTTTCTGGTACTGATTTGTGGGAGGCAGAGTTGCTCTGTAGTGCCCCCTTCAGGGCCACATATGGTACTACAGGTGCTCCCCTCCTGAGTCTGCAAGGTTGACAGCAGGGGCAGAGAAGGCCTGACAGACCCCTGTCACAAGGAGCTACAGTTTATTACTCCTAATTTCTATGAATATCATGCAGTCCTAGAACAGTGGCTGAAGACTGTTTCACCATAACACAAAATATCTACATTCTCTAGGTTTCTCTTCTTTTTTTTACATATATTTTCTGAAAACGGTATTCACCACTGAAAGATACTACTATCCCTTTGCCTCCAATCCAACTTTTTCTCAGGCAAGTTCCCATTAATTTCAAAACACAATAACAGCTGAAAAAGAACCTGAGGAGTTATCTTTATATTTTGAGATGTGGAACAAGAGATGCTGAGGTTAAGTTTTTAATGGATCCTACAATAGTAAATCTCATTTAGTGTTCCCTGCTGCATTTCTCCAAATCACCTTTACCTTCAAGATCACAGATATAACTTAGAGGCAGATAAATTAAATAAATCTTCTGTAAACATACTGTATGTTGTAGACTTTAGTTATAGGTATTTGTTAGATAAAGCATAGGTATAAATTAAGGCTGTAATGCAATGAGATTACAAGACTCAAGACCTGTAAAACAATAGCTTAGCTAAATTAATCAAGGCCTAAGAACCAAAAGCCTTAGCATAAGTAGCTAATTAGAAGTGACCCTAGATCATAAATTATCACAAGATAGAATGGTGAGATAAACAAGTCTGACTAACCTGCTGACAGGTAAAATCACAAGATACCAGTTGATTACACTTTTAGATATTTTAAATTCAGAATATCAGCAGATGTCCAACCACAAAAACGCCATGATAACTAATTGGCATATAAGCTAATGAACTTGAGCTACAGGCCTAGCAATCTATGAGAAAAGTAGTAGGGTGAGGAAATATAGATAAGGAAAAGGGGCTGAAATCCCTACCAAATATTCATTAGGCAGATTGGGCATTGGTATAAAAGCTGTGTCCCAATCTACATGACCTGGGAGATGCTAGGATGACAACCATGGAGAGAGGGAGGATGTTGAGGATAATGATGATAACTAACACTTTGGGTTTTTTCTCAAGGGATGGCGTGAGTATATGGATGCACAGATGCTCATTTTATGTTATCTTTACCTTCTTTGCTGTGTTGAAGGGTTTATAATTTTGCTAACCATGCTCGTAAAACCATTACAAGGACAGAACGCCTTTCCTAAGTGGAATTGTCTCCCTGCATAGCAGTGTCCTTGTAATCATTTTAATATTTCTGGATCTGATCATGAGGCAGAACTCTGCCAAACCACATAATATTAATTTGGGATTCATACGTAATCAATAGATTAGGCAACAACATGTGTAAACAAATCCCTTCTCTGTGTACCCACTATAGGTATACATTCACCAAACTATAGGTATACATTCACCACGCAATCTGTATTTCCCTTTCCATCACATTTTTCTTATGATTATGGTGTAACAAGACCTTTTTCAGGTAATTATCATGTCCACATCTACTTTCTTTTTTCTATACTAAAAGAATTTGAATATATTAAATATATCTAGGTTTCTTAGGTACTTCCTTGGGAATCTTCATCTAATGCAGTTAGGGGTGAGATTTGGTCATAGTTTAGTCTACTATAATATTCACTGCTTAGAAGGGTGACCAATCAGCAAATGTTATAAATCAGAACGGGGGGGTGAGGGGTAATAGGAGCCTATATAAAAAAAAGATCCAAAAATCGGGACAGTCATGATAAAATCGGGACATCTGGTCGCCCTGCTGCTTAAACTTGAAGCAAATTTCCATCTCTGAGTTGAAAGGGGGCGATCCATTCTAGCACCACAAATTTAAACCAGTAAATAAGCAGTTTAATTGGAAAATCCTTCTCGAGGACTCTGCCTATCAGAACTACACATCTTATAAAGAAAAAAATATGGAGGCACATAACAAATTAGACCAATTAAATGTACCCCAGATTATACATATAAAAACACATATGCATATGTTACATGTATGTTGATTCACAAAGAACAGTATTCACAAACATGAATCTGGTCCATTCTCTACACTCAAGAAATTTTGAAACATTGTTAATGTAGTATGATAAAATGCTGTTTAAAATTTCCATTACATATTAGTAGAAATTGTCATATTTCCCTAGGGTCCAGCACAATCTCCATTAACATAACTGTTGTGTTATTTATTTTATTTTATTTTATTTTATTTTATTTTATTTGTGCTGATGTAACTATTAAACTACATAATATTACTCTTTCCTCCAATCAGAATATGGCTCCATCAGAATAACCATCTGGCCTGAAATACTCTCCTTTCCTGTTCAAAATCTGTTCCATATTCCACCCAGAAGAGTTTCCGAACACAAAAGGGCTATTCAGGTCTAGCCATTTATCTGACAGAACAGACTTCTATCCAGCTGCAGATAGACTCGCAGCTGTGATGGTATTCTGCAGAGAGCAATTTCCTAACCACTAGAGAAACTGTTTATTAAAAAGGAAAGCTTATCCTCTGATTCAGAAGGGAAGTTATAATATAAGGCGGAGAGTGTAGTGTAGGAATGATTTCTCTAGCTATTTGTGAATCACTGCCAGCTAACTGCTCTGACGAGCATTTTAAAACAACCATCAGTCAGATTATATGAAACAATGTAAACCTACTGCTATTGCATATAATATTCACAGCACAATATTTGGGGGGTTGATGATGGGTCACAGAGCCTTTCACCTCTAAGTTCCTGCTTTGAGGAAGATAAATTTTGTTGGCCCTGTATTACAGATCCAGAAACTGAGGGTTCAAGAGATCACTCAGCCTTAGAATCAAGATTAGACTCCACGTCTCCTGATTACTGGTTCCACCCTTTTCTACTATTCCACAATTCTCCTCCTCACCCCCAACCAGGCAAGTCACAAGTTTCATTTCCTTGCCTGTAGTGGAAAGCCAGCACCGATTAGCAAGTAGGGAGAGGAGGTTGGAGTGGGATGGAAAGAAAAAGACAGTGACTTTTAACGGGCTAGGTGACCAGATGTCCTGATTTTATAGGGACAGTCCTGATTTTTGGCTCTTTTTTCTTATATAGGCTTCTAGTGTCCCCCACCCCCGTCCCAATTTTTCACACTTGCTGTCTGGTCATCCTATAAAGGGCTAATACTAAAAAGTACTCTAATTTTATTAAAATTCTTCTTTGAAAGCATACATGGAGTCCCAAGTGGAAAAGCAAGAGGAGTATCTAAGTACCAGGCATACATAGCAGAACTGGTTTCTCCTCTTGCCCTTATATTTTGAAAGAAGACTGGGCAGCCAGTGGTCACTCCTACCTGAGCAGGGTCATTTTATCATTCTGGATTTTTGTCCAAACTAGAAGCCAAAAAGCAACATTTTGTGATAAACATCATTGTAGGGCTCATGAGAGGGCATCTGAGAACTATTTGATTTCCTCACACAGCACAAGCTGGTGCTACGACAGGGTTGCAGCTTCCTGTTGGTATTGTCATGAGTCTTCTGGCTCCTTAGTGACTGCTTCCCTTTCAATGAGCTGGAGGGCATAGTGTGACTCAGTGCAACATCCAGCCAATTCAGGGTTCCATAATCGCTAGGCATGAGTTCAAGAAAAGGAGGTAACATGCTGAGTATAGAGGAAATCAATTTCAGAAGCTGCCAGTGAATAAGAGCCACAGGCACTTCTGAGAGCTTGCTCTGGAAGGAAGGCTGAGTAAGGGATAGCCTGAGAGCTTGGCAGCAAAACAACCTATTGCTGGGCAGGTGTCAGTCAGAGCTGAGTACAGCAGACTGCCATGCATGCAGGGGGCATGGCATAGAGGTGATTGCATGTGTTCAGCAGGAGAATGGAGCCCCTCCACACCAATCAAGACTTTGTTACCTTTATACCCCTCAATTAGACTACCTCTATTGGCTTAGTTTGGAACTGTTGAGTTGGTTTTTTGCTATGTATAAGTCATTTTGCAAAGGGAGTTTGGGCACTTTTGTTGCTGGTGGCCCCAGTAAAGTCATCATCTGTCATACTCAAAATACCTGGGTATTCACAGCAGCTTGCAAGCTGAGGGCTTATCTACATGGCAAGTTAATGCACAGTCAGCTGGTATGCTGTAGATTCACACCCTGGCCCAGTAACTCACTGTGTAAATGAGCTCTGGGGGCCCAATGTCTTTTAGATAGTCAGCTACAGGGAGACCACATGGATTTTGGGATTCATAGAAGAATAATACTTACAAGTCTAGTTTAATTTTTTTTAAACAATTTCTGGTAGCATGACAATAACAGGTTCATGATTTTTTAGATTATACCCTCTTTGCCAATGTCAGGCCTATTTGCCTTTTGCAACATATGAGTCCAGTTTATTTGTTATTTTCCCTAAGAGATGTGATTTATTTACAAACTGCTTTTTTGTAGCACTATATCTATTTCTATTTTCTAAGTCATGTCCATCCACATTGCAATTCTCCTGGTACCATTTTGATGTTACAGGAACCGGATACCTGTTCGTGAATCAAAATGGGACTGTTTCACCACTATGGGTGTACATATAAGAGTCTTTGGTTTCCTGATTTCCTAAGGGAAATGTCAGAATCCTTCAACTATCCCAAAAATCAGACATGACCAATCATTTCTGTCACTACAGCTGTGGAATGTGAGAGCAGGCAAAGCCCCTGAACACATAGCAGAAGAGAGAGGAATGGGAAAGAGGGGGTTGTATTTCTTTTTTAAAATCACAGAACAGCTTAGGCACTTGCCTCTCACCATTGCAAGCAGATGTCTTTCATCGTCTCCCCTTCCCAGTTCCCTCCTGTGTCAGTTTAACGCCCGATAGTGAACCTCCGACTCCTCTTTGTAAACAGTTACTAACACAAGTAGTCTTATTGATTTCAGTGGACTACTCATGCAATTAATTTCTCACCAACAGAAGTAAGAGGTTTGCAATCAAGGCTTAGATTGTAAACTCCTTCGATGAAAGCGTTGGCATCTTCTGTATACATGTCTATATTCTATACTTTATCTTCTCTATATTCTCTTTCGGGGTATCCTTGCATAGTTTTGGGCCCTGAGTAAAAAAGAATGAAGTCTGGAACTGGATCTGAATATTAATAGGGGATTACAGCAGAGTAAGTGCATCAGAAAATCAGTAGACAGTTCTTCAATGTATATTTATACTAGGGAATCCACTTTTATCACCACATTACTTTCAGCTGACAGCTTCCTCCCTGAAACAGTCGCCAAGTAGGATAATAGGTTAAATTTTTAACCCAGCTGTCCAAGAGTAGGAGTAAGGGGTAAGAAAGCTGACAAGTGTGAGAATGGCCGATGAGTCAATTTCAGAGGTGTGAAAGGGAGCAAGCCTATAAAGTGGAATACAGTTGTATGAGTTACACATTCAGAAGGCTGAGGGTGCAGTAAGAAAAGCAGGCGGCAGAGTGTAAGATAAACAAATTCCTCCAGTATGAGTAATACCATGATAGCTTCACAGCATTTCAATGAAGTGACTTGCAGAAACTACAGGGGAATCAACCTTTTCAATCCATTTCAAGGCAGGAGGAAATGATAATTGTGCCAGACTTAGTCTGCAACGTGAGTGTTTTATTAAATAAATAAAGAGTGACTGAAGTTTTAAAAAAAATACTAAATAAATGCAGACATATCTTTTGCCCTGAAATAGTTTTGAAAGGCTTCCTATTGCTGCCGATGGACCATCCTCAAGGACCTCTTCTGACAGAGTTCTGCATTATTATTAGTTGTTATCTGTGTTACCATCATGTCTAAAAGCCCTAGTTATGACTCCCCATTGTGCTAGATGCTACACAAATGTAGAACAAAAAGATGGGCCCTGTCCTGAATAGTTTACAATCTAACTATAAGACAAGAGAGAACAGATGGATACAGCATAAGGAAACCATGAGACAATATAGGTGATAGGGAGTGGTCTCTGCACACTAGCAGCTAACTGCTATCACGGTTTGCATAGGTCTCATGGCAAAGAAGAGTTTTAAAGAGGATTTTGAAGGACGATAATATGGTAGCTATGGGGATGTTTACATGGAGCTCCTCCCAAGCATGAGGGGCAGCATGGGAGAAGTCATGAAGGTGGTTGTTTGAAACTGTAACAAGTCCGTGACAGAGATGGGCCTTCTGGGCTGATTGCTGGTCACCAGTGACTAGGCTGACCATATTTCCTTGAGACAAAAACAGGACATTGGGATAGCAAAAACGGGATGGGGTTATGTAATATTCTGTATTCATGAAAAAGTAAGACTATAAAAAAAGTTTTATTACATGAACATATTGGCTTGAGCTAACTACTATTCTTCAGTGACAGAACTCATACAAAAATTTAGGTAGACGTAGAGGGGGACTGTATTTCACCACGATCGTACCATGAATATTTCTCCGATGAAGTAATCTTACACAGCAAATTTCGGTCTTTCAATACCTTATCATAAAACTTCTCACACTCCATGATTCTCTTCAGACACCTCAAAAGACCCCTTATCTGCCTCCCCGAACCACATCAGCTTGTGGCTATGGCTCAGTTTCCTGCGTAGCATCTCACAGGCAGAAGCTTGTGCAACAAGAGCTTCCCCCAGGCCAGCCACTCTGCCTTCCTCCTCCAGGCAGGCCCACCAACCGCCTCCACTATCAGTAACCCTCTGACTGACCAAGTCCTCTCCCTACATCTCCTGCAGCAGAAACATGGATTCTCACCAACCCCACCGCATCGCCCACGCATGCCACAGCCACCTGCCCAGGCCTTAACTGTGCCTTGAAGACTGACGCCCCGAATGGGCTCTGAGGCTTGACCCAACCCCCGCATCCATGTGTTCAGGGAGGGGGTTAACCATGGTACCCCTACCCACCTGCCATCTCCCCTACCCACCCCTGCCCCTCTTCACATCCAGCCCTGGACCCCCCCAGTACCCTCCTTCACACACAACCCTGTGCCCCCCATTCCATGCCCCCCACTCCCCCAGTACCCCCCTTCACACACAACCCTGTGCCCCCATTCCATGCCCCCCACTCCCTCAGTACCCCCTTCACATACAACCCTGTGCCCCCATTCCATGCCCCCAACTCCCCAGTACCCCCCTTCACACACAGCCCGTGCCCCCCACCCACCACCCCCTGCCCCTTTAACACATAGCCCTGGACCCCCCAGTACCCTCCTTCACACACAACCCTGTGCCCCCCACTCCGTGCCCCCCCATTCCCCCACGCTCCCAGTACCCTCCTTCACACACAACCCTGTGCCCCGCACTGTGCCCCCCATTCCACCATGCTCCCAGTACCCCCTTCATACGCAGCCATAGGCCCCCCACTTCCCCAGTACCCCCTTCACACACAGCCTCGTGCCCACCACCCCCTTCACAAGCAGACATGGCCCTCCCACTTCCCCTGTGCCCCTCTTCAGATGCAGCCCCAGTACCTCCCTTCACAATGTGCCCCTTCACAGATGCAGCCCCTGTGCCCCCCACTTCCACCCACAGCCCCTACACACCCCTCTTTCTCCCTGCCCCCCCTCACATGCAGCAATGCCCCCCACCCACCCACCTACCTTCATGCGCCTTGAGCAGCACAATGATGGCGATGATGTTCCCCAGCTCCATGGGGCCTGGGGAGGATGCCACCTCCACCCCGCCGGACTCGTGCTGCCTCCGGCTCCGCTCGGTGCCCGCTGCCGCTGCCCCCCCCCCCCCCCCCGGCTCCCTGAGCTCAGCAATCCCAGCGCCCGCCGCGCTGCCCCCTCATTGGGCTGTACGGCGCCTGAGACCCACCCCCTCTCACAGCTTCACTCCTATTGGCCCAGAGGGGAGGGAGGTGTGGAGGGGCAGGGAGCGAGAACTGTGTGCGTTAGCATGCGGCGATTGGCTAAACCTAGAAATAAAGCCACGTTCAGTTTTTTTGCAAAAACAAGACAAAATTAACATTTAGATTAAAAAGACGGGACGGTCGGGAAATATGAAAAAAACAGGACTGTCCCGGTCAAAACGGTACGTATGGTCAGCCTACCCATGACAGACATGCTAGTTCAGCTTGGAACTAGGCAGGTAGCCTGGCAACTTCAGGCTTTAATCCTGCAACTGATACTGAGCAGATGGATTTCCATGCCTGCATATAGCCCAACGAGGCTTCGTATGATTCCAAACGTCCACAAGCATTCTATCAGTTGCAAGATCTTTAAATTAAAAGCCACTATTTTTAGGTAGAAGAACAAATGTTTTATACACTTCTTTTAAAACAGAAGCATTTGATAACGGTACAGCCCATCCAAAATTGGAAGTGTGCCATTTATAACTGTAACACTCCCTCCACCCTAGGAAAGATTTCAATAATCCAGCTCTAGGCAAGGCCAGGTTTTTTCTCACTCCAAACAGATGAACATTTGGAGAATAAATAGAACACACCAAGATGACAATGTGATTTATAAATTTAGGGGGCAGGGGGAAAGCATTCAGAAAAACAATATCAAGATTTTTCCAGTGGGTACACAGTTCAAATAGTGTCTGTGCCATATGGAACATTGATGATTTATAACTGGGGGGACTTGGAGCCTGCTAAATCTGTAACTCTATTCCCAGAATATTTATTAAAAAGAAGAATAGTTCCCCTGCGGAACAGCATTTGCTATGCTAATTTTTACTAGTTAAAGAGAAAAAAATGCATAATTTAAAAGGCCCTTATCCCCTCCCCCCCCCCCCCCCCGCTTTGTTTTAACACGGAAAAGAGCCGCTTATTTTTATTTATTTATTTTACTTGCAGGTCAGCCAGTGAAGATTTTAAGAAGCATTAGTGGAGAATCTAAGGTTATGGGCTGCCACTGGCTGCTGTGCCATGAAGCTGATGCTCTCACTCAGCTGGGTGAAGTGAGATGAGTTACTGATGAATGAAAACTGCTGTAGCATGAGCCGAGGAACTGCTCTTGTAGCAGCATCAGAGGATGTTGGGTGTGCAGCCACGCAACACACACACACACAAAATACAACTCTAAAGATGGGGATGGGGTGAAAAAGGACTGGAAAACCCCCAAAGACCGATATATTCTCTAAAATGGACATACCCATTTCCAAGGGGTGATGTGTGGTTCAGTTAGTGAATGTAACAAGTTTAAAGATCCAAAGGTGACCCAGACATGAAAATGACTCTAGAGAGACAGGCATAAATCAAAGATGCTCTGAGCCTTCACTCCAATTCCCTTAGCGCCCGAGGGGGAAAAAACAGAAGAAAGGTTCTTGCTTGAGGTCCTGCATGTTTGTAGGACACAGGGAGGCAGGTAAATTGGGTAATAGGAAGTTCTATATTGGAACTGAGAATATCGTGCCTCCAGCCTCTTCCTATTTATGCTAATGGATATGACGTGATCTCAATCAAGTGTGATATCATACAAGAAGAGAGTTGTTCTCTGATGTATCCAGGAGTCAGACATTATAGACTCAGACTGCTTGTCATAACAGTGGATTAGTAGTTGCTGCTACCAGCCTTGCCATTTTCAGATTTCACCCAAAATGAAGTCCTGACCACCCTGTACACCACATGGTTTCCATTATTTTGCTGAAATAGTGTATTCACTGGAGCAGTTCAAAGAGGCTGGTGACAAGAACTGTTTTACAATTTTTGGTAATGACATTGTTATTATACTAGTGCTCTTTTGCTATTATGTCCGATGATAATTATACTACAAAACTTCCCTTAAATGGTTGTTCAAAGACGGAATTAAAAGAAATGGGGTTATACTAATGATCTTTTGCTATTGTTTCCAATGATAATTATATGACAAAACTTTCCTGTAGCAGCGCCTCCTGCTGGTCATCCTGGGGGTTAGCTCGCTTCCAGCTCAGAGAGCCTTCTGCTGGCCGATGTCTCACCTGCCGCTAGCCCCTCCCTCCCAGACCCCAGTGCCCTTTGCACTGGGGTTCTGCCACAGCAGTACTGCCACACTCTGGGTCTCCTCTCTTAGGGAAACCCCCAACCCTCTATTCCCACCTTGCTTCAGTAGCTACGGCCAGTCATCACCATGGCCCTGCTCACTGGGGCAGGCTGTAATCTATAAAGGTTACTCATCCTTGGCAAGGGAATGGGACCAGCTGTCTCTGCCTAACCCTGGGCTGCACCTCTGCAACCCCAGTACCTGCTTTGGCCTTTAGCAAGGCCCACAACCTGGGGATTTGCCAGGCTGGAGCACCCCAGGTCCTCTTGTCTTTTCCCAGCCCTGCTCTACTCTCAGTACCCTATGCTCCCAGGCAGACAGATCCTTTTCTCTTCACAGCTAGAGAGAGACTGAGTTAGCTCCTGGCTCACATCCCTTTTTATCAGGTCCATCTATGGCCTGATTGGCTCGTGGCCTAGCTGTTGCTGCTTCCCCATTCAGCCTACTCTATTGGCTCCCCAGGGCAGCCCTTTCCCAGGGCTGTTTTAACCCCATCAGGGCCAGAACGGGGTGACCATCCCTCTACATTCTCTTAAATGGTTGTTCAAAGATGGAATTAAAAGAGATAGGACCCAAACCACAACACTTGTGTCCAAACTGAATATTATTCACTCGGGTTTTCGGGTGTACAAATCCAGAGTCTTTATTCACAGCTATAAAAAACGCATCCTTTAAGAAAGATTCTTGTATTTCAGCAGTAATTTACAGTCCACACAGTGTAGTTGTTGTTGCTTTAGACCGTCATCCTGGAAACACTTAATTTTAATGGACTATTCATCTGTGTAAGAATCAAAGCCTAAGAGACAGCTAACAATGGGGTGCACCTGGAAGAGTAGACATGGCCAGTTTACACTGGCACTTAGGTCGGCAAAACTTTTGTCATTCAGGAGTGTGAAAAACCATACCCCGGAGCAACATATGTTTTGCCAGCATAAGTGCTGGTGTGCACAGCACTGTGTTGGAGAGGGACGCTCTTCGGCAGACATAGGTATTGCCACGCATTGAACTGATTTTATTATGTCGACAGGGGAGCTCTCTCCTGTCGGCATAACACAGCTACGTAAGCACTCTTACAGAGGCACAACTGTACCGCTCTAAGCTGGTAAATGTAGACATGGCCCCTGGCTTTCAAATGTAGTAGGGGGGTTTGAGATTTAAAGAGTCTGGCAAGCTCTTTTTAAAAAAATTGTTTTGTTTGTTTGATGTATTTCTGATTCCAGATGAGAACAAAAGAAGAGCTAAAATACGAGGAGAAAGAGTTCCTAGTTATTTCTGCCAATGCCAAAAGCAGGAAATATCCATCATCTTAATTTTACAACCAATTGCGAACGCCTCAGAGGTTCAGATTGTTTGGACAAAATTGAGGTAAACATTCAGGGCCAAGTCCTTTGTGATATAACTCCACTACACCCATAGCAAATTTGGCCCTCAGATTATTGCTTATTTATCTGAAACAAGCCTTCAGTTGAATTTGACAGTAAGGATCATGGTATAAAGCCCCAAAAGAGAAAGGTTAAGCCAAGGCTTGCAATAACTTTCATAAAACACAATCTTGTGCACATTAAATCTTCTGTAATTCAACTCTCAATTTTCTCCTCTTTTGTTTTGTTATGAAAAAGTTGTGAGGGAAAAAAAGAGGTCTCTAAATCATATCTTTAAAACATTAATATTCAGTCTTACATTTTAACTAAATGGTTCAGATGACTTCTGTTCCCAAATGATTGATGTATGTCATTTCATGTGCTGTTGAATGCCACCTGTTCTATAATCATTTAATTGCTGTGTTGTACTAGCTCATAATAGATTCATCTTGGATTAAAATGACAGAATTTGTAAAGGTCTGTTTTATACCTGTATGTGATCTGCTGATATATTCCAATCTTCACTGTCAGATTATAAATCCAGAGGCTCTGTTTATGGGGTCTGTGATGTGTCTCTATTTACTATGTCAGGCACTAAACAGGAAGCAGTCAGGCACTGAACAATTCTAGGACTGCAGGTGTGTTTTTTAAATTACTATTACTATTAAATGGCACTGTTACCCACACAAAAAACTGTTTTTAAGAAATGCTGGCTGTAAGAATGCAGCACAGCTGAGGGGATTTTTTTCATAAATTTCACTCTACAGTACAAACTCACTTCTTAGGTCACACCACACAGCTGTGCAGTAAGTGTGTATGCTTATGGCTATGGTTATGATAAGTTCTTTGAGGAAAACCCTTCTGTAGAAACATCAGTCAAGAACCGTATAAAACAGAATGTACATTCAACCCCATTAGTCCCAAAGCTTGCTTATTTAGTGCTAGATGGTTTCAAGTTTATCCATAAAACCTTTCATAAACATGTTTGTTTAAAAGTAGTTTTATTGTCATTCTAAAGACTGGAGCACATAAAGTAAATTTCTATCAGGAAATACAGTGTGACTATCATAATTTGTGGAAAACAATATATGATGTACTTTTTTTTTAAAGGAAGATTCTGCTACTTTTCTTTGGAAAAAGAAAGCGAAAACGAGGAATACTTGTGGCACCTTAGAGATTAACCAGTTTATTTCAACATAAGCTTTACTGGTTAGTCTCTAAGGTGCCACAAGTATTCCTCATTTTCTTTACAGATACAGACTAGCACGGCTGCTATTCTTGAACTTTTTTAAAAAAAGTCTTAGTCTTAACACAAGTTCCAGTTTGTTCATACTCTCAAAAATTCAAGGAATGAAAAGGATAAACAATATTTAAGTAACACAGAAAAGAAAGTGCATCAAAAACACATTCAAATGACTTCAAAGCTGGCGGTTGTGGTAAATTGCTTTAAATAGAACTGCCCTACCAAATTTATTTTCTTAATCCTTGTGTAAAACATTTATTGAAGTAATATTTTTAAACAAAGCATATTTTCTGCCTGATGAACTCAAAAACCCAGCAATGATATGGTACATTTGCTGTTCAACATGCATATGGTTTAATTCAAAAAGAGCACATCTATTATTTATGTCAATAGAGACAGTACATTTTTAATGATTCCGAGTCGACAATTTTATTTTGAAACAATTATGTAGATTGGATTCTGAATAGGATTCATTTTTATGTGTGAAATATTCCACCCTCATCCTTACTAAAATCTGATGACAGTCTGGTAATAGTTCAGTAAAGCTCAGAGTTGATTGTTTTTTTAAAATAAACAAATTTAGCAATGTATTGCTCCATTTTCATAGCAGAAGATTGGGGATTCAGCCATACATCTCCTTTTCATGTCAGTGGGAATCATGGACCTAAGCCTCTGCTCCCACAGCTTTGAAAACATGGGGGTAAACATGTTTAATATCAACATCTGAAGCTTATTAAAGACTAAGTGGCTGCAGATTAATTTACCAAAATGATTACATGAATGAATAAGCATCCTATTCTTTGTATTCATAAAATGTTCTTAACCATCTAAGTAAATAAGCCAGACCGGAGCAGTGCAAGCCATAAATGCTCCATTTATATTGAAACTGAAAAGTTTCTAGGAAATTGACATTAAAATCCTCAGCTCAGCTGCTTATTTTCTAGTTATGCACACAGTACCTGGAACTTTTTGGTTGTCTTTTACTCCATAGTGTAGACTCATAGCACTGGCCATCAGTTCATCTCTTAACCCAAAATAATACTTGCAACTTTTGTGTTTTCATGTTAAAAATAGCCTCTTTCCACAAGTGCCGCCATTTTAGAACAGGTTTTTATTTTCAAATCTAAATGTTTGGCCACAGCGACATTTAGGAATTTAGCACATTCCTAAATACACCTTAGAGGTAATGTTTAAACAAAAGGCAGTTGAGGAGTAGGGTGGGATAGCATGCTTGCTCACTAATTTTTTGCATCTGGGGACCATAGCTCAATTCCAGTCTGAGGTCATAACAGAAAATTGTGTTTGCTGGTCTCATTTTAGCCTCCATTGTTAAAATCACAGAACTTCCACACTATCTCTGGGCAAGAGAAGTCCAAGACTACAATAGCGATGGTATTCCATGCCACATTTGAGGTACGTACATTGAAAAGAACAGCATCCCCTATCTATTCCCACCATGCTCAGTACCAACCAGTGTTATTAATTCTTTACTTTCAGGAATTTTAGAACTGGTATGGCAATTTCAGACAATTAAATTAAATAGCCTCTTAGAATTGGTATGGCAACTTACACCTTTACATATTTTCTCTGTGTATATATCTCTTACCTACTGTGCGTTCCATTCTATGCATCCGATGAAGTGGGCTATAGCCTATGAAAGTTTATGCTGAAATAAATTTATTAGTCTCTAAGATGCCACAGGTACTCCTGTTCTTTTTTTAGGAATTTTAAAAGCACTCACAATGTTTAAGATAATACATTTTTCTTTAAACGACTGAAACGTGGTGTTGACCTGAATTGCTCAAATACCTGAGAACTCAGTTGCAAAGGTTTTTGGGTTTTTGTAATGTTAACTTCCAGTTAGCATTTCTAAGGATTTTAGACCTTGCAGCTGGTCACATGGTAAATGTCTTCAAACCCTGTGGAATAGTACAAAGTGAAACTGAAGATGTTTTGTAATTTGCAGGTTTTCCCTTTGGGGACAGATTAAAAAGCATGAAGCTCAGTCCATTTAGATATTTCTTACAATTTAGACTTTCTCTTGACATCCTTCAATAGTCAAGATGAAAAAAAAATGAGACATATTCAAGGTATTCTCAATTTAGTTGCATGTATGAGATGACATGCAAGAATACTTATAAACAAATAACATCAGAGTCACTTTCATCATTTGCCCCCTCCACCTCCCTAGCTTATTACTATGGCTAATCACAAGTGTATTTATGGAACTTTTCTTTACCTTCTGAAGCATAAATTTTTGTGACGTCAAGAGGCAGGATGGAATTTATAAGACTAATAGTCTGATCTAGTCCAGAAAATCATCTGTCTTTGTTTTCTCTGAGTGCACCTTTCCATCAAGAAGTGGAGAATGGAATTAGTTGTCAGCAACTCAACTGAAATACAGAAAATATGACTGGGATTAGAAAAGAAAAAATGACTGGGATTAGAAAAGAAAGGGAAAAGGTTTATAAATTTATACACAGTCCAAATTCCTCCCCGAAATCATGATAAATGAATACTTTCCTCCTCCCCCTTGGTTCACGTGCTAATATCTCTGCGCCCAAACCTGCAGTACAGCCTCTTTGAGACTTTTGCTTAAATGGAGTGGGCCCAATATTGGAAAGTAGATTTTGCGATTATTAAGGATAGGACTAGGAATCAGTAGGAATCACCAGTATAACATTTTAGGTACATTGCATACAGTGTAGGTGAAAGCGAAAGTCTTTAAAGAAACTGAAAAACCCCAAGTAACAGAATAAAAAAAAATCAGATTCTCCTTCCTTTCCACCTCACAGGAGACTTGTAACAGAAAAAATACAGGACCTATCTCCTGGTTCAGCAGAAACCCACAGGGCAAAAACATTGGATCTGCTTCATGGCTTTGGAAAGATTTGGTTGTTAAAGATTTGGCTGGCTCTTTGTCCACTCTGCTTTACTAAGAGCTATGGATGCTGGTAACATTGTTTTCTTTGCCACTGCAGATAACTCTAAGCTGACATGCTCTTTCAGCCATAACAGTGTATGTTATCTGTCATTATTTTTAAGCATTTCGGCTCAGTCAACCATTGACAACTGCCTTCTGTTCCCTCAAGACATGCTGTACTAACAGTTCAGTAAGCTTGCCAAATGTTTTACTTGTTTATAAAGGAAAAATAAGTCAAAACACTGAGTATTTAATACAATTCTCAGCTAATAAAAACAGAAGTGTTCTAATGGAAGAGGTAGAGCCGCCACAAAAATAATTACTATGAGTGTAATCTTTCCTACACAATGTCTAGCAACAGGGAGTTGTAAACTTTTTTTTTTTTAATATTCCTGCTTCAGGAATGAGGACAGAAGACTAATAAGTCTCATGATCTTTTACCATTTAATTTCAACCTGTTTGAGTGTAGCCACTGAGTCATGAAAATGTCTGGTGAGGAAATATACTATTACTAGTGTAAAAGCCCGTGTACACGGACCAGGACACCCCATCCAGTCCCTTCTCCCGCACCCCCCTCCATGCTCGCCCTCCCATTGTCACCCTCCCCCAGGATCCTTCCCCCGGGGGGGCGAGGCCTGCAGTGCCCCTCGCGGCGGGGGGGATCGGGGCTCCCCGGCCTGGAGGGACACTCGGGGGCTGGCGGCGCCCGAACTGCCTCCCGCTCCGGGAGAGAGGAGCTGAGTCCTTCGGCTCCCTGTGCCGGTAACTCCCGTCCCTCCGCGCCCCCCGCTAAACCTGGCGCCCGCCCCTCCCGGTAACCCCACTCCTACTGCGCCCCCCGGTAATGCCCGCGCCCGCTCCCAGTAACCCCCGCCTCACAGCGCCTACCGGTAACCCCCGTCCCACCACATTCTCCGTAACCCCTGCGCCCGTCCCTCCCGGTAACCTGCGACGGCCCCTCCGTCCTCCCGGTAATCCCCAGTAACTCCTGCGCCCGCCCCTCCCGGCAACCCCAGTCCCACTGCCCCCGCCCTTTCTGGGAACCCTTATGTAGACGTGTTCGTTCCTGCCCGGTGCGCCTCCTGCTGGGATCGTAGGGGAATCAGCGTTTCCCAGCAGCCCGGGGGCGCCCCCTACAGGGCGATCTCCACGTCTCTCTCACGGGGTTTTGATCAGGGCTTCCTTCCTGTCCCGGTTGCCCGTACACCCCCACACAGTCGTCCCGAGATTGGCCTTAGCTGAGGCTTGTCCCGTCCCAGCAGCCAGTAGATACAGTCTCTCTCTGGGTCTGGCTTTAGCTGAGGCTTGTCTTGTCCCAGCAGCCAGTATACAGTCTCTCCCTTAGCCTGGCTTTAGCTGAGGCTTGTCTTGTCCCAGCAGCCAGGAGGTATAGTCTCTCTCTCTCGGGGGCTGGCTTTAGCTGAGGCTTGTCTTGTCCCAGCAGCCAGGATACAATCTCTCCCTTAGCCTGGCTTTAGCTGAGGCTGGTCTCGTCCCAGCAGCCAGGAGATACAGTCTTTCTCTGAGTCTGGCTTTAGCTGAGGCTTGTCTTGTCCCAGCAGCCAGTATACAGTCTCTCCCTTAGCCTGGCTTTAGCTGAGGCTTGTCTTGTCCCAGCAGCCAGGATACAGTCTCTCTCTCGGGGGCTGGCTTTAGCTGAGGCTTGTCTTGCCCCAAAAGCCAGGATACAGTCTCTCTCTCGGGGGCTGGCTTTAGCTGAGGCTTGTCTTGTCCCAGCAGCCAGGATACAGTCTCTCCCTTAGCCTGGCTTTAGCTGAGGCTTGTCTTGTCCCAGCAGCCAGGATACAGTCTCTCTCTCGGGGGCTGACTTTAGCTGAGGCTTGTCTTGCCCCAGCAGCCAGGATACAGTCTCTCTCTCGGGGGCTGGCTTTAGCTGAGGCTTGTCTCGCCCCAGCAGCCAGTGGATACAGTCTCTCTCGTACTACCGAGTCTTTAAGCTACTGGCTCTAGCGGGTGTCTCCACCGGCAGCCAGGGTACACGGTCGTGAAGCTACTTACAGGTCCCGGGTCCTCAGCAGGGTCCTGCGCCCTCAGGGGTCCAGTCCATGCTTTGCTCCTCCGGGTACGTGGCAGCCGGGACCCCCGGCCAGTCGTCCGGGTTTGCGGGGAGCCCTGCGGTCGCCCCGTCGGGTTCGTTGCTGGCTCCCGGGGGGTTGGTGGCCGCTGGGCTCTTGGGCCAATCACTCCCCGTGGTCGGGGACTCTGCTGCCGGGGTCTCGGGACCGTCCTCGTCGGCCACGGGGTATGTGGCCGCGGGGACGCCGGGCCAGTCTGCCTCGGCTGCGGGTTTGGGGCCGGGGCTCCTTTCAGCTGGCTCCCACTCGTCGGGCCGACCTCCTCTACCTCCTCTCCCTTCTGCCGGGTCGACCCCCTCTGGATGGCCGGCCCCGCCTTTTGTGCTTCCGGGGCAGCGATTGCACTTCCGGGGTAGGGGGCGGGGCCGCCTCGGCTCCGTCGGCCATCTTGGTTCCCCGGCCGGAGCGTCCTCCCGATCGGAGGGGGCCCACCGGGGCCCACTACACACCTCTCCCCTTAAGTCCGACTCCGGGAATTCGGAGTGGGACTCTCCTGCCTCCCCTAAGCGGGAAAAAAAATCAGCATTAAGATGGTCTTTACCTGCCCGGTGCCGGATCGTGAAGGCGTATGGTTGCAGGGCCATGTACCATCGCTTTAGTCGGGGGTTGGTGTCTTTGGCTCGTTGCAGCCACTGCAGAGGGGCATGGTCGGTTACCAGGGTGAAGGGGCCGCCTGCCAGATAGTATCGGAGAGCGTCTACTGCCCATTTAACCGCTAGGGCTTCCTTTTCTATCACTGCATATCCCTTTTCGCGGGGGAATAGTTTTCGACTGATGTAGACAATAGGGTGTTCGTCTCCGTCGATCTCCTGGGAGAGGACTGCGCCCAAGCCTACTTCGGACGCGTCGGTTTGGACGACGAACTCCCTAGTGAAGTCGGGGCTGAAGAGGACTGGCTCCTCGCATAGCCGGTCTTTAAGGCGCTGAAAGGCGTCCTGACAGGCGGGAGTCCACCTGACTCGCCGAGGGCTGTCTTTTCGTAGCAACTCTGTTAACGGGGCGGCTATCGAGGCAAATGCTGGAACAAAGCGACGGTAGTAGCCTGCGAGCCCCAAGAATTGCCGTACTTGTCTCTTGGTCCGAGGGGCCTCATAGGCTTGTAGCGCTTGGACTTTTCCAATTAGAGGCTTCACCTGTCCGTGCCCCAGGGTATGGCCCAGGTAGGTCGTCTCCTGCCATGCAATCTTGCATTTGGCGGGATTAGCGGTTAGACCTGCGTCTCTTAAGGCTCGTAGGACAGCTGCCACCTGGGGAAGATGGTCCTCCCAGCGGCGGCTGTGGATCACCACGTCGTCGAGATAGGCCGCCGCGTAGTCTTTATGTGGCTGGAGGAGGCGATCCATGAGCCTCTGGAATGTGGCGGGCGCCCCATGTAACCCGAACGGCATCCGGGTGAATTGATATAGCCCAGATCGTGTGGCAAAGGCCGTCTTTTCCCGTGCTTCGGGGCTAAGGGGGATCTGCCAGTAGCCTTTCGTTAGATCAAGGGTGGTGATGTAGCGAGCCTCCCCTAGTTTGTCTAGCAGCTCGTCGATTCGGGGCATGGGATAGGCGTCAAACTTCGAAATGTCGTTTACCCGCCGGAAGTCGATGCAGAACCGCACTGTCCCATCCGGTTTCGGGACCAATACGATGGGGCTACGCCAGTCGCTATGTGATTGCTCGATCACCCCCATTTCCAGCATCGTCTGTACCTCTTTTTCAACCGTTTCGTGCATGCGGCGCGGTAGCGGTCGGGTGGCCTCTCGCACTACTTCTCCGGGGTTGGTGCGTATATCGTGCTGCACGAGGGTTGTTTGTCCGGGGGTTGTAGTAAATGTTTTGGGGAAGGATTTGATTAGTCCCCTGACTTGCCTCTGCTGCTCTTCTGTCAGAGTAGGTCCCAGCTGTGGTGTCCCTTGGTCCATGGTGCGGGCGGCTTCGGGTCCGAGTTCGGGGTCTGGGGGATAGGGGGTGATCAATAGCCCTTCGCGGTCCCGCCAGGCGCGCAGGAGGTTGATGTGGTAGATCTGCTTCCCCTTCCCTTTCCCGGGGTGGGCGATCTCATAATTAACCGGGCCGACCTGCCGCAGGACTTCGTATGGGCCTTGCCACCGGGCTAACAACTTAGATTCCTCCGATGGTAACAAAAGCAGCACCCGGTCCCCGGGCGAGAAGGTCCGGTCCCGGGTTCCTGGGTTATAATTCCTCTCCTGGGCTTTTTGGGCGTTCTGGAGGTTGTCCCGGGCGAGATCTCCTACCCTTTTGAGTTGTTCTTGGAGTTGTAACACGTATTGGAGGATATTCCGGGAGGGAGAGGGCTCGTGCTCCCAGTCCTCGCGCACTAGATCCAGAAGCCCCTTGGGCTGTCTTCCATACAGTAACTCGAACGGAGAGAACTTGGTTGAAGATTGGGGTACCTCCCTGATAGCGAGAAGCAAGGGAGGGATTAATTGGTCCCAACGACGTAGGTCTTGGGGAGTAAATTTCCGCAGCATCAGTTTTAGCGTGCGGTTAAACCGTTCGACAAGGCCGTCGGTCTGGGGGTGGTAAACCGACGTCTGTAATTTTTTTATGCCTAAAAGATCGCAGACCTGACGTAATAGTCGAGATGTAAAATTGGTCCCCTGGTCGGTTAAAATTTCTCGCGGGAGCCCCACGCGGGCTAGGACCTTCAGGAGCTCCGTTGCCACCGTTCGGGCGGTGATGTTCCGGAGTGGGATGGCCTCCGGGAAGCGGGTAGCGTAGTCGAGGATAACCAGAAGGTACTGGAACCCAGCCACACTTTTAGGGAGGGGTCCCACGATGTCCATCCCAATTCTCTCGAACGGGGTCCCTATGATGGGTAACGGAACCAGGGGGGCCCGGACATTTCCCTTTGGGCTCACCTGTTGACATTCGGGGCAGGAGTCACAGAAATTTCGGACCTCCTGGTGGATGCCGGGCCAGTAAAACCGGGTCATTATGCGGGTCAGGGTTTTTTCTCTGCCTAAGTGGCCCGCTGTTGGGACATCATGGGCCAACCGTAAGACCACTCGTCGATGGCAGCGGGGGACCACGAGCTGGGTTCGGACCTCGTGGGTCTGGGCGTCACGAAAAAATCGGTAGAGGCGGTCGCCGATTAGTTCGAAGTGGGGGTACGTGTTGGCCTGGTGGGGGGGGTTCGGATTCCCGTTTATTTTGGCTAACTGCTCATAGGCCCATTGTAGAGAAGGGTCGGCTCGTTGGTCCAGGGGGAAGTCGACACTGAGGATGGGAACGTCTTCTAGGCTCGGAACCCCCTCCTCGGGTTCCTCCGGGGGCCCAAGGGACGGGGGGCCCTCTCCCGTCCCCTCGGGGTTCGGGGCCCCCGGGTCGGCCGGTTCACCCTCCAAGGCTTCCCCCCCGGTCGCGGCCTGTTCCGCGGCTACCCACAGGAGTCCTGTGAACCCCTTCCAATCTCGGCCCAAGATAACCGGGTAGGCTAGCCTCGGGGCTAGACCCACGTTCAAGGTCCGGGTCTCCCCCTGTACGGTTAGTTTGACCGGGGCTTTAGGGTAGGTCTGTATGTCCCCGTGAACACATTGGAGATGGACGGTGCCACACGGGGGTCCCGTGTATCGGGCGAGGTCCTCCCTGACCATCGTCTGGCTGCAGCCAGAGTCGAGGAGCGCCGAGCTCAGGGTCCCATTGACCACGACCGGGATGGTGAGCTTCCGGGGGGCCGGGGCCCGGGCCCGGGCCTCACCGGTCCAGACCTGCGCGTAATTGCACTCCATGGTAGGGCACTCCCGCCGGAGATGCCCAAAGCGGCCACACGTGAAGCACGGCCCGAGGGTGGAGTGGCGGGATTCCTCGGGCGACCTCGGACCGGGGGGTGGGGTTTCGAGGGCCGGACCCCTCCGGTCCCGCGGGTCGCCCCGCGGGGGCTCGCGTTCCCTACGGGCCCGTGCCCGTGCCGGGCCCGGTCCCCACCGGTCTGTGGGTTGGTGGGTGGGCCGGTGCTCTTGTCGTGGTGCCGGGGCCCGCTCAGCTCGGGGCGGCAGGGGAGGGCCGGCCGGGGCTCGGGCCCCGGCCCCGGCTGGAGTTTCGGCAACCAAGAAGTCTTCCATCAGCTCCACCGCTTTGCTCAGGGTCGCCGGCCGGTGCCGCATGACCCACGTCCGTCCGCGGGCTGGTAAGATGTGTAAGAAGTGCTCCAGGGCCACCTGCTCAGCCACCTCCTCGCCCGTCTTCCGTTCTGGTAATAGCCATCTCCAGCAGGCCTCCTTTACTTGCTGCGCGACCACCCTAGGCCGGGCCCCGGGGGGATACGTTTTCTCGCGTAGCCGTCGTCGAAAGGTCTCAGGGGTGATCTCGAGGGCGTCCAAGATCGCGGTTTTCAGGAGTCCATAATCGTGGGCCTCGGCGACCGGTAAGGCCCGGTAGGCGGCTTGGGCGGGCCCCGTGAGGTATGGGGCCACCAGGGTGGCCCATTGATCAGGGGGCCAGCGGGCGGCGGTAGCGACTCGCTCGAAGGTGAGTAAAAAGGACTCCGGATCGTCTTCCGGCCCCATCTTCGTTAATCGTACGGGCACCACAGGGTCTGGGGGTCCCCCGGCTCCGCTGGGGCCCTCGGCTCCTGCCCTGGGCCAGAGGGCAGTCAGCTGCTGAACCAGTTGCTGTTGCTGTGTCCCCAGCTGCTGCAACAACTGCTGTTGCTGCTGCTGTTGGCTCACGGCCAGCCATTTAATTAATTTTTCGACGTCCCCGCCCTCCATCTCTTGCGTCGGTGTGGCCAGGGCCGGTGTCTCCGTGGTTTGCTCCCCTTTCTCTCAGGGGAGGGGACGTGCCTGCATTCTCCACCACGTGTAGACGTGTTCGTTCCTGCCCGGTGCGCCTCCTGCTGGGATCGTAGGGGAATCAGCATTTCCCAGCAGCCCGGGGGCGCCCCCTACAGGGCGATCTCCACGTCTCTCTCACGGGGTTTTGATCAGGGCTTCCTTCCTGTCCCGGTTGCCCGTACACCCCCACACAGTCGTCCCGAGATTGGCCTTAGCTGAGGCTTGTCCCGTCCCAGCAGCCAGTAGATACAGTCTCTCTCTGGGTCTGGGTCTGGCTTTAGCTGAGGCTTGTCTTGTCCCAGCAGCCAGTATACAGTCTCTCCCTTAGCCTGGCTTTAGCTGAGGCTTGTCTTGTCCCAGCAGCCAGGAGGTATAGTCTCTCTCTCTCGGGGGCTGGCTTTAGCTGAGGCTTGTCTTGTCCCAGCAGCCAGGATACAGTCTCTCCCTTAGCCTGGCTTTAGCTGAGGCTGGTCTCGTCCCAGCAGCCAGGAGATACAGTCTTTCTCTGAGTCTGGCTTTAGCTGAGGCTTGTCTTGTCCCAGCAGCCAGTATACAGTCTCTCCCTTAGCCTGGCTTTAGCTGAGGCTTGTCTTGTCCCAGCAGCCAGGATACAGTCTCTCTCTCGGGGGCTGGCTTTAGCTGAGGCTTGTCTTGCCCCAAAAGCCAGGATACAGTCTCTCTCTCGGGGGCTGGCTTTAGCTGAGGCTTGTCTTGTCCCAGCAGCCAGGATACAGTCTCTCCCTTAGCCTGGCTTTAGCTGAGGCTTGTCTTGTCCCAGCAGCCAGGATACAGTCTCTCTCTCGGGGCTGGCTTTAGCTGAGGCTTGTCTTGCCCCAGCAGCCAGGATACAGTCTCTCTCTCGGGGGCTGGCTTTAGCTGAGGCTTGTCTCGCCCCAGCAGCCAGTGGATACAGTCTCTCTCGTACTACCGAGTCTTTAAGCTACTGGCTCTAGCGGGTGTCTCCACCGGCAGCCAGGGTACACGGTCGTGAAGCTACTTACAGGTCCCGGGTCCTCAGCAGGGTCCTGCGCCCTCAGGGGTCCAGTCCATGCTTTGCTCCTCCGGGTACGTGGCAGCCGGGACCCCCGGCCAGTCGTCCGGGTTTGCGGGGAGCCCTGCGGTCGCCCCGTCGGGTTCGTTGCTGGCTCCCGGGGGGTTGGTGGCCGCTGGGCTCTTGGGCCAATCACTCCCCGTGGTCGGGGACTCTGCTGCCGGGGTCTCGGGACCGTCCTCGTCGGCCACGGGGTATGTGGCCGCGGGGACGCCGGGCCAGTCTGCCTCGGCTGCGGGTTTGGGGCCGGGGCTCCTTTCAGCTGGCTCCCACTCGTCGGGCCGACCTCCTCTACCTCCTCTCCCTTCTGCCGGGTCGACCCCCTCTGGATGGCCGGCCCCGCCTTTTGTGCTTCCGGGGCAGCGATTGCACTTCCGGGGTAGGGGGCGGGGTCGCCTCGGCTCCGTCGGCCATCTTGGTTCCCCGGCCGGAGCGTCCTCCCGATCGGAGGGGGCCCACCGGGGCCCACTACACCTTAGTAACCAGCATCCTCTGGTAACCCCTGCCCCCCTGCCATGCTCCCTGCTCACCCCACTGCTATCTCCTATCGTGCCGTGCCCCCTCCACCATAACCTGAGGTAACCAAAGTCTTCTTTCTCCTATAAACCCTGCACCGTGTGCCGCCGAACTACAACTCCCAGCATGCCCTTCGTCCGGCCGTCTCTACTGCGCATGACGGCTTCACACACACTTCCCTAGCCGATTATTATATAGGATGTGTGACTGAGATAAGAGGACGAGACAAAATAGAAAGTGTTACCATTTACAATGATTTCACCAGATGTCTGCAAAAGGTCTTCGATTAGAGCTGGCCAAATGTAGGATGTCTGGTTCCTGAGAAATATCACATTTTGAAATTTTGATTTTGTTCCAAACTAAAATGAATCCATATTTTTTTCAAATTTCCCATGAATCAGAAACTCTGAAAAAGTATTCATTGCAAAATACATAGAATCAAAAGAAGTGTAGGACTGGGAGGGACCTCAAGAGGTCATCTAATTCAGTCCCCTGCACTCAAAGCAGGACTACATAATAACTAAACCATTCCTCACAGGTGTTTGTCTAACCTGTTCTTAAAAACCTCCAGTGGCAGAGATTCCACAACCTTACTAGGCAATTTATTCCAGTGCTTAACTATCTTGACAGTTTATCCTAATGTCCAACCTATACCTCCCTTGATGCAATTTAAGCCCATTGTTTCTTGTTCTATTGTCAGAGGTTAATAACTTTTTTCACACTGCTTCTTGTAACAACCTTTTATGTACTTGAAAACTGTTATGTCCTCCCTTAGTTTTCTCTTACCAAAGCAAAACAAAGCCAGTTGTTTTCAATATTTCTTTTTAAGTGATAGTTTATAGACCTTTATTTGTTTTTGTTGCTCTCCTCTGGACTTTCTCCAATTTGTCTACATCTTTTGTGAAATGTGATGCCCAGGACTGAACACAATACTTCAGCTGAGGCATCATCAGTATGAAGTAGAGTGGAAGAATTACTTCTCATGTCCTGCTTACAACACTTCTACTAATACATCCCAGAATGATGTTTGCTGTTGACTCTTATTTAGCTTGTGATGTACTATAACCCCCAAATATCTTTCCACAGTATTCCTTCCTAGAAAGTAATTTTCCATTTTGTATGTGTGCAATTGATTGTTACTTCCTACAAATACTTTGTATTTGTCTTTTTGAATTTCATCCTTTTTTTTTCCAGATCATTTCCCAATTTGTCCAGGTCATTTTGAATTTTAATCCTATCTTCCAAAGCACTTGCAACCCCTCCCAGATTGGTATTGTCTGAAACCTTTGTAAGTATACTTTCTGTGCCATTATCTAAATCATTGATGAAGATACTGAACAGAAACAGACCCAGAACCAATCCCTGTGGGTCCCCACTCAATATATCCTTCCAAATTGACTGTTAATCACTGATAACTACTCTCTGGGTACAGTTTTCAACCAGTTATGCACCCACCTTGTAGTAGCTCCTTCAAAGCTACATTTCCCTAGTTTGTTTATGAGGTCATGTGAGCCAGTATCAAAAACCTAACTAAATTCAAGTACCACATCTACTGCTTCCCCCCATCCACAAGGTTTGGTCTTTCTGAAATGAAATCTGCTCCCAGGGACCCTGATGGCTGTTGAATGAAATTGACTTTCTTGTCAACAGAGCTGCATGGGAGGTAGAATGTTTGGAAGCTCTGGAGTGCTGGCTTCGTCTAGTTCTCGTGGTGGGGCTGCCTGGCAGCTGCTGACCCTGGGAGTCCATTCTAGGAATTCTAGACTCCCAGTTTTGCAGCATGGAGCTTGGAAGCTCTGAATGCCTCAGCTCAAGCAAGCATTCTCTAGGCCTCTAGGCTCCCTACTATAAAGCCAGGAGCAAAGCCTTGGTTGGAGTCAAGGCTCACAGAACTTTCATACTCCCAGCTCCATGACAAAGACAGTGGAAGTCCTAGGTCTGACCTCAGGCAGCCTGCATGATGGGGCTGTTTGTGCCTCTCCATCTCCCAGAGTTGCAGTGAAGGCAGAGTTCCCTGCCTCTCTGCTTTTCAGACTCCCAGAACTGGTGGGGAGGCAGAACCCTTAGGATCGTCTTTCCTAAATGGCTACTCAGGCAGCTTGTGTCAAGTTCACAGGCATAAAGTGAAATGTATGTGTCCAAATCTTTTTCAGAGTCACTGCTTTCAAGGATACAGCCCCTCATTTGGTAGGCCAGGCCTGCATTTCTTTTCCTTAGATCTATAATTTTGCATTTAACTCCATTAAAACATATTTTATTGGAGTGGGCCCAGCTTACCAAGTGAGCCAGATTGATCTGTATGGCTGCACTCTCCTCAGCATCATTAACTATTGCACCAATCTTTGTGTCATCCACAAATTTTATCAGGAGTGATTTTGCACTTACTTCCAAATCATTGATAAAAATGTTGAATAGCATTATACCTAGAATCAATTCCTGCTGATGTAACCCTGCTGGATGATGATTCCCATTCAAAACTACTTTTTGAGATCTATCCATTTGCCATGTGTTTTATATAGTGCTAACCTGTAGGACAGGGGTTCTCAACCTGGGGGTTGCGATCCCCCCAGGGGGTCGCCCAGCGCTCCCCGGGGGGTTGCGAGCTCCTGCCGCTGCAACTCGCGGCAGCAGGGTGGGGAGGGGAGGCCGGCGCGCACCCTGCAGCCCGCCCGCGGCGGGAACAGGCGCACCGGGGTGCACCCAGCAGCCCGCCCGGCCCGGGTGGAGGGTGGGCCAGCGCGCACCCGGCAGGCTGCCCGCGGTGGGGAGGGGGGACCGGGGCGCGCCCGGCAGCCCGCGGTGGAGGGGGTGGACGGAGCACAGCCGGCAGCCTCCCCACCCCGCGGTGGGGATGGAGGGGGGGCGGGCGCAGCCGGCAGCCCGCCCCCGGCGGGGACTGGAGGGGTTGCGCTCCGCCCACCCAGCCTGAAAAGGGGTCGCGGTCTCAAAAGTTTGAGAACCGCTGCTGTAGGAGAAGACTTCAATCTCCCTGCACACACAATTACAGATTTAAAGGTCACTATCTTGCAGCAAAAAAACTTCAAGACCAGACTGCAAAGAGAAACTTCAGAGCTGCAATTCATTTGCAAATTTGATACCATCAATTTGGGATTGAACAAAGATTTTGAATGGCTTGCTAATTACAAAAGCAGCCTCTCTTCCCTCAGTGTTCACACCTCAAATTCAGCTGCTAGAGGAATACCTCATCCTCCCTGATTAGAGATAACAAGCTGGTTCAGCCTGATTGGACTAACCTTATTATCTCCAACCTGGTTATTGCCTACTTATCTATACCTACCCCTGGACACTTCCACTGCTTGCATCTGACGAAGTGGGTATTAGCCCACGAAAGCTTATGCTTCAATACTTTAGTTAGTCTTTAAGGTGCCACAGGACTCTTCGTCACTTTTGTAACTCCAGACTAACACGGCTACCTCTCTGATTCTTAATACAAATGTTCTGTGTTATGAAGTCCAATGCCATACAAACATGTATGCAAATACCCTTATCAACCAAATCTGTAACCTCATCAAAGATTGAAACCAGGTTTGTTTTAAAAGACTTATTTTCCATAAAGCTGTGTTTATTGGCATTAATTATATTCCTTTCCTTTATCAGTTGAACCCCATCTCAGCTTTTCCATTATTTTGCTCAGAATTGATGTCAGGCTAACTGGTCTATAGCTACCCAGGGCACCCTGCTTGTCCTTTTTGAATATTGACATAACATTAGCACTGTTCCAGTCTTCTGGCATTTCCTCAGTATTCTAAGGTAAAAAATTATCAGCTGACCAGATTGTTCCTCAACCAACTCCTTCTGAATACTTGGGTGCAAGTTGTCCAGGCCTGCTGGCATAAAAATATTTATCTCTAGTAGATATTATTTACTAATTAGTTACTAGTGGACAGCAAAGTAGTTCATCTGCTATCTATCTCCAGTCAGTCCAGGCTGGGACACTCATCTCCAGCTTCAGTGTAGAATGGCCATCTTGGCCCTGTCTGACGTTAGCCTAAAGTTGGACCCTATGTCATGAGCAAGCACTGTGTAAGTGATTGGAGAGAGCAGGAATGTCATTCAGTTGGTAGATCAGTCCCAGGGCAACCCACTTCCCCTGGAGTCAGACCCAAACATATCTATTTGGAAACAAGGGAGAGAAAACATTAGTTGGACGGAAAAGCAGGGCTCAATGTTGCAGCTGTATAAAGACATACTGCCATTAAAGTTGAGATTCTTTAGAATGAGATAGATTAGGTTGAGGCTAACAACAGCTCAAACAAAAAACAAGGAATTACTAGTGAGTGTTGTCACCTGGTGGTTTGGGCCCTATCCTGATCTATGCTGCCACTTAAGACCCCAGCAAAGCAGGAGGCAAGCAGAGCGAGACACTCCTCTTGCCACCACCAGTACTTCCTCCAGTATCTTGGATAGCATTAGGGGTGTGACAACACAAGGACACAAGCATCTCCTTTGTCCAAATAGAACCATGTCTTGCACCAAACCGTCATGCCTATGGTATCAGTCCTGAAGACGGGTAATCCTCCTGTCACTCTTGTATAATAGACCTACCTAGGGATGGGGATACATTTTAATAAATCAAGACTATGGATATGACACGGAGCTCTCTGGTGAGTTTTTTTTAGGATGATGTTAGGAGATGCAGAAAACCAAAGGCATTTCAAGCCACAGAAAAGCATAGGGATGGGGTTTATTTCCAAAAATATTTTTGGTTTATTCACCCAGCTCTAACTCTACTGCTCCAATAAATTAAAAGCCATTAAAAGTGCTGCTTTCTTTTTATTCATCTCAAGAGTTCTTGTAATGCCATTTGTGTTGCATAGGTGTTTGCGTAATACATGCTTTACAATAACTGTTTTCTCTCACTAAAATACAAATTGCATTATTTGAGTGGTTGTTAGTGGTTTTGTTTTTAGAATTTCTTTGGGGAACAAATTGCAGCTTTTTACAATAATGTTTTTTCTCCTTTACAGTAAAATTCCTGAGGACTACTGTATATTTGCAGATATCCTGCTGTTCTTCTGCAGTTCACCTGTTTTAAATGTAAATAAAAATAAAGATGTTAGTAACTAGGTCCAATATTTTAAGGTTTTATTCTGTGGCTTCTGGTGTCACCTTAGTATCAGAGCACTCTCTGAGTAACAAACTTTCAATAGCAAGGCCCCTAATGGACTGCATGGGACCTTGTTTCTTCTTCCTTTTTGGTTAAGGAAAGTGTGTTTGGGATAGCACTATTTTTTATTTAAATTTTGGATGTTGGTTGATTTTTTGGGGAAAATTATTTAATTTACTTATTTACATTTATTTGGTGGGGGCAATTGGAAGCAGGCAGGATAGGGATGGTCATTGCTCTGTGTCACCCTTGTTAGAGAGGAAAGATTTTCTCAAAAGAGGTTTTTGCAGTATTTGATAACTATGCTCCAACTGTGGATTCACCTGATCTCTTATGGAAGTTTGTTCTACAGCTAGATCTCTTCAGAAGAAAATGCTTTGTTCCCAGATCTCACATGCTCCCTCCTGAGCATTGTCCCAGGGGCACAGATCGCTCTGTGGTACCTCAATGAAAATCTGGTGTTTACTGTAGCCAGACCTTTATACATTAATAAGTTTCAAGGCCTTAAACGAAAGATTTAAGTACAGGCCAGGTGTGTCCACAAAAGCCTGAACCGGGGAGAAATTTGGTGCTCATGTTTTGTGCCATCTGGTGCCATTGTATGTTTTTTACATTCAACTTCAGGTACAGTGAGCACTGAAGAAAAAAAAAATTAAAGGAAGCCAAAAAAATATATTAAATTTAATCAGGTCAATACTTTGTTATAATCAATTCATATGGAATCTTTCCACATGAGGAGCTAAATCTCTTAGCACAGCCGAAAGAACCACTAACCAGTGATGTCTGGCAACATAAGAAGCTGTTCCTAATACTCCCTGACAGTGCCATGTTGCCTAGAACAGGGGCTCTCAAACTTGGGGGTCATGAGGTTATTACATGGGGAGGAGTCATGAACCATCAGCCTGCATCCCCAAACGCCACTTCTCCATCAGCATTTATAACAGAGTTAAATATAAAAATGTGTTGTTAATGTATAAGGGGGGTTGCACTCATGTAACATAGAAAAGCAGCACAAAGATCTCCTTTCATATTAAAAATCTTAACTTTAAACTGCCTCCTTATTTCTCATAGGAGTCAGAAACACAGTATTTCACCCCAGAAGAGGCACCAAAGTAGTCATGGGTAGTAGGCAAAACCCAGCTACAGAGACAGGAGCCAACAGTTTAGGTCAGGAGAATTTGGAAGCTCTAAGTTCTTATGGACTCTGTCTTCATATGAAATTACTTCTTCAAAGCTGTACTTAGAGGAGTAACAAGCTTTCCCTCATCTCCTCAAATCCTTATCAAGATTTCTCCATAAAAGAAATTAAACCCAAGTTGGAATTACTCAAATGAGTGAAAATGATTAAAAACTCAAAACTCTTCTCTATTTGATTCAGCCTTATACAATAAATAAAGTTTCACTTATTTGGTTTTACTGAATGCTTTGATTGTTCTTTCTTTAAGGAATGTAATGGAAGGTCATGCATTTGGTTTCTTATTACATCTTCCAAAACAGATAGCTTAATACCTAAATCCCATTTCAATTACCTTCAACTGAATTAGGGTATTTAAAACATTCTCTGTACTGGACTTTGAAATGTGATTCACCCATTGCTGTTGATCTCTACAAGATTTGGGAGGACAAACATTACTTCATTTCTATATCAAGAATTAAAAGACATAAAGGGTTTTAGATTGAAGGACTTTGAAAACATTATGAGGGAAAATTTTGTCTGCAGGATTAGAAAATTTGAACTGTGGCAAAATAAGGAATGGAATGCACAGACCTGCTGCATACTGTACATTAAAAGAAAGTTATTTAGAACATTCTGAGTACATTATTAACTTCAATGTCAAGGTTGGGGTGACAAGAGGGGAGTGGAAAAATCATAAGAGTGAATGACTTGTAGAACTGTGCCTGGTATCAGGCCTCAGAATTGGTGGAAACAAATCATTCGCAAACACACACACACATTCCCTTTCTTCCCTGCCTCCTTCAGACTACACATACACAAAAGTCTAAAAGGATTTTTTGAAACTGTTGGGAAAAGTTACCTATATATTTTTTTATCGTTTCTTAATTAAATTAAGCAAAGAATCGAGAAGCTGGAGGGCATGTGGTGATGTGAGAAAGGAAAATTTGAGGGGAGATGGTATCCTTGGTCTGATTATTGTCAGAATTCCTGTGGAATTGATATGAAATAAGATTAAGACAGAACATTCTGATTTCCTGATGTTTTCTGTGAATCCAATCAATATCAAAGCCGCAAACAAAACTGAGCTGCAATGCTCATTACAGAAGTGAAAACAAGGTTCAGATTCTGCCTTCCTTATTCACACTGCTAGTATCTTACAAAAGTAGTAGTCCATTAAAGCCAATAGGGGTATTTGTGGAAGAGGGTACTATCCAGTGTAAGTAAGGGTATCTCACTCTGGACCTCCAACACTGTATTGTGACAAATCCATCTTCAGGCATCATAGTGCATTCTGTGTCAGAATTGTATGCTCTATTTGGGGCCCCAGTCCTACACACTCATCCATAAGGGGGCAGGTGTCTGCTCAAGTGTCAGGACTGAAGGGAGCAGAAAGGTGGTTTTAAGCCATCTTTTACCCCACTCTCTCCTCAGCTGTATGAAGGGCTCAGTGCAGCTGAGAAACACTTTAAATGCAAGAGTCTATGGTTACAGTGGACGAGAAGCTGGACATGAGTCAATAGTGTGCCCTTGTTGTCAAGAAGGATAATGGCATTTTGGGCTGCATAAGTAGGGGCATTGCCAGCAGATCGAAGGACGTGATTGTTCCCCTCTATTCGACATTGGTGAGGCCTCATCTGGAGTAGTGTGTCCAATTTTGGGGCCCACATTACAAGAAAGATGTGGGATAATTTGAAAGAGTCCAGAGAAGGGCAACAAAAATGATTAGGGCCCCAGAGCACATGACTTATGAGGAGAGGCTGAGGGAACTGGGATTGTTTAGTCTACAGCAGAGAAGAATGAAGGGGGATTTGATAGCTGCTTTCAACTACCTGAAAGGAGTTTCCAAAGAGGATGGATCTAGACTGAGACTAGTTCTCAGTGGCACCAGCTGACAGAACAAGGAGTAATGATCTCAAGTTGCAGTGGGGGAAGTTTAGGTTGGATATTAGGAAAAACTTTTTCACTAGAAGGGTGGTGAAGCACTGGAATGGGTTATCTAAAGAGGTGGTGGAATCTCCTTCCTTAGAGGTTTTTAAGATCAGGCTTGACAAAGCCCTTGCTGGGATGATTTAGCTGGGGTTGGTCCTGCTTTGAGTAGTGGGTTGGACTTGATGACCTCCTGAAGTCTCTTCCAACTCTGATATTCCATGATTCCATGATTGTTAGGTAGCAGATTGTGTGTCTTGACTATATGTAGAAGTTACAACAAGTTACGGTATATGTCAAAGACTAAAATACTACACCATTAATTCACTCTGCTCAATGTACTATTTTGAAAGAGTAAAAGATTTGTTTCAGTAATATCAATTTATTGCAGAAAATAGATCTCAAGGCTCTTAAGTGAAATAAGTGTGCCATAATGGACATTATCAAAATATATTTGTCAAAGTGCACTGGGTAGTACATCAATATTTTTTGAAAATCTGCTGTACTTATGATATAAACAATGACTAATGCAATGGTTTCATGATTTAGTGCTTTGATATGCTACCTTTTCCCACTTGATACTCAGACTCACCCAATGTTTCTTACCAAGATTCACCTCAATTTCTTTTCTGAATGCACTAGACAACTTAATAGGTATTTTCCATCTCATTTCTCTAGAACTGTAAGAAACATATTGTTTTTACTGACATTTCAACTGTAGGTATCAAAACAATCATTTTTTTAAAATTAAAAGGCATTAATTTTGTGGGAAATGTGTGAATCATTAGTTAAAATGATGTTTCTTGAAGGTAACTAAACAGCATATCCTCATTTCTCTTCTGTAAAGATTTTTGCTTAGTAGCACCTGCTTGTTCTTTTAAAAGGAAGGTCTGGCAACCATCACTCATTCACTATCATGTTGAATGGGGGGAAAAAACTAAGACACTAACATGAAATGGGAAATAGCTAGGTAGGGGATAGTACTGCTGAAAAGGATCCAGTGGTTAGAGTGGATCACAAATTGAATCTGAGCTAATAATGTGATGCTGTTGAAAAGATGGTTAATATAATTCTGGGGTATATGAACAGAAACGTCAGTGGCAGGGCAAGGGTAAAACCCCTAGAATGCCCTGCCTCTGTGAATTAAACCCTGCTTCCTGGCAGGAGGCCCAGGAGCAGGGGCTGGTAGTATCCAGCAGGAGAGCCCAGCTGGAAGCCCTAATGAGCACGCTGGGGCTGATTGAGCACAGCTGAGGCAGGAAGCTGACCGGGCTAGAAAAGCCCTGACTCATGGTCAGGGCAAGGTGGGGAGGGAGGAGGCCAAGCAGGGAATGGGGGACTGGAGCACTATCTCCTAGGTGCCTTGGGGGCCTGGAAGCCCAGGAACCAAGACAGTGGGGTAACTGTCAGGGGACTGGGGGAGCACTGTTTGTCACTGGAAAGCCACGCACAAGTACTGTAAATAAAGGACACTTGGGTGAAACACTGAGGAACGATGTAAAGTCCTTCGTTGGGAGCAGAGAGAACACAGGACTGGCCTGGACCCTATGACAAACTCCTATATAAGTCATGGGAGGTAATTGTCCTGCTCTGCTTGGCACTAGTGAGGCCTCATCTGAATACTGTGTCCAGGGTCCAACCCTGTTAGAAAGATGTGGAAAAATGATAAAAAGGATTAGAAAACCTACCTATGAGGAAGGGTTAAAAACTGGACATGTTTAGTCTTTTGAAGAGAAGACTGAGGGGGAACTGATAAGTCTTCAAAGGTCTGTTATAAAGAGGACAGTGATCAATTCTTCTCCATTTTCCACTGAGGATAAGATAAGTAATGGTTTTTAATCTGTGACAAGGGAGATTTAGGTTAGGTAGCAGGAAAAACTTTCTAACTGTAAGGTAGTTAAGTACTGGAATAGGGAGGGAGGCTGAGGGATCTCTGTCACTGGAGGTATTTACGAACAGGTTAGACAAACATATGTCAGGGATGGTCTAAGTATACTTGGTCCTATCTCAGTGGAGGAAGCTGAATCAGACGACCTTTCCAGATCCCTTCTGGCCCTATATTTCTATGATTCTCTTGACATATTAGTGACTTAAAAGAAAGGCTTCAAAAATACTTGATTAAGGACTTACTAATAATGAATAATAACAAAATTGTTCTTGTTTCTATTTAAGGCTTCAACAAGGTCAAAAATAGAGGTGGGGAAATTTTCAGCTATTTTTTTTTCTAAAAATGAGGGTTTGTAGACAACAAAACTTTTGCTAATTCATGTGAGTTTCTACAAATTGTATCAGTAAAAAAAATGAAAATTGAAACATTTGTTCTGACATTTTCAAAACAAACCATTTTCATTTTTTGGTTCAAAATGCCTGTTTCAAAATTTCCTTTTTTAAAGTTTAAAAATGGTCAAAGTGAAAATGAAACTTCATTTGACCCCATTTCGACTTCTCAAAGAAAACAATCCCTGATCCACCATAAAGCCAACCAATGTGCTCCCCTGGTTTGACCTAAACAACTCTCCTCCCCCACCAGAATTGCCAGTGAACCCACAGCTGTTGTACAGACACCATTGTGGTGGGCACTGTATAATAAATGACAATCCTTGATCCAAATAATTACAATTTTGGACATAAAAAGTGGATGAGACAAAAGTGGGGAAAGGAAGAAAAAAATTAGATTAAAAAAAGAAACATGAAAATGAATAGTCACTACACCATTCCTTTTCTTTTCTTTTGGTACTGAATTCACTTCACTTTATGCTGCCTCATAATTTTCAGTGTGCTTATGTTCTAATAACTGACAACACATAGGTGAAGTATAAAAGTTGTGGTTAGCTGGAGGTTGTGGTAATTGGGCCATTTGGGATTAGGATGGGTAAGGGAAACAGTTTGGGTTTATGGATGAACACATTTAGCTGAATGATTTTGCTAAAACTACCTATCATTAGTGAAAAAGTTAATGTTGGCAATGAAATTGTCATAATTAGGTTTCAGGGTTGATAAGACATTGAGCAAGATTGACTATCTGAACCAGCCACCTTGACAGCACCAAGGAATGATTCAACTATAGGCTCAGCAGGCACAGAATGACAGTTGAACGTGCTTTTGGTCATCTGAAGGGTCTCTGGCATTGTTTGCTCACAACATTGAACCTCAGTGAGAAAAATATCCCAGTGGTTATAGCTGACAGCTGCTCCACTTCCATCGCAACAGAACCTTTCCCCCTTCAGCTTCACATTTCCACTGCATGGACTCTTTGTTGCTTTTGCAGGTCCAGACCAACACAGCTACCCCTCTCATACTAATCTTACCATAGTCACAGATAGCCTGGACATCCCAAGGGGACTATCTTGTCATCCAGACAAGCTAGATTTAGTGATAAATGGTCACCTATCACAAAGATCACAAAATATTCAGGTTACTTCCAATCCCAAAGGGCCAGTTGCATGCCTCAGCTCAATTTGTATCTCAGTTTTCATACCGAAGACAATGCTCATAGCCTATCCTGTAATGAACTAACTAATGGTTGATTATTAACTTGAAATAAGAAGAGAATTTTTTCAGGTTCAAGCAAGCCTATATGCAGAAATGAGTTACCATCTTTGGTTCCTAAAGATGTGATAATCTGTCAGTTGAAGATGCCTTTCAGGGCAGACCTTGGGGGTAACTCTTCAGGATCTCTACCTGAGTTTAATGTTTCTGGCCCTGTGAAAGTTCAAACAGCAAAGAGATAAAAAATGTCTTATGACCCTCTTTTATCTTTTATGTTTATCCTTCCTGTCCATGAAATGAGTTCCTCTGCATGTACCATTTCCATGATGGGATAGTGCCATTCACCAATCCTTTGTATTGTCATGTTTAAGATTAGCAGCACTATTAGTCTGTAATCATAAATAAGATGAGGAATGCTTGTGGCACCTTAGAGAAATCTTATGCTGAAATAAACTGGTTAGCCTCTAAGGTGCCACAAGTATTCCTTGTATTGTCATGTTCCTTAATGGCCTATTTAATGATGATAGGTCTCCTGAATAGGTGGGGGGAAAGAGGGAAGATGATACCTGTGCCTGGGTTCAAACATTTGCCTGGAGCAGACATTTTAGAAGTTTTAAAGGAAAACCTACATATTTCCTTATAGAATGAAATACAGACATATTACAAGTAAGATTCATACATGAAGGAACTTAGAAGCATTTCATAGAGTCTAAACACAGTCGTAGAAGACTAATACCAATTCTGAACAAAACTAAAACATACAGGGGTGCTGGTTTGGTTTCCATCTATGAATTTGTCAGTTCTCAGCTAACACTGCTGGCCTTGGCCAGAGTTCTCACTTAGTTTACCAGCATCACCACTTAGTTCATGTTTTTCAAACTTTTCTTCACAACCATGGAGAGTTAGAAACTTACCTTTTTTTAAAAAAAATGAAGGTCTCACATACAGGCATGTCGCATTTTATGCATATTTAACTTGCGCGATTTCCCCTTTACGTGGTTGACCCCAAAAAAAGTAAGGGAAAACTAAAAATATAAAAACCGTCTTTAGAGAGGGTGATTTCACCCGCCATTGAACTCAATGGGGTTTGGAAACTACGGAACTGAACCGTCGCGTAAAACGTGCCTGTAATCACTCACCTTAGGAAGGTAAGGATTGAAGAAAAAATACCAGTTATCACAACGCTTATGAAAAAATTGCCAGAGTTGGCAACGGTATCTGATTCTGACACAAGTGTTATGATGTTCTAATTTTAGCAGTGCTAATCAATGGTTAGCAAATTGCTATTTCGCACAACAATTTTATGCTTTTCACTTTTATTTTAAATTTCTCCTAACTATATCTCCAGCATAATACATTCAGTAATCACAGACACCATACCAAGAACTTGGGGATTATTACATCTAAATTGAATCTGTGACCCTGGAAGAGTTCTTTTCAGATTTATCCTATTGGAAATAGAAAAAAAATCCATTTATATAAATGCTGTTTCTGTGGGCACATATACTATTAGAGGGTTTGGGGAGACTTTTTTTTAACAATTCTCATATTAATACAGATTAGCAATTAAAACTAAAAACCTTTTTGAATAATGCTATGGAACAATTCACAATGATCAATGATATAAAATGTCGTTTCTGTATTTGTGGCAGCAAAATTATCCATCATATAATTGGATTTTTTCTCTTTTGGCTTAGGTGGGCAAGCCAGGTGTTAAATCACCTGGGAAGGTTTTAAAAAGCAAATTATAGTATTTTTGTCAATGCTAAAGAAAATTTTCTGGGGCTACTCTGAGAAGTAGTTGAGGATCTGGGAGTTGCCTGGTTGAGAGTGTGTGTGTATCGCTTACTCTGAGGAATTCTATGTGAGTTTAAGATGAATATTTAACTTCTTGAGATCTCAGAAAGGTTAGTGGTTCAGATAAACAACCAGAAGCCATAGAAGCTTTATCCTTTCCCAAACAAGTACCCTTTTCCCCTTAACTGTAATTGTCTTTAGGGCTTATTGGCCTGCAATTTCACCACATCCTACTTCACTCAGTCTTCAGGTTCGTATATTTTTTCCTCTGCCCCCTAACTTGCACTAATGCCTTCTGTGTACATCCCTTCCTTATGCACTGCACTCATCCCTAGCTCTGTAGGCCCTTCCCCATTCTTTCCCACCTCTCCCCATTCATTTGAGATTTCAGAAATTTTCCTCCTCCTTCTCTTCCCCGTTACTTCCTTACTCTTTTAGTAGCTCAGGACTGGTAGTAAGAATCTGTGTCATGTGACTAAGTGGATGGTTAAGGCTCCTCCCGGGCAAAGAGTGAAAACAAAAGATGACATAGTCCCTGCCCATGCTATGATAGACACATCCAAATTAGTCATATTCAGGCTGCTTGGGCTGCTCCCTGAAGCCCTCTTCCTCTCTCAGACCACTGCTTCCAAAAGCAGATAATGAAGTGTGGAGAGGATGACAACCATGTCCCAGTCAGGTCCTCTATTCCTGGTCAATAGACACAAGAAGCTCCACTGGCCTAGACCCAAAAAGGGAGAATCGTCTATCTGCTCACACAGAGGAGCATGTGACACCATCAGATGGCTGTGCTCGTAGCTAGTATCTGAAAG
The DNA here is from genome assembly GCA_032164245.1 of Sternotherus odoratus. Classification (NCBI taxonomy): domain Eukaryota; kingdom Metazoa; phylum Chordata; order Testudines; family Kinosternidae; genus Sternotherus; species Sternotherus odoratus. The sequence continues at coordinate 63,405,484 of JAVMKO010000003.1, forward strand.
TGAAAGAAGCTGTGAGCTAAGGATAGAACGTAGAATAAGATGTGTTGCAGTATTCCTGGCTCCTTGTCCTGTCAATATTTGCTACTGTTCCCTTGTTCCAATGGCAGACACCATTGTTCAGATTGTTCTGATGATAAACCCATACCATGGATCCTTGACTCCATGGGCTCCTGCCAGCCAACACCCATGATCTGTGGTTCCATAGCTGACTGTCTAGCCCTGTATATTTTCATTAATGCCAAAAGGATAAAAAACAATTTCTATATGCTTTCAAGGGTATTTCTAACTAACACTATGACAGGTTGGGAAACTCCTGGGATTTTCCTGGGGTATGTAGATGATACAATATATATATATATATATATATATATATTTGATTCCATAGAGAATAGGCTAGTATCATAATTTGGGTGGAAAAGCTTCACAGTATATCTGTAGGATCACTACCTAATATATAATATTTTTGTTTTCTGTTTACTCTGATTCCCCATTTACTTTCCATAGTACTTCAGTACGCAGACAAGGGAATAAGGGTTTTCAGTGAATAATAAAATCATGTACTGCACTTTAAAAACTTGGTTTCTCTACTGTTACTGGGAAAACATGCTGGGGAAATTCATGTAATTGGAGCATGAAATGTTATCTGTTAAATCTTCTGAAATGTATGAAAGCTGTTTCATTTCATGAGGAACATGTTTATCAATCTGAAGTCATACTAACATTTACATATCTTCAAAATTCAGTTATCACCGTGCATCAGGGAGTCATAACTCAAGATGTCAAATTTAGGACAGGCTCCTGAGAAGTAGGGCAGACTCACTCAAAATTGGTGATTACTCTATCATTAGATTATACCTAGCCAGTAACAAAAGTGAACTGCTGTATTACTACACTGGTTAACCAGAAGCCAAAAATGCAGTCTCCATAGGCATTACAGCTCTTTGCTCACCACCCAGACACTGGACGTCATGATGAGTAGTTACTGAAAACCAATTTAATCAGATGTAAAGTTCTTCTAATCCCAAAAGATCAGCCATTTAGCCAGGTCAATATATAACACAGATTCTACCCAATAATCACACTATGCCAATTCTTTAGTAACTAAAAACAAAATGTTTAATAATAAAAGAAGAGTGTTATAAACAGTTGATAAATCATATCCATACAAGTGATTACAATGTCCTTATATCAAGTTTGATTCGGTGATGGCATAAACTGCTGTCTTGTAAAAATCTCCCTGGAATTACCCAAACAGATCTGACATCACCAGTCCTTATTCAGAGTTTCCTTGTTAGAACTCTAGCCCAGAGAAATGAAGCAGGGAATGAAGACAAAATGGAGATGTCACGTGTGCCATTTTATATCCTCTGCCATGTGCATGGAATTTTAGTGTCTCAAACAAAGTCCACAGCTCCTGTTTGCGAAAGTTGGCTCAGGAGCACATGAGCATATCACATATCCTTACATGCTTTGATGACTCACAGAGGCAACCATTGCCCATATGCTTTCTGAGACATCCACAGGAAAGGCTTACTGGGCAGGGTAATTTTTTTTTTGGATGGTCTATTGTCATCTGAGTGTCCATGATGGGCCATCAACACATCAGTCTGGCCCTAATGTAAATTCTACATAGGAATACATGTGTAAGATAGCCAATATTCATAACTTCATATACAAAGATAAACAGGATGCATATAAACAGGATAATCAATCATAACCTTTCCATTGACACCTTACATGACATACTTTATAAAAGGTTTGCTGTAATTGTATAAGTGGTAATATCAATTATATAAATGCTCAGAGTCAATGATATAGCTCCACATATGCATTATTGAGTTTGAGGGTATTTATCTTAATTTTGCCTGTGTAACCCTTCTACCAGGTGGCTAAAAGCAGCAAAAAAGTCTGGGTTCATTATATATTTAGAGTCCCCCCTTTAAAAAAGAACTACTAACCCAGCTTGAGTCTCCACCCAGAAACCTCAGAAAACTAAACATACCATCCCTGGGTGCTCTTAATTAGGCAGAACTTCTCCTCCACTCCCAGGCTGTGTAGAAACAAGGGAATCTTTATTTAAGCCTTAAGGGAAAGGGAACACAGATGTAAACTTAGGGAAACACAGCTAGAGATAGCATATTCAAACAGATTAAAACACCCAACCCCTTCCAGTAACCTTGGCAATAATCCATCTAATTCCCTTTCCACCTACCTGTGAGAGTGTTCCACTGGTAAGAGTCTGTTGATTGCACCAAACCCCATTCATGGCTTTGATCAGTGAATAACCACTGCCCTTTGCAGGTCAGTCTTCGGTCACAAAGAACTGCTTACCTGGTCCAGCCTGAAGGCACCACCACCCAATTGCAGCTTAGTGATTCAACTTTAATAAGGCCATAGGTACATGACAGGAAGAGCATTATAAACATCACAGGAGCCCACTCAGTTCTGCTGCTGCCCTCTGTAATTGCTTTCACAACAAATCCTCAGTCTGCATCTTCTGCTGCCATAGACGTGCTCTGCAGTCTCTCCAGTGACCTCTGCAGTAGAAAGAAAGCCTGAGACATGAGGCTTGTATATGAGGCCTGGCTTGTTTGTGTCAGTGTATAAAGAGGGGTCTCAGAGGTGGTTTCTTTGTCCAGCTGAGGGGAGAATGGAAAGTCCTGTCATTCACAAAGCTGGTCCATTGTAACAGACACACGTTTTAGTGATCCTGTAGAGTCTATGGGATACTGGAACCATGCTTTGATGACAATGAACCTGGCCTGGTGCCTTCACTACTGAAATGGGTCTATTATCTTTCTGGGTAATTTGATCAAGGTCTGCTGTGTTGGCTATTTGTGCAGAGCTGAGAACACACACTCATGCAGCCAACAACTAACTACAATGTCTTCAATAAGCATTATCCTCACCATGTAACTCCCAGGAAAGAAGGGAGCTAAGAGCATACAATACCCTTGAGTGGAGTCCTGGCTGCATGGCAATAAGCTCTTTCTAACCCTCTCTGGGAGCATGCTGCTTCCAAAGTTCAAGTTTATGAGAGTTATGGTGACTTCCCAAGTGCCACTAGGGAATTCTGGGTAGGTGACAGAACTTTTCCCTTTTCACCACTAGAGAGAGGAAAGAGCTCCTTCCCTTCTGGAGCTTCAAGCCATAGGGCTTGCACTTAGAATTTCCAAGACATCTGCTTGACATCTAGATATTATAGTAGCTGGTGTAGTGGAAGCGTTGAGAGGCTTTTCATAGCTACAATCATCTGGAGAAAAAATAATCATTAAGGGGCAGACTGTGAACCCCTTATTCACACACGACATAGAGGAACTACTTATGAGAGCATAAGTGCATATGCTCATAAGTGTGAATAAGTAGTCACAATATAGCCTTATGTAAACTTTGGTTACATGAAATCAGGGGGAAAATAATTCTTTATAGTCTTAAAATAAATTTTAAATGCTCCATTTAGCATCACTTAGACCTTGCGTGTTTATATATACAGGTACTGTAACAAATGGGGGTTGTCTGAGTTTAACCCACACATATAGCAGAGAAATTTACTTTACTTTAGAGCTCCCACTGCGGGATCTAACCTCGACTTAATCTCGGAGACTAAAATCCTCTCCTCTACACCCAGTTTGAGTAATTTATGTGGGTGCTGGAAACTGAGGGGAAAAAAAGGTAGGGGCTGATTATCTCATCCTGCACTTTATGATTGTCCCGCCAGCCTAATTCAGGGAGCAGTAAGTTGCCCTAGTATCCTTCATCCACAGGACAGGGGAAACTCCAATGTAACTTCTTTACCCTTTCTCCTGCAAGAGAGCCCTACACACCCATAGGATTGTCAAGGGAAAGGAGCGGGGCAAGTTTTTATCCCTTCAGACAGACCTTAAGTCAGGGGTAGTCAATAGGCCAACTGGGTGCCAAATCCAGACCCCAAATACTTTTGAACAGACACTGAAATCTTATATACTTATTATTTTGTATTATTTTCTCTGGAATCTGGACCTTGACTAAACCTTGCCCAAAAGATTTGGATCTAGTCAAAAAATAATTGACTACCCCTGCCCTAAATGGTGCATAAGGCTTGTGTGCAGGCCCCTTACACTGGGGAGAATATCACCCTAAGTTACTGGTGGGAATTTAAAAATCACCTATATCTCATTCAAAACCATGTACAAAAAATATGCACTTGCATGTAAACTCTATATAGCTGATCTCCAAAACCTAATTCTTTGCTTCATTAGTCTGTCTAAAGAGAAGCAGAGAAACTCTGGTCTGCTGCTGAAGCTATCAAACTGTACTCATTTGCTTCATATCAGTGTGTAGGTGTGTGCATGAAGGCGGAGGTTATTTCCAGCGTGCATTTATCACATTAACTTGAGTGGATTGATGTTAGAAAAATTCATAAAAGTGATTTTACTCTCTTTTCAATTTTATAATAGAAAGTTTTGCAACTATGAGTTCCATCTCATACGTTTGTTAATACTAACTAGTTATTATGTAAGGTTATTTTCCTGATGTAGTCAAACTGGGCAATACCATTAATTCTAATGATATAGTTTCTCTTTGTGAGATGCATTCAATTCATCATGCCATGTTATTTAATTTAAATAATTCTAGTAACATTAGCTGGTTTTACACATGAAAAAATATTCCTAAAAGAATCTATGTAACTGAAAAAGTATTTATTTTTATACACACATGACATTATCCCAGAATGGGTAAGTGCAGTGTAGTAATTATAATTCTTAATTAACAAATAACACTATACTCAAGCACTTTTTTTTTTAATTTATGAAATTTTTTCAGGTATTCCTTATATGGTACTTTATTTTAGAATGGCATTTTTGTTACTTTCAGAGCTGCTAGAGATAGTGCTCCTGTCTTTGCCACTAGAAAGAAAAATTCATAAACCCTTACATGTGGAAAGCATTTGTGAACAAGGCAGCAGATGCACAGGTGCTCCTAAATACTTTTCTCTGTTTTGCACTAAGAGTTGTACAGCACATATACAGTTACACAAATACAGCTACTCTACCTCTGTACCTTTGGGTCAGTTGGTAATATAAATGTATTCTCCTCTATGAACAACAGGAATGCATCACCTTATCCTCTGTACTCAATACCCAAACAGATATTCTCAAAGGAATGAACTGTCTTTTACTAAAAACTTTGTAAAACTTTCTTATTTCCTTCTAAAAATTAAACACATTTAAGTTTATGGGCTAGGCTAAACATGGACGACTTTCTGATTGCATTTACTCTCCTTGGAGGAACTCTTCTTTTATTAATAATAAACTGACAGTTGGCAACTTATAATTAAATAACAAGATACAACTGACTTGGGAAAGGAACATCCTTCACAATACCACCAGCAGTACATGCATTTTGTAGAAACTGGGACTGGATGATTAAAAGTGTGCACTCTTCTCCCCAGTGTACTCAGCAGGGCTGAGTCCTTTTCTTTCATCTTATTCAATAGGTGCAGTTCCAGGAGTCTGGAAACTAAGTCATAACAACTTTGGAAGCAAACGTAGCACAACAAGGTGAAGAATCTGTTTCTGTTTATGCTTAGGACAAACCCCTGTGGCAAAGTTTAAAGTCATTCCCTAAATCATTTATTATAGTCTTACTACAAAGAAAAAGAAAGTTCAAAGTTGATAAAAGATAATAAGCCGTGCAGACATGAGCATGTAAGTACATAGCTAGTCGGCAAAACAGGAAATGTGTATTTAAGCTATTGCACACACTTTTACTTTCCTATATATTAGGAGCTAAAGGAGCCACATGCTTCCCAAAGCAGTGAGCATCTCTAATTGCTTACTTCTGCACAGCATCTCTTAGGCTGACGCACATCAACAACACACTTCACAAATCAGAACAAATCACAGAGAGGCCATTTTTAAAAAAAAAAAAAGCTACAGACTGATTTCAATTCTGACAAGGATTTTGAGTGTAACTTCTTAGCTAAGAGAATTCTTCAGATGAGGGGCACATTATACAAAGAAAAAACTTTAAAGAAATGAGAGGTTTAAAAAGACCTATTAAGTCAGCTAATTCATCACCTTGTCAACACCTCTTTGCTGCAATCAACAGTCCTACTGTGTGAGCAAGACAAGAAGCTGTCAGAAGAGAAGCAAACACATCCAAACTATGATGGAGTAAAAAAGGTAAAGGACTAAGGCTGTATGCAGCAAAATCTAAAGTTTTGGACACACTGAGGGAAGTCCAGGGTAGAAGAAATGGCAATTGTTTAGTAAATTTACACTAGTAAATTTAGTAAATTTACACAAGTCAGAAATCTTGTTAGGATAGAACAGACCACAACCTAATGCGTCTTGGGTTTGTTTGTTTTTTTTGAGGTAACAAGACAATGTTTTGACGATTGTATTCTTCCCATCCCCAACACCTCAAGTATAGAGAATTCTTGAATTTCAGCCATTTGAGACTTTGCCACAGCTAAGGAATGTTTGGGTTGCAAAGATAGCAAAAGGAGGCTGAACACTAAAGATACCAAACAGTTTGAAAGAACATTATAAATGGGTCCATTAACCAGCAGCTTGACAGTTCTTAATTTCATTTAGGGTATGCGCAAAAACACCCATTGATAGCCCTTGCTACACTGACTTTTATAATGTGCTTTGCATGACTTAAAATGCCACTGGCTGATTTGAACAGGGCAGCAGGTCAATTTCTCTCTTTGTGAGATTACCTCTGTGAAATCAATCAGACCTAACTACTTGATGACTTTGAGAGACAAATTCTTCCAAGTGTCAAAAGACTAATCGCCCAGTGACTCTTTGCCAATGCTTTTATATACAACTAGCGAAAGTGCCCGGCATTGCTCAGGTCAGTCAGAGGTGGGGAGGGGGCAGACAGCTGAGCGAGTGCGGGGTCCATTGGATGGGGGATTAACGTAAACGTTAATCAAAAACTGTTGGTACAAAAATGATGCTTGATGATAATAGATAATAAGAATTGAGACTGTGAAATCAGGATAAATAAAGTAACAGATTGCAACTTCCAGCTACTTTCTGCACTTCAGAACAGTGCAGTGTTTATCTGAAAAATTTGTATGAAGAAAGGGAAAATCCATATTCTTCCAACACAATGAATTCATCCTCAGTGTCAAAACACATTAAGAAACAAAACTGATCTGATTGCCTAATGAGGTTCTATTCAATCAAGAAATTCACATCAGAATTCTCCATTGTCCCTTGATGTAGCCCATTAGTTTTTAGAAATAATATCTGAAGGATGTAAGATACTGAGACTCTTTCCTCTCAGGGAAAAACTTCTGACTTTCTCCAAGAGACACACACTTTGGAAATGTATCTTTCTATTAGAAAAAAGTAGTATTCAAAGTGATGAAGATTTCCACATTTCTCCTGTTCTGTATACCCTGGGGCTATAGGGTAAATCGGTTTATTTTTTATGACCATAAAGTTCTCTGTTTCTTCTATAGCAATATCTTATGACAAAATTCATAAAATGAGCCTCTTAATGTGTATTCAGAGATTGATTTAAAAAACATTAAATGCACACAAGGCTATAAAGTAATTACATTTATGAAATACTTATTGACATATGAACAAGACCTGTGGGAGTATTTTTCTCAGATATTATGTGCCTTACATCACAGTAATGCCCTTTTGCAGCAAAATAAATAATACTTTGAAAAACATATACAAACTGACTATTTCTTATTAATATCTAACATAAAAATTAAGAAAAATACATATTTATTTAATATAGCCTCTCAGTATTTCATATACAAAGGGAAAGAATAAAATAAGTCTGATCTTTAGATTTTCACATTGTGCATTAAGTCAAAGATTAATATTAAACATTTTGCACTCTGATTTTCAATGGTTTTAGACAAGAAATGAAGGTGTTATTAAGAGCTGTGATTTAAAAGAATATTAAATATGTGAAAGGTCAAATATTTATTAGAAATGAGTTCTCATTTCTCATATATGACAGCAGAGATAGTAGGAAGAACAAGAGCTATACTCAGATTCTGCAGAACAGGGCTATCATGCTTCATTCCAGAGATGGGGCATTCAAGAGAAGAGCCATGGGGTTGCCCACCCACTGACTGCATAGATGTAAGGGCTAAAGCACACAATCTGCCCTATGTAGCCAATGGAAACTGGCATGTTTCACATCATAGTGTTAATGTTAACCTAACTGAAGCATCACATCAGCCCATTATCATGGTTCCTTATTATTTTCACAGATAGGATGGTAGTTTAATATCCTGCTATTTCTGCATGTCAGAATCAAAGATAGGAACGTCAGCCTACCAAGCACATCTGTAGGACAGTGCAGTATCAATGGCTATATCATAACTCAGAGCTCCAACATGAGTGCTTTGACAGAGAATCTCAGGACAGAAGAACTGGGCAATCTTTTAAAGAATACAACCCAAAATATCTTCCTATATTGGTCTTTAATCTTTTTTTATTCATGAACTGACATTTTGTGAAGTACATTTTAATGGGACATTACAGATCTGCAGCAAACTATTCACCAGAAAGAAACTTTCTAACCTTCAAAAGGTATCAACCTAGTTCTAGAGAACTTCTGTGGACTTTAAAGGCTCAACACTCATTTGTGGTGAACATCCCTGCTGCCTTTGTTGAATAATTACATAAATGTTTCTGAGCAACACTATACATTTTTATTATTATTTGTTTCAAGTAGCATTTGCAGTGTAGTAGGCACTGTACAAACACAAAACAAGGCACAGCTCATTCCATGAAGGCCTCAGAACCTAAAAAAGCGATAACAAACAACTCAAGGTGGCGGGGGGATAACAAATGAGGTGACCATATAATTGTTTACCATATCTTGTAAGTTGCGGTCTGGGGTTTAGTTTTGTTTTGTGGTATTCTTGTTTTACTCTACAATCACTATTGTAACCTGCGAGTGTCAGTGTAGACTTGGAACATCAGGAGGAAGCTGAATGAACATCAGGAGGAAGCTGAATTAAAAATGGATATTCTATGCACACATTCCCACACATAGTAAAACCCCTAAGGACTTCTAATGAGTTCCATGGGAGTTCTGCAGAAGGGTTCTGGATAATTAATGCTACAGGATCAGGGGTCTCCGCACACAGGTCTCAAAGTCTACAGGAGTAGAGAAGTCCCCAGGAGCAGATTCCTCTTCCCGCAGACCTTAGGAAACTCAATCTTTTGGAAATATAGAATTGTAAAGGTCAAAGACAAATGTTAACTCCACCCTTCAGAGAAGCCAGCCTCCCATGTTAGTTTTTTGGTCCCCCTTACAACTACATTGTAAAGTGTGTTAGTTTTGGATTAAGGACTATCAGATGTTTCCCTCCATATTTTAGACATCTCACTGAAAAAGTTCCATCTTTTATAAAAAGACTAGCAAAAATACCCGGCGTTGCTCGGGTCCGTCGGAGGTGGGGAGGGGGCAGAGAGCTGAGCGAGTGCGGGGTCCGTTGGAGGGGGGAGGGGACAGAGAGCTGAGTGAGTATGGGGTCCGTTGGAGGGGGGTATAATGACATCATAACTATGTCACAGAGAACAGCAGCTGCCCAGCTGATGTGAATGGGCTTTAAAGCATTTCACCCCTGGGGGGCGTCAGAGGTGAGATTTGAAAAATTTTCGACTCTTACCCTGATTAGGACCCTAAAGCCTATAACTGTACCAAAGTTCAAGTCTCCAGCTCAAATGGTATGGAAGGAGTAAGGCAGCATACATACACGCACACACGCATACACCATTTGACGTTTATATATATAGATTACCATTATGGATGTCCCCTGTATATTTCAAATGGCAAAGCTAAATATAGGACATTGGACTGTGGGAGCACAAGCACCCTGCTATAGTTAATTTTTCTGATGTCAGGGACTCTAAGAGAATAAGGGTGGGGGGCTATCTCCAGAAATCCTCATAAGATCCCACATCCCCCAACTGCAATAGCTTGTCTACTCTAGTTTATTGCATTGGGTTAGAACAGGGCCTTGGGGAATAATTGAAGGTAACATAATAGTAAACACTGAGGTCTTTATTTTCTACTCAGTCCCAGCTCAGCTCAGAGAGAGTGGAAAGGGAAGATTGAAGGTTGATTAGGGCTGCCCAGCTCCATTGCAAGTTGGGGCTGAATAGGGGCTTCTCTAACTTACATCACTTTTATAAGGGAGTTTACACTAGTGGAGAATCAACTACAGCAGAGTTCCTCTCAGTCAGGCCCCCACCTTTATCCCTCCCTATCCTGTCCCTGCCCCGCTCCTTACACGCCCCTCCCTTTTTAATCTCTTATTTCAGGGGCTGTGCAGGGCATTGGGAACAAGATGTAGTAAAGCTGATTCCACCAACTTTACATTAGCAGAGTTACCCTGCTGGGACCTCCCCACTGAGAGAATTCTGCACTGGTTTCTCCCACTGCTTTAAGCCAGCACAAAGTGACCTTAGAGGTATGATGCCCATTTTTATACATTTTAGCATTTCCATTACTAATATAAATTTCCTACAGATAGTAAGGATTTCCAGATTGTTGTGGAAAGTGGCAGACTTTCTGGCTTCTGCCCTTTTTTTCCCTCTGTCCTACAGATGAATATGAAAGGGTGGAACCTGATGCAAGAGTGCTCCATTTGATGGGAAATTATCCCAGTCAGAATGGCTCCTTAATCAGTTAGCAGGGACAGAGAGGTATAATCAGAATCAAAGTACTCCTGCTGTCAGACTTCAGGAGAATGGCCTCACATCAGAACAAATAGAGGGGGAAATTGTTTCTTTTTTGGTCATATCTCCAAAAATGGGTCTGTGAACGATCAGCACAACAGACTATTAGAGAGTCAAATAGTCATTCGATAAGGTTGGATAAACCAGTTTTCTTCCCTTTCAAAATATAAAGGTGTATTAACTGAAGCCTTGTTAGCCAAAGAGATATTATCTAATGATGACGACTGTAGCACACTGGGGCAGAAGTCTTCTACATCTTAACAGTCCTGAACACTCCTGCTTAGAAAAAGGCAGTTTGGCTGAAGTTTTGCAACAGTTCGATAAAGCTGTTTCCCATGTGGTCAGCCTGTTTGTATAAATGCAGTGCTTCTGTGGACAGACTCTTCTCCTGTGTAATATCCTGATGCCACATGTGGTCCCTTTCCTTTACATCCTGAAGGCACATAACTGAGCAGTATTTCTTCTGAAGTGAAATAATATTTGACTTCTGATCTTGATATCCTAAAAGCATAAAACTGAGCAGCATGGCATAATTGAAGAGGTGAAATGGCATGTATTGCTAGTCACAGCAAGACAACCTCAAGCCTAAATTTCCTTAACTGAATCAGATGGACACACACCATACATGTGTTTACAGACTCTGGGTTCCAATTAAGTTGTAAAACCCCCATGGTCCCGCTTTCTTACAAGTGGTTTAGATTTTTAAATCACCTTACACAACCCCAGTCGACAAGGCATTGCACTTTTGGAATCAGTTGCAAAAAAACCATGAATAATTTCTGGTAGTTGTACAACCAGATTCGTTCTGGAGCAAATCCTGTTCCTGTAGCCAGAGATGTTCCAGTGTGGCCCCATTGCATCAATGAGGATTTGGAAGGAGCACATAACCTTTTGTGGGGCACAGGACACCACTCTGCAAGGATTTCCTGCATGACCAAATTGTATGAGACAGGATGGATATTTTCTCCCATAAGACCACAAAGTGTCACAAATGTACAGTTGTTACCCAATGAGATGCATACATTTCAAAAAACAATATGGAAAGGTACTTTTTGTGCATCCCAAACATCACAATTTTTAAGTACTTGACTATTCTTGCACAGGAGCTTAAAGTTAGCCAGTATTTTAAGTATTAGGGATTTAGAACCAGATTTTCAAAGGTATTTAGGTGCACAGGGGGATTTTCTAAAGCAGTGGTTCTCAAACTGGGGGTTGTGACCCCCCTGGGGATCGCAGGCTGATTCCAGGGGTGTCACGAGCTGCTGACACCTTCAGCAGCACTTCAACCGAAGCTCCAAACATGCGAGTGAGTCCGCCAAAAAACCGCCGAAGTGCAAGCTTCCGCTATTGGCGGCATTTCGGCGGACACAGAGACGAACACTGTATGTCCATCGAAATGCCTCCGAAACCGGAAGAGTTCAATTTGGCGGCATTTCAGCGGATATACTCGGGGCGCGAGAGGACACAGCAGAGCAAAAAGGGGTCACCAAACCAGCAAGTTTGAGAACCACTGTTCTAAAGTGTCTAAGAAACTCAGGCATCTAACTTCCATTGATTGCACCTTTAGGAGTCAATACCTTTGAAAGGTTGGCCTTCAGTCATTAGAATGAAGTTCTCTTCTATTAAAACTTACATTTCAATGTTTTTCCTCCTTTTCCTATGTTGAGCTGTCACTTATGTTAAACTGATGATTTTCCCCATGTATCTTGCCTTATACTGTATACTCATTAAAACTTCAAGGAGAGTGTCACTCACCACCTAGGAATAACCATTCACCACATCCATTGTTTTGTCAGATTTGGTGAGCAAGATGTCCTAAATTTTCTCCTCAAATAGTTTTTTAATATGAAGCCTTTATAGTAAGAGTTTCATTGATAGCTACAGAAAAAAAGTATTTCAAAACTAAAAGTTGTAGAATCAGCCAGTGTTAAACAATACTTCTGAAACTTAACTAGATGAAAGTAGCTGTATCTCACAAGTTACCTCATCTTTTTTCTTCTAATTAGAACCACTCTAAAAATCCTTAGGGGGAACATTATAGAAAGCAAGCAATGATTTTCCTTTGGTTATCCAGGCCATGTCTCCTCAATTAATTATTGACATGCTGAGGAAAACTAGGACTGCTGGAGCAATTAGCATACCACTTTGGACAAAGAAAGTAAAGAAGCCAGCCATAATACAGTGACTGTCTGACCTGAGAGGAAGTAACTCATTCTGAGACACTGCTCTGTGGATACATTTTAACAAGGCAAGATAGAATGTTTCTGATTAGCAAGTACAGAGAGCTATTGTAATGCTTTACACCATTTTCAATAAGCAGTTGGCTTTCAGTACAATACCTTTAAAATAATCTTCAAAACATGTAAGAAATGCAATTTTTGGAGTAATGGAAGTTGTAAACAAAAGCCTCCTGTCCCTCTAAGTAACAAATCTTCAACTATTTTTGAGACATAAGGCCAGATTTTCAAAAGATCCAAGCTCCCATTAAGCACCAAAATATGTGCCAAAACATACCGAGCTCTTCTAAAATCTGGCATAGAGAGCCTTTTCAGTAGCCTACAGATTGTTTTCCTCTTCTATATTAGCTCCTCCTACATTCCTAATTAGCTTCACTCAGTTGACATTTGTACTTTGCAAAATGTTGCAGTCAATCATATTTATAGCCCCATCCTCTTAAGCAAATGTCTCAACCTTAATATTCTTCAGATTTCACAAACTCAAATATAAACTATAATGAGAAAATATTATTTGCATAATGGAGCTGGGACATGACTCAGAGGCTATTTTTATGGCGAGTCCATGATTTAGCTTTTACAATATTTACTACAAACTTTAAAGCAAGTAGCATGAAATAAAACGTCTTCCATTTACTTTATACATTTTATCACTACCACAAAGTGACATTCTGAAAGACACATCAGATACTCTAAACTATATTTTGTTCTCTTGGTTTAGGTTGTTTTGTTTGTTTTCCTGTATACTTTTGTGAATTGGTCTGCTCCAGAAAGATAACTGACTGAAGATAAAATTAGAAACTAAATTATTTGTTAGTTCTCTCATATGAGATAAAGTGCTACTGACACAATTCTGTAAATTGGTGAATTGTAAAACTGTAGGGATTGAAGGGACCCGGAGAAGTCATCTAATCTAACCCACCCAATGTGGAGGCAGGACAGAGCATATTTAGACCATCCCTGGATATGATTCTTAGCTCATGTACAAACACTCAGGCTAGGTCTCATATGAGCCAGCGAGCCAAAAATAGTGTAGTTGCAGAATCGTCTCCAGCAGCAGCATGGATTAGCTGCCCTGAGTACAAACCCGCCAAAACCCAATGATTACATAATGGGGGGTTGCTAGCCCTGCTACCTGTGCCCTGTCCATACTACCACAACTAAACTACTATTTTTAGCGTACTTGCTCAGGTAAGAACTAGTGTGAGTATGTAATCTGTGAATCACACCCCTAATGTGTACTGTAGACATAGCTGCTGACACATTTATCTAATGTGGTGTTTAAAAAACCTCCAATGATGGGATTCCACAACCTCCTTGGAAGGCTATTCCCATGCTTAGCTGTCCTTATAGTTAGAATTTTTTTCCTACTATCTAACATAAATGTCCCTTGCGGCAGAGTAAGCCCATTACTTCTTCTCCTACCTTCAATGAACATTGATAATAGCCCTTAGCATACTTGAAAGCTGTTATCAGGCTCCCTCTCAGTCCTCCCTTTCCAATGTTAAACCATGGCCAGCTTTTTTTTAATCTTTCCTCATAGGTCAGGTTTCATAAACCTATCATCATTTTTGTTGGTCTCTTCTGGGCTCTCTCCAATTTGTCCACATCTTTCTTAAAGTGTAGCACCCAAAACTGGTCACAGGACTCTAACTGAGGCCTCTCTAGTGCTGAGAAGAGCAGATCAATTACCTTCCATGTCTTATATACAACACTTCTGTTTATACCTCCCGGAATTACATTTGCCTTTTTCGCTACTGCATCATATTGTTGGCTCATACTCAATTTGTGATCCAGTGAAACTCTCAGGTACTTTTCAGCAGTACTACTGCTTAGCCAGTTATTGCCCATTTTGTAGTTCTACATTTGTTTTTTTCCTACCTAGAGTGGAGTATTGGCACTTGTCTCTATTGGATTTCATCTGATTTCAGACCAGTTCTCCAATTTGTCAAGGTTGTGTTGAATTCTAATCCTGTCCTCCTAAGTGCTTGCAACTTTTCCTAGTTTGGTGCCATCCCCAAATTTTATAAGTATACTCTCCACACCATCATCCAACTCATTATTGAAAATATTTTCAAGAACCAAATGCAGGACCACACTCAATATATCTGTAGCGGGATGTTCGCTAGGCTATAGAGGGAGACCAGTAATAAAGTTCAAGGCGACCAATGAGGCTTAAAACAAAACGTGTTTATTCGGCCGAGGTGACAGTCGCCCAAAAGCGTGAAGAAACTGCCACACCAACCACGCCTAACTTACAGTTTTTATAGTCTTGGTTAACTACGCAGTTTGTATATGTGTTACATGATTGGCTATCCTATATTGCTAGGCAGATTTAGACTACTCACGTGGAGTAGGCACGTGGTAGGAACAGCGTGATTGGACAGAATTCGCGCCCTTTTTGCAGGGTCATTGCTTGTGCACAGAACGTGCAATAGCAGCATATTACATTAATGAGGTAGTGATTGTATAAATGTGCAAAAACCAATTCTATTACTCATGATTATTTAAAACTTTTTCCATAACCTTATCGAAATAAACATTAACATTAAACAATTTATAATAACTATCTATTATTTTCCTTAATGGAGATCTTATATTTTGATCTTTACATATCTGCATCAACATTTATCAACATTTGCTTTCTACAGCCCTCTCATTCCCTCCTTTTTCTTGTTGCTAGTTACTGCAAACTAGCAACACCTTAGACCTTATTTATTATTATTTTTTTTGAACACTAACATATTCTTTTTGGATCAAAACAGATTACAGGATCTAAACTACTATCCGGACATACAGAATATATAAAACATCATGAAACTATTACTCTAAAACTAAGACCAAACAGGAGAACTTATTATAAACAAAAATATCAGAAATAGTGTGCCGTATATACTAAACAAGCCCCCCCCCCCCTGAGAAATATCACAGTAACCTTTGGGGCATCTAAAAATATTAACAACAGGTGAATGAGATTCTTTAAGGTATACATTATAACAAATATTTATACAGTAGAGCAGGTTTTCAGAGTGGTGCTTGGTCACCTGACTCACAAGAGGTAGGTTGAATATCTTGCTGGATGGGTGGCTGGGCTGGTTTGCGGAAGACGATTTGCAGGGGGTTGGAGCTTTTCACGGAGACCTGCCAGTCGGGTGGAGGCGATGTGTGATCTGCTTTGACACGGGTATAATGGATCCATGGCTTAACACCAGCTAATTTAACAGCAGTGGGAGTGGTGAGGAGGACAGTATAGGGGCCCTTCCACTTAGGTCCCAAGGCGTTAGTCTTCCAATCCTTGAGCCATACAGAATCTCCTGGGGAAAAAGGGTGCAGAGCAGTGACAGGAAATGGGAACTTGAGCTCACTAACGTAGGTGGATAATTGATTCAACACATTGCTCAAGAGCTGAACTTCTCTGATAAGGTCTTGTTTTCCCAGAAGGTAAGTATCCTCTTTCAAGTGGCGGACCCCCAGCGGTGGTCGGCCAAACACCAGCTCATAGGGTGAGAGCTTTAAGGATCGTGTGGGAGTGCATCGAACTCTGAGTAATACCATGGGCAAGGCTACAATCCATGATAGGCCAGTCTCCTGACAAATTTTACCCAGGGCATCTTTTAGAGTCCTATTCATTCTTTCGACCTTTCCTGATGCTTGTGGATGATATGCACAGTGGAGTTTCCAGGTGATGCCTAGGAGTATTGACAAAGAGCGGATGATTCTATGAACGAAAGCGGGACCATTATCACTACCAATGTGTAATGGGAGTCCACACCGAGGGATTACATCTCGAAGCAGGGCCTTAGTAACTTGCTCAGCCTTTTCATTAGTGGTGGGCCATGCCTCAACCCAGCCGGAATATGTGCAAACCGCTACAAGCAGGTACTTGAATTTCCCAGACTTTGGCATTTCAGTGAAGTCCACAACTAGTGATTCCATTGGACTATATCCCATATACTGGACTCCAGGTGGCCGAAGAGGCCCTACACGGGGATTATGCTTTGCACAGATTTGACAGCGTAGGGCAGCACGTCTGGTGAGTGAATGCAGACCATTTATGTATAGTTCACGGTCTAGGAGTTCAGTTAGGCTAGTACTACCTAAATGGGTCTGTTGATGTAATTCCTGGATCAATTCCCAAGCTACTGCTGCGGGCAGGAAGATTTTATTATTTGGCAAGATGTATAAACCTGACTGTTTTACTCCTTTCTCCTGTTCTGCCCAAAGTTGTTCTTGTGTAGTGTAGTGGACTTCAGCAGGAATCATGTCAGCCGCGTTGAGGTGCTGGATGTGAATAACTGGGGATTGTTGACGCGCTGCATTTTTTGCTTCTTCATCTGCCTGTCGGTTCCCCTTTGCGACAGGATCCTCACCATGTTGGTGTCCCTTGCAGTGCATCACAGCAACTTGTTTGGGCATCCAAACAGCACCGAGAAGGGCCAGAATTTCATCTGCATGTTTTATTTTCTGTCCGTTTGAGGTTAGAAGTCCTCTTTCCCTGTATATAGCACCATGGGCATGAAGTGTTAGGAAGGCATATTTTGAGTCAGTGTAAACATTAACTTTTTGTCCTGTTGCTAGCTCAAGTGCTCGACGGAGGGCGACCAGTTCAGCCTTCTGGGCAGAAGTGCCAGGAGGAAGTGCCTTTGCTTCACAGACAGTGCCTTGATCATTGACTATGGCATACCCAGCCAGACGTTGGCCCTGATCAATGAAACTACTACCATCGGTAAAAAGGATGTAGTCAGGTTTGGCTAAAGGTGTATCCAGTAAGTCAGGTCGGCTAGAATAAACTTCTTCCATGACCTGAAGGCAGTCATGTTTCTCAGTAGGATTTTCTTCTACAGGCAGTAAAGTTGCAGGATTAAGGGTGGAACAGACAGAGATGATAACAGAAGGATTGTCTACTAGTGTACTTTCGTACTTGAGGAGTTTTGTGTTTGTCATCCAATGATGGCCCCTATGTTCCATTAGGGTGACCACAGCATGTGGGCACTTTAAGGAGATTGGTTGTCCTAGGGTGAGTTTACTTGCCTCTTCAGCAAGAAGGGCAGCTGCAGCTACAGCACGTAGACAGGGTGGCCATCCCTGTATTACAGTGTCTAGTTGCTTAGAGAAGTATGCTACTGGTCGCGGCCAGCTACCGATGGTCTGGGTTAAGACACCAACTGCAATACCTTTCCTTTCTCCTACATACAGTGTGAAAGGTTTGTCCAAATCGGGGAGGCCTAACGCAGGGGCTGTTATCAGGGCAGACTTGATATCTTCAAACCCTTTTTGTTGTGTTTCTGTCCAAATAAAGGGATCTGCGGCCCCGCCTCTCGTGGCCTCATGAAGGGGTTTAGCTAATGTAGCATAGTTAGGGATCCAAAGACGGCAGAAGCCAGCAGCTCCTAGAAACTCGCGCACTTGGCGTCTGTTTGTAGGGGTAGGGATGGCACAGACTGCCTCTTTTCTCTCAATGTCCAGCATGCGGATTCCTTTTGTGAGTTTAAATCCTAGATATTTTACTTCCCTCTGTACTAACTGAGCCTTTTTCTTGGAAACCTTATAACCTTTGAGATAGAGATGTTTTAAAAGATTGGCAGTGGCCTCTATACATTCAGTGTAGGTACGAGTAGCCACTAGGAGGTCATCAGCATATTGGAGGATGTTCCAGCGGTTGCCTCCTTGTGTGAGAGGCACCAAGTCTTGGGCTAGGGCCTGTCCGAATAAGGAGGGTGAGTTACAGAATCCCTGTGGGAGACGAGCCCATGTCATATGAGTCTTTTGACCAGTATCAGGGTGTTCCCATTGAAAAGCGAAAATAGGTTGACTGATGGGTGCAAGCCGGAGACAGAAGAAAGCGTCTTTAAGATCTAACACTGAGAACCATTTGGCACTAGCCGGTACCAGACTGAGGAGGGTGTAGGGATTTGGTACTACTGGGTGTAATGGGATCACTCTTTTATTCACGGCCCGCAAGTCATGCACAGGTCGGAAACTTTTATCAGGCTTCTCCACAGGTAACAAGGGAGTATTCCAGGCTGACTGGCATTTGATGATGATACCAACGTCTGATAATTTCTGTAAATGTTTGTGTATGCCAATTACTGCTTTTCGAGGTAGAGGATATTGGGGAATGGAGACAGGAGTTGCCATGGGTTTTAGATCAATGACTATAGGAGGGATGTCAATTGCCAGTCCAGGTGGATTATCTTCTGCCCATACACCTGGGACATTAAAAGCTTGCCAATCTTGTCTGTTTTCTATGGAGGTGAAAAGTCGCCATTCTTCTTCTACGGGGAGTGCTAACATAAGACATTGAGTTGGGGATGGCTTTTCTCCTAATTGCATTTTCATGATTCCATCGCTATCAAAGGTAAGAGTGGCTCTGAGTTTTGATAACATATCTCTTCCAAGGAGGGGAATGGGACATTCAGGTACATAGAGAAGTTTATGGGTAACAATGTGGCTTCCTAATTTACATGCTCTCTCTTGTAGGAAGGGACAGGGTTTCATTTGTCCTGTTGCTCCAACGATAGTGGTCTGTTGTTGGCTCTCGGGGGCCACCTTAGTATTGACCACGGACTTGGTAGCTCCTGTGTCAATTAGAAAGTCTATGAACTGGCCTCCCACATTCATACAGACCATCGGCTCCCCGGGGCCAGTTGTAAACACTTCTGTCGGGATCCGAGGAACCGGTCTGGCCTAATCTTGGTTTCTCGTCCAGTCTTCTATCACAGCCATACCAAAGGTATCTTCATCAAGCGCTTGAGTAGTTGCTGCTTTTGGCCAGAAAGGCGCCCCATATTCCTTTCTATTTCCTCTATTATGTGGCCCTCCTCTGGGACCGCTCCTTCCTCTTCCTTTCTCACTTTCTGAGGTACTTTCACTTTCTTTGTTAGGACACTCATTTTTCCAGTGGCCAACCTGGAAGCAATGGGCACACTGGGTGAATCCCAGTCGACCTCTGCCTCGTCCTCTTCCTCCGCTGCGCTGGGCATTTCCTCTTCCTTTTCCATTGTAGTTGTCCTGGAAGACTGCGGCAACCAACTGGGCTCTCTTTTTCACCTTTTCTTCCGCTTTCCTTTCCTCTTCACCTTCTCGGGCGGCATACACTCGAGCAGCTACTTCGAGAACGCGCCCCATATTCATGTAGACCAGTCCCTGATCCTTCTGAAGCTTGCGCCTGATGTCTGGTGCACACTGGCTGATAAAACTGTTCTTCAAAGCTTGGGACCCTGGACTGTCTTCTGATTCATTGTCCATATCATATGGAGACCATTTACGATATCCTTCTCTCAATCTTTCTAAGAATGCCCCAGGTGTTTCTTCTCTGTCTTGTTGCAAATCGTGAATTTTCCGGAGGTTCACAACTCTAGGTGGTCCCTTTTTGAGAGCTCGAACAAGTAACCGGTGGTATAAATCAAGGGCAGTTTTGCTATCTGGTGTGTTAGGGTCCCATCCCAGATCTCTAATTGTGGGAAATGTACTGTCCATAAAATCTAAGAGGCCATTAGGGTCTCTTGATCCATACTCCATACGGGCTTCTTCCCTCCCCCGGCTTAAGACTAGGGTTCGTTCTTCTGGGCTAAGCAACATTTGGAGAAGTTGGCTGATGTCCATCCAAGAGGGATAGTGAGTCCCAATAATTCCTTCGACTAGAGTGGCAATAGCTGTGGGATCGTTTGTCCACGGTGCCTTTGAAGCTTTCCAATTAAGAAGATCACTACTAGTGAAAGAAACATGCTGATACACTCCCTGGACCCGGTACTGGCCTGTAGGGTTATCTGCTGGAGGGGGAATTAATTGATTAACTACCCAGAGAGGGAACTGACGAACCGGAGAGGTATCGCGATCCCTACTACGAAGGGCATAGGAATGTTCCCTTGTAGTGTTTCTTTTCTCATCCTGATTAGAATCATGATCCTCGGGTTTTCTCTCAGGAGTTAGGAGTTGTTGAAGTTTTGCCACACTTTCTTCAAGTTGCTGCAAGCCTGACCGACCGGAGTCAGTTGGTGAATTTGAGGCGGACATGCCGGATACGCTTGGCGGCGGGGCTATTGGTGCTTGTGGTATAGGTACAGGCTCGAGAGGGGCGGCCGGGACCACGGGTAGCAGCATGTAAGGGGGTGGGGCTTGTGGCTCATCGTCTGGGAGGCTTGTATATATGGGTTTCGATTCCTCCTTAGTTCCTTTGGGCCCTCTCCGTGGACGCGTACGAAGAACTAGGCATTTGGTGTATTTTTGTAACCAAGATGGATTTTCCTCTACTATATCGAACCATGCAGATATATAAGGGTACTGATCGGGGTGTTGGTGTCCCGCGAAATTGAGGACATCTCTAATAATATCCATGTCCAAAGTTCCTATGGCCGGCCACGAGGGCTGGATTGGAAATGCCGGCCAGTCTCTCTCACAAAACTTTCTTAATAAACCGGCCTTACGACTGCCGGTGGAAATGTGCTTTTTGAATTCTCCAAAATGCTCTAACATGCAAGTTAGAGGTGTTTTGCAGTCCTCCTTGGATCCGCTTCCTCCCATTTTGCAGACTAGGTCTTGGGGCACCCTCACTAGCCTGACTTTACAGCTGTCTTTACTTTTCTTATTTACCTCTCCACCCAGATAGGACAGATAAAACAGACACAATAGGGAAGACGGGTTCCCAACCGACTATAGAGGACGGGGGAGTCGGTTGGTGGGAGGGTTGAGGTTAACTTTCAATCGCCACTAGCCTGAGTCACCGGACATTCCAACGGCTGACAACAGGAACCGTAATGGCCATTCACTCAGTCACACACACAATCAGTCACTCCAACAAGAAGATCCCTCCCAGAGACCCTCTTATACTTGCCTCTCCGTAGACTGACTGGAGTTTCCCTCCCTTTCCCCACGGTTGTTTTCAAAGTCTCTTCGTTGGTGCAAAAAAAGGCAATCTGGACGGCGAACCGGCCCACGAGCGGCTACCGGTCAAAACGGGGCCCCTCTCGATGCACCGCTCCTGTGCTGGCCCCCGAAACAGACTTACCCCTGCAAGTCCCCAACGGACTTATCCCTGAACCTGCTCCTGATCGTCCCTCGATATCCCGGACGAGCCCCCAGAAGATGTAGCGGGATGTTCGCTAGGCTATAGAGGGAGACCAGTAATAAAGTTCAAGGAGACCAATGAGGCTTAAAACAAAACGTGTTTATTCGGCCGAGGTGACAGTCGCCCAAAAGCGTGAAGAAACTGCCACACCAACCACGCCTAACTTACAGTTTTTATAGTCTTGGTTAACTACGCAGTTTGTATATGTGTTACATGATTGGCTATCCTATATTGCTAGGCAGATTTAGACTACTCACGTGGAGTAGGCACGTGGTAGGAACAGCGTGATTGGACAGAATTTGTGCCCTTTTTGCAGGGTCATTGCTTGTGCACAGAACGTGCAATAGCAGCATATTACTTTATTGAGGTAGTGATTGTATAAATATGCAAAAACCAATTCTATTACTCATGATTATTTAAAACTTTTTCCATAACCTTATCGAAATAAACATTAACATTAAACAATTTATAATAACTATCTATTATTTTCCTTAATGGAGATCTTATATTTTGATCTTTACATATCTGCATCAACATTTATCAACATTTGCTTTCTACAGCCCTCTCAATATCCTCCTAGTTTCCTTTCTCTCCAAGGAAGCAGCATCCTTTCCTGGATTACCCATTGCCATTAAATTATCTTTATTTATTTGATTGTTAAACATATACCTTTTAATAGATGATCTGTGCTTTTTTTTAAAAAAAAAATTCCTTACCCTTCTTCCTACTTGGAGTTGTATATGTTAGACTGACAAACATATTGGAGCATAAGCTTTCATGGGCGTATCTGATGAAGTGGGTATTCACCCACAAAAGCTTATGCTCCAATACGTCTGTTAGTCTATAAGGTGCCAAAGGACTCTTTGTCGCTTTTGCTTATTAGGAGCAGAGATGAGTCCAAGAGGAAACTGTGCATCATCTTTACGACTGAAGAGCTGAGTTGACATTACAGATTTGGCTAGCTTAATTCTGGTTAGTTCATATAATTTCTCTCCCTTTCCTACCAACACATCACCTCCAACTTGCCCACTGTAAGTATAGCTAGCTAATCTGTCATTGATATAGTGACTTAGCAAATTTCAAATTAACTCCATTCCTATGCCCCTGGAGAAGTTATTTCTTCCTCAGTACTACCATAGATTTTAGCAGGCAGAAGAATCTCTATGGATCAAAATTCCATGCTTGAACAATAAGAGTATAGCAGTAGAAATATTCACCTGACCACCTGACCAGGATGGTGATTGATTGTGAAATGCTCAGGGAAATTACAGAGGCTAAATGGGCAGAAAATGCAATAATTATGGAGGGGTTTCAACTATTCTCACATTGATTGGATAAATGTCACTGTGACATTACCCAGGGTCTAATAGGGACAGATAGTTGTCTCCCCTCTTTTCCAGTGCTTTGCTGAAAGAGCAATCACTCCTGGTCTTCTCTGACATAGCCACTAGCATGTAAGTCACTCCCATATATACTGTATGAATACTCTGGCCAGCCACTCATGAATCACATTGCAGGACAACACCAGAAAACTCCCAGTTCCAGACTTTCCCCTAGAAATGTGCATCTGGTACTGCCTAGCATTTTCCTGGACAATACAAGCTCATATAAAGTTTATCATTTATTACTAGAACATGATATACACAGATCTTGTTATCCCAAATGGAGTTTCCCAAACACTTCAATGAAAACACGCTGCTTTAGATAGAACAACAAAACAAACTTATTAAGTACAGGAAAATAGATGTTAAGTGACTACAAGTAATGGGGCAGATAAGTTAGAGTTGATTACAAAGAAATAAAAGGTGAAATGCAACAAACACCTAACTTAACAAGCTAAGAGAATACAAAGCAAAGGTCTCTCTCACCACATGTTCCAGCAGTCCTAGTGGCTGACCCTCTTTCAGTCAGGATCTCCGCCCAAGTCCAGTGCTGCTTCCTTTGTTCTTCAAGTGTTGCTAATGCCATGTCTATTCCATGAAATATTTTGATTTCCATCCTGAATCAGAATTAAAACAAATGTCAAAATGCTGGAATTTCCTGTGGGATAGATATTCTTATATTTAACCAACTCTATGCAAAGTCTGACATTTTGGGGAAAGGAAAAATTGAAGAATAACTGCAGGGCATCCAATAAGCAGCTCTTGCTCGAGTATCTTAACCCACACCTCTCGAGTTAATTATGTTTCTAAGATAAGTTTGGAGCACCTGTAGAAGCCCTTGAGAGAAAGATTGCTTTGGAAGATGCCAACAGAGAGCTCATCCTGAAAGCCACATCCAAACTTACCCCGTACAAGAGGCGGCGGCACAGAGGCTACTGGATGCAATCAAAACCAGGCTTTCTCACTCCCATGCACGCCCAGTGAGCATCTGTAAATATTTCAAAATATAGACTGCTTCTATATATAGACTGCACTGGTCTGGGGTTGAATATAACCTATGGCAATTAGGATGCATTTATTATGATCCACTTTGGGAAGAGAAAAAAAGGCTCAAAAATATTTCTTTTAAATAGCAACTGGATGAAAACTGGACAGAGATTTCAAATTTTAGAAACAGGACCAGCAGGCATGGATTACTGTGCTGAATAGATGTAATGCAGGCAGGATTCAATTTATTACATGATTCTACCATATTAAAATTGTAACCTATTAAGATGAGAAGTACTGACAGTAAAATGTACTGAGTCAGATAAATATTTTGGAGGAGTAAAGTAAATTAATAATATTCTTGCTAAAAATATAAAGGGGACTTAATAAAAGATGCAGCTAGGACACTTGGAGTAACGTAGAAATAAATAAAATTATTGCGTTCTTTTCAAAACTTTGCACAACAATAGCATAAAGAACTTTGTCCTTAAAAACATATGATTTATTCACATCAAAATACACAGATAAAGCCAATTTAAAACCAATTCCATCTGTCAGCAGTCCCCATTTATTATTTGCAGTTTCATCAAACTGCATTGCCTCTTTGGCACTATTGTGCCATATAAAAAACTAAACATACAGTATACTTCAGATAATGATGCATCAACATATGTGACTTTCTTATCTCATCTTAGAAAATTAAGCCTACATCTGAGAAGCTGAGCCAGTGGGGAACTACATTTTACAGTTAAAGTGCTATTTTTAATGCTTGCCTATGGCTTGAAAGGGCTGTTTCTGCAGAATGTGAATCTGAAAGTGCTTTCAACAAAAAAGGCCCAACACCAACATCATGTTTCTAAGCAATTTTAAAATATAAATCACTAGCTCAGACTTTTTTTATCATCATTTTGGAAGCCATCATGTCAGTCACCGGTCTCACTTTTATCAATCATACATACATTGTCTGCTAGACTACTGTCACTTATCATTTGTCTTCTCTCATTGTGGAAAGAAAATGTCCCCAGCTACGGTTAATAACAAGTCCACAGTACATTCAAATGAGCTTTGTTTTGCTTTTTCTTGGTGTTATCTCTTAATCATTGTAAGAAAGGAGCAAATACATAAAAAACAAATAGGCATTCCAAAAAGCCACAGGGAGCCAACTGATTCAAAAAATTGTTCATCTGCTTTTTGTCATTTAAATCTCTTTAACCTCAGTGGGATGAAGCACTGTATATGAAACGGTAACGGCAGATGCTACTGATGAATAGGTATAAACTCAAATCAATATTTAAAAGTATATCAAGGTATCTACATAAATTAGTTTGAGTGTGCTTTATGTTTCTCTTCGCAGTCATATGAATAGATTCAGTGCTTCAGTAAGACATCTTTTTAGATCTCCCAGTACTGCAAGCAGTATATTTCACTATAAGAAAGACACAAATCTTGCAGCGAAGTCAAAAGAGTAAATCCTAGCACTGTTATGACCTGCAAAGCTTCAAAGCGCTTAGCTTGTATTTATTCAATTGTAAACTGACATATATATGCCACATAGTATATGCCACAGCCCAGATTCTTCCCTACGTTAGATCTATTTTGTGCCACACCTCCAGTTCATCCCAAAATTCCAAGCGGTCATACTGGTAGGATTGGTATTGAGCCAATGTAATTAATCTTATGCCACTTCTCCTGCACCAGTCTTTTTTATATTTACAGCTGTGAATCCCAAAATGGAAATTTTGAGGGTGAATAAGATGTAAATTTGTCTGCCATATGATATATGGACCCACACTGTAGTTAGCATAAAGCAACAATCTACTATCTCAGTACAGTAAACCCTCGATTTAACGGACCTCGATTTAACAGACTTCGGATGCAACGGACAAAATTTCTAAGCAAGTCTGATGCATCCGAAATCCATTTGTCGCGGGCTGGCTGCCGGCTCCCAGCTGCTGCCCGGGTCCAGGCAGCCGGCGGGCTGGCTGCCGGCTCCCCGCTGCCACCCGGGTCCAGGCAGTGGGCGGGCTGGCTGACAGCTCCCGGCTGCCGCCTAGGTTGGACCCGGGCGGGCTGGCTGACGGTTCCCAGCTGCCGCCCGCATCCCAGCAGCCGGGATCCGGGCGGGCTGGCTGACGGGTCCCGGCTGCTGCCCGGGTCCCAGCAGCCGGGACCCCGGTGGGCTGGCTGATGGCTCCCGGCTGCCACCCGGGTCCCGGCAGCGGGCGGGCTGCGGAGCTGCCGCCCCGACCCTGTGGCGGTCGGGCTGCTGCTTCGACAGCTCATTTTTTTTTGTTGTTATTATTAAATAACGGACTTTTTCATTTAACGGACACCCCCTCGCCCGAATTAGTCCGTTAAATGGAGGTTTTACTGTACAAGCCTTCTATATAATACCAGTATTATTTGTTACGTTTTTCAAGTGCTTCAAAATAAGGACATGATCCAACATGATTTTCTTCATGAATACAAGAACCCATCTCTGCCCTACATGAGCCTGATCCAAAATCCCAGATTGGTTCAAATAGCAAACTATCTCTAATAAGCCAAATCTGGATTTTGAACCTCCACTCCCCAATTCCCTATCCCCATTCAAGCATTTGGCTCCAGATTTACCTACTAATCCAGAGTTCAGCTTCTGTTTTGGTTTTAACCAGTCTACTTTAAAAAAAATAAAAGTTAGAACTCAAAGTCCACCTGTCTACTCAACCATAACAGCACAGCACCCTATTCCAGCCAAGACTTGGAGCAGGCATTTGTGTCTCTAAGTATGGAAATTGAAGTCCCTATGAATTTAAGGCAATAGACTCCACAACGTGCAGCTGAGGAGCAAGTCTTTCTTTCCTTAGCTTTCTTAGAACTGATCCATTTGCTACAAAGTACGTTTCTGCAGCTCCCTAATGATACCAGGCAGCTCTGTGTTTTTGGGAACCAGGGCACAGTTTGATACTAGTCCGCTCTGTGTTTTTGGGGAACCAGGGCGCAGTATCCAGCCTGCCTGTCTCATGAAAGACACTCCCCGCCCAGTCGCTGTTTGATCCAAAACTGATCAGAGAAAAGGTCTGCAGAGAACAATGAAGTGTGTTGGGAGACACGCCTGGACCCCTCCTGACAAGGTGACAAGAATAAGACATCTCGATTAGCATAAGGAATGGAGAACTGAGACCACTCCCCATGCCTCATCTGCATGAAAGATGGACAGGAATTAGCATGAAGAATGAAGAAAAGAGAACCGCACTGAACTCTGGGACCTAAAAATGCACTGCATTCTGGGAATCCCTGCTCCAAATGCTAATGAACCTACACCTGTACACACCCAGCTCAGCAATTATCAGACCAATTCTAGTAATAGATCATTGATTTATATCCAGAATACTGAAGCAACCTGGTTACATTGTGAGCTCCCTGAAGAAAACACCTCCCATAGCCAAGAGTGATCAGCTCCTATTGTCTATCCTAAAAAAAACTCTTGAATCCCCAGTTTACTCCTAAACAAATCTTTGTTCTCCCTTGAGCCTTTGTATCTTCTCTATAAAACCCCCTCCCTGTGCCCAAGTCAGTGTTCTGATGCTAAGACCCAAACTCTGCACCAGTTCCACTCCATCATCACCTAACTGATCATGCTGGGGGCTCTGCCAGTCTCCTACCTTCAGGACCCTGAGCGGCTACCATCACCTGGGAACCCCGACTAATTCATGCTGCAGGAGTGGTGAGATCCCCTTTTCTCTCTCTCTCTCTCTCTCTTTTTTTCTCTGTTTTCCTTCCTGTCTCAGGAATTACCCTTTAATAATGGATGCTATGCTGGTTTAGGCTCTCTTTGTCTGATTATCATTATTATTCAATAAATAACCCTTATGGTGAAGTTGGTTGTTTCTCTCTCACTCTCTGAATTTTACTCATTTGTGTCTGTAGCTTCCCCCCATTTATTCCTCAGCAACGCTTCTTTTACCTCAGCTAAAAGATCCCTGTGGTGCCCAAAGATCCTGTGGGATTTGCTCATCGAGTTGGTTACTGTGAAAGTGGGATAGGGACGTGTTCAACTTGGGGCACATAAGGGGGGGGGGGTAGCTGAGAGTGCTGCTCAACTAAGCCCAGTGAGACCAGGAGCACATAAGGGTATCAGCTTGAAAGTGCTGTTTAACCCAGCTCACTGAGCACAGGGACACATAAGGGGATCAGCTGGAAAGTGCTGATTGACCCAGTCCACTCAGACTTGCTCTGTTAGTATGTGTGTGTGTGTGTGTGTGTGCGTGCGCACGCGCGCATGTTCATCTAGTTTTAGGGCTGGAGGAACCCAGCCCCGAGGAACCTAGCAGACTAGCTCCACTGGGAGGGGACTTGCAGAAGGAAGGAGTAGAGCTCCATATGACCACAAGTGACATAAGCAGCACATTAATAGAATTACAGAACTACCTCCCCCCCCCCAGAAGAGTAACCCGAATAATGAGCATACCCCAAAGTAACGGGCACATTTCGTAACACTGAGGCTTATTCGAATTGGAAGGCAAACAGTATTTTCTAGAACTAGAGTCTAAGTCTAGAGTCTGTTATAAATATTAGACTAATGTGTGCTGTATCACTTAAATACTATACCCAATATCTTGGATGTTTGTGTTATT
Source organism: Sternotherus odoratus (assembly GCA_032164245.1). NCBI lineage: Eukaryota > Metazoa > Chordata > Testudines > Kinosternidae > Sternotherus > Sternotherus odoratus. The sequence continues at coordinate 63,434,485 of JAVMKO010000003.1, forward strand.
TCAGTTTGAGAGTTCAATACAACCACTTTTGTCTCAGGAGTAGAACTGTACAAAACTTTTGTACTGAAACCAAAGCCTTTTAAGTATAGCTGAGCCATTTCAAGATAACATTGTCTAATGTATTATTTTTGCTGGAACTCATGTTCAGCTCTCATTTTCTGCAGCAAATCCTGCTATTTCAGCAGATTTTTACTTTGAATTTTTAGGAGGGGGTTTCACTCCCAAAATGTAACTCTGCTTGTTAGACACAAATCCCCTATGAAATAAAACCACCATTGACTTTTTTTTACCCTGACCTGATCTGGGCCTAAAAAGGGGGGGGGCGAGAGCAGGGCTGGCGACAGAAATTTGGGGGGCCCCTACTTTGATAGTTTGGGGGGGCCCCCAGCCCAGCCACCCCCCCCCAGCCCAGCTGACAGCGGCTGGGGCCCCCCCCAGCCCAGCCCAGCCGGCGCTCCCCTCCCCCCAGCCCAGCCAACAGCGGATGGGGGCCCCCCCAGCCCAGCCGGCCCCCCCCCAGCCCAGCCGACAGTGGCTGCCCCCCCCCAGCCGGCGCTCCCCCCCCCGGCAGCGAGAGCTGCGTGAGCCGCCCTTTCTCCCCTCCCCCCCCCCGGACAGCGCTGCTGCCGCCGGCCAGGCTCACAGCTCCTGCTGGGGCCAGGCTCGCTTGTCCGGGGGAGAGCCACGCCGCCTCCCCGCCCCTTCCCCGCTCTCCAGGTCCGGCGACAAGGGGGGACGACAACGGGTACAGCTGTGTATCGGGGCCCCCCTAAAGTCGGGGGCCCGGTACAGCTGTACCCGTAGTACCCCCCTGTCGCCGGCCCTGGGCGAGAGGGGAGAGAGAGAGACATACCTAGGATTAAACTGCAATCTATATGTTAGGAAAAGCTAAAATGGTAAGAAAACGCAGGAGGTAATTGCTCCATGCTACAAGACACTGGTGAGGTGTCAGATGGAGTATTGTGTCCGCTTTTGGATGTTACATCTTAGGAAAAGATGTGGATCTTTGAGGAAAGCTTAAAAAACTAGTCTTGAGAAAAGAAGCCTATGGGGGGAACCTGAGAACAATCTTTAAATATGTTAGGGAGGTTACAAAGAAGATGGTGATCAATTGTTCTCCATGTCTACATCCACTGAAGATGGGACAGGTTATAATGGGCTTAATCTGCAGCAAAGGAGATTTAGGTTAGATATTAGGTAAAACTTTCTATCTATACAGGTAGTTAAGCTCTGAAATAGGTTTCCAATTGTTGGAGGTTTTTAAAAGCAGGTTAAACAAACACCTGTCGGGGATGGTCTCATTTTACTTTGTCCTGTCTAAGAGGAAGGGACTGGATTTGATAACCTCTCAAGGTCCAGCCCTATATTTCTATGATTCTAAGATTCTTAAAGAGTGATAATAAAAACAAATCACAAACAGGGAAAAACAAGATATAAAATAATTGAAATAGGCTTTGCAATAAGCTTGGGGCCTAACAGGGCCTAGCATTTAGGGCCTGAATAGTTAGCCTAAATGTTTGACCTAGGGATATAAGATTAAGCACAAATTTTATCTTTTTATAAACAAACTGAAACACTTTGAGTTTAATTAGATTTTAGGGGCTTTCTGGGAGCAACCTAATTTACATCTCAAAACCATTAGGAAACATATTTAAACAAATTGCTTAATCTAGCAGTTGGAATCCTAATCCTGGGCCTCTAGAACAGGGGTCAGCAACCTTCAGCACACGGCCAATCAGGGTAATCTGCTGGCAGGCCAAGAGACATTTTGTTTATGTTGACCATCTGCAGGCATGGTCCCTTGCAGCTCCCAGTGGCTACAGTTCACCGTTCCCAGCCAATGGGGGCTTCTGAAAGTGGCGCAGGCCGCAGGAACATGCTGGCTGCCACTTCCTGCAGCTCCCATTGGCCGGGAATGGCAAACCCCTGCAACTGGGAGCTGCAAGAGACCATACCCGCAGATGGTAAATGTAAAAAAATGTCATTGGTGAAATCTGTATTTTGTAGAAGAGCCACTTCATAGGGTCTGAGAGCTCTGGCTCCAGCCCAAGCCCAGAAGTCTACACTGCAATTAAACAGACCTGCAGCTTGAGTCCTGCAAGCCTGAGTCAGCTGACATGGGCCAGCCTTGGTTTTTAACTGCAGTGTAGACATACCCCCAAAAGGCTAGATTGATTGCCAAGTTCCCTCTGGTAATTATTTTCAAGCTGCTCTCTCATCAGACACTGTGGGACTTATCTCATGCCCACTTCCATGGGGTTCACTGGACTCTGAATCTGACCATAGGTGCATTTGGAATATTGGTTTGTACTTCATGCAAGTTTTGTGGAAGTTTGTCGTAACCCAACACTCTTTTGAATGCATATGACCAGATTCTCTGTTTTCAAATTGAAGGACAAACCGAATTTGGCTGTCAGTTTTCTACCTTCAATACAGAGAGTAAGATATTTAGATAGTAATTGCCGTCATACACCTCAAATACTATCAACTATAAAGCTCTGATAGGAGCCATCATATATTCTTTACGCTATGAGTTTCATTGTGTATGCCAGGTAGTGAAAATTCTGCTTCTCTGAAATAATTCTTCAATCATGAAGAGAGGATTTTTATTTCAAGGGTAATACACTGGATCATTTAATCAGTATTTTTATATCTGTAGCTATATAAATCTACATATGTATCTCTATCTGTGAATAGAGAGAGAGGAAAAAAATTTATACATTTATACAGGCTCACCTGCTTTAAAGCTCGCACAGTGCTTTGGTGCACAGTGATATGTCCATTATGGCAATAGCTACTGAAATAGGGTATTGAACTCAGTGGGCAGTAAGTAATATGGTTTCTGCCACAAAATTACAGAAAACACAAGGAGGCACACTGCAGCGGAGATACAAATTTACAGATGTCATTTCAGCCAGAGTCATGTTCAACTGTAGGACTCCTGGACGCGTGCAGTGAAATTGGTTGTCCTTTAAATGGTTTCTTCTAAAATATAATTGCTTTGTTCTGGATGAGAAATGGGGAGGAGGGGGAGGATGTGCTCTTTCTCCTCTTGCAATTATGGAATCCAGCTCAATATCTAGGAGTGTTGCATGCATACGTTTGAGTTACAATGTATGATAAAGTCAGTCTGTTTTTAACTTAACGTCAAACAGATTTGCTTCCTTTACTTTCTAGGCAAGACTAATTTATGAGAATAATCTCTTTAGCCTCCTAACTACTGCTAGTGGTTACCACCTAAAAGTTTTATAAATGATTCTGCATGATTACACTATATGACTATTACATGCATGTACATTGAGGACTGTCACTTTATTGAAATATACAGCATATGCCATATGGTCACATTTTACATTAAAGACTAATATCAAAAATATTCATATATGTCATGAACACAACTTGAAATTGCATGTGTGTGTTGTAAAAGATCCTGTGTGCTTTGTATAGCATAAGAGGAAGGCAATATGCCATACTTTATTAAGAATACAACACAGTTAGCATATGCATTTCAGACACACACACATAGTCCTGCCAGTTGATGTTCATAGTTACCAGTTTCTTGTTGTAGTTCGAGTCAATCTAATGGCCAGTTAGATTGAGCATGAATGAGAAGCTGGGGAGGTCTCTGTTGGTCATAATTTGATGGTCCAAGGCTTTGCAAGACTGAACCCAGAGTTTCATGGCAAAACACCTAAGCTTTATACCTGTAAATTTCCATTTGAGTTCATTCATTTTGCAATATCATACTGTAATTATTAGTTTTTAAGTGGTGTTAATCTTGGGGTTTCCCTGCTGTCATCCTTTGATGGTTATTGTCGGGCTTCCCAACATTATCTTTTATTTGTTGTCTCACCTTTGGGGGTGCCTGCTCACTCCTGAGGCTCGCCAATACTGCTTAACAGATACAATGGATGTTTTCAGATTGTCTCCTGGTCTTTTTAAGTCTCTCCTTTTTTTGACCATCTGGATATTTGTGATGGCTTCACACTTATCTCTTCCTGATGCACGCATTCCTCTTTTACACAAACAATCACACAATCTCTTCCTGAAATCTTTAAAGGTAGTAGAATACAGAATACATTTTAAATTATGCCTTGCTAAATCTTATAACTAAACCAATTTACATTGGGGGCTTCAGGCCCTCAACATTTCTCTAACCTATTTATCATAGACACAATATAAAATTCTGTCTCTTGCTAACTAAACTTTATAACAGGTCCTAATTGTAATGCATACTGGGAACATCACACAGTTTCAGTCATTCCTTTCTGTTATAGAATGAAATTAAAGTTAACATCAGTTCTTATAACAATTAGTACAATTATAAAATTCAGCTCCTACATGTGAACAGGTAATTGTGTTTGCAACTGCAAAAGAAAGCGGAGTTTCAAATTGCAAGCAGAATTACAAGTTTTGCACAATATCGAGTCACCCATTTTAATGTTGCCATACTATCTAGTAATAAAAGGTATCCAGCTGTTAAGCTGCTGCCCAGCTGATATTAATGGGCTTTAAAGAATTTCACCCCTAGGGGGTGTAAGAGGTGAGATTTGAAAAAATTTCGATTCTTACCCTGACTAGGACCCTAAAGTCTATAACTGTACCAAATTTCAAGTCTCTAGCTCAAACGGTATGGAACGAGTAAGAGAACGTACATACACACATACACCATTTGGCTTTTACAGTAGACTCTCGATTATCCAGGATTGGATTAACCAGGATGTGGATTAACCAGGATGTAAAAAAAATATGCACAATTCATAGGGCTGTCTCTGGCTTTGCTGCCTCCCCAAGCACACACAAAAAAAACCTCCACCAGGGTGCAGGGCAGCCAGTAAACCAACACCCCCTCCCCCCGGTTCGGGGTGGCTGGTGAACCAACCACCACTCCCCATATTTCCTATGGATGGTGATTATCCAGGATTTTATTAACCAGAATTATTTTTTCCCTATCATCCTGGATAATCGAGAGTCTACTATATATATAGATAGATAGATTAGATATAGATGTTAGTAATGTCTGTATACACCTAAGTACGTATTGGTGATGTGTATGTACAAGCTTTGCTAATGGATAACCAAAATTCATGTGTAGTATATGTATTTGTGCCAATAACCTTCTAAAATTGCAAGTACAAACTAATTTACAAACATTTATTCATGCACCATATTTATGTTGAGAGTTGTACATACCTTTCTTTTCTGAATTCAGATAGTTCAAACTATAGAAAGCCCTGTGCATGTCGAAAGACGTATCAGACCACTAAGAAATCGGACTTCATGGTCAGCAAAACAAGAGTCAAAAGCAAAGAGTGCCATCCTGCCTGGCACTATCTCCCACTTTAAAACATGTTGTAGTCTGGCCCACCCTGAAGAAAAGCCTTTTGTGGAGGCAACAGACTAAACTAACAACCACCCTAAATCAAATCTCCCTTTTCTGAGCAAGCCTACTAAGAAAATAGCGAAGAGCCACTTCCTAGCACATCTGCCCACAATCAGTGCCCTGTCCAATCAGATACCAGGCCAGGATTTGGAACTAGAACTCTGTCAGCATTGATGAATTTTCTTCTTCTACCAGGGGATAAACAGTCAATGTCTATTTTCATTCTCTTGGATCCATCCTCAACATTTGATTCAGAGGATACTGCTCTGCAACCTGAGAGTGGTTGAGAGATGTAAGGAAATGCTCTAAACATGGTTTGAGTCAATCATTCTGAGGACCTTAATGTTAGTGGTACGAAACTACCCTTCTGCCATAAGAGCATTCAGCTGGGTACTACAGGACTTATTTTCTCCTAATACCTATCACCTAAAATTTACGTCCAGCTGCTGGGGGAAATTCTGGCAGTTTATGGGAGTATGACAACAATATTTACATAACATATAACTCAGACATTCCCAGCCAATACTAACACCACTGTCAACAGTCCAGTGCCTGGCAACTGTTGAAAAACTGCAGAAATGCACCTCTTCAACAATGCTCCTCCTTGGTGGCATGCTGAAAAGCAGAGGAAACAGACAGTTCCCTCTGGGATTCCGTAGATGAATATTCTTGGGATGGAGGAATTTGCCCATCACCGTTCCCTGGACCTGCCTGAGAGGGATGATTGAAGCCAACCTAGCGTTACGCTTCCCCTGTTTTGCTGGGTATTGATTAGCACCAGTTTCTGATTGACTCTTTCAAAGGGTACAGACAGATCCAACTGTATAAAGCAATGACATTTTCTCCCTCCCTCAAGCCACAGATATCAGTTCATTCATATATCTGCCATGTCCTGTTGTGCATGCTGATCGTGAAGATATAGGATTGTCAGCATGTCAGAAAAAAAACCCAGAAAATATTTGGGGGAGTTTTGCCATTGACCTCGGTGGAGTCAAAATTTCACCTCCACTGTTTCTTTTATTGTAAAAAAATTAATGGTACAGTGCTTCAGGCCCTATTGGTAGATTGTCTTCTTGGAAGAAGGCACTGATGTTTGGTGAGCTTTGCGTCCAGCTGCTCTTGCTCACTTTCAGGAGCAATGAGTGTCAAATATTTGTTTCATGTGTGGTGCCTTGAACATTTTCAGAGCTTCCAGGCTTCCATTTGAGTGGAATGGTGTTTGTTCTCTCTGTAAGCCAGGACAGATGATACCAAGCAAGACTGCCTCATATCCAGTTGCTCTTTTTGGTGAAGGAAAATGCAAAATTTTTAAGGTGAGCAATATTTGGTCTGATTAATGTAGTCTGGTTGGATTAGCCACTCCATTCGGAACAGTTCCACTGGTTGAGATTTTGCAGAGCCTGTGGGACAGGCCTGGCATTACCAGGGAAGGATAAAAGAGACAATTGCCCTCCCCCCAGATGTTCAAGTTTCCCCAAATTATTGTCAAAAAGACCAAAATATGTACAGAGTTATCCAGTGTTCAGCAGTGGAAGCAGAGGTGAAAGTAAGCCGGTACGCCCCGGTACGGAGTACTGGCCAGAGTCGGTGCACCGTACCGGGGCGGATTGGCTTCCCCAGGTGCAATTGAAAGGACCTGGGGCTCTCAGCAGCAGCTGGAGCCCCAGGCACTTTCAATTGCTGCGGGAGCCCGGGGGAGGCTGCAGCATGGCTCCAGCGGCAGGGCCCGGGGCGCTAGTGGTGTCCCAGCCCCGGGATCTTTAACTAGCTACTGGAGCCCCGCCGCTGCTTCCCCAGGGCTCCGCCGGGCCGGGAGCCCCGCTGCCGGAGCCCTGGGGAAGCAGCGGCGAGGCTCCGGTAGCTATTTAAAGATCCCGGGGCTGGGACACCGCTACCGTCCTGGCCCCTTTAAAATTCTGCCAGAGCCGGGGGCAGGGGGGAGGGTTGGGCAGAGGAGGGGTGTGGGGCAGTCTGGGGGGAGACCGCTTACTGGTATGGGGGCGGGATGGCTCTTCCGGCAGAGGCTCCGCCCCTTCCGGGGGCCAGAGCTGGGCCAGCTCCTGTACCGGTAAGAAGTTTCTGTTACTTTCACCCGAGTGGAAGAGACAATGACAAAAATGACAAGTTTTGTTTGTTTAAAACTCAAAATCCAAGATTTTCCAGGGGTCTGATTTGCACCTGGACTTCTGACAACATTGGGGGGGGCAAAATACCACCTGCCCCCCACAATCATGAGACCCTACAACTTATTCTGTGCAGTTTATTTTGCTTCCTTTACAGCCCCACTGCATTCCGGAAAGTACTCCTTGCAGTGCTGTCAATCGGCTTCAGCATCTTAGACAGCAGGATGAAAAGGCCATGATCTCCACTTGGAGAAGACGGTGGCCCAGTCAAGATTGATGCTTGGTTCCTATGGCTACAACATGTATCTTCAAGCAAGATTTCAGCATGTAAGTACAGCGACATCCAGAAAAGTGAAGGATTCCATGTTCCTAAAAGTCTTTGGGATGTTTTCAAGTTCAACTCTTCTTATCTCAGTTAATGTTATTAGTTTACTGAGTAAACAAACCAGAGCTGGCTTAGCTCTTGCTAGACAGAGTACTTCCTATAGGGAAGATGCAGATGTAGGTTCTGATCAAGTCCATGTGTTCTCCCTAGAATTAAAAATTAATAGCTCAATGTATAGTGAAGAATTAAAAGTGTTACAACTTTCCAAATGAATTTCTAGTCCTGCCAACACAGCTGCATTGCAATAGAAGATTAACTACCAATAGACTGGAGATAATGACAGCTACTTTTTTTTTTAAATGCCTGGGTGGGTTGTTGTTTTTTTAACTCTTATCTTAGGATGTGCCCATGAAAACTTGTATTCAGTAGTACTGTTATTTTTCCCCAAAATCTCCCACCCCATCTACAACATTGATCAGAAAAGCATCTTTGAAAAATAGCTGTCTTCTCAAGAGGCTGAATATGTAAACAAGGGTCTTTTTTTGTACCTTCATAGGCTGGATTCTTTTTAAAGAACTGATCTACTCGATACTGCGGTGACACATCGGTATAGACTTCATCATAAGATTTTAATGTTTAAAGGAGTGCAGCGCAGTTAATATTTTCTGTAATAATTCTTTGTGTAAATACATTACTTGAGCAGAATAGGCACTGTGCCTGGGATACACTTAAAAAAAGAAAACCACACTATAGCCTCAATCTCATCTCCAAAATACACTAATTCTGTGATCCACACCAGACTGTAGCACTTTATTATTCTACCTTATCCATGCCTCTTGTTGCCATCTGATTCAATCTAAAAATACCTTCCAAAGCCAACACCTGCCCTGGGTGCCAGCTAAAGGGTTAAACTAAACTAGAAGAAAAAGTCACTTTCTCTTTTGATTTATGAAGTTTCCAGTGAAGTTTAAGAATGTATGAAGGTGACCTAGAGCAGCCTCAAAACAGGATAGCAGCGATAGAAAATGTTTGTTTTTGTAAGTCTCCTTTTGTAAGAAGTTGTTTAATGACTAAATTATAGCATCTGGTCCAAACCTAGTCAAAAGGTGGATAGCAGAAAAGCAAATTGTGAACTTTTCCCTTAATTACACATTTAAAAGATTATGCTGTTTTGCAGCAAGTAAAATGACTACCATACACTCCATAATTACTGTAATACTAAGGTCTTTTTTTACAAAGCTATCCTTGCCAGCTCATAGCTACATCAAAATCAACATCCTCTTTACATAACTATACCCATTATGATATTCAAATTCCTTGGCTCAAGGAACATGATTCTAAAAAGAAGTTGTGCCAATATTAATCTCATCTGAATAGGGTGGTGGATAATAGTGTGAAAGTCTGATGTGTTCACTGTATTCAAGTTTGGGGATCAGAGAAAGTGGATGCAAGTCATTAATCACATCATTGTGGGGTTCTTTTATTGTTTCCATGAAAAAACATCAAACTGCATGGCTGGCAAGCTTGCCCTTTCTGTCAGTTAGAAAATGATAAAAGTGTTTCTTAAAATAATCTTAGTCTAATACTGTGACTTTGCACACAATACAAAATCGGGTCTCTACTGTACTTCAAAGGAATGATTAGCAATGAATGTTGCTTTCTCTCTCTTTCCCACCCCATCCCCCTTTTGTAGACACTTTAAAATGGTCAGTCTACTAAGTGCTGGTAGTACTTGGCTGGATTTTTTTTCCTTTGGAGTATTTAATCATCTAGTTTAAGGCAGAAATCATTTGCCTAAACTGAGAAATAATTCCAGCAATAAGATATGCAAAACAGATTCTCTCTCTCTCTCTTTCCCTCTCTCTCTCTCTCTCTCTCACACACACACACACACACACACACACACACACACACACACCCTTCATTCCTAAAAGATTCACTTCTGAATTGGCAAAAAAAAAAAAAAAAGAATCTATATCTGCAGTGATAAAGCTGGAGTCCTCACTCCTCGGTATCTCCATCTTCAGTTAGATTGCTTGCAGATCTGCTGAAATTAGATGTCACTGTAAATTATAGTTTAGGCCGAGTTACTAGCCAAGGCTATGAAGGGTAGACACATAAAAACAAGGTGCTACTGAAGGTAATTGCTTCTGATCTTAAAGTTCTAAGTGACAAAATTGGTGCTGATGTGGTATTTGCATCAGAAGCTCTCTTTTAATTGACACTGACTAGATCTAGGGCATCTCTCCCCCCGCATGGCTTTATTTTTGCTGCTTAATTCTTAAAATCTCCCTTGCAGAAAACAGCAGACTGCAAGACATCATTCACCTTAACAGAAAAAAGATGACTGCTATATCTTCGAGGGGGGAGGAGATATTACTCCCCCCTACACACACCCCAAAATTAAATTCATGTTAACGTCAGTTATGCACAAGAATCAGGGAGAAAACTCTAACAAACATACATTATCTTTAATGAGAGAGCAAACAAAAAAGCATGAGCTGCTGGGCTGCTTAGAGAGGAAAATTCATGATACTGTGATTTTTTAAACAGGTAATAAAGTGACAGAGAAAAATCCTATTCAGTGGCCCATAACATATGTCAGCAAGTTACAGAAATAAATCACACAGGACCAGGTTTTTTAAAGTATTTATGTACTTAAGCTATTCTGAAAATCTCACTAGGTGGCTATCTGCATCTTAGGTATCTAAATACCTTTGGAAATCTGGCTCACCCTGCATCAATCAAGAATATGGCTACAATTCCTAATGGATATGGGTGTTTGTTCTCTAGCTAATTACATAAATCAGCTAATCTCAAGACCTAGCTCATCAATATATGTACCCCATGAAACACTGGGCATGCCTACGCAGCCATTAGGTAGCCTGCCCTCAAGGGTTGTGATGATGCAGTCCATTGGCCTGTAAGTAACAAGTGGTTCTTGCTGACCACGGAAAACAGGCAAAAATCACTCCAAACATTCACACGCTTCAAAAATTGCATGCACCTGTGTTACAGCCAGGTGTAGTTCACTCTGCTCATATAGAACCTCCATTGCTGTGAAAACCCACTTGCCCTCTCTCTAGGCTGCTATTCCAATTTGCAGAATTATTGTGGTTCCTCTTTGCAAAAAGGGTAGAATAATAGGTGCACTAGATTCAGCACAAATAAACATGGATCTGCAGCTCTTCCTTTGGCCTGCCCTTGTCCTACCAGGCTCTGCAGGCCTAAGGTCAAGACCCTTTTCCAAATCCAGAAGGGGTATGCAGCACATCTCCCGCAGGATTAAAGTGATGCAGAGGACCTTCCATGGGTTATCTCCACCACAGGTGAATTCCATCCCCTATTAGCAGCTCACGGAACCTCCCTGATACAACTGATTCTTCTGTAAGGTTGCAAGGGGTTGGAGAGGCAGCTACATATGGCAACTTGGCTAAGTATGCGGACCATACACCCGTGCTCCTCGGTTACATCTCACTGTCCTTCTCAGCAACTTTTGTCACAGTGGCTCTGTTAAGTGAGATCATTACATGTGCACAAGGGAGCAGAACTTGTCTGGCCAGCTGTCATGGGCTCATGCAAGACAGCATGCGTGTGTACCATTTTTTCCCCTGCTACAAACATATGTCCAAAGTCAGAATGTTTATTATTCTATAGCAATAAGGCTCATCCCCAAGTTTTTTTATTTTACATTGTAAGCTATGATTGGCAGGAGGATGCTCCATGGAGCCTCTAAATATTGTCACTCTCAGGAGCTTGATCCCTGAATACATGAAAGTTTGTGAGGAAGGAACAACGTTGCTAGCCATGATGAGCAAAGAAGGAAAGCTCTCCTCTCCTAGGGCTACATCTTCAACTGGCAAAACTAACTCATCATCGTTAAAATGCTTTTTTCCCATGATTCCTACCCAAACAAAACACACCTTGAAAATAGCTGGGCTGTTTGTTGGCCTGCTGAGACTGCAGCTTGTCCTGTTGACTAATATGATCCCCTGGAATTCCCTCCATCAGCCTGTCTGTATCTAGCCTTTTTATTCTGTTTGTACAGAGTCTAGCACCATGAGACGCTGCTCCATGACTGGTGCCACAGTAATACAAATAAATGATACATGTTTATGGCCCTTTCTGTCCAATCCTGCAAACAATTAAACACGTGAGTAATTTATGAGGCATAGATGGGACTGTCAGTGAAGTTACTCAGGTAACTAAGTCACGGTCTACATAAGGGGAGGTATCAACCTAAGATATGCAACTTCAGCTACAAGAATAGCATAGCGGACGTTGACGTATTTCAGTCGACTTACTGCAGCATCTTCATAGAGCTGAGTCAACTGCTGCTGCTTCCGTCTACTCCGCCTGCACCTCTCGTGCTGGTGGAGTACTGGAGTCAACAGGCGAGCACTGGGGGATCGATTTATCGCGTATAGACTATATGCGATAAATCGATCCCCAATAGAGGGATCGCTACCCACTGATCTGGCGGGTACTGTAGACTTTTTTAGTGGTGGTCACTTCTCATGAATATTCTGACATGATAGTTGCTTTCAGAAAGTTTGATGAAACAATAGAGTTAATGTGATTAGAGAAAATTCACAGAATCGAATTTTGAAAAGTTAATGTTACGTTCATCCAGTCAGGTGACAGGAAATGTACCATGTGGACTCTGTATCCAGTCAAAAAGCAACCAACACATTTAAAATTATGACTATTTAATATTCAGAAGATGGGGTTTTTTTTCAAATTGCTCACACAAAATTAAACTGATCACATACATAATTTGCTCTGAATTATTTGCTCACGTCTGATTAAACTGATCAGGGAGAGGGACAGTCATTCTTTGTAGTTGGAGCAGGAGTCATGCACCAAGGCTCAGAGCCAAAGTCAGAAATTAGAACCCAGGTTCAGAGCCAGGTTATCTGGAGTGAGGTCAGGCTGATCCAGGGCTGGAAAGAAGCAGGAACAGGAGCAATTCCAACTCTAGGCAGATGCTTAAGCAGCCATTACCCTGCTGCTGCAGCTGGTCTTAAGAGCAGGATGTGCTGATCCCTCAACCAATCAGATGGTTGGGCCAATCAGGCAGCTCAACTGGGGACCAGCTGTGCTTGTTAGATGGTATAAGGGTTAAGCAGAGGGTAAGCAGGCTAGCTACTGGCCCTTATTCCTCACAAAACTATAATCAGTGTATGTGGCTGATCCTGCCCTAGTTTCTCTATTTCACCTGCATCAACTCCTCATCTCTTCAGTCTTTCAGCTTGTTTTCTTAGACACCTTGTTAAAAAGTGGATAACGTACATATTTGCATTTTAAAAATTGGAAAGGGAAATAATACAGGAAATGCAGTGAAAATGACACACATTATTACAAGGCCCATGACAATAGCTGAGCATTTAGTGTTCTGAGACTGCTACTTAGTCTACCCAACACACTAGCTTCACTGACAAATTGTCCTCCATTCCTCCCCTGCATTTATTTCTGTCTTCCTGTTGTGTCTTGACATATGGCAACACTGAAAGCTTTTCAGAACAGGGATTGTTTTATTATGGGTATGTGCAATGCCTAGCACAAATGGGACCTGATCACTGATCTTGGTTCACTTTACCTTCTTTTATATTCCAGAGAATTTATGTATCAACTCCTAACCTACTTGTGTTCTAAAAACACAGCCAACACTTGTTAAGAGTGAGAGATCCACTAGCAGATAAGCTAACAAATAAATTAAGAAAATTAATATTTGACAAATGCATCTTCTAAGGATGCCTCCTATTTATTCTGTTTGTTGGTTGTTTCTTCTAAGTCATTCCATTGTGCCTACAAATGACAGAGAAAAAACACACTCTTCCCTTTTCCATTTCACATTTAAATAATGTATTTTATTTAAATGCCTTAGCTATTATAGACACATGTCCTGATAAAACTATTAGGAAAGAAAATACAAAAAAGCTGCAAAGTAACCTTCAAAGCCACCATAAAATCACAACAAAGGAATAAGAATTTAAAACATCAAAGTATTTTAATCACTGAGGCCGAGGCTACAAAGGGAGGGAGGAGAGAGATTGCATTTCACATGTTGTTATTTTTTCTGCAATTTAAAAATCCTCGCACTTCAGCAGTAACCCCAAAATAGAGTAATTGTATTTCAAAATCCACAAAGAAATTGAAATAGGATGTGTCATTTTTATTTTGTTCTCTTTGCATGACATTCAAGGCAGATCTGAAGTCATAGGAGCTCGTGAGCACCTTCATTCTTGTTCAGCTACTATGGTTGGCCTCTATTTTTCTTGTTTAAAATAAGCATGTAATTTGCTTTATAAGGTGATTCAAGTAAGTAGAAAACTGAGCACTCAGTAATATTTGGAAACTCCTTGAACATTGCAGATCTTTTCAGCTTTTACTCATACACACCATTAATTATCTTTCCAGTGTGGTTGAACTAAACAAACCTAAAAAATAAGTATACAATCAAATTGCTAACAAAATCTTTGCCTATGCAGCAAATTTTTTGAGTAACTTGTATACAGACAAAAATCTGGCTTTAGTGAATTTTGGCATATAATAAAAGATTAAAAATTGGAAAAACAAAAAACAAACCAAAAAACCCACCCTCAGTACAATGTCCCCATGCTGTAATGTATAATGCAGTTCCTTCCAACTGATAATTCTCACCAGAAAGCTTTCAAATTAGAACCTTAATCTTCCTCAAAAATTCTCCCCAGATAAAAGTCTATAATTTGTACAATCCAGTGTACCTGACTGTCAGGCATGGATTTATTAACTTTGCCTGCTTGTGACACAGAGGACCACTTTCCGATCCTGCTCTTTTTGTATCTGACTTTAATTATTAGAACGATTTCCATCATCTGCTTCCACTTTCGGCTTCAAAAGTCTTGTCTTTATCATTTATCTAAAAAGCATGATTCTAGCAAGCAAATACAGCTTGAGCTGGAGTAGAGTAACCTTTGGGAACACCCTCTCTAAAATAGGATTTTTTTTCCTCTTGCCCTCAGCATTTCAATAGCATTAAATTCTCCAACATAGCCATGTCATCTCTGTAAAGGTGCCTGCCGGATGCTGACAGATAAACACATATGCTTACAAGGCTCCTCCCGTGGGCCTCAAATTATGGAAAGAATCTCCAATCTCAAAACCAATTTCATTCTAGTTTGACTTTAAGTTTGGTGACAACACTTAATGAGCAAAATATCCATGAATCCAATCACGCACACCCCTCCTCCTCCTCCTCCTCTCATTCGGACTTCCCTAGCAGTGCCCAACCCAAATGTTCAAAATTCATGAGTCTGGCTCCAAAAAAAACACAAGTTTGGCTTAAAAGCCATGTGATATTTAAAACATAACATGCTTTGTTTTGGGGTTTTTTTTGATTGTGCTAGGAAAGAGGAAGAGAAATGATGGCAGGGGAAAAGATAGCTGAGTATCTTGAGCATTGGCCTACTAAACCCAGGGTTGTGAGTTCAATCCTTCAGGGGGCCACTTAAGGATATGGGGCAAAAGTTTGTTAGATGATTTAATTGGGAATTGGTCCTGCTTTGAGCAGGGGGTTGGACTAGATGATCTCCTGAGATGCCTGATAGTCTATGAATAGGGAAAGGGATAATATACCTTGTTCCAGCCTCCAAACAACAATGTTCAAGTGTGTCAATTCAGTTTAAATTATATTCTGGTAGAAACCTCTTGACTTTCTAAAAACAATTAAACCACAAAAATGCTCTGCATGGTAGATAGTACTATTCCCATTTCACAGAGGCCACAGCGTGTGGTGATCTGCCCAAGGTCAGCCAGTCATTGACAGAGCTAAGGGAAGGGACAGCTCCCAGACTGTTTTTCCAACAATGCCCTTTTCCCTGTTGCATTTAATACCATAAAAATAAGTATATCCAGCCTTGATGAACTACTTTTAACCAAAAAGAGGAGAGGGGGTTTTCTAATCTTTCAGTGTAATGCCCTTCTCTCTCACACACACACACACACCCCAGAGCGTATGGACACATACAGTGAAACCTCGATATAACAGACTAATTCGGGCGAGGGGGTGTCCGTTAAAGCCGAAAGTCCGTTATTTAATAATTTTTTAAAAACATTAAATAACAGGACTTTCGGCTTTAACGGACACCCCCCTCACCCGAATTAGTCTGTTATATAGAGGTGTTACTGATCACGGCCGGGAGCCGTGAGTCAGCCCGCCCAGTGGCAGCCAGCAGCCCGCCCGCCCGGGTCCCCGCTGCGGGGAGCTGGGCGGGAGCTGTCAACCCGGCCGCCAGAGCTGTCAACCCCCCCCCCCCCCCCCCGCCCGGCTCCCCGCAGCGGGGAGCCCGGCGGGAGCTGTCAAAAACACACACACACACACACACACACACACACCCCCGCAGCGGGAGCTGTCAACCCGGCCGCCCGGCTCCCCACTGCGGGGAGCTGGGCGGGAGCCGGCAGCCCGCCCCCCCGCAGGCGGAAGCCGCCAGCCACCAGCCAGCCCACCCGCAGGCGGGACCCGGGCGGGAGCTGGCAGCCCCCGAATAATGGATTTCGGATGCATCGGAAATTTTGTCCGTTGCATCCGAAGTCCGTTAAATCGGGGTCCGTTAAATCGAGGGTTTACTGTATACTGTTATCGTTTGAAACTAACAAAAATCAGCCACGAAGAAAATATAGTAACATCCATCAAAGGTAGAGCTGCTCAGGATCTGTGAAGCTCACCATGAGCTGCCTCTCACAATGAAGAAAAACTTGCCATGTCGAACTCATGAACCGTATAATCTTCCACGTGAAAGCTGAAAGGACTGGCTTTCTGTAAAAGTTACATTTCACAGGACAAATTTAAGTTTAGGTTAGTGCTTCTACAAAAGTGGGGAGGGGTCATAGAAACTAACAGCATCAATCATGCTAGGAAGTTGGAAAGGACAAAAGGGTAATACGAGTGAATTAATTCATTTACTTTGGCTATTTAGCGCTAGTTAATGGGAATGGTGGTGTGCAGTATCCCAGCCCTGTACAGCATTAATATATAGTGAAACAAAAATCACGCTGATGACCTGCAGTTCAGTTTTATTAGCTTTAGTTCCTAGGTGCTACCTTTTTACTTTTTTTAGGCAAACTTTTTTTTTTTGCACTTTCAAGTTGCATATTTTCTAGGGAATTAAAAGCTTGACATTACAGAAAACAAGGGTTTTATGATTTCATGACAGTTTAACCAAGTTTATTCTTAAATATCAGTGAAGGGGGAGAAGAGCCAGGAGGCTCTGGAATGCTGACCTCCAAAATGGTCTGAGTAACATGGTCTGGTGGCATGATCCATCCAGTGCCAGGAGATCCTGGGAAACCACCGAGGCAAAGGTGTCAATGTGGAAGACTGGTATCTCTGCTCTCCTGACACAAATCTGACAGCACAGATCTTACAGAAGATCTGCTGTCTTTGATCAAATCCTTCTCCCAGTCCTGGCTGCAGAGTAGCAGCTGTAGAGGGGCTTCAAGCATCATTAACTCCTAATCAGATTTCCAACTGGGAAATCTCTGGGATCAGCAACAGACAATAAACTACCAGTACTCTGAACTTCCATCCTTCTGCCCTAAAACAAACTCACACGGTGGTTCAATCCCACAGAGCCACAACTGAGGGGCTTCTACAGGATTCCAGAAAAGTAGACATGAGCCACAAAAGGAGTATTAACCCTTTCTATTCCCCAGTGCCAGGATCCTCTGGATTTACATCCCCTGTGTTTGCAGAATTAGAAGGAACGGTCCAATCATGGATAACTACATGCTAATTGTATGAGCTGATAGAGGAACATGCAATTTCACTTACAGGTACTATGTCTCTAATTAATTTTCCTGTCACTTGTAGCGTGGCTTAGAAGAGCACCATGATGACATTTACTGTGTATTATTCTGCATAATTGCCATGCAAATAAATGTTGCATATGGAGTAACAGACACATTTGGACTATATAGCAACCTCACATCCCAGCCTTGGACAGAAATGGTTTCAACTCCCCAGACTCTTTGTACACCCCACACCTAGAACTCAGATACTCTGGATTTATGCTGTTGAAATAAATTTGGCCCTAACTGAATAAATCTGTAGGGCACATATCTGAACTTGGCCTCACACTTCCCATGGGCTCCCAGGTCACAGCACTCTGCTGATCTTACAAACAAATGACTGTCCTGCTCTCCCTGCAGTCCAAGGCCGAGCTCCCAGAAGTTCTAAGCAGAACTTAGGGACTGGCTAGGCAGCAGTTCTGCAGAAGAGGATCTGGGGAATACAGTGGATGAGAAGCTGGATATGAGTTAGCAGTGGGCCAGTCTTGCCAAGAAGACTAATGGTATATTGGGCTGCATTAGTAGGAGCATTACCAGCACATCGAGGGAAGTGATTATTCCCCTCTAATCAGCACTGGTGGGCCCACATCTGGAGTATTGTGTCCAGTTTTGGGTCCCACACTACAGAAAGGATGTGGACAAATTGGAGACAGTCCAGTGGAGGGCAATGAAAATTATTAGGAGGTTGGGGCACATGGCTTACAAGAAGAGTCTGAGGGAACAGGGCTTATTTAGTCTGCAGAAGACAAGAGTGATGTGGGATTTGATAGCCTTCAACTACCTGAAAGGGGTTTCCAAAGAGGATGGAGCTAAGCTGTTCTCAGTGGTGGCAGATGACAGAACAAGGAGCAATGGTCTCAAGTTGCAGTGGGGGGGATCTAGGTTGAATATTAGGAAGAACTATTTAATTAGGAGGGTGATGAAGCACTGAAATGGGTTACCTAGGAAGGCGGTGGAATCCCCATTCTTAGATGTTTTTAAGACCCAACTTGTCAAAGCGCTGGTTGGGATGATTTAGTTGGGGTTGGTCCTACTTTGAGCAGGGGGTTGGACTAGATCATTTCCTGAGGTCTCTTCCAACCCTAATCTTCTATGATTCTATGAACTTGTGAAAATTACATGCAAAGTTGCTGGAAATGGACCATTCTGGTTTGGTTGTGTTTTGCACCCATTTTGCACTCACTGGGCCAGACATTCCAGGCTGGCCAAGCTTTTCTTGGGGCGAGGGGCTGTGGGAATGAGGAGATGACGATACCTTTAACCACCTTTGCATCCCCCAATACTGGAGATGCCAGGCATGGACCTTCTCCTCAGTACAAACTAGAGAAGCCTGACAGCAAATCTATTTTGTCCCACTTCAAAGTGGCCCAGGAAGTCAGAAACACAATTGCAACACCAGTAAATTGACAAATATTATATTTCTTCTATATTGTACACTTACTGATAAAAACAAACACACCATCTGTCATCATGTATACCTAAAGCTTTTAGTTCACATGTACTCCTAGTGTGTGATTTCTCACCCACGCCCCGACTCCTAAGGAGAGAATGAAATATAAGAAAAGATAAGCAGGGGAAAGGAAACAAATACAAGACACCTAGACTGTTGAAGAGGGGGAAGAAGAAAAATGGGAAAAGATCAGAGAGCACTTATAGGTCCATTGAGCATAAAAGTCCATTAACATAAGAGTAATTACCATATAAAGTAAAATTTTGTTTCATTATTGTACATGTCCAAAGCATTTCAAGAATAGGACAGTGGATAATGAATTATTGTATTTTCAAGTACAGTAAACCCTCGATTTAATGGACCCCGATTTAACGGACTTCGGATGCAACGGACAAAATTTCCGATGCATCCGAAATCCATTATTCGGGGGCTGCCGGCTCCCGCCCCGGGGAGCCGGGCAGGAGCTGTCACTCCCCGCAGAGGTTGACAGCTCCCGCCCGGCTCCCCGCAGCGGGGAGCCCGGCGGGCGAGTTGACAGCTCCCGCCCGGCTCCCCGCAGCGGGGAGCCCGGCGGGAGCTGTCAACCCCTCCCCCCCCCCAGCTCCCCGCAGCGGGGAGCCGGGCGGGTGGGCTGACAGCTCCCGCCCGGCTCCCCGCAGCGGGAAGCCGGGAGGGAGCTTTCAACCCCCTCTGCCCGGCTCCCCTCAGCAGCGGGGAGCCCAGCGGGAGCTGTCAAACCCCCCCACCCGGCTCCCCGCAGCAGGGAGCCGGGCGGGGGGGTTGACAGTTGCGGGCGGGCTGACAGTTCCCGCCCGGCTCTCTACTGCGGGGAGCCGGGCGGGGGGGTTGACAGCTCCCGCCCGGCTCCCCGCAGCGGGGAGCCAGGTGGGAGCTGTCAGCCCGCCCGCCCGGCTCCCCAGCTGTCAACCCCCCCGCCCGGCTCCCCGCAGCCGGGACCCGGGTGGGCGGGTTGACGGCTCCCGCCCGAGTCCCAGCAGCCGAGGTCCTCGGCGGGCAGGCTTCTGGGTGGCGCCGGGCGGGCTGCTCACTAAAAGTAAAACCTCTATATAACGGACTAATTCGGGCGAGGGGGGTGTCCATTGTCAGCCGAAAGTCCATTAAAGCCAAAAATAATTTTTTAAAATGATTAAATAACGGACTTTCGGCTTTAACGGACACCCCCTCACCCGAATTAGTCCGTTATATCGAGGTTTCACTGTACTTAATTCCATACTTTTCTGATGCATTCATGTTAAATATATTCTAAACATATAGCCAAGCTGAAATTAAATGATGTTAAATTCAAAATTATAGACACTCCTATCTAATCTTGATTTGTGATTTTCTTGAGTTTCCTTCTTATTTGAAAACCTAAATGTTGGGTTTACTTTGCCAATGTTGCTATCCCCTTTGTGAAAGCAGTTCAAAACCTCTACCTAACTCAAGGGCTAGCCACTTTTCAGCTGCGCTGTTTCTTCCTTCCTGCTCATCACGCCGTGCTGCTGCAGAGATGGTGCCAAAACTGTATTCTAGTTTATAAATCCGAGAAAGCATCACAATTGGCTGGTGAATATTCCCCTATGGAGTGGAAGAGATGTAAACCACAGCTTCTGATACTGCTATTTAGCATTCTGGACTCTTAACTTTATCCTCTAGCACAAATACACACATTTTTCTCTTCCATTAATGAATTTTTATAGCAGCAATATGGTAACTCCAGGTGGTGTGGTTATCATGAGATAATCACACCCCTAGAGGATACCTCTTAACACCCTAGAGGTGGTGATAACCAGCCCCCCTGTCATGCCTTATTGCTTATATATATGCTGATGGCAGGAACTAAAAAGAATTATAAAACAAGAACAGCATGCAGCATACAGAATTAACCTACACTGTCAATTTGTTAATTATAAAGGCCATGAACACTGCCAGTGAGCACCCTCTACATTTTTACACTGTCATCATAATTAAAAAGTTTTAGTAGATGGTTTTGTGTTGCAACAGCATCGATCAAAGTCCACTTCCTGACATGTGCAGCAGAAGCAATATGTTCCGCACAGATTATTTCTTGAATTGTATTACTTACCGTCATAGAGCTCTGTCATATTACCTCTGTTGCACCAAATGTACCTGCCATGACTGCCGCAGCCTATTCGATTTCCAGTCTCAAACCCTGTCAGGCATGCACAAAATGGAGTTATTGCAAAGAAACTGAATTTTTGTATTATTCTGCAGAAAGAACAGATTTTCTGCAAACTCTAGGGCTGATTTTGCCCTTAGAAGGCCGTACTGGTTGGTGTGAATTTCCCATAGTAAAAGAGCATCATAGGATAATGTAGGTTCAAGAATAGCAGCCATGTTAGTCTGTATCCGTAAAGAAAGTGAGGAATACTTGTAGCACCTTAGAGACTAACTAGTTTATTTCAGCATAAGCTTTCATGAGCTATAGCTCACTTCATCAGATGCATAGAAACTCAGCATAGTCTGTGTGGTATGTAGATTGTAATGGATATTTACCTTTAGTCCTTTAGGTATGATGTCCATCTGTTTGCATTTGGAAAGGAAGAGGATGTCTGTCTGTATCTGTACGAGTTTTTTCATGAAGTTGATGGATTTCCACTCTATACGGCTAAATGCAGTGCCTTGCATCGTGACAGGTTCAAGAATAGCAGCCGTGTTAGTCTGTATCCGTAAAGAAAGTGAGGAATACTTGTAGCACCTTAGAGAGTAACTAGTTTATTTCAGCATAAGCAAGTGAGTTATAGCTCATGAAAGCTTATGCTGAAATAAACTAGTTAGTCTCTAAGGTGCTACAAGTATTCCTCGCTTTCTTTAAGGATAATGTAGGTGATCTTACACTACCCCTCCAATAGACACGTGTATGGAGTATTCTAGCGGTGGGGCAAAAGGCAAAGCTTGAGAACAAGAGTACCTGTGTTCATAATAGTAAGCATTTTGGAGGCAATATACAAAAATGATCACTGAAGGCCACTGTAAATTATATCAGCCCTTAAAGTTTCTTAATCTGTGCTCTAGGCCACACTATCCCCTGAAACAGGAAGATTGTGGGTGGCGCAAAGGTGGTCTAAAGGTGGGCACCCCTCTAAACTGAGCCTTCTGTGCTGTACCTCTTGGGAGACACAGCACAGAATCTATCTCCACTACCATCCGTGCATGCCTGCTATTGCAAACGAGTTGAATTTCTTAAACTCAAGCCTCCAAACGGCTATCTATGGAGCACATCAGACAAACAAGAAATTCTCTCTCTTACAAAGGAGTGGTGGCAGAATTTGTAAAGTCATTGTAAAGAATGTATTTTGGTTGAGATTTTCTTTTAAAAATAAATACCTATTTCACCTCAATGTTCAATTTTGTTTACTATTTGTAAAAATGTAGATGTGGAGTCAGTTTCCTATATTTTAGTGTCTAGCAAGAGGAGCTTTTTGGAAGCTGATTGTCTACAGTGAAATAGAGAAAATGTTGAAAAACAACATCTTGACAATAGTAACTCTCTTGCCTTTGATTCCCTATTCAGGTTGCATAATTGATGAAGAAATAGGAAATAGATACAGGTTAAGTATCGGAACCAGCAAAAAAAGAGAGCATTTAGTTTAGGGGGATGACAGAAAAATTATATTATCCATAAGGAATGCTATGTCTATATTGCAAATGGATAATGACAAGGAATGTTGCTTTTCAGTGGAGAAAATGCCCCATAATATTTACAGAATTTTATTTTTTTCCAATAATTTTACTAACTAAACAGAATTTGACATACTGCACTGGTGCATTGTGGAAATCAGTCACAATTACTGCCAAGTGCACAAAGTTCTATTACAAAAGGATTTAATTTTGGCCAGATTTCAAAATATAAAAAGGAACCTCCTTCTAGACTTGTTTGTGCCCTCTCAGAAATAAATCTCCTATTTCCATATTTCCCATACTTCAGAAGTTGTGGGTTTTGCAAGTGCTGCCTTTCAGCTTTGCAAGTATGATTTTAACAAATGAGGATTGTTGATGGAGGAACTGGGATTAGGAAAGAAACAGTGGGTACAGTCCCCAAACAGCCTGGTCCAGCTCCCTATCTGCCCCCTCCCACTTTCCACCCCGCTCAGAACTCCCGACCTTTCCAGTCCACCCCCACCCCGCTTCTTGTCCCCAGACTGCCCCCATCCAGGGACCCCCACACACTCCTAACCACCCCTGGACCTCACTCCCTAAGGCCCCCTGCTTCCTGTCCCTTGACTGCCCCAACTCTTATCCACCCCCCACCCCCTGACAAACCCCAGGACTCCCATGCCTATCCAACTCCCCCGTTCCATGTCCCCTGACTGCCCCCCCCCAGAACCTCTGCCCCACCCAACTGCCCCCTGCTTCCTGTCCCCCGACTGCCTCCTGGGACTCCCTGATCCAACTCCCCCCAGCCCCAACCCTCTTACCATACCACTCAGAGCAGCATGTCTGGAAGTTGTGCGGCCCGGCTGGAGCTAGACACACTGCTCAGCAGAAGCATGCAGCCCTGCTTCCCAGAGTGCTACCCACGCGGCAGTGTGGCTCTGGGGGACGGAGGAAGGTGGGGAAGCCTCCCCAGCCAGGAATTCAGGGGCCAGGCAGGACAAGCCCGTGGGCCAGATGTGGCCTACAGGATGTAGTTTGCCCACCCCTGGTCTAAACATATTTCTCTTTTGCTTTACAGTACAGGTAAAAAAAATTGCAGTTGTTAATACTTATCAGAGAAGATCAAGCAGGGCATGGTATTTTCAAAAAACAAAAAAAAATGTTATTTGAAAGATTACACTAGAAAAACAGAAGTATACATTCTAGGTAAATGAGATGCTTAATTTGGGACATCTGTTAACATTACTTAGGGACACCAGGGCAGATTCTTATCTCATTTTACAGATGGAAAAGCAGAATTTAAATGACGGTATTACAACACAAGGTGAGTAAGATCATATCTTTAATTGGACTAACTTCTCTTGGTGAAAGAGCCCAAGATTTTGTCATTCTCCTCTCGGTGTCTCAATTTACCTATCTGGATGATGGGGTTAATGATACCTAACTGTAGTTGTGAACAGCTGCCTATTTTTGATTCCACTTGCAATAAGAATCGTTGTCCTTACATGAAAGATGGGTAGAACGAGACATACCGAGGAATACACTGCCTCTCAAGCAACTCACAATTTCTGCACATTTCAATCTCCCCAATCATTAAATTGAGGATAAGCATGCACAAGATGCCCTGGGAATTAATTGCTATGGGCTAGCATGGGGATCAGCAACCTTGACACACAGGACTGCAGGGTAAGCACCTTAGAGGGCCCTGCCAATTTGTTTACTTGCCGGTTCACCAACTGCATTGGCTCCCACTGGGATGATGAACCGGGGCCAGTGGGAGCCACGGTCGGTGAACCGGCAAGTAAATAAACTGGCGGGGCCCGCTAAGGGTGCTTTCCCTGTGGTCCCACGTGCCAAGGTTGCCGATCCCTGGACTGGTTTAAGGCCTTTAATACTACAGTATTAAATTATTTTTTTCCATTTACAGTAAATGATTTTTTTCCACATGAGGCATAGTCAGTCTGTGGAACTCTTTGCTAGAGGATGTTGTTAAGGTCAAGACTACAACAGGGTTCAAAAGAGAACTAGATAAGTTCATGGAAGATAGGTCCCTCGATGGCCAATAGCCAGGATGGGCAGGTATGGTGTCCCTAGCCTCTGTTTGCCAGAAGCGGGTGGTGGGTGACAGGGGACGAACCACTTGATGGTTACTTGTTCCGTTCATTCCCTCTAGGGCACCTGGCATTGGCCAATACTTTGGTCTGACCCCATATGGCTTTTGCCTGGCCCCTGACAGGATACTTTGGTCTGACCCCATATGGCCATTCTAATGTCCACAAGAGCTCTATTCCAATAGCATCCATGGTTGAAAATGCCATATGGGACCGAGCCATATTCCTGACACAACATGATGGTATATTGTTTGACTTTGGGTTAGTGAAAAGTATCCATAAGTAGTGCTTATAATAATTGTAATACTCTAACAATTATATATGGTTATGTTTACTTAAAATGGAAGGTTTTAATCACCCAGATATATTCTGGGTAGCAAATAGAGCTGATGCATTCTTCATAAAAGAGGTTTCAAGATCCATAGAAGGTAATGCTATACACTAGAATGTAGATACATCCCTTCAGTTTGTAATATTTACTGTAATCCAGAGAGAGAGGCAGATTAGCCCTTTGAAATCTAGAATATGTTTAATTTTGTCTTTGACATCACCATAGGCATCTACAAATACAAAAGGCCCAAGTAATATGGAAATATACAACAGGCTGTTTGGAGTAATACAGTATGTGGAAACCTGGAAGGGTGTTTTAAACATAAATATTAGTAGAATATTTAAACTGGATAGAATTGTACACCATTTGTGTATAATATAAAAAATTAAAGTAATGGCTTGCACTGCTCTGCTTTATGCTAAAACTAATCTCTCTTCAGTGTAGGACTGACATAAAGCCATTTGAAAAGACAATTAAAAAGCTCTCTGTCTTCCAGATATATATGTAATTAAGTCCTTAGCGTGCATTACTTCCACATGTCAATAGAACTTACAGTAGGAGGAAGAGGATAATAGAATCCCACCCTATGTTTCTTTCATACCATCCTAAATTAGATGGATTTCACTTGCAAGAGACAACTGGGGCAAAATTCTTAGCTTAAGAATGAATTTTCTTTTAAATTTGATTGCAAAACCAGCAAAACAGCTGTCAGGGTTTATGTCCTGGGGGGTTGGACAGCACGGCCTAATGGCCAGAGTCCATAGGGTTGCCTCTAGTCAAAGGGCAACATGGTCTAATGGCCAGAGTCCATAGAGTCTCCCCGGGTTGCCAGGCAATGCGGTTGTGATGGTGCTGTTCCTGGTGGGACCCAACTGAGAGAGCCAAATCAGAACAAATTGCTTCCAAAAGGGCAACTAGCACCCAAAGCTGGGGGTTTTCCACCTCTAAGGCAAACCAAAATGGCAAACAGAAAACACTTTGGTTTCACCTCACTGGCTAGCCACAAGTCACACAAGCACTTCCCTTAGACACTCCAGTTTCCCAGTATCACCACCAGCAGCCACTTGTCCTGGGGACAAATGTTTATGAAAACCAATACCCCAATAAAAGAAAACATTTCTCCCCAATTCCAAAGAATCAGGCCAATATACAAATCAGGTCTTACCCACAAATCACGCTGTTGCCAATCCTTTAGAATCTAAAATCTAAAGGTTTATTATACAAGGAAAAAGATATAGGTGAGGGTTAGAAATGGTTAAAAGAAATCAATTACATGCAGTAATGGCAAAATTCTTGGTTTAGGCTTGCATCAGTGGTAGAACAAACTGCAGGTTCAAATCAAAGTCTCTGGAATACATCCACAATATGGATGGGTCATTCAGTCCTTTATTCCAAGCTTCTGTGTATAGCAAAGTCCCATCCGGAGTCAGGAGGAAGACTGAAGACTGGAAACTGAAGACAAGATGGAGGGGCTATAGCAGCTTCATTTATAGTTTTTCCCAGGTGCAAGAACCTCTTTGTTCCTGCTGTGAAAAGTACAGCCCCATGGAATTCTGGAGTCACATGGGCTTATCACATGACCATGCATGATTTACAGGTGTCAGCCATTGCCCACCATCTATCTTGCATGTTCCTTCTAGACTTCTCATGTGGATTGGAGCATTCCGAGCTCCCAATGAGTCCGTTGTATAGCTGATGGTTCTTGATGGGCCATCAAGCAAGCCAGGCGGAGCTAACCGCAACTTGTCTGGGATTTCACCCAAAAGCAAAGCATGTTTGAAATACAGACACTATATAGCCAGTATTCATAACTTTAGCTACAAAAGAGATACACACATACAGATAGCTTACTCATAATCAGCAGAACATAACCTGCTCATAGAGACCTTATATGGCCCCCTTTACGTAGATTTGGTGCCCCTACAGGACCTTGGTTGCACCAATGATTTATATGATCACAGATATTTCAGTAATGTGACAGCGGCCTAGCGGCTGGAGTCCATAGAGTTACCCCAGGTTGCAGGGCAATGAGGCCTAGCGGATGGAGTCTATAGAGGAGGGCCACCCACCTAGGGTTCAGCAACCTAGGTAAGGGGGCCGAGGCCCACCCAACTCCACCAGTCCCCGACTTAGGGCCCTAACAGTGGTATAGCACCTTGACACTGACTCAGCGGGGGGGTCAAACCGAAACACGATGAGGTTTTCCGGGTGGGAGGTACCACTCCACTACCCTCTCTGAATCACTTCCTACCAGACTCGCCACTGGCATCTCCCAGGCATCTGTTTCCTCCGTGAGCTGGCGGGTCAGTCGCCTCCTCTGACTGCTCCCGTCGCTGGGCTTCAGGCAGGCTTGGGGAAGCCTCGGATCCTGGCGCCTTCAAGGGCTGAGGCTGGTCCTCTGCAGGAGCTTCCCAGGCACGTCCTTCTCCTATGGCTGCCAGCCCAGAATGAGTCGAGCTCCCTCCTTTTATACTCTCAGAGCACTTGGAGCATGCCCCTTCACAACAGCCAATCAGTCTTTCTTGTTGTCATACCATATCACTACAAAGAACTTTCTGTATATAATCTTTGTTTAATGAGACAGAGTGGCCTCCCTCTAAAGCCTGATGGGGAGGGACCACTACACTCTCCCTGATGGGCAGAGCCAAGCTGTCCCTATCTCCAGGCTGGAAGTAGAGGGGAGACGCTGGAAGTAGAAGAGGCAGGTCCATCAGATCAGTTGGGCCAGAGCCAGTGAAAGGGGCAGAGTCTTTAATCCGCTGCAGGACTCTGGACCAGACCTCAGACCATGCAGTGTCCTGCCCCCAGAGGAGCCTGAGAGTGGGGAAGAGTTCCTGGACACCCATCCGCCACTCACCCCAAGGAGGCTGAGGATATACAGACCACACCAATGGACTGTGGTAGGAGTAGCCCAGGGGTACCAGACATTAGTCAGGTGATGCTCTCATAATATGAGTCAACGTGTTTCAGAGGGATCCCCAGTCACTGTTAGTGCCCTGGGCTGGAACCCAGTGGAGTAAAGTAGGCCTGGATCCTCCTATCCTCCAGCCACTGACTCCAAACCTGGGGTAGCAGCCTACTCACCCTAGGTCAGAAGGACTGTGCCTTGTTTGTTACCCCAGCACAAAGACTTCAGTTCCATTGGCTGTATTTGCTGTCTGCCCTAGCCAGAGAGCTAGGCTAAAGACTGCTTCATTGCTCCCTGCCCTGCCCTGCCTGTGGGTCAGAACCCCTGATTGTGTTTGCTCTCTGCTCCAGTCCAAAGGCTGAAGTTACAGATGGCTTATAGCTTTGCCCCACTCAAGGGTCAGAGCCCCTAGACTGTAAATTGCTGTTTGCCAAGCCAAAAGAGCCAGAGCTATAGATCCCTGCCTGGCTCAGCTAGGAGGCTGGTCCATAGACTATGAGTTGTGCTGCCCCAACCAAAGGACCAAAGCCCCAGCCTGCTAACTGACTGTTCACTGTGTGATGTAGTGAAGCATAGTGGTCTCCCTTGGAGCCTGATGGGCGGGGACAACCACAGAACCATGACACTTTGCCACAGTATGCTGTGGATGTGCTGAATTTCTTGGAGTGTAACAATGTCTGAAAGAATAAGAATACCTATACAACAACAAAAAACAAGTTGGAAACTTTTTGGGTTGAGCTAAACAGTTTAAAAGTGTACTAGCCTAAAGCACAGTTAAAAGAACACCGTGCTGTGTACTGGGAGATGTTACTATGACGACTTCAGGATCTTTGACTCCAGAAGAACAGATTGGTCTTATTTTAAGCTGACTAAAGAGCAACATTAGCATTGATTGCTGAACTAGCCTGGAGCCCTTTGCCCTTCCTTCTGGCTAGAAGAAAGATCCTGAGTGGCTGTATCCAACTCAGAAGGGTAAAGAAAACACTACAACTACACCAAACTCCAGTAAAACACTCTACTTCACAACATTGATTGAAATATATTTATTTTATAATCTGTGGAAGGAAGCAATGAGCCAAATTCATCAGCACACTCTGTCTTCTTTGTTCCATTCCAGGGCAAATCAATTCTAAAGGATGTAATGCAGAGCCACTACATGGGGTATTTGTATTCCTGTTACTCTTTTTTTCTCGGCTTCTTTGTATCACAGGAGTGGTGCAAAATATCCAGCTCAATATGTACAATGTACTATTGATAAATTTGTCCATGGCAAGCCAACCTCAAATGGTAATTTAGATGCCTATTTAAACCATCCTTAAACCTGCAAGATTAGTCTAGCAATCTCATAGTGAGATTAGTCTAGCAATCTCACTTTCTTGTGATGGTTCCAGTACTTCCCGCTTCTGGTCAGGCTGGAAATACCAAAATAACAGATTCTCCTGTGGTATTTTATCAGTTCCACTCTTGGCCAGGCTGGTTCCTCAAAGTGGGAATGGGAGCAATTAAAAGAACTTTTTGAAACCTCAAAAAAGGATTAGGTTTGACTTCCGCTTAGAGGTTCAGTTCACTTATTCTGCTTGAACCTGTTCACTCTCTCCTAATACTTGCCAGCTATCTTATAGTTAACTTAGATGTTTACATACTTATTAAGCTAGTACCATATCAAGTGGGCCTTCTGCGCTTCCAAAACTGGTGATCAAGGAAGGCTCCTCAACAAATCAGAAGGAGGGTAGAAGTGTCTGGGCAGTATAGAAGAGTTAACAACGTTTCTTAAATATAAGGCCTGATCCAATGCCCATTGATGTCAATATGAATACACTTATTGACTTCATTGGGCTTTGGACCAGAGGTTTAAGGAACCTAAGTATCAATAAGACCATTCCTGTCAGATGTGCAAGAACCTAGGATCAGCAGACCTTCTTAATATATACTGCCATCATGTTCCTGTAAAATGAGATTGAAAGATGTCTGGTCACTCTTTTAATCTGTGTGACAATTATATAAAGTGGGAACAATAAATGCTTTCCAGTTTTGCCTGAAGATCCAGTATTCAGAGAAGGCAGATAGAGGGGAAAAAAATCAAACACTGCACATCTGATATGGAAAAAACTGCCAGTCCTCTAATGGACAAGTGCCTGTCTAGGTATCTGCCAGCAATATAAACACCTACTCCCCTACTTTTTGCCCAGAGTGGACTAAAACAATTCTACAGTAGTAAAGTATTATACTTCTAGAGGAGACAGTCTCAGTAATAATTAAGTTTACTGAAATGAAAATGAGATATTTCAATAAACTGTTGTTGCTATTAAGAGATTAAATGTAGAAATTTACAGTTACCATAGACCAGAATAAAAAGAAGGAATTCGGATGTGGATGGTGGTGAACTGGGAGATGAGAATCTTTCCTTAGCTTAATGATATCCTAAAACAGCTGACAGTATGTTTTTGGAAGGAACATCAATTTTGGTGCTAAATCCTGCTTCCCAAGAAAAAATTATGGACACTTACATGTGATGTTGTGGGGAAAACTGTTTTATTTTAGGCATGGACTACTGGCCCTGTGGTATCTTGAACCACTTCATGCAAATTATGTGGAGAACAAAAAGTGTTTCATTTCAACTATTTAAACTCTAATGTCATTATGGCTGGATTTGTTATAGGGCAAAATTAAGGTTGTTGGGATGCTAATCACTGAGAATTTTTCTGTCTAGTTATGTGTTTCTATGAGTTTTGGATGTTCAGGTTGGCGTGAAGATTTTTATGTAACCTAACTAGTGATTTCCATAGTTTATAATGTTTAGGATTTCAGGGTTTTTATTGATGCATTCGATGACACTTATTCTAAGGAATTGCACTGAACCATAATATCTGTAATGTAACCAAGTGTAGTTTTGGAATTAAATGTATAACGATCTTTAGTTCCTACTTACAATTGCCAGCTTATATCAGACCACAAAGTACATACACACCAGCACAAAAATCACTTTTTTCCCTCTTCCTATCAAAACATACTATGGAAGGGTAGCAGACAGAGAACAGACTAACTCCTTTGAGGATTCATGAGGGGTAGTTTGTGTTGCATTTTGTGCAATATTCTGTCAAGGTGATTTCTATGGTAACCCCTATTTGCATTCTTTCAAATGGTGGTAAATTCTGACACATTCAATTAAATATTGATGGCAGTGTTTCATCTGCAGTAAACCCACATGGGAATATTTAATGTTATCTACTGTCTGAGACTATTCTCTTGTGGTATCAAAGCAGCAAGCTTTTTACAGTTAAAATGTTAATTAGATTTTTATAACAATTTTTATCGCTCTGGTCTTCATCTAGCTTGCTACAAATATGTTTATTTACAATTCCAAAATGCTTCCATTAATATTCCATAGCTCTGCCTTCCTACTCAGAGGTTAGCTTCATAACAAGCCTCAGAAATGTACTTACAGACACACATGGAATACCTACAAAATCACAATGTTGCAAAATTATTTTTGCCACAACTATGCTAATAATCAAGTGATTCTTGAGATCAGCCTTTTTTCCAAAGAGCCTGTAAGACGAGGTGTCATTTGCATAATTATTTACAGCACTTCATTGGTTTTGGAGACACAGAACTACACTGAGATTTGTTTAGCTAAATGATTTGCAGGGCGGGGGAGAGGAATTATGAGAATTTTAGGCTTGTGAATGGTTCTGGGTGTAACACTACCTGCTGTGGTTCAAGGGCCTGTACCAACCTCAGGGAAGGCTGCTAAGAAGCAGGACATAAGCCCCAAATAGGTTGTGAGTTCTATACTTTTTTTCACTAACCAATTATCAAGTGTAAGCTCCTCAGGCACCATAACAGTCTTAACATGGAGTTACAGACAGTCTCCTTGGATACTCCAAACTACATTGCCACCCAGATGAGCATACCTTTGTAATAGATACCTTATACCCAAAACCATAACAATGTTCAAGTTATTCCAAGTCTCAAAGGACCAGTCATTTCTCCCAGGTCAATTGCACTTTAGATCCTACACCAAAGACAACACTTATAGCCAATCCAGTAATAAACTATATAAAGATTTATTGAAAAGGAAACCAGATATTTATTTACAAGCAGGGCCGGCGACAGGAATTTGGGGGCCCCGTACGCAGATCGTGCGCCTCCCCCCCCCCCCCCCCCGTCCGGTCTCCTGCCGCCCTTGCCCCCCCCCCGGCCGGCGACAAGGGGGTACAGCAGCTACCGGGCCCGCCCCGTATTTAAGGGGGCCCCCCCTTAAGTTCGGGGCCCGGTACAGCTGTACCCGTTGTAACCCCCTGTCGCCGGCCCTGTTTACAAGATTAAAGCACGTAAGTGTACATATACAAATGAGTTACAATCCTGAGTTTCAAAAGGTAATAGAAGTTTGTATAATCAGCAAGCTGTATTGGTCCTTGAGGGATAATCCAGCTAAGTAGCTGGGGATTTCTTGCTTATGTCTAGAAAATTCTTCTTCTCCTCCTCCTTCCCTCCCAACCCCCTCCCATTCCCGAGTCCAAGCAGCATAGAGATACCTCGTTCCTTTTGTTTGGGGCTTTTGTCCTGCCAGTTGTAAACTCAGCTGAAGGGAGGAACCCACTTGCATAATTTATCTTCACAGGGATGGGAGGCAGGGGAGAACAGAACAACAAATGTATTTTGTCCTCTTTAACATCGCACAATAGCCTGTCTGGTACTGAATGACCTTTCCTTTTGGGAAGGACATAGCACAGGGGCAGGCAACCTATGGCACAGGTGCAGAAGGCGGCACATGAGCTGATTTTCAGTGGCACTCACACTGCCTGCATCCTGGCCACCAGCCTGGGAGGCTCTGTATTTTAATTTAATTTTAAATGAAGCTTCTTAAACATTTTTAAAATTTTATTTACTTTACATACAACAATAGTTTATTCATATATTAAAGACTTATAGAAAGAGACCTTTTAAAAACATTAAAATGTATTACTGGCACGTGAAACTTTAAATTACAGTGAATAAATGAAGACTTGGCACACCACTTCGGAAAGGTTGCCGACCCCTGACATAGCACCTTCTGCTGAAGATCAGCCCTTCACACTAATTAATGTGTCTCTCTCTCATCTGATGACTTGCACAATATAACTACTCAAATATTACCTTACAACATGGGATAGGATGTCGTAAGTGAGATTAATGCATGAAGCAACTCACAAGCATTCAATAATCTCACTTATAAAATCCTATCCCATGTTGTAAGGTAATATTTGAGTAGTTATATTGTGCAAGTTTTAAAAAGGCTAACACACACAGGAGACAGAAAGATTCCAGCTATGTATTTGTGTTCAGTTGAGACATGGAGACCTTAGCATGAGCTGGCACCTGGTTTGCCACACTAGGGCTTCGGGGAAAAAAGGAATAAAAAATACACTGGACCCCCACTAAAACGCGTATCTATATAATGCGAATTCGCGGTCACGGCCACAGATCCCAAATTTAATTACTTTAATTAGAATCCATGGTAATACAGCCCCTGCTATAAACACGGTTCCCTCATTAACGCAGTACCATGCATGGATCGTGTTCTAGAGAGGTTCCGGTATACAGTAGACTCCCGATTATCCAGGCGCGGGTTAACCGGGCTGTGGATTAACCGGGATGTCTAAAGGGGTCGGTAGGGGAAGCCCAAAAGCGGCGGCGGGCTCAGCCCTAGCCTGCTGCTGCTTTGGGGCTTCTCCCATTGGCCCCTTATGAGCTGGGGTCTCACCCTGCTTCCAGCCTGGGTGTAGGAAACCCAGGCTGGCAGCGGGCTGAGACTCCGGCTATTAGGAGTCTGCGGGGAAAGCCCAAAGCAGCAGCAGGTTGAGTGCTGAGCCCGCTGCCGCTTTGGGCTCTCTCCCCAGGCTCCTGCCACCTGCCCCACTCAGCTCCCGCTGACAGCCTGGGTGCAGGGAACCCAGGCTGACAGCGGGAGCAGACTGGGGCGGGAGGCAGGACCCTGGCTGGCAAGGGGCCAGCGGGGGGAAACTCCAAAGTGGCGGCAGGCTGAACGCTGAGCCTGCCACTGCTTTGGGGTTTCCCCCACTGGGGTCTCAGCCTGCAGCCAGCCTGGGTGTAGGAAGCCCAGGCTGGCAGCGGGAGCTGAGACCCCCCACTGACAGGAGCCTGCGGGGAAAGTCTAAAGTGGCAGAGAGCTGAGAAGCTGCAGCGGCCGAGCTCTCAGCTGGCTGCTGCTGCTGCTGCTGCTTTAGAGTTTTCCCGCAGGCTCCTGCTAGCTGGGGTCTGAGCTCCCGCTGCCAGCCTGGGCTTCCCACACCCAGGCTAGCAGGGGAGCTGACTGGGGCAGGTGGTGGGACCACCACCCCCCACCCCCAGGGCGGCCGGTGGAACCCCCCTCCCCCCCTAGTAGACACTTGATTATCCGGGATTTTATTAACCGGGATTAAGGTTTTCCCGATCATCCCGGATAATCAAGAGTCTACTGTACTTGGAATGTTTGAAATGTTGTGTTATAGGATTTGACAATATAACCTCACACAACACTAGGACAACATACATCAGTTTTGCCCAGAGCACCGGCCAATTTCTGTGCTTCTTACTGGAGATTGTCCACAAATGAAGTCGTTAGTGGGACTGAATATATGACATAGGCCAAGTGTCTAAATCTCTACTGCTTGTAGCTTGCATATCCATTTACCCATCCACAAAGGGAGTAGAAATTGGATATAAAAACGCTATCCAGTAAAGAGGATACATTTTACACCCTGGTACGCAGACTCCACTTTGTGACTGATCAATTCATAGAAACATGGATTTCAAGGCCACAAGGAACCATCATCTAGTCTGACCTCCTATATAACACAGGCACTGTGTGCCAGGCTCTAAATAGATGGAAATAAGGATAAGTTTAAGTCATTACTGACCTTTTCACTTTGAGCTGGAAGTAGAAATCTCTGTACACCAAGAAAACAACCTCTTAACTATTGTGTCCCCCCATGTTGAGATTTCTCAATGATGCAATGTACTTTAAAAAAAAATTTAATATAGGGCCTAATATCGACAGTTCCTTGAGCGCCATGGGCCTCAGAAGTCAGAAATCCTGACTCTAAGTCTAGGTCTACACTAGCACTTTATCGGTAAAACTTGTCAGTCAGGGGTGTGAAAAAAAACCACGCACCAAACCAACATAAGTTACCCCAATAGAAGCTCTGGTGTGAACAGGGCTGTCGGTGGAAGATGCTCTCCCGCCGACATAGCTACCGCCCCTTCGCATAGAGTGGCTACATGGAGACCTTACAGCAGAGCAGCTGCAGCAGTAGAGCCGTGCCACTGTGAGGTCTGTATATAGACATAGCCTGAGACTACCCAATGGAAAACTCAACCTTGTTGAAGGAGGCAACATGAAAACAGTACAGCTTCAAAGGCAAGAATTACAAATGAATTTACCACTTCTTACAACGACAGATTCTCAGGCTATTCACGCCTCTCAACCACAGCTTTAAAGCCAATTGGAGGGAATTCATTTCTAGATCAGTTACATGTTACTCACTTGAATAGCTGAGGGCAGACATGCTGACGTGCTTAGGGCTGCTGTATTATAGCCATGGGATGTGACACCTATAGAAGTCTCTAGACCAAACTAAGAGCATGTCTTCACTACCACTTTAAATCGATGTTAACGACGTTATGTCGAAGTAAACGTGTACCTGTCTTCACATACATGCCCTTAACGTCGATGTAAAGGGCCTTAAAGATCGATCTTGGCACTCCAGCCTAACCAGTGGCATAAGGCTAATCTCGACGTTCCAAGCTCGACCGTGGGCTAGTGAAGACGGAACCCGACATTAATAGCCTCCAGAGGCTGTCCCACAATGCTCCATTCTGACCGCTCTGGACTGCCTCACTACTGCTCCACTGTGACCGCTCTGCACTGCACTCTGAACTCGCTGCTCTGGCCAGGTAGATAAGACCCGGGAACATTTGAATGCCATTTCCTGTTTGGTCAGCGTGGCCAGCTCACCTGAACTGATCAGTCGCCATTCAGAGCAATCAGCACTAGCCGCCATGCAGAGCTCAGCATCACAGGAATCCATGATGAGCTCATCTACCCTGGAGACCAGCCAGAGGAGAAGAGCTCCAGCATGGTCCACTCGTGAGGTGCTGGATCTCATCGCTATCTGGGGAGAGGAATCCGTGATGTTGGAACTCCGCAACAACAAACGGAATGCCAACACCTACGGAAGAGTCTCCAAGGCCATGCTGGAAAGGGGCCACAACAGGGACACCACACAGTGCCGCGTGAAAATTAAGGAGCTGCGGCAATCTTTCCAGAAAGCCAAGGAGGCAAACGGGCGATCAGGGGGCGCGCCACGGACATGCAGGTTCTACAATGAACTAAATGCCATAATGGGGGGCGCCCCCACCACCATCGCGCCGGTGTGCGTGGACTCCACCGATGGGATCATCGTCAGGGAGGAGACTGATTCCGAGGAGGACGAGCATGAAGAAGAAAATCTCACGGAGCAGCAGGAGCCTAGCGGAGAACCCTTGTACCCAGAGAGCCAGGAGCTGTTTGTCACCCTGGAGCCAGTACCCTCCCAAGCCTCCCAGGGGGGTAAGTGTTTCTTTTTTAAGGGATTACATGACGCGTGATTTTGTAAAGGAAGCATTTATTAATGAGTAACTTGCCCTAAGGACTTAGCGTGCTTTCATTGCTGGTCAATTTCTACTCAAAGAGTTTGTCAATATACTCCGGGATTGACCATAAGTCCTCCGCGGACATTTCAATGAAGCTCTCCAGGAGGTAGCGATGAATCCAGCGCACCAGATTTCTGGGGAGAGCTGCCTTATCTGGTCCCCCGTGATAGGACACCAACCCACGCCACGAAAGTAGTAGGTTGTCTGGTATCATTGAGCAGGCTAGCATTGCGGCGTATGGACCAGGACTTTGCATGGACTCAAGGAGCATGCGCTCCCTATCTCTCCGAGAAATTCTCAGCAAAGTGATGTCATTCAGGGTTGCCTGTTTGAGATACGGACTGCAATTAGTCGGGAGATAAAGAGTCCCAGCTGCAAAGTTCTCTTTTCTGCTGAGGACCGACGAACCGAGCACCCCCCCCACGAACGCTGACCGCCGCCCCCCCCCCCCCCCCAGCCCATAGCGTTAGCTGTCAGGGAATCCGAGCCGTCTGCACGCGGTCTGAAGAGCCCCAAAAAGACCTTAGCCCTTAGCAAGAGATTTTTTGGCATTTGCTTTGCAGTTTGCGGTTTCAGTGGGAGCCAGCCACGCGGTGGGGGGAAGGGGGCGGGGTTACTCTACAGTATGCAAGCGCCACTTTTAACTTACCATGGCCGGCTGCACGGTGATTTCAGAAGCCGTCTTGGGCTGAGGCACGCATATGTGTCTGAGATGCTCTGAATTTTCTGAGAGCTTGTCAGTCAGTTTTAGGTGTACAACATGACCTTGTACAGAAATCATATCAGGCCTCTGAATACTGAGGTTGCAAATGGAATACTACTCCCATTGTGTACAGTCCGAGACTGCCTCCTAACCTTGAATGTATCTGTCTCATAACTTTCAAACTTTCTTTTTCCCACACTTGCCCACAGATGAACAACAAGTATCTCACAACCCCCCTGCCTCCTCATCACGCCGTGCACCGCAGATAAGAAAGCGTAAAAAGAAAACGCGAACGCGCGATGAGATGTTTACTGAACTCGTGGAGAACTCGCGTGCTGAGGCAGCCCGCCAGACGGACTGGAGGGAAAGAATGATAGAGGCAAGGGATCGAGAGATTCAGGCAAGGGATCGAGAGATTCAGGCAAGGGATCGAGAGAGAGAGGAAAGGAAGCGAGAGAGAGAGGCAAGGGATCGAGAGAGAGAGGCAAGGAATCGAGAGAGGCAGGAATGGAGAGCCGCTGAACAAAAGAGGGTAGAACGTGAGGAAAGACGCATGGATGCTTTCCTCCGCATAATGGAGGACCAGAGCGACATGCTGCGATCTCTGGTGGAGCTGCAGCATGACCAAAGACCACCTCTGCAGCCCCTGTGTAACCAACTCCCCCCCTCCCCAACTCCCATAGCTTCCCCACCCAGACGCGGGTTGAGAACACGGGGGGGCAAGCTCCGTGGGCCGCTCCACTCTACCCCACAAGCCAGCAGAAGCAGCAGCAGCAGCAGCAGGCTGACATTCTCGGAAAACTTTTGAAAGCTGCTGAGTCTTGCCAACCCCTCCTCTCCACCCTTCCCACCCCCCCCCTCCTTTGCCCGCTCCTCCCCACTGCGACTCCAGGATCCCTCCAGGATACCAAGACAGTGATCCCCTGTATTTGTATTTCCGAGTAACCAATAAAGGAACCATGATTTTTCAAACAGTGATTTTATTTTCTCTGCAAGCATGGGGAGGGAGGAGGGAAAGCATGGGGAGGGGGGAGGGAAAGAGGGTTCAAGGGCAGCAGGCTTACAGCACAGCAAGGGAGCAGATTCTCAAACGCCATCTCGGGCACTGATAAAACTGTCTTTCAAGGCGTCCCTGAGGCGCAGGGCCTCACGGTGGGCTCTTTTACTTTCCCTGCTGTGTGGCTGCTCATAAGTAGCAGAAAGTAAATTTGCCTCTGCCTCCCAGCCCGCCATAAACGTTTCCCCCTTGCTCTCACAGATATTGTGGAGCACAGAGCAAGCAGCAATAACAATGGGGATATTTCTCTCGCGGATGTCTGAGCGTATCAGTAAGGAACGCCATCTCCCTTTCAAGCGGCCAAATGCACATTCTACGGCCATTCTGCACTTGCTCAGCCTGTAGTTGAACAGCTCCTGACCCCTGTCCAGGGCTCCTGTGTAGGGCTTCATAAGCCAGGGCATTAGGGGGTAGGCTGGGTCCCCAATGATCACGATCGGCATTTCGACCCCCCCCACGGAAATTTTCTGGTCGGGGAAGAAAGTGCCTTGCTGCAGCTGTC
Source organism: Sternotherus odoratus (assembly GCA_032164245.1). NCBI lineage: Eukaryota > Metazoa > Chordata > Testudines > Kinosternidae > Sternotherus > Sternotherus odoratus. Next base: position 63,473,503 of record JAVMKO010000003.1, read on the forward strand.
TAAAAACCCTAGAGTTCCTGAACACTCGAGCGTCATGAAGCTTTCCCGGCCACCCCACGTACAGGTCGGTGAAACGTCCCTTGTGGTCAACCACTGCTTGCATGACCATTGAGTAATATCCCTTCCGGTTTCTGTACTCGGCGGCCTCGTGGTCCGGTGCCAGGATAGGGATATGAGTCCCATCTATAGCCCCACCACAGTTAGGGAATCCCATGGCGGCAAAGCCATCTATTGTGGCTTGCAGGTTTCCGAGGTTTATAACCCGGTGTAGCAGCCGCTCGACGATTGCCCTGCTTACTTGCATCACAGCAAAGCCCACTGTAGACCTACCCACCCCAAACTGATTCGCGACTGACCGGTAGCTGTCTGGCGTTGCAAGCTTCCAGAGGGCTATCGCCACTCGCTTCTCCACTGTAAGGGCCGCTCTCATTTTGGTATTCCTGCGCTGGAGGGCCGGGGACAGCAAGTCACAAAGTTCCATGAAGGTGCCCTTTCGCATGCGGAAGTTTCTGAGCCACTGGGAGTCATCCCAGACCCGCAGCACTATGCGGTCCCACCAGTCTGTGCTTGTTTCCCTGGCCCATAATCGGCGTTCGATGGCATGAGCCTGCCCCATTGCCACCATTTTTGACAGATTGTCAGTCGCCCTACTTGCAAAAACGGCAGTGTCCCTGTCGTCCCCGCTGTGCACGTCAGTGTCCCTGTCGTCCCCGCTGTGCACGTCCGTGTCCCTGTCGTCCCCGCTGTGCACGTCCATCTCCTCCTCACTGTCATCGGGTTCCAGAAAGCGCGGTTCTCCCCGGATCGCATTCCTCCTCTGCAGACGGTGCAGCAGGAACTCAGCAACCGTGATCGAGGTCCTCACAACAGCCATTACTGCAGCCGTGGTGTCAGCGGGCTCCATGCTTGCAATGCTATGGCGTTAGTTCGGCGGAGAAAGGGCGCGAATTATGGGATGCCTACCTACAGTGCACCGCTCGGAATGGGGGTGGGCGGCGCGGAAAAAGGGCGCGAAATTTGGAAATGCCTACCCACAATGCTGCACTCGAAATGGTGCCTGCTGGGGGATCAGGGAACTGTGGGATAGGTACCCAGAGTGCAACGCATGTCATGTCGACGCCTGCAAAAGTTTTGCAGACAGACACTGTCGACTTGCTGTGCTTAGCTGTGCGTAGTGAAGACAGACAACATCGACTGTATGCCGTCGCGTTCACAAGATCGACATAAAGGAAATCGAACTAATGCTGTAGTGAAGACATACCCTAAGCAATGGTGTAAGTTGCACATCAAGGATACATCATGTTATCGACTTTTGAGATGAGCTCCCCAGAGAAATCAATAAGGAATTCTACTTAAAAACAACAATAAGATATGGCCTCAGGTGTAACATTGCTGGATAATGCATGTAAGTGAAAAAATGCTTGTGGTCTGTTGAGGCTTGATTCTGCTCTCAATACTTCTGCTAACAGAATTAATTCCATTGAAGGCATTGAAGTTATACCAGCACATAAGCAATGTAGACACAATTATAAGCAGGTCTACTAACATGCAGAGACTGTGAAAACTGAGTACCACCAATAACTTTTAAGAGATAGAAGGGGCTTAGGAATAGTATGCGGGGGACATCTAACAAGAGGATGGAATATAAACTAGTTTCACCAGATTTTAACTCACACCCACACAGTATGCCCAAACATGCAAATTGCATTAACTTGCCAGTTACTCCCATTTCTAAATAATTGACTATATAGTGACATATATTATGCACCTATTTATGTCTCTGCTAAATTTGGCCCATTATATTCTCCTAGAACCAACTCCTGGTCCAACTGAAGTCAATGGCAAAAGTTCTATTAACTTTAATAGAACCAGGATTCAGCTCCAGACGTTTTCAAAATGATGGAAATCTGCTTTAAGTGTTATATTTCTGAATGGTCACAGAGCTTTAGCACATTAGGATAAATGGTTGTAATCCCAAAGGGATTGTACGTAAATTTTATTTTACTAAATCTAAATGCCAAAGCCTGCCGATGCAGTTAAAGACTAGTCTACTAGCTATGGATATAGCTACATGGATATAGCTATGGATATAGTCACTTGGGTGTTGTTAGAAAGTGAAGCAGATCGAGCCAAACATTTAGTGTTACAAAGCAGGAGATGATCAGCTGATTTTCACTAATATTAACTATTTTGCAGCTGGTTCTCCATGCATAATCTGATACCAAAAATTCTGGTGACATCACAGTGAAAAGCTATGACATATTTAATATATCAGCCAGTCCAGAAGGTGTACTTTTCTCAACACGTATGTTCTAGACTTGTTTACGCTATCAGTGATAGTTCATCAATACAATTCAAATTTCAGATGGTCCTGTGTATAATCAGTCTAGACTGTATTGTCAGTGTAATATAGAATGTAAACTCCTTGGGGTAGGGACCTATTTTCTTCTATGAACTGAGCAAAATGGTGGTTCTCAGTACTAATCAAGCTCATAGAGGCCACACACCTAGGCTGCTTCCTGGGCTTTTCTCTCAACCCAGAGCACAGACTGTAACCCTGTCGTGGCCAGGTAGAAGCACCAGCACATGCCCTGTCCAGCAGCCCATGCAGACTCTTCTCATACAGCATTACCCCCATCTCCAGAGAGGAAAGCAGGAGGCAGAAAGTAGGGTGGGGTTTCCTGTCAACTCTGTAGCCAACCAGGGCTTTGCTTTTTCACCCTCTTGATAGGTTGTGTCCGGGGGCTTCACACTTTGCTTGTAAATTGGATTCCTTTCTCAACAACTCTTTGTCTGTCTTTGTCATTGCTCTGTGGAGCAAGCATTATGTCTTCCCCTGTACTGGGAAAGCACCAAGCTCACTGTGAATGCAACTGTAGTCTACACAATAAATATCAAACAAACAGATGCCATGCCTGAAGGTGTTTACACAATGCGAGGGATGTGAAGCTGAAAGTTTGGATATATGCTGTCCTTTCCACCAATGACGATGATCACCCACGTCCCAGAATGTTCATATTTTATGACATACAGGCAAAACTGTTCACCTCCATTTACTTAGAACTGCATCGTACAAGAAACAGTCAAACAAAAGTCTCTTCAACCTTCATAAAGCATTAGATTTTACTAGCAGAACACTATTATTGCAAGCGCATTATTAAATGCACCTTGAGTAACACAGCACTTTATTTGCATGGAGTCTATCCTGGCAATAAAGCTTCTTGAATCTGTGCTGAAAGAAAGATTTCTTTTAAGGCTCATTTACCCTTGGACTGATAAAGCAGCTTCACGGAATTCTTGACTTAAAACAGCTTTGGAATATAAATGTAAACCTCGGGGGAACAAGGGGAGAAGAGCAAAAGCAGTTCTGTACTGTATCTTCACTTGAGCAGAAGCAGACACCTGAATTAATCTCTGGCTGCTAAAATAGAACATAATCTAAACTAATCAAGGAAGGGTGAAGAGGTTGGGTTTGAAGTTGAACCTTACATTCAGATCTAATCCAAACACTAATGACAAAGCAAAACTGAACTCTTGGAATTAAACATATGTGCATGAGTTGTGAATTCTAGCTTGAATCATTCGAAATCCTCCTCTAAAACACCAGGGGAGAGGATAAAGGGAGGAAGGGGGAAAAGAGAGAGAGAAATTCCATCTGCGAGAATATGAAGATGGATGATGATCATGTGATGATCTAATTAAATATGTCCAAAATCTGGTCAATTGCATGGAACTCTGTATTACATTTTTTAAAGGGCACAAAATTAATGTCAGGTGTAGTCACAGATCTCTTTGGCTGTGTGTGTGTGTAGGGGGATTCCATATTTGTAATTCTGGAGAATGGTACAGTGCTTTTGGTCATGTGTAGAATCACATGCCATTCCACTTTGCCATCTGAGCAGCTTCTGCTTTATCGTCACTACAGACTGAGCACACAGAATACAACTATATAAAAGGAGTCTTAAACCCAGTCTGTGTGGCAGGAGGCATTCATGTCTGATTAGGAATGTGTCGAGATAGGCAGCTGCCCAGTAGCTGTTATCTTTATTGTGTGACTGAATTCTGGATCACTGACCTAGACACAACACTTCTGCCAAAGAAACAAGCAGCTGATATCATGGATGAGGACATGATCACTGGTTACCTCAGATCTTAAAATGAAGCCCTTTAAAAAAAAAGGGGGGGGTGCTTCTGGTTGATACAAATAATGGAAGTAGCTTATTAATCAATACATTAGTTTCCTGTTGACCACCTATGGCATCAGCCTCTACTGTCCCTGTGTTTTTTTACAATCTTTACCATAATTCTGCCTTCATTAATAAGAGCTGGCATGCCAGCGGTGTATGAAAGAGCACCATGTACATATTAAAGGGAAGCTCCTTGGCCCTGCTCCAATGGCTTTGTATTGGTTTGGCGAGTCTGAATTCTTTTCAGCTCACTTTCACATGACATAAGGCACCATCTCATGGCAAAACCCAGGAGGTTCACAAGGTCAAACTATAGGAGGAGGTGGTGAGAGAGAGAATTCAAGGAAAATCCTATCCCACCTTGGGTATCATTGCAGAGGCTGTGTTTCCTTGCATAGGAATAAAAGAGACATCTTGGGGGGGGGGGGGGATTCTTTATAAACAAAGCCAATGGGGAAAAAAATGTTAGCTACATTTAGTGCCAATGAGTTTCACCCAGGCCTGACCCTGCCTACTCCTCACTCGTACCTGACTTTTTGCCCACCCAGTCCCCACCCAACTCTCCACATGCATCTTGTACTTGTACTGAGCCTTCTCCTGAGTCCTGGTGAAAGGCGCCAGTCCTACAGAGGCAACTAGTGCCTTACTTGCATGCAGCATGAGTATATCTGCACATGGAGGGTCCTCGTTGCATACAAGCAATTGGCATTCACTGGAGGTGCAAATGAAGTGCAACTTACACATGGAGAAAGTGAAAGGACGTGTAGAAAGAGAAGCAACAGGATAGTATATTGTAGGTGGTGATTATGGCTGTTTTATTGTACAGTTAAGTGTTATCCACTAGTCCTGCTACATCACCTATTCCACCTCCTCATCACATAAGCTAGTTTTGCACATTCCCTGAATACCAATCAATTTATACACAACATGTAAATTACCCCACCCTGTATGCCATCACTTCCTTCGATCGACCATGTTAATCAAACATGGTTCAAAATTAAGTCGTATTTTTCTTTTAAAGCCTAGTAAACTACTTGTCACATATGCAGAGAAGAATAGTTGTTTGAAAGTCAGAGCAAGCTAAGGGTTGAATCAGATTGGCCCCGTCATCTGTCTGCATCAGAGGGTACAGTAATGAAAACAATCTCTTCTGGCTTACTCTATACTTCTGGGAACACAATACCCATAAATATGTCATCCTGTTTATTTCAGATGCACTGACTAGAACCATCATTTTAGAAAACACCTTATTTCAGTTGTTTTGCTTCCAATCATTAGCAGTTGTTCATTGTTCCAGGAATACAATAGGGAAGTAGCACACCCTGCGGAATCCTAATTTCAATAAGAATTAGGGAAACAACAGTTTTGAGAATACTTGAAAAGAAGAACCAGACGGGAGGAGATGAAAGAACCTCCACTCTTTTGGAAAAGTTCTGTAAACACATGCACAACTATAGGCCCACTACACAAAACCTTAAGTAAACAGATATTCATAACATTCATTTTGAATAAAAGATCTGCATGGAACTCGAAAACAGGACTCCAAACCACATCAGCATAAATAATTCTACATGGAAAATATATCTGGTGCTCTCAGTCTGTCTCTGACAATAGACTATCAGAGCGCAGATCGTGATTTCCCTGGTTTTGTTATTCAAGGAAAATTTTTATTTATTGTGATTGTGATTTTAAAAAAAAATCTGTGAATTGATTGTGAATGATTCTCTGGGAGTATTTTGATATTTGAGCTATGTTGGGCAGTTGCAATTGGTCAGATAAACTAGATGGTATTATTTCTTTTTCTTCATTATAGAATTATGTAAACACTTCCAGGCCATGATCAGAAAAGCCTATTAAAGTCAGTGAGAGTCTTTCTAGTAACTTCAATGGGCTTCAGATGCTGCCCTTAGAGTGAATATTCATATGTGAAAATTTAGAACATGAGACTCATTTTCCATGAACATTCATGGCAAATAACTTAATTGCATGAATGTTCATGGGATTTGAAAACACAAAAGAAGCATGAGCAAATTTATTTAAAAGTTCAAAGGTGACACTATTTGCAATATTTGACCAGCTGTTCAAGACGAGGCAGGCAAGTGTTGTGTAATTTTAGAGAAAGTAGCAGCTACACTAGCTAAATCCAGGACACATTTTTATATTTTATTGCTCTTTCCTTACATTTTTAAAATAACCATTGAAGTCTTATCTGTGGTCAATATTATGTTTTTCAAAAAGGCTATATTCGTGGATTTTTGACAAAACACAGAAGTGTCAGCAGTGTTAATGGATTAGTAGATTATAAAACCAAACTACACTAATAGTATCTTATAAATCAATAGCAGTAGCTGAGGGAGCAGCCTTTACTGTGTTAAGAGTAACAGAATTGAAGGCTCTTATCACTAGAGGTAAAATCCAGATAACAAGCTGAGTGCAATTATTTAAGAGTATGTCTTAGTTATAGTTCAGAAGATAAGAGAACATCTTGGCTGTCAATTACATGATTATTTAGAAGGGAAATCTCTAAATCAAGCATTTATAATTCACTATATGAAATGCATCATACTCTGAACACTGATTTAAAAACAACAAAGAGTCCTTGTGTAACCTTAGAGACTAATACATTTATTTGGGCATAAGCTTTCGTTGTCTAGAACCCACTTCATCAGATGCATGGAGTGAAAAATAAGAAATCAGTATAAATATTAAAGCCCATGAAAAGATGGGAGTTGCCTTATCAAGTGGAAGGAGGGTCAGTGCTAATGAGGCTAATTTACTTAAGCTGGAAGTGACCTATTCTCAGCCTTGGGAGGCAGGCCAGTCCTTGCCCACAGACAACCTGCCAACCTGAAGCAGATTCTCACCAGCAACTTCACACTGCACCATAGCAACCAGGAACCAATCCATGCAACAAACCTTGATGCCAGCTCTGCCCACATATCTACACTAGCGACACCATCACAGGACCTAATCAGCCACACCATCACTGGTTCATTCACCTGCACATCTACCAATATAATATACTAGCATAAGTGCCCGGCGTTGCTCGGGTCAGTCGGAGGTGGGGAGGGGGCAGACAGTTGACACCCCCTGACCAACCCCAACACCCACCCTTAACCCACCCTGACATCTTCCCACCCCCCCGACCAACCCCAAGACCCCCCGGCTCACTTACCCCCCGACCAAACCCGACAACCCCACCTGACCCCCCAAAACAAACCCAACACCCCCACCTCACCCCCCGACCAAACCCGACACCCCCACCTCACTCCCTGAGCAAACCCGACACCCCCACCTCACCCCCCGACCGAACAGTGTATTTAATAATCTGTGTGCTACAAAGTGCACCGTGAGCCGGGGGGGGGGGGTGTCGGGTTTGGTCGGGGGGTCAGGTGGGGGTGTTGGGTTTGCTTGGGGGGGTCAGGTGGGGTTGTCGGGTTTGGTCGGGGGGTAAGTGAGCCGGGGGGTGTAGGGTTTGGTCTGGGGGGGTGGGAAGGTGTTGGGGTGGGTGAGGGGTGAGTGTTGCGGTTGGTCAGGGGGTGTTGCGGTTGGTGGGGGGTTGAGGTGGGGGTGTCAGGTTTGCTTGGGGGGATGAGGTAGGGGTGTCGGGTTCGGTCGGGGGTAAGTGAGCCGGGGGGGTGTCGGGTTTGGTCTGGGGGGGTGGGAAGGTGTCGTGGTGGGTGAGGGGTGAGGTGTGGGTGTTGGGGTTGGTCAGGGGGTGTTGTGGTTGGTGGGGGGGTGAGGTGGGGGTGTCGGGTTTGCTTGGGGGGGTGAGGTGGGAGTGTCGGGTTCGGTCGGGGGGTAAGTGATCCGGGGGGTGTCAGGTTTGGTCTGGGGGTGTTGCGATTGGTGTGTGGGGGGGTGAGGTGGGGGTGTCAGGTTCGGTCGGGGGGTAAGTGAGCCAGGGGGTGTCGGGTTTGGTCTGGGGGGGTGGGAAGGTGTTGGGGTGGGTGAGGGGTAAGGGGTGGGTGTTGGGGTTGGTCAGGGGGTGTTGCGGTTGGTAGGGGGGTGAGGTGGCGGTGTCGGGTTTGGTCGGGGGGTAAGTGAGCCGGGGGGGGGTGTGTCGGGTTTGGTCTGGGCACCCACCCCAACACCTTCCCCCCCCCCAGACCAAACCCAACACCCACATCACACCCCTCACCCCCCCGACACCTTCCCACCCCCCCAGACCAACCCCGACACCCCCCCGGCTCACTTACCCCCCGTCCAAACCCGACACCCCCACCTCACCCCCCCAAGCAAACCCAACACCCCCACCTCACCCCCCCACCAACCGCAACACCCCCTGACCAACCCCAACACCCCCACCTCACCCCCCCGACCGAACCCGACACCCCCACCTCACTTACCGTCCCACCAAACCCAACTCAGATCCGTCGCAGGCGGGGAGGGGGCCCAGAGCCGAGGGATTCCGGGGACCTTCGCAGGTGGGGGGGGGGGGGCACAGAGCTGATGGAGTCCGGGGTTGAGGTGGGAGGGGCAGAGAACTGAGGGCTCTCCGGGGTTCCGTTGGGAGGGGAGAGGGGCAGAGAACGGAGGGATCTCCGGGGTTCCGTTGGGAGGGGGGAGGGGTAGAGAACTGAGGGATCTCCGGGGTTCCGTTGGGAGGGGGGAGGGGCAGAGAACTGAGGGATCTCTGGGGTTCTGTTGGGAGGGGGGAGGGGCAGAGAATGGAGGGATCTCCGGGGTTCCGTTGGGAGGGGGGAGGGGCAGAGAACTGAGGGATCTCCGGGGTTCCGTTGGAGGAGGGAGGGGTGAGCTGAGCGAGTGAGGTGTCTGTTGGAGGGGGGTATTATGACATCATCACCACCTAACCGCCCAGCCGATGTGATTGGCCCTGAAAGACTTTCACCCCTGGGGGGCGTCAGAGGTGAGATCCGAAAATTTTTCGACCCTTACCAGCATCTAGACCCCAAGACCCCTCACTGTACCAAATTTCAAGTCTCTGGCTCAAACGGTGCGGGAGGAGTTCGCAGTCATACGTACATACATACATACATACACACATACATACACCACTTGACTTTTATATATATAGATAGATGCCATTATGTGCCAGCAATGCCCCTCTGCTATGTACATCAGCCAAACTGGACAATCCCTAGGTGAAAGGATAAATGGACACAAATCAGATATTAGGAATGGCAATATACAAAAACCCATAGGAGAACACTTTAACCTGCCTGGACATACAATTGCAGACCTCAAGACAGCCATATTGCAGCAAAAAAAAACTTCAAGACCAGACTTCTAAAAACTGCTGAGCTCCAGTTCGACACCATTAGGTCTGGACTTAATATTGACTGTGAATGGCTCGCCAATTACAAAAGCAATTTCTCCTCTCTGGGCATTCACACCTCCAGATCACCTGCTGGAAGTGGGCTTCACACTCCCCTCCCCTCCCCCCGATTGAATTTACCTTGCTTTCTTGCCTGCATATTTTTACCTGCCCCTGGAGATTTCCACACATTCATCTGATGAAGAGGGTCTTAGCCCACGAAAGCTCATGATCCCTAAAACCTGTTAGTCTATAAGGTGCTACAAGACTCTTTGTCGCTTTTTCAGATCCAGACTAACATGGCTACCCCTCTGATCCTATTCTCAGCAGTTGACAAGAAGGGGTGAATATCAAAGGAGGGAACTTACTTTTGTAGTGCTAACGAAGCCAATACAGTCAAGATGGACATCACCCATTTCCAACAGTTGACAAGGTGTGAGTATCAGCAGAGGGGGGAAATTACTTTTTGTAGTGACCCATCCATTCTCAGTCTTTATGAAAATGTGACTTTAGAGAAGCTAAGTTTCCCCTTCTATGGAGGAAAATGAAGAGGGTTTTCTGACTGGCAGACTAACCAATCCACTGGAAATGTAATGCCAGCAATTTAAACAGAAAGGGCTATAAATCAGCCGTGGGTTACACTAGCTTCTGATATAAAGTCACAGGACTATGAGGCTCTTGGGCTGGAAAATCTGCAGTGATGTAAGTGGTCACAGTGGCACACAGCCTCACACCACTGTGGGGCCTACAGCCTGGGCAACTTGTTTGGGGGAAGGTTTGTAAACTCCTGAGAGAGATGATTCTTTAGAGCATCTCATAGTAGCTTGTACCAGCTAAGCTGCCCTCCATGGAATCATGCCTAAAATTAAAGCTTCCAGCCCCTGGCCGAATTTCAGAAGAAAGTTGGCTGCCTGAGTAACCTCTGCCTCCTCCCCACAGGGAATCTCCTCAAAGGAAGATGTCACTGCCATCAAAAGGGGAAGGAGGATGGAGCTAGCCCTCAGAGTCCAATAAAATTAAATACATTTTATTTGTTCTATTGAATCATTACAGGAGAGACTTCCAGCAGAAACCACTGTGTCACTGCACATTGTTATTTTGGGGAAACCTAATAAATCTACCACATTTACATCAGCATTTTTGTAACCATTCTGCCAGTTGGAGTAGGCACCAACAAGGACTGGATTCAATACACAGAGGATCCTTTTCAACAACGCAACACAAAAACAGCTTGCGCTCACACCCAGTAACCTGGGACAATTACACATCACCCTTTGGGCACCTCTAAAAGGCAATACTTTCCCTCTCACAAGCACAGAGTCTGCATTTAGAAAAGAAACTTTTAAGAAAAGCGGGAAAGTAGTCCAACTTTGTGGGAAAACACCACAAGCAGGATTCATAAGTGCAAAATCTACACCCCAAAGGATGTTGGGCAGTGTCCTTTAGCCTCGGGCTCTTACAGCCAAGAACCGAAAGTTCCTTTAACATGCTCCTCTCTTCCCCCTCTACCACACCACACTCCCAGTCATTAGCCTTGGTCAGTGAAGACCAGAATTCAGAAGTACATCTGCATGAGCTCACCTCCCATCCTGGTGGGCAAAAGCATCTTGATCACTCCATTCTCCAGGCACTCGTTCCGGCATCAGTTGCTCTACCAGCTATTTGGTTGCCACTTTACTCCGGACTCTTCAGATCCTACCACTTAACACAGCTGTCAGTGATTTCAGCTCATAGGGGAACTATACATCAGAGACACTATCTCAAAGCAGATGTAACACTTACATTTGATTAGCAGTAATTTCAGCTCTATTGGTCTATAACAGAAGACTCTCAATTAAGTTTTAATCAGAGCTCTGTTATTACATAGTGGAGGGAAAAAAGGTTCAAATAGCATCTAGGACTCTTAGGCAAAACCCAAACCATCTAGTACAAATATCTATCCCCCCCCCCCCCATCTCTCAACTTTGTTGGACTTTGGCACCCTTGGCCCCTGCATAGAGAGTGCAGTTTAATTGAGGGTGAAACCCTCAATCAGAGTATGCCAAGCAGAGTTCTACCCCCCGCCCCTTGATTCAGACAGCAAGGATAACAATACTTTATTACCCTGCCCCTAATAACAAAGTGACCTGTGATCCAGCCAAGTGATTTGGGCATAGCAGCCCCATCATGCAGCGAGGGTGTGCCCATGCAAATACACTCAGCTCCTGAAGTCCCCTTCCCAAGATCATCACTAGCTCTCAGAGGAAAGCTCATTCAGACCCTGCTTGCACTTGGAACTATCTTGGGGCATGTCTTCACTACCACTTTAATTCGACCTTAACGACATTAGGTCGACCTGTCTTCACATACATGCCCTTAAAGTCGATTTAAAGGGCCCTCAAAATCGAATTTGTAACTCCTGCCTGACGAGAGAAGTAAGGCTAAAATCGACTTCTCTGTGTCTACTGTGAGTAAGTGAAGAGGCATCTGAAGTTAAGCCTCCGACCTCCGAGCAGCCCCGTGGAACCCCCCCCCCCCCGCTCGCCCAAGCAGCCCGGCGCCATCTCTCCCCCCCCCCGGGCGGGTGGGGGGGGGTCCGGCGGGGGGGCTGTTCAGGCGGGCGGGGGGGTCCGCGGGGCTGCTCGGGCGGGCCGGGGGTCCGGCGCGGGGCTGCTTGGGCAAGCGGGTCAGCTGCCTGGTCAATTTCACCTGAAATTGACCAGGCAGCTGACCCGCTCGCCCAAGCAGCCTGGCGCCGGCTCCCCCCCCTCGGGCGGGCGGGGGGAGGGGGTCCGGTGGGGGGGCTGTTCAGGCGGGTGGGTGGGTCCGCGGGGCTGCTCGGGCGGGTGGGGGGTCCGGCGCGGGGCTACTTGGGCGAGCGGGTCAGCTGCCTGGTCAATTTCACCCAGTATGAAATTGACCAGGCAGCTGACCCGCTTGCCCAAGCAGCCCGGCGCCGGCTCCCCCCCCCCTCGGGCGGACGGGGGGGGGTCCGGCGGGGGGGCTGTTCAGGCGGGCGGGGGGGTCCGCGGGGCTGCTCGGGTGGGCAGGGTGGTCCGGCGCGGGGCTGCTTGGGCAAGCGGGTCAGCTGCCTGGTCAATTTCACCCAGTATGAAATTGACCAGGCAGCTGACCCGCTCGCCCAAGCAGCCCCGCGCCGGCTCCCCCACCCCCCCTCGGGCGGGCAGGGGGGGTCCGGCGGGGGGACTGTTCAGGCGGGCGGGGGGGTCCGCGGGGCTGCTTGGGCGGGGGGGGGGGGTCCGGCACACATTGCACTGTGGGCTACCTACCCAAAGTGCAATGCGGGCTATGTCGACCCCTGCAAAAGTTCTAGGACAGACAGTGTCGACCACTGTCGACCTGCTGTCCTGGTGGGGACACACTGATTCGATTTTCTAAAATCGAGTTTAGAAAATCGAATTAAGGGAAATCGACCTAGTCCTGTAGTGAAGACATACCCTTGGTGGCCTCATATATTCCATTTGGAAGAAAAAATGGATTCCAATTAACTGTTTACTTTGTTATAAAGTAATGAATCACTTTAAGACCTAGTGAGGTATCAATCCACATACAGTAGTGGAAGCTAGTGATACAGAGCATTTAACAAAATAAAGCATCCAACATCAGGACAGGTCTTGATGTCATTTGATTTTGAAAATTATATGCGCATGTAGCAAACCACATGGCAATTTTAGAACTAATCAAATTATAGAAATATTTAGGTTTAAATATTAATTCCATATGGCTTTTTAAAGAGAAAACTGAATTGTTACATTGTTGCTTTGGTAGCCAAGTACTTACATTGTGCACAATTAGGAGGGTTAATAGGTGGAACTTTAATTATGGAATCTATCAGGTAGAGGCAGTGCTGCTCCATGTTCATCAGAGAAAGAGCAGGAGTGGAACTCTATTGGGATACTTAGATGGGACCACCAGGAGCACTGAATATATATTTCTTATCAGTGAGTACAAGATGCTGATTAGAAATGTTTCCTTTGTAAAGAGTCAATGAAAAATGCATGGTGCTGAAGGTATGAATTGGCACACTTGAGTGCAGGAGATTGGACTAGAAGATTCTTGAGGTCCCTTCCAGTCCCTGTGATTCTATGAAATTCAGCCAAGTTTGTCACTGTGAGATCCTCAACACATAGGCCCATCAGCAGATGCTAACACTTTCCAGCTTCTCAAAGCTATTTGTTAAGTAAAGTGAAAAATATATGCTAACTGCACCCCATAAGTCTCAGCCTACATAGAAAGAGTTAAGATTATTAATGTGCACTATACTTTTGTAAATGCAGCCTTCCAGGGATGGAATTAGCATTCAAATTCATGGTTCAAAAATCTTCTGGGTTTAGTGCAGCAAGACTGGTCAAGGATTAAATAAGATGGTACGGTGGGAACTGCCAAGAAGTCTTGAAGAAACAAATGGGAATTGATGTAATCAGTGTGATGAGGATCTGGGAAAAGAAATGAAGAGATATAAACTGGAATATAAAATACGCATAAAGACACCAAATAATTACTAAAACACAAAGGTGACATGTTCCAACATTGTCCAAATCCACCTTCAAGATAAGGGTTTCTACTTTTAAGGGTTTCTACAAAATATGCTATGCCATGCCATTTTGCCCATAGCACTAAAAGACTTAATACATTAAAACTTGGTACTGAAGTAAAGAATTTACAGCTATATGTACACAACAGAGCCATCTGTTAGAAATCTACAGAGGATGGGTAACCTATGTAAAGTAAGCACTAATATAAACTTTCACTGACTACTAGGACCAAATCAAAATTATACTTTATGAGGTTCAAAAACTTCAGACTGAACATTTTTCCATGATTATTTTTCATTTGGGGTTCATCCTAATTATAGCATGGTCTGGTAATGGAAGTCCTGAAACACATGGAGAGAGATTAATACATTATTCCCAGAAACAGGAACCTGCAAAAATATCATACAAGGTACTTGAGGGTTTCAATTATTTAGTCTATCTAAGAAGGACATGATATCTCCCCTCTCTGCCCTCTACATCAGTGCTCCCCAACCTTTTGTCACCCTCGGCACACCATAGCCTCTCCCAAAATTCCACGGCACACCACATACAAAAATTGGATAAAAAACAAATATAATCTTCAAAATATCGTTTTGAAGAGATAGTATATATTATATATATATATATATATATATATAGAGAGAGAGAGAGAGAGAGAGAGAGAGAGAGTATATATATAATAGTATATTATTATAGCCCCCCAACGCCCCCTTGCACACTGCTTACCCCCGCTCCCAGCCCAGCCTCCCCCCAATGCCCCCTTGTACACCGCTTACCCCCGCTCCCAGCCCAGCCTCCCCCCAACGCCCCCTTGCACACTGCTTACCCCTGCTCCCAGCCCAGCCTCCCCCCAACGCCCCCTTGCACACTGCTTACCCCCGCTCCCAGCCCAGCCTCCCCCCAACGCCACCTTGCACACTGCTTACCCCCGCTCCCAGCCCAGCCTCCCCCCAACACCCCCTTGCACCCCGCTTCCCCCCCCGCGCTTACTTGTTCGCTGGGTCACGCTGCTGTGACCCGACTCCAGCGAGGGAAGGAGAGGAGCGACACGCCCCCCAGCCTCGCGGTCAGAGCAGCGCCGCACCACACCACCTCCCCCGCCCCCCAGCCTCGCGGACCTCAGAGCAGCGCCGCGCCACACCGCCTCCCCCGCCCCCCATCTTCGCGGTCAGAGCAGCGCCGCGCCACACCGCCTCCCCCGCCCCCCAGCCTCGCGGACCTCAGAGCAGCGCCGTGCCACACCGCCTCCCCCGCCCCCCAGCCTCGCGGTCAGAACAGCGCCGCGCCACACCGCCTCCCCCGCCCCCCAGCCTCGCGGTCAGAGCTTTTGTCGCGGCACACTTGGCATGGCCTCACGGCACACCAGTGTGCCGCGGCACACCGGTTGGGGAGCACTGCTCTACATGAAGGGATGGAGGATAATTTATGCCAGCTCTGCATCACCTGAAAGCTATTTCATGTCAGGGGAATCCTTGGCTGCAGTTTTTCAGCTGCTTTGTGCTGTTGGAAACATTTAAAAGATCCTTTATAATTTTCACATTGTTCAGTAGTAAGAAATGGTGGCACCCTGAATGGAATTCTACAAGGGGAACAGCAAATGTTTGTTCTTAAGGGGTTCAGAAACATCATTTGGAAGAGAGTTATGCTATTCATGTCTGAAATGCTGCTTAGTGTTGCGAGAAGAGGGGGAGGAAGGGAGTGTTATACCTTACATGAACAATAGGAAGTATTTGGCTTCATCCCTGAGGGGGGATAATTGATTCAGCTGTGTGGGAAGTACAGGCTAGATTGCTTTATGTCAAGAAATGTGTCACCATTTTCTGAAGTGAAAGTATGCAGAAGCTCGTTGAAGATGATATTTCTTGACTACTTTTGTTTTCTTCTTGGATGTATTTAGCACTGCAGCTGTTTTTGATATACTAGCCTGTTAGTGCTACAATGCATATTATCTAAACAATACAGAAATGTGTTTACAGCAAATTGCCATTACCTGGAGGAAAGCATTCAGCGATTTCAGATGAATTATGGATAACAAACCTTTCAAGTGAGAGTTTTGAGTTATGCACTCCTAAGGCTTTACTTTTGGATAAGCTGAATAAATACATATACATAGATGCATACACACATCATCTATCTCTCTATCTCTCTTTATTAAGGTATCTTGTGGCTCTTATATGACAGAATGAAAACTGGTATGCCACACATGGAGGCTGGGGTGGGAAAAATAAAGACTGAAAAACATAGGTGGGGTTTATGCCTTAAGAAGTTTTTCTTATATTCTGTAGTTTCAGAAAACATATATTTGCCTGTTTCTTTGCCCTCTCATGTTTATGTGATGTAAAACTGAATCCAGCTACGATTATTATTATATCAGGAGCCACCAGATGGCAATGTTGCATAATCTGATAGGTTCTTTTTCTTCTGAGCAATGTGGTCTTTGAAGAAATGTTGCATTGCTAGTTTCCTGATATAGTTTATTTTGGAGGGAAGCTGTGGCAAGTAGCAAGGAAGTTTGTTTTCTGCCTTAAGCTCTCTAATGAGAGTCAAATTTTGAGGATCAACTACTGCCTGGAAACTGGGCAGTGATAATCTGAGATTCCTGAAAGAGTGGATTGTCTGAATGCTAGTTCAGACCAAGGACAGGAATAAGTAATGTAAATTTTAAAAAGTTGTGTAAGACTACACCCAGATGCCGTGTTACTGATTTCTCCTACAATAAGAAACCAACCTGGCAAGACCAAACTATCTTCTACCAATAGTTTAGTTGGGGATTGGTCCTGCTTTAAGCAGGAGGTTGGACTAGACCTCCAGAGGTCCCTTCCAACCCTAATATTCTATGATTCTATGAATAGTAGAAAGCAATTTTTTTTTTACTTATACAAGGTGCTTTCACAATTTATAGGTATTGAGATGAAATGCATCTCTATAATTATCACAGCTCATTTAATAATCATTAGATCATTAATATATATTTGATAGTATTTTATTTTATATGTAACCCACCAAGGAGTATTATGTCCCTGGGGCTCTCTGTGCTGGTAGCTCAAAGAGAGGCACACTGTCCCTGGAAGGGAGGGGGAACCAAGGGCCGACTCTTGCTAGCACTTTCCATAAGTGAAATATGTTAGGTGGCTTAAAAGTGCTTTCTGATTGCATAACCTTCAAAAATCCCCAAAACCAATATTTTTGTAGTCTAATGTGGAAATTTGTTTTTCTCGATAGATTTATTTTTAAGCATACTTTTTCATGTGAATAGTATAATAAGCAACACATTAATCTCATTTGTCATCTGGATGAGATCTGGTGTTCCCTCTAGATGAAAAGATTG
The DNA here is from genome assembly GCA_032164245.1 of Sternotherus odoratus. NCBI lineage: Eukaryota > Metazoa > Chordata > Testudines > Kinosternidae > Sternotherus > Sternotherus odoratus. The sequence continues at coordinate 63,490,831 of JAVMKO010000003.1, forward strand.
AGCTTGAAAGATGCTTTAAAAAAAAGCAACTAATTTCTTTTTTAAAAACTGGACACGGTGGGTCTATACACTAGAGCCTGACCATAGTAATCTGTGACAAAGAAACTATTTCTGATCCTAATAAAATCTCACAATGCAAGCTTCTAGGAAAATAAATTGCAGGATATTTTGCCAACAGATGCAGAAACTAGGTGGGACATTATTTGGTTTTATAGAGAAAAATGCGTTAAAATGAGTTAAAATTATATAAAAGGTTTGAGTGTTGGCAGTGTGGCAGTATGTAAGAGCTGTATGCAAAAGACCAACAGTTCACATTTGATTACTTTTGTTAATTGGACAAACCTTGAGCTCTCCTGTAATTTTTCCATTTTCACTGTTAATTATGGGTAATTAAGAGTACAAGCTATAGCAAAAAAAATACCATGCAATTAAGACAACACACCCATGCATGAAGTAAGAACCTTTCTCTCCATCCCAGATTGGGGGCACATAAGACTAAGGAGAGCTACTCAGCTGCTTATGAACTGGCTGAACCCTTCATTCCCCCTCTCTATTTGCTGGACAGTGCTGGTTCAGGGTTTGTAATTTGCCACTGGTAAGGCATTTTCTGATGAAGGGGAGGAAATGTGATTCAGAGACTTGTTTCTGAGTCAGTGCATGTTGGTGCAATAAGTTACATACCTCTCCCTGCTCTGGGCTGTGCCTGAAATCAAGATCTAGCCCTATAGCAGGAATAGTAGCACCCGCTGCTGTTCTTTAGGTTGCAATATGAAATTCCCCCCTCCCCCAATGCTCATAACTTCACAAAGCTGAAATTTTCAGTTTGTTCTCTGCCTCAAGGCCAATATATTTTACACTTTGTGCTCAAACAGTTCAGTCATTTCTGAGACAGACAAGAGTGAAAGAGTCACACTTCCCCCAGTTGAAAAAGAAAACTCTTGTGACCGTTTTTGAACAGGGCTAGAGAGTATTCCTTATGCAGCCTTAATTGATCACTTTTTTGCTCCATTTTTGTTTCAATGTTGTTTTTAAAAGGAAACATTTGCCTCTGAGCACATCCTTTTTGGTGCTTTTTCCACCTAGAACAGAAAAACAACAAACAGAAAAAGGCAAGTCTTTGAAGATGAATGACACCCCTCACCTTTCCATTATGTGATCATGGAATATCTTCTGTGCTACAACTTGTACACTTCTTCTACAACTTGTCCCAGTGACATCAAAACCATGTTCAGGCAAACTCCAGAATCATGGTCTAGTCCAGGACACTGGACTAAATGTCAGGACATTGGAGTTCTGTTCTGGACCCTCCCACTGAGCTGGGGTGTGACCTCATAAGTCACTTCACTTCTCTGGACCTCAATTTCCCGATCTGTAAAATCTGAATTACAACACTTACCCTCCTTGGTAAAGTGCTTTGGGATCTACTGGTGAAAATTCCTATATAAGAGCTAAGTATTGTCATTATTCATATTGGACTGGTGCTGGAATAACCACCAACATCTACAGAGTGATGTGTTAACCTCTTCTCTCTTCATATTTTCCCCTTTTATAATTTAAAATGTTAAATTCAAAAACATTCAAATAATGCTAATGTCTAACTGATAAACAGATACAATTAATTCCCAAACCAAAGCAGACATTCTTTCCTTAATCCACACATTACAGGAGTGTCAAGGAACTGCACATGATATTACTAGTTAACCCCCTCTGTATTAACGGTGCTTACCTAAAGAGATCTGCCTCATGGTTACTAGTAGCATTTCTCTCTCCTCTGTGGTAATGCCCGTGGTTAATACAGTACCACACAGCCTCCTGAAAGCAACACATTATTTATTTACCACAAAAGCATTTAAGAGAAAACAGATCTTAAAACAACAAATAGATGGTACCCATTCCTAGCTTACTGAAGGTCTATTTGTCTTCCACGGGGAGATCCTGATAGGTCTACACTTCCTATAGACATCCCTCCCCCCAAAACCTTAGGATCTGAGTAGCATCAGCTGTTCCCTTAACTCATAAATCTAGTTCCCTCGCTTGGGTTTGTAGTGTATGTCCTTTAGAAGCTTCTCAGTCTTTTTGACACACACACACACACACAAACCCGCCGCTTCCTTGAGACCAGGCCTGGGTCTGTTAGTTCCCAGCATTAGAAACACAAGGCTTGCAGTTTGTTGGAGACAAAATGTAAGGTCCTTGAAGCTAATAGCTTTCCCCATTGTTCTAAGTTTGTGCTGTGGTGTTCTTTTCTTGGAGCTATCCTCTTCCTCCATTGAAATAAACAGCCCTGCACTGAAATAAATCAGTACAGGAATTTAATAAACATTCCACTAACCCTAATATAGTTATGCAGTCTCTCTCATAACTAGATCACATGGTATTCATAGAATTATCACATTGCAAAAGCACTTTCTCCACAAAATCAGTGACCTAAATCTCATTGCAAAGTGTTTGCTAAACTAGTCATCCTGAACAGAAAGGATAGGCTAGGATCCCATTTTGTTAAGTGTCTGTCTTTCTAAAGTGAAACCTCATGTGGGGATTTAAGTGTTTCCATTGTTTAAGGGAAGAAAATCATTGCCTTCTTGAATGTGAGCAGGTTCAGCCTGTGACAGGGTGAGGAATTTATTAAGATTTAAGTGACTAGCTTGCTGCAGCTCCGTGGTTGGCTCCCAGCACCCTGTCACACAGCCCAAAGCAAATCTATGAAGTCATGTTATAAATCTCTGCTGCAGTAAATTTCACGGGCTGAGTCTCCTGTCAGCACAGGACTCCTTTCCTTTCCCTACCCTGAGTTCAGTTCTTTGAGAGTCACTGATGTCATGAGCAGAGATGAAGGAGGAGAAAGGTAAATTGGAGGCCACTGTCTCTCATTCTTATACCACCCTCCCCTTTGAGGATTACCCTGGCAACATATAGTCTCTTGTGGATGTGATGTCTGACCCATCCCTGTGATGGTATGTATATCTCTTATTCACACCTTCCAGTTGCTGGACAGTGGCTGCTTAAGCAGGTGATAACTCTTGAACACCTGGCTGGCATGTCAGTGTGTCTTTGTCTCTGAAAAATTGGTTTTGGCCTGTGTTTCTTAACCTTGGAGCTTGTTATAACAATGCTATACAGCATAATCTTATAACTTCACATACAATGTTGATACTCATATTATACCATGGCATGCATCCGATGAAGTGGGTATTAGCCCACGAAAGCTTATGCTTCAATACGTTAGTTAGTCTTTAAGGTGCCACAGGACTCTTTGCCACTTCTGCAATTCCAGACTAACATGGCTACCTCTCTGATTCATATTATACCAGTACAATAGTGTTCCGCAGATTATGAGTTTTCAAATGATCCCTCACCAGGAATACTTTGTAAAAAGGTATCAGTCTTGTAAAAGTGGTGACTATAAGATTAACTAGATGAAAATGTTTAGGAAAGGTTAATGAAAAGTAGACACAAATGGAAAACCCAGTTATAGGCCTTCAGTTTAGCGGGATTTCAACATGAACAGTCAAGGAACTCAATTCTCATGCTTCAGGGCATAAATGAATTGTCATCTGATGTCAGGAAGGAATCTTCCCATCTACACTCACTCATTAAAGCACTATACAATTGTCTGAATGAATTCTGTAAAGATGAAATGGTTAGAGATCACCTTCCAGAGTATCAAGGAAAAGGCAATCATCAGAAATAGGAGAGGAGAATTAAAAAAGATTTCTCAATCTTTGTTTGATTACTCCACATGTAAAGGTCTCCCCTTGACTGAAGCATTTGTAAAAGATCATGGTGGGGACATCTTTTGAAGAAAATAAAAATTGATAAAAGTGCCAGAGCACCATAAAGGAGCCCTAAACGTGAGGGGAGAATTCCGTGGTGCAAGAGCTGAGGAAGACAGCTACAGGCTATCCTTAGAGAACCTCCTCATAAACTCTGGCATAGAGGCTAGAAGCAGGACTGGGAGCGTGAGGCTGCAGCATATAGAACTGAGGAAGTTTCAGGCAATGTGTCTGCCCATAGGCTGGTAAGGACAGGCTACTCTAATATACACAGCCTTTGGGGGATGACTAAATTACTTCAGGGGCCCCTTCGGCTCCTGTGCAACCCAGACTCAGGACCTCACAAAGATGGCTTAAAGCCACTGTAGCTGTCATATTTGGACCCAGCAGAGAAGGAGATGGAGACACAGACACAGAGGAACTCATTTAAACACAGCTAGCAGCAATGGGAAACCTTTATTGTTCTGTCTGAAAAACTGAAACCAACACAAAACCGAGGCTTTTCACTGGGGAAGGTGATTGAACATTTAAAGGGACAACCTCCTCCCTTGCAAATCTTAACCAATATGAGGGTATAAACAGCTTTTTCCTTTGCTTGTGTGCAGGTTTGGTTCCAGTTTGGTTGTAGCAAAAACACAGGAAATCTCTACGGATGCCCTTGGCTCTTTTATTCCTCAGTCTGCAGCAGAGCTAGCATGTATAATCAGTATTGCCAGCTCTCACCGGTTTATTGCGAGTCCTACACTATTTGGTGTTTGTCTTAAATTACCAGATCCTGGATTCAAGTGATTATTTGCGAAGTACATTTCTAATCCTTATGGTTGCAGAGAAAAGCTTGAAAACATGAACTGAGGGCACTCTAAAGGCTCAGAAACCAGAAGAAAAATAAAAGAATACCAAAACATATTTTATAAAACATCCCATGAATTTTTGAGTCCTGACTCAAGATTTTTGAATGCTTGGAGTTGGTGATACTGCTTCGCTCTACAGGGCTCGAATCAGGTCAGGCCCTAACTTCTTATAGTCTGGTCCAAACCTCAGGGTAACATTTGAATATTCACAATATATGACCAATAACAGTTCTTATGGGTATAAAATATTATGTTTAAACATCAATACCAAGCTGCTGGATTAGATTTTCCCAATCCTTCCACACCTCCAAATACTTAGGCTTGAGTAATATTCACCTATCATTTAAATTTTACTGGATGTTAAAGTGCTTTTGATTAAAGCTAATTCTAAACAAAGATATTTTCAAGCAAATCATTACTTGTGGGATAGCTGAGGGGAAATATTGAATCTTTCTTTAACAGCTGAATTATGTGTTTTCCCACTGCTGAGAAACAGCTCAGAGACAGCCATTGTTATGGCATTTATTTAATGGCAATAGTTGCCCATGTATCTAAAGAGAATATGCACAGTTATAACCATCAACCCAAATCAATTTCAAGCAATCTAAGAACCACTTGTTATTGATGCATTTATTTTTGAAAAGCCAAAACAAAGCAAAACAAATTGTGAACAATGTAGTGGAAAAATACAAATGAATGTTTAGTTATTTGAGTAAAATTATCCCATTCTCATTAACAAAATTGTAAAGATGATTGGAAAAATAATTTGTCCAAAAAATCTATACCAGCAGTTCAGAAATAATAAACAAGTACTAACTATAGGATAATGCCAATATAGTCATAATTACCAAAAATAAACAACAGGCAGATTAATTATAGAATTGATCTAAAGCAGCCTTGCAAGGAATAATTGACATTATATCATTGCTATAACAATTAATTCACATGACAAAACTAATATGGCACCTTCTTAGCAGCCAGTTAAATACGATTATTAATTAAATCACGCCATGCTATAGCAAATAAGATTAATAAAAGCTTATTTGCCAAATATTTAATATTGTAATTTTTCATGATTCTATGCATACTGTACTAATGGTCATCATAGTTAAAAGTGAAATGTCACTATAAACTCAGGAAGGAATTTGTAATGCTTATTAATACGAGAAGCCAACAGCGCTGTCATAAAATGGACATAGCATAGACAGGCATCAGCCTGTTTAAATGCTGAGTTGAGTATTTTTATCCATAATGATTTGCACTTTCATATTTTATGGTGATTAAAAGAGACTAACTTTGTGCTTATAAATGGTGTAAAATTATCCTTCACTTCCCAATTGACGGTGCTTGGACTTTTCCTTCCCTTTTCATTCATCCCAAGAAGTTTCCAAGGCCAAACCAAGGGCAGAAGTTTTTAAAGAGTCAGGAAAAAGTCATATTTGTTACTTACATTTAAAGGTGTGGGAGAAAGAGAGATTGCATGTTTAAAGGTTAAATTAGGTAAATTAATTGGGAACACCAGAGGCAGGAATCAGTCCAATGGAGCTGATAACAAAAACTCCTACACATCTTGTTTTACTTTTCAATTTCCCTGGATAATTTCACCCAAAATGAGAGATCTCCTAAAAGAAGGTAAACGTGTTCTTTCAATTGCATAAGCTAAGCAATATCCTGAAAGTATATCAACTGCCTATCATGCAGAAATGTCTAGTAGGTTTCCAGCTGAGGATATCAAACTTTTCCTGAACTCAAGTTGTCAGAGCTTTAGGATATTCAGAACTGAGTATTATGGTCTTTCAGAAGAAGACAGAAACAATTTTAAAATCTAATTTTGGCACAGTGTGACTCAGTGACATACCTCCCAGGTTTATACTGTCTTCTCGGCGAAGCCAGTTTTTCTCTGGTTCCCATAAATATTCTAGCAAAGTGTTACTCCCTAACTATCCCCAGATAAAAGATGACAAAGGGTAAAATTCTCACCCTGATCTGCTAGGATTTGTCTGTGTCATTTCCATTAAAATGAATAAGATGCATGTTCAGATTCCCATACTCGAGCATAATAGATATGCATGCCCAAGTCTGTGTTTTCCTTCTGGAAATCCAGTATATGTGCAACTGAATCTAATCTTCTGAATTCCTTGCAAAACATGATCTTTAACCAATGGAAATCACTGAAAACACTCCCACTGACATTCATAGACTTCGACGTACACCCTTTGGCCCCCAACCCAAAACTGGGACCCACATGGGTGGACTCCTAAGTCAGTATGCAGTTCCCTGACTTTTGATGTGCAGGGTCTATGCAGTAGAGCCATTCTGTATAGTCCTTAGTCAGCTAAAACTCTACTGACTTCAATTTTGAAGTTGTCACACTCAGCACAACCTTCTCTAGTAAACCATTTGACAAGGAGAGGAGGAAAACACTTCCTTTCAAAGAGCATGTGTGAAACGATGCATTTTAGGGTATTGTAGTATATCAAGAAAAAATAAATTGGAAGCCCACTACTTCTCTGGGAAAAGTAGGAGACACCTTACAGATAAACAAGAGCATTCAACCCATATTTAGCACGTTTTCTGTCTCTGTATCGTCTTTCACTTAAGATGAACAAGAACATAGTTATGGTTATTCCAATTCCATTTTTCAAGCACTTTTATTCCCTTTGTTAAGAACATGCACACCATGCTGTCTTTATTGTTATATAACTTTGGTTTATGATGAGGCAAGGACTAGATGCAGCTCTGTAGTCTTATTATTCCATTCTTGCCACTTCACTGTAACCTGGCTTTTTCAGTAAAACATTTCTTGGTTTGGGGGTTGTTGTTTTTTTAATAAGGTGGAAAATTCTAAACAAGGCACAGACAGAAGTGCTACTCCACTCACACTGCAAATAGCCACTAGAGAAGGGCACCTCTCCCTTTGGAGACTATTCTAGGCACCATGTTGCCAAGCAAACAGGAGAGGGGAGGGTTCCATTCTAATGGGGGAGGAGGTTATTCTCAAATAACTTTTTCATAGGAAAAAAATGATTTTTCAACCTGCTTTAATTAAAGATGGACAATGGAGACTGAACCAGCATCTTTCTCTAGTAATGGATTGCTTGGCAAGTTTTATATATTATATGCTATGTCTACACTGCAGCATTAGCCCAGGTTCAAATCTAACCACCATTCCATCTACATATAAATTGCACTAACTTAGGGGTTGGACCTGGATGAATGGATGACAGTCCAAGCCTGAGTGATGCCAGAAGCCAGGACCCAAGGTTGAAACCCCATTGCTTTGCAGTGTAAACACAGCCCCACCAGAGGTGTGCTCTGGGAACCCACCAAAAGTGTCTCACAGACCAACTTTCTTTGTCCTCTAGACAGTAAAGCTTGGTGCACAGTCAAGATTTCACACAGTGCACCATGAACAAAAGGCTAGACTGGCCACATTTTGGAATAGCACTAGGGATATCACTGCATTAAAACATTCGCAGCCGGCCTCTGTCTGTGTCAGCTGACTCAGGCTCACGGGACTTGGGCTGTGTGGCTATAAAGTTGCAGTGTAGATGTTCAAGCTCGGGCTCAAGTCTGGGATCCTCCCCTCTCATGGGATCTCTGAGTCCAGGCTCAGGTATGTGTTCAAATGTCTACACAGCAATTTTATAGCCTCACTGCCTGAGCCAGCTGTCATGGAGCAGCTGTGGGTGTTTAACTGAACTGTAGACATACCCTAAGAAGTCTGGGACTGGGTGATTGGACTCAGGCCTGCATAATGCAGTGGAGACTCTGGAGCCCCATGTTGGGATCCAGGGTCCAACAATTCCTAACTTGGAGTTACAAATAAGTGCAGGAATTCAAGTTATTGGTTAACAAACCCAGGGTCTGCTAATCAGATTTCTACTCACCCTGTGCTCACATGGTAGGGTAGACATACTCTCAAGGCACAGTTTAACTCCCAGTGAAGTCAGTGGAAGTATTCTTCATCACTAAGTGTTTGTCTGTGGATGTGCTGAGACCACTGTCTACCATGCTAACCAATATTGTCTCAATGTTGCCTTGTACTCCCACTTCTGTCTGTGTCCATATATCACTTATTGTCTTATACTTCGATTTTAAGCTTTCTTGGGCAGGAACCACCTTTGTGTTCTATGTTTGTACAGAATTGAGTACATTGAGGTACTGGTCCATGACTAGAAGTCCTAAGTGCTACAGTAATGCAAACAAGAAACAACAACAAAAATGAAAAGCAACTAAACAACCACGTAAGTAGTAGGGCGAGGGTGATGCGTGGGAGATGTCCAGCTGGTTTTTTTTTGTTTGTTTGTTTTGGCAGAAGCCTGGGTTTCCATTTCACATAAGAAGGCCTGGATTCAAATGGAGTTTTCAGCTTGATGATTTATTGGAACCTATTTGAGGTTCTTTTATCCTCAACAGTTAATTACTACAGAAACTAATTGTGTTGTTATACAAATGCAGCAGGGTGTTTTCTGGTAGCATGTGGCTGACAGAACTCAGAGATATATCTTTTACCCTGAAAGCAAAATGAAGATACATTGTGGAAGTTGCAAAGAGTCCTGTGTCATCTTAAAAACTAACTAAAGTATTGAAGCATAAGCTTTCGTGGACTAATACCCACTTCGTCAGATGCATGCAGTGGAAGTGTCCAGGGGCAGGTATAAATAGGTAGGCAAGAACCAGGTTAGAGGCTGAACCAGCTTGTTATCCCTAATAAGGGAGGGTGAGGTATTCCTCTAGCAGCTGAATTGGAGGTGTGAACAGCGAGAGAAGATAAACTGCTCTTGTAATTAGTTAGCCATTCATAATCCCTATTCAGTGCTGAGTTGATTGTATCAAATTTGCAAGTGAATTGCAGCTCTGCAACTTCTCTTTGCAGTCTGGTCTTGAAATTTTTTTGCTGCAATATGGTGACTTTTAAATCTGTAATTGTGTGTCCAGGCAGGTTGAAGTGTTCTCCTACAGGTTTTTGTATATTGCCATTCCTGATATCTGATTTGTGTCCATTTATCCTTTTTCGTAGGGACTGGCCAGTTTGGCCGATGTACATAGCAGGGGGGCATTGCTGGCACATGATGGCATATATTAAGTTGGTAGATGTGCAGGTGAATGAACCAGTGATGGTGTGGCTGATCTGGTTAGGTCCCATGATGGTGTTGCTTGTGTAGATATGTGGGCAGAGTTGCCATCAAGGTTTGTTGCATGGATTGGTTCCTGAGTTAGAGTTATTATGGCACGGTGTGCTGTTGCTGGCAGGTTGTCTGTGGGCCAGGACTGGACTGCCTCCCAGGGCCTGTGAAAGTGAGAGATTGTTGTCCAGTTATAGATCACTGATGATGCATTGGAGAGGTTTTAACTGAGGACTGTAGGTGATGGCCAGTGGTGTTCTGTTGTTTTCTTTCTTGGGTTTGTCTTGCAGCAGCAGGGTTCTGGGTACACATCTGGCTCTTGATCTGTGTCCTTATTTCCTTGAGCGGGTATTGTAGTTTTGAGAAAGCTTGGTGAAGATCTCGTAGTTGTTGATCTCTATCTGAGGGGTTGGAGCAAATACGATTGTACCTCAGTGATTGGCTGTAGACAATGGATTGTGTGGTGTGTCTGGGATGGAAGCTGGTGGCATGAAGGTAGGCATAGCTGTCGGTAGGTTTTCGGTATAGGGTGGTGTTGATGTGGCCATCATTAATTTGCACCATGGTGTCTAGGAAGTGGACCTCCCATGTAGACTGGTCCAGGCTGAGGTTTGTTGAAAGTTGTTGAAATCATGGTGGAAAGTTGTTGAAATCATGGTGGAATTCTTCCAGAGTTTCTTTCTCATGGGTCCAGATGATGAAGATATCATCAGTGTAGCATAGATAGAGAAGGGGTGTGAGTGGACAAGAGTTGAGGAAGCGTTGTTCCAGGTCAGCCATAAAGATGTTGGCATACTGTGGGACCATGCGGGTGCCCATAGCGGTGCCACTGGTTTGGAGGTATATATTGTCACCGAATTTGAAATAATTGTGTGTGAGAGGATAAAGTCATAGAGCTCAGCAACCACTTGTGCTGTGGCATCATCAGGGATACTATTCCTGACAGCTTGTATTCCATCTCTGTGTGAGATGTTTGTGTAGAGAGCCTCTACATCCATGGTGGCTAGGATGGTGTTTTCTGGAAGATCACCAATGCATTGTAGTTTTCTCAGGAAACCGGTGGTGTCGTGGAGATAGCTGGGAGTGCTGGTGGCGTAGGGTCTGAGTAGAGAGTCCACATATCCAGACAGTCCTTCAGTGAGAGTGCCAATGCCCGAGATGATGGGGCATCCAGGGTTTCCAGGTTTGTGGATCTTGGTTAATAGATAGAATAACCCCGGTCAGGGCTCTAAGGGTATGTTAATTTGTTCCTGTGTTAGAGTAGGGAGTGTCCTGAGTAGATGGTGCAGTTTCTTAGTATATTCCTTAGTGGGATCTGAGGGAAGAGGCTTGTAGAAATTGGTGTCGGAGAGTTGTCTGGTAGCCTTCTTTTGGTAGTCTGCCCTGTCCATGAGTACAGACCTGTCCATGATACATTGTGGATCTGTTGACAGGAGGTTACTTCACCACATCTCAAGTTTGGACTATTTTTTCAAATTAAATAGCCAAAACCTTGCAATTAAATGCAAAACTATCATAAAAAGAAAGAGGGAGATAGACACACCAGCTATACAAAAGATTCCGGGTTAATTTGTACAGTTTTTACAATAATCATTATTTTTCCTTATGGCTAGTATACCTTTTCTTACTAAGGTAAGATCATAAGAACATAAGAAGGGCCCTACTCAGTCATACCAATTGTCCATCTAGTCCACTATCCAGTCTTCTAAAAGCAGAGGGAATGACCAGAACAGGACACTTTATTGAGTGATCCATCCCTTTAAATAAGATCACTGGTTTATTTAAACCAGGGGTGGGGAACCTCCGGCCTCCGGGCCGTATACGGCCCGCCAAATGATCCGGTCCGGCCCGCAGGCGGGTCTGGAAAACCTGCGCCATAGAGAGGGCCGGACCAACGTCGTGGTGGGAGTGCGTAGGTGGGGCGCTTCCCCAGAGCATCTCCGAGGGCTGGGGGCGCGTCGCTCCATCTTGCCCTCGCAGGAGTTGCGTCCCAGCAGCGGGACCCAGCAGCGGACAAGTAGGCGCGGGCGGCGGGAGACCAGCGGGGGGGGGAAGCGGTGTGGAAGGGGACGGGGGGGAGGCTGGGCTGGGGGGTGGGGGGGAAGCGGTGTGCAAGGGGGCGTGGGGGGGTGAGGCTGGGCTGGGGGACGGGGGAGGCGGTGCGGCGCGGCGCTGCCCCGCCCCAGAGTGTCTGCGAGGGCTGGGGGCGCATCGCTCCACCTTGCCCTTGCAGGAGTCGCGTCCCAGCAGTGGGACCCAGCGGACAAACAAGTAGGCGCGGGCGGCGGGAGACCGGCGGGGGGGAGGGGGAGCGGTGTGCAAGGGGATGAGGGGGGGGAGGCTGGGCTGGGGGGCAGGCAAGGAGGCGGGGGGGGAGGCCAGGCTGGGTGGGGAGGGGGGCAGGAGACTAGGCTGGATGGGGTGGGCAAGGCGTGGGTGTGGGAGGGAAGGAGGTTTGGTGGGGGGGAGGTTGGGCTGGGTGGGTCAGGCATGGGGGGCAGGAGGCTGGGTTGGGAGGGGGCAGGAGGCTGGGTTGGGAGGGGGCAGGAGGCTGGGTTGGGAGGGGGGAGGAGGTTAGCTTCCGTGGGGTGGGCCGGCCCAGGCGGGGTGGGGGAAGAAAAGCAGTTAGATGGGAGGCTGGGCGGGGGTAAAGCAACATCAGCCCCTACACTCAGGCTGATAGCAGAAGCTGACTGGGGCAGGCGGCAGGACCCCGGCTGGCAAGGGGCCAGCGGGGAAACCCCAAAGCAGTGCAGAGCTAAGCACTCCGCCTGCCACTGCTTTGGGGTTTCCCCCGCTGGACCCTTGCCAGCTGGGGTCTCAGCTCCCGTTGCCAGCCTGGGCTTCCTCGGGGGGGGAGGGGGGGGAGCGGCCCGCGGGGGGGCGGGGAGGGGGAGCGGCCCGCAAAGGACATTATAAATGTCCAAATGGCCCTTGGCACAAAAAAGGTTCCCCACCCCTGATTTAAACTCATAAAATTACCAACTCAGACGTGAGCTACAGACCCTGAATGATCAGCAGAAAATGTACCAAATTACACAATTCTACAAACACAGGGAGGTGAACTAGGTGACCTTCTATATCTTTCCCATCTCTAGGCTTCTGGCCCCCAGCTGTCAAACCAAGCTGAGATCCACTGAGTGACGGAACTAAGTAGTGGGGGTATGCAATAGTGCTTTTACATCACTTTTGTGATCCCCCAACCTTCAACCTTGGAGCTGCCATAAATTATGATGGCTTTAAATGGCTCCTGAGGAACTGTTACAGCAGCCATGGATTGCCTGAGTACAGAGTGCTCCAGCCATGCCGCCTCCAACACCTCCTTAATCAGAGCGTAAGATGGGTAATATAGAACCAATTACGCTGCCTCTGTGTCCGCTCAGGAGTCCCTCATGCTGAAGGAATCTCCAACTGCCCATTCAGCTCACCTTTTGATCTCTCTGTGTCACTCTGGCAGAACACAGGGGCTGGCGTGTAGGCCAGGATCTGGTCAGATGATTCTGCAATACATTTCTCTCTATTATTGTAATTAAAACTGAAGTTACACATGTCCAAATAAATAAAGCACACATTTTGATGCAGGATCTTGTTTTTGAAAAATGTAATTTGTTCACTTCATCACTAATTCACCAAATGCATAACCTACCGGGGCTCTCTCAGACATTAGTACAAACTGACAATTTCCTTTCTCGATAAAAAGCACAGATATAATTTAGAGATGGTGTAAAAATATCTTTTACATGTCCTTGAACCACTCGGGAGCCCCCCATGCTCTGTAATGAAGCCCAATGGTCAGCCACTAAATTACCTCACTCTAGGTAGGAGATGAGAAACTCTGAAAGCTATTGAACAGTAAATTTTCACAGCACATGAGCACAGATATGGTTAGCACAGGGGTTTCTGTCGCTGTCATGTATCGACAGTGTTCAATGGCTCTCAGCATCATGCTTCTGTGATTTGTCTGTGCTGATTCTTTTTTCCCTTAGCTTTAGTTTGTTGTGTTCAGGTATTCTGCATGTTATAAAAAGAACCCTATCCTATCCCTGTAAGAGATCATTCAAGAGAACTTGGCCCAACAATGTTCTTCAGATCTTGCATTACTATAGCCTTCAAAAAGGGCTCTTGATACTGGAATAACCACTCATAAGCATGGATCTCAGTTTTCCCTGATTAAAATAAAAACAAAGTTCTCCAATTAAAAAACCCACGTTTTTCCGCAATTAAAATGAAACACTGAATTTTAGTTTATCTAGTCATACTATATGTAGGTATTAGTTTAGCACAATATTTTACTGATATACAGTAGAACTAGGATGACCACATTTCCCTATGCTGAATACAGGATACGTAAAATTACTCATATTCAGGCAAATTCAATGGCAATCAGTCATAACTATGCAATACAAACATTCAAATTACCATCAAATTCACTGAGCCCCTGTTAAAAATAAATACTGTGTATTTGGATTTTTATTTACCTTATCTTTAAGGCTTTAGGGTTCACATGGAAAGGGGTGACATACACACCCCAACCATTCTCCCTCCCTCATGGGGAGAGGTACACACGTTCCTATACACCCCTCACGTGAAGGGGGAGGGAGGTGACCAACCGACCTGACCGTCCCTGCCCGGCACTCTCCCCTCTCTGTGCCTGGTTAGGCCCCCAGGATGGACCTGCCTCTCCTGCTACCTGGCACCATGACTTCCCAAGGCAATACATGGGTGGGAGAAGAGGGGACACAGGATCACATGCCTCCCTCCCAGGGCTGGCTCTACCTTTTTTGCTGCCCCAAGCAAAAGAAAAAAGTCAGAAGTGCTGAAACAAACCAAAAAAAGGGGCAGCCGAATCGTGCCTCCCCGAAATTGAGCGGAATGCCACCCCTTACAATGTGTCGCCCCAGGCACGTGCTTGCTCGGCTGGTGCCTGGAACTGGCCCTGCTCCCTCCCCAGATTTCTGCCAGGGTTCACACCAGAATGTGGCCAGCTATCTCCTTTCAGCACCACTGTGCGGGAGGGAAGGGATTGGAGATGCTTCCAACCGCAGGGAAGGATGTGGGGGAGAGAGATGACCTGGCCCGTGTCTTTGCAGAGCTCATCTCTCTGCCCTGTGCTCCCCCCTTCCCCATCCCTCCCAGTCCCCAGCACCATGTAGCTGGAAGCAGATTATCCTTCCTGCCCACGCAGTGTCAAAAGGCAGATAACACCTCCAGGCTGCTGCTGGCCACTGCCATAACCCAGCCACCTCCGGCTACAGCATGGGCAGGAATGCGTAAGGGTGCATGGTGCACACCAGGGCCCAGGGAACCTGACTGCAGGGACTTTAGCAAACCTGGCCAGAGAGGAGTCGCAGCAGGGGAGGGTGCCTACAGGAAGGAGCAATCGCACAGCTTACAGCCTGTTGCCCAAGAGCCGGCACGTAGCAGTGTCCCTGGTGGTGGGAAGGGCTTCAGAATAGAGTCCAGCACTGAAGAGAGGAAGGAGTCCTCTGCAGCGTCAGATCTGGAGGCGGTAGCCAGGGTATGATATATAAAGAAGGTGTGTACCAAAGAGCATGTAGCAGCTCTGCAGATTTCTGAACGGGGCCATTTCTAAGGAGAGCCATGGACGTAGATTGTGATCTAGCTGAGTAGGCCAAAATGCTGATGGTGGCGGGATGTTGACAGCTTGGTACCACACTACAATACACTTGGAAATGCATTTAGAGTCTCTGGGTACAAATGGTGGAACACTTTGGCCTGTCTGCAGATTAAACAGTTTATGGATTTACAAAATGTCTTCGTTCTATCCAGATAGAAGGATAATGCCATCCTGACATATAGAGTGTGGAGAATGGTCTCCCATTTACAAGTATGCGGTTTCAGAATGAAAGCTGGCAGGCATAGGGTCTGATTTCAGGTGAAATTTGGAAGTTACTTAAGGGAGAAATCTGGGCTACAGCCATAAAAACGTTTTATCTTTATACAACATTGTGAAAGCAGGGTCTGCCATTAAGGCCCCAATCTCTCCAACTCTGTGAGCTAACATAATCATTATTAGAACGGCTGTTTTCCTTGATAAGTTCAATAAGAAGCAGATAGCTATTAGGGGTTTTGTGAGGCTTTTGAGAATCAAACTCAGGTCCCAAGCAGGAGTAGAGACCTTTATCTGTAGGAAGAGATATCCCCTCCCATTCCCCAACCCCCTGCCACAGCCCTTAGCCCTCTCCCACACCCAAACTCTCTCCTGGAGTTCGGACCCTGAACCCCCTCCTGCACCCCAATCTCTTGCCCCAGTTTGGAACCCCTCCCATATTCTGAACCCCTCAGCCCCAGCATGAAGCCCCGTCCTGCACCCTAAACCCATCATCCCCAGCCCCAGCCCAGCCTGCACCCTCAGCCGGAGCCCTCACACACCGCAGCCCTCTTTCCCCCCACCCCACCCCCCACCCTGAACCCCTCATTTCTGGCCCTATTTTGGAGCCCGCAACCCTAGCCAGAGACCTCACCCACTCCTACACCACCAACCTCCTGCCCCAACCTAGTAAAAATGAGGCAAGTGAGTGAGGGTGAAATGAGCAAGTGAGTAGCGGAAGAATGAGTGACAGAGGGAGCGGGGATGGAGTGAGCAGAGACACGGCCTTGCGGAAGGGGCAAGGCCTCAGGGAAGGGGCAAAGGTGTTCAGTTTTGTGCAATTAGAAAGTTGGCAACTCTATCTCTCTCTGCGCTACCAGCACATTTATCCCCAAAAATCTAGGTAATCCCCTTAGGGGTTACACATTTCTGAGACCTTTATGCTCAAATTCTACAACTTTATTGCCTTGATCCAGAGGGATGGGCTCTCACCACTCCTTGCTGATTGATATAAATCTTGCAGGTCATGTTGTCTGTCACGACCTTGATGGATCTGTCTCTGATGAGAGGAAGGAAATGAGGGCAGTTATTTCTGACCGCTCTGAGCTACGGGTGGATATAGAGGTGACCATCTGCCCTTTGCTGTCAGAGAGCCAAGGTGCAACCTCCTCAATACAACAAAGAGTTATCAATGGTGACAGTTACTGTCGGTACCAGTTGGAGGAAGTGGACGGCCTCCCCTACATTGTGATGAACCTTGCATCGGTCTAAGGAATGCTCCACCTGCTGGGGAATCAACACTTTCTTTTCTAGATAGTTTGGAAGTAAACCATTCTTAGAAACTGCGGCGGCTTAACGTCTCATGCTCTGTCACTAAAGTGAAAGCAGCCATGTGATTCAGAAGTCAAACGCAGTTTCTGACCAAGTTGTGGGGGCAGTATTGGATTGTTTTGACGAGGCTCAATAATGTGTCCATGGGAAGAGAAGCCCTGGACATCACAGAATCCAAATGACCCTATGAATTCAATGTTTTGAACAGGAATTAGTGTGGATTTTCCTACATCCAGCTGAAGGACCAGGTCTAAAACCAGAGAAAGTGGGGTCCTTATGGCAAACACCTCTTGGTAGGATCAACATTTGAGTAGTCAATTATCAAGGTACAGAAATACCATGAGAGACTGACAACAGAGATAAACAGTCACTACTGATAGAACCTTCAAGAACCCCCCAGAAGCAGAGAGGCCAAAGGGGAACACTCAATACTGAAAATGATCCTGCCCCCCCACATCTTGGGAGATGGGTGTATTGCTATATGGAAGTACGCTTCTTGGAGGTTGAGTACCAAAGCCCAATTGTAGCAGATCGGCAACTCACCCCACGGCGCCTCCCACTGGTCATCCAGGGAATTAGCTCTGTTCAGCATCCAGAGCGCTCTCTGCAGCTTGTAGTTCCGCTTGCCACTGACCCCCGTGTCCCTCCCTGGACCCCGGTACCCTCTTCACTAGGGGTGCTGCACCCTTGCAGTACCCCCCCAGTCTCAAGGTCTCCCCTCCTGGGGAACCCCCACCCCCTATCCCCACCTTGCCTCAAGCTAGGCAGCTGCCAGTCACCACTTGCCCCCATTCTTTGGGGTAGACTGCAGTATCATTGCCATTCATCGCCAGCAAGGGGGGGTTGGCCTGCTGCCTCTGTAGCCCTGGGCTGCTCCCTGCATCCCCAGTGCCCTTTGTTGGGCCTTTCCCTAGGCCCTGCAGCCTGGGGGTTTCCAGGCCAGAGCTCCCCCAGCTCCTCTTGCCTTGCCCCAGCCCTGCTCCACTCTAGGTACCCTGTCAAGCTTCCCCAGCAGCCAGGCCTGTCTACCTCTACAGATAGAGGAGACACTATCTCTCAGGCCCCTGCCTCTCAGCCTTTTTATAAGGGCCTGCTAGGATGTTTGGGGTGTGGCCACCCATTTGAGCCTATTCTCCCAATCAGCCTGGCAGCCTGCTCTCAGCCACAACCCATTCCTGGGCTGTTTTAAGCCCTTCTGGCTGGGAGCATGTAGCCACCCTGCTACACCAATCCCTTAATCTAGAGACAGAATTACAGCTACTACATCAACATCCTTAATTTCTGGGATCTCATGAATTTGTTTAGAATCTTATCTCTAGAATTGGTCTCCACCTCTACCTGGCATCACAGCTTCAGGAAAGGGAACAGTAAGAGGATAACAGGGGAGGGACCAACCGAGAGGGAGGAGGGCAAGACTTATTCCGTCTCAGTGGACTAGAGGTTTGTAACAACATCAGCAAAATACAAGGCAGAGGGTTGTGCCAGACGTGCTCATAAATATATGTTTAGCACAGCAGCTATAACAACATGCACATCATCACATGAGAACAAATTCCTGTCACATTGCTGGAGGTAGGGGAAAAAACGCTCTTTAAAATGCCTCACATGAAAATTCAATGCTCCCATTACCGGAGAGTGCAGCTCTCACAGGACAAATAAGACTACGGTCTGAAAACTATTTTAATAAATCAAAACTAAATACATGGCTGTCTAGATTCTCTTTAAGGGCTTATTTTGACTTTGGCTTCGTGTTTTGTAAAGGAGTTGGCAGCGTACAAGAGCATTTATTGCATCTTTTCTGTGTGTGTGTGTGTGCACGCGCTTATAAACACAACAGGCAGAAAACAAGTAGCACTTGATCATAGCTGTCTCTGATCCCAGCCGAACCCTGCTCAAAAGTTTCTACTAGTACCTTGTCTTGCTAATAAAAATACTATGGGCAGAATAAGTGAGGCGCAAGACCCCCCCCCTTTAAAAAAAGAAATGGACACCGTAGGCTGCAGAGCTGGGGGGTGGGGTGCATCTCAGCCATGGCCCAACCACTTTTATGCAGACACATGGAAAACAGGCTTGCCTCTTGACTGGTTTTAGACCAACCTGGCCGTTTTTAAGCCTTTTCTTGCCGGTTGCCAGTTAAAAGATGTAATTTGCCAGGTTTTCTTGCTGCGTGCACATGTCGCTGTGCATATCAGAGCAGGAAGCACGCTGAACCTTGCAACCAGCTCCCCCCCTCAGTGTGCTCAGCATGTCATCTCCCAGGATCTCACCTGCCTGCTGACAAAACTGCGGTGGCTCCTCTCAGTGTCACAGAACCAGCTAAGAAGCAGGACTGACCGGCCACCCAAGGGTGAGGCTTGCCAGCGGGGATGGGTAAGGTAAGAAGTGGGGTGGAAGAGGCAGGAGCTTCTGGGAGGGGACAAGAGGGGGCTCTCTCAAGAGCAGAAGCTGCTGGGTGGGTTGGGTGTAGGGGCTCATAAGCCAAAGGGAGTCATGTTGTTAGTGGGAGGGGGCATTGGAGAGAGGAACAGGAGGGGATGTAAATCCATGCCCTACACACACACTAAGTGGCACGCCACAACCTCAATGGATACAGTATGGGTGGTGTTGAGGGGCACAGGACTGGGATTTAGGAGACCTGGGTTCTATTCCTAGATCTGCTGTTGACCAGTTATGTGACCTGGGACAAGTCATTTTGACTCTCTGTGCCTCTGTTTCCCTTCCTGCCCTTTGTCTGGCTTGTCAATTCAGCCCATAATCTCTTCAAGGGAGGAGCTGTCTCACTATATGTTTGTCCTGTGCCTAGCACAATGAGGCTCTGATCTTAGCTGGGGCCTCTAGCCTCTATTAGAATACAAATAAAAAGTGTATCTCTAATAGGTTATTGTCTGGTGTGTTTGGACTTGTCATCTTCGTGCACACCAATTAATACTCAAAGCTATATTGATACAGGGCCAGATTGTGAAACCTTTACTCACTCTGGAACTAAGAGGAGGAACTGCTATGCAATGAACGCTCACCAAGGGAAGTGGTTCAGAATCTTACCTGCTCTGCAGTTACGTATTATGCTATTATTGAATTTAACATGTCAAATATTTAGTTAATGTGTATGAGTACTTACATATGTGTCTTTCTGGAAATATATCCATGTTACTTCTGATCAGAACCAAGTAGGGGAACATGTACAATTTTTATGTGTATTTTTTTTTCCTTTTACTATAGTCACTTCAAATATTAAGCCTATATTCATTCCTATAGTTCTGATTTGTTCACTCCAGTCTGTTTTCTTTTTGTGTCCAGGGAGTCAGAGCTACAAGCTTCACAAGTCAGTTCAGATGGTTATCTGCAATTTCTCTTTGTAGTGCTCTTTGAGGTCAAATCCATTACAGCGTGTGCTCAGACTGACTTTGCACACTTAACTCCACTGGGCCTGCTGTGACATACTCAGCAGTTCACCTGAGAACCTGTTATTCATAGATATGGGAGATGTTAAAATTGATACATTACAAAAAAAATCTGTTTCATGCCTGCTCTGCACCCTTGTGACTGAATAACCTACTGCACCTTAAAATGATCTAATTAAACAGCATACCATTTTTATGACCAAGATAAAAATGATTTTAGTCATTAGGTATTGCCACTACATTCAAAGAGTATATGATTATGAGTTGTAAAGGCCACGAAGTTTAGCCACTATGGGTTTTTAATTGTAGTGTAGACATATCCTCTCTCTGCCCAGACATACTGTTGCAACTGCTACTAACAGAGGTGCTCCAGTTGGAGTTCCCTCAATCTTTGTCCAGTAGAAATCTTGAAGAAATTATGATGCATGGACACATATGTATGGCTCTGCTACAATGGAGCACAGTTAAGGGTACACAGACACCCTCAATTTTGTCATTTCCTGACTTTATTTTGCAATGTTAAGGAAGTTTGGAGTGCCTGGTCTGGGCATGCCATTCAGCTTTTAAACTAGTTTCAAGGCAAACTCACTGATCTTCCATGGGCATGAATATAGGTAATTTTACAAGAAAAGACACATTTTAAAAAAAAAACAGTGACTTTAGATGTTATAAAAAGCAAGAGGGAAAGTGTGTCCTTATTACACTTACTGTAATGTACTTTCTTAAAATATTCTATAAAGTGCCTTTGATTTTCAATCAAAGGTGCTTTGTATCTCAGAGGTACAGTACAGTAGCTTGATTACCATTGTGTCATGGCATTTGCTACGATAATGACTTTTTTGGGGAATGACTGAGTCAATAAGCACATAAAATCCTCACATACTTTCAGCATCTGTATTATTGCTGCCCTTCGGCTGAAGTAATTATACCTTTTTCCTTTCAAAAATCTTACCCAGTGTTTTCTTTTCCCTTATTACTGCTGCTCTGACTTACATTTAATTACTCAAGCACTGTTTGGTTTGGTGAGTCTGCTACCTATTGTTTGAGTCTCTACACTGTGAAAAAGAAGATTTACAGATTAGCTGATTAGGGGGACCAGATGTCCCAATGTTAAAGGGACAGTCCCAATTTTGGGGGCTTTGTCTTATATAGGGTCCTATTATTCCCCACCCCACTCCTGATTTTTCACACTTGCTATCTGGTCACCCTATAGCTGATACACAAGGATTTGATCAATCACAATTATCTAAATTCATAGACCAAAAAAAAGTTAGGGTTTTTTGCTTGAACTTGCCTAAGATTGTTATATGAAAATATGTTTAACCTAATTTACTCTTGAATATTCAAACTTCCCTATAAATGCTATGACAGGGCATAAAAGCATTTCCTAGTCCCCAGTACACAATGGGTTAAACTTCATCTTCCCTTTCCCTTCCACTGGTTCACGTGTTTAGGGAATGGCTTCTGGATAGACAGAAGGATGAGAAGATCAGATGGTTATGGCTGAGAACCAGGACTCAGGAGATGGGAAGTAGAGCTATTCTGATACCTGATTTTTCAGGTCACTGGCTATTCTGAAAAAAAATATTTTTGGGTCAAGACAAAAATGGATTCTTAAAATTTTTTTGGCAAATTGAAAAGCCAAAAAATTTAATTTGGGTCAAAGTATTTTGTTTTGATTGAGCAATTTTTAACTTTATTTTTCTGATAAAATTGAAGAAAATTTTGAACTGAAAAGTAATTTGAAATCGAACGCTCAAATCAATTCATGTCACAAACATTTTGACTGAGTTTTTTGAGGGGTGCGGGGAGACAGACATATGAGAGGGTTACATGAACAACTCAGCAAAATCAACATGAATTTATGAATTTTTTTGTATTGTTGAATCTGCATTTTTTGCCAAGATGAAAAGGTTGAGATTAAAAATTTCACTCAGTTCTAAACTGAATTAAATTCCTTGCTCTGCCAGCAACTTCCTGTGTCACTTTGTGCATGTCATTGCACCTCTCTGTGCCTCAGTTCCCCCTCTGATAAATGGGGATAATGGCACTTACTTTCTCTCACCTTTGGTCTGTTTTATGTACTTTAAGGTAAGCTGTTCAAGGCAGAGACTCTCTTAGTTTGTGCTGTACAGTGCCTCATACAGTGGGACCCCAACCTCAGACTCTAAGCATTAATATAATACAAATATTAAAAATTCACAATAGAAAGCTAAGGCCCCTACTTAAGCCTTGGCTCAACACGCTAATTAAACATGTGGCACTAAAGTCAATTTAAAGTTGGGCACAGGCTTGAGTGCCTTGCTGAATAGGAGGCTTACACACTGAGGGGTGGCTTGAGTCTCAGCCTGAGATAGTTTTTGTTTTCCTCTTTGTTTTGATGCGGGCACATATATAAACATTCTGCCTGTCTGAACAGACATCACTGCCTGTTGCTGTGTTTTGTTTCTGCTCAGTAATCCCTCCAGGTTACAAAGGTTGCTAAATAGCTAATTAAATCTTTTAAATCTGGCAATTGGACCTCTCCAGGGACTGACTACAAATCCTTTCATTTACAGTTTCGTGGCCTGAAGTATGGCTAAGGCTAGTAGCAATATTAAAGTCATTACCATCTTAGCATTGTCTAGTTGTCTTGTTCCAGTTTCTCCGGGTCAGGTATCATCCTCATGGGAAGCCCCATCACAATTAGGATCCACAAGGACAGCTTCATCAAAGCAGGGAAACTGAATGGAGATGGAATCTGAACTACTCTGTCACTGTTGTCTTCAAACAGAGGCGCTCTGAGACAACACAGGCAGGGCTGCATGGGAAGATTGCATTGCTGCTGCCCATACTGTACATACTGTGTGGATAAGCAGAGGACTTCAGTCTCCAGTGTTTTCATTCTGGCGTCTTTTATGAGCACTACAATCCTACTGGAGGAGTATTCATTCACCCACTTTAAATGAGTGCCAAATTGGCACATTACAGAGGCGAGAAGTCCTGGATACGTTTCCAAATATGAGGTCTTTTCATCTGAGAGCAGCACCAATGCTAACAGTTTACTGAGCTGGTGGGCTCATAAAACAACCCAGCGTGAAGAGGTGTTTCTACCTTCAGAAGCAGTGGAAATTGTCTGGTCAGCTTAGAATGAACTTAAACTGATTTGCTTTGTGAGATACCTGTCAAGAGGTTTGACTAATATTATGTTTTCAGAGCACACTCATATTGACTTTTCTGATAACCTTACCAACCAAATCATGCATGAAAACCACTCAACAGTCACTAGGCTTCTTTTTTCTTGTGTGTTTTGTTTGGGTTTTTTTTGCTAAATCCTCTCCCCCATTTCTATTGTCCTGTACACTGCAGTATATTACACATTCACAGCAAATTTTTATAGCTCCACACCAGCCTAGACAATTGGGATAAATCCTCAACCTCAGCACAAAGCCCAAGTGAAAGAAGTTTTCTGCAGTGGTTCTCAGTGAGGGGGAAGGATCCTCCCCCTGGCTGTGCAGCTTTTGCTGCAGTGTTGGGCTACCCCAGCTGTTCATTTTCTGTTCCCATTCTGAATGTGAAGGGGGAGGTGATGAGAGGCTACGGAGGAGCTACCCAGTAGTTCCTTGTGGTTATTTTTATTTATTATTTGTATAAAAGTCTGGCCTAGAAGTCTGAACCAAGATTGTAGCTCATTGTTTTAGGCTCTGTCCACACCAAGCAGTAAAAGGACGTCCCTGCATAGACGAGCTTACAACTTACATAGCCAGGGCAGACAAGTGGTGAGCAAAAGGAAGTGTTATTATTAGGGTTTCCAGCAGTCCCTTATTACAAGGGATGTCCCTTATTTTTTTATCTCTGTACAACAAGTTCAGGCGTTGTTGAGTGCTGCAAAAAGCAGCAATAAGGACCCCTGGCAAATGTAGGTGAGTACTGCTTATTATTAAATAAAATAAATAATAACAATCATATCGGCTGATGGGTAGGGCTGGGGTGCTAAGAAAACAGTTCCTTAGTTTTGAAATACAACGTTGGCAGTCCTAGTTATTATCCCCATTTTACAGATGAGGAATTGGCAGAGAGACAGACTAAAGTCCAGCTCCTCAAAGTTGTTTAGGTACCTAACTCCCATTGAAATCAATTATTTCAGTTAAATCAATTGTTTCAATGGGAGTCAGACACCTAAACAACTTTGAGGATCTGGGCCTAAGTGATTTGCCTACGATCACACAGGAAGTCTGAAGCAGACTCAGCATCTAAATTAGGGTGACCAGACAGCAAATGTGAAAAATCAGGACAGAGTGGGGAGCAGTAGGAGCCTATATAAGAAAAAGACACAAAAACTGGGACTGTTCCTATAAAATCAGGACATCCGGTCACCCTAATCCGAATTCAGATCTTTTTTCTCCAGGCCAATACCACACAACCATCATTTCACTCCACTAGTTGTGGGTCCACTAGCCAAAATGCTACCTCTCTCCACCCCCTACCACTCTTTTATGGTATGAGCCTCCATGGAGCTCTAAGGGGTATAGCCCTTATCTTCTGACCTCTAATCTAGGGAGAGGCCCCCACAAGCAGAGTCACTGTGGTTCCATTCTGCCTATAGCCCTCTGCCTCTACAAAAGGGAACCAGAGGACTTCTTATTTCACACACAAAATACAAGACATGAAGCAGAATAAATTAGTGTTTAGTAAACCAGGAGCTCATATGTACAATGTTAATCCCTATCACCCACGGATCAGTTGTTGACAATGGAGTTAATTTTAAATACAGCAAAAAATTAATTAGTGACTGCAGTGTTAGTCACCATTAATTATTATGATTATAAATTATGAACAATTCTGAGTCATTGTTCTCTTTAATGCTTTTATGGATATTCACCTTGTGGCTGAACTGTGCTGGAATCTCCTGGAGCAGTACACAGTCTGATTCAGTGCTTTGTGGGCTCATATTCAAAAAGCCATTTGGCCTGCAAACTTGCTGGATTATCTGTCAACACAGTGAAAGAAGACAGTTATTGCATGAAGCCCAGGCAGCGCACCTGCATGCTAATGCGTTAAATGTCATGACAGAAACACAAAACCATTATTCTGTGCTACCTTTAGATGGAAGCCAATTTACTTTTGTAACATTTTAAACAGAAAATTATCATGTAATTTCCTGTCAATACATAATTTATTTTGTAATAAATAACTAAATACATATTTATTGGTCTTTTTTAAAAATCCATCTGTTGTGCTATTCTCAGCTCTCCCTGCCCTAGATGTACTATTCAGACTCATCGTAATGCTTTCTGTCTAAGGCTGCTATACCCTTTAAGCTCTGTCATGATTGAGGAATGTATTATAGGATTAAATACAGCTACCATTTCCTTCAAAGAATCCTAAATTACTTATGTTAGGATTTACGAATTACTTTAAATTAAACCCCAAAAGGATTTATATTAACAAACAAGAATAAATTGAAGGAAACATTAAGTCATAGTCTAAAACATATAGGCATTTTAAAAAAATCTACATTACTGTTGTGGAGCAGGTGAATGAAAGCCAGCAAAATTAACACTAAGGCTGGCACTCCAACTTTGACATTCCCACTACGTCTAAGAGTTGTAGCAGCATATATGACTTGTAACATCATAAACTGAGCTGAGACTTATAGAATACATATTTGCAAACTATTTCAGACTTCTGCAATACACTTCAAAAGGAGCAGAAGAGGGAGCTTTTTTTTTTACTTCTGGTCTCACTTTGGCAGCAACTGACAGTTATTGTCTAAAGCTATTTGGCTAATCATGTAAAATGAGATGTATTTATTTCATTTACTTGGTGGTCTCAGTCCAGTTCCTAACAAATAAGTGCCGGTATCTCAAAACATCCATACACACAAATGGTACTAACTGGTAGTGATGGCTGCACTTCTAAAAATGTTCAAAGTTTGGCTTCCTAGATACATTTTTTATTGTTTTTATCTAAAATATAAGCACATAATGAAAGAATATACATATAAATATATGCACATGTGGTAAATAGCATATAAATAACAAAATTCAGTGTTCATTATGTGTAACAATTGGGTAAAAAGAAAACAAAAAACCAAACACATCTACCTGTAAAGGTCAGTGACTAGATAACATAGCCTATGAGTATCAGGGATTAATACATTACTAAACTGAAAAACTATTCAATAGTTTCATGTGACCAGACAGCCTCATATTTTTTCCAACCATTTATATTATTAGACAGTCATTTTTTCCATTAATGCAGTAGTAGAGAGCTCACTAAGTCAGTCTGTGTATGAGGAAAGAATTGCAGATTTCCATTTTCTCAAATAACTCTTTTGGCCTCTAAAATAGTTACTAGAATCCATTTCTTAATGTTAATTGGTAATGCCAATTCATCCAGCACCCCTAAAATACAGAAGGTTGGAGAAAACAAGATAGGAACACAAAGTTTTTGAGAGAGCATTGAATATAGTGTTTCAGAACACATGCATTTTTTGACAGGCACAAAGGACATGTGAAAGGTTTGCATATGGCTGTTTGCACCTCCAGCATTCACTGCATGTTGGCAATCTATCCTTAAACAAATGTTCGGGAGTCCAATAGTACCTGCTTAATATCCTGTTCCCGTTCCTAGTATACTTTAAAGCAGGAATCGGCAACCTTGGCACGTGGGACCGCAGGGTAAGCACCCTTAGCAGGCCCCGGAGGTTTGTTTACTTGTCGGTTTGCCGTCCCGGTCCAATGGGGGCTGCGGGAAGCAGGAGAGAGGCTTGGGCCAGTTCTACATGGGGCAAGGGAGAGACTCAGGCCAGCTCATCAGAGGCGTTGGTGGGAGGGAGGGAGAGGAGCTCAAACTCAGGTAGGTGAGTGGCTCACCTACCTCTGCATGGGGAAAGGTTGGGGGAATACACTCTCCATACCACAGGCTCCATCTTCCAGCCTGGCCGGGGGCAGGGTCTCAGAGAGAAGACAAGGAGCAGGGCAGAGGAGCAGGACCAAGAGGCGGGGTGGGAGACAAGGAGCAGGGGTAGAGTTGCCAGGCATCCAGTTTTTGACCGCAAGGCCCAATCAAAAAGGGACCTGAGTGGCTCCAGTCATCACAGCCGACCGAGCCGTTAAAGGTCCAGTCATTGGCACAGCAGAGGCCTGAGGCTAAGGCAGGCTCCCTGTCTGCCCTAGCTCCATGCAGCTCCTGGAAGCAGCCACCAGGGAAGCGTGACCAATGGGAACTGCAGGGGCACCGCCTGTGGGCACGAGGACAGTGCACAGAGCTTCTCTGGCAACCCCCCATCACCGCCAGGGGCTTCAGGGACCTGGCGGCCACTTGTAAGTGCCCCCAGACCCCATGCTCCCCCAACATCCCAAAACCCTGGAGTCCCCTCCCGCACCCAAACTGCCTCCCAGAGTCCACACCCCGCACTCCCCCACACACCCTAACCATCTTCCCCAGCTCTGAGCTCCCTCCTGCATCCCAAACCACTCAGCCCCACCTAGAATCTGAACCTCCGGCCCAGAGCCTATACCCCCTCCTGAAACCCAATCCACCACCCTAACCCAGAGCTCTCTCTCACACCCCAAATCCCTCATCCCCAGCCCCACCCCAGAGCCCACACCCCCAGCTGGAGCCCTTTCCCCCTCTCCTGCACCCCTACCCTCTGCCCCAGCCTGGTGAAAGTGAGTGAGGATGGGAGAGAGAATGACAGAGGGAGGGGGGATGGAATGAGTGGGGGCAGGGCCTCAGAGGAGGGGCAGGGGCAGAGCCTTGGGGCCCCCAAATTGGCCAGGGCCCTTGGGCATGGGCCCCATTGGCCCATGCAGTAGTCTGCCACTGGTTATACTACTGCATCCTCCTCTCTAAGATACAGCATAAAATTAGAAGGTGGCGTGTTTGCCTAACCTGAAATTAGTGCAGAGGAAAACATAGGCTCAGACTCCAGAGATCCTCAACCACACTTGCAGAGTAGTTGTCTCTCTGTGTGCCCTTCAAGTATCCTCTTCCATTCAGGCAACAATGCTGCTTTCAGTTCCAGGCAACCACAGGTTCCTCCACTACAGCTTCATATTCCATGGGGGATTAATGCCACAATGGTGAATTTGGAAAGAATGAAAATTACCAGAAACTCCCAGCTCCTTTCCCACTTGAGCACAATGTACAGAGTGAGCTGTTTCTGACTATCTATCCTGTAAGGGGCTTACAAATGCCATGCAGAGAGGGAGGAACCTTCCCCCACTTCAAGACAAGTAGGTTAACCACATCTCAGAACTGCCAATCATTGAGACCACACCACAGTTTGAACCAATAAGGAAAACATGCCCAGCTATAAAGGAAAGAGAACAGAGAGGGAGACAGACAGGTGGGCCTAGGATAATGGAAGGGACCTGCCATACAACAGGCTACTTCTAGGGAACCAATAAGGAGGTAAAATAAAGGCTTCAAGTCCTGGAGTTTAAGAGCTGATTGATTCATGTTATATTAAGTTGTTGGACCTGGCTAATTTGATTTG
The DNA here is from genome assembly GCA_032164245.1 of Sternotherus odoratus. Lineage (NCBI taxonomy): Eukaryota > Metazoa > Chordata > Testudines > Kinosternidae > Sternotherus > Sternotherus odoratus. The sequence goes on from JAVMKO010000003.1 coordinate 63,519,632, forward strand.
AATAGAGGAGGGCCAGGTTAGGACACCAAAAAAGAGACTGCACTCAGAGTAGTTGACACCTGCTCTCTAATATCCATGGAAAACCTAATCTGCACAGTCTGTACGTCATGTGGAGACGCCACTTCCCTGCCGACAAACCAGTGTGGTCCATTTCCCTGTGCAGCGGGTCCCTTGCAATAGCACAAGAAAGGAAACACTGAAACCTGACCATAAACATTTTGAGAAAAGAATTTCTCATTAATTTAAATTTAAATTCCTTCTTGAAATCCCCATGCTACCCACGCTTTCCCACTGTGCTGATTTCCTTTCTTTAAGAATGAGAAAGGAAGTGAAGGGAGAAAAATCCCTTCATCACATTTTCTGAGACAATAGAAGAACATGAGGCAGAACAGCAGACTTTTTGAATGGTTACATTCATTTCTAGGGAAGATCCCGCTCTCCTTATTAACCCGAATGCTCCCCTGTGGCTTGAGTGTAGCTAAGTGCCAATTCTGCTCCCATTGCTGACAAAGGGGAAAACTATCAGTAGGAGGAGGACTAAACTGCTACTCATACACATAAAGGAAATAGGTATTGGTGTCCAGTGCATGAGTAGTATATATTTACAGGCCTTTTACAATGCAGCCTCTGGATTGTAAATAAACAAGGAAGGTCTCTTAAGAGTGAATGCCGTTGAGCCATCAGGCTGACAACTCAAAGCTGCTATAGTGAATCTGCTGTGCGACAGGGATTTTCAGACTTCCTCAACACTCTCCGCACACAAGCAGAGTGCTCCAAAAAGCAGCATAAGATGATCATTTATGATTCTTCTATTTACAGTATTCCCCGAAGGTGGTGGCATTGAACCATATGTATTTTTCGAACAATGTCAATAATACGCAGGTTATCGGTGTAAAGCATGAAACTGTTACTGAATTACAGAAAATAGAAAGCTGTCTAGATTGATGGAAAGCAAAAAGAAGTGCTAGGGAGAGCTAGACCCCATCCATAGCGGGGTTTGTATTACTGGAAATAGTGGTGTTGCCTTTGATATACAGAAACAGTGCAAGTGACACTACTCTCCTGCATGTTTCATATTGTTGCCACCAGAAACAAATTCCATTTTCCAGTCAAAACCTGTCACAAGGAGGGGGAGGAGAAGTTCAACAAGGCATTGCCTCCCTCCTTCAGAGAGAAGCAACAGTGACCAGGGTGATTATGCTTTTAAGAGGAGTAAAATACCAGTTGTCTGGAGTGTTGCCCAAGACATAGTTCCATGGGCTCCTGTTTCCATTGTGGCCTAAAAAGAAAGCCTAATTAATTGGTTTTATTGAATCTCTCCCAGTGTGCTTTTGTTGATGCATCAGCTAATGAAAAAGAAGTGAAGTTAGCACTTATACAAAATGGCAATGCCAGGAACAGAGGGGTGTTTTGTGTGGTATGTCACAGCTCCTAAAGAGGGACAGCAATTGACATCATTATTAGCTTGTAACACAGTATAATGCCATGTGCTTGTCTAGGGGGGAGCGGGGTGTTCTAATCTTGGCCTACTGTACAGCTCTCTGACAGGCTGTAAGTTGAGACACTATTGTAAACATAGGCATAGACATTTAAAAATATATTTTTCATAAAAAAGTGGACTGCGGTATGTAAAATAATTTAAAAAGAAAGTATTTTTAGTTTGCTTTCATTAATTCTCTTAAAAGGTGTATATTTGGGAACATTAGAATAAAGAATGTGGCCATTTCCTATAGAATGTCAAGGTCAAGTTGTGAAGGAGTTGAGTGTAAATAAACTAATGAATACTAATTTCCAAACATTCTCCATTGACCGTCAGTAGCGATACAGAAATAAAACCATCAGCTGAGACATTGTTCATTGAAGCCCGGGAGAGCTAAAGAGAAAAGTATATGCAGTTTTTAAACATGTCAGAAACCTATTTCATTGCATTAGTGATCTCTGTTTCCATGTCATATTTAATCAAAACAATACTAATTTTCAAAAATAAAACACAAAAATCCTAGTCTCTCTTTATCTTTGATCTTATCCTTTTATGTTCACTGAGGTGAACTAAGTATAAATAGATTAAATGGCAAAAATCTTCATTAACGCAGAGTTAAGTTTGGCCAGTGATAGTTTGTGCCTTTCTGAAAATCAGGAAATACAGAGTTAAGGTAAACATCCACACAGTCTTAACCCTGTCTCCCGGGAGCTAGTAATGCCTTAAAGTAATCTTTAATTAAAGATTGTCATGTGATGAAACCTCCAAGAATACATCCTACAACCAAACCTATCAACCCTACCCATCCAGTTCCCTATTTGCATGGCAGGGCAGGGACAGGACATTACAAGAGGAGCAGGGTCCCCCCCATGTCCCAAAGCAAGCAAGGGGAAGGGTTTAGATGTCCGCAGAAGGGTAGGGCTCCCTCAGTTCCCAGCAAATGGAAAGGGAGAATTCAGGGTTGACATTCCTTTACCCCTAACCCCATCTTCCTCTGCTACCCCTCTCATTTCTCCCCCTCCCATCTTCTCCCCCTACTCTCCTTAATTCCTACTCCCTGTCTCTTATTTTAGCCCTCCAATCTGGTTTCCTTTCACTAGCAGCCATTCCCATTTATCATCCTCCTCATAATCCCCCATTCCTTGTTGCGGACCCAAACCCAGCTGTTCTTGCACTTCTAATAGTCCCTCCCATCCCAGTGAGCATTCACAATTTAGTTTCTTTTAAAAATAGTTTTATCACCTTCTAAATATTCTGTCCTACTCAGATTAGATGAATAAAAATACACCCCCCCCCCACACACACACACACACAAAGGCGCCAATTTTTCTCTGCACCAATGGGTGCTCACACCCCTCCGCCCCGACTCCACTGCTGCCCCAAAGTCCCTGCCCAAACTCCGCCCCTCCCTGACCCTATTGGACCCCTCCCCAATCCTCGCATCCTCCCCCGAGCATGCCACATTCCCCCTCCTCCCCTCTCCCTCCCAGGCTTGCCGCGTGAAATAGCTGTTTCATGGTGCAAGCGCTGGGAGGGAGTGGGAAGAAGCAGGATATGGCAGCGTGCTCAGAGGAGGCAGAGGTGGAGCGGAGGTGAGTGGGGGCAGGGCGGGGATCAGCAGAAGCAGATTTTTCCCAAATGTTTGCAGTTCATTTGCATATTTCTGTGCAGCATCGGTTTCAAACATCAAAGTTGCTTGAATCTGTGAACTTAATGAAATGCAGCTGGTTTGGGGTTTATTTTATGTTGTTTTTTCTAGGGGTTGTATCTTGGGAACTTGTTACACAAATGACCCTGCATTTGGATCACTAACCCCTATCCTGCACTACCACAAGGCATACCAAATTTCAAGACGATCTCTGGAAGTACACAGATTTTAAAGTATGAAGAGTTGTCCTTTTGACAGGAAGGGCCTCCACACCTTAGCTAGAGCAGAGATGGTGCTCCTTTTAAATTGTATACAAGTTTTATTAAATTAAAGGGAGAATGGAGGAAAAGGCTCTACCAACCAATGAGAAACATATCAGGCTCAGAGAGGGGTGAATGTTCCTAGCTGAGAGAGAATACCCAGTGCAGATGAATAAAGCCTCAAACAATAGCTCTGAGATGTATGAACTGCTCCATTCACGTCAGTGTGTGTTCCCTTCCTCCCCTCCCCAGAACTGGAGAGTCTCAGATATGCGTCTGGCATGCCCATTCACAGCTCTTCGCCCCACTCTCAGCAGTGTGTTCTGGTGCATGCTCTAAGCTTGCCTGTTCTAAGCTCCACACCCAGGAGGGCAGGGCTTCCCCAGATGCCGGATCATATAGGGAGAGGGAATAGGGCTCAGACACCCTCAGACAGGGAAGCCCCTCCAATACCTGGCTCCCAAAAAGTAGGGGGGTCAGACTCCCATAGAGGGGCAGGAGCACCCCCAAAAGGCTGGCACACACACATGGAAGGGAAGACAGCAGGGCTCAGACCCTCATGGCGGGGAAGGGACCACCAGATCCCAGCTCTCATAGAACATATGGAGCGGCTCAGACTCCCCCTCAGCTTAGACAAGCCTGTAGGTTGGCTGGGGACCCTCAGCTCATGGCAAACACATGGGAGGGAATGTCAAGCTGAAAGGTCTCCCTGCCCCTACTCTTCCCCAGTCTCCTTGTCACTCACCCCATGTCCCCCTTTTCAGTTTCCAACCTCTCTCTTTACCCTCCCCATCCCCTGATCCCCCAACCCCTCTCCCCCTATTCCCACCTACACTTCCACCCCAGAATATTCTGCTGTGCTCACATTATATTTTCCCAAACTGAAAATCCCCCCACCCTTTTTTTTTAAACTGAAGATGTCTGCCCTGAGATTTATTTGAACTCACAATGCCTGAGGTACTGCTCACAGTCAATGACCACGCTATGCCTTTAGAGCCACCAAGGTCCTGTGACATAAAGGTGGTTTTCCCAACAGGTAGCCTCACTCTCTGAGGATGCTCAGTGTAGTCTGTTAGAGCCTCAGTACACCTAACTGGAGAAGCAAACTCTTCTTCAGACAACATTTTACTCCAGTTTCCTCCAAAGGTCACTCTGTTGGGATAAAGCTGTAACGTCTGAGACCCTGGTGCCATGGTCTGAGCCCTGTTTTGATCTCTATCTGTGAGAAAGAAAAGAAAAAAAGTGCCAGGATGTGTCAACTTTAAGAAAAGCTGGGGTTGGGGGCATATCTCAGGAAAGCTAGGGTCAAATGGTCCTGAATTTGGATCACTGACCATACCCTGTAACTTCATGATAATCTGGTCAACCAGTGTTGTTTTTCCCTTTTTAATAGAAGTTTTAGATTTGTGTGACCCTTGGTGCGCATTAAAGTAAGAATCTGACATGCTAAGCTAAAACCAGGCCTGTTTCAGCAGAAAGTATGCAAGCTTTCTCTCCTAGCTCTGTGGATTGCTTTAATAGTGACCCAGGTAACACCCTCTTACTCCAATCCTGAGCCTGTCTGGGAAAGCACACATCAATCAAGATAAACTTTGCTGAGTACCAGGAAACATCCGTGATGTCTTAGCTGAGACTTGCAAACTCATTTACCTGGTGATCTCAGCTAGATTTTAGCCTAGGCTTCCAGAATAGCAGAGCTAGTGTATTTGCCCAGTGCTTTGGGGGGGGGGGGGGGGGGGGATGGGGGGGGGAGAGTGGCGGGTGGTGGCTGGGAAGGAACACATTTATTTGAAGGCCTATATGTCAGATACCGGTCAACATTTATCAGAAGTAGAAAAACAGCCCTTATAAAACACAAGCCATTTGTTTAAAAAACATATTTGATTTGTCTTATATTTCTAAAAAGATGCAGTGTTGTTACATCATGTTATTTCTAGAACTAGGTAGCACTGATATGTATGCCCTATATGTTTTAATAACAGGTCGTGATGGTTCTTGGAGCTTATTTTCTAAGCTTTAGATTTAATGTATGATTTTTTTTAAAAAGTGAATTTCAGTGATTGATGTTCATCACAGAGAAAGCATCCCAATTTCTGTTTTTGCTTGGAGCTGTCTTAGAGCAACATCTAGTGGTAGACTGTATTTGCATCTTCAGTCAAAACTTCAAACTGAAGTAAGCAAAATCAGAACCATTAGCATAAAAACTGACTGTTAAAAGGTTTGCATATGCACACATAGAAAATAAGGAAATACACTAAACCCATTCTGAAAAATATTTTCATACCTTTACCTCTTATTCTTTATATTAAGGGTTTGATCCTTCAAGGCACTCTGCACTTTGGGCACTCTCCTAGTGAACTCAGTGAAAGGTGAGACTGTTCAGTGAATCTCACCTCTTGTGAAGGGGCGATTCTTGCATAGAACTCTATTCTATTTTACCAAATAACTTTAAAAGATTAAACTTTACTTGCAGTAGGATTCCTACCACAGTAGTGTTCCAAGAATTCAAGGAGGGAAAGTGTGCAGCTTCTTTTTCTGACCCAGCACCAGATTGATCTATCCACAAAGCCATAAACTATTTGTGCTTGATCTTGCAACCTTTATTTGCATGATTAATTCTTACTCATCCATGTAGCCCCATTGATCTGAATGGGATTATATGCTTGAGAAGTGTTGCAGGGTCTGCCTCTTTGCATCCTACTCAGCTCTTTGACTTCATTTTCTCTCAGTAAATTCTTCAGCACATACACACCAGCACCAAAGAAAAGACTATTAGCTATTCAAGCAATTTCTCCTGGTGCCTGGAAGAAAGAGAAAGAAAGAGTTGAGTTTCAATAGAGCTTTGATGGTGATGAGAGTCACATAAACACCTAGGTGGATTGATAGCCCCTTTGCTGATGTGTGCAGCTTCACTGAACTCAACAGAACTGCTTATGTTAGGCAAGCATGATTTTCCCCTTCTGGTAGTAATGTACTTCTGTGAGAGTAACTATAGTTGTAATGTAGGTTACATAGGTTAGCTCTAGGTAACTGAAAGATAGCAATGGAAACATTACAACATACCTCATTTACCTTATTAGTTTCTGCAATAAGATGGCATTAATGCAATGTTAAGTTTGAGTAAGAAGGCACTCAGTTTTAATCCTCTGTTTGACTTCTAAGTGATCAACTTGAACTCTGTCTCATCTGTACTTATGGTTTAAAATCTTACCTGTCAATATCATTATACAATCTTAGATAAAGTTATATAGTACATTACATTTTCAGACTTGGCTTGATTGGTAAATCTTACTGAAATCTACAAAGCAAGCCATGTTTGAATGGTGGCTGGAACTCAAGATAGCTAACTTTAGGCTAATCAGCCTAATGAAGATTTGAATCTGTCTCTCCAAGGTCAAACATATATGTCAAACCTAATTTTTTTTTACCACACAATGTCTCGCCCTCCAGAAATTATTAAAAGCTCTTTTGATGTAAGTTTCTTCTCTATTTCTTTTCCTTTTGCTTCTTTATCTGCAGAAAATACTTCTGCCACATTTCCCCTCTTCCTTACCACTTCCAATTTCCTTCTCATTGTATGTACCCTAAGAATTTGCTTCCACAGCCTAAACATGGAAAACAGTAAACCTGGGGTAGAGGGAGGGACGCTTGTTCTTACTGTGCAGTGCTCCTATCTGCTCTTCCACACTAAAGAGGAAACAATTCTAAGCCTTGTATATTTTCAAAGTACTGTCCAAACAGTAACTCATTTTTCCTTATAGATCTCCTGTGGAGTAGGCTAGCACATGGTGAAACTACTAGCATAGAGAGATTACAGTGATTTACCCACAGTCTCACAACAAGGCAGAGTCAGGGCTAGAATCCTAGGTCCAAGTCAAATTCACTAGCCCAGAACTTCTCAATCTGTGGAATATGATGCAAAAGTAGACTGTCAAGGGGTCGTATGCCACTGGCTGAGAAACCAAAGTAATAATAATCAGTAAAATCCCAGGACTCAGCAGAAACCTATGAAGGGAAGAAGAAGAAGCAGCTTATTCCCTCTCTCCTCCTCCTTTTGTTGTCCGTGCCCTGCCCCATGAAAAAATCCAACCATCAGGCTACATGACCTGAGCCCTCCCCAACCCTGCAGTTCTAAATTCCAGGCATGGGAAAGCACCACTCAAAGAGGCTATGCAGCTGGTTTTGAAGCTTTTTAAATTGTGCTTCCCTACAGCAGAGTACTAGGGGGGCATGGAGGGGAAACAAGGAAAGCATCTATGTACCAAGTTCACCATCCCTCCCACCTCAGTACCCAAAGTCAGCCATGTTTCCCCCCTGCCTTCAACCCCAATTCTTTGCTGCTTCCAAGTACCGTGGGGGGGGGCCTTCAGCAAGGAACCATTGATGGGTTTTGGATCCCATGAAAATCCCATGAGATTAGGAGCGTAGAGTGGTCTAAGGTGCTATTTTGAGAACATGGCATCATGTGGTGGCATGAGTTTGAATTTCACTGCTGATGCTTGGTTAGCTTTTGAGGGGAGAAAGATTCTAGTGGTTAAGGTGTGGCATAAAACATAGTGACATACTATTGGTTTTTGTAATAGCACTACCCTGTTTCCCACTCAAGTTTCCTCACCTAAAATAGACCTGTAAGTGCATTCACAGATACAGCATGAGAGGTCTTAACAATAGCTCCACATGTTTGTTATGATTTGAATTGTCCACCTTACGTACCACACCAAGTCAACATATGAGGCTGCTCAGCCATGGAGTACCAGAAAGAAATCTATGGGATGGTACCTCAGTGAAATAGGTAAGCAAAGACATTTACTTTATTTGTAAAGTTATTAGAACATCTAACTAAATAATGTTTGTAACATGCTATGGTAGTGCAGCATGTTATTAAATCCAATGGGACATAAATAGAAATCAGGAGGAGTTGTTGGCTTTGAGCCCTGTTTTATTTTGCCAGGCCGTGTTTTCTCAGAAACCACAGAAGGAGGACTTTTTAAAATTTTTGTATATTTAGATCATGACAGTTTACTAATGAACTGAGGGCACATTTAGACAGCTACATAGCACACTAAAGATTGAGGTTACCTCTTTTTCATACTGTGCATGTGCACTATAGTGCATTTATAAATAACTGCAATGTCTCTATTTTATGACAATCTTTTCAAACAACTCAGCTGCTCATTATGGTCTACCTACATGGACAAGTGTAAAGGTTCAGTTGGATTTGAGTCATTTCCCTCCTCTCCTACCTACACAAAAGAGAAGAATTTATATTTATGAACAGGATTTTTCTTCATTCTGTTATAACTCAAATATAGCTTAAAGTATTCTGCTGAAACTAAAGCATTTTTTTCAGGCATGGAAAGTTTCCATTTTGAAGGTGAATATTTCAGGAAGTAACAGATGTGTAAAAACAGGACTTTATAATGGAAACTGATCTGAAACCTCCTGATTACCTCTATAATATATTCAGATTGAAGCTGTGTTCTGTACTTCAACATATACAGAGCCTAAGCATCTTTGGGACTTGAATTATTGGGCTTGACATATATTTTGCTGGAAGTTGTAGGCATATGGGTAAAAGTGCCCTGAGCTACTAGAGAACTTTGCATTTGAAAGTCTTCCTGTCAGGTGTTATATTACAATCCCTTCACCCCTTCCAATATGTTACCCTAAGGGGAAATTGAATTCTAATTGCCTGCAGGGTTCAGCATCTGAGAGGATTTACTAGACTGAAATCTTAAAATCTTAGTACGTAAGGCTGAAGTTTGTGCCATTCCCTATTCTTTTTATACTCATTGTTATTAGCTTAGATTTGTGTGGTTCTAATTTCTGTTTTTGTCACAATAACCTGGACTTCTCTAACCTCCTCAATGTCCGAAAGTTAGTGGCCAGGTAATATTAATTTTCCCTTTTTTGCAGCCCCAGCAACCAGTATGGCCAGATAATCATAATTAAAGTTCTACGGTTGAGGAAGTTACTGTGCCTTGAAAAAGGAGAGATTGGACAGAAGTGGAGATTGGGCCCCGGATGGAGTGGACCAGTGCTCTGAGGTGGCACATAGAATCCTCTTCCTAGATGCCTGGCTGGTCTGTCTTGCTCACATGCTCATGGTGTGATACTCTGTACCTCGGGGAACACCCTGCATATCCACATTCATCCTTAGAATATGATTGTGTGATATCCAATGCAAAGTTTATCATGTTGGGGTGTCTTTGGAAGGCTCATGATGTTGTTGTTATCATAATGTTATAGGTTGTAATTTCATGTATAAAGTTATGAGGCTGCAAATGTAGCCCAGGAAAAACCCTCCAAGAGCAGAGGGGTACTTCACACCTTATCAGGGCATGTATAGCACAAACCCAACCCAGCCTCACAGCAACAAAGGACACTGGCCTAGGCAGCAACAAAGGATCTGTTGGACTTTTGAGTTAGTCATCCCCCTTCCCTTCGTCAGTTTGGGACTACAGTGAGGTAATGTTCTCCTGATTATGAAGGGGGGGGGAACAAAGCCAAAAGGGAAGAAAGGACATGATAAAATGTAGAGACATTCGCCATGCTCTCTCTCTTCCACCCCATCTACAAACACCACCACCAAGTGACTGAAGCGCTGATAAAAGGGGAGAGCCTGGCTGAAGGACAACCAGCCAGCCTGTGCTGAGAAGCATCTAAGTTTGTAAGGGCACTGAAAGTGTTAAGATCAACTTAGAATGCATTTTGCTTTTATTTAATTTGACCAAATCTGACTTGTTGTGCCTTAACTTATAATCACATAAAATCTATCTTTTGTAGTTAATAAATTTGTTTGACTATTCTACCTTAAGCAGTGCGTTTGATTTGAAGCATGTCAGAGACTCCCCTTGGGATAACAAACCTGGTACATATCAATTTCTTTGTTACATTGATGAACTCATATAAGCTTGTGGCACCAATGGGCATAACTGGACACTGCAAGATGGAGGTTCTTAGGGCTGTGTCTGGGACCGGAGATATTGGTTAATGTCATTCGATTTCACAATCCAAACAATGGCTAGCCAATGGGCTCATTCACGTAGTGGGGGTTCTCACAGCAGATCAGGGTAAGGCTGGCTCCCAAAGTCAAGGATTGGAGTGACCTAGCAGATCACCATCCAGATAATACCAAGGGGAATTTCACACAGCTTTGGAGTGGGGAAGACATTTCCTCCCAATCAAATCAGAAGAGACGTGGGGGTGGGTGGGTTGTCTCTTTCCACTGAAGCATGGAGTGTGGTTTGCCTGCTGGGATCATCTGGATATATCTCATCTTAACCAATTCCCTGTCATCACAGGGGTCTCAAGCCCTGGTGTCACCATATTCTCTCCTGTACTCTGGCTGTGCTACACAGTTTAGTCTCCTGAGGACTGCAGTGCTTAAGGGTATATCAATACTACCATCACTAGGTGTGATTGCAGTCCATGTAGATATTCCTACACTAGCTTAAATCTAGTTAGTTTGGGTACCAAAGCAGTGAAGCCACAACAGCACACACATCAGCATTGGCTGTGCAAACCCATCCAGAACTCTGGGTAATTATGTGAGCAGCTAGACCACACTGAAGCCTTCACTACTCTGGTACCCAAACTGAATAGATTTAAGCTACCTGGGTTATAGCTACACAAGCTGTATTCACACCCCACGATTGCATTATAGGCATACCCTTAGTCTAAGTGAAATGTAATGGTCTGCAACATGCAGGAGGTCAAAGTGGATGATCTAATAATCCTTTCTGGCCCTAAACTGTATGAAACTGTTAACTACTCCTGGCCATATTTTGCCAATGTGTTTTAATTTCTGTTCAAACACCGATAGCACACTAGGACTCAGAATAAGACAAGGTATATTATTGATTTTTCAGTCAAAGATTGTGATGCAAGAAGCGTTGTATCAAGAGCAGAAGACACCATAACATGAACATTTTCTCAGCAACAACACAGGAAATTGCATTGTATGGAGAGTAGCAGTAATCATGTAGCACCCTATTGCTTAAAACATCATCGACTGCTGATTTAATTCATTTAGTCTTGGTCTACACCGGGGTGGCGGGAATCGATCTAAGTTACACAACTTCAGCTATATGAATAATGTAGTTGAGGTCAACATACTTAAATCCACTTACCACAGCATCTTCACTGTGGTAAGTCGACTGCTGCCGCTTCCCCCGTTGCCTCCGACTGTGCCTCTTGCAGCAGTGGAGTACAGAAGTCAACGGCAGAGTGCTCAGGGGTCGATTTATTGCATCTAGACTAGACACAATAAATCAGCCCCTGCTGGATCGATCACTGCCCGCCGATTCAATGAGTAGTGTTGACATACCCTTAGAGTCCAGTGCTGACAGGTACTAAGCAACTCTTCGGAGGTGCTGGATGCTCTCTGAGAAGGGCATCTTTTACAAGGCTTTTATGTGCCACATAAGACAAAACACTGTGTGTGTGTGTGTGTGTGTGTGTGTGTGCGCGCGCACGCATGTGTGCATGTGAAGTATCAACAGAAAAAAACCTCTCCTTTCTTCTTTGTATTAATACCTTTGGGAAAAAAGGAAAGCTTTTAAACTGAAAATAATCCAAAACAGAAACCACTTCAATGATTCTCAAGACAAACCAATCCACCAAAAACTTCAGCCAAATGTAAATTAAACCAAAAGAAGAGGGTGGAGAGGAAATATCAGACCCAACCACAAGGAAGAAAAATCAACCTAGTATAAATTACCTGAAACAGATGGGTTTTGCAGTACATCATAAAGTAGCAACCACTCACAGTGATTCCAGATTCATGATTCAATATGTTCTAGAGAATATTCTCATAGATAGCAAATCTCCCTCTCTTTGTTTTACCTCTACCTCTTCTAGTCTGAGTAAATTAATGAAAAGTCGAAAGCTCTGTCCCACTAATTTAGGGGTGCCATCCTGTAATGGAAAACTTATTTACACACTTACCTGAGGTTCCTTCCCCTGGATCAGGCTTTCCCGTGCTTGTCTGGTGACACTGACTGGACTGTAGTGGAGTTAAAAACAGGTGCTGGCTTGCTGCACAGCTGGATCCCCCAGTCACCTGACCCCTATACTCCTCTTCCTCATTCACCTTCTCCTCCTTGCTAGTCATAGCAGGGCCCTGTGACTCAAGCTCCTTGGCAGTATCCAGGGTGCTATGTAGGGGTCTCCACCAAGTATGGCATGCAGCTCATTGTAAAAGCAGCAGATCTGTGGCTCCCATCATTGACAAATTTAAGTGTAGATACCAGATCAACACAAAGCAGCTTATGTCAGCCTAACTTTGTACTGTAGACCAGGCTTTAGTGATCAAAGTGCTGGGTCAGCTCTAGGCTCCTAGCACTCTTGTCACAAAACTCCATGTGAATTTGCAGGGGATCGTTCATTTTCAGCCACTCACAAACCACACTACAAGGTTCAGTTCACAAACACCACTGCAAATAAAATCCTGCCGGTTTAGAAAAGCTCTGTCCAAAAGGCAGAAACTCCTGCAGGTGTCCTTCAGGAAGCAATTTCATAGGTGAGGACCTGAAAGAATCTACTCCATCACAATGCACCATATACGTAGAGAAAGAAGCAATCACGTAACTACTTCAGCCATGTTTTTCAGAAATAAAACTAGTGATGTAGGGTGCTTCAAATGTTGAAGAGGCCCAGTTTTCAGAAACTGCTGAATACCTACCCTCTGAAAACCAGGCCCCTTTAAGGTGTCTCAAATTGAGCTCCCAAAACCTGAGTACCTAAAACCACTAATTATCTCTGAAAACCTTGGCATTATGGCCTCTACTAATACAGACTGTATAAACTATACTAAGATCTTGAACTGCATCTTTTGGAAAACTGACAGCCAGTGTAAATTGTAGGGGACAAATTTAACAAGCAACCCCCTCACTCCTGCTCTAAGGAATAACTAAGCAGTAGTATGCAAAGGATAATCCAATTACATGTTTGAAACATATTACAATAAGTTTCCTCACTAGGCACAGAGATTTTGGCATTAATGCTAGGTATGTGATTAAATCCACATGTTTTAAGAGGAGAATACTCTACTAAACACCAGGGAGGGAGAGGAGCTATTTAAGTTAAGGGTCAATGTTGGCACAAGAATAAATGGATGTAAACAAGATCAGTAAGTTTAGGCTTAAGATTAGACAAAGGTTTCTAACTATCAGAGGAAGAAATTTCTGGAACACCATCCCTATGAGGAAGGGAAGATGCAAAAAACCTAACTTATTTTAAAAGTGAGTTTGGTAAGGTCATGGAGGTGACAATAGCAGGAGTTGCCTATAATGGCATAGGGTCCAGCTGCAACTGCTATTGGAAAATATTTCCAATGGCCAAAGATGGGACATTAGCTGTGGAGGGCTCTGAGTTACTACAGAGAATTCTTTCCTAGGTATCTGTTTGGTGGGACTTGCCCACATGCTTAGGTCTAACTGATCACCATATTTGGGGTCAGGAAGGATTTTTTCCCCAGATTAGAATGGCAGAGACCCAGAGGGTTTTCACCTCCTCTGCAGCTTGGGACGTGAGTCAATTGCAGGTTTCAACTAGAGTAAATGGTGAATTCTCTGTAACTTGAACACTTTGAAAAATCAAGATTTGAGGACTTCAGTAGCTGAGAGAGAGGTTATGGGCCTATGCCAGGTGTGGGTCGGTGAGGTTCTGTGGCCCACAATGTGCAGGATGTCAGACTAGAAGGTCATGATTGTCCCTTCTAGCCTTGAAGTCTATGGGCATGTCTATCCAGCAAAGAAAAACCCACAGCTGGCCTGCTCCAGCCAACTCAGTCCTCATGGAGCTTGGGCTGCGGGGCTGTTTCATTGCTGTGTAGATTTCTGGGCTTGGGCGAGACACTGGAATTTTAGGACCCTGTGAGGTTGGAGGATCCCAGAGCTCAGGCTCCAGTCTGAGTCCAGAAGTCTATACCGCGATAAAAGAGACCTACAGCCAAGCCCCACTAGCCCTAGTTGACTGGCACGGGCCAGCCACAGGTGTCTAGTTGCTGTGTTGGCGTACCCTCTGAGTCTTCTAAAGATTTCAATTATGAAGTCGCCATCTTATAGAGAACATAATAGAAATGACAGTCTCATTTTCTAACTATAACTAGTTATTGATTATGTGGTACAGCTCTTAAATAGTTCATTATATTAAAGCTTCTTATTACTTCCAATATTATTCAAAGGCTCATAAAGCTATGCTAGCATTTAAAAGGCAGTGCCAAAATTCCTTTGTACTATTTATATATAGTTATATGAGGGATGCCTTATCTTGTTTGATCTGGCTATGCATGTTTAACAGCCTGAAACGGGTTTAGTATTCTCCATTTACAGAAACCCTAGTAAAATAGTGTAAAGTGACACTGAACAGGCCTGAAAGCCATCTATTCAATTCATACTCTAACAGCAATACTTTATAAAATGTAGAATTTCATCAGCTCCTGACTTGAAAAGATTGATTCGCTTGTCATGTTGAATAGACTCTAAAAGTAGTTTAAGGAACAATTGACCCTAAACACAGTACCAGCAAAGTCTTCTGGGTATCAAGCTGATGGCAGTTAAAGATTTCTGAGATAACTCAAATTGTCTCTGTTGTGAAAAAAACAGCAACACAGCTCACAACAGACTGAAAAACCTCAAGAGGATTTTCATAATTAAGGCTAGGAAAGAAAGGCTTTGCTAAAAACTGCCTTTACATGAATATAGCTAAGACTCTACTTGCTTCTTTTGGGCAAAAAAAAAATCTGTGTAGCCTTCTTTTCATCTTATTTTCATTTGTATTTCCATTTTTAAATGTAGTTCACCACACTTAAACAACAAAGTGATTCTAGGACTAGGACTTGGTTTGCACCCGTTGTCAACTGTTAGCATGCATTGTCAATCCAACAGCTCAGACTGGAGCTATCAAAAGACAGACACATTAGAAGAAAGCAGTGGCACTGGAAGGTTAGAAGTAAAATTATGAGACATGTAATAGGATGAAAATTCCCAAGAACAATATATTTAAACTTGCGTGCATGCCTGCACGCACGCACACACACACACACACACACACAGCTATTAATCACGTAGTGCTCCAGAGACTATCCTATCAATAGGTTTGGGTACCATGTGTCTCTGAGACCAACTTCCTTTTTGTATTTTAATCCTCGGATGCTCCAGCTAACAATCCTTGTATTTGCATAGTGAGGAATACAGCATTTCTTATCAGAAAGCCTTCCACTCTGTAAATTCACTCCCCTTCAGTGTGACGGAATCAGATTTTGCTGAGTGCCAGCCATACTGAAAGACCTGCTTGCCCAGGGTCTTTCTAAGGGGGTTATTTGAGTGGTACATGAAAGAAGGTCCAGGCCCATTTGATGGCAGAATTATTTTGTTTCCTGACATATTATGTTATTGTATTAATTAAACGTGAAGGTGACAAGAGGTTCAGAGAATTAATTGAAGAATTAAATTAAATAAAAATATATATCAGGGTGGCCAAACCATAGCTCGCAAGCCTAAGTCAAAGTGAGGCTTGCAGAGCCCCGCCTATTCACCATCTACTAGACTGGGTGGCGGTAGTTTGGTGGTGAGCCCAGCAGGGAGGTTGGGCTCAGGGTTTCAGTCCCAATGAGTAGGGCTGAAGCCCCAAACCCCAGCAGGTATCTCCCGCTGGGCTTGAGTCCCAAGCTCCAGCAGGCATGCCTTGGCTCTCGAACTTCTGAAGATTGTCATATGTAGCTCAGTGGATCAGTAAGTCTGGCCACCCCTGACATATATCGTAAGCATAAATCAGAAAGCCACTCAACTTCACTCTGCTGCTGACATAGCGCTGTCCACACCAATGCTTTTGTCGGTGAAACTTATGTTTTTTTCATACCCTGACTGACAAAAAAAGATCAACAAGAGTGCTAGTATAGACAAAGTCAGAATATGGGTGTAGTTAATTAATGACCATCCCACGGTGACAAGAAAACATAAGCTTCAGACCTGATCAATGAGCTTTCTGCTCTCTGGTACCATACACACACAGGGTCACTCCCTTCATCCCATGAGAAGAAATGTGTGTGTGGAACAGTATTTCTCAACCCCCAAGAGGATCATGACAGGGAATCAAGGGGATTGAGAAACACTGAAAAATTTATTTCAATCTAAAACTTGCTTCCCCCCACTCTTTGCAAGTATTCCCTGTCAGCTTCTCAGCACACACACACACACACACACACACACACACACTAGAAATTTCTCATGGATACATTTTTACAGTAAATGTAAGGGAGTTGTGAAGGGTTTGTGGGGGGAGGGGTTTGGTATGCTTTGGCTAAGGGGTTGCCAACCTGAAAAGGTTAAGAAATACTGATGTAGTGGGATGAACCAGTCACTTTATGGAGTAGTAGACAGAGCATTACTTGCTCTTTTCAAAAAAGAGGATATAAAATAGATAGAGGGCAGCTGAAGATAGTTTATATAGAAAGAGGGGGAACAACACAAAGGAAGTACATAAAATATTATATAAACAACAGCCATGAACCACTTTTTCCAGGGTGTAAAGTCTTCTAGGAAATGTGTATGTAGAGCACCAAGCAAAACAGGGCCCCAAACCTGACTAGAGCCTGGGAATAGGACTGTACTATAAATAAAGAGTTTGCACTCCTCTAGGCCAGGGCATAGACAAGTTTATGGAGAAGGCAAATACTTCTTGTTATATTTTCTATTGGGTAAATCTGACCCTTCATAACAGAAGAACAACTTTAGCAAATGAAGAAGAAGAAGAAGAAGAAGAAGAAGAAGTAGTACTTTGATATTAGTTCACGGAGTAACTGAAAATCCCAGCTGTCGTGTTATAACAACATTCTAAGAAAAGTACTTTTCTTTTTGTCCTGAAAATATAACTACATAGAAGGAAGATTTCCACCTCACAAAACTGTTACCACCACATCATTTAGCATGATAAGCAATGATTAGCAGGGCTGGCGACAGGAATTTGGGGGCCCCGTACGCAGATCGTGCGGGCCCCCCCCCAGCCGGTCTTCCGCCGCCCGCGGGGGCCCCCCGCCCGGTCTCCCGCCACCCGCGGGGGCCGCCCCCAGTCTCCCACCGCCCGCAGGGGGGGGGCTCCCCCGGCCGGTCTCCCGCCGCCCACGGGGGGGGCTCCCCCCGGCCGGTCTCCCGCCGCCCGCGGGGGGCCCCCCCACCGGTCTCCCGCCGCCTGCGGGGGCCCCCCCTGCCGGTCTCCCGCCGCCCGCGGGGGGCCCCCCCAGCCAGTCTCCCGCCACCCGCGGCCCCCCCCCGGCCGGCGACAAGGGGGTACAGCAGCGTACCGGGCCCGCCCTGGATTTAAGGGGCCCCCCCTTAAGTCCGGGGCCCGGTACATCTGTACCCGTTGTACCCCCCTGTCGCCGGCCCTGATGATTAGTAAGGAGAGGACGACAATGGAAAGAGCATTTCAGCAGAGCTGCTCAAAACCAATTTTGTTTTATGAAAGTTCAGTTAAAAAATGCAGTTTTACTGAAATCTAAACATTTTGTGGGACTATCAATTTCAATGTAATTTTCAATGGGTAAAGTCAAGACTAATGGTTCTGACAAGGTTGAACTGTTTCATTTAGATTTTATCATTGTGATTTTGTTTAGACTTTTATATGTGGATTATATGTTGGATTATATTTAATGCAATATAAAATTCAAAACAATTTGAGATCCCAAATCAAAATTCTCCAGAATTTCACATTACAGGAAATTTCAGCTATTTGTTGAGGTAACAAAGAGTCCTGTGGCACCTTAAAGACTAACTAAAGTATTGAAGCATAAGCTTTCGTGGGCTAATACCCACTTCGTTGGATGCAAGCAGAAGTGGGTATTAGCCCACGAAAGCTTATGCTTCAATACTTTAGTTAGTTTTTAAGGTGCCACAGGACTCTTTGTTACCTCTGCTATTCCAGACGAATACAGCTACCTCTCTGATTCTTGACAGCTATTTGTTCTGATTCCAAAAAGAGAAAGGTAAATTTATCACAAAACAGAAATTCCAGATTCCGCCAGCTCTACATTTCAGGTCAGAGTGAGACCAATACATGAGAAACTGCTATATGTTCCTTTTTGTAAAAGTCTTACACAAATTACAAGTGGATCGATCCAGCTAATCTAAACTATTAGACAGAATGAACTGAGGGGGCACTGGCAGAGCTATAAAGGAAGTTGTTTACACTATGACAGGCTCTGATGCCCATGGCTTACTAAAAAGTAAGAAATGTCAATTTTGAGTGTTGACTGACATCACAGTTGCCCGTTATGGGCTGCCCAAAACATTTTAACTGTTCATTAAGCTGAGAAGGTGAGATGAATGTTATATGAATCCTTCATTAGTTAAAATGGATCACACAATGTGCATGCTTTTTTTCAGACCATTTATAACAGGGTCTCCCTCTGCTTCTCCGCTTTCCGCAGCCCGCTGGCTGCCCAAATAAAAGCTCTGCAAGGCTTTACTATGCAGCACCTGTGTCCTTTATTAGGCCCTGTCTTCACTACCACTTTAATTCGATGTTAACGACATTAGGTCGAATTAAACGTGTACCTGTCTTCACATACATGCCCTTAACGTCGATGTAAAGGGCCCTCAAGATCGAATTTGGAACTCCAGCCTGACGAGAGAAATAAGGCTAATCTCGACATTCCAAGCTCGACTGTGGGCTAGTGAAGACGGAACCCGACATTAATAGCCTCCAGAGGCTGTCCCACAATGCTCCATTCTGACCGCTCTGGACTGCCTCACTGCTCCACTGTGACCGCTCTGCACTGCACTCTGAACTCGCTGCTCTGGCCAGGTAGATAAGACCCGGGAACATTTGAATACCATTTCCTGTTTGGTCAGCGTGGCCAGCTCACCTGAACAGCTCAGTTGCCATACAGAGCAATCAGCAGCACTAGCCGCCATGCAGAGCTCAGCATCACAAGACTCCATGCAGAGCTCATCTACCCTGGAGACCAGCCAGAGGAGAAGAGCTCCAGCATGGTCCACTCGTGAGGTGCTGGATCTCATCGCTATCTGGGGAGAGGAATCCGTGATGTTGGAACTACGAAACAACAAACGGAATGCCAACACCTATGGAAGAGTCTCCAAGGCCATGCTAGAAAGGGGCCACAACAGGGACACCACACAGTGCCGCGTGAAAATTAAGGAGCTGCGGCAATCGTTCCAGAAAGCCAAGGAGGCAAACAGACGATCAGGGGGCGCGCCACGGACATGCAGGTTCTACAATGAACTAAATGCAATAATGGGGGGCGCCCCCACCACCATCGCGCCGGTCTGCGTGGACTCCACCGATGGGATAATCGTCAGGGAGGAGACTGATTCCGAGGAGGACGACCATGAAGAAGAGGAAAATCTCACGGAGCAGCAGGAGCCCAGCGGAGAACCCGTGTTCCCAGAGAGCCAGGAGCTGTTTGTCACCCTGGAGCCAGTACCCTCCCAAGCCTCCCAGGGGGGTAAGTGTTTCTTTTTTAAGAGATTACATGACGCGTGATTTTGTAAAGGAAGCATTTATTAATGAGTAACTTGCCCTAAGGACTTAGCGTGCTTTCACTGCTGGTCAATTTCTACTCAAAGAGTTTGTCAATATACTCCGGGATTGACCGGAAGTCCTCCGCGGACATTTCAATGAAGCTATCCAGGAGGTAGCGATGAATCCTCCGCAGCAGATTTCTGGGGAGAGCCGCCTTATGTGGTCCCCCGTGATAGGAGACCATCCCACGCCACGAAAGTAGTAAGTAGTCTGGTATCATTGTGCAGGCTAGCATTGCGGCGTATGGACCAGGACTTTGCATGGAGTCAAGGAGCATGCGCTCTCGCTCTCTCTGAGAAATTCTCAGCAAAGTGATGTCATTCATGGTTGCCTGTTTGAAATACAGACTGCAATTACTAGGGAGATAAAGATTCCCAGCTGCAAAGAACTCTTTTCTGCTGAGGACCGACCAACCGCACACACCCCCCCCCCCCCACGAACGCTGACTGCCCCCCCGCCCGTAGCGGTAGCTAGCAGGGAACCAGAGCAGTTTGCAAGCGGTTGCTTCCGCTTCAGATCCAACGCGAACCAACCCCCCTCCACCCAAGCCCGTAGCGGTAGTAGCTAGCAGGGAATCTGAGCAGTCCGCAAGCGGTCTGAGGAGCCCCAAAAAGACCTTAGCCCTTAGCGAGAGATTTTTTGGCATTTGCTTTGCAGTTTGCGGTTTCAGTGGGAGCCAGCCACGCGGTGGGGGGAAGGGGGCGGGGTTACTCTACAGTATGCAAGCGCCACTTTTAACTTACCATGGCCGGCTGCACGGTGATTTCAGAAGCCGTCTTGGGCTGAGGCACGCATATGTGTCTGAGATGCTCTGACTTTTCTGTGAGCTAGTCAGTCACTTTTAGGTGTAGAACATGACCTTGTACAGAAATCATATCAGGCCTCTGAATACTGAGGTTGCAAATGGCATAGTACTCCCATTGTGTACCGTCCGAGACTGCATCTGCCTCCTAACCTTGAATGTATCTGTCTCATAACTTTCAAACTTTCTTTGCCCACATTCACCCACAGATGAACAATTATCTCAGAATCCCCCGGCCTGCTCCTCCCACCGTGCACTGCAGATAAGAAAGCGTAAAAAGAAAACGCGAACGCGCGATGAGATGTTCAGTGAACTCGTGGAGAACTCGCGCGCTGAGGCAGCCCGCCAGACGGACTGGAGGGAAAGAATGATAGAGGCAAGGGATCGAGAGATACAGGCAAGGGATCGAGAGAGAGAGGCAAGGGATCGAGAGAGAGAGGCAAGGAATCGAGAGAGTCAGGAATGGAGAGCCGCTGCAGAAAAGAGGGAGGAGCGCGAGGAAAGAGGCATGGATGCTTTCCTCCGCATAATGGAGGACCAGAGCGACATGCTGCGGTCTCTGGTGGAGCTGCAGCATGCCCAAAGACCACCTCTGCAGCCCCTGTGTAACCACCTCCCCCCCTCCCCAACTCCCATAGCTTCCCCACCCAGACATGGGGTGAGAACACGGGGGGGCAAGCTCCGTGGGCCACTCCACTCTACCCCACAAGCCAGCAGAAGCAGCAGCAGCAGCAGCAGGCTGACGTTCTAGGAAAACTTTTAAAAGCTGCTGTGTCTTGCCCACCCCTCCTCTCCCCCCTTCCCACCCCCCCCTCCTCTGTCCACTCCTCCCCCACTGCGACTGCCGGTTTCCCTCCAGGATACCAGGACAGTGATCCCCTGTATTTGTATTTCCGATTAACCAATAAAGGAACCATGATTTTTCAAACAGTGATTTTATTTCCTCTGCAAGCATGGGAAGGGGGGAGGGAAAGCATGGGGAGGGGGGAGGGAAAGAGGGTTCAAGGGCAGCAGGCTTAGAGCACAGCAAGGGAGCAGATTCTCAAATGCCATCTCGGCCACTCATAAAACTGTCTTTCAAGGCATCCCTGAGGCGCAGGGCCTCACGGTGTGCTCTTCTACTTTCCCTGCTGTTTGGCTGCTCGTAAGTAGCAGACAGTAAATTTGCCTCCCAGCCTGCCATAAACGTTTCCCCCTTGCTCTCACAGATATTGTGGAGCACAGAGCAAGCAGCAATAACAATGGGGATATTTCTCTCGCTGATGTCCGAGCGAATCAGTAAGGAACGCCATCTCCCCTTCAGACGGCCAAATGCACACTCTACGGCCATTCTGCACTTGCTCAGGCTGTAGTTGAACAGCTCCTGACCCCTGTCCAGGGCTCCTTTGTAGGGCTTCATAAGCCAGGGCATTAGGGGGTAGGCTGGGTCCCCAATGATCACGATCGGCATTTCGACCCCCCCCCCCCCATGGAAATTTTCTGGTCGGGGAAGAAAGTGCCTTGCTGCAGCTGTCTAAAAACCCTAGAGTTCCTGAACACTCGAGCGTCATGAAGCTTTCCTGGCCACCCCACGTACAGGTCGGTGAAACGTCCCTTGTGGTCAACCACTGCTTGCATGACCATTGAGTAATATCCCTTCCGGTTTCTGTACTCGGCGGCCTCGTGGTCCGGTGCCAGGATAGGGATATGAGTCCCATCTATAGCCCCACCACAGTTAGGGAATCCCATGGCGGCAAAGCCATCTATTGTGGCTTGCAGGTTTCCGAGGTTTATAACCCGGTGTAGCAGCCGCTCGACGATTGCCCTGCTTACTTGCATCACAGCAAAGCCCACTGTAGACCTACCCACCCCAAACTGATTCGCCACTGACCGGTAGCTGTCTGGCGTTGCAAGCTTCCAGAGGGCTATCGCCACTCGCTTCTCCACTGTAAGGGCCGCTCTCATTTTGGTATTCCTGCGCCGGAGGGCCGGGGACAGCAAGTCACAAAGTTCCAGGAACGTGCCCTTTTGCATGCGGAAGTTTCTGAGCCACTGGGAGTCATCCCAGACCTGCAGCACTATGCGGTCCCACCAGTCCGTGCTTGTTTCCCTGGCCCAGAATCGGCGTTCGATGGCATGAGCCTGCCCCATTGCCACCAAATTTGACAGATTGTCAGTCACCCTACTTCCAAAACCGTCAGTGTCCCTGTCGTCCCCGCTGTGCACGTCCTTGTCCATCTCCTCCTCACTGTCGTCGGGTTCCAGAAAGCGCATTCCCCGGATCGCATTCCTCCTCTGCAGACGGTGCAGCATGAACTCTGCAACCGTGATCGAGGTCCTCACAACGGCCATTACGGTTTCCGTGGTGTCAGCGGGCTCCATGCTTGCAGTGCTATGGCGTTAGCACGGCGCGGAGAAAGGGCGCGAATTATGGGATGCCTACCCACAGTGCACCGCTCATAATGGGGGTCGGCGGCACGGAAAAAGGGCGCGAAACTTGGAAATGCCTACCCATAGTGCAGCACTCGAAATGGTGCCTGCTGGGGGATCAGGGAACTGTGGGATAGGTACCCACAGTGCAACACTCGCTATGTTGACGCTTGCAAAAGTTGTGCGGACAGACACTGTCGACTTGCTGTGCTTTGCTGTGCCTAGTGAAGACACACAATATCGACTGCATACAGTCGCGTTCACAACATCGAAATAAAGGAAATCAAACTACTGCTGTAGTGAAGACATACCCTTATTTACAATACAGTACCCACCACCAGTGTCAAGCTATATACAATAGAGGCTTACTTAGCTCCTCCCAAACACAGCAGCCAGGAGAATGGCCTTCCTCTGGCCATTTCCTCCCCTTCCGGGGTCCTTCCAGCCTTTATAGCCTTCAGGCCAGCAGGTGTAGCCAATCCACAGGCCAGGCATCAGGCTCTCCCCAGCCCCAATCCATCTTCCCTGATTGGGGCTGGCTGACCAGGGCCTGATCTGCAGCAGCACCCTGTTACATCATTATTTTAAACTTGTCTAATGAAGAATGAAGGTTTTTACATCAGTGCACTCCAAGGTTGAGTTGCTGCATAACGTGAAAACCCAATCACCTCAACTGGCAGTGTTGCCTGTGGCAAAGCAAAAAAAGCTTACCATTAAATTGCAGTATAAAGCTACAGTGTCACCGTTAGCAATGCTCAGATTAAGGTTTTGTCAGTAAGAGCCCTTCCATTATATACCCCCATTTTGCAGGGGGTTCATGACTAGCCATAAAACTGATTGTAATTCTTCATTCAATGTCTCAACTCAGTAGTGAATGTTAACTACATATCAATGTCTTTTTGCAGTTCTACCTGTTTTTGTATTTTATACATTAAAAATGGACTTTTTCTAATTTATTTGTAATATTAAACTCAAAGACATACCAGATTCAGAAGGAAACATGTCAGCATTCCAGAAGGCATTAGTCAACACTTCGCCTATTCAATACATACTGCCAAACAGGCAAAGAGATCTCATTAGGAATTTTCCATCTAACCTTTTTTGACAAAAAAAAATGAGGTTTCCACAGAGTGTTTTCTGAAGGAAAATTTCAATTTAGGCAACATTTTTGAAATTGCATTTGCCATTCAGCATAATAGAACAGTTTTGTTTCAGGTTTCAAATACAGATATTTCAGTATGGTAAACTGACTTAAGATGTTTTGTTTCAGGGCAGTTCAATTGTAGTCTGTATCCTCTTGAGCTGCCAGGATGCTTCACAGCAGTTGTAGTTTGGGTCCCTCATGCCCCCATTCTCTTCTGTAGACCAGACTAGATCATGGTCTCTCTGCTGACTACCTTGTCATCATGGGAAATGTAGTCTGGCCACAGAGCCCAGCCTTTATAGGGGAAAGGGGGAATGAAGAACTCAAACTACAACTGCCATGACATACAGCAGTCATTGATAATATTGAACCAATCCAAAGCAAATCATTTAAGTTCTGTTGAACAAACTGAAATGAAGTATTTTTGACATTTGCAAATTGAAGTTTTTCAAAAACTTTCAGTTCCATGAAAAACCTCACACTTTACTCTTCATCCCTAATTTGGGATGACAGTAGATGTCAAAATATCAGAATTTAATGTGAGATTCCCGCAGCCCCCATTGGACCAGGACTGCAAACCAGGGCCAGTGGGAGCTGTGGTCAGCAAACCGGCAAGTAAACAAACCGGTGGGGCCCGCTAAGGGTGCTTACCCTGCGGTCCCGCGTGACAAGGTTGCCGATCCCTGATCTATTTCCTATAACTGCCTGCTTGCTGCATCACTTATTGCTTGTGAAACAGGCCCAACCAACCACAGACAAAAGAAAAGAAGTGGGACAACAGAAAGCAGGGAAAGGGGAGACATGAGAAAACTTGCTTCAAACAACAAAGCTAGATGCTTGATGCTACCGACCCTTTCATGAACCTCCTTATAAGCAGCTGACCTAATAACTTAATTTCATAGCTGAACTTCTGATTTAAAGACAGCAGCAAAATGCAAAGGCCTAAGACTATGAAAAGGCACCAGGAGGAGTAGACGAAATCATGTTAAACAGTAATTGTCATGTCTTTTCTGTGTGTCACGAACATATGTAATGTTCTGAAGTTTGCAAAGCAGATGTATGTTTACAGTATGTTAAATCTACATGTATTTACCTCAACTATAAGGACTGATTTTGTTTCAAACTTGTTGTACTGCCACTTTTTTGTAGTTTACAGGCAGTTTTTCTATGTATTTGACAAGTTAGTATGGCCTTAAATTTCATTCATACATTGATATATCTGCTTATCTGAAAATTATCCCCCAAGAGTCCTTCTGCTGCTTCTGGCCTCATACTTTCTGAGTAGCTGATAAGACTGTAGGATACTGAAGAGCTCCTGACAATGTAATGCATCTGAAACAGAACCATTGCTTTGGGAATTTAAACACTAGCTTCAGTCCTCCCCATATACTTGCCACTATCTTTTGTGAGCTATATTAAAGCAAACTTTACCTATGATTAAAAGCAAAGGGACCAGATTCACAGCACAGTCTGTGTCAGCTACTATTGGGTGAGGTACTGGTGCATGGGAGGCTTATGGTAGCAGAAAGTCCACTATATGGAGACTTGACCAGAACTCTGCCAGAAAGGCTCCCATGGATCTACTGGTAAGCTTAAATATGCCCCCAAATGGCAGACCCTCCATGAGAAGGAAGTGATGAAGAAATACCCCATGGAATCTACGTGGGGCACAAAGTGACAGGGATGGTGCATTTGCATGAATAGGTGTCTATTTTTTCCTAGGAGCCTGTAGCAGGGCAGTCACCCTGCTCTGGCCCTGAAGGGGTTAAAACAGGTGGGGGGGGGGGGCTGTCCTGGGAAGCTAATAGGGTAAGCTGATTGGGAAAGCAGCCACAGCTAGGCCACAACCCAATCAAGCCACAGCTGGCCCTGATAAAAGGGCTGTGAGCCAGGAGCAAAATCACTTTCTGTCTAGCTTTAGGAGAAAGTCCTAGTTTCCTGGGAGCAGAGCAGAGGCAAAAGAAGCTGGGGAACTCCAGCATGGCAACTCCCCAGGCTGCAGGCCTTGTGCAAGGTCTAAAGAAGGCACTGGGGCTGCAGAGGTGCAGTATGTGGTGAGGCAGCTGGTCTGACCCCCTTGCCAGTGATGAGTGGCCATTACAGACTGGTTTGTCCTGGTGAGAGGGGCCTAGATGATGACTGGCAGTAGCCACTGAGGGAAGGTGGAATTAGAGGGTTGGGAGGAGAGACCCAGGGTGTGGTGGTACTGCCAGGAGGCAGCACCCCAAGGTAAAAGGGAACCGGTGTCCAGGAGGGACACAGAGGCCCTAAGGCCGGTGAAACACTGACCAGTAGGAGGCACTCCAGAGCTGAAACAAGGTAATTCCTGGATGACCAACAGGAGGCACCGCACTGGTGAGTCTTCGACCTCGCTACAGAGCCCCTTACAGACTGCCGTACTTCACCAACCACATGTGCCTCCTGTGATTAAATCTTTTTCCCCCCAGAGAATTGCCAGACTCTTTATGACCATGAAGAAGTCATTAGGGGTGTCTTGTCACATCTTGCTCTGATAGCTGCCCTGGATATATGATTTACAGTTGTTGGGTGGTACAAAATGTTCCTGACTGGGATCAGACAGACAAAGCACACAACTCCAAGTTTGGCTGTGAAAAGCAGATTGTTAATCAATGTAAGTAATGGGTGATTTATTTATTTTTTTACCTTTAAAACCCATTCAGAATATATTGCTAAAGTTTTATCCTGTCACTTATGAGACAACTGAGGGCACTTTAGGCACTGGCAAGACAATGGGAGCAGCATAAACATGCCATATTGGTTGGCCATTGATATAGTCGCACCTTTGCTTTTCAGTTACCATTCGGAAGAAGCAGATACACACTTTTCATATTGAAACTGAAGACATCTTTTGCCTTTATTTTTCAGAGCTTTGTGTTTTATTAATGTACTGGAGACTCCTGTGCCTAGGGTCACTCAGTACAAGCTGCAGATGTCTTTGTTAATTAATCACCTGGATAGAATTGCTCACTATATTCAATTATTTATTAAATATTTATATGATGATGGCCCTCAGAAGCCTGGTGTTAATGTGATATATCTGATATTTTTTGTAAATGTGGCACATGCATCTGAGAGAGTTTGTTCATAATGGCTTACTTGTTATGGAGTTAGGTCAGCTGAAGTTGTTAAGGGAACCAGGCAGGAAAGGTAAAACAAAAAATGGCCTAGATAAGGTGCATCCTAGCAAAAAACACTCAAACCCCAACAGCCTGAATTATAGCCATGAAGAAACAGGTCACCAGCCCCAATCCCAGTGAGGGAGCTCTTTTGCCAAGGCAGAGAAGAGAAAGATCAAAGGAACACTACAATATTAGGGGAATCTGGAACCTAAGAAAAAGGTGTGGGTTGAATGAGTGGCCAGAGGCTGCCCAGAGAGTGCCACAGAAATCGGACAGACTGGACAGGGACCAGAGAGAGACAGGAGAGCCTGCTTTGAAGAGGACCGCCTGTTCCCCCCCAGCCAGAGACGGAGGTTAGCTCAGCTGAGGGGAAACTTAACAAAAGCTGGTAAAACAAGATTAAGGTTTAAGAAAGAACCACATGGATCGGCCTTTTATTGACTGTACCCTTTGCTCTCTGTGTCATACCTTTGGAGAAATTAATAAAAAATGCTTTGTTTAGAAAATACTGTTTCTTTCTGAGTCGCTTTAATCCACTCACTGGTCACAGGTCCCCAGAAGAAATGGGTTTACAAATGCCAGATGCAGTTTGGCCCAGGTGGGGAGGCAACTCAGAGATCCAGTGCAAAAGGGCTGGACCGTACAATTCCACATAGAGTAGTGGCAAAACCTAGGCCTGTCACTTGAGGGGTGCACTTGACAGGACTAGATGGGGTTTAAATTAGCCCTGTAGCTAGATTGGCACAAGGAACCTGGTGAGGCTGGGCTGGGCAACAGACACGGAGATCTGGCAAGGCGCTGGAGGAGAACTGGGACTGACTGAGCACAGAAGCCAGAAAGAGGGCTGAGGAGTCCATGCTGTTAGGGTTCACATTCCCCACCAGAACACTCCCTCACATCAGCGAGCAGCATTGTGGGGGCTCCTTTCCCTGTACCATTCCTTTATCCATCCTGGTTTCACAGTGGCCTGCCACTTTAGTGGCCTAGAACCTCCAATCAGCTCACTTCTCAATCCATGCCCCCACTGGGGTTAACAGAAAAGTCCAAATAAGAAAACCCCAAAACTAGTGGCCTCCACACCCAGCACTTGGCCTCTCTCACTCTTGATGCTCTTGGCCTCTACTTCTCCCTTGGTCTGGGGAAGAGTTTGGGAAACCCAGACTAGCCCTCTCCTCTGGGTTCCAGATCAGGGTCCTTGTTTTAGGTGGCTAGGGACTCTTCCCTTTGCCACCTCCCTAGGCTGCTCTGACCTTTACCCAGCTTGCCAGTGTCTTCATCAGGTCTGTAGACTCTGCTATTCCCACCTTAGATTTGTGATTCCTTGTGGATTCTTCTGAGCTGTTAGAGACACTTCCTTACAGTCATTTCGACCTCCTTTCGTAGCAGCTGAGCCTCTTGCTTTGAGGCAGTCAGTATCTCCCTCCTTCAGACAGGAGTTCCTCCTGGGGTAGGGCTATAGCCAACTTCTCTTTGAGTGGACCCTTTCCCCTGATTAACCCTCCATTTTAGCGGGGTCAGCAAGCCAGTCTTCTCCTGCCACTGTCTGTCCTGCTAAAAAGGAAGAGACAGCATGTATGCTGGGCCCATGCCTAAATCTCATCCCAACTGGCTGGGAGGAGGAGCCTTACCTACCCCCCTCTACAAGGCTCCTGGTCCCTTAAAGAAACAGTAATGGGATTCCTCCAAAACACTATTTCCTCTCTCCCAATCTCTCTTCCATCTTTGTACATCAGACCTCCCAAAATTTTAAAGGAGCCACATGACAGGAACAGCCTGATTCCCTAGGCACTGCTATCCTTAAGGAAGCAGTTCACCCCATCACATATCCACTGCAGCACATTCCCCTCCAGAGCCTGGAACAGAACCCATCATTCCTTAATCTCACCATTCCTCCGCTCTCAGCAAATATCTGTGAAACTCATTGGCAAAGTGTGTGTCTCATCCATTTCTAGTGCTGGTTCACATAGAGGATGACAACCTACTACTTCTATCAGCTACTCCATTACCTCAAGTGGCAGATAAAGGTTCCAACCCCCCTGGTGACCCATGTGAGTGTCAATATGCTGGCACTTAATGAAATTTCTGGGGTTTTTTTTTTCAGTTTAAAAAAAAACTAGAAAATTACACACGAAACCTGTGTTAAAAAGAACATTATTATGGTTGCAAAGTCAAGCACTCAAATGTTAAGTGACAGAATTAAGGTTCAATATTTAATTATTTAAATGACTATCAGTTGCTACTCAGCCTCACTGTTAGGGCATGGTTAGACTGGCGCTTTGCAGCGCAAAAACCCTCCTGTAGCGCTATAATTTTCATAGCGAACACACTTCAAAGGGAGATTTTGCGCAATGACTCCCTGTTTAAAGCGCAAGTGTTAAACCTCCTTTTCCAGAGTGATAAGCCTTTTTGCGATAACATTATAGTGCAAGGGTGGGAATGTGGACACCCATGGGATCTCTTGCATGCCTCCAAGCCATGTAAAGCCATCAGCAAGCCATTAAAGACAATCAACTTGCCATGTAAGGCAAATGACGTGAGGTGTTGTTTTATAAAAGCGGAAGTAGCTTTGCAGTTTCTCTCTAACAACTCACACAGCAAATAATCAGTGAAAATGCTTGCGGACGGAGCTGTGTGTCTGAAATAGACAGCCTGTCAGTTTTCGCTAATGAAAACTAACTGACAGCAAGATCTCATCTCCCTGTGAACAACTTCCCAGTTCCCCCTCACCCCCCTCCTTTGCAAAACATGTTGCACCCAGCTGAATGCTGGGATACCTGCCCTATCCCGCAACTGCTACTGCCGGCAGAAGCGCGACAAATGTATCCATTATTTTGCGCTACAAGGTTTCAATTTGTACAGTCTCTAGTGCGATACCTATTGCGCTACATTGGGAAGCGCTACAAATAAACGCGCTACAATCTTCAGTCTAACCATACCCTTACGTGTTGGCTGATTACTTGTATTTGGAGCAGCATAACGATCTTAAGAATGAATTATCCTCCTTCAAATTCCATCAGTTCCATGGCTTTCTGTGCTAATTGTATGCTGTAGATTAGAACTTTGACAGCATGCTCAACATTGTCCAGAACAAAGGGGAGAGCAGTTTACAAATTAATGGCTTGATCCTGCAAATGTTCACTTCCATATATAGTGATTACTCATCTGAGTGGTCCCATTGTATGGCAATAGATCCTTAGGTCTATTGTTTTCATTATGAATGATGCTAGACAACACTCCTCCATGTTTTAATTAGTTGAATTCTTTTAGAATAGCATTAATAACATTCAGGACCCATTTAACTAAGGTTTTGCACAGTGACCACCACCACGCTTTTAACAGACACACACTCAATGCTGCAAAAAATATGCTGACCCTGAAATTTTCAGAGCTTTATGATGGCTCCAAGAGCAAATGCATATATTGATGTAGATGAAAATGTACTGCACTCAGCCTTATCACCGAGTTCCCCACATTTCAATTTTCCTAAATGTGCTCAGAAACTGCTTTGTGATGGACAGCAAGAGAGTGGGTATTGTTGTCATAGCAACAAAAACATTTTCTCCTCCTTTGAAAATATTGTATGTTAGAGACCAGTGGAAAAAATGTGTGTATATAATTAACTTTACTCAGTCACTTCCACCCCACCCCTCACCCCAGATTTCAAGAAATTGTTTTTGAAAACATTATAAAATAGTGAAATACAGACTATGGTAGGAGCCACGGCTGGTAGTGGGATGCTTCTATTGATAACGTAGTGAACCAAAGGTCATCTACATTTCCCTGCAATATTCCTATGCCTCC
This sequence comes from Sternotherus odoratus, assembly GCA_032164245.1. NCBI lineage: Eukaryota > Metazoa > Chordata > Testudines > Kinosternidae > Sternotherus > Sternotherus odoratus. Next base: position 63,550,861 of record JAVMKO010000003.1, read on the forward strand.
TTGGGAATTTTATTTCCCAGTTATGCTGCTGCATTGAATAGGAAGCTCATAGTGGAGCTAAATCTGAATTTTATGTTTTGAATTTAGGACTGTTGTCTTGATGTATTACTAATAGGTGGACAAGTAACAGTGGGAGAGATTTAATATGGAGAACGGATAGTTGTGTTAAAAAGCAGGTGAGTATCACCGTGAGATCTTTAAAAGTATTTCCCTAAGAACTTTTTGCTAGTTTGTTTTTTGTCAGACAAAGCCCCATTTCTAGTTCTAGGGCCTTAGATGAATAAAAAGAACTGTACCAAAATCCCAAAAGTGACATCTTGGCCCCATTGATTTCAATGAAGGTAGAATTTCACTATCCATCTGGACACCACCCTTCCATCCCAGACACAAGCAGAGTTCAAACTCATGGAGTTTGCAATTCAGACTCATCTCTAATTGTACCTTACATTGGCTCAGGTTATTTTTGTGCAAGGTGAGAATTAGTATGGTCTCCTTCCTCTGGACTAGTTGGTATATTGTGATTTTTATTATTATTTTGACTTTATTCCTTGTATATGAAGTATTTCAATATTGGTTCAGTGGTATTGTCCTGCTTTAATGTATGTTAAAATGAAAGGAAAAAAGTATAGTGAAGAAGTACTCAGGGGAGTCAAAATATTCATCAATATTTCAATTCTACAGCTTTATTTGTGAAGTGAGATGAGTCAGTGGTTATTTTGTATTTCGTGAATGCACCTTAATTAAATGTGAGAGCTTTCTTATTAGCTTTTTATAGGGTCTGACTTCTTTAGTGTAGTTACTTGCGCTTTTGTGAGGTGTGCTCAGTTCTCTCATTGATTTTTGATAATTAAGCAAAGTGGCTGATCACCCACTTCAGACTGGTTTTTAAAGCATCCTTTATTTTTTCATTTCAGTACTGGGTTTTATTTGGTCTGAATTCATTGTAAGACTTAACACCACAAAATGTGTGACTAAAGAAATGCAAATACTTAATAGCCTTTTATGTTATTTAAAGTGAATAACACTTTCACAGGGGGGCGGGCAAAGGAATAGTTCAGTGGTTTGAGCATTGGCCTGCTAAACCCAGGGTTGTGAGCTCCATCATTGAGGGGGCCATTTAGGGATCTGAAGCAAAGAATCTGTCAAGGGACAGCACTTGGTCCTGCTAGTGTAGGTAGGGGACTGGACCTGATGACCTTTCAAGGTCATTCCAGTTCTATGAGACAGGTATATCTCCATATTTTTTTATTTTTATTTTTAGTAATGTTGTCTTAAACCACTGTGGGTTCAGCACTGGTGGCTACAGTTTCACCTCTTCTACCTGCTTCAGATTCAGAGCCTCTAGGAACACAAAGTCCAAGCACAGTGACCACAAATACGTTTATAAGTTCAAGGTCTAGTCTGTTTTACAAATTTTGTTAAGGTTATGATTACCCAAGCATATAGAAATCCTATGAAGACCTATGCACAAGTTACAAATACAGTCATACTCATATCCTTATCAATATCCTTAGGGACTTACCAATTGATCATCAATAGAGGGGTGGTTCCTGCTGGAATTTTCCCATTGGGAACTCATTTTACCCAATTTGGAAGCCCTCTTTTACCTTGTGATTCTGTCTACACCTAACACTCTACACATGAGCATGAAGGTGTTATCCTTCTTTTTCCTTATTTGTATTGTGTCCTTCAAGAATATTAGAGTGCCCCATTTTCCACAGATTGTTCATAGTTCCTTTCGTTTTCATTATAATTGACACACAACTGGTGCCCTACAGTTAGGTATTTTGTAATCAAAAATTAATATCGCAGTTAATCTTTTACAATACACCCATTGGCACATCTTTTCTCATAATGTTGAGGCATAGGGTCAGATCCCTGCTAGCCAGACACTAACAGCACAGCATCTGTGCCCCCCTCCCCCATCATGATCAGAGAACGCATGGGCAAACAATCCCAGATGCTGCTGGCTATCCAGATTCAAAAAGCCCCCACCCCACTACGAAAGCTCGGGGAACTGCTGGGAGGATTTCTTTTAAGATACAGACACTCTTGCACCCCAAGTCCTCAGACCATAGTAATCATTAAAAAACAATAGCTTGTCAAGTGGGTACTCCATTGACCAAGGGACACTCACCAGGGCTGCCTTGTATGCCTTCCCCATCTGGGATACCTTCTTGGGAGGTTTGGGAGGTTACCAGCTTCAGGGTGATGAACTTTCTGGCTTTTGGGGAGATAGGTGCCTCCACTTGCCTGTTCCGTAGTCTCCTCACCGTCATACTCCTCCTCGTCCTCCTCCTCCTCATCTTCCTCGTCAAGTAAATCCTCTGCCATCCTGACAATCACTCCATGGGTGGATTCCACAGACACGTGTGGGGTAGTTGTGGCGCACCCCCCTACAATGGCATGCAGCTCAGTGTAGAAGTGGCATGTCTTGGGCTGTGACCTGGAGCATCCGTTGGCGTCCTTGGTTTTCTGATAGGCTTGCCTCAACTCCTTGATTTTAACATGGCACTCTTGTGCATCCCTGCTGTGGCCTCTCTTCATCAGGGCCTTGGAGACTTTGGCATATGTTTTGGCATTTCTTTTTCCGGATCGCAGTTCTGAGAGCACGGCTTCATCTCCCCATACGGCGATCAGGTCCAGCTCCTCCCTTGTGGTCCATGCTGGGGCTCTTTTTTGATTCTGGGACTGAATGGTCTCCTCTGCTGGTGGGCTCTACATGGTGAGCTGTGCAGGAGATCTCTCTATAGTGGCCAAAGAGGAAATGAGATTCAGAAGTCCCCGTGACTCTTCCTGTCTAACTGCTCAGTGCATCTGTGTTGAGAGCGCTGTCCAGAGCGGTCACAATGCAGCACTCTGGGATAGCTCCCAGAGGCTGGTAACGTCGAATTGCATCCTCATTAACATTAGTTTGACCCGGAAACGTTCAGAGCTACTCCCCTTGTCGGGCAGGAGTTTGGAAATCGATTTAAAGACCCTTTTAGATCAACCTAAATGGCATCGTAGTGAGGACGGCAAAGTGGAAGGATTGATTTAACGCAGATCAATTCGACTTAACAGCGTAGTGTAGATCAGGCCTCAGTAACATTCCTTTTGTCCAAGGTTATAACCTGCTCATCTGCAGGTTACTACATCCTCCTGTCCTCCAACTGCTATGCCCACTGCTTGTACCACATTACCAACCAACCAATGAAAATCTCTGATCAGAACCATACAAAATACTAGTGAAAAAATATTTGGCTTTCCCAGAGACGTGTGTGTTTGCAATTTCTTTTTTCTTAAAAGCTTAGGAGAAAATAATCTTGACGTATTCAAATTCTATGGTTGTGATTTATTCTCTGGGGTACGATTAACAATGTAAACAGTGAAATCTGCACCAACCTTCAAAAGGCAACCCATTATCCAATGTGACCATTTTAAAAATAATATTTGAAGGTATCAAGTTATACCAACTTTAATTACTATATAATTTGCAGTGTTAAGATCGTACAATAAGATTGTACCATGGAAGACAGAAATGAGTATCTGTTAATTATTCTGTAACAATATAGCATTTACTGTGTAATAGGCTGACCATACATCCCATTTTGAATGGGACAGTCCCGTTTTTTACATATTTTTGGACCGTCCCGTCTTTTTGACAAAAATATCAATTTTGTCCCGTTTTTGGGGCAGGTCCCAAGCTGCTTTCTAGGGGGAGGTTCTTTCTTTGCAGGACTCGCAAGAGCTCAGGTGAAGAATCTTGCTACCTAAGGACAAGTATCAGATGTCAAAATCTCCGATGAGCAAACTGCGCTCATCGGAGATTTTGACATCTGATACTAGTCCTTAGGTAGGGAGAGGAGGCAGCGGATGGAGGGAGAGAGCAGGGAGGAAGGGAGGGATGGAGAAGGGGGATGGAGAGAATGGAGGGATGCAGAGAAGGAGGGAAGAAGGAGGAATAGTGAGAAGAGGAGGCAGCGGGCAGCGGGCTGAAGCCGACGGCGGAGCGGAGCTGTTCAGAGCCACAGCCGGGGGCCGAGCACGCCGGCGGGGGGGCTGCCGGCCGGGTTTTATGAGACAATCACATAACTGAATTTATGTGATTATGTCTCATAAAACCCGGCCGGCAAACACCTCCCCCCCCCCCCTGCCGGCATGCTCGGCCCCCGGCTGTGGCTCCGGACAGCTCCGCTCCGCCGTCGGCTTCAGCCCGCTGCCCGCTGCCTCCTCTTCTCACTATTCCTCCTTCTTCCCTCCTTCTCTCCATCCCCCTTCTCCATCCCTCCCTTCCTCCTGCTCTCTTCCTCCATCTGCTGCCTCCTCTCACTCCCTCCATCCCTTCTCTCTATCCCCTTCTCCATCCCTTCCTTCCTCCCTTCTCTCTATCCCTCCATCCCTCTCTTCCTTCTATCTCCCTTCTCCATCCCTCCCTTCCTCCCTTCTCTCTCTCCCTCCGTCCACTGCCTCCTCTTCCATCTCCCTTTTCTCCATCCCTCCTTCTCACTGTCCCTTGCCTCCTCCATCCCCCCTGCTCCCTACCCCCATCTCTTCTCTCATCCATCCATCCTCTCCCTTCTCACCTTCGTGCCTTCTCTCCCTCCGTCCCCTCCATCCTCTTCATCCCTCATCCCCCTTCTCTCTCTCCCTCCATCCTCTTCATCCCCCATCCCTGTTCTGCTTATTCCTCCATCCATCCCCCCCTAGCCCACCCTCTGCCTCCCCCCCGCCCGGCGCTGGGGGGCCCAGGTGGGGCCATGGCACTGGTCACTTCACCCACCGAGCTGGAGTGCCTGGCCAAGCCGCTGTTCTGCCGCAAGGGGGCGCTGCGCCAGAAGGTGATCCACGTGGTCAAGAGCCACAAAGTCACCGCGCGCTTGTGCAAGCAGCCCACGTTATGCAGCCACTGCACCAACCCCATCCGGTGAGACCCTCCTAGAGCCCCCCCAGCACCCCTCAGCCCACGTTCTGCAGCCACTGCACCGACTTCATCTGGTGAGCCCCCCCTGGGACCTAGAGCCCCCCCAGACTGCCTAGAGCCCCCCCAGAGCCCCCAACCACCACCCCAGCGCCCCTCAGCCCAGGTTCTGCAGCCACTGCACTGATTTCGTCTCGTGAGACCCCCCCAACCCCGTCCCGTTTTTGCCATCCCAATGTCCCGTTTTTGTCTCAAGGAAATATGGTCAGCCTACTGTGTAAGCATCAGAGGGGTAGCCGTGTTAGTCTGAATCTGCAAAAGTGACAACGAATCTTGTAGCACCTTATAGACTAACAGATTTTAGGGATCATGAGCTTTCGTGGGTTAAGACCCACTTTATCAGATGAATGTTGTGGAAATCTCCAGAGGCAGGCATAAATATACAGGCAAGAAAGCAAGGTAAATTCAATCAGTGGGGGAGGTGAAGCCCACTTCCAGCAGGTGATCTGGAGGTGTGAATGCCCAGAGCTGCTTTTGTAATTGGTGAGCCATTCACAGCTAATATTAAATCCAGACCTAATGGTGTCGAATTTGCAGATGAACTAGAGCTCAGCAGTTTCTCTTTGAAGTCTGGTTTTGAAATTTCTTTGCTGCAGGATGGCTGTTTTGAGGTCTGCAATTGTATGCCCAGGCAGGTTGAAGTGTTCTCCTACAGACTTTTGTATATTGCCATTCCTAATATCTGATTTGTGTCCATTTATCCTTTTACGTAGGGCTTGTCCATTTTGGCCGATGTACATAGCAGAGGGGCATTGCTGGCACATGATGACATATATTATATTGGTAGATCAATATTTATTCTAATTATGTAGCTTTTCACATGGTTGCTTGCTTGTGCCCAATAAAAATAAGGGAACACCATTAGTATATTGTTTGACAAGGGCTGAAACAGGTAAATTAGAAACACAAACTTTTAGAAGCTCTTCTCAATACTTTCTGGTAAATTCCTAATAGTTTTAATACTATTTGCTACAATTTGCATATTTTGAAAATAATCACATAATGCCTAAAGATTTAAAGGGGGTTGACCCAGATGAGCCTTAGTCTCTTTCTATTCTAAAGTACCCTAAAAGGATAATGGTGCTATTTATAGAGCCAGAAAAATGTATCAATCTCACGCCATGTGAAGAAAAATGCCTAAGCTAAGCATCCTGTCTACTTTTATTTCCTTGTTTTCTACAATGTGTCTTATCGTGAACACTGAAACACTGCTTGAAGACAGGCATTGTAAATTCTGTGGATGCTGCAATAAAATACTCTGGGTCCATAGTTCACTTTCAGAAGATGAAAGAGCCTAGAGAATGGAGAGTCCAAGCTGATTTTAGACAGGTACCTCAGGAACAAAAGCAGTTCCATTCTGAAATGTGCCAACAGTACCAACACACTGTGGATTTATGGTTTTGTTTGTAAAATGAAATTTACTGATCATGAATATCTTAAATCCTCAGATCACCTTTCAGGAATATTTGCAGACATACAAGGCTGAAAGAAATATTGCCATGGGAGGAGGGGAGCACTCAGAGACTGCAGGGGAAAGGAGGAGAGGGGAGAAATGAAAAACATTTGGTGTGGAACAACCATAGCATTGAAAGAAAGACGGGGACCCTGATTCTGCCTCCACTGAAATACATGGCAAAACTTCCACTGACTTCATTTGTAGCAGGAGTTGTCCTCCCAGCTTGAGCCTTAGGTTCTCCAGCATCTGTACAATACTAAATTGGACAAGTGTTATTTCTACTCAGCTTTCATTGAAAATAAGAGAACATGTTGTAGCCAAAGCAGTAAGTCTAATAATCTCCATATTGTCATCTATATATATAAAAGTCAAGTGGTGTATGTATGAGTGTATGTATGTACGTATGACTGCGAAGTCCTCCCGCACCGTTTGAGCCAGAGACTTGAATTTTGGTACAGTGAGGGGTCTTGGGGTCTAGATGCTGGTAAGGGTCGAAAAATTTTCGGATCTCACCTCTGACGCCCCCCAGGGGTGAAAGTCTTTCAGGGCCAATCACATCAGCTTGGCAGTTAGGTGGTGATGATGTCATAATACCCCCCTCCAACAGACACCTCACTCGCTCAGCTCACCCCTCCCTCCTCCAACGGAACCCCGGAGATCCCTCAGTTCTCTGCCCCTCCCACCTCCCCAACGGAACCCCGGAGATCCCTCAGTTCTCTGCCCCTCCCACCTCCCCAACGGAACCCCGGACTACATCAGCTCTGTGCCCCCCCCCACCTGCGAAGGTCCCCGGAATCCCTCGGCTCTGGGCCCCCTCCCCTCCTGCGACGGATCTGAGTTGGGTTTGGTGGGACGGTAAGTGAGGTGGGGGTGTCGGATTCGGTCGGGGGGGTGAGGTGGGGGTTTCGGGTTTGCTTCGGGGGGTGGGAAGGTGTCGGGGTGGGTGAGGGGTGAGGGGTGGGTGTTGGGGTTGGTCAGGGGGTGTCAGCTGTCTGCCACCTCCCCACCTCCGACTGACCCGAGCAGCGCCGGGCACTTATGCTAGTTACCCATAAAAATCTTCCACAGTTGTAGCATAGAACTGGATAAAGGGTGGTTTTTGTGGCAAAGTCTGAAGACCTTCATGCAATTAAATAATCCTTTGAAAATGTTGAATTCTTTTTCATACAAATCTTTAAAAAGTTTGATTTAATGAAGTTTAAAAAAACTGTGCATGTGATAGAGAGAGAAATCAGACTTCTGGTTTTCCTCACAGCGTTATTTCAATACAAAGTCACACTGTCCAATGTTTGTTTCAACTTATTTTTCAAGCAAATATTAAAATGAAGAATCAGAGAGGTAGCCGTGTTAGTCTGGAATAGCAGAGGTAACAAAGAGTCCTGTGGTACCTTAAAGACTAACTAAAGTATTGAAGCATAAGCTTGCATCCAACGAAGTGGGTATTAGCCCACGAAAGCTTATGCATCAATACTTTAGTTAGTCTTTAAGGTGTCACAGGACTCTGTTACCTCTATTAAAATGAACTAATTCAGCATCCAAGTGAACTTGCGACCTTTTTCTTGATTCCTCCATTTAAAAAAAAAAAATTCTAGTATGGAAAATGGTGGGACAACATACAAACTTTTATTCTGATCTGCCCTGGGGGGCATTAAAAGCAGCCTAGCAGAGGGCTGCAAGTGAAAGCAGCTGAGGTGGAGCAGCCACAGCTGTGGCTGGGTCAGTTAGGGCCCAGCTGGCCCTGATTTACGGGCCCAGAATTTGGTGCTCAGACAGAGTCTCGTCTAGCTGTAGCGGCAGACTGGCCTGGCTGCTGGGGAAGCTTAAGAAGGTACCTGGAGTGGAGCAGGGCTGTGGGGAAAGGTCATAGGAGCTGAGGAGCTCCAGGCTGGCAACTCCCCAGGCTGCAGGACCTAGTCTGTAGCCAAGAAGGGGTACTGGGGTTGCAGGGGACAGCTCACGGGTAGGCAGAGGCAGCAGGCCAACCCCCTTGCCAGTGATGACTGACTTTTACACTGTAGTCTGCCACAGGAAGCAGGGGCTTGATGATGACTGACAGTAGCCTAGACTGAGGCATGGTGGGGCTCAGAGGGTTGGGGGTTTCCCAGAGAGGGGAGACCCAGAGACAGAGTGTGAGGGTACTGCCAGGGGGCAGCACCCCGGGTACAGGACCCTGGAATCCAGGGAGAGATACGAGGCCAGCGGACAGCGAGACACCAGCCTGCAGCGGGCACTCTGTGCTGAAGATGAGCTAATTCCTGGACAACCTGCAGGAGGCGCCGCAGGGATGCGTCACTGACCCGCTACATGATCTAATTTGAGAATTGGGGTCTCCTGAGTCTCCCACCCATCACCATCTACAAAGGATACGATCTCTACACAGATTTCCCCTAAATGAAGAAGAAGGAGAACACATCGACCAGTCATACCTCCATCTTCTCCAGAAGAAGCACCAATTCCAGAAGAAGCACCAATTCAGATATTTCTTTGTGGGGAGGGCAACTTCTGGTTCCCACTCCTTGGCAGGGACTCCATTCTGATCCCTATCCCTATCTGCACTGGGGAGGGGTCGGAGCCTGGGGAGGTCAAGGGGAGGAATGAATTCCCCATACACACCAAGATTCCCCCCTCAAGGTAATACACAATACTGCCCTTTGGGAGACTTGAGGTTGCCAAGGCCAGGGAGAACCATTGCTTCCTCAGCTATTAGGGAGTTGGGGAGGGGGGGGATCTATCAGGTTTACAGGTAACTACAGTCCTTCTTGTGTGCATTTAGGGAAAGCAAACTACTTTCCCAAGAGGTTAATATGGGAGGTGACATCACCTCCACCTCCCCGCTGCCAAAGGATCTTCATAGAGATTTTCCACCTCTGAGCAGTTTCACTGTGGGCTGTCTTTCGTTTAATGTCTAACTCCTCAACCAAGGAAATTAAAGGTCAAGTGTTTGACTCTGATCTCAGATCCACCCATGCACAATAACTGAAAATGGAATGGTCTGTGCATTCAAGGGACTAACAGCACCGTCGGTCCAAAAATACTGCTCTGCAGGGAGACTGGAACCTTCCTAGAAATCAGACAAGTTACACCCACATATAGCAAATCTTTGCTTGAAAAGAGTGAAAACACTGCAATTTGGAAAGTTTTCATTCACCTGCTTGTATGTTTTATCAAGATTGATTTAAAAGATTGATATGAGTAGTTCAAAGCAAAATAAAATTAGGCAGTTTGTAGTGGGGGAAGGGCGGGGAAGGATTATACAACACAATAAAACAGAGATTCACACTATGGCCCCTGGTTTCCCTCCTGGCTCTAGAGGGAGGCAATCCACATGAGCCCTATACCTGACCCAGAGTACTTCCCCCCCCCCCCCCGACTCTTCTCATTCACTGCACCTCCCTTCCCCAATCCATCCCACACAAGAGTGGGTGCAGTGGCTGCTTTCTGCCCCCATACTGTGACACACAGATGGCCTGCATAGGAGAATGAGGGGATGCTTTATTTCTCCTTAAGCTAGTACCATAAATATTTAACTGCATTAGCCATGACCCAAACTCTTGTCCCATGACTAGGAATTCCAGGCCAACTGAGCAATGAATTGAATGAACTGGCGTCACGGATAGATTTCAGATTTCTTAATCCAGTTTCTCTTGAACTAGAATTCACTTATCCCTTGCTTTATCTCAGTCACTTCTGGTATTCCTAAGGAATTTTTCCAAGCAGACACATTTTGAGATGAGGGCTTGGGATGAGGATAAATATCTACCAGAATCTAGAGGTCAAATCACCAAATATTTGGAGGAAATTCCCAGAATTCTGTATCCTGGGGCAAGTTTAAGCCATGGATTCCTAAGGTGAAGGATATTCAGGAAAATGAGGGGAAGTCTCCTCAGAACCAATGAGAATTTCAGTGTTTTTGCTGCTTGTGACCGTTACTGTGTATCTCCCTGGTTTAACAGAGATAACTGAAATAAATGCTATGGAGATTCATAGATTCCAAAGCTAGGAGAGACCATTGTGATCTTCTATTCTGACCTATACAACACAGGCCACAGAACTTCCCCAAAATAATCCTTAGAGCATATCTTTTAGAAAAACAGCCAACCTGGATTTAAAAATGGTCAGAGATGGATATTCAACCACAACCCAGGGTAAAAATTGTTTCAACAGTTAATTACCCAAATTGTTAAAATGTACACTTTATCTCAATCTGAATTTGTCGAGCTTCAACTTCCAGCCACTGAATAGTGTTATACCCTTCTCTGCTAGACTGAGGAGACCTTTATCAAGTATTTGTTCCCATGTAGGTACTTCTAGACCAGGGATTGGCAAGCTTAGCACTTGGACCCCCAGGGTAAGCACCCTTGGCGGGCCTGACTGGTTTGTTTACCTGCTGCCTCCACAGGTTCGGCCAATCATGGCTCCCACTGGCTGCAGTTCACCGCTCCGGTCCAATGGGGGCTGTGGGAAGCAGTGGCCAGCACCACGCCACTTTATCAACAACCTTCTTGACTTGTAGGCACCAGAAATGGACTCTGTGTTCCAACTGTGGTCACACCACTGCCAATTACAGAAGTAAGGTAATCTCTACAGAATGAACACACACACACTCATTGTGTGTGTAAAAATTAAATAAATGCAGAACAGGCTGAAATATAAAAGGGTAAATTAGGAAAAAATGTAAAGGTCATTTAATTTCATTAACTCATGTGCAGCAGCTTCACATATTTCTCCACCCCCCATGTATTTTGCCTATAAAATGCATGTTTTCATTAAATGCCTCATTACTTTTAGGGCCTCTCCAATCACACTTTTAAACAGGAGAAACAAATCAGACAGACAAACATTTATAATCGATAATTTCTTTTTCAGTGAGGATGATGGCTTAAGGGTAAGAGAATGAAATTTCACTTCATGTTATATGATAAAGGAGATGGCTCTAGCTAGCAGATAGGAAACAAAGCCAATGTGTCTAGTCCAAAAACACAAGGCATTGTACTGCAGAGGGGAAACAAGGCATGGATGATGAGAACAAGAAACAGTATGGATCTTTCACTCTTGTAATTTGTATGCCTTAGTGAAATAGTGCTAGCTGATTTCATCATACAGGTATAGCATATGCAAGTGCTTCCCTCTCCAACGTTTCACCTGACTCCACCTCTATCCTTTATGGCCATTCACTTCATCATTCTGGTGAGATCTCCATCAAATTAATGCAAGTTTTGATATGAACACATATACAGGGGAACTGGACTGCTGCTACCAGGGTATTTCTCACATATTCCTTACTAGGTACTAGGTGTATTTATCTGGGAGCTCTTGAAAATGAGTTCATCATAGCTTCTTGGCATTCATACAACAGTTTGAAACCAGATCGCATCTGGAAAGCCCACTTAACTGGTCGGCTAATAAGAATCCAACAAAATCAGTCCATTCAGGCAATCACTTGCAAGCACAGGCTTGCTTCCTACAGCAATATTTTACATTATACTCCAAAACATAACAAACTCAAGCTCTGTCAGACCAACAAGAAAGGTGAGTTCCAGAGTCAAAAAGCCCTTCACTGGCAAGCCAGTCTACCAAAAGCAACCAGCTGATATCAACTATCAGGAGGGCTCAAAAGAGGAAAGGAAGCCTCAAAAGTAACCAGAATCCCAACCAAGGGCATTTTTAGATCAAAAACAACCACTTGGATTTCACCAAAAAAGTAAAGTGGAAGCATGCTTAGATAATTGAGCAAAACTATAACATGTATCATTTGAAAAACACCAGAAATAAGTGTAGTATGGTGTAATAGTTCAATCAGGAGGTCACAAAAACGTACACGTGTATATGAAGGGGAAACTCCTGGTTGTTGCTACTAGCAAAGCACTCATCCAGATGATCTAGAGGCAAAATCTACAAAAGGACATAAATACTGTGATGTTAAGCATCACACCACTTATATTTCAAGAGCCTGTAACATCCCACAGAAACACAAAGTGATCCACAAAGCCTGAGTTAGGCACCTATGCTCCCTTGACAATGAATTGAGAGGGGTGAATTAGAATGCAATCCACAAAAGCAACCTGCTAGGTAGGGAGCTGCCTAAAATAGTCACTGGGAGATGCTGCTGAGAGGAGTGTGTGCTAATCCCCTTCCCGTCTCATAGTTGGCCACTTAGTCCAGGGTGCAGGAAGGCACTTAGAGAGGCCACAGTGTGCATATCCAGAGGCCAAACATAGGCACTAAGGCAACTTTTACCCTGAAAACTTAGGTGCTGGGTGAGTTTAGGCACCTACTGGGTTTGTCAGGAGTTTTGTGGATTGTAACAGAGCCAAAAACTAGGACTTAGGTGCCTAAATTTGGGGTTGAGGGGGAAGTCAGGGGGCAGGAAGTGGGTGGGCCTTGGATAGGGGCAGGGCTAGGCTGTTTGTGGAGGCACAGCCTTTCCTGCCCCCTGACTTCACACAATTTTGAACCCCAATGTGGCCCTAGGACAAAAAAGTTTGCCCACTCCTACCCTAAACAGAGCATTGCTGTCTTTCAGGGAGTCACTTCTGTTACCTTTTTCAAAAACCTTCACTCTTCATTTTTTTTAAATACTCATTTCACTTCATTTTAGTGAGATAGGCCATGATCTTGCATTCTTCATTCACCCACCGGGAATTTTGGAAGAACAAAGAATGGGAAGGATTCTTCAGCTGTTGTTGAATAAACACCATTTATTTGAAATCTCATTGTTCTATTTGTCTAAGAGCATCTCCCAAGGAAAGGAGCTACAGAGAACTCAAAGAAACAACTTTGGTCCCGATTCTGATCTCACAGAAGGAGGTGGTAACAATTAAATATTTCTATCACAGTAGGGCCCACAAAGCCCCAACTCAGACTGAGGCCTCACCGTGCTAGGTACTGTACTAACACATAGTTATAGAGTCCCTGCCCTGAAGAGTTTATAATCTAAATAATATGGTGTAAATCCACTGATTTCTCTGACCTTGCTCTTAATTTACATCAGAGTGAGTCTTATATCGTACATTCTGACCTAACAGCATTTTGCACCCACTTTGCACACATACAAGTGACTACACAGCAGAGAATGAAGACCGCTGTCTCCTACTCAGGGAAGAAATAGGTTTCAGCGTCGCAGCCATGTTAGTCTATATCTGTAAAAAGAACAGGAATACTTGTGGCACCTTAGAGACTAACGCATTTATTTCAGCTATAGCCCACTTCATCGGCTGCACAGAATGGAACACACAGTAGGTAAGATATATATACACAGAGCAGTCACTGTCAACAGAACAATTTGCCTCCTCTGCTGGTTACCGACTCCCAAGCTACTGGTGTCTGCATGGAACAGTGCTGCATGATCCTTGGTATAATTTGTAGCAGAGTCTGCGACTATTTGTTTATTGAACTCAGGAGTTCTGAGCTGGATCTGATTAATGTGAATAAATGTAAATGATGTTTAACTAAATTACAAATAAACTACAAATTAACAAATCACTCAATCTATGCTATAAAACGGGTTACTACTTAAATCTTTTGGATAGTTTGATATATGCATATGCCAACCACAGCTTAAAGAGAATTGCCTTTGTATGAACAAAGCCTTAACCAACATAAATATCCTCAGACAGTAATTAAACAGTCTTGCTGCAGAGCCAAGTACGATACCAGCATCCAGATATGCACTACAACTACTAAACTGGAAAGCAGATGGATATGAAAGCCAGCTTATTATCAAAAGATATTTGAAGAATTCCATTAAATTTTCTGCTTCAAGAAAATAATCATTTATTTATTTTTCTGAAAATGAGCTTTAGGTCTGTGGCAATCTGGTTCGGGAGTTAATATAGATTGGAGTTTTCCCATGACAAATTTCAGCTTTTAACGTCTCGTCATTTCAGCAGATTTTTTTAATTGAGGAAATGTAGTTATTACTTTTACTCTCCTCATATTCAAAAACTGCTGAACTGTTTTTGTTCATACTAGAAAGTATAATTCATTTTTGAGCAAAGACAATTGCAGGAGAATATCTACCTGCAAGGTGACATTTTTGGAAAGGTAGGAGTAACAGAAAATAGGGATTAGACTCAAAATCACCAGGCACCCTTAAATATAGATGCAACTATTCCCTCTGCTACAGTGATTAACGGAGCTTTGATTTTATAATTTCCACTTGGTTAATCATCAGCTGCAAAGTTCAGTGGAGATTTGAGTTTTGCAAGAACATTTTAAAAACTACAGGGTTTCATAAATTCGCTGTAATGATGTTGTGAGGTTTTTCCTCATGAATTTAAGCCATTTTAAGGGAAATTTAAATTTTATTAAGTGATTTTCTAACTCCATGAAAGCCAGTGTGACATAAAAAGAAAAAATCTTGTTTGAAAAATAAATTCTTGCCCTGCTTCTAGAACTAGAGGAATCAAATTTTTTATATACAGTAAACCCTCGATTTAACGGACCTCGATTTAACGGACTTCGGATGCAACGGACAAAATTTCTAAGCCAGTCTGATGCATCCAAAATCCATTTGTCACGGGCTGGCTGCCGGCTCCCGGCTGCCGCCCGGGTCACGGCAGCAGGCGGGCTGGCTGTCGGCTCCCTGCTGCCGCCCGGGTCCAGGCAGCCAGCGGGCTGGCTGCCAGCTCCCCGCTGCCGCCCGGGTCCAGGCAGCCGGCGGGCTGGCTTCCGGCTCCCGGCTGCCGCCCGCGTCCCAGCAGCTGGGACCCCGGTGGGCTGGCTGATGGCTCCCGGCTGCCACCCGGGTCCCGGCAGCGGGCGGGCTGCGGAGCTGCTGCCCCAACCCTGTGGCGGTCGGGCTGCTGCTCCGACAGCTCGGGTTTTTTTTTGTTATTATTAAATAACGGACTTTTTCATTTAACGGACACCCCCTCGCCCGAATTAGTCCGTTAAATGGAGGTTTTACTGTATTTATAATATACAGATGCAGAATTTGTATTTTGCCAGAGTTCAACAATATTTTACAACCTTTGATTTCTGTTTTACTTTTAGAACTCATGATTTTCAAGTTTTGGCAAAATATATTCTATACCTAAGGTTTTATAACTTTTGGCCTATAGGACAGCTGCACTGAGAGAGAGAACTCCACTAGCAGTATGTTTCACCAGCAAAGAGTGGTATCATAATGCATAATTCTTCTTTCCATAGCATATACTCTAATGTCTTTAATAGGGTACCTCAAATAATCTATCTATTAATCTTTGAAATTAATCTATCAAATAATCTATCTATTAATAATTCAGTGGAGAAGGAGGAGGAGGAGGAGGAGGAGGAGAGAGTAATGATGCATGGCCTTGCACTAGCACCAGCTAACTGCATCAGCAATACAATTCATGGTTGTAGGCGTCTCTTCAGCAAACTAAATGACCAATGCCATTAACTCAGGCAGCAGCAGGAGCCTTGTTTGTTTTAGCATGAGAGAGGTTGGCCACAAGTTTGCATGAAGCTATTTTCATGCTCCTGTCTGGCCCCTGAATGTGAATGCTGGCATTTGGCTGTTGCTAGAAATAGTTGCTGTAAATTCATATTGCTGATGTTTCAAATGTAATGGAAATTAATTTATATAGTGTGATGTGATGTACACCCTTTATAATGGGCCAGAAGGGGTAAAGGACAGTACTGGGCCAGGTAGCCACACCCTAGCAGACCTGCAGCACATGCGCCAACTGAAAAAAGCATTGAAAAAGGAACCACCCAGCTCAGAAGGGGGAAGCAGGGCAGACCTAGCCTGAAGGCTCCTTACAAGAATGCCAGAGAAGCCTCCCCAAGGGGAGAAGGCTAAATGTTAAGCCTAGTTGGGGCTGGCAGTTTCTCTTTATACCTTATATTGGGCTGGAAGAGAAAGCTAGACCGTAGGAAGTGACACAGAGAAGATAACGCAGAAGGCACCTGTGTGGACCAGACACTGTTGGCCTTCCTATGGTTCTGGGTCATAGCTCAGTAGTGGAGTAGATGGGCCCAGGCTCCCCTATGAAATGCCCCTACTACAGGAGGGACATAGACCACCTGCCCACCTCACTGCACCTCTGATTAAGAGGTGGACTGGACAGCAAATCCTACCCAAAGGGAGGTGGCACTATGGATGCTAACCGTTAGGACACCTGACCCCAGAAAACTCTATTACACAGGGATTATCTCCCATTCTATGCTGTATATAGCAGAGCAAGTCTGATATATTCCCTCAAGTGAACGGCAGTGGTAAACAAAAACCCTGATCACTGGATTCACCGGGGGCACTCTAGGGGTTGGCCAATAATCTCTCCATGTTCCTCAGGTCTACTTACAGCATTGACACTACAGATGTAGTTTGACTAGACAGTTCTCCAGTGGTACAGAAAAGTAGAAAATAATTTTCAGCTCTTTACGGGTATGTCTACACTGCAAAAAATGCCCCACCACAGCGAATCTTAGAGACTGGGTCAACTGACTCAGGCTTGCACTATGGGACTAAAAATATGCATGTAGATATTCGCACCTGGGCTACCAGACCCTTCCCCCTCACTGGGGCCTGGGCTCCAGCCCAAGTGGGAATGTTTACACTGCTATTTCTTTAGCCCTGTAGCTTGAGCCCCACAAGTCAGTTGACTTGGCTCTGAGATTCGCTGCCACTTTTTATATTTTGTTTATATTATACTTAAATTATTATTGCATCCCCACCCATCAGAGTGGCTTTAGTAGATATTAGTTTTCATATGATGAAAAACCAACATCTAGACCAGCAAGGCAGTTTTTTAGACTCTAGCTACTCTTTAGTTTGGTAGCACTTTCCCACCTGAGGCCTAAATTGTAGCTGTTAGGCACAGCCTTGAATAAGAAATATTGTAGAGCCCCAAATCATCAACATAGATAGAGAGGACACCCACTGCTATGCCTCAGATGGCATGTAGCCTGCTGCTCCCTGCATGCTGGGAGCAGGGAGCAGCACCACTTGTGTTCCCAAGTGCAAGGACTACAGTTCTGCCTGGCCTTTATAGGAGCCAGGTAATCATGGGGATGGATGATTCCTGCAGCTTCTCTTCCCAGGCCCTCCCCACCACTGTGCAGCACAATCTAGCCCCAATTTTGTTAGCCAGGAACAGATTAGAACAGCTGGATGCATCTGATAGATCTTCTAAATAAAATGTCTACAGGAACTTTAAAAGGTGATGGAAAAGATGGCTTATGTTTTTGAGAATCCCTAGAGACATTTATGCAAGGGAGAGCCTGCCAAAAATCAAGTGTTTCTGGAACAAATCTAAACCTAATTGAAACAAACTGAGTTGTACTGCGGTGACACAAGACAAATCCTCCAAGCATCCCACAAACACCTAAATGTCTGACATGATTGGGCACGTATCTGCAATTTCTTTTAATCCGTGTTAGAAAAGCAAAATTCAAGACAACAGTTCATCCACTCACTTTAGCCATTGATCATTAACGAGGTTCTTGAAGATTAGCCAAGACAAATGAATGATGACCTTCCCATTTTTTCTTCTTCAGTAACAAAACCAGGCCAGCCACTACTGCACTTCAGGAAAATAATAGTACTTTAGAGAAACAAAATCTAGCCCCTGGGTCTATAAAGGAATGCAATTTTGGTCACATGGTCCTTCAACAAAACAGAGTTTGGCCAGCTCGACACAGCACATTAAGTGTTCACAGTGAATTCTGAACTCCCACAAAGATTTTCAAGGTGAAAATAGACATTTATAAAGTACATTAGCAGTGTAATCCAAGTGCTAAAATCTAATTTTTAAAATGTGTGAATATTAACTTACAAATAAATTAACTTTTGCTAAAACACAGGTGAAAAATCTAACTCTGACAGACAGAACTATTCCATCTGCTGAGATCCAAGTTCCTCTCTCAATGATGGAGTGTTCTGTGTAAGACATTAGAGGAAAATATCCTGCTCTATTCAGCACTAGTGACACCTCAGCTGGAGTATTATATCCGCACTGTAAGAAAATATGAATAGAGTCCATAGAGAGAAACAAATATGATAAAAGATTTAAAAAACCTGACCTATGAGAAAAAATTTCAACGTGCCTTTTTTTTTTGTCCTGAGAAAAGAATGCTGAGGGGGAATCTGATAATCTTCAAACATGTTAGAAGCTTTTATGAAGAGGATGGTAATCAGTTTGTTCTCCATATCTACTGAAGGTAGGACAAAGTAATTGGCTTAATTTGAAGCAACAGAGGTTTAGATTAGCAGATATTAGCAGGGCCAGCTCCAGGCACCAGACTCCAAGTGCGTGCCTGGGGTGGCAAGCTGCGGGGGAGGGGAGGCTGTCTTCAGCAGCATTTCGGCGGGAGATCCGCGGATTCCGCGGTATTTTGGCAGCGGGGACGATGAGGCCGTGGGACCCGTGGACCTCCTGCAGAAACACCGCCAAATCCATGGCAGCCGCAGACCTCCCGTAGGAATGCCACGGAATTTCCACGCTTGAGGCGGCAAAAACCTTAGAGCCGCCCCTGCATATTAGGACAAACTTTCTAACTATAAGAATAGTTAAGCAATGAAATAAGCTTCTGTGACAGGGTGTACTGGCCCTTTAAGCCAAAGGGTGGCCAGAAGACCCCATTCCAAGGATAGTGTGAGCACAGACTCACAAACTGTCTGAAACTAAATGAGAAGCGGTTGTCCCAGGGAGTTAGCAGTTTGATAGGAAAATTCAAGGACTCTGTTACCTTAAGGGCCTGATGTGAGGAGTCCTGTAGTGCAGGAAGGGGCAAGGCTCCCTTCTCTCCTGGCCAATCAGGCAGAGGTCTTAGAAGAAGAAGAGTATATATGCCACCTTCTGTCTCGGAACATGAGCTGACAGAGATAGGAAGGCAGAGCTGGAGGGCAAGGCTTTGGCTGGGCATGCTAAAGGCTCTGTAGTCAGCAGGAGTATTGGAGACAGGTACAAATTCTGGTGTTCCTATGATGGACCTTGTGTTTGGGACACGGGAGACTACCTTGAATTACCTTGGGCTATGACCCAGTTTCAGGACAGGACTGAGAAAGACTACACAGCACTCCTAAGGGGCCCTGGAGAAAGGAGGTGGATGGAATGTGCTCAGGAACTGTTCCTGGCCACAACAAGGAACCTATAGCTCCCAAGGGAGATTATGGAATCCCCATCAATGGAGGTTTTTAAGAACAAGTTATAAAAATACCTGTGGAATGCTCTAGGTTTATTTAGTCTTGCCTCAGTGCACAGGGGTTGGACTAGGTGATATCTTGAGATCCCTTCCAGACCTACGTGTCTCTGGTTCTGTGAAAGTGCTTAAGCAAAGCACTTTGCTGAATGAAGAATTCTAGTGCAGGCACAAAGCCCAAGGTACTCAGCTGGAGTAGAGGGCTGATTTACCAGCACATTTATGATTTACCATTTCCCCCCTCTGCTGATAATAGAATGTATTATGGACGGACCATAGGCTAAAAGGAGAAATTATCTTACATAAAGCAAGTCGACTGTAGATGCTTCCCCCATCCCCGCTCCGTCTTGGGAGTCAGCAGCGATGTAAGTGGGAAGAGAAAAGTGAGAGGCTGAAGATGACACATCATGATTTACTATGTGATGCTGCAGGGAGGAATTAATGGTGCTCTCTGGAAGAAATTATACACTTTTTGTTGAGTGACCCAAGGCCTTGAAGACTACATATGATAATTGCACCACATGGTTCCCTAAACAAGGCAACTAACCTACTAGTCTGGTGGGAGAGGAAGAAGGAACAGATTTTTGTATTCTGTGAGCTTTTACCCATGGCGGGTGGGGGGAAAAGATGTGAGTTCTTCTGTCAGAGGCCCCAGAAATTGAAATAACTTGGGTATGTTTTGGGGGGAAAAGAACAAAGGGGAGCCAATATGTACAGATTTGGGGTAGAGACCTGGGGCACTCTGTGTGCTGTACTATGACGGGGGAACATATCCTCAGGGGAGATTGTATTAGGTGAATTCAGTCAGGAACTGGGTGGCGCAGGGAAGAAACCTAAGTAGTATCTTAGCTTAAAAGGAATGTGGTAAGAGATTGTGTGCATATCAGAGGGCATAGTTTGGTACAAGTTAAGAAGGTTTTTTTAAATCTTGTAATAAACCAAAAATGATTTCTAAAACATTTGCTATTAATGGGGATAATAAAACAATAGTGTTATAATGAAACAGCATATTATCTTTACTCATGTTCATGTCTCTACTGCCTACATGTGAATAGTTGCTCTGAAGTAGCAGTTCTCAACCAGGGGTCCGGGGCCTCCGTGGGAGCCGCAAGCAGGTTTCAGGGGTCCACCTACGAGAGCCGGCATTAGATTCACTGTGGCCTAGGGCGGAAAGCCAAAGCTCTGCTCTACGGGACTGAAACCCAGGGCCCCAAGCTCCACCAGACAGAGCTGAAGCAGAAACCTGAGCAACTTAGCTTTGAGGGACATGGGGCCCCAAGCAATTGCCCTGCTTGCTACCCCCTAATGTCAAACCTGTCTTTTATATGCAGAAAAACAGTTGTGGCACAGCTGGGCTGTGTTTTTATAGTAGGTTGAAGGAGCCTCAGAAAGAAAAAGGTGGAGAACGCCTACTCTGAAGTATCAGGAAGTATCAAGTTTTCTCAAATTGCATAGAAACAACCAAATGAAAACAAAACTGACGGAGGGGAAAACATTGGTGCGTCTAAGGAGTTCATAAAAACATAATTGAGGATTAAAAGGATATTGAATATGTGATTTTTATGTTATCAATGCCCCCATTAAAGTGTAGTAAGGTCTCCTTGTGGAGGAGTCATCAAGTTGAGCTTGTTAAAGAAAGTCAGTCAGTCTTACCCATGAAGATGAGACTTGACCAGAAAAGTCAACAGGCCAACTAGACATCACACCAGTTCCAAAAGAGTGCAATAAAACATACAGGCCACAATGTGGGAAGAAGGAATCATATTTCCCAAGAACATAGGAACTCGAGGTTTTTTGGCACTGGTGTGACTGCTGCTGGAATAGCATGTGCAATTCTGGTGTCTGCAAGTCAAGAAGAATGTTGATAAATTGCAGAGGGTTCACAGAAGAGCCATGAATGATTGACAGATTAGAAAATGTGCCTTATAGTGATAGACTCAAAGAGCTCAGTCTATTTAAGTTAACAAAGAGAAGGTTAAGGGGTGACTTGATTACAGTCTATAAGTACCTACATGGAGAAAACATATTTATTAAAAGGCTCCCAAATCTAAGTGAGAAAGATATAATATAATCCAATGGTTGTAAATTGAAGATAGACCAATTCAGACTAGAAAAAGGGGGTAAATTTTTAATGGTGAGTAAAAATCCATTGGAACAATTTACCAGTCACTGACAATTTGTAAATCAAGGTTGGCTGTTTTTCTAAAAGTTATGACCTATGAAATTTTTTTGGAGGTCAGGGGGTGAGAGGGAGTTCAGTGGCCTGTATTATACAGGAGGTCAGACTAGATGATCACAGTGATGTTGGCTTTTGGCCTTGGAATCTACTAATTGAACTTCATTGTGCATATGCATTAAGATAATGTTTATTTACATATTTGTTCCACAAGAGCCCTGCCTCATTTAGTACACAGAATGAGCAGTGCTCACTGAATGGAAAGCTATTCCATATTTCTTAATATCCTCATCATTCAAAGTGATGCTCCATGCCTCATTTGCTGTATACCGTTCAAACCTTTCTCTGAATACAGACTTATTCATTTAATCTTGGTGTCTTTTCTACAGGGCTCTTACTGCAGTATCTTAGTTCCAGAGGCTGCTCGAGGTATGGGCAAGCTCGGCAGCTGCTCATAGTCATAGATTTGGTCAGGCCACTACTCCGTCATGATGGAGGGGTTGTTGGAAAAAGCCTGAGTGTTGGTGTGACCCCATGGACCACGTAACAATGCCATTCCTTCAAATTTGGCCCAGCTTCCTCTCTATCCCGAAGGAGGGGCAGCTGGACGAAATTTCAATGGGGTGCAGCAATGATGCACTAAAGCATTGCTGAGGGCACCAGATTGTTGAATTCATCTTAACAACATCCCAATCAGGCTGTAAAGTTATCCCCATTCTACAGCTGGGGAACTGAGGCGCACCAATTAAAGCCAATGTTCTAAAAAAGGCCAATAATTTTTTAGCCCAGTTTTCAGAGTATTTAGTCTTTTATATGTCCAGGGCAGAGCTCCCACTGATATCAGTTGTAGTTGTAAGTGCTCAAGACTTCTACAAATCAGACCTCAAATGTCAAGTCAGTCATCCAGAAAATGAGCAAGATGGAATGGCCACGTGTGAAAAGTGTGTTACTTGCTCAGCATCACACAGGAACTCTGTGACAAAGGCCGGGATAGAATTCAGCTCTCCAGGACAGTATTCAACTGCCTTAGCCATGAGACTCTCCTTCCTCTTCTTGCAATCCCCTGTGGAATTCACTACACACCTTATAACTTCTGCAACAAATAAGGAAATGGTCTAGAGACTCTACACTGTACAGTCAACAGCCTCTTTCACTACGCATCCTGATTCATCCTAAAAGCAGATCCATCCTGTGCACTGAATGAAACCAGGGGTTTTGTAGGGGGAAATAAATACCATTTATCAATTAAACTACTAAACATTGTATAATAATGTACAAGAACAAAGGAGTCATGGTCAACCTTAATTCAAGGACATCCTAACTTTTGAGCGCTATATGGTCCAGTCATCACTTTCAATCACCTTAATGCTTTGGGGGATGTAATTTCTCAAGGTTTTAAAAACCTTAAAAATTCAAAAACCAGAAATTCCATCATGTGAAGCCATACTGATTCGCCATGAGCCAGCAGCAGAGTGGTGAACTTTAGATTCACAATGCAGTGCTCTACTATTTGAACTGGGAAAAAAATCACTGGCAGGTATCTTCTGCATGGACCTGCACAAAAGGAAGAAAAGACACTTCATCAGCATGTTTCACAAGTCTTTGATAGACAAAGCAATGCTGAGATTCTGGAATCCTGGGTTCAATTTCAGGCTCTAGAGGGGAGTATTCACTTGTTGTTACAGACCCTTCAGTCCCTGTCCCTCCAGTCTCCTCAGTGACTCCTGCCCTCTCCCTACCATGTTCCTATTACCCCTTCAGGTTTCTGCCCCCTCTGCTCCTGTCTCCTCCACCCAGCTCCTAACCCACTCTTGCCCTCTGACCCCTCTTTCCCCCTGAGCTACCCTCTGTTTACCTTGTCACATCTCTTCCTGCTCCCCTCTGACTTTGAGTCAGGTGGCTTCCTCCTCCCAGGAAGTGTGCATGGGGATCACAGCAAAGAGAGAGAGAGAGAGCATGTGTCCCTCCCCTCAGTGCCAGTGCCTGTCACTTGGCTGCTAGGAGAAGCAGTTGCAGGAAAAGTCTTGTACATCCCCAGGATGGTGCTTAGTACAGATGAATCTTTGGTGAATTTAGCTCCCAAAATCTAACAAACTTCTACTTTTGAAAACTGCAATTTTTTGACGTGTTTAACTCAGCCAAATTTTCCCAAGGTCAGAAAAAGGCATGCCCTGACAGTAGGCCAACGTCATCTAAATTTCACCTACCAAAGCATCAAGATGCTTACTGTTGTAAGACTTTTTGTAACATGAGCAAAACAATATTTTCCCCAAACCTCATTTTCAAACAGCTGAACAGTTTTAGCTGAAACCTTCTGGGGGGGGGGGGGGGGAAATCATCCTGAAGCAGATAGCATAGAAAATTTTAGTCTGGACAATTTAAGTATGTTGAAGTTTTAAGTTACTAAACAAGGGTCTTTAACAGAAAGTGTTGGTCTACTTCAGCTACAGGCATTGTTACCTGCTCTGTCAATGTCAAGCGGGGTGGTATAAGAAACAATGGGAGAGAAGAGAACAAAGATTATTTCTAAGTCAGCCCCATTAACCAGTTATTTAGTCCCAAATACAGATGAGCTTTTTCTAATATCATCTTAAGTAGTCATCTCAGCAAAGATTAAGAGTATCTGGGTATTTGGAGAAAAACAGAGGAAGTCTGAATTGAAAATCTACTTGGTATAATTAATACACTGTTCACAAGCCTACGTATAGCCTTTCACAAGACCTTTTAGTTTTTCACCTTTCTATCTGGTGCCATTCAGAGCGTGTCAGGAAGCTGATAAAACACTCAGTGGAATTTGCCATTCCTTTATCTGTCCTTCTATGGCCTTCAGAGTTTACACACACAAAAAATGGCTTTCAATGCCATATAATTATACGTGAAAAGATTCCCAGCACCACACAGGCTTGCATTATGTCATAATAGAATTAAATGAGAAGAAAAACTTTTCATTATATGTTTTTATTGCTGTTCATTCATGCGTTCATTTAACAATACTAACTCAGGCTTGTGTGTGTACTCTTAAGCTCCAACAAACAATTTATCTGCTAGTGCTTCACCCACCAGCCAGCATTAATTAAAACAGAAAGAATAGTTCTTAGTCCTGTCATTCTAAATAGAGATGGGTTAGCTTCAAAAGGCTCTGATTTCTGTTGGCGCACCAACAGAAACCTCACATGCACTCTTTAGAAGACTGCACTTTTTGTACAAGACTGGAAAAATAATCCAGAGGTTTAGTGAGGCATGTTGGATTCAGAAAGGTGCTGCTTTCTGCCATCACAGTTTGGAGCACAAATGACTCACATCATGTATGATGGAATGCATTAAAGAGAGAAATTATTTGCTTTCCATTTTACAGAGAGTATATCCAGCCTGTCTTGTAGTAGGTGACTTCTGGGTACCCTTCTGGCTCTGTCAATCTGTTTCTTCACTTCCCCAGGTGGGTATTGTAGTTTTAAGAATGTTTGATAGAGATCTTGTAAGTGTTTGTCTTTGTCTGAGGGATCGGAGAAAATGTGGTTGTATCTTTGAGCTTGGCTGTAGACACTGGATAGTGTGATGTGGTCTGAATGAAAGCTGAAGGCGTGTAGGTAAGTATAGTGGTCAGTAGGTTTCTGTTTATGTGACCATCACTTATTAGTACTGTTGTGTCTAGGAAGTGGATCTCTTGTGTGGACTGGTCTAGGCTGAGGTTGATGGTGGTGAGGAAATTGTTGAAATTTTGGTGGAATTTCTCAAGGGCCTCCTTCCCTTGGGTCCAAATGATGAAGAAACTTCAAAAACAGACTTCAGTATGAAACTGCAGAACTGGAATTAATTTGCAAACTGGACACCAGAAGATTAGGCCTGAATAAAGACCAGCAGTGGTTGAGTCATTACAAAACCTAAACCTAATTTCCCCAATACTAATTTCTCCCTACGGTTACTCACACCTTCTTGTCAACTGTCTGAAATGGGCCATCCTCATTTCCACTTCAAAAGTTATTTTTCCTCCCTTGGTATCCTTCTGTCAATTGAATTGGCTCGTTAGACTGACCTCACACTTGGTAAGGCAACTCACATCTTTTCATGTATTTATACCTGCACCTGTATTGTCCACTCCATGCATCTGATGAAGTGGGTTCTAGTCCACGGAAACTTATGCCCAAATAAATTGGTTAGTCTCCAAGGTGCCACAAGGACTCCTTGTTGTTATTTTTGTGTTTTAAGTAGTTAGTATAGGGATCATGGGCCAATCGCTATGCCCATTGAATTCAGTGGAAAGCCTCTCATTTGCTTCAGGTAGGGTCTGATCCAAAGCCAAAGGTACAGTAAATAGATCATGAATACAGGGAAATCCACAAATACTGAGATAACAGTATCAAGTTGTATAAATCAACTGAAAAGATTTCTTTTAGAACAACAGGGGCTGTTTCGGTACTTAACTAGCCAGGTGTATTTGTAAATATCATATTTCGAAAGCTCTGGATCCCACTCAGAATTCCCCCAAGCTAGAGGGTTTTCAAATCCAGCTTTGTTAGTCAGGAATCAGACTAACATAAAGTGCACACAAAAATGAAAAAGAAACAAAAATTTTTGAATTTCATCCTGAAGGATGCTATTGATAATCATTGTAGTACGTGGACTGAAAGAGAATTCCAAAGGGTGGATATTTTTCAGCAGAAGATGCTTTCATTTCCTCTGCTAGCCTTGCTTCCTGAACATTTGAAACTCCCCAGCTGTCTTGTAATTTCCTTCATTGATACATACATTTGACCTTTCTTCTGACAGAGACTATTCATATCTTCTTCCACCTACATGTTTAGTTTCAGATGATTTAGTCTTGTGTTTCTTCTATACAGGCTGGTGTTTCTTTAAAAATGTTGTCAAAGTGTAACCAATTCAAAAAACGGAATGTTATTTCATAGGCTTTCATTCTGTTTATCAAAGATTTAGGATAATTATTGTCAGACACGCAGTTGTGAACATGAGCAAGATCTAAATCAAGATTATTCTTGTTCATTTTGTCAGCTAGGATGTGAATTATAGTTGAACTCAGATAGAAATCTTATCTGTAGTGTAGATGGCTTTTCAACAAACAAAATCATAGGGGAATTGTTACAGAAACTTTTTTTTCCCCATCAAATGCAGAAATAAACTCAGATCCAAAACTGATCAGATGCTCATATCTATGTCCGGGTGGTGTCTATTGGATATCATGCGACTTGCAGGGAGTGGTGAGATCCTAAATTATAACCAGTTTGCCCCTAAACTGAGTCATTCTTTGTCTTGAACAAAATGTTCTGTTGGAATCTAACTCTAGACTCTATAAAAAATACGATCAAGAGGCTGTGCGTTTTTGTTTTTTAACTTCTTACAGAAAGGAATAGAGACCATTATTTCATGTGCATTTAAGTCTGCCCTCCCTTATACATCTTTGTTTTGTATGATGTCAAGCTTCTTGTTACACAAAAGATCAGGCTGATGTTTCCTATGACATTTTACTTTTTTAGATTTATTCACTGACCTTACATTATCGGAAAGGACAGAATGAAATGCCCTAGAAATTGTGGACATTACTAGATTATGTTATGAGTTATTTCCTTTCTCCAGGGGGATATATTACCCAGAGAAAGCAGAGGCCAGCATGAGGTCTCCACTTACTGCAGTCTATTGCCAATGTCTTTATGGAGGAGTAGTTTGAACAACATGCTGTGCTGGAATCCAATTTAAGGCCAAGATTGTGGCTCAGGTATGTTAATGAGATTCTAGCAGCTTTTCTTTGCCCCTCGTCCCTTCTCAACCCCCTTTCTTCTTCTGAGATCTCAATGCTAGGTGCTGGAACCTCTAATTCTCTGATTTATACAAGATGTAGAGGAAAAGGGGTAAGCACTGGTTATTCTAAATTAATCTCAGTTTATTCCTTTTGGTTTTTCATTAGCTTCTTTGGAATCCTTTACAATAATCCTGGGCTCATTTCAGCAGTGTAAACAGAACTGTCATCTGAGCCAGCAAAGACTGATTGGTCTATTCCTAATTCTAAAGCACCTTTTTAAACACAACATTATTCATTTCTATTATTAATCAAACTAGCCAGTTAGACTAATAGTGAACATTTAGCTCTCTTTACATTATTAATCTGTATTACAATAGCACCTAAGAGGATCCAGCCCCATTGTGCTAAGTACTGTACACACACACACACACACAAGATTATCCCTCCCATGACACAACATGGGGCTACCAACACGGTGGAGGGAAAAGGATAACAAGGAGATTATTATAACTTCTTCTTCCTCTTCATTTACCTTTCCTACCATATAGCTTTTCTTCCTGTCTCTCAATATCTTCCTGCTGTTCACATATACATTAGAATAAAGAACTGTGTGTCAGTGACCTTGCAACTAGAACCTTTCCCGTTTTTAATAAATACTTCCGTTTCAGTTAATACTAAAGACTTCTGGGTTGACCGACTGGGCGGATGGGGAACTTAGTAGGTAGAGCACAGGAAGCAGAGAACCCGTTTCACCTGCACCTCCTTGCTAGCGTTCCGAAGGATGATGGGATACTTATGCCTCATTCAGACCTCGACCTGTTACCATATTAAAGAAATTAACATAGACCTTGAATGGACCTCCTAAGACGTTGCATCCAGTTCCCCCGAGGTCACACAACCAGAGGGGACAGAGTGGGGCTAGGACTGCCACAATGGAATTATTATTGGGGTTCTGACCCCATGTAAACTAATGCATGCCCAGGAGCTGCCAATGCAATAGCAAGACCAAGACGGGCTGGAGCCGTTGCCACAGAGTCCAGGGTCAGTCTGAGAAGCAGGACCCAGAGGGGCTGGAACAGACCCAGAAGCAGGTAGGAACCCCCAGGAATCTCCTTCACAGCTGGAGTCAGCTGCATCCCACTACTGAGATTCAGTATCTCCTCTGATTCCCCCTTCTGTACCTCCACACTGAAACTCTATACCTTAGTGGAATGTACAGTAACCCCCATATTCCTCATTTTCATGTAACTGTGATCTTACATACAAAGCATATCTTGTAAGGTATCAGGGGAAAGGTTATGATCTGTGAAAGTCATTTCTCTATCCATATATGTGTATCATTAATGCATATGCAGTTATGAGAATTCTGTTGTATGGTGATCACTAAAACATGTTGTAAGTTGGGATATCAGTCAGATATTAGCTCCCCAGAGGCAACAGCAACCAACGCCCCTGTAGCAAAGCGACGACTCACCCTGTGGCACCTCCTACTGGATCATCCAGGGAATTAGCTCATCCAGCCTCCAGAGCACCCTCTGCAGGCCATAGTCCCGCTTGCACTCAGCCCCATGTCCCTCCCGGATCCCGGTGCCCTCTTACCTGGAGTGCTGCACCCCTGCAGTACCCCCACAGTCTCAGGGTCTCCCCTCCCCAGGGAATCCTCATCTCCTATCCCCACCTTGCTTCAGTCTAGGCAACTGCCAGTCACCACTTACCCCCATTCTCTGGGGCAGACTGCAGTATCTTTGCCATTCATCACTGGCAAGGGGGGTTGGCCTGCTGCCTCTGCAACTACCCCCTGCAGCCCCAGTACCCCTTGTTGGTCCATCCCCTAGGCCCTGCAGCCTGGAGGTTTCCAGGCCGGAGCTCTTTCAGCTCCTCTTGCCTTGCCCCCACCCTGCTCCACTCCAGTTACCTTAAGCGTCCCAGCAGCCATGCCTGTCTGCCTCTATAGCCAGAGGAGACACTATCTCTCTCAGGCCCCTACCTCTCATCCCTTTTATAAGGGCCTGCTGGTCTGTTTGGGGCATGGCCATCCAGCTGAGCCTGCTTCCCAATCAGCCTGGGAGCTTGTTTGCTCCCAGCCCCAGGCCTTTCCTGGGCTGTTTTAAGCCCTTACAGCTGGGAGCGGGTAGCCACCCCGCTACAGCCCTAGAGAGGTGTCAAACAACGCACCAACAGCCATTGTCCAGCAAGGGAGCTACAATGCAATGACTCACCTGCATGAGGCCACACCAGGAGAATTGCTCAACCTTGCTTAGAGAGTCTCAGCAATGCTCCCCAGACATGTCTGGACTTGTGCACCCCAGGCACATGGACTGAGGGTACAAAACAGAGTGGACACATACTGAGCCCGTCTACTGCCCCACCTTCATTGCAAGCAACTAAGACACTGAGAAGAAGACAAGACTCCAACAGAGGAGATTGGCCCAGGTTTAAGGAACAAACCTTCATATTAAGGACTGCAATATCAAGTGGGGCGAGAAAAACTGCTTAATCTAGATATTGCCCAGTCTAATAGGGTTGAGAATTTAGACTGCATGCTTATATTTTATTTTGTTTTCCTCTGGACACTCTCCAGTTTGTCCACCTCTTTCCTAAAGTGTGGTGCCTAGAACTAGCCATAATATTCCAGCTGAGACCTAACCACTTTTCCCTCATGAGACATGAGGAGAACAAAAAAGCATTTCCCTTTTTCTTTCTCATCTTTTCCATGGTTTGCCTTGTCAGGAGTTTGAAGAGAAGCAGGGAGGTAACACGTCCATTGTTCTAAAGAGCACTGCACCAAATATAAAAAAACCAAAACCCCTTGGAAAAAGAAAAAAGCATGATGTGATAAAGAGGAGAATGAATAGAGTATTGTGCATGCAATCTTCTTAAGCAAGTGGGTAAATAAGCTCAGAGAATTAGCAAGCATGGCACTAGCATTTGTTGTGCTGTGGAAGTATCCGATAATGTATTACAATAATTAGTGCTACCAAAGTGGTTCAGATTCTGCAGAAAATTCTCCAAAACTTCTGTCATTAATCAGGTTGCTTTCCTGTTTTATCCTGAGAATTGTGGTGACTAAAGCCATTAATACCCAGCTTTGGTGACTACACCTATTAATACACACTTTAAACACAAAGCTTAGTGAGAAATTCTATAGAAATAGAATTGACTAAGGCAGTATAAACTAAGCACTCCATCAGGTATTGTATCTCATAAATTTGTGGGGAAAGAAAGGGGATAGATTGCTTGCTATGTGTTTTCTGGAATATGAACTATGTACATTTCTTTTGATTTACTATCCCCTTGGTGAAAGTTTTTTAATAACCATCACAGGCTTAACAGGGAATACTGTCCAAACTATATAAGGATACTTTCATTTCTCACAACCTAACCACGCTGGTCCTGGATAAAAGCTACAGCCAAGACAATCCCAAGATATTATGGGACGTAGTCTTGGTATTTCTGTAGGTTCCCTTTTTCCTGATGAATCAAATGAACTAGTATCCCCACGGATAGTTATGAAGCACAAGATGAGTTAAAGACAAGATTCTGGATGTATCCGATCACCTGTCTCAGTATTCTGGTCAGATTCCATTATGATAACTAATTCTATCCCAATTTACTCTGTTATAACTGGATACAGTACAGGGATTCTAAAATGTATAGATTCCTGATTCCGCACAGAACTTTGAACATTTTTCTATATTGGTTCATGTCATAAGCATAAAGAAGCCTAGAATTCCTGCTTACCTGTAAGGGGTTAAGAAGCTAAAAGAAACATGGTTGGCCCCTGACAAAAAGAACCAATGGGGACTGAAGATGCTTTCAAACCTGGGGGAAGGAAAAGTGCTTTGTCTGTTTGTGATGGTACTGTTCCTGGTGGGACCAACTGAGAGTGCCAGATCAGGACAAATTGCTTCCAAAAGGGCAACTAGAGCCCAACACTGGGGTTTCTTCACTTCTAAGGCAAACCAAACCAGCCAAACAGAAAATATGTTGATTTCGCCCCACTGGCTAGCCACAAGTCACACAAGCAATTCCCTTAGACACTCCAGCTTCCCAATATCACCAACAGCAGCCACCTGTCCTGAAGACCAATAGTTGTGAAAACCAATACCCCAAATAAAGAAAATGGTTCTCCCCAATTCCAAAGAATCAGGCTCCAGACCCAGGTCAATATACAAATCACATCTTACCCACAAATTACGCTGTTGCCAATCCTGTAGAATCTAAAATCTAAAAGTTTATTATACAAGGAAAAAGATATAGGTGAGGGTTAGTTATGGTTAAAAGAAATCAATTGCATGCAGTAATGGCAAATCTCAGGCTTGCAGCAGTGGTAGAATAAACTGCAGGTTCAAATCAAAGTCTCTAGAATGCATCCCCTCCAGGGATGGGTCATCAGTCCTTTGGCCAGAGCTTCCATGTGTGGCAAAGTTCCATCCAGAGGCAGAAGCAAGGCTGGAGATTGGAGACTGAAAATGAAGATGGAGGTGGGGTACCACCCTTTTATCCTTTCCAGGTGCAGGAATTTTCATTGTCCCTTGCTGTGGAAATTTACAGCAAAATGGAGTATTGAGTCACATGTGCAATTCCTGCCCCTTTGCTAAGACACTGGGTGTGTCCGCCCTCTCTCCATTGTATAGCTGATGGTCCTTAATGGGCCATCAACCAGGCCAGCTGAGCTAACAGCAGCTTGTCTGGGATTTCACCCAGAAACAAAGCATAAGTTTGAAATACAGACAGTGTATAGCCAATATTCGTAACTTTAGCTACAAAAAAGATACACACATACAGATAGATTAATCATAACCAGCACACCATACCCTGGTCGTAGACACCTTATATGACCCCCTTTACATAAGATTTGGTGCCCCTACAGGACCTTGACTTATATGATCCCAGATAATTTCAGTAATGTGACACTGTTGTTTTTCATTCGCTCTGAACTTTCAGGGGAATCAGACCATTTTCTTCTCTTCATCTATCTATAACCTTTCTAAACAGAAACAGTAAGTAATTTAGCCAGGCAAAGTGGTTTAAGTTTTATATTTGTTTCTCACTTGTGAATTTCTCAGGTTTTGGGAAGATATCCCTGTGTTTTCTCTGTAACTTTGAGACTCAGCAGAGGGGGGAATTCCTCTGTGGTGTGGGTTTTCCTTTGACTCTTTTTGTGATTACAAAGTGTTTCCCACTGATTCCTATAGAAATTTTGTTTCTCTCCCTTTCCATTAATTAAAATCTTTCTTCTAAGAATTTGACTGCTTTGTTTTCCATTGTGTAAGATTCAGGCTTTTGGATCAGGCTCACCTAGCAGGGTTGGTGAGGGGTTTTTCTCAAGCCTTTACCAGGGAGGGAGGTATAGGCTTGGGGGAATTTTTGGAAAGAGAAGGGACTTCAAGTGGCCCTGTCCCTAGTTCTTGGGGTAATGCTTGGTGGTGGCAGCATACTGTTCCAGACACAGGAGAAACTTGTCTTGAGGAAGTTTTAACCTAAGCTGGTAAAATAAGCTTAGGGGGTCTTTTCATGCAGGTTCCCACATCTGTACCCTACAGTTCAAAGAGGTGGGAGAGATAACCCTGACAATTCACATGGTATCTTTTATAACTTCATAGTCCAAAAGGACTTTTTAAAGAGATCTATTGCATATTTAAGATATCAGAGTTTCCCAGAAATACTGTGACAGGGAAGATCCTGGGAAAGTCAGCTGGACAAGGTCACCAAGATAGATCCAAAACACAAGGTTTCCTACCCTGTCTGCAGGGTAGGAAACCAGACTAGGAATGGGGAAGTGGCTGTAGATTACCAAACTAGTGCCCAGCTGACAAATATAAACAGAAGGAAGAGGAACGAAATAGAAAATAGCATGGAAATACTAGATTCAACCCAAGATGAAATTAGGTGGGCCAGTTTGCACTATGGAAGGAGGAAAACTTTTTTTCCAATTGCGCCCTAGAAGGTGTATATGATTGGTGTGTATGATTTCTGCTAATACCTTAGGAAAGATGGCATCGGTTAAACAATGTTAAACCTTGGAAAGGGCAAAAAGACCTTTGTTTCTTTGTCCAATTAAGTGAACTTCCCTCACTACCAGTGAAAGTCTATTCTGGGACAAAATCAATCACATACGAACTATATGCACATGCGCTAAATAAATATATATTTACATAAATGGCCCTCTAATATAGCTATAAAATAAAGCTAGAGGATTAAACTGTGAGTTAAGGAAACAGAAAAAGAAAGAAACCCACCAACCCCCTCTGGCTACATTACTGACAACCTTGTTTCTTCAACCATGCTGATTGACACTTGTCTCAAAATCAAGCAAATATGATTTTCACTCGTCCCCATTGAGATTGATAGAGATTTATATTCTTTTGCCACAAATGCATTCACTCTACATGAGAATGGTTTGTTTTTACTGCATCTGTCTTTAAATTTAAGATCCTACCAACAAAGGAAATAAAACTGAACAAGTTGCAAATGCCTTTGAAATTTATTTTAATTACTTCAGTAATGGTTTCATGTTCAAACATTATATAAGTGCTCTTATTTAAGTAGTCATTTACTTAATTGAATTATGAATTGGATTTGGAAACATGGTAGAATTGATTCTCGTTACCAAATTACAATGCAGTCAATGACTAATTAATATTTAAATAAGCCAGTTTTATGTGGCTAAAGCTGACTTCCCAGTCATTCTGGGAAATGTCAACACACTGGAAGATGTTTTCTTGTGTCCTTCAGGTCATTTGATTCTTCTCATACTCTGACTGGCCCAAGGAAGCCTCCTTCCAGTGCCATTTGGGAGTGAAAATAACGATTTCCCATATACCTAAGACCTGCACACAAGTTATCTGTGTTTTCTGCCTCTTTAGTGGTCAGAGTTCAGTTTCTCTCTGGAATCACCTACTGGTGATTCTTCCCACCATCAGAGGACAGCAACTCTAGCAGCCTGTCATAGATAAGCAGATTCTATTGGTTTATTAAAGACATGGATGAAAAATCATTTAATAAAAAGGATAGATAGAAAATTCATACCTGTAGTCTAATACTGTGGAAAACTGCTCTAATGCATAGCTCATGAAGTATATTATCATGTGAAATATTGTTTAAAAGAACAAATTTTTTGTCCCAGCCTAAAAGCTGTGACCTTTTCTGTTTGTTAGTTCCTGGTCTGATAGACTGATATCTCCCCTCATGTCTCTGGGGCATTCCTTGTGTTTTGTATCCTTCCTCTGTATATTAAATTTAATTTTGTGCATGGTATCAAGTCTTATCTCTGAAACCAAGCCACAAGAGTAAAACCTAGATGGCTCATGCACTCCCTATCTCTAATATATAAATGCCAGTATGAGCAATCTACTCATGGATGCCAGATTACACTAAACTATTATTTTGTCCTGTTCCCAAACATACATTAACATTAGCAAAACTTAAGTGGGATAGAAAAACTTGATTCTGCTCTTCTTTCTCCCCCTCTCAGTGGTTGATAGCATGGGTTAGAACTGCAGCTGTGCAAATAACTGCTTTTTCAGATTGTTGGCCATTCCAAAAATCAGAGCTGAAACTAACCTTTGATTTTTTAATGTTAATTGAAAAAAATATTACAATTAAAGGAAATGTCAAAACAAAGTTGTTTCGAATTAAAATATTGAACCATTTTTGACTGGGGGGAGGGAGAAGGGTGTAGGTTTTTTAACCAAAACAACCCAAGAAAATCAACATGAATTCGTGAAGTGTTGTGTCGTCACCTAAATGGGAATTACCATTTTTTCCCCAGTTCTAATTAGAACATCCACTTAATTGTTCCCTTCTCTTGTTCTCATCTTTACTGCTATTCTGAGAGCAGGGAGGTTTTGGGGGATGGAAAAACTTAGTGGGAATGACTGTGTTATGAGAAAGCTAGGTCAGAGAATGACTTTTATTTTGTCCTAAGTTATCACGTTCTTCATTATCCAGTTCTCAGATCAACTGGCATGAAGCTCCATGAAATCATTTCCTATTCACACATCTCTTTCTAAGCATCTGTGACTTGTGATGGAATCATGCAAGGGTATCTATACAATTCCAGTGACTGTATTGCTGGGGTGATCTTTTTTAAATGTCTATGTTCTACATCCTCATAACCATGAGCTAGCAACTACAAAGCAAATGGTGTTGTCACTTAAATATACATAGCAATTGTGGGAGCGTACAGATTTGCATTAGCCATTATATTTACATTCCACCAAGGGCTATTTAACATAAAAATAGCTATAACAGGTAAGCCTACTTTCAGTGTTAAGTGTTAAATGTAAAAATAATTTAAGCTACTATAAATAAAAAAACAACAATTTTTGGTAAAACAGCTTTGTTCTGCATTAAATTTTAAAAAATAGCAACAGCCCATATTGTTCCACTTAGCAATTAAGCACTGGGATGAACAGATGAATACATTTTTATATTTTAAAAATCTAACACTTGGGGTATTCAAGGCATTTCTGCCATAGACATGAAATACAAATCTGTATCAAAATACAGTTCTGTTTTTAATGGTTATATTGAAATGATTAAGGGGGAAGAGTTTCTCATTTTATATATATTTACAGATAAAATAAGAATCAACCAGGTTCTGCATCCAAATATGGAATTGAATCCAAAATCAGAACACTTTGATTTTGGGAGCAAGGGGGAATTCCACATTTTCGTGACTCTCGTGTTTATTTTCTGCAAAATATTTTATTGGCACAAATACTTACAGAAAGTTAATTTCATGCTTGTGTTTGAAAACATTAATTCTGGAATACTTTAGGCTTCACATGCCTTAGCTCACAATCCCTTCTTCCAGCCTTCCTCTTTGTATACCAATCCAAATCAGTGACCAAAAACACTACCTGCAACTTCTCACTAGTCACAACTAAGCAACAAACTCAGATTTTAGAGTACTTAGTTCTGAATATTTGCAGCAAAATGTTTTCCACTCTATAAAGTGAGAATTGTGAGAAGCTTACTGATATTCCTTGCTCAAAAAACTGAGGTTTCTTGGTCACGCAAGTTATTCACTGTGAATTATTAGCAGCTTACTTTGGTTATGTTTTTTAAGATTAGATCCTGCTTGTAGAAACATCTTTTAAAAAGTTTTCTTGGGCACAATATTCTTTTAAATTGGATTCAGGGTGGAATGATTTATAATTAGGAACACATTAATTGCCCATACTGTGTAAGATCAGTGGGCCATCTAGTTCAGTTGATGTTTTGTGACATAAGACCCTATTGATACAGTAGACATTTCCCCTCCAAATACACACAGAGGAGGCATTGTATTATCACTAATAAAATTTCAGATTCATTTTATATACATGTATATGTATAGGAAGGAAGGAAGGAAGGAAGGAAGGAAGGAAGGAAGGAAGGAAGGAAGGAATTGGGTTAATAAACACTGTCCTTAAATTTATCAGAACAGTCCTCAGCTAAAATGAGAAATTGTCTGCTAATATAAAATCAAGCCAGAAGAGTTTCTCATACTTAATGAACAATTTTTCACAGCCTTGCATATTTCAAGATCAAATCATACCTAAAGTCTAGCATACCAGGCTACTGAGAGATTATAAAACACAATGGTAGGTGAGGCACAATTTATCTAATATGCTTGTTAAAACACAGAACACTTGGTAGCACAGAGTCTAAATGTTTTGTGTTGGCCTGCACCACTTTACAGAGATTTTGTAGA
Organism: Sternotherus odoratus; assembly: GCA_032164245.1. Classification (NCBI taxonomy): domain Eukaryota; kingdom Metazoa; phylum Chordata; order Testudines; family Kinosternidae; genus Sternotherus; species Sternotherus odoratus. The sequence goes on from JAVMKO010000003.1 coordinate 63,588,033, forward strand.
TTTTCATATTACATCACAGAGTACATGCAGTAACATTTTATGGAGTTCAGAGACAAAATTGAGGCTTTAGAACAATTGTGTAAGTAGGTTTGTCTGTTGGTATTTGTAGTGCGTACAGTTTCAAGAAAAAGAAAATATTCTGCTCAAGTGTGTATCTAGTTCAAGCTTTGGAAAAGTAATTAGTAAGACAGCATTCCACTCTGATCATTTTAATGATCAGTGCAGTACTACAGTCTAAAATGTTGACAACACCCACAATCTTTTTTGGATATGCACTATATGACATACAATACAAAGTTCAATATTGGAGCTAGGATGTTGCTACCGGGGATGGGTGAAGGTGATTAGGTCCAGCATGCAACTAAGTAATATTATGTGTTACATAAATTAAATGCTGCTACCTTTTCAAAGTTACTAAATGTTTAATGCTTTCCAAAAGTAATCTTTGAAATCCAAGCAGTCTTCCAAAGAGGTGGATTTCATTTTTTATCACTCTGCAGTACTATTTTGTTCTCTCTCCTTAATGAAATGGCAAAGCTTGGCCAATTCAGATAGGTTTTATGCATTGTAATGCATCAGTAGTTTTTCAAGTAAGCAAAAGTAGTAGAAAGAGTAGAAACCCCCCTTAGCAATAGCTGCATATTGTGATAGTGCTTCAGTAATAGCACTGGGTATGGTTTCCTTCTCTTGTGTCTTATTGCCAATATACATTAGGGGCCAGAGGCTTATCAAAAAAATATGGCAAGTAGTGGCTGAATGTTTCAGTTTCCTATGGCTGTATTTGCAGAAACTCAGTAAGGCTGGAGGTTATTTTACTGGAATCTCAAAATGTTAGCTTGCTGTCTGAGCAAAGCAGCCATAAATGCAAGAGATTGTGAATGTCTAAAATACTGTTCTATAAAGTCCAATGGTACATTCTTCTGGTGGTGATCTTTCTTGACAATATAGAGCACTGAAAACACTAGATAGCATACTTTTGTGAAGTATTTGTAAAGGTGTCCTCACTCAGACAACAATCTTGAAAGCTCTGTTTCAATGTTTCACTATCATGATTGGCAACATGCAAGTTAGCAGTGGTGCACTGTAGAGCAGTGCTGACACTTGCCTCATGCAAGCCTGTTTCTAGTGAGCTGAGCGAGATAATAAATTCTGCATCATTTAAATCAGGGGTTCTCAAACTGTGGGTCGCGACCCCTCGGGGGGTTGCCGGCTGCCTCCCGAGGGGTCGCGAGCTGTTTTTGCCGCCAAAAAGCCACCGCCACGATCACTTTAGCATCCGACAGCTATTTTCGGCGGACATGCCGAGCACTCCCGAAAGTACGTAATTTATTCGGCGGCTTTTCGGCGGACATACAAGGGTCCGCCACGCCGAGTGACAACTTCAAAAGGGTTCGCGGTTCTCAGTACTTTGAGAACCCCTGCTTTAAATCATGGAGGAGAACATTTGCATCACCTTTTATGTGTTTGAACTTTCAAGGTCCTGAAGAAAACAGAATCTAGTGCGGAGTGTCTGTTTGCCTATTCAGAAAGCCTGAGAACAAACTAGAATTACTGACTACAGAAGAGAACCTGGATAGAAGTCATTGCTGAACAGAGCAAAAAAAGTCAATGGAATGGTATAATATTGTAGTAGAAACTGTCCAGGAAGGAGAAATTCGGTCATGGAGCTGAAGGGGCAGCACTATAGTGAGGATGCCACAGAATCTAATAAGATAAGTAGAACTAGTAGAACTAGTAGAGCTAAGAATCCCAAGACAAGAATACATGAACTATAAGGTATTGTTACTGGCCTCTTGATCCTGGAGAGGATATTGAGTGCACAATGCTGTGAGATATCAGCACCAAAAGAATGGATCATCTGACTACTCTGCAGAGCAAAAATTGTAAACATTCATTACCTCGTCCACTTAAGGCTACTTTACTCTGGCACCTAAACCATGTCCCCCAAAGCTGCTGACTTAGCTGAAAGCAGCTTAAGAAGTGCTCCTGTCTCCAGTACCCAGTGGGATGCAAACCCAAATAACCATTTTGCTCTGTATAAAGCTTTTACAGGGTAAACTCATAAATTATCTACCCTCTATAACACTGACAGCAAGATGTTTGCTCACCTGGGTATTAATTACTTACTCTGGGTTAACTGACAAGCAAAAGTGATTTTATTAAGTATAAAACGTAGGATTTAAGTGGTTCCAAATAATAACAGACAGAACAAAGTAAGTTACCAAGCAAAAGAAAAGAAAACACGCAAGTCTAAGCGTAATACAGTAGGAAACTGAATACAGGTGAAATCTCACCCACAAAGATACTCCAATAAGCTTCTTTCATAGCCTGGACTCCTTCCTAGTCTGGGTCCAGCCATCACTGCATAAGCCCAAAGTTCTCTCCTGAATGGTGAGGCTACCGAGGCAAGGAAATGCATATTTGTATTTCATTATTTTTGTCTGTGCTATTGGGTAATTTATTTTAGAATCCTGTTCAAAGCCTGTCTGTTTTCACTATCCCATCTCCCTGAAGAGTTAAACTGCAAACCCACAGCACTCTCAAGATTGGGACTCTGGGAAAGGGTGCGCTTAACCTATGAGGGAGTCAGTACTGGTTCCAGGGGCCTAAGCAGTTGGGCTCTGTGGACCTATTTCCATGAAGGGGTGAAAGACCGAATGCCCTTGTCCAAGAGATGTGTCAGAGAGGCCCAGGGGAGAAACACTGGTGCAGGCTGCTGAGACCCATGGAAATTTAGAGCACATAGATGTCCAGGGAGGCTCAAAACACGACAGCCTGGTGCATGGGAGTTTAGCCGTGGCTGTGTGCCAAAGAGCATCTCAATCAGCCTCCATTGAAATTAATTGGAAAGTTCACATCCTGAAAGAATAGCTCTGAGCTCTGCAGGCAGCCAGCTCTGCGTTAATTATACTTCCTTCACATTCGGAAGGTTTTCTACAGAACTATAATAACTAGAGACTCCATTTTCATTTAGACAAAAAGTGAGACTCAAGAGGTCTAGCCACACACACACACACCCTTCCTCTGCTTGCTAGTCCTTCATGCCCTTTGGGATGGGATGGGAGGGGGCCCCTCGGACATTGGGAAACATTGCCTTAAACACAAGCTTTTTGGAACAGCTAGTCCTGAAGCACACAAAAGGAGACGCTATGCACTATTTAGTTCTAAAAAAACCACATGAATTGGGTTGACAAATACCTATAATTCAGTCATTAAGTGGTAGTGAGCCCATGATTCTGTAATTAAGATCAACTTTCTGGGGGAAGGCTTATACCAAAATTAGCACTGTAATGCTATGCTTTAGACAGAGATTTTAGAAAGGAAATGCAAATCCATAGACTCAAAGAGGCTATTTATCCATGATTAAGGCTAAGATTTTGTCACAGGTAATTTTAGTAAGTCACAGGCAGGTTGTGGGCAATAAACAAAAATGCACAGAAGCCCGACACCTGTTCATGGGGGGGCTGAAGCCCAAGCAGGGCAGGCGGGCGGACAGCTCCAGCCCCACCTCATAGCTGAGGTTGAAGCCAAAGTAGTCACGGAAGTCCATTAAAGGAATCTGTGACCTCCATGACTCAACTCTCTCCTTATCCATGACAAATACAACTTGTCCATAAACAAAAAAGGACAGACTCAGAATGGTTAAATGGCAACGTTTAGAGGTTATTAGAGCCAGTTGGGCATTCATCAGAAAAGTGGAACTCCAACCCTAGTGAAGTCAATTTTTAAAAAGGATAAACTATGGCATTTGAAATGTAATGCAGAAACAAGGAGGTCTAAGGGGATTTTTGTGACAAATGACTAAAGATAAGAAAAAAAATTATTTTAAACATACCAGAATCAACAGCCACATGAGAGAATCAGTGGGTCTGCTGGACTACGAAGGAGCAAAGGGTGCAATTAAAGAGCTTAAGGATGTTGAATAATTTATTTCAATCAACTTCTCTATAATCTTCACCATTAAAGACTTGGTAAGAGATACATAACCCAGGCCCATCCTTTTCAGGTAATGGAGTACTAAAAAAGATTGAAACATCAGAAGAGATGGTACTAGAACAAACAGAAGGAAAAATATCAACAAGTCACCAGGATCATCTTGGACTCTAACCAAGAGATATGAAGAAACTTTATGAGGTAAGCCAGCATCTCTCTGCAACATCGTCCCTTTCTTATCCCACAGGTAGCTTGTTGGATACCACAGTAATGATTAATGCTTTCAAAAGAGGAGCATTATATGGGCATATTCTCTCAGGCTATCTCCAAAGAAGCTGGAGCTAAGGAGTGCCAGTCCATGAGTTTGGAGGCTTCACCAACAGCCAAATCTACATTCCAAACTACATTTCTACTAAAGAGGATAGTGCCTAGAAAACTTATTGAGGAGAACCTGGAAGTTACCTGGTCCCTCTTGATTTCTTCTTATACTCCCTCCCCTTCCCACACCCCTAATATAAAGGCTGATTCGAAACTAAATAGGCTTTAAATATAAAGTCTGCTTAGGTGCCTAATAAAAGTGTGACTGGAGTGGAGTTTGTTTTGTTTTTCTTTTACTTTTGTCCTCCTCTTTCTCCTGTTTTCATTCCCCACCCCGACTGGGGTGGAGAAAAGTGGAGGGGGTAAAATGGGATAGGGGAATTGAATAATATACCATATATTGGTAAGGATGGAGTCTTAATTTATAGCTTATGTATTTTTATGTATGTGAATTGTCTAAATTTGACATATACAATTGAATATTTTTTAATCCCACTGAAATATAATTTTCAATTTGAGTTTTAAATTAGAAGCTGACAGTCTCATTTTGCTCTTGATAATATTAATGCTAGACATTATTCAATCATCTTTAGAACAAACAACATGGACAGCAACACTAGTAGTACTATGTCCAGTGACAAATATTGGAACTTAACTACTGACATTAATAGAGAAAACAAAGAGGCCAAAAGCTTTCAATTATTTTTTCTAATTTCATGTAACCTTGCTTAGTTATTCACCCCTGAAAATCACTGAGGAAGCTCAAAATTCAGGGTTAAAATATTCAAAAATAAAGATTCAGTTCACACTACAAACCTATAATAGTTCCCGTTTGCCATTTCAATGGAAAGAGTAAGATTTTTCCTTTTTGTTTTGCCACAGAAAGACATTAGTGACATTTAGGGGGAGAAAAAAAAGATCACAACTGAATAAGGCAGTTATGTTACCATACAGTTTACAACATTAAGATTTATTTTGGCTTGAGGCAAAGTTAAGATTAAAGAGTTGGTGCCGCTAAGACTACAAAGGCTCATAAAACAGTAAGCCATTCCCATGACCTTAATATAGAATTTAAGATGCAAGACATCAATATTGTGTTATAATAGTCCCATGCTCATTTAAAATTCAGTTATAGTTTGTCACAAGCCCATTTCCAGTTTTCATCTAAACTACCCTGAACTTTAGCTGCACACAATATTTATTATATCTTTATTAGTTAGTTACCTACAAAATTCACAAGGTCTAAAGGTGATAACCACCAAGTCTGAGAAATTCAGGGAACAACTGCAGCAGTATTCAGTCTGTCATCCTGTTCTCCCTTTTTAGCATATAAGATCGATGTCTCACAATAGCCAACAGAATTACTACAATATCAGCCTTATCATGCACGAGCAAATCTGCAGAAGCAATGAGCCCTGGTTTTCTCTGTTTGTTGATGGATTTTGCATTTGCGAGATTTCGGATGTGGGATTTCTTTTGGTTTGAATTATAGTGGGAAATCTAACATTTCTGCCATTTACTGCCACCCACTCTCTGGTGGTTCAGAGATACAAGTTCTCAGAACCAAAAAAAAATCTCAAACCAACCACAGAAACCCAAACACCACCACCACAGAAAGTGGGCATGTAGCAGCTGCCTTGCACTGGGATTCATGCAGCTGATAAAGGGGGCAAAGAAAACACTCTTAGATTCTGCCCTTCCACGTTCCCCCATTCAAGGATTAGCAATGGGTCTTCAGGTTAACCTCTAGACTATTTACTCAGCACCATGTATGAGGGGAGCTATAGGAGACACAGATTTTTAACCCCCCTCCTCTTGATAATCCTGTGGATAGTGGAGCAAGGTAAAGCTGGCCAGTGCGCTCATGGTCCTCAGCTGACAGCTATAAGCTGCAGATCAGTCAGTCCAACTTGTCTCCAAATTTGGGCAGTCAGGGAATAAAATCAGCTTTCCTCCATCTATATACACACTCCACAGTGTCCCTATTGCCGTAGGCATGTGTTCAGGTTTTGTACTGATTTATTATATGCCAATTATAGTGGCATCCAAACACATACCTTATATATTGTGTTTCTGACTACATGACTGAGGATGGGAAAGAGGCCTAGCCATGGGCCTCTCACCTGGGGGATTGTGTAGGTGCAGGGCTGTGTAGTCACAGAGTCTCCCCACAGCTGCTGCCTCCAAAGGTTTCACTACCATTTCTGAGACCATGGCAGGGTTAAAGGCTCCAAGCGGCAGAGACGACAAGAATCAGATTTTGGCCGGAAGTTTCCATAGAGCACCATACGCATACCTGATGCCTTAGAAATCTAAGGGCCAAATTCTATCCTTCCTAAAACTCTTGCAAGCCTATTCAAGTCAATGGGTTGCATGGCATAAGAGAATAATTTGGCCTAGTGTTCTATGTTTTAATTAGGAACAAACATTGGCCCACGTAAGGCACAAAGGAATGTGGTGCTATTTCAGTCTGGTCCCCAAACCCACCTTTCCCTTCTCTTGCTCTGCCAATTTTCTTTTTTCCCCTAGCTGCTGCAACACACATTTTCACACAGGAGTGAATAATGGGAACAATCAGTGGGTCATCCAAGGATCAAAAATGTTAAGCTGTTGTTTTCAAGTTTATATTTATGTTTATTAAAGTTTTCCCCTCATTTTATTTTTCTGTTTACCGAAGCCTGCCAAACACCTTCTTTGGTGGATAATAAAATAATTAAAAGAAAAACAGACATCAAATCCAACATTTCTGAGTAGGGAAGCATTAAAAGAAAAAGAAAGGAAGATTTCCCATCAACAAACCTTATGCAACATCTTCCTCTCTGATTATCTCCATTTCCTTCTCCAGTTTTCTCTGTCTTTAGCAAACTACATGATAAATATATCTATTAGGGGATAAAATCTTAGTCCGTGTGCACCTCTGAATACCTGTCCATGTCAACCACTGAACTGATCAAGTTTAAAAGTCTTGGCTTTAAAATGGCCCGTAAACAACAAAGATTCAAAGTGTCACAACTGATATCAGTAAATATTCTTTAGACTGTCACATTCACTAGTATAGCTGGCCAGACAATTTGTAGCAAACAAGTTAGTGCATGAATTTCAGCATCTTTTCTTTTCGTCGTTGATTAACAGACTTTGAAGAATTCATGCAAACCAGACATTTTTATGTACAAATTTCAGCTTATGTAAAACCGAGTTTATTGCTTGTATCCTCTAATCATTAGATATTATTAACACCATGTACTTTGTCACCTAAGCCAGAGGGGAGGTGTTATTTCTATTCACTGCCTGGATGATTGTTACTGTCATAATTCAAAAATGGAGGACATTATCAAAGTACTGGGCCTTTCATTTTATTACAAAGAGGGGACCTATCTGTGTGGTTAGGAGGAGAGAGGCTGGCAGGATTAGAGAATTTTGTGACATTTGGGTGAAATCCTAACCCCACTGAAGTCAATGCCAAAATTCCCACTGGCTTCACTGATGTCAGGATTTCACCCTTTAAAAAGGCTAGACATAACTGTTAGAAAAGTGAGGCTACAGTACATTGTATAACCTAACTAATATTTATTGAGTTTTTTTAAATGTTATTACAAGCAAAGTGTTATGAGCCCTATCATGAGAAGGAGAAAGGATACTGGATTCATACAGTGGCACTATGGAATTTTCTGTTTTATCCCTTTCCTAAAAGTTCCTAACATTACTAGCCTTTTTTACCATTGCTGCGCATTGAGCTGAAGTGTTTAGAGACATATCAATGACACTAAGACAACTTAGTGCATTTCATTAGATATGTGTAGTTGGGATTATTTTTCTCCAATGTGCATTACTTTGCACTTATCCATATTGAATTTTATCTGCCCTTTTATTGACTAGTCGTCCAGTTTTCTGAGATCCCCTTGTAACTTTTTGCAATCAGCTTTGGGCTCAGCTATATTAAATAATTTTATATTGGCAAATTTTGCCACTTCACTCTTTAGCCCATTTTCCAGAACAGCACAGCTCCCAGTACACATCTGTGGAAGACCTCACTCCATTGCAAAAACATTGTTCACCACACTCCATTGCAAAAACTGACCATTTGTTCCTAAACTTTGTTTCCTATCTTTTAACCAGTTACTGATTCATGAGAGGACGTTCCCTCATATGGCATAACTACTTCGTTTCCTTAAGAAACTTTGGTGAGGAACCTTGACAAAGGCTCTCTCAAAATCCTGGTACACTATACTGACAGCATCAACCTTATTCATGTGCTTGTTGATCCCCTCCAAGAATTTTAATAGATTGGTGAGGCATGACTTCCCTTTACAAACATCATACTGACCCATCCCCAACAAACCACAATTATCTATGGATCTGATCATTTTGTTCTTTTCTAAAGTTTCTACCAATTTGCTCAGTACTGAAGTTGGGTTTACTGGTCTGTAAATGGCAGGATTGCCTCTGGAGCCCTTTTTAAACATTGGTATTACATAGGCTATCTTCCAAACAGTCAGTACAGAGGTTTCTTTCAGCTATGGGGTACATACTACAGTTTAGTAGTTCTGCAATTTCATACCTGAGCTCCTTCAGAACTCTTGGGTGAATACCATCTTGTCCTGGTGGGTTATTACTGTTTAATTTAACAATTTGTTCTAAAATCTCTCTTCTATTGAACTTCAGATCTGTGGCCAAAAAAAAAGAATAGCTCTTTTTCTGTGTCTCCCCCACAATCTCTGCAGTGAGGAATGATTCAAATAATTCATTTAGCTTCTCTGCAATGGCCTGTAACATGGCAAGGAAGTACAACACAAAGGAACGAACCCAACTAATTAGTACGTCTTCCAGAATTTTAGACATTCAATGAGGTCCCAGAAAAGAATGTGAGCTGAGGTGAGGAGAGGGGGAAAATATTTTGGTTATCTTTTTTTTCTGAAAGGAGTGAAGATGGGTGAGGGACACTAAATATTGTCCTTTATCCAGTCTTAGTCCTTTTTCTCTCCCCCCCCCCCCCACAAGAAATTGCAAGTAACCAACAGTCTTTGAAATGTCTCAAAGGATACTATGCCAGTACTCACCTGGTGATACTTGAGATTAAAAAGATAATTGTACAAACGCCTTGAACTTCTTCCCATGCCTGTTCACGATAATGAAGGTTTTAGGGAGTGCATTGACTACACTCAGCCATTTTACAAGATGCCAAAATGACATTACTTCTCCACAGTTACAGTGTGAACGATCTATACTACAGTGTAATTAAATATAATGATTATGCTGAAAGAATCAATGCATTGTTCAAGTGTCTTAACTAAGAACTCCGTGTCAGCAATTGCACACTAAAGGTCATTCTTGAACAACCACTGCCACCCCAAGATAAAACACAGTAACCAAGAATAAGTAAAGGCTCCATGCGCTGCTCCCACCCCTAGTACCATCCCTGCAGCTCCCATTAGCCTGGAACTAGCCAATGGGAACTGTGAAGACCGCACTTGCAGGTGTAGGCAGCACACTGAGACACCTCCCAAGCAATCTGCTTCTAGATATGTCAATATTTTTACTCCTGGTTTGGAGCTGTGTCAGCACAGCCTCTTCTACCCACAGACCCAGGAGATCCAATATCTCTTGCCTGGAGTATCAGAAGCATGCAACTGCCATGGTCAGCTGGGCAATTGCCCACATCAGAGAGCAGACAGAGATGTGTTCATCAATTTGGACAATCAGGAAGAGGGATTTCAAAATTTCACAGGGGCTTTAAAAGGGGGTGGGGCTGGTCTTCCATTTCTATGTGGTCCCTGAGCAGTGGGGTTAACAATTGCGACCAGAGTGGTTAATGTCAGGCATTGTGGGACAGCTGCTGGAGGATTGTTAGGGTCGACGTAGGCAACACAGCGTCTACACTCGTACTGCATTGACTCCGTATGTCAACCATAGCTCAACCCCACTGTAACAAGTATTTGCATCAGTGGGAGACAAATTGAAGTATAGACACAAGCTCAATAGGTCAACACTGGGCTGCTTACATTGACCTAACTATATAGTGTAGGCCAGGCTCTAGGTGCTTAAGTCTCATTAAAACTCACTTGAAATGGGACTTAAACTCGTAATTCACTTAGCTGCTTTTGAAAATTGTAATCACTGAGGAGAGCAAGAGGCTGAAGTACTGAAAAGCCAAATTTCTGCATAACCCACGTTTTAAGAGTTAGTGAAGAGGTATATTGTACATGTAAATGGATCATAGTATATGCCCTATGATAGCAACTTTCAATATACCCATATTTCAGTGTACATATATAGTAGTAGAAAATAACTTCTTGGTTAATACAGCTAACGTTAAGAGCTTAATGACCCTGCTAAAATGATCTGCTGCTATTTCAGTCAGTACATCCAGTTGCAAGTTTCAGAAGCAAGAGCACAAATAAGACTTGCAGCTTTAGAAGTGCAAGTTATTTCCACTTATGGAACTCCACAAACTTTAGTAAGCATCCATGTAATGAGTAGCTGTAAATTTTGAGTACAAAGCCAGAAGGCATCTTTTACAACTTTCAACTATAGATACTTTTGGATCTTTTTGTTTCTGTAGGTGGAAGTCTTCTGAATTAGCAACAAAAGAAATCAGCTTTGACAGCACTTATCCCCTCTGATTTATTCTCTCACTTAGTCAATCTATAAAAACAGAGGCTCATTCTTCTCTCTCTCTCAAGAATCAAAAATAAAACAAACATTAGCCACAGTAGCTTTTCTAGATCATGAACTGTAACTGACCTGAACATCAAAACAACCGTCTTCCTATTGATTTCTTATCTAAAGATTCTGATAGAAAGGAACAGAGAGGTGTGTTATTCCACATACATCAGTCCAGATTCTAGGTAGGGAGAGAGGGACAACTCTTGGTACCAACAACTTGAAATCACAAAAAGAAAGATTATTGTGCATGTATCCAATGGTTGAATTCGGCCCTAGGAAATACATTCATCATAATCTTTTTTAATACATGGCAGTGATTTGGAAGGTTATCTCCAAGAGTCAATTACTTGTCACCAGGGTATTAAGCCCTTCTTGGACTGTATAGCACTTGTGACAAAGAGTCCTGTGGCACCTTAAAGACTAACTAAAGTTAGTCTTTAGTTAGTCTTTAAGGTGCCACAGGACTCTGTCACTTCTGCAATTCCAGACTAACACAGCTACCTCTCTGATTCTGTATAGCACTTGACATCTTCAGAGTCCTGCACACATATTAAAGTCATTTTCAGTAACTCGGCCTGACTTGCTCCCTTCCTGCCCTTCAAATACCCCAACACCTCTCCAGCTCCCCCAGAACTCCTCAAGAGAACTGAAATAGCTCTCCACCAGGCACGCTGATCACTGTATACCCTTTCCTGCCAGCTCCATGCCCAGAGCTGCTCCGTGCTCCTATTATATCTCGCTCACCCATGGAATGTTGGAAGTTGGACAGCAGATGGGCAGGTCATGTCAGGATCGGCACCGGGCTCTCCAGCCAACTTGGACACAAGATTGGTCAAGATTTGTTCCACTCTAAAATCAAGACCTAGTTCTGTTTCATAACAACCCGGAAATACAACCTTCCCTTCACAGCTGCCATCCAAAACCCTAGGATAGCAGCCATTATCTAGTTAACATCGCTAAATGCCACAATGTCATTTTCTAAATGGTAAAGGCAAATGTTTCAATCCCAGATGCCTAAAATTAAGCACCCAGATCCATATTTAGACACCTAAATGACCAGCTTTCAGAAATGACAAGAGCCCATAGCTCCCATTTGAAGTCATGCCAGGGAGGTGGCATTACCCCAATATGCAGATAGGAAAAAATCTCTCAGCACATGATCTGGCCCATGAACTTTCCATTTGTTTCAGGATCCATGTGGTTAGTTTTCCATCTGTAAAAGCTTCTAATTTTCCAAAATCAGAGCACCCAGCTGCTGAATACAGCTACGCTGCAACGAAACACTTTTCTACTTATTCTGTGTGATCCTTCTGTTCTCTCTCTTTGAGTTATTGCTACATTCAAGTGAATTCTTCACTAATTGCATGGTCCCCCCTTGCTCATGGATAAAACATCTGAGCAGACAAAGCCAGACACTTAATGGCTTTGGAATGTTGCTACCTTGCTATAATTAAGGTGACTGTTACACACGAAATCTTACCTCTAATCATGATTCCTTTTCTGTATGTTCAAAGCTGTGTTTCATTCTGGAAAAATAAAACTCTACCCTTCATTATTTGTAGCTAATTTTAGATTTGATTCCTTCCTATAAAAGACATTACAGTACTGTCATTACAGAAAAGGTTTCAGTATACTCACTTGCTATCATCATCACTGGACAATTAACTTTGGAGTAATTTAAGCCTAGCTAGAGAAAGTTGTTTTAGCAGGTAATTTCAGAATACCATCTTACCTTGGCCCAACAGCGCTTCTGGGAACTCTTAAAATATCTTTTGGCTGCAAAACTCATTATCTTCCAGAATAACTACCAAAATCATCTTAGTCTTATATGCAAAAATTAAGGAGCTACTACACTCACACAGTCTTCACCATTATAAAGGAATATAGTACATTTTTCCTGGCCTTTTTTAAAGATCTGCTTGCAAAAAATTCTAAGCAAGTACCGCCCCCTCCTCAAAACAAATGCTTCAATGCCATTTTCTATTTTAAAATGTTATGTCTACAAACAAGTACACAAACCAGTGTCCACAGCCAGGGCCAGATTCTGCATTCTCTGAGGAGCAGCTTTCACTTAGGCCTGGGCTACACTACGGGGGGAGGTTTGAACTAAGAAATGCAACTTCAGCTATGCTATTCGAAGGATCTTAGTTTGACTTTCCTGGCCGTTCCCACGGCGGGGGTTGATCACGGCCGCTCCCTCGTCGACTCTGCTTGCTCCTCCTGCCAAGGTGGAGTACAACCATTGATTCGGGGATCGATTTATCGCGTCTAGATGAGATGCATTAAATCGATCCCTGATACCTCAAGCGCTACCTGCCAATCTGGCGGGTAGTGTAGCCGTACCCTTAGAGTATACCGACTAAAATCAATGGGACTAGTAGAAAAGTAATGGTCTGAACCTGCAAACACTTAAGCACATGAGTAATTTTCCTCACATGAACTCAGTGGGACCACTCATGTGTGTGCCTAAAGTTATTCATATGGATAATTGTTTGCAGAATCTGAAGTTCCATTTTTCATAATGGAGCGGTTTAGCACAATCTAGCCTTTAATGGAAGGAGAAAATTGAGCAAATGGAACACCTTTCAGTATCAGGCTTCCCACAGATTAAAGATGATATTCTAAAACACATCCTATTCATATCAACATGACCAGACCGAAACACAGTCTCTCATTTGGCTTCCTAGCTAAAAATATTCCAGAACGTTACAATTCTTATACATCTAATTACAGTATTTTAAATAAACAGCAAGTCAAAAAATGCCACAATAACAGCAGCACTTTCACCTTTTTTTAGCAAGGCACCATGCATTATGTATGATTATTTGTTTGTATTACCATACACCCTTATCATGAACCAGGACCTAGCTGTGCCAGGTGCTGTGCAAACACAGAACAAAAAGATGGCCCCTGTCCCAAAGAGCTTTCAATTTAAGTATAAAAGACAATAAATGGATGTAGACACATGGAGCATACAACGAAACAATGAGACATTGGTCAGCATGACAGGCTGTGGCCACTGAGTACCACCAGCCTAACCATCATGTTTTTGTAGGTATCATGACAAATATTAACCCCACAACATCCCTGTCAACTAATTGAGATCATACATACTATTGAAAATGAGGCTAATAAGGGAAAACAGACAGATGTAGGCCTCAACTCCCCACAGTTTCCAGTGACTTTTGTGTTCCCACCTTGAAACACATAGGGATTGGGATTGTTCAAATGTACGGAGCACCTCACAGAACCCCTTTACTTCAAATGGAGCTGTGGGTGTGCCACAGCTTTGAAGAGAAGAGCCTTCTGGCATTACTAGTCAGGTAAAATGAAGGCATCAAAAATAAATGACCACTTTTGAAAATTTAGCCTCAGTGGCTTCCCCAGAGCCACAGTGAGCCACGACAGAACAAAGATTAGAAACCAGGAGCTCTTGACTATCAAACCACGAGACCACTTAGACCATGCTACCACTGTGCCTGCCATGTAAGTCCTGCATGGAAAGTTTTGAAAGCAGATCTAAAAATAATTCTTTTAGGTAAGCGATAATAGCAGACCAGTGTGTCAAAAAAACATGATAGTTTACCTAAAGTTAAAGCTGAGATCCTAATGAGTGGGAAACATGCCTGTTTAGCAAGATAATCTAGTATTTCACTTATTGGATCAAATGTTTTCTTAGGCTTGAGTAAGTTCAGTAATAAAATTCACTTGCATTTTTATCATCCACCCTCCCAGAGGCATTGAGGTTGCACACAGTCTTCATTGTTAATCTTAGCCCATTTTAAATTGGTTGATCTCGTTCATTTTAACCACTCTGCCTATAGCTATAGATATGTCAAAATAAATTTGGATGAAAGGAAAAAAGGTCCAACAGGTCAGCTTAAGTGAGAAACTGTTACAATCACTTTGTTATGTGGGTACCTGAGGAATTTTTGACCTGCTCTTATGGTTTTGCATCCCTGCCCACCCTGGCTAATAGCCATTGACGGACCTTTTCTCCATGAACTATTGATAAAGTGCCCGGTTCTTCTCCCATTACGTTAGTCATCTCTTATGAAAACCCAAGTTTTTGAAATCATGAATGTTGCGCTGACAAGGCCGGTGTAAGCATTTTTGCTGCCCTAGGTGGCTAATGAGAACAGGAGCGGAAGGGTGGCAGCTCCCAGGAAAGCTTTTGGTAGTATTTCAGCAGACATGGCCACTCCACCCTCTCTTCTGTCGGCGGCATTTCGGCAGCGGGACTTGGACTCCCCTGAGAGAAGAAACTGCCGAAAGTTTTCCTGGCAGTTGCTGCCAAAATGCCGGTAGGAAAATGCCACCGTCAAACCATTTAACTGCTACCCTCAAAAATGGTGCCGCCTGCCCTAGGCGACCACCTAGGTCACCTAGTGCTTGCACTGGCCCTGATTGCTGTACCGTGGCATGTCACTAACTTTAATATACTGCATTTTGCATCACGATCCCAGAGACCTCTGAATGGTGCAGATTATGGGCTTGATTGCTGCAGGTCAAGAAAGTGCAAGGAGCCTTCACCCACTCCCCCTTGTGTAGCAAAGCAGCCAGTGTAATGATGTGGGGTCTAGAAACTAGGTCTGCAGACATTCCACAATGCTTCTGGAGTCTATGCAGAGTCACGCCAGGGAACACTGTAGGTGCCACAGGAAGTACAGCCCAAGAGACCCAGAGTGAAGCTCTCTGCTTTGCCAAGTGCCCTGTTTAACCCTGGAGGTGCCCCCAGGTAATTGTTTAGCAAGCACAAGCACACAGACTTCAGCCCTCACCTAGTCTCCTGATCTCTGATCCAGCCTGACTCAGTACCAAGTGGGAATCAGGGTCAATCTCTGATCTCAGATCTCCACACTGACTTTGACCTCAACTCTTGCTTATTGAACACCGAATACCATCCCTGAGATGTGGACCCCAGCTATGACCACTAGACCAGATTGCCTCATCCTTTGCAGCCAGACATCAAGGCGGCTCTTGCAGTACCCCTAGACACCAACACCGGAGAGCTGTCTGGATGCAGAGAGCGCATACAACACAGGATGTATACAACACAGGATGGTGCACTAAACATGCTTCCGCTCTACTCTTGCATCTCATCCCCCTCCCAGCACAGTGATTCACACCCATTGCATAGAAGATAGCTGTCCACTAACCTTCCAAAACTGAGCAAGTTGGACACACTTGTCATATAGCTAAAAAGAGAATCAAAAAGGATTTTGTGACAATATCTAGTAATAGCATTTTGCCGCACTTATTTCTAATCAACCCTGAGACAGCGCACACAGTTCATTAGGCACTGTTTGAAGATTATGATTATGATTAACCTAGGGGACAAAAGTAGTTGTCTCTCAATTACACCCGACTTGCAAGATCACATTTTATTGCACTATTTATGACTTGTGGAATTGATTCTCGCACAAAGAACCTTAACTCCACTTGGGTAACTGACCTCAACCCTTCCATAAAAGCGTTTTCCCTATGTGACCATTTCCTCAGCGTGCCCTGCAAGATTCCAATGTACTCTTTCCTGAAACACGCACAGTTCCTACTACAGGAGAAAAATCAATCAGAAGGAGACTGCGATTTCAGTGGTCTCAAATAAGAACCTTCTCATAAACAAATGCAAATCTTAGTCCATCAAATTGCTAAAGCCAGGGAAATACTCCCTTATTCTATACACAAAAAGGTATGGTGCACTCCCTGGAGAGCTCCAGCGTGGGGAAAAGCTGGATATCCTGGTCCTCTCACCATACCCTCTTGTCCACACACATCAGGACCCAGGGGAGGGCACAGAATGAGGCACTAGCCTCCTCCAACCACTCAGGCCAGATTGAGCAGAAGCACCAGAGGACATTTTAAGAACATAAGAATGGCCATACTGGGTCAGATCAAAGGTCCATCTATCCCAGTATCCTGTCTTCGAACAGATGCCAATGCCAGGTGCCCCAGAGGGAATGAACAGAACAGGTAATTATCAAGTGATCCATCTCCTGTCCCCCACTCCCTGGCAAACAGAGGCTAGGGACACCATCTCTGCCCATCCTGGCTAATAGTCATTGATGGCTCTATCCTCCATCAACTTATCTAGTTCTTTTGTGAATCTTGTTATAGACTCGGTCTTTCTCCTCTCAGGAGTGAACTTTATAAAACCGGTCCCTTGAATGTAGAAACAGAGCAGAAATGACTGGATACTTGAGCCCTCTCCCTCACCTCCTGCCATCAGGAGGCAGTGAGCAGCACAGAGGAGCTGATGTTGGAAATTTCCTATCTTTGGGACAGTTTAAGCCTAGCACGCTATTCACATTTGTTCCTGTCACACCATTAGGAGAATTCACATAGATTTCAGACTATGAGCACACTCCCACAAACTCTGAATACGAAAGAGAGAGATCAGCATTACGGATATTAAATCCGTGATGCAAGATAATTGCAGCTCTTTATCAGTCTTATTAAGCAATGATCTTATTACAATTGAAGAATTGCCTATAGTCAGTCACTTACACAATGAGATTTTAGGACCAATCACGGAAGAATCAGTACAAATTAATTTTAAAATTGCATATGTACTTTGTAATCAGACATGGCAAAGGAAAGATTAGGTATGGCAACACGCAGCAGCATCATGTCATACAGCTTCCGCTAATTGCAAAGATTTTTAGGGACTGTGTCTGTATTGAAGGTACAATCTGAACAGTGACAGGTTCAAGAATAGCAGCTGTGTTAGTCTGTATCCATAAAGAAAGTGACGAATACTTGTAGCACCTTAGAGACTAACTAGTTTATTTCCGCATAAGCTTTTGTGGGCTATAGCTCACTTCATCGGATGCATAGAATGAAACAGAAGTAAGATGCACTTATACACACAGAAAGAAGGAGAAAAAAACTTATACAGTAAACCCTCGATTTAACGGACCTCGATTTAACGGACTTCGGATGCAACGGACAAAATTTCTAAGCAAGTCTGATGCATCCAAAATCCATTTGTCGCGGGCTGGCTGCCGGCTCCTGGCTGCCGCCCGGGTCACGGCAGCGGGCGGGCTGGCTGTCGGCTCCCTGCTGCCGCCCGGGTCCAGGCAGCCGGCGGGCTGGCTGCCGGCTCCCCGCTGCCGCCCGGGTCCAGGCAGTGGGCGGGCTGGCTGCCGGCTCCCCGCTGCCGCCCGGGTCCAGGCAGTGGGCGGGCTGGCTGCCAGCTCCCGGCTGCCACCCGCGTCCAAGCAGCTGGGACCCCGGCGGGCTTGCTGATGGCTCCCGGCTGCCACCCGGGTCCCGGCAGCGGGCGGGCTGCGGAGCTGCCGCCCCAACCCTGTGGCGGTCGGGCTGCTGCTCCGACAGCTCGGGGTTTTTTTTGTTATTATTAAATAACGGACTTTTTCATTTAACGGACACCCCCTCACCCGAATTAGTCCGTTAAATGGAGGTTTTACTGTACATTAGCATACCAATTCTAAGAGGGCTGTTTGCTTTCAATCTGAACGGTGAATGTCATTTTACTCCCCTGACAAAGCTTGGTTAGGTTTGGATTCAGGACCAATACCAGGATGGTTATTAAAGGCTGACACATCACTCATGACAGCAAGATTGGTAAATTAACCACCATTTTGTGGGATGTCAATCTATGGTGTCAGTAAGCATCAGGGGAAAAACAGAACATTTCAATTGGTCCTTGTGACAAATGAGCTCCAAGATGCCAGGCAGTGACACACTGTGCCTCTGATGAACTTATGCATTGCATACAACCATTTCTGCAGCCTTGACATTTTCATCCTGTTTAACCATGTGTCCATCCAACAGCTTCCCCTCCAGAGCAGCCACATGACAAAACACCGGAATGTTTTCCTGGTTGTACATTTGATTTACGTGCTCAAAACCCACCATGCCCAGCACATTTGGTTCAACTTTGTAGTACGGGGGTGATGGAGGCAGAGGTAAATGTGTTACCTACAATGAATTTGTTAGACAAAATTTAATGCACCTTCAGGAAAATTATTCTTTAATTGAGGATGGTCCACTCTGGGAGCGAGTGTATTTAGCAACGCTTGATCCTGAAAAACACTTTTGGGAAGGGGATGCTGCCTGACAGCAATCTGGTTACTACACAACAGGAAGGGCCAGATTAGTAGTACCTTTGGCTTGGTCTACACTACAGAGTTAGGCCAACATAAGCTGCCTTAGATCAACCTAACTACATCAGTGTTCACACTACAGCCTTGCTCCTGCTGATGTGAGTGCCCTACGATGCCAACACAACTCCACCTCCATGAGAGACACAGGGCTTATGTCAGTGTAGCTAGGGTGATGCAGTATCCATGTAAACACTGTGTTACTTACATCGGCTCTTGGCTAAAATTCTTATCAATTTCACAGCTGGACAAGAAAGGTTGGGAGGTTCCCTGCCTTGAACCCTGCACTTGGTTCACACCTTGGGCTGTCACCACGGAGCAGGTAAGGGGCTCCTGCCCCCAGCTTCCAGCAGGCTGCTGCCCAGCCTCCCCTCTCCATGCTGGGAGCCCCACTCCCAGCTACCCACTCCCAGCGATCTGCTGTCAGGCTCTCCTCTCCCCGCTTGGAGCCCTGCTTCCCCCCAGCTCCCCATTCCCAGCCAGGCTGATGGTCAGGCTCCCTGCTGCCTGTGGAGCTCCCAGAACTGTCAGTGTGCAGCTGCCCTTAGCATGCCAATTCATTGCTGGTAGGCTCTGTGCTGTGAAATTGAGCATGCCTAGGGCTCACAGCTTGGGGTTGCCACTTCTGGGGTAGATGAGGTCCTCCAGCTGTGAGCCCTGCATGGCTGTCTCTGCCCCACACTCGGCTGTCAGTGTCCCCACAATGCCCTACTTCAGTCTGTGTAGATGCTCAGGATGGGGACACGCTCCACCGGCAGAAGGAGGGTAGTGTAGACACCAACAGTCAATTGAATTACTGTGGTGGCTGTAGGTCGACCTAAATGAACTCAACCTAATTTTGTAGGGTAGACACACCCTTACTCTAGGAGCAGTCCTACTGCTTTCACTATCACTTCTACTAGGATAAGAATCAGAGAGGTAGCCGTGTTAGTCTGGAATAGCAGAGGTAACAAAGAGTCCTGTGGCACCTTAAAGACTAACTAAAGTATCGAAGCATAAGCTTTCGTGGGCTAATACCCACTTCGTTGGATGCAAGCCGACGAAGTGGGTATTAGCCCATGAGAGCTTATGCTTTAATACTTTAGTTAGTCTTTAAGGTGCCACAGGACTCTTTGTTACCCCGGCGAAGTGGGTATTAGCCCACGAAAGCTTATGAGTCCTGTCTCGCCCCGCCGCTGCGGAGCTCGCCCTTGGTGTCCCCAGCCGGAGCGGGGACTTGGCGGCAGAGGGGCCGGGGAAATCCAATGGGGAGGGCGCCTCTGCGTCCCTAACCCCGCCCACCTCTCCCTGTCCATCTTTCCCCACGCCGAGCCGAACCGGGCCACGGGGCTCACTGCGGGAGCCAGAGAGACGCGTGGATGGGCAGCTCCGCGCTGGAACCAGTCGCGCCCCCACTCCAGGTATGTCTGGTAGCCGGCGGCTTTGCCTTTCAAGCCGGGGCACCCCTCCCTACTCCCCCTTATGGCGGCCAGCCCAGCGGGGAGCCCAAAACTTCCAGCGGCTCCTTCCCTACCCCGACCCGCACCACGGAGCAAGTCAACTTTGGTCGAGTCCCGGAGCAGGGGCTCCAAGTTTCTGCATAGTTTGAGGGGCTGCGGGCCTCCATGTCTCCAGAGCGTCTCCCTGAGGGCTGGGGGCACGTCGCTCCATCTTTCCCTCCCAGTGAGTCGCGTCCGGAGCAGCAGGACCCAGCGGGCGACCTACGTAGGCCCGGGTGGGGCAGGGCGCGGATGGTGGGAGACCGGCTGGGGGGGGGGGGCACAAACGATCAGAGTACAGGGTCCCAAAATTTCTGTCGCCGGCCCTGACTAGGAAAGTTACTACTGAACCTTAGCCATTCAACAGACTCAAAATAAGAATATTGAAAAGTATTATAGACACAAGGAAATAATGGGTTATCCAGTCCACTCTTGGCCAGGGAGGATTTTTTCTCTACAACATATTTGAGTGCAGGAGGACAACAAAGTTGAAATGATGCAAGAATTATTTCTCTGGGTGAGATTATCAGGCCAATATGAAGAGCACAGAGAATCTCCCCTGCAAGTAACCCACTCCCTCCAGTTTCTCCATAGGGAAGGGAGGGCCAGCCACTTCCCTTCTTTCCTCCTCATCCCCATTCAGGATTCTGCAGAGACTCTTGAATGTGTAAGAGATTTGCAGCCAGTGAGAAGAAAAGCAAGAAGGCCAGGGCTGAGGATATGCAGATTACACCTACATTCCCAAAGCCCTAAGGAAAAAGCCAGTAGAGATACCGGAAGTGTTTCTGGAGCTAGTGGCAGCTAGAAGACGATCCTGGGAGCATGGTGTGATGCTATGTAGAAGAAAGGTGACCATTTCTATCACTGCTGTTATCACTGTTACACAATTTCCATAAGTCTTGCACAAAGTATGTCATGTAAGGTATCAATGGAAAAGTTATGATTTACCAAGTATGATTAACCTGTTTATATGCATGTATCATCATATTATGAATATTGGGTATTACTTGCGTCTTAAACGGGTGTTGCATTGCTGGATGACAATCCCAGTAGATTTACAGCAGGGCTAGACAGCCATGGATTGATGGCTCATTAAGGACACTTAGCTTTCACAATGGGCCATTGGAAAATCTCATCCCACCCAGTAGGCCTTTCCTGTGGATTCCTTAAACAGCAAGGAGCCAATGGCCACTTCATGTGACTCAGCAAATCATGTAAGGGCATGTGATATGCTCATGTGACCCTAGACTCCATCTTAGGCCAGTAGCTTTCCACACATGGGGGCCATGGGCCTTTTTTTGGGACAATAGATTTCCATGCACATGGCAGAGGATATACAAAAACACCTGAGACATCTCCATGATGCCTCTTTCCTGCTCTAATTCTCTGGCCTGTAAATTTACAACTAAAAGGAGTATCTTGAAGTATGGACTGAGGACCTTCCAATCTCTTGCAAATTACCAGAGAGATTTTTGCTAGCCAGCAGTCTATTTCATCACTGCTACAAACCTGATGTGAGGACTTTACAATCATTTGGTTGTACATGATCTATTAATCATTTCTAACTCTCTTCTGTTCTTTTATTAATAAATCTTTAGTTAGTTTACTAAGGATTGGCTGACGGTGTGATATTTGGGTAAGATCTGAAATACATATTGACCTGAAGTAAATGTCTGATACTTTGGGATTAATAAGAATCTCACATATGGTGATATTGGTTTTCAATAATCTCTCATTGTAATATGAAACGTGGTTGTCTGGGTGGGAGTCAAGCAGGGTTGCCAAGTGTCCAGTTTTTGACCGGAACACCCAGTCAAACAGGGCCCCTGGTGGCTCTAATCAGCACAGCTGACCGGGCCTTTAAAAGTTTGGTTGGCGATACTGCCTGTGCAGCAGGGCTGGCAGATTCTCTGCATGGGCAGCCCAGCTCTGTATGGCTCCCAGAAGCAGCCAGCATGTCCCTCCGCCTCCTAAGCAGAAGGGCAACCATGGGAGCTCTGCACACTGCCCCTGCCCTGCGCACCAGCTCCACAGCTCCCATTAGCTGGGAATCGCAGCCAGTGGGAGCTGCACAGGCTGTGCCTGTGGGTGGGTGCAGCGCGAGGAGCCCCCGTGGCTGTCCCTCCTCCTAGGAGACAGAGGGACACGCTGGCCACTTCCAGGAGCCGCCTGTGGTGAGTGCCACCTGGAGCCCTCACCCTAACCCCTTCCCATGTCCCAACCCTGAGTACTCTCCCACCTACACTCCCTCACAGAGCCACACCCCATCCTGCACCTCAGACCCCTGTCCCATCCCTGAGTCCCCTCCCAAAACCTGAACCTCTCATTTCTGGAACCTGAACCTCTCATTTCTGGCCCCACCCTGGAGCCTGCAACCCCAGCCCAGAGCCCCTCCCACACCCCAACCTCCTGCCCTAGACCAGAGCTCCCTCCTGCACTCTGAACCCCTTGTCCCCAGCTTGGAGCCCCCTCCTCCACCCCAAACCGCTCAACCCAAGCCCCACCTCAGAGCCCACACCTCCAGCCAGAACCATCACCCTCCTCCCCCAGCCTAGTGAAAATGAGCGCGTGAGAGAGAGTGACTGAGGGCAGCGGGATGGAGTGAGCAGGGGCAGGGCCTCAGAGAAGCGGTGGGGGTAGGGGCGAAGCAAGGGTGTTGAGTTTTCTGCGATTAGAAAGTTGGTAACCCTAGAGCCAAAGACTGGAATGCCTAAATGGGACTGTGTGTGGCTTCTGCTTAACCAGTGTGGTACTTTAGAAGCTCAGTTACAGAATAAACCCTTGGGGACTGTCTGCCCTATACCTTACAGACTGCCCTGAGTGTAGCACTGTCAGTGTGGTCCCTCCAGGCACCCAGTCACACATGGCTGCATTGAAACTGCACAGTCAAGGAATCCTGAAGAGCCATATGGGTCAGAGGCCAAAGGGGCATTTCTAGCACTCCAGTGTGTATGTATCTATCTAGTTCAGACCAAGAAAGTAAAGGGATGGTGGATGGGTATTGGTAGCATGACTGGTCATTACAGAGAACTAAATGAAAGGAATTAATTCATAAAAAGTGTAAGTTCCTTCAGCATGCTCCTTAAACATTTGCACGGATGGTCAGGGCAATGACTAGTAACTAAGGCTAAGATTGTATGACAGGTATTTTTAGTAACAATCACAGACAGGTCATGGGCAATAAACAAAAATTCACAGATGCGCAAGCCCTGTTCCTCACTTTTAAATAAAAATAGCCCTCGGGGGGAGGGACAAACCAAGCATTGCTGGGGCTTGTAACTGATCCAGCCCCAGGGCTGGCTGACCTAACCTCAGCTGCTGCTCCAGAACTGAAAATTGCTTCCTTGCCCCAGAAGAAGTCACGAATCTGTGACCTCCACAACAGAATCAGTCTTAATAGTAACTAATGATTAAATAAGTCTGTTAGAGTTGAGTCAAGCAATCATTAATATGGGCTGATCTAGTTAAAAGTGTAGGAGAATTAATAATGTGGTCCAAATTCTGCTCTCATGGACACTCGTAAAATTGTAGAGAAGCAGTTTTGATTTCAAAGGGGTTGCAATAGTCCAGATTTACACCATGGTAATGAGAACTGAATTTGTAACCGACACAATAAATGGTTTATTTAAAATTCTGAACATAAGAACCATATTGAAAATTCAACTGTATTTTCCATGTTCCTATATCTGGCTAGAAACTTGCCAAATTGTTAAGTGTAAAATATTTGATTATAGTATGACTCTGAATGAAGACTGATCCTTAAAAAGGAGAGGCCTGCAGAAACTCTTACAATTCTCCCCCAATGCCTGGAACTTGAATGATCTGTAACAGCTTTCATTTAGAGAGGGAATTCTGTTTAACCATTTCAAAAAATAGAATTAGCCGAATTGAGCTCACAATTTAGGTTACCGTGCCAGTACCTCTTTAAAGAAATATGAACCACCAGGAGAAATCCTTCACCAATCACCTTCCAAGAGTGGATTCACACTTATGTAACAATAGAACAGCGGAACAACTTATTTAAGTCTTTCATATGCACCAAAAATTACTCTTAGGCCTGAAATCTTGTGAAATAAGTTCCAGTTCACTTACTAAGCCCCCTGAAATGGGACGTTCATAATAGAAGTGGTGACATAACCCAGTTGCTTTAGTTAAAAGCATGCCAGGATAATCTCTCACTTGTCATAACCATTGCCCGAAGACGTTGTCCCCCCATATTCGCTTTACATGCCAGGGAAGGGAAAGAGGCACAAGCAAGAGTGGCCTTCCTTGTCTAATATCCTGTGTTGAAAAATACACTTTTGAAGTTAATCACATTATTTTCACCTCCATAACCAGTGTAGAACTTGAATGTTTAATTATGCTACTGGTTTTATACCTAATCAATCTTTTTCATTAAAATCCAGCGAAGCAGGCAACGGAGATAATTAGAAGCTAAAAATTTTAATTAAGATGATTCTGCTGTAATTAAGAGTCATTGTTTACCTCATCAGAAAGCTATTAGGATTCAGGAGAGGGTTGCCCAGTTCATTTTTTGGAAGCCTTTTTTGAGCTTTGCACAAAATAAATCATATCGGTTTTATATATTTTAAAAAGCATTATCGTTCTATCCATCCTGCATGCAAGTCAGAGTCACCATCTGTCAGTGGCCTGCTATCGTGGTTATACCCTAAGTAATCACAGAATTCTTTTGCATATTAATTATTAAAGCTCTCTTGCTGCTTTAAGGTCCAACCATACACGTAGCTCACCTGCAAATGATCTCTTACAACATTTGCTTATTGCTTTGATTTAAAATAGGGAATTTCAAAAGTATCAACGCTCCTCTGTGGCATTCAGTAATGTTTATGTGCTGTACAGTATTACTTCATGCAAATCTCTCTCAGAGGTGAGACAAGGATCTAGCTGAATTCCAAAAAAAAATAATCTTTCTATTTGATTAAAGATAGAAAATACATTCAGCTCTATGTATAATTATTGCAATCAATTAGCATTGTTTGTGATGTGTAGCTTTACTACAGTCGCACTTACTGCATGGTACTGTAATCTACTGAAGAAGTGCTCACAGCAAAGCTGTTACAAACCATAGAATTAACCATGGAAGAGACCTAGTCAGTCAAGACCCTCTAGGATTCTAAGACACAAAAGTGCATAAAACTGAATATGGGAGAAGTGCAGGTTTTCCCATAGTAAATGTTGCCATTCAAAATTAAACTTTTACTTCAAAGGCCTTGTCTAGGCACGGAGAGAAAACTGAGTTTGGAAACTGTAAAAATCCAAACTAAAATGGTTCGTAACAAGAGCTGACGTGTGTGTGTGTGTGTGTGTGTGTGTGTGTGTGTCTTCTAAACAGGGTTTGGCAAGAAAAAAAATGGAACTTCTCATTTATACCTTCAGTTCACCCTGCAATAAACTTTCCATGGGGTCCAAAAAGGATGGATGCCTTGAAACAGATGACCAGCCCTTCCCACAGAGGCCAGGGAAGATCTATGCAGAAAGAACATCCCCACCCCCATTTTAATAGGTAAAAATAACAAAAGGTTGTCAGAGTTAATCTGAAGATTTTCAGGTATCACCTGAAGTTATTAATTTATGGAGTAACTGCCCATCTACAGGATGCATGTTTGATAATAATGGAACGTAGCTATTCTTGTGCTACAGGAAAAGAATGTCTTGGGAAAGAGAAGAGAAAACAGGAGTTGCTCCCAACTTTTTCCAGACTAAACTCTTGGCTGCACTTATCAGGACCCACTTCTACTCTATCAATCATGACTGGTCTAACCTGTAATAAAGCCAAACTCCGAATGCAAGTGTTTGGAGCAACTCTTCTTCCACCACAGGTAATATGAGCCTGAACAATTGAATGATAAGGGAGTAACAGAAATTCAACACAGCCCCAGCAAGGAAGGCAAGTCACAGGAGATTAACACATGAGTAGTATCTCGCCTGGGATTCACACGTACAAAGGAAAGGTAAGCGAGACTGTTCACATATAAAGCCTGCACTGTAGATGCTAATGGAAAGCACATGCTAGAGTTGTTACTCATTGCAGCTGTAGGAAAGCTAATGACATGAAACAGCCACAGTGCCTCTCCACTGACCCCCTGTGCAATTTTAGGCCTGCCTTTTTAATTGGCAGAACTAAATCAATTTCTCTCTTAATTATGTGTCACCTATGAGATGTGGCTTTTCATTTACTTAACATCCTAATGATTGGAGCTGCCAGTGACTGGTGACTCAGAGATTTAAGCATAAGGAAATAGCACTCTTACCTGCTCATCCATTTTAACAGCTCCTTTGACAAAAGGAGCATTCAGCTGCTTATTGAGAGATGCAATCCTAAAGCTTCTGAAAGGCATTGGTAGCGGAGACTGGTTGTGAATGATCGGAGGGGAACATAAGGTTTCTCTAGATCAGGAAAATGAGCCCAGGTTAGGGCAGGTGGTTTATCTTCCTCTGATTAGCTTTCCTAGTCCAGACAAAGGAGGGGCAGAGGGAAATAATCTCAATCACTGGGGTTCCTTGGACAGCTACAGCTCAAGAGCCTCATTTTCCACACATGCAATCTAACATTACGGGGGGGGGGGGGGAGGGGGAAGGCGCTATCAACCTTCCCATTCTAGCCCCCCATTTCCACTCCTTGAGCTTTACCTACTTCAAGCATTTGGGCTGAAATTTTCCATGCTCGTTGTCTTCTTCCAACTGACTTCAAAGTTTCAGGAACAAGGGTTTAGCCTGTTATAAAAACAAGAGGAAATAGTGTGGTCTCTGTTATCCCATTTTTATGAGGTGATTTTTTTTTTAATTAAGAGCTTCTAGCATCTCATTAGTTTGGAGTAAAAACTTGTAATTTGGAAAAGGGATAAATCCTGGGGTCAGGAACAACAGTGTTGCCAACGCGCACTTGCCTGGAGCCCCAGCGAGTGCTACGCAAGCTGTTTGGGGTGGGTAAAGAGTTCCAAGGGTAACTTCCTGTGACATAGCAGGGCCTGGTGGCCAACAAGAACTGATTGTTGAGGGTGGCAGCTAAGAGCAGACTCTAGTTTGTGTGCCGTCAGGGGCATGCAGTATTTGAAAAACTCATTTTCCACATCTGTGCGAGGAGAACTGGTGCTAAACTCCACATTCAGGATAGTATTGTGAGCGGCATCACAACGTCCAGTCAGTTTTGAGGTGGAGCCTACCAAGCAAATATAGGCAGCTCAGTATTTGTGTGCGAGTTGCCAGCAGCTTCCCCCTTCAGATGCAGGCAACTACCGTATGCCAATTGTTCTGCAGGCCATAGCAGGTGCAGCACAGCAGTGCTGCCTCTGGCTCACAGCATGGTAACAGTGCAGTGGTCTCAAACACAGGGGCAGCTCACAGGGTCCCTGTCCACTTTGGCGGCATTTCGGGAGCAGCTCGCATGGCCCCGTCCGAGAAGCACTCAGCAGCCGTGCGCCAGCCCTGCTCATACATTCCTCTCCCCCTCCCCCCCGCACTCCTGCCTATAGGAAGCCCCCTCCTCTTACTCTGCTAGCTGGACACATGGGGCAACTACTGGAGCCTGGCAGGGGACTGAGGGAGCAGGAGGCTGCAGGAGCCTCTTGGAGGAGCAGAGGGTTACCAGTGGGGAGTGAGGAAGGCTCTGGGCATTGGTGGGGGAGGAGGGACCTGCATTTGTATGCAGATTTGGTATGTATTTAGGTTGCATTTTCCACACACATTAGGAGTGGGTGGATGGGATGGAAAAACAAACACAGAATATATCCCAAAAACGTGTTTGTAAAAGCTTGTGAGGTTTTGACTTCCAACTGATTTTTATTAAAAAAAAAAAATTCCATTGCGGTTGACAATCCCAGAAATGGTTTATCACCATCCCCATCTGACAATTCATAAACCACAGAAGTCACCATTTACACTACGCAGTAGAACTTAGACACTCGCTCTTAAAATCGCAGAATATTGCACCTGCACTGAGTATGGTTCCTGGCTCCACTGATTCTTCTACAGCAGAAGCAGCTACACAAATCACACCAAAAATACCCTAAAGAAAGCAAGGAATACTTGTAGCACCTTAGAGACTAACCAGTTTATTTCAGCATAAGCTTTCGTGGGCTATAGCTCACTTCATCGGATGCATAGACTGGAACAGAAGTAAGATGCATTTATACACACAGAAAGCAAAAAAAAAAGGTTTATCATTAGCATACCAATTCTAAGAGGCTGTTAAATCTGGATGGGCCATTATCAGCAGGAGATGGATTTCTGTATCTGCTCTAGATAGCAAGTATCAGAGAGGTAGCCATGTTAGTCTAGAATTGCAGAAGTGACAAAGAGTCCTGTGGCACCTTAAAGACTAACTAAAGTATTGACTAATACCCACTTCGTCAGATGCAAGCAGTGGAAGTGTCCAGGGGCAGGTATAAACCTGGTTCTTGCTTACTTATTTATATGCTTTAATACTTTAGTTAGTCTTCAAGGTGCCACAGGACTCTTTGTCACTTCTGCTAGATAGCAAGTATTGAAGATATATTAACTCGGGAAATGCAATCAATTAGTGTAATGAGAGAACCATTTGCAAGTCCTATTTAGCCCCTGGTTAATTGTATCCAATTTATTGTATCCAAAAATATCCTGCGGCCTACCCTGTAGATTCCGGGTTTAAGTCTAATTTGTATATTGACTGATGTTAAAATCTACATTTCACAACCCTTTTTGAGAAAGGTGTCCTACCCCTTTTCTACCAAAACTCAGCCTGCTGCATTTTACAGAAGCCATAACAGAGGTTGCATAAGTTCACTTCTGGGAGAACTGGCACAAAATGTTGGTGTTTTTATATGTTACTTAAACCCAGTTCTCAGCCACGCAGTCACTTAAAAAGAGCCTGCAAAAGCAATCTGCTTGGATAGGCTGTCTGTAAAGTAGGACCACTCATGCCCATGTAATATACTGTTCAGAGTGTTATGTGGTGTTTGCCCGATTGGGATAACAGACTATTGCTGCTGCCTGTTTATATCCTTCTGTTAAAGGGGTAGAAGTCTGGTATTCAAACCATGATGATGACCGATGTGTAACACCTCGCATAATAGAATTTAATTTCCAAACAGAAAGTTACATATAAAAATAGCTACAGTAGTAGAATACTCAGGTTGCAAAGTCAAGCACTGACTAGAGAATACCAGAATTAAGTTTACTCATGAAACCTTCTTCTGCACCCTGGTGCATATGCTTCATGAGAGTCTAATTATATGACCACACACTATTTTTTTTCAGGCATGACCTCACCTCACTCTGAAAAATGGGTTTCAAAGTCACAAAAAGGCATAAGCAGACCTCCAAAGAAGTTTTTGTCTCCTAGGCCTCTGCTCGGTTACTGCTTGTATGTGGTAGCACCTAGGGGACTCAACTCGCTACGCACAGTACAGACACGTAGCTGTGACAGTTGCTGTTCCAAGGAGCTTACAATCTAAATAGACAGACCAGTAGAACTGAGGTCAAGTGAGTCACCCAAGGCTACCCAGCAGGTGGAGGCTAGAATATGGGTCTCCTGAGCTCCAGCCCAGGGCCCCAGCCACTAACCGATGCTGCATCTCATCAAAAATTAGAGATGCGTTATACTGCCGTATTCTAAAGTAATGGCCACATAAAAACATTACAGCTCACCATGATGCTTCTGAAGTGATTTGGACCATTAGTGCAAAATACTATTGCATGTACAGAGGTCTTTCCATTAAGACCAGGATTCTTCCAAACCCAGCGGTAAAATGAGACAGATTGCTGGGGAGTTAAGAGAGCCTGAGTTCATATACATTTTCTGTATCAATGGGTTTCAAATCCTTTAGAAGGAGCATAACATCCTTTTTGAGCATCTAAATCACCCAAGAGGAGGAATGACGGAGATTAAAAAAAATAACCCTGACAGGGATCAGTAGTGATACATTAGTACTGATACTCCAGCAGCAGTCTGAATAGGAGACACATTAAGAACACATCGCTAGAGATGATTTAGGAATGGTACATTATGGGATCCAGCTATCCATAAAGCACCATTTTCTGAAATATTAATATTTAATTATGGAGGTGGCAGCAAGCTGCAGGGTTTTTTATGTACAGCCTGAGCTATAGATAAAATATTGGAGATAATATGAAAGCATGTACCTGTATAAACTAATAGTAGTAACGCGGCAAAGTAGGGTGGGGGGGGGGGAAAGACAGACCTCAAACTGTGCATAGGGGGGCTGGTAATTGGAAGAGTCAATGACTATATGATTCAAGAAAATAGCTTCCCTTGAGAAGGAGACTGATTGTCCTGCATTTATACAGCAGCTAACCAACACTAAGCAGGCTTTCCTTTGCATACTATTGGTGCCAGCCCAATGAGGCAGAAAATTGCATCATGTCATTTAATTTCCCAATCTTTGTTTTCATTGTATTAATCTTTTGGCTTTGCTTCACTTTATAATTTAAAGGCTCAGCAAGAAGCAAACCAAATGGAAATTCAGCTTACTTTCATGTCTAGCTGATTGTGTTCTGTGCAGTTTCGGAAAGTTTAATTCTTCATAATCCCACCCATGAATAATAATCATCTGTTTTTGTATGCAGACATATTAGTGTTTATTAAAGACTGCCTTAAAAATTCTTGGGAATGTGCCCAAAAGTCAGTCACCAAAACGTGATTAACAAATAGGTTACAGGAAGAAAGCAGATAGTTTTAAAACAGAATTACATGCCTTGCTGTTGAAGGGGGAAAAGAGTTTCAGAACTCTGCAAACTGATAACCAGGCTAATTATTTTAAAGTTTTAAAATTCTAAAAGTTAAATGGATATACAGAGAACTAAGGTTTAGGGAGGAAATGGTTCTTGTGGGAGCAGCACAGCACATTCTAAAACTGTCACTGAAAATCACACTTTTGCTCCAGGTGTTGTTAGTAACCATCTGAGATCAGGCACCACTGTGCTAGCCAAGACAGTAAAAGGTATGGCTACACTGCAGCTGGGAAATGTAATTTCCAGGTCAGGTAGATGTACAGGTGTTAACTTTGATTATGTTAACATGGTAAAAATAGAATCAGAGAGGTAGCCGTGTTAGTCTGGATCTGTCACTTACACTAAAAATAGCAGAGTAGCTCTTGTGGCACATATGGCAGCACAGGGTAGCAGCCCCAAGTACAGTCCCTTCCAAGATCATAAGACTGGAAGGGAACTCAAGATGTCATCTAGTCCTGTCCCCTGCATTCAAGATAGAACTAAGTATGTAGACCAGAGGTCGGCAATGTTGGCACGCGGGACCACAGGGTAAGCACCCTTAGCGGGCCTCGCTGCTTTATTTACCTGCTGTTTTGCCGACCACGGCTCCCACTGGCCGCGGTTCGCCATCCCGGTCCAATGGGGGCTGCGGGAAGTGTCGCAGTGCTGGCCACCACTTCCCACAGCCCCCATTGGACCAGGATGGCGAACCATGGCCACTGGGAGCTGCGGTCAGTGAAAGGACAGGTAAGCAAAGCGGTGGGGCCCACTAAAGGTGCTTACCCTGTGGCCCTGTATGCCAACGTTGCCGACCACTAATCTAGACCATCCCTGACAGGTGTTTGTCTAACGTGCTCTTTAAAATCTCCAATGATGGAGATTCCACAAACTCTCTAGGCAATTTATTCCAGTGCTTAACCACTAAGACAGGACATTTTTTCCTAATGTCAACCCTAAACCTCCCTTGCTGCAATTTGAGCCCATCGCTTCTTGTCCTATCCTCAGTGGTTAAGAACAATTTTTCTCCTTCCTCCTTGTAACAACCTCTTATGTACTTAAAAACTGTTATCTTGTCCCCTCTCAGTCTTCTCTTCTCCAGACTAAAATAAGCCCAATTTTTTAAATCTTCCCTCATAGATCATGTTTTCTAGACCTTTAACTATTTTTGTTGCTCTCTGGACTTTATCCAATTTGTTCAGATCTTTCCTGAAATGTGGTACCCAGAACTGGACACAATACTCCAGTTAAGGCCTAATCAGTGTGGAGTGGAGCAGAAGAACTACTTCTCATTTCTTGCTTCCAACTCTCCTGCTAATACATCCCTGATGATGCTTGCTTTTTTTGCAACAATGTTACACTGTTGACTCATATTAAGCTTGTGATTCACTATGACCTCCAGATCCCTTTCTGCCGTACTCCTTCCTAGGCAGTCATTTCCCATTTTTCATGTGTGCAACTGATTGCTCCTTCCTAAATGGAGTATTTTGCATTTGTCCTTATTGAATTTCATTTACTTGAAATCATTTCTCCAGTTTGTCCAGGTCATTTTGAATTTTAATCCTGTCTTCCAAAGCACTTGCAACCTCTCCCAGCTTGGTATTGTCTACAGACTTTATAACTGTACTCTCTATGCCATTATCTAAAATTATTAACGAAGATATTAAACAGAACTGATCCATGTGGGATCCCACTCAATATGCCCTTCCAGCATGACTGTGAACCATGGATAACTATTCTCTGGGGATGGCTTTACAACCAGTTTTGCACCCACCTTATAATCGCTCTATCTAGGTTGTTTTTCTCCAATTTGTTTATGGGAAGGTCATGTGAGACAGTATCAAAAGCCTTACTGAAGTCAGATACCAAGAATTTAGGTAACTACTCATTTTAAGTAAACTCAGGCTTAATCTGGTGGTTTAAATCTTAAACAGGAAAAAAATGTCTTCAGAGTCTCTATGAGCCCATTTAAATCAGCCTGAAAGTGCTCTGGTGCTCTCATGTAACACTTTTGCCACATGAAGCCAGTGACCAGGGCAGGTTTAATATCTAGTGGTTCCTTTTCAACAGTACAACAATACAACACAGAACTGGCTCGAGCCCCCACCCAGTAACCTGGGAAAATTACATGACACCCCCCAGGCGCCTCTGAGAGGCAATACTTCCCCACTCACAAGTATAGAGTCTGAGTGTAGAAGAAAGGAAACTTTTAATGAAAGAGTCACCCAACATTAATTTGGCAAAATGCCACAAGCAGGACACTTAATCATAAAACTGTGAGCAGGTCACCCCAGAGTGCATGGGGCAATGTCTGCAGCCTCATGTTCTTGAGTTCTACAACCAAAAATTCCTTTATGGTACCCCTCTCTGTTCCCTCACCATACTCCACTCACTGTGGTTGTCCATGCTCAGTGAGGACCCAGGGTTCTCTGAGAGATCACCTCCCACCCTTGCTTGCTCAGCCATCTGAGCATTTGCTCTGGCTGGCTGGCCCACCAGCCACTGTTCCTCTCCACTGGCTGCTCTGGCAGCCACAATTCTGTTAACCTCCCATAGGGGTAAGGTTTAAGATTAGCAGCCGTGTTAATCTGCATCCGTAAACAAAACGAGGAATACTTGTGTCACCTTAGAGACTAACCAGTTTATTCCAGCATAAGCTTTTGTGGGCTATAGCCCACTTCATCAGATGCATAGAATGGAACACACAGAAAAGTCCCTCTTCCTAAACTCATGAGTCAGGGGTTGGCTTATACCCTGAAGCACAACTATGGTCTAGAAAATCAACATTGAAACGTAACCATTAATGTTTCATTATCCAGAAAATGTCCTTGTTAGAATCCTGCTAAGGTCAGGGTTTCTTGTGTCAATGGGTCCCACATTACATAAAAACAACAGGTACCTTTTAGAACATGCCAGCAGGGTCTACATGGGGCAGTTAGAGCAAAACACATTAGTTAGAGCATAACATCATTCTGCAAATCACACACCTTTAAGTGCTTTGCTGTGATGTGTATACAAGCCTTTAATATCTTTTTGTTCTTGAACCATCATCAGGAAAGGTTTGCCACCTTCTCTGTACTATTTGTATTGTGCATACCTCTAGTATGTCTAGTAGGTAAACCCGTGTCAGCAGTCTCCTGTGGTGCCCAAAAATACTGTGGGGTTTGCTCATCGAGTTGGTTACTGTGAAAATGAAATCGGAATGTATTAAACTTGGGGCACATAAGGGGGGGTGGGCAGCTGAAAGTGCTGCTCAACTCAGCCCATTGAGACCAGGAGCACATAAGGGTATCAGCTTGAAAGTGCTGTTTAACCCAGCTCACTGAGCACAGGGACACATAAGAGGATCAGCTGAAAAGTGTTATTTAACCCAGTCAGCTCAAACTGTGTGTGTGTGTGTGTGTGTGTGTGTGTGTGTGTGTGTGTGTGTGTGTGTGTGTGTGTGTGTGTGTGTGTGTGTGTGTGTGTGTGTGTGTGTGTGTGTGTGTGTGCGCGCATGTTCATCTACTTCTAGGGCTGGAGGAACCCAGCCCTGGGGAATCTAGCAGGATAGCTCCACCGGGGAAGGAATAAAGGAATAAACACAAGTAACATAAGCAGCACATTAATAGAATTACAGAACTGCCCCCCCCCCCCCCCCCCGAAGAGTAACCTGAATAAATAAGCATACCCCCAAAGTAATGGGCACATGTGGTAACACTCTGTACTATTTGTATTGTGCATACCTCTAGTATGTCTAGTAGGTAAACCTGTGTCAGTAGTCTCATTCAGCTCACTTGGGCTCTATGCAAGGTATCAGGATCCATCTGCTGAGATCCGATTGCAGAATCTGAGCCCAAGTGATTAGCACTCATAGTTCAGAGTAACATTCACTTCCTGAATTGCTCAGAAATTAGTTTCAATATTACATAATTTTGTAGAATTTTGGCATTCCATACTATACATGATAAATGGATTATCATCAGAGCCATTATAAAATATTTACCATCCACTTTGGCTGTTCCATTTAAATGGACAAGAAACAATACTAAAGCAAATAGAAAAAAAGTCAAAGTATGCAGAAGTCTTCAATAAGTAAATATAAAAAGATGTGCACAATTTTAAAATAAATAAAATACTAAACAATATGTTAAGCCCATCCATTATAAACTACATGTGAATATAAATATCATTGAATAGTTTAATAGTCTGTTTATTATAAAAAGTGTAACACATGAAAGGATGCTGTCAGCTAAACTTTTTTAAGTTCCTTACTTCTCACAATTCCAACTGGAAATAGCTAATATATTTCTCACCATGTACACCTTGCTGATAGTTTTTTCTTTTCATTCAACACAGCTTGGACAATGAAAATAGACTACTGAGTTTTATTTTTCTCTGTACAATAGCCAGTTTTCCCGAATTAGCAAAGTTATAAGGGAGTGCTGACATTAACCGAAAAAGATTTCCAGGGAACTAAAATCATGAAAACATTTCTAACTTATAATATTGTAGTAGATTTTCTCTTTCCAATTCTACAAAGCCAACAGATTTAGAGAGAGATGAGAAATGCTATCTCTCACTTGAACTACAATTGAGTTTCTTTGTTTGGGTTGCTTTGTTTTGCTTTTGTTTTTCCAACTAAAAAAGTTAGAAATAAATTGAGGATTTCTTAATCTAATTCATTTTCCTAGTACCTCCCAGATTAACAACAAGTAATAGATCTTAAAGCTAATACCAATGAGAATAGTGTTTTGGCATTTTCTATACTTTCACCCATGGGGGATATTATTTGGACTTGAGAGATTTGGATTGTTTCATTTCTAAAATGTTTGCAAAACTCTTGGAATTCTTTGGGGGGGGTGGTTGTAGAATAGTAGAAATAGTATATTATTTTTTAATATAATGAACTCCAAAGATGCTACACTTAATTCAATACAGTTTAAGCTAATTCAAGGAAGTTCATTCAGCATATTGCCCATTTCTGTCCATCTGTCACAGGGTGTTCAGCTATGTTCCTTCTAGGAAAATATAAAAGCCTGACTCAAAACCCATGGACTTTGACAAGCTTTGGGTCAGGCCTTGAAGGTATCAGATTTACTGGTTCAGATAAAGCAATTGATCTGTGATAGATCCATGCGGAGGTGCATGGAGGTCAGGGCTATTTGCATTGAGATGCCCTGTTCTCCTGTAGTGGCTCTGGCTTCTGGCAGTGCCTTGCTGAGGCCTTGCTGCCAGGGTCCCCCTGCTGACTGGCTTGCCTCAGAAATGAGAAGAGGATGCACACACAAAGAAATGAACACAGCCTACCACTATATTATCTTTTACTGACATCTTTGGCAGGACTGGATGAGAGACTGTCTTCCCCTAAATTCTCCTCCCAGAGTGGAGACTTCACTGCACAGATAAGGCTCTGCAAAACTGGGGGAGGAGGAGGGAATGCCATTTGAGCTCCTCTTCCATGCAGAAGTGAGTTGATTCATGCCTAAGTCAAAGAGGGAATGATTTGGGTCCATATTTTTGATTCTCCACATATACTGAGATTTTATTAACTGGCCTGAGATTTTCAACAGAGAGTCTTTTAGCAAGGTCATTTATTCACCTTGAGTCAACACGGCCTGCTGCTAACTCCCTGAAAGTATTGGGGGAGATACACAGACACACTCTACCCTCAGTCTTTGTAGAAAATGAACATGGGGGGGGGGGGGGGGCAATAGCACCAAAACTAAGGAAATTCTGTGGAAAAAGTTATTCAATTAAAGTGACCATAGTGGAGTATTCAAGACAAGCTGGTCCTATGCTTGACTACCCTGCTGGAACTCTTGGTTAATACTTCTAGCATAGAGGAGTATGCATTGCAAACATGCAATACAAATCCTGTGCCCCCACTGCTCCTTCAGGAGCTCCGTGACCAATGAGAGATCTGCAACTATTGTCATTGTTTGCATTAAAGTAGCACCTGGCAGGTTGAACTGAAATTGGGGCATTACTGTGCTAGTCACTGTACAGACAGAGGGTAGGTCTGCACTTTAGAGCTGGGGGTACGATTCCCAGAATAAGGAAACAGACCTACAACCAGCTGTGATCAAGCTAGTGTACTAACAAGAGAGTGTAGACATAGTGGCCCAAGAAGCAGGAGGGGCTGGCTGCCCTGAGAACATATCTAGCACCTTGGACAGGGTCATCCATTAGGCCCTCCCACCATGGCTACACTGCTTCAATCAGAACTAAGGTGGGTATGTCTCCTTGAGCTGTGAAGCACACCTCCATCTCCAAGCGTACACATACCTACTGTGAGAGAAAATCCCTACCTGAAAGCCTTACAACCTAAATAGACCAGACACAGAGTGGGAGAAATTAACTATTATAATCCCCATTTTAGACAAGAGAAACTGCTGCAGAGAAATTCAGTGTCTTGCCCAAGGTGACTCAAATAGTCTGTGCCAGAGCCAGGAATTGGACTCAAATCTTGAGTCTCGGTTCAGTGCCATAACCACAACCAACTTCCTTCCATACATGGATCCTGCTGAAGTGCGCTCCGCAATCACCTAACTCCCCCACCCTTTCTGGGGCAGAGTGTCTCTGGGAAGATGTCATGGAAGGCACAACTTGCACTAAAGGGAGTGATCAGGTGAAAGATTCTCCACTCCAGCCAATCAATGAGGGTGCATCTATTTTCTCTCAAGGTCGTGTCATCCTTCCAAGCAGCTTGGGAATTTAAGTTTGGGATCTGGTCCTTAAGGACGGCCAGATGAAGTATTTCAGCCTTGTATTCCACTTCCATTGATATCTGAATGTGCACCAACAAAGTGCACAGCCCTTAGACTTTCCAGCATATTTCACCAGGTGCCAGGCCAGCGGATCACATCTATCTTGTGGTCAAGGAAGAAGCAGAAAGTGGACTGAAAGGAGATTAACATGTCAAGTTTGCATTTAAAGTTAAATTGGGAGAGACAGCAATTAAACAATACAGTCAGATAAAGAAGATCTTAGCGTAGATATTTTAAATACTAACACAGCTAATAAATGCAGATGAAGGTCGGTGTAGATAAGCACAGAATTAAGAGTCTGAAAGCAAAGAATAAAAAGGAGGGACTAACTGAGCTAACATGATCAAGGACAAGATATGGGGAATTATGATAGAGGAAATCCCTGAAGCCTTTAGCTTCAGTGAGAACCTGATGGAAATAAACAAGAGGATAGACTATCAGAAACCACAAGAATATACTGTTAGATGTGTTACTTTTGTTTTAAGAGAATGAATAGCATCTCCATGCTATGAGAGGAGAGACTGACTAGAGTTAAGATGATCTGAATATATGTTAACTACATATCTAATAAAGGCAGTTGTTAAGTTACTAGTAATGAATTATTATGAAGATTAGTGAATCACCTTAATATAAAATAACACATGGTACCAGGAATGAAGGAAGTGATAAAAAGAACTGGAAGAAGTATACAAACCAAAACAAGGTAAAAGTTGCTCAGAAGTGCAAAACAAGTTACAATGAAATTAAATGGCTCAATTAAGAGTTCTCACATATCTAAAAATATTGAGAAATGCTGCCAAAAACTGGCAAAGATTTAAACAAGACTTTGATTTGTTTTCAAGGACACTGGGATCTATCTACTTATAAGGAAGATGCACAAGAGATTGCTGTTTGAATATTGCAGGCACTGACGCAATTTCATTACATAATTTATTTGCACTTAATATTAGAGAATGAGTTGACTATGAGTTTGTCTTAAAAATTTGAGGAATACTGTGTATCAAAAATAAATCAAATATTTGAAAGGTTTCATTTTCACTCAAGAAATAAAATGGAGGAAGAGAATTTTGAATCATTTTAACAGATCTAAAGATAAGAAGTCATATATGTAATTTCCAGTATTTATCTGAGCCAATCATAAGAGATCAATTTGTGATGAGAATAAACACCTTTCCATGTAAGAAAAAGACTGCTAGAATAGCCACATCTAAATCTTGAAAAAGCAGTGAGAATTTGCCAAACTGCTTAACTTACATCAGTAATGATTGCTCATCTTGGAAAGAAGACAAACTGATGTGAATATAGACAATATAAGAAAAAGTTAAAAAAGCAAGTTTGTGGAGAAAAACAGAGTGGAATTATTAAAGTTAAAACGTATCAGCATTTGAATGAATGTTCTAGGTGTGGAAGTAGGCACCAACCTAGACAATGCCCAGCACACAGTCAAACCTGCTCTATCTGCAAGAAACAACCACTTTGGAAAAGCTTGTAAACTGAGAAGTCTAGGAAAAACTTGGAACTATCACTTAGTTTAAAATTCGAAAGTCTCAGAGAAGATGGCAAATAAGGAACACAGAGTTAACATTACACATAAAGAAAATTTTTTGAGTATTTTGAAGCAGTCACTCTATGAACTACAAGGAAGATTAGACAGTGACCCTATCTACTAATAGAACATTTATTTCATATGTGGCAGATAAAAGGCACAAGCTAATTAATTTCAGAATAAATGATAAAATGTCAAAGTAAAACCTGTAGTAATAGAACAAATGTGTATTAATTTACAATGTTATACTGGTGAAAAATATCTGTTATGGCTATCTGTGAATTACAGGTTGTAGTTAATGATAATTTAGAAAACATACGATTTTTAGTAGTTAAGAGACGACATATTTCTATTATAGGTGTAGAAACATGTTTAGCACTAACTCTAATCCGTACAATTCAAACTATTCAGGATTCTGAAACACTGGAAAAAACATCCATTTACAGGTATTCACTGACACTGGTAAATTAGATACAATGTATAAAACAGAGTTAAATAAAACAAAGAAAGTGGTTATACTTGCAACTAGAAAAATACTCAGCTTTAAGAAATAGAGTACTGTACAAAAGGAATTGGAAAAGTTAGTTAATGTAGATATAATTAAAAGTGTGGAAAAGCCAACTCTTTGGGTGAATTTATTAGTACTAAAAAAGAAAGATGGATTTCTACTGTTATGTT
This sequence comes from Sternotherus odoratus, assembly GCA_032164245.1. Classification (NCBI taxonomy): domain Eukaryota; kingdom Metazoa; phylum Chordata; order Testudines; family Kinosternidae; genus Sternotherus; species Sternotherus odoratus. The sequence goes on from JAVMKO010000003.1 coordinate 63,628,249, forward strand.
TAGAACCAAAAGACAAATAAGTATGTTAAAAGGGAACATTTTATCAGGGAAGAAATATTTGTAAACTGTCAGGAGCAAAATACTTTTCTTTAGATTCTTCAATGGATTTTGGCAAATACCATTGGGGCAAGAAAGTCAATTACTATGTATATTTAACACACCTTTTGAATGTTACTGTTTTAAAAGATTACCTTTTTGGATTATGTTTGGTTCCAGAGGTATTTTTTAGAACCATTCAGAAGATTTTTGATAATATAGATGGCACACAAGAATACATAGATATAATAAAATGGGGAATAACGTGATATAAGAAAAAATGTATTAGAGCAAAAAAATAGAAGGGTTGGAACTTAACAAAAAATAAATATCAGTGTAGAGGGCAAAAATTAACGGTTCTAGGACAAAAACAGACCAGTCGGGGTTTACAGATTGACCCACAATGAATACAACAATTGGTAATATTCCTTACCCAGAAGTCATTACAGAAATTTTGGGGGATGATTAATTTTGTAGGAAAATACATTCCAAACCTAGCAGAAAACACAACAAATGTAAGGGCTTTACTTTGTAAAAATAATTAATGGAAATGAGATTGTCAACATCAACAAGAATTAAATCAGCCTACGCAACTAATCAAAACAGCTCCAGTATTAAAACTATCTGATAGTAAGATACTCACAAAACTGACTTCAGATGCACCCAAAATTTAGGAGCAGTTCTCTTACAAAAATATGGTGTTCTATGGAACCAATTGTTTATACATCTAGAGCTGTGTCAAAAAACAGAAAGTCGGTGTTTTCAAACAGAAAAGAAAAGGCTTTAGCATTGATTTGTGCATGAAAAAAATGTCAAATAGTTATATCTGGTAGATCAGTACTGGCAGAAACAGATCATCAACCATTAGTTAATATTTCAAAAAGGAGCATGACAGACATACTGCCTTGATTTCAAAGAATTTTTTTTAATTTGTATTTATAAGATTTAAAATTGGATGCTCTTTCTAGAGTTTATGATGTAACCATTGTAATTGAAAATGATGATGTGGTACCTGCAGATGTACTTAAAAATGTTTTCTATATCAGAAAGAGTAGGGGAAGAAATTGTATGTGCAACTCGGCAGGATGAAAATTTACAAAGGGTTATTATACCTACTGAAAAAAGGGATAAAAGAAAGATACTGAAGCCATAAAATCAATTTATTCAAGACTTATCAACCAGATATTTATCTTATGATGTCATACCCAATAATGGTCAAGTGTGTAGATGAAATCGGAAGTATTTGCAATTGTTACCTGCAAGATCAGACTCAGCTGAAAGAAGAAATGTTATAATACAACACGAGCAGCAGAAAATGCAAATGACATTGTTTCTCTGAGTAATACAATAATACAGCAAATATAGAAATTAGTGGGTCATTGCATCAAAGGAGATCAGTTAAAATATTTATAGAAAACTGTTAAGATCATTCTGATATATACACACACACACACACACAAAATTTGTGCTACAAAAAATAATTGAAAGAAAAGAGATGTGGCTTTAAGAGACTCTCCAGGGTTAGGGAGCTGACAGTTGGAAGAGGCAGTTGGTTTTAGGTTAGAGGGAGACATTGACCTGAGTTAAGATGCTCTGAATATATGTTAACTATGTATCTCATAAAGGTGGATGTTAATAGCAATGAATTATTATTAAGACCAGTGTATTATACATATAAAAAAACACAGTGTTCAATCTCTGTGAAAGGTTTAAGCAAACTGCACTAAAGCAAGGAAATTAAAAGACAAAATGTAAAAACAAGCTGTGGTCTCCCTGTGAAAGATGAATTTTCATCCTTGATTTTAGCCTGGGCTCTGAATCCCCTTGATTAGTCCTGTGTATTGTTACTCTGAGGTCCTTTTTATGGGTTCTTTTATTGTTTTTTAACATCTGACAAGTAACTTTTATGAGCACTTACACAAAAGAAGACAACAGCTCCTTCACAATCATTACAATCTACCATGCAAGACAGTCAAAATCTTAGACCACTTAAAGCCAGCTTCTGTCTTTGGATGTCCAACCAGGGCTCCAGATGACCCCAGAGTCATGTACATGTATCCAGGAGCAGATTTGCACTGTTACTATATTTGGCAGTCTCTCCAAGATATGTTTGTTGCTGAATAGACAAATCAAAAGATTGTCCTTGCCCTAAAAACCTTTCAAACTAAGGGCAGGTCTATGCTACCTGCCGGATTGGTGGGTAACAATCAATCTTTTAGGGGTCAATTTATCATGTGTAGTCTAGACCCAATAAATCAATCCCTGAGCACTCTCCCGTTGACTCCAGTACTCCACCATGGAGAGAGGCAAACCATCGACATGGGAGTGGCAGCAGTCGACTCAGCACCATGAAGACGCCAAGGTAAGTCGACCTAAATACGTCGACTTCAGCTACGTTATTCCTGTAGCTGAAGTTGCGTATCTGAGCTTGATCCCCTCCACCCCCAGTGTAGACCAGAGCTTAGAAACAGACATCAGGTGAAAGCAGGAAAGGGATACAGCACATAAGCAGAAGTAGATCTTCAGGAGAGACTTCAATGAGGAGCATCAGCTCAAAATATTTTTTCTCTGGTTTGTGGGGCTTATTTTAAACAAGTATTTAATTATTATTTATTATCCTATCTTAAACATTACCAAGTTGACAGTTGCCATTTTCAGTAAAATGAGCTCTTCTGAGATGTGGCATTCCACATTAGTATACAAATGCCAATCCTTCATGCTGACCCCAGTGCGCAGTTTAAAACACCCAAAATACATAATATTCTACAATATTATAGAGTATTAAACTGTGATGTAAGAGAACCCTAGACACGCCAAATGAAAACGTTCTATGAGATTTTATCTCTAGTTTCATTTTTGTTAGTTAAAACTGAGTTTCCTAAAAAGCCCATGAATTTGTCTGTTACACTGCATTACACAGGGCTCCAAAGGGTACTGTACACATTGCTGAGCAAAAGAGATGTCAAGTCACTGCTTTTCCTCTGCACTGCTAAAGTTTGTCATTACCTCTTCAAATAAGTAGACATGGCAATTAATAAATTAGTTTGCAGTGAGAAGACTGTGATGAAACTAGACCCTTAGGGCTGGTCTTCACTACCCGCCAAATCGGCGGGTAGTGATCGATCTTCTGGCGATCGATTTCTTGCATCTTGTGAAGACGTGAGAAATCGATCGCCCGCAGCTCCCCCGTTGACTCCAGAACTCCAGCTTGCCAGGAGGCGCAAGCTGGAGTTGACAGGGGAGCATGCCGCCGACTGCCACCGCCGTGAGGACGGCAGGTAAGTCGGCTGCAGATACGCAAACTTCAGCTACGTGATTCACATAGCTGAAGTTGCGTATCTGCCATCGATCCCCCCCGGTAGTGAGGACCAGCCCTTAGTCTTCCTCAGTTCAGCCACCAGGGATAAGGGGCTCTGTTAAAAGGTTAGTGATCCTGGTTTAGTATTAGGCAGTAGGCTTTTTCAGATGTTCACCATGTCCCATATATTTTTTTTGGCTCTTTCTATGTTCAGAAAGTTACATTTGTAGCGTGTCATCTGCCAACAAGTGTAACAGTAGTGGCAGAATAAAGTGCTGTTAAGAGGTACTAGATCTCACAGTATCTGGCACTAGCTCCTGGTGGGGGCTTTTGAGGGGTCTCTGCTGCTCCCAACTAGCCCTCCTTAGCTTGATCCAGTCAGAGCAGTTCTTGGACCCTCACCTCTAATGAAGTCTAGCAGTCTGCTTCAGTCCCCTGGCTGTGTTCATGGATGCAGCCTAGCACAGGGGTATTACCCCTTTGTTGGCCCAGGCCTTTCTGCCTCCCCTTCCTTCTCTGTATTCTCCTCTTTATAGCAAGCCTTGTGTCCTCTGTTGGTTGCAGTGGTAGGTGCCTACTTCAATGACCATGTTTGTAGCTAAATGTATGAGAAAGAGAAAGTGATTGTGGATGGCAAGAGGAGCAGCAATTGCTGCAGCTTGGGCAGAGAAGAGAAGCTGAGGTAGTGGGATATGTAGTGGTGGTGGTGGTGAATGGAAACGGAGAATAAATGTGTTGTGCTAGAAGTGCTGTTGTCCAAGCAAAAGCAATGGTTGTGTATTAGGGACTTGGCAGAGGAGATTCCTGGATTTCTGTTGTTTGCAGGAGACGGGTTCTGTTGTTTTATGGAGTGGAATCAAGAAGGTGCAGGGGGGAGAGAAGACGGGAAAGGGAGTTAGAGCTATACTGAAAGGAAAGTCCCCTTACAAGTTTTGTTGATTATATCAATAGGTGTATTAACTTGGGCTGTGATCTATTCAGCATCTGACTGAGTGGATGCCATGCTTGGATAGATGGTCTTTCAGACCATGTTGTGAGAAATTCAACCCATGGCTGTTTTCTCTCTGACTCTGAACTGAAATGAATTAGTAAAGGTGCTTTTTTTTAAGATAAGACTAATTTCCTATACCATTTTATGAAATATGAATCACTGCCCCAGTGTTCTGCCTAAATTCTAACTTTGGTGATTAAATCCTCTCAACCTAGTAATTTTGGCTGGGTACAGTATTCTTCACTTCCTTTCCTAAACAGTTGTGTAGGGTTGCAGTGTACTGTTTTCAGTTATGTGGTCGGCTGTGGGTAAAGTGATCCCTATATACCTCCCACTGGTGAGGCTTAATTAGTTCACGTTAAAGTGCATTGAGATCCTTGGATGAAAAGCACTATAACAGTGCTTAAGTGGTAGTTTTTACTATGCAATTTAATTTTTGAAGATATATGAATAATAGTATCAGAAAAGTAGAACCATTTAAAACCTAGTTCACATGTTGGACATTTTCTGCATTTATCGTTTCGTTCCATAGAGAACTTGCACAAGTGAGTACTTTTCCCCAGCAACAAATACTGCAATGAACATAACTGAACTACATTTACTTTTTCTCAGCCTGCCACAGCTGAAAACATTCTAAAGCAATTCTATATTCTCCTTATCAAAATCAACTATATACAAATAGAATACAGGTTCTAAGAGGACCTCAAATAACACATTGGAGTCCCACTATAAAACAGTCTAACTCTGTATGATGGGACTAGAGCTCAGCTACACAGACCTTGTTACCAAATGTTACAGATTTAGAGACCTGCAATGCAGTAAAAGTTTGATAGTAAAATGAAAGGAGAGGGCTAGGAAATAAAAGAGATAGGAAGACTTCCTTTCCATTTACTCACAGCATTCCATATTTCAATGTATTTATAAATATGGCCTTGTTTTAGGAGTTTAGCAAAACAAGCATAGTTTACTACTAACTTTCTCCTATCTACAAGTGGCAATTGCAGCTAGCAGCCTGTAATTTGTCAGTGACAGATAACAGAATGCTGTTATACTGTATCTGGTTAATCCAAGCTCAGTTTATCTTGCGTATGTGTCTGGGTAGCCCAGAGATATAAGTGCTAACAAATCTCCTGGCACACGCAAGTACGCTGTTGCCTTGTTCATCTGATTTTTTTAAATCCATATAAAATGTTCTTCCATGGTCTGATAACTATAAAATGTACCTTTTGAACTCTGAGAAAACTGAAACTTAATGGAAAACTCCACTTTCATTCAGCATTTTGAAGAGAGGTAATGAGAGGGGGAGAAAGATTTTTCTAAACAAATGAGCTTTCACATCATAAACAATTTTCTTTATGTTGCACTGTTTCACGATGGAACATTAGAGTCTGTATTGTGCAATCTTTTTAAAAGGAGAGACTATTACTGTTTGTGGTTAGTTACCATTTTTAGCCTATTATTTGGGGGAAATGTTATCCACTAATGGCAGCACATAGGAAATTGTTCCCTGGACAGAAATGGCCTACAGCAACCAGGAAACATCTTTGGGAATGGAGATTCACTAATAGCTTTACCTCTTTGAAACTTTTTATATTATTCTTTGTTTTACTGCAAAGTTGGCTATAGAAGAGGATATTCCCTTTACCAGAGGCTATTAGTCACTAAACATAGTTCATGCTGTACATGGGAGGAATAAATCACGACAAATGGAAATTGTTTCTTAAAGACCAACCAAAGCATCCTTTTATAAATTGGACCATTAGGTACAATTATTTTACTTATGTTTAGGTGTCCATTTTCCAATTTGTATTTTGTTCACTTTGCCTAAGAACTTAATTTGCACTTTGTCTTTTCAGTATGGGTAAGCATGCTCTAAGGTTAACTTTATAGAAAAACAACTGATAGTGATAGTTCATTTTGTACTAAATATGACATAAGTACAGTGTGCACAGACTACTAAACTATCAGACAATTGTATCACGGACTACCATTAATCCAGCCTTAAATCTAAATACTACATATGTTACTGTATCAGTGGACATTACAGAATGCAGAGGCTTCAGTAAACTTCTTCTTTAGACTAAGAATTAGCTGTATAGCTCAATTTTTAACATATTGGTATTCATATTTTGCATTTCCATAGTATCTTTCATCAGAGGAAAATCTCAAATAGCTTTACAAGTGTTAATGAAATGAAATGATCACTTCATATCTAACCTCTGCTAGACACTAAAAATCATGGACAGAACAGACACACTGGATTTATGGTTTATCACAACAATCTGTAACCCACCAACAACTGCTCCCAGTTGCCTTTTTGCCCCCTGCCTACCTGTCCTCTGAAGGGGTGTTAACAGGCTACTCAGGGTCCCTTGAAATATGCATTAACTACTTATGCTAAACAAGTTCCACGTTGTATTTAGCTGTGACACTCTGAGGATAGCTACGCTGCAATTAAAACCCCTCAACTGGCTTGTGCCAGCTGACTTGGGCTAAGTTATTTGGCAGTGTTTAGGGCAGTGATGAAGCTCCGCCAGTCCTGTCTGTGTCTGGCAAGTCTTTCCCATTTGTGCCCCAGACTTTTCAGCTCGGCTTCCACAGCTCTCTACCATGTTGTTTTCAGGTGGCCACGTTTTCACTTGCCTTCAGGTGTCCATTTTATTTCTATTCTGATGATGGAATCAGTTTCCATCAAAAGCACATGGCCAATCCATCTCCAGCACCTCCTGGTAATAATGGTGCTCATATCCTCTTGGTTAGACTGTGTCCATAGGTCTTGGTTTGAAACTGTTCTGGACCAAAAGATATGAAGGATTTTTCTGAAGCAGGTTGTATGGAACGAAGACAGTTTTCTGAAGACAGTTTGGACATGTCATACTCGGCCTAAGGGGGTATTTAATTGTGGTGTAGCTGTTCTGGGACCCTGTGAGGTGGGAGGCTTTCAGAGCTCAGGCTACAGTCAAGCCCAAATGTCTACACTGCAATTACACAGTCCCTTAGCCCAACTAACTTAGCATGGGCCAGCTGTGGGTGTCTAATTGCAGTGTAGACATACCCTCTGATTACGTTTCCCAAACCTGAAGAAGAGCTCTGTGTAGCTTGTCTCTCTCACCAACAACAGAGACTGGTCCAAGAAAAGATATTACCTCACCCAGCTTAAGTGTTAAGGCAGGCTCACAATGATTCTTTGAAATAAAATAGTAAAAGATAAATAAGCAAACTTAACTCATGGCAGAAGTGCACCCACTTTTAAGGTGGAATGCAGTGGTAGACCGTAGCCACCCCACACAACATAGGAGAACAGGAAGTGAAGAAGAATGCCAGCTGAAACTGTAGGTGGTATTTAGGGATGCAGAATGCAATTATTAGAGGTGAAATTTAGCCACGACAATGAAGTTAACATTCCTATTCTTACCAAAAAAAAGTCAGATGGGATTATTAGTGAAGGTGGACAGGGACTCTGTGAGTGTCTTCCAAACAGTAGCCATCCCAGTAGCACAAGTGCCCCAGGACACCATGCTGGAAGCTGGTTCAAGACAAATTGTCACCTACAGAATCACCACCCCCACTTCTTGACACTCTCAGATACGCTGTGGAAGTCCTTTTCCAAACACTGGCCCAGCTCAAGAGTACTTAGCTTTGGAGCTCTGACGGCATCACAGCACAAGATGGCACAATTCCTGGGTAGTTTAAATTTAAACATAATTCTAACTGTTATGAATATCAGAATGACTTCACTAGGCAGTCTTCAGAAAAAGCAGATTGTTTGTAGTACGCCCCGTAAAAAAAACCCAACAACTTAATGAACCTGGAATTAAGAAATTATTTTAAATTCCTTTCTTCAGCCAAAACAGTCTAGTTTTCTTAAAAATAAAGGTTAGAAATCCTGACAATTCCACTTTACAAAACACATTTAAGAGTATGTAGATACACGTGCCTTATGCTCCCCCAGGAGCGAAGAGGATAAGAAGAAGGAGAAGAAGAAGAAGAAGATACACAGTAAAGATCACCCAACAACTTTAATTCTCCTCCTGTAACATCTTTAACCTTTCATCAGCCATTCTAACTATCCATGTGGAAAAGACACTACTTCTCCAGGTTGTGGATAGAGAACTGAAAATGTGAACTGAACGGTAGTTTTGTGATTGATTTGGTCTCCAATATGAAAACAGATACTTTGTTCCTCAGGAAACAAGGGGAATTTTCAAAGCAGAATGTGGAGCAATGATGATTCTTTGAGAATATACTCTCCATACTGGGCTCTGTACAAGCTGTCCAGGTACTCACATCTCAGAAGAATGCCTCACATCTGGTATGTTCAGAACCTTACAATGATGAGTTCTTCCGGACAATGCTATTGTCCCGGTTTCTTAATATCATTGGCTCTTGGCATGTCTATGGGTGCCCATCTCCCAAGCCACACCACTCTCCTGCCTCCCCATCCCCTTGGAATATTCTAGCCACTGAGTACTTAGATAACTGGAGCATGAGCTAATAACACCTAGTTTGAAATCACCTAGTTGTCCAGCTGTCACTTGAGCTCCTAGATGGGAGTCCAAATGATTATACTCATCCAAGCATCTGGACCATAAGAATGGCCATACTGGGTCAGTCCAAAGGTCCATCCAGCCCAGTATCCTGTCTTCTGACAGTGGCCAGTGCCAGGTGCCCTGGAGTGAGTGAACCTAACAGGTAATGATCAAGTGATCTCTCTCCTGCCATCTACCACCACCCTCTGATAAACAGAGCCTAGGGACACCAAGTGGATCTGTGGTGAATTAAAGATCATTATATTATTAGGTAGATAAATAGGGTTATCCCCATATCACAAAAGTGGAAACAGGCTCAAAGCTTGTTCCTTGCCCAGCTTCACACAGTGACAGTGCCACAGATAAAACTCAGAACTCCTGACTCCCAGTCCTAAGCTCTAACCTTAAATTATTCTCCCTTCCCACCCCAAAAGAGCCATTCCCAAGGTAGAGATTCACAATTTAAGAGATGGTTCTTCATTTCCCCAGCTACCAGATATTCCGCAACCTCTCAGAACAGGCAGGGAAGAAGGGCAGGAAATGGAAGTCACTCTATATGCAAATACCAACCCATTAGGAAGAACATTATACATGATAGAATCACACCACTTAATTTTCTCTAGAGGAGACAAATAAGGGTTCCCATTCATTTGACATGCTGTCCATGCATGGCTAAAAGACCAATAACAACATTTGCCTCTGGCTATATATACCATGAACATCAACTTACAGATGACTGGATAAATAATAAAGGGGAAGGTCTGATCTGATTGGGCGGAGACCGTATTTGTCACTTTTCTTTCAATTAAGAGGTTGGAGGACAATGGAGAGAGGGGAGAAAAAGATGAAGCCATCGGAAAGAAAGATACAAAATTAATAAAATAATTAAATTAAATTTCTGGAAAATTTCTCCTTTTCACTATTACTTCAGTATCCACATCACATAAAGCCCATTTCAATAAGGTGCTGATCAGCCTCAGTTCCACTAAGGTCAGGGTAGGGTTGCAATCAGCATCTTGCTCAGGGGTGGGCAAACGTTTTGGCCTGAGGGCCACATCAGGGTTGCAAAATTGTGTGGAGGGCTGGGTAGGGAAGGCTGTGCCTCCCAAGACAGCCTGGCCCCACCCCCTATCTGATCCCCTCCCACTTCCCACCCCGAATACCTTCCCTCAGAATCCCCAACCCATCCAACCCTCCTTGTCCCCTGACCACCTGCTCCAGAGACACTTTTCCCCTAACCATCCCCCTGGCACTACACCCCCATCCCACCCCCCTGGTCCTTGTCCACTGAACACCCCCTCCAGATACCCCCCTAACAAACTCCACCCTGCCCCAACCCTTATCCACCGCCCCACCCCCGACAGATCCCTGGAACTCCCATGCCCCATTCAAAATCCGCCTGCTCCCAGACTGCCCCCCGGGACTCCCCGCCCATTATGCAACACTCCCCCTCCAGCTCCGGCCCCCCTTACCATGCTGCTCAGCAGCATGTCTGGCAGCCGCATGGAGCCAGACACATTGCCCCCCCACCCCCCACCCCCGAGTGCTGCATGCGCAGAGCACTGAGGCTCCAGTGTAGGGAGGAAGGTGAGGCTGGTGGCAGCTTCCCCTGCCGGGAGCTCAGGGGGCTGGACAGGACAAGTCCATGGGCAGGATGTGGCCCGCGGGCCACAGTTTGCCCACCCCTGACCTTGCAGGATTGGACTCATGTATAGTGTCTAGCACAATGGGGTCCTGGTCCATTACTGGGAGCTTCCAGGTGTTACCCCAATGCAAATACGTAACACAGTAAGACTTCTGGAAGCTTAAAACTGAGATGAAGTTGTTTGCTGAATTTTAGAACTTCCTCTTCAGTTCAGGGATTGAACTGCAGGAATTCAGAGCAAAAAAGCATGAGCTGGAGGCTGTAACAGATTCACAGCCTCTATGGCTCAAGCACAGAGGGGGAAGATGTAACACATGCTGACCTGGGTGTCACACATGAGCCCAAAATTTGATAGTCTGGAATGCTGTTAGCCTTTGAGTGGAAATCTACCACCATTTTAACTGCTAAGAGGAACTGGAGCAAAAGAGGACAAAATGGATCAGGATTTGGGCATGTGGTGGTTTGTGGATTAATTTGGTGTTATTCTGTGCACCCTACAGCCAATGCTAAAATGTATATGTCCTCTCAGGATCTAGGACAGGGATCGGCTACCTTTGACACAGGGACCATCAGAGAAATCTGCTGACATGGTGGGATGGTTTGATTACCTTCAGTGTCCGCAGGTTTGGCTGATTGCATCTTCCACTGGCTACACTTCATTGTTCCAGGCCAATGGGGGCTGTGGGAAGCGGCGGCCAGCACATCCCTCAGCCGGAACCATTTCCCGCAGCCTTCATTGGCCTGGAAAAGCGAACGGCAGCCAGTGGGAACTGCGGTCGGCCAAACCTGCAGACACTAAAGGTAAACAAACCATCCTGGCCAGCCAAAGGATTTTCCTGACATGCCGCATGCCAAAGGATGCCAATCCCTGATCTAGAGCTTTAACTCCTTAACCTTACATGATGTTAAATTTTCTATCTTTGACTGACCTAAACATAAAGGCAAAAAGGAGAACTACACTAGTGGTTCTCAACCAGGGGTCCAGGGCCCTCAAGCAGGTTTCAGGGGGCCTCTAAGCAGGGCCAGCATTAGAGTCGTTGGGGCCCAGGGCAAAAAGCCAAAGCCCCGCTGACTGGGGCTGAAGCCCAGGTCCCTGAGCCCCACTACCTGGGGCTGAAGCTGAAGCCTGAGCAATATAGCTTTGTTGGGGTCCCGTAGCATGGGGCAAGAGGCAATTACCCTGTTTGCTACCTTTAACACGCTCGGGCTTTTATACACAGAAAACCAGTTATTGTGGCACAAGTGGGCCATGACGTTTCTATAGCATGTTGGGGGGCAGGGCCTTAGAAAGAAAATCACCACAAGCCTTTCCCCCTCCTTAAAGGATGGAAACACCAAACTGTTGTCTACTCTCTCACAATACTGTTACTGTGATTATGTAATTCAGTAAGATGTGTAAATTGTCGTTTTATGGATCTATTTCTGAACGCTACTCCAGAATTGATTTTGCTATTGAAAATTATATATGTGTGTGTGTGTGTGTGTGTGTGTGTGTGTGTGTGTGTGTGTGTGTGTGTGTATACATATACACACACACAGCCACCAATAAGATACACTTTGTCAGCAGATTTCCAAGCACCTTACAAAGGAAGTCAGTATCATTAGCCCCATTTTATCTGTAGGTAAACTGAGGTACAGAAGGGCAGTGGCTTACCCAAGGTTACCCAGCAAAGCCAGGGACAGAACCCAGGTCCCCTGAGGCCCAGTCTTGTTCTGTTCACTAGCCTCCTATAAACATAGTTACCAACTGTTCTAGAACTGTTAGAAGGCAACAGTGAATAAATATTATGCCTTGCCCATTTGTTATCATTAGCATACCCTGGGAACAGTGTATGCTGTCTCATTTGGGCCCCACCCCTGCCTGCACTTGCCTGCACATAGGCCCGTGCCTGCATGCAGCCACATTAACTTCAATGAGATGCTGCCTGCACACAATCAGTTATGGATCAGAGCCTCATGAGTAATTCTGCAATGGGGTGAGCAGATGAGCACCTTTGGTCTCCCATTGAAGCTGTAGGAGGGAGGTATCGAGTGCTCCCTACAAGTTCTAACTACCTCCCAGGAGCAAGCGGATAGCCGTCTTACTTAGCTATCCACTCAGTCCATTAAACAAGGAGAGTCCACCTATCCTGACTTCCCTTCCTTAATATACTGTAATAGTAGAATATAATTCAGTTGATGGAGATTGAATCTATAATTCAGATGACCAGGTACTTCATAGGTGAATTAGACTTATGTTGTTTGAATTTTGTCTAAAAGCATTTTAAACTCAGAGATTGAAAAAAGTCAGTTATGTATTATTTAACATTTTCTTTGGATCTCGATAACCTACTTTACCTCAGATTAATTTGTATTAGATACATCAGTGGACTGAAGTTTATCAAAAGCCTGTGTCAAATAGTTTTACAATGATGTGGCTGCAGTAAAAAGATTTTGTAATAGCATGGTCTTTTTGTACAGTGGATGTTACTTGACCTTTTGAAAGTTATATGATAATTTTTCACTTTATGTACATAAATTGGTAAGGAACAAGGTCAGCTCTGTGCCTTAATTTTTCCCCATTCTGGTTTATGGTACTCCCTGAACCTGGGAAACTCGGATTAACTCAGCAAATAATCATGTGATCAGCAGTCAAGTGCACCATTACAAGCGGCACCAAGGAGTGGAACATATTTTATCTTTACTTGAAACATCTTCATTATAAGGGTATGCATCACATACTAATTCTCATGCTCTGCTACACACAGTTATAGGTCTAGTTATTTGTGTTTAATAAGTGATATTGTGTTCAATAAGTGGTTTCACATCATCTGTCCTTAATTTATCTCGGGGAAAGTGCTTAAAAATATGCCTGGATCCCAGTTCACACTTTCCCTTCACAGTTTGCAGAGTGGTTTCCACAACCATTCTGCCTTGGTAGTGTTCTACACCCACTTTTACAGTGGTGTAAATACAACTCACCTGTCAAGGTGTATTACATGTTCCTCTCTGTAACCAGCCCAAGTATTTAGGGCTGTTCCAACTGCCCACTTGAATGTCTGGCTGCTTTCAGCTCTAGAGGTCCCCCGTGTGTTGGCCAAGATGGTGGCCATCACAAAATGCAATGTGGAATAATGCTCACAGTTTGCTAAGCAGAACCATGTAAGAGTAGAATTATTCCCTTATTAAATAAGAGAAGGATGAGAAATATTGAGTATTAATTTTCTTAGATAAACACACACACAGAAACAGACTGTTAATTAACCCTGATAAATCCTATTATTTTAACACTTCAAATACAAAGCATAGAAGCAAGAGAACGTCAGAGTGGAATTAATGTTATTTCAACACTTTTTCTGTCTTCAGCCATTGTGTTTAGCACTTCACACATCAGGTGTTGCCAGCATGTTATATGAGGCCAACTTGTTCTGTGTCAAGCAAAGTTCAGCAATGACTGGCCAGCTGTTTGACAGAGAAAGGGAACCAGCTACTTTAATCAGGGGTTTAGAGTTCCATAAAGAAGCACTGGATGACTGGGAAGCAACAGAGAGCCAGAAATAGAAAGCTACAGACTGGAGTGCAATTGAAGGACAGTATTGGTAGTACTGTAATAGTGGAGATCATAAGATGAAGTGGAGAAGCAGCAAAGAGGAGCAACATTCATGTCCAAATAACCCTCTAATTCTTGTCTAATACTTAAGGGAGCTGCAGAAGGAGCAATATAACCACTAGTAATGATTATCATCACCTTCCATCCCAAAGGATCCCAACATACCTTACAGATTAAAGAATTGTTCATCCACTATTGAATTACTACTAGGGTGGAACACAGCAGCCATTGGGTAGCACCATACAACAGCTATTATTAAGGAAATTAAGAATAATATCTCCTTTTGAGCCAGCAGGGGGAATTTTAAGTAGGCAGAATATAATTCCCTACACTCAAGCATTGGAAGGCTGTGGAAAGGCAGAAAGAATGTGCCCAAAGAGTACCAGTAAAGTTGCAGATTTTTTGTAATTGTTTGAGAACCTTTGGAAAAGGCCCAAAGGACACAGGGGCAAGCATTGGAAACATTTACACACCACATCTGACAGTAACAGAAGAAAGGCACCATAGAGTGGAATATTGTATCCAGTCCTGCTGTCTACACTTCAAAATGTGATGCTGACAAATTGGAAAAGTTTCCAAAAAGATCCAGAAGAATGATTTGAGGTCTGGAAAGTGTGCATTTTAATGGTACTACAGAAGATCAATCAAAGAAAATGTTAAGAGTTGACTTGATCAAAATCTACAGTTACTTATGTGGGGAAAAGATTTTTGATGGCAGATGTCTGTAATCTAGAAGAAAAAGGCATGAGAAGATCCAGTGGTTGGAAGTTGAAGCTAGACCAATTTAAACAAGAAACAAGATGCACATTTTAACAGTGAGAGTCATTAACCAAACAGTGTACCTAGAACATGACAGATTCTCAATCTCCTCAATATCTTTCTAAAAAAATAAACTATAGCTAGGGGTGAAAGTAAATTAACTTTCTTACTGGTACGGGGGCTTGGCTGGGTCCAGCTCTGTCCCCTGGAAGAGGTGTGGCCTCGGGTGGAAGGGGCGGGGCCAGAGGGGTCAGAGCCAGCCCCAGCCCAGCCCAGCCCCCGTACCGGTAAGGGGTCTCCGCCCGCCCGCCTCCAGGGGCCATTTAAAGGGCCTGGGGCGGTAGCGGGCTCTTTAAATAGCTCTCGGAGCCCCACCGCCGCTTCCTTAAGGTTCTGGCAACAGGGCTCCTGTCCCCGCGGAGCACTGTTGCTGGAGCCCTGGGGAGGCTGTGGTGGGGCTCCTGCAGCTGTTTAAAGGGCCTGGGCAGTAGCGGCGCACCGGGCTCTTTAAATAATTCTCGGAGCCCCGCCGCAGCCTCCCCAAGGCTCCGGCAGCAGGGCTCCGCAGGGACAAGAGCTCTGTTGCCAGAACCTTAAGGAAGCAGCAGCGGGGCTCCAATAGCTATTTAAAGAGCCCTGTGCGCCGCTACAGCTCCGGGTCCTTTACGCTGCCGCCGGAGCCCCGCCACAGCCTCCCCCGGGCTCCTGCAGCAGTTTAAAGGGCCCAGGCGGTAGCGGCTACCTCTCTGGCAGCAATTTAAATTGCACCTGGGGAAGCCGATCCGCCCCGGTACAGCGTATCTGCTCTTGCTGGTACGCCGTACCGGGGCATACCAGCTTACTTTCACCTCTGACTATAGCTCAAACAGAAGTTATGGACAAAAGTTATTGGGCAAGGTTCTTTGGCCTGTTTCAGGCAAGAGGTCCGATTCCACCACAATAGTTCTCTTCTGGCTTTAAAATCTAAGACAATTCAAATAATTAGTTTGCTGACTCTTACAGAATACATTGCAATGCCTAATGGTCACATGTGCCATAGATTATCCAGCTTATGAATAAGGAACTTAAAATATGAAAATCTATAAAGCATTGATCCTTCTGCACTTGAGAGTCCCAATCCTGTACCTCTGAAGTCAATAGGAGTTTTTCCATGGATAGGAATTTTTCTACTCCGGAAAGAAATGATAAAAGGTTATAAAGGTGATAATTAAACATAACCTACTATTCCAAAAAGCATTATATAGGGCTTCACTCAAGATGTAGATTTATTTGTTATATAGAAATGCAAGTTCAAAATATCTACCTTCAACAATGTAATGAAGTACTAAACTTGAAGTATCAGAAGTTTGATTTAGAGAATGCTGTATTTGGAAGCAGAGGTGTATTAAATGATCTATTAAATGATTTTTTTTTTATCTCTGTGTTCTACAGACAGCTGGAGACCATCCCAGATTTGAAGAGATTAAAATGTCTATAGGATTAGTTAAAAAAAAAAAAAGGATGAAATCCACACTAATTGCAGGGATATTAAAATCCATTAATACTGGCCTCGACATTCCATTTCTTTGTGATTTGATTCGCAAGCCTAGCACTTTTACATTCTAATCATCACTTTGTTTAGGTAGATTTTAACGGATTCTGTAATATTTCTTGCCATTGTTTTCCTTTATGCATTCATTCCTATTGTCCACTATTCCTTTTAAAGGTGGCAAATCATGTAAAGGGGACACTAGACCACGCAGACGCATGCCTTCGCCAGCTCTTCTCTTTCCAGCAGCAACCCTTTCCAAAACCAATGTTGGTACATCCCCTTGAGTGGATGAGCATCAGTGCCTCAGGTATCCTGCACAATGGGGAGAACATCGATCATGGCAAACAGCTTTACTCTCACTGTTTTTCATCTTTTTGCTCCCAGAAAAAAAAGCTTACCTCTGCCATATTTGCTCTGTATGAATAAAGTACCACCTTAGCTTACTTTGTCATATGGCAAGTTAGCATGATAGGGAGGAACAGAGATGCGGGCTAGGAAGTCCTGCATCCTAATCAAGGCTCTTCCACTGACTTACTCTGTAGCCTAGGGTAAGTCACTTCCTATTTCTGCACATCACTTTGCTATATAATAGACCTGATTAAAGATTTCTAAAATCTAAAATGTCTACAAAAATAATTGTAAGGGTTTTTCACTAACAAGGGTCACTTTGTGGAGGGGAGGGAGCGAGGAGGGAGAACAACTCAACTACCTAACATGGGTGCTGTGAGCATTAACTGGTTAATGCCTGTACAGCACTTAAAAGAAATATCATTATTTACAAAGTTATCTAGCTTTTTTCATGACCCATATAGAACCCAGATCAACAAATTAAGCCTGAAAAAGCTTTCCTCCTCCTCTTCTTCATGAGATTGTACACAGATCAGACACAGTTAGGCAATTTTAATAGATTTTGTAATATTCTGCAAGCGTTCTTCCAAAAATTAAAGCTGCAGCATGGTGCATTTAAAGGACTTGATACAGAGCCTAATGGGAGTCTATTGTCCTCCAAGGGCTTTGAGTGAGGCCCAGATTCTTCAGTGCCTAAGCTAGGACTTGCCATGACCAGTTTTAAAACGGTAAGTACCGGGAGAGGAGGAAAGCCATTGAGATTATTTTGATGCAGAACCATTTAAGCTTAAAATAATAGCTAACAACAATAATTAATGCCAAGAATAATATTGTGAGGATTCATGTGTTAAGTGCTTTGGGAAAAAATATAAAGTGTATGGTTTGTTATTTATAAATAAAACACAGCTGAGTCTTGAATGAAAAACAAAGTCCCCATGAGGGAGGGAACTAAACTAGTCTTGTGTCCCCCACAGGAAATAAATAGCTTTTATCTTATCTGAAAGCGCTAAGGCAGATGACAAAACTGACATCTCTAACCAGAGTATTTCAAATATTTTGGCGCAAGTAAGCAGGAATCTTGTTTCTCTGAACGCTTAAATAAAAATGGTTGCTTCTGTGAGCCAAATATACTGGCAGAAATTGGGCCCAAGCAAAACATCTTTTCAACAGCTTGCCAAGTTGCAGAAAAGAGACACAAAATTAATTGTCTCGCTGATTTAATTAACTTGAATAAACTATATGCTCCAATTTCATTTTTTCCTCTTAATTGCACTTGAAATGATTAAGCTATACTTGCAATGATCAGAGGTGGGTAAGTCACATCATCACACAATTCTTCCAGCACTAATAGTTTAAATTATAAATATCTTGAGTCACTCCCATCATGGAGAACTGACATGGGGTTGCTGGGAGCCCGTAAGAGGTAGAAGTGTTGATTCCTGTTCCACTCCAACACTATAAAACAAGTCTACCAATGGGGCTACTAGAAGTCCACAAGAGGCAGAGGTAGAGGAGCCTTAGTTTTGCATCACCTTATACCATGGTCATTTCTCCCTTGTTTTTTCTCTCTCATGAGGTTTTTAACCCACAAAGTCCCAAAAGAGAAGGGGATTGAGGGGGGGAAAGGAGAGGTATTGTCATACAACAAAATAATGGAGACAGCTTCTCTGCATTAGTCTTTACGTGGGCCAGCTTAAAATGACTCAAAGAACCAAAAGACCACAAAACTCCCAACTAACGAGGGACTGGAGATACTCAAAGCTGCTACAGAACTGTACTTCTGTTGTTTAAGAGCTTCTAGTTGGCAGCTTGAGAAGAAGAGGCAGTTTAACCAGCATCGTATATTCTGTGGTAGAGCAACAAAGGAGTTAGCCCGTTCAGGGAGTTGACCCTAAGTATTTCATGTGGAAGCCCATCTATAGCAAAGTTACAGTTTTCATGACATGCCAGGTGCATATGAGTGTATATGCTCAAAGGTGACTTTCTGCAGAGAGGTGTCATTAGAAGCCCTCAGATACCTGTGCTAATACCAAATGTCTCTCTAGATTGTGAAATGAAACCAAGACTAGCAAGAGACATAGAAATTGCTCAGAAAATGATAGTAATGAAGCAGCAGGAAGACAAAGAACAGTTCTGCAATTACATTGAGCTACACAGAAAGCTGTCTGTCAACAAAAACTGACCTCTTTAAGTTGTCATGCAAAAAATCTGATTGTACCATTTACCATCTCTTGCACTGAAGGGAGACAAAGCTGTCAAGCATAGTTTCTTTATCATCATCATTTGCTGAGGATTCAAATGCTCTTTAGAGTGAGTAAAGATTAATACATAGAAACAGCTGGTCTGTTCCATCACTCTGTGAAGATTAATATGATTGTGTCCTTGATGAAACCTTGCTATGCAAGGCTATTGTAAAATCTACTGTAAAAACTTAACTAACAAAACTCAAAGACTTTCAAAGACCTAAACCTGCAGCCCTTTGAGTATTGGGTCCAAAAAAGGAAAGTCAGGCTTTGTCTCGTGAAGGTTAGATAACTTTTTCTAAGGCTTTTGTACACTCTTCTGAGGGAAATTGGGGCCTACAGAACGCTTGCATGGCCAAAGTTAGAAAGAAGAAGTTACTGTAATAGCTGAGCACCTCACACTCTTTAGTACATTTATCCCACAACACCCCTGTGAAGTAGGATAGTACTATTATGGGGAACGGAGTCTCAGTGAGACTAAGTGACTTGACTATGGTCACACAGGCAGGCCCGGTGCAAGGATATTTTGCGCCCTAGGCACACTTCCACCTTTCGCCCCCTCCTCCTGCTCTCTCCCTGGAGCATTGCTTATTATAAACTTTCAAAATACTTTCAAAAATACACCCTTTTTAGTCATATATACCGCCTTCCTTTATTCAAAATCTATTACATTTTATTCTACCTTTAGAATATCCAATTATTGTTATTAATAAAATTTATAAAATTATAATGATGGATACTCCATCATACAACAACTGATGATATCAGTGACAAATTTCAACAACCTACACAAGCATATTTGCACATATATACACTCCAATACTTAACATACACACACACAATTGACACAAAGTATTAGCGAAATGATGCAGCAGCACTTGCCAGTCTTAGATCTGAAACAACTCAACAAAAATAGTTAGCCTCAGTCGACAACCTCCTAAAACTAGTAAACTGAGCATTATAAACAGCCTGTCAGAACGGGTAACGGCTGTACATAACGAGAAAAATGACATCATTGCCACTTTGTACCATAGTGAAGCAGTACGCTTGTGCCCGCAACACAGAGCTGGCGTAGGCTATAGATGTAACGTACGAGAGAATGACAAGTTAAAATGCACACTCAAATATGTTTCTTTTCTTTATTCATTCATTTTCCAGCAATAGAGTGAAAAAAAATTGGGCACCGCTTTTTGGTGCCCCCAAATCTTGGCACCCTAGGCAGCCACCTAGTTCGCCTAGTGGTTACACTGGTCCCACACACAGGTACTCTTAGTAGAGCAGGAACCTGAACACATCTCTTCTAAGTCCCAGACAAGTGTCTTAACCACTGGATAATCCTTCTTCTCTCAAATAGTTGTCAAACTACTTTGCAATTCATTGCCTTCCTAGATAACTTTGTGTTAGCTTGGTGCCCAGGTAAAGTATGTATTTCAAAAGGTCCTGCAGATGAAGATAGAAAATGCTTTAGAAGGTGGGTGAGGAAAGACTTCAGGTAAGTAAAATATTGCTTTGAAGGGAGTCACAGGAGCAGGTCTACGGTTATGTTGCAAAAATTAAATGCTCAGCGGTAAGCTTCAAACTTGAACTAAGGAGCCCTTATCACCCATGCTTCAACATAGTGTGTTCATTGTGCCCTAGATTCTTTGCAGCTCATTCATTCTAGGGCTGGTCCATACATAAGCTTTGTCCAGGTATGTCAGTTAAAGAAGTGTCTGGGGAGGTTGTTTGTGGGAAGAGGGGTTTAAACAGATCTGGTCATATCAGTACAACCCCTAGGTAGATTCAGTTATTCTGTTATAGAGGTGTCTTTTACCAATATAGCTTATACAGGAATAAGGGGTACCAGTATAAGCATCTTTATACTAGTTTTGTGTCTGCGCTTGGGGAGGGTGTACCACTTGGCCTGAACTGATATAGTCAAAATGGTACAATTTATGTTTGGACAAGGTCCCACTTCACTAATCAGACAGACCTAGGCAGAGTGTGCTCCATGATTTTTGGTCAAAACCACTTAAGATCAGGTACTGTTGAGGTACATTCTTTTTTGATTAGAAAACCAGTGTTATGCTATACAGGGGCATAGGGTGTTGGATTGAGTAAGAATTTTTAGTTTGGATGAAGGGGCTGTATCATAAGATTCTAACTAAGTATAGTCAGAAATATCCTAGTGAAAGGCTTATTCTGTACGTACTTTCTGGAAACTGTGCACAAGTTTGCTAAGTGGGTTCATGAACCCATCAACAGATCTGCTGTGAGTTTTAAGTTGGTAACAAAATCAGTAAATGGTGTGATTTCAGGTTTACTTCTCAATATTTTATCCAGCTGTATCATCTAAAAGAGAGCAGCAGAGACTGGAGCCCTGATCTGTATAGTGAGACTGTTTTCAAACTTTGGCCATCCATAAGGTACTGACATAGGACATGGCACTGTTCCACGTCTTTGTTTCAAGCTGCTTCTACAGTCAAAGCCAGTGTCTGTCAAAGTGGCTAGAAACTAGGAGGATCAGCCAGCTTAATTGGCACCGCTGTGTTAAAGTTCTAGCAGGAGCTGCTGTGGGGCTGTCACCATCAGTAGGACAGTTACAAATAACTACATAAACACCTTTCTAATCTCATCCACCATGTAAATAGCTCTAGATGCCAGAGAGATGGAGTGGAACTCTTTGGCACTGCCATGTGGGAGAGGAGATGGCAGTTACTCAGGCATTTCTAAGAGGTGTTCCGCACTATGACACTTTGAAGACCCTGCTCATAGCAGGTTAATTCTGTCAGCATCAATTATCTACTAGACTGGTTTCTCTCTTGTGATGTTTGGTTTCAACTGGATTGTTGTTTAGTAACTTTAAGTTGTCACTCCCTGATCCAGACTTGGCCTTATAGAGGAAATTGACCCGATATTAGCAATCCACTTCTCTTTAATATAATATCACCATTAGAGCTGATGGTTATTTTTCAAATGAAAAGGTAGTTTGGTTTAAAAAATTGCCTTAAAAAATTAGAAATGGTTTTTTATTTTCAAAGTTTTTATCTAACAAAATCACTTAAAAATTGATCAGTTTTGAACACTTCCAAATAAGAATGTCACAGCTTGTCACAAAAATAGCTCTGTAAATTTCCTATCAGCATAGTTATCACACTATGGGATTCAGTTTGGGAGGGAGGAGGTTGTAAAATCAGTCAGCTTTGTTAGGTCTCTTTTCACTAAATCCTTAGACACTTAGTCAGTCAAATTACTACTGACTACAATAAGCAGCTCAGAATTTGGCCCATCATGGATATTCTTTGCCAGCTCCTTATGTCTATTGTGCATTTGCATCCTGTAAGATGGTGCAAGATAATATTGAAGCCCTGTATGGTAAATCAAACTGTAAATGTTCCCATTGGTTTCTTTCTCTAGTAAGTGACATGCTGTTTGTTGCTCTCATTGTACAGCTTTCTCCACTGTTTCCCCTTTATGCCACTGGGTCCACATGCACATTTTGTAGAGTGGCAGCATGGATCTGGTAGTAGGAACAGTATTGTCAAAGTGTGTCAGGTGTAGAGAGACAAGAGTCTTCTCATGGCTCCCAGGCCTCATAGGGCTGGTCTACAGTAGGCGGAGAGATCAACCGAAGATATGCAACTTCAGCTACGTGAATAACACAGCTGAATTCGGTGCATCTTTGGCCGACTTACCTGCTGTTCTCACAGTGGCGGTGGTCAACAGCAGGCTCCCCCATCGACTCTAGCTTGCACCTCTCGGCGAGCTGGAGTTCTGGAGTCGACAGGAGCGCTGTTGGCGATCAATTTATTGCATCTTGATGAGACGTGATAAATCGATCGCCAAAAGATCGATCATTACCCACCAATCCGGCAGGTAGTGAAGACATACCCATAGATAGAGAGGTAAACTCCACCCTTGGTAGAATAATTGCAGTTGAATGCTATGCCCCTGTGAGAATAACCTGTGTAGGGAAGAATATGGCCATTTATTGGTGCACTAAAGAAAAGAGTCTGAATATAGCATATTGAGAGTATTTTGTCTTTGGTTTGTGGAGTTTTTTTTTTAAAGCATAGAGATAAGAGACATTGACTTCTTGACACAATCAGTTTAAAACTACCTATTGAAACAATGACAATACATATGGTTTATATCTTGATAAGAATATCAATTTGTATCCCTTTCTTTCACTCACAATAGAGAGGTATCCCTTTTTTTACTTTGGTCTCTTCATCTCTCAAGTGACACTGATTATATTTTCTTATCCAATAATTCAGAGAGATTATCCTGATTTTTCTTCTCACCAGTATTTCAAGATTATCCTTGCTATTTGCTTTTTGTCAGAATTAATGTATCATACAAGCCACCGGGTTAAAATGTTATCCAAGCATCTTCATTATTCTGGTGTTTCTGATCTTTGATTCTACAGTGGTGAACAGATGGGCCTGTGCTTATTCATTTGCTCCATCACCACTAAGACATATTGATACTGCTATGTATTATAGTCAGTTGTGCTAGAATTTATTAAACTCTGCTCACTTGTTCAGCTGAGGCCAAGTGATAAAAGTATGTGTGGTAAGTGAGGCAGGTAGCTTGACACATTATTGGCAATATCTTAAAATTAGAGTTATTTGGTCAAACATTATAGAACTAGTATAGCATTGTGTTACCTGCTGAGTCAGCATTATGTCTGCTACGCGCTTTCTTCTTGGTTAAAGAAAAATCCTAGTTTAAAATAAAGTTGCAACTGTTTGTGGTTGTGAAAAAAATCAATTCCTAAAAGATGGAGAAGCTCATGCTGCACTTTGGAAGGATGCTGAAATGGCATAAATTGTTTCATATGAATATCTTATTTATATTCATGATAAAACTGAAGATTTCCATGTGATGGCAAAGATTTTCTCTCTTCTCTAAAGGAGAACACAGATGTGTGTGAGAGAGAGGCACTGGTAAATAGTATCAGTGAGGAGTCATGACCATGAACCGATATAGCACTACCAGACTTCAAAATCCATTAAAGTCAATAGGAGTCTTTCATTTGAAACAGTGAACGCTTTGGATCAAGCATTTTCTTTGTGGAATATTGGCTTGTTTTTCTGGTTGTCCATAATTAATAACAAAGCCAAAACAAAATATTTTATATTTATGTTTGAGTACTCCATAGTGATGCTACATCAGGTCCAGAGCCCCATTTTGCTAGCTGTTGTACAAACGCATTGTCCCCTGCCTCAGAGATTTTAAAATCCAAGATAAGTGACATGAGAAGGGTAGAAAGAAAGGGATACAATGAGATATACATTTAGAATTTTTCAAAGTGATCATAAGTAGATAAAATAAGTGTTAGCTATCCCCATGTTCTCATCAATATAGCTAACATTAGAATAGATAGACTTTTTAGAAAGTGTAACTAGGAACCATGCGTCTTGCAGGACTGTTGGGTGGATACCCAAATGAGGATATGTTCTCAAATGGTCTCTGATTCAATAGTGTATGGGCCAAATTTCAAAGCCACAGTGCCCAGGTGGGAATACAGTGTAGTACCTTGTGTTTTCCTGTCCCTTCTCGGAGCCTCAGCTTATTCTCACCGTCTTTGTTCTAGAATTTGTTCCATGGTTGCCATAAAGCACTCCTTTTGCAGTACATGCAATGACTTAACATGCATTTTTAACCTTGTGAAATTTTGAGTCTGCCCTTGTGTTCCCAGTGTCAGAAGTAATCACCTTAATTTGTGGCTCTAACTTCATTTCACTTATAGCATTGCTCAAGTGGTCTAATACTTTGCTATAAAACAAAGATTTTTCATGGCTGAGCTCCAGTAGCAATACTATTTTTCTTACTTACTAGTAATGCTTTCCTCACCCAGAGGCTTACATTTTACATGTGTTCTACTATACAACTTATTGCACATTCCAGAAGTAATTATTGTGCAAGTTTCAAAGCCAAGCAACATAGCCACTTCAGGAGCATTTTTCTTTTCTTTTGAAGGTATGATCTTGCATTAGCCGTGTGCACTCCTGCTTTGCTGTTTAGTCTGAATTGCATTTATCACTCTGCAAGTGGGAACAACGTGCCTGTCTCTCTGTATGTGAATTCATGTAATTCACTGATTTCTATTGCTCTAGTCATAGCTATACATTTATCATATGTCAGTACTGGTTTACTTAGAGGTCCCCTATGCAGCATAATGTAGTTCAGACTATGGAAAAAGAGAGAAAGACAACATGTACAATGGTAGCGGTCAGCAGCAGCCCCTTCCAGACTGATATAGCATAACTTTTGACTATGAGGACATCAGCTTTTCCAGTGATTGCTCATGCTTTTATGGGGAGCTTAGAGATCTAATTACAAAATAGTAGAAAAAAAGTTCAAGCCTAAACAGGTGTTACCCCCATTCAGCAACAATCCCGTCTTGCTATTGAAGATGAAGCAATTCCTGGTGTTTAAAGCATTCATCTAGGAGTACCATGCACTGTTTTTGTTCTTGGCTCAGCCACAGACTCAGTTTGGCCCTGAGAATGTCAGTTTGACCAAAAAAAATTAAGAGGTGCCTCCATTTGAGTGAGCACCCATATATTAAGGTATCCTGTTTCAGAGGCCATTTTCAACAGTTTGATCCTTTCTTCTTAATGTGGAGATCATTTACTTACCAACTGGTTATGCTGAAAAGCTTAATTAATATAGAGTCCTTTTGATGTTATGGTGAGCAAATGATTTATTCTGTGCCTTTTCTTAGTTTAACATTTCCAAAATTGGAGCAGCTTTACAAAATTTCACATGTTGTTCCACTAAATGTTTGACACTGAACTTTGACACCTGGCTAGAGGCATCAGCTTGTCCTTTGTCTTTGAAAGAGAGGTTTACCTTCCTCCCTAAACTTGTCTGGTAAATACATTACAGTCATTTCAGCTTATGTTCATAATTTTTAATATGCATTTTGTACATGCACTGCACAAGAATACTGACCAGTGTGGTGGTAGATTTCAAATGATACCTCTGTGACAGGATCCCCGGGGTGCAGTCTGGAACTGTGGGACCACTGTGCCCACTTAACTCTCTCCAGCTGGGTTCTCTCTCACAATGCCTTGCTAGTGACAAGCAGCAAACCCCTCCGAGCGTTATGATCAGCCAGCACAACCACATCTGGAAACCCACACCCAGCTAGATTGCATGAATGCTCCAAGAGCCACTCACGATTCACCCAGAGAAAGGCACCCGACAATTCCCCCCAGCTCCCAGGAATATACCAGTTTATTAATTGGTTCACCACTTCACCAAAGAAAAGTGGATATATACCAGCCTTTGCAAAAACCTGAGCAGATTTACCACACACTTCAGTCAAACTCACCGGTAAAGATAAACAGTAAAACAAATTTATTGACTACAAAAGGTAGATTATAAGTGATGGTAACTAACTCTGACTTTTTGCCTAACAGAAATAAAATGTAAGCAGGCAGTCTAAACTCTCAACCCTACTAGACTGGGTAATAACTAGACTAAGCAGTTTTTCTCACCCCACTGGATATTGCAGTTCATACTACACCGATTTCACCCTTAAAATCTGAGCCAGCTCTCATTTGCTTAACCTTGTTGATGGTTTCTTTTAATGTGGAGGTGCATTCAGACAAGCGAACACAGCATGCTTGAAGGGTTTTCACATAAGTAGTGCCTTTATTACATATGAAAGGGGGGTTTTATGTTTATGGTTTTGTTTGTTTTAAATTAACATTACTTCTTTGCTGAGTAGCAAGAGTGCCTGGAATGAAAAGCAGTAAAAGGCCACTTCCTGAAAATCATGTGTTTTCCACAATGGTCAAGAAATATTTGCTAGTAGAAAATAAACCACAAAATTGTTGGGTTTGTGTGTTCAGATACAGAAGTGCAAGTTATTTAAATGAGTAATGCTCAAATATGTGATCAGCTAAGAGCCTTTCCGTGTCGAAAAAGACAAATCATTCTCTTTAATGTTTGTCAGAAAGGACTACGATTTACCACTATACCACTGGTATTAATGTGATCCCTGGCTGTATCAATGAGTAGTAGTAAGTAGGAGTAAAGAAGTGATTTTACCTCTGTTTTCAGCTTTGGTGAAACAGATACTAGAATAATGCATACAGCTCTGGTAACCACATTTTTAAAAGGATGTGGAAAAATTGGACAGGATGCAGAAAAAGCCACACAAAGTTATTAGAGAGCTAGAAAAATGCCTTACAGGAATACTTTAAAAGCTCTGTTTAGCTTATGAGAAAGAAAGGTAAGGAGGTGATTTGATCATAGTGTAATAATGATCTTCACAGAGAGAAAATACCAGGTGTTAGAAAGCCCTCTAATACAGCAGAGAAAGGCATAACAAGAACCAGTGACTGAAGTTGGGTGGTTTATTTGTTTTTGTTTTTTAATAGTTTGTGGAAACACATTACCTTAACTTCAGAATAAAAACAATAAGTTGAAATAGTTAAGTTCCCTGCTCCCTGAAGTCCATGTAAATGCTAGTAAAAACAGAAGCTAGAATGCCAAATTGGATCAGCGTTCAGTTAAGGCCTCATGGTATTAACGTGGTTTTCTATTTTTAGTGGACTTTTCAACCTGTCAGGCCAGACTTCTAGACTGCTTTAATGTGTTTCAAAAAGAAACAAACTTCTCTTTAGAAAATGACACCCATGACTTCTTACTTTACTGCTAAAATATATAATTTACAAAAGGGGTTAAAGACAGAACCTTCGCAATTATAAGTGCCATTTAAATATTTTTCTAAAGAATCAACGAAACCAGAATGTCAGCATAATTCTATTTGTTAATTTTAACTTGATTTACGAGGAATAATCCCCTTGAGCCAGTAGCTGACCTCCAAAACATTGGTGCTTCCTGTGGGATATCAAGGAATAATAAGAAACACGTTACTGTAAAGAAAAAGCAAGCCTGGTGAAGTGTGAAGTTGTTCCTGTGTTGTCAGTTAGACAAGCTTGTAGCAAGTACTCAGCAATAATAAAATAAATGTCCAGAGACCTTTTTCTAACAGACAAGCAGACAACTCAGCAGTTCAAAGAGATTTTTTTAAGCTAATTCACTAGCGGTATGGGCTGATAAAGCAGTATTAATCTCCTGCTTTAAATCAAGTTTCCATCATAAGGATCCATTAATCACTCCAATGTTATCAAGTGTCTTAGTGGCAGGAAATTATATTTCCAAATTGAATTTTGTTCTGTTTCGGTGTAGTAAGAAATATTTTCCAAGCTGCTAATAGGATGCATAAAGGCTGTGAGTCTGACAATACCACTGAATAAATACAAGCTATAAATTAAAGCTACTTTCTTCCAAGAGCCATTGTTATACCAAAATAGAGGACAATCATTACCCAGAAAAGAGTAAGCAAATACTGGACAAGATTTTAAATGAAAAGTAAGGCAGCACACGGTTAACTTTTTAATTTACCTTTCTCTAACTATTGGCTATAAAGGTTAAAAACAATCCAGCTAGTCTCCTGGTGCTAATAAAACATGTATTAATTCTTACCGCATGTGCTTACTCTACAAGATGTCGTATCTTGCAGCCACCTCTGGTAATGGAAACAGATATTGTTTACAGGCGTCTTGGCATCTAGTGTCCTTTTGTTTCAGTAGAGATAAATTTACTGTAAGTAAATGTCTATGGGTTGAATTTATTATGCTAGGACTACAATGTATAACCCCAGGCAACAAAGCAACTTCACTTTATGACCAGTAATGGAGTTACAGTGACGATGGGGTATTCTGCAGAATGCATTGGAAACTGCAGCAGCCCCGACATATTTCACAGCTTACTTTTCCCAAGAACAATACAGCAATTTCAATAATGTTTAAATAGATTTGTCCTGCAGGCTTCTTCGGATCTTATCTATTACCGACCATGTCCATCTTGCTGAGTGCTATTAAACAGCACTTGTAAGAGTGAAGCCAAATAGCGAGTTTTGGATCATAGGCAATATCTACAAAATTACCACAACAAAGTAAAAATACATACCTATAAGTTAGAACAATCTAATTCAGCAATGGACATTGCAATATTTCCTAAGCTATTTCTGTGCACCAAGACTCTGAATATACAATGGATTTGCGGACAGATCCAAAGCCAAAGGAAGTGTATGAAAAGACTCATTTACTTCATTGGGCTTCGATACAATCTAAGATGTTGATCCAAAGTTTAATTATTATTTTTAATAGAAAATTGTAAATGGAGATTACCCCACTCAGCCACAGCAACACATGCTGTGTTATGGACATAAAATAGAAATACATGATCCTTGCCACTAAGAGCTTACACGTCCGCTTGTTTTTCTGTGATCTCTGATGTGATGAGGAAGGGTAACAGGCAGCAAGGCAGGCGTGGGGTGAGGAATGATGAGCAATATAATTGTATGTTGTCTCAGTTTAGAGCTCAATTGTTTATTACATGATAGTGATTGACTTCCTTCTTGTGAATGCTGTAGTGCCTTATACAATAGAGCTCTTATTCTTACACTATTGAAAGTCTACGAAAGGTAGACACTCTTTAATGTAGCATCTGAGCACTACTCAATCTTTATCATATTTATATCACAACACGCCTGTGAGGCAAAGAATTACTATCATCCCCATTTTACATATGTGGAAGTGAGGCACACGGAGACTAAGTGACTTGCCCAAGGTCACATAGGAAGTGTGGGGAAGAACAGGGAATTGAAACCAGGTTTCTCAGGTACCAGGCTAGCATCCTAACCACCGGATCTTCCTTCCTTTCCCTGTAAGTGAACAAGTATAAAAGGAACTTGGTTCTTTCCAGGTCACCAGAGAAGCTGCTTTACTACACACCTTCTGAAAGAGTCTGCAGCTTCATTGCCAAGGTGTCTCACATATGAAGCTCCAGTCAGGAATCTGGGAGTAGCACTCTTCTTCATAACCACAACAAGGCATTTTGCTCCAAGTATCTCTCCAAATTAATTGAGGATACTTCATTTTCACTTCACCAATACTTTTCTTGGAAGACAGTGGAGCAGTGTCTTCTTCCTATACTAATTGGTGTCCAATGATAAGGAAAAAATATAAACAGGATCACATGCTCCTCTAAACAATACAGCTTGAGAGTCACTCTGAAGGGCTTTTCAAAATATATTGTGGGGGGAGATATTAACTTTTCAGGGTCATTTTTTGGTATAGAGTGAAGTCCAATGAGAGAGACTCAATGGCTTGTGATTCCCCTATTTTGTGTTACCCAAATTCAGCAAAAGTTCATATAAATAATAATCAGAGCAGAAGCCTACCAGACTTGATGATAAAATACTAAGCTCTCTCTCTTAATTTGAAAAGAAATGCCAAGGCAAAACATACAAAAAAGAATGTCTCTAGCATAGATTCCACGGCCAAAAGGGACTTTCTAGTCTGTGATCTAGTCTGACCTCTTGTATTGCACAGGCCACAAAACTTCATCCAGGGAATGCCTAGATTGTAACATTTTTTTAAAAAATCCAATCTTGAATCTTAAAAATTGTCCATGATGGAGAATCCACCATGACAACTGGTAAGTTTTTCCAATGGTTAATTACTTTCACTGTTAACTTTTAACTCCTTATTTCCAGTCTGAATTTGTCTAGCTTCAACTTCCAACCACTGGATTCTGTTAGGCTTTCTCTGCTAGTTTGATGAGACCATTATTTTTATCAAAAAGGATGCTGATAAATTGGAGAGGGTGCACAGAAGATCCATGAAAATGATAAAAAGATTAGAAGAAAACATGCCTTATAGTGATAGACTCAAGGACCTCAATCTACTGTATTTCTCTTTATTAAGAGAAGGTTAAGGGATTAATTGATTGCCATCTATAAGTACATACATGGGGAACAAATATGTAATAATAAAACTTGTCTACTCCTACTTGGGATTCCCCTGTTTATGCATCCAGGGATTGCATTAGCCCTTTTGGCCATAGTGTTGCACTGGGAACTCATGTTCAGCTAATTATCCACTATGACTCCCAAATTTCTTTCAGTCACTGATTCCGAAGATGGAGTCCTCCAGCAGGTAATCATGGCCTACATTCTTTGTTTTACATTTAGCAGTTATGAAATCACACATTTTAGCACGTTATTTAGAATGCTCTTCATTAGTAATCTGGCCTCTTCATTGGTCTAAGATTAGCAGCCGTGTTAGTCTGTATCCGTAAAGAAAGCAAGGAATACTTGTGGCACCTTAGAGACTAACCAGTTTATTTCAGCATAAGCTTTCGTGGGCTATAGCCCACTTCATCAGATGCACTTCATTGTTTAACAATTCCCCAATTTAGGAGTCATCTGCAAACTATCAGTGATGATTTTGTGTTGGTTTTTCCCTTCAGTTCACTGATAAAAATGTTTAATAGCATAGGAACAATAATCAATCCCTGCATCTCCTGGGAACTAATTAAAACTCCGTAAAGAAAGAACCATGGCTTATTACACTGTTCATAATTGTCTCACAGATACTTTGTCTTTCCTCCACCTGTTTCTTGTAGCCTGTTATCTCTTGTCTAATATGTAAATTGTAAATTCATCGGGGCAAGGATTATTTTTTTGTTCAGGTACAGTATCTAGCACTATAGAGCTCTAATCCCTGATTGGGGTCCATTAGTGCTACTGCAACACAAATAATGAATGGATTCCATAGGTCTCCATATGGTATGCACTACACAAGTAGAAAAACAGCATACACCTCACATCCCAGGGGCCTCTCGTTCTGGTTTGCAAATACAAGGGCCCTTTCCTACACCCATGATTTGGTGGAAATGCTCCCTCCTCCCCCAATTAAAATATCCTAGGAAGCCATCCCTCCAGAAAACACTCTCAAATGTGGAACCCTATTTTGTTCACCCACAAAGTTACACTGGCCTGAGGTAAAGGATGTTCAAAAGTTAGTCCGGCCCTGTGCCAGTGACAGGTTTAAGGTCTGACATCCTGCAAAGACAGAAGTTGGAGCTGTCTGCTGCTGCAAAACGAGAGGTAACAGCAAATAATTCTTGATAATTACACTTAAAAGCATTCACATAGCTTGACAATGCTTCGCATAAAACTACTCTGAAAAACAAAACCAGATGTCTACACAGGAACTAATTTAACCTCACCAACAACTGCTTTCAGCCCCTGAATGCCATAGTTTTAAAATATTTTATTGGATCTATTTGTTGTATCCTTCCACCTGTAATGCCAGGTCTCTTCAATATCAGAATCCAAACTCTTGAGGGCTCTAAAGTAGAAAGTTATAACAAATACATTTATAATAATCAAATAGTTACACAATAGGGTTTTCTATACAGAAAACTATCCAATTTGCAGTATGATAGTTTGGGACCTTCCTCTTGCTCAGGAAATGTCCCAGAGTGGCGATAATCCCAACATTTATATAAAAAACTCTGCTGTCTTGTAAATGATGTTAATGACAATGTGCTCTCTGCATTTATTCATTCAAGTCCTATTCTAAATGCTTTGTAAAATTGGAGTTTCAGATAACCAGTGACTTCCAGCGCTGATGAGATGGGAGAGAAAGAGGGGATGACAATTGTACCAGGGTCCCGAATTATGGGAAGAGGCCCGAAACATCTGTAACATCTGTGTAAATAAAGTACCAGTATCTATGTTAAAAAACAATTAAACTGATTAGTAGAAGCAATGAGATGATGAATACAAGACTGAAGTATGAGTTAAATATAAGCAAAGAGAACACTGTCAATCCGTGATAATAATGCAGTAAAGAAACTAAAAATAAAAACTCTGTATGACATATTTTAAAATTCTCAACTTATAATGGTGTTTTCTTGCCTTTTTTGCAGCAAATGAATCAATAATGTCATTATACTGACCTCTCTTGCCAGATCACTTTCAGTTGCAAGAGTTGCTAGGTTATTAACTCTTCACTGACCCATGAGTGCATGGTGGTAATTCTTCACGTTTGACCACACTAATGATCTTTCTGCACTGGCTACAGACTCTGGCATGCAGCAGAATATGTGAAGTGCAACAATCAGGTTGGGGGAAAAGGTTCTGCAGAGAGATTTCATGCAAGTAGTGAAATGGCGACTATGATGAATGAAGGTGGGGCGGGGGAGCTCCCTTTTATGGACACCCAGCCAGCCAGCTGGCTATAAAATCCCTCTCAGTAGTTGTTCTCTATTTGCTTTACCTATAAAAGGTTAAAAACTCTCCCTGCATAGATAAAAGGAAGGGAGTGGGCACCTGACCAAAAGAGCCAATGGGAAGGAACTTTTTAAATTTTTGAAAAAACTTGCCCTTTTGTCCATCTGTGTTTTTCTCGTGGACAGAAGGGACAGAGAAGCAAGGCTGTAAGAAGCTTTAGGCCAGGTATGAAAAATCATCAGATCATACCTACAAACTTCTCATTTAAAACCCCAGATAGGTAAGTAGATCAGGAA
Organism: Sternotherus odoratus; assembly: GCA_032164245.1. Classification (NCBI taxonomy): domain Eukaryota; kingdom Metazoa; phylum Chordata; order Testudines; family Kinosternidae; genus Sternotherus; species Sternotherus odoratus. The sequence continues at coordinate 63,661,606 of JAVMKO010000003.1, forward strand.
ATGTCTAGGAAGACGTGATTATATTTATTTCTTTTATTTCTTTACAGCTTGTGGATTCTTCTGTGCTGATCCACAATGCTTTTGTTTTGCTTGTAACCTTTATGCTGGACCTCAAGAAGTTGTTATTGGTGCTGAATTTTTGTAAGTGAGTTTTTTTAAAAACCAGCAGTAACCTGCGTTTTCAAATTTATTTTCTTTTTTTGTTTTTAATAAAATTTACCTTTAAGAACAGGATTGGATTTTGTGTCCTAAGACCTTTGTGTAGATATTGTTTAATTAGCTGGTGGAAACAGCTGATTTCCTTTGGTTTTTTTCCTCAGCTCTTCCTTGGGGGGGGGGGTGAAAACTTGAGGGTACCCCACAGGAAGGAATTCCCAAGTGAGCCTTCTTAGGTTCTCAAAGGGGTTTTTGCACTTGGGTGGTGGCAGAATCTACCCATCCAAGCTCAGAGAGAAGCTGTAACCTTACAAGCCTGGAGTGGCCAGTATTTTTTAAAAATCTTAGTGAGCTCCCACCTCTGCACTTTAAGTGCCAAATGGGGAATCAGCCTTGACAGCGACAGTACTTTGGAGCCACTGTTTTCTTTGTCAGTACATCTGAGAAACATTAATTCCTTTTTTACATCACCAGAGATGTCAGTGGAATAAAGATTCAGAAAGAATTCTGAATTCATTGAGAGCAACTTCATCTTTTTCCAGAAAGGTCCATAAAATTCCATTTTTTGACAGATACATGCAAATGCAGCAAAACACCTTTAAGGCTACCTATGATAAAGTCCACAAGGAGAAAGAAAATATGGTTCTAAAGACTGCCCTTTACAGGCTTGTCTTGATCACCTCCGTCATCTCCTCTGTTTTTGGATGGGTATGTTGCCTCTGTAGGATTGATACCAATGTTTGCAGGAACACATGCAACGTAAATTTCATTCCATTTCTCATACAATTGTTCAGTGAAAAGACCCTCATTGTTGTCTCTTTCAACATCAAGTGTAGCATCTCATTTCTGAAGGACCAGATGCTTTTCATTGATGGGGATTAGAATTTTCAGCCAAACTGAGGCAAATAGGACACTTTTAAATTTTGACATGTATTTCACCAGTCCAGCAATATTACTTCTGCTTTTAGCAGTCAGGCTCAATTTCAGACAATTCATTCTATGCCATTTGTAAGTCTTTCAGGTTCTTGGCAAAAGAATGCACACAATCAGTATGTGCAGTCCTCTTTGTACTACACATTGAATGGAGTTAATCAGGAACACTTTTTTTCAAAATTTCCCATCACAGTCGACTGGCGTTGAAAATCTTGTACAATGACTGGAAATATCCAAAGAATATACGGTAATACAGTCAGTGGACAACTGAGCTGAGTCAGCATGACTAAATTCAGTGTATGTGATGCACATGGGTGGCGGGAAGGGAGGAAGTACCTGCAGATTCAGTCAAAGAAGCACCACATGAGTTCTGGTGTATTTTCCTGCCATATTGGCACCATTATCATAAATTTGTCCATAACAGAGTTGGAAATCTAATGCATGTTCTGCTGTGATGTACAGCTATTTCCTCATCAGTCTTCTTGGTCAAACCTCTCAAGCACAAAAACTGTTCTGAATCAAAGTTACCAGCAAGTATTTGAAAAACATTTGTTCCCCGTACAAGCTGGGTGGTGTTGCACTGGAAATTATTGAAAAGCATGTTTCTTATTTAACCTCATAAATAAGGATTGTTTTCATGACTTCGCTGTGCATTCTTGAATAAAATGTATTTTGTCTGTCAGGTAGTAAGTAATGTACCTGAACTCTCTGATGTTACACCTGTGCCTTTTACCCACGTCAGCATGGTCACCAAAAGCTGACCATGCTTGGCTAATGACCGTGCTTAATACCCAAGAAATTGCCATTGGATTTATCACTCAGCTTGCAACTTGTGCCACAGAAAGCTCATAGACTCATAGACTTTAAGGTCAGAAGGGACCATTATGATTATATAGTCTGACCTGTAAAAGGCAGGTCACAGAATCTCACCACCCACTCCTGCAATAAACCTCTCACCTATGTCTGAGCTACTGAAGTCCACCAATCATGGTTTAAAGACTTCAAGGTGCAGAGAATCCTCCAGCAAACAACCCGTGCCCCTCGTTACAGAGGAAGGCAAAAAACCTCCAGGGCCTCTGCCAATCTGTCCTGGAGGAAAATTCCTCCCCCACCCCAAATATGGCGATCAGCTGAACCCTGAGCATGTGGGCAAGACTCACCAGCCAGACACCCAGCTAATCTTCATTCTCCAAGAAACAAAATAGTATCTCAAATAAGTTTCAGAATTTTCTTCCACTTTGTTTACATTTGCAAAATTATCTTCAATAATGAGTTTTATTACCTTTCAATCTTCTTGCATCCATCCATTTAATATGGAAAGTTCTGCATGTGCTGTTTTTTCTATAGGCAGGGATTCACTTATACAGCTGATGCCAGCTGCAATGAGCCACCCAATTAGTGTGGCTAATGCTGGAAGAACACCATGTGTTGTTGCACCCTGTGGAAAAAGTTGATCTGGAATGCAATAAATAGCCTGCTGCATCGTACTATCCAGTCATGGTCAACTATTTCTCTGTTAGATAGAGTATAGGGGAGAAGTGCATGAGGAAACAGCTTTTCTTTGGTACCCCCTTCTGGATGGATTTTTATCTTCCAGTTATGAAGCACAAGCCTATCTACGGGCTGGTCTTCACTACCTGCTGGATCGGCGGGTAGCGATCGATCTTTTGGCGATCAATTTCTCGCGTCTGGTGAAGATGCGAGAAATTGATCGCCCGCAGCACCCCCGTCGACTCCGGAACTCCAGCTTGCCGGGAGGCACAAGCTGGAGTTGACGGGGGAGCGCACCGTTGACTGCCGCCGCCGTGAGGATGGCAGGTAAGTCGGCTGGAGATACGCAAACTTCAGCTACGTGATTCACGTAGCTGAAGTTGCGTACCTCCAGTCAATCCCCCCCGTAGTGAAGACCATCCCTATGACATCCTGTTTTACAGGTCCTGCACTTGAAAAGATGTTCTCAATGGAAAAATGAGGCAGTTCATGTCCATCCTTATCCCCCAGCTGTTGTTCCTCCTCCTCCAGATGCACTTCATCTAGACCAGGACTAGGAAAATTAGTGTCTCCTTCACCACTCCCTAATTTCCATCCTGATGTGCTGGAGATTAAAAAAACATCTAGCTGTAAATGGGTGTCTGTTGAAAGGATGGTCTCCTTATGACAAATTTCTGCACTTGAATGTATTTCTTTCTTATCTTTCCCCATTGGCTCACCAGATCCTGAAGGTGATTGTCTCCAAAGCAGACTGCAAGAACATCCGCTCCCCACTTTTCAGTGAAATGGGATGATTCATTAGCTACCGTGTTTTACCAGAAAAGGTGTTGGGTTGTGGGAAGGAGAGGGTCAGCAACTGATGCCTGGGAAAATATATTGTTGGCAGGGTTCCATTTTCTAGTGTTGATCAATGTATTAAACTAGAGATAAAAAAAATTCCCGGTTAATTTTTGTTTGTTTGTTCTGTATTGCAGTAGCACATAGGTCTCATGGGCCCATTAAGATCCTTATTATACAAATATAATAAGATAACCCCTATTTTAAAGAACTTGCAATGTGAATAGATCCACACACACACACCCCAACACAACTGTGCAAGGAAAACGTGCGCAAGGAGTGCCTTGACCAGATCAGTGGCAAAGCTAGAAGTAGAACTGAAGTGTCCTGCGGCCCAATTCAGTACCTGCAACCACTGGAGCATGCTGCCTCTCAAGCATAAAGGCAGCCTTATTGCCTCTGTGGAGTAAGGCAGTCAAAAACTTGTACAACTAGGGTACAGGTTCTGGAGGCAAGTCAGTCACTTTCCTGACTGGGCTGATTTGAAGCAGAAGCAGGATCTGCAGCCTAGTACCTCAAGAAAAGGCCACAGATGTTTTCTGTAGAATGGAATCTGCAATGAGAACAGGGTTTCTTATTTTTATGCTTCTGAAAAAAGTACACATAGCTAAGAGCTGTAATTCAATTAATGTAATGATCTCTTCAATAGTCTAAATCAAATCAAAACAATACAAATTACAATGTATTGGCAAAGGATGACTTTTTACATTAAAGGGTTATCATAGTTATTAATGCACTTTTTTCATTACCTCAGCCCACTTTGCATTTGATAACACTATTATTAGAGTCACAGCAGATCATCCTCAAACAGAAAAGAAACCTTAATGAATTTTAAAAAGGCTGTAAGTAGGCTTGTCCAGCCTTTTGAATGTCATTCTTAAACCACCAAGACCTGCTCAAGGAGAGAGATTCCAGCTCTGTTCAAAAATGTCATTTCCATCAAGAATGATACACTTAATGCAAGAAAGCACCGTCTGTTTGAATTTCAACTAGCTTGCATTTCAATCTTTGGCCTTGGTTACACTGGCACTTTATAGCACTATAAAGCCTCCAGGAGCGCTATAACTCCCTACCTGTCCACACTGGCAAGGCATGTATTGCGCTATAAACCCACAGTTATACCGCTCCTGTTAATCCTCTCTTCCTTGAGGAATAACAGCTATTGCATATTCCCTGTAGTGTATTATCACAAGTGTAAACAGTCATTACGCTATAAGTGATCTCTGGCACGCCTCCGAGCCATTTAAGGCAATTGACGTCTCTTCACTTTATTTTGAACTCGGCAGGAGGAATGTGGAAGTACCTTTTCAGAGTTTCTCTCTTAACTCGGCAGATAAGCACTGCAAATGTTTACAAAGGGAGCTCTGACAGATAAACTATTAAAGCAGGCTCTAATTTCAAAGGAAACCACTGACAAGACTTTCAGCCCGTAGAAAATCCCCTCGCTCTCTCCTTCCACATACACACAACACATTCCCCCTCACCCCCCCTCGTTTGAAAAGCACATTGCACCCAGCTGAATGCTGGGATAGCTGCCCATAATGCACCACTCCCTGTGCCGCTCCAAGTGCCGCAAATGTGGCCACGCCAGGACATGTTATAGCGCTATACCTATTGCTGTATATGGGTACAGCTATAACCAAAAGCGCTATAATCCTGTAAGTGTAACCATGGCCTTTGTATGGAAACTGCTTTCAAGTAAGGTCAGGAGAGATTCTCTCTTAAAAGGAAGACAGACTACCACTGTTCTAAGTAGTTTTTAAACTACACACACAATTAACATTTGTAAGACCTTGTCTAGACTAGGAAGGTAGGGTTGAAAATGTTTGAGCTGGATAAGGCTCAAAGGTGTAGCTGTGGTGATGAACCATTAAGTTCTCTGCCCATAGAATTTATGTTTGCAGGAGTTACCACAAATAACCTAGTCATTTTTAATTATAAATGCTCCTAATTGTCAAAGGAAGATGCACTCTAAGAAGGGGAGTTCTGTCATCTTGGCAACCTGTGCCCCGTCACTAGAAGCCCAACAAGCTACAGCAACCACTGTAGAAAACATGCATCTTACAGCATCGTTGGAAAAACCCATGCTAAGCAAAAGACACTCTGCTGAATCAGAAAAAGGCCCACTATAGACTGGAGCCAATTGTAAAGAAACAAAAGAATCCTCCTCCTTGCCAATGCCCATTCACTGGTCTTTTCTTTCTCTCCAGGTGGCTTAGAGAATCTCTCCCAGTCTCTGTGCTTGTGAACAACTTGTACACTCCAAAAAGGAGGTAAGGGGAAGGGAAAAATCTACAGACAAGAATTTCTTTACCTCAGGGAGACCTGGACAGTCCTCCCATTCACCAGGTAGAAGTAGCTGTGGCCAAAAAGTGCCCCCCTTCTCCCCCATCATTTTAGACATTAATTCTCAGAGTCCTGAGATCTAATTTCTCACATGCCTCCCTCTACCAGGGCAAAGAACCCTTTGCAGTTTATTTCCTGCCTGTAATTTTCCTGTTCCTCCCCTGCTCGTGCCCTGCAGCTGTATATTTCTGGCAGATTTTGCAAGGCAAAGCTCATTGCAGTGCTTACCTGTAGGTCAGATCATTAACGCAGTCCAGCATGGGGCTTGTATATTCCCATTCCACACTGCAATAGCACAAAAATATTCAGAACAAGTCCAAATCCTAACAAAACCTGCATCTATTTACTTTCCTAGCAGTATGGTTCTTGGGAGCATTAGGCTTTAAATATTTGTATAGTAGACTCACAAAATATCTAGTATATTTCTAGCATTAAAAGCACAGAAAATGCACATTACCCACTTGTGTATTTGTTGCACTCTTTGCACATCCCCTCCACCTCATATCACTCTTCAAATATATAGAGCTTTCTTTTCACTTCACATAATTTGTAGACCAAGGTGTTTTTCTCTATCGGACAATGCTAGGGTTCAGTTTCCTCTCACCAAAGTGTTTAAATTTGACTTGACAGTTGCAATTGCTTTTTAATCTAAGCAAACTGATCTGTCAAAGGCAATCAGTACAGTGAAGTTATCCCTTGAGAATCCTAATAATCCAACAGTTGAACTCTTGGCATAGAATGTCACAAGTACTTAATACAGTATGTATACAAAGCTGCACAACATTCCTACACACAAACTGCAGGCTCAGTTGTGCACCAGTTAATAGTTCCTGCACTTCTGATGAAACAATATACCTGGTTTGGGCTTTTGTCTATTTCTAATTATATTAGTATGACAAGGTTCCTTAAGACAATCCCAGGCAAAAATAAGGACACATTCAATGCCCTGAAGATTTTTTATTACTAAGCATCTAAATCAGTTAATATTAAAAAAGCATTTCAGAGAGCTCTCCCTCAGGGGCCAGAGAGGGGCATTTTTGTTAGGAGTAAGGTGGTACAGTGATTGGCAACCAAACTGATGGGAAGGAAGTCAAGGTAGCTAGAAAACTGGCCTTAGAGGAAACATCTCTTGATGGCTCATTACAACCTTCCCCTCACCCCAACATTTAGGTCCCAATCTTGCAGACACTAATGCATGTGTTGCACTCTAAATGCATGAGACGGTCATTGAAAAGGAATGTGTTCTACCCATGACAAGCACAAAGGGAAAGATTAGAAATAATGGGCATCTAATAACTTCCTTTGTAATCAAAATAGAATGGACAAATTTTGACCTTCAAACCAAAGCTGTCATGGTCTCAAAATTACAAATTAAACAGTTCACTCACTCGAGCAGTTAACTTAACTCAGTGGTTTAGGTTGAAGTTTTTATCTTAATATAGTTGAACTATTAAGTAAACAAAGAATTTTAAAATAAATGACTGCATCATTTCCTAGCTCTCCCACCTCCCCCCGCCACCCCTCATGCGCAGTCCCCCTTGTCTGTACATGATGCTTAGTCAGTAGAGATTGATTTAAATGTTGATGATCTTAGACAAACTGGAGTGGGTTTCTTGAATTGGTATGTGTACTGCATGCCTATAAAACATATCACGGTCTCTACCCTGTAGGCTGTGTATTACCTGTAGTATGTTTGGTCATAAACAGATGTGTTGAACTGAAGAGAATACTTGTATTCTTACAGCTCAAGAACCCTTAAGGAACTTGAATTATTTTGATTTGAAGCTTTGACTCCTAATATCAATTTACAGCTGCAAGTGGCTAATGTTATGTTTTAACTGGACAAATAACTGTTGTGTGGCATGCTCAGAAGTTCATTGTACCATCTCAGGTATAAATAAGTTCCTCTGGGGTCTACCAAAGTGCTGGTGATTTCAAAAGGTTCACTGAAAGGTTATTCAGTTTCAAAACACCGTACAAGCTAATAAAGGCATAAATTCAGTGCAAAAATCTCTCTGCCCAGGCCGAAAACAGAAAGCTTCCTTTTCTCTGCACAAAAGTAGCTCAGTTACAAGTAATTAAAGAAAACAAACAAGAAAACTGGTTCCTCACAGCCTGAAACAAACAATCACATTTACTGTACTTTGTATTCTCTTTAATGTGTTTATTTCATTTTATAAACATAATTAAGACAATAGTACAAGCTTGCTTGAAAAATACAAAGCAGATTTTTCCCTTGTGAAACTGTCTCCCCAATTCACCATTCTCTGGAGTCTGTGCCATGTCCCAAGGGCCTCTGATTAATTCAAAACACTTAGTAACATGCCATAGGCCACCACACCTGTATAGCTTGGCACTGAGACAAAGCACATCACTCCTTCTCCCTCAGTGCTGGTTTAGCAGCCTGTTGACTGACCTTGTAATCAGTCACACGGCTGGGTTTTTCAAACATTTTTCTGAAGCGTGAGGGAAGTTCTAAGACTGTGTCATCTCCTCAGGAATAAGAAAGGGAAATCAGAGGGAACTGAGCACTAAACAATGGGAAACAGGAGATTCCAAAAACAGCCAGTTGTGAAATGACCACTTTAGGACTGCAGATGCTTGGATCTGTTAAATGTAAAGGGCCTGCCCCAGAAATGTTTGCTGGGCAAAAGGTTCGTATTGGAGGCCACCCCTGCAATGTGTATCCAGTCTTCTGACAGCAGCCAGTGCCAGATTCTTCAGAGAATTAACAGAACAAGTGATCCATCCCTGGCTCTCCAATGCCAGTTTCTGGTAGTCAGTTGTTTAGGGACACCCAGATCATGGGGTTGCATCCTTGCTCATCCTGGATAATAGCCATTGGTGGACCTATCCTCCTTGAACTTATCTAATTCTTTTTTAAAACCCAGTTACTGTTTCAGGCTTCATAACATCCCCAGGCAATGAGTTCCACGGGTTGGTTATGTGAAGCAATATTTTGTGTTTATTTTAAACCCACTGCCTATTAATTTCATCATGTGATCCCTAATTCTTGTGTTATGTGAAATGGTAAATAGTACTTCCCTGTTCATTTTCTCCACATCAGTCATGATTTTACAGACCTCTATCATAACCCCCTTTAGTCATCTCTTTTCGAAGATGAATGGGTCCAGTCTTTTTAATATCGCCTTGTATGGAAGTTGTTCTATATCACTAAATATTTTTGTTGCTCATCTCTGTACTTTTTCCAATTTTTAATACGGGGTCAGCAACCTTTCCGAAGTGATGGGCCGAGTCTTCATTTCTTCACTCTAATTTAAGGTTTCGTGTGCCAGTGATACATTTTAACATTTTTAGAAGGTCTCTTTCTATAAGTCTATAATATAGAACTAAACTATTGTTGTGTATAAAGTAAATAAGGTTATTGAAATGTTTAAGCAGCCTCATTTAAAATTAAACTAAAATGCAGAGCCCCCTAGACTGGTGGCCAGGACCTGGGCAGTGTGAATGTCACCAAAAATCAGCTCACGTGCCATAGGTTGCCTACGCCTGTTAATATATCATTCCTGAGATGGGACGATGTAGTATTCAAGGTCTGGGATTTCTATAGTGGCATTATGATTTTTTTTTTTTTTTTGGTCTTATTATCCATCCCTTTCCTTATGTTCATTTAAAAAAAAAAAACTGCCGCTGCACATTGAGCAGATATTTTCAGAGAACTATCCACATGACTTCAAGGCCTCTCACGTGATAATTTAGAACCCATTATTTTGTATGTATAATTGGGATTATGTTTTACAATCTGCATTACTTTGCATTTATCATCATTGAATTCACCTGCCATTTTGTTGTCTAGTCATTCAGCTTTGAGAGATTCCTTTGTAACTCATTGCAGTCCACTTTGGACTTAACTATCTTGAGAAATTTTGTATTGTCTGCAAATTTTGCCACCTCACTTTTCACACCCTTTCCCAGATAATTTATGAATATGTTGAACAATCCAGGTCATACTACCTATCCTTGGGATACCCACAATTTACTTTTCAATTTCAAAATCTAACCATTTATTCCTACCCTTTGTTTCCCATCTTTTAACCAGTTACTGATCCATGAAGAGACCACCTCTCTTATTCCATGACTGCTCAGTTGGCTTAAGAGCCTTTGGTGAGTGATCTCATCAAAGGCTTTCTGAAAGTCCAAGTACAATATATCCACTAGATCACTTTTGTGCACATGTTGACACCCTCAGACAATCCTAATGGATGGGTGAGGTATGCTTTCCCTTTCTAAAAGCCATGTTGACTCTTCCCTAACGTACTTTATTTTTATACGAAGCTGTAGCAGAGCGGCAGGGCCCCTCGGGGTCCTGCCTCTGCCAGGTCCACAAAGTCACTAAGACCTGGGAGTAGTCACCACTGTTGTAGTTTTTTCAGAGGCTTGTTCCCCCCACCATTTCACCATGTACAGTTGGCTCTTGTGCAGGCAGAAGGGAGGGAAGAGCTACCTCTCAACTTCCACTCCCTACCTTTTCCCTTTCTTCCTGCACCCCACATGGCTTCCTTCCCGAGGCTCTTCTACAGCTCCAGCCTAGTTAGGCAACAGCTGTCTCTGCTTTCCCAATTAGGGCCAGGTCACCTCCAGTCAGGTCTAATTTAGCCCCCTAAACAGAAGCCAGCCTCAAAGAAGGCTGAATCAGCAACCCTTTGCCCAGCACCCTGTCTCACATCTCCCCCTCCAACTGTCAGGTTCACCCCTCTGTGTCCTCTCCTTCCTCTACCAGGGGTAGGTGTGGAGGCATTACAGAGGAATCTCTTTCCCTCTTTCATGTCAGTTCCAGCTCCTTAATCCCCCACCCACAGAAACTATATTGTGTGTGGGGTGGACAGCCCCACAGCTCTGCTGCAACCCACATGTCCTTGCCCCCTGAGTGCATAGCCCCGAGTGTTCCCCTCCTTTCCCCCCCACCCTTCCTTTCCTTCAGGGTCCCAGCCCCTTCTCAGACACTCAGGGTCTCCTGTCTCCCAAGCTCATTCACCAGGGTTGGTAGTGACTAGAGGTTTTCTGCTTGGTGATCTCTACTGCTGTCTTCAAGGAATCTCCCTTTTTTCTTATCTTGGACTTGAGGGGCACCTGGGACATAGGGTATTGTCTCCTATCCCCATCGACACATTCTATGTCCATCTTCTCACCCAGAAGTGCAGCCATACCAGTTTATTTTGTGACAGGCTGAGGCAGAGTCTACCAAGCCTCACTGGGGTTTCCTTCCCATCATTACTAGAATGGTGAAGAGCCTCCGCCCCTTCCCCTGCCCACCCACAATCCATGTGCGAGCAGTCGTCCTTGTGTTTGCACAATCTGTACCTTTTGGGGACCCTTGAGGAATCCTCATGTTTGTTCTTTGGACCCTTCCTGAGCAAGGGTTCTCTGGGCCTTCTCCCAGTCTCCATTTCCCTGCTCATCCGTCCCTTCTTTCTGAGAAAGTCCACCTCTAGCTGTGAATGACTCACCAATTACAAAAGCAGTTTCTCCTCTCTGGGCGTTCACACCTCCTGATCACCTGCTGAAAGTGGGCTTCACCAGCCCCCGATTGAATTTACGTTGCTTTCTTGCCTGCATATTTATGCCTGCCTTTGGAGATTTCCACAACATTCATCTAAGGAAGTGGGTCTTAACCCACACAAGCTTATGATCCCTAAAATTTGTTAGTCTATAAGGTGCTACAAGACTCTGTTGCTTCCACCTCTACATGCTCCTCCATAAGCTTTACAGCCGTCTCGACCATATTCCATTGCTGCCTCCTAACCCATACCTGTATGTTCTCCGCGAGACTCCATAAAAACTGGGTTAGGACAAGCTCATCCATGACCTCCCCCCATTATCTGGGCATCCGGCCTCAGGCAGCAGATGGCCCAGTCCATTAACTTTTGGGCGAATGCCTGGAGCTGCAAACCCCGTCCACACTGCTGACCAGAACTTCTGGAGGTACTTCTCAGAGGACAAACACACCCGATCTAGGAATTCCTGGCCTGCTCTTCACTGAGGGGGATGTAGGCTGCTTGGCCTTCACTGGTTCGCTAAAGAGCCAGTCGCAGGGCTAAGGATGCCCTGTCCCATCCAGCTCCTGTGGCTACCCAATCAAATGTGCCTAGGAAGGCTTCGGGGTCATCTGTCAGGCCATTTACACAGTCCTAACCTCAGCACCCAAATGCCATCCCCTCCCATGGAACTCACCACTTTCTGCAGAGAGCTACTGTTGGATGCCAGCCTGCACCCCAATGAAGCCCTGCAGGCTCTTCTGCTGTTCCAGGTGATTTTCAGGTGAGCAAGCCCAATCTCTCCAGCTGCTGGGCTTGTTGAAAATTATACCCTGCCTTCTTCACCTCCTCTTGCTGCTTGACCAGCCATTGCAGGGTCTCCTCCATCTCCGGGCTGCCAAACACTTGCTCTGGCACAGAATCCTGGACAAGCCCCCACGTGTAGCAGAGTGTGGCAAGGCCCCTCCACTCCTGCCTCTGCTAGTCCACAAAGTCACTCAGACCCTCGAGTTAGTCACCACTGTTGCAGTTTATTCACAGTCTTGTTCCCACCAGAAAGAGGCCATATTTTCTGTTTGCTCATAAAGTAAATTAAATTGGTGCCACTCACATAAAAGCCTGAGAAATGGTCTCTGAAGTGGGAGAGGGAGTGTAGATAGAGCTGAGAGAACAGAAGTGTAAATGTTATTCTGAACTCCTATGATACCAATGCTACAAATGATATTTTCATTCCATGGACAGCAGCAGAAAGTTTGGGGATGCCTATATTGGAAGAACATAGTGGAGGGCTTAACATCTGTTTAATAAATGTAGAGTTTTTCAAATTGCTTACAATGATTTTTTAAATGTAAATATTTGTACACTAAGCAGTTTGATAATCTCTCTTTAATAAGATCTGCAGTCAAGACTTTAAATACAATTGCCCTGGGGTTTGACTAATTTTTCTGACACACAGAACTTTGGCCTGTGCTACATCAAAGAATTAACCAGAAGTGCAGAAAGAGGAGTATAAAAGTTTATTCCTGGGGGAATTTGGTGCCATTGCACACAGGCAGAATTCATGTCCCTTGCAGAATTTTTTTCTCTGCAGAAAATGCATTCTGCCAGAGAGGCACTGCAGTTATACCTTTCGTCCACTAGGGGCTATGCTGCCAGAACAGAGAGAGCAGCTCCTTAGTGGGAGCAGTCCAGCTTTGGATAGGGAGAAGAGGTTCTTCCAGTGCCCTGCCCCTGGGGCCAGGTGAGGAGGCACAGGTTATGGAGGGAATGGAGTGATTAGGGTAGAGGGGCTGCTACATGGTCACACACTTGAGAAAGGCTCTGAAAACTGCCCAATGTAAATACAACCACAAAGGGTTTTTTTAAAACATGAATTGCCAGATTTCTTAAGAGGAGTTGGCATTAATATTTTTAATACTATAATCTTGGAATCCTCAGAAAATAAGCCTAATGAAGATTTGGCTCAAAGAAGTTATTTCCCTCCTTCTTCCACTGTTAGCCTATTTACTGTATATTTCATGTAAATTACAACAGTCATAGTCATTAGGTTACTTCTCACAGTTTATGGTTTTAATGGTTTTTGCAACGTTAGATGCACAACATTTTCAAGCATCAAAAAACAGGCTTTGCTATCTAACATTTTATAAAGATGTAAAAGTTAATGAGCACTCATGATCTATGATCTGACATCTGTTCTTTTCTTTCTGAGATGATAAAACACCCACCATGTCTTGTTCTGCCACAGTGGGGGGAGAACAAATATCATCCAATTAATCATTCTAAACTATAAGCTATATTAAGTTATAGTTTCTCAACAGGTTTGTCATACTCTCTTAATAGGGTGCAGGTGTTCTAAAATAGCCTTTGCAATATTATTAAATCTAGCTTTCATCACGTAGTCAGCTCCAGCTAGTAATCCTGTTTATGTATATTAAATATAAAAAAATGGTTAATGCACATTTTAAGGCTGAGCTTCAAAACCTGCAGAAGCAAGGATAGGGAGTTCTACATATCATGGCTACAAAAGCTCTACTTCTTAACATGTATATTTTGAGAGTTTTTCATTACATACTCATAAAAACTTGGCACTGATACACTAGCAAATATTCTATAAATATGTATGCAAGAGAACAGACCTCAGTATCCATCCACACCCTATTGTAATAATTTTGTACAGGACATGTCTTGTAATGGTATCATTTGAAAACTCATACTTTGCTGGAATCATCCTGATAAAATAGTTTTACATACAATGTTGCTACACATAAAAGATTCCCCTGTATAATACATGTTCCCAACCCCACAGCTCTGAATAAGCAGAGGTTGGTAAACAAGTCTGTCAAACAAACAAAGGAACGTATGTTCCGCTTAATTTGCATTTAAGCAATAAAGAGCAAGCAGGGAGGGGAGACAACAAAAAGTTCAAACAGGTGAGAAAAAAGCAAGAGGGATCATCCTTCTCATAAACATTTTGTCTCCAGGTATCCAGCTAGAAATGTTTCTCAAGAGGGACTGAAACTACAAAAATGGGGTGACAAACACCCCCAAGGCACTCCACTCTTCCTGCTCATTGCACTCATTGCACCTGAAGGGAGAAAGGACGCACTTGTTAGACTCCAGGGGAGGAGTCCAGACCTACAAGCTTTGGTCAGTAAGATTGCTATTTCATCAAGGCAGTGAAAGGCACTCAGGTTTGCAGGGCAGCTGCTCATTAGTCTGGATTGTACCCTATGTCACAACAAGTTAATTAAGTGGAAGTACAGACAGCTGCCAAGAGACATGACACACACAGTGAAATGTTTTGTTTCTCGCCATTTATCTGTCAGAAATGGTGAAATTGGTGACACTGTAGAACAGTTGCCCTTTGCAATTTATCATACGTGTATAACACCCTCCAAATATTTTAGGAATACTTTTCTGAGAACAGCATTTATTTAGCTCAAGCAGTATTTACACTGTCTATGTTTTGTGTATTGTATATAAACATCTGTGCCCTTTTAAGATGGAAGGGGCCAGGGATGTCACCTTTGGAATTAAATATAATAATCTACCTCCAATCTTCTTAAAGTAAGATATTTAAAAGGAAGTATCTCTCAATGTAGGAACAATATGGTAAAATATACAAGACCCTATCTTTTTGTAGAATAAAATTACAACATGTTTGCTCATCTACCTATAATTAAACAAGAATCCACGTATAAATCAAATTATTTTAAAACAAAGTTTACTATTTGTTTGACAATCCTATCATGCCAAAGGGGAAAATCCCTTTAATACATTAGCTCTGTATGCTTTGTGTTTTGGTACAAAGTGGTTAGATTGTCCTATGGATCAAAGTATTTTACTTCTTTGATAAGAAAATTATTTTTTAAAATAGTGGATTACTTGTGTGAGCTTTATCCTCCTTTACCCATGTCAATTACTATCCTTTTAACATCACTACTTGCTGTCCAGGATCATTAAGAGTATGTAGGGATTTAAAGACTCATTTGAAGATTTTTCAGACCTCCCCCCATATACACGGTAATACTTCTGCATCAGTGGACTGTTGCAAATCCATTAATAGAAAAGTACAAGTCAAATATAAATACAAGTTTTGAAAATTGTGCATTCAGTCTTATACCATGTGATGTTTAGTGTTTTTAGATAGTTCTTTTTAGCAGAGTTTTATGCTTTTTCCAAACAGCTGTACACTACAATGAAACAAAAAAGTGAGAAGTAAATGTTTGACAGAAATTGCTTAGTCATTACGAAACAAAAGCACTTGCAAGTTAAATGCCTGACAAGCAAAAAAATCCCAGGTTAACTAGAAAAAGCACAGTTTCATAGAGTAATGCTTACTTTACAGAAGGAAAAGAAGATGGCAGTAACACTATTCAAAAGCCGTATCGTGTAGGACTTTGTGTACAATCAAGAGGAAAAAAGTTACCATGATGAATGAACTGAGCTGGTGAGTAGGTGGGTTGCCCTCTATACAAGCATCTTAAGGGGGGGGGGGGAATCTCAGGACAGTCCTCCAAAAATTAAAAACACTTTTTTCAATGGAATGTGGAGTATTACTCAGGAGTGGTATGTTTTCTTTGCTAATTCTCGATGAGATATGGCATAGGATTCCTAATTATTAGTCGTCTTGGTATCACAACAGACTCCTTTGTGCAATGTGAAAGCCTACTCAAAGCAATAGCCTTTGTCAACACAATAAAAGATATATACTTATGCAAACAATGGTGCAATACGAGTTGTCAGATGATTAATATATGAATTCAGTCCAAAACACTGATGAGTCACAGATTCTGCTAAAATATTAAAATTTAATTATACCTTTTCACATAGGACTATAGCAAAGCATGAGAAAAAGGCATTCTTTGAATAAAGAACAGATATACATCTAAAACAATATATATAAGTTCTAAACTGCAAATTGACAAAGTCACAAATACTTTAATATTTAGTACATATATTCATATGTAATATAAATCAGATCTTAATTCCATCCGCTGTTTACTTTTTCAGTGACAATGGTCTAAATTTTACATCTTATATATATTAAAATATTAAAAAGTTAAAAACCTTTTAATATAGGTACAATTCAATAAATGGGAAAATACATTAGTTTTGTCATTTTGTACACTATCTAAATCAAACTTTCTATACAGTGTTCTCTGCAAAAATAAATGGCACTTTTACATGCAAGAAGACAAAATACAAGTGAGTGTTAATAGTATATCATGTGAGTGGGAGGGAAACAAACTCATTCACTCACACAGTTGAGCATCAATTAAAATTGTGGGAAACATTTTGACAAATCCTTTCTTTGTGTTATGTTAATGCTAATGAAAGTATACTGCTTTCAATACTAATCTAATGTTAAAGAACAAAGATACAGTGTACTATGAAATTTAAGTACTGTAACAGTATCACAGACATACTTAGACAACATAATGGACAGGAAACAGATCCTTTATTAATTTTTTAAAAAAAAGTCAGCCCCGTCTCTGGGTCGCAGCATCTAGGCTGCTTGTGTGTTGACAGTTTCTGAAATTACTTCTGCCATTCTGAATTGCGCATCAGTAGTCAGATGAGTTTTCCAGACTTCATTATGCCATTGTGTAACCATAGCTTCCACAGTGTAATGCCACAAGAAGCCTGTTCTTAAGGATCTCTTTGCTTGGGTATTCAGGTAACTTGAGCATGTTGATACTAAAACAAAAGCATCGCCATTTAATATGAGAAGTAGAAGTAAAAATTTGATTGTCTTGTACTAGGCAATTAACATGAAACTGTCCTCTCAAATACGTATTCAAATCAGAAAACCCTGAAGTTGTCATATTGATGAAAAACACACTGCTGCATTGCAGTACCCTTAAGCATTCAAATGTACTGCAGGAAAATAAGTTCCTTGTGGTGTAAAGTAAAAAGCAATACAGTAAAATTTGGCTAGAAGCATCCCTTAGTGATATTGTACTGCCTTCCATTAGCTACATGGGGGTGGTTAAGATTTTTCCTTCAAGAATATAACTACTTATGGCTTAACCAGTTTTATGGTGGATGTGCTCCAAACTGACCAAAGGTTTTCCTTTTAATTAGGTTGAACAAGAGGGTTGTACCTGAAGCGTAAAACAAATAATGAAAACAATGAAAGGATTCTGCTCAGCTTCTTAATGCATTTAAATTAGGCTATTTAACATACCATGTACTTGATGTTGGTAGCAAATTTGGAGTGTATGGCACAGCTGCAATTGTGAAATTCTGCAATCCACTGCCACCCATTATATGGGAAAAGCCACCATGAGGAACCCTGGAACTGAAAGCATCCACTGATTATTAAAACATTAACAGGGTACTTGGGAGCTGAAAAACCAGCACACTGTAGAAATCTTGTTTTGCCCCGGCTAATGACCAGCTGCTAAAAAATGGTTGCCTACCTTTCCATAACTAGTGTTCTTCGAGATGTGTTGTACATGTCCATTCCATTAGAGGTGCATGTACAACAACTTGTACACAGTTCTCAGAAAAAACTTTTTCTCCTCGGTACTACTCACTGGGGCAGCTCAAGCACGCTCTACTGCCAAGCGTCACTGCATGCCAGTAGAAGAGGGCGGAGTCACCCCCAATCCTCCTCAGCTCCTTCTTATTGGATAGATTCTTATAGAGAGGAGAAGGAGGCGGGTTGTGGAATGGACATGTGCAACACATCTGAAAGAACAACAGTTACAGAAAGGTAGCTAGAGTTTTTTCTTCAAGTGATTGCACATGTCCATTCCATTATAGGTGATTCACAAGCCGATGAACATGGAAGTGGGCTCAGAATCTACCCAAACAGTCATTGTAAAACTGGCATAATTCCTCGACTGATGGGAAACTGCATAATGAGCAGTAAAAGTGAGTACTGATGATCAGGCTGCTGCTTTGCAAATATCTAAATAGGTACTTGAGGTAAGAAAGCTCCTGAAGTTGTGTGCGCGCTTCTCAAATGAGCCAGTAATTTCAGGGTTGGCATGACATTAGCTAACTGGCAGTAAAAATAAAAATCCTCTAAGTGGAAACCAGTGTGCCTTTCACCCTGTCCACAAATCACAACAAATAACTGCATTGAAGTTCTAAAGGGTCTGGTGGTATCCAAGCTGGTGGCTTTCCTCACACCCAACAAATAAAAAGCTTCTCCTCATCTGTATGCATGTGAGGCTTCAGGAAAAACATCAATCAGGCAACGTATTTGCTAATGTGGAAACTGGAAGACACCTGGGTCAAGAATTTTGGGTGAGGGTAGAAGTAAACTTTATCCTTGTAGAAAATTAATCAAGGATGTTCTGAAACCATGGCTCAAAATATACCTATTCTCCTTGCTGACGTTATCGCAACCAGAGAAAAATAATTAAATTAAAATTAAAAAAATTAATTGCTATTAATCAGTTTTAAGTGCACTGTTAAACAATAGAGTATCAACTGAAATGTATTAAATATTTTGGATGTGATTTCTACATTTTCAAATATATTAATTTCAATTATAATGTAGTATACAAAGTAGAGAATGCTCACAATATAGTGTTATTTTTATTACAAATATATGCACTGTAAAAATAGCGAACAAAATACAGTAGTTTTCAATTCACATCATACAAATACCATTGTGCAATCTCTTTATGGTGAAAGTGCAACTTACAAATGTAGATTTTGTGTTACATACTTGCAGTCAAAAACAAAACTATGCAAAACTTTACATAGTCCACTCAGTCCTACTTCTTGTTCAGGCAATCGCTTAAAAAAAAAAAAAAATTCTTCACATTTATGGGAGATAATGCTGTTCGCTTCTTGTTTACAATGTCACCTGATAGTGAGAACAGGTGTTCTCATGGCATTTTGTAGCTTGCAATGCAAGGTATTTATGTGCCAGATATGCTAAACATTCGGATGTCCCTTCGTGCTTCAGCCATCACTCCAGAAGACATGCATCCATGCTGCTGATCATTAAAAAAATAATGCATTAATTAAATTTGTGGCTGAACTCCTTGGGGGACAATTGCACGTCTCCTACTCTGTTTTACCTGCATATATTTAATGTTACAGCAGTCTTCAATAATGAGCCAGCATATGTTTGTTTTAAGAACACTTTCACTGCAGATTTGACAAAACACAAAGAAGGTACCAACGTGAGATGTCTAAAGACAGCTACAGCACTGGACACAAGGTTTAAGAATTTGTACCTTCCAAAAATCCGAGAGGAACAAGATGTAGAGCATGCTTTCAGAAGTCTTAAAAGGACAACACTCTGATACGGAAACTACAAAACACGAACCACCAAAAAAGAAGATCAACATTCTACTGTTGGCATCTGATTCAGATAAAAATCAATACGAGTCGTTCAACACTGTTTGGGATTGTTATTGAGCAGACCCTGTCACCAGCATTGATGCATGTCCTCTGGAATGGTGGATGAAGCATGAAGGGACATATGAAACTTTAGTGCACCTAGCACAAATACCTTGCGATGCCGGCTACAAGTACTAAATGGAAGAGACTATATACAGAGCGTGGGGGAACTAAACTTCTGATAGCAAGACTGGAAGTGCACCAACCACCGTCACTGGCTGTAAGAAGGAACTAAAGAGGGATGATGGGCCTCTTATATTGGCACACAGCATTAGAGGGTGCTCGAGACACCCTAACAGGTACCTCTAAAGGGAAAAGTTCTCTGAAAACTGTGCACAAGCCACATCAGTTCCTATGGTGGAATGGACATGTGCAATCACTCAAGGAAGAATGGTTGTTAGCAATGAGTCCCACTTCACCAATTGTGAAAATGTCACTGCCTCATTCATGTTTTCTGTATTGCTGTAGAAAATGGGATTGTCCCATTTATAACAACTGTTCAATTATTTAAACACTAGATAGGAGGGAGAGAGAAGAGTGCTTGAGGAACTCGCCCAGTTGTTGGCACTTGATGATTTTCCTAATATTATATACATACACACACATACACCTGTTTTTATAGTTGAAAAAACATCAGTTAAAAAAAACCTAACTTACTTTCATAATGGAAAGGTAATCTACCAAATATTCTTGACGTCTTTTCCAGAGCTTTGGCTTTTTTTAAGAGTCAAGACTTAACAGTGTGGTATTTCTCACAGCAAAGCCAGTATATTAGAGAAAAGTGACTTAATAAAGTAAAGTAATTACCTATTGCAATATTGTGAAACACTAAGGAAAATATAAGGAAAAAGACTATAAATCCAGTCTCAACCCTAACTAATGTGATTCACACTAACCTACAGTACAAGACTCACACATAGTATCTATACCATTAGAGGCCATCTTTAAAATTGTGGTATAAAAACCTGTCCAATGGAAGGGACAGGGGGTGTTTAGTTTTTTGTTTTGCATAATAGTGATGTTTTCTTTCGGGAGACATGATCCCTCTCCCATTGTATTCAAACACAATTTTAAAAAAGACAACCAGATAGAGACATAATTCCAAAGAATCCCTAACCCATATTCTCATCAGTGAAAAATCACAATAGTATAGTAAAAATGCAGCCAGTATTTTATATCAACTTAAATTCTTATTTTGGTATACAGTGCACATGAAGATGTTAAAATATAAATGACATTGCTACAAGACCCTCAATTTGGAATATTAAAATACTGTTTAGTACGAGTTGTAGCTAGAATACTCCCCCCTCCCCCCCCCCAGTGAAGACCAGCCCATAGTGTCACAGGGTCCGTGCCGGTCCTGTGTTCTCCCTTGCCCGAAATAAAGCTTAGCTGCTGGATCTCCAGGCCCGAGGCCTCCCTCTAGCAGTAAGGAGACCGTGCAACCACCTCCTGTTCCCTGCCTGGACTTCTCCTGACTGTGAGTCAGGGGTTCTTATAGCCCTCACAGCTCCTAGCCGCAGCTGTAGCCCTTTAATCCTGCCTAGCTCTGCGAGCTAGCACTAATTCGGGTTTCCACCAGAGTCCCCTGCCGGCTACGGCCGGCCCCTGGAGCCTCCTGCCAGCAAGCAGGGTTTACTTGACAGAGGTAGGGCATTCTAGGAGTTTTCACCCCAGCCCTGCCACACTTAGCAACAAGTCTCTCATTCATCCAGCTATTAGCTACCAATTCTATGGCTTGGCATTTCATACAAGTCAAAATGATACAAAATGGCTAGAGCTATGAATATTCTAAAAGATGAATTTGCTGCAGAATTGTACTTCACAGTATAAACTTTCATCCTGAAAAAAGTTTTAGTCATTTTTATGAAGAAAACCTTTCAGATGTGAAGCAAATATAAACTGGTATTATGATATCAACCTCTTGAGTCTCCAAACCATCCTCAACAATAATTCTCAGAGCATGAACTGTTCTCATTATTTCAATGGAATTCAAACTTGACGTTTAATGATAACTGAAATATCAACATTAAATACGTCTCTCCTCATAATTAAGAACAAACATATCCATCAACACGGGATGACCCTGAAGCATACTGGGGAAACTGTTGAACTAAAGAACTGCAAGCTAAGGTTCCTTCAAAAAATTTCTACTCACCAGAAATCCCAAGCCTGCACCCACAAAGGGAAGGAAAATGGAAGATGCATATCCTCCTCAGTAATAAAAGATTAACCAAGTCTTGGTGCACAATCACTTTCCCTCCCATGACTTCCTCCGTGCCAAAAGCCCCAAGTTACCTCCCACCCACAGCACTGCATTTCTGTTATGGTCAATACAAAACAGTGTCACATTTAAAATTTAGATACAGAATTTAAAAATGTATATAAACGCCACCAGTAAACACTGCAGTGATTTCATTACTCCTTTCCGTATTTAATTTGATTAATACCTCGGGTTTTGGATTTACTTGAAGCTGCCTAGTTTACAGCAACTTTCTAGTTTGCAGCAACTTTTAATGATTAATAATCATTAAATTATGATCATTAATTATTATCATTAAATTAATGATTAACTGATTAATACCTCGGGTTTTGGATTTACTTGAAGCTGCCTAGTTTACAGCAACTTTCTAGTTTACAGCAACAAAGCATCAAAAGAAACCTGAAGGCCCTGACACAGAGTTTAGGCCAGAACTATCCAAAAATCAAAGGACACAGAGTGTATGCAGGGCCATCTAATCACCTTTTGTCATCACCTGGAGGTTTTTGCACAAATTGTGCCACTCGGGTTATGGAGTACATGAAGAACAACCTATTAAAAAAGGATTTTCCCAGTATATCCAAAATTATACTATTTTACACTGAAATCATCAAAAGTCAGACTTCCATTACTCCTAAGTGAAGGCAAAACTGCAAGAGGAAAAAGACATTTAAAAGCACATTTAAAAAGCACATTTAAAATATGCTTAAAAATGTCAAATGGAACATAAAAAAAAATTGATAGTAGCTTTAAATTATTATTTTTACTAGATCTACTAAATACATTTTATGGTCTCTGGTTGGGAAAAAAGGATATCTGATTTTTCACTTAAGTAGCATGAAAGGCATACTCAGGCCAGAATGAGAGGATTTAAAAAAATAATGCAAATTCTTAATGCAAAGTGCTACCCAGCAAATGCAGACTCTTAAAAGAAATTCCTCATTCAGGAAAATTTTTCCACCTGGATGCTTTGCATTTAAGGGGTTTACAAAGAGTTTGTTGACAGGTATTTTATAAATACAAAATTTGTAATACAAATACAAAATACTTGTTTGCATTATGTATACCATGATTAGAGTTTTGGCTAACAGACCGCTCAACCTAGCTTCTACATTTTTCATACCCAGACATCCATATTTCCAGAGATGTCATTGGATTTATACGTGCACATGTCAGATCTGGTAGCTTTTGAAAGTGTCCTCCCAGTGGTGGCTATAATTAGACTTGGCAGAATTAGATTTCTTTTTAAGCATTTTTTTTCAAATGTTGATCTAAATTTTCACAGTTGTGCAAGATTATGAGGGAATAAACAATGAGCAGATCAGACAATTATTCAATGACAGATGTTGAGTTTATAAAGCTTTAACTTCTTTGAACCATTAACACACAATGGTCAACTCCACATGTCAAAATATACAAAGTAAATATTCTTAAATCAAACCATTAAGATAAGAAGCATAATTTTT
The DNA here is from genome assembly GCA_032164245.1 of Sternotherus odoratus. NCBI lineage: Eukaryota > Metazoa > Chordata > Testudines > Kinosternidae > Sternotherus > Sternotherus odoratus. Next base: position 63,684,960 of record JAVMKO010000003.1, read on the forward strand.
CTTATCTGTAAAATTCAATTACTATTCATGGAAATATTTTTTCTTCGGTTTGTGCATGTATAGTGAAATTGACATTTATCAACATTTACCAATAAAAAGCTGATGTTTCCAAGCCTATCTATAATGCTCAAATGGTCAAGAACAATAGGTTTCTACCACCATCTGCGCTTAGCTGATACCACAGACCAGAAGCTAATACATTATAGCAGAAAAATAGTAATCTGAGTCATTTCTGCCAATTTCGAGTCCTAAACGTTAAAGGTACAAACAATATAAATTTAATAACTATTAAAAAAAACAGCTATATCATAGCAGTATGTGATCTGTAAACAAAATAAAACAAATAGTGGTCTAATAAGGCTGGTATTAGTCAATTTCAGGGGACACGTCACAGAATCACACTAGTTCATTAACAAGGCTATAAACACAATGCATTCCACTTGGAGCACATATCCCAAACCAGTGCTTTTCAAAGTACCATTCTGGATTTAGGAATAGCAAAATTGGACTAATGGAAAAAACAGATCTCTAATTTAGAAAGGCCAGAAACTGTGACCTGGAAGTACTGCAGGTAGAAATGCAGGAATCAGTTCTGCAAGGGATGGAAGAACAGATCAAGACTCTCACTAATAACCCCCTAAACCAGGGGTCGGGAACGTATGGCTCGCGAGCCAGGTGTGGCTCTTTTGAGAATTGCATCTGGCTCACGCGGCGCTGCTCTGTCCGCGAGGGCTGGGGGCGTGTCGCTCTTCTCCTTCCCTCGCTGGAGTCGGGTCCCAGCAGCGTGACCCAGCGAACAAGTAAATAAAATATATTATATGGCTCTTACTGAAATAAATTTCCAAATATTTTGCTTTCATGGCTCTCTGAGTCAAAAAGGTTCCCGACCCCTGCCCTAAACTGACCATGATCCTAGGAGACAGTGAAGCACTTAACAGATACAATGAGACTAATGGGGGATGGAGACATTTTGGGTGGCCAACCCATAGCAGTGGAACTCTTTGCAACAAAACCAGAGGACGACCACAAACTTGGCTCCTCCAGGGCAAAATGCAATATCCTCTTTTTATTGCCTGCCCACAAAATTAACAGGAAAAAGAAAAATCCACTATTCTGCCATTTCAAGGATGTGGGAGAGAAGATAGAATTTAAAAGATGGAGGAAAAATAATTCTACCTGCCCCCCAGGAAGAAGGGCAAGAGAAAAAATTAGACCTACACACTGACCACTTAAGTGGTATAAACAGAATCTTCTGTTGACCTACCCTGCAACCAGTTATTTGAACCTTGCAGGAAACCATTACATTCACTGTGACTAACACGCACCTCCTGGCAGGTAGATTCCTTAACCCCTCCTTGAATTTTCACCTCCCCCATGAAAAGGGAGGCACAAGTGACTCATGACAGAAGGAACCAGTATTTGGGACTGTGCTCTTGGGGAAACACTTGGAACAGCCTAGTTTGGAGTCAAACTTTATAGTGCATTGTTTATTTTAACTACCAATAAAAGAACCAACTTGGAAAGAAAGACGAGTTTGGACACTCAAGTGTGTTCTATAGTAGAGCAGTATGACAAATGCCTGTTCAGATATGGATTTACATACAAATTTGTAGAACTCTCCGATACAACAACAATTGGCAAAAGGGAATATCTATGATACAAAAATAGCTACCAATTCTACCATAGGTTATGCAGCAAGAAGAAAATAAAATCCATTAAATCTACTATTGTGGAGGCAAGATCTTCAAACCAGCAACTGTGTGTTTCTATCTGAAACAACTATAAGTCTTGTTAAATAATTGGAGCTAAAGATAGCACATTAACCACACAAGAGACAATGCACACGAATAAGTGATGAAATAAAACTAAGTGACTACCAAAATTACTGTAAGTGCTGACAAATACTAATTAGCCATTTTTGTGGTAACAGTAAAAATGTTTACATATCAACGAACAGTAGATTTCTAAGTGAGTATTCAGTTAAGAAAACACACAGTTCTTGGTCATGAAATGTGTCTTTCAATTTGCAGTCCAGTTGGCTCAAGAGTATTAATAATGTATGCATTATAAACAGAAATATTTCTCACCTGCCAGTAACAAATTGTAATAGTAACACTCGCTCTTCCTGAGTCAGTTCTTCTACAACATCCCAGAACCACTAAATGAAAAAGGTTTAATACAAAACGAAAACTTTTTTTTAATTTGAAGAAAATTATAAACAAATATAGGGCACAGCTATAAATGTATGGTTTAAATTATGGAAATTAGCTCAGTCAGATTCATACCTCATTTTATTATGCAACATTTCCATCTTAAGTGATTTACAGGAATACACTGGACCCTCTCTATAGCCCTCATCGCTATAGCACGGGTTTGCATACAGGACGGTCATTGCCATGGATCCCAAATTTTAAATATTTAATTGGGATCCATGGCAACGCTTCCCCCACGTTAACGCGGTCCCCTCGTTAGCGTGGGACCACGCATGGATTCTGAACCCCGGGTGAGGGTCTGATGTACTTTGGTTAATGTAAGTTTTCATCCAAAAGTAGTAAAATCTTTGAAGGATTCAAATACAATATTCTCCATCCATTCAGCTGGGACTTTACCTGAACAACAGGGTCTTCTCTTTCATAGCCACTTGTGTATTCTGTATTTTTTATCCAATCACTCACATCAATTTCTGGCATACCCGATAGTAACAGCTCCTTCAGGGGGGAAAACACAAATCTTGATTAGTTTTCTCAACAAGCAATTTTGAGTTGCATTAATTAAGAATAATCCTGAAGGAAACCAAAATGCCTTTTCTGTTCCAATTTGCTTTCAATACTTTATTCCTAATAACAAATAAGATATCAAATCTTATAATACAAGGTCCTTGAGTCTCCTACATTTTAAAAGAGACAGGCAAACCTTTATGTATTATTTAATTCCTCCTACAAGTTATCAGAAGTAGAAATTTTATTATAAGCAAGTGCAGTGTAAGCAAGGGAACTAGTACAGTCCTGGTTCCACTAGAGCCAACCTATCCACCCATCCTGCAGGCTAGGTGGATCTTTGTAGACTATCAGCCCTCCAATGCACAGAAATGGACTGGCTGAAAAACCTCTTCCCCCTTAACTGGGAAAGTCTAGTGCCACAGCTGGAGTTAGTTTTTCTTTGGCCTTCTCTCCTGACAAGGGGGAAGCAACTTTAATCCTTTTTGGGAGAGATAATCTAAATCCATATCTGATCTACTGTGAGACAGAAGGAAGACTGACATCTTTCTAAACAGGCTGTTCGCAGCAGAGGGATGCCAAAAATCCATTGAGTTGGGAGGATCAACCTACACTGAGACCATGAAAAGGGGCACCCTACTAATTCATTACTTCCAGACTAAGACAACTTAATATTTTAGATATGAGAGTAGGTAAAAGCATTGTGTCAGCCACCAGAACTCCATTTAATAAAACAGATTCTAAGTGGCATAGTTAAGTGTATAAAGGCTGCCAAGTTTGTCTACACTGAACTACACAACCATATATTCAACCTTAAAATGCATTAAATCCCATAGATGAGAAAGATAAATTCTTTGTGTTTTATTGTTGCACAGACCTCTGATACAGGAGGAAATCCTCTTAAAAAGCATCCTTGAATATCAAAAACCAGAACATGTGCATACCAGGAAGACGGAGTTGCTAATTTCATTTTGAAAGGTCTGAATCAGTTGCTATCTCTACAATAAAACCTGCTAAACATTTTACAGGTTAAGAAATTTTAAGTCTGTAGATGTTCACCTAAAATGACAGGTTTTCCTTTATAATATTAAAACAGTCTAAATTTTTAATATATTTTTAAAATGCTATATTAAAATATGATACATTTTAAATTTACAGAAGCACAAGTTAGTGGTTGTACCATAAACTACTATTCAGAAGACCACATTTGGAGCTTAAAGCTGTGTTTTGCTCCTTGCCCAGCAGGAGCTGAATGCATTGTGGAGAAGGAAAGGGAGCAAGAGAGGCACAGTGTTCTTAGCACTTGTCTGACACCTTGCTGATGTGAGAATGGACAATCAGGTTCTAAATTGACCCTATCACCTTAATCACCGTGATAGTGACAGAAAAAGAGTGAGGGGAAGATATGCCTAATGATCAAAAAAGCATTCCTGATAGGAAACAGAAGAAAAATAAATGCTTAATGAACAGCAGCAAAACTTTTGTGATGGCCTTGAATTAGAACTCAGTGGACTGACAGTAAAGCAGAATCTACAATATGGGGGGGGGGGGGGGGGGTAATTTCAACATCCTACCAAAAATAGCATATGACAAATCAGAGGGCAATATTTCAACTCCTTCAGATAGCGTGTCTAATGAACTGGTGTCCCTAATAAGAAAACTTGGAATTGTATTTGAGCTTGCATGTGTGCGCACATGTGTACGATCAATGTACACCAGGATCTTGGGTGACCAGCAAGACAAAGAACAAAATGCTGAAGAAATTAAAGTCTGCATTTCTTTGAGAACATGGGAAGGAAATTAATTTTCAGTGGCATCTCTCTTGCCCCTCCAATGACACCATGAATGTGTACACAAATACACATATACACTTTGCAGGAGAAAACATCAGGGCATTTTAGAAAATTTGTAAGATCAGCACATGCAAGTGTTGGGTTTCTCAAGTACAAATATTAGAACACATGCTGAACTTTTAAACAGGTAAACGTACTGGAAGACAGAACTCTTAATTTACCCTTCATAATAAAACAAATGGGGCAAGGCTGCATAAGAAGGATATTTTGGGGAATTTCTGCCCTGAATTTTCTGGTTTTTAGTAAAAAAGTTGGGTGTTTAGTTTAACTACAATACTTCAATACAAGTAAAATTTCCAATCTTAACTATTTTACATTCAATAATACTTAATGCTTATAGTATGATCTAGTGAGACTTAGGCTCCTAAATCATTATGAAACTTTCCCACAAAGTCACTTGATGTAAAAGAGAGAGAGAGAGAGGGAAAGAGAGAGACAGAGAAAGAAGAGAAACATTCAAACAGATAGGGGAACAACCATGGAAGATCATGGAAAACAGGCAGAAAAGGCCCAAACTGGTGGTCATTTTCTCCAAGGTATTAAGTAGGTATATATGTAGTCAGAGATGAAAAATGGAGCAACTCCACAAAGATTTTTTGGAAAGTAAATTTAAATTTGATTCATAAAAGTAAGAAATGGGTGAAGATGATAAATAAACTAGGCAATAGGAACGTTTCCTGAAGGGATTTATGAACACCACAAGACACATTCACCTTCTATCTTGGGTATTACAAAGCAAGAGATCACTCTTATGAGTGATCAATACTACCATCATTCAGGAAAATGCTCACCTAAGTTAATCAGAGTGAACAAGGACAGAAGTTTCAGAGCAGGTGTACAGAAGTGAAAACCAAAGCATGCATATCAAATTATCTTTCAAAACACCAAGCTTTACTTCTGCCTCATTACATTAGTGATGAAGTGGTGAATGCTATCAGTTACAAATATAGGCACTGCTGCTTACCAGTTCATATTCATCAAAAAGCTGTATAAGAGAAGGTGGTATGAACATATGAAATCCTTGCAAAAAAGCATTTATCTGAGGCTGAATGGCTCTTGTCATCCGAAGTTCAGTAACAAGTTGGACATACTCAGCCTGCAATGAAAGACAGAGAACATTAAAACAATATATCTTATGGTAAATACATAAACATACATATGCACAGTGTTGCCTACATTAAGATCATCATTCAAAGTAAATTCTAGCTGTGGCTCTGAATGCATCCTTTGCTCACCTAACTGAGGCTAGCAACTGCAACAGACGTGGCTATATTTTTTTTTTTTTTTAAAGACACCTACGAAGTTTGAGCAAGCACCCTTCTATTTCCTTTTTGTCCATACAAATGTATGTATCACAGCCACATTTTGTGGTGATGTTTTTGGAGACTACTTCTGGAATGACAGTGCAGCACAGTCCCAGGAGGGATCTGGATCTAGACCAAGAATGTTAATGGAATTTTACATTGTATTGTTCATTCAGTCAGAAAATGACAACCTCAACATTCTTAACATGTTTGGATGGAATTTCCTTTTTTTGTTTTTTTTAACTAACAGGAGAAAAACAAAAGACCCACAATATGAAAATATTCAGTTGGACACCAGTGAAATACTGTATCCCACACATTCTAAGCAATCTTCAAGTGGGAACCTCTCACTCTCCACCTTCCAAGGTGCACACTAAATGAAACAAGGCCTTGGCTCACTCCCTTTTTATCATTCAAAACTGCTACCACTATGGTACAGCCAAAAAGGAAAAGGGACTTTCAGATGGGGGCAGAAAGACAGTCTCTGCCAGCTTTACACTACCTGGACCATGAACGCAGCACCATGCTTGCCAGTCTATTCCAGCTCATCTTGATGCACACTATACAAGTCTAACACACTCTCTTTACTCGGTGCAGACATCTTTGTACTTGGGAAACTTATGCCAAAACTTCTAAAAACTAAGTTAAATCAACTCTGATTTAACTGATACAGGATTGCTAATGGGGGAGGTATTTCCAGGCTTAGCCACCAAACAGATCAACTGAGTTACTGTCTGTGATGATTTGGGGAAATCAGTCTATGTACAGTTTATAAATTCTGCTTGGATGTTATAAAGTTGTTATAAAAATTTAAATCAGGAATTTTTTCTATGTGAACATGGAATCCATCATGTGCCAACATGGACGGTAGCATATACCTATCAGACCAGGGTCAATGGAAAGTCATTAACCTTAACGTGTGCTGGACTGAAAAATTGCTTTGCTAAGCAGGCTGACTGGAGCTGGAAGACACTACTTTCTCCAAGCTGTCTGAAAGTAGAGACTGGACAATTCCCCAAGCAGAACAAAGGGAGAGAGGTGACAGCAGGATTTTAAAAGGACTCACAGGGAAAAGTTTGCAGAGGACACTAAACTGGGAGGAGTGGTAGACACACTGGAGGATAGGGATAGGATACAGAGGGACCTAGACAAATTAGAGGACCGGGCCAAAAGAAATTTGATGAGGTTCAACAAGGAGAAGTGCAGAGTCCTGAACTTAGGACGGAAGAATCCCATGCACTGTTACAGACTAGGGATCGAATGGATAGGCAGCAGTTCTGCAGAAAAGGACCTAGGGATTACAGTGGATGAGAAGCTGAATATGAGTCAACAGTGTGCCCCTGTTGCCAAGAAGGCTAATGGCATTTTGGGCTCTATAACTAGGGGCATTTCCAGCCGATCAAGGGAAGTGATTGTTCCCCTCTATTCAACATTGGTGAGGCCTCATCTGGACTACTGTATCCGGTTCTGGGGCCCACACTACAAGAAGGATGTGGAAAAATTGGAAAGAGTCCAGAGAAGGGCAACAAAAATGATTACGGGCCTGGAGCGCATGACTTATGAGGAGAGGCTGAGAGAACTGGGATTGTTTAGTCTACAGAAGAGAAGACTGAGGGGAGATTTGATAGCTGCTTTCAACTACCTGAAAGGGGGTTCTAAAGAGGATGGATCTAGACTGTTCTCAGTGGTAGCAGATGACCGAACAAGGAGTAATGGTTTCAAGTTGCAGTTGGGAAGGTTTAGATTGGATATTAGGAAAAACTTTTCCACTAGGAGGGTGGTCAAACATTGGAATGGGTTACCCAGGGAGGTGGTAGAATCACCTTCCTTAGAGGTTTTTAAGGTTAGGCTTGACAAAGCCCTGGCTGGGATGATTTAGGTGGGGACTGGTCTTGCTTTAAGCAGGGGGTTGGACTCGATGACCTCCAGAGGTCCCTTCCAACCCTAATATTCTATGATTCTAAGCCTTTTAGAGGGGCAGAAAGCTTGGGACAGGCATAGAAGAGACAAGTATGCTTTTGTAGCAGAGGTCTGTTAGAACAGACACCAATCCAAGGTCAGTGAAAGCAAGCTGAGCTGGAGAGATTCCACATTTCTGAAGAAAGGTCATGAGATGCAGGGAAAGGATTCTGGGCACCCCCAGGGACTCTGCCCAAACGCAAAGAACTCTCAAAACGGTGAAGAACCCAAGACAGGGAAATTCATATAGGTATGCTTATTTTGTATGCATCTGTATATTTCCTGTGCTAAGTGGAGAGCAATGGTGTTTTTGGATCCTGTACAAAGTCTGTCTCTTGGCTTTCATTGGCACACACCTTTCAAGAGGTGAACTGTAAACCAGAAGGCTCACACCACTGGTAGGATTCTGGGGACTGTTCAAGAGCTGCTGGGGATGTTTGGGGGAGACTGCATTAGTTTCAGAGCTTAGGCAATGGGACAATGGAGTTCCCACTCCCATGAGGAGCATTAGACACAAAGTCTGCATCTTGAGTGTGCGCTTAGAGGCCCAAAGCCACAAACAGTGCCTAAACTCTGCCCAGTCCCAGAAAATGAAGGGCACATAGGATTCAGCATTTGAATTCCCTCACAGCTATCTAGTGAAAGTCCAACAGCAGGAGCTCAGCCAGATCTAGGACACTGTCTTGTTCCAAAACAACAAGTCTGAACACAGTTTCTACTTAAGTTTTTATATCATACCATCACCACAGCATCTAACCATCTGGTTCTTGGAGAATCCATTAAACTCTCTGCTTCCAGTTCCCCATTTATGGGGATACAGTAGAACCTCAGAGTTATGAACTGACCAGTCAACCACACATCTCATTTGGAACCAGAAGTATGCAATCAGGCAGCAGCAGAGGGAAAAAAGCAATACAGTACAGTACTGTATTAAATGTAAAGTACTAAAAAATAAAGGGAAAGTGTAAAAAAGACTCGACAAGGAAAGGAAACTGTTTTTGGCTCATTGCATTTAAATTAATATGGTTAAAGCAGCATTTTTTTCTCTCTGCATAGTAAAGTTTAGAAGCGCAATTAAGTCAATGGTCAGTTGTAAACTTCTGAAAGAACCACCATAATGTTTTGTTCAGAGTTACAAATATTTCAGAGTTACAAACAACCTCCATTCCTGAGGAATAGAACCTCAAAGTCATGTCAATATCTAAAGTGACAACGTTTTAAAAGGCTGCCCAATTTCAGATACTTTATTCTAACAGGAACTGGTAGTCTCTTCAAAATTTAAAGAAATTCTCTTTTCTTTGTAAAAGTAAGATGAATAATGACACCGCTACCTCGATATAATGCGGTCTGATATAAGGCGAATTCTGATATAACGCGTTAAAGGAGCCCGGGGAGGGTGGCTGCAAGCTCTGGTGGATCAGCATGTCATGTCTGGCTTCGATATAACTCAGTTTCCCTATACTGCGGTACGATTTTTTGGATCCCGAGGACTGCGTTATATCAAGGTAGCAGTGTAGTTAAATGTTTATGAAGTGCTTGCAAGAGGAGAAGGGTTACTTAAGTACATCTTCAAGCAAGATTCCGGTCTCTTCCAAGGACACCACTGAATGGCAGGCTAAACCAGGTTGAGAGAACCCCTGGGGAGACACACACCTCTGGTGAGGAAAGATTCTTATCTCCAGCATGGGACTGGGAATGGTTTAGGAACACTTTTCTAGATGCCCAAAAAGCCACAATCTCACACTTGAGGAAGGCAGCCATAATGGTTTTTTTAAAAAAACAAAACTGATTTAACAGGGAAGTGAAGGCAGCTATTTAAAAAATCCATTTGTATATCAGGAGGATGTTAAACAGCAACTACTAAAGTTAGGCATTTTAAAATCAGCAGTTCCAGACAAAGCTGCATCCTAGGGTATTAAAAGCTGGGTGAAGACCTCACTGGATTGGTAATGATGATTTTCAGTAAGTAACGTACCATGGAAGTTCCAATAGACTGGAAGAAAGCTCATTATGTGCCAATATTTAAAGAAAAAGGATGACCCAGGTAATTATAGGCCTTTTTGTCTGACATTGATATCTCGTCTGGGCAAGATAGTCGAACAGTTGATATGGGAAAGAATTAAAAGAAGGATAACATTACTAACAGAAATCAACATGGGTTTATGGAAAATACAGTCTATCAAACTAACTTGATATCTTTTTCTTATGAGATTACAGGTTTGCATGATTAAGGCAATAGTGTTGATGTAGTATATTTTGACTTCGTCCCAACATGACATTTTGATAAAAAACTAGAAGGATATAAAATGTACCTGTCACTTGTTAAATGAATTAAAAGCTGGCTGATAGGTCTACAAATATATCTGTACACAGGAAATAATCAACTGGGTGTGTTTTTAGAGGGGTACCGCAGGGATCAGTTCTTGACTATACTATTCTTATTAAATGACATGGAATAAAACAAAAATCAATCACTGATAAGGTCAGCAGATAAGACAAAAATTGGAGAGGGGTAAATAATGAAGAGAACAGGTTCCTGATACAGAGCAATCTACGTTTCTTAGTAAACTGGGCACAAGCAAATACTATGTACTTTAACATTTACTTAACGGAAGACTCTTCTGGTAAGACACTAAAGAGGATTTAGGGACTGTGGTGGATAATCAGCTGAATAATGAGCTCCCAGTGTGCCACTGTGGCCAAAAGGGCTAATGTAGTCCTTGGATGCATAACAAACAGGGGAATTGCAAGTAGGAACAGAAAGGTTATTTCACCTCAGCTGCTGGAATACCATGTCCAGTTCTGGTATCCACCATTCAAGAAGGTTGATAAATTGGAGAGGTTTCAGAGAAGAGCCACAAGAATCACTGAAGGATCAGAAGCCCTTCCTCATAGTGAATGAGCTCCTTGAGTCTATTCAGTTTAACAAGAGACATTTACCGTATTTTTCATCCTATAGGACACTCCGGCCTATAAGACGCCCCCTCGTTTTTCAATAAAAAAGCCGGACCAAAAAAAAAAAAAAAAAGCGCCTCGCTCTCCCGTCCCCACCGCACGGGCGGGCTGCCGGGAGCGTCCCGGTTCCCCCCTCCCCGCCGCGGGCGGGCTGCCGGGAGCGTCCCGGTTCCCCCCTCCCCGCCGCGGGCGGGCTGCCGGGAGCGCTCCCGGCAGCCCGCCCGCGGCGGGGAGGGGGGAACCTCGGCAGCCCACCCGCGGCGGGGAGGGGGGAACCGGGGCGCACATTCGCCCTATAAGACGCACCAACTTTTTCCCCCCCGTTTTGGGGAAGAAAAAGTGCGTCTTATAGGGCGAAAAATACGGTAAATGGTGACTTGATTACAGACTATGAGCACCTACATGGGGAACATGTTTAATAATGGGCTCTTCAATGTAACAGAGAAAGGTATATCATGATCCAATAGCTGGCTGGAAGTGAAGCTAGACAAATGCAAACTGAAAATAAGGTGCAAATTAACCACTGAAGCAATTTAACAAGGTCATGGTGTCTTGCACATCACTGAAAAAAATTAAATCAAAACTGTATGCCCTAGTTCTACAGCCTGTGTTGTATAGGAGGTCAGACTACATGATCACAATGATACCTTCTGGACTTGAATTCTATGAATCTGCACTACGTCTGCTATGGTGGACAGGGCAGAGGAGTCCTTTTGGTCCAACAGAGGGAAAAATACTGCAGCAACATTCCATGATATATGCACCACTTGACCAGGCACAAAAGACATCAGTGGCTATCTACCGTCACTAACGAAGTTCCTAGTCTTTACGACCCTTCAAGCCACTGGCCTTTGACTTCACCATCCAAGTGACCAAGATTGCTTTCCACGCATCATAGAAAGGAAGTCCTCCAGCAATTCCAAGTGGGGAAATGTCAGGTGAAGGTGACTACTGGAAGTCATTCACAAACCTTCATCCTTGGCACCCAGGATGTTAGGCAACATCCCAGGTGACTGAATAGCCTCTTTTAAGACTGCACTGCTCACCCTCAAAGGAAGAGGCCACCCAAAATGTCAGAGTATTGCCTGCCCAACGCTAATCTGGACAGAATATCACATCTGGTGGATCATCCACACACGGTCATTCTATAAGCAAAACAAGACCTGTCACCATGGGGATATGGAACATACGGACTCTTAATGGATACCACTACCACATCAAGACCTGAAAGGCATACATTGTTAATTGCAAGGGAACTTGCAAGATGAAGAATCAATATAGAAACAGGGCCCACAGAGACAGGGAAGGAGCGCCACCCACCCCCATCCCTGGCTCCCAGTCCTGTCACTGGCCCCATCTCCAGCCTAGGTGTGGCTCTGCTCCTTGCCTCTCCACCAACCCCCAGCCTCAGCCACTGTCCACAGTTCCATTCCTGGCCCGGGGCAAAGGCTAGGGGCAAGGCAGGAGCAGAGAAGCACTTGGCCATGGGCCAGCTGCTGGCCCCACTACAACCCAGTTGCAGCTCTGCTTCCATCCCCAGCCTCAGCACCACTCCTGGCCCCAGCCCCCTTACCCTGCTCTTCCCAAGCCATGTCCCTAATCCCAGCGGCGGGAGTCAAAAGTCTGGGGATTGCTGAACTAGGTGGCGGCTAATCTTTTGGAAAGGGAAAAGAGCAGAGGAAGAAAGGGTTTATGGCATTTACTTTGCCATAAGAAACAGCTTTCTGAAGTCACTGAAAGATTTACCTGTGGAAGACTAATACCAGAGTAGGAAAAGATAGCCAGGCTTGGAACAGTGTAATGGAGTTGGAAAAATGAAGAGCAATGGTCTCCTACTTCAGCAAGTGTGCTGCTCTATTACCAACACAGTATTTAAGCAAGCAGACAAATATAAAACCTCTTGGATGCAGAGATCAAAGCACTGGCACCTGAACGCATGTCATTATACGGCAAAGACATGAATATCACCCGAGCAATGCAAGGGGCGAACAACTGGACTCACCACACCATTTTTAAATCACATGCTGCTGCCCCTCACCTGAAGATATTAAATCTAAAATTGAATACAACAAAGCTGAGACAGCCATTTCTTCAAGAAAAACTAAGGGAAGACTTAAGGGAAAAGTCTGATAACATTACATCAACCAATAATGTACTGTAAAAGTGGAATATATTCAAATCGGCCATTCTTCAAGCCTCAGAAGATACAATAGCCATAAATCAAAGATGACACTGGGATAGGTTCAATGAAAAAATCCTCCAGCAAAAAATGTGTATGTCTTGGCAAAATGACAAAAACATTAAAGAAAAATTCAAGTACCTGCAAGCCAAGGGTTAAAGACTGCATTCATTCCTATAGGAGAACTGGTGGGAAAAGAAAAGCAGAAGAAATACTACATTATGTCAATACTAACATAACATTGTTTTAGGACAGGGGTGGGCAAACCTTTTGGCCGGAGGGCCACACTGGTCTACAAAATTGTGCAGAGGGACGGATAGGGAAGGCCCCGGTCCCTATCCAACCCCCACCCACTTCCCGCCCTGATTACCCCACTCAGAACCTCACCCCGTCCAACCCTGCCCTTTCCTTGTCCCCTGATCGCCCCCTCCAGAGACCCCCCCACACTCTAGTTGCCCCCCCAGGACTCCACCCCCTATCTAGCTCCCCTGCTATCTGTTCCCTGACTGCTCCCTTCCGAGATTCTTCCCCCCCCACCCCACCCCCAGCCTCCACCACCTAAGGCCCGCCCCCCATTCCAAACTGGTTTATCTGCTCAGCCAGGCGCAGGACCCTGCAGCTTGCAGCGCTCTGCACGGCCATGCGTCTTGCACTCGGCCGGGCACCCCCTGCCAGGAACACGGGGCCGCGCAGCTTGCCGCCAGTGGCCCCGCCTCCCCATCCCAAGCTCGCGGGATGGATATAAATGGCTGGCGGGCCACATGTGGCCCGCTGGCCATAGTCTGCCTATCTCTGCTTTAGGATTTCCTGAAAGCTATTTATGCCCATCAAAATCTGAACCAGCTCCAGTAAAGAATTCAGGAGGATCTACCTTAACCAAGGACAAGTGAAGCATCTCTGAAAAATGAGTACAACATTTCACTGAGCCACTGAATCACCCTGTACTATCAACCCATGGGTGCTAGAGGAATTGACCCCATATATGAAGAAATTGCCCAGCCACCTACCATTGAGGAAGTGCAAAGAGCTATCAAACAAATGAAGACAGGTAAATCACCTGGCAAAGATGACATATCAGATGAAATCTTTAAAACTTGTAAACCTAAATGCTATCAACTATTTATATTAAATCATCAAAGATGGGAAGCCACACAAATTCCTCAGGGCTTCAAAGATGCAACAGTTACAAATACAAGAATAAAGGCATCAAATTTGACTGTGGCAACTACTGGGGTATTTCCCTGCTAGTAGCAAAATTCTCACCACCCATATTGTGCTCAATCAACTTGTCAAAACAGTATCAGAGAACTTTCTACCAGAGACTCACAGTGGATTTAGTCAGGTCAGGGCACCACCGACATGGTTTTTGTTGAGACAGATTCAGGGGGAAAAAATTGAACAAAACACAGAACTGTACGCTGTCATCATTAGCATGCAATACTGTCAGCAGAAATGGTCTATGGAAAATTCTAGAAAAGTTTGGCTGCTCCAATAAATCTGCCATCATCATATATCAATTTCAAAGATGTGACTGGTCAAGTCCTCTCAGATAGTGACCTTTTAAACAATTTCCCATATACAAGGGAGTGAAGCAAGCTTGTGTGCTGGCACTGGCCCTTTTTGGTCTCCTCTTTGCAGCTGTTCTGAATTACACAATGACCAGCCTTCCAAAGAGCATCTACATAAGGTACTTACTGATGGAAAACTATTGAATTTCCAAAGGCTTACTGTAAAGTCAAAAATTCTTGAGGAACTCGTACGTAAAGCCCTTTTTGTGGATGACTGTGCGCTACTTAACCGCAGTGAAAATGATCTACAGTTTATCCTTGCCAGGTTCTCTGAGACAACTAAATAGTTTCAACTCATCATCAGCCTGGAAAACAAAAACAACCCTTCTTCCAACCAAATCACACCATATTGTTTTAAGCCAAAGACTGTCAATACCTTTTGTGACACGGTGGCTCCCCTGCTCACGTCCTTTGGGTTGCTGTCACGGCACTGGCGCCCTGCAGAGTCAGTCTCTCTCTCTCTCTCACAGTCTCTCTCTCTCACAGTCTCTCTCTCAAAGCTAGGCCCCCCCCTGGGAGGGACCCTTAGTTCTCTTCTCCTGCTTGCCAGCAGCCTCCCCGTCCCTGGTTCCTCCAACTTGCTCCTCACACTCCTCTGCTTCCACCAACTCACTCCTCTAACTGCTACTGCCACCAGAACTCCCTCCTCAAACTCCCACAAGCCTCTCTGGGGAGGAGTCTCTTTTCAAGGGCTCTGACAGCCTCCTTAATTGGCCTCAGCTGGCCCTGCTTCTGGCTGTGGCAGCCCTGCTCAGCTGGACCCGATTCCCTTGTGGTAAGCCTTCTAATTACAGGCCTTATTGGCAGCTGTCTGCCTGGGTCTGCCACACTTTACATACCTTGGAAGTTCTATCTTAAGAGCCTGTTTGCTGAATCAAGAAATAGCAAATCAAACATAAAAGGCAAGGCAAAGCCAGGCCTTCAAAGGACTTTGCCATAGGACACTCAACCAACATACCATCCAACATTTAAAACTAATAATTCCCAATGCAGCAGCAATACCGACTTCAAATGGAGTTTTGGGTGCTCTTCACTTCTCTGTCCCAACATACCTTAATTACTCCACTGTTTAGTGAACAGTCCATGTTTAACAGTAAATTTGCAACACTTAAGCAACATTACCTAAAGCTGTATTTTTGAAAGGCACCATAGGTGTTCATTAATATTCCCCTTGCCAAGAGCCTGACTATGTGCAATATGGGTATGATGTCACTTCTAAAAAATCCTTCAAGTTCTATCTTGTTTTTCTTCATAAAAACTCCAACAAAAGAGGAGAGAGAATTTCCGAGAGCTGTTTAACAAACTTTCTTCAAAAGAGTGGTCCAATTTACTGATATATACAAACGGGTACACGTTTTGCCAGCTACTTTTAATATTGTGGGTATGATTACTTTAAGTACATAATTTATGCTTCTACTCATTCATAAGTCAGTTCAATTGTTCTTATCGGTAACTTTTGGATAAACCTGAACACTCACTTTGTTGTCTTGTGTAACAAGAATACTTGCACCCCCTGGTTTCAAAGGCACTTCTTCCATTGCTCCAAACACATCGGTCTCGACAGAGAAGGTCAGTTCCAGCCCAAGATCACTGATATCATTATCTAAAATCCACTGCAAGTTCTTTGCATACTCCGGATCAATAGATGCCACATCCTGATAATTTACAGGAATACCTGAGAAAATAAAATCAAAATCCACATATTCAGTTTGCTTTAGCCTGCTTGTTCTATGGTAGAAGATTGCCCTCTAGAGAGAGACTGGAATAATGCAGGGATGAAAAAACAGTCATGATACACAGCAGAATTTAAACTTGCTATATCTTGTGTATTTTGGACGCAGCCATAGAACATAAAACATGTCCTTTGATATAGACTCTCCTGGTGAACCAAAGTCACACACCATTTAGTCAGTAAGCTACAAGTGTACATTCCTGGGACACGGACTCAAGCCTCACTGTGAAGCCCAAGGCTTTCAAGCATGCACCTTCAGCCTCATGAAAATACACCAGTCTAACAGGTGTTTACAACCAGTAAGTTTTACAAAACCAGCTGCTTTAATATATTTTAAATATCTCTTTTCACTAAAAAGCAGTTTGTAGTTGGAAGAAAAATACTAGGGAAGTAGTTATGGAGGTCTTATATACTCAGATTAATTTCCTTGGCTCTTTAGATTTCTTTTTTCTCTATTTCCTATGAGACCTGTTGCTCTTTCAGCAACAATTGAGGCCCAGCTAAAAATAATTTTTAGTACAAAAGCCAAGTTGTGAAACTCTACAGAAACTTCCAGGAGGTTGAACAGAGGGCAGCAGAGTTTGGAGGGAAGTTGGGGGCGGGGTGTGGATGGGGTCAGGGCAGTCAGAGGGCGGGAAGGAAGGAGAGTTGAATGGGGGCAGGGATCTCCGGGGGGTTGGATGGGGCAGCAGGGGGCAGTCAAGGGTGGGGTTCCAGGGGCGATAAGGGGACAGGGAGAAAGGGTGATTGGATGGGGCAGGGGTTGGGGGAGGAGCTGTTCAAGAGCTACTTCTGTACAGTTCACTGAAATGTGGCACCCCTGGTGTCAAGCTACTTTGCAAAACCACATCCACTGACAGGTGCACAAGAGTTCTTGCGTACGAATGACATCACCACCCTACTCTACATAAGGAACTGCGGCAGTTCCTTCTTCCAAACTAAAGTGTCCTGATGTCATTCCACAGCAAAGAGGAAGGAGGGCTGGTAGCATGAACACAGAGCTCTCTAACCAAAGTAGTTACCAGCCCATATGCTTCTCACTTGTGGGAGTTTAGCAAGAGTGGCTCCACCAGGTAGATAGTGGGTGAGGAATTACCTAAATATGAACCATAACTGCTACATGAAACCAGGCACTGGAGCATGATGCTAAGTCTAAAGAGAAGTGTCTGGTGAATTCTCTGGATTTTCAGATGGCTTCTTTGCAAGTCTCTACCGGGGAAGCCAGCCTAAGAAGAGCCACTAATGTTTAGGTGGTGGTTGTGGAGTGGATCTTCAAAAGAGGTACTGTTTTCCTAGCTAAGATGATATATGGAACATAGTAACATGTAATCTTGTGGGGAGATATTGGTAACAGGTTCTCCCACATATTACAAATAACCTATTTGATTAAAGGACTTAGTTTTTTTCAGATAAAGCACAGTACTCTCTTATATCTAGTGTATGGAGACCTGCTTCCCCTGGGTGGGAATAAGGTGTTAGTTTATTTCCTTTCTAAGGGCTTGTCTTCACTTGAGCCGGCAGGCTCATAAGGAGCGATAAATCAATCACCAGCGGCTCCCCCGTCGACTCCGGAAGTCCAGCTCCTCAAGAGGCGCAAGCTGGAGTCGACGGGGGACCGCGCCGCCAACCGCCACCGCCATGAGGATGGGAGGTAAGTCGGCTGTAGAGACGTCGATTTCAGCTACGTTATTAACGTAGCTGAAATTGCGTATCTACAGTCGATTTCCCCCCCTAGTGGAGACCAGCCCTTTGATAGATGGAAATCTAAGGCTACCTTAGGCATGAAGTCGGGATGTGGCCTCAGGGTGATTTTGTCCTTTATAAGCACAGCATAGGGTGGAGTGGTGATCCAAGCACTAAGCTCACTTGCTCATCTTCCTACTAATGATCTTTGCTATCAGGAAAGCCATTTTGATTGATATATGCTTGAGAGAAGCCTGAGCAGAGGCTCATAAGGAGGATCCAATTAGCTTTACTAGGACAACATTTAGATCCTCTAAGCTACCAAGCGGAGCATCTCTATGCTAGGATGAAGAATCCTTCCTTGTTGTTGAGACAAGAAGTTTGGGGACAGACTTGTCTCAACCTCCAAGAGAGTCTTCAGAGTCCTGTATCTACGGCCACATGAGTAGCTGAAGAAAGCCTTTGGTAGATTTCCATGACTTCACCTAAGACAAGAGCAGAGGTCCAGTGCCCTGAGATCAATTCTGGGAACCCTGTAAAGTTAATCTCTGAAGAGGTCAGAGATATTCAGAGGCACCTGTGGGTTGGGACTGGAAGAGGAACTTTCAGTCTAGAGTCGAGAAGTAGAAAAGCATGCTGTAGGGTGGTTAGTAGATTCAGACACAGAAAGATCCAAAGTATAATTGGGATCTGAACTGGTTAGAAGTCCAGATTAACAGGTGCAGAGATGTCCAGCTCCAAAGGAGCATGGAAAAAGAGATGAGTGGTGCCATTTGCAAATCTTTGAGGCACTTGTGTGTCAGACTACAGGAGAGACAACTCCTCCTCTTTTCTATGCCTCATGAGAAGATGTGCTGCTTCTCCTTCCTTTTACCTGAAATGCCCTTGTAGAGCTGAGACAGGCATCAGTGGATGAATAGAATGAGTGCCAAATAATCATGTGAGGAGCAGGTGGCAAGATGGGAAATTCCTGTGTTAGTACTTGGGCTAAAGAAACCTATAAGGTGGTGCCAACTTGGTCTTTGGTGCTAGGTGAAGGATTCATTCCCAGCATGCGGCCAAAGAGATTCTGGTCTCAAGCCCATGGATAAAAGCTGGCACTGAGGCCAGAGCAGTAAAACGCATCCTGGGTCCTGCATAAGACCACCTCTGCATTGAGCCTGGGGTCTCTGCACATCAATTAGCCCAGGTTATCCAGGCTGTAGGCACACTGAGAAGCTAGACGAGCCTAGTAGGAAATGAAGTCACCCTCATGAAAGACTTCTCGTGCACTCCCCAAAGGACCCTGTTTTTCATGGCCGTTCTGCAGCTTGATACCAGAGACAACATATCCCATAAGGGTACTGCACAGAGGTCCTCAAAGAAGAAGAAGAGATATGTTCTTTTTCCTCAGGGAGGAGCCAAAAACACTAGCAGTTCTTAGTGTCCCCAGTCCTAAAGAAGAAAGAGCAGAACTCCAGCAGCTTTCTTGGGACTGGAACAGTACTGTTGCATCTGGGACAATGCTTAAGAAACAAGGCTTTTCCCACCAGAGAAAGACTTGAGGTTTTGCTGTGCATGGTGTACTGAGGCAACTATGGCAGCCATGAGACACGTATGGAAAAATCCCATAGAATTTAAGGTGGGTGAAACCAAAAGGGTACGGTAGAAATTGGTATGAAATTCTTTGGAAACTTGAGCAAGAATAATCTCCTTTCTATTAGAGTTTTTAAATTATCCTTGAGGAATCTATAGAAAGGATACACTTACATTACATTCTAAATGATTACTCAAAAATAGTTCCACTGAAAAGGAAAAAGGCTAAGGTTACTGTAGCATCACCAATGAGCCACTACTGAGAAGTAATAATTTTGTCAGGAGAAGAAATTGTTAATATTGGTGGTGGTAAAAATACAGATTTACTTTGGTGTAATGTGATGAGAACTTGAGTGTGCATGAGGGGGGAGAGGAGAGACTATTTTCATTCACTGGAAAAACTTACCCAGTGTACTTCAATTTTCAACAACTTTACTATTCCAATCTAAGCCTTTCTTCAGAGAATGCCAGTCATGCCGTATTGTGCTGTAACTCTGATGTATGCAAAAAGAGACTTACTTTCACATTCACCATTTTTTACCATAGGTCACCAAAGATGAAAGCCTAGTGCATAAGTAACCTTACCATCAAACCACATCATTTATATCATTTACTGAAATGAATCCGTTGTCTAAAATAGGATTGTAATAGAACCATACCAAGAATATGCTTGTAAAATGACCTTGTGAAGTAAATGTTGACCAGCTGCCTGTGATTCAGAGCTAAACCCAAGATCTGTCCAGCAAATCGAAAGTAGTTCAAGTGATCAGGATTTACAGAAGAGTTGCTGTTTGGCTGGAAAGTTGTTCCTATGAAACAAAGGGTGCTATTATATTTAGTCATAGTTTTAGCCTGTATCTTATATATTTTTACTGTAATTTGAACCTCTCAGAGTTGCAATTTATCCATAGGACAAGAACAAAACCACACCCACTCTACCCCCTTTTTGATAGATCTGTTTTCTTGGTCTGACCAAAAAGAAATTTTTAAAAAGGCATAAAGGCATTTATTTACAGGATAAAACTTGTAATTGCTTTTTGCAAGTTAAAACTCAAACAGATTTTTTTTTTTTACTGCACACATTCTTAACATTTCGAACAAAAATCACATTTTCCAGGACCACAGCGTTTATACTTTCTTCACCTCAAATCTATTGAATTGACAAAAATATAAATATTTTTCAAAAATATTTACATGCTTGCTGGTCTGGAGTTAAAGTATAAAGGCCATCCAGTGCGAGTATAAAATATGCATAGCCAAAACATGGACACAACTTATAATACGCAAGATCTGACACCATGAAAAAGTAGGAGGAAATGTTCCTTTGTATAATTAAGATTTAATTATGTAATTTCAAGTTCTCACTATCTTTCTACATAATAAAAAGTAGAACCAAGTTCTCCAGATTGTTAGAATTAGTGTGCATCCTTCAACAGACTATAATTAGAGCCAAACTTGCTCAAGTGTAGCTGTACTCACCTGTGGTCTATTTCAAAGCTATTTTTCTTCTACCTAAGTAATTAATCTACTTGTTTAATTATCTGATACACTGAAGTAAAAATTTGTTCTTTTTTTTGTTTTTAGGATATTCCAATTCAGATTTCTGTACTGTTCTGTACAGTATTCTGTACTGTTAGATTCAGCAGGACTAAAGTGATTTAGGAATTTTAACAGGGACAAATGTGTTAAAATGGGTTAACAGGAACAATCAGGGAGGACTCTGAATGTTGCCCTCATCATAAGGGCAATAATGTAGCTACTACATATAGGCCCCAATACCAACCAACCAATATACACAGGCATCATTTTACTCACTAAGCAGTTCCATGGCTATTCACATGGCTAAAGTTGTGAACATACTTTAAGTGTTTGCAGGATTAGAGCCTAACCACGCCTTTCATCTATTTAAAGCATAGTGACAAAGTTCAGTCTCTCTCACATACCTTCCTAAACCCTTTTTCCCAGCTTTCAGGATGCAACATTTGCTGGCTGAGTTCTCTTTGTCATTTCCTAAGAAACTGTTGGAAGGTGTGAATGAGACAATCCCACTGAAGAAAGCTTTGCAGCTAAAAGATCTGTTGGGTACCCAAGAAACAAGAATGGCACTGAAGAGCAATTCCAGTGAGATAAACCGCTATTTTTACTGCAGAAACCAGTTGTGGGACTGATGTCAAGAGGTGATGAAAAAATTCCCCATATCCTGCCTGCACCAGCCCAGACACACAAGTAACTGCAAGGGAAAGACAGCACCCTTCTGCTGCTGTTGAGTGAGGTATGTCCTCTTGCTACCCGGAAAAAGAAAGGAAAATTAAACTGGGAACTCAAAGACCTAAAACAGAAATTCTCCACATATGCCAAAAAAAGAGCAACTTTGGCAAGTTAGTCAGCAACACTAATTTACAAAAGTTGCTTAGTTCTCAATTGTAGTTAATGGACAATGCACACTATTTCTTTATTAGGAAAGAACTTTTTCTGTCCATTATGCCTTAATTGATAATGGTTTGCAATATAAATAACTTATCTGACCTTTTCCTTAGATTATGATCATTTGCTGAAGCAAAATTTAAAGTTAGAAGAACAAGAGATGCCAACATACCATCAGCTGACTGGGTGAACAGTGCATAATCTGGGTTAACTATCTCATTGGATAAGATATCAAACCATTCACGTACCACACCTTGACCCTACATGAGAAAAGAATAAAAATATAGCAAAGAAATTTCGTTTTACAGATAGTTTAACAAAATGAGTAACCAACTATATTTCTTAAGCAAAAGTAAGAATATTGTTAACATTTTATTTACATTCATATTTTACTTAGAATTGGTATAAATGATATTTATATGCATATCAAAAATTGTTTATTGATGTTTTACCCACCATGCCTTCTTCACCATGGAATCGCACCGCAATCCCCTGTTTTAGCTTTGCACAATTTGCTTTAGACACAACTTCACAGCTACTCCTAAAAATAGAATCTAAATATGAAACACTAGTTAATTTTAGATCTTAAAAGAAAGAATCACAAAAATATTATGCACTTTACGCATGCACTCCTTCTTGTAGTGTAATACCTCTGTGAACTAACAAGATGTCATTTTCATTGACTGGTCTGTGCACCATATCGGAATCTGGCTGTCCGGAGTGCAAATGTTCATAGAACCACTCACAACGATCTTTAAAGGGCTACAAAACAAAACAGGTGAAACATGCCCAATGTATCAGTCAGTCATTTTCAAGGCTAGTAATTATTCTGTAAAATTCACTTTAAGCTCTAGTGAGGGACTTCATTAAAGAGTAATTAGCAGATATTTCAACTAGATTTCACAAAGGAAATAAAACCAAAATCAAGCACTAATCTTGCTAAAAGAATACACAAACATTTTGTATAGCTCATTTTTGCATTTGGAAAAGACGACACTTAATTCAAGACACTTATGTCCAGGCGCTTTGACTGTTAGATCTGTAATTGAATACATTTGCAACCAATTAGCTCATTTTTAAGTTCAATAATGAATTCTTATGAATAATGTTTTCTTTGAAACTATCCTCCACATTGTCTATTTAGCATATTAACACAAACATACACTTCCATTCTTATTCCTCATTGATTCCCTATGCTACTGAGGCCATAATCAATAGCACCTAACAATAATATGACTTCACTGAATAGGATGATGGAAAAGGTCTTCTGTAAAAGTAAGCAAATTCAGGATGGGGGGGTTGTGGGTTTTTTGGTTGGTTGTTTTTTTAGGTCATTTATTTTCTTCAATTTTGAGAGAAATTCAATGGTGTCTGGTTTGGTTTTGAACCAAATGAGGCCCTGACCATACTACAAGTACAGTCATGTTTTTGTAACCAGTTCATGACACTCAAATGACCCAGTTAGAAGTGATGTACTGAAAGACACACACATCTCACAAACACAGTTAAAATAGCATAGTAAGTGCACATGCACAATTGTATCTGCATCACCACATTCTGGGAAATGTGGGAACCATTCTCAAACATCTCAGCAGACAGAATGCTTAGAGAAAATGCCAGAAGCAGCACTGCAGGTTACATGTTCAGGGAAGGAGGACTGGCCTCAACAGTTACACTGTCAAGCTTGGAGGCCCTTTCCACTCAGGACGGGGGAAAAACGAAGAACTGGTTACAGGAAGAAAATCACATGGAAAACTAGGTGTCTGACAGAACTCCACACCAGTTGATTATCACATTATCAACTTCAGCAGCTGACTGAACAGTGAGTTATGGAGATAAATCATTTTATGGACAATCATGCCGTTAAGTGGTTACAAACTTATTTAAAATTATGTAGCACAGACAGGGCCTTAATCTGAAACTGCTCTGATTTTTAAGAAGCTGTTTGATTAAAGAGGTTTTCCTCATTTAGGGCACTGATTCTCTGTTTCCTCCATTTAATAAAGGAAAAAGTCTCATGGACCCACCTCCCCTCATTACACCCAAAAAAAACCCTACTGCTAGATTCTCAGAATGTTTTATTGTAGAGTCCCCTGATACTCCAGAGACTATAATGAGAATCACTGACTCAGAAATTCAGTATTTAAAATCCTTTTTCCATCTAGTGTTTTGTCCACCATTGCAGGTTTATCTTAAAATTAAAAGTAGAAGCTGTTCTAAGATACAAACAAAAACCCACGTATAACTCCCTTGCTAGAAAATGATAATGAAAGGTATGATTTAAAGTAATTCAAAGTACTTTTGAGACCTCTAATTCAACAGCAAATAAGACCTATGGAAATGGAAACAGCCAGGATTCCCTAGAAATCCATACAAAATGAATTTCATTTTTTAGCAGATCTCACCAGAAAGATAGTTCCAATTTGTTTAACTCATGACATTCAAACAATTGTGGCAACTGTTGGGGGGATTTTGCTTAGAACAAGGTCTGATGCAAGGTGTGTTCTCTCCACACTGATTATCACTTGGGGGAAGAAGAACATGTCTATTTGTTTAATGGATAGGTTACCAGCATACAGGACATGGCTGAGTACGATATGGAACAGAATTGAAAATCATCCAGGGGACTGCCAACTAGCACACCCATTACACTCTACCCTGAAAAGTTAGTCACTTGGCAATGGAGGTGGGTTCATAAATTCTTTAAGTTTTTAAAATAAATGTTTTGCTTTTTGGACTATGGAGGAGAGGGGAATCCTCTCCAGACCTTTATAACTCTCAAAATACAGAATTTTTTTAAAAGAGGTTTTTGCTATTCCGGCAGCATGGCCCAGAGCTGGCCTACGTGCCTTCTTAGGATTTGAGCAAATCTTTAGAGAAACTGGTCTAAAGGACCAACAAAAATGGTTTCGTATCATAGGTCTTTCTAATAAGCGAGACTACAGAGAATATTAGGAAATCACCAGACTATCCCCAGAAGTAAAGGTGCTCTCTTGTGCAATTTGTTGAAGACTGAATGAAGCACAAAGTGCTACGCACAAGCCACCAACTAGTCCCAGTGCAGACTTGGATAATGATCACAATGCAGCCAATGCTCACATGTGTGGCCTTGTGTGCAGCAGCAATTACACTGATTGTACTGGGTTTTGTTTCCTGTCTTTTTAATTAACTCACTGAAACACGAAAAAGAAAGCAGGCAATTGCAATAATACCCAAGTATTTTAACCTCAGATGGCATGTAACAGGTGGTAGGAGGTGTACTACAGAGAGCAAGAGAGTGTTCTAGCAACATGATATCTGACTGAAGTGAGCCGCCATAGCAGAATTATAAATTGAAGACTCAAATTAATTGTTGTGCATCTACAGGCCAGAAACAGTTGGTCACAACTGTCCTCAAAGTAATTCAGTTACATTTTAAATGGAAAAGATAGCAGTTAAAAAGTACAACCTTGCAAATATCACAATATATTTGTTTAAGCTCAAATAATAGAAGTAGTTAACCTTCACTCTTTAGAGCTAATCAGTACCTTATAGCTGTGCAAATGAAAAAAAGTGCTGTATTGAAGACATATATAAGCAGTGCTTAACATTTACCTGTGCTTTTATGATGTGCATAAATCTTGACATCAGTTCAGGGCACTCAAGAAGAAAATGGAAGTGGTCAAAAATTATTTTGGGATTTCTGAAAAAAAAAGTTTTAGGTTGGAAGTTAGTTGCAGGTGCACAGATCTAACCCAAGTCTCATGACAGAACCAGGCATACTAAAAAGATATTTTAAAAAGTCTAACAAAACAAAAATGATTACAAGATATTTTCAAGAAACACTGCTATTGCATAAAGTGTGTTTTCCTGACTCACTTCGCAGGAGGCTTGCATTACCTTACCTCGTCTTTAAAGAGAGGACAAAGGAGCAGACCATTGGTTCTCAAACTGGGGGTCGCGGCCCGCTTATGTGGAGGTCGCGAACAAGCCCAGACCCTGACGGTGGGCTGACAACTCCAGCCTGATGGGTGACCCGGATCCCTGGTGGACTGCAGGCTGGAGTGGCGAGCCCCAACCCCGCAGCAGCGGTGGGGCGGCGAGCCCCAAGCGCCGACTCGGCACGGCGGTGAGCCCCGAGCCCTGACTCGGCAGCAAACCCAGACCCCCTGGTTGAGCAGCGAGCCCTGAGCCGGAGCTGCAGAGCTATGAGCCTGGAACAGTGTAGCTGCAAGCCCCAAGCCCCAACCCCAGTGCAGAGGAGCAGCGGGACTGCCAGCCCTGACCCCGGGGCGGGGCTGTTAGCTGGGAACCCCAATCTCCAGACTCCAGTGCCCGCTGTAAGCCTGAGCAGCAAGCTGCCCTGACCACAAGCACTGCATTGGGCTGAGAGCCCCTGTGCCCCCCAAATCCCAATTCCTGCACCAGGCTATGAACCCTGACCGTCGATTGCTTCAGGTAATTAATTACTGTCAATTAATTCAAATAAAATTTTACTTAAAAGTAACTTTTCCACTTATATTTAATTCCATAAAAATATGTTTCACTCTTGATTTAAAAGCAGTGAGAAAAGCAATGACAAAATTAATTTTAAGCAGCAATAGAGTTTAAATCTAGTATTTAACATAGTGTTAAATATAAAAAATGTGTTTTTAATTTCTAATAGGAGGGGTTGCATTCAGAGGCTTGGTATTCAAAAGGGGTCGCCAATACAAAAAGTTTAAGAACCACTGGAGTAGACTGAGCAATCCTCAGAGGAACTTTGGGAGCAGCCAAGCATAAGACAACAAACTAGGCTGCATGTTTCATTCAGCATTTCTTTTGTGAGTAAACCAAATCCTTGGGAGACTGAGGGTAATTTTGACCGGTCATGTGGGCTGTGTTTGGAGCAGGGAAGGAAATGCCACCTACTCACAGACCAATAATTCTAGCTCCTTCTTGACAAGTTTTGGGATATGAAACATACAGAACAATTGCTTACATTTGTTTTCATTTAAGCCTCATTCCTGCAAATGCTTGTGGACATACATCATTTATGCACAGGAGTACTTCCACAGAGTCCAGCAGGCCTACTAATGTGCCTAGTTAAATGTGTATGAATACATGCTGGATCAGGATTGTACCCAGCAACAAACACCTCAATCACAATTAAATATGAATTTGTAACTAACATTTTAATCAAAAGTTTTTAATATTTTTAAGGCCTACCTGTTAACAAAGCACTTAAGAACATTGTCATGTTTGCAGACAAATTCTATAAAACGAGGCGACGTCATCCTGGAATACAAATGAAATTTACTCAGTTGTAAATTTTTGTTCAGTGAAAATAAAACAAATGGAGAATTTAAGATTATACAACAAGCCTTGTAATTTTAAATTTAAAAAATCCTATGTAATCCCTGTATCATGTTGCGGCAAAGGATTTATCAATTAACTAGATATACTATGATATTAAACATTCCTCCCTCCCCCCAAAGGATGAAATGTAAAGCAATCAAAAAGGCAAGAAGTATCAAAGCCTGGCCGTCCAGCCTGACTGGTAACTGCTCTACTGGGCAAATGGTTAATGTTATAGTCTAACTGATCACCTGCTTTTTCTTCAGGACTTTAGCTTCTTTCACTATGCAGGTGGGAATACGTGCTAAATTGTATCATCTAGTGCATACATCCTTTCTACTATAACATTAAGAGCACCTAACATCCTGAGTTTATATATAAATATATAGAGCATGTTAACATTACTATGTTTTTAGTGGAGCTTTTAACAGTTTAAGATAGAGCTCAAAAACATGTAATACACACATGGATACTAAAAGCTTGTCTACACATACAGCGCTGCAGCTGCACCAC
Source organism: Sternotherus odoratus (assembly GCA_032164245.1). NCBI lineage: Eukaryota > Metazoa > Chordata > Testudines > Kinosternidae > Sternotherus > Sternotherus odoratus. The sequence goes on from JAVMKO010000003.1 coordinate 63,712,738, forward strand.
TATAGCACTTAGTGGAGACGCTACCTACCCCCCAGTAGGTATTCGCCATCCCGAGAGGCGGTAGCTATGCTGACAGGAGTAGCCCTCCTACTCACACGGCACTGTCTACACAGAGTTAGGTTAGCATAACTGCGTCGCTCAGGGATGTGGATTTTTCAAGCCCGTGAGCAATGTAGTTATATCGACATAGGTCTGTCGTATCAACCAAGCCAAAAGACATTAACATGATCATCTTTCACCTGCCCACATCTGAACTCAGAAACCTGTATTTCTCCAGCAAGAAGTGATGACATGAAACACGGCAAACATTTTAGGGACTGCATCTTTTCACTGCTTTAGGCTTCTGATTCATCAGTTCTTGCAGGAGAACGGTTCTGAAACTTCCTCTTAACTGCCAAGACAAGTTATTTTAAATATATTAAACACTTTTTAAAGTGTTTATGTTTTCAAGCCTACGTTTGTGCTAACTATAGAGTGGTTAAGAGTTTTGTGCAATCATTATAATCCTCACTTGGAAGTGGATCCCTATTTTCAACCTATTGTTCTAGTAGTTTTCTTTAATCTATTTTCCAAAATATACTCAAGATTTAGAAAAGAGTTGGAGACTGTAAAAGTTTGACTCCCTTCTCAGCTTAAAAAAAAAGGCCATGTTGCCCAGCATGTCAAAAAACTTCCATCTACAACTGATCAGCCTTCAATTAAATTTTGCTCTGTTGGGAATATCCTCTGGATTCTAATCTAGTCTTTTAGAGTTAGACAAGAAGCTTTTTTATTACTCCTATTGCTAAGCAGAAGCATTTTATTAAAGGAGAAGCATTGTCTGAGATCTGAGTTTGTGAAAAAAGCGTTGCATGGACAATACTATCCAATGAAATTCTAGCCTTAGAAAAACTGAGGGAGCAGCAGAACAAGCTCTCTTGCACTATCCCACTAACACCAATAGTGTTATGCTTCGGGCAAGTAGCATATTATCAAGCCAAATTCAATCCTTTCCGTCCACTAGATTAACAAGAGTTCAGTTATAATGGTGACACTTGTCTATCTAGATACTGGACTGAGACCACCAGTCTATTCACATGGGCCATTAGAACAGATGTCATATGGGAACAGCTTTTTAGTGTCTGCTAACCTGGGACTGAATTCATAATGGGCGTGACGTAGAGATGAAAGGTTTTGTATCCCATTACAATTCTTTGCAACACCAAGTCAGATGAGTTCTGCCACTGGTGCTTATTTTTGCATGAAATGACAGTTCTGATTTTTCTGACATCACAATTATAGTAGCAGTTATGAAGACAATTATGTGAAACTAGGGAGGACATCACATGTGGAATATAAAGTGGAAATAGTTGAATCCCAGGAGATCACGTTTTCCTACAGCTATCACATGTAATAAGACAACAAGGCAAAAACTACTCAAGATACTCAATGTGAGCAGAATTGCACTGAGTTGTCATGAGGCAGCAGCAGCAACACTAAGAAATGCTGCATTTGTTCAGAAGCATTAGGAAAAATAATAAAATACTCGAACAAATGAAAGAAGCACAGAGCAACCCCTTGACTGTTAGTTTAATTTGTCAGCATTCATATTTTCACAAGGTATCAGACATTTTTAAAAAATTAATTTTAGATAATGAGCAGAATCCTCCTTACCCTTGAGGCATCTGACAGGAGCAGCACATATAAAACGCTTGAATGACAGCACTCAGCCGATTTGCTGTCACTGAGATAACATCCTGGCAATCCACACAAGCTTCCTGCTTCCTGGCAACATCATATGTTTTAGAATCCTCCATGTCAGTAGATAGCTTTTCTCTGCTCTCAGTTTCTATAGCATCAAAGGCAGGCTTAAGAGTAGCATCCTGCTGATTTGGCCCTTTCTGCTTTAATAAAATGGATGCAATGTTGGCAGAGTCTCTTTTGTTTTTCATTAATTCTGTAGCTATTAGAACTAGCCATTCATCTAATGAGTGCCAAAGTAATTCCAGCGGCTGCAATGCACAAGGAAATAACAAAAATGTAATTGAATAGATTTGAGACTATTAGAAATAAGATCACACCATAAATAAACACAAGTACAGCATGACTTTCATGCAAATGGTGAAGCTGCTCAAATAAATTCTAATAAAGCTCATCTCATAGATGGAGCCTATGTTCAAGTAAAATCTTTTCACGTATCCATACAGTGATCTAAAAAAAACCACATACAACCGAGTAGAAACAACTGGGGGAGGGGAATCAAGTAGTAGCTAAAGAAGAGATATATGATCACCTGGTGTTTTATACCAACTTTAATTTATAACTCTCTCACACGTGTGTTGGTCCAAGAGTTGTTATGTACACATTACTGACCAGAGGTAGCACTATCCTAACTGCTAGGGTCAGGCAGTGAGACAGAGATTAAATTCAAGTCCTAACAATCCCAAGTATACTATTTGAATTGTTAGAAGTCTGAGCACGTCTGTCCTTTTTTATACCTAGATCAAGCTAGCTGCTCCAATCAGATGGACCCCTGCACTTATACAAAGTCACAGTTAACTCAACAGGGCTCTATGCAAGCACACTCTGACCATCAACAGAGTTTTCCAGAGCAGGACCAAAATCAATATTTTTATGAGTAGTTCTGCTAGTATCATAAATGTCTCAGAGTTCATATTGCTAATATAATTTCACTGGCTAGAAACAAGTTTATTGGTAATAATTATAGAAGTTTTCCCACTTCCCTTTAAAAACCAATCTCATTCACTATTCTGCAAAGATATTCATAGAACACTATTTTTTGGAGTGGGGGAACAAGATACAGTAGAGACTCGATTATCCAGGATAGGGAAAAAATTAATCCTGGTTAATAAAATCCCAGATAAATCACCATCCATACCGTGTTTCCCCGAAAATAAGACAGTGTCTTATATTAATTTTTGCTCCCAAAATTACATTACATTATATTACAGCGAGAGGCAAAACTGGAAGTACGTCTTATTTTCGGGGGATGTCTTACTTTCGGGGAAACAGGGTAGGAAATATGGGGCGGGTGGGGTTGGTTCACCAACCACCCTGCACCGGAGTGAGGGGATGTTGGTTCACTGGCTGCCCTGCACCCTGGTCGAGTTGGGGGTTTTTTGTGCTTGGAGCAGCAACAAAGCCAGAGCCGGCCCTGTGAATTACTCATATTTTATTTATTTTTGACATCCTGGTTAATCCACATCTTGGTTAACCCAATCCTGGATAATCGAGAGTCTACTGTCTAGAGTATCTATTTTGTTTAAGACCACAGTTCACTAGAGGTGTAACTGAAGAGTATGGATTAAGTGAGAGCGCTTTTGTATGCACAGACGTATTATTAGTTTGTCACCCATCTTAAAAGTGCTATTGCACAAGTACAATAGAACCCCGTTTATCTATGGAACCGGGACCAGATCAGATAATCAAAATTCCGGAAAAACCAGAAAATGGTAATATGTGATGCTGCAGCACCATCTAGTGGCCAAAGGAGAGATTGCCCACTTCTGGTCCTAGAGTCCTAGCTGTCTGGTAAATGTGGACAGCCTGTTACGGGAGGGTCTGACAAACAGGGGTAACCCAGCTCTCATGCTGCAGTATACAGCAATACCTTCCAGCCAACTGACAAATGTTTTACTTTTTAAAAGATTTAGAGCAGAGAACCACTAGTTCATAAAACCGATAGACATATGACAACAAAAAAAATCATAATTTGATTCTAGAAATGAGGAATGCTTCCCGCAGCTCCCCTTGGACCAAAGTGGCGAACTGCGGCCAGTGGGAGCCACGATCAGCCAAACCTGAGGACACGACAGGTAAACAAACTGGCCGGGATCGCCAAGGGTGCTTACCCTGCAGGGCCACGTGCCAAGGTTGCTGATCCCTGGTGTAAGCTGTGGCACTGCTTCCGAGAACAGCTTAAGGTAAGAGCCGCCCGGAGCCTGCACCCCTGAGCTTTTATATTTTTTTAAAATATATATATATATATATAATAAATCAGTATATTAAGAGGAGTAACTAGATTGCATATGATCAGATTTATTAAACCATATGCTCCCTACACAATAACATGGGTAACATTTCCTCCATCTGCAGCCTTTTTAAACAGTCTTGCAGCATGTCCAAAAGGTCAGCAAATTCAGGGTCTTTTAGACCCTGGGGATTACAATCCAAAAGGGCTCCTTCACAGAGGACACCCTGCTACTCTTTTATATCCTAGAGTAGGAAGGGGAAGAAGGGACCAAATCCCATGCCTGTACTGATCGCTACAGCACAACATGACACAGGAAGGTGGTTTCTCAAAAAGGAAGTTTCTAGAGTTGCTCTTTCCTTGAAGGTCACCCAGTGGCTTCACCTACTGAAGAGTACATCCACCTGCCGACAGGAGGGAACACTTGCATACAACAACATCTGTTCTCAGAGCTCTGCACTGGTTCAAATGAATGCACAGCATTCATCCTTTACACTAGTTCTTCTCATTTCTGGGTGCAATTCAAAGCAAAGCCCTAATGGTTTGAAAGCCAACTACACAAAACTACTACTTTCATAACAGCAGTCATGAAAGTTAAGATCAACTGGAATCCTAGATAAACTGTAAAGCCAGTGGCAGAACTCTAAGTTAAGGACCTTTGCCTTTAAAAAACAACAATCTAAAGCCTAAATTTAGCAATTTTGAGGGTACTATGGAAAATATTTTAATATGATTGGACATTGTGCTTATTTCACCTTTGCATGGATTTATATTTTGACTTGTGGCACTAACTTCTGCTATTCACTGTGGTTACTTCAGAAGCTTGTACTTGATATGCATCAATCAATTGATTTTGGCCCCACAGAAGTTAATAACTGGAGTCAGTTTTATCATTGACTTCAGTGGACCAAAATGTCACCCAAGATGTACACTGTAAAATGTACTAAATACGTACACATTGTTTGGTTCAACTGGCAGGTCTTAAGCAGCCTCCATTTGAAACAGTAACCACTGCTAACTGGCAGACACAGTATGACACTTCTTCCTTCCCAAAGGATTAGAGTGATCAGGACCACTACACACCTAAGGAAGGATTAAAGAGGAAGACATGTCTTCTTGGAGCCAAATACTGTCTGGACCCCACCAGTTAAGCCACCTGAATACTGAGAGTCCAAAAAGAGCATACTACTTGCAACAAGCTACTGAAGATTTTTAAATTGGCCTCCCCATTGCTAGTCAAGTAAAATATAAAGCTGGAGATGAGGGTTAGCACCTGAAAGTGAAAATGAATCTGTCCTAAAATATGCAAACAGAAAAGCCATCAGAAGCCAAGGCAGAATCCTTTAGAAACCTTAAAATTTTGAACACAAACTTCACTAAAAAAAACAAACAAACAAACGGAGACCTATCATACAATTCTGACTTTTGCTAACTAGCAAGCTAAGATTTAAAGTCATTTTAGTACAGTACATAGTTAAATATACTAAGCTCATGTATTTGAAAATATACATTTGCTTTATAGCATAAAGAGACTTACCAGTGTATTTTTAGTGATCTTAGTAATAAAAAACTTTCCCCATAACACTCTGCCATTAAATCTTTGCTGACAATAAGGGAGGGAATTGTTTGAGTAGAGTTTAGTGCTGTTCACCTGTGTATCAAGTTACTCAAATCTAATATTTCAGTTTTAGGAAAAAGCTTGTTATATTAGCAATATTTCTTCCACAGATTTCATATTTCCCAGTAGAGCTCACTGAGAAAAAGGACAGACTATTTTACCATCAAGAATTAGACAACATCTGAAACAGAGGCTTTTTAATTTATGTATTTTCGCCCCTCCTTCCAGTAGGTGACACTATTCAACAAAATGAAGAGTTACGTTTGAATTTTGAATATTCTCTTTTGGGGCTGCTTTGTTTCTACCAAATATATTCATCTCTCAATATACATAGCTCAATGCTAATGCAATTTTTACATCATAAAGAAACTAACAACTCTGTTTTAAAAAGGAAGAATTTAGTAGGTAGCAAAAACATGCTTTACAAACTAGCAAGTTACACAATTTCCTACCGAAGTATCATATACATGAAAAATATACATTCAGAGGCGAGACTTCATTAACCAGAGTTTTGTGCAGATGTTTCAAGGTAGTAGAAAGCCAATAAGCTTTAAAGTATTCAATAATAAAGCTACTGGTTGAAAGTTCTTAAACAAGGTTATTTTAGAAATGACTTGGTGATGAAAGTGAAAAGAAACATTAAATTTAAATTAATCTATTTTGAGAAATCATATTAAAGAAGTGATAAAAACCTGATAAACCTCTAATTATCATACTTTGGATTGCATTAATGCATTCTAGTATATTTCTTAATGTTATAACATTGAGATTACAAGCTATACTACTAAACCTAAAACAAAAATAAAAAATGAAGATCTACCATAATAAACACAGACTGATAGTTAAGACATTTAAAAATGTTTTAAATTACAGGAGGTTATTAGTAGGAGAAATTAAGAAAAAGAAAAGGTAAGATGTAGGTCAGTAAAAAAATAAATTCTAATAAAAAATTGATTACACAAAAAGCAAAGAGATGGGCCTAGCTTAAAAATAGATATGGGTATCAATCAAACTTACTTCCTGTTCATGAGATGTCTGATTAATGAATGCATGCTTTGTGAAATTCATCTCTTTAACGTCTATCTTCCTAACAACGTCATATACTTTTCTGACCTTGAACACCTGACTTCTTGGAGTTTTATTTCCATTGTAGCCCATGTCATTTCCATTATTGGGAGAGGATGGGCCAATGCGAAAGACATGACAAAATATCCTCACGATCCTTAAGAGACTCTTCATTTGAGCTTCATAGTTACTTGACAAGCTGGGGGGGGAAAAAAACAATTAAGTATTTTTTCCCTAAATTAAATGATTCAGTATATAAAGGGGTAAACACAGCCCAAAGTTTGGGGATTTAACAGTTCTCCAACATACAGCTAACAAATGATGGACCTATTCCCCAGGCCAAAAGATCAAGGAACACATGCTGTAATTTTTACTGATTTCTAACCATATTTAAATTCCAGATATTTTGCAACGATAGCGAAATAAAAATACCAACTACAAAAACTTTCAGGGTATATTCTGTTGGTGTTTGTATATACCTACACCACTTCCGAAGCATGGGTCAGAGATGCCATCTATAACAGTAAGGTCTTAGCAACCTATTAGTCATAAACCAAGCTGACTCAAAATGTTTTCTCCAAGTGAAATTATCTTTCAGCCTACTTCTAAAACTGTGCCAGCCAAAGAAACTGTGCTGAAGTTCAGTATACTGTGCTGAATACATTAAATCAGACCAATCTGACTTGATCAACTAATGGACTAGGATAATAGAAATCACATTGCTTCCACTAAAAAATGTGCTGAACAGCATGCTAGCTAGTATTTTGTCCCACATAATAAACGTAGTAATATTCAAAAAAAGTCATACTTTCTAAATAAATCTAATACCTGTGTGACTAGACTGGACAGAACTTCAACTGTAGACCAGTATTCCTGCACCATCAGTGTAATTATTAATATATAATCTAGATATTAGTGAATTCATTCAACACCACAGACTCAACCATGTTCAGATTGTTTTCTTTTAGCAAGCTGTACAACCAAGCTTCAAGAATTTTTCAAGCCTGGTAAAAAGGATGCTTGTCCTTTATGAAAAATCTTAAGACACCATAACACAGTTTTAAATAACTTCAAGGAGTTAAACTTAGTATCTAACTTATTAAAATACAAGTGTTGAGTGCCAATTCTGACTTTAAATACAATAAATCAGTAGTTCTCAACCAAGGGTCTAGGACCCCCTGGGGGGGGCCACAAGCAAGTTTCAGGGCATCCGCCAAGCAGGGCTGACATTACACTTGCTAGGTCCCAGGGCAGAAAGCCAAAGCCCCACCACATGGGGCTGAAGCCCAGGGCCCCAAGCCCTGCCAACCAGGCCTCAGCAACTTAGCTTCATGGGGTCCCCCATGGTGTGGGGGCCCAGGAAACTGCACTGTTTGCTACCCAACACTGGCCCTAGATTTTATATGCAAAAACACAGTAGTGGTACAAGTGAGCCATGGCATTTTTATCATCATGTTGGGGGTAGGGAGGCAACCTCAGAAAGAAAAAGGTTGAAAACCCCTGCAATAAATTATACCTTCTAGTTTTTGAGATGTGTGTGGTGGTATGGCTACAAGAAGCCACATACTTACTCACCTACTATCTTGAAAAGTAGTGTGATGGTGCCCCGACTAGATTACTGAACCAGTAAATATTAATGTTCTAGCATAGGTTATTTCAATCTATTCAGCATACCAAATAACGCCATACCACAATAATGCCCCAACAGTATCATAATATTCCTTAAAGAACTTTTGTCAGTGAGGAAGCAGCCTAGATCTGCTGCAATAGCCTATTCGTAGTGTATAAAGACTGGCTATTAAAGTGTCACATGAGTCCAGCACTACAGAGCCCCCAAAATCATAACGCCTACCTGCTCTCCACTAAAAAAAACTGCACTGTTTCTTTTAAAGAGCCTTTTAAAGACATTATTTTAAAATGAAAGCCCCACTAGCTTGGCCTTTTTCTTCAAATGTTTCCACCAAGTATGACTGGTATTTATCTTCATGCCAGTAGGGCAAGAAATCAAGTGAAAATAAATATTCTGTTCTTGATATAACAAGTGGATGTATCTTTAAACATATTTATCATTATTGACCTACTTGCATATTTTGACACTTACCTAAGTAGTTTGTGACCATTTGTTGTAGCAACTTCAGCAAGACTTGTTAGGATCTTAAGGTACTGGTTTTCACTCTGCTGGGACAAGTGTTCTAGAACTTGCCGCAACTGGATATGGTAAAATGAAGTAGATAACATGCAATATTACTAAGTGTTCTATTACAGATTAATCCAAAACATAACATATAGCTATGTGAGGCACGAACCCCATAGGAACAGTAATATGTACGTGCCCAACCATTTCAGAATTAGCAACTACTGTAATACTCAAGAAGATCTTTTAACCTGAAAACCTATTCAAAAATATGTATTTTAGAAGTTAATTTTTGTATTATAGTACTTGAAAATATAGCATGAATAAATACTCTGAAAATACTAATAAAAATCATTAAGCAAAGTATTCTTTTTTGGGGGTATGAAAATCGATCAAGTAAATTTCAGAATTTATGAACATGTAAGAAGGCAAAGTCTAGCACAAGCTTCATCACTCTGCCAATATGACTAAGTTTCTTGATTTGCTCCTTTGCTGCCCTATAACGTTACATTGATAACCTGGATAACTCCATTCTTATTCAAATAGTGATGAGCTCCAAAGTCCAAATTGTGCTAACCGCCAGTTTTTTTCAAATTCATTCTCTCCTTTTCCTGCCTAAACAACTTTACTTCTCACAAACAGACATATCTTGCCAACATCCAGACTTTCTTCTCTACCATCAGTTCCTTCTTTGACCCCTTATCTGCAGCACCCTTCACTGTCTAGGACCTTGAAAGTTTTCCCAGTCACAAAAATCCACTAACTCTCTTATCTGTGCTCTTCACTACATCCTTTCATGTCTGCTGTCATCCCTTGTTACTTTTCCATTCCTTTCTCTTCATTCATATTGTTGCATCCACTCCCCCCCCCCCAAAAAAAACCTTATCCTCAAACTAAAAGAATTTTCAGCCATGCTGAGCTCAGCTTTCAGCCCCCTTCTTTTAAAACAAACCCCAGCTGCAGCTTCTTGCCTTCATGCACACCGGGGGATTTCTGGTAACTATTCAAATAAACAGTCTGTCAGGCCTACCCTCCCGCAAGGAATCTTTGGCACACTACAGTCTCCAGTCAGTTTCCAGCCCTAGCGCCAGCACAACTCCTTTATTCTCAGGACCTGACTTCGGTTGGGTAGGTGGGGTGGGTGACTGACCCCAGTGCCTTGCTGAGGGGGGACTTTCAGAGCTGTATGTCCTGTCCCTCCTCCCCCTGCTCTTCTGTGGCCATCTGCAGCTGCCACTTTTGCCTCCACCTCAGCTTGGAGCTGCCCCGGCCAAGCTGCTCCTGAAACCTCCTGTCTGCTGTGCAGAACACAGGTGGGGGGACTGATGTTGGGGTGCCTCCATCTCTCCACCCATGTACTCAGTCTCCATTGAACTGAGCTGAGGGGCAGGAATCTGTGCTGCTGCCTCTGGGTCACAAGTAGGGCATTACCAATTTCACAACCTGAAAAAAACATGCCAGCAACTGTTAAATAAGCCCCTCCCAGTGAAATCTGATCTCCCTGAAATCAGTCAGAATGGGGAGTGATAGGACTAGTCTTTCCTCTGCACAGCTGTTATCAAAGGGAGATCAGGCTCACCCCCATAGCACTCTCACTTTTGCGCTGCAGCAGCCCCAGAGCTGGGCTAGGGGCTGTCTCCCACCATCCATAGCTCCTGCCCAAGTTTAGGGTGCCTGGGATGGCCTGCCCAGACTCGGGGCTGCCACCGCCAGGGCTGCTCCTGCCAGGGCTGGAGGCAGACTGGCTCCAGCCAGGACTCCGGGCTTCTGGCCCCTGAAGCTCCTGCCCAGGATCAAAGACCCAGGCTGGGAGATTCCACTCCTGCAGCTCCAGCCCATGCAACTCCTGCCAGGCTCAGGGCTGCCAACCCCCCACCCTTCCCCCTCAGCTCTCGCCTGGGCTAAGGGACCTGGGCTAAGGGACCCCTTGCTGCTCCAGCCAGAACTCAGGGCTTTCACTTCCTGCTTGAGCCTTAGGCTTCCGCTCCTGTGAAATTGACAAAAGTGAACTGTTTATTTGGGAGGGCCTTAGTCATGAGTGGGAATGCTGCTAGACTTCAGAATAGTGAGTGCTGTGCTTAAAGAGATAGTGCACTTTCTCTCTCTTATAGACACATTCTCCCCCCAACACATACTTGTATTATTATTGTTACTTCTTGGTACTTCCTCTCAAAATGCACAATGCACAGGTATTCTCTGTAATTTTATTCTTTCAAAGTTAGTTAAGATTTACAGTACTGTTATTTTAGTTTTTATTGGTCCGTGCATTTCATAGTTTTATTTCTTTTATGCTTAAAATTCTTTGAGTAGCGAGTTCTAAAATGCCTGGCTAGAGTAATTATCATTACTACAGTAAACCCTCGATTTAACGGACTTCGGATGCAACGGACAAAATTTCTGAGCAAGTCTGATGCATTCCTGATCCATTTCTGGCGGGCTGGCTGCCGGCTCCCGGCTGCCGCCCGGGTCCAGGCAGCGGGCGGGCTGGCTCCCGGCTGCCGCCCGGGTCCCACCAGCCAGGACCCGGGCGGGCGGGCTGACTGTTCCCGGCTGCCGCCCGGGTCCCAGCAGCAGGTGGGCTGCGGAGCTGTCGCCCCGACCCTGTGGCGGGCGGGCTGCTGCTCCGACAGCTCATTTTTTTTATTATTATTAAATAACGGACTTTTTGATTTAACGGACACCCCCTCGCCCGAATTAGTCCGTTAAATGGAGGTTTTACTGTACTTTTATTGCCATATTGTGCTTTGCAATTCATTACTTAAAGTGGTACAACCAAATAACAGTATCTTTCTAGAATGTAAATTTAGTTTGTATTTACTTTAGCGGAGCCAGTTTAAAAAAAGATAGCTAAACACAACTTTAGACATTTTGCAGGTGAAGGTCACTTATTTTTAGTTACGTCTGTAAGATAACTTAAAATTTGTATGAAAAAAATGCAGTTCCATGTATGATACACATAGCAAGGATGGAGTCAAATGCTAGCGAGTCATGTACATGATTGTGATCGGTAAACAAGTTCCAATATAAATTAAGAGAATTTCCGTTCTTAAGAGAAGAATCCTTAATTACGTATGTTAAAATTAAATAAATACCTTTTTAGTGGAGTGAAAAACAATTGACTAAAATCCAGTAGATATTGGCAGTGTGTGATGAATTTTACACAGAGTGTGTTAGAGAAAGTAAGCAAATTTTGTTTATCTTTACTAACGAGTGTTCAAAATATCAAACTTGTGTTTCTGATTTCTGTGTTAAAGCTTCAGAATGGATTCCTCAAGGTTTTGGAGTGGGAATATTGTGCTGCGTTACCTCCTCATTGTTCTAAATTTACATATAAATTTAACATGTGGCTTTAGTTTGACTTTGTATATATTTTTCTCTCTTTATATAGCAATTAGATACAGTGCTCCTGTCAGCTAATTCCTAAGTTATTATCTGCAAAAAAAAAAAAAACCTAGAGTTTTCAGATGCCTAAGTAGCCCCTGGAATCATGTTTCTAGTCCGTCCGTCTGTCCCCCCCCCCCCCCCCACACACACACACACACAAAATCTGAAATTATGCCCTTGGTGAACCAGGAATGGCCATAGGTTTGCAGGAAGGCTGTGGGCTTTGGCAAGATACAGCCCCCATGAGACAGCAGAAAGCCAGCCTTGAGCTGCAGGCTGAGCACCAGACACTACAAGCCACAGCAACAGTGCAGAAGTAAGAGTAGTAGTACACCATATCATGCCACCCTTACTTCTGAGCTGCTGCTGCTGGCAGTGGCATTGCCTTCAGAGCAGGGCCAGCAGCCACCATCAGATCATCCAGCCTGTGCTTAACTGGTGCTGGGGCTGAACTCTGGCATCTCTTTGAATACAAATTAAGCACTGTGGGGAGGCAGCAGAGATGATAGAGAGTGGGGAGCCCAGAGAGCCTGTGGGGGCCAAGGATGATGGGAGAATTGGGAACCCGCCAGGCCAGGGGTGATTGGGTGAGGGGGGGGCATCAAAACACAAATTCACCCAGGGTGCCATTTTCCCTAAGGCTGGCCGTGTTTATACTAGTAAAGGGAATAAGGTAGAGAACTATTGAGAAGGAAATGGGCTGGAAATTATTTCCAGCCCCATCAACCCTAGGTACAGAAAAGGACCCAGGTGCAGCCCATTATACTCTCATATTAAATGAGACTCTGGGACATGAATAATCATTATCTTCCAAATGATTTAGGGCATATCACACATACCCATTTTAGGGTGTATCTGCAGAAGCTATTATTTAAAAGGAGAATATGACTCACTCAAGTACCATGTGCATTTATAGTGCTGTACCAAAGATTTTTTGCTAAGAACCTACAAAAAGCTTACTCTTCCAGTTCTTATTCTGTCTAGACCAATCTGCCAAAGTTATAATGACAGCACATTAAAAGGGCTCTAGATAGAATCCAAAAACTCATTTACTTGTAGCCTAAACTGAATTTCAGGCCAGCACTCCAAGGTAGAAATTAGTACATATTAACAATCACCGGGCTCTCTCATTGTACATTTTCATATTAAATTAGTACATCTTTATAAAAAACCACGAAGTTCTGTACTATATATATATATACACACACACACACACACACACACACACACGCGACCCCTCCCCAGTTCTCCATGTTTAATGGGTTCTGCACCAGAACCGCTGGAGGTCTCCAGTTGTCATTGAGGTGCTGCATGTAAACAAACAAAAATTTCAGGGTTAAGCACACATTGTAATTTGACAATGTGTGGGTTCAACTTCACTGAATTTGGGTCATCAAGTTTGAGATATTTAAGTTGTAGGGGAAAATATAGAAGTAGACAGAGGGAGCAAGGCTTTAGGGAACTTAGAGAGAGAGACAGAGACAGACACACACACACAGCATAGAAAATATGTATTACCATGTTTTCCCGTAGCTCTTCATTCTGTGTCATTTGAATAATTGCCTGGAAGAGTCTAGGATGATGCTGTATTAAAACGTCACAAGTCTCTCCATACCCACCCTGTAAGACAGCATTTTTTTTTTTTTAAAAAAAGAAACTATTATAAAACAATTTTAAAAACAAGTGCTATATGCATACTTATAGCCAGGCAATCCATCCTCAGGGACCGATAATAAAGAGCAAATGCAAAAGATTTAAAGTCTAATCTCAAAGCAAAGACTTGAAAAATAAATAAAAAGTGAGTGTTAGGAGTTGAGTGGATTTTTTGCAAAAACAGATAAACGAACATTCATATGTCAAGCATTAGTAGTCTCCGTTTCTCTTCTCAAAGTAATCAACTTGATCTGTGAGAAACTCCAATAACTTTACATTCCAGCAGCCATTTTAACTGATAATTAAGAAGAATGCTGAAAACAATAGAGTTATAAAAAAATCATAGTGGAATTAGCTCCTGCTTTCACATTTGGTGGGTATTACTATTCCAGCTTGTTGCATTCAGAAAACTAATTCCCCACAACAGGATTAAGATGCCTTAGCTAAAGGTTCCCAAACTACAAACTCATGGGTCAATTTTCTTTTTTTAATCTTACAGATCCTGGCAATAGGATAATCCCATACAAAATGACTAACTTTTTTAATTAAAATGAAAAAGTAAAATGAAAAAATCTAAGTATTATGACTAGATCTGTGCCCAAGACACCAGGTTTAGAAATTAATTTCTCAAAAGCTTCCCAAAATCTGGAGTATCACATCTCTAATTTTGTTTCAGGAAATCTACCCTAGATGACTTTTTGGATTCCCTGCCAGACAACAGCACTTATGCTTGAGTTATATTTAAAAGTATTAGAATATTAATATAGGTCTTCATAATCCTCAGTTTCCTCAACAGTTTCACACCAGCACAATCTTCAAGGTCCTGTGTCACAAACATCTTTACAGACAATGCTCACTAGCCAGGACTCCTTTAAGCACCAGTAAACAACACTTTAGAAGTCAGCCAACAGAAACCTGGGGTGTGTTTGTGTAAGCCCACAGAGGACAGTACTTCAGGTATCCAAATAGTCATGCCTGAATGTGCTGTCTGATGAAGAAAATATGCAAAAATAAGCAGCTACACATATTAGAGGAATCTACGCCCTGTGTTCCTTTCACAGCTCACTCAGCACAGAATCCCGGCAGAGTTTAGCTGGCTGTTATAAGAGTCTAAAAACTAGTCTCAGTTCTGCAATCTGGTTTCTCACATTGGGGGGGAGGAGGGAAGAGGAAGAGAGAAAAATGATGTATTCAAAATTAAATGCACCAAAGGAGCAGTAACCACTCCCTTCTCATCACAAAGGAATTGAGCTACCAAAGCAGAACAATTAGGAGGGAGCAATAAAAATCAGTAGTGGTTAGGAAATACAGTCTTGATAACTATATAGGAAAGCCACACGTTAAGGATGACCTAGTGTGGTATTTAAAAGGAAATAAAGTATAAGTGAGTTTAAAAAAGAATTGGATAAATTCATGGAGGATAGGTGGCTATTAGTCACGATGATCAGGGATGCAACTCCAGACTCTGTGTGTCCCTAAGCCTCTGACGTCCAGATGCTGGGACTGGATGACAGGGGACAGACCATTCAATAATTGTTCTGTTCATCCCCTCTGACGTGCCTGGCATTTGTCACGAACAGAAGACAGGATACCAGATTAGATGGGCCATGGCTGTTCTTATAATGTATCTTAAAGTCTCTAGCTATTCTATTCAGTACTGTCCAAGAAGTAGCAACATCCTGGAACGGCGGACAGCTGCCAGTGGGAGCTGTGATTGGCCAAACCTGCAGACGCTGTAGGTAAACAAACCGTCCCAGCCCACCAGCGGCTCTCCCTGGCGGGCCATCTGCCAAAAGTTGCCATTCCCTGATGTAGACTGAGGGAAAGCAACATAATGGGGCTAAGGGAACTGTGTCCAACGTGATAGTAATTAAAAGCCCTAGACTTATTAGATACAACGGTGATGCTAAAAAGTGCTATGAATTGAGCAAGACATTACAGATTCATCTATTAAACAAATTTTCAGAATCATCCTTTAAAAGATTCCAGAAGCATGAATAGCAGAATTGCTGCCAAACACATGTAGATGTTCTTTAACTGTAAGTGACCAGGCGTGACTCTGTGTGTGCAGTCTTTAGAAGGTAGAAGGCAATAAGAGACCTTGCCTTTACTGTTTGTTTGGCAAAACAAAAAACTACCTGTTACAAGATACTCACTAATGTACTTACAGTCTATAAAACCTCAGACTTCTGACAAAACTAGATGGCAGCTGAAAATGTGTAGGAACAGGAAGGCACAACATCCTCATCCTTTTTAAAATAGAAGCCTGGATGTAGAAATTGCAATACCTTTGAAAAACTGAAGGCTCACCAGCAAAATCTTCTTGATCTCCTTGAAAAGTTAACATCTGAAGTAAGTTACGCTTATGTAGAGGCCTTCAGCTCTTAGCTCTTTTAGCAGTTTACACATGAACACCTAAAAGAGAATGTGTTACCCCAAGATGATGTAATTATGGTCTGAATCAATGTGGCCTTTAAGAAGAGACTGACTTAATGGCTGTCGGTTTTCTTCTTTTAAGACCCTAATCTTGTGAGCAGCTATTTTGTGACAGAAGTATCAATCTTCTATATGCCTACCCTAATAAGAAGGTAATTTCATCTGATCTAGATTATAGGAAGAATTACTTCCTAATTACTCAGGAGAAGAAAAATAAAATATTTTCTAATGGAATTAATAGACAAACAACAGCATATGTTGTGCTATTCTGAACTATCCAAGAAGTCAAACCAAAAGAGTCAGCTGCTTCTCTGAAACTCCTCAAAAGAGATCTCTGACCTCAAGGGATGAAGTAATTGTTTTCAGATAGCAGAAACAAAGGAGGAGAAGAAAAAAAAAATCATTCCATCAATTCTACACAAAACACTGGTTAATGTAAAGCAAATTTATACCTGTACACAGAGATCCAGTGGTGTAATTCCATTTTTGTCTGGTAAGTATTTGGCTCCTCTCATCAAAAGGATTTGTGCAGTGTCTCTTTGACCATGGCTACATGAAACACAGGAGAAAGTTTACCAAAGTATTTAGCCCCAGAAAGGTACATGTGTCTACATTAAATAGCTAATTAACAATGCAATGGGTGTGCCTCCCAAACTTTGATTCACAAACCAATACAAACTAGGGACCAAATGCATAAAGTTACACTACAGAAATCCATAAGCAGAAGCACAGGATGGAAGATGAACCTTCTTCTGGTCCCCCTGACACACTGCTAAGCAGCTGCTCTCCAGCCTACTGCAAAGGTATATCATAAGCACTGGCCTGGGTTGAAATTTTTTGTATATTTATGCAGGAACACTGACTAGAAGTAGCCTCTATGCCCATTTGATGGTTCCTGAGTTTAATACAGTGCATAAGGAAAAATATAGGCATTTTAATGCTACTTTTTCATTGGAAAAGTGTACTTAGAGAAGATGAGATATTATGATTGTTTCCAGATGCCTAGTAAGCTTCCATGAAATAGGTTTTAAATAAAACCAATATATATATGTAAGAAAATATATACTTCTTATATGTAAGAAAACAGAAGTTATCTCTTACTAAAAAACTCTTGACAAATACAGCAACGTTAAATATACTATATTTGCATTAGTGGTATTTGAAAGATAAAACAAACCTATTCTATCATCTAGTACATCATCCTGACAGAGCAAGAATGTGGTGTATGTGTGTGGTTTTTTTACAATAAGTTTTTAGTGCTTTGTCTAATCTAGATAGAAGTATTTGGAGTGATGGGCTTTACTACTTCCCTTGGGAGACTATTTCACAGTCTAATACATCTCATTGTCAAAGCTCTGGGTCAAGGAAACACTATAACTACTTTATGTAACATAATCAGCTACTTTATTGCAGTCAGTGGTGATGCATTAAGACCGAAAAGCAGTAATTATGCCACACATCCCATATGATTTGCACTTAAGAAAATTAATTTTCCAAGTAAATTTTAAAGGAGAAAGGAAAAATTAGATACAAGTGCTTCTATAGTCACCAGAATACTATAATAGAATGTTATAAACTGGTGTTAGCCTTTATAAGTGCTCACTTTTTAAGCATATGCCATCAATTAGAGTCATTTTTATTCAGAATGGGTGAAATTTGGCCCTCCAGGAAGACCTGGCACAAAGGCTTCTACACCAATCAAGGAGTGTCTTTACCCTCTGCAAATGAAGCAGTTGCACAGAAGAGGATTACTAGTTGACTACTACTCAACTGGCCTAAGACCTGCATGAGAGCTTCCATCACTACTCCAGCCAAAGAACCTCTCCACTGCATTCCAATGCCCTCACCCTAGATTTGCTCGGCCCTTATACATCTCCTACAAAGCCCAAGTAATGTGGCTTTAAGTGTATTACATGAATTTCCTTCTGAAAATAATTAGTCTTAAACCCTGTATGCCCTTTAACACAGAAAATATTTAACAGTCTTATTGGGGATATACACAATATTACAAAGCAAATGGAATATAGAATTAGCATTTCGGGGTTCTCTCCTTGACTTTATCTGAGCCAGGCAGTTTCTCAAAGATTTTTCATTTCTAGAAGTCACCATTGTGCCCACCACACATGCCTTTCTTTTCTGAAAGGTTTAAATGCCTCTAATCTGGAGCAACTCAACTGCTTCTGCGAATATCAATACCAGTCCCTAAATTGAATGCCAGGAGACATTCAATTAGCTAGCCACTATTTATTCTCTCCTTTCTCTCTCCCCAACTGCCATCATATGTCTGACCTCCAGCAGACCAGTCTCCCACAATCTAGCTCTTAACAGGCCATCAGATCAGTCCATTTCTCACTTTGTTTACATTTATAATTTCACCACAGGTGAACTATTTAACCTGTAATCAAAGCACCAGGATTACAGAATTGTAGATGTACTAACAAATAGCTGAAAGGATCCAATTAAAATAAGCAGTATTGGAAACTGAATTAAACAATGTAGAAAACAAAATTTCACTCCAATAATAAGTCTTTAGGACATGTGTGTGTATTTTATGACAGATTAGTTTAGATAGCTGATTCACTTTATGTTGGTTACTTTATAACAGGGTGAGATTTATAAAGGCATGTTTGACCAGATTATAGGTTAGCATCCATTACACTCAATGATTCTAAGCCATTTCACATGTTCAATTTACAACCCCTCAATTTAAAAAAAAAAAAAAAAAACATACAACTGTTTTAAAAACAGAACTGGAACAAGATTAGTCTTACAATGAAGTCTTAAACTTGCCACAGATATAAATTTCCTGGAAGTCTAGTACCTTTGATTGTCCATTTTTTTCTCCATAGTGTTGTTTGAGAATTGTATACTAAGAATATATTGTATACTGTGGCAGGGTGGGCTTGATCCAGCCTGCCGCCCCTTTAAGAGGGAGAAAAGCCCTCTGCAAACCTCCCTGCAGAGAAGCCTAATTAGCCACCTGGGCTGCAATCGGCCTGGATAGGTTGCACCTGGCAGCCTCCTCAGGGGAATATAAGCCTGCCAGGTAGGAAGCCCAGGGTGGTGGTATGGTAGCATGGAGGAGTGAGAGAGAGATAGAGAAAGGTACAGAGCTGAAATAGAGCTGAGGCTAGAGGCTGACAGAGCTGAACTATATAGAGCTGTGTATAAAGCTGTAAGCTGTAGAGCTGTGTATAAAGCTGTAAGCTGTAGAGCTGTGTATAAAGCTGTGTATATTGGTGGTGGGGCCTTGCACTGTGAAATAAAGAGCACTGTTGGAGCCAAAGAAGAGTTTCCTGCCTGTTCCTGAAGAGGGGTGAGAAGGCGATCTCTTACAACACCTAGAATATTGACCCAGCATGCAAAGCTGGTTAAATACTGGTTATTTTAATAGCTTCCTTATATTAAATCTAAAATCATGACTCAGTTTATTAGGGTATATCCTGGTACAGGTATAGAAAGGTGTTTAGCCTGCAATATTAACAGACATGTATCCTATATACATGTGCATATCTAAAAATTTACAAAATATTCAAATACTATACCATACAGCATTCCAGCAAGAGGGAGGGTTTAGTCCAAATACTTAAATTAGGAAATATGAAAACCACGTGAGTTCTTTGCTATGGATTGAATTAGTGTAGTTTTGTGCATTTAATAATTTTTTAAAAAAACTTTTTGTACAGTATTTGGAAGTCAAACATACCATACCTGCATGCAAAATAGAGTGGAGTTGCTCCTGACACATTTGGCCTGTTAATATCGGCACCACTGTCTAATAAACACTGCACTGTCTTTTGGAAAAGGAAAAAAAGTAGTATCAGTACTAGAAAGAAATTAACAAAAAAAAATCACTTGGCTAGAAACTTAGTTTTATGCATCTCTCTTCAGTTATACAAGTAGATTTAATTTCCATTAACACACCTCAAAAACAAGATACCTAAACATTAGGAAAAGGATTATGACAGTTACCCAGTGAAAAGCTTTCACATTCTCTAGTCCCTATTTCTAGGACATGGCTTTTTAATAAAAATGCCTTATACTGCCCAAAAAAGCTTATACTGAAGTTTAAATATTTAATCAGTAAATTGAGGTTAAAAACATTGTCTTAAAAAATATATTAAGAGGAAATTCTAAGTAAAAACAAACACTGTAAAATATGAAAATGCTGAGCTAAGGTACCTAAACAACCTCAACTATCCACATGGGGTAGTCTGATACTAGCTGATGTCTTGAAACTTTTAACCCTTGACAGCTTGTCTTCAGGAGCTCTTTCTGGTGGTTCAGAATAACTTTTTGACCATAGTAGAATGGAGAATTGGGTTGGGAAATAGTCCAGAGATCATTTCTTATTCAAAGTGGTTTGTATCACTAGATAACAGGATCACTGTTCCACATATGATCTTCAAACTTTTTTTTAAAAGATCCAAATCAGCAACCACCTATTCTGCATGTATATGCCTAATCCTAATGAAAAATCAATCCCCAAGATAGAGTACAAACATGTAACTGTATCCGATTAAAAAGTTACCAGATATGCTTTTCTGAATGTGGTCATTCTGACAAACATAGCTCAAAATACTACACATGACAATAGAAAATGCTTTAAAAAAATATTCAAGAACATTTAACACTACAATCAGCTATGCAATAATACATTAATCAACTGTATGAACAGCTGCAGGATGTGCATTAAATTATTTAAACTCTCAAAGGAGACTGCAGGATCACCCACACAAGAATAAACCACTTATTCCTATACTAGTACCTGCAGGTAAGAATTACTAAGATAGGCAGGTGAATAATTCTATCATTTAACCTTTATAATGACTAGCCACAGTTTCCAATAAAAAAAAATTGAGAGACAAGTATTACCAAGGTTTTAACAATTACAGTCAATTCAAATGAATTTTATGAACTTACCGTCTTGTGACCATTCTGGCAAGCCACGTGTAGTGCTGTCTGTCCCATTGCATCTTCAACATCTACATTATTGACATGTTGTACAAGATCATGAAGTAGTTCTGTTCGCCCATTGACAGCAAGCCAGTGAATCTAAGTAAAAAAATCAAATTACTAATCTTCTTAGTCATCAATACATACTTATATTTCATAAACACAAGTGTATGAAACCTAATGCTACGAGTCCAAGATTTTAATAAACCGGATCCTAAAATTAGCTGCCTAAATATGCATCTAGAAGTCTGTGCCCGAATCTGTGCCTGAATTCACAGCAGCTCCCTTTGATCATGATCAGATGGCAAGAATGCATTTAAGAAAGGATCTTCAAACACTCAGTCCACTGCTGAGGAACATGACCAGTAGACCTGCTTGAATATCCTATTGACAGGAGCTACAACCAGACATCAGAGTTAAATTTAGATTCTTGGCACGCATGAGGTGCATAAGAAAAAAGGGATTGGTGCCAGTTAAGACTATCAAGAATGTTTGAGGGAGGGTATCAGAAGCCTACGTTCATTGTTCAGGCCAGCAAAACTAGCAGTTGCAAGTGTAAAACCATGTGGTGCCACTACTTTACACTCCTCAATTTCAAGTCAAAGCAGTTTGCTACAATACCAGCCATGCAGAGGAAAGGAAAAAAGTTGAAGTCCTGTATAAAAGTGAAAATTTGTTACGTTCCCTAGTCACTGAGGAAGGAGATAGGGAAAAAACAAAAAATTAACCTTGAGTATATAGAGTTTCATTTCTGAAAGTGTTTTATTTGAATCAAAGATTTTACTGTTTTAGATATATTTTGATCAATTTTGTCACTGGTAAATTAACACTTCCACAATACTTTACAATTATATATTAACAGGGACCCTTCCAGTTTTAATGATTGCAGAGCTGGTCAAACACTTAGCAGGCACAAGCTACAGGCATTTTCAGTAACGTTAGCATATCACTGGTTTATTAATTTCAAGAGAAGCACTTCAGTAACTTAACTAAAATGGATAGCACTTACTGCAGTCAGACCTTCATTATTACAAATGTTGACATCTGCACTATATTCTAAGAGCTTGCTCATACATTTCTTCTGTCTGTAAAAGAAAGAACATAATTCAATTCCAGTCATAAAAAGAGAAAAAGGGCCTGCAGAAAACAAGCATCTTCCCCATGATCCCTTCAGACTAATTCATCACATGCATCAACTGCAGTGTGTAAGTTTTCATAACAGTGCACCATTAACTGATATTTAAAGAAAAGCAAATGGTCACCAATGCCATAGATTCGTAGAAGACTCACACAGCCAAGAGTTTTAGCTTATAGGAGGTAGAGGTAGACAGGTTTCTATGTTACAAACATCAGAATACTTAAGTGTTCTACAGTAAAAGCTGTTTTATCCATGTTGGGAGAATGGAGGGTGGTGGTGAGCAAAAAATGCCGGTTAACTAAGAGGGAGGGAGTTTGGGTGCATAAGGCGGTACAGGGCACAGGCTTTGGGAGGGAGTTGAGGTGCAGGAAGGGGTTTGGGGCACGGGAAGAGGTGCAGGGTGCCGGCTCTAGGGGAGTGCTCACCTCGCGTGGCTTCCTGGAAGCGGCGACCTATCCCAGCTGCTACTAGACAGAGGCGTGGCTCTGCACGCTGCTCCGAGCACTGCCTTCACAGTTCCCATTGGCCAGGAACAGCAGTCAATGGTTGTTATGGGGGCAGTGCCTGTGGCCAGAAGCAGCATGCAGAGCCACCTGCCGTGCCTCCGCCTAGGACCCGCCTGAGGTGAGCAGCCCCCAATCCAGCACCACACAGCCCCTCCCACACACTGCACGCTCTCCCATGCCCACTTTCACACAGCCTGCAACTCCACACCCCCTCCCATGCCCAGAGCTTTCCAGTTGCTGAAGTGCCAGATGAAAGAGCTTTTACAATATATATGAAAGGAAGGATGATCCACTGGCACCTCATGCTCAGAAGAGCTGGGATATGTTCCCTACTCCACCACAGTTTACCTCTATTATCCAAAGAGCCTAAGTGGCTTTCTTAAGGTATGTCAACACAGCATGCAGCAGCATATATCCAAGCACAGGTCAACAGATTTGGGTTCGCACTACAAATAGCTGCAGGGACAGTACTTTCAAGTTGCAGCTCAGGCTGGAGCTTGGGCTATAAAGCCCAGGCTTCAAAAAGCAAAGCGGTATGGGTGATAAACACATCTTGTTTAATTCCATGTGGATTTTTGCTTTACCTGACTGTTGACAGCAATAAACCTGCTCTTTTAGCAAAATAATCCAGCCCTAGAATCACTGTTAATATTGCACCTACTTTTAAAGGGACAACTTAAAGAGTCAGATTTACTTCTGAAAATTCTGTTACTATTACCATTACAACCATCACTTAAGAAAACTGAAAAGTATTCTCTCCATTTTTTTTCACTTCACTTTGTTTACTTGACATAGCATATTTTCAGTTCCACTTCTTCACTGATGGTTATATGCACTTCCCGTCATCTGCACTACATCACTCACATATGCTGACCTAGAGAACTTATAAGTATATTTTTTCCCAGACCCTTGAAGAGGGTGTCTTGTCATACAACAAGAAAAGCGGAGAGTGAAGAGGCATCAGGCATGCATGTACACAGTGAAAAGGATCAGATGGGAGGCAACAAGTCAGAGCTCTTAAATGGTGTTATTCTCAAGATGTCCCAAAAAACACACACCACACTTAACCAGCCATCAGCAGGATAGCTAGAGAAATCCACTACCAGATAAGAGAGAGCACAGCTAGGCCAAGCCTTCTTAGCCTAATATTACACATATGGTATTAATAGGACACGTCTATACTACTAAGGTAAGTCAACCGATGTTAGATCAACTTATTTCCACCACATTAGTTACTGTGGTGACTAACGTCCACACCACCCTACTTCTGTTGGTGGTGCGCATCCACACCAGAGGCAGCATGGGGGACTGAAATCCAAGCCAAACATGCCAGAAGCAGGGGGGAGGGCGCGGAAGACACCTGGGGCTTCTTGCCTCTGGCAAGATCATCTACACCTGAAATCCAGTCAGCTGCTGTGCTCCAGGATTCCTAGTGTGGGGCCAGGGTTTGGAGAGGAGAATGAGCAGCAACAGGGATCAGGAGCCAGGAACCTGCTTCTTATCAATTTCATGCCTCGAACAACCAAGACTGATAGCCAACAACCAACATAAGGACTGTAGTGTCGCCCTATGTCAACATAAGCCCTAAGCCTCTTGTTGAGGTGGTTGTCTTATGTCAGCATGGCAGAGGAGTTACAGTGGTGGGAGGAGCATTTCAGTGTGTACATCTACACCACTGGTTCTCAAAGTGGGGGTCGCGACCCGATTATGTGGGGATTGCAAGCCCCTGCTGCCCGGAGCTGGCCCTGACCTCTGCCAGCGGCGCCCCGAGCCCCAGACCCGGCCCCTGCCACGGCGGGGCCCCGAGCCTAGGGTGACCAGACATCCCAATTTAATTGGGACAGTCCCGATTTTAGGGGACTTGACCGCATCCCGACCATACATCGGTCGGGACGCCCTTTTTGTCCCGATATTGGGGCCGTAGGACCAAGGCGGCCAGGCGCCGATTACTTTTCTTCCTGGGGCAGCTCCTGCAGGAGCTTGCAAATCGGCCCCAGGTAGGCAGAGAGGGGGAGGAGGTCTCTGCCGCATGCAGCAGGAACGGGTCTTGTGGGCAGAGAGCCCCCAGACGCCCCCCACCTCCGCAACCCTGCTCCGGCCGCCCCCCGCGCCTCCCCCAAGTGTCCCCCGGCATCCTCTTGCTGTCCCCAGGCACCTAGGTGGCCCTGGAGCAGATTGGAGCCAAAGCGTCCCTGCCTCAGTGCAGCAACATGCTGCCTCCCTGCAGCAACTGCCGACACAGGGTCCTAGTGCCCACCATCTTCTCCTGCCTGTGACAGGGTGAGTCTGCTGCTGCTGGGGGTGCCGGAAGGGGGGGGGGGGAGCTTGCTGCTGCCAGCAGGGAAAGGGCTGTAGGGTGTCCTTCTTTCTGGCCCCAGAGCAGCCTGCATGCACCCAAACTCATCCCTAGCCCTGCGCCACCCCAAAGCCCACACCCCCAGCCAGAGCTTCCCACCCACCTCACCCTCTACCCAAGCCCTGAACCCCTCCAACACCCCAAACCCCTCATCTCCACCCCCCAGCCAGAGCGCCCCCCCCCCAAACCTCTGCTCCATGCTACATTACATTTTTCAATAGTTATTTAAAAAGTTTATAATAAGCACTGCTCTGGGAAAAGGGGAGGGGGAGATGCAAGGTAAAAATTTTGCCTGGGGTGCAAAATATCTTTGCACACACCCCCCCACTGCTCTTCCCCTCCCTCTGCCCCTCTCCCCCTTCCCCTCTCTCCACCCCCCTTCCCCTTCCCCTCCCTCCACCCCCCACCCCCCCACTGCTCTTCCCCTCCCACGCTTGCCCAATGTGTCCTGATATTTCAGTCTTGCAATCTGGTCACCCTACCCGAGCCCCGGACCCTGCTGCGGTGGTCCGCCGGCGGCGCCCCGAGTCCTGGACCCGGACCCTGCCGTGCCGGGCTGCCAGCAGCGCCCGGAACCCAGCCCCTACCGCGGCAGACTGCTGGCGGTGCTCTGGGCCTTGGCCCATGCTGCGGCAGGCAGGCTGACGGTGGCACCCCGAACCTCAGACCCGGCCCATGGTGCGGCGAGCTGCCAGCACTGACCCGAGCCCCAGGCCCTGCCACGGCAGGTTGCCGGCGGTACCCGGTGCCCTGTCCCAGGGGGTTGCTGGCACCCTTCCCTGAGCCCAGCCCTTACCCCAGGGGGCTGGCACCCCTACACACACACCCAGCTCAGCCTCTGCCCCGGGAGGCTGCTGGCACCCCCCCCCCAACCCAGCCCCTCCCCCAAGGGGGGGTCACGCTTAGAGGCCTGGTATCCGAAAGGGGTCGCCAATTGAAAAAGTTTGAGAACCACTGATCTACACCATTTACTCGACAGAAGTGAGCTTTTGTCAACAACACTGTGTAGTGTAGACAAGGCCTGAGTTTTCGCTGTCTTGCAGAAGATGTTCCTTCAGAAACACAGTTAATTTCTATCTAAATATCAATCCCAACAGTGAAACCCCTTCAACTTTGTCTTCCAGATCCTGACTAATCCAATCCATGCTTTACTCCTTTAATATTTTTACCCTGTTCATTGTCCAGTGTTGTATTCCATACAATTGCAATAATAATAAAACTTATTGAAATACTAGCCACTAAATAAACTCTCTCCAACTATCAAACTGATGAGAAGCTGTAAGAGGGGTTTCCCTGTCCCTATGCTCAGAGTACAGAGATCAGGGCTCTTGTATGCCAGACCAACAAGTCCTTTTCCCCCCACACCCCCACTTTCCCAGTTGGGAATTTGGGGATACCAAATGCTGCCACCATTCGGCTGTACTTCCAAAACCTTGGAGGGGCCCCCAAACTTCCCCACCCTCTGTCTCTCTTTACCTGAGAGCCAGACCCTCAGAGGCTGCTCCCTTCCCCCGTCTAACCTGACGGTAACAAGAGGCAGCCTCCCCACTCCAGCTATGCACTTAGCTGCCCTGGTACCTATTTCCCTTCCCTTCTCCCTTCCCAGACTGGAAGCAGAGAAAACCCGAAGGGAAATAAACCAGACGGTTTTATAACTAGAAGATTTAATAAAGAAAAGGGAATGTAACAAAGATACAATACACTTTACAATTTGGGGTTCCCTACTTTCTTCTGAAAAGGAGAGAAACACCCCCAAACGGCACAGGCTTAATAAAGAATCAAAAGGCTATACTTACAGCACGGCTAATTAGGAATTTTAAGAGGAAAGGCAGAGTTATCTTCATAGCTAAAGATGAACTCTGGGACCCTTGCCAAGCTCCATGGCAAGCCAGAAACGAACTGAACTTTAAACTCCTCCCTCCCTCATGGTCTGGAGGCTCTGACGACACTGCTGTCTCAGATGACATTAACCCTCTCCAGCCCTTCACACCCATGACAGAAGCAAAAATGCTTACATGGTCATAGAAATGTATGTTTCTTGCTTGGTTGTACTTAGATAGATCAATATTCTAAAAATTAAAAATATATATATTTTCACGGTACACATTCTGTGGTTTTACTTATACTTTCAAAAGTGCAAAACATAATTTAACCAATATGCAAACCAAAATTATAAAACATTCTTAAAAACAGGTCTATAATCTGTTAAGTAAAATCAGCATGCTTTCAGAAGGAATAGTTTTCTTACCCATTTCTAGCTGCCAAATGAAGGGGTGTACATCCTGAAATATCCTGGTAATTAGGATTTGCTCCCTTTTTTAACAGCAGAACTAGACATTCAACTGATCCACAGCTTGGATGGAGGTATGGAAAGAAAGGAAATAGCAAACATGAGTAAAGTAAAACTTTAATGGTAAACCATAGCAAACATCTTTAAGGGTCAAATTCTACACTGACTTACACTATCATGCAACTTCAATAACTTCCATAGGTTAAAGTCAGCACAAAATTTGGCTTTAATGTCACTAGGTTTTTTACAACTTGAAAGCTTAGATTACTTAAAAAAAGGATGTTCTGCTGGAGTGAGAACTGATTATACAATATTTGGTTAACATTACAGGGAAAGAGTTACTAATCTTAGTTTAAAGGACTCAAGACCAAATCACAGAAGCAGGTGCAAGGAAACCTCAAAGATATAGGATTTGCACATCCTTGGCATTATGTTTTTGTTTCCCTCAACTAATTTGTCCTTTTGCAGCATCGGACTGGCCAAACCACTAACACACTTTAATTACAACATTACTTGTTTTAAAAAAAATGTTAAAAGGGTTTCGTTTTCAGAAGAAAGGTAGAGACTCAAATGTAAGCACAGCAAAAAGAAAAAACGAATACTGAGAGTTACATGATCCATCCAAATACCCAAGTTTGCCATTAGTTTTGTTACAAAACTGTTTTCTCTTTATTTTTGGTTTGCAATTGAATTGGTCCTTATTCATAGACTATCAGGGGCCTCAGGTGGGACCTCTGGAGGTCATCTAGTCCAACCCCCTGCTCAAAGCAGGACCAATTCCCAACTAAATCATCCCAGCCAGGGCTTTGTCAAGCCTGACCTTACAAACCTCTAAGGAAGGAGATTCCACCCCCGCCCTAGGTAACCCAATCCAGTGCTTCACCACCCTCCTAGGGAGAAAGTTTTTCCTAATATCCAATCTAAACCTTCCCCCACTATAACTTGAGACCACTACTCCTTGGCATTATGTCATCTGCTACCACTCAGAACAGTCTAGATCCATCCTCTTTGGAACCCCTTTTCAGGTAGCTGGAAACAATCAAATCTCTCCCCCCTTCCCCCATTCTTCTTGTAGTGTGGGGCCCAAAACTGGACACAGTATTCCAGATGAAGCCTCACCAATGCTGAATAGAGGGGAATGACCATGTCCCTCGATCTGCTTGCAATGCTCCTACTTATACATCCCAAAATATCGTTAGCCCTCTTGGCAACAAGGGCACACTTTTGACTCATATGCAGCTTCTTGTCCACTGTAACCCTAGGTCCCTTTCTGCAGAACTGCTGCCTAGCCACTCAGTCCCCGGTCTGTAGCAGTACATGGGATTCCTCCATCCTAAGTACAGGACTCTGCACTTGAACCTCATCAGACTTCTTTTGGCCCAATCCTCTAATTTGTCTAGGTCCCTCTGTATCCTATTCCTACCCTCCAGCGTATCTACCACTCCTCCCATTTTAGTGTCATCTGCAAACTTGCTGAGGGTGCAGTCCACGCCATCCTCCATTTCATTAATGGAGATATTGAACAAAACTGGCCCCAGGACCGACCCTTAGGGCACTCCGCTTGATACCAGCTGCCAACTCGACATGGAGCCATTCATCACTACCCATTGAGCCCGATCTAGCCAGCTTTCTATCCACCATTAGTCCCTTCAGCTAGCCCATACTTGTTTAACTTGCTGGCAAGAGTACTGTGGGAGACTGTATCAAAAGCTTTGCTAAACTCAAGGAACACCACATCCACTGCTTTTCCCCTCATCCACAGAGCCAGTTATCTCATCATAGAAGGCAATAAAACTTGCCCTTGGTGAATCCATGCTGACTGTTCCTGATCACTTTCCTCTCCTCGAAAATTGGGGCTGTCAAGGGATTAATTTTTTAATCACACAATTAATTGCAATTAAATTTGTAATCGCAATTAATCGCACTGTTAAACAATAACAGAATACCTGTTCAGCAGCTGCCCAGCGGGAGGGGGGAGAGGGGCCTGGGCTGCCAGTCCACCCTGGTTCCAACCACCCACCAGCTAGCTGCAATGGGCTGCTCTTCCTGCAAGCAGTGGACAAAGTAGGCAGCTGCCAAACAACGTTAGAAGGGAGCATTGCACAACTTTAAACGAGGATGTTCCCTAATTGATCAGCAATGTAACAATGAAATAACATTAACTAGGACGACTTTAAGTGAGGAGTTCCTGTATGTATGTGTATATATAAAGTCAAGTGGTGTATGTATGTATGTATGTATGACAGCGAACTCCTCCCGCACCGTTTGAGCCAGAGACTTGAAATTTGGTACAGTGAAGGGTCTTGGGGTCTAGATGCTGGTAAGGGTCGAAAAATTTTCGGATCTCACCTCTGACGCCCCCCAGGGGTGAAAGTCTTTCAGGGCCAATCACATCGGCTGGGCGGTTAGGTGGTGATGATGTCATAATACCCCCTCCAACAGACACCGCACTCGCTCAGCTCGCCCCTCCCTCCTCCAACGGAACCCCAGAGATCCCTCAGTTCTCTGCCCCTCCCCCATCCCAACGGAACCCCGGAGATCCCTCAGTTCTCTGCCCCTCCCACCTCCCAACGGAACCCCGGACTCCATCAGCTCTGTGCCCTCCCCCCCCCCCCGCGAAGGTCCCGGGAATCCCTCGGCTCTGCGCCCCCCCCCCCCCGCGACGGATCCGAGTTGGGTTTGGGGGGACGGTAAGTGAGGTGGGGGTGTCGGGTTCGGTCGGGGGGTGAGGTGGGGGTGTCGGGTTTGGTCGGGGGGTAACTGAGCCGGGGTTTGTTGGGGTTGGTCTGGGGGGGTGGGAAGGTGTCGGGGTGGGTGAGGGGTGGGTGTTGGGTTTGGTCTGGGGGGGGAAGGTGTCGGGGTGGGTGTGTGTATATACACACACACACACAGGACCCTCGCTAAAGCCCATGTCACTACAGCGTGGGTTCACGTACATTGTGGTCATTGCCCTGGATCTCATATTTAAATATTTAATTGGGATCCATGGCAAAGCATCCCCCTGCATTAGCACAGAACCGCGCATGGATCCCGAACCCCAGGCTATAGTGAGGGTCCGGTGTATAGTCTTTTGTCTAGTTAAAAAAATTTCCCTAGAACCTAGCCCACCCATTTACATTAATTCTTATGGGAAAATTGGATACGATTAACATTGTTTTCAGATCATTGTTTAAAGTTGCATTTTTCAGGAAGCGAACTACAACGTTAAGTGAGGAGTTACTGTACCTGACAGATTCAAAATAATTTGACATCATGTGTTTCATATTTACAGGCAGGGACTTCAACCTGGATCTAAAAGCTTTAGAAATATTCAGTCCCAGCCTCAAATTCTTCCCTCAAAATTCTTCTGTTAGTAACTGGGCAGAGAAGTACCTGCCAACCGTATTATGACAGCAAAGCACCTAATGAGTAGTGGAGTGCTTCCCACTTCCTTGATGCCATTACCATGAGACAGAATGACTGAATACTTCCCCCACCCCCACCCCCCAAACAAAAAAACTGTCCACTAGAGAGGGAGAAAGCAAGTCTGGAATAGCAAAGCTCAAGCAGCTAGCAACTGCAGAAGTAACTCTTTAACCAACATACACCATAAATGGGCTTTATTCCTCCTATTTCAAAAAGGATAAAAAAGCAACCATCAGTAGTTAATGTTTCCTATACACTAGCTTGTTAGGATATTGAAGGCCACTTGAAATCCTGAGTGCAAGCTGCCTGGTTTTGTGTTAAAAGTTATTCTTTAAGGGGCAAGTGTGCACACCGGTAATTAATTCAGGAAAGGTTAGGTGAAAAAAATATAGTAACAAATATGCACTGAAGGGTTTTCCAGTTTAATGCTCTGGATTTCTGTGGTAATGCAATCCTTTAAGTCATCTCCCAAACAACTCAAAAGTGCTAAATCTTACTTTGCTGCAATATGAAGCAAGCTCCTCTTCACACGTCCAAATGCATAATTCACATCAAATTTTGAATTTGACAGTAGCTCTGAAACAGACCTTAAGCAGATAAAATTGTGTGTTAGGGGAATAAAAGTCTAAATATAGTTTTACCCACTTTCTGCATCACAACATACAATTATCTGTTTTACAATCATCTCAATGTATCATTTTTCTCCCTTACATCCTATAAACAAGGCAGGGCTCCACAGCTCAGTTAAAATACCTGAATACTAACTTGCAACACCCTTGCTCTTCCTCTTCCTAGTTCAAACTGACATCAACCACGCATATTTGTTATTTTGAATGTACATTAATGTGGACTGGGACAAGATGTTCAAGAAATTTATTTACTGTGAAAATCACTATATTGACTTTGCTTTGGGGAATTATAAATAAATGTATAGCAATACTTCACCCCACTCCACTAAATGTTCCCTTGTCCGCATTTCTGGCAAGTTCCCTATGCATACACCAAGTTTAGAAGGAAAAAGTACCAATAAAATTTAAGGAAGACCGTTAGACTGAATTTCCATTATTATGCAAGAAGTCTGACACGCAAGACATACGGCCGTATAAGCCTGAATGGATCACAGAATTACCTACAAGATGCACACATTTCCAATTAGGCTTAGGTTGAAACAACTTGGTGACTTGCAATTCTGTTTGTGGTGTCCAGGAGGCCACAGAATTGAAACTCTCGTATACGTGTCAGCATAAACATAATGTGGAGAAGGACCAAAATCTATGCTGACATCATTTCAACAAATTTCAGCACTTCTTCCTTGCCTACAAAACTCAACAGGGACAGGGAAGTAGCAACAGACTCGCCTGACTCATCCCTCTGTTATGCCCCTCTGCTATGTACATTGGCCAAACCAGACAGTTTCTATGCAAAAGAATAAATGGACACAAATCTGACATTAGGAATCATAGCATTTAAAAACCAGTAGGAGAACACTTCAATCTCACTGGCCATTCTCACTGGCCAAAAGACTTAAAGGTGTCAATTTTAAAACAGAAAAACTTCCAAAACAGACTCCAACAAGAAGCTGATGAACTGGAATTAATTTGCAAATTGGACACGGTCAACAAAGGATTAAACAGGGACTATGAGTGGCTTTTTCATTATACTAATTGATTGCATTTTCCTAGTTTAGTCTCTTTTACAGATTCGTGTCAACTGTTAGACATAGATAAGAAAAAGTGCAAATTTTCACTATAAAAAGGCTTTTTTTCCCCTCCTGCTGATAATGGCCCATCCAAATTAAACAGCCTCTTAGAATTGGTATGGTAATTTACAACTTTTATTTTTTTTGCTTTTTGTGTGCATAAATGCATCTTACTTCTGTTTGTTCCATTCTACGCATCCGATGAAGTGGGCTACAGCCCACAAAAGCTTATGCTGAAATAAACTGGTCTCCAAGGTGCTACAATTATTCCTTGTTTTCTTTATGGATACAGACTAACACGGCTGCTATTCTTAAACCTTAATAAATACAGCTCAACTAAACATGTTGCTTTCTATGCCCCTAAAAATATTTAGTTGTAGATTTCTACTATGGAAGATGTTTATTGTTATTACCATTTAGACTGATGTTACAGACAGGCTAATGGTTGAAACCTTACAAATGAGGCAATTTTAAAAGTAATAATTTAAGCATAAACCTGTAGGAAGAAACACTCACCTGTGCTGGTCAGCCATAACCATTGGCATTAGTGTGTAGACAGCAGTTTCGTTATCTGTGCAGAAATTAGATTATTCAGTTACCATAAAATCTTGTGTAAATTTATCCAGTAACTGTCTGTTTTTAGAAGTTACTGTAGATGAACAGATTCATCTATTTACCCTGTATGATAGATCTATATATAGACATGACAAATTATTGAAAGAAAAGCTGCTGCTGTTTATATGGAAAATATGTTAAAATAATATTTTATGATGAAGTAGTGATATTACTGTGGGTGAAAGCAAACTGTTCTAAATAAGAAAAATGTACATTCGACAAAGAATCTAAAAATAAATTATCCTTTTATCCTTCAGATTGCTGATAAGTTCTCATTACTGAATTGTCTCAGTACCATGCAAGTTAATTTAAAAAGTAAAGGATATTTTAGAATTCCTATATTTACATACTTTCATAGTTGTGTTACTGATGTTACTAAAATGATTTTTTTAAAATATAATCTTCTTACTACTATTAATGCTGTTGACTTTTTTGTCTCAACTTATACACTGAAAAATAGTCAATTTCCCCTAGACCTTTTCACTTTTTGGTTCTGACAAAATCTGGTTCTGACTAGCACAAAGCTACAACGTTTGGGTTCAAACACTCTAGCAGAATTACTCCTGAGGGAATTCTGCACCCTAGTGCCCTGCACCTCCACACCACGTGCACCAAGATAGCGAGCACGAGGGATGGAGTCTCACATGCATGCCGAGCCCTGGCCTCCGATCCAGGTGTGTGGCAAGCAGGCTCAGCCTGCCAGGATCCAAGTGTGGAGGGACTTAGCATGGGGGAGATCCAGGTAAGGGGTAATCTGGATGCGCAGGGACTTGCTGGGGAAGGGGTTTCTGGGGGAAGAGGGTTCAAGGGTGGGGGAGAGACTTGGGAGGAATCAGCTCAGAAGGGAAGGGTCTGGATGCTGGGGAAGCAGGGCTTGGCATCCAGGTGCAGCTTTTTGGGGCTTAATTTGGTGGGAGTCTAGGTGCAGCTGGTCGGGCTCAGTGGTGTGGGGGTTCAGGTACAGGAAGCTCATCAGGGTAGTTCAGGTGCAGAGAAGGTGGGCTTGTCAGGGGGAACAGAGGTAGTGGTCCGGATGCAGGGGGAGATGCTCGGTGGGAGGGTTCTGGGTGCAGGCAACTCAAAGGGGGGATTCCAGGTGGACTGGGAAGCAACTCCTCATACAGCGGCCCCTCCTCCAGCAGCTGAAGAACAATGGGGGCAGGAATATCTAAAGATGAATATGCTGAGAGAAGAGTAGAGTAAAGTATCCTAACATGAAAGGGAAGGGAAGATCCTTAGGGTTTGTTACAAGAGAGCACAAGATTTCAGCTGCAATTGCCAAGCCAACGTAGAAGCAAATCTGAATGGTGAAAACTGCCAGCATCTAGAGACCTCAATATTTCCCTAAAGCCTAAAGGAAAGGTTCATAACACCTGAGATGTAAAATCCTTTATGTTTTATCAATATGCAGAAATTATGAAATTTCTCTATGTGAAATAAGTTGCAGGAGGGGCCCATCTTGTGAGGTTTCTGGGGGTGGGTCTGCACCAGCCCTAGATGCTCCTTGCAAGGGGAAAAGGGAATTTCTGTCCTTCCCTACCCCCAGCCCATCCAGGACTAGCAGATGAGCCTGGCACAAGGTAGGAGCCACTGACCAGGACATCCCAACCCCCGCTCCAAAATTTACCTCTCTGCCAGCTGCTCCAGGTGCCCAAAATGACACACCTGTGCTGTTAGGGAGGGACACATGATGACTTTTGCAGCTTCCCTTTGCTTCCCAGTCAGAGGTCATTTTTCTGCAGGGAAACAAAGAAATCTGCAGGGGACATTAATTCCACATATATGCAGTGATGGAGAATTTCCCGGGGAGTACTGGAATGTTATTCTTTTAAAACATTAATGCTTTCAAGAAAATGTAAAAAACCCCAAAACATTTATTGCAATACCTGAAGTGACTTTTGATATACTATAAGATATGAAGGAATCAAAATATTCAGCATTAACAAAAGAATATGAAGTAGAAACAGGTGAATTAGTAAGAAATATACTTTGTAAATGCTTTCTTGCTAGCAATTTTAAACTTGGCTCAGAGACTTAAGGCTGGTCTTACTCCATATACAGTTTGTGCCAATTAAAATATATCAATTTAGAAACAGATATATTGTAGATAAATGTGTGTCACTGTTTTGTGTAACTTTTATGACTTTTGTGTTAACTTTTCATATAAACCAGTGTTAAACTTTTGGTAACATATTATAGCCCCTAAGGTAGGATAATTAAGGTAAAAGAAAAATGTCTTTTTGCTAGAAGTAAAATAAGATCTTTCCCACACTTTGTAATCAATTGCCCTGTTGAATGAACAAGGTATGTATGAGGAAGGCAGGCACCTCCAGAGAGCTGCACCCTTGGAGAGGGGATGGGAGCCAGATGTAATGACAATCAAATGTGTCAAGTGGGCTGATGAAAGAAGAGGAGACATATTGACAGCCTCTGGGGTTAGAGGCAAGCACCTTCTTCTGGGAACACCCTCTCTGCAGCATCGGAACAACACCCAGAGACACAAAGGACCAACTGACACAGACATGTGGATTTTGAATCTGGGACAGATTTGCATAAGAGGGAAGAAGCTGCTATAAAAGTGAGGTGCCTTGCAGAGGACCCCCGGGTCTTGTCTTGTCAACATCTGAGCATCAGATCGGCAGAAGCCCAGCTCCACCCCTCCCCCATCTAACTCACCTGGCCAGTGCAGTTAAGGGGAGCAACTCGGTAACAACAGCAAGACGGAGTGTGAGTGAGAGAGTTCATGAGTGTGCTATATATATCATATGCATATGATAGTATTAATTATTGCATGTATCATCAATAAATGTGGCATTTTGCCTTATCCTCCCTGAAAAGATCCTGTACAGTACTTTAAGTACAACAATATAGAAGTTAAATCTGCACAATCTTTCATAAGTACCTTTATACCAGTATGAAGGCTTCCATACTCAATAGTTAAAATCTGCACAACTATGTCAATTAACCAATATAGTTAAATCACAAAAAAAAAAAAAAAAACTGCACATAGACAAGCTCTCAGAAAGGGTGGTTTAGGATTGGTTTTGTGAAGTTTTTGGTAAATCTAGCCCTTAGGACTTTGTTTACTAATTCCTCTTATTTATTCAAAGAACAGGTACAGCACAAAGGAGAGAGAAATCTGTTCTTTACTTAGTTAAATAACAAAACTTACAATGTGAATCTTCCTTCTCCATTAAATTAACCTTTCTATTCAATCTTTGTGCAGAGTGATATACACTTGAAGACAAAGAGTATATATATTTTAAACTCTGTTTAGTCCCGCACAGTTAACACAACTAAGAGTGAATGTGCTGGATTCTCTTCTGTTTTTCATATCAGCAACAGAACTTGTTTACTACTGAAGAATTTGGAAATATTCTAGTATCACTAAGGGCATAATTTTCCTTGAAGAACCATTATTACTAGTGATGATGCTGGAGATGAAGACACAATTTGACTAAAAGCCATGGTTGAGTTTACAAGGCTTTCCATTACAAAAAAAAACCAAAACACTAGTTTACTTGTAAAGTGTGAATATTTTGTAACTAAATTAAGCAATGAACAAAGCCCTACAATGTCTTTTCTTTTTTTTAATTAAGGAGTGACAATTCAGAGTAAATACATAAAGCCTCACATTAGTATGGCTTAAAGGGATATTTGCCTACTCTACTGGTGAGTGGATTTCTTTTTCCTGCCAAATTGAGGGGGCCGAACCCATTAGCTTCTGAGAATTAAAGCTTAAAAATTAAGTTTCTAGCCATAACAGATAACAACCTTCTAAACATAAACAGATACTATCTTCCCGAGTCTGCAAATATACAACACTCCTGCCTCTGCAGAGATTTCCCAAACAGCTGCAAAATGAAAATAAGGGCTTATCTGCACACAGACATTGCATCAATTTAATATGACCTCACTTAAATCAGTACAACTTTTGCATCTGAACTCTTTAATATCAGTTTTAAACTGACCCAAAGAGCTCTTTGTAACCTTGAAAGCTTGTCTCTCCCATCAACAGAAGTTGGTTCAAATATACATATAAAAATCTCACCTGCCTTGTCTGGCACCAACCCAACTATGACAACATTGCATAGAACTGTTTAAGTCAATTCAGAGCACACCTGTTTATTATCCACACAAAGTTGCCCCAACCTAACGAAGTCCGTATACGTGAAGGTGTGATTTTACATCAGTACAACTTCCTGCTTCGACCAAACCTAATAGGATTATTCAGTTTTTACTGCTGCTCTTCAGAAGCTAGAGGTTAACTCCTTTCCCCTCAGTTGCTATTTATTTGTATTACAATAGGAACTAAAAACATGGGAGAAGACCCCCAGAGTAGCCAGGATGCTTGAGGCAGGGCGAGGGGAGGAAGAAAAATAAATTCTTCCTCCGTTCCACTAGGAAAAGAGGGGAAGGGAGAGCTACTAGCCAGAGAACAGTCTCTAAAACCAGCCCCTGAGTAGCGTCCAGGGACGGTACATCAGTAAGGTTGTACACACTACAAGCGCTCCAGCAAGGGAAGGGTTTTTTCTACTGCTGTGGTAAATCCATCCCCTCAAGAGGTCCTAACTAGGTCAACAGACGAACTGTTCACTTCACGGGGTCTACTCTGGGGCCGCTGAACTACATCTTTTTCCACACCCCTGAGCACCGTAGTTCAATTAACGCACATGTCAGGGGCAGACCAGGTCACCTCCCCACCTCGCCCAGAAGCAGCCGGGGGAGGGGGCGGACTTTTCCCCGGCGCTCTGCCCCGCGATCCCAGGCGATCACCCCCTGACCGCTGCCCCAGGCGGCAGGACACGTCCCCAGTTTCTCGAGAAGTTGGCACAGGCTTCCTGGCCGGCTGAATACACGGACCCCGGCGGGCCGCCCCCGGCGGAGGGCGACGCGCCCGGAGGCGCCGGTCCCCGGGGCAAGCGGAGCTGCGGTGAGGGGCGCTGCAGGGAAACGCCCGCCGGGGCCGCCCGGGGGAGGGGAAATCTCCGCGCTCCCGGAGGCTAGGGACAGTCCCGGCCCTAGGGCCAGCGGCTGGAGCGAGTCACCCCGGGCGGGGAGGAGGGAGCGGCCGCGGACCTGCCCCATCGCCGGGGGTGGCGCTGGACCCCCCGGCTCCCCTCTTACCTTCGGGCAGCTCCACGGTGCGGGCGCGGCGCAGGGACCTGGTGAGACGGTTGAGCTGCTCCATGGCTCTCTCCATGCTCGGGGGGGGGAGGGGCCCCGCTCCGCCCAGAGCCGCGGACCCGCCTCAGCCCATCACGGCGCCGGTTGCGTGAGGCCAGAGCGGAGCCCGCGGCCCCCTTCGCCCTCTGCGCAGGCTCGCCGCCCCGCACAGCCCCAGAGCCGCGGCGCATGCGCGCTCCTACGCGCGTGCCCACATGCGGCAGGGCGCCGCATTGAAGTGGCTGCCCTTACCCGCAACGGCGCCCCGCCCACCCAGCGATGCCAACTGTGCTCTGGGGGGCGTGGCTAGGAGCTGTGGGCGGTGCAGGAGCGGGCTCAGCAGCGTGGGAGGGGGCGTGTCAGGAGCTGGGGGCGGGAGGGGGAGGTGCAGACGCTGCTCTCTCCCAGCGCTTTGGAGCTGGAGCCCCGGGAAGCGCAGAGGGAGCAACTTGATCTAAGGCCCTGAGTCTAGGGGCTTATACTGAGCCATCACTGTAGCGCCTGCACCCCTCAAAATATTATCCCCCCCACACCTACAGACACACACACACACACACGTCGGTTTCCTTCCCATGTCCGCAAGGACGGGAGGGTGCTTGTGTTACTGACTCCCCAAGACTCCCCGTGACCGTGCGGTGTGGAATAGGAAATGAATTTGGCTATCAGGTGATTGAATAAAGATCATAGTGGACACTAGAAGAGGGGGGAGAGGAGGGGCACATGCATATTTGCAGGATTACACCCAGGAATTGCACTGAATTATGCAATTTCTGGGTTTAGAGCTGAACCCTGCAAATAGGATGAGTAGATGTCCTGATTTTATAGGGACAGTCCCGAGTTTCGGGTCTTTTTCTTATATAGGCTCCCACCATCTAGCCCAATTTTTCGCATTTGCTCTCATGAGTAGTCCAACTGAAATCAGTAGAACTACTCCCAGTAAAGGTCAAACTTATATAAGTGTAAACAGTATCAGGCCCCCAAGATACTGCTAAACTTCCTTGAGTAGGTCCCTTCTTTTAGTTAGAAAAGTCCTTCGTGTTGTGATAATAGATTATTTTCACAAAAGGATATTTGAAAACTTGAGTGATATTAAGAATCAGAGAGGTAGCCGTGTTAGTCTGGAATAGCAGAGGTAACAAAGAGTCCTGTGGCACCTTAAAGACTAACTAAAGTATTGAAGCATAAGCTTTCGTGGGCTAATACCCACTTCGTCGGATGCAAACAGTGCATATTAAGTGAAGAGCAGTGCATATCAAGTGCATATTGAGTGATATTAGTATTAAGAATACTGAGGAGAACGAGGCTGCAGTAGTCAGGTATGAAGATGACATTGATGACTGATTTGAAAAGGATTTCTGCAGTGAAAAAGAAGAGTTAAGAGCAGCGATTAAACCAGCAGGATCTGATAATGGTAACAATAATGCAACAGAAACATGAGAAGAGAACAGATGAAGACATGAAAATACATACTTTCAAAATGTATCATTTGTTTCTTGTAAAAAGGAAAATACTGTATAGAACTGATGTGGAGGCACACAAACATATATATAAACTGATGTAGTAAGCTTTAATAAAATTTTATCTCTGTCTTACCCCAGATTTGCTTTAGCCAATTACTTTTCACCTATTTGCTCATTTCTTCCAGGCACTGGGACAGAGAGATAATGGCATGGTGTAAGTGATTGTCTGCACTTGATTTTAAAGAGAGCTGAGTGTCATCGTGGTATTCCTGATTTCAAGGCCCATTGCATCTCACAATCTGCCCTAATGGTTTAATGTAGAGGTTAAATAAAGCCATGTCTTTGCTACAGGGACTATAGCAGCAACAAAATGAAGTTGTGGGGTAGAATTTAAAAATTCAGCCCTTCTGTTAAAGTGTTTTTTTAAATAAATCACAACATTAAGTGATTGCTTCTCTCTTTTTATTCTGGATTTATACTGGAAACTTTTATGTG
The DNA here is from genome assembly GCA_032164245.1 of Sternotherus odoratus. Lineage (NCBI taxonomy): Eukaryota > Metazoa > Chordata > Testudines > Kinosternidae > Sternotherus > Sternotherus odoratus. Next base: position 63,753,084 of record JAVMKO010000003.1, read on the forward strand.
TTCCGCTTCAAGAACAATAAATGAAGCAGAAAAGCTTCATGACTGGCACAGATATTTAAATTATAGTATAGTCTGCGAAAGGTTGCATTTGTCACTGATTTTTTTCAGTTTTAGAAGCATAGTAGAACCCATTTTTAAATGAGTTTAGAATTTGAGACGTTCATTTAGCATTACATTATGTAAAATCCTTAGCTAACATCTTTTTAAACAGAGGATGTTGTTTTTCTAAAACGTAACTGGTCTGTGACCTGCAGTCAGTCAGGCAGAAAGCTTGCTGGAGGTATAACCAGTGAACAGATAACAAAAAGTCTGTTCCCTCTCACTACTCTCCAGGCATTGCTTGTATGTGTCAGAGTTTTTTGCAGATGAAAGAGAAGGAACTGTTTGTGATTTTTAATTTACTTGGCTCTTTGTAAAACATTAATCTGATATAATTTCCATGGATGTCCCTTCCATCTATTTATGTATTTTGTTTAAGGAAAATAGCCCATTCAGAAAGCCTCTGAAGATGAAATAGTATATAAACCATGCAGATTAAAATAAGAAAATTGACAATTAAATCTATCTTTGAATTAGTCATCATTGGTTGTTTACAAACATCACCAAACCATTCATACCTACCAACATCCTGTGTCAAAAAAAAAGAGTAGATTTCATTTTACATAAAATCACACACATTTACATAAAAAGATTCTTGATTGGAAACTCCAAACTACCAGTTAATTAATTATGTGTCTTTCCAGCCCAATATCTGCCCACAGCCATCAATTCTGCACACACACCCTCTACCAAATCTCCACTCATTGAATTCAATCAATTCTGCACCTCCCAGCAACAAGTCAATTAATTCTGTTCTCTCCAGCCCTCGCCTCTGTTCCAACCCCCATCAGTTCTGCGCTGCCCCTCCCTACCCTTTGATCTTCTGATTGCCCCCAGCACCACTGCTCCTTCTGCAGTTGTGGCATTTTTCCCTCCTCTTAGACCCGTAAAGCAACTCCAGACTTTTCACCCAAGCCCAGATTACATCACCCATGCAGATGATCCTGCATCCAATGCAGAAAGCGGTGCTGGCTCTGGGAAAGGTGAGCTGTTCCTCAGGGGTGCAGCTGACTCTGCTTTCCCTCTCAAGTGAGCATGGACAGACCATCAAGTAGAGGATCCCCTCCATCCATTGATCTAAGGGGAAATGATCAGGCTCATTGACTGGGTGACTATACTTGCTACCAAAATTTCCTCAAGAAAGACAAAAGATGATAGTCTATTTATGTTTCCTTCAAACATCACCACTGACTTGGACTCTCGTTACACCACATGGGTGGCATATCCGAACACACTTATATACTGGTGCTTTAAAAAGGGATCTGGATCTATGCTGGATATGTAATATGCATGTACCTTGTAAACCCTGTACCTGTTACCTACAATTGCCCATAACCCCAGCCTGACTCCAGATGTCCAGTACCTTACTTCTCAATTTGTGTATGATTTCATTTTGAACATCAGCTATAATGTTAGTCTTACTGTTTAAGGCTATGGTTAAAGAAGCTACATATTTTTTACTAAATTATAGATGGATGAGGCAAAGATGGTTTTGACCATTTTGACTACATTTACCCCAAATTCTGCATAGGGATACGTCTCCTGTATAGAGCTGCTAGTGGATGCTTAATGTGCCCATTTGCAGGTTAGAACCCAAAATTTCTGGTCAGCTCACAGCTATATCATTCTCCTAGTGTTGCTGCCACCGGAACGAGAGCGCTTCTGGTGGTTGGTGAGACCATAAGAGTCCCAAAAGAGTCCATGTGACTGTTGCTACCGCAGTGAGTCACGTGATCCAGTACCTTAGAACAGCTCCTGCTGATCTTGCAAGTCTGCCAGAAAAGTAAGATCCTGAATTCACCACCCCTGTCTTCCTGCTAATGTTGAGGTTTTTGAAATGAAGGTTTGGATGAAGCCCTAGAAGATTTAATGAACAAAGTTATTTGTATTTAATATACACTTACTGTATTTGAGGAATAAGAAAGGGAAATAGAGCTCTAAGTGAGGCAGAACTCTTGGATATTTTAAGTTCTTTGTTAAGAACTTATCTAAATAAAATATTAGAGTGAATTAGATTGCTGACAGACTGAAGGGTAAAGGCTTTTTGGAGAGTATAAATGACAAATGTCAAGTGACAAATGTGAAAATTTTACACAATAAAGTCAACAATATTTCAGAGTTTCATAGACTTGCCAAGTGCCAGAGGGAAAAGTTGCAGTGTTAATGAAAGGTAGAGAATCACAGCTTATCAAAAGCCCAAAAGTCTTTTATGCAGTGAATGCAATCAGCAGTCTTCTCACAGAGAAGCACATATTACTATATCTATCCAACCCAATAGGATATCTGAAGATGTCATTATCCAGGCAATAAAACATTGTTGAAATTTCTGTCTTTCATAATAAATGAAATAAAGTCAGTTATGAGTCCTGTGAGAGATAGTGTTCCTGGGTTTTACAGTAAGTTCATTGTCTATAACCTTGAATATCCTAGAGAGAACAAAAAGGGTATTGCATTTCTTTGCATAGAGATAATGGTATCAGGACAATTAAAACGATGGACAAGGTTGCACTTATTTTTTATCAGCCTTTATTTCATAGAGATGTAAAAGTATGTTATTTCAAGAAAAGTTGAAAGAATTACTAGTAAGGCTGGATCTAGCTAGTAGGTCTTATTGCAGACAGATTTTCAGTACAAGTGATTGTGATCTAATTGAGAATTTATGTATTTATTTATTTATTTGTTTGTTTTAAACCTTAGCTCTTTGACTTAGCTTTCCCTCTATTCATTCCTCTGTCTCTCACACATGCACACACATTCTCTCTCATTAAGCTATTTATACTACCATTAGAGAAGGCAAAAAAGATAAATGTATATTCCCGTTTCTATTTCTAAAGACTGGGGAGGTTCCCAGATACTGCCATGATGGAGGCCACGTGATAGGATGATTTGGATCAGATCTTTGTGACTTTTGTCTTCTCTGCAGACAGGGATCATATTTGTACTATGCTTAGCACAATGAATGCCATATTATTCTAATTAAAGCCTTCAAGTACTACTGTATTATAAATAATAATGGATTTAATGTGTTGGAAAGCACAAATGACACTTTTTCAGCTGTACCCTGATCCTCTTCTACCTCTTGTAGATTTTTTTTTTAAAGACCAATGTTTCACAAGTAAGTTGGAAAGTCTCATTAAAACAAAAAAAAAAGTATCTGAATGAAGTATCTGAATGAAGAAGTATCCGTATAAGAAAAGTTGCTAACAACAAAATGGGTTAAGTCATTTGGAAATGTCTTCCAAAATTTCATATTCAGATCAGTGTTCAGCATGTTCAAGTACTGACAAGACAATAAGACAGGAGCACTTGAAAGGAAAGAGAAAATCGAGTCTCCTTGGGTGACAAAAATACCATTAAGGGTTTTGAAATTAACAAAATAGGAGATTTGGATTTAATTTTTTATTTCAGTTCATTCTCTGGGAACGGATAATGTGGTTGCAAATATTTCATCAAGGAGTAAATTTTAAATACACACACACACACACACTAGAGTTTGACCTTTTTATGGGACATTCTTGATGTTACATTTTGACTCATTCACTGTTTGGAAGAGCTCTAATATAAACTGTTTTCCAAATGCCTATTTCAAGAGAAGGATATCTCCTTTCTGTTAGTCAAACAAATTTACTTTATTGACAAAGAATGAAGCAAATCCACCAAAAGGAACTGCATTGCTTCTGTCCCTTTGGCCTTTACAATGTCATTTACTGTATTACTTGATAAATTTTCCAATAATTGAGGCAACTAGTTCAAATCTTTCCAGAAAGGGAACAATGAATAGTCCTAATGTAAAGGATAATGATAATCACATGTGTATAATCAGAAATTCCAACATTGCAACAGATTCATGTACGTATACAATGCACATCTTCATCTTGTCATATTCAGTGAGTTTAGCAATGTACAACTTTGCCAGTGTTAGATGTAGGGTAGCCATCTCAGTAGTTAGAATACTTGCTTATTGTAAGAGCTTGATCAATTGATGTACATACATTAGTCCTTGTCATTTCAAATGTCTTTTCATAGTGCTTCAAAATCTACCTTTAATCTAGCTATCAATAATATTGATACGAAAATGCAACATTCAGCTCTTTCAATGTTTGTTATTCTGACTAGGAATCAATTATTACATTTATATATCCATCTTAAGTACAATCGATGCAATCTTATGCTGTTGTCAATGGGACCTTCTAACACAATTAACTATTAATACAGGCTGTAACGTTCTAAATAGTTTACAGTAGCTCACATCCATTCCATAAACATTTGTCAAATACTGTATATTTTGTACACCTTTTTAAAAAAAAACAGACATTTTACTGTAAGAGGGGAAATGTAACAAAGAGACCAGAGAGAGATCAAGATGCTTGAGATCTCAGACAGAATTACACAAAGAGAAAGAATTAAAATCCTATCACTGAACAGGAAAAGTTTTTTTTTAAAAAGTCTTCCCTTGCTGCTGGGAATATAAAGTAACTCAGGTATAAGGAAATGCATTTGGGGTCATGTGGAACTACCTGCCCCTAGCCTAGGAGATGGATGCTGTACAAACTGAAATTAATGGTATTTTACTTTAGAAATTCATTTGGTAGTCAATGCAAACAGTATTGTTTATAAAAAATGAAATATAATCTTTTAAATTTTCTGATAGGCTGGAGAGGTAGCTATACAGTAAATTCAAAAAGGTCTACCTTGCAGCACTATGTAAAAACCTAGAAAGAGAAGGTAGGAGTTAGCATCGTTTGAATTGGAAGATGAACATCATGAGAGAAAAAAGAGCTAAAGGGGGGGAGAGAGAGAGAGGGAGAGAAAGAGAGAGGAGTGTAGCCATTCAGCAATACATATAAGGCAAAAATCAGAAAAGAATGAGAAATGGAGACACAGAGGAGAAGAGACAATTGAACTATATATGAGGGCTTGTCTACACTTAAAACACTACAGTTGCACTGCTGTAGCACTTCAGAGTAGACACTACTGTGACATTCCCAGGGTACAATCTGGACTGATGAACAGCTGTGTCCCTTCAGCTCTGTAAGCTGGGATGTCTTTTACACTGCTTTACTGTGAGTGCTACCACTCCTGGTCTGCCCACACACAGGATCCAGCCTGTGAGTTACTCCCTATTGTATTGTATGAGTGCTGTAGGCAACCATTCTTGAATTACACTGCAGAGCGACACCAGCAAACCCATATCAGACTTCCCTCAGAAGTGTGCATCTTGAACTGCCTAGCTCTTTCCTGAACAATACAAGTTCATATAAAGTCTGTCCTTTTATTATTAGAAATTCATATCCACAGATTCTGTTATCGCAAAGGGACTTTCCACACACTTCAATTCAAACACTGGGTTAACTAAAACAATCAAACAAATATATAGGCTACAAAAGGATAGAGTTACGTGAATACTAGTAATGAGGCATAAAAGTCAGAATAGGTTACAAGAAAAATAAATGGAACTAATGCCTGACTTAACAAACTAGACATAAATTCAAAACTAAGGTCTCTCTCACAACATTTCAGCAGTCCTACTGCCTAAACTTCTTTCAGACAGGATCCCTCCCTCAGTCTAATGCTGCTTTCTTTGTTCTTCAGGTATCGGAGTGTTGGAGGTAGAGAGAAAGGGAGGAATGATTTGGAGCATCTGCCCTCCCTTTTTATAGTTTTTTCTCTTCAAGAAGCATTTGCAGCTGAGGTTCAGGAGACAAAAAGCCTGTGTCAATGGGAATCCCAAGCTGTTTCTTTTTAAGATGTAGATGTTTTCCCATGTCCCTTTTCTTACCAGTGAATAGCCATTTAAGCAGGTGGTCCATTTGGCCTGTTTACACGTGACTGAGGCATCAGCTTGTCTTTTATTTCTGAGGACCTGCTTTGGCTACTCCCCAGACTTGGCATATGTCTTAGTAATACAGTAAAACCTCGATTTAATGGACCTCGATTTAACAGACTTTGGATGCAACGGACAAAATTTCTGAGCAAGTCTGATGCATCCCCAATCCACTTCTTGCGGGCTGGCTGCCGGCTCCCGGCTGCCGCCCGGGTCACGGCAGCGGGCGGGCGGGCTGACAGCTCCCGGCTACCGCCCAGGTCCCAGCAGCCGGGACCCGGGCGGGCTGGCTGACGGCTCCCGGCAGCCGGGACCCAGGCGGGCTGGCTGACGGCTCCTGGCTGCCACCCGAGTCCCGGCAGCGGGCGGGCTGTGGAGCTGCCACCCCGGCCCTGTGGCGGTCGGGCTGCTGCTCCGACAGCATGGTTTTTTTTATTATTATATTAAATAACTGACTTTTTCATTTAACAGACACCCCTCGCCCGAATTAGTCCGTTAAATGGAGGTTTCACTGTACCATGAAGTGGACTATTATAACATTACGTACAATATTGCCACCCACATTTTATCAGGTTAATATTGACCATCAAGTTATGAGTTTTCAAATGTTACCTCTCAAGGCATATTTATACAAAGATTATTATAATAATGTGCAAGGGATGAATACACGGATACACACCATCACAACTATCTGATCCAACAGGAAGGACTCACTCATCGATGTAAGTAATCTACCTCACTGAGAGGTGGTAGCTAGGTTGATGGAATAATTCTCCTGTCAACCTAAAACTGACTGACTACACAGGGATTTAGATCAACTTAACTATGCAGCTCCAGAGTGTGGATTTTTCACACCGCTGACCAGTGTAGTTGAACCGACCTAATTTTCTAGTATGGACCAGGCCTGAGAGAAGTTTTCAGACCATGATACAGTCCAGGAAACCAATACACTTGCAGTAGCTCTTAAGGGCTGCTAATATCCACACAGAAAGTCACTTCTGAAATGGGTAAGAGACTTTAAGATTCAGAAGGAATGAAATAAACTATTAAACCCCTTTTGGAAAAGCTGAATGTCTTTAGGAATAATGCTGTTTTCCTGAAGCTTATTAAGTTTCTTGTTCTGTGTTAGAAGAAAATGATGCTTTATAATATTCATGACCTTCTCAGCTCCTATTAAAAAAAATTATCTTTATATTCCTCTTTTTTGGCTTTAACTTTAATTCCTTTAAACAAAAGATGTAATTTCAAAATAATATGTCATGTTACTTAAATAGTAAATTATAGGGATTTAGGAATTGCCATAGTGGAGGTCTATCTACTCCAGCATACTGTCTCCCAACAATGACCAGCACTAGATTCTTCAGAGAAAGATGCAAGAAAAACCCTACAGTAGGCAGATGTAAAATATTCTGCCTGACATGAAAGTCATGTCCCAATCCCTGGTAGTTAGCGATTGGTTTAAGTCCTGAAACCTCAAATTTTGTATCTATCCCCAAAAATTTTTAGCATTAGCTTTTGTAACTCTGGATATTTTTGCTATTCATATAAATATCCAAACCCTCTTAGAATTTTGAAGCTTTTTGACTCAGATATCCTGTGGCAATGAGTTCCACTGTCCAATTATGCATTACATGAAACAGTATTTTTATTTATTGGCTTTGAAGTTGCTACCTCTCCAGCTCATTAAATGTTCTCTTGTTCTTGTGCTAGGAGAGAGGGAGAACAGAAGCTCTTGATTTGCCTTCTCTAAATTATAGTTGATTTCATATATTACAGTGGCACAGGAATGCCACATAGTTAATGTTGCATCATTTGGGAATCATCAAGAAAGAGATAGATAATAAGCCAGAAAATATCATATTGCCTCTATATAAGCCCACATCTTGATTACTCCATGCAGATATAGTCGCCCCATTACAAAAAAGATATATTGAAATTGGAAAAGATTCAGAAAAGGGTAACAAAAATGATTAAGGGTATAGAACAGCTTCCATATGAGGAGAGATTAATAAGACTGGAATTTTTCCACTTGGAAAAGAGGTGACTAAGGGGGGATATGATGGAGGTCTATAAAATCATTAGTGGTATAGAGAGTAAATAAGGAAGTGTTATTTAATCCCTCTCATCATAAAAGAACAAGGGGCCATCAAATGAAATTAATAGGTAGCAGGTTTAAAACAAACACTAGAAAGTATTTTTTCATGCAACACATTGTCAGCCTCTGGAACTCTTTGCCAGAGGGTGTTGTGAAGGTCAGTACTATAATGGGGTTCAATAGGGAGCTAGACAGACTCATGGAGGATAAGTCCATCAGTGGCTAATAGCCAGGATGGGCAGGAATGGTGTCCCTAGCCTCTGTTTGCCAAAAGCTGGGATTGGGTGACAGGGCATGGATCACTTGATGATAACCTGTCCATTCATTCCCTCTGGGGCACCTGCCATTGGTCACTGTGAGAGGACTTGATGGACCTTTGGTCTGACCCAGTATGGCTGTACTTATGTTCTTATGACATCTGTTTAAAGATTGATCTATCTGAGTTCTCTTAAAATCAAGCTAGGTTTGATGTCTAATTTTAAGGAATAATGTAACTATATTGAAAATATGCTCAGAGTAAAAGTTAGTCACCAGTGGATAACATGTCTCAATGATGTCCCATTTGTGCAGGAGGGAGTTGCTACCCCAACTTGGTTAGCCAGATGTAATGCAAGGGTCAGTTGTCTAGTTTTGCTCCACCCCAAGACTATTAATGGAAAGGCAACAGACACAGCTGCAAACAATTGACACCACTTGGAGGTAAAAATGGAACATTACAACAGACAGAAGTTTGTTCTGTCTATGAATAAAGACAAAGATTGTTTCGGTGTAACAGAGGAGAAGGAAAGATTGTCTGAATCTTTTCCCTGAGGAGACATGCTGGAGAGCAGAGATGTTCTCATGAAAAATTGGATCCTCCTTCCTGAAATCAGCCAGCTATGCAACAGACTGAATTTTGCAGGAGGGGGAAACCTACTTTATTAAATAGGAAAGGTAACTACCGATAAATGTAGATGCAGGGTCATGTTTTATTATTCTGTTTTATATTGTAACCATTTATTTCCACCACTCTCCTGTTTCTAGTTAACTCTCCATTGTTTCTTCTATACCCTACTGTCGTTTTAATATAAGTGATCACAAATGCTGTATGGATTACAGAAGTGGTGGTTTAAGGTAAAACCAGTAAACTGCGATGCAGTGCACTTTTTGTGCAGAGGATTTGGGATTTCTGAGAGTAACCCATGTCAGGGGCTGGAAATCACAGGGGAATGACTCAAAGGGATTTAAGGACTGTGATTATTAACCTGTAAGGAGAAGATGGGGCTGGCATGGCCCAAAGGAGAATGCTTAAGAAGCTAATGGGCTGGTGGTGTTAGGTAGCTAACGGTTAGGGCTTGGCTACACTTGAAATTTCAAAGCGCTGCCACAGGAACGCTCCCACGGCAGCGCTTTGAAGTGTGAGTGTGGTCATGCGCGAGCGCTGGGAGAGAGCACTGGTAATCCACCTCCATAAGGGGATTACCTCCAAGAACTCAGAGCACAGCTGACAGTGCTCGGAGCCTGTCCACACTTGTGCTTTAAAGCAGTGGTCTCCAACCTTTTGGTCCTCACGGACCACTAAAGTGGCGTGGCGTGGGCCCCCCCCCCACTCGACCGGCGCGGCTTGGGCCCCCCCGGTCCAGCGGCGCGGCTCGGGTCCCCCCCCCCCCCGGCTCCAGCGGCGCGGTGCGGCGCAAGACGGGAGGCAGGAGCGAGCCAGCGTTTGCTGGCCACCGAGTACGGGGCGGGACAGGCGCCCGCAGCCTCTTGCCTGCCCGGAGGGGCGGCCATGAGGGAGCCCAGCGCCGAGGACCACCAAAATTTTCCCGCGGACCACCAGTGGTCCGCAGACCACCGGTTGGCGACCGCTGCTTTAAAGCACTCAGAGTTGCTGTGCTCAAGGGGGTGATTTTTCAAACCCCTGAGCCAGCAAGTTAGAGCGCTATAAAACACCAGTGTAGCCAAGCCCCCAGCCACCACAAGCAAAACTACCTCTCTCTGGAGGCGGGAGGTGACAAGGTGATTCACAGTTCTAGGTACCCAAGAACCATCACAGTTTCCCATAAAAGGAATAAGATTAGCAGCCATGTTAGTCTGTATCCGTAAATAAAACAAGGAAGACTTTGTAGCACTCTTAAAATTGGTCTGCTAATGTACAACTTTTTTTTCTTTCTTTCTGTGCGTATAAATGCATCTTACTTCTGTTCCAGTCTATGCATCCGATGAAGTGAGCTATAGCCCACAAAAGCTTATGCTGAAATAAACTAGTTAGTGTCTAAGGTGCTACAAAGTCTTCCTCGTTTTATTTACATAAAAGGAATGAGTAAGCTCAATTAGGAAGAGAAAGTCGAAAGATCCTTCTCTCTCTGGAAGTGACTGAAAATGGCTATACAGCTGGGATCAATCCCTGAGGTAGATCTGAAAGCCCATCAGCACAGGACGTGGCCCATAGAAACCACAGTGCACCTGAAGGAGTAGACCTAACAACTCAATCCAGGGGTCCTGGTCTGAATTCCCCTACCATGGAAGGGACATAGAAGTTCATCTTAAGGACCGGTGAGCCCAGGATGGGGATGCAGACTGACCCTCAATGATAGGCTGAGGAATTCTCAAAGGTGGGACAGAATTATGTTTTGGGGAACTTTCTGTTGTTACCCTGGAAGGGGTGGATGGAAGCGGTGACTTGGCTGAAGGGCTGACTCAAGGGAAGGAACTGCAGTTGCATTGGGGTGCTAAATGACAAACAAGCTGCTGTGTCAATCCCAGCCACGGGAGGTGAGTGCATTCTTTACATCCCCGCATGTGAAGATTAACAAGGCACATTTCAGGTCACATCTGAAATCAATAATGAAATTAGCTTCTGCACAAAAGCTGAAACCCAGACATGGATGCACTTCTTCATCACAGAGGATGCCATATGTGAGAGTGGTCCAAGTCACATAAATAATTGAACCCTGCTCTGTTTTCACAGATTTTTCTCATTTTTCTCAGCAGGATTTTACAACACCTTTGAATAGAGCTAGAATTTTGTCCATGGGCACACCGAAAAACAGCCATCTATTTTGTTACTTGTGCTTGATCGCATGGTAACCCCCCCTGAGAGACTGAATCTATAAATGCTTGTTATGAAGGTAATATTTTAATATTATTTCAAGTCCAATAGCAATGTCCTGAAAAATCTGATCAGAACTAATGTCAAGTCTGTAATAGTGAACTTAATTAGTTTTGCGATAGGGTGGATGATAATGATGTTGAGACACTGTTACATACATCCTTGCATGTTCTGTTTATGCAAATGTGCAGACAGTTCTGGTGCTATTTTTATTTTATTTGCAGCTGAGCTCATCATGTTTATTCCTTGCCTGAGCCTCTCAGTCTGTATCATTCTTAGGGGCAGAACTTTTGCTCTCAGATGATAAGCCCACAAGCAAACAAAAACATTACTTTAGTGGCAGAATTTTATACCTTAGTCCAGTGGTCCCCAAACTGTGGAGGAACATTCAGAGGGTGTACAGCAGGGCCTGGGCCAGCACCCATAGGGGGCAGGGAGGGAGCACCCCACGCCCAGCTCTCCCTCCAACCACAGTTTTCCCTGGTACTAGCTGAAGCCCGGCCCTGGCTTGGCTCCACCTCCAACCAAGCTCTACCCTCATTCCTTCTTGCCCCCAGGCCAGTTCCACCTTAAGCCCCAGTTCCTCCCCAGTTCTGCCCCTAGCTCCACCTTCAGCCCAAGCTCTGCTGAGGAAGCCTTGGCTGTGCAGTAATGTGGGGGGAGGGGAGTGGTGCAGACAGATTCCATTTCTGGTAAGGGGGGCACAACAGGAAAAGTCTGGACACCATTTTCTTACTTGTACAGGGGGCTTTCAAAGGGAATACGATGGCCCCAAGTTTAGTGTGAAGTAATTACCATAGTGGTTTTAAAGTTCTGCACATCTTAAGTGATCAACTGCACCTTTAACTAGGACAACCCTAAAAAGTCTGCTAAAGCGTATATAAGTTTTTAGACCACGCTCAGTACTGTGGTATCTGATTGTCATCCAGTAGGGCATTAAGCAATTTGCTTGCACATTGGTCACATAGTGTTCTCTCAGCCACTTCCCAGGAGTAGAAGCATGTGCAGGGAAATATCTAGTTTTGATAAAAGTTACTCTTAAAAAATGTAGCTGTTAGGAGTTTATATTAGAGATGGCAGGTCAAGGCAGTGTGCCTAGCCCTTAATGCAGAAAGTGGTGATGTTTGCGATGGCCCTCTGGGCTTGGCTACACTGACATTTTATAACGCTCTAACTTGCTGGCTCAGGGGCGTGAAAAATCACCCACCCCCCACCCCGAGTGCAGCAAGTCTAAGCGCTTTAAAGCGCAAGTGTGGACAGGCTCCGAGCACTGGTAGCACACTCCCAGCGCTCAGAGCTAATCCCTTGGTGGAGGTGGATTACCATGAGCATTGCGAGAGCTCTGTCCCAGCTTTCCCGCGCGACCACACTCACACTTCAAAGCGTCGCCCTGGGAGCGTTTCCGGGACAGTGCTTTGAAATTTCAAGTGTAGCCAAGCCCTTAGTTCTTGAGGCAAGTCATTCCACAGTCCTGAAATCAGTCTGTTGGCCAGTTGCCCTTTGGTCAGTGCCCTAAGTCCTCTGTTGCCATACCAAATTGTTTGGGGCAGGGAGGCTGTTGTTTTTTAATGTTTGCTTGTTTCAGTTGAGCCGCTTTATATGTTTAAGCTACGCAGGTTGCTTTAAGCCCCTCCCTTATTTTTAACTAAAAAACCCCTAAAACCTAACCTTTCACTCATCCTCCACCTCCCCAGAAATCCACACCATTCTGGGAACAGGAAGGGGGCTGGAGAAATGGACCTGCACTGCCTAAAAAATGTTCTGAAGTGCACGCTTACAAGGGCATATAACAGGCAGAGGGAAGGAAATGCATATCTAGTCTGGAGAACTAACAGAAATAAGTTGATCTTTGTCCAACTGGTGCCTGTTAAATCTAAAGGGCACAGTTTACTAATGTTGTTCCTAAACTCCTGCTGGCTTTTGCTGATTTGATAATTGTCATCCCCCGCTTGTTAAAAAAATAGGGAATTAAATCTATCTATATATCTATATATATAAAAGTCAAATGGTGTATGCGTGTATGTACGTGCACTTACTCCTTCCACACCGTTTGAGCTAGAGACTTGAAATTTGGTACAGTTAGAGGCCTTAGGGTCCTAATCAGGGTAAGAGTAGAAAATTTTTCAAATCTCACCTCTGATGCCCCCCAGGGGTGAAATTATTTAAAGGCCAATCACATCAGCTGGGCAGCTGCTGTTCTCTGTGACATAGTTATGATGTGATAATACCCCCTCCAACGGACCCTGCACTCGCTCAGCTCTGTGCCCCCTCCCCCCTCCAATGGACCCCGCACTCGCTCAGCTCTCTGCCCCCTCCCCACCTCTGACGGACACGAGTTGGGTTTGGTCAGAGGGTAAGTGAGGTAGGGGTGTCGGGTTTGGTCGGGGGGTGAGGTGGGGGTGTTGGGTTTGGTCGGGGGGTAAGTGAGCCGGGGGTGTTGGGTATGGTCTGGGGGGTGGGAAGGTGTCAGGGTGGGTGAGGGGTGGGTGTTGGGATTGGTCAGGGGGTGTTGGGCTTGGTGGGAGGGTAAGGTGGGGGTGTTGGGTTTGTTTGGGGGGGTGAGGAGGGGGGTCAGGTTTGGTTGGGGGGGAAGTGAGGTGGGTTTGTCAGGTTTGGTCTACGGGGGGTGAGGTGTGGGTGTTGGTCAGGGGGTGTTGGTAGGGGGTGACGTGGGGGTGTTGGGGTTGGGTGAGGGGTGAAAATGTGAGTCGGGGTTGGGTGAGGGGTGAAAATGTGAGTCGGGGTTGGTAGAGGGGTAAGTGAGGTGGGGGTGTCAGGTTTGCTCTCTGCCCCCTCCCCCCTCCAACGGACCCCGCACTCACTCAGCTCTCTGCCCCCTCCCCACCTCCGACGGACCCGAGCAACGCCGGGTATTTTCGCTAGTTATATATATAAAAAAGTCAAATGGTGTATGCGTGTATGTATGTTCCCTTACTCCTTCCACACCATTTGAGCTAGAGACTTGAAATTTGGTACAGTTATAGGCTTTAGGGTGCTAATCAGGGTAAGAATCGAAAAATTTTTAAATCTCACCTCTGACACCCCCTAGGGGTGAAATTCTTTAAAGCCCATTAACATCAGCTGGGCAGCTGCTTTTCTCTGTGACATAGTTATGATGTAATAATACCCCCCTCCAACGGACCCCGCACTCGCTCAGCTCTCCTCCCCCTCCAATGGCCCCCCCACTCGCTCAGCTCTCTCCCCCCTCCAACAGACACCGCACTCGCTCAGCTCTCTCCCCCTTGCCCCCCTCCAACAAACCCGAGCAACGCCGGGTATTTTTGCTAGTACATAAATAACTGTTAAAGTTAGACAGTTAAGCTACTGAAAGTAAGAAAATGTGAAACTTAAGACTGAATGCAAAATTTTTGTTCTACCCATTTAAATATAAACAGCAACAGTAGGAGAGATAGGAATTGTCAGGTCATCATAGCTCCCACCTGTGTCCACCATCAGCCAGGACTTCTGCATGATGACGGGTGAGCCCTCTGAGAAGCACCCACCCCTCTTGCCACAACTTAGTACCAGAGGCAGCAGTGGTGCTAGAAGTTATTAGGCCATCATCGCTCCATTCCTTCCATACCTAAGCCTAACCTACACCAACTGGGGCTCTTCCTGGGGGCATGGAGTGACCTCCTTTAAGAGGGACATGTACGCTTCCCCAACCATTTGGTTGCAGTGAAACAAAAGGGCTGGGAGCTGCCAAGTTATCATGGTTCCCATCCATTCTGCCTCCTCACTAACCCTGAGTCTCCCACAGTGATAGATGAACCTCTTTAAATCCATTCAGTCCCATTTAAGTCAACTCCATTTTGTTCATTGGGGACTGTGATGGTCTTTGCTCATGGCAATTGTTGCCTAGTGGTCAAGACTTAAGTCCTTCAACATATAGGAGTGATGTGATAGGGAAGTGCAGGCCTCCACCACAGCGCCCAGTGAGGGTCTGGTATGACACCTAGGAGCACCTTCAGGCTGCCCTCTGTGGACCACTTCCTACCACCTTGCTATTGTCCAAAGTTCATAGTCTATCACAGGAGGCCGTGTGGAGGGTCAACTCATCACATGGCACCTCTTTGCAGCCAGGCATGGCATGAAAGCTCTCTCCCTCTTGAGACATCAGTTTTCCCCTCTCATGTCTTGGCTCTCCAGCCTGGTCAGTTCCAAGGCTTTCCTTTTCAGGGGTAGGCCATCACAGGGAATAAACACAAACTGGCAGGGCTGGCTTTATCATGAGGGGCCGCCTCAGGTGCCAGAGTGTGGGGGGGCGCCACTAGGACCCAGAGTGTAGAAGATTGTGACTGATGCATATGTATTCTCGCTCCTCTAGGTGCACAGAGATGGTGCAGTGCTGTGCTGGAGAAAGGAGGGCACAAGAGAACTTTAAAAGTTTTGGCTCAAGCGAGGGAGCATGGGGATGTCCTTTGAGCTCCCCGCCTCAGGTGCCAAAATGTTTTGATCAGCTTGGTAGATGTGCTCATTCAGTAATGAGATGTTGACTCCCACCTCCAATCAGTCCATGATGGTAGCCTTCACCGACCACTTGTTAAATTTTCAGACAAGCACCTTTGTACTTTTTCCCATGCTTGGGAGGAGCTCCATAAACAAAACTAATGCATTTTTATCCTTCAAATCCTTCATTAAAAAAACTCCTTCTCCATTATGCCTACAAAAAAATTAATAATGGTTATTCTGCTAGTGTGTAGAGATCCCAGCCTATCATGCTGACCAAGATTGTCTCATTGTTCTTCCCCCATCTGCCTGTATCCATCTGTTTTCTTCTCCCTTATACTTGAATCATAAACTCTTTAGAGTCTTTTTGTCCAGTGTTTTGCACAGCGGCTAGCACAATAAGGATCTGGTCCATGACTGGGCACTGTGGTAATAAAAGCATAACTAATAATAATACTCCGTATCTTCCAGGCGTCCTAACTCACCCATTCTCTGCCCGTCCTGCTTGCTTTGTAGACTGTGCCTGCAGTCTCTAGGCCTCCTAGAGAAACAAGGTTTGTGGAAGATTTGTGTGGCCACAGCCTGGGTCTCACCAAGAAGAACTTAAAGAGTGAATGAGGACAAATGGACCTGAAGAGGAGAATGGTCAGCTCAGACCTCAAATGGATGTCTCTTCTGTCTTCAAAAGATTGTGTCTTGACCCAGAAGGTAGTGAGGGGATAAATCCTTTACCTCCTCCTTTCTTCTTTTTTTGTCATTTTCCACTTCACAGTTTAATGACTAGTTAGTTAAACAAAGAAGAGTGGGGAGAGAGGCCTCTTTTTGCTAGATTGCTAGCAGTGTTTAAGTATTTCATAATTAGATGTTCCCAGGTCTCACATAGTACAAGAGGAGGGCTCTGCAGAATTCTATGAGACTTGCCTCCTCTTATTAAGATCTAGATTGTTCCTCCAGATCAAAACTGATGATTATTGTCTCGGTAAGGGGAACCTGGCACAGCTACAATCCATGTTGCAATTGTTCTAATCTGCAGTAGATGATGCTTTCAATGGCTGTCAGTCTGGGTCCTTTCAACACCACCATATTCACTTACTAAAAAAAGAAAAGCAAATACAAACTCTATATACATTAGCAGGGAGGACTCTACCTTTTTTGCTGCCCCAAGCAAAAAAAAAAAAAAGCCGCCCAAACTGCCAAAGCACAAAAAAGGGCGGCCGAATTGTGCTGCCCCAAGATTGACTGGAATGCCGCCCCAGGCAAGTGCTTCCTCGGCCTTGTACATTAGTGCAGATCTTTCACTTTGTAGTATATTGTTTCTTGTCCTAATCATTAGTTGCTTGGTAACACCTTTCTTTAGCATTTCAGGTTATATGTTGGCCAATTTTAGTCTCCTTTTTTCACTATTACATATCTTTACTTCTTCCCAGGATTTTTTGGTTTAACTACTCTCCGCCCCATGTAGTAATTCAATTTCTTCATAATTAGAAAGCGGGCTAGATGGGCTTTAATAGTAATCAGATTATCCTCTTCTAAACTAACTACAATGCACATATAATTAACAATGGAAGCAAAAGGTTTAGTAGACCAAAGGTCATGGTAATTGAAGCTGATTACATTAGACAGTGTGGGTATGTAATTGTTCCCAGTGTAAAAATCCATGTGTAAATCACAGGGCTAGAAGAGACCATGAGGGTCATCTAGCCTAAGCTGGCAATAATGTATTTATAAAACTGGACCACAGGAAATAATCACTTTTCCATTAATTGTGGGTCACCTGCTAATGTTAGCTTAATTGGGGTCATAAACTGACACTGCCAATAAATAAATGTCATGTGCTTTTATTAAAATAACTCATTAACAGGCACATTCAATCCCCCTTACTCACTTAGTAGAAACTTTTTCACCATGAGTGTCCTGCAAGGAAGGGTGGAGTAATCTGGCGCCATTTGTGTTGCATCTTTTTTTCCCCCCTAAGAGTAAAATACTTTGGAATTAAGAAATTTAGGGTCATGTGCTTATTGAAGGTTCAGATGAATGAAAATAAAGCTAGTGTTATGATGACATATTATCGTTATATGAATTCATATGGATTTGTTTGTTTTATCTTTGGGGGAGTAAGGGGTGGGTGATCAAATGCACCCCTGCATTGACACCCTGCACACTAATGTTATTATCTTTTAACAAAATATGCCATGTGAGGTATCATTTGAAAACTAATAACTCACTGGTCAATAATATCTTGGTGAAATGTGTGTAGCATGAACACAAGCTGAAATTACTGAAGTACATTTACCAAACAGGGGAGAGGGTAAACCTGTTTTGTTTAAAGACAAAGGGAAAGCTGACACCTCTAGCCAGATGGTCAAAGTTGATTGGCAATTGACTGGTCAAGTGGCTGTACTTTGGCAATGGAAGGGAAAATGCATTTCAAAGGGTGACTGGACTATAAAAGTGATGGGCAAAACACACCCCAAGTAGTCTCTCTCTCTCTCACCTAAGACAATGGAAGCAGCCATTTGACTTTGGGAGAGACCCTGACCTGAAAAGCTGGTCAGCCATGTTGCTGAGAACATATGATAAGGATTTTACCTTGACCCAAGTCTAGTTTAAGTCAAGTCTTAGATACTAAACTGTTTTATCTTCATTTCTCTTGTGACCATTCTGACTTTAACTTGTACTCACTTAAAATCTTTGTAATTAAATAAACTTGTTTTTATCCTTTAATCAAAACCAACCCAGTGCTGTGTTTAAACTGAATTGTTTAGTAACTCCAGTTAAAGTATAATCCTGGGGAAATTCTACAAGACTGTGTGCCCACAGAACACACACCCCTCCCCCATAGAATGCCTGTGCTTCCCTGCAGAAAATGGCAGGGAAGCCACGCAGAGGGGGGTGATCATGAGTGCTGTTTTGGGGGGATTAGCCCCCCAAACAGAGGCAAGGCATGTAGGTAGAGAAGTCACAGGAGGCTGTTCCTTTTCATCAGGCACTGGCACAACAGGTTTACTTGGGCTGGTATTCTCCTCGCCTTCCTCACCACCAAATTTAGTAGGAGGAAAAATGCTAGAAGAGAAGGAGTACCTTTCAGCACTACATCTTATCTTTGCCATCTTTCTTTGACCTCCTTCAATTTCTGCCATCTTCCTTTCTTCAACATGGTTTCTATTGTCCAGCATAGACCTAGTGTGTACAAAGTTCAGTTAGGCCCACAAATGTTTACTTATCTCACAAAGACAAAATCACAACCACCATAAATTGAATTCACAGTCCCCTTTCTTCTCCACACTCTGTTCCCTGCCCCATTCCACCATTCCCATCTCTTCCCCCATCCTATATCATCCCTCTTCCTTCCCCACTGCAGAGAGCAAGACTTAAACATGATTGTCAGCATGCACATAGCATGGTTGTAAACTGTAATCTGTCTCTTGGATGGCTGCTTAGTCCAAACTATGATTTAGAGCAGTGTTTCCCGAAGTGTGGTACATGTACCCCTGGTGGTACATGAAAGGGTTTCAAGAGGTACGCAGCAGAATTTTTTGTTTCACTTTATCATAGGTTTTTTTTAGCAGCAGAAAATAATTCATTAAAATGTAATATATAAGAATGGCGTACACTTGTACAGTAGAAATACACACAGGTTTACATTGTAACGAATATGTTAATGTGTTCAGTTATCAAAATTATCTTGGCAGGAGAAGGGGTACACCGGTAAGACAAATGTCTCAAAAGGGGTATACGAAGGTTGTAAGTTTGGGAAACACTGATTTAGAGACTCCCTGTGTGAGGACTTTGGCTACCATCCATGGCTTTTGGTTAGTGCAGGAGCTAGAGAGTCTGGGGGCTTTACAGTATCCTGTCTGTAGCCAGCAGCCCCCAAAATAAATACATTTCCTCTGTATTCATTGTAACTAGGTCTTGCCGTTTCTTTTCCAGAACGAGGGATGCTACACTGTCCTCCTCTTAGGTCTCCTTCCTCCTAGCTAGTGGAGTATTCATGAGGATAAACTGCACCATTCCCCATCCTTCTCACCTCTTTCAGCCTTGTGATTGATTCCACCCTCAGCTCTCCACATGGCACAGTGCAAAGCCAAGCTTTGCAGGTGTTTTCCCCAAGCTATGGACTCTACCCCACATACCCTGTCTCACTCTGAAGTCTGGGAGGCAGCCAGCTTGTATTAAGCAAAAGAAAACCACTCAGATGTAAAATCCACTGAAGTAGAAGTAGTAGTAATGGGGAAATTACATTGGGTGGCATTGTATTTTAGGCTGTCTTGCTCTGAAAGCTGCCTCCCAGTGTTACACTGGCTGAGGACAATAAATCACTGTTTTCATATTGAACCCAAATATTATTTGTGGGATGATACCCAGCGTATGTAGTTAATCTCCAGTGATTCACCACATCAGGCCATTCTGTCACCAAGCTCTTCCACAATTAGAATAATAGAATAGAATCATAAGACTGGAAGGGACTTCGAGGGGTCATCTAGTCTGGTCCCCTGCACTCACTGCAGGACTAAGTATATATTCTAGAATGTGTGACCAGCAGCTCTGACGAGGGTTAAGCATGAGTTCTATGTTCACCAGCCCTCTACGGTTTGTATTTGTTTGTTTTAAGCTTTCTGTAAGAAAAATGTAATAGCTAGAAGTGACACAGATCTTTAGATGGTTGCCCAGTCATAATATTTAGCACTTCTGTACTATGTTAGCTCTTAAAAATCACTGTACAAACATTAAACAAACTTAATCTAAAGGCCTTTCAGCTTTTAAATGACTAGGAGTTGAAAAAAGAGAGCTATTCCCTCTTGTGTTCTTTGCACCCCTGAACAAAAAGACTTCACTGAAAATCAGCATCTTAAAAGAACCATTAAGGATCTTTCAAAAGAACAGTACAACCAAGGGTGCTGTAGTGACATGCTTATTACATCAGGTCTGGGGTTTGTTTAAGGCTGGTGTAGAATGAAGGGAAAGCTTCCTGTTTTGTTTGCATGTATAAATCAAGCAGATCTTAATAAAAAAATTTCCTTAAAAGCCCTCAGAATTTAGGGGAGGAAAGTGAAAGAGATTCTGCTTAAACTAAGTGTGAAAAAGAAGAAGGGACTAAAATCGACTCTTGTGCATAAAACTGTTCTACCTGAAGTCAATAAGGCTACATAGGTGAAACTGGCAGCAGGAACTGGCCTGTGTTCTCATTCCCTTCCCAAATCACACACATTTTGTGCTTACCTAACATTTTCCCCTTGGGAAAGAAGTTAGTCCTAATTTTTCTGCTTCAATTCAAACTAACTTCACATTGATTTAGCTTTAAGTTTTTGGAATGAAGCTCAAAAAAAGAAATCAAATGTGAGGTACTTTCATGATGGATTGAACAGCTAGAGAACCAGCAAATAGACAGAACCTGCCTTTAGCCTATTCAGCTAGTCTTTCTATGATAGCCTGCTAAGAAGTGGATTTAAAATCCTGGAAGGAGAGGGGAGAAAGAAACCTACAACATTGTGTGTTGAGCTTCCTCCAGTGCTTTTGCAACCCTTACAAGTACAAAGATGTGTTGGCCTGTGGAACTAGGCTGAATGGAAAGAACTTGACTGCCTGTGCATCCTAGTACAGAAAAATACATCAAAGAAAAAAATTGGATTTCCTTTTATTTTTAATACAGTTCAATACAGTAGTGGACACAGTGCATCATAAACCTGAAGCCCCTCAATGGAAGGTACTGTAAAAATTCAACTACAGATTGGAATATTTTGTTTTGTTTTTCCTACTAATGTTTGGGAATTTGTTCCTTATACATGGGAGAGGCAATAGTTCTGTCTGGAGGTGGATGGTGTGTGTACAGGTTCTCTGCAACCTTCCCACCCTACTGTTCTGATACTGCCTTTCCCCCCCTGCCACCTCCTTGCCCTGCGCTGCCCTGCCACAGAAACTCACCAGTTGTCCAGAAACATGACCCAGCACACATAGAAGATGACTATGACCGGCACTAGGACCCAGGAGGCAGCATCCTAGGACTGCCTGCCAGCCTCAGCAGAGGAGAGGGACAGAGGGAGCTTCTTCCCTCCCTGACAGCTAAGCAGAGCTCTGGAGAAATTGGGGATGGAGGGAGCTGAAGGGGGACAATGCCTGCTCAGACTACACCCACAGCTGGCACGGGTTCCCATGGTAACCGGATTTGTAGTGTCCAGTCACCAGTGTTAACCGGATACCCTGCAGTGTGTTCCTGCTGCGCAGGGAGCTGCAGATGGGAGAGAGCAGAAGCAGCAGGCTGCCAGCTGGATAGCAGGTGAGCTCCTTCCAAGCCACAGGAAGCTGCTTTGCCTTTCCTGCTGGCAGGAGTGCTCCAGCAGGGCTGCATGAGCAAACTTGCTCCCTGCCCTCACCTGGCCCAGCCGTGCCCCCATGCCTGACCAGAGCGGCAGACTTTGAATTATTTCTAGCACACAGCTGCGGTGCTGAGCTGCAGCCATGTGCTAATTGGGCCTGTTGAGAAGCGCTGGCCTAAAGAATAGGGCCTAAAAATAGGAGGGCCTAGGCTATAGCCTTATTAGCCTATCAGTTAATCCGGCTCTGGGCATATACTGTTCCTTTGGGAAAGCAGGCCTAGTAATTCTGTGAGTGTTCAGGGGAAAGATGATGATGAGAACTCCAGAGGAAGGCTGGATCCCTGGCAGACACTGATGAGCCTTCTTCACACTAAGGGAGGTGGTGGTGAGGTGCTGCACAACCCTGGGTACCCCTGGGGAGTGTCAGAGGCGGAAAACTTTGTGACCCAGATTAACCTTGCATTAAGGACGTAAGTGCCTCATTCCACACCATTAAAGTTAATAGGAGCTTTGCCATTGATCTCAATGAGCATAGCAGGATCAAGCCCTACATCTGAGTCTACTAAGCAAATTGACTATGTAAAAATGGCACCATCTCTGTGAACAGATCTGCTCCCTGAAAGTCATAGTAGTTGACTTTAGAGACTAAAGGATGTTTTTGACAACTTCAAAGCTCCTTAGAACTGCAGGGTCACTGCAGCCAAAAGCAAGCAAGCTAGGTTCTCTGCAACGTGCAGGAAGTCAAAAGATGATCACGATGGTCTCTTTTGGCCTTAAAGTCTATGAGTCTAAATAAATAAATTTTCAGTGACACTTCTGCATTAACTAAATGAAAACACTGGGGTTACACATGTTCTATTGGAGGAATACAGTGGAACCTCAGAGTTACGAACACCTCCGGAATGGCGGTTGTTCGTAACTCTGAAATGTTCGTAACTGAACTAAACATTATGGTTGGTCTTTCAAAAGTTTACAACTGGACACTGACTTAACACAGCTTTGAAACTTTACTAAAAAAATAAAAGGAAAGCAGCATTTTTTTTCACATAGTAGTTTACATTTAACATAGTACTGGACTGTATGAGTGTTTTTTAGTCTCTGCTGCTG
Source organism: Sternotherus odoratus (assembly GCA_032164245.1). Classification (NCBI taxonomy): domain Eukaryota; kingdom Metazoa; phylum Chordata; order Testudines; family Kinosternidae; genus Sternotherus; species Sternotherus odoratus. The sequence goes on from JAVMKO010000003.1 coordinate 63,776,066, forward strand.
CCTGATTGTGTACTTCCGGTTCCAAATGAGGCGTGTGGTTGTCTAGTCAGTTTGTAACTCTGGTGTTCATAACTCTGAGGGTCTACCGTACTTTAAAACAGAATTGTGACACTGTATTAGAAGATGAGAACACAAATTGACTTTCCAATTCCAGGCTGGGTTTGGGTTCTCCTTGGGTAGAAAGGCTCAGTTTACTAGTACAAAGATGTTCTATTTGGTTGAGAAATCACTGAATGACAAACATTAAACTCCATCATGCTGCTCATGCTTGACCTTTAAGTGATTGATAAGGCCTTGAATTTCACCCTAGTAGTATATCAATTTCCCTGTAAAATATTCAAAACAAATCAATTCAAACACTGTTTAACTGCATATCTATAGCCAAGTCAATTATATCAAACCATATTTCTTTCTCACTTGGGCCTCAAACCAGCAAAGTGCTTACCATCCTCAATTGCTACCAGACATGAAGGTTCTGAACACTTTACAGGACTGAGCCTTAACACCCCACCAATAGCATAATTGAATTCTGGGTAGCATTTCTAATTCTGAAATAACTAAGGGTAGAAAATAGTCTGTTTTGCCAAGTCCAGTCCTAAAGTTGGAAAGAAATACTGACACATTAGACTAGAACTGAAGGAATGCATTTTACACACGTATAGCATGCAACAGTGAATCTAACAAGAAAGATTCCATTTAGCTTATTTCCAATATTTCTATACAACCAATGCCTATACACTGTCTCTAAGCACCCTGACAACAATTCAATTCAAAATCCATATTAAGATCTATTCAGCAGCACAACACAATAAGTTAATATACTAGCCAGTACTCCATTTCATCTCAACCCCACCCAAAAGCCCAATCAAACAGACTATTGAATATCCTTACAATCAACAAACTTAAGCTATTTTGGATCTATAAGGCCATGTTTTTAATAGTACAGTTGGTCTTATGAGACTGTTAAAATCCTAACAATTTTTATAAAATTCAAACCATTTACAGAAGAGTAACTCTGAAATAAATACACACAGGCTGTTTTACTTGCGAGTATTGAATCAGATAAAGCAATACTGTATCTTTTTTTCTGGTATAGAACTTGATTACTCATTTCTATACCATGAGGCCCCAATTAATACTGGGGTTCCCACTGTGCTAGGGACTGCATGTGCACACATACATGCAGAAGATGGTCCTGTCTGGAAGAATTTTCAGTCTAAATAGGGTAGACAAAAGGTATTAAAAGTATATAACATCCAGCACATTCAATCGTGATGGTTTGAAAATGTCATGTTAGTTCCATTATTTGTTTATTCTAAACGTTTGTGGGTACACTTTCAGTTATTTTACTTTATCTGTCATAAGACAGTAAAGGGGAAAAGAGGAAAGGCAGGAAAGGATTAGATAAAAGGGAAGACAAAAGAAAAGGAGTGGGGCCATTAAGGAGAGTAGTGATGGGATATGGGAGGGAAGAGGGCGGAAAGGATGGAGAGGAGCATGGAGGGGAGCTAGAGTGACTTTAGGCACTTACAGGATTAAGTGGCATCTGAGTAGAAGTTCTGTGGATTGCCATGGCACCTAACCTAGGACTTGGGTGCCTTAGTACCTTTGTGGATTGCACTCTTAGTCACTGGTCCTCAATTGCCCATCTGTAAAAAGAAGATAAATATGTTAAAGAAGTGCTCAGATAGTATGGTAATGGAGGCTACCCACGTATCTGAGATAGGACATGCCAATATTCCAAGCACCTAATTATCCACTTTCTCAAATTAGGAACAATACAAGTGTAACTTAGAGAGGAATCAGATTGAAACTTGTAAAGAAGATTACTTGTTCTTCCTTCCAAAAAATAAGAGTATGTGCATATGCTCTAGGGTGGGTGTGATTTTGCAAAGGGGAAAAGCACATGCACACATAGGGGAGTGCACGAAGATGTGTTGCAGCAAATTAACTTAAAAATAGTTTCTATACTGATTGGTATAATTTTCTTGTGTAGACAAGGCCACAAGAGATGGTAGGAGTATGGAGATCCTGATGTCAAAAACACTGATTTTTTCTGTAGTGAAAACAAAAATTATGAGTGCTCTAGAGCAGAGGCGAGGAAACTATGGCCTGTGGGCTACATCTGGCACCAGGGTCCTGCCCAGCCCTTGAGCTCCTGGCCAGGGAGGCTCACCCCGGCCCCTCCTCTGGTGTCCCCGCAATCCCAGAGCCTCAGCTCGCCGCACCGCCAGAGCTCTGGGCGACAGGGCTGTGAGCTCCTTCCATGTAGCATGGCAACATGGCTGGCTCTGGCTGGGTGGTGCGACTGCCAGTCCTCTGAGTGAAATGCTAAGGGAGCGGGGAGTGGTGGGCAGGGGTTTCAGCTGTCAGTCAGGGGACACGGAGCAGGGGGTGGGGGCCTGGATAGGGGATGGGATCCTGCGGGGGCCTATTCTTTAGGTCAGCGGTTCTCAACAGGCCCAGTTAGCACACAGCTGCAAACTTTTTACTGTTAAGTGCTAGCAGTCTGGATCCACTTTGGTTCAGGTGGAGCCCATCCTTCCTGTATAGGCTCCCCCTATCCAAAAGTTTCCCCAGTTCCTAATAAATCTAAATCCCTCCTCCCTACACCATCATCTCATCCTTGCCTTGAAACTCTGAAGCTCTGCCTGCCTACCTGGCCCTGCACGTGGAACTGGAAACATTTCTGAGAATGCCACCATAGAGGTCCTGGATTTTAGTCTCTTTCCTAGCAGACTAAATTTGGCCACTCCTATCCTTCCCTAGGCCATTGGTTCCTACATGTACCACAACCACTGGCTTCTCCCCAGCACTGCTCATAAGTCTATCTAGATGACTCGAGAGATCTGCAACCTTTGTACCAGGCAGGCAAGCCACTATATGGTTCTCCTGGTCATCACATACCCAGCTATCTATGTTTCTAATGATTGAATCTCCCACTACTAACACTTGCCTTTTCCTAATGACTGGGGTTCCCTCCCCAGAGAGGTAACCTCAGTGCGAGAGAATACCCCAACATTATCTGGAAGGAGGGTCCCAACTATGGGAAGGTTTTCCTCTGCTCCTGTTGACTGCCCTCCTTCCTTGAGCCTTTTATCCTCCTTAACAGCACAGGTGCTGTCTGATCATAGATGGGACAAATCTACAATGTCCCTGAAAGCTTCATCAACATACCTTTCTGCCACCCTTAGCTCCTCCAGTTCCACCACCCTGGCCTCCAAAACCTGTACGTGGTCTCTGAGGGCCAGGAACACCTTGCACCAAATGCACATATACGCCACCTGCCCACAGGGCAGATAATCATACATGCTACACTGAGCACAATAAACAGGAGAGCCTCACTCTGCTGCTGGGCTTCTGCCTGCATTCGCTCCTCCAGCTACCCAGGTTAATGATAGTGTTTTTGTTTAAATCAAGAAGTTTTGATTATAGTTTAGTTTAAAGGTTTTAAAGAATGGCGAGTGTACCTTGCTCCCTTACCACTCCCCTTCCAAACTCCCTCTCAAAACTCTCTATTAGTGGCCCCTGTTTACAAACTACTTTCCTGTAGCAGATCTCCTTCAACTGAGAGGACAGGAAAGGTACTGCGTACAGATGTGGTGCCCTCATCTCAAAAAGGATATACTGGCTTTAGAAAAGGTTCAGAGAAGGGCAACTAAAATTATTAGAGGTTTAGAACAGGCCCCATGTGAGAAGAGATTAAAGAGGCTAGGACTTTTCAGTTTGAAAAACAGGAGACGGGGAGTGATATAATAGAGGTATATAAAATTATGAGTGGTGTGGAGAAAGGGAATAAGGAAAAGTTATTTACTTGTTCCCATAATATAAGAACTAGGGGCCCACAAAATGAAATTAATGGGCAGCAGGTTTAAAACAAATAAAAGGAAGTTCTTCTTCACACAACACACAGTAAAGCTGCAGAACTCCTTGCCTGAAGGCTAGGACTATAACAGGGTTTAAAAGAGAACTGGATAAATTCATGGAGGTTAAGTTCATTAATGACTATTAGCCAGGATGGTTAAGGAATGCTGTCCCTAGCCTCTGTTTGTCAGAGGGGGGTGATGGACGGCAGGAGAGAGATCACTTGATCATTACCTATTAGGTTCACTCACTCCGGAGCACCTGGCATTGGCCACTGTCAGTAGACAGGATACTGGGCTGGATGGACATTTGGAATGACCCAGTACGGCCATTCTTGTGTTCTTATTTGAAAGGCTGTGCTTATGCTGCAGCATCTCCCCCTCTTCTCCAAAACCCCTTTATGAAAAGCTACTGTTGTCTTCCCTCTGCCAAAGGAGAAGAACAGGCTTCTCTTGTCTCTAAGCAGCATCTTCAGAGCAGATACCTTGGATATTTCAATAAATTTCCTGGAGACAAAAAGAACCCAGAGCACCTAACCAGACTAAAAGGAAGGAAAACTCTTTATGGCACTTTTGACTTCTCTGGGTCTTAGTTTGTGTCAAAGTTACAAATGAATAACACTTACCTACCACACAGGAGTCATGGGAGGCTAATAAGCCCTTTGAATTCTTTGAAAAACAAGTGCTACTAAAGTGCAAGGTATCATACTGTTTTGATGTGACCTTACACTCAATCTGTTGGTAAGCAACCAAAGATTCATTAAACCAAATGTACTGCTGGAAGAGTATGCAGTTAGTTTACCACATGCTGTTATTACAGTCACAATTTCCCTCCGAGGCCTGATCTACACTTAATTAGACTAACCCATCTATGGGGGGTTAGGGCTGTGAAAGATTGTGTATACTGTGCAATGTAGTTAAATAGACCTAATCTCTGATGTAGACACAGCTAGGTGGATGGAATAATTCTTCCCTCCACCAAACTCTCACCTCTCAGAGAGGTGGATTAACTACATCAACAGAACCCCTCTCTTCTGTTTATGCTACAGTGTCACAGCTGCGGTGCCATAGCTGTGCTGCTATAGCAAATGTAATGTAGACATATGACAGTCTGGAAAAACAAACACCCCTTACTTTCCTGAGCCAGGAGTTTACTCCCTTTCGTGACTGGGAGCATGTGTGCACATGTGTGTGCATGCCAAGAAACCCTTGCTCAGCCCAGTAATTCTGTTACAATGTTATGGAGGGTCATAGGTAATATGCTACTTAAGAAAAATCGCTTCCAAAATGATATATTAAAAGCAAAGGACACTCACAAATGAAAGGCATTTATAACTCCCTCGTAGATTTCCACTGCAATTTCACCAGCCACCCTCCCCCACCCATCAAATAAACTCCCTAGAACAAGGATCAGCAACCTTTAGCATATGGCCCATCAGGGAAAGCTACTGGCAGGCCAGGCCTGTTTGTTTGCCCACAGCGTCCAAAGGTTCAGCCGATTGCAGCTCTCACTGGCCACGGATCACCCATTCCAGGCCAATGGGGGCTGCGGGAAGTGGCGCAGGCTGAGCGATGTGCTGACCACCGCTTCCCGCAACCCTAGAACGGGTGATCCTCAGCTAATGGGAACTGCAATCAGCCGAACCTGCAGACACTGCAGGTAAACAAACCGTCCTGGCCTGCCAGTGGCTTTCCCTGATGGGTCACGTGCCAAAAGTTGCCTATCCCTGCTTTAGAACATTCCTGTCTTAGCGTCAGCTTGATCGGCTTCAACAATGGAACCCTACCCGACAACTAAAAAACAAGAAATCCATGGCTAATCACATCTACTGTCACAGATCCAAACCCCCTCTCCCCCCCACAGAATATTCTCAGAGGAGAAAGTCTGGGATCTACACCTTAAAACACGTAAAACCACCTTCAGCAAACAAGGACACTCCAGAGAAGTAGATCCCAGAATGGAATGGGTCACCCAAATACACCGAGAACCTGCTTCAAACAGAAATAAAGCCCTGTCCCACCGCACATCACTAGCTGTCACCTATCACACTGGAACCCATATTGAGTATCAAACAACTTCAACCCATATTTGATGGGGACCACATCCTGAAAGAAATCTTTCCTGAACCCCCTCATCTGGCCTCCAAACAACCATCCAATCTCTCCACACTCATCATCAAAAGCAAGTTCCCCACAGACCAGCACACACCAACTCAAAGCAGCACCAGATTCTGATAGAACAAATGCAAAACCTGTAAACATATCTGCACTGCTAAAATGATCAATACTCTTGTCACAAATCATCTATCGAGATTCATTGGTGTATATATGTGGTGTACCTCATCCAATGCACTAAATGTCCCAATAACCACCATGTGGGTGCAACAAGACAGTCACTACGCTCTCAAAAGAACTATCACAGCATAATGATAAAAGACAAAAACACCATATCACCTATGGGTGAACACTTTCACAAAACAATCATGCTATATCTGACCTCACAGTCTTTATCATCAAAGGAAACCTTCATACCACTGTTAAAAGACGAGTCTGGAAGTTTAAATTCATAACTTTGCCAGATACTAAAAACTCAGGCTAACAGAGACACACTGGATGTATGGCTTATTGCAACAATCTGTAACTCACTTAAACCCCTCCCTCCAGCGTTTTTTCCCTTCCCTCTTTCCCCCATATGACTGGAGAAGTGTTAACAGACCGCTTCACCTTGAATGGTCCTTTGAAAAATGTGTTAACTACTTATGCTAAGCAATGTTCCATCTTGTAGTTAGTTGTCAAGAATCAGAGAGGTAGCCGTGTTAGTCTGGGTTTGCGGAAGCAACAAACCTTAAAGACTAACAAAAGTTAGACTTTTCAGGCTGGTCTTCACTAGGGAGGTGGATCGGCTGTAGATACGCAATTTTAGTTACATTAATAACGTAGCTGAAGTCGGCATCTCTACAGCCAACTTACCTGCCGTCCTCACAGCAGTGGTGGCGGGGCGCTTCCTCGTCGACTCCAGCTTGCGCCTTTTGGCGAGCTGGAGTTCTGGAGTCGACGGGGGCACCACTGGTGATCGATTTATCGTGTCTTGACGAGATGCGATAAATTGACAGCCAAAACATCGAACCCTCCCCGCCGTAGTGAAGACAAGCCCTATGTTAGACTTTTAGTTAGACTTTTGTTAGTCTTTAAGGTGCCACAGGACTCTTTGTAGTTAGTTGTGACACTCTGAGAACATTTCCTAGACCTGAAAAAGAGCTCTGTAAACTCGAATGTTTGTCTCTCAACAGAAGTTGGTCCAAATTTTAAAAAAATTACCCACTTTGTCTGTCTAATATCTTGGGACTGTCATGGCTACAACACTGCATGCAGGTATTTACTTGTCATTTGTTAACAATACCCGAGGTAGACACAATTATAGGGTAGGCTTTTTCTTCTACTTAAAGATAACTTTCTGACAGGATGATTTATAATGCACAGCTGTGTTTTCCATCTGCAGTAATTGTATCTAACTGCAAAAAAAAAAATCATCTTTTTAATGTGTTTCAAGGTAGACAGCCAAAAAACTTGCATTCCCAATCCTGATTCCACTGAATTCAACAGGATCTTGACTGGCTCATTATGTTGATATCAATCAGTAGTGACCATTTCATTCAAAGCAGATCTCCCTAACAAACCTTTGACATTATATAAGCTTTATTCTGTAAAGCACTGAAAACTGCTTAAGAAGTTCTGGATATGTTCAACTCCCACTGAAATTAATGGGCACTCAGAGGGCGTGGCAACTTACAGAACCAGCCTCCAAGACTCAAGATAATGTCCAAAAAGATAAATCTTTAAAATGGGCAATATGCAACATAATGCAATACTTAGTCAATTATATGCAATATAGCCAATTAACAAAAACCACTAGAACAATAAGTACATCATTCTATCGGATAGAGTTAAGGATATGATTTAGTCATGGATTGTGTGACTTTACCGGACCTCCGTGACTTTGGCTTCAGCTATGTGCCCCTCCGTCCCCTGCGGCTTCAGCCAGGGCTGGAGCCAGAGCTATGCCCTATGGATTTGGCCAGGGCCAGAGCCAGGGCTGTGGCCCCCCTTTCGTCTCCCATGGTTGCTTCCAGAGCCTGTGCACCCATGGCGTCAGCCAGTGCCGGAGCTGGAGCTGTGCACACTTCCGTGGCTTTGATGGTAGCCAGAGCTGCTGCTGTGTGCCCCCCCCTCCCCCCCCCCGCTCTCTGATGGCTTTGGACAGGGCTAAAGCCTGGACTGTGCACCTCCCCACGTGATGGTGAGGTTGGGGCTATCAGTCCTTCCCCCCAGGGGGCTCTAGCTGTATTTCTTTCCCATCCCCCCAGCCCTCTTTCCCCACATTATTTTTAGTAAAACTCATGGGCAGGTCCTGGCTCTCATGATTTTTGTGTATTGCCTGTGACCTGTCTGTGACTTTTACTAAAAAAAAACCATGACAAAATCTTAAACTTACATATAGTCAGTGATCACAGGGCTCAACACTCACTTGAGTCCACAGCCCAAAGAAGGGGCTTGTCTACTGATAGAGCTGCAATTATTTAATTACGGGCTTCTCAATGTAAGAATGTCACACTGGTCAACTTAAACCAATTTAGTTAAACAGGTGCTGTCTGGTTTAGTTTAAATTGATTATGAACAGATTTAAGCTAACCTCCAATAAGCCAAACTTAAATAGATGCAGGTTTTGGAAAGGATCGTTGTAAACGATCTAAAAGTTTTATATTTCCCTCCACTCTGAGCAATGTAATCTTGTCTATAAATACTGAAACAGCCCCCTACCATCCTATTTACTCAAATTCAGACTGCAGCAGTTGTGAGGACAACAACTCAGTAAGTGCAAGTACAAAAGCATTAAGTCTTGCGGTCCTTTTGATTTCTCATGGAACTGCCTCCATAAAGGAGTCTGGCATGTACTATAAAATCAGGCCCGGTCTATAAATGACCACTTGTGGCTAAATTTGTTTGTGACCCAATCAAGTTAAAACAGTTTTGCCAGATGGAGGGGGCTAGGGCCAGTTAAAAACTTGTGTTGGCTCATTTTTCATAACTCTGATCAGGTCTGCTAAGAGTGATGCATCTGGCAGTCCTGACACATACTTCTAGCGCTCAGCTGAGATGTCACACATCCAGCTGGGATACAGGAAGGTTGCAGGTGTTTGGCTGCTACTGGCCACGGAAGCACCTGCTGAATAAGCAGCCAAGGACCTCCTCTCTCGGCTCAACTTCCTAGATCAAGTCCCAAAATAGCAGCTGGAAGTGGGTGGCAGCCAGAGAAGAAGGTGGCAAGGGCAGGGACAGCAGCATAAGGGGAACAGTGACATGTATAATACTTGCCCCAGACCCTCTCCACCCTAAAGCAGGCTACTCCTAGGTACCCAACCAGCACCTTTTACTCCCAGGAATCCACCCCCAAGGAGAACTAGCATCTTCTCCTGCACCCTCCTTCCCCTCAAGGAGACTGTGACCCTCAGAATCCTCTATTCTGAGGAGCCTCACTGCCTCCAGCACTCACTGCCTCCCCTCCCCCACAGTCCCCACCTACTCCCCAGGAGTTTCCTGCATCCCAGGACTCTATACCACCCGCTAGCCCTCTAATCCCAGGCAGCAGCAGCAGCCACAGTGGAGACCCACTCAGATACTCAAGCACCTACCCCAGCCACAGATGTCTAGTTTTGTGCAGCTCCATGTCCTACCCTTACCACTGCTTGGGGCAAGGTGTGTTGTTGACCATAACTCAGTTATGGTTATACACAAACTACCTCATTATGTAATTTGTAGAAAATGTCCCACATGAAGCCGAACACAACTTGACAGCCATGCCCAACACTATCTTCAGCACCAAACTGACATCCAAGACCACAATCCTGCAATGAACTCTGCACAGCTGAACCCTGACTTAAATATGGCTTCACACAGACACAGGGATCACCCTGCACAGAGTTCTCTGCAGGACTGTGGGCCAAGAGGGCTTTGATCTGTCTGTAAGAGCAAAGCGCTTCTAGGAGACAAGTGCAAGTCTTTCCATGACCGGGAGATGATAAAATGAGGGGCACTGAGGTTGAGTGTTAGTTTCCTGGCAGAAACAGCCACCATGAAAGACAAATGTCCACAGTTGTTCTCTGTAGCGTGACCAGCTGTAGCAGGGCTTCTGTTTCCTTTCCTAGGCATAAAAACCAGTAAATGTGGTGAAATAACTCTTTCAGTCTGTGATGCTACTGTTGTAGCACCTGGAACCTCCCTATTCATCACTTGTATATGGTTGTGATATATCATACAAAGCATGTAAGGTGCCATATCGAAGGTCATGTTCTGCTGAAACTCATTGTTCCGGAAAAATATATACATCATTAATGTGTATGAAATTATAATATTTTGCTATGTGGTTGTTATTGAAATATGTTGAGAGTCTGGGAGACACCCACTGCTGGCTCTCCAGTGGCAACAGAGGAGGTGACCCACACCCAGGCAGGTGTTAAATGACCATTAACCCATAAGGGAATTGTAAACAAATTTACAGTTGAATAAGAGACAGTTGTGCTAGCAACACACAGTGGAGGTTGCTCAGTTCTGTTACTCAGCAAGGACTACCAAGACATGTCTGGGCCAGTATCTTTCCTGGGACATGAACCGAGAGTATAAACTAAGGGACAGACGCATCATGAGACCACCTCTCTCCTCCCTCCACCTACACTGAAGACAACAAGGATGCTGGGAAGACAAAGACTTTGAACTGAGAAGAATGGTCTCAGGCTGAAGAGAAAATTCAGCCTGTGTATTAAGAAGTGTAACCTTCCTGCAACATCCAGTAGAGTGAACAAAAATTGTTTGATTCAAATCTTGCTTAGTTTGATGAAGTTCAGGATTTAGACTGCGATTTAATTTTTTATTTCTTATGTAACTATCTCTGACCTTTACACCTACCACTGTAGCCAATTTTGCAGTGGCAAGTGGTGGGGTACTGCAGCTACCCACTACTCCAGGTCCCCACTCATCCTCCTGATGCACCTCAAATTCCTCTCACTGCTGCTATGTCTCCCTGAGCCATCTCCCCATTGCCCCTAGCACCTTCTTCCCCCTTCCTCGGGGACTGCAATGATCCAGTCCAGCAGTCAGCCAGGAGCTCCTCTTGTTCCTCAGTCCCTGCCAGCAGCGGCTCTCTCCAAGGTGCTGCAGGTCCCTCAGCCTGCTAGAGACACAGTCTTTGCTCCTTGAGCTGCAGGCAGTGACTGACTACAGCAACCCTGCAGCTCCTTTTATATGGGTTTGCTGGGCCCCGATTGGCTATTCCTCACAACCCCTCTCTATTGGCTGCAGAGCCTCCTTGGTTGCTTTTAACCCCTTCTCTGCCAGTGTGGGGCTGAAGCCCTATCACACTCTCATTCCAGTCTCAGCTGCTTATGCTGCATGTCTGGTCTGCCACTAATCATTGTTTTTAAGACAATATCACAACTTGAAACTGACATTTGCAGTAAGTGTTTCACTCTCATTAGCAGAAAACACCCAAATATAGTCTCCAGACCCCGCCAGATTTAAATAGACACACACATTAATTAGATGTACACACAAAGGAAATGTCATTAAATTCTACAAATAGCTACTGCATTAAAAGAATGATGGGCTAGGCTGTATACCAAAACTGTCCATGCTTGTGGGTAGAATTTGCACAGATTTAATGGAGATACGAATTCCTTTTGATTTGATCTTTCTCTGATCATCAACTGTCACCATGGCAAATCTTTCTGACACTCGCTCACTCAGTTTCTGCACCAGTTTAAACAGCAGGCATCTCCTCAGATTCCTCTGAAATTAGCATAGCTGTGCCGCTGGCCAATGAGAGAAATGATCACCAATTTAAAAGCAGGCACCAGTAGCTGTAGGCCTGGAAATAAATGTGATCTTGCGAAGGGAGTAAATACTGGCTAGTGAATGTTTGGAGCAGTGGGCCATTCTGGTGCGGGCATCATCTTTTCGGTCTTCCTGTAATGAAAGGGTTGCATGTTTCAATTGATAAAATGAAGATCTAAAAATATAGGTTCTATCATTTTTATTTTTATTTTGCTTTGCTTGCCATACTGAATGCTCATTTACCTGCATAGCTGCCTGACATTTGGAGGCAGAATGGAAAATGGTCTTGAAAATGTTATCTTGAAAGTCTATATTATAATTTCAAGGCCACAGAATACAGTACTGCATATTTTTGATAAAGCTGTTCCATGCTAACTTTTTTAAAAAACCTCTTATTTTTCCTAACCTACCCCACCCAACGAGAAAATAAAATAAAAAGGAAGATGTGGTGTGGCATCATGCTCAGGACACCCAGAATTGTGGGCCACAGTGTTGCTGCTACTAAGCTGTATCAGCTCCTGGTCACACCAGCCTGTCTGTCTTGCTACTGAACTCTTCAAGGCTCTGTCAGTGCAAACCTTGCCTCACCACAGAATTCATTAAGTTCGCTGCCTCCAAAGAGACTGACCACACACCAACCTGTTAAGTTAGCTGAGGATTCACCCTCCACGATCAATACACAGCGCCTTTATTAATTAATAAAGAGCAGAGATTTAACTGATATGAATCAAGAATCAATGAGACAGGTCTGCTTGCAAACAAACCAAAACCAAAACCACTTTTTAGTGACTAAAACTTAATTTTAAGAAGTTACAATCTTTGCCTAAGCAGGTTTCTGACTTTCATCAAGTTTCTAGCAGCTCTTTCCTTTCTGGACAAGAAGATCCAGCTTTCATAGGCTCAGAGAGTGCTGTTCCCTTATGGCCCCTAATAGTGCACCTACAGTGCAATGTAAGCCAGGGCTCAGGCTCAAGGTTAAGCCCAACCCCACCTACTGTCTACATACAAATCTGTCAGACTTGAGCTCAGATCTAGGACCTTGTAGGACTGGAGGGTTTGAACCCAAGCGAGCTGGGTTTGAAACCCATTACCTGGCAGTGTAGATGCAACACTTTCCCTCACCCCTTGACTTGGGTCCTGGGAGTTCACCAAAAGAGTCCCTGTAGCGATGTCGGTCACTCACCCGGTGGCATCCCCAGCTGTTTGCTCTTGGGAATTAGCTCTTTTTGACCCCGGAGCGCCCTCTGCTGGCTGACGTCCGCGTTTGCACACTGGCCCCATGTCCCTCCCGGACCCCGGACCCCCTTACTGAGGGTGCTGCACCCCTGCAGTACCCCCTGGTCTTAGGGTCTCCCTCTCCCTTGGGGAACCCACCACCCACTATTCCCAACTCGCCTCAGATCCAGCCACTGCTTGTCATCACTTGCCTCAGTCCACTGAGGCTGACTGCAGTCTCATGGCTACTCATCACTGGCAAGAGGGGCTGGGCCTGCTGCTCCTATCTAGCCCAGGGACGCCCCCTTGCAACCCCCAGTACCCCGTGGGTCAGGCCTACCCTAGGCTCAGCAGGCTGGGGCCCTTTAGCTAGAGCTGAGTCGCTCCCTGGCTCCCAGTTGCTTTGCCCACGCCCTGTCCCAGTCCGGGTACTCTACTAATGGCTCCCTGCAGCCAGGCCCTGTCTCCCTCTGAGTACAAAGGAGACTGACTCTTCTAGCCTACCTCTCAGGCTTTTATACAGCCTGAGAGTTTGGGGCATGGCCACCCAGCTGAGCCTGATTTCCACTCAGCCTGGGAGTTAACAGGCTCCCTGCCACAAACCCCTCCCAGGGCTGCTTTAAACCCCTTCCCAGGCTACTCCAGCCCTTTTAAGGGGGGAGCGGGTGGTCACCCCGCTACAGTCCCACAATCCCATGAGCCAACTTCTTTTGTCCTCTCTATGCCAAGAATCTCCAGTTGACTCCAGGGAAATGAAAGCAGCCTCCTATGTTGCAATGCAGCGGCTCCATGCATCAATGTTTGAACTACCCATTGACTTCTGAACAACAAGCTGCAAATAACCCATTCAATAGCCTTCTGTGTTTGCAATGGAGACTGACCAGAACAAGCCTTTCGTAAAGTGTGCTGCCTCATGGTCACAGGAGCATAGTCAGATTATGGAGAATCTCTGGTGCAAGGTCAGCAAAACAGTGGACTTCCGTAAGAGGACCAGGAATGACCATGCATATCAGCAAATAAAGAAGCTGGCAGCTTTGCAAATATACCATGTAAGACTAAGTGTGATAGTCTCTCTCTCTCTGCCCATCACCCCCCAGCTGGGGTATGGGCCACCAACTGGTGTTGGTGTTTCAGTACCAATTGGTTCCCTTACAGGGTGGAGTTGCTAGCCCCACACCCATGTTAAGCCTACAGCACCTGGTATTCCCAGGAGGTCTCCCATCCAAGTACTAGCCAGGCCCAACCCTGCTTAGCTTCCGAGATCAGACAGGATCGAGCGTGTTCAGGGTGGTTTAGCAGTACAAGTGTAATAATACCATTTGATATTTTTTTTTATGTTGAGCTCTAAGAATAGAATCCTAGCCACAAAAATAGCAGGAATCCATGATGGCATCTGAGTGGGCAAAATTTTTGAAGGTCTTGGAATGGCACAGTATGTTGTGTAACTATACAGCACAGGCTGAGATCATGCAACAGAACTTTGTGATCAGCATGTACTGTTGCACCAAGACAAAAGGAATTAAAAGCTATACAATGTAAGTACAGCAACCCCTTACTGAAACCTCATAACTGCAATGCATGTATAGAGAACTGGAAATAGAATTCTGACTCAGTCCAGAGACTCAATAATTAAATCCCGAATATGGGTGGGCCATTGGAGACTCAGTAAAGGAACTCCACACGTGAGATCTGAGAATAGAACCTTATGAGCAGGGCAAGTATGCAAAAACTACTAGTAGAACCTTATACATACCATGCACAAGGGTCCAGGAATGGGACTCTGCAAAAAAGCAAGCTGTTCCAAGACCCAATTTTTAACTCTAATTTGAACTGTGGAAGTGGGCCATAATAAGAGCTAGGAATGGCATGCTGTGAGCAGGTCAGTTTAGTCAAGCTGCCATCATGAATGGATAAGGAAAAGAAAGTTGGAAGTAGGTGATAGATTCAGAGACCTTGGTATGCAACACCGTCACCATGCAACATCTGATGAGAGTTGGGAACAGCTCATGCACAGAACAGACCAAGTACTGGAACTAGAACCCTGGATTGTGTGGGCTGGGTCAAGACCTGGAAATCTGGAAGTGAACAATATGCTGAGACTCAGAAATACCAACCTGGTCAAGACCTGGGAACAGAACCTTATGTGTAGCACAAGCCAAAACACAAGATCGGAACCTTGCAAGTGATTGACACACTTGGAGACCCAGTAATACAAATAAATTGGGCATACTGAGTGGTGAAGTCATATTAAACCAAAAAATGGAACCCCGAGTGTGCAGAAAATACTGAGATCTGGAAATGGAGGCCGGTGACTAGACAGAAACCTGGCCATGGACTGTTGAGTCAATGGGGTACCTGCAAAGTCTTGGAGAAAAGGTTATTGTGATGTCAGGCACATTCAGAGAGGGGGTGGATCTCTATGCAAGGCATGTTTTGGCTCTGTGGACCTCCTGTGACCCGATCAGACAGAACCCTGTGCCCTAGACACCTTCTTACCCTGAGGGGCAGAACGGGAATTGCCTTGCTTTGTATCCGACAGCAGCAGTTCACTGCTGGGGGCACCGTCAGAGACCTGGGGCTGGGAGATAAAACTTGTCATGTAATTACTGTGTGTTGTGTAGACCAGGGGTCTCCAAACTACGGCCCGGGGGCCGGATCCGGCCCCTGGCTTTGATTTGTCCGGCCCCCCCAGCTGAGCAGGCAAGTGGAGTAGCTGCCAATGCTCCCCCTCCCCATGAGCTGGTGCCAGCGGCCCCATGGGCGGAGGGGTGAGTGCCCCTGAGGCAGTGGCCAGAATAGAAAAGGGGAGGATGCAGCAGCGGTCGGAGAAGCAAAGGGGTGGGGGGTGGGGGGGTTGCAGCAGCGGCCAGAGGAGCAAAGGGGGGGATTTTGCATATATTTGCATATATTGAATTTTTTCACAGTTGCTTCGGCCCGTGAAGCCCCTTCAAAAATCTAATATGGCCCTCGTCTCATAAAGTTTGGAGACCCCTGGTGTAGACCATGGGTTGGAGGGAGGCCCCGCCTGGAGGGAGGGATGAACTGTCTGGGGGAAAGCCTGTAACATGGGGTTGGGTGGGCTCTGTTGGAAGGCAAGGGGAGGAGATGGATGAAGGTCTCAGCCCTTAGGGAAGGCGGGAAAGGGACACCAGCGCTGACCACCCTTTTTGGAGGGGCCCTGCGGCCGGCACAGCCCGAGGAGAGGCGGGGCACGGAGTGGACCCATCTGGTTGGGCTGGGAGCAGCTCAGCCCCAGGCGCGGTCTCCGTTTGAAGCTGGGAGCCTGTCTAAGAGGGAAGGTGTCAGACCTGGCCAGGGCTGGGGCCAGGCTCAGG
Organism: Sternotherus odoratus; assembly: GCA_032164245.1. NCBI lineage: Eukaryota > Metazoa > Chordata > Testudines > Kinosternidae > Sternotherus > Sternotherus odoratus. Next base: position 63,792,363 of record JAVMKO010000003.1, read on the forward strand.
CGGGGCGGGCGGGTAGCGCCCTGCGCGGACCGGTCCCAGGGCCGCCCCGCAGACGAGACGCCCCCCCTCCCCCGCCCCCGGGAGCCCGCCTGTGGTGCAGCCGGGGCGGGGCGGGCAGGTGCCGCGGCGGGAGCCGGCGTTGGCGCGGTAAGGGGCGGCCGCCGCTGCTCTGCCAGGGCGGGGAGCGTGAGTCCCGCGACCATGGCGCCCGGGAGGTAAGCGAGCTCCGGTCACTGCTCCTTAGCCGCCCGGACCGCGCCGGGGCCCGCCCGCGCCGCAGCGGGCACCTGCCCGGCCCCTCTCCCGCGGAGTCCGCGCGCCCTGCAGAGAGGCACGCGCGGGGGGGATTTGTGAGGCGCCCGCTTCCCCTGCGAGGAAAGTCGCTTCCCGCCGCCTTTATTGCCCCCCGCCGTTGCCACCGAGCGGCTGGTGCCGTGGCGAGTGTACTTCCGGGTTCACACCTTTCCCCCCCCCCCCTCCGTCCCCCCCGTCTCCGCGGGCTGCGGTTACCCTGGAGAAGAGCAGACGCCTCGCAGCCCAGCGGCAAAGTTGCCGCTTCCTGGGGGTGGGGGGGGTGACTTGCATGTGATTTTACAACTAATAGTAATAAAAGGGTCGGGGGACAAGAGCCGAGCCTCCCGCGCATGCAATCCCGGAGTCACCCCGGGGCGCTCGCATGGGCCGCTCCAGGTGCGAGCACAAAGGGCTTTGCAGTAACTTGCTTCGGTCAAGGTACAGGTTGGGATGCCCGCAGGTGAAACTGCGCCCGTTCGACGCCAGGGGGCGTCCCGGGCTCTTGGGATCCCTCCACTCCCTGCCTTTGCCCCCTGGTAGCAGAGAGATCTTTGTATTTGTAACCTACCAAGGAAACAATCTTGCACTGTCAATGTGGGTGGGGGTAGGAGGGGGGGGGGGAGAAAGACAGAGGCACAAACACAACTTAGGACTCTGGAGGAGCGGAGGAGAACGATCCTGGAGCTCGGGTGTTGCAAAAGGAAAGCGAAGGAGGAAAGTAGATGGACAACTACATTGTGTTTGCCAATCGGTGCGTCAGCTTTAAACTGACTCGAGAGCAGAGGATGCAGCTGCCTTGTACGGATTTGTGCCCCAAAGGACTGTTTTTAATTGCACCTTGGTAACTATTCCTGCCCTTTAGTGCTTTTCTTTGTGGGGGTGGGTGGGGTGGGGGGTTGTTACGTTTTGGTCTTATGCATAATTCTGTGTCCTCTCTATTGGGGTTTTAAATGTAAGTAATGGTAAGGCCGCCATTTTGAATTGTTTCATGCAACAGAATGAAATCTTAGGTCGATCTCTGCGTTTCCTTGCATTTTCCCCTCACTGTTTTTAATAAATGGCTCCAAGTGCTGCTGTGTATAGGTGGGGTCATTTTATAGTAAACTTAAAAATAATACTAAAAAAAATGTAGCACTGTGCTGTTCTCCTGTGAAGTTGCCCTCTTGATGGCATGTAATGTAAAGGGAAAACAAATAAATTTCTTCAAACTATGTAGTTTCTGGTTTCTGGTTTCAAACACTGATAGAAATCTGGCTATGTCAGTTTGATTTATGAGTAAAGACTAGACGGGCTGGCTTTAGAACTAGTTTCAGAAGTATATATTTATATTTTAGCAATGTAAAATTGAATTCCATCCTGGTCCAGAAAATATTTTCTATTTAATTTCTTGGTTTGAGTTATATTTTTATTGACATTGTAATTAAGCACATGGTATTTTAGTCATCTGATTTGACAGGAAATCAGTCAATACAAACCCTGAAAATTATGCATAAAAGATCAGAAAAACATAACTACACACGATGTTGCTATTTAGTCCAAGCTCTTTTAAAAGCATAACACCAGTATATTTTAAACAGTGTAAATTCTAAAGTAAGTTTTAGAGGAAAAGAGGTTTAACACTTGTTTGAGTTACCTATTTTAAATTTGTTAACATTGGATAGATTATCTAGAAAAGATGCTGTGCATTTAATTGTTAATCACTTTCCCTGTACTTGATATCTACTTAGTCTCATATTGGTAGTACAAATAGATGAAATAGTAATACGGGTTATCAACTTTTGCTAATGGTTTTAGGCATGTTACTTATGTAACCAGAATTACATTAAAAATCTATTAACTAATATTCTAATTATAGTCTGTCTTGGAACTTCACATTTTAGGTGCATACACTAACTACATCTACAGTTAAAGCATGTGCTATCAGAAACTCTTAAGAAAATAAGAATTGTAATTTTGTTTTATAATACTATAAATTGTTTTCAACATTTTAATTTGATGAAGCATCCATCAAATCATTTATATTAAATTACAGTAACCACCATTTAGCATTATAGTGATAGTGGATTGTACAGTAAACCGTATAGGAAACAGACATTTCATTTTTAAAAGTGCAAAGATGATAGAATATTTCCCCCAACAAATAAAGTATTTACTTTTTTGAAAATAATTCACAGGATATGCAGTTAAACTGTAGACTTCTGAAAGAAAGACTACCAAAATCTGGAATAAATATATAACCTCAAATTTATTAATAAGCATACCAGAAACCAAGTTTTCTTTGTTCTCATGAAACAATGTAACACAAAATAGCAAAGTAATAGTTACTTATAAGCAGACTGTTTAATATATATTTAAAAACAGCTGTAGTAGAAAATACAAGATTGTTTGAAGAAATGACCTTATGAATCTCATATGTATATAAAATGAATGCTGCAAGGGAGAAAATTTGGAAGAAAAATCTTACCAGAAATCAATAGTAAAGTCAATGTAGGAGACACATTAGCTGATATGTATTAGAAACTTGAGGAGACAGGAGAGAAATAATGAAAATTTCATATGTCTAGGCCCAAATCTTCAATGTCTAAACCATGGCTAGGATGCAGTGATAAGTCACAAGCAGTGTTTCAGATCACATTCTCCACGTAGAAGGATGACTTAATAAGGCTTAGGCAGTTAAAAGGTTTTGTTCTTCCTTTTTTCATTTTGAAGTAGCTTTTTGTTTACTTTGTAGTTAAACAGTGTGATTTAAATTGTGATCTTGAGGAGGGAGAAAGATACATCTACCAGATGATTCTCCTATTACAATATGCCTGGATAGAATGTAGCTTCTAAAGGAACCATTTTTCCTCCATAATGAGCCTAAAAACCGTACATTGTGAGGCATAAATGCTAACTGGTTAATCAGAATAATAAGATTCCAGTTCTCAAGTATAACTAAAATTCACACTGTTTATAGCTGGCAGGTGTACTTTATAAAGCCAGCTGTATTTTGAAAATATGAGGGTACATGCCTTTATGGAGTAGCTCCTCCTATGACATGATACTGTATGATGTCGCTGACCGGAGTGCTGAATCAAAACAGCCATGTTGATCACTGCTAAATCCAACTGAAAAACACATCCTGAAGTTCTGTGGAGGTTCAAATACAAGAATAACTATAGTAAGTTTTTTTTCTTTATTATGTTGTTTTTGCATCATTCACCAAGTGTAGTAGGCAGATAGATGCTGTCTCAAAGAAGCATTTTCCAGTGAATTGTATTAGTTTGGTATTGAATTAGTATAGGAAAATCAATTAGATCAATACCATTGTACTCGTTTGTTTTGAAAATGGTCCTTTACCACCATAAAGACATTTTAAGCCATCTTACATAAAAATGAAGCCTATTTTTTTTTTTAAATCACATTTTTGAGACAAACAATTTTTAGCCCTAAGTTTGCTCTTAGCCATTTTTAAACAGTTTCAGATTGTGAAAAGGGTATTTTGAGAGATAACATCAAAGCATGTGATCAATGAATAAAAAAAAATCAATGATATAGACAAAGTCCATGTAATTGCATATATCCATTAACAACAAAAGATATGAACATGAGGTTTTTGATAAAGAGTTAAAATTTGGGGGAGCCAACCAGACTATAGGAGAATGTCTTCTAAATTTGTTTTGTGTTCCAATATCTCCAACGGGAAAAGCTCTCTCTTACATAAAGCATTTTGCAGACTAGTTCGTCTGTTGGTGTGTGTTATTTCAAAACGGTGATATAATAAAAAAAAGAAAAATAATTTTAATTTGCTACTCTTTTTGATACGTAAGTGGTAAAAATTTAAACACAGGACTGTTTGACATGCTGCTTCTAAAAATAGAATGACTTGATATGCAGGATCCTCAAATTAAAGGTCAAAGGTGACAAACCAGGACAAAGGTCATGCAGCTCATTTTCAAGCAATCAGTTTCTAGTTTTTTTCATGGCTGAACAAAAGGTTAATTATACAGGGAGGGAAAAAAAAGAGGCCTGTAATGTTAACTGATCAATTTTCACAAAGAAAGAGAGAGAGATTTACACAATTTCCCAAATAATGTACATTCTCCACTATGATTCCTAATACTTAATTTATGCTGACTTTGATAGAAATATGTATATACATATTTAGGTTTAAACACTCAAATTTCTTCCTTAATTTAGTATTTTACCATCTCTAAATGGTCTAGATGCTAATAGTATGTACAATTGGGAATTTGTAGGATGGAATGCAGTCATTTTTTTACATAGTATATGGTAAAGTTCTTAGGTTACCAAAAAGTTCATTCATATATATCAAACGTTTGATTTAAACAAAATTCTAAAATTGAAGACCATGTAAACTGACAGTGGTGTGTGTGTGTGTGTGTGTGTGTGTGTGTGTGTGTGTGTGTGTGTGTGTGTGTAGATGTACAGTAGGTTAAAAATAATCCCCCTGCCCTCCAAAAATCTTTTCAGAATAAATTACTCTGTTTCCATGGCTAGTTGCTAACAATGAAACATCTTCTAAAACTGTCAATTTTATTTTGTTTGAAGAAAACTTGTTTTTTATTTTAGTACATATAATGTTGTGTTTGGCTACCCCACTACCTTTCAGAAAGATGTGGGTTTTTTGTTTTTGTTTTTCACTACAATTACATTTTAAGATGTTCTCTTTTCTCTCTGTGTATATGCATGCTATTTAGACCAGTTATTTTTAATAATGTAACCCCTTTAAATTCATCTTACATCTATTTGTCATCAGTACCTATGTTAGTGACAATACTTCAGTGCATAAAAGGTTTCTTAGTTTGGCTAAAACATACACATGTAGATTGTTAAACTGGTGTTGAAAATATTTGCACATTGAGCATTATTTTTGTAACTCAGTACTGAGACTGATTTGTTTACTAATATTTTAGGTATTCTACCACTATTGTATATATTTCATAATAAATTCTTGCATGTGCAATCATTTTTGTAAGAAAAAATAAAATTCAAGATAAATGACAGTTTCTAATTTCCAAGAATTTAATATCAGTAATAATGTTCTGTATTCTCATTTAAAATTAATAAACAATTTCAACAGACAAGAACTACCATTGCATTATTTTGTTCAATAACTTATTTTAAACAATGACTCATCAGGAATGTTTATTATATGGAACTATTTTCTTTTACAATTAGGAAAATTTCATATACCCTAAACTGTTTGCTGCAGTAACCACACTTACGTGAAAATAAAATTTCAACATTAGATTGACATTAGTGTTGTAAGCACTATCTTTTGACAAGCCATTTTACCATTATATCATTTTACTTTTAATATGTTTTCTTTAGCTTGGTTGTTTATTACTTGTAAATTCCTAATATTCACATCAAAAAGAAGACCTATGAAGGAGCTGAATTTAAGCTTGTGAATCTGGTAAAAGATAATTCACTAAAATAATTACAGCAAAAACTTACTGTTTTACAGGTAAATGGCCTGTTTAAAGCAACAAAAGTAAGGATGTAGCAGAGATGAAATGTTAACTCCATGAAGAGTAAATATTAATTTGAAGTACAAAAAATGAACTTAAAAATGCTTCTATAGCATCTACAACCAATCACGATGGCGCTTTTACAGAAATATACAAATTTTTAAAAAGTAGTGCAATACATAAAAGACTTCATCCACTGAAGTAGTTTTAACATGGTTAAATTCTAATTGGCAAAAAAGTGCTTTATTACCTGGCTGCAAATTATACATTATGCAGTTTACTGTTTCATTTTATTTATAGATCCATATTCTAATTTTAGCTTAATTAATTACATTTAAATTGAGGCTCTGTTCAGTTTAGGGAAAGTTTACAAAAACATTTAGAATTATATTCGGTGTGATCTTCATACCTCATTTATACTGTAGAGGACGTAGCCAATGTAGTGTAATTATGTGGAATGGAAGGGTTATACATATATTTTTATAAGCTAAAAGATGAATAATTTTTAAATTTACAATATTGCCATAACAGTTCTTATTTGACACATATCTTTCCAACATTTATTAAGCATTATTTCATTTGTGAGCAAATATTATTCTTAAAAATGGCTTCAAAATGAATATGAACAAGATACATTTACATTTGTTTAACTTTTTAATAACTTGAATACAAGTTAAACCAATGATCATAAGTAGGCTTTTCAGAATTAGATTTTTTTTTTATAACTGATAGATATTTATTTTTAACCTTTTTTTTTCAATTATCTATTTAAGTTTTCATAGTTACAGGAAACTATGGAAGTGTCAGAGAATTAAGAGTAGATTGTGAGATTTAAAAAGATAAAGCTGTATAACTGATTCAATCAAATTCTCATACGTTCTTAAGAAGCATTTTTCTTACGCTGCCTATCTGTAAGTTTTGATTGTCAATAGAAATATTTTTTATTGGGATTTGTGTGGTGAAATCACTACTGACATTTGAGAAAAAAATCTAATCCTTCAAAGCCTAGAAACTGCAAAATATTAATAAATTTGGGGTTTCTTGTTTGTCTCAGTCATGAGTATTCAAGTTATTGTGAACAAAATAACAATTAGCTACTTCTGGAGATAATCACTTTGAAAGCTAATTCAGTCCTATTAAAAGAAGGTGTATCTAGAACTTCATTTGCTTAAGAAAATGGAAATTGCTCCAAATGTGGACAAATTAGCTTTAAATTACTATTTTACATGCTACTGTAAATTTGAATAAAAGGCTGAAAATATGACAAATAAGAGACCAAATAGTTGCTTTTCAAAATATTTTATGTTTAGACATATTTTTGTACCCTTGAAAAATAAAATTGGTTACAATCGTATGAAAATAGTCACTATTTTGTGTTATTAATTTTTTTAAATATACAAAACATTTTTAAAGATATTTTTCATATTCTTCTAAATACAGAACATGTAAATAATATGAATTAAGAACGATTAATCTCACTAAAAGGGAATGAGAAATTATTTTATCCAATTGTATTTTTAGATTATACCAGGATTGTCCCTTTACTACTAAATAAATATGTAACTTTAGTGCATATGGTTAAAGTTTTAGCCTTGTTGATCTTGAGGTCAAAGCACATCATTTAAAAGAAACTAAAATTAAATTGAATGGTGGTATTTCACTTTTAAGAGTCAAATTCTGGTCCTGTTGGAGTCAGTGACAGACTCTACACCATTGAGGTCACGGGAGTTAGTTATTCCCAATTTACGTTGCTTTAGTAGAATAGTTCAGAGTCTTGATATCAGTGGGAGCAGACTTGGTTCTTATGTGCTCCTGTTGCAACTGTTCTCAAATGGGAGTCTTGTAACTGATTGAATGGCAGCAAAACGGGGTCCTCTGGTTATCAAAAATGCCTACATTATTGTGTACCAAGTAGTCCACCTTAACTCATTTCATATGGCAGCAAGACATAGCTAGAGAATATCACCAAGCTATTTATATTGTTAACCACAAAGGGTAATCAATTTAACACATAACAAAGGATTCAAAGGTTCAAATCAGTAAAGAAAGATGAAGCCTCTATTTGCTGATCATTAAAAAACCAAACAGAACTAAGTCAGTTTGAAAGATTTCATTCTTGAATTCAGAAGAAAATTAAAAGGATAAAGCAGGTGTGGTAAAAGTAATTAGCACTTCACTTCCTAAAAATGTTTAGTGCAGTGCTCACAGTATTGGGATGGGAAGAAAATTGTGAACAAAATTACACAAATGTATGTAATTACACAACAAAATTAAATCTAGTTATATAATTTCTGAAGAGAATAATTCACAGAAATTCTGTTGTATCTTTACCAAATAATACAATATTAAATAGGTAAACCATTGGTTTGAGGATGTGGATCAGTTCCAGTACTTTTCTATGTTTTATTTCCAAAAATTTCCAGATGTTTTTGATTTCACAGAATGCAATTCAATTTCATTGGTACATTTTAAATTGATTTAAGTATCTTACTTAATGAAATATTAAAAGAAAGTAAGGGATACAATACCAGATACCCTTAAAGAAACATTTAAAATAACATTTAGAACCATCATTTAGGATTTTGTTTTAAAACTATTGATATTTCTAAAAATTCATAGACATTTTAGTATTGTCAAGTAATTGGTTTGATTTAGCATTCCTCTGCAGCATTTCAAACTAAGATAGTGCAGCACATTGCTGGTGCACTCAATCAAAAGTTGAAGTGACTATAAACAAAAATAAACTGATTAGTCTGCGTTACTGTCCAGCAGCTGAATGAAGTGCAAAAGGTAAAACATACACACACTCTCTCTCTCCCCATACATATATTTTAAATTCACAGTTTTTAAACAAAAATTGTTAATGTTACCATAAGGTTTTAAAAAATATTTCTAAAAAAGTACCTGGCATTTTCTCTTAAAAATAAACAGCTTGTAGTATTTAGGTGTTCACAATTTATCTAATTCAGTTTCTATGACAGGTACACCTGAAATGCTTTAAAAAAAAATCCATCCTAGATAAGAGTTGTAAATAGAAAATAAAGGAATGTTGTATCTTTTTCTGCCCCATAGGAGATTAGCTCACGGGTTAGTTAGTAACTTTTTTTTATTCTATGTTTTACTTTTGTGTTTTGATGTATTTTAACTGTTTTAAACAATATAATATTAATAAAATATTGAGTCCACTCTTGCTTGCAGTAAAATCAATGTTCAAATTATAATTGATTTCAGTGGAGGCAGGAGCAGGCTCATTGTCTTTTTGTTGTTGTTGTTCTAGCTAATGTAAACAGGCAAACTAGAAATACCTGCTTTTCTAACCCTATTACTATACATGAAATTTTTATATGGCAGTAAAATTGTTTAAAGTAACCCTCTGCGTTATGTGAAATCCAAAATACTGTATAAATTTGCGGGTCACTGAGAATTTTGGAGGAAAATGAATTACCACAGTCATACTATTGCCTTTCACTGTGCAATATGAATGAATTGCCAAAGATAAACAAACTAAGTGGCAGGAACCCCTCCCCCCCCCCTCAAATTATTGTATGCATTATCTTTAACAGAGGTAAAGATTATTTCATGGATATAATTTATAAATTATTCTTTATAAAGAATTATTCTTTATAAAAATTATTTCATTCTCCTTGAATAGATTTGATTTCCTGTTCTGTGATGATTGATTATCTTCAAATATCACTTTATTCCTACAACTAGTTTTCACTCAGACATGTTATGATTAAATGCCCATAGACATTTAATCAGGTTTTGAAAGCAAAGAACAATTTCTCTCCAAAACCCTCTTACTAGGCTTGATTATTATATAATCCTTGGTTAGCATTTGTTAAATGGTACTAGCAGTTATGAAGCCTATTTAAATGACATACAGTCAGTCATATGTCAAGACTTCTATATCCTATTAAGAAACAATTAACACCAAGTCTTTTAGAACAACTACATCCCATTTACTTTCTGTTTAATATGTTCTGATGGTTATGATAGCCACATATTTATATACATGATGTTTACAGATACATTGAATGAAGTGACAAAAACAAGGTGTTTTTTGTTTTTTGTTTTTTAAATCCTATCTAATTTTCAGGCTGTGCCAAACTCTGTAGTTACTGCAATTCTTAATATATTTATTTTCCAAAGTACTTTATTTTGAATCCTCACATAAACTAAAGTACAACACTTGTCAAAGCCAGGAAAGGATCCCTTACTCTATGTTTGCATATTTCATTATGCTGCATAAATAATGTAGCTAAATCTGAGAGACAAAAGCCACACAGCTGCAGGTTAGCAGAAGAGACAAGTAAAAACAGGGATTGGGCAGTAATAGTTGAAGGCGTAAAAGGAAGGATCGGTTTAATATTAAATTTATATACTGCTCTACTGGAAAACAAAACTTGCTATAGATGATCACACAAAGAAAACCAGGAGACCAGTTACTAGTTTTATTGCACTGCAAAGGAAAACAAGCTGTCTATCACCTTTTCTAGATGCTGATGTATAGAAGTGGGGTTAACTAGAGGATAAGGAGTTAATATACAGAAATTGGATTCTCACTTGTCTTTGGCTGTTCACACAGTGAGAGAAGGAAGGTGGAGTTTCCACATTTGTAGGAAAAGGCCAGAATTATCATCCAGGACTTGCTCTCCAATTGCAAAAGATCTCCATTTTCTTTAAAGGCAGAAGAGATTTAGGTTCACATCCAAAGAGATCATGAAGTGGTTTATTTGCTTTGGATGGGTCTGTCTTGAGATAGCGTGTACAAAAATCAGGTAGAGGGAGACAAAAAGGACATAGGCTGGTTGCAGGTGAGTTTGTGCATGTTCAGTTCTATTCATCTTCCTTGCTCTAAACAATCTTCACAGCCAGAGCAACAAGATTACTCTAATGCACAGTGGCTTTCCTTGAGTGCCTCTTACTATCTGTACTATGTTACTGCATGACATTTTTGCTGGTATTATTATGCTATGAAATCAGATAGATCCTATTCAATCAGAATTGGACCAGGAATACACCTCACACCAACAAAGTCATATTGTGAGTTGGCCCCATATCAAATATTTCTGTTAATTTATTGAAACTTTGTAGGTATTGGTTTAAAATGCAAACGACTGTCTAGGATTTTATTAGTTTTAAAAGGAAGGCATTTTCCTACTGATACTCCTCAGTTGATACTATGACCTATAAATGTTTAGTACAATTTGTCCAAAAATGTATTCCAAAAATACTTCCTTTGAAGTATATGTAAAGACACAAACTGATTGATTTCATTTTTTATTTATTTATTTTTATGATTTAAGGTGTACAATTTAAACCTGGCAAAGCCAACAACCACTAGTACTTGAGTTACCTATTGCTATGAAATATTGATAAGTGAAAACAACACCTTGCAGTATCCCAGCAAATCCCTGTATTTTGTCTACTTCCTCATTAACTTTTATAAGAAGACTATGAATGGGACAATGCCTTTAAAGAATGGAGAACGCCCCCCCTTTTGTAACAGGCTGATTGTTACCTCTTGGTTATCTAATTGTGATTCTGATGAGCTAGGTAAGTCGCAAACAGTTAAAAAGTTTACAGGTCACTTCACAGAGTCAAAGCCCTGGCATTTTATGGCCTTCTAATGAGCCGTTAAACTGGAGAAGGGGTAATTAAATACGGTGCTCTGGTACAATTTGCCGGCGAGTACTGACTTCAACTCTCTGATTTTAGGTTCCTTAGAAGACGATGAGGTCATTCAAGAAGGTCTCCTCGGGCCCAGGTCAGTCTTGTTTTATAAAATCTTACATGGCTGACTTTTCATATATGATTGGAGAAGTGGTATTTGAGAACTACTTTATGCCACCCACTCCCACAACAGAATGTACTGTCATTAAGCTAATTTCTGTCTGGAAAAGTGCGATTACGTTCGAAGAAAGAATTTCATTCATTTTTCTCTAAGGTTTGGCTTTGGAATTCTTGATTGGTCTAACGGTTTGTAAATTGATTTTTATTTTCTGGGCTGGGGGGCAAAAAGAGCATACAATGCTTATTCCCAGGTGTCATCCTGTGAGCCTAAATAATGGAGTTAAAGACATCTTGCAACACATTACAGAATCACTCTTAGAGATGGTTGGGACACCCTCCATAGTTCGTCTACCAGGTCCAATTATTAATGATAAAAAAAAACCGCAGCAGTTTTAAGTATAACAAGCATATCGGCAAATAAAAGGTCAGTGCCCATCTTTTAGCGATATTAAACTGATTTTTAATGCAGCAGCAATGTAAACATGTTATCCTGCACAATCCTCACATTCATAGACAATACCTACCTATATCTATTTTTGAGACAGTACTGTACGTTCCCAAACACTATTGTTGGCATATGAAACTGTGGGGAGGAAGCCTCAAAGTTCACTGGTCTTGGTCAGTTAGGAAGTATCCATTTATTGTATTCCCGGGGAGCTGCGCTAACAAATCCTATATTTCACGTTGCAAATGGTCACCTGGGAAAGAAAACTCATTGCCCAACTACTCTCCCTACAGCAACACCCGCTGTTCCCATTTTGTTTCCCCATTTGTCCACTGCCTGCTATTTGGCTGCTTAGAACATATACTACATTATCCGGGAGAGGGGTGATCATATTCTGTCCCTTACCTTGGTTTCAAGGCTTTGTCTAGTTGTATGTAGCCTGTGTCCAACTCTGCTCGGGCTCCGTAGCGTTGCTGGGTGCTCTTCTGCTGTCCACTGAAGTTTAGCGTTTTTGGCTCTGTTCCAGTTACTACTTTTCTGTTAGGCGCATGCCTGTTAGGGATCTGTAAGGTGCTCCTGACGTCACTCAGGCTAGCAAATAAAAGGGCCCGGGGATCCTCCGGTGCTGTCTTTTATCCCCTTCGCTGGTCACTGAACACAGACCGCTGAGTGAGGGCTGGGAATTCCGGGCATGCTTATTCACCAGCTACATCTTGTGCTAAAGGCAGTGGCTTTGGTCAGATAGAGCCGTTCAGAATAGTCAGTGGGCAACAAGCGGCCATACCATCCAGCTTCTCTGTACAGGAGAGAGCTGCATGTGTATGTACATGTACCACTTCATACCGTACAAACCCAGAGTACACCTCCACCTCGGTCCCGACCCCGCTCGCTTTGGGAGTGTTGCTGTTGACTGCAGATGGGAGCAGGGTTGGTCCCATAGCCTAGTCTAGAGCAAAGTATCGTATGTGCACGTTGTGTTACTAAAACGGCTAACGGAGACTGGTGTGTCTACCTGCTCAGGGGGCGGGACAGACCTAAACACACAGAGCCGCGCTCTCCACCTAATGTTTACTGTCATTGCTGTGAAGCTTGAAAAAGCAACATGAGTTTTGGGAAGCAGCTGCAATCTTGAAATCCTAGACGTCTCTTCCTCTTGTAGGGCTGGTTTTCCAAATATAACCACGTTTCCGTACGATACTGATGTGGCGCCTCCTTAAATCTCACCGTGGAAGTAATCCTTATCAGTTGCAAATCCACAGCTGAAAACCTGCTAATGTTCATGAGGCCACAGTCTGCAGTGAGCTCTAGAAGGGCTCTCAATGTCCTAATGCCCGCGGATTACATCTAGGATTAGAGCTGGTTTGGGTATTTTAATAATGCCTCTCCAAACCAGAAGAATTACAAACAAAAATGCAGAGTGCATTGTTAGCTATTCCAGAATGCTTACGGCATCACTTTCAGTATGAATATTCATTTTCTCTTTTTACTATCAAATGTTTCAAATCACCTATTTAAACCTTCCTTTCCAAAACTCTACTTATTAATTAAAATAACACCGCCCATGGACGTAAAACATAAAACACAGGCTTTTAACATACGAAATATTGTAGTCAGGAGTGAAGAGAAAATCGTGGTTCATAAATATTTGTTAACATATTCAAAGTTCAGACTGAAAATAAACATTAGGAATATTCCAGTCGTTCAACTACCTCTTTGATATGTGCCAGCCTTTAAAAACGTTCCTTCAGCATCAAGTTTTTAAATACTTCACTATTTTCCACTGCAGTGTGACGTCAGCTTTCTCTAACAACGGAATCAAAATGTCTGAAAAACTACACATTTTATGATTGAATTAAGTATTTGAGAACTTTAGGAAAGCAATGGAAATATTTAATAGTCCATTAAACTAATCGAGAATTAACAATAAAAGAATTAAAAACGTGTAAATAGCGACGGTATTGGCATAAAATGTTAGTAACTTAATATTCAAACATGTACACAAGAGTATGTTTGAATGTTTCGTGGATTATAATTATGGAGAGAACAATTAATTTGTAACGAGTTTTATTTCATTTAAATTTTAAAATAAGTCTAAGAAGCGTTTTCGGTTAAGAAATATAAGATTTCCCCCCACATTATGAGAAAAACGTCAGGTGGAGAGAAATGGTCACACACACACACTCTGTCTCTCTCTTCAGATGGGAAAGGAAATTACTGTACTGTAAAAAACAATGAAATGGGGAAAGGAAACTAGATTCCCCTTTATAAAAAAAGGGGGGGGCTATTTGTTGGAACCGCTATAGCTGATTTAGGGCTTGTTAAATTTCCTCTCGCTGTTTTTTCTATACACAGTCCAAGGTTCCTGACGTTAGGGCGGCTAATGGGGAATCTTCAAAGCAGAAGGAACAAGTCAAATTGGCAGAGCTACCTAGGTCCAACGGGACAGGCAGTCTTTGCAACAAAGCCAGCCAGCTTGAAGTGTTCGTTGTATTGCAGGTCAATAATGGAAAGTGGTCTCCGTTGAGGGATTAGATAGGTAATAATTGGGATCTTCACATAATGAAGATCTGAATATGAAAAGCAGCCATACCAAACTCTCTTGCATTTCAAATCAATGCATGGAATGCATTAATGATCCTTGAAAACTCCCCCGGAAAAACTAACACGGAGGTGCCCGGGAGAATGGAGATCATTGCCCGCCCTGGCCCCGCTTATCATGAACTCTGGGGTGCAGAGGAAACCCCTGCCCAGGCTGCAGCAGAGACGGAACTGGGGAACAGTTTTGGCGCCTGGCTGCAGGTGAGCTCATAGGCTGGCAGAACCTGTCCATCAGCTGATTTTTCTCTCTGGGTTCCTAACGGGAGGGCTCAGGAGGAATCTCCAAAACTAGAGGAGCCTGGAAGGAAGGTTGGCAGCGCTACCTGCCTCCACTGGGACAGACCCGGTCTTCCCAGCAGGGAGCAGCTTCTGGGAGTGGGGAATTCGCCACCCCAGGAGAGCTTTTCCCGAGGGCATCCCCGCTGGTAACACCCTGCCGAGGACGGGATCTCCCTGAAGCCGCAGGGCCCCACCACACTAATGAGAATGCCACCTTGAACTACCCCGTGACAGGTCCGCTTCGCTTAGCCGGCCACGCCGCGCGGCTCGGGCGGGACCTTGCGGATCCCCCCCTCCCCCCGTGGGAGGGGCAGAAAGTTGACTGACTTGAGGGAAGCAGCCCCGGGTTGGCTAGAAGCAGGAGGTGCCCGAAAGGCGGGAGTCCCCCGGGCTCTCACGTGGGGCCAGGCTTGGAGGGCGCCGGCGCGTCTGGTCCCTGCCAAGCGGGCAAGCGCCCAGGCAAAGCCCGGAGCGCCCCTGGGCTGGGTCCTGGGACCTGGCTCCACGTGGGGGAGGAGAGGTGGGTGGGGGAGGGATTTGACCTGGCCAGCCGCGGTGGCGCTTCCCCTCCCCCTCCTCCTCGTTTTCGGAAGAACCGCAGCGGCGGCGGATCTGGTTTTAATAGAGACCCTCGCACCAGGCGCGTCTGAGCTGCACGGAAATAAAAGACACCGAGGGCGGCGCGCGTGGGCTCCCCCCCCCCCCCCCCAGCCATGGGTCATCGCTGGCTCTGGGAAGGGGGATATGGGGCTTCCAGCTCCGAGTGATGATAATCGTTCAAAAGAGAACACCCCCCCCCCCCCGTCGGTGTGGTGTCACAGGGCGATGGCAGAGGCGCGCTCTCCTGCTTTTCTGGATTAGTGACCTGAGCAAACCTACAAAATGTTTTCAAAACATGGAAATTCGAAGTTCTCTTAAGAGCTCAGTTTTCACCGTGTTAAACACGCGTTTTGATTCAAACACACGGAGGGAGGAGGAGGGGGAGAGGGGATTAAAAGAAATCGGAAATGAGAAAAAAATTAGAACCAGAGAAGTTTTAGAAACATGACAAATTAGAAAACAGGCACCAGAGCTCCGGCCGTTTAGATGCCGAAGGAGTCCTGGGACAGCTTCAGGAATCCGAGTCTTTCTCCGGGTAATTATCTCAACGAAAAAGCGTGTTTTCTGCGGGAAGAGTAAATCGACGTTAAAGACAGCGGCATCCTTTTAACGCGTGAAATATGACCATGAGCGTCGAATTTCCACGACCTGGGTCTGCTTAAAAAAAAGAAGACGAAGAAGTGTTTGTGGCCGATTGTTGTGAATGAATTTTGGAAGGTTTTTGAGAGTTCCCAGATGGCAACAGCTCTCTACCTTCCACACAACTTGAAAGGCTGATGTCCTTTGCAGGAAATGAATGAGCCGATAACATCTGACACCAGTGACCAGTCCGGTGACCCCAACCTTAATTCCAGTAATACTGGAGGCCTGGAAATCTCAGTAAAGACCACTTGCAAATCTCCCTCCTCCCCAGCATGCGTAATTTACACAATCAGCCTTAATTTTTTAGTGTAGGAAATCCTTTGCAACTATCTCTTATACTTGCATTCAGCTTTTGCTGTTTTCACACTCCTCCCTTTACTCTGATAAAAAAGCATAATAAAAAAATCAAACTATCTGGAAACAAAGGAGAGTTTCTCCATTAAAAAGCATCAACCTGGGTCAATTTATTTGTGTCCAGTATCAGTAAAACCAAGAGTCTAATCTCCATTTTTTCAGTCAAATGCTGATAGTGGTGACCAGTCTGAGAAAAATACAGACTCTTATAACAGATACAATTTTTTATATAGTATCTATAGGTGCCTCCTGTTTTTTGGCAGACATATCAAATAGTTGATAGATATTTTCATATATACACTATATTCGTTTTCATTCTTCTTGTAGAAGAAAGCTTTAAATATTTGTTGCCCTGCATTTATTTTTCCATTGATGATATCAGAATTGAAATGATATATAATCGTTCACATATTTATGGGAAATGTTTAGTTTTGAATCTTCCAGGTAGATAAAGTGAGTTGAATACTGATTGAACTTAGTAAAATAATTGCATTTATTAGGAAGTGGAAACGAAAAAAGGAATGGTTTATTGCACAAATGTGTAAAGGCAGGTCAGTGTGTAGGAAGTCGACCTCCACTGTTGAAATAACCTATAGGAAATTTACGGTTGAAGACTGCAAAGGAATTTCAGGATTTAGAGCTTCTGCTCCACTTGCCAGATTGCTTTTATTTTTACACTTTTGCCCACCCCCTTCTCTTTTTACCAAATGTTCAGCTGGGCACCTTGTTATTTCAAACAGAAATTAAAGACAAAGGAGAGTGATTTACACACACTATTGGAAAGCAACAAAAAGAGTAAACAGGCCTATCAGAGCAAAGAGGTTTTGCTTAATTGGGCAGACTGAAACAGCAAGTGCTTTGAAATTTTATAAAACAATCGTACAAGATCTGGGCGGATCACAGTTTATTGTTTTGGCTTTTTATTTATTTATATTTGTATGGATGGCATAGGAGTTGTAATGCCACTTTAATCAGAAAATAATTCCTGTGTCCTCAGATTTTAGCAAGGTAGAACCTACCTTTGAAATGTTATAGGGGCAGAAGTGTCACCAAATCTCAGTTTAGGATTGTGACTAGGACGTTTACTGACAAGAAAAAATGGACAATGTGGTTTATATTTTTCATACCTACCCAAACAGCTAGATTTATCCATGTTCTTCCCCCGGAAGAAAAGGAAAGAAATAGGCACTTTTGATTAGTATTTTTCTTAACTTATTAACACTTATTATTTGAAATTCATTTGACAGCTAAGTACAGTAGTAGAAGTAACAGATGTGTTCTCTTTCCTACTTGTATACATGAGAGAGGTCCAATGCTTAGGGAATTCGTGAAGAAACATGTGAAAGCTGTAGGCTATCAAGCCCCTTAGATACTTTTTTCTTTTATGTGTTTGACTCTCCCACCCACTAGTAGTGGAGATTTAAAAGTGCAGTCTCCAGTCCAGCATTATTCCTCTTCGCTTTGCCTTCTTCCTCCTGTTCTTTTTTCTCTCTCTTCCTCCTCCTAGCAAATCCTCCTTTTCTCTTTCAGCCTTTCCTCCTCCACCACCACCACCATCATGCTCCTGGAGAACAATCGCTGCTGATTGAGGTTCACTCTAATACTAGGCTTGAAAACTGGGCTCTTATTTAGGAAGTCATTAATCACATCCCCTTCCCCGGAAAGAGATGGCGGAGAAACCTGTGAAGTGCAATCCCTCGCCCCATCCCCCTCCAAAAATGTTTTGAAACGCTAAACCTCGACACATTTTGAACCATATTAAGGTGATCTCGCGTTTCCGGTACGCGTTTCTTTTGAATATGAAATAGTCACGTGAAACAAAGGGAGGAACACCAGCGATTCTCTGTGTATATGTTCTTAAACTCAAATGTGCATATGTTTCTGCGTGCAGTACATATAAAGTTTTCCTGGCAATCTAAGTAAGTTAAAATAAGGTGATCAGCCTGTTAAATTCCATGAAGCAGTCGAATTTTGGCTAACGCGTGTACAAGAAAATAAATGCGAGGTTAAGAGGCAAAAATACAGTTATGATTCAAAGGTGTTTAAATGCCACTTTTATTAAGGAAGTAGCAACACTTGCAAATATGTCCATATTTTATAACACGGCAATGTGTGTAGAAATGTGTACAGCGTGCACATTGTGAATGCATACGTAGCATATGTGATCCTCTATACATATTTGTGTGTCTATTCACATAATATATCTCCTCCCTATGATTTTATGTGTATGTATGTATGTATGTGTATATATATATTATAATCAGCTGCATGTCTGGGGTGGGGTGTAACTCCATATGGAATACGTGTATCTCTACACATATGTGTATATACACACGCGCACAGAACCCCCTAAAATACGTCATCTTGATTTACCGTGAAGTGTGCAAATTAGCTGTAAAACACGTTCGTATTTGAATTTTCTTGTTCATTCATAAATTATTTTGGTGTGTCAGCCTACATTGAAATGGCGATTGGCTACTTCAGACTCTCGCCAACCCCTTAAGGATCCGATGTGAAATTAGTCGCAAGAAAGCATGTAATTGACAAAGTCACGTGTGCGTAGGGGGCCAGAAACTGACGGAGAGAGAAGGGGAAAAATCAAAAGAGGGAAAGCACATTAGACCATGCGAGCTAAATTTGTGATCGTTCAAAATCAGGATGTTAGATTGATGCAGAAGACCACTTCGATCCAAAGGGAAAGTTTTCATCTCACGAGTTTGGAGCAGAGGGCCCGTGGGGCAACATGGCCGAAGGTTAATTTTCTTATTCTATTGTTTTTCTATGATTTTTTCCCTCTCTCTCTTCCCCTCCCCTCCTCCTCTTTTTTAACCCCACTAGGCACCATCCTTTCTCTTTTTTTTAAATCAGATCGCGCAAGGGCGCTTTCTACAAACCTATTGTTACGGATTTCCAAAAATGTTCCGTACCGCCCACCCCGATTCACCCAACTTGAAAAGCTTTCAGGGGGCTATTGTTTGAATTGTTCCTGTGCAATTAAGCACAGTTTCAGGGGTGGGATGAAAAACGTTTATACACCTGTCCCCCCAACTTTAACTGAAAGTTATTCCAAGGGGTGCGGGGCCGGGTGCACGTTGGAAAATAGCCCTGGATCCGCCGCTGCATGTGCAATAACACGTTGTGCAATCTGCCCCGTTTTTGCTCATTCCCTCTCCACCCCCACCCGCGCTTTGCAAGAAGGGAATTATTTTGCCGGGCGTTTCTGTTGGAAAATGGGATCGGTCCTAAAGCAGCAATATTCGAGTAAAGTATCGCGTTTTGTGGGGTAGTATGGCTGGAAATGGAAAAATACACGTATATACAGAAACGTGGGCTGTTCTGGGGTGAGAGCGAGCGAGCGAACATATGCTGGGTTTCCTCTCTGTTACCCTGGCTGCTTTTTGGGTGATGTGGTTTTTTAAAATGGTTTTCTGTGCAGGGAAAGAGAACGGCGGGTTGATTTTGTAACGTGCGGTTGTCTGTGCGGGGGTGTGTGTGTTTCTCCCCCCCCCCCCCTCCCCGTAGCAATCCCTTTGTACAAGGCAAAGGACGTTTACCCAGAATTTAACTCTTTGCATTGCATCGTGTGTGTGTTTCTTTTCCCCCTCCTCAGCAGGGGCGAGTAAAGGTGGAGACGAGCCCGGGAAGTTGCCGGAGCAGGAAGAGGAGGAATCCCAGGTTTTGCACGGAACAGGCCATTGCAAGTGGTTCAATGTGCGAATGGGATTCGGGTTCATCTCCATGATCAACCGGGAAGGAAGCCCTTTGGAGTCTCCCGTTGATGTTTTTGTACACCAAGTAAGACCAACTTTTCTCTCCCATCTTTCCCACCTCCCTTCCCCCTTCTGGGTTGAGTTCAATGGTTGACCGAGTGACTGGAAGGGAAGCAATCTATCGTTCTGGATATTTAAATGCATCTGTCTAGATATAATAAAAACTGCTCTAAGAAGGGGTCCTGTCTACCTCACCCCATTAAAACTCAAATAAGATCAGCATCCGTCGTTGGTGGATTGTGCAAAAGGATATTTTGTCTCTTCACAATGCAGGGCTGGGGTACAATCTTTCCTTTTGGAATTATTTTTTTAAAATAATCTCATATTCTGTTTTTAATACGGTTTAAACTTTTCAGCTGTGTCAGAGCAAATACGGCCTTCCGTGCAAAGGTGATTTAAATAATTAACTCAGAAAAGGATAAATAAATAGATTCACCAATTAGGTCTGTTGTGAATATATTTTTCTTGTAACACTTCTTGTAAAATTAGACATTTTTTAAAATCTAGTTCATCCCAGATTAGTTGGTGAAAAGTAAATGTTATTAATAGGTTTATTTGGCAATGATATAGTCATGAAAACATCCCTGTGATAATACATGACTCATCAAACTGTGTGTGTATTTTAAGAATCTCTTTTGGAAAACATATTCAGTAGTAAATAAGACTAAGCACACTGTCTCTTTAAAGACACTGAACATAAAGACTTGCCCATTGTTTATATTTTTAACACACCTAACTAGTATCTAGTTTATACTAGATTTTGTATTTTGTACATGGAAACTCTAAGGCAAATGTCTTCATTTGAAAATGTTTCAGCTACAATAAATGTTAATCAGGAAGTTTAGAAAATTTCTTCCAAGGTTATTCATGTGATTTGTGAGAAACCAGTGTGCCTAGATCTCTCACATGCTTGTATTAGTTCCAAATTGCAAGAACCACATTTTGAATGTCATCATCCTTCTCAAAAATGTCCAGTTGATCAGAGAAAAAGAACAATATCTGCAAAGTAAAGAGACTGTTTCAGGCTGGGTTATGGCCATGTCTGGAAAGCTAAAGGCATCTTAACTTTTCATGTAGTTGTCCATTTCCTATGACGTTTACAATGATTTGTGGGAGGTTTTGTTACATGATATTCTATCTTGATGGCCTAGTTTTATTCCATATATTATTATACGTTTGGGCTCATTTTCACCATTCACGTTTAAGGAATATATACTTAGGATGAAGCTGACAGGAGATAAGTGAAACCTAAGAAAACATTGTCTGTTGGCATGTTGCTTTGCTTTGTACTTGGATAGATTTTAGGGTAGGGTTTGGGTAGATTTTTGACCTTATTGTGATATGTCCACCCCTGTCTCCAGGGGCTCCTCATCCATAGTGTCTGTTTGCATGTGGAATTAGGTATAACTGTGAAATGAAATAGAGCTTTTATTTTTAATGTTGAAGGAATACTTTGTTTTTAAATTCTTACACTTCCTGCATTGCACTGTCCGGCATGGATGAAGGAGCTCCTTTGCTGCTGTTTTTCAAGAGACTGCATTAATGAAATCATTGTCAGATCTGATTGCTATCAGTTTCTTGCCTTTTTCCCCCTCTGAAATGTCTTTACATCATTAATTTATCTTTATGATTACATAAATATATTTTATAGATAAAAAAGAAAAAAGTCCTCTTTGTCTAATACCTTGGTATATTTTGTTCTCTTTGCTCCTCTAATATTAAAAAAATGAGTGTTTAAAGGATACCAAATTGATTAATCAAATAAAATATTTGAAAGCATTCTTAGAACTGTGTAACTTCAGAAAAATGTTGTGATCATATTGTGTGTAGGACTTTGCTATTGATACACACTTAAAGCAAGTCATGTGTAATTTACTTACACAATAGAAAATATTCATAGAAAGTCAAAAGATAATCTAATAAAATTGTAGGAAATATTGAAGCCAGTTTGTCTTTTGTGTCACGTAGAAGATGGGGACATTTAATAAACCAATAAGTGAGTTATGCTGGTGTCTGCAGGAGGAAATAATTTCAAGTTTAAAAGTTTGTAGATACTACATGTCATAAATATTTGTATGGATTTACAGATTTCTGCTAGTACACAGTGCCATAAAAGATAGTATAGCTAATTGGTTTAAACTGTGAACCTCATTAATAATTTTGGATTTTTCTCAAACATATTTCTTAATGCATTAAGTTATCAGTGGTTCATAATTAACTGCTCTCATTACATCAAAGAAAGTATTTTAATTTATCCCACTTTGTTTTTTCTTGGTGAAATATTCTTGAAATACAGAGCTTATGTGACATTACTCTCTTCACTCTCCCAAAAGTTTAATATAATGGGGGGAAAGCAATGCCTAACTCAGCTTGAGTTTGAATTTCACATACTTCAATATTACAGACTGCATTGTGCTACTTGGCTATCTGATTTGAAGGTGACAGTGGCCACTGGTGGATAGATAGCCACAAGAACATGAGGACCTTTTGAAATCTGAAATGTTAGATAAAGAAGAGATTGTATGCTGTGAAAAAAGAGTCTGGTATCTGTACTTTCAATGGGTTCCATCCTCCAAAGCTGTACTCATGCAATTAGTTCTTAATCATTTGACTGTTGAAGTCAGAAAGATTGCTCATGTGAGAAAGGGTTTGCCATCATATTGCTGTATACTATTTTAGAACTAGTGTGTCTTGTGTCTTGTGTGTCTTGTGCTACAGTAAATACTTCTGTTCAGAGGCATGGTAACCATATAACTATTCCACAGTCTTTTAAAATACTATGTATCAGAGAATCCTACAAATTAAGAAAAGGAAAACCCCACTACATAATTTAGTACCTATACAGGATTGCTTATGTGGGAGTGTTCCCTACAAACACACTTTTTGTGTTTTGTCTAGCTGAGCTTTAAATATTCCAAAATGATAGGATTTTCCATTCCCTTCACTTGAGAAATTGTTCAAAGCCTAAGAGATTTTGCAGTCAGGAAGACTTTCCTGATATTCAGTCCAAATTTCCTTTAATGATTTCATCCTATTATATCCACTTCTATTTACTTGTATCACTGTAAATAATTTATCTCCCTCCGTAGTGTTTACACCTTTCAATTATGTGTGGACTATAATCATGTTTTCCCTTTGTCATTGCTTAACTAAGCTGTGCATATTTAGGTGTTTTTTAAAGCCCAGACTTCTTTAAGTCAATGGAAGTTCTGTGCATGGAACAGCTGCAGTATTAAGCCTTTAACTCTTCTTTTTAAGTTATTCCCTTCAGCACTCCAATTTTGATTGATCTTCTCTGAACTACCTTCAGCTTGTCATTATCTTTCTGGTAATGAGGTACTCAGAGCCAAACACTTTATTTCAGATGGAAACATACCAGAGGTCTCTCTATATTTATATATTATAATTAAAGTAGAGTACATTTATAAACATTTACACTCAAGTCCTTTTCAGCTTTGGTTTGCATATGCCTGTCCCTGTATTCAACATCTTCATGTTGATCTTTTGTTTGAGCTATTCATTATTTCCAGAAGGAAGTTATAGAATAATTAACCTGTTTGTTTCTGAATCACTCTTTACTCAAATTGCATTAATGGGACTATCATTTATTTTTATAAGAATAAACATAATGGGCCAAATTCTGCATAGTGTAACTCCATTGACTTCAACAGAGTTGTACCATACCAGATTGGCTCGGTATTATTGTTCTCTGCACCTTAAATTCCACCTTAACTGCTTTATAATAGATCCTGTCTTTAGTGGGAGCTGCGTGTATTTATCAGAGGACAGAGTTGGGCCTAATGAGTGTGCAAAGATAGAAACTTCTTGTGATTCTGCATATGTTTAAGTACATCAGTTTAAAAGGTCTACAGTTCTGTAAACTAAAAGGGATTATATGTGAGATTTTAGCCCCAACATCACAGTAAAAGTTGAAGTTAGTTTAACTGCTGAGATGTTTGTATATAACTTTTTTTAACCAAGGGAGAGGGGTGAACTCTGACCCACAGTAGGTCCTTTCCAGCTCTAATTATTCTATGGTTTACCTTAGGAAGAAGGTTTAACTTTGAAAGTGCTTAACAAGCTTCTTTATGTGGTCACACAAAAAAGAGCAGTTTTTGTTGGTTTGAAATAGATGCAGTTTATAAGTGTTTATTACACATGAAAGCTTCATAACCTAATGTTCTGTTTCTGAATTTGAAGATCCTTGCCTAGGTGGATTTGTTTAGAAAATGCTGATAGTGGCGATGTCCTATATTAGGGTCTGCAGTCCAAAATTATTGCCATAATGGGACTGATTTTTTCATAAGAATTTTGGGACCTAAAACAGGATGAGGTCTATATCTGTATTTAAAGGACTGGCATTAGCTAAAAACACAATTTCCATCTGAAACTTGTTTTAATGACTATTATTACACTTAAGTCTACTGAAACTGAAAGAAATCTGAGGATTTTTTTTCCAGTTACAGTAAACCCTCGATTTAACGGACCTCGATTTAACGGACTTCGGATGCAACGGACAAAATTTCTGAGCAAGTCTGATGCATTCCTGATCCATTTCTGGCGGGCTGGCTGCTGGCTCCCGGCTGCCGCCCAGGTCACGGCAGCAGGCGGGCTGGCTGCCGCCCGGGTCCAGGCAGCGGGCGGGTTGGCTGGCGGGTCCCGGGAGCCGAGACCCGTGCGGGCTGGCTGCCAGCTCCCGGCTGCCACCCGGGTCACAACAGCGAGCGGGCTGCGGAGCTGCCGCCCCGACCCTGTGGCTGGCGGGCTGCTGCTCCGACAGCTCTTTTTATTATTATTATTAAATAACGGACTTTTGGATTTAACGGACACCCCCTCGCCCGAATTAGTCTGTTAAATCGAGGTTTTACTGTACTTTGTTCATTTGACCTCATTTTGTATATAGTTAGTTGCACTCTTTCCCCTGTTTTAGTGGGTCTTTCAAACAACACTGGAAAGTGATAGAGAAAAAAATCATCAAAAATAATATACAATGTAAGTGTAAAACAAAAGAAATAAAAATATTGATTGGGGAACTTAGGGGCAGATATAATTCCCCAAATAGAATTTGTTTTCAACTATTGTTTTTAATTACTCGATTTTAAGTTGATTGTCTCTTTAAGATTAGGCACCTGATCATGAATTTCTTTTGTATCCAAAACTGCTACTGATGTCAACTAGGGCAAGCAAAGTTTTATTGGTACAAAAAATGAAGGACTTGGCATAGTGTATTATATTTAATATCTAATATCCCTAATGCCAGGGTCTAGATCTTCTCTGTGTAGCGGAATACATCTAGTGATCTAGTACATCTCTTTCTTATTATGATCAGGGCTTGAAAAAGCTTGCACATGGTGACTTGAAATTTTGATGAGCAAGAGGGGTGAATGGCAGACTGTTTTGCCCTGTTGCCTGCAACACAGTAGTTCCACGTCGGAGCATAGCAGTCTCTGTGTGAGGCCTGCTGCTTCTAACCTGACTCCTTGAACTGTTGCTTGGGGCACACAAACCCAAACCCCAGTCTAAATAAAAATGGATGGAAGAGACTTGAGGAGCCAGGAGAGAGAAAAACCTGTATGTGAGCAAGTGAGGAGCAGAATGTGTGTCTGTTGGCAGCGAGGAGATCAGAGGGATTTGGCTTGAACTGAGATCTTCAATAAAAAATCTGGGCCCAGCTATTGGTACTGAGACCTGCTCAGGGGCCTGATCCCATTCATTGAAAATCTAGACAGGGGGAGTCTGAGCTCAAGGCCATCACGGAATAGTTGTATGGGAGGATTCCAGGAGAGGCAGCATAGTGGATACCTGATGAGGGATTCCTGGGAGAAGAGCTGTTCCCTTCAAACCAGGCGGTCCGTGTAGAGGCTGGATGTTTGGAAACAGATTTAAATTGCCGGGTGAGGGATTTGTAGTGGTGTTTTAGTTCTGGTAAACCACAAAAAAATCTTAATGAGTGTTTACTGTATGATTCACAGTTAACTGAATCAACCTCTACTTTGGGAATCCTAGTAAGGGAGCCTTCATCTGTGATAAATGCTTCTGAACAGAATCTAGTTACATTTCAAGCTAACATCTTTGTGCGTTTTTAATCTGAACACACATGCAGTATGGGATTCCATTGAAGTCCATGGAAAGACTCCCATTGACGTGAATGGAGTTGGATCAGCTTCTGTCATGCTAAGCAGTTGTAAATATTATTTTTTTTCCAAGCATAAATCACAAATTGTTACACCTACAGAGGACCTACAATTGGTTGCTATTGGCCCAATTATTTGGGACCAAATGCTCCCTTGCATGAGCAGAAGGGAACACAAGTCTACAGATCCTTCTCCAGAGCATACTTCTCCCTTTCTCCAACCCTGAGGAAGTCTTGCATGAGCTTGGGAGGAGGAGGAGGGCATTCTGTTTGGAGTGCTTTTTACCTTTCATATAGAGAGCGTATCTGAGCAGATATATGTGGCCACATTAAAAGATAGTCAACTTGCAAATGTTTGTTGTTTATTATTTATCCTGAGGTAGCACCAGGAAGCTCCAGTTAGGGATC
Source organism: Sternotherus odoratus (assembly GCA_032164245.1). NCBI lineage: Eukaryota > Metazoa > Chordata > Testudines > Kinosternidae > Sternotherus > Sternotherus odoratus. The sequence continues at coordinate 63,819,156 of JAVMKO010000003.1, forward strand.
AGGGCTCCATTGTGTATGTTCTACATACACCTAGTGAAAAGACAGCCTTGCCCCAGAGAGTTTACAATCTAAGTAAATCACATTGGTGTGAATATTTTGTTCCTAATACAATTATTGTAACTGAAAAAACTATTTCTCACTCTTCCTTTTTTAAGTTTACTCTCTTTGTGCTTTGACAGCACATTGTTTAGAATCTGTTTCTCTTGAATAGCCAGGATGACACCAGGATGATTTTCCAGAAACTGGAATTTCTAAAAATGAGTCAATTGGATTATCAGTTATATAATTCAATTGACAGTAATCCTTTTGAGTTTTTCAAGGGTTACTCACTCAGGTCAGGTCTACACAAGAAACTTTTACCAGTATCATAATATTAGAGAGGGCTGTGTTTCCTTAAGACCTATTTCTACTGGCAAGAAGCCCTGCTGTAGACACTATTACACCCATAAAATAGTTGATTTTGCTGGTAGTGTTTAATTTATTTGAGAAATGGGTATAAGCAAGTGTAGAAACATTTTTTGCCAGTATAAGATGCATCTCAACTAGGGGAAGGCCAGTATAGTTATTGTGGCAATCTAGTCTAGGGAAGATCTAATAAGGTTTCAGGGTGATGGCCCTGCCCACCTGCCTTTCGTCTTCCCTACAGACAGAGTACTTCTTCTCCCTTTCCCTCCCCCCCCCCCCCCCGCAATAGGTCAGTGGTTTGAGCATTGCCTGCTAAACCCAGGATTGTGAGTTCAATCCTTGAGGTGGCCATTTAGGGATATGGGCCACCTCAAAAATGGTATTGGTTCTGCTTTGAGTAGAGAGTTGGACTAAGATGATCTCCTGAGGTCCCTTCCAGCTCTGAGATTCTATGATATACAGGATGGTAGAGTCCAGCCCAACTCTGACAAATCTCTGCAGTATCAGCCCAAAGCTGATTATTATGTGTTTTCTGATTCCATTTAACTGGTAATACAAGAAAGCTATCACTAAAGCTGTGAAATATTTTTTAATTAGTATGGAGAACATAACTCTTGAGTTAATGATCAGATTTAGTTCTATGATCATTCCACAAAAAGATTTATTTTAAAACATCTCATTCTAATGAATACCTTAAATTATTTCTCCTATAACTATTATTAGTGAAGAATGTAACAATATTATATTTTCATATTTAAAATATTTTACCATAATTATCATCATCATCATCATCAATCCTCTTCACTCCCGCTGGAGTATAAGGCACCAACAAATCTCCTCCATGCCTCTCGATCTTGGGCAAGCCAGCTGATTTCATTCCACGTTTTGTTCATCATCTTCAGTTCCTCTTCCACAGTTCTTCTCCAGGTACCCATTGGTCTGCCTCGCTTACGCTTTCCAGGTGGAGTCCATCTTAGGGCTATCTTAGGGTGTCTGGTGTTTTTCATTCAAAGAACGTGACCCAGCCACCCCCATCGTCGCCTTTTTAACTCATCCACAATGTTGATGATACCTGTGCATCTGCTAATTTCCCTGTTGCTGATGTGTTCTTCCCAGCGCACTCTAAGGATGCGTCGAAGGCATCTACCTTCATATCCTCTCACTCTGCTCTCCACTTTCTTGTTGGTTCTCCATGTCTCTGCAGCATACAACAGGACAGAACGCACGTTTGATTTGTAAACCTTCAGCTTGGTCTTGATCTGAAGCATCGATGACTTCCAGATATTGTTAAGTCTGTTGAAGGCTTGCGCTGCCAAAGCAATTCTAGTGGAGACCTCTTTCTCGATGTTACTATCAGCAAAGATATAACTACCCAGATATTTAAAATCCTTTACTTCCTCCAGCTCCACTCCATTAGCTGTAATCTTCTGGCTACTCTTGGTTCTCACTTTCATCATTTTGGACTTCCCAGAGTTAATCACCAGCCCGATGCTTCTGGCAGCTTGGTTTACTCTGTCAGTTTTCTCCTGAATATCCTTCTGTGAATGTGATAGCAATGCCAAATCATCTGCGAAATCACAATCCTCCAAACGGTTGGTTAATCCCCACACCAATCCTCTTGGCCTATCCTCTGTGGTTTTTCTCATCACCCAGTCGATGACCACAAGAAAGATTACAGGCGAAATGACACATCCTTGCCTGACTCCTGTCCTGACCTGAAACCATTCACTCTCCTGTCCTTCGTGACGTACACAACACTGGTTCTCGACATACAGATCTTTAAAGATGTTAATGGCCTTCTGAGGGAATCCATATGCTTTAGGATCTTCCAAAGCGATGGGTGGTGAATACTATCAAAAGCTTTCTCGAAATCAATGTAGTTGATGTAAAGCGAGGAGTTCCATTCCAATGACTGTTCCACTATAGTGCGTAGGACAAAGATTTGATCCGTGCATGACCTTCCCCTTCTAAAGCCAGACTGTTCTTTGCGAAGGATTTCATCGATTCCCGTTCTCTTAAACACTAACATTTAATTGGAAAATATACAAAAAATACAGGCAAATCTCTGAACTATTACCATAATTATAGCAATATATTAATAGTTCAGAGATTTGCCTGTATTTTTTGTATATTTTCCAATTAAATGTTAGTGTTTAATTTGTTATAATTTAAAACATATCACTTTATGAAATGACAAATTTATAATTTGTAGTGTAGTAATTTCCTTTGAATTGGTTTAAAAATGCTCTTTAAAATATCCTTGTTTCAGTTGCTTGTTAGAATATGTTTGAGGTAATTTTTATGTTGAAGTGTTCCAGAAATCATTCTCTTTCAGCTGTAACAAAGAGTCCTGTAGCACCTTAAACACTAACTAAAGTATTGAAGCATAAGCTTTTGTGGGCTAATACCCACTTCCTCGGATGCATCAATACTTTAGTTAGTCTTTAAGGTGCCACAGGACTCTTAGTCTGGAATAGCAGAGGTAACAAACATGGCTACCTCTCAGATTCTCTCTTTCAGCTATTCATTATGTTAAAACGGTCTATGCTTTCTCAGTCGTTACATTTAATATGTTTATGAAATGTATGTTTGTTATAGTTTGTTATATAATGGAAAAATTAATCTTAAATCTACATGATGATCAGAGAGAAAACATAAATAGATAATTTGTCCTTAATATTTGTATCGTACACATATAAAAAAGTGAAAATAATTAATTTTCTTTTATTTTAAATATAATTAATGAATATTAAAAAAATTTAAGCGACTTTATTTTTTTTACATTTTCTTTTGTAAATCTCCTTTATTTTTTGGAGGGGTGAATATGATACTTTGGACCAAATTCAATTCACTTTATTCACATTAATAGTTCCTTTTTCTTTCTGGAAGTATTTGAGTGAATAAAGTCATCAGGATTTAGGCCTTTTATCAAGTGGCGTATAAAGTAAAATGGAAATATTAAACATTTTATCTATTATCTATTAGGATATTTGTGTTGTAAAAATCATTGATAAAAGACATAATCAACATTAATTTGGAGTATATGGACTGAGAATTCCTTCATTGTTGTTATGGAATATATACAGCTTCATTAGAAAATATTGGATATTTTTGTAAGCATGATTATACTAATGTGTGTAATTTTTAAACAGTGAAGTTGACATCAAAGAAATATTTTCCCAGTTGAGGTCCCTCATTAATGAGTCACAGTAATTCATAGATACAGAGCTTTATTTTTCTATTATGATCTTATTATAGTACTACTTGAGGCTCCTTTACCATTTCAGTTATAACTTCCTATTGCTCATGTGTATATCAGTTCACATAACAAAGTTATCCCTCAGATGATTTAGCATAAAAGTGCTTTCCTGGGTGTAGTTTTGAACAGACTAAAATAAATACAAAGCTGGTTGGTTTTGAATTACAGAAGTCCTTAAAATCTCTAAACTAACCCTGTGCACAAACTTTAAAACTGCTCTATTTTTTTACAATAGCATTTTGTAAGGCATTACTGAAAAGTCTTGGTCGACTTTATAGGCTAGTTGCAAAAATACAATATTGGCTGAAGTATGGGCTTTAAAAACATTTGATGTGTGTGTGCAGTAATGTCTCAAGAATGCTTACTAGACTTTTGATATTTGGAATGTACAAATGTATATAAGGCCTGATCCAAAACCCACTGAAGTCAACTGAAAGACCTGTTGGCTTCTGTACATTTTGGATCAGGCCCATATGGATTTAATATTTTGACATGTATTGATATCATATACTGTTAAGTTGTGTGGTCTAGGACATATAATTTGGGTATTTGAGAAGTTAGCCATTGTTGATGTGAAATTAGTTGAATGAATCATTAGCACATCTCTTCATATTTTTGCATGTTGCGTTTTTTAAAAACTGCTATAAACAATGAGGTCAAGAAATCACATAGAGCTATGTCAAAGGGACTGAGTTGAATCACTGAGAGAAATCCAGCCTATTATATGTAAATCATTCCACATTGTTTTTCTTAGCGATTGCAGCACAGAAGGACTAAATTCTGCCCCCCCTCGTCTTACATGAACAGTCCCCTTGACTTTTGAAACCCATTCAATACATATGTCCAACATGGTGGATTAGGAATGATTTTAAGCCTATCCTCTGAATGTTCTTGCTATTATGGATTTAATTCAAACCCTTTGGCTTGGTCATCACTAAAAAGTTAGGTGGACCCAGGAACGTTACTCTGGGATGTGAATTAATTGTGGAATTAAGCCAATGTAACCTCTGGTGTAGACAGGGCTGAGTAGATAGAAGAATTTATCCATCAACCTAGCTACCGCTTCTCGGAGAGGTGGATTACTTATGCCAATGGAAAAGCCTCTCCTCGCAGCATAGGTAGTGTGTACACTGAAGGGCTACCACTGTGTAGTTTCCAGTGTAGTTTCCTTGATGTTATTTAATCATAGTATTCTTGTGGTTTAAAGATAGTGAACTGTAATCTGTCCTGATATAGTCCCTGTGAGATACATAAAGTGTAAATTAGCATCGAGTTTGGTCCAGTGTCTTTATTTAAAATTTGTATATTGGTCCTTAATATTATATAATTTTAGATCATAAGTTAATGGATCAGACTGATTATGTAACTTTTTATATCCTGTTTACTTTGTACTGTTTTCTAGTACAATATACATATGCTATGTGGTGTCTCATATGACTAACCTGTTAATAGACCACTAATCTGCCAGTCTGCTTTGATGCATTAAGATGTGCAAAGCTCCCATGCTGATAAGGCATTTTTCTCTATTGAAAAATTACTTAAGCTCGGAGCATCCTTTCCCACAGGAAGGAAGGATGTCGGAAGAAATTTGTGTGATGATCCCCAAATGGAGTGACACCCTCCACCCCACACATACACATCCTGTTGATAGGTGGAGTTTGCCCCTCCAATGGGAAATGCCATGAGAACTGCCCCAAACTTGCAGGTCGAGTCATGGTAGAGGCCTTGTGCCTCCACACCAGCTTTGAGTACTGTGCTCAGTATAGTATGCTACTGTATGAATGGATATGTATTTTTATCTCTGCATGGTTTTCTGTGTTTTAGTAAATATATATTTAACTGCCATTTTAAAAATAGTTTAGCAAATTGAACTTTAAGATGCTAATGGAAAAGCCAACAGATGTTATTTTGTAATTCTGCAAAAAAACTGGAGCACAAAAACATGTTTTTAATAAACTAATTGGTACATTGTTTTTCACTGAGGGTAAAACTCTTTAGGAAAAATCAGTCCTCCTGGACATGTTTTCCTCAAAGAAATCAATACCTTTAGAAATAGCATATCATTTTCTAGGGAAGGATTTATTTTTGTATTGCCTCAGTTTAATTTGTAGTTGTACATTTAAAAAAAGTATGTGGAAAGGAGTGTTTAAATACTACTCTTGTTTATTTTTAAGGAAAACAGGCCATACCATCCATGCTTGTCGTGATTGTATCTACCAGCTTAATTTTGCATACTTAGTCACATGGGTAGCCCTGCTCATTTGGGTTGACCCATTAAATTGAGAAGTATTTCTAAAAAAAATACTCCTCAATTGCATAAAGATTTGCATAAGGATTTCTAGGACCAGGTTCTAAACATTTTCAACACTAGCCCTTTGGAAAAGCAAAATTAATTCTGATGAGAATTTGTAACCTTCTAACTTTTAAATTGTAGACTGATCAATCTGTTTATCTTTTTTAATAAGACTAATTCTGTGTAGGTATCAGTACTGAAAACAATCAATTTTTGTGTTCAAAATGACGTGTATTCGTATCTGTTTTTTAGTGTCTATTTCACTTTGTATTGTTTGTTTAGGTCACTGGTATATGCACATTTTTCAGTAAGGAAAAAGTGAGAGCTAAGCACTATTGAGCTCATTAGCTCTGCTGTGAAATGTAGCTGTAATATGTTATATTCTCTTGAGAAATATTGAACTAATCAACATGAAATGATTGCCTTCTGGTGGATCAGGATATCATTATTTTGTAGAGAGATTAATATAGTCCACTCATTAAGTGATTACAAAATTTAAAATAATTTTCTAAAGCAAAAATGACTAATACATCTTAATTTGATTTTTTTCCTTAATTAAAACTGTCTATGAAGGTCCAGGACATTTTAATTAGACTATAAAGGCCCTGTCTCGTTGAAATAAAAATAAAATAAAATCCTGGCTTCTTTAAAATAGTGGCAAAAATACCCATTTACTTCAGTGGAGCCAGGATTTCACCCAAGGATTTTTTGTAGTGATTTCAGTGAGGAAAATGAGGCCTTAAAATACAAGTTTCCTATCAAGTAAGCATTAGGTTTCTTTATATATGGGGAAGAGCGGTGATTACTCTGTGTAGCTCTATTTCCAATGGGAGTTTAGTACCAAGCGCTTCACAGCCTTTAAGTAGCAGAATGGAAAGGAAATTAATTGTGTGGCCATTTCATTTGCATGAACATACTTTTTTAAAATATACATATATAAAATGTAGCACATTTAGTTGTGCATGTGCATTGAAGGTAGTATATGACCCGCTCATGTTTACATCTTATTTGAGAGCAATTGCTCCATTGGTTTCCTTTGTTTTATTTCACCAGGTTCTCAATGGTTAGTTTGAATGCAGCCTCACCTTTGTGGGTATGTAATTTTGAAATACTTAGGGTTTCAAATAGACAATAAATATTCTAGAGTCAGCCTTCTTTGAAGTAATCTATAGCAGAATATAGATTTATAAAAATCTACATTTTCAGAGAAAGAATCTTGTTACTATTTTGTTGTGAGACTAATATATTTACTATCTGTAGTTTGTATAACTTTTTTTGTCCCACATTATGTATTTCATCTGGAGTATACAACTCATTATTAGGCACTTGTATGAGGCACAGTTGCATCACTGCCAAATTGCAGAAAATGATAGAAAGATAGTTCTCTTAATCTCTGTGGAAGATTATCAAGTAACATGTAGTTTATTCAGAACTATGGTAGAATTCGCTTGTTGGAAGATACTCAGTAATACTCATTACCTAAGTAAAAAAAAGAGTTTTGACACATTTATTAAAGAAAATATTTTCTTTGTCAATAATACTTGTTCCGCTGTTGAACGGTGTAGCTTCCATGAAGCAAATGGTAGGAAAAGTAATAGGAGATCTAAACAAAGCTTTCCAGTCATATTTATAATATCAATTTTTACCTTAAAAGTCACAGTAGAATTGTATTTGTCAAAAGCTAGTAAAATAAATCCTAATGATAGCCAAAATGCTACAATAAACCAGTTTAAACATTACTGATATGAATTACTTCATATAAAAATGATGTGTGTATTAAATATTTATTTTGTAAAAGAACGGGAGCATAATCTTTGCATCTTTCAAAGCCTCACTGAAAGAATATGTCTAGCCGTCTTTGCTATTTGTAGTTTCTGATCATGCAGCATACTGTATAAAGTAATTGAAGAGACCGTACTTATTTTCAGATGGATTTCATATTGGTCAGTGCCTTTTCATGACCATTGCATTCTCAAATCAATATAATAACTTTTGGTCCATTACTGATTGTAGATACTCTGGGCCTAAATCTCTGCTTACACCTTTTTTATGCCAATCATAGCTCTGTTGATTGCAATAGAGTACTACACAGATGAGTGTGGAGCATCAGACCCACTGTTTTCACCCTCTGGCATCTTACACAGATCTCTTTATGATTTCCTTGATCTGAATGTTTTATTTATTTCTCATTCATTGTGTGATATTCATATTTAAGTGATACTTGTTTCTTCAGCTTATATAAAACTGGCTTTGTTTCCTGCTGCCTTTATAATGAGGGTTCTGCAATCTAAGCAGGTTAAATGCTATTTAGTATAGTAAGTCTATTGGTTCAAAAGGATATTTGAATTGAATTACTTTTAAAAAAAAGTTTCCACGTAAGCATATTTTTCTCCAAAGATGTCACTTTGAACTGTATGAATAATGGCTGATTATTACCAAAATAAAAATAATGAACAGAACACCTGGAATCCTTTTTTCAGCTCTTCAATGTTTCTTTTTTTAAATATTGATTAAAAGTCATGATTGATTCAGACACAATTGGGCCAGTCCTGCTCCTGTGCAAGTTAGTGGCAAAACCATTGACTACAGAGGAAGCAGGATTGGGTCCTTAATTTGACTTTTTAAAATGAATGATTTTAAAACAGAATAGTTTTGCGTGAACTATGAGCCAGTTTAAGGTTTTAACAAGAAGAAACAGATTCTCATTTTAAAAGGAGGCATGTAATATATTGCAGTTTTCTAACAGATATAATATACCTGGGTGTAAAATGAATTTAAATAAATTCAGTGTGATTTTTGTATGTGAAAACAGAGTAATTCAGAGGTTAAGTTGTAAACAGTCTGCATGCAGATGAATTTGGATGTGTGCCTCCTTAACAGTTTCCTCCCCCACTCCATTGAAGAATTCGGAATGGTGAGGAATTTGCACCCTTTTGGCTCAGGTTGCAGGCTCTCTTGATCAAACCAGGGAAGCTAGGGTCAGGGGCGGGCTATTCATTGCCTATCACTTCCTTGGGCCATTTATAACCCAGTCCTCTGCCTCTAGTTAATAGTGCTAGTGATTGATGTAGAAGATTCAAAGATTCTCTTTTTATTAGTCTCTTAATATGGTTTAAAGTGTTTTAAAAGGCAGCTAATTTAGCACATGATACAGTACTGAAAATACTTAATGTCTGTGAGAATCCAAATAACGATATCTTACATATGGGGTTGGTCTGAGGATATGACTCATTCTATAAGGCAGTACTTTTTAAAGTTAAAATGCATAGGGTTATATTTGGTTATTTCATAAAGTGATATGGCTATATATTTTTCAATGTGATTTAGAGGGAAATATTATCCAAATATTAGTGCAGTGAGAATATAGGCTATCTTGTTTTTCCATTGTGTGACCAACTGCTGAATAATTAAAGTTAGATTGCTGTCTAATATTAGAGAGTTAATATATAAAAATAAAACAAATCAGGATTTATATGAGTATAGTCATTTTTTTTTCTTTAGAAGTTTGGTTATATTTATGCTGACACTTAGAACAATAGTAGCGTATGTTTACATGAAGCACTATTAATGATGTAACCACTTTTAAACTGAACCTAGGCTTAAACAAACACCCAACACTTTGTTCTTATCTTTGCATCCCAAATAAAGTATACAGCCTTTAGTTCAGGACTTTAGGACCACCCAACAGCCTGGTCATCGGATACTCCTATTTATTCAAGAAGCTCCTGAAGTGTATATAGTGCTGAGTGGGGGGGGGGGGTATTTTTTAAAAATAAAGATGGCAGCACTGTAAAGGTGATTCTCAAAAACAAAGGGGCTCCATTGTTTCTAAATTGCGAATGATGCCCCAGTAGAACTCTTCCTGTTGTAGTTCTGCCCTGTGTAAAATGCCTGTTGTTTTCATGTGAGTGCTGTTGCAAGTAGACCTGGGGGGGGGTGGATGCTGTTTTCATGTTTTTTTGGTGCATTCAGAAGGCTAAAGTGGGCCCCCATTAAGATTAACCTCAGCTCATTACAGCTTTTTGGCATGCAGGCCCCACCCATGAATGGTCCTGGACAGCTAATACCAAGCTTTTGTTTCTCCTTCAGAAAGGTTTTTGGTGTCACTCCTCCCCCCCTTTTCTCCAGAAAGGAAAAAAACGGTTCACTGCTTTAGTCATGTGACTTCCCTTTTAGTGAGTCAGAGATAGGATTGAAGGTGAATCAGAATGAATCAGACATTAGAAATTCAATTTTAGCATTTATAACGATTTTGGTTGAAATGGATCATATGGAATTCATAACACAGGGTGCATGCTTACAATAATTGATGTTTATCTTGACATAGTGCTCCTTGTTTAAAACCAAGCTTTTATTTTAGTAATGCTTAGAATGTGTAACTCAAGATAGTAATGTTAAAAAAAAAAACCCACCAGTACTAATCCTTTGCATCTTTCTAAAGTTTGAATTGTAGAGTTGTGCTGAGCTTAGGAGGAAAATGTTTCCTATCCCGTCTTCTAGCTACCTTTGAGGTTTCTGAATGTTACCATATTTTCTCAGAACGCACATGGTAACTGAGATGGGGGAGGGGTACCCACCCACCTAGCTTTTGTGTGGGGGTTGGGATTGCTTTTTATGTCAAAGGTAAATCTGATGATAAACACATTTTAACAGCAGTATTGTGGTGCCTTATTTCTATTTGTTTATACTACAAACATAAATCCTATTAAAAAGGGAAAACATTATAATGTTATAATAAGATATGATTCATTGATTATACTTTTCTGGAGGCGTGTGTGCAGTTATGCTGAAAAGTTAGAAATTCTCTGGCTTCTTCAGTCCTCAAATCAGTAACTAGATTTCTTCCTATTTATTAAGCAAAATGTTTGCTGCTAAAGGATATTTTAATTTAGTATTTTGAGTATTTTTTCTGTAAATTTTACTCAGTAAACATAAAGCCATAACATTTCATCAGCAACAAAATACCCATTATTTCTATCTGAATCAAATGTTTTAATTCTATATGTTTTATAAAATGTTCTTGATCTTCCTTTTGATCTTGTACCTTACAATTTTCTGCTAAATGATTTCTTAGTTTCTTTTTAATGTTGTGACACAAACAGCAAGAAAGTCGTTGTCATATACTTCCTAACATTTTTTATTCTTGTTTGATTTGAAGGAAAAAATGGTCTTCTCACATGAGAGAGATTCAAATAGATTAATTATTGTCGGACTTAATCCTGCAAACATTTACTCTTTTGAGTAAGGACTACTCATGTAAACAAGGGGTTTCTAGATTAAGTCTGTAAAGATATGACAGTTTTAGATCTGAATAATTATTGGACACAGGGTCCATTGCTGCAATCTCTCCAGGGTAAATTCCTATTGGGATTAATGGGAATTTTCTCTGTTTAAGGACTGTAATATCAGGTCCTAAATGCTTGTGAATTAAATAAGTAAGAGGAGGAGAGGATATTATTAATCTCTCTTTTAAAAATGCTGCATCCACACTGAGAATTCCATTATAGGGAAGTCTCATTAAGATACATTTTGTAAAATAGACCTCGATCCATTGACAGTATGAGCAAAGCTTTCTGAATTTTTTTTAGAACAGACAAATCTTAGTGGAACAGACACATTTGTGTGCATGAGTGTATTCACATGTGCTGTTAGATCTCAAAAGACAGTAATGATGATGTAATCATTCTGGGACAGATTCTCAGTTGGTGAAAATTAGTGTAGTTCCACAGACTTCAATGGGATTGTGTCAGTTACACCAAGTGAGGATCTAGCTCTCTGTGCTCTCATGACGACCCTGATAACACATTTAACTGTAATAGGTTGTTCTAAAAATATATGTATGTATGTTCTGGAGGGTGTTTTTTTTGTTTTGTTTTTGTTTTTTTGAAATAATGAAATGTGAAGTTTATTTTAAAACAGTATAACTACTATTTTATATCAAAAGAGCATAGTTTTGTGATTAAATATTATTGTATTTAACTCTTATCATGTTGTAGGTACCTTCCATGATATTTATTGTTAGTTTGTTAGGTGGCAAACCTCTTTGTAAAATTATTTATAAACTAAAATTATTTAACATTGCAAATACAATTTGCATTACCTCTGTGATTTTTCTCCAGTTTTGATCAAGCATTTCATACGTACAATTGATGACAATAGCTAAAGATATAAATTAGACATAGGGTATATGTTACAAGATATTTTGGTTATTTTTCATTGTACATATTAAGTTACTGGAATGTTTAGCTGATGTTTTCCTTAGGGTTGGTAACTTTACGTAAAGGTCTGGTGTAAACTTTTATCTGTGTTCTTTTTTACATTTATATTTTATTGCTTTTAAAATCCCTGAGTACTAATAATGCTTTTCAAAACATGTAATTATGTTGGAGCCTTTAAATTGTTCCATTCCTCTGAACCCTGTCTAATGACATTTTTGTTGACATACTCCAATTGGTACTGTATTTGAGTAGGGTGGTGGTGGGGTTTTGTTTGTTTTTGTAGTCCAAGGGCCATAAGGTACTATCAGTTTTACAACAGAATTCCCCATTAGAGAGGAATTCTGCAGGAATGGTGTGATCAGGCCCCAAGCTTTTAGACTCTGGATATGGCATTATGTGCTTGGAATAAGAGAATTTAGGGGCCCAGTCTTCAACCCTGGGGTTATTGTGTCTCTTGCAAATACAATGAAGTCAGTAGGACAGTCCACCTGAGCAAGGATTACATAGCTGAGTAAAAGTTTGTAGGATCAAGAGCATCAGTTGTATTATAAGCCACTTTTTGTTTACCAAAGGATATGTTAAACTGAGAGGTTAACAATTTGTTTTCATGTTTGTAATTTTTCAGAGTTTGTTAAGACACTGTCCACTTCAACTTTTGAAATAGGCTACTCTAAAAAAATAATTTTCTGATAGAGCATCTTTAAATATTGTCTCCTGACATTTAAATAAAATCATTTGCAGAAATGTTTGCAAGAGTTTTTTGATTCAGCAATAGCAAAACTCCATCTGGGAACTCCCTACTGATATATAGTTGGCAGAGATAACAGAGCTGATCCCTTAACCTGTCCTGTTCCTTACTTCTCCAATGGGGGAATGGTAAAGTAGAGCCCTTTATGAAGATTCTCCACTAGCACAAAATTTCTTAGAGGGGCTTACTCCAGTGCTATAGATTAAAGCAGCTCAACAGCTGCTGGAACTAATGGCAGGGTTGAACTGGTACTGCATCGGTAAGTCATAAGTCACCCCAAAGCAGAGCTTGGACATGTGGGAGAATTGATCTCTGCAACTATAAATTACTACTTATTTAGTTCCACCAGTGGTAGGAGCAGTGGAACCAGAGCCTTTTCTACACCACACAATTCCACACTACCCGTGGAATTGTGTGGATGCCGAGTTTTATAGTTATGAAATTTGCTAGTGTGCATGCAGGTAGCAATAGAGCAGAAAAATCCTTACTTTTTTAATAGATTTTTTGTTTTAAATATCAGGCGATAGATAGTCTGTTGAAAAGGTGATGTACCACAAATTGGACTTATAGTAAAGGCAGACAGTTAAAAAAAATTAAAGTTGAGAATGTTAAAACAAATTGAAAAATTGCAGCAATAGAAAAATGTATCCTTAGTTACACACACAACACACACAATTATGTTAATGACACATATACCCTCGATCCAGCAAACACGTATGTGTAATACATACTCATCTGTGTAGTCCTATTGACTTCAATGGACTTGTATGAGTGAGGCCCTGATCCTGCAATGAGCTCTGCAGAAGAGTCCTTATGTATGGAGCAAGGTCCTTGATTTGTCTACCACAGTGAACACGGCCAAATTCTGTCCTACCATGCAATGCTATTGCAGGTAATGGGGATGTACACGTAAAACCCAGGACAGAATTTGTCCCATAGTGTTTAAAACAGGGGTCTCAAACTCAAATGACCACGAGGGCCACATAAGGACAAGTGCATTAGCCCGAGGGCCGCATCATTGACACGCCCCCTCGCTGTTCCCGCCCCCACTCCACCCCTACCATGACGCCCCATCCCTGCCCCGCCTCTTCCCACCCCTTCCCAACCCCTTCCCCAACGCTGTCCCCTTCCTGCCAGCAGGGAGTGCAGGAGGTGTGCAGGATGTGGCAGGGGGCAGGGAGTTGGTGTGTGGGGTGCAAGAGGGGCGAGGGGTGCGGCAGTAGGTGGCTCAGGGCAGGGAGTGCAGGAGGGGTGTGGGGAATGCAAACAGGTTTCTACACAGTATCAAGCGGGAGGGGGCGGGGGATGCTGAAAAAGGCTCTCAGCGAGGAAGAAAGGGACATAGGAGCGGACCTATGCAAAGGACCCAAGAGGGGGGTGGGGGAGCTGCCTTATGTCTTCTAGCGCAGGGGTGGGCAAACTTTTTGGGCCGAGGCCCACATCGGGTTTGGAAAATTATATGGAGGGCCGGGTAGTGAAGACCCTGCCCCCTATCCGGCCCCCTCCCATGTCCCGCCCCCTGACTGCCCCCTCAGAATCCCTGACCCATCCAACTCCCCCGACCTTGTCCCCTGAGTGCCCCTTCCAGAGATCCCTCACCCCCGACCACCTCCCAGGACCTCACCCCCTACCCAATCTCCTGCTCCCTGTTCCCTGACTGCCCTGCCCCCTATCCACCCTCCCGCTCCCTAACCATCACCCTACAATCCCACCCCCTATCCAACCCACCCTGCTCCCTGTCCCCTGACTGCACCCGCCCCTTATCTAAACTCCCCCTCCCCCGTCCTGGGCCCCCTTACCATGAGGCTCCTAGCTGCTCTGTGTGGCTCCAGAGGAGGGGGACAGCGCGCAACTCTGGCCCCCGGAGTGCTGCCGACGTGCACAGCTCCTGGGGAGGGGGTCAGCGCCCAGCCCTGGCCCCCGGCGTGCTTCCGGCGTAGCGTGGGTCCAGGGGACAGCATGCAGCCCCAGCCCCCAGAGTGCTGCCGGCGCGGCACTGGAGGAGGTGGGGAGCACGCAGCCCTGGCCCCGGGAGTGTTGCCTACCCAGCGTGGTTCAGGGCAAGGGGGGAAGTGTGTAGCCCCGGTGCCCGGAGTCTGCCCGCACAGCTTGGCGGGCCACACAAAAGAGTCCTGAGGGCTGCATGTGGCCCGCGATCGCGTGTTTGAGACCCCTGGTTTAAAATCTCAGGGCCCAATCTTGAGATGACTTTTAAGCAGACATCTGTACTCTCTTTAAAAAGCGATCGATAGTACAATATGATCGTTGGACTCTCTACACTACAAGTATGGCACTGAGGCTTGTCTGCACTACAGCTTCCACCATTGCTCTCCTAGTTTGAGCTGCACCACTGGGGAATAACAACTATTACATTTTGTTAGGGTAAACAAAGCCATTGTTATTTTTTAAGGGCTTTTCAACAAGAGAGGAAGCTCTTTGATTATATAGGGAAAACATGAAACTGACTACATGGAAAGTGCTATAAAACATACATTAGACAAATGGAAAAGAATAGAATTGTTTAATTGACTTACTCAGTTATAGTAGTCATAGGTGTTAATCGTAACTATAGAAAGTACAACATTTACAGGTAGGAAAGGTGTTTGTTTATACATATCTTGTCTATGTCCCAATCTTGCAATATATAACATTGTTTATGGTTTGACATTCCAGGGCCTTTTTTCCCAATAGCATCTAGCTATTATTTTAGAAAATAAACCAAATCTAAGGGAATTATTAAAAATGTTTGTTTGGCCCTTTGTTTACTGCAGTAATTTCGAATTTACTCCTGCAAAGAGCAAAGTGTATGCTTAGCTTTATGTACTTGCAGTTAAGCACATGTATGCATGCAGGATCACTGCCTTAGAGGGTGCTTTGTAGTGTAAGATTGAACAAGATGGACACAACCCTTTATTTCTGAAAGAATAACTTTTGCAGACTAGGAATAGCCATGATTGCAATGTTTGGTATATTACTGAAATTTGAATTATATGGGATGTTGTTTTAATGTAGACTGTATTGTGTGAATGATTCTACAAGGTGTCTATCAGTATGTTAGGGTGACCAGACAGCAAATGTGAAAAGTCAGGATGGGGTGAGCGGTAATAGGAGCCTACATAAGAAAAAGACCCAAAAATCGAGTCTGTCCCTATAAAATCGGGACAAAGTATGTTGCTTTTGCAGTGTGATATTGATCCTCAGATTCCAGTAAATAAGCATGGTGCTAGTAATTGGTGAGATTATTTTTTTTAATCCAGTTCAGTTGTACCCATCAGTTTATTATGCAAAACCTCCCACATCTTCTTCTTCTTCCCTCACTCTTTTGTAAACCCAATAGCTTACTTCAAGCAAATATTTCCAAAGGGAATGCTATCCCTGAAATTAACATGAAATAGTTACAGATACATTTTCCCATTTAAAGACCATGTTTTGTATTATACTATAAAGGATTGTGTTTTTTTTCTTTCAGAATGAAACTGTTTAGGATTTTTCCTTTGTCCTTTCTTAGGATAAAAAGATAAAAAGTAGGAACACACATTTCAAAACTATCTTCCTCCCATCAGCTCAAATTATAGACCTCTGGATATTGTGGCTCATTATGTTTACATAGATCCTTAGGTTATTTACTAATAGCATATCACTTATGGTTGGTAATACTTTCTAAAGGACTATCTTGAAAGTTTTTTGGGTTGACCTAGGAAGATGTTTCATGAAATACTTTTTTGTTCTTCAGTCGTGATAAGGAAATGCTACTTCACTGGAGCTGAACAAAATATGCTGTAGGCATTTTTGCTGGCTTCCCTTCATCTTCTCAGGGTGCTCCCTCCTCCTAGCCCCTCTTCCATTTTGTTTTCCTTTTTCACAAGTCTTCTGGTCATGCTCTCTCTTGACCCCACTCCGTGAACCTTTAGCGATACAAGACACTGGTAAGGTCAGAGAATGCCACTGTTGGATTAAAACATGAGTTCAGAAGTCAGAAAAAGGAGTGCAAAACCTAAGGGAGCAGGAAAATGAAGATCTGAGTAACAAAGCTGCCTAATGCTAGGATTTGAAAGGTTTTGCTCATATACTCTATATAGTACTCAGGTTATTTTAAAAAGGACTCCAGAGTGGATCCAAGATTTCGTAATCTTTGTTATCCTAATTTTTTTACAACAAAACACT
Source organism: Sternotherus odoratus (assembly GCA_032164245.1). Taxonomy (NCBI): domain Eukaryota; kingdom Metazoa; phylum Chordata; order Testudines; family Kinosternidae; genus Sternotherus; species Sternotherus odoratus. Next base: position 63,836,243 of record JAVMKO010000003.1, read on the forward strand.
CAACTTTAGCACCCCACAGGCAAGCAGACTCCGGTACAGTGGTTAAACATGTTGTGTTTAACAGTCTGTAATTCAAATAAGCTTTGCTACTACAAACCCTTGAAAAATTCAGACTGTTTTTGTTTTTAATCTGTCCTTAAGACTGTATAATTCCCAACAAATGACCTTTCTTATCCATATCCAAATTCTTTTTTATTTTTTTCCAGCTCATTCAAAAAGTTCACTTTTGATAAAAAGATCCAGGTTAAAATATGCTGGCATGTGTGCATACTTCAGATGTTTTCACCCTCCACCCCTGTCCCCCCTCCTTAGTCCCAATTTGTAATACAGGTTTACATTTTCTGTGGGGGCTGGTCTGAATTTATATTTCTAATATTAAGATGAAAATAGATCATGTTAATTCATATAGTCTCATTGGTTAGTATTAGAATTCAGCGTACTATAAAATGGTGTATCTATTTCAAATATGGATACAGAAATGTCTTACTTGGCTAGGAAAGAACTTGTGCAGCAAAACATCCGTCCTCACCATCGGAGCAGCTAGGCAAAGGTGCTGCATACAATGCACATTATGTTGAATAGCACAAGCTCATACACTTTCTTATTAATAAAACTTAAATCACATTTAGTTCTCATTTCATCCCTTTTAACACTTTTTTCACCTATGTTAAGCATGTGAGTCTACATCTAAACTTCAAAGAACGTGTTCTACTGACAATTTAAAATCCCCTTGGGATTTCTGCAGATGGAATGAGGGTAGAATATAGTTTCATTGTACCATCTTTGTGAATCTGGTGCTGTGTCTATGTTTCTGCAATCCCCAGACATCCAGTTCAGTGTGTAATTGCCACAGAAATAAATCCTATAAAAAGAAATGAACTCTGCATTACCTTTTGACTGTACACACAAAGGACTGAAATTATTTTTTAAACATGTCTGACACTGGATTCAATTTCGCAATTATTGCATTAAGAAATGCTGTTATGAGTTATTGTTTGTTTATTTTCCAGTAGTGGCTAGAGGCCCCTACTGAGAGCAGGGCCCCATTGTGCTAGGCAGTGTACAAGCACATAGTAAGACACACTCCTTGTAAACTCAAATAAGTTTCCAATCTAAATCATGGGCGGAGAGTGGAGCCCCCCTTTGGGGAGGATAGCCCCTGGCTCCGCCTATGCCCCCTCCCCAACCAGAGCCCCGAGACACACACATCCCTGCAGCCGGAGTCCTGAGACCCCCTGCTCTCCTGCAGCCGGAGCTATGAGTCACCCCCCGGAGGAGACCTGAGTGCACCCCTCACACTGCTGCCACCCAGAAGAGCCCTGCATTGGCCAAAGCCCTGGATGCCAAGCCTCGCCTTCCCCCCGCACCTGCCTGGAGGAGCCCCAAGGGCGCCCCCTTCCATTTGCCCTGAGGAGCCCCAGGACAGCTGCACCACACCTCCCCTCCCCAGAGCCCAAGCCACTCAGGAAAAGCTGCAGCATGAGACTGTCTCTTCACAAAGAAGAATTCTAGCTTTTGCTATGCCCCATGTGAGTTCTGGGGCAGCTGAGGAGGGCATATGTGTTACTCAGCTTCCTAGGTCCCTGGATACCACCTCCTCAGCCACCCTGGAACCTGCATGGGGCATAATAAAGCAAAGACTTCCCCCTGCCAAACCCACAACCAGGCGTCCAGCAGCAAGTGCCAGCAAAGCCAAAGCCAAAGCCTCCCCTGGGCTATTAGACCTGCCATCCATGGTCTAAACAGGCATTTAAATGGATGAACAAAGGTTGCTGGTGGGGGATGGGGTGGCAGAGGCCCAGAGAAGTGAAATTTTTGCCCATAGTGGCAGGGGAGATCTGACTTCCAGTCCAGTGCCCTGTGCACTTACCCATAATGGCCGCATCTGTTTACCAAATTCTCAGTGCTTCATGATTGTATTTTCATTGGGAATAAATAGAGTGTATACAGGGTTTTGGTCAATCAAGCTTTACTTGTAATATTCTAGTACAAGCAGCTCTGATTGAACATTTAAGCAGAGAAAACTATATGGAAACAGTTGTATTTGTTAAAAATTCAGTGCATTTTAGATTTCATAGAATATACTAGGAAGGAACTAGGTTTCCCAGTAATAACTTCTCAGATCTTCACAAAGAATAAAAATCTTTTGTTAACACTTATTGAACACAAATGACTAATATTTTGGAGAATTGAAGCCTTTGCTAAAGATTACACTCCTTTACTCCTTCAATGATGGCTTTAGAACTCACAACATACAGTCTCTGAGATATCTAAGGCCTTTTCTACACTGGTGATGGCGGTATATCAGGTACATTTAGCTACATGCTGCAGTGAAGAGCAGGCTGTGTCCCGACTGAGGTGTGTAGCTACACATGGCAGTGAAAGTCTCTGGCTGTGGGGAGCTAGTGGGGAAAGGTTCTGCTTGGGCATGGAGAGTGCTGTGTAGGGTACACGCAAGTGGAGGGGGTCGTGAATCAGGCCTGCTTCATACATATTATGCTTTTGACCTTTGCTGGATCCATGGGAGATTATGGAATAACACCAAAGAATCACCAGGTGGGATTTTGAGAGTTATCCTTCCTCAATTCTCTTAGGTGCTGTAAATCCTACAGCAGGCCGTTCAGAAACCATCCACAGTGCACCACTGTTTGGAGTGAAGCACCAGGGTGGAAGCGGGAGATATAAGCAAATCCACTTTAGCACTTGTGCAAATGCCTACACTGACTCATCTTAACTACAACTGTGCTAATTTCATTGAATTACATATGATTAGTTTAATTCTCTAGTGAAAAGGTGCCTTCTGACAACAGCAAACTAACTAAAATGTGTGTTTGGCAAATGTACAGTTTATATTTAACTGTCAAGATACCAACTCCTAGGAAGATCAATCCACTGGAGGTCTTTGTCACAATACAGTGAATTAAAAACATGCTTTACACAAACCACAGCCTCACTCTGGTCTGAACAAGATAAGCACCTGGCATTAGATCTGTGCAGGGTGGCTTTTTGGACTTCCGTGCATGTGTTTTCCAAGAACTGCCTGAGGAATATATGCACATTTTCTGGCTAATGCTCACCCTAAGGTGCATCGGCTCTTAATGCCTTTGCCCTTGTACACAGGCCTGGTTATCCAACTCTTTAATTTGACAAACCATTTTGTAAAAGAGATCCTTTCATCCTCCACTTCCCTGTTCGATAGTCTAGTCATGCTATCGTTCCAAATACTTTGTGTTGTGAACCACTCGGAAGGCTTTATTGGACTGCTAGTGATCCACGAATCAATGTGAAAACAAACCCGATCTAAAGTTGTAACTCTCCCATGGTGTTCGGGGTGTATCTGAAGGTAATTTTTTTTGGTATGGGCTAGATAATCAGATTTTATCAATAACAAATTACTGTATCAAGGCTGTAGAATCAGCAATTCTTGTCCCTTAATTGGTTTTCAGTACCTCAGCACAATGATTTGTGAAGACCCCCAAAGCAATGCTTGGCTGTCTAATCTGATCTTTTTTCAGGGTTGTTTTTCATTCCCAGTTAATGTTAGTTGCCAGTTAGTGTAAATAGCTAACCCTAGTACTCATTCCAATAGTAATCAGCTCTGTAATTCCAGTATGTTAATGTTTACAACTCTATGATTCTCTAGTTGTTTCTTTAGGGTTGTGGAAATATCAGCTTGGGTCAGAAGGTCACATAAGATAAAGCTGAAAGACTGAAGAAAATTCTGTATCTTGATTGGCTCTATTGCCTGTCACTTATGGAACAGGAGGATTAATTTATCAGTTACATATCAGTGTGAAAATATGCAGAAAACTGGTTCACAGGAAAAATATTTGTTTGCAAAAAAAATCACTGGAATTTTGACTTTATATAGGGGAAAATTCTCTGTTGGTCTTTAGTTTTGTAAAAACTTTTATGTGTACATTTAACTTGTTTGTTTAAACACAGTGATACTATTTTTACATTACTGCTTCACTTAATCTTCATAGTCTTACAATGGCCTGTAATGGCTCATATATCTGGTACTCTAGATGTAATCTTTAATTATAGAAGTTTTTCAGAGAGTATATAGTCTGCATAACAAACTCATAATGGGCCCAATTCTGCAAACCTTCACTTTCATAGCTACTCCTTATTCATGTATTTCCATTAATCTGTAAGCAACCAAGAAGTCTTGTTTACTAAAAAATCATTTGTCTGATCAGTTCACTGAAATTGATTAGATATATTTACTTTCCTGAAAAAGTCATTACAGTATTTAAACTAGAGATATTGAGTTTACTCAGATGAATTCAGTAGCTCCGTATCTTATTTGGTTTTGTGGTGCTTCAAATAAAAGTTCAATTCTTGAAGCAAGATTAGTTTGCCTATATTTTACTCTGTGAATCTTAAGAGTGTAAAATATTTGAATAAGATCTTATGTATGAAGAAGTGCTATATAAGAAAAATATATTATTATTTCACAGTTAGTCTATAATGCAAATTTAATTTCTTTCGTTAATTATTTTTTAGAGAATAAAAATATTTACATTTGAAGAATAACCAAGTGGGTACATTTCATAATTCTCTCATTTCATATCAAGAGTAAAAGAGTTGAAGGCAGAAAGGATGAGAATAATATAAATAATTTACCAGAACAGTTAGGAGTTCTACAGTACAAAACAGATTAGCATATTTTAGGCATTAGTACGTGGTTAATTTATAGTATATGTTTTTTCTCCAACAATTCCCATTAAATACTAAAGGTAAACATGATGAAAAGCTAAAGCATAACTTATTTCTGTGATAGATGAGAATCATGAAAGGATTGCTCATTTTTCACTAATACAATGAAGCCTTGGTCTAAAGGGGTATACTTACTCCTGCCTCATTGTGTGCGGGAAGGACTAGATGACCTCTTGAGGAACCTTCCAGTGCTACATGTATGTGATTCTATCTCTACATTTAGAGCAATAGATGCTTCACATCAAATAGCATTACTGCCCACATAGTGTCACACATTTGTGCAGAAAAAGGTATTACAGAACGCAAAATAGCTGCACCACATGCATATATAAAAGATTGTTTGGTTAAAAATGTAAATCCTTACGTTATTTGTAATTTGTCAGATTTCACTGCTCTGTCAATTTGAATGAATTCCACATGTTGCTCCACCAGTGCAGTTCACTTGTATGGACAGGCAGAGCAGTGTCAATCAGTGGAGATTACTATGGTTTCAAACCGGGGGGGGGGGGGAGGAAGATGGGGGGGGGGGGCACACCACCAGTGCAAAGAGTAGCCATGCCAGTGTACTCAAGGGACTTGCACTACATAGGTGGGTTAACCATCAATGACGGTCACTGGGGCAAATCTCCACTGAAGAAAAAGCCATGGAGGAAGAAGACACAGTTCCTGTGCTGAAGAGCCAACATTCTAAAAATAAGGAGGGAGAGAGGGAGACACTAAGGACAGGGAGAAGGATTGATTATACATAGAAGTAAGAGTGTGCCGTCATGTTAATTAGTTATTTTTAAAGATATGTTTTAATGTTATTACAAATACTCTGCTTTTGTGCTTTTTGGAGGGTGGAAGGGACTCAGGTTTGAAGCAGAGAGAGGAGGGGTTTGTTGGACCCCGGCAAGACTGAAGAGATGCTGATTTGAAAGGAGAAACACTTTGAAGAACTAGCTGAGACACAGTTTCCACCTTCTATTAAAGCCCCCATTCATCAAGGTGGCTTGTACCCGCAGGGTCCTCTCTGACTCCTCCATAAACTTGGATGACCATGTAGTGTCAGTGTCTAAAAATGCTTTCCTTCACCTTCAGATCACTAGGAAGCTTTGTCCCTTCCTCCTGGATGAGGACCTGGCCACAATGGTCCAAGCATTTATCATCTCCAGACTGCATTACTGTAGCTCATTGTATCTAAAGCTGAGTGTGGAGACAGGGCACTGGCTGAGCTGGTACTGCATGCATCTGCCTGCTTTCTCCATGACTCAGACTGTTGTGAGCACATCAGGCCTGTGCTCAAGTCCTTCCACTGACTCTGGCTCCCTGTCAGCTTCCTACGCCAGTTTAAGGCCTTGGTCCTAATTATCAAAGCACTTAATGGATCAAGCCCCAGTTACATCCAGGATGGAATTTTGATCTGTGAACCACAGCAACAGCTGTGCTCCTCTGAGACCATGCAGAGCACAAAGCCCAGGATGAAGCATGTGAGAGTTAGGGACAAAGCATTCTCTGTTGAGGGGTTTCAGCTATGGAGCAATCTTCCAAAGGACATCAGGGGAATCCAGAATCTTTAGGGAACATTATAAAACCTTCCTCCAAGGGGACGGGGGGGGGGGGGGGGGGAGAGAAAGAAACCAAGCCTTTCCACCATAAGAATGACAATCACAATACAAACAACCCATTCTGTCCCTAAACTTCTATAACAAAATAAAAAATATCAGAAATCCATAACATTTAAAAGATCAAACCGTCAAGCAGAATTTTTACCAACAACAGGGAGAAATGTCCAATGGTCATTACTGGGTGAATTGTAACTTTGACCCCTCATAGTCTATCTGACCACACCACCTCACAGGTGTCATGGTATGGAACTATGCAACTTTCTGCTCTCAGACCAGGCCCTGGCTGCAGACCCCTGTATATGAACTGTGACTACCTCAGCAGGTCTGATTTAGGCTCAGACTAATGAGAGTGGTTAGTATAGTAACCATACAGCCTCCTGAAAGCAAAGTTTCATTTAGAACAAAAGCATTTAAGAAAAAAACATTTTCTGTTTAAAAATGTCCGTGCATTCTGTTTCAAGGGCATCCAAAGATCTAACGAAGTCAGGACCTTGTTTACTTCTATTAAAAAAGCAAACAAAAATCAACAATCAGACAACTATTTAGGAGCCATCTTTATATATAAACCAAAAAGGAGTAGTACAGATCACAAACAACCTGGGGGTTTTTTTGCTTTGCAGTCAAGATTTAGTAGTTGTAGCTTTCATTAATGTTAAGTAGATCAGTGTACCAAGCCAGACAATCATATTAATTCAGCCACTAAGTAAAAAATAAGAGTCAACATCAAAAGATGACGTAATAAAATGACTTCAGTTTTAATAAAGATAGCAAACGATTTTACAGGGGAAAGAAATCTCCTACTGGAAAAAAAGTATCAGAACAGAGAGAAATGGAGACATTAAATAGGGAAAGGTTGTGTTGATGTCACAGACATGCTGAACATGAGTAAACTTCTTTGAGTTGTGGCTTAATTTAAAAAAGCACTGTCAAGCAGTTTTTTATTGAATGGATCTGATTGCTGTAGAGCTAGTGTCCCTGGTCTTTCAATACCCTGAGCTAGAAAGGACTTTTCAAAGAGAAAACATATTCACTCTTCGCCTTTGGTATCTCCCCACCCCCAGCCAATCTGGTAAAATAATTTATAGTGAAAATTCTGTCATTAAAAATGTGTATGATCTAGAATGACATAGGTGAGACTCTCCACGGTGATATTTGAAATCTGGGTGTATTGCATATCCAATTAAACAATGTCCGACACTGGTATGTAACAAAATGCTTTTAGTGTTTAAAGTGAATATTAGAAGGAGTGTGCACAGTTAAGCCAGGTACAAAATCCAAAGGGTGCTGCTTGATGACACATATGGAATTGTGGGAAGTGTAAATGGGGGAAAAATATTTGTGGGTGAAAGGGTTTCAGTTGTTGGGAATCTGCCTTTTAACACTGTATACTTTCTTTTAATCAATGTTGGAATTAGTTGTATGTGTCCTTTATGAGACATACATTGTATTAAAAGTGTTACTTTAAACCTACAAAAGCATGGAAATTCAGAGATAAGGCTGACACTTCTGAGTATATGTTCTCTTCTCCTCAGTGTTAATGGGAGTTATGTGCATTCATTGGAAGGAGAATATCTCTTTGTCCTGAAGTAACCCTCTTGTGCCTTTGTACTGCAGATGATGTGATCTTCTTTCAGGGGGTCTCAAAGCAATTGCAGTACTTAGGCTTCAGTGTGGTAAAATGAGGACAGAAAAATGGCAGACTAAACTCTGAAGTCCCTTAATATTAAAGCCAACAATATTATTTTGATTAATGCATTGTATGCAATATAGTCCAGTTCTGCAGTGATTTCCTCAAGGAATATAATCATAGCTTCACGGTATTGTGTTGTTATTTAAAAAATAACATTTTGCAAACATTTCTGAATGCCCTTTATATTACATTACAGTAATAAATCTGAGGGGTTTCTTTTATTTTTTTAATTTAATTTAATTTTTTTAAAGCCTTGTCCACTGCAACAAAAAATATTTTTATTTTCTTCCTGATCCTCAGCACTTCTGTTATTTAATATTTATTTTTCATATTTCTGATAAAAGAAAATTTGGGATCAAATTCTGCTCTCATCTATACCAGTTGAAATTCAGAGTAGCTTAATTCAAGTCGTTGTGGAGATGCTTTGGATGTGCCCTTTATAACAGAACAGAATTGGTCTCATTCCCCCAAAAAACCATTGCTTCCAACTATTTTAGATGTACAGTAAAACCTTGATTTAACTGAATAATTCGGACGAGGGGGTGTCCGTTAAATCAAAAAGTCCGTTATTTAATAAAAAAAAAAAGAGCTGTCTGAGCAGCAGCCCGCCTGCCACAGGGTCGGGGCGGCAGCTCCACAGCCCGCTTGCCGCCGGGACCGGGGCGGCAGCCGGGAGCCAGCAGACGGCCGCCAGCGAAGGGGACCGGGGCCGCAACAGGAAGGGGTCGCGGTCTGATATGGATCAGAAATTTTGTCCGTTGCATCCGAAGTCCGTTAAATCGAGGTCCGTTAAATCGAGGTTTTACTGTACTGTTTAAATAGTTTCAAGAATAGCAGCCGTATAACATTCAAAAACCAGTAGGAGAACACTTCAGTCTTCCTGGCCCTTCCATTAAAGATTTGATGGTTTCAGTTTTGAAACAGAAAAGCTTCCAAAACAGACTCCAATGAGAAACTGAGGAACTGGAATTAATTTTCAAATTGGACACTATTAACCAGGGGCTTAATAGAACTTCATATTGGTTCTCATTATAGTAATTGATTGCATTTCCTGAGTTAATTTCACTGACAACAGATCTACATTTCAAAAGGTGTTTTTTTTTCTCCTAGTGATAATGGACCATCTACATTTAACAGCCCTCTTAGAATTGGTATGCTAATGTACAATTTTTTTTTCTTTCTGTGTGTATAAATGCATTTTACTTCTGTTCCATTCTATGCATCTGATGAAGCGAGCTATAGCTCACGAAAGCTTATGTTGAAATAAACTAGTTAGTCTCTAAGATGCTATAAGTATTCCTTGTTTAAATAGTGCATTTCATATCAGTTACAAATGAAATAAACCGTATTTTTTTAAAAAAACTAAGTATAATATTTTAGAGTATTTTTCTCAAAGTTCAAGTTAAGTAGAATCTAGCATTCAGAACTAAACACACAAACTCTTTTTGAATCATCAGCATTGACTCTTACTACAATTATGCATTTCAATTATATAAGAAAAGCATTAATTCCTATTCACCCACTCATTTCCTGTTATGTCCAGACCGTATTAGTCATTTATTACCAGCTTTGCTGTACTCCACTACCTGTAGACTGTTACATATTTGGATGATGTGTCATTTCCATAAAATAGTGACACTGGTTTAAAGTATACAATGACTTTGTTTTCATTTACATTTCAAGACCTAGTGTATTTTTGTATTAACTTATTAGAATTTCTGAATGAACCAATCAGTATTTTTAGTTCCTATAAAATTATTTTATTGTAAGTAAAATATAATGTGAAATAAATCCGTTTTGTCTTCAATCATCTCTAATTTTAGGAAGATGGAACCGATGATGCTAATGAACAAAAATATATGCTGGATTATGTATTTGTTGTTTTTCTGAAACAGCTATGAATAGGAGGCTAGTCACATTTGTTAATCTTCATAAAGAAACAGGTTATGCTATAGACCTCAGATTCATAAGTCTGGAATTGTTAATGCAATATAAATGTTGTTTATATTTTTCTTGCATAGAAACCATTAGAGTATTTGGTTGTTACAGTGTAGATAATGACATGAAAATAACTGCACTTTGTTTCCCTTTTGTAAAAGAAAAGATAGCTATTAAGTAATTGTTTCATGGCAATTATATTCTAATAACCCCTAATAATTTCCCCAGATAATCTTGTCCCATCTCCTAGTGCCTTTATTCCCTGATATTATTTTAAGGTAATTAAATACATTAACAGGTATTTCAAAATTCTGTTTTAGTTTCTAGGTAAGTGTATTGGCTTTATGCAAACCTGGGATAACTAGACATTTGTAATATACGGAGTCCTTATGTCAGTGGAGCTTTCAAAGCGGAATAGAAATCCAGCTATTAATATGTGCACTCACAGATGTGTCCATGAGTCTTGGGGTTATTTGTGGGGGAGGGGGGGAGAAGGGAGAGGGAATACGAAAGTGCATGATGGAGAGTATGTGACATAGATGGAGAAAGCACAGCCTCCAACATATCTGAGCCTTCTCAGCATTTGCAGGATTCAGGTATCCAGGTGGGGACCGTAAATTAAGGAGCAGGGATTTGATTTTACAATATGCAGTATTTAATAAACATCCACATTAATAAACCTTCTTGAGTTATACATGTTAAATTGGACAATCTTTTTCTTGATTAGAGGCTTGATCTTGCAATCCTTGCTCATGTGACTTGTCCTGTTAATGCAGTGGTTCTCAGCCTGCGGCCCGATCAACGCAGAGCATGTGACATCCTCAGGGCCATACAGGTAATAAATAACACATTGTGGGCCACATATGTTCTCCAGCATCTAAGCTTTCATTTTAAGCAAAAGTAACTTTCTTAGCACACATGGCCACAGAGATTACCTTCCAAATGGGGACTGAGTGCATCCAGTGCAGTGCAGTCTGCTTGAGTCTTCAGAAAGCCTGAATCAATGACTCAGAGGTGCAAGTCCTCTGTTTTCAGTTAGGCCAGGTCTACACTACCACATACTTCAGTATAACTTCCATCACTTGGGGGCATGAATAAGCTCCCTACCCTCCCCAGTGACGTAAATTACACCGACCTAAGTGCCAGTGTGGACACAGAGGTGGATTTGTTCTGTCGACATAGAGCATCTTCACCAGATGTGCTGCAGCAGTGCAGCTGCATCGCTCCAGTTGTGCCAACGTAGCACTTGTAGTGTAGACTGGCCCTAAATCTTGAGTGTTCGTGTTAAAGCTCAGTGATGATGCTTCATTGTGAAGATGAACTGTTTAACTGCTGATCGGTTCAGTGGATGAATGGAGGCAGAGAGCGGGTGTGAAGCCTGCTCGGTTGGGAATTTAGAGTTGCTACCAGGAAGGAAATAGACAAAAAAGAACAGAGGAGATTCACAAAGACAAGGAAACATGGGAGAAACAGAGAAAGGCTGATGGAGAAGAAAGAGAAACAAAAGGCAGAAATACTGGACGCCTAGAAAGGAAGAGTGTTTACTCTCCGAGTGAGAATGTGACAATAAGGTGCTGAACAAATAATAAATAACTAAATCTTTAGTACTCCATAGAAGCCATAATCTCCATGCAACACCCCAGCTCTCATCAGTGGGCATTCCCTGGCCGGCGGATGATAACTGAACACAGGATTCAGTCCTTTGCAAAGGCTTTGACGGCACTGATGTACACAATAAATTACGCTGTAAGTTGTTGGAGGTAGGAGCCGTGAGTTCCAGTGTGTCTGTACCACACCTAGCACAATGGGGCCTCTGGGCATTACTGCATTACACATAAGAAATAATGACAGCAGCAGCACAAAATACTTCATGGTCTCTGAGGTAGCTTTTATCCTTCGGTAACTGAACTCTGAGACCAGAGGCTGGGGAGTTTATTAGCTCAGGGTATGATTCCTACCAAGTTGGCAAGAAATATGATCAAGCTGTTACACTAAAATGCTCACTTACGTCCTTGCTGCCCTGCTTGGGGGCAGTTTCAAAAAGTCTCTTCTTCCCTCTCCTCGGTGGAGGGGGTTCCGCAGGATGGAGCATGCAGCTTAAGGTTGTATTGACTTCAGAGAGCATTTCCCACAGAGTAGTGCAAATGTCCCTGGCCCCATTTCTCTCTCTACTCACAGGGTATGATTAGACTACAGATTGTAGCGCGTTTTTTTATAGCGCTTCCCAATTTAGCGCAACAGGTTTTGCGCTAGAGGCTGTACACATTTAAGCCCTGTAGCGCCAAAGAATGCACACATTTGCAGCGCTTCTGGCGGCAGTGAGAGTAGCGCGATAGGGCAGGTATCCCAGCATTCAGCTGGGTGCAACCTGCTTTGCAAAGGAGGGGGGTGAGGGGGACTGGCAACGTGTGCGTAGGGAGGGAACTTCAGGCTGTCAGTTACTTTTCCTTAGTGAAAACTGACAGGCTCTATATTTGACACACACCTCCCTTCTGCAAGCATTTCCGGTGGTTATTCAGGGTTTCTCAAACTGGGGGTCGAGACCCCCCCCCCCCGGGGGGTCGCCGAGCGCTCCCCAGGGGGTTGCGAGCTCCTGCCGCCGCAACTCGTGGCGGCGGGGCCGGGGGGCCGGCGTGAAGCTGGCCGCCCGGCTGCAGCAGGGACGGGGGGGCCCAGGCACACCCAGCAGCCCACCCGCAGCGGCGGGGACCCGGCAGCCCGCCCGCAGCGGCGGGGACCTGGCAGCCCACCCGCAGCAAATTTCCCGGGGAATGTAGGGGAGGGTCTGACATGTGGTCACCTGAGGACGCGACAGAAGAGTTTTAAATGCTGGCCAGAGAGGATCTAATGGGAATTCTGGGCCAGGAGGCTGGAGGCTGGAGGCTCATTATCACGCAATGGGTGTGCACATTCCCACCCTTGCGCTACAGCTCTAGCGCTAAAATCCTTCTGACTCTCAAAAATGAGGTTTAATACTACCGCTTTAAACGTTGAGTAAATGCGCAAAATGACACTTTGAAGTGTGTAGGGTCAGATAATTATAGCGCTAATGGAGGGTTTTAGCGCTGCAAAGCGCCAGTCTAACCATGCCCACAGATCCTCGACCTCTTAGAAAGCTGTCTCCTGGGTTCATAGAAGGGGAACAGCTGACCTCCTTTCCTCCCACCCTCCCAGATAGGCTTGAGATCTTTTTGCATTATTATATGTAGTTTATTGGAATGAAAGGGGATGATAAGACTGGTGGGAGGGTGGGGGAAGAGGGGCTAAACTTTACAGCTAAACAAATAAAACTTTTATTGAGAAGGAGGGCTAGTCTTTCCTGAGCAAGTGGATGTATGTGTATTGGAGAAATGGAGAGGAACAGGACTGATGGAGCCGAGAAGGGCTGAAAAGCTGAAATGACTAGGCTGGTTTCGGCATATGGAAGGAGACTTCTGAAAGGTGCACTAAAGCCAACTGCAGGGATCTGCATTTAATACACTTATTTATAAATAAGTGTACTACTGTGGGGTCAGTAACACTACATTTATCCCTGTGCTCTCATTAACATTCTATTTCAATACTTGAAATATGCAGCAAAGATCATAAATCGAGCCTTTTATAACATTCTTGTGCTTCAGCATCTCTAATGGAAAATATTTGTCTCTAGTACTATCTGCATTTACAGGACTATACGAGTTAATGTGATTAATTATTGAAAATCAGCTGTTCTAAGATTTATTAGAAGGGAAGAGTAGTCAGAGAGGGCTAAGTGTATTATTTAAAACCTCCAAAATTAAATGAGTAAATCATGGCCATATTGCAGTCCTCACCATCCTTAAATTCATGAAAAAGATCCCAAAGGGAATGAACGCTCAATGAGATTCATATCACTGAATTTGCTCCAAATGTACCTTTTGTGAAAGAAGTAGGAGGTCCAGTCTCCACTCCTGCAGATCTCAGGGGATTTGCTCGAGGTCCTTGCTAAATATACTGAAGCCCTGTGCCTTTCCAATAGCTCTGGGAGCCGGTGCAAACTCTCCCTTATTCCCTGATAACGGAGCTAGCTACAAGAACTACATCTGTTGACATCTGGATCAGGTACATTACAGAATGGAAGGTTTTACTGAACTAAATAGCAATCATAGTACAGTCACTACAGAACTCCTTATATTGTTTCATTTAAGACTAGCGAAAATACCCGGCATTGCTCGGGTCAGTCGGAGGTGGGGAGGGGGCAGAAAGCTGAGCGAGTGCGGGGTCCTTTGGATGGGGGCAGAGAGCAAACCTGACACCCCCACCTCACCCCCCCCGACCAAACCCGACACCCCCACCTCACTTACCCCTCGACCAACCCCGACTCACATTTTAACACCCCCACGTCTCCCCCCCTACCAACTCCAACACCCCCGACCAACACCCACACCTCACCCCCCGTAGACCAAACCTGACACACCCTCCTCACTTTCCCCCCCCAACCGAACCCGACACCCCTACCTACCACCACAAACAAACCTGACACCCACACCTCACTTACCCCCCGTAAACCAACCCCGACCCCCCTCCTCGCCCCCCCAACCAAACCCAACACCCCCACCTTACCCCCCCACCAAACCCAACACCCCCTGACCAACCCCAACCCTTACCCCTCACCCACCCAGACACCTTCCCACCCCCCCAGACCAAACCTGACACCCCCCAGCTCACTTACCCCCGACCAAACCCGACACCCCCACTTCACCCCCCGACCAAACCCGACACCCCCACCTCATCCCCCCGACCAAACCCGACACCCCTACCTCACTTACCCTCCGACAAACCCAACTCGGGTCCGTCGCAGATGGGGAGGGGGCAGAGAGCTGAGGGATTCCGGGGTCCGTCGCAGGTGGGGAGGGGGCAGAGAGCTGAGGGATTCCGGGGTCCGTCGCAGGTGGGGAGGGGGCACAGAGCTGAGGGATTCCGGGGTTCCGTTGGGAGGGGGGAGGGGGCACAGAGCTCTTGTGCAGCTACACTGTGTACCAGAGTTGGGGAGCTGATCATCAGAGAGCTGCAACCTGCCTCCTCCAGCATTCCCCTCCTCTGCACTCCAGGAGTGCGCCAACAAGGTGGAGAATCCACCCCATTACGCGGATTGTGTAGTGAATTTTAATGTTTACATTTACATCCTAATTCAGCAAACTATTTACATATATGCCTAACTTTAAGCAAAAGTAGTTCTATTGAAGATACCCCAGGCTTGGAGTAAGGAACATGCTGTTGGACTTTGCTGAATAAGGGCCTAATGTGGTCATCATTACGGTTCACAATTAACAAAAGAGAGAAAAAATTATATCTATAAGAGCTACTGTTTTAGGTTCCCTGCATACTTAGGAAGACTAAATACATCAGTTCCCACTTAGGTCATGTTCCGAAGGTTATGTTTGCAACTGTAAGGGCTGAAAATTGTTTAATTTGTTTAAATGGTCTTCATAATTCTGTAGTAAGGAATACATTCAGTGCCAAATTCCATGACATCCTCCAGCACATGAGGTCCTAGTAATAATACAGCACAAAGGCCCCAATCCTGCAAACATTTAAGCACATGCACAACTTTACTACCGTGAATAGTTCCATTGATTTCAATGGGACTGAAACGTGTGTTAATATTTGCAGTGTTAGCACCTTCGTGTATTTCTTTTTCCCTTCTGTTTCCTATTTATTTTGTTTACTTTGCTATCAATACTAAGAAGATTGAGAACAAATTAGTGGCTGATATAATTAGGTACAACTATTTTGACATTGGCAGTGGTAGGGCCATTTACTCATGTGGTAAACATGAGCCTTCATTGTCTAGTAGGCGGTAGAAACAGTTTAACAACCAATAATAATGGTAGTGAAGAATAATAATACTACAAATGTTACCTTAAACCTTTTTAAAAGAAAAAGAAAAAAAGCCTTAATTTACAGTGCTTTGGACTTTCTACAGGATATTTCTAAGGCCTTGGTTACACTGGCACTTTATAGCGCTATAAAGCCTCCAGGAGTGCTATAACTCTCTACCCGTACACACTGGCAAGGCACATATTGGGCTATAAGTCTGAGTTTATAGCGCTCGTGGTAAACCACCTCCGCACGGGGAATAAGGGCTGCTGCGTATTCCCTGTAGCGTGTTATGGCAAGTGTAAACAGTCATTACGCTATAAGTGATCTCTGGCACGCCTCCGAGCCATTTAAGGCAATTGACGTCTCTGTGTTGTTTTGATCTCGGCAGGAGGAATGTGGAAGTACCTTTTCAGAGTTTCTCTCTTAACTCATCATATAAGCACTGCAAATGTTTACAAAGGGAGCTGTATGGAGAGAAACTTATAAAGCAGGCTCTGATTTCAAAGGAAACCACTGACAAAGACTGTCATCCGTAGAAATCCCCTCGCTCTCTCTCTCTGCATATGTACTACACGTTACCCCTCACTCCCCTCGTTTGAAAAGCATGTTGCACCCAGCTGAATGCTGGGATAGCTGCCCATAATGCACCACTCCCTGTGCCGCTGCAAGTGCCGCAAATGTGGCCACGCCAGGACATGTTATAGCGCTATACCTATTGCTGTATATGGGTACAGCTATAACCAAAAGCGCTATAATCCTGTAAGTGTAACCATGGCCTAAAACTGTAGAGATTCTTTCTGTTGATTCTATTTCTTTTTACTGAAATGCAGTAAAACCTCCATTTAACGGACTAATTCGGGCGAGGGGGTGTCCATTAAATGAAAAAGTCCGTTATTTAATAATAAAAAAAACCCGAGCTGTCGGAGCAGCAGCCCGACCGCCACAGGGTCGGGGCGGCAGCTCTGCAGCCCGCCCGCTGCCGGGACCCGGGTGGCAGCCGGGACCCGGCAGCCAGCACGCCCGGGTCTTGGCTGCTGGCACCTGGGCGGCAGCCGGGACCCGGCAGCCAGCCCGCCCCGGTCCCGGCTGCCTGGACCCGAGTGGCAGCCGGGAGCTGGCAGCCAGCCCGCCAGAAATGGATCCGGAATGCATCAGACTTTTGTCCGTTGCATCTGAAGTCCGTTAAATCGAGGTCCGTTAAATCGAGGGTTTACTGTATTGAAGAGAACATATCTTAGAGTAGGCAGATATACTATGTATTCTATCTATAAGGAATAGTAACTGCAGCTCTTACAAAATATTAACTGTTGCTTTTTGTGCTTGAATTTAAAAATACAAAATAAGAAAAAAAATCTACTTCAGAGACCATCTCAAACCAGATTAAAAACTACACTGCACTGGATACATAGACGTGATTTCATGTACTTCATGTTTAAACAGCAGTTATAATCTGCGGTAGATTGAAGTTTGTGTGGAGCAGCCAGTCAAAGCTACATGGCAGAGAGATGCCCTTTCCCAAAGGATGCTAGCTAGCTGTAGTCAGTGAGAGTTTGGTGCTAGACTCTGAGGGGTGGAGAGGGTGGAAGGAGTGTAAAACTCCAAGGTGTTCCCTTTGCTCTCCAGATTATTGCCATATGAAGTGAGTTTAAGTGAGGGATTTAAAAAATAAAGTTGCCTCTTCAAAACACATTTTTTCCAAAAACCTTTCAACAACAACCAGTGCTGGATTCTTGCATCACCACTGACAATTATAGGCAATTCTTTCATTTTGGGCCTCGCTCAGGTAGGCGAGCTAGTTACTACTCTATCCTCTAACGCTGCATGTCACAATGGTCTAGACCAGGGGTCTCCAAACTACGGCCCGCGGGCCGGATGCGGCCCGCGAGGCCCTCTCATCCGGCCCGCGGAGATCTTTTTGGCTCCGCGCTGGGGCCTGGAAGCGCCGCGCGCTCGGCCGCCGCCGCCAGCCGCGGGGCCGGGACGCGCCGCGTGCTCGGCTGCCGCCGCCGGCCAGGGACGGCTCGGAGCTGGGGCCGGGACGCGCCGCACCGCCACGCAGCTGCAGGGGGCGAAACAAGGAGCCACCCACTGCCAGGCGGCGAACCGGTCTGTGGGGAGAGACCGGGTTGAGCAGGTCAGTTGGGGGGGTGAGAGACCTGGCTGGGTGGGTCAGTTGGGGGGGGGGGTTGGAGGAAAGGAGGTTTTGGGGTGAGAGACCTGGCTGGGTGGGTCAGTTGGGGGGGGGAGGGGGTTGGAGGAAAGGAGGTTTTGGGGGGAGAGACCTGGCTGGGTGGGTCAGTTGGGGGCGGGGGGTTGGAGGAAAGGAGGTTTTGGGGGGAGAGACCTGGCTGGGTGGGTCAGTTGGGGGGGATTGGAGGAAAGGAGGTTTTGGGGGGAGAGACCTGGCTGGGTGGGTCAGTTGGGGGTTGGAGGAAAGGAGGTTTGGGGGGGAGAGACCTGGCTGGGTGGGTCATTTGGGGGGGGGGGGGTTGGAGGAAAGGAGGTTTGGGGGGGAGAGACCTGGCTGGGTGGGTCAGTTGGGGGTTGGAGGAAAGGAGGTTTGGGGGGGAGAGACCTGGCTGGGTGGGTCAGTTGAGGGTTGGAGGAAAGGAGGTTTGGGGGGGAGAGACCTGGCTGGGTGGGTCAGTTGGGGGGTTGATGTGTAGTGTTCATGTGTAGTGAACAGGTGTTCATGTGTAGTGTTCATGTGTAGTGAACAGGTGTTCATGTGTAGTGTATCAATGTGTTATTAAATAATAACTGAATAAAATAATATTAAATAAATAATTAAAAACAACATCCATGTTTTGATTCTTTTTTATTTGGACCTCGAGTGTGTTGTCGGCCCCCGAACTGCTATTTGATAGTTAATGCAGCCCTCGGGCTGAAAAGTTTGTAGACCCCTGGTCTAGACTAGAGCTCACACTATTACTAGCACTGGTGGAGCTGCACTGGTGCTAGATCAGTGGAGGGGAACTCCTTAAAATTTCAGTGTAGACAAGCTTCAGGATTTGATCTGCTTTGTGTTTTGATTGGACTATGAACAACTCAGAGCAGAGACTGACTTTTCCTTTGTAAAGTGCCACGCATACTCTGACTTGATCATTATGCTGAACAGTTTTTTAAAAAAATATTAAAAACATAGAAAACTATAAACCGTATGAGCAAAATTGCCCCTCCACAGAACGGTTTTCAAAGAATTTCATGGCTGCATCAGCAGGTGCTTAAGACCCTGACTGGAAACTCACAAAAGAAAGGAAATTCTGAATTAAGGCTCGTTATGGGGGCCCATTCTCTCCTCCATACGTACATGTTAATAGGAGTTATGCACGCATATCAAGAGGAGAATAGACCCCCATAATGAGCCTTAGCTCAGAACTTCCTTCCTTTTGTGGGGTTAAGTGAGAGTCCTAAGCACCCACAGGCACTGCTGGGAAAGCATTCTTTTTAGGCACACTCCTACTTAGATGGTTTATGTTTGTTGTATTTTTCTTTTCCATTTTCACACTGTGAGGGACACTTTTCATGAAAACAGGATTGTTTTTAACTCTTCCTCCTGTTACTCACTTGAACTCGTAAGCTTTTTGTGACACGCTACTGCTTGTGTTGGAGATATGTGCGGCCTTACAACACAGGCTGCCTGCAATATCAAGGAATAATAGCACGTCCTAGAGGAGCACAGTTAGGTTAAAAATCACACTCCAGTCTGAAATTGCTTACCCAGTTCAGCTACAAGTAACACCCAAGGTTGTTTGTAATGGAAAGAGAGTAGAGAAAGAGTGTCTATTTTTTTTCATTTGTTTACTTTGTGTGTAGTCTGTTTGTGTTTCTAAGGCCCGCTCCTGCAACTGGATATAAATGGGTCAGTCCTTCTTGGACCCATGTAAAGTCTCATTGAGGTCAGTGGGGTGGTCCGTGTTCAGAGCTCTGTCGTGCATGGATGTGATTGCAAGAGATATATATGGGGGAGTGAGGGTAATTGAACTAGTCAGGAAACCCCTGACATTTTTTTAAACAACAGTGGGAATGTTAAAAAATTACTAATATTGTTTCACATATTTCAACCAACTCTACACAAACTGTTTAAGAGGGTAAGCATTTGATCTTTCCTATTTGTTTCCAGGCCACTTTCATTATGCTTCAAAATAGTGGTGCATCCTCAAAGAATCTTTTTATGGGGAGGTTGATAGTATAAACATTTACACAGTAAATCAGAAGAGTGCCGTGTCCCTCTGTAACACTGTGGAGCTGCAGAGATATATGATAGCAAGGTGCAATGTGAAACCATTTGAGTTTTTCACTCCATATAATAAGCAATGCATAGTGTAAAAGAAATCATATGTGCTTAATAGCTGATTATCAAGGTTTGGTAGCTGTCTCGTAAATGTCTCTTAAATTGCATTTTAATGTTTTTTAAATGTCATAGGTGTCCATAGTAAATTGTGAGTGTTAAAATAGAACAATACAAAACCATGTTAAACAATCATTACTGCTCTAAATAAAAGAGGATTTAAAAGTTGAACCAAAATTAGTTTTAAAAAAAGGACTAACAAGCAAAAAAAAAAAAAGGTAACACTCATATACCACATATCAGTTTCCAGCTGTTTGCTTTCCAAATTAAAAGACCTGACAAAAGGGCTTATAACCTAAACACTGGCACAGCTTTATTTGCAACAGTATACATTTATATATATACAAACAAAAGGTAGCCCATATCATCGCTGATGTCTCTGGGATATAAAGACAAATCCACATCAGCTTGACTGATGCCCTTTGTGAACAGCGTTCTTCTCTGATCCATGTTGACTGTCCTGTTTGGAACACTTACCTGTGTGGTTATGACATAATGTGGTTATTGCTGTTTTGCTGGGATGATTTAGTTGGGGATTTAGTTGGGGACTGGTCCTGCTTTGAGCAGGGGGTTGGACTAGATGACCTCCCGAGGTCCCTTCCAACCCTAATATTCTATGATTCTATGTTTTCCCATGTGGCTGCTGTAGCGCCAATGAGGTACCGCTGTATGTGGAGTGAATTCAGGACCGGGCAAAATGGGATTATGATTATTTATTATTTGTATTGTCATAGCACCAAGAAGCCCTAGTCATGGACCAGGACCCCATTGTGCTAGGCAGTCCCTGCCCCAAAGAACTTACAATCAAAGTCTAAGACAAGAGACAACATATGGATACAGACAACCCCCTGCTCCTTGTCCCCTGACTGCCCCTCAGGACCCCTACCTGTCCCCCCTGCTCCCTGACTGCCCTGACTCCTATCCACACACCCCCTCCACCCCCTGAGAGACCCCCGGGACTCCCATGCCCTATACAACTCCCCATCCCCTGACTGTCCCCTCTGAACCTTCACCCCGTCCAACCGCACCCTGCTCCCCGTCCCTGCTGACCATCCCCTGGCACCCCCCGCCCCTTATCCAACCCCCCTACCCTTGCCCCCTTACCACACCACGCAGAGTGTCCGGCTCCACAGGAACTAGACACGCTGCCCTGCAGGAGTGAGGAGCATGCAGCTCGACCGAAGCCACTGGTAGGAGCTACGGGCCAGAGTGCTGCTTGCGCAGCACGCTGAAGCTGCGGGGAAGGGGGCACAGCAGGGGAGAGGCCACGGGGAGCCTTCCCAGCCGGGAACTTGGGGGCTGAGCAGGAGGGGCCTGCAGGCCATAGTTTGTTCACCCTTGTTTTAAACAGTGAACACTAAGACCATCTACAGTGCAGTTGGGAGTGAGCCTCCCAGTGCGGGTTAACAGATTTGCAGGAGATTTGCTCAAGCCTGCCATGCTAAAGCTAGCAGACTGGATGCTATGGCTAGTCCCGAGCTCAGAGCCAGGAGTCAGGCGGGCTTGGACGCACGTGGCAGCTCAGGCTAGCAACTCGTGCTACATCATCCATACAGCTATTGTTAGCGCTCGAGCTGAGTTACCCCATCTACCGATCTGCTCTGGGAGACTTACTCCCAGCTTCAGGGACGCTTCACACTTGTTATGACATCTTGGTGCGACAACTACCTCTGTCCGAGCTGCAGGATTGGTTATGACCAAGCACTCCTCATCCTAACCAGTGGATCCATGAATCTGCTGTGCTTATAGCTGCTGAAAAATCTGCAATTCCTTCCCTAAAGGCAGCCGGAACCCTTTGTCAGCCTGTACTGATATTGTCACTCATAGTGCATTGGAATCCAATAATACATTTCCCGGACCACCATGAATGACCACTGCTCAGTAGACTGTGGGAGCCCAGTAGGTAGGAGTTCTTTTAATGTGTGCATGCCTGTGTGTGTGTGTACTCAAGTAATTTCAAACAGGTTTACAATCAGTAGTTTAATCTCTGTACCCTGTGAGATAAGTAAGTATTTGATAGTGTCTACTTTACAGATAGGGAAACTGAAGCATGGAAAAATTAAATGACTTCATTTGCCCAAGCCTACACAGGAAGTCTGCAGAGATAGGAACAGGAGCCAAATCTTCCTGTCTCAGTATGGCTTCCATGCCTTAACCACAAGACCAGCCTTCCTCCCAGTACTTCCCACAGAAGATATTACAATGGGGATGCCAGGCTCAATTGACTCAAAGGGGGTCCTAGCAGGCTAGTCTAGACTCATTGTCCCCACAATTACCCTTGCAATGTTGGCCTATATGTGGTCAAGAGGATCCCTTGATGTTCTCCAGCTTTACCCTATATGTAGTTGAATGGAGAAATGTCGACCATTGACGGCTCCAGCTACCTTCCCGACCACCACAGCGCATCCTACCTCCACAGTTAAGATTGCTTCTCTTTGTTGTCTCCATGGTTTAGCCAAGAGAGTACTGGCTGGGTAGTTTGTATGAGTCAGAATCCAGAAGTGTTGTCTATTCTGAAGTAATCACAAGCCGTAACAACAACAACAAAGTGTGCCCCTCTTTGTCCCCCTTCCCTTTAGTTTTTTATAAGAAACGTAAACGTCCAGTTTAAGTATTGGGTATTGTCAGTGATTCTGTAATATTCACTCTATATTCCCACTAATCTTGTCTGTGTTAAATATAACATTTTGAATAACCATTTAATAAGACCAGAGTCTATTATTGTCCTCCTTTTTACATACTATTCTGTAACTCGCTAACCATTTCAGCCAAGTTTTTTATTCAGCAGACTTGCCCTTGGATATAGATTTAGTATTATACAGCATTCAGAGGATTGGAGATGAGGAATGAAATCCTGGCTCAATTCCAGTCAATTGCAAACCTCCCATTGACTTCAGTGGGGGAGGATTTCACGCTAGAAGTATATACCAAAAGATTATCAGTGTTGCTGTTTTGTTTCTCTGACCCTGGTGATAATGATTTGCTTTTCTTGGATCAAAGAATAAATCCATACTCCGATCATACCAACAATTCATTTTACCGGCAACGAATGCTAATTTAGCAGTTCACTTGGAGTAACTAAGTTACCTTTTGCAATTAATTTTGTTGGTAGGTCCTTTTTCATTCTTTTTGCTCATTATTCTTTACTTCTGGTAGTTTGAAAATTGATCTATCCTTTCCTCCCTTTTCTTTTATAGGTTGCATTTTGATTATCAACTAGAACTCAGTATCTATTCTAGGCTCACTTAGAGAGGGAGTATTTGCTCTCTTTTCTTCCTATTTTTTTTTTTAAACTACTGGCTTTGTCTTCTCTGTTTCTGTTAAAATGTCTTAAACTGCAGGAAGTTCCTACATAAAATTGTATGAGCATACAGCACTTTTAGATTTGTTCAGCCCAAAAGCCCATATCAATTCAGCAGAGAATAAGGACATTATTATTTGAATTTTTTGTTCATTTCCAAAAAGAGAATCTCACTTTTTCTTAAGCTTGAAGAATGTTTTCCCCATGGCCATCAGTGTAGTATCTTTAGTGGATCTTATTAAGGGAACCCCATTCAACCTGTATCTTGTAGGATAAACATAACAGGAAAGTTAATATTGTCCTGTTATTATAATTGTCAATTTTGTTTTTTAAGGCAATAGTAACCAAGAATATTTTTCCTATTTACAGAGCAAGCTTTACATGGAAGGATTTAGAAGCCTAAAAGAAGGAGAACCAGTGGAATTTACTTTTAAGAAATCTTCCAAAGGCCTTGAATCAATACGGGTAACAGGCCCTGGTGGGAGCCCCTGTTTAGGAAGTGAGAGACGACCCAAAGGGAAGACAGTACAGAAAAGAAAACCAAAGGGAGATAGGTAATTACTTTACTTTGTTACTCTCCTCCCCTCCATCCTGCTGCCTTCTTTGCAAGTTTTTCTGAATGTTGTATTTTCAGTACTCATTCATATGTGACAGGAAACCCTTCTGTGCAAGTTTCGTTTGTACAAGTAGCCTAGTACTTTGATTAGATAGCCTGATCTGTATATATAGAAATACAGTCTGCTCATTTGATCGCTTTCATTTTTAAAATCCTTGTATACTGAGTGGGGGGAGAGCTTGAAAAGGAATATTAAGATTAAACTGAAAATATTGTGATTAGACTAAAAAGAGAGATCACCCTGAAGACAGGTGAAGCAATGTAATGCTCAGTTGAGATAAGAGCATACAGAACTGATTGCTGCATGCAGATTGCTTTGTTACATGGGTAGCTTTAGTACTGTAGATCTGAAGAAGAAGACTTATTTTGTGCAACTTTAGGTGGAAAAGCTAATGTTAACTTGGTATATAAATTGGTTAGTTATATTTTCATGTAATGAACAAAGTTCTGGATGCTTCCAAATGCCTTAATTTCTGATGGTCTGTAGAACAGCTCAGGTTTTTTAAAAGTAATTTTACAGATTATGGGCCAAATCCCAGAGCTGTACTCAGGATCTGACCCTTTATCTATCCACTCCCAGTTCAACTCTACATCTAATGGTCTAAAGAAGTTTCACGATGCTTTTGACTATGCCACTATAAAGACTGTATTTTAGTCCAGGGGGTATTTTCCACTCAAAAGCTGCTGCATGATGTGAATTTCAATGCCACCTAAGTCTCCATACTTTCCACAGCTTTGCCCAGCATGATAGCCATGGCAACTGGGCTCAAGAAAAGGACACCTTGTGAAGCACTGATCATGTTTAGTGCATCCCTGAATGTCCAGACTTGAGCATCCCAACTTGAGCCTTTACCCCGAGGTATTCAACCCAGGAAGAAAACTTACAGGGATAGCATGGCTCACAGGTGATGTGAATTCTGGAACAAAGTACAGTTTTGCATGAAGAAAGGGTACCAAAGAGTCCCCCCAAAAGGAGAAAGATCTCCCTTCCCCATCTTCTATCTCTTCAACCTATTATGGTAATTCTTAGAGGCCATAATCAAGATGAGGATGCTGCTGTGCTGGGTGATGTACATACATGTAGCAAGAGACACTTCCTGTCTCAAAAGAGCTTAAAATCTAAATGCACAAGATACACAAAGGTTGGGAGAAAGGAAATATGACATCCTTATTTTACAGATCAGAAACTGGGGCAGAGATCCAAAATCAATGACTTGCCCACGGTAACACAAAAAGTGCGTGGCAGAGTTGCGAATTGAGCCCCAATGTCCCAAGTACCAGTGCAGTGCCTTAGCCACAAGACTGCACTGCCTCTTGTGTTTGGTGTCTACTTGAAGTTGATTGTTTATTTTTTTCACCCTCCCTAATTCGCAGTCAGTTTAAAGGTTTTCTCATCAACTGTCCCAAAAACAAACACTTTTCTGTTCTTAGACTTCTAACCACACTAAAACGTCTGAAGTTTAAAATTTGGAACTACGTATCAGTAATAGAAGGGTCTGTCAGTAATTCCAGCTCTTAGCTGTAACCAAAATTTAAAAAGAGAGTAAAATACTTAGTACACTCCTAGTGAAATTCAGGAATCTCAGTGCAGTCACCTCCGGGTGGGAGCAGGAGGAGAACACTGTCTGTATTAAATATAAAAGGCTGCCCCTTAAACACTACTGCAAGTTTAATTCTTGGTGCTATGGTTAAATAATAAAATACTAATCTGATTAACTGTCGCTTGGGACTGTTTTTAATCTGAAGCAAGTTCTACACCTAAAAATTAGATTGAACTAGCTTCATAGCTCAGGGGTGTGAAAAATGTAACTCCTTGTGAATCACAGTTAGGTTCACCTAACACCCACTGTAGGCACAGCTAGGTCAACAGAATTCCTCCAAACTACCACCTCTTGGAGAGGTGGATTAACTACATTGACAGAAACCCCCTATCTGTCGATGTAAGCAATGTCTGTATGAAATTGCTACACTGGCACAGTTGCATATTAGACATACCCCAAGTCAGAGATCAGTTTAAAAAGTCCCCTGGAGATTTAATATTGGAATCTGAGGAACAATTTGCATCTGAGGCTCCTACAAATGATGGTCCCTAGCAGCCTGCAGTCTGGTCAGTCAGCTGAGGTAAAAGTGAGGTATCTGGTGTGAGGTAAGCAGAGGTGATGGTAGAACTGATGGGACTTGGGTCAAACTGCTGCTTGTACAAGAACATATAATTAGCTGCACTGGGCAGGTAATTAAAAAAAAAGTTCCATGTTACAAGGGCAGATTCCACCCCCTGAATAAATCATTCTCAAGGGGGGTTAATTTAATATTTTATTAGGAAAGCTGTCTCAAATTTAGAGGGATTTGGGGGGAATAGCAGTGGGAGTTGGAGAGGCTGGGACTGGATGACATGGGATAGATCACTCCATAATTGCCACGTTCTGTTCATTCCCTCTGGGGCTTCTGGTATTGGCCATTGTTGGAAGACAGGAAACTGTGCTAGATGGACCATTGATGTAACTCAATATGATTGATCTTATGTTCTTATGTCATGGTACCAGCACATCCCTGCCAAGAGGTTTCCTACAGCCCTGTGAGGTAGAAAATATTTACAGTTCTGCCATTTTTCAGAAAAGGGAAGACATAGAAGTTTAGCAATGTAGTTATTGCAGGCTCCATGTCGTTTGCTCAATCCCCTTGAACACACTGTCTCTCGAATGAAACTCTCATAAATCTGTATCCTAAAATTAAGAAATTTGATCTTTTCTTTTCCCTAGGTCTCTTTCCCATGCTCGCTTTTAGTTTTTGTGCATTTTTTCCTACCCTCTTATTTCTGCTAGTCTCTTTCCCCATTCTTTCTTTTCCTGTCCATTTCTCACCAACTTTTCAATAGCCTTTTATTTGTTTCCAGTCATCACCTTCTGTCATAAGTGTAAAGGCCTGGATGGGGCTATGTTATCTGAGACAGCAGTGTCGTCAGAGCCTCCAGACCATGAGAGAGGGAGGGGTTTAGTTAGTTCAGTTTCAGCTTGGGCTTGCCAATGTAGCTTGGTAAGGTTTCTGGAGCATCTTTAGCTATAAAGATGGCTCTACTTCCTTCTTATATTCCTGATTAGCTGTACTGTGAGTATAACCATTTGATTCTTTTAAGCCTGTGCCTTTTTGGGGTGTTTCTCTCCTTTTCAGAAGGGAGTTAGGGAACCCCAGATTGTGAACTGTACTGTATCTCTGTTTTATTCTCTTTCTGTATTAAATCTTTTAGTTATAAAACGTTTGGTTTAATTCCCTTAAGGTCTCTCTCTCTCTCTCTCTTCACTGGGAAGAGAGGAGGAGGGAGTGGGGGTAGATAAACGGACCAGCTCAGGGTAGGAGCTGGGGAGTGGAGCCTGTCTCTGCCGTCAGCCGAGAAGGGTGAAGGGGGAGGGGAACAGCCTCCAGGTGTCTGACTCTAGCTCTCAGGGAGGGGGGACAGAGTTAGGGTTTTGGGGAAGTCCGGGGGCCCCTCCAAGGTTTTGGAAGTACACCTGGATGGTGGCAGCTGTGATACCCCAAGAACCCCACTGGTAAAAAGGGGGAGTCTAGGGGTGTAGGACTTAATTTGGCTGGGAAGCAGCTAAGTTGAGTGGTTTGGCTAAAAAAGAGTCCCCTTCTCTGTACTCGAGAGCACAGAGGCTGGGGTACCCCACTCTTACACCTTCTGTCTGAGGCCCCTCTCCAGTTGGGGACGTCTCCTAAGACTTTCATATTGCCTCCCCCTTCCCCCGCACGTCTAACTCCCAAAAGGCAACTATGAGATATTATGGCAACTGTCCTTTCAGCCAGAAAGAGCTGTATGCAACTCTCTCCAGGGTTCTTTAATAGTTCTCCTTCTGAATAATGATTCACACACTGTACAAAATGCTGTACAAGGAGCAAATATCAGGATGGTAGGCCAGAAGGATTGTTTAACTGCGATATGAGCTCTGTTGGTTCTTGACTGCTCCAAATCTCTGCTGACCATCCCATAATAAAGGACTCAGCTAATAATGGGAGTTGTGCATGACAGGCAGAATTGGTAGCAAGGCCTCTAGTTAAGGTTGCCCAACACTTTCCATTAATCCATCATTTTCAGTCTCTTACAACTTTGCTACGCTTTAACCATTTGAGATTAACTTTGTTTGCTCTCTTCTTGAGACCCATTTTTGTATTCCATTTTATTTATTGATTTATTTATGTTTTGGAGGGGAAAGTTTTTAGCAAAAACAGTTCAGCCATTTCCAAGAGGATTGGGGGGGGGGGAGGAGGAAGTTTTACGCTGTTTAAAGAAACATTTGGAAACATTTGTAAGAGCCCCAGTGAGTGTGTGCTTTGAAGCCGGAATTTGAAATTTGGCTGAGGGATAGCCTTGGAGTCAGAGAGGTGCTTTTTCTGTCCCTGTAAAAATCCAGCCAGATTTGGCTGAGTTATAAGGCTCTGAAAATTGCCGTTTTCATCTACTCAGTAGATTTAAAGACTTGCTCTAAAATCTACTGGTTGTCTACCTGCACTGAGCATGCTGTAAGCCAGGGGCGGATTAACTGCTCCTGGGGCCCTAAGCGCAGCCAAACAATGGGCCCCCCTTTCAACTCTCACCCCCATTCACAACCCAGCTTTTACTCGCAAAGTGACAAAGCTGCTACCCAAACACAGTTCAGTTGAGAGGGACAAGAACAAGGCTCACAATAATTTAAATTTAATATGAGTTGAAAACTTGAAAGTGGACACTTGATAAAAACTTCTTAAAATGTATTTATTAATTTATAAAAATTATAATGATTTATTCATTCATTTATTTTTATTTACTAACTTCCTCCTTGATTTTTGGAGAGCAAAATCTTTAATTATATCTTTAAATGTCAGTTCTCTGACTAAATCTGCCTCTATACTTAAAAGAGCCAAATCATCAGCCTGTCTTGGACCATCCTTGTTCTATTAGGGTTTTTAATACCCTTTAACCTTGAAAATGAGCGCTCTGCTGTATAATTTGTGACCATTAAAGTAAAAAAGATGTGAAAACCAATGTCTACATTTGGAAATACTGACACAATTTTGTCATCCACAATTACTTGATAAAGTTCAGCAGGAGAAAATGTACTTTTGCTAGTGTTAATAAACTTGTGACGCACATAAGAATGAAACTGCTGAAGCTCAGGAGAAAGGTTAGTGTCCAAATCCTCTGGGAAGGCCTCAACTAGCTTTTGGGAACACTGAGTGTATCTTTCTTTTTCAGCAGATGAAATGATGTTATTTGGGACATCACTTAAGAAAGAAAATTTGTCTGAAATATCAACATATATTTCTCCCCTTCTCATTTGGGTTTCTAACTGATCAATGATTACGTTATAGGTGGCAATGTGGAATTTTCCTCTAGGGGTCAGCTCTACTTCTGGTGCATTTCCACCATTGGGTAGCGTCTTTCTAATATGTTTGCGAGTGTGAGATGTTTTGTAATCACTCCCCTCTGGTAGCATTTCTTTTGAAAGCTTCTCAATTCTTTATTGCAATAAATCTCAATATTTTATTGCAAGATTAAAACTTGTCCAACAAAGCTGCAAACCGCTACCACTTATTCAAGCAAATATTGTGCTTATGTACTGTGATCAATGATGTCGCTCTAGATTACACGTGTTGTCGCAAGTAACGGCGGTGAAGAAAAAAAAAGTGAAATATACGCAACAATGGAGGAAATGTGTTTTATTCGCACTGTCGGATTTTTTAAATTATTGTTTGGATACCGCGAGGCTTTTATTGATGTGAGGGAAGTCTGAGAAAGAAAGTGTAATCGACGCAACATTGGGGGATTTTTTTAAAATCGCAATGTCGCATTTAAATAAAATATTGATGAGCTTTATATAGCCAGGCACAAGGGGCCCTGAGGCCCTGGACTCAGGCCCACGACGTTAATTGAGACTTTTTTTTAATTTAAGGCCATGCAACCGTGTAATTTTGTAACCATTTTTTGTTGTTGCTTTGGGGCCCCTTTTTTCTTGGGGCCCTAAGCACGTGATTTTATTGCTTATAGGTTAATCCACCACTGCTGTAAGCCCGCAGAGCTTTTAAATGCCAACTGCATGAGCATTATGGTGACTAGATAGCAAATGTAAAAAATCGGGATGGGGTGGGGGTTAATAGGAGCCTATATAAGAAAAAGCCTCCAAAATCGGAACTGTCCCTATAAAATCAGGACATCTGGTCACCCTAATGAGCATGCCCCCAAGTCTCCCTCTGTCCTACATAGTAGGCAAAGAGCTAGAGCTCCAGCGAATCATAGAATCTCAGAGTTGGAAGGGACCTCAAGAGATCATCTAGTTCAACCCCCTGCTCAAAGCAGGACCAATCCTTATTTTTGCCCCATACCCTAAATGGCCCCCTCAAGGATTGAACTCAAATCCTGGGTTTAGCAGGCCAATGCTCAAACCCACCAAGCCATCCCCCTCCCCTGTTTAAAAGTTATATGGCTGTCAGCTAAGGCTGTAGAGCAGACTCAGGAGTGGGCAAACTACGGCCCGCAGGCCACATGTGGCATACCGGCCATTTTAATCTATCCCGCAAGATTGGGCCAGGGGATGGAGCTAGTGGCTCCACCCTCCCAGCCAGCCAAGCGCGGCAAGCCTCGTCCGGCACTCCTGGCCGGGGTGTCCAGCCTACCACGGCAAGTCATGCGGCCCCGCGCTCCCGGCCAGGGTGCTGGGCTGACTACGGCAAGCCGCATGGCCCTGCCCTCTGGCCTGGGGTACCGGGTCGACCCCGGCAAGCTGCGTGGCCCCACGCTCTCCGCAAGGGGGGCAGGGCCGACCACGGCAAGCCTCGCGGCCCAGCACTTCCCGCCAGGGGGCCGCGGGGTCCTCCACTCCCGAGCCAGGGCTCAGCCCAGTGCAGCAACAAGCGTGGCCAGGTGTGGGGCCCGTGCCCGGCTGAGTAGGTAAGCAAATTTGGGGGGGCTTAGGTGTTGGGGTTCCCGGGGTGGTGGTTAGTTTGGGGGGCAGAGGGCAGTCAGGGAATGGAATGTGGGGGGGGGTGTAGATAAGGGGTGTGGTCTTGGGGGGGGCAGTTAGGGTGGGGGGGTCTCTGGAGTGGGCAATCAGGAGAGAAGGAAGGGGAGGGGTTGGATGGGTCGGAGGTTCTGAGTGAGGCTCTCATGAGTGTAAAGTGCCTTGGAGTTGCTGTTTTACCTGTTAGGGGTTAACTGAACAGGAGAGGGGAGTGACGTCCGAGTAGCCTACCTACAGACAAGCCAGGAAATTAGTCTCAGTTCGTCTGAGGCTTTGGGGCTGACTCCACCTTTCTCCAGCTATGGAGACTCATCTCCTCCTTTTCCTTCATATATTCATAAGTTAGATAAACAGTAAGTAGAACTATTGATTGCATAAGCTTTGTATTTGATCTCTGGTGTCCTTAAACTGTAGAGTTATCAGAGAGAAATCCCCAGGGAGGGGGCTAATTTATGCAAGGAGACCCAGATTAGAAAGCTTTATATCCGTGAAGTTTATATTAGTTGTATGCTTTGTTTCTTTCTTTATTAAACTTTTTTACACCTATAAGAATTGTCTGTAGTTCCATTGAAGTGGTCTGAGCTTAGAATCTGTGACAGGCTCACAGCTAGGGATAGCCTATGTGCTGGAATCTCTCTCTTCGGTAGCCAGAGGGGGAGGGTAGAGCGAAGTCTCTGTGTGTCCCGATCTCCCAGGAAGGGGGGGGGGGGGAGTGCTGTTCTCGGGTTTCCAATGTGCCCCAGTCCATGGGTTTGGAATAAGAGCATTGGTGGTGGCAGCTGGATCCAATCCCCAACTGGAAGAGTTGGATTTTGGGGGGAAAAGATTTAACTTAGGCAGGAAAAGTAGCTTAAAGTTAGTGGTCTGCATAAGAGACCCCCCCTCTTTTACCCTAGAGTTTAGAATGGGGGGAAGGAAGATTCTCTTACAGGGGCAATCAGGGAACAAAAAGCAGGTAGGCTTGGGTGAGGTCCTGGGGGGCAGTTAGAGTGGGGGGTCTCTAGAGGGGGCAATCAGGGGGACAAAGAGAGGGGGGATGGATGGGGGTTCGGGGGGGGGAGTGGGGAGGGGTCAGATAGGGGGCTGTTTGGGGAGGCACAGCCTTCCCTACCCAGCCCGCCGCAGAATTTTGAACCCCAGTGTGGCACTCGGGCCAAAACGTTTGCCCACCCCCGCTCTAAGTGGTCAGAGTCACCCCCCAAGACCCTTCTGGCCAAAGGAAAATGGGCTGGTTGGCAGCCAAAAAATCTTCTGTTGATCGGTGTTAATAATTCTTTGTACTTCACAGCCCTTGTTATGGATCAAGATCTCACACCCCTATTTTAGGAAACAGGCAAATACTATTTCCTTCATTTTACAGCTAGGGTGCTTGAGAGGTTGCATAAAATCACTTTGGTCAGCGTTGGGCTCACAACCCTATAGCTTCTAGGAAAGATTCAAATGTCATTCACTTAGCCATGCTGCCTTGGACCCCCTAGGTCCAAGCTCAGATGGCTACCCTGGATCTCTGCCTGGAGCCGCAGTGTCTGCTAATGTTCGCGTGCTGCCTGGAGCCAAGCTAAAGTGAGTCTGTCAGCCTGGGCTGGGAGGATTGCTCCTGGCAGCAGGGTAGATGTGCCCTCTACTCCATCGGGGGCTGGCAGGCAATAGATTTCCTGCTGAATGCTTCCACCAATAGGGGTCTGGGTGCTGAGGGCCCCCTGCAGGAGCAGAGGGCACAGAGAAGTTCTCAGCTCCAGCAACACCAGCGTAGGACACATTTTCCTTTCTCTTTCTCATTACACTGGAAAAAAGTTAGCAACCTGCCAGAATGCCGGCTGAGTGTGACCATTCTAAAGAGCCATAGTGTCATCACTGCCCAAGTAGTGGCAGCAGATTCTGCACTGGGAACATCTGGGAGTTGCCAGCTGTGGTAGCTGTAGAAGGGAGAAGAACCAGGCTAGACCAGGTCGTCTCATGATTCCCCCAGACCCAGCATGGGGCAGGATAGGAGACTCCTCCATCCTGCAGGGAGTGAGGCTAGGCTGGGCTCCACTCTTCAACCCAGCATATGTACCAGCAGCTCCCCTCTGGGATAACAGCCTGTCTCCTGCTGCCTGCTAATGTATGTAGGTCTGTAGTTCAAATGGTAGAAGGTCTATAGTATAGTGCTGAAGGTTAAGCATTTAAATATTGTTACAACTGTATGTAATACAATTGGTGTTTTACTTTTTCCCTTCTAAAAAAAAGGCTAGTGTATTGCATAAAGAAAAACCTAAATTAATAGAACATTTTGGTTGCAAAGTCAAGCACTCATGGAAAGGAAATGTCAGATAGAAAGTTTCCCGTGTAACCTTAATTCAGCCCTTTGTACACGTGCATCATGATAGATTCTTTACTTACATGATCCCATACTGTTTTTCAACAGGATCCCTGCCTCATTCAGTGCATTGGATGGATAAGAGAACAGAGTTAAGGCTAGGGTAACCAGATGTCCCAATTTTATAGGGACAATCCTGATTTTTGGGTCTTTTTCTTTTATAGGCTCCTACTACCCCCCAGCCTCTGTCCCGATTTTTCACACTTGCTGTCTGGTCACCCTAGTTAAGGCTGCACAGGCAACTGTTAATCTGGCATTTTCTAATTTTTGAGGGCTTTGCACCCTAAATAACTTGCTTTTAATTTTTTTTAAGGTAACACAGACACATTTTTAACTGCTAGCCCAGCAAACTCACTTGAATATGATCTAAAAGTCGTGTGATTCTTTCTAGCTGATGTACTATCACAGTACAAGATTCTGCCCTCAGTCACACCTCTGCAACCATACTGTTTTCAGTATCATTGCACATATAAAGAAGAGGGCAGCACTTGGCCCTTATCCAGCAAAGCACTTAAACCATACTTAACTTTAAGCATGTGCGCAGGTCACGGACTTCAATTAGATGCCTCATATGCTTCAACATAAACTTTAGTGCTTTGCTGAATCAGGGCCTTAAAACTCAGGAAGCCTTGAAGTTTAGCTGGTTTGTTATTCAGTGCTTATCCAAAAAAATTCCTATTGACGTCTATGAAGGGTGGGATAAGGGCAAAAGAGGGACTGCCTTGTTATTTGTTCTGTTGATGATGTATGCATAAGACGTAACAGTCCTCAGATTTCTCATAGCTACATTATAATGAGCAATCCAAACTTTTCTCTAAAGTAGATACAATAATACATGCAAGCAAGCCATCTGTTCAGTGGGAAGGTGTCGTTTTTACGCAGCAGTATGTAGACTAGAAAAAATCAGAACCAGAATCTTTGTACAGCAGATGTGTCTTTAACTACATACGTTGTTTTCTGTATATTGCATTTGTTTTGTTTTGTTTTTTGTAATAAGTATCTTCTACTCAGTTCTTCTATGTATTCTGACTAGTTTAGGATCCTAATGTGGTTTGCTTAAGCATGCGACAATATTTTCAAACTGTCCAGTCCGATTTTTTGATACTTTTACAATACTTCAATAAGTTTATAGTTTAACTTTGTATTGTCCATGTTTATAATAATCAGCACTATTTGGGGTTTCTTTCTGACTTTACATCCAGACTCGTTTTATTTATTTATTTTGCACTTGCCTTTCCTTTTGTCTGAATGGAAGTCTGCTTTCCGTCTGTCACTTTTGTGCAGAGAGGTTGAGGCGGTTTTTTAAAAGGCCTACGCCAACTTGAAAAACTCTTGAAAATGTTATTACCATTTTTTAATTATTTGTATCTCAGTAGCACCTGTGAGCTCCAGTTGTGGACCAGGGCTCCATTGTGCTAGGCACTGAAGAAATACATTAAAAAAAATGGTCCTTGCTTCAAACAGCTTACCATCCAAGTATAAGAAAGAGACAGCAGATGGATACAGAGAGGGGGGGAGCACAAGGAAACAATGAGACAATATTGGTTGGCATGATCATTATGGGTCTCAACATACCATTTGTATCTAGTTATCGTCCAGGAAAGCCTAGAGCACTATCACTTATAAGTGATTTTAAAAGAAAAAGCTTTTCCCTGTGTTTTTTAATGTGTTTGATTTGTGCATTGGACAGCACTTTGCATAGGCAGCTTAGCTGTTTTGGTGAATATGCTCGTCTGAGGCTCTGCTAGATGGGGATTTTATCAAGAACAGCAGCAAAAGAGCTGAAACTGAGGAGGTAGCAGGCAGGAGTTTGCAGAGGGAAAATGGCGATGGAGGAGGAAAGATGGTCTTCGGCATGTCTGACATTGGTGCTCTTGTTCCCATCCAAAATAACACATCACCAGGGCCTCCATTCAGGAAAGCATTTAAGCTTGCCTTGGGGACCATCCCCACTCAGGACCATACATAAGAATGTGCTTTGTTTTAAACATATGCTTGCTTTTTGTTGACTTCAGTGGGATTTAAGCATGTGGTTGCAGGTTTGGCTTGAATAGGGATACTTTTTAAAATCAGGAATTAGGTAGCAGAAAAACCCTTATATTAAAGAATTGTTTGTTTTGTTTTAAAATTCAGGATATCTGATTGAAAGAGAGCTCTGGTGGAACTTTTTTTAAGCAGTCCATTAAAAAATGAAGTTGACAGTATTCCCTTTAATGAAAGAAAAAAAAACAGAGACAGAGTTTTGATTTCAGGCTGGCTCCCATGTCAGTGACACACTCACATGCTTCGTGGTCATTTCATGTCAGTTGTGTATGCAGAGAGAGCTCTTAGTTTACACGCTACCAGGCCTAGTGCTTCTTCTCAGCCGTTTGAAGAGAAAGCACTCTAAATGGAGAGAGACGGATATATATACTATTCCTTGTATTCCTGAGGTGATGTCTCCTAAGCTCTTTGAGGAATTGGATAAAGTGAAAGGATTTAAGAGGGAGAGTGTGTTGGAGTTTATGCACGGTCCAGCAGAACCAATACAGGGCCTCAGTTGAGGTATTATTTAATTTAATAAATATTTTACTAAATAATTTGAAAACATTCTTCATGTTCCTAAAAATAACAGCAAATAAGAGTGCACTTAAATGGCAAAACACTTTGCTAATGCAGATCAAAGGTTTCCCAGTGACAAATAACTAATATCCTTCCAGAACATCCAGTGGAGCAAAATTCAGACTTCAGAAAGCTAGGAAACAGAGGATACACAGCAATTAAACATCCGAGGCTGGTCCAGGTCAGCTGACTCAGGTTCACAGGGCTCGGGCTGTGGTGTTTGTTAGATGTTCGGTCTCAGGCTTGAGCCTTGGCTCTGGAACCTACCATCGGTGTTTAATTGCTGTGTAGACATACCCACAAAGTATGACTAAGATAAACACTCACACAGCCTTAACTCTACCCCTATGGAACTAGCAGTAGCTACCTGGAATTATCCACATGCACTGCAGCTACTTTCAGTGTGTGAGCTGTGGCTGTACTCAATGGTTTGACTGGTGGAGACAGTAGGTGGGGCTGAGGCATGTTTGAGCTGAGGACAAGGGGATTAGTTGGAGGAGCCTCATAAAGCTATAACTGTGATATGAGGAGATCAGGGTTTGGCACCCCACTCCCATGTTTGCAAGTAAAGGAAGGATGTGTACCTTCAGGAGCTAATCTGCATCATTTTATTGCAAAATTGTGTCAATTGTCTCAGTAG
Source organism: Sternotherus odoratus (assembly GCA_032164245.1). Taxonomy (NCBI): domain Eukaryota; kingdom Metazoa; phylum Chordata; order Testudines; family Kinosternidae; genus Sternotherus; species Sternotherus odoratus. The sequence goes on from JAVMKO010000003.1 coordinate 63,872,901, forward strand.
CAAGGCTCTGGGCACATGCATCTTGCCTCAGGAATTGTCAGTAGTGAACTGGGACATGAGCAGCCTGTGGGTTTAATATAGGTTAAGGGGAAATATAGATTTAGATGGTATCCTGTGAAAAAGTATGAAGGGTTTGTTACATTTCCCAAGGGGCTGTTCTGCCAGGATGGAGGGCTTACTGTTTGAGTGCAGGGCAAGTTCTTTTCCTTTACAGTGAAAAGGCAGCTCGCAAGAATGGGTGTCTTGAGTTTTTCTTTGAATGATTGCTCATATGTATTCCACAGTAGGTGTGCGTGCTTGCCACATGCACTGGTGCTGGAAGTTTTGCCCCCAGCGACCCCGGGAGTGGCATCGCCATGACATCATATAAGGGGCGCTGCATGCTCCCCCCACCCTCAGTTCCTTCTTGCCGCCAGTGAAGGTGCATCGGAACTTCGCTGCTCCAGCTTCGCTGCAGCTCGTCCCCAGATTACTTGTAGTACCTGTAGTTGTTTCAATTAGTTCAGAAAGTCCTAGCAGCTGTTCATAGCCTCTGCTGAGCGCATGAGGGTTGGCTGATCTCCACTCAGCGGCTCTCCAACCAGATCACTTTGTGCATCCGTTCCTGTTATGATCTGGAGGGTGTCCCCCCACCACCAATTGTGAAGGCACTCTCAACTCGGGTGCAGGCCTCACTGGCAGCCTTCTTGGCCCACGTTCCTATTCAGGACATTTGTAGGGCTGCCACATGGTCTTCGGTTCACATGTTCACCTAGCACTATGTGATTGTCTCCCAAACCAGGGATGGCGCCAGGTTCAGCAGGGTGGTACTCCATCCCGGGAACTTGTGAACTCCTACCCACCTCCAATAGATAACGCTTGGAATCACCTACTGTGGAATACACATGAGCAATCACTCAAAGAAGAAAAGACAGTTACCTTGCGTAACTGGTGTTCTTCGAGATGTGTTGGTCGTGTCTATTCCACATCCCACCCTCCCTCTGTCGGAGTGGTCTGACAAGAAGGAACTGAGGGTAGGGGAGCACGCAGTGCCCCTTATAGCGTGCCAAGGTGGCACCACTCTCAGGGATCACGGGGATGAGGTAGGTGTACACACCGCTCTACATATCCAGCAGCAGCAGTGGAGGCTCAGAAGGTGTGAAGTGTCTCCTAAACCTCAGGGTGGTGGTCTCACCTGAACAGGAAGACCTCAGGAAGATGAATACAGCCTGAAACAATAAACAACTCCATTTGCGTCAATGGGTGCTCTCATCCTCTCTTCCCAGTGCTGAAAAGCCTGTGGAATGCAACAGGCGTGCCTGCTCTCAACTCCTTCCCAAGAATCAGCAGCATGTTCTTAGTCCATGATCCCTACATGCTTGTTCTGAGTTGCAAACCCAGAGTGGTGGGGCTTCCCCAGATTCTGTGCACATGGCAGGGGAGGGTAGAAAGAGGGACTCAGATTCCCAAGAAGGACAAGTTCTCCAGTGACCCCCAGATTGTGGCACACACAGGGGAGGGGAATGTGATGCTGACATGTGCTTCTAGGAAGTCTCCTTCCTAGTCACCATAACTTAGGCCCAACGGGTGTCCAAAATCAGAGCACTAACATCTGAATCACCTTACATGGTCTTCTATAAGGACAGGGTTCAGCTGAGTCTGCACCAAGGTTGCCTCCCAGTTGCATACTGTTCAAGATGTATACTTGTCAATCATTTGTCTCCTGAGCCTGACACAACGGATGAGGAATGCAGGTTGAATACCCTGGACGTCAGACGGGCTCTAGCCTTCTACATAGACAGAACAAAGCCGTTTCATAAGTCACCACAGTTGTTCGTTGTGATCACAGACAGGATGAAAGGTTGCCAAGTGTCTGCCCAAAGAATATCATCGTGGATCATGGCCTATATCTGTTTCTGTAACAAGCTAACAAAGGTGCCCCTGCTGCCAATAGTGACGGCTCATTCAACTAGGGTGCAGCCTTCCCCGCTCAGGTGCCGATCCAAGAAATCTGTCAGGCTCTGGTCGTCCGTCCACACGTTCACTGTACACTGTGTGCTGACCCAGCAAGCTCGAGATGACACTGGTTCTGGTAGAGCAGTGCTTCGGTCTGCAAGTCTGTGAACTCTGAGCCCACCTCTCAGGATTCTGCTTGTGAGTCACCTACAGTGGAATCAACATAGCAAGCACTTGAAGAAGGAAAAAACAGTTACCTACCTTTTATGACTGTTGTTCTTTGAAATGTGTTGCTCATGTCCATTCATTTCCTGCCCTCCTATCCATCTGTCGGAATTGATGGTAAGAAGCAACTGAGAGGGTGTTGGGCTGGCAGCAACTGATAGATCATGGCATGAACTCACCACTCTAGGAAGCGCCACAGCCGGCCCTGCGGATACCACTAATGCAAAAATCTCCAAAGACTACGCACATGGATGAACACACACCTACAATGGAATGGACATGAGCAACACATCTCGAAGCCGAAAGGTAGGTAACTTGTTGTTGTTTTTTTCAAATTGGGCACCAAAATCATGGAAATTTCTGATCATTTTGGCCTGAAACTTTGTGCTTCAGTTCCCCATGTGTAAAACGAGAATAATAATACCATCTAGACTCACAGGTGGTGCATTGTAAAGATAACACTAATGTTTGTAACGCATTAGGATACCCTGGTGAGAGCACCATAGAAAAAGCCCATGAGGAAATTCATAATTTTGTATTCAGGGTTTGGATGATTTAAAATAAATAATGCATGGGGCCACACACTGAAATGAGGAGAAAAAAAAAATTGAATAACTACCTATTCAGTGAGCATCATCCATCCTGAGCACTCAGGAGGGCAGAAATAACATTGGAAGACATAATGTGTGATCATGTAATTTAAGACTATCATAATGCGTACACATAAGGGCACCAAATTAGAGTTGCACAGGCAGCCTTACTTCTGGCATATCCTAACTTGTAAGTGCTTGACTTTGCAACCTTAATATTCCTTTAATATAGTTTTGTGTGTGTGATATATCGATTACCCTCCACTCCCTCTCTGCATAACTGTGATTAGTTGTGTAATTTCGTAGACATCTCAGTAGAAGAAGGTTTTGAAGAGGGATGGGAGGGGATAGGTTTATGAGGTAGGCCAAGGAGGAGGTTTCATGTATATGGACAGTGTGGAAAAAAGTTCAAAGATGACTGTGATAAAAGCTGAGAAATGCAGAATTGAAGCTGTCACTGTGACTGTAGTGAAGGAGGCTGGTAAACTCAGTAAGAGACCAGTGGATAAGTGGGGAGGTGAGAATTGTGAAAGGTCACAAAGAAATATGGGAATGAACTACATTTATTTTTCTTTGATCTCCATTATTTATAATTTTATTGGTATTGGGTCTCCTGGCACTAGCTCTTTTAAACTATTCAGTGTACAGTGCAAAAGATGATTTTAAATTATACCAGTGTTACAGTAAATGGCTTTCCTTGGCTTAGAAGTGATTAGAATTGGTTTTAACTCTTTAGCTTTTGGACAATTTAAATGCTGGCCATTTACGTTAGTTCCAACAGCATTGAAACAATAACTTAGACAGCTATGATTTCATTGTTAGCAATTAATGCTGCACCAGCCTTTGCCTCAAAGTTTAACCAGGCTGCTTTGATTTCCTGTGAGATATGACTATATTTTGACTAATATATGATTGTTAAATTGTTGAATGTTTCAGGTTCAATTTGATTCAGAGTTACTGAATTAATTTAATTAATACTCTTTCTTTTTAGTTGCCTTTACTCTCAGTTGTAAAAAACAAGTCTGGAGTAACGTGTAAATAGAATGGTTAGTCTCATTAAACACTGAATTGTTTAGGAATCTTTTTTGTTTTCTTGCCTGTTTACATTGTGAGGCAGGACTTGTCCCTTTTTCTGATGATCAGCTCAGAAATGCATGTAGCTGGAATGTAAAAAAATCCTGTTGATAGCCTTTTAAATATTTATATTTCTGTAAATTTAACATTGCCTACTTGTGTATATTAACACACTTCTTTGCAATTAAGCACACAATAATGAGAAGTTAGGTTATTTTAGTGATACTTTCTGAGTCTGTCATCCATTCAGTTTTTTAACTTGGGATACTTATTAGGAATAATGCTTAACTCCTTGTGTGAGCAATATTAGGAAAATATACCAAATGTTTGTATTTATTCATTGCTTTTAATATAGTCCTCACTTTTTATATTAGAAAAACTAAAGCAATTAATTGCATATCACTTTATTTGCCTTTAGATAGTCTAGTAAATAACTGTGTCTTCTCACTTTTGGTGTTTGCATATTTATGAGTCACTTAGAGTTGGAAATTATATAAATCACAAAGCATTTCATCCCTGCATTTCTAACTCATTGGGGTTCCATGAGGTTGTCCTTTCTACTTATGAGCTATATGCAATATTTTGAAGAAAGAGCCATTTACCTCTTCTGAGAGAGAGCAAAAGAGAGAGAGAGAGAGAGAGAAGGAGAGAGAGAAACAGAGAGAGAAAGTAAAACTGCGGCATAGCTAATTATGGCAAGAAAACTAAAATAAGAGAGAAAACTCACCCAATTATCACTAAAATGATATATAAAATTTCCACCAAGCTTCCAACTTTACACGGAAACAAGCCATGTTTAAGATGTTCCCTTAATAAAAAACACTAATCTACTTATTTTCTACAATATAGATTATCAACATTTAGAAATTATTCTTTTGCATGGTCAAGGTACCTAGTTCCAAATTCTCTGCTCTAGGAGAGCAGCTTTCCATTTTTATTTTTGAAGTTTAATCATTATTTTGGGCTGACTGTGCTGATTTTGTTTCTGTCCAATAGAAAAAAAATAAATAAAGAGAATTTATAGTTTTAGGTAATGTCCTCACAAAATACTTAATTGTACCATATCACCAAGTTTCAGTAAATACAACAGGTTTGTGCTTTATAAGACTTGGTAGTCAGAATTTTGAATTTGCTTTTTAGTGGTTTCTTTTGTGGAAGAGAAATCTTTCAGGCATGAATTGATAGTCCAGATCTTTTGAGGTCTGTCTGTTCTAACCTATGACCTCTGTTCTTACAAGGTCAACATCTGAGGGCAGGAGATTAAGGCAGTTTAAAGACTGGAATGGGAACTGGAGTGGAAAAATTAGCCAGCACATTTTGGGTGCAAAACATCAGTCATCAAACAATTTGCTTATTTTAAACCTGGGTTAAGGGTAACAAGCTAATTGTACTGTGCTTGTTGAAGTAAGCAATATTCTTAGATATTACAGATGGACATGGAAGAAATTTCTTATTGGTGAATAATACCATGTATATAGTATAACCATTTTTTATATTCAACATACTAAATACTTTGTCCAGTATTTTGTAATATGATAACTTAGGATCTGGTTATACAATCTTTATTTGCTCAATTATCCCCTACTCTCTTGAGAAATATCATTGACATCAACAAGACTAATGACATAAATAAGAAGTACTTGCCTTGAGTAAGGGCTGTAGGATCTGGCCCAATCCTGCTGGCTGCCAAGTATCCTCAACTCCCATTGACCTCACTGGATCAGGTCCTCTCATCATGTTGAAATTGTTGTTCTTACATTAGAATTTCCTAATGCTAATGATTAAACCAATAGGTGAGAATCTTTTTTTGGTTACTGCTATTCAGAATTGAACTCATTCTGCACAAAGTTGTCATCAGGGAGTGTCCTTTCATAGGTTACAAACTGAAGTATTCATTTGCATGAAAAGAGAACTATATATGTGATACCAAGAATCAGAGCGGTAGCCATGTTAATCTGAAATTGCAGAAGTGACAAAGTCCTGTGGCACTTAAAGACTAACTAAGTTAGTCTTTAAGTGCCACAGGACTCTTTGTCACTTATATATGTGATAGTTCAAGATCTATTGCAGAATATATTTAAAGGAGAATGATTGATCCTCCACCCACACAATTGTTTTTATAGTCATTATATATGTATTACTCCATTCCCAAAACCAAGCAATACAAGGGTGAGGATTTTAACCTGTAAGCTATTTGTTTGTTTGTTATTAAAAACCCACAAATGGAAGAAAAGTGATTTTGGTATTAAAACGTGAAAGAAAGATTTAGTGTCTAATGTCCAGGCTCTTTTAGCAAAAATGTGCCGTGTCTCCCACAGTTCAGAATTTGACTCACATCTTTATAGATTCCAGTACTTCTCTGGTGGCTGTGTCACACCGAATGGATTAGAGATCTGTAAATCATAGTTAGAAAATAAAGCGCCAGGGCTTCCATCTGGTTGCCTGTTTGTATCTAGCACATTCTTAGGTCTCTCTGACAGTAAATGATACACAGGCACTTTCATTCTAACTCCTCTGACATTAGCTCAAAACCTTCCAAAATATTCTCTTCTTAGGGCTGCAGCGTTTCTTTTGTAGCTTTAGCTCAAAGGTGAATTTTTGGGGAAACCCAGTGGAGTGGCTTCCGCCCTTCTATACTCCCACCCCAATGGAGAGGAAAGGCGAAAATGCAGTAGGACCTAATGCAGACTCCAGAGGCTGGACTACCCAGGAAGGTCCCTGCCTGCCTCTTCCAAGAGCACCAGCTTCCACCCCATCACCCCATTTGGGGGTTAATGGCAGGAGAAGCTGGCAGAGACTCAAAGGACTGGGATATCCATGCAGACTTAAGAGTCTAAATCCAATTGACAGTTGATGGGATTTAGACTCAGGTGACTAAATCCCTTTTGAGAATGAGATTTAGGCTCCAAAATCAGCTAGGTGTTGCAACACTGAGCACAGCAGTCCCTAAATTCCTTTACAAATCTGGGCCCTGGACTAGAGTGAATGTTTTCTGTGGGAGGCTGTATACAATTTTTCCTTTCTACTTTCAGCCCTGCCTCTGATTTGGGACAGGCAGGATGGAAGGACGGCTCACTCTATTTAATCAGGTGATCGGGGGTAGCAGAGGTGGGGGAATGTGTAGTCTGGAGCACCAGGACTCACTGGAAGAGGGAAGGGAAAAGCAAGTGGTTTATATAAAAGAAAAAATTCACAGAACTAATGAGAGATGTGCCTAACATCAGTTTAGATAGTTTGTCTGTGCCCTTCCCAAATCCTTTGTCTGTTTAGATTATAAACTCGATAGAAACTGGGCCTTCCTATATGTCTGTAGAGCACTCAGCACAAGAGCAATACTATCACCTCAATTTCAATAATTAGCTTGAAGATCTTAGCATGTTGAATGATTAAAAATGAAATTATATGCATTTTAGGTCCATTCTTTTTCTCATTGTTAATGCAAGAACTGCTGAGAAATGCCTCTAAGTTTTTCATATAATAGATGGTAGTGAAAGGCAGGTTTTTTACTGGGTTGGTCTCAAACCTGAGTCTGAGCCCAGATTTACACTGCAGTAAGATTTACACTGCAGTGTAGACATGCCTTAGACCGCTGACTGCAATCCCACAGTACTTCTAGAATTAGTGTCCCGTTCCAGGCTCTTTGATTTGTCTGTACTGAATCATTTAATACTAGTAAGTTGTCACAATGGTATATAGCACATACGGAGCATATTTAAAATGCCCTCCTTTTTTTAAAATAAGAACGCATCAGAAAGAGTATTTGTAATAATGTAATCTAGATCAGAGGCTCTCCAGCTGTGGACCTTTTGATGGTCTTCGGAGAGCTGTTTGATCACATGGTTCTTGCTCTCCACCTCTGTTTTTAGTTGCTTAGTTTCATGAAAAGTCAACTACAAATACATGAGAAACTTTACCTTTCCATGTAAGCAGTTGTTGTCGGTTGCCAAAACACTCTCTGTGATCTGGAATGGGAGGGGAAGAGGTCTATGAAATACTCTCTCTCTAGTTGTGGTTCACACTGAAAAAGTTTGAGAATACCCTGGCCTAGATTATTATCTCATTCTTGTGAGTGATTAGCATCAGTTGCTTATATGTAAAACATAAAGCAGCAGTGCAGAGTTAGTGAGAGAAACTTGGATGTTTTTCAGACAGTAATTTCCTTATATTGACATATGTAACTTTAGGTAAATACAGGTTTTGATACATTGTATAGGAGCTTGACTTTTCGGACCGGAAACAAAATGTCAAAACTATTGTACACAGAAGGTATCTATTAGAAGGCTGTCTCTAGACTGCATCTGGAGAAAGGGGTCAAAGGGGAGATGATTTAATCAGGGGTCAGGTTGAGCCCGTACGGGCTGGTACATTGTACCAGCGTATCTCTGGCAACCTCATTGGTTTCTGCAAAATGTAAGCCTTCATTTAAAAAAAAAAAAAAAAAAAAAAAAAAAGCTTATTGCATAGGTTTGCAAAGTAAACCTGAAATGAGCTGATTTGGTGCAGTCCTCTTTGGAATATTGCAAGGTAGGTGTCCTGTGTATACTGGAACTTTTAACCAAGTTTGTAACTATTTAGTTAGTAATCATGACAGCATTGTTTTGTGATTTCATATGATTGGCTTCTTGGAACTGATTCTTCACCTGTTTTTCACAATGTATACAGGGCACCCCTCTCCCCCAAAGTCATGTCTATATAACTACTTTGTCCAGTCCTCCTCCTTCCACATACTCTCTGTGTTAGTGCATCCCAGAGTGCATTGCCCTAGATGTAGATGCTGTCTGGCATCTCTCATTGTGCATGTTTTTCTGGCACTCTGTGGCCTGCTGAGGCACTAAGATTTTCCCAGAATGCACACAGTCAATACACACATGGTTAGGCAGCGTTGATAGATGTGGACATAAAAACACAGTTGATATGTGGCTGGATGGACACAATTCAGCATTTGGTGTAACCAGTTCAGCTGAGAGTGTCACAAACTTCTTACAAAATGCAGTTGCACTTGGAGCATGAACATGGTCTAAAACAGGGGTCTCCAAACTTTTCAGCCCGAGGGCCGCATTAACTATCAAATAGCAGTTCGGGGGCCGACAACACACTCGAGGTCCAAATAAAAAAGAATCAAAACATGGATGTTGTTTTTAATTATTTATTTAATATTATTTTATTCAGTTATTATTTAATAACACATTGATACACTACACATGAACACCTGTATTAGTGGGAATGGTGAAATTGTTTCCTGGATGCCAGAATAGCAGACATTTCTGGCTTTAGATTTGATGTCCCTAACACTGACTAAACGAACCCGGGGTCCGACCCGCCCGCGGGAGAGACCAACCGGGGTCACCCCTTTAATCCAATCCCCCCTTCCCACGACCGACCCCATAGCCTTCGAGACCCCAAAACCTTTGAGACCTCCAACCCTTCGAGACCCCCCACCCTTTGAGACCCCAAAGCCTTCGAGACCCCCACCCTCTCTCTCCCCCACTGAGTCCGCGGCGGACGAGAACAGAAGAGAAACCCAAAGTCCGGTTGACACGAAGGACATTTCTAGGGTCTCCACGTTGATCCGTGGGGTGAAAAATTACCGAGGGTTTTGGGGGAGCCCTGGAATGGGGTCCCCAGCAGGGTGGGGGACTCTCCTTCCTTTGGGGGTTTTAAGGCCCCGCTTGACCAAGCCCCGGCTGGGACGATTTTGTGGGGGTCGGTCCTGCTGTGAGCAGGGGGTCGGACTAGATCCCTCCTGAGGTCCCTTCCTTACAGCAAGGTAAGGGGGTGGGAGGGTTGGCTAAGGGGGCAGAGGGTCTCGGGTCCCTCCAGCCCCCCTCCCACAAGAAACCCCCAGGACCCCCGCCCAGCCCCAAGAACCCCCCAGGACCCCTTCCGAAACCCCCCCCCCCGACCCTCACCTCCCCAGTCCTAGCCCCGGCCCGGTGCCTCGCGCCCATTGGCTCCCGGCGCTGCCCGTCCGCGTCAGGGCGCATCCCGATTGGTTCACCGCGCCCGGCGGGAGGGAACGCGGAAGCCGGCGCGAGACAGAGAAGGGGGCGCGTGGGTTCCGTGGTCCTCCGGGGCATCGAGGCGGCCGGCTAGAGCGGCCCAGCCCTCCCGCCCGGCACCATGGAGACGCCGCGAGGGCGAGAGCGGGAGCCCGTACCGTAACGATGGAGACGGCCGGCCGGAGCGACGGGCGGGCGCAGGGCCAGGCGGAAGTGACGCCGCTACCTGGAGGGGGCGGGACCGGAAGTGCGGTAGACAAAAAGATCTCCACGGGCCGGATGAGAGGGCCTCGCGGGCCGCATCCGGCCCGCGGGCCGTAGTTTGGAGACCCCTGGTCTAAAACAATAGCTCTGCTGCACCTTTTTCTTTCAATGTGGAATTAATGCTGGAGCTTAAATATGGCAGCATACGCAGTGTTAACTACACAGATCACTGTCACAGAAACATCCAGCTGCTATGGGATATGTGGTGTTTGAGTAGAATACCACCACATTTCACCTCATGTTGATGGGTGGTAAATTTGCTTAGTTCTGATATTCTGTTTAACTTTTACTGTAGGGCAGGGGTGGGGAATGTCCGGCGCGAAATCATTTGGTCTGGCCCTCTGGCCCTGCTCCAGGAAAAGGCGGACACTAGGACCATGCAGCCCCCTAGGCACAGGAGCGGCAGGAGGGTCTCTGCTCCCTGCTGCACCTAACCAGGAGCATTGGCTACATTGTGGCCAATGGGAGCTGCAGGCAGGGACACCCCCCCCACCCCAAATCAGCTTTCAGCCAATGGCAGCTGGCGCCAGTACTTCTGGCTGGGGCAGCACATGGAGTGCAGACCCCCGCCCCTGCGGCTGCTGACCCTGGGAGCCAGGCTGAACAGCCAGCTAAGCAGTGGGGGCTGCAGGTGGGAGCCGGGGTCCTGGGTCCCCAGCCCACGGTGGGGCTGTGCCCGGAGTTTAGGGGAAGGAAGTGCCCCTGACCTGCGGCACGGCTGTCTGTGCCTGGCCCCGGGAGAGGAGGGAGGAGTCTTGGTGTCCCTGACTCGCAGCAGGGCTGTGCCCGGCCTTGGAGCCGGAGGGGGGGCCCGGTGTCCCTGATTCGCGGCAGGGCTGTGCCTGGCCTCGGAGAGGGGGGGTGGCCCTGACCTGCAGCGGGGCTGTGCCCGGAGCCAGGGGTGGGGGGGCTGTGCCCGGTGCAAAAGGGGGGCGGCTGTGCCCCAGAGTCGACTGCGCTCCAGACTGACCGACGCAAACCTGGAAAAGCAGTTGCGAGTAGCAATATCATCAATAACAGCTAAGATCACACGCCTCACCAAAGAGAAGCAGTTCCAGCCATCACATTAGGGGTGAGTTAGTTAAATGTTTGACCAAATATAGCAGGCTAATTTTTAAGTTGATAATTTTGTATGGCCCGCGAATGATGTTATAAATATCCAGAAAAAAGGTTCCCCACCCCTGCTGTAGAGGGACTGCTGTTTCTGTATGGTATATAAATCTATTTTCTTGAAGGCCAGATTCCCATTTATAAAAGAGAATATTCCACTGGGAAAGTCCCATGTCAGTGCTCCATGAGTGTAGATTTAAAACAAATCTGTTCCAAAAATTTCATTTTCGGTTTAATAAATACCAAGCGTAAGAGAAGGATAGTTCAAACTTGTCAATTAAAAAGCCTTCCTTCCTAAATGCATCCAGCTGTGAGCACTTAAGTGACATTGATCTATGTCAGTATTTAAAAGCTGCATGTGATAAGGACGCCTGGTGTAGGGAGCAGTTACGGGATGGAGGGAGTATGTTGAGTAGGGGGGTTTGAAGGAGTTTCTGAGCATGGACTGGATGAACTAACTGGGTGCACAGAACAGTTGGGGAGCAGCAGGGGATGTTTAAGGATGGGAGGTGCAGGAGCATGTGATAATTATGAGGGAGAGATATATTTTATCACCAAGCAGATCTGAAATAAATTATACAATACTCTATATCTGTGCTCTGCAAGAAAAATTGTTCATACAGGCTTGCTACATCTTATGGTCTCTCCTGCAAAGGAAAGAGGAGGCATGAGAGAAGCAGATCCTATCTACCTAGGGTGCTTTTATGGCTCCCATCACTATAATACCTGAGCACTTCACAATCTGTAACCTTGCAACATCCTTGTGAGGTGGGGAAGTACTACTATCCCTACTATTTACAGATGAGTAACTGAGACACAGAGATGCGAAATGACTTGAACCCAGGTCTCCCAAGTCCTAGGCTGAAGTCCTAGCCACTGGACCTACAAGTATTTTTGTGCTGTGCTAGTCCCTCTAGTCTTTAACCTGGCCCTCCTCCCCTATGAAGTGATGGGGGATTTAATGTTGCAGGATATAGAATGAAACTGCCTGTGGAGTTCTAATTGAGAATCTAGATTTGAGGAGGCAGTATGCAACACAGAGTGGCTGCTGAACAGTTCTCCTACCACATCGCATTCCAGCATTCCCTCCCCAGAACTTGCAAAGCCCCAACTACAGTGTTCATGCAAAGAGGTTTCAGCAGGGTCTGAGGAAGGGGATATGCTGAATAGTCATTGCTCTTCTCCTTCCCCCAAACTCCATCCACACATACTGTACTGAGGGGCTTTCCATCCTTTTTTGTATTCATTTGAACCCCTCCACACAATGGAGTGAAGAGGAACATTTGGGTCTTGGGGCTTCTGCCCAGCGGGGCACACCTTCCAGGTCTTGGGGCTTCAGCAGGAGCGGGGCTGAAGCCCTGAGCCCCAGTACGCACTTCTCGTGGGGCGGAAGTCCCAAGCCCGACAGATGTGCCCCAGGTCTCAAAATTCTGAAGATTGTCATATGCGGCTCGGAGGGTCAGTAAGTCTGGCTGCTCCTACTATAGTGTCTGAAGCTTGAATTCAGCAACGCCCTTAAACATGTGTTTTAATGTTAAGATTGTGCTTGAGTCTCCCTATTTAGCAGAGTGCTTTGCTCCGCTGACTTGGTGCCCAAGCACAGGGATGTTTCCATAGTCAAGTTTCACCTTTCCAACCCCAGCCGTTCAGTAAAAGGTTACAAGGTTTATTTGTTTATCTTTTAAATAATGGTAAAACAATAAATAAGATGAAGAACACTTGTGGCACCTTAGAGACTAACCAGTTTATTTCAGCATAAGCTTTTGTGGACTATAGCCCATTTCATCGGATGCATAGAATGGAACAGAAGTAAGATGCATTAATAAACACAGAAAGCAAAAAAAAAAAAAAGTTGTACATTACCATTTTCCCTCACATTACTCATGATGAGAAAATGGCTGTGTAACATTGTTGCTCAAACCCTATTTCTCTCCCTTTCCCCCTAAAATAATAATAATAACGAATAATGTAATAATAAATAAAAATGTTCAATTTAGCAGGAACAGAAGTGACCACTGTATAATTAAGTTTATAATAAAATATTTTATTTTGTGAGAAAGCAAGTTAGTGCCCGATCCTGCAACTTTTTCTCAATATACTAATTCATGCTGATGCGTGTGAGAGCTGCAGGATCAAATCCAAAGTGCGTGAAGAGTAGAGCTGAGTGAATAACTGATTTTTTTGGTTGACTGGTAATTCCAAAAATTCAAAAAAAAAATTGGGTTGAATTGATATTCTAAATTTTTTTTGGCAAATTGAAAACTAAAAAATCTACCAGTTTCAGGCTGAACAAAATGTTTCATTCAAAATGAGACATGTTTCATTCCATTGTAAGCATTTATAAATGTTTTTAAAAAAATAAAACTAAAGAACATTTTCATATGAAAAGTCATTTTGAATTAAAAAATTGGAACATTTCATTTAGAAAATTCCAAAGTGAAATGGTTTGATTTTTTTTGATTGAAATAATTCAGTCAAATCAGTATGAATTAGCAAGAGGTTTGTCCCACCGACCCTGCCTTTTTCACCAAATCAGATTCAGTCAAATACTTTTGCTCAGCTTAGTAAGGCATGAGGGAAAGAAATACAATCCAACGAGCATGAGGAAAAAAGACAATGGTACAAAGAAATGAAGGTAGTGTATGATGTGATTGACAGGACATAGTTAAGGCTTCTTTTGACCTGAGGCCTGATAGATATTCGCCAGGGTGGAAAAAAAAACCCTGCTGCTTACACCATTTAAAAAAATAAAAAGCCAGCTGCTCTTTGAGCAGAGCTTGATCCTTTCAGTGCCTTTAACAGCACAGCATATATTCAGAGGAGGGGAATTCATGAGGCCCTATGGACCTACACCATGGCATTACACAAAAATGCAAAACAGAACAATGGGTGGCCCCGGAGGTTCCATCTGGCTCCTCATTAACAAGGTTAAAGTAAAGTGGGTTTCCTTGGTTGTGACATATACCATTTGTACTTCAGATATTTTACATTTAAAGCAGGGCTGGGGATAGCACAATTGTAAATGTGCAGGACAATAATGTTTGGCTTTAAGTAAACACATTCAGTGTTGATACACTTGAAAAGATATTTAATAGAAGTTTAAGATAATTTATACGCATGTTGAGTGGCTTTGTGACTTTTTGCTGCTTTACAAAACTGCGAAAAACCTGTCAATAAATTAAAAGTAGGGTAAAACCTTGTTTATCCAAAATATTTTGGGGACACAAGAACGTTAGTGGTTCAGCTAACTTGTGAAATTATTAGGTAAGGGCCTGAGAAGTGTTAAACACCCCCACAATATTCATGAGTTGAGAACTTAGATTTGGTTGGTAGATTTAGTTTCAGGCTATAAAGGTTGAGGTAAATGGGGTTTTCTTATACATGACAAAGCGCTGATTATCCAGACCCTCTCTCCCCAAAAATACATAGCCGTTTAGATTGTTAGCTATCATAAACATTGATCATCCAAAAACATACATATAAATAAACAAAATAATTAGATACGATTTTAAATAAATATTAAAACAAAATAATTCAAAGAACTGTACCAACATTAACTAATAGCTTCTCTGGTTTAAAATTTTTAACAGGATCCTACCTATTAGTATTGTGCATCCGTTGATAGTACTTTGACTTCAATGAGATGAAAATGTTTATGCAATTAACACAATGGTAAAAGATGTTGGTTGGTTGTAAGTTCAGTCAAGTTTTCCCTACTACTCCCATCATATTTATTGTTTGCTATGTTCTCTACTTTGGAAGGAGTATGTTTTGTTATGACACCTCCATTGCATAGAAGGAAGGCGGAGAGAGAATTAATGTTATGGAGGTGATGATCGTGACTCTATAATTAAACTTGAGTTTTACACTTAAAGCTGGAATTCAGCCTTTTTACTTAAGCCATGAAAAATAGCCTCCTCACCAAAATTAGAGCACTTACTTTTTGAGTATACAATGAATTTTCTTATAATATACAAGTGTATCTGGAGTATGAATTTAAGAGTAATTTAAGCGTCCTTTAAGAAATGTATCACTCCTTGTCAGACCCTTTTAGTCCCAACTGATCTGAATAATGGAATAACACATATACTTCACACTTGCATGTGAGTTAAAACTCACTGAAATTTAATGCCTTTGAAGAATTAGGTTGCAATTAAGCTAAATTGTAAAGAAATAATGAATAACTAAGTGTTGTGATCATAGACATAGCCAGGTCAATAGCTCAGATCACTCTTAAGTGACATCAGAGGTAACAACCAATCATGACCCTCCCCCCACCCCCTGCTGATTTGTATGCTGTAGTTCTGTGAAAGAAATGAGAGTGACTGTACACATGTCAAGAGTTCTCATTGGTAGATTACTTGGCTCCAAGTGTTATTGTTTCTTAGTGATTCTCTGGTTGCCTGCTAGCTCCCATACTTTGCTTAGCAAATATTAGATCCACTGAAGTAGATCTTCTGCTGGATCACCTCTCCACACTGCCTCCATTATTACGCATCAAGCAGGAGTCATGAATTAAGTTCCCTCTACCAAGC
This sequence comes from Sternotherus odoratus, assembly GCA_032164245.1. Lineage (NCBI taxonomy): Eukaryota > Metazoa > Chordata > Testudines > Kinosternidae > Sternotherus > Sternotherus odoratus. The sequence continues at coordinate 63,888,633 of JAVMKO010000003.1, forward strand.
GCTGCGCAGGCACTCTGAGCTGTGCGGCCCTCAGCCCTGGACCTGCCACAGCCGGTGGAGAGGAGCCCCTCCCCCCCAAATGCCCCAATCCAGCCCTGGCCCGAACCTGCAATGGTGGGGAAAGGCACCTCTCACCCCCAGCCCAGGTGTTGCTGGGGGAGAAATAGCTGGGTGGAGTCCTCTCTTCCCACTGTAACCCCAGGACAGCCTGCACTCCAAACCCCGCACTGCCAGCTGCAGCCCACACCCCGACCCTCTGCCCCAGCCCTGAGCCCCCTCCCACACTCTGAACCCCTCTGCCCCACTTCTGCCACATGAATTTTGTTATGTGCACCAATATGGAGGTGATGTGTCTTCTGTTCCAGGCTCTTCACTGGTTCATGCTTTATTGGCAAGTACAGGGAGTCAATCTAGCGTGAATATTCACTTTCCCCCAGATCCTGTCTCCAGGACAAACAAAAAACCACCATGCCACTTTTCCTGAGACAAAGAAAAGTATCACCCCACTCCTGCTAGGTCAGTTAAATGTCTGAACTGTCAGGGGACAGGTGCACCACATCAGGGAGGTACAACTCTGCTGCCACAGTCCCCCTTTTGAGGCAGGAAGTGAGTCTGGTCCCACAAAGTGCCTGATCCCAGTGGAGTTTCACAGTACTGCTCATGCCTACTGCAGGATAACAACTGAGGAGTGCTTCCATCAGGCTCCATCCACCAGATGCTCAAAGGACCTTGAAGGTGCGGTTACACTGCGATGACACACCCATGGCTGGCCTGTGTCAGCTGACGTGGGCTCAGGCTGCGTGGTTATAAAATGGCAGGGTACAGCTTTGGGCTCTAGAACCCCCTGAGGGGGAAGAGTCTTAGAGCCCAAGCCCAGACATCTACACTGCGTTTTCGAGCCCCTCAGTCCATGCCCTGTGAGCCCAAGTCAGCTGACATAGGGAAGCTGCTGGTGTTTTATTGTAGTAAACACATACTGTGAGAGAGTAAGAATTAAAGCTCCATTCAGTCCCCTGCCCGTGCAGGTAATGGGTCATTTCCTTTGCTGGTACCTCCATGAGCATTTCTCCTTCGCTCTTTTTAAAGGGAATGTTTAATCCCCTACTTTTCATTACATGGCATCAAAGAGGTTAGCCAGGGGAGAAGGAGGCAGGTGTGGTGAACAACGTTCACTGGGTAAAATTTTCGAAACTGTCTACGTGACTGAGAAGACAAAGTTCCAAGGACTTTCAGTGAGGCTTTGGCTTCTGAGAGACTGTCACTTTTGGAAATGGGATATACACTCCTATATCATTTAGAGACACTCAAAAAAATAGGCTAACCATTATCACTCCAAGAAGGTCTAATAAGGGAGTGAGTAGCTATGTTCTTGTCCTTAGTCCCCTTCACATTGGCCTTTAGTAGTTGTAACTACTTTAGAAGCCATTAAATTAGTGAGATGGAAATAAGATTCAGGTTGGAATAAAAACCCTTCGAATCTGATGCAAACAAAACTTTAAGTTTAGAACAACACACAGCAGATGTGTGGGGGGGAGGGGGAAATCTGGGAGAAGGATGACAAAAATAAGATTTTTTTTCTGTACAGAACACTGGTATTAGACCCTGTATCAGATGATCATGTGCTTGTAAAAACATTACTAAATCTACAAACATTCAGATTGTAGTTCCGAATATTTTCTGTTGAGAATTGAATCAAAGTTTTCATTTTGTTCAGCTTTGTTTATTGCAACTGATTCTCCTTTAAAAATATACAAAGTGTATCATCATATGCCCTTAAAAATCCTCTGTTTTGAAAAATATTCCTACTGGGGCTAGAACAATTTTTCATTATCACATTGTATGACAAAGATGGAGGAATAAGCAAAGTCTGGAAACAAAAGATAAACTGTAGTTTAGTAAACAAAAAAGTTGCTGTTTTTTCCCTGATATCTGAATCAACTCATAACTGATACCAAAAAATTAACTATCATCGAAATTCTTTTTATTGGGTTTCCAGACCTCAGTACCGAACTTCTCACTAAACTTTGGTTAATTAAAAATGAAATATCACAGATTTTATACAGTACTCTGATAATACAGCCCTTTTAATAATCAGTTTTATAATGTAAAGAAGAACTAATTTCTTGCAGGACAAGAACTGAATTCAGAATGTTGAAATCCAAATCCCTAATATAGCCTTGCTTTCTGAATATCAGTATCATCTTGTGAATCTTTATTCTCCTGTAAAAATCTCTTTCTGGGTTTGGGTGTCTGTTATGCTAAGAATTTGTAAACAGCCTTGATAAATGGAAGCTATAAGAGGCTCATTATTTCTTTCTATATTTAGTGGTGTTGTCTCTATGGTGTTGATTTCTTCAGATTTTTGGTAGGACTGGAATTTATTTGAAAAGGTGCATCTTACATGGGATTGATTTGTTCAGCTCCTGCTTTTTATTTTCCATTTGAAATAATATTTTTAATGATATTAAACCCTCAAAAATAAATGTGGGGAAGAAACCCGCTGTGTCCCATCCTCCCGCTGCAAAGTTAGTGGCTCACTCACTGCCTCTGGGGTTGTCCTAGATCACCACAGTTTATGTTCTCTGAAGTCATCGAACCCTGTCACTATTCATGCATCAACTGTGCCATGTCCAGTGTTGTGGGGGTCAAAGTCACACTCTCATTGGCCTGCCATTAAGAAGAGTGGCGGCCAGCCCCGGAGACCTTACCACCACTACCCAGCCCAAGCGGCGTTCTCAAGGGATTAGATTCACAAAGGGAACTTAGATGCTCAGCTGCCATTTTGGAGGCCTACGTCTAACGTTGAGGCACTGCTGGGATTCAAAAAACCCTACCCGGGACCTGCCTAACCCTGTAGGTGCCTAAATTTCTACTGGCAAAGTCCCTGTGTTACTTACATTTTTGCCATTGGGCATGCACACCGCTGCCTAAGTCCTGACAGTGCCAATCAGTGTAGTATCTAACCCAGGGATCGGCAACCTTGGCACGCAACCCCCCAGGGTAAGCATCCTTGGCAGGCCCGGATGGTTTGTTTACCTGCCGCATTGCATGTTTGGCCGATTGCAGCTCCCACTGGCCGTGGTTTGCCGCTCCGGTCCAATGCGGGCTGTGGGAAAGTAGATGCATTATCCTTTCTCCACCTAATCATGTGCTCCATACCAGTTCCACATGTACCTCTCTTTATCTTAAGTACTTATTACAGAAATGCGGGCTGTATATTTGAGCTTCTCATGATTTTAAATGTATTTATTAGTGTATTTATCTTCAGATCATCCCTGGGAGATAGGAATGTCTGTTATTCCCCTTTCACAGACAGGAAATAGAGGTAAACAGAGGCTAAGGGCTAGATTCACAAAGGAATTTAGGCCCCTTGTGTCAAATTTTTGATACCAATTTTAGGTGATTAGTTTGAGACCGCCCAACAGTTAGGTGCCACTGACATTCACAAAACCAGGGCTTAGCTGCCACTTAACCTCATGGATGCCTAAATCCCCATAGGTGCATAAGGTGGGATTTCAGTGGGAGTTAGGTACCTAAATACCTGTGTGAATCCTACCCCTTAAGCTTCTGCTGGTTGGTATGTGCAAAGCTGAGTCCCAACTTTGCTCAGATCTACCTCATTCCCAAGTCTCAGTGCTATTCTCAAACAAGGCGATATTGCCTGTGGTGGCTGATTTGGAAGGTGTCCTCAGAGCACCTCCAGCCCATGCAAAAGAAAGCCAAGGACAGGTCAGGAATTTGGGGGCTGATTGGCAGACGTCTGCCCAGGAATACTCAATAGCCCAGTGGTTAGGCGCTCAGCTAAGATGTGAGAGACCCAGGTTTGAATCGTAGCAACTCTGCCTGATTTGGAGCATAAGCTTCAACCCAGGTCTTCCCATATTCCAGCTGAATGCCCTACCCCCTGGGTTCTCGCCTCTAATGGGGGACCTGGTTTAGGCACATCATTTCAGGAGAGACCCCACAGCTGTGAATCCCAAGCTTAGGCACCTCAGGCCCAGATCAGTGGGAAGTCAGCACCTAAGTACCTTTGTGAATCTGGGCCCTAAGCCTTGCCCCTTTTCTCTGCATTTTGGTCAGGGCCAGCTTACGCAGCTCCCTGCTCAGCTTTTTGGCTTCTGAGAATCCTTTTCGTAGGTGCCTAGCTGTCCACATACAAGGCAGGGGGATCTTAGATACCTAACTTGGGACTGTGAATTCCTGTGGGGGGTGGGGTGCCTAGGAGTTGGGCATGGCAGCACCTAAGTTCCCTTTGTGAATCTAGCCCTAAGTGACTTGCCCAAGGTCACACAGCAAGTCTGTGACAGGGCAGAGGCTAAAACCAGGCTCCTCAAGTCCTAGGTTAGTGTCCTAACTACTTGGACCATGTTTCTCCATCCCACATCTTCTGGTTGGACTATGGTAAAGAGGGCGGATTCCCTCTCAACATAGCACAACCTCTGTAGTATTCTGTGAGCCTGCCAGCTGCATTGTAACTACACGGGAACCTCCAACAATGGTTTCCAGCTGCTTCCACTTAAAATACCCAGAAACTAACCCTCTGGAATCAGGTTGAGCAGACTAGCATCTGTTTTTCAGGTCAAATTCTCTGAAGGTTCCCCATAGTCTCTCCCCCCCCCCCCAACCCTAATTAGCACCTCTGTTGCCATCTTTCAGCCTATCACGAACCATAAGCCAGTTTCCTAAAATTCCTGTCTTTTCATCCTGACCTTCACTTGCCCCAGGTCCATAGGGTGGGAAAGATCAGGCTTCTCCTAAGGGAAATTTGTGGATTCTCTGGCCCTCACGCAGGAGCCTGAGCCTGAGAGTAACCTTCCTCCATTCTCTGGCTATCTGGAATCAATTATTTTCAGGTGTCTCATTTGTTTAGGGGTAGAATTACCTAAGGAGGAGGATCAAAGGCACACACTTCGACAAACCTCCGATCAAGCCTTTCAGCCTTTGTCCATGTACAAAGCCTTCCTGGATATCAAGAATGAGGCCAGTTTATTACACATTTAGCATGTCAGACTCCCACTTAGTGTCCAGCAAAGTATCCAGCATCTTCCAGTGAGGCAAACACACACACATGTTGTTCCAGTCCCTGTGGTGAACGTCTGATAGCATAACTCCTAAATCAAAGACCACCTTCCCGACAGATTTAAATGAAGACCGCTTTTAAACAGTAGAGCAATGCTTGCTAAAATTCCCCTCCTAAGAGTATATGAAGATGTTGACCATGGATAAAATATTCAAAAGCACCTAAGTGACCTATGAGCCAAAGTCCCTTTTCAGAAGTGACTTAAGGACAGGTTTTTAAAGGCATTTAGGCACCCTGCCAGCCACTGGAATTTTCAGCTATGAAGCAGGCCCCTCCCCCATTCCCTCCCATACATGAGGAGAGTTAGGCACTTAAGGAAGGGATTTTTAGAAGCCAACCAGTAAAGCGGGGGGCACTTAAGCTAGGTAGGAGTGAATGACTTAGGAGAAGGGTGAGAAGAAGAGAGGTGTCTAAGCAGCTGACCTGTTGCTCCTGGCTGATGGGCCAGAGATAGGTGCCTCCCTCTACTCAGGATCCTCAACCACAAACTCTCTCCTGGGGTTAGGCAACTAGGTCCACCACTTCGGTAGCCCATAAGCTAGCTGCCAAAACTTTCTCTCTCCTGCTCACACTTAGCACCTCTCACAGGCCCTCTATGTTTCCCTCTGCCTTTGGCTGTCTTTTATGCAGGGGGGTCTGCTGTCCCTCCGCCGATCAGGGGCTTGCACCCAGCCCTCTTGCTGCAGGGCTGGCAGGTAAGATGAGTTAGCCATGCACAGATCATGCCTATGGGATCAGGCCCTGCTGGTGAAATAGGAGTTCCCCCACCTAATTTGAGAATTCCTCTCAGGGCCTCCAGCGCTTCAGCTTTAGTTAAAGCTCTGAGTGGTTCAGGGCAGCATCAGCAGTTAGGCAGGCTTTGTAAATACCCACCAGCCGTAGCTTACATGCCATAGGCACTTAGGCACCTGTGGAGGTAGCAGCGGTTTTGAAAATACCAGTGGTGCTTAAATGATGGAGTTAGATGCCTAACAAGGCAGATAGGTGCTTTTGAGGATCTGGGCCTTAGGAGCCTAAGTCCTATTAACTTTCAATGGGAATTATCCTAAAATTTTACCCCATGCCTCTTAAGATTGAAATGGACACTAGCTTCATGGTCAAATTGGTGAAGATAGACCTGAACCAGTTCTCTATTCTCACCTTCTCAAACCTAGACTAGAGGCACAAAGTGTGAATAAGCAGAAAAGATGGTCAACCACTTCTGAAAGTTCTACGATTAGCAACACTAATCTCATTGGTGATGCTGTGAAGCAGCAGAAGTAGTTGTGATCTAATGCTCAGTTCACCAGTGTGTACCTATGTTCATGGGTGCTGAGTTTTTCTTTTCCCCAAGGCTGCTCCACCTCCGCTCTCCCCCAAGCTCCACCCCCCCACTCCACCCACTTCCTGAAGTCCCACCCTCACTCCCCCCCCCCCAAAGGGCCCATCCTCAGAGTATAGATAACTGTTGATTCCCAGAGCTTGCACACATGGTGGGGCAGAAATCCAGGAAACCGTAACCTATTCCACTCAAAAGTAAAAAAAAAAATAATTAAAAAATCAGAAATATTAAATTAAGCAGAAATGAGTCTAACAGATTCTCCCATCTTTCCTGAGTGGATGCACAAAAGCCAGGCAGTACATCCTACTGTGGTGCTTCATTCCAGAATTAAAAGTCATCAAACGTGGGAATCATTCACACACTGAATATTTCTATCTGTCTGGCTGCTCATATGGCCCTCAGAATCAGAATATCTGAGCATCTTGATGAATTTTTCCTGACGTCATCCTTGGCATCCTTGTTATCCCTGTTTTGCAGCTAGGGAACTGAAACAGAGAGCAATGAAGTAACTTGCTCATAGTGACCTCGGAAATCGGTGGCAGAGCCAGGAGTTGAATCACAGTACAGAAATGCTTTAACCACAAGACCATCATCTCAATCTTTAATACTTATTTTGTGGTTGAGATTTGTTTGGATTTGTGCTCCTAAATCACCTAAGTGCTCCTTGAAATCTCACCCTATAACTTCAGTAGCTTCTTCACATGTACATGCTAAACATAACAACAACATAACGACACTGCATATGCACACACACACACACACACACAAACTCACAGACTGGTTCAAAGTCATTGCCAGCAGCTTCAGGGTTTACACCAAGGATACATTTGGATCCCAGAGCTGTAAAATCCTATCATGCAGAGGGCAGCCTGCCCTGCAGAATGAATGCCACTAACCAACAGTGTTCCAGTTATTGTTAGGTAGGGGTCTTAGTGAGGGGAGGTTGGTTGGTTGACTGGCTGTCATTTAGTGACTCTCCCTTCCCTCCAAAAGCGACATAGAGTCTTGTAGCACCTTATAGACTAACAGATTTTAGGGATCATGAGCTTTCATGGGTTAAGACCCACTTCATCAGATGTGGAACAACTTTCATCTGATGAAGTGGATCTTAACCCTCAAAAGCTCATGATCCCTAAAATCTGTTAGTCTGTAAGGTGCTACAAGACTCTTTGTCGCTTTTGCAGATCCAGATTAACACAACTACATCTCCGATACTCTCCCTTCCCTGAAGCCCATGTGGGATGTTAAGGCTCCAGGAGTTCAGTCATTAACCACTTTGTGGTGCTTTGAGGCCGTTTTCAAAATATTTGGCTTAGGACTTGTAACTCGGACACAGTTGGAGCCTGAAAAGTTGATCAAAACATACTGATGGCTTGCTTGGTTTGTGCACTACGCATAGCCATATAGATGCTACTCTTTATAGTTTCCAGGGCAAACACTTTGTTAGCATCCAAGACTCCATCCAGTGGACATTCACTTTGACCACAATGGAATCCCCTTATCTGGCTTTTTCCTGGCTTTCAAACATCTATGGCTGATATCTTATCTCAATCTTTTGATGCACAGTTCATCAGTCATGGCAGGAAAATTGATCCTTGGCCTATAAACAGTCTTACTTTCTGAATGTCTGGCACTGTTTGTTTATTTCTTACTTCCTTGCCGAATCCTAAAGGCTGAACCCATTCTGGAAAACAGAACTACACACTTCAGTCTTGTTCTCTGGCACTTTTTCTTCAAGCATTATCTATTATGTTTTTAAAGTATTTATATAGGAGGGGCCAAATTCTACTATGTTACATTATTAATGTAAATGCAGATTAACCCCACTGCAGTGCAAACAGTGGAGTTACTCTGGATTTACACCCGTGTAACTAAGCACAGAATTTGGACTTGTGAGCAATGTGTTTCCTGAATGATATAATAGTTTTCAAAAACATTTTCTTTTATTTACATTTTTGCTGCCATTTTACTTGTGTGAGAACAAGAAGGTATTACTTATAGCCACATAAGTGCGGTCACAATTAACATGTGCTAGAATGTTCTCTTCTACAGCATCTGATACATTTGTTTTAGTAACTGCTGGTAATTAAGATTAACTTTAACCCCCACACAGTATCAACAGAATTCAGAGAAAGATATATGAAACCCAGACCTGTGTGCATAAGCTTCTCTTTCCCAGGAGATTAGTAATCCTATGGCCAACCTAAGAAAAAATAAATACAAAACAACAACAACCAATAAAACCCTTGCTTTAGTAATTGTAAGGGGCTGTATTGTTGCAATCCTCTAGAGCACTTAAAAACTAGACCTTAGGTACACAGTTTGATTTCCAACTTCCCATGTGAGGATTTAGCCATGCAAGTCCAATATAAAGGTGGTGTCTCTAAAGGCTGTAAGAAAGTTGCAGTGGTTTTTGGCTACAAAATTGTGCTCACAGCTGTTACAGTTGCAGTTTTGGTGTGGTAAGTTCAAATACCACACTCTGCCTTCAGGACAGGGCGGGGGAATGGTGGGGGACCTACGCTGCTTTTTGTACGTGCCTAGATGTCAAGTTGGCAACAGGGTCCTTTACCTTGCAACTGGGGTTGGATATGCCCAATCCCCAAGGCGAGGTGGGAGGGTCTGCGCCCTTGAGCTGCCCCAGCTCAGAGACCCCTGGTGGGCCTGTCTGGGGCTGGCACCAAGAGGGCTCCCTGTCCCAGCTTTGTGCCCTGTGGGAGGCACAAACCCAAGCCACTCTCCCCCTCACCCCCAATCTCCTGCCCCACTCATCAGCAGCCATGGAAGGCGAAGTCTTTGAGGTCATGCAAGAGCTGCTGCTGCTCCATGAACCTGTCTTGTGCCACCTGGCGGAGGTGAAATTGCTCCTAGGCAAAGTGCAAAGCCAGCGCCAATAGGGTCAAGTCCAGGCAGTGACACTTGGCATGGAGCCAGGGTAGCGAGCAGGGCAAACCCTCTGAGGAGCCTGGCCTCGACCCACATGCAGAACCGGCCCCATCTGCATCTGCCACCTCTACCCGCCCCCTGCATGCACTGAATTGCTGTGCCACTTCATGAAATATGACTTGGCCTTCCCCCTGTCATGACAGAGAGGCATCAGGCCCAAGTTCTGTGAGTGGTGCGGCAAAAGAGTTGCAGTGAGCATGGGGAGTTTGGAAAGCATTGGAAATTGAGGTTTCTGCAATTAAATATTGGCCTGCAATTTTCTTACAGCCTTCCGATTCTCCATATATATGGAGCATCCACGTGACTACATCCACTCTCTCGTACAAACTGCAGGTAAATAGCCAGAACTTTGAGCAAGGCACATGTAGGCCAACATCTTCGCAGTTCAGTTTGCCTCAGACTTTGAATGCCCAGTGAGATTCCCATAGCCAGCTAGGATTTGAAAATGAATGGGAGATGTGTGTCTAGCTTGCCTTGTTGGTTTTTAAAATCTCACTGTGTGGGCCTGATTTTCAGAGATGCTGAGCACCCACTGTTCCTTCAGAAGTAGGCCTTTTATGTACACAAGAACCCATCTTGTCAGAGAAGTCAGGACAAAGGAACCAAACCCTATAAAATATACAGGTGAAGTTACTCACTTCACCCCTATCATCTGTTGGAGGGCCCTTAGTGGGTTTGGATTATCAGGAAAGCCTCCAGAAAGGAGGAATTGATGCTCTAGCATTTAGGGCCCAGTTGTAGTCTCTCCCTCCGACACCCCCGAGTTACCATATAACATACCCTGATCATGCCCTAAACGAGGGGTTTTTGGTGTTTTGACATAAAAATCTGGAAATTTTCAAGGTTCAAATTTTTCCTGGAAATGTTGAAAGCTTCAGAAGAAATGTCACTAAATATTTATTTTCATCATTTTTTCAGTGTCACACTGTGACTTTATGGACCAGCTAGTCCATTGTGTACATGTAAGGAGTACAAGTGTGGAGAACTGCATTAAAAGTAGACTAGGTTTCTTAGTAAATAGGTACAGTATGCAGATTTTCATTACTGGTAAAGTGTGGCTACTGCATGCCTGATCACTCGTAACTCTTTAGGCAACAGGATCTTTGAATATATGATCTTACAGATAATATTTCCAGGAAAACCAACCACCATATTTATAGTCTTTTTGATATATAGTAGCAGAAGGAAGTGCAACATGTACGTCATATGACATGATTTAGTTTATCAATACCAGTAGCGATGGAATGAGCCCCTCTATAGATAACTGTCCAACAATGCTGAATGAGGCAGGCTATACCAGCTCTTACATTTCTAAAGAATGAAATGAAGCTATGAATTATTGGCCAATCCTGCAAGCCTTAACCGCACGAGTAGCCTTTACTTACACAAATCTCATTCACTGAATGCAATAAGACAGCTTATATGAGAAAATGTTGCAAGAGCATGCACTATTTATGCAATAGTGCCATTACCAAACATTCATAATGATTTGGGGTTTGGGTGTCAAACTCATATGACATATCTGAAGGCAGATGAGCTTAAAGCAGGTGTTCAAACATGCCAAATAAGTTTGAGAGTTTCCCAACAACTTTATTTTACACCCTCATCCAGTACATTTCATATATATGTGTGTATACAGATTATCTATAGCAGTGGTCCCCAACCCCCGGGCCGTGGACCGGTACCGGTCCGTGGATCAATTGGTACCGGGCCGCACAAGAAATAATTTTTTAAGGGCTTCCCGAGCAGCCCTTTCTGCGGGCGGCCGCCTTCCCTTCAGCAGCGCCGCCCTCACGCCGCCGCCCTCACGCAGCGCCTTTCCGCAGTGCCGCCTTCCCTTCAGCAGCGGCCGCCCTCACGCCGGGGCACTCAGGGAGAGGAGGAAGAGCCTCGTGGCTTTAAGCCCTGCGAGCCGGGCTGGAGCGCTGAGGAGTTCAACCGCCCCCCCCCCCCCCGGCCGCAGTAAAATTGTCAAGCGTTGATAAAAAGGTTGGGGACCACTGATCTATAGGACAATTTCTGTGTGAAGTCTAGTAATTAGTATTGTAAGTGACATGCTGCATGTAAATTTGTCAGAAAATAGATATAATTGCTAAGCTAGTCTGTGACATATACACATTACTGGTACTGATTTGGTATTCAGTGGGTGTGCAAAATGAATGCAATTACTTGTCAAGGGAACTAAAAGGGGTGTTATGTTTTACTTATGCCCTCATGTTGTTTTCTTGCTATTCCTTCCTCTGGCTTTGCACCTCCACTCAATGCCAAATCAATGTGAGTTACACTGCCTTCCATTCACACCTATTTACTGATCAGCGTACATGAGGTATGTTTGTTCCACCATCCCGTAGGCCACTGCAGAATTTGGTCCTATGTAACTAAAGCCTGGTCTACAATACAAAGTTTGGTCAACATAAGTCACCTTGTGTAAACTAGCTGTGCATGTCTCTACACTCAAAATTGTCTTCTGCTGATGTAAATATCACCACTGCCTCCCAGAATGGCACTGAGCCATTGCCGACCTACTGTAGTCAATACTGTGCATACCATCTAACCTATGTCGATTCTAACAGTCCTCCAGCAGCTGTCCCACAATGCCTGACACTGCCTACTCTGGTCAAAACTGTGAACTTCAGTGCCTTCCATTATGGAGACCAGAAACAACCCGCCATTTAAAAAATAACCATGTATTTTTGAAATGCGTTTTCCTGATTGCTCAGCCTGGTGAGCACCCCTGGCAGCTCACCTTTGTTGTGTGCAAATGCCCAAGTGACCTTGCTGGCTCCATGCTCCAGACGTGCTCCTGCTTTGAGGTGTTGGATCTCCTGGGCCTGTGGGGCAAAGAGGCTGTGCTGGCACAGCGATGGAGCAATCATAGAAAATTATTTCCCCTGACCGGTAACAATACAACATCACAAGCTTCCACAGAGTGATCGCAACTCGCTTCAACATTATCAGTGTAGCTCTCCCTTCAGTGTCCATCTGCTGGAGGATTGGGGTGAGCTCGGCACACAGATCCAAAAATGTGTCTGTTCACATCCAAAAATCTGGCAGACACTGTTCATCAGTCCCAAGCCTTCATTATGCTGTGATCCCACCAGTCAGTGCTCATTCCTTGAGCCCAGAAGTGGCACTCCACCATCTGCAGCTGCTCCATGAATATCCCTTGAATTGTTTTTTGCTGTGTCCCATAGCGGTCTGTCCTCCACAAAATCGTCATGTTGCCCCATTATTGCAGCTCTTCCTGCGGCTCTGCGAATACTGGAGGATTGTGCGTTCTGTGTTTGCAATGTTCATGACAATAGTGCGGAGCTGTATGTGCTCCATGCTTCTGTCAGAGATGGCAGGCAGCGAGAAGTGCTGCTTGGTTTGGTGGGATTTTTAAAATTGTGCCAAAATTATGGGATATGGATGGCATTGACAAAGGTGCATGATGGGAACTTGATCCCCCTTGCTCTCAGTCATCCCTGTGTGACTTGTTTCTGCCCCAGGATGCATTGCCAAAACTTCCCAAAAGACAGCGTGCTAGATATTGTGCATTGCACACTGATCCCTACCCATTGTGCACAGCACAGTGCCTCAACATAAGCACTTCTGGTGAGCACATGGAGCCCTGACACATGGAGCCAAGTATGCATGCACATAAACAATATACTAACTGTGGCATCTTTATGCTGACATAGCTTTCATCCACCAAAGTTTGTAATGTAGACATGGCCTAAGATTTAAACAGCCTAATGTCCTGCCTACAGATCTGCTAAGATTCCCAGAAAAACCTAGTCCAGCATGTACCGTACATGTCGTGTTAGAACCATTGCCTAACACATCAATTAACATGACTACAGAGATGCATTTGCAGCATTGGGCCTGATTCAACTCACCACGGTTTTTCACCTATCTAATGCTTATGACTTGGAGTGGAGTTACTTCTGACTAGCAGTGGTGTAAGCGAGAACAAAAACAGACCCTTTGTCTTTTCCTCCCATTAGAAGTGTGGTTTAGTTTTTGTTCCCCAGTCCTAGTGTTGTATATTTGAAATAAATACTGGTGGGACACACACAAAATCCCTCAAAACAGCAAGAGAAGCCACAAAACCACAAAAAAATCCCAGCACAACAGTCTGTGGATTTTTTTAAAGTGCTTAGAGCTTGCCTACACTTGTAAATTAGGGCTTGTCTTCACTTGAGCTGGCAGGGATCGATCTTTTGGTGATCAATTTATCGCGTCTCGTTAAGACGCGATAAATCGACCACCAGCGGCTCCCCCGTCGACTCCAGAAGTCCAGCTTGTGAAGAGGCGCAAGCTGGAGTCGACGGGGGACCATGCCGCCAACCGCCACCGCCGTGAGGATGGGAGGTAAGTCGGCTGTAGAGACGTCGATTTCAGCTACGTTATTAATGTAGCTGAAATTGCGTATCTACAGTCGATTTCCCCCCCTAGTGGAGACCAGCCCTAAATTTGAATTAAGGTAGGGTGTGTTTTTAAAGCACTAGACTACTAGGCAATTCCTGGATAACTCCATGTGCAAGCAAGCCAGTAGTCTTAGTTTTCAAATACATACATGCCTAAAGTCAGGCATCTCATTAAAACTTGCCTGATTTTTAGATGTGCTTCATACTAGCAACTCCCATTTACTTAAAAGACAGCTATGGCTGTTCAGGCACCTCTGAAAAATTACTCCATTGAGCACTAACTTTAGGCACCTGTTTTTGAAAAATTCCATCTTAGAGCTTCTCTTCACTACTGGGGTACGTGGACCTAAGTTACACTACTCCAGCTATGTGTATAAGGTAGCTGGAGTCAACGTAGCTTAGGTCGACTTACCGTGGTGTCTTCACTGCACTGCATCAATGAGAGATGTTTTCCAATCATCATCTTTTACACTTCTCGGGGAGCTGGAATACCAGAGTCTATTGGAGAGCGCTCTTTTGTTGATTTAACACGTCTTAGACCCGCTAAATCGACCCCTGCTGTATCAATTGCAGCAGCATTGCCCTGGTAGTGAAGACCAGCCCATAGTCCCTACAACTCATGAACAAAAGATGGAGGCTCTTACATTTTGAGTTTTCTGGCATTTGGTGGTAGAAGCCTGGGGACAGATTTCTGAGATGCACAGCATAGACAGTGCACCCCACTGGGAGGGGAGGCGAAAGTGGCTTTACATTACCTTTTCTCCCTTAGAGCAGTGGTTCTCAACCAGGGGTACATGTACTCCTCAGGGTACACAGAGGTCTTCCAGGGAATACATCAACTCATCTAGGTTGTTGCCTAGTTTTACAGCAGGCTGCAGAAAAAGCACTAACAAAGTCAGTACAAACTAAAATTTCATGCAATGATTTGTTTATATTGCTCTATGTACTATATACTGAAATGGAAGTACAATATTTATATTCCGCCTCATTTATTTTATAATTAAATGGTAAAAATGAGAGCGTAAGCAATTATTCAGTACTAGTGTGGGCTGTGACACTTGTATTTTATGTCTGATTTTGTAATCAGGTAGTTTTTAGGTGATGTGAAACTTAGATTTGCAGGACAAATCAGACTCCTGAAAGGAATACAGTGGTGTGGAAAGGTCGAGAGACACTGACATAGGGTATGTCTTCACTACCTGCCAGATTGGTGGGTAGCGATCGCTCTTTTAGCGATTGATTTCTTGTGTCTCATTAAGACATGAGAAATCGATCGCCCGTGGTGCCCCCGTTGACTCCTGTAACTCCAGCTTGTTGCAAGGCGCAAGCTGGAGTCGATTGCCACCGCCATGAGGACGGCAGGTAAGTTGGCTGAAGATACGTCGACTTCAGCTACATTATTCACGTAGCTGAAGTTGCGTATCTTCAGTCGACCCTCCACAGGTCTGCCCCACAGTTCAGCATCCCTTGAGGTAATGAGTGCTAGGGGCACGTCAGGGGATGCAGGTACGGACTCTGTGGCTTATGTCAGGTCCACATGGTCCTTTGTGGCTCTTTAAGGTTCCTCTTTGCCGTCAGCAGGGCATGTAAAGGGTTAGAAAAGGAGCCAGTTTTACTTCCCAGCCCAGTTATATTGTGTAAATAGTTGGGTGGGCGCAGTTAATTACTTTAAATGGAAGTAGATAACTTCTTAACCATAGGCTCCTAAGAGCTCCTTGTGGAAAGGAGCTGCTTTCTCCTCAGGTCCACTTAAGATTTAGTTGCAGGAGGATGTAAGATTCAAACACAGGAGGAATTGTTCTTCAGGCACTTGGAAATCCTGCCGCACTTTCTAATGAAAAAAGTCATTTATTTTTCTATAGCAGAACAATGTCCCAGTTTAGAATCTATCATGTTGAATGCTAGGGAAGGATTAGGTGTAGATTAATGTGTGTGACATAGGCATTATTCTGTGTTCCCTGTGCTGTGTCAGTAGCTGCGTCTGTCTACCAGCAATGTGCCACACATAAAATATTTTAAAATGTCTCTTTTTAAAAATAGTAAAATAGGTCAAGGTGTACTTTTTACCCAGTTACATTAATTCATTGTTAGGTAATAGATATTTTAGTGTTTAATTTTCATATTTTGTTCAGTATCAGAGAGGTAGCTGTGTTAGTCTGAATCTGCAAAAGCGACAAAGAGTCTTGTAGCATCTTATAGACAGATGTAAGTCTCTAAGGTGCTACAAGACTCTTTGTTGCTTTTTCATATTTTGGTGCACACTACTTACCTGTTAGATCAAAGAATGGTTTAAATATATATATTATGGTACACTGGCTCATTCTAGTAGAGTATTTTCTGTACAAAATGGGTTAGTAACATGTTTCTATGCTGAGGTCTTGCATGCTAAATTTAAGAGAGGATTTTGGTGACCAATTTCTAAACATTTGAAAAACTATTGTTAATTCTGCAATTCCACTGACAGCTTTTTGTTAGATATTTTTAATGGAGCAGTTTAATTGAAGGTCATAATTGCTTGCCAGTGCCAAATATCAGAGTTCACAGGGAACATCATTCTGTTTTTATATATGTTTTTCAAAATGTAAATGGGTTGACTCCTAGCTTTAGGATTTATCTGAATTCATTGTTCAACATATCACACTTGAAACGTATAATTTATGTGACTCTTTTCACCATGGTGTATTTAAATGGTTACTGAATTTGAAATGGCCCTATCATCTAGTAAGAGTTGAGTCCATTTTTAAAATACATGTTTTCATTCTGTGCTGTGTTGGTGCTGTGGACTGATACACATTTTACCTTTTAAAATCTGACATGTAAATATTGTATTCTTCTGTCGAGATTGCACATTGTAAAATTGTTTCTCATAAGTTCTTAACTCCCACTAGAGCAGTGGTTCTCAATTATTTTCTGTCATGCCCCCCCTAGGAAGAAGAAAACATTTCGCGCCCCCCCGCGACTGTAAATACTATCATTTGTCTATAAAATTGTTATAAGTACACATTCTCCATCACTCTCTTGGGTTTTTTAAAATAATGTTTATCTTTTTAGTTTTGTCTGTAGCTGTAAATTCCTATGGGGTTTCAAGGAAAAAGAAGACCCAAAGTTTGGCCACAAACCTTGGACACCTTCAAGTCCTCCATACTCAGCAGCCCATGGCCCACAGGTTTTGGGGGACAGGCCATTTTCATTTCTCCTCCTCTTCCTTCTTACACTATCTTCCTCCCCATGACATATTTCCTAGGAAGGTGATTGGGCATCAAGGCTGCATCTTATGAACATACATAGGACACACTTGGTAACTTCGTTTTGGGTTTAACTTTAAATAACAATAATCATTCATGTCTATGCAACTGCAGCCACAGAGATATTATTACAGTAGTTTGTGTGTGTGTGCAATCAATGCATTAAAACTCCATATCCCATTTTGCATGGAATTCCCTTCTTATGGACCACCATCTCCCTCAATATCTGAGGATGGTTGGAGCCATGTGTAAGAGAGATCCTTATGACTGCGTGGTGCTAAGGTTCCCCTCCCACTGTGCTCGGAAGAATGAGTGTGCAGCTCTTTTAACTCAACTTATCTGCACTCAAGTTAAGTCTGCAGCTAAGACAGGTCCAGCAAGAAGTAGGAGGTAGTTTATAGAGCTTCCCACCTAGAAGAACTGTTCATGCTCTCTCCCCACGCCTTCTTCGGCCAGAGGTTAAGAGGTGGGGCATGGAACGGATGAAGTCAGGCCGGGGGCTGCCCACGCCGGGGAGTCGCTGGGGCCTCCCTGCCCGGGGAACCCAAAGCCCTGAAGCGCTGCCGGGGAGGGGCCGGGGCCGCCGTGCGCCCTTCACTCACCTGAGCCGTCGACTCGCCGCCTCCGCTCCTTTCCCGCCTCCTCTCGCCGCCTCCGCTCCTTTCTCGCCGCCTCCGCTCCTTTCCTGCCTCCTCTCGCCGCCTCCGCTCCTTTCCCGCCTCCTCTCGCCGCCTCCGCTCCTTTCCCGCCTCCGCCCCTTTCCCGGGACCCGCCCCAGGGCAGCGCAAGCTCCTGGCAGCGCCGCTGGTGGAGGAGGAGGAAGCGGGCGGGCCGCCCCCCTTTACGGAGCCTCGTGCCCCCCCAGGGGGGCGCGCCCCACTAATTGAGAACCACTGCACTAGAGAGAAAACAACTGTGTTCATGCACTGTTTAATTGTTACAAATCAAAGTACAGCCAAAGCATTTTTCCTTCAGGAGACATATTCCATACCTATTTTTTATGTGATTGTGTGAAAATAATTTCCCTCCCTGTCTGCAGACTAGACTGAGTGAACAATGTAGATAAGATTCCATGGAAAGGAAAGGAATGGTCAGAGAAATTTTGTTTTCAAGAGCTAATGTCTGTGTGGTCCTCTCCATTTTTAGAAGAATAATAAAATGGCTGATTTCTATATGGGTCTGTGTGGTTGAACCACCATCTTATTTTTATTGGTCTGATTGCTTATCAGCAAAATAAAAAAAATCTTTTAGTAAACCATAGTAGCTCATTTAAAACCAATTATTTTCCCACCAAACTTAAGCTCATAATATCACCAAATGCCTGATTTATCAGACAAATGCTCCTTTGTTTGGAAAAAAATCATCAACAAAAGAATATAACCTATTGATGTTACTTCTAAAATACTCTAGGGAGAATAGATTGAGTTAGAACTAACCACATGAAACTATTCAATTGGATGAGTTTACAATTAGGCATTTCATTTTTTGTGATGAGCACATATATTAACAATAATCCATGCTATGTTACTGGAAACCATGCAGGAAGTGTCTTTGTGACAGCATGTTGAGATTATCTAAATGTGGGGGAAAGGCAGTCTTAGGAGAAGAGAGAGGCTTTTAAGCAGCCTCTATAGAAATTTAACCTCTTAGATCTTACTTGTTATCCTTGTGGTATAGGATTTTTTATTTTTGGAGGGGGAGGGGCTATAAAGGTGAGCCGATCAGTTTTTCATTCATCTCAAAAACCTAGTGACGCTGTGACTTTTCAAACAGAATTTCACCTTAAAAGCCCCACTACTGCAATTACGGTAACTTCCCCAGCTTGAACCCCACTGCAGGTAACAGGGTCCCTCCTGCCTGGGCGCAAGGGGCCAAATCAGCAGATCCAGTTGCAGGTCAGGCCCCTTGGTTTGCAAACATCTGAATTTGATCCTAAGGTACCACAGTCCATAATTCCAGCCTGGTTAATTTACATAGTTTTCTGGTATGTTTTATTAAAACAACAGGAGCATAATTTTAAAATATAGACAAGCATGTTAATGGTTAAGTAAATAGGATGGTTTTTGTGAGGTTCTGGCTGCTTTAATCAAAGGGTAATAAAGCAGAGTGACATATTAAATAAAATCAGTGTGTGAGACGGGCAGAGTAGTTTCTGGAAAAATCTTAAAACTCAGCTGGTCTTTTTCTTTGCTTAGAATGTTTGTGGGCATGTCTTATGTTTGTTACAGGTCTCACACTGGTTCTTTTCCTTCAAGAAAGCCTGATCATGATGTCCTCCTAATTTATACCGAATTGCAAGGGATTGCAAAGAATGCACACCAGTGTAAAGTTGTCCCGATGAGCTGTGAAATGCTGCACAACCACATGAATACAATTCCTATGCAATGAGCAGTACTCATGCCATTATTTTTCAAACACAAGTGAGAAACTCCATTGCTTTGTTTCTTCTGGGATTTCCTGAATTTGAAAATGATTAAGAAAATGCCCTCCCTTTAAAAAACAAAGAAACCTCCATTTATAAGAATCAGGATGAAGACATTACATGGAATGGCTAGCAGGCTGCATAGAATCTAGAGCTAACCTGAATTCCTGCCTGCCCTTCCCCCTTCTTTTGCTCTAATTTATGGTTCCACATGCATGACTCTATGTAGTTTTCTTGACTGTTCACATAGAACTTGTTTCTTTTGTTTCTGTAGCAGCTGACAAAAAAATACCCCCCTCCCCTTTCCCATGACAGTTGCTGTCTGTTTTCAAGTTGTGGTGATTTTGACCTCATATTCAGCGTCTCTGTCTTGTACTGTTCACAGTATCTGTAAAGTCATCAGATATGTGCCTGCCTGCCATTTATATTCTTAAGTAATATGAGGAAGAAGGCCCTTTAAAACAAAAGTAAGTTAAAGTGACTTTCTAGCACTCTAGTCAGGTTGATGGTGGGTTTTTTACTGTTGATTTCCTTACCAAAAAATTGACAAATAAAAGTTCTTTAGCATTATAGCGTACAGCGGCAGTGCTTAGCCTTTGCATAACGTGAACATCTTAAAGGCTTGTGTTTAGCTGCAGGAAATTAAATGTGATGCTCTCAGCTTTTAGCAGGCTTATTGGGAAAGGTTTAATATCCAGTCTTGGGTTATTAGAACCTTTAAATCAGCCATAAAAATGATTCTTGATTTCTATGAAAAATGAACTCATCGATTCGCTGACTTCGGATGCACTGAAGCATCTTTTAATGCTGTAAAAGCATTTCCAACTTCAGCTGCTGCATTGCCATGACTGAAGTGAATGATAAAACATAGCGTCAGAGGCAGGCAGTTTTGTTATAGTTACTCTCATCATATATGTTCTGTCTGTAATTGTTTACATCTGAACCAGGCTCAGCAAGGGAAGGTGTTGATGTGGGTGTTCCCTCTTCCCTCCCCCCCCCCCCCATCTCGTTCTTCAGACTAATCACTGAAGCCCTTGAATATTGAAATAATTATGTTCTATGTTAATCGTTTTGCTATATTGTGAATAGTTTAACTCCCGTAGCAGCAGAATAGGATAATTGGAGAAAATGTCCCTGTATTTTGCTTGCGAAACTCTCATTTCCTCAAGTATGTTGTAGAACTAATGACTAAAGAACACTTTATTTATAAACTTAGGTCTCTTAAACATTTTCTTTTAGTCTATGTGTCATCTGTTGTAAACCCCCTACTTTGCACTTGCTGTAAAATAACATGCCATCTTTCAAAGCATTTAAACCACCAGCCCCAGCATTGTATTAGAAACCATTCACTGCTCACAGCGCACTAAAGTGCAGTTTTTATTACTGGTTAGTATTAAAGGGGGGGGGGAGAGGGATTGGCCAGGGAACATTTAAATGAGTTAAACACCGCTGCCCTCAGCCCTTCCCTCTCTCCCGCCCTCTAATTAGATGTAAAAAAATCATGTAGTCACCAGTAAGTAATTTAAAGTTTTTTCTGACAACAGATAACACCATAGAGCTATACAATAATTCTCTACTCGGCATATATATTGGATTATTGTCCAAATCATATTATAGGTCAGTGTGAAAGCTCACACAATTGTGTTGGCCTTCCTTGTTGCTTAGGTCAGCTGAGCTGTAATTATGGCAAAATGTTTGCAAGACAGTACTGGTGTCACTATAAAACTGTTCGTAAAGTGTGGACACGAAAACATGAGTTTAAATTAAGGAAAGCTGAATGCTAGAAATGTTTTACTTTGTATTTAAGCTTTTGAAGGCATAGGTGATTTTAAAATGAATTCCAGTCATCAGTTTGGTTATAGTTAATATTGCACCTATTATATTCATATCATTTTCATTCTTATCATTTAAGGTTTTTCTTCCACTTTGTAAAATTCTCGTGTTTGGAAAGGGAAATGTTTCTTAAATTCCTAGGGTGGTGGGTTTTTTATATTTCCTTTCTCAGCTGTAGATTGTAATAGACTTGTTTTCTTGGTGTTGATTTTAAAGTGTGTTGAGGATGTTATTAGATGGTGCTAGACAGATTTCCTAAGGCTTTCATTTCATGAAATTTTTCATTCCTTGTGTCTCAGAAGCAGTCTTCATCTACCTCCCTTACTCAGCTACTGAGGCAATGTTCACATTTAGGATAATTGTCCTCTCTTTATCTATATTTCATGTTGTGTTAGGTTTTGAGCATTTAGTCACTTAATAAATTATCGGAGCCTATTAAGACTATGAAGGGCTGTTCCTTTTATAGCAGATCGTTTCCAAGAAACAGAATCAGGAGTTGCTAATACCTGTTTTATCTGTTCTTTAGATGTTATGTTGACCTAGACATCATGTGATGTACAGTCGTTTGTTTTATTTTAACTTTATTTTAAGATGCTGAGCTAAATCACCATGTTTCAGTGGTATTTTTATTTTGGATAATCATTTATTTCAGTGTTGTTGGTATGGAGTATGTATGCATGTTCAAATGTGCACTTGCTTAATTTTTTTTTGCATAAGCTTGCCTGTCTATTGCATTGTCTATTTATGTATACAGTGTGTACACAAGAATCTACAAATCCCTACATAGATCAGCCTTTACCTGTGTATCATAATGTATTAGGTTTCATTTCATTTTGGTGTGAGGTAAGAATATACAGCTGACACATTAGCAATTACAAACAGTTTGTATTTTGAATTCTCAGCTGGAACAAAAGGGTTAATACCACATTTCAATGTGTATGAATGATACCATGTGGTATCATTTGTGTGCTCTGAGGTGGCTGACCATTTCCATTTTGGTGTCAATCCCAGGAGAACGAAAGCATTTCAGAATGGGGTGTGATCTGTCCTGCTGGTAAGAGTGATTGACAAGGACCGAATAAATAGTCAGAAGAACTGAATAAATGCCACCCTCCTGTTTAAGTCCAGGCGCACATGAACAGGCACATACACAATTTAATGTAACACTTTAACCAGCAGGCTGACTTGCTTGGTGACAAAAACATGGCTGAAAAGCCAAATTACAGTTTAATTATAACAGCTTTTATTAAAAAGGCGGCTACAAAAACTACTACCAGAAATTTAAGTAAACTGAGGGGGGAGAGAGAATTAAACCATTTTGAAAGCAGGATGTAATGATAAATATAGATGCAAAAGCTGATTGAGGCCCCTGGAGTGGAAGTAGAGGCCCTGACAGCAGGTTCTTGGTCAATTGGTGAGGTGAAATGGTTCACTGAATTGGATAACACAGTGCATACCATAGTGACTGATTAAATTGATTTGTCCGTGGCTGCAGCCTACTCTATTACGGAGGCCCTTTAACCTATTTTCGAACTCTTTTAAGGGGTGGGGGGAGGAAGCTTTTGGATGAATGTGATCCTAAAGGAAGGAAGTGAAAATAAGTTACATTTACAGCTATAACATTCTCTCCAGAATTAAGGTCAGATATATCATTTCCAAAGTGGATTACAATCCTTACTAACACATAGCTAAGAAGTCACAGAATAAATATCCTATACTATATAGAAACAAATCAAGAAAATGTCATTCTTTAATATTATAACACATACACACACACCTTTTTTTTTAGTATCTTTCTTGAACTTTGCAGGGGGGCTTGAGGGAAGGGATCATTAACATTTTTCAGTTGTCACTCTTATTGTTTTATCTAGTGGTTTTAGAAAAAGCTTATCTGACAAACATAGCTCTATACAGTAAGAGATGTTAATTTGGTCATTTATTTTGAAATAGCTTCAGTGACTCAGGGAAAGGAAATTGATGTACAACGTTTAATATGTGAAAACATTTTTGTTAAATGTAGGAAATATCTATCATTTTCGTCCTAAAGAATAGGATGCGTGTGAAGTATTTAACATTTTATTTAATCTTGCTGAACTATTAGGGAAATAAATGCTAGATGACTGTAGTTTGTAAAACCTCATCTATTTTCTTTTTTTCCTTTCAACTGCAAAGGGTAATTAAGATTGCTGGGTCAGTTTACAATACATGCAAACAGACTCAATTTGAGAAAGAGTTCTTCAATTCTACTGGCCGATTACACAAAAAACAGTTGTATATTGAACATTTTAAAATGTTAGCAGTTCATTTAAAGCCACTTAAAGACTCATTTTAGTTTTTTTTGTTACACATCTAAAAATTGGGCACAATTGATTTAATTACAACATTCTATGCAAGGATTTAAAAAAAATCATTGGAATTCTCTGGATCATTTGACTTATTCAAATTATAAATTTTCCTTGCAAAATTCAGGTTGGCCAAGGCAAAGAATTTTTTTTGATCATGCTAATGGGTGAGCAAGAATTGTTAGAGGGAGAGAGTTCACTGTCCTTGCCTGGAAATATTCATGGCAATTTTTCAAGGCTGATATAAACTTTATACTGTTTTTAGCCATTTTTCTTCCAAAAGTGAAATCTATTTCATAAGCTAAAACAAACATGCACACCCATGCTTAAGTTTGGGCGTTCAAGTAGATGAACAAAGCTGTCACAAAGTTAAATAGGTGCATAAGTGTTTGCAGGGTTCTGGCTAAAATTGCAATTTTCCAGTGATCTGCAGTTTTTAATATCTAAACGTGAGTTAGATCCAAAGCCCATTGAAGTCCATGGAAAAGTTCATAGTGACTCCAGTGGGCTTTGGAGCAGGTCTGTGTAAGCAGCATTTCCCATGTTTAACCAGTTTGTAATCATATCATATGATTTGGTGTCACTTTCCTCAGTAAAATGGTAAACCATTAATTAAATTTATGCATGTATAAGATGTACAATGCCAATTATAGAAACACATCAAATATCTATACGAAGGTCAAGGTGAATGCCACATGATGGTCCTATTACATCAAATAAATTATCTTCATAGACCTGCATTCTGTGCATGACTTAACAGTTTGTGCAATTATTTTCTTGTTAGCAAATAGTATTGCCTTGATTGATCAGTCCATCAGCCCTCACAGAGGGCCGATCACAACACATCAGACATGTTGTTCTAGCTAGCCAGTACTTCAGCTACCTGCTGACCAGGGTGTCAGTAGCACCGGACACCTGATTGGCATAGCGCATAGAAGCCTAGAACTCTTGAGCAGAGATCCACCAACCGCGGCCTCCCAAGCAGCTGGGATTACAGGCGTGTGCTACCGCGCTGGGTGCAGATAGTATAAGAATGTATATATAGTGCACATTTTAAGAAATCATAAATGTAGCCTGTCATATAAATAAGGATCATTCGGTGAGGTATTGCTTGAGGACTGCAGGATTGAGCCTTTAGTTAACAAGATTACCAGTAAAGTATTTACATTCTGGCTGTGTGTTTAATCATTGGCATGGCTGTTTTAAAGGCTAAAGCCATGTAACAGTTGGAGATTCTCGAGTTTGTTTTGGAAGAGTTAAATTTAATTGTGTTGAGTTCTGGGTTTCCAAGGACGAAAACACTAAACCCATTTTATGACTCTCACTGTTATATTTTCAGAACCATGCTGCAACCTCTTAGCAATAGGTATTGCCAAAAGCTTCCTCCTGGCCTCCATCCCCTTCTTACTGTGTGCCAATGATTCGGGCATGGAGAGGACCTTCCACTCAGGCAGCTGGGTCTATGACACCATTCCCATCCATCTCCTTGCAGCACTGTTGGGATCTGGTGGGTGAGCAGGCGGTGGGGGCACATCACTCCTCCCCCCACTACTAATCCCCGCACAAATGACTGAGAAAGGTAACAGAGCACAGGACTATATAACTTTTCCTACAGAACCTCCGCCATGGTGAGAGAACATCCCTTTAAGGGAGACCCAGTGGCAGCCTGGGCCAGGAGAGTTCACTGACATCATTCATGCTGACAGCAAGCAGTAGGGAGAACCCCCAGGCTCCAGAACTGCCTGCAGCCCAGCCTCCTGGAACTCCTCTTCAAAGGGACCCTTGCAAAGATTTCCTTCCCGTTACCCCGGTGGGGGAAATGATCTAGCCATGATCATCATAACATCCCCTGTGCTCTGTTGGAGTTGACTAGTTTGGATGCCATACAGTTTTTAAGGTGGTGTATTCCTTTGGAAGGGTTGGGTAAACTGTGAGACTGTTTCTCAAAGAACATGAACTACTTTCTTATCAAATTTCGCCGTATTATTCAACTTTTAATAAAGGACTCTTCTCCGCTTAGTACCTAATGTGGCACAAACAGGACTAATTAGTGAGAATGAACTTGTAGGCCATCAAAGCCCAATTTTTTGGCAACAACTCCTTCAGTCATTAACCCAAATTAAACACACTAGCACTCATTGCTACAAATATTCCTGTAAAGCTATTTAGTCTACAACTCTACATTACATGAGCTACAGTCTTTATTGTTGGCACATGTTTGATTATTTGGTGCCCTCTAGTGACCAGTCTAATGTTACCAGCCCAAGCACATTTCTGAGATTATTTATTACGGGGAAATACAGTTGGTACATTTTGACAGAGTCTGAACACCCATTTTTACAGTTTAATATAAAGCTTATTTTTGATTCTGGACTTTAACTTTTGCTACCACCGAGGGTACATAAAATCATTATTATTATTCCCATTGTATATTTTTCTAATGTATTTGCACACAGCGTCGGTGGGTGTTGAGTCTCACAACAGAGAGCCCTTACAACCTCAACTCTGGTGAACCTAGGCCATATTTTGCATTTTAAGCACTTAAATACCTTTGTAAATCTGGCCTTAGGACTTGATCTATTGCCGTCAATAGATAAACTCCCACTGATTTCAGTGCACTTTGAATCAAGGCTGGTCTACACTAGGGGGAGGGGTTGACTGAAGATACGCAACTTGGTGCATCTTTGGCCAACTTGCGCCTTGCGGCAAGCTGGAGTTCCGGAGTCGACGGGGGTGCCGCTGGTGATCAATTTATTGCGTCTTAACGAGACACGATAAATCGATCGCTAAAAGATCAATCGCTACCCACCGATCTGGCAGGTAGTGAAGACCTATCCTCAGACTCTGCTAAGGGCCAGATTCTGTGTGACTGATACCAAAGTGCTTGTGGAGGAAGATACTCATCAGCATGAATGAAGGGTGGCAGAATCTGACCTAAATGGGGATGAGATTTTCACAGTACCTAAGTGATTGAGGAGCACGAGTCCTATTCACTTTCAGTGGAACTTGTGCTGCTAAATCTCTCAGAAACTTCTGGGGAAAAAATCTCACCTTAAATCCTTATAACCAGAAAATAAACACTATAAAATATTGAGTGGAAACTCCCAGTGTTTTACAGATGTGCTGTGTGTCTTCACACGAAATTAAAAATTGTTTACACGTTTTAAGATTTGGTTCTTCCTCTTTCTATCTTTAATGCTTTGAAGAATATTTTGATTGATGTATTTTATAACAGACTCTCTTTTTCATTTGTAGATGCTACAACTGTGGTGGCCTTGATCATCATGCTAAGGAATGTAGTCTCCCTCCACAGCCAAAGAAGTGCCATTACTGTCAGAGCATCATGCACATGGTGGCTAACTGCCCTCATAAAACTGTTTCGCAACAGCCCACTAGTTCTCAGGGAAGATATGAAGCAGAACCACAGCCTTCCACTTCTGCTTTCCTGAGAGAAGGGGGAGGGGCATACAGCCATTCATCTCCATCGTATTCTCAGGAGGGAAGGTCAGAGATCTTAGAACGTTCGGGCAGGTCACCACAAGAAGCTTCCTCCAGTAAGTTATCTGCATCGCCCGAAGAACAAAGCAGAAAGGGGCCTTCTGTTCAAAAAAGGAAAAAAACTTAGAGCTTTGTCCTAACCTTTCATTTTCTTTACCCTCTTGAAGTGTCTACCTCATGCAAGAACAGGGGAAGTAATTTCACTATGAGTAGCTGACCTGAAATTTTAACTACTGTTGAGGAACTGTGAATTTATTTTTTTTAATAGACAAATCACTCCAAGAAAATTACATTTGAGCAGGGTGTCTTGTGTTTTACTGCCTGTGTGTGTGGGTGTGCACGAGTGTATGTGTCTCTATCATGTCTTTCTGTCTGTATGTATACATATCTGTAATCACTATCTCTATCTCTGTATATGTATACATACACACACCAGCAAAACATTCTCCATTTCCTAGGATACATCATCCATTGTGAAGCAATAGTCATGATTCAGAATGTTTTTGGATACTCATTCCTGGTAGCAATCTTGAAACATGCTTTAAAAAACAGTTAAGATCACGACTGTTACTTTTGTGTGAACCAAAGGATACTTCACCTCTCAAAGCTGCCAATGATATGGTACTAAGAATACTAGGACATTCCCCTAACTCTCTATTCTGAGTAGATATTTTGTTCTTGATGCCCAAAGTGTAGCAGTGTTGTTTTTTTCTCCACACCTATCAAGGGTATGCCTTGATTAAGTATGGCTCTGTTGCCACAATCTTTGTTCAGGAGTTAAGACTCCAGAGAAGACAATGAATGTGTAGTTTCTGTGCTGAGATCTCAAATGTTGTGTTATATGAATATGGTTGAATTTTAAGGTAGGTGACCGTTGTGTGAGGGAGAATGTGTCAGTTGTTCTGAACTGATTGGTTTGAGTGATATCAAGCTACCACCCTGTTTGCCCTCTTTGAGTTTTGTGAAAATCTTGAGGGGGGGTCAGGGTGGTGGCGGCAGCAGCTGCTTCCCTTGGTCCCAATTTGTCCCCCTGAGTCAGTGTATAGATCAAGGGGATTTCCCCCTTGTTTACTACTGAGAGTCATGGAGAGAACTCCCTAGGGTTTTTTAAGATAAAGGAAAAAGAAATACAAAGTTAATGACATATTGGGGTATAGCCTTGGTGGAGAATAAAACTGTATGGGCACTTACAGTTGATCATCATCCCCTGCTATTCATATAGTAAAAGTACAGTATTGAGTGAAGAACATACACCGTTGACGCAGGGAGGCCTTAGAGCAGGGACATGCAAACATTGTGACACTTGCCAGAAGCCCTAGGACTCCATCTGCTTTCCATGAAATGGAGAAGACTGCAGAACAGCCTCAGCTCAGTGCATGCTGGGACGGCTCCTCTGCACTGAAAAGATGAACAAGTCTGCAAGCCCCATTCTAATGCTTCCTGGGCTGCACTTTAACCAACCCATGGCTGCACTTTGGCCATCCTTAACCTAGTCCATTTGCAATTGGTAGATTAACAAATGATAGCTAAGAAAATGTCCTTCTAACCATCCCATTGCAGATGTAATTTCTTTGGAGAAACCTGTATAATCCTTAACATTGGCAATAAACATAGGCTGTTACAAAAATTGAGACAGGAAGGTAGGTTTAAGCTCAGATAATCAAAAAAGAAATATAGCATGTATGAAAAGGCAATAGTGGGCCAAATTCATATCTCTTGTAATGCTGTTGGCTGCGGTGGCCTTACACCAGCAGCGCATCGGGCCCATTACGTGGCAAGGCCTCCCTCCCCAAATTGTCTTGCCACGTGAAACTTTTACTGTAGCTGCTGCTGCTGCAGTAAATAGATACGGATCAGCTGCCTCCGCAAAGGGTGGGAGTCCTGCAGATGAACTTTGCTTGAATTCCATGACATTGTTTGTGAGAATCTCAATGGTTTGTACTGACGTTCTCAGTATGCTGTAATGCAAAGCTTACCTTTGACGATATTGAATGTGATGTATCTATAGAGAAGTACTTCCTTGCCTTATGTGAGGATTGTAAACTTATTTAAATTATGTAGACAAATCAAAGTGGCATTGCTTAACCTTCTAGCAGGTGTAATAACCAGGTTAAAGAGCAAAGATGCAAAACTTAGGTCACTTTGAAAATTTAAACCAAAGTTCCTTATAGAAATAGGCCATTGTGGATTTGAAAACTGGTCATTCCCTGTTTACATATTAAAAAGTTCAGAGCTGAGATCATTAGGAAATAAGTAATCCTGACATACAGACCTTCCTGGTGCAGTTTGAAATAGTTTTGTGCACCAAAACCAGACTGAACTGCTAAGAGCACATACCAAACCTATCTTATTACTGAAAGCTTAGGTTTTATTTTTGTATATTAGAATGTTATCACTATTACATAGCATACTCAGGACAAAGAACTTTGCTCAGGGAATATACCACGTAATGTAATTTTTTTCTTTACAGAATAGTCTACAGGCCTGCTTACTCAGAACAAAACCAAATAGACTTAGACCTTTATATCTCTATATAAGTATTGTATACTGATAATAATAACTACCTCTGAGTTGACATACACCTACGTTTCTTATAATCAGATATCAACATTTTGTATTATGATTTCCTGTGAAAATAAGTGATAAAGCAGTATTCCTATACTGGTTGCTTATGTGAATATTTGTGACTTTACATTCACAGGGTCTGATTTTCAGATATGCTGAGCAGCTGCAGCTCCGATTGATTTCCAATGGCAGTTATAGCTGCTCAGAGCTTCTGAACAAAAAGTATCAAGCCCTCTTCATTTACATAGGTAACAATAAAATTAATATTCTGTTTACAGCAAAAGGCTACCTCATACTTACTGCATAAACACACCTTTGTGCTGCTCTGGCCTTAAAGGTGGCTGTTGATCCTATGGTACATACCCTGTTATCTGTACTATATATGTAAATTGGTAATTCACCACTGCATACTGTACTTTAGAACAAATACTTGTTTAAAATGAAGCATCCATTTGAAATTGCGATGTCCCCAAACATTTATTTACAGTTTATATTGTTTTTCATCAAAAGGATAGTGGGCACTGTTCACAAAAAAACAAAACACAGCCACGAAAGCTTACTACAGAACTACAGAGCTGTGATAAGTAACTACTTAGCACTGGGTTGCGATAGAAAATCTGATTTTCATCCTCAAGTATTCAGATTAAATAAGCTGCTTCAAATGAATAAGAGAAGGAGCTTTATGGGTCCATGGGAATCGTATACATTTATGGGGCAGATCCAAGTTTTGGGGTCCTCCCACCGTTCCTTCACTTTTGATGATGGAGTGAAGAGTATTTAAGAGCCCATTATAGAAGCAGCCTTGATTCCCATATCCCTGACTAAATGTGCCACAACACCTCACAATGGAACCAGTTCCCATAGTTGTATTAAAATACAGTCGGACCGTGTAATACTGCGACGATAAGGGTCCAAAAAATAATTGATCGTGATAAATGCAGGGTTGCAGTATCACGGGGTTCCGCTGCATCAAAGCAGAGCCCTCCGCCGCCATCGGGAGCCAGCCGAGCCCCGCGCTATAAACGGATTCGCACTATCGTGGGGCGCGGTATTCCAGGGTCCGACTGTAGTTTCTGAAAGAGCTGTACTCCTAGATTCTCCACACTACTGGAGATAAAATGTAAAACACGGGGAATTTCTCTCCTTCTGCATCTCCTCCCCCATCCAAAATATGATACTGGGTTTGATCTCCTCCCCCAATAAAAGCTAAAAGAAGGGGCACACTTGCATACCGAAAAGATTAAACCATTTCTTTTATTTTTAAAAAAGAGCCTATTCTGGGAGCAGAGAATCAAGTGGGCATTTTTGTTGTATTTGTTGTCGAATTTGGCATCTTTAGCCTCCAAAATGTTCTGCTTTTAATCAACTTTTGGGGCCTGCCAAATCTACTATGTTTTAATCCCAATGCCTTCCCCTTTTTTGGCTCAATTTTATTTTGCACCAGTGCTATCCCAGAGTTACTGCTTAATTATATGCTTAGTTTTGTGAATAGAGCCCCATGAAAGTGTTTATAGATCTTGTAACATTCTTTGTAAGAAGAATTATAAAAGGGCATAGGAAATCTCATTAAGTCTTAAAATTAATTTAAATTAATTTATCTGTAAGAAAATGTTTATCATAAAAATATATATGTGTATTCCCCTGTGCTGGATTTAAAAGTAATTGGGAAAGATATGTACATGTGCAGATGCACTAATTTTAATTTTCTAGGTATCTTAATGAGATTTGATTATTTGTTTTAGAGACAAGCAAAGCCTTGTTAAATGCATCAGACCTTATTTTGGTTACTATCAACAGCCTCTTTAAGATATGTTGGTTGTGTTACCTCTGTCATAATTGTTGACTGGTGAGGTTGATCTATGAACACACATTTCTGTTTTATACTTAAACAGGGCTGCAATTTAATGACTCTGGTAGAATTGTTATGAGAATATTGGAAAGTCCCAAGATATTTACTACCACTGTCAGTAAACAAAATATCAGAGTAACTAGGTTTTGAAAGGATGATGGTCTTGACTACCTCTTGAATTACTATTTAAGCAACAACTGGTTGACAAACATCACCAGACTGGGTTTAACTAGTATGTGTTGCTCATGGTAATAACAGTAACCATACTAGAGACCAAAGTGAACACTGATTTCTATATGTCTTTAATACTGTGTCTTATCTAGTGGTTTTAAATTATCCTCTGTAGTATAGATTACCTCAATGTCCATTTTGACTTGTATGTTGTTTACAAGGTGAAATAAAAATCACTTGAATTGTATTTTTTTTTTAAAGACAGTGAGTTGAAGTTTTGAAGGTCATTTCACCTGTTTACTGTCTTCTTAATGGACTAAAGCACTGATTGCCTTTCTACATATCATGTATTTTATATTCTCATTTCATTGCCTAATGTCTTTTTATTTCTGTCAATCATGGATATTGTGAGGTTTAAATAAATTACTTGATTAAAAAATAAAACATATAACGTTGACATTTACAATGGATTCTGGAGATTTTCTTTGCGTCGAATGGTTAGAGGATAAAGGATGCTGCCCCTACACCAACTATTCATACTTAAACACAGTTTGTACTTTACAGCATATCATCATCAGAAAAGGTCATTTTAGTTATGTACATTTTTGCTTATTCAGAACTAAGTCCCGTAAATGGATAATTGTACTTCTGTACCATTTCAGCTAGGCTGTATAAATTACTCTAACAGCTGTGTCCCGCTGTCAAAATGAAGCTGTCAAAGATCATCCCTTTTGAAACTGGTTCACAACATGCACCATCTATTTAAGTTATTCATCTACTTAGGGACAAAAAATGTCAGTTTTAGTAATTTGTCATCTTCATCACCTAGTGACAGTCAATAACTTCTGAATCTCTGTTCCTATCTGTTTCCTAGGGATTTAAATTTTGAAATGCACAAATTTTAAATAGTATCACTTATAAATCATCCCACACTAACTGAAAATTTCACATTCCAAATCTAAGTTTAGCATAATGTTATGAAATCCTGGTGCCACTGAATTTAGTTTTCCCCTATCTACGTGGAGTTTGCATTTTAAAAATCTTCTGTTATATTAAATTCAAAATGTGTCCCCTTATATGTAGGCACTTTTACAATGGGCTTAATTTTCAGTAGAAAGCAGAATGGTTTTGTGCATTTGGATAGCTTTACATTGACACATTATGTTCATTTTCAACTAATTTTGATCCAGTTTATGGTTTCTTGCAGAAAATTTTATCTGAGATCTAAAGGTGAGCATAAGTCCCCTTGACCTCTTAACTGTAATACTTATTACACAATTACAGAGATAGCATTTGTTTCAGTTTAGGAAAATTCAGTGTCTCTACTGTAGCTAGTAATGATCAATTTAAGAAGGTCTCTATCAAAATAGCTAATCACATATTTTGTTTTTAATACTGTGTTAAAATAGATTTAATATAACATCACACAGTATGTGTTCTGTAATATTGATAGTATCCACAAGAGTAGCAATAGATTTGTAGTCCAATCACTACACCAGCTTTTAATGATTATTGGAATGGAAGCGCATGAAACTAAAGCGACTTTTTCAGAATGGAAGCATTCTTGGGGTTTCCCACAACTCGATGAAAATGAAGATTGATGCTATTGATTCTGGACCAATAAGAATATCAAAACTCCTGGTATTCAACCAGCTTGATTAGTCAATAGATATCAATATGAGCTAACATTTTATTTATCGCTGATCAACCTGAGTCACAGGAGTGATGCCCGCAAAAGCAGGTGAGGTGAAAGCAAAACTCTGTGACTTGATGACTTGAGCTGATGCTAGATAAGAGACCCACTGTCCTTGCTTGGCCAAGCCCCCAAGTCAAGAGTCACTACACTACGAGATTGCAGATGCCCCATTAACACATGCACTATTGTGGAGTGATGGAACTGTCCAATTAGGGAGGTCAGGGGATGGGGAACGGGGGCATTGGATAGAGCATGGGAGTCCCAGGGGGCCTGTCAGGGATCAGGGGGGTGGCTAGGGGTCAGGGCAGTCAGGGGACGGGGGGGTGTTGGATAGGAGGTGGGGTCCTGGGGAGATTAGTGGGTGGGGAGGGTCTCTGGAAGGGGTAGTCAGGGGATGAGGAGCTGGGGAGGGGGCTTAG
This sequence comes from Sternotherus odoratus, assembly GCA_032164245.1. Classification (NCBI taxonomy): domain Eukaryota; kingdom Metazoa; phylum Chordata; order Testudines; family Kinosternidae; genus Sternotherus; species Sternotherus odoratus. The sequence continues at coordinate 63,922,432 of JAVMKO010000003.1, forward strand.
GGGGTTGGATTTGGGGGGGCCAGTTAGAGGGGAGTTCTCCGGAGGGGGCAATTGGGGGACAAGGAGTGGGGGGGGGAGTTGTCTGTGTCGGGGGACTCTGAGGGTGGGAAGTGGATGGGGGCAGGGCCAGGCTGTTTGGGGAGACAACCTTCCCTGGGTGCACACCCTAATGAAATGTGCTGTGCACACCTATGTTAGCACTATATAGCATGTTCTATATTCAAGTGCAGCTCCAGCTGACTTCAGCTGCAGATATGAGTGCTCAACACTTCTGCAAATCAGGCCCAGCCCCAGTGTCTCAAGGGCACCCAGAAAAGGAGGAACACACAATTAGAGACCACCAGTGAAAAGTGTGGTTTAAGTGACTTGCCCAGCATCACATAGGAATTCTGTGGCAGAAGCAGGTCTAGACTCCAGGTCTCTAGCATTCATCTGCCTCAACATTCATCTGCCATGAGACCCCTCCTTTCTCTTCCTGCTGCATTCACAACACACCTTCAAATTTATGCAACAAATGAAGCGAGGGACCGACAGACAACAGCCTTCTATGCTACATAACCCTGATTCATGTCCAGAGCACCAGTCAGTCCTGTGCACCGAACGAGACGGGGTACTGTGGGAGAAAGTATGATCATGTAATAGAAGATTATCATAATGCATACACAGAAGGAGACCAAACTGAGGTTGCACAAGCAACATAATGTCTGGCATTGCTTAACTATTGAGTGCTTGATTTTACACCCTTAACTAACGTTCTTTTAACGTTAATTGTATGTGTGTGTGTGTTTGTGAGAGATTTCCTATACTCTGTCTCTGGGCATTTTACAAAACAGAAATTCCATTATATGGCATCACATTGACACCCACTTGGTTTGGCAGCAGGATTGGCCTCTGTAGATCCACTGCACTTGAGATGCCAGAATTAACTGATAGCATAGAATGCTTTCCTCCTTTATGTGGAGCAGCACTAGCGGAGGATGAGACACGATTTTGACGGGTTTCACAGTATCTGCTGACAGCAGAGAAATGGTGAGATTTCAGCATCTCCGGTTTTGTTCTGGATAGCGTGACCACCTTTTCACAAGGCAAAAGCGGGACACGTAGGAGCCCCTCTCCCTCTGTGGCCCTGCCTCCTGCTCCTCCTCATCCCCCGAAGCCCCCCCCCCCCGCAGCTCTTCTTTCTCCCCCCCAAAAAAAACCCTGACCCCCCCCCCCCCCCAGCCAGGCTGGAAGCTAGAGACCACCTGTGATAAGAGCAGTGGAAGGAGCCCAACCTACTGGGGGTAGCCCCGGACCCTCCACAGTCCCTAGGCAGGGGGGCTGGACTGCCCAAGAGCAGCCCCCAGCCCGTGTCCTCAACCTCTAAGGTGCACTGCCCAGGGCAGGTGGAAGGTTAGGGGCACTCCAGGCAGTTCTTACTACTGCTCAGTATTTGAAGTGCCAGGCTCTATAGGGGAGTATGTTTCAGTGGGCACAGACTCTTAGGCCTGTTCCCCTGAAGCTTGATCCTTTCTGTCCTGTCCCCCAGCCTGATTCTTGTCTCCTCCCCACATCTGGGTCCACACCCCAATCCCAACTCATCAGGCTTTTCATCCTAATCCACGGCTCCTTGCCCAGCCGGTTCCAGTCCCCCTCTCCTCAGGCTCCTCATCCAATCTCAGACTCCCCTGCACCTCTCCCTGGCTCCTTGTTCCAGTCTCTGTGCCCAGCCAGTCCCATTTCTTCCCCAGCAACCCCCCGCTCCTTGTCCAGCTTTCATTAAAAAAAAAAAAAGGTCTAGCCCTCATTGCTGCAAAGAAAGTGTGAAAACATGAGCTGAGCATAACTGATTCAGTGACATCTGCCTAAACCTGCCCAGAGCCTGGAACAATAGTTCTGATGAGTCCAGTCCTGCCCTGTCATCGTCCCCAAGCACATACACCCGGCTGCAATACTGGGGAAGGAGCTGGGGCCGTCTTCCTATTGCCACTCCTGCCCGTGTCATAGTGTACTTAGGGCTCTGGATTGCTTTAATCTGACCCTGCATGAAAAGAGAAATGAACACGTACCTTAATTATTAGAAGCCTTATTCTGCTCTCAGTTAAGGTGACTTTAGGGGCGTTACTCCTGACCTACATCAGTGTGAGCAAGATTAGACTCAAACCCCTAGATCAGTGGTTCTCAACTGTGGTCCACTGCTTGTTCAGGGAAAGTCACAGTGCACCGGGCCGGTTCGTTTACCTGCCGCCTCCGCAGGTTCGGCCAAGCGCGGCTCCCATTGGTCGCAGTTCACTGCGCCAGGCCAATGGACGCTGCAGGAAGTGGCAGACAGCACATTCCTTGGCCCATGCCACTTCCCACAGCCCCCATTGGCCTGGAGTGGCGAACTGTGGCAGTCACAATCAGCCACGATCAGTCGAACCTGCAGAAGTGGCAGGTAAACAAACCAGCCTGGTGCACCAGGGACCTTCTCTGAACAAGCAGTGGACCACAGTTGAGAACCACTGCCCTCGATCATGAGAATCACGAATGGAATGCATTGGTAACAAAGGCTAACATTCTGGGGTGTTTTCACAGGAGTGTTGCATGTAAGACATGGGAGGTAATTGTCCCTCTCTCAGGGGTGAAAGTAATTTAAAGGACTTATCAGTTGGCTGGAGTCCTGAGAAGGAGGAGGGGCCTCCACCAGAAGGGGTGTGGCCTCAACTGGAAGAGGCGGGGTCCTTAAATCAAGATTTAAAGGGCCTGGGGCTCCAGCTGCAGTAATGGGGGCTGGGAGCTGCAGGCCTTTTAAATCACTCTCGGCGCTACCAGCTGCAGAGGCGGCTGGAATCACTGGAGTTCAGGGATAATTTAAAGGGCATGCGGCTCCAGCTGCCACTATCACAATGGATCCCTTTAAATCACCTGGGCCTTTTAAATCACCGACACTACCCCGGGGCTCTGGTGGAGATTTAAGGAGCCTGGGGGTTTGCTGAAGTAGCGGCGGCTGGGAGCCCCTGGTCCTTTAATTTTAAATCACCACCAGAGACCCACCACTGCTCCCCCAGAGCTCCAGGGCTTGGGTGGCGATTTAAAGGGCCCAGGGCGGTAATGGCAGTGGGAGCCCCAGGCTCTTTAAATCACCACCTAAGCCTGCTGCCAGAGCCCTGGGGTAACAGCGGCAGCTGGGGGCTCCAGCAACAATCTAAAGGGCCCGGGACTCCCAGCCACCGCTACCGCAGTGGAGCCCCTGGCCCTTTAAATTGCCAGCGGAGCCCCGGGGCTCCCGGCTGCCGCCCCAAACCCCAGAGCTCCAGCAGCAGGGCTTGGGAAGCAATTTAAAGGGCCCAGGGCTCTGGCTGCCGCTATTGTCCTGGCCCTTTAAATGGAGCCACTTTAAATTGCCACTGGAGCCCCACTGACGGAGCCCAGGAGTAGTGGTAGCGAGGCTCCAGTGCTGAGTTAAAGGGCCTGGAGCTCCCAGCCGCCATTACCACAGTGGAACCTTGGGCCTTTTAAGTCACCGCTGGATCCCCACTGCTGCTGCTACCCCCAAGGCTCCGGCAGTGGGGCTCTGGTGGCAATTTAAAGGGCCCAGAGCTCCAGCTGCTGCTGGGAGCCCCAGGCCCTTTAAGTTGCTGCCTGGGGAAGCTGGTCTGGTACAGAGCAACGGCTCTTGCTGATACGCTATACCGAGGCATAGCGGCTTACTTTCACCTCTGCCCGCTCTACTTGGCACCAGTGAAGGCTCAGCTGGAGTTCTGTTCCCTGTTCTAAGCACCACACTTTGGGAAAGACATGGGCAAATTGTAGAGAGTCCAGGAGAGCAACAAAACCTGGCTCTGAGGAAAGGTTTAAAAACAACCAAACCTGGGCAGGTTAAATCTTGAGAAATGATGACTCAGGGCGAATCTGATTACAGTCTTCAAGTATGTTAAGGGCTGTTATAAAGAAGATGAAGATCAGTTGGTTTCCATGTCCACGGAAGGTAGGACAAGGGGAAATGGGCTTAATCTGCCACACGGGAGATTTAGGTTAGGTATTAGGGGAAACCTTTCTAAGGGCTGGTCCCCACTAGGGCTTAACGTCGACTTTAGCGACGTTAAGTCGATATAAACATGTACCCGTCCTCACGTGCATGCCATTAAAGTCGATTTAAAGGGACCTCAAAATCGACATCTGTACTCCTCCCTAACGAGAGGAGTAGCGCTGAAATCGACCTCTCTGGGTCAATTTGTCAGTTAGTGAGGATGCATGTGACATTAAGCCTCCGACCTTCCACAATGCCCATTAGCTCCCCAGAGGACCAGCCACCAGTCCGAGCAGCTCCGCGGCACCCCCCAGCCCACCTGAGCCGGTCCGTGGACCCCCCCGCCCGCCCAAGCAGCCCTGCGCCTGCTCCCCCTGCCTGAGCAGCTCCATGGACCCCCCGTGCCCGCCCGAGCAGCTCCACGGACCCCCCGTGCCCACCCGAGCAGCTCCGTGCCGGCCCCCCCTCCCCCGCCCGCCCGAGCAGGTCCGCGGACCCCCGTGCCCGCCCAAGCAGGTCCGCGGACCCCCCAGCCCGCCCGAGCAGGGGTCCGCGGAGCTGCTTGGGCGGGCGGGCACAGGGGGTCTGCGGAGCTGCTCGGGTGGGCGGGGGGAGCCGGCGCGGGGCTGCTCGGGCGGGCGGGGGGGGGGGTCCACGGACCTGCTCGGGCAGGCACGGGGGGTCTGCGGAGCTGCTTGGGTGGGCGGGGGAAGCTGGCGCGGGGCTGCTCGGGCGGGCGGGGGGGGTCTGTGGACCTGCTCGGGCGGGCACGGGGGTCCACGGAGCTGCTCGGGCAGGTGGGGGGAGCCGGCGTGGGGCTGCTCGGGTGGGCACGGGGGAGCCGGCGTGGGGCTGCTCGGGCGGGCACGGGGGGCCCACGGAGCTGCTCAGACTGGTGGCTGGTCCCCTGGGGAGCGTGCCCGGCTGCCCCAAAAGGTGGTGCCTGCTGGGGACTCCCGGCACTGTGGGATATCTACCCACAGTGCAATGCTCGCTATGTCGACCCTTGCAAAAGTTGTAAGGACAGACACTGCCGACCTGCTGTGCTTTGTGGGGACGCACTAAGTCGACTTTATGCAGTCTGCTTTAGAAAATCGACTTAAGGGAAATCAACCTACTGCTGTAGTGAAGACATACCCTAACTCTGTTAAATTCTGGAATAGGCTTCCAAGGCAGGTAGCAGAATCCCCATCATTGGAAGTTTTTAAGAGCAGGCTGCACAAACAGCTGTCAGGGATGGTCTAGGACAGGGGTCTCCAAACGTTTCAGCCCGAGGGCCGCATTAACTATCAAATAGCAGTTCGGGGGCCGACAACACACTCGAGGTCCAAATAAAAAAGAATCAAAACATGGATGTTGTTTTTAATTATTTATTTAATATTATTTTATTCAGTTATTATTTAATAACACATTGATACACTACACATGAACACCTGTTCACTACACATGAACACTACACATCAACCCCCCAACTGACCCACCCAGCCAGGTCTCTCCCCCCCAAACCTCCTTTCCTCCAACCCCCCCCCCAAATGACCCACCCAGCCAGGTCTCTCCCCCCCAAACCTCCTTTCCTCCAACCCCCCCCCCAAATGACCCACCCAGCCAGGTCTCTCCCCCCAAAACCTCCTTTCCTCCAACCCCCCCCCAACTGACCCACCCAGCCAGGTCTCTCCCCCCAAAACCTCCTTTCCTCCAACCCCCAACTGACCCACCCAGCCAGGTCTCTCCCCCCCCAAACCTCCTTTCCTCCAACCCCCCCCCTCAACTGACCCACCCAGCCAGGTCTCTCCCCCCAAAACCTCCTTTCCTCCAACCCCCCCCCCAGCCAGGTCTCTCCCCCCAAAACCTCCTTTCCTCCAACCCCCCCCCAAATGACCCACCCAGCCAGGTCTCTCCCCCCCAAACCTCCTTTCCTCCAACCCCCCCCCAAATGACCCACCCCGCCAGTTCTCTCCCCCCCAAACCTCCTTTCCTCCAACCCCCAACTGACCCACCCAGCCAGGTCTCTCCCCCCAAAACCTCCTTTCCTCCAACCCCCCCCCCCAACTGACCCGCTCAACCCGGTCTCTTCCCCCCCCCCCCAACTGACCCGCTCAACCCGGTATCTTCCCCTCCTCCCCCCCAACTGACCCGCTCAACCCGGTCTCTCCCCACAGACCATTTCGCCGCCTGGCAGTGGGTGGCTCCTTGTTTCGCCGCCTGTAACTGGGTGGCGGTGCGGCGCGTCCCGGCCCCAGCTCTGAGCCGTCCCTGGCCGGCAGCGGCAGCAGAGCACGCGGCGCGTCCCGGCCCCGCGGCTGGCGGCGGCAGCGGAGCACGCGGCGCGTCCCGGCCCCGCGGCTGGCGGCGGCAGCGGAGCACGTGGTGCGTCCCGGCCGGCGGCGGCAGCGGAGCACGCGGCGCGTCCCGGCCCCGTGGCTGGTTCCCGACCCCTGCCGCGGGCCGGATGAGAGGGCCTCGCAGGCCGCATCCGGCCCGCGGGCCGTAGTTTGGAGACCCCTGGTCTAGGACCTAGGTATAGTTGGTCCAGCCACAGCATAGGGGGGCCGGAATTGATGCTCTCTCTCAAAGTCCCTTCCAGTCCTACAGTTCTATGATTAATATGATCTTTCAAATTATCTGTATTATTTGAGTTTATCTATAGTGTAGCCAGCTCTCATTTAGACACTATGAGGATTGTTTTGATAAACACTTGTTTGAGGGCAGGGGGGAGAAAATTATGGGCTTTGTCAGCACTGTGGGTGTGCATCCCTTCTGGTTTGCTCACTTTTAAGTTCTCCACTCAGCAGAATTCTGATTTAGTTTACTTTGAAAGAAAGATGATTGCTGGGATGATTTAGCTGGCGTTAGTCCTGCTTTAAGCAGGCGGTTGGACTAGATAACCTCCTGAGGTCCCTTCCAACCCTGACATTCTATGAAAGAGATATGCTGCCACTCATACAGGGGCATGCAAGGACGGAACACAAGGCCCCTTAGTGTGGATGTTCTGTGGTGAAGCAATAGGATTTATGCACAAATCTTAAAGCATGGGTGTCTGAGTTATCCTTGGCTTTAGCTACCATGCGTTTACAAAAGGGCCCTCCTCTCCCTGCTTAAATTCATTACTGACAAAGCCCTTTGTCATCAGAGTTATACAATTTTTATTTCCAGCATTGGTGTTGGTCCCCCGCGTGACCTAACCAGAATACAGTGGATAATCCTTAATATTTAATTGAATTGAGCAAACAAACCAATGATGCAATGACAGTATGCAAGCCAGATATCTAAAAGTGGGGGAAGAGGAGGAAAAGTAAGATTATATTTATTTCTTGTGGTTTATGCAGACCCTATATAAACCTTTGTAGGCTACTAGACAGCTCTGCTGAATCAGTCCCCAAATAAATATACAGTGAAACCTCGATATAACGGACTAATTCGGGCGAGGGGGTGTCCGTTAAAGCCGAAAGTCCGTTATTTAATAATTTTTTAAAATCATTAAATAACAGGACTTTTGGCTTTAACGGACACCCCCTCACCCTAATTAGTCCGTTATATAGAGGTTTTACTTATCACGGCCGGGAGCCGTGAGTCAGCCTGCCCGGCGGCAGCCAGCAGCCCGCCCACCTGGGTCCCCGGCTGCTGGGACCCGGGTGGGAGCCGTCAACCCGCCCACCAGGCTCCCCGCTGTGGGGACCCGGGCGGGAGCCGTCAGCCCGCCCGCCCGGATCCCCGCTGCGGGGACCCCGGCGGCAGCTAGCAGCCCGCCCGCCCGGGTCCCGGCTGCTGAGACCCGGGCGGCAGCCAGCAGCTGGGACCCGGGCGGGCTGGCTGATGGCTCCCGCCCGGGTCCCAGTAGCCAGGACCCCGGCGGGCTGGCAGCGGGGAGCCAGAAGGCAGCCCGCCCGCTGCCTGGACCCCGGCGGCAGCCGGGAGCCGGCAGCCAGCCCCCAATTTAATGGATTTTGGATGCATCAGACTTGCTCCTAAATTTTGTCCGTTGCATCTGAAGTCCGTTAAATCGGGGTCCATTAAATTGGGGTTTCACTGTATTCAAGTCTAGCTTCTCCAGCATTGATCCAGATTCAGCCTCTCCATCTCTTCCCTGTTTGCTTTTTACCTCTTTGGCTCTTTCCACTCCCGGAATCCTATCTTCTTTCTGCCGCTTGAAAATTAATAGAGTGACAGTAAATGAGGAGGGGAAATTAGCATAGGTGTGATTAGAGCAGAGCTTTGCCAGGCACTGTTCTGGCTCTGGCATTGCTCCTGAAACCTGGCCTGCGGGGCCTTTGTTAGTCAGAGACTACCAGTCGTGCTACATCACGTACTGCCAGTCGTGCTACATCACGTACTGCCAGTCGTGCTACATCACGTACTGCCAATCATGCTACATCACGTACTGCCAGTCGTGCTACATCACGTACTGCCAATCATGCTACATCACGTACTGCCAATCGTGCTACATCACGTACTGCCAATCGTACTACATCATGTGGTACTTTGTCAAGTGCCCGACACAGAGATAGGATAGAATAGGATCACAGAACTCATTTGTGTCTGTAAGCTTTGGTGATGTGGTTAGTGTGTATGTGTACAATGCATGCCAGTGCTCAGGCGAGCACGACTGGATCAAGTGGGCCTCGTGGCAGGCCTAAGACGTGAATATAAATCTGAATTCCAGCCACAACAATGGGGGCGGCTCCTTTAAACCCAGCTTATGGGAGACTTTGATTTTAACGCTGAGCCCAAAGTTCTGTGAATGTGCGAGCCGACGTCCTGCCAAAGAGGAAGTAAAGCGAGTATCTTCACAGCAAGAGCTGTGCACAGGCTCGGAGCTAGCTTGAATCCAGCTAGTGCAGGTAACATAGCAATGAAAACAGCTCAATGCAGGCAGCATACGCCCAGCATTGACCCTGGAGAGGTACTTGGCTTGTCTTGACTGCTATTGTTACCTGTGCTAGATGGATTCAAGCCAGCTCAGGTAGGCTAGCCCATCACAGCTCTTGCTGTGTGCACATATGTATAATCTTGAATTTTGAGTATGACATTGGGGATTCCCTGCCCTGCCACTGACTCCATCTGGGCGCTCAAGTTACTCAAACGCTCTTGGTTTCAGTTTCCCCATGTGTGAAATGGGAACGGTGCTATTTACCTCCGATAGAAGTGAGGAGGCTGAATTCGTGTTTATAAAGCACTTAAAATTAAAAATATCTACCGATGAAATGTGCTGTTCAAAGGGCAGAGCGGTGTTGGCCTATGTTAATACTGTTGTCTCCAAATGTGAAAGGCTAAGGCACTTAGTTGCCCCTACCATCACCTAGTCCCTAATGAGACCATCATATCACAAGAGAGTGACCCTACCCTTATCTAGTAGTTTATAAGCAATCTTTCACATTTGACCCCTTTTTAGCATAACTGACCTTTCATGCATCCAAAGGCGGCTTGCCACTGGCGAAGGGGATGCCGAGGTGTTTAGAAGAGCTACTTAAATAATGAAGCTTCCTGTCTGTTTCTGAGACTGCATCTGGGCTGTCAGTCTCAGTGGAGGAGTTATACATTTCATCCCCCTCCCCCACAGACACCCTCCCCCTTTTTATTCATATCCCGAGAATAAGGAAAAGAGTCATCAAGACAAGGGCTGTCTCAGTCAGTAATGCTATTATGTGGAAGTGTGTGGTCATCACAAACTGCTTCATTTCCCCACTCCCACCCATCTTCAGAGCGGAAGGGGGAGGGGAGGCACTAACTAGTGCAGGCCTTGAAAAGTGAGCCCTTAAGTAAAGTCGGATATTTCTGTGTCATTACTCTGCAGGTCAACAGTCCTGGGCAATTACCGGAGCAACTTCCTCATCCCCATGAGTCACACAGACCCTCACTACATTCATTAAAACAAAATAATAAATGAACGGGACTATTTCCTCAACTTGTACCACCCAAAGTGATTAAAATAGAAAGCTGAGTGGCAGGGTAGAGGAAGAGGGGGCTTGACAGGGGGGATGACTGAGCAAATATTGGAAAATATTCCAGTAAAGCAATTTTTTCATTCACAAAGATTAGCATTTGTATCAGAAACCATATCCCAAGCGTTCCACCCGTTCTAACGCAACAGAAACATATTTTGTGACTTACGTTTTCAATCAAAAACTAAACACAATAGCACCACTTTTGAATGTTTGCAATGAACTGCTGACAAACAAAATTATCCACAGAAACTATTTGGCAAAAGTTTTCCAATAGCCAGTAATTCCGTGTGAATCACAATTTGCTTGTGAACAATTTACCAATGGAAAGAAGTGACATTTGAATACCTTATTTGTCCAACTGTTCTTGGTACCTTAGGCAGTACGGAAGAGTCTAAATTCAGATCTCCAAGTGGCCCCTTTACAATACTATCTCTCCTCTTTATTAGTGTATTTTCCCTCACAGCACTTTGAGGGAGGGTTAACATCACTATTCCCAGATGGGGAAGGGAGGAAGAGAGAGACTAAGTCACTCAGCCAAACTCACACAGAATGTCTGTGGTGGAATTGAGCCTGGGTCTCCAGAGTCCCGGGGTACTGTTCTAATCACTGGGTAATACTTATCTCAGCTTTCCTGTTTCATTGGAACATTTCCATTTGCATAGTCACAAATAAACGCTTTACTGGAGCACTTGTTTAAAACTATTTGTTCCATTCACACACACACATTGCAATACCAATGTTATTTTTCAAACGCCTATCTCACCATCTCCTCAGCACAAGCACTTTTTCCTGTACAGATTTTAGTCTCATCATCCTAGCTGGGCACAACACAATGGCTATTTTTCTGCCACCATTACGTATGTTGATTCAGGCATACAATGACAGCTGTCCATTATAATCTCACAGCAGCGGACTTCATGTTACAACCCAGCATGAAGGGCCTACACCTTCCTCAGTATTTTTGTTACCCTTAAGGTGCAGGTTTCTGACTGTTCCTGCTTCCTCTGTGGAAAAACAGGGCCTGATTGAGCATTCAGTGTCAGCTGAAGCCAGCCTTGTTATTCACCAGTGCCTCTCCCAAGCACTGGTGTCAGCATGATTGGTATTGCACAGCTTTGTCTTGTAGACAAATGCCTAAGAGTGGAGAAGGTTAAAGGGATATAGTTAAAATTGATGAGTCTATAATTTAACTTACCATTATATATATATATATATATATATATATATATATATATATATATATATATATATATATATATATATATATATATATATATATATATATATATATATATATATATATATATATATATATATATATATATATACAGAGAGAGAGAGGGAGAGAGAGAGGTGTCTTGTTCTTGAAAAATAACACGTCCCCAAAAAGAAAGTGCTGACAGAAGTCACACTGAGTGATCTGACAATGCCAGGTTTAGGATTACATGCACTGTCCCTTGCCTGCCCTCTTCTTCAGAGTGATCTAAATCTGACTCAAGTGAAAAGAAAGACTCACAATGACTTGAATGGGCTGTTCATCAATTCACCTATGAGCAGCACAGTTTTGAAATACATAAGAATTCTGTGGTCTGAAGTGCTTGGAGATACTTGGGAGTTTTAATGTCCTGTCTTTTCACGAGAAAAGATCTGAGTGGCAGAGCAAAAGAATGGTGTGATGCACACACTTGCTTGAACTAGAACAGCTGGTAGTCCTAAAATTAGATCAATCAACTTTGAGGGTATTATTTTCACTTATGATTTAAGCTCATACAGTAGAGAGGTGAAAGGAAAATTCAACAACCTGATGCAGTAGTGAACTCCATGAATATATATATATATATTTCATTCAAGATTTTACCCTGTTAGTGTTAATTTTGGGTCCACTTAAAGCTATTTAGTGTCCAATCCTAATAGGCTTGCTTCAATGTTTGTAAGGAATGCCGTGCAAATAAGAAATTGCCTGCAAAACTTATGTGATCAAAGCAAAAGGAATTTTAGAAACAACTAATTGTGTGTGTCATTTTCATGGGCCTTATTTGCTGCCCAATGCACATTACTATAGATTGTTTATTTCCATGACTTAGACCTGAAATTATACCTAAAAAACAACAACATTAAATACTTGTTGACTTCTATTTGCTACACCTCTGTGTTATCTTTATTTTTTTTATGTTGGGCTAAAATGATGTCAAATTTATATAAAAATAAGACCCCCAGATTTATTATTTTGAATTCCCTATTTCTTGGGGGCTGATTTGTGAATCGTCATTGCTGGCAATACTGCTATATATTGACTCCCGCTTGCACCTCCATCCATGTTCTTCTTCTTGAAGATTAAAACAAAAGAAGTTCAGGTGCCTCTTCCTCCCTTGATTTCCCTGCAACCTAATATTGCTACCACATTTTCCTTCCCTCCTTTCTCTCTTCCATCAAAGCCACTAGCCCATCATCAACCTCATCTCTGCTGAAAATATATAGCTTCTGTCCGGACCCCAGCTGAACTTCATGGCTAGCATCTCACCTCTCTACCCTTGCTACTTATTTACTACCTGCATTAAACATTCCCTCTGCGGGGATTCCCTTCCAGTAAAATTCAAAATAGGGCTTTGTTTAGGGGTGCAGATACCTTGTGCTGTCCCTCCAAAGAAGGCTGGATTTATTTTTCATCCTTGCTTACTACATCACTAGCCTTTTTCCTCAGTGAGGCTGTGAAGAAAATGGCCGACGTACCTCCACCCATACCACCACCTGCTTTGCTTTCAGTGTAGGTGTTTGAGCCTCTCATGTGCTGAATCTGCTTTTCTCAGGGTGGTTAATTCCCTACTTCTTGCCTCTAGTCCCAAAGCTCATTCGCTCTCCTCAGACTGCTTGATTACCATGTAGTTTTTCAATATTATTGATTGTGCTGTCCTGCTTCAGCACCTCAAGCAACGTCCATCAAATCTTCAAAGGGTGATGGTGGTGGACTCCTTGTCAAGTAGCAAACAAGTTAACGTTACTCAATCTTTAGTTTGCTCTGATCATTTTCAAATGCATAAGACAAAAGAAGTCAATGTTTCAGCTTTTTCTTTGGGTGGTGGAGGCCTTTCCATAGCTGTAGCAGTGTCTGAAAGAGAGAGAGAAGAGTCTGGGGAACCTCTTCTCAATTCACAAGCAGAAGGGCAGGATCTCTCTCTAGTGCTCAAAGGAGAGTTGAGGAAAAGGGCAGCTAACATACTCTGTACCTCGAAGGAAGCATGGTTTAGAGGGGAATACCCAGCTTATTAAGCTACACTGCGGTGTGAACCCACAGCCCTCTCTAAAAGCGCTCTCCAATGACTATAGGATTTCTGTAGAAGAGGACACACCGAACAGCATCTCTGCTCCAGTTCACCGCACCGACCAGGGCAAGATTTGACCATTAGTTGGTTAAGAGAGCAATGAGAGCAAGTCATTAGAGTCAGGAGGAAAATAGGAAATATTTTCTGCAAGTGTGGGGCTTTTTAAAGCATTTTTTAAAACTGTGATTTTTTGGCCCGAAAGCTAGAAAGTTTCAAAAGAAAGAGAAATTTTCACTAAAAAAAAATTGTCTAACAAAACAATTTCTGCTGTTACAGCTGAGAGTTTACAGTTGCTATTTATTTGCATGTTGTTCCACTTGCGAACAAGACTCTGCTTTAGGGAGGTACGGTGCTTTCAATGGCTCTTAGGTGCTTCTAAAAATACACTGGATACTAGGGTAAATGTGGTGTTGCATAGGAATAGAAACTCCTCAAAGGGACTGCTGCAGGGCAGGAATAGCTCAATGGGGCTGTTAAGAGTTCTCATAGATATCTGTTACTGTGGTTCACACTCTGGGTAAGGTTACACTACAGGATTATAGCATGTTTACCTATTGCGCTATATGGGACGCGCTATAACCATAGTGCTATGTCGTGGCTACATTTGATGCTGCTGCCGCGGCACCGGGAGTGGTGCATGATGGGCAGCTATCCCAGCATTCAGCTGGGTGCAACGTGCTTTGCAAAGGAGGGGGTGAGGGGGAACGGGGAACGTGTACGGAGGGAGACAAGTTCAGGCTGTCACTAATTTCTCTCTATGGAGAAGTAGCAGGCTCTGAATTTCACTCAACACAGCTCCATCGGTAAGCAGTTTCACTGCTTAATTGCTTCTGTTAAGAGCGGAGTTCTGTAAAGGAACTTCCGCATTCCTAATTCTGTTTGCAAAACAACACTGAACACGTCAAATGCCTTAAATGGCTTCCTAATTGCCTTAAATGGCTCAGAGGCGTGCCAGAGATCCCTTATCGCGTAATGACTGATTACACTGGCCCTAACATGCTACAGGGCTAGCGCAAAAAGCCTTATGACTCTCGGAGAGGAGGTTTACAAGTTGCGCTTTAAAGGGAGACTTTTTGCGTGAAATGTGCGTTGGCAGTGTGTATGGTTAGAGAGTTATAGCGCTCCTGGAGGCTTTTTGCGTTATAAAGCGCCAGTCTAACCATGCCCTCTGTGATATCTACTGCTGGATATTCTCAATGTATCCTGTTGTGCCTAGTTAGTGAAGGCTATAGGTTGGCATCAAAAAAGGCAGGCCTGGAACTGTAAAAGAGAGGAATGGGGGAGGGAGAAACAGAGCTTTTAAATTGCTTGGCTTGCTAGTGCACTATATGAAATTGTACTGGTGATCTTTTAAGGTGTAAGTTTTTATGTATTATTCAGTTATGTTAGAGGTACATAGAGTACTTCCTACCCATAGGCACTTTTTTAGCATTGTACAAATACGCACAGAAGGACAATTCCCCTCTTCCCTTCTTGATCTAAACAGTTTCTAGCTTTACTAGATGTGTGTCACAATGCTTTAAGTTGATTATGTGAGAACTGCCTTTTTAGGACCCGATCATGCAAAGATTTACACATGCATAAATCTTTGTAGAATGAAGGTCTTAGTTAACAATTTAATTTGTATACAGTCCAAGAAACATTAATGGCATTTCAGAAGAGGGTGTATGTATGTGGATTTTATCCCCAGCAGAGGTTGCTGTTTACCTGCCTTACTGCTCCCTTGTAACTATAGACAATTCTTAGTATGCAGTTATACAGTACTCCGAACTTACATGCACCGGACTCATCTACTCTGTAGCTATAACCATGTCTACTTAACCAGCTTCTGATATCCCCATCTGACAGCCAAACAGCACTGACGTGACCTACTGCTCATTCTACAAACATTTAGTCATTAATTTCAAAGTGATGCTCTTCAGGATTTAAATTCTAGCTTACCTCATCCATTTAGTTGGTAAACTCTATCAGCCCGAGAATAATTCCATCTTCCTCATGTGAGACACAATGTACATGCAGTGTATGCTTGCAGCAACTGAAAAATTAGCTGTCCAGTGATCTTGTTATTTGGAGAGTGCAAACAACTAACACAAACCAATCTACAAACTAACCATTCTTCCGAGATCGGTGTGATGAGCTGACAGAAAGTTTAAAATCTAGCACAGTCCTCCTCACCCATTAAGACTAAAAGCCAAAATAAAACATAAACACATCAGCTTTGCACTGTACATAATGTACTATTCATAGGCAAATTATAACTAGCTCACTTAAGTGCAGTAGATACATACCAAAGAAAATTATGGAACCATCAATCCATTTAAAACAAACAGAAATTAACATATTTAATAAAATCACCGAGGTTTACACATTTTCTGTGATATAAATTTAATTAATTTGCTAATCCTCCCCTTTAAGCCACTATAGACATCAAATTTGGAACTGACAACCCCAAACATGAAACCCTGAGTCAAGCCCCAAAAATCAGAAGGTTGTCTTAAAAAGCCTGAGATTTTGAAAGATTGACTTTGAGGTCTTTTTATTTGCCTGCTTTATTTCGAGCCTTTAGGCTTCACATAGTCCGGCTGTTCTGTGCAAATAGGAAAGTTACAAATGCCCTTTCTTTTGAGATGGAAGTTGAGACACAGGCTTGCACGAGTTGGGGCTTTAAGAAAAATACTAAGTAATTTTGGGGGGGTATCATGAGAGTTTGCAACTCTGAAAATCCAATTTTTCAAGATCAGCACAGACATTTGACTGCTACAGCTGATCGAATAAAGAGCAAGTTTCTGAACTGTTATATAAATATAGAAGTGAGGCAAGCGGTGATCCCAACTGGGCAAGTGGCTCTGTGTAGAGACCTCTCAGCTAGTTGCAACACTTGGGCCTGAACCTGCAACTAGATTCTCCCAAATTCCACATCCATTGTCAGTTCTTTGCACATGAGGAAAGTGCACAAGCTTCAGCCATATCTGCCACAAGCCTATGAAATACCCTCATTGGCTCATTAAAACATTCCAAATTTTAATAGTTTGAGAAAATATGATCAAAAATTGAAATTTTGACACCCACCCCGCAAAAGGGACAAGCTTTTTGAAAAAGTTAAAAAACATTGTGTTTTTTAATCCACTCTATTCTTTGATCCTATATTTCCCCAGGCTCCAATGAGATATGTACAGAAGCCCTCTACAAATCAAGTTCAGCACAATTTGTTGCACTGTTTATCGTAACAGGACAATCAGCTTTCAGTTGAACACATTTTTTAAAAAATCACTCACTCCGTCTCCCTTGCTTTGGTTACACCTCCTGATTCAGTGCTCATTAGTGTCAATGAGACTCCGTCCTTTGATTTCAAAAAGGATTGGAGCAGGTCCTTATGCAGGTCTGGAGGCAAATATATGAAATGCCACAACCAAATGTATATAATAAGCACATCTCAAAGTTGAACAAATGAAATATTAAGTTAGCAAAGCTGCAGAGACACAAAGCAGTAAGGCTTGCCATCTATAGGAAAAATGTGTCTCTCGGCTTGTTTCTCTGCCAGATTAAATAAGCACGTTTGACAGAATGGGGAACTAATCGAACCAGCTCTAGAGCTAGCCCTGGATTGTAGGGGAGATTATCATGGGTTGGAGAGAAAGCCACCAGTGCTGGAGATGGGAGAGGGCAAAGTCCCCCCCCCCAAACAGGAGGCTTGACCTCCACTTTTGAAGGCCTTCCCCTGTCAGGGAGTATAAAAGGGGAGGTAAGATCAACCCGGCCCCCCTCTCACACACTTAGCCCCTGACTGGAGCTGGGTGGCAGAAGGGCAAAACCCCTTCCCTGCTGGCATAACAGAAGGGTGGCTGGGCCAGATTTGGTTTGCATTGTGACCATATGCACCAGATGACATCATCACTCACTCAGATTTGGCTTGGCCAATGCTTAGTCATGGGGGGTGGGGGGGGTTTGCTGGGCCAAATCTGAGTGCATGGCGATGTGACCTGGCACAATGCCACTCAAATGTGGTTCCTTCACTCTGTCCCCACCTCTCAAGTCTTCCCCCACCACACACCCATCTGTAGTCCTTCCAATATGCTTGGAGAGAGCTAGATGGAAAATCATGAGCCATGGGGAGGAGCTTGCTCATGCTCTCATACAGATCATTAGACTAACAAATCAGTGCCACCTACCTCTCCATGCCATGGCATTTTAAGCATACTATAAATTCACCCTTCAATGTATTTTCACAGGGACACAGGGTCCTTGGGAATAAGACAATTTTAACTGCAAGAGACCCTTCCTATGCCTGTTCCCCTCATGGAACAATCACCCCTGTGTGAGCTCAGCCTAATCCTTCCCTCTCTGCCCCCACCTCCATAACTGAGTTCTAATGCAATCTCTGCAGTAAGTGAAAACATTTGGTTTCACTCTTCCACTGATAGATACAGTTTTAACCCTCTCTCTACCAAACTGTGCACCTCATGTAACATGTATCTTAACGGAAGAACGTGGCTTTAGAGATTTTCAGAAAAGCTGAGGGGTAGGCATTTGCGTTTGGTTTGGTTTACGAACAGCTTTACAAATATTGTGATTTAATTTTAAATGATGAAAAAAAGTTTAAAGTTGATCATCTTGTTATGAAAGACCATTTTTCTCTCGTTGCCAGTGCAGCAGACAGTGGTTACGCCACCACAGTCAATACCATCAGATTGAAGCACCTTCTGTACTGGAAGTTACAAAATTCTTAAGACTCCTGTGACATCCTAAAGCCTCTGGGGTACTTACAGTCAGTAAAATGAGTTGAGGAAAAATAAGTACTATGCTTCCCTCATAGGTGCAGGATATACAACTTCCACATCCATGCCGGAAGGTGGATTCGCCAACCTTCCCGAAGATTTCTGCATGAGAAGGTAGCTTTAATATCCACTGGATCATGCTGGTTGAAAAATGCTAATGTGGTTTTGTGGGAAATGTGGGGAAAATGTCTTTTCCTCCCCTAGTCTCTGTGACATTCTTCCCCCATATTCATCATACAGGCATGATTATGATATGATTAATAAGTCTTTAAGATGCCACAGGACTTTGTTACCTCTGCTATTCCAGACTAACACGGCTACCTCTCTGATTCTTAACAATTATGATGTGTCACATAAGGTGTCAATGGGAAAGTTACAATTTGCTGAATATGATTATCCTATTTATAGGCATGCATCATTTTTGTATCTAAAGTTATTAATATTGACTATATATCTGTATTTCAAATGCACTTATGCTGGATAACACCCACAACTAGCCTTTCAGGTACAACAAAGATGCTAGATAGTGCTAGGGGCCCATCAGCAGAAACAAAGGGCCATGGAAAAGGCTTGTCCTCACCCGGGGATGCTTTGGACAGCTTATCAAACTGGGGATAGGGCCCCCTCAGGGGGTCGGGAGGTTATGACATGGGAAGACGTGAGCTGTCAGCCTCCACCCAAAGCCCTGCTTTTCCCCCAGCATTTAAAATGGTGTTAAATTTGTTCTTAATTTATAAGGGGGGTGTCTCACTCAGGCGTGCTCTGTGAAAGGGGTCACCAGTACAAACGTTTGAGACCCACTGGCCCATAGATAATGCTTGATAGATAAGTCCATCAAGGCATACAAGGACATGTGATCAGACCACATGATACTGAACTCCATTTTGGCACTTGTATCATTCCACAAACTGAACTGGGAACAAAGGGGTTTCTGCCATATGGCAGAAACTATAAAAGGGAAGAAGTGACATCACCAAGGGGGCCTTACTCCCTCTACAGCTCAACACCTGAAAACACCTTAGACTGACCTGGGGGAAGTGCTGGTCACACGCGGGAAGAGAGAATTCCTGCCTGCGTATAGAACATCTACCAACTGATGTACTAGCTAACAGGGTGAGACTCTGTTTGATTCAAATCCTATCTAGTATATTAGGCTTAGAGAGTTTATTTGTTAGGTACTCTATTTGGATTTGTTTGCTATCCCTTATCATCACTTAAAATCTAGCTTTCTGTAGTTAATAAACCTGTTTTATGTTTTCTCTTAACCTGTGTGTTTTTGAGTGCAGGGTTAGGGCATCTTAACTTTGTTAACAAAGGCTGGTGCATAGCTTCCCCACCTCAAGGGGGAAGTGGACTAATTAATGAGCTTGCACCTGTAGATAATACACTGGGCTGAGCATAAAGAAACCTGGGTGAAATCCTGAATCCCCCCTTGAAGCCAGTGCACAAGTTCCCACTGACTGGAGCAGTGTCAGGATGTCACCTCAGACCTCGAGTCCTGACTCAGTACATAAGCATTATTATCATTAATATTTTATTATTATTTATTATTAAACAAGGGGAGGCAGGCTGAACTGGAGAAAGTTCTGTCATCTGTGAAAGTTGTCACCTGAAAACTGACAAAATTTGGCAGCTGTATTCTGGGGGCAAGGTGAGCCTGCCTTTTCCTTCTCATTTGTTTTAAAAAAATCCAACCCAACAGTAAAATCTTGTTAACATAATTGACAGAGAGAGAGACAATCAGGGTCCAGTTAATATCAGAGTGGGTTAAAAAATGTGGGGGTTGTTTCCATTTAGGAAAACCAAAAGCTGTACTGATTCTGACACCAGTCCCATTTCATCTGTGCCCCGTGTTTGGGGAAGTGAGGAAGCTGGAGAACTGTCCAGGTTTTGACTCATCTGTAGTTAGACTCCTCATCTTAAACATTCTTCTGATTGAAAGTGTTTTACCTACTACTGTGATATGTTCCAGAATTGTTTTTTAAATTTGCTCGCTTTGTGCCTTTGCAAGCAGATTGTCTATAGTCAGTTCTTTGTGTGATAAATCATTTCCCCTACTGTTTATATAAGCCTTTTACACAACAACTAGGAAGAAGGAAATAAAAAAACAAATCAAGAAAATTGTACTGTATTGTAAAACTGCAGCAGGGGAGGGCATGTTTAAAAAAATAAAAAGTGGGCACAAATACTTTAAAATTCAATTTGCCTTGAAGATTTTTTATCCTGTCATAGTACCTGTGCAGACAATTTAACTATTGCATTGTGAGGTTCCTTACGTTTCTAAAATAAAACACAGCCCGCAGTGCTAGGGAATGAAGGAAGGTGACACAATAGTTTGTAAGTGGACACATTTCAAGAGGTTTCACTTTTGATCACTCCTTTTGCTATAAAGGATGATGGGGAATTCTTTTCCCAAAGGCACTTTGCACAGGAAATCAGGATGTGGCCTTAACAGATATTAATCTCTAAGGAGGAAGTTAAGAAGCAGCCTGAGAAACTCAAGTGCTGTAAATTACAGTAACCGGATGGTATTAAGCTGAGAGATCTGATAGCAAAGGTATCTGGGGATATGCAATACAGGTAAAATTTACCCACGTGCAGAGGGCCCACTTAAGGTCCTACTTATCACTTAAGCCTTTAATATGGGGCTTAAAAATGTAGGAAGGGTCTTGTGCTGGCCTTTACTGGGATTAATTTCAACCTTAAGTTTTAAATCAGCTGTCTTGAATATTGGGAAGTCACTATTGCTATTGGGCTTCAAAAAAGAGCCCAGGACATCCTTAAGATTTGCAGACAGGCAAGTGTCACCTCGATTCAGGGCCAACTGACTGAATGTCTCAGGATAGAATAGTCAGTGTGTGCCGATCAAATCTTCCCACGGGCCTTCTGTAAAAGTGACCACTTTATAAGCTCTTAGAGCTAAAGCCGCAAGGAGATGTCAGTGCTTAAGTCTAAAATGTAAATCTTCTATACCCCCATTCAGCTGCTGGCTAGACCTACAGGCACCTCAATTCCCTAGTGCCTAAGTTTCCACTGGGAAATCTCCCAGGCACTTACATTGCTACTGTCGGGCATGTGCCCAACAACCTCAGTCCTGGCCCCCAAGTGCAGAGCTCATGCCTAAACCCAGCTCAACCCTCAACATAGGATCAGGCCCTGGCTATTTCACCTGCAGGGCCTGACCCAGTGAGCATGCTCCAGATCTGGCTTTGTACAGAACACAACTGCTGTTACCTCCCTACTAACCCAGTGGTTAGCGCATTCACCCAAGGAGACCTGGGGTCAAATCTTTCCCCTCTGCTTTATGTGGTGAAGGGATCTGAAGGTGAGTCTCCCATCCCACCCATGAGTGCAGTTACCACTGGGTTACAGAGTCACATGCCCTCATGCTGGACTCTCTCTCTCTCTCTCTGGCCCAATGAATATTGAATTAGTAATACATAGTGGAACAGCTTAGACAGTAAGAGACCCACTGCATAGCACAGGTGTTAGAGCATTCAAGTCTGATATCCCCCATCCCGGGTAAGCCAGGATGGGTAAGGAATGGTGTCCCTAACCTCCGTTTGCCAGAGGGGGCTGATGGATGGCAGAAGAGAGATCACTTGATCATTACCTGGTAGGTTCACTCACTCTGGGGCACCTGGCATTGGCCACTGTTGGTAGACAGGATACCAGGTTGGATGGAGCTTTGGTCTGACCCAGTACGGCCTTTCTTATGCTCTCACACCTGGACTAATGGTTCTCCAGGGAAAGGAGTGAGGGTGGCATGCAATGGTACCACCCCAATTTAAAAAAAAATTGTTGAGAAAGAGTTTAAGCACCTAACTCCAGGGAAGGGCTTGTGGCTGTGAATCCCAAGCAGAGGGAGGTGCCGCCTCCTAGCTCAGACATAGGTACCTAAGGGCTGGTCCCCACTATGGCTTAACGTCGACTTTAGTGACATTAAGTTGATATAAACATGTACCCGTCCTCACATGCATGCCATTTGAGTTGATTTAAAGGGACCTAAAAATCGACTTCCGTACTCCTCCCTAATGAGAGAAGTAGCGCTGAAATCGACCTCTCTGGGTCGATTGTGAACTAGTGAGGATGCATGAGACAGCTAGCCTCCGACCTTCCACAATGCCCGTTTGCTCCCCAGGGGACCAGCCACCACTCGGAGCAGCTCCGCGGCCCCCCGTGCCCACCCGAGCAGCCCCGCGTCGGCTCCCCCCCGCCCGCCCGAGCAGCTAGCTCCGCGCCGGACCCCCTCGCCCCCCGTCCGCCTGAGCAGCTAGCTCCGCGCCGGACCTCCCCCCCGCCTGCCTGAGCAGCTCTGCGGCCCGTGCCCACCAGAGCAGCCCCGTGCCGGCTTCCCCCTGCCCGCCCGAGCAGCTCCGCGGACCCCCGTGCCCGCCCGAGCAACCCCGCGCCGGCTCCCCGCCGCCCGCCTGAGCAGCTAGCTCCGCGCTGGACCCCCCCACACACCCGCCCAAGCAGCTCCGCAGACCCCCCCCTGCCCACCTGAGCAGCTCCGCGGACCCCCCATGCCCGCCCGGTGGGATATCTACCCACAGTGCAACACTCCCTATGTCAACGCTTGCCACAGTTGTGGGGACAGACACTGCCAACTTGCTGTGCTTAGTGGAGACGCACAAAATCGACTCTATACAGTCTGCTTTAAAAAATCAACTTAAGGGAAATCGACCTACTGCTGTAGTGAAGACATACCCAAAGTCCCTCCTTAGCATTTCCTACTGGCTACTTTGGGTAGCTCCCTGCTCAGCTTGCTCACTTTTGAGGATCCAATTCTTAGGTGCTGCACTCCATACAAGCCTTGTCTAGGGAAAGCTAGATGCAAGCATTGCAACACCTAACATTTTGTGGATCTCGCTCTTAGAGTTCTTTAGCCAATCTGGATGTGTGTGTACACACTGTTATACTAAAGGAACAGAATTTACTTGGATTTTCCAGAAGGTTTTGATGTTGTGATCAAAGATAAAACCTTCTACTATAAAATATAGTTACCATGTAGGCCCCCAATTTCCCCTGTATATGTTTTAGAATTGTGTTACTAAGCATACAATGATTATAATTATATAAACTGAAAAGCCATTGGTTTAAAGCAGGGGTCTCCAAACTACGGCCCGCGGGCCGGATGCGGCCCGCGAGGCCCTCTCATCCGGCCCGTGGAGATCGGTCGGGAACCAGCCACGGGGCCGGGACGCGCCGCGTGCTCTGCGGCCGCCGCCGGCCAGGGATGGCTCAGAGCTGGGGCCGGGACGCGCCGCACCGCCACCCAGTTACAGGCAGCGAAACAAGGAGCCACCCACTGCCAGGCGGCGAAACGGTCTGTGGGGAGAGACCGGGTTGAGCGGGTCAGTTGGGGGGGGGGGGGGGAGAGACCGGGTTGAGCGGGTCAGTTGGGGGGGGGGGTTGGAGGAAAGGAGGTTTTGGGGGGACAGACCTGGCTGGGTGGGTCAGTTGGGGGTTGGAGGAAAGGAGGTTTGGGGGGGAGAGACCTGGCTGGGTGGGTCAGTTGGGGGTTGGAGGAAAGGAGGTTTGGGGGGGAGAGTCCTGGCTGGGTGGGTCAGTTGGGGGGGGGGTTGGAGGAAAGGAGGTTTTGGGGGGAGAGACCTGGCTGGGTGGGTCAGTTGGGGGGTTGGAGGAAAGGAGGTTTGGGGGGGAGAGACCTGGCTGGGTGGGTCAGTTGGGGGGGGTTGGAGGAAAGGAGGTTTGGGGGGGAGAGACCTGGCTGGGTGGGTCATTTGGGGGGGGTTGGAGGAAAGGAGGTTTTGGGGGGAGAGACCTGGCTGGGTGGGTCAGTTGGGGGGAGGGGGGTTGGAGGAAAGGAGGTTTGGGGGGGGAGAGACCTGGCTGGGTGGGTCAGTTGGGGGTTGGAGGAAAGGAGGTTTGGGGGGGGAGAGACCTGGCTGGGTGGGTCAGTTGGGGGGGGGGGGGGTTGGAGGAAAGGAGGTTTGGGGGGGGAGAGACCTGGCTGGGTGGGTCAGTTGGGGGGGGTTGGAGGAAAGGAGGTTTTGGGGGGAGAGACCTGGCTGGGTGGGTCAGTTGGGGGTTGGAGGAAAGGAGGTTTGGGGGGGAGAGACCTGGCTGGGTGGGTCATTTGCGGGGGGGGTTGGAGGAAAGGAGGTTTTGGGGGGAGAGACCTGGCTGGGTGGGTCAGTTGGGGGGGGTTGGAGGAAAGGAGGTTTGGGGGGAGAGACCTGGCTGGGTGGGTCAGTTGGGGGTTGGAGGAAAGGAGGTTTGGGGGGGGAGAGACCTGGCTGGGTGGGTCAGTTGGGGGGTTCATGTGTAGTGTTCATGTGTCGTGAACACGTGTTCACGTGTAGTGTTCACGTGTAGTGCTCATGTGTAGTGAACACGTGTTCATGTGTAGTGTATCAATGTGTTATTAAATAATAACTGAATAAAATAATATTAAATAAATAATTAAAAACAACATCCATGTTTTGATTCTTTTTTATTTGGACCTCGAGTGTGTTGTCGGCCCCCGAACTGCTATTTGATAGTTAATGCGGCCCTCGGGCTGAAAAGTTTGGAGACCCCTGGTTTAAAGTAATGACAAAACAGCTAGCAACCACTAGAATTCTGCCATTTTTTCCCCAAAACCAATGCAGAATTGTATACTTTTGGTGGTGGTGAGAAGTATATAGACTCTACCTCATTACTGCTGAATACTCAGATAACTTTTTGTTTTAGTATTGCCTCCCTGAAATCTCTAAATGATTCTCATATCATCATGCTTTCAGGAAGTTTAAATGTCAGGACTAATTAATGAAGACAGTTTGTCTTCCCTTAAGTACTAAGAACTCATTCCGTTCTAATCAGAAACAGCTGTGACTAGCCTTGCATGAGGGAGGAGAGGCATTTTACTCTGTCCAACCAACATTTCCTATGACTGCCACATTTCTGAACCAATAATTGGAATAACTGTTACTGTTCTTTCTCTTAAGAACATAGAAGTATGTCACCACAATTTCATGCTCTGAGATTCCAGGAAAATGATTTATTAAAGTGTAGTGTGAAGATATCTCCATAACATTGCTTGTGAAATTGTCATCTCTCATGCCTGGAGAGAGACTTCCCGAGGCCTCAGTTCTACAACAGGCTCTCTGCAGCAGCAAGGATGTGCCTGCAAAGTACTCATTGAAGGGATCCAGCCCTTAATTTTTTACTGTATCAGGATTTTGCTACTGAATTTCCTCTAATTTGGTAACTGCGAAGCGGCCAGTGTCCTGTTCACTTTAAGCAAAGGACTGACTTTTCTCTGGCGACATTAGCATGTTCGTTCCCTCTCACTGTGTAGCTTATGATAATCATGTTTTATGGAAAAACAGACTACAGTTTTCACCATGGTCAATGGATCCATTTGTATGAACATCACTTCTAATAAAAATAGCCTTATCTGAACTACATTCATTTTGCTGAAATTGTTTTGACTGCTGACTTTCCTCATTGTGAACGTATTTAATTAACCTTCTATCATCACTGAATCAAATACACACACATATGGCCAAACTTTAAGGCACCTGACTAAGTGGCCTGCTGAGCAGCTGCAACTCGGTGAAAGTTCCGAATGTTTAACAGCTCCAAAATATTAGGCTTAAGTATTGATTTGGTGCCTAACTTCAAAAACATTGGCCTAGGATCCTGTAGAACAGTACTATCTAGCATGTCCTGTGTGGAATGTACAAATGAAAGACTTCTCCTGCTTTTATTTTAGACAACATATTTAATACATATTTGCATATTAAGGGCCCAATCCTACAAAATTTTATGAGTTACGTTAGAATTTCAGAAAATGTGAATCGATTCTTCATATTTGCCAAGATACATCTGAGCATTGCCTGCTGGTGCCTGATTTAGACAACACAACCCACGACAAAAGAGACTATTAGAGGGCTAGGAAAAATATAAAGGAGAAAAGAGACCATAAACAAAGGAAACATTTTTTTATTTTGTAGTACAGTACATAGAAATGTTGCTCTTATTTCCTCAGTTGCTCCTTGTTCTGCACTTATTTCCTTGCTGGACCGAAAGATACCCCTCCCCCACCTACCCAGCCCAGTTGTTTAAGGAAGCATTTGCGAACCAGCAGGAGTGAAAATTACATGGTGCATGGGATGTGGAAGGCAGGGCAGGCATATTCACCCTATGAGGCTCAACCATCCTGCCTCCAAGCAAGCAAAATAAAAAAAAACAGTTACCTACCTTCTGTAACTTTTGTTCTTCGAGAGGTGTTGCTCACGTTGATTCCATCTGAAGTGTGTGCGCACCCAGGTTCACAATTGCCAGAGATTTTTGCCATAGCAATATCCATAGGGTCAGCCGTGGTGCCCTCTGGACTACACCGACGCATGAGCAGGGCATCAGGTGCCACCGGCCCTCCGCTCTGTCCGTTCCTTCTTGCTGGCAGCTCCGACAGATGAGCAGGAGGGCGGGTAATGGAATGGACATGAGCAATACACCATGAAGAACAAGAGTTACAAAGGGCAGGTAACTTGTTTCTTTGCGTGCTTGTTCATGTCCTTTCCATTCTAGGTGACTTACAAGCTCCTGGAGGTGAGCAGCTTACTATACTACTCCACCAAAGCCAGCATCATCTCGGGCTCGCTGGGTAAGCACGTAGTGAGACGTGAATGTGTGAATGGAGTGACCTGGTGGCGGCCCCGCAGCCATCTGAAATTGGCACATAGGCCGGGAAGGCCTAGAATTCTGAAGAGGCCCGCACCATAGTCGAGTAGACAGGTACAATTGCCAGTGCAGGTGCAAAACCAGATGCAGGCAGTGATCCATGTTGAAATACTCTGTGTGAACGCCAGACAACCTTTCATCCTATCCACCACCGCGACTAACAGTTGTGTCAATTTATGGAACCTTTTGGTCCTTTCGATGTAGAAAACTAGTGCTCTCCTGACTTCCGGGGAATGTAACCGATGCTCCTTCTCAGACTTAGGAGGCTTTGGGAAGATGACTGGCAAGAATATGTCCTGGCTCATGTGAAATTGTTGAACTACCTTGGGCAGGAAAGCTCATCCTTGAAAAACACCGTCTAGGGCAGCTAAGGTAAGTGCCCTAATCTCAGAGACCTTCTGGCAGGAGTTATTGCCACCATTATTTTAGGAGAGCAGAAGGGAACAGAAAGCCAAGGACTAGAATGGAGCTCTCATGAGCTGTATGAGCACTGCTGGGGAATGTTCCTGTGGTCTAGCTCCCTGCGATCAATGTCTTGGAGAGGGTTGGCGGGAGGATGAATGGTGCGGACAATATGGTGACTGATGCCTCCCTCTGGGTGAGTCTTGTTGAGAGGGCAGAGACTGGGAGCATGGTGCCAGCGATCTGAAGGGGTGAACCAGTGACCTGGGCTGATGTGCAGACAATGACAAAGAGCTCTGCCTCGGCTCTGGGGACCGGCAGCATTCACCTCCCCTTCAGGGGGATTTCACAGTTGGCTTGCCCTCGTAAAGGCAAGGCCCATCTGCCTTTGCTGGGTCCATCGCAGCACTCAGTGCTGGCTAGGATGGGAAAGTCCTTTGCTTTCTGGGTGCTGGAAGGGCCTGGGAAGGCGTTGACTCCCATGAGTTTCGGTTCCCTATGGGTTCCTGGATTCAGTGTTTGGGGAGGGTAGGAGGTCCCCTAGACTAGGGAATGTATCGCTATGTGGCTCCAGGGTGGGTGGGCAGCCCACACAGGGTCATTTACCCAATGCCCCTTGGCCATTCTTGCTCAGTGCCAGGTCCTACTTTTTTGTCTTTTTCTTGGGCACTGGTGAAGGGGATTGGTGCCGGGTAGAGCCCAATGCTGGGGGTGCGCTACCACTGAGGCTGAAGTACAGGGAGTAAAGTCCAGGCAGGCTGGCTCCGCGGTTGGGTGGAGAGCAGCCTCCATGAGAAGGGCTCTCAAATGGATGTTGTGCTCTTTTTGGGTCCTGAGGTGAAAGTTCTTACAGATGTGACACTTTCCTTTTACAGGAGATTCCCACAAGCACTTCAGACAGCTGCCATGGGGGTCACTAAGAGGCATAAGCCTGTAACAGTCAGCCAGAGACTGGGACATACCCTGCTTGACAACCAAACTGACTGAAATCATTCTCAAAAGATAAAAAGGATGGATGAAATATTTGTGTTAGCTTAAAATACAACCAGTCTCAATTAAGAGTTCAAAGTTCTGGATTTATGATCTTCACAGTACACCGTCATATTCCTGGGATCATCCATATTCATTTTCAGTGCACCATCCCTGCTATAATTAAAGAATCTCTAGCAGCATTTCCACTAAAACTCTTCTCGGAAAACTTCCTATAAACATTCATGCTAGACAAACTTTCAATAATCCAATCCTCCCCACTTAATATAAATGCAAAAATTTAGGCGTTACAAATTTCAAATGGTCCTTTAACTCAAACATTTTTATTGTTTAGAAAATAAAATGTTGCAGACTTGTCCCTAACATATATCAAGTCCTCTGGCTCTCTACAATTTTTTCTTTTAAAAAGCTAATGCTGTCCAGTTATTAACATTTGACAGTCAGCTACTATAAATGCGGCATAACCTGTTTCATGTCTTTAAATTTATCTTAAATGCTGATAATACAAGTACCACACAACACTCATTGATCTTATACCTACCCACAGTGATTTTATCAGATCTGTATCTTTATAACTGGTTTAAGTACTTATGCAAGAGATGGCAATGGCTCCAACAGGAGCTCCTATTGTCTACAAAGTAAATAAAAGGTTTTTACAAAACTCAAACAGTGAATTTATATGGTAAATTACCTCCACTCCAAAAGGGGCCAGCATGATCTACTGCATACATGATGTGAGATGTAAAACGTATTTAACATATATTTACATAAACTGGTAGCTATGGCTCACCTGAATGAGAATTTTTAATATGCAAAACACAAAAACCCCAAGACACACTGAAGTAACATTCAAAATTGAATTTAAAACCACAAAAACAAGTGTTGTGCTTTGGCATTGCAAGAGCTTCAGAACAGTGTAAAAACAGATTAAATACCATAGGCACAGGCGGATGCAAGGACACTCTTAGGCTTAACTTCATTGGCAATAATCACAGTAAAAAAATCAGAGTGAGTTTAAGTCCGACTTCCACTGTTATCCACAATCTTATTTGTCGTCATATTCTAGTCTCCAAATCCTGTCATCTTAAATTGTTAGACTTAGATCTGCTATTATGCTCTTTCACAATGAATACAGCTTATTACTGTGACAAACACACTGATTTTATTTATGCATGCGTACCCACACTATAGGTGGAGCTGGTAGCGTCACCTATCAAGGATTTCCATTATGAGAGACTTTTTTTTCAGCTACTTATACTTTTGCCAGTCTAGAACTGTTTGGGCTGAAATTTCCCATACTGAGTGTCTTCCTCATGAGAATTTTTTTTGGGGGGAAAACTAGCCAAAATGGTGCAGCTATTTCCCAGAATAAAACCAGGGAAAAAATATATTAGTTTGGCCATGTTTAAAAATTTTGGTGATTTTTTTTTTAAAGGATGCTTTAGAACCCCCATACATTAGAACAGAGACTGGAAATTTGGCAGACGGATGGTCGGTGTGTCAAATCTATACATTTTGCCAAATTCTTGTGGAAAACAGAATGTGATCATGTAATTAAAAATTGCATCATAATGCATACACATAAGGGGGCCAAATATAGGTTACACGGGTAACATAATTCTCACCTTTCCTAACTTTTGAGTGCTTGATTTTGCAACTTTGTTCTTTTAAAATTGTTTTTTTGTGTGTAAAATAAAAACACATGCATTCTGTTTTGTGTGTGCATGAATGTGTCTTAACTTAATTTTGAAATTGCAATATAACAACTATGGTGTTAGGTACAAATGATACTGGATCAAATTTTCAAACATCCCCATTCACTTTCATTGGGACTTAGGCTCCTAAGTGGCTTAGAAAAATGGGACTTGGGTGATTTTGAAAAAGGTACTCAATAAGTGAATGAAATTTCAGATGAGTCTGTTGCTTAAAATTGAATTTAACACAACAGGGAGCAAAGTAAAACTACAACCATTCAAAAATCATGGCCAATAAATAAAAATACAATCTATGCCCTTTTAACCTTTTTAAGGAGAATAAATAAAACTTGGCATCTTTATCTAGAAGCCACTAACAGGTATATTGTGGTATAATTCTCTGAAAGTAGAGGATGCCGATAGTCTTCAGAATCCTATCAAAATAAGCTTCTTGATTTTTCCATGTCTACAGCCTCCCTGGATGTTCAAGACCATGTCTACTCAAGGCATTCACTGAACTTCAGGCTTAACAGCAGATGGTAGTTCAAAGACATCATCTTCACCACTTTCTTCTATTGGTTTCATTTTTGCCGAAGTTCTCATATAGGGAGATGGCCGGCCTGCCACAATTTCAAAGAGAAGAAAAAGTTAAAGAGAAGAATACACCCCTGTGATATATACTCGTTTGTGAGAAGGATGCGGCAAATCTGATGACTGTCCCAAATGTGAAGAATTTATATCTTCCAGGTGAAAGTCAATTAATTTGACATCTGTATTACAGCATCAGGAAATCATGGATGCCAGGCAAAAGGGATATGAATCATTATAATCTTTTAGGGCCAAATGCTACTGTCCATACTCAAAAAACCTGTGTGTGTCAATGGCAGTTTTCTTACTCAGGGATGTGTGTTCCCAATAGGTATTTTTCTTATTGCTGCATTCATCCACAAATTGGCCCAAAGAAATAGAAGGATGCCTTAGGCACAAAAGAGATCTTTGACACAAAGTCATGACAAAATTCTTAAGTTTACTTGGGCAGATCTCTGCCCGATATGGAATAAAACATACCGAGGGGTCAGATGTAACTCCCACTGCATAAACAACTGTAATGAACCCCAAGTACACCGGATCCTCGCTAGAATGCGGGGCGGGACCGCATTATAGCGGGGACCGCGTTACCATGGATTCCAATTAAACTAACTACATTTGGGATCCATGCTGCGACTGTGCTATACGTGAATTTGTGCTATAGAGATGCGTGTTCTAGCAAGGGTCTGCTGTATGTTATGTTATTAACAAATGTAGGGCTAAATAACATGCATCATGTAGCCAATGACTGAAATTGGTCACAGGTATTTCCTGTGAAACCCAATCCTGCTTTTAACCACAAGCTGGGTATAACATTGAACATTAGTGGTAGCCTTCAGGCAAAGCAGCAATGACTAAAACCCTGGGCTACAGTGGTGCGAGGGGGGGGGAACTGATCTAAGGTATGCAACTTCAGCTATGAGAATAACGTAGACGAAGTCAACGTACTTAGATCCACTTACTGCGGCATCTTCATGGTGGCGAGTTCACTGCTGCCACTCCCCCGTCGACTCCACCTGTGCCTCTCGCGGCAGTGGTGTACAGGAGTTGACAGGAGAGCGCTCAGGGATTGATTTATTGCATCTAGACTAGACGCGATAAATCGGCCCCCGATGGATCGATCACTACCTGTCGATCAGACAGGTAGTGTCGACATACCAAGCACAGCACACAAAAGCACACACACTCAGTTGGAAGTTAAGGGGCATTTTGCCTGAGAATAGACTTCAAGATTTGAATCTATAGGAGTACATATTGTGGAGGGGATTTAGTTTCATAACTCATCTGCCAAGTAAATCTCTGTCCTCCAATCTGAACATTGCATTTAAACCTCTGTCTTCTCTCAATTCCCTAAGAGTTCAGCAGTCCTGCATTCACAACTGGTGCAGGCTTTGGACTGGCACAGTTTATAAACAGCCGGCATAGGATGACTGAAAACAGGATGAAAATCTTTAAAATGTTAAAAAATATTATCCTAGAAGAAAAACAGTAAAAGACAAACAAACAAACAAACAGTCATGCCAGCCAGATGCTATCTCTATATATGCAGATAAGGAAAACATTTCCCTTCAAGAATCTTTGCAGTCATAACCTATGGTTAGTAAACTGACACTCTTATCACACAACCTACTTAAACTTCAGCCTATCGTCTATGCAATAGTAATAATGTTTTATTTTTATTACCATGGCACCTAGGAGCCCTAGTCATGGTGCTTTGTGCTGTACAAAGAAAAGAGGAGAAAGATGGTATATTCAGGTAGCTGCTTTGCAGTACTGTGTTCAGATTTAAAAATGACAATCATGCAAACACTGGAAGGTATTAATTAAATGCTTTGAGAACACCACATATAGTAAATGTATCATGATGTATGTTTCTCCCCCCCCCCCCCCAGTATTTACAAACTACTTCAATGACTCAGCTGGCTTTATCCAGAGATCAGTATGTATATTATTAAATACAGGGATTACAAAGGCCTTGTTTTTAGATACTTATTTTTGTGAGTAAAAACTGCAGGTGCAGGTTAGGCTACTCAGCGTACATCTCCACTGCAACGAGAACCCCGCAGCGGCGAGTCTCCAAGCCCAGGTCCACTGACACGGACTTGCACCATGGGGCAGTATAGACATTATTGCTCGGGCTGCAGTCCAGGCTCTGGGACCCTCCCTCCTTGCTGGGCTTCAGAGCCCAGGCTCCAGCCCAAGTGAGAACATCTACATGGCTTTGTTGAGCCCTGTAGCAGGACCCGAGTCAGTTGACCGGGACTCAGACTCGCTGCCATGGGTGGTTTTTGCAGCATAGATGTGTGGGTGAAGTTATGGATTTAGATATCTAAGTGACCTAAACAGTGGGCACAAATTACACCCATAAAAATGGAGGCCTAAAGTTTCGATTTCTTTTTTAGACGTCACTAGTGGTTGATCATCATTTTGAGAGTGATATGAGCAAAGATTATTTTCCTTGGTTCAGAAGAGCCCAGGCCTCTCCACAGTAGTCAGGAGCACGGTGGCACGTGCCTGCGGAACAGAGTTGCAGTCTGCTCCTATGCTGTAAATTTCTTCGGCAACGTAGAAGACTATGACTTTTGAAAGTGCCAGGAGGAGCTTGACCCCAGCCGCGGCCCCACCCCACCCTTTCCCTCACAGCCCCATCCTGCCCCTTCCCACCCAGTTCTGCTCCCTTCCCTGAGTGCACCACATCCTTGCTCCTGGCCCCTCTCCTCCCCTCAGCCTCCTGCATGCCGCGAAACAGCGGACTGTGGTGGACTGGAGGGAGAGGGAGAGGGAGAGGGAGAGGGAGAGGGAGAGGGAGAGGGAGAGGGAGAGGGAGAGGGAGAGGGAGCGCAGATCGGCGGGGCCTGCCTGTTGGCAGGAGGGGCTGGTGGGGGAACTGACAAGGGGGCTCAGCACCCACCATTTTTCCAGCCCTGGTGCACCCATAGAGTCGGCGCCTATGTGCTGCACTAATGTCATGCCCTTGCTTCTTCCAAATCCTGAACAGTTATCTAGGCATGCCTCTATCCTGTGTTAGGAGAACATACAAAAGCCTGAATGAGCCTCAAACCTGGGCCTCCACTACAGTGGTCTATTGCACGGTCTCCAGTTCCTAAGTTCAAATGCCTATAAAAAAAAAGGTATTTCCTGTGAAACCCAATCCTGCTTTTAACCACAAGCTGGGTATAACATTGAACATATTAAGTAACACCCAATGAAAGCATTACTGAAAAATATATCCTCATACTACCTTCCTCCTTAGCTTAGACCTTAGAGGGCTGCAAATACAGAATTTGTAGAGACCAGCAACTTTCCTGAGTGAACTAAACCAGATGCTATTTATTTTTTTTAAAGAGACTATGTCAACCTGCAAGTTTATTACTGTGAATCATTAGGCTTATTTTGTAGCAACAACACTGAAACACCATCACAGATAAAATTAGCTGAAATGATTTGTCTGCTCCAACTCATTTTTTCCACTTACTTAGGTTTTAAAAAAAACGTTACTTCATGGTTCCATTTACTAATAAGTTGTGCAAAAATGCATTGTGTATTTCAAGTACAAGTATCAACTTGGCATAAGCAAACTTCATTTTAATACCTTTTTGAGGATGTTGGGTTAATATGTGATGTTATCAACAGAAAACATCATGCTGCAAACGACCCACTCCATAAGTATTATAGAACTCTTGTTGGTTATTTCCTTAATATAAAAGCAGACAGTTAGTTTTTTGGTTTTAGTTATTTAAACTTAAAATACAGTTTATTAGTACATGAGTAGATTGGTTCTATTAGCAAGCATGTTTTCCCTCTTTCTGTTACAAAACTTTGATAAAGTCTTTATATGGATTTCTTTTTAGAAATGTATTAGAAAATTTATATTTTTGGAGCACAGCAGCAAAGTTATAACTTACAAAAAAAATTTCCTTCAACTCATTCAAAAGATGAAGTTCTAGTTTTTACAAACGTATTCCAGTAAGTACATGAACGTTAGGAGAGTAGGATTTTTCTACATCCTAATAGCCAAAAATAATCAGATCTTTGTATTGGGAAGCTTTTGTCTACACAAGAAGTGGTTGCATAAGAGGTTATAATTTATGCAGAGCCTTATCCAGATAAGCTCCCTTTTAATGTTTTCTCCCATGGCAGAAGACACTTGCTTTTCACTTGTTGCCCTTCTCTAAATCTGTTGGGTTATTTATTTATTTTTAGTAACAACAATGTACATTGGTTTATGCTCTAGGCTGCAGCTGGAAGAGGGACTCAATCTTGGTACATTTATGCCACAATTGGAGGCATATTGGCACACATCATTTGACTAGTCTGAAAAGCAATTATTGAATATGCTGCACCTACGGGTGCAATAGGGCTCTCTGAAACATAAAAGTTGAAAGCTAAATGTCCACCTTTTTGTTCTGATTGCTTTTGGGACCTGAGAGAAAGAGAGCCATGGCTAAATCCTCTATCTCAATGCCTACATTCAGGCAATGCTAATTTGCAGAACGGTGTCATATAGACAGTGTTATATAGGAGTAACAGACCGCCCAGCTGTCTAGGCAAAGAATTTAATTCCATAGAAGCACTGCATAGCAATGAAACGACTAATCCTCTTCTATCAGTTTTGGAAGCTCAGACACTTTATTAACCAACACAAAGAAATCTTGTTGAGAAAAACAAAGATGGACTAGCAGGAATATAATAGCGAAGAGGACTTAACCAAGTATTATTAAACTCTGGTTTATTTTAAATGGGGATTAATATCTCTGAAAATTGCAAGCCTTTAGATTAGTTTCTCCCAATGTTGAAATACTGGAGTAAACACTCTGAATCTGTTAGTTAGAAGTGAGGGTCTCTTCCAAGCTGCCCATGACCATCTCCCAAATATAATCTTGCAGCTTCCTACATAGGAAAGAGAGGAAATTATATGCGGGAGAGCTCAGACATTAATATCCCCCCAAACCCAAATCCTAATCATAGGAAAATTAAGAAAATCAAACCTGATCTGCTGCTAACCCCGCAAATCTACACCCAGTCAGTCACTCCCGAACAATCTGGGTGAAACATTTCTAGGGCTCATGCTCCTATAACTGATGACTATATATCATTGGTAAAAATTCGAAAAGAAAGGACTATCCAAATCTGTAGGCTTGGATAAGAATGGTAAGGGAGACAGTGGAAAATGGATAATTAAGGTGGTGCCTTAAGGTTAAATAAAAATTGTTAAGTGATCTTTTTTTCACATTAGACAGAAATAAATTTAATATTGGTGGACCACTGACAAGCTCTTATGTATTAAGATCCTGACAGCTAAACATTGAGATCATGAGAGCCACAATAGTTAATATGACCCAGTTAAACTAAGAGCCCATGCCAGCTAGGCTAAGCACATGTATTCCCCCCCCCCCCCCAAATTTCAGGCTAAAATTACTCCTCTAGTTTATTTAAATTAAGTGCGAGACAAAATGAAAGTATTGAAATGAACACATGTGACCCAAGTACACTTGATACACTATTTTGGGTGAATGTAAATATTGCAGTACGAGAGGAGCCTGTTTTTCTAAGCAAAATTTGTTAAAAGTCTATTCAGGGGTTGGCAACCTTTCCGAAGTGGTGTGACGAGTCTTCATTTATTCACTCTAATTTAAGGTTTTGCGTGCCGGTAATATGTTTTAACATTTTTAGAAGAGCTCTTTCTATAAGTCTATAATATAGAACTAAACTATTGTTGTATGTAAAGTAAATAAAAGGTTTTTAAAATGTTTAAGAAAATGCATTTAAAATTAAATGAAAATACAGAGCTCCCCAGACCGGCGGCCAGGACCTGAGCAGTGGGAGTGCCACTGAAAATCAGCTCATGTGCCGCCTTTGGCACCCATGCCATAGGTTGCCTACCCCTGGTCCATATGTTGAAAACAAGTAATATAGTAGGATAATGGAACCTGATGATGGTAAGAAATTGTTTTAAATAAAAAAAAAAAGGGCTCTAACGTGCGTATTTGGAAAAAAGTAAAGAAATTCCTGATGTGTGTGTCTGTCTACCATCTAGTCTGGTGCCCACATTTAGGCGCTTCTGTGATAATGAACCTGAAAGTAACCACACAGCTGTGGACAGATCAACAGAACATAGTAAGACTTTGTGTCTTTAAAACATCCCCAAATAAACTTCCTATAGTTCTAGATGTTACACAGAGAGAAAAGAAACTAAATTGAGTTATTTAAAAGATTTCTATAAGGTATAAGATCTAGTCATGGACCAGGGCCCCCTTGTATTAAGCACTGGACAAACAAAGAACAAAAAGATGGTTCTTGACAATGGACTCTTCATAGGCATTACCAGCCAGCACAATGCAGGATAGCCCTGAGGCTGCTCTAAATTGCACTATGAGCCAAACCAGCCCCAGCATTAAAGAGCTTGTAAAGGTAATATAAAACCACCATTGCAATCCCCGGCACCAAGCCCCTGTCCAGTGCAGGTTGATGCAGCTATACACTGTGTACACGATTCATATATTATTTATACTGAATATAACAATTGAATCTTTCAGTGTTATTTATACATATGATGTGCCTCCTTTTCTCAACTATTATATCTGTTGATATTATAGATCTCAGACATTATAGTATAGGTCATTATTTCTAGTATTAGTAACACTGCCTAATTTTTAAATGAAATAGATTTGGCTGCCATCCAAAGCCATTATATGTTTCAACCTCCCTACAGCTTAGTACAAAAGCTCCTTTTATTGATAGCAACACAGAAATGGCCCAAATCTTGCTCCCACTGAAGTCACCAGAAGTTCTGCAATTGTCCTTAATGGATACAGGGCTGGGCCCAAGATTTGCTTCATTTTTTTATTTGGGAGGACTCACGAAGAGAGGAAGCGGTGGAAGACCCACGAAGAAACTGCTGCAAGCCATCTTCACTGTCACTGGAACTAGCCATGCTGTTTCTCATCTGCATCACGGAGAGCTGTGAGCAAAGGCTGGGCTGCTGCTCCATTTTTTTGGAAGTCTGAAATAAAAGGTTTTAATATATGGACCGCCACATGTTAAAATAAGAAACGAAAGCAAATCTTCCTCCATCATAGACTCTTCAGGCTAAAGTACGGCTATTAAAAATCAGAGGTGAGCTGGGGCAATGGGTTTCAGAGGCGCAGCTCCTATGCGTTAGTGGCTGTGAGCAGTCCATGCAAGGGAGACTGAAGAAAGCTTAATGATTCTTCAATGAGAGAAGTGAGCTTGATTCTTTGCTCCAGAGGCAAAATGGGGAGTGAGCTTGGAAGAGACACTCACTGAACTTTTAAAAACCATGGAAATAAGACATTAAAGAGAAAAGTATCCTGCATTCACTCATATTGCCCATACCACTGTGAATAACACACTCTACCACTCCATTAAGATTTCAGTTCCATCTCCAACAGATAACAAATCAGCCAGTACCCCAACTTTATCCAACACCAAACCTTAACAACCGCTTCATACACTCTCACATCGGACTGTCACATGCTGCAAATATTTGGAAAGAGAATCCATCCTGCCCCACAGTGCCACTATGAGAACCATGAGTCAGTCAAGAGAAAGCAACTTTATCTATAAACTTAAAATGCAGTATGAACACTAGATCAGTCTAATTAGGGCTCGTCTTCACTACCGTGGTCCGGGATCGATCTTCTGGCGATCGATTTATCGCGTCTTGTCAAGACACGATAAATCGATCGCCTGCGGCTCCCCTGTTGACTCCGGAAGTCCAGCTTGCTGGGAGGCGCAAACTGGAGTCGACGGGGGAGCGCGCCGCCGACTGCCACCACCATGGGGATGGGCGGTAAGTCGGCGGCAGATACACAAACTTCAGCTACGTGATTCACGTACCTGAAGTTGCGTATCTGCCGTCGATCCCCCCCGCTATTGAGGACAAGCCCTTATCGTGTATTCATGTTGTTTTTGGTCACTAGTGACAAGAACCTGTGTGAAGGGAGGCTAAAGTAGTGTTTGGGTTTCTCATTATCATCAGGGTGGCACTACAGGGCAGAATTATTATGTAAACAACCATGACCTTAGATGTGCATTTGAATACTTTCAAATTTGGGGGGCGGGGAGGGGGAATTTCTGTAAAGCAGAACTGTTCATTGTAATTTCCTGGCTGACATCTGCATTTGAGGCTACTGAAGTCTTCCCACTCCTCCCCCATCCTGCCACCTTTTGGCAGATATAAATGATACATTCATTCAACCTTAAATCCAGGCTAATGAACTGCTGTGCGTGGGAATATGTTCTCCAGGTGTTACAATCTAGCTTTGGGGTTTACTGAATACAGATGAAGTGTACGAT
Source organism: Sternotherus odoratus (assembly GCA_032164245.1). Classification (NCBI taxonomy): domain Eukaryota; kingdom Metazoa; phylum Chordata; order Testudines; family Kinosternidae; genus Sternotherus; species Sternotherus odoratus. Next base: position 63,961,147 of record JAVMKO010000003.1, read on the forward strand.
CCCAGGACCTTCCCTTGCTTTGAGTACTCTTCTTGAGAAGACTTTGAACTATAAAGTTTATTAGAAATAATCACGCTCTATCATCTTTTAAATACTACTGTATGTCACAATGATATGTTAAGTGCATATGAGAGATGATAATCAGTGACAAAGATGTAATGGGATGGCACTTTAATATTTATGACTTAGTAACTTTTTCACAAAAAGTATAATGAATCACCATTTTCTGCACAAATAACAAAGGCACCTTTGACAGAGAATAGGAATTTATGTGCATTTGGCAGTGAATCCCATCCAGGTTGACACACATACCAGTGGCTGCATGTCATATGGGAAAAAAGGCAAACTACTTTTGTTTTACAGCCCTCAGAATGGTTTGCCTTCAAGGGGTCCAACTTTGAAGAATAAAAAGATTTTTTTAAATTAAAAAAACACACTTGAGTAATTTTTTGCTAATGTAATATATATTTGTATCAGTTGTACTACAAATATAGTAGTAATTATAGTAGTTATAATATTAAACATATTCGTATTTCACTATCAAAAAAGACAATGAATATAAAAAAAAAATCCCCTTTCTTTGGCAACAAAAAACACACCCCAATTCACATTATCAATCTTATGAAGTGACCTGGAAAAGAACAATTAAATAAGCATCCATTGTATTAAATTGAAAGCAGTAAGATATAACCTCCAAAATGGGTATTAACCAAAACACATTTACACTAATCTTTTCTCTTCATACTAGATACATTTGTATTTAACATAGGTGTATTTGAACTAGGGAATGCTTGTCTACCATTTTTAGTGTAGCGGGTGTAGGTGCAGAACTGGAAAACAATAAATCACTCTAGACACTTATCTAGCCCCACTTACAGTGCTAGGAGTCCAGTCAATACTCCATTCTCATCAGTCGTAAGGAGCCTTTTCAACAACAGACACTGCAGTGTGGGAATAGTGTTCCCAACACTGTGGGAACCACGAAGCTTAGAGGGAGGATGAAGAGCTCATTCTAACTGACTTTCTGCTGCTAAGAGTTTGTATTCATGCATTTATTGGCCAGGTACAATGTAGCAGGGGACAGTATAGGCACTGCTACATTGGTTTTAAACACACAACCCAAATCTACAATGTTGTTTCACAAACAATTCTTGCAGATCTGTCTGGAGGCAGAGAAGAAACCCAATAGAATTACTGATGCTGAATTCCAGGAATGTTTTTGGAGTGAAAGTTGTTGTATAGTATGAGTGGCAATTAATTAATTTTGGACTATTTTCCACTAAGTTCACAACTTTATAATAGCAGCTATAATATAACCTAGTTAGGAGATTTTGATGAACAACCTGATAGGAAAGAATTTTGGGTTGATAAATCAGAGAGGATTAAAATCATGAAGCCAGAGCTGAAGTGACTAATTGAGGCTAATGCTAAACCTACAAGAAGTTGGGAGTTGTATAAGCGGTGCTGAAGAAGTCCAATATTAGTAGAGTAAATGTTTATCAAAACTCTGAAACCACTACATAAACAATAAAAACCATAAGCACAACATAGCTTCTTTATCCAAACAATGCAAAGCCATGTAGCCATGTAAGGAGATATAATGAAAGTAACACAAGGTTACGTATATATTTGTCCTCACATAATACCTTAATCTTAATGGTCCTGCCTACTTGCGTGACAAAAGGTCACCACGGTGGATTTTCCAACTCCAAAATGATTTCCCACTGGATGGCACCAATATGGCACCGAAAGCTTCCAAAGTACTATTGACACTTGCTTCTCCACTGTCAAGGCAACTCTCATCCTAGTGTCGCTGCACTAGAGGGCTGAGGTGAGCTCGGCACACAGATTCAGGAATGGGGCCTGGAACATCCGAAAGTTCTGCAGCCACCGCTCGTCATCCCAAGAACTCCATTACTATCGGATTCCCAGCAGTCAGTGCTTATTTTTTGGGACAGAAGTGGTGTGCCACCATCTGCAGCTGCTCCATGAATACCACTAACCACCTTGAACCATCTCTTGCTATGTCCCACAGCTATCTGTCCTCCAGGAAATAGTCTTATTCCCTGCAAATCAGGTGAGTTCGTCTTATGGCTCTGCAAGTACCAGAGGATCGTGTGTCCTGTGCTTGCAACGCTTATGACAATAGTGCAGAGCTGTGTAGGCTCCGTGCTTCTGTCAGAGATGGCAGACAGAGGAGGGCTGTACAGTTTTGCAAGATCTTTAAATATATGAAATGAAAATTCTGGGACACAGGTGACATTATGGGATGGAGATAGTTGCATGATGGGAAGTGCCCTTGTGCCCAATCACCAATAACTTGTTTCTGCCCCACCATGCATCGCTAAAACTTTCCAAGTGCATTGGAAGGCAATGGGTTGCACACTGGGATTCCCTGCCCACAGTGTAGTACACTGTGCATCAACACAAGCATTCCTGAGGAGTATGCATGGCACCACTGCAAAGAGCCAAGCATGCATGTAAGCGATATACTAATTGCATCAGCTTTATGCCAATATAATGTGTGTCAGTGAAAATTTGTAGTGCAGACATGGGCCTTAACCAGGCCTCTTTTCTCTTGAGCACTGACCTGACATTGATCAGCATCTTTACCATCCAAAAAACCCAAATATTTTGCATTAACCACATTTTTGACACACAAAAAACATTTCCATCTTTGGATGTGTGGGTGTGAATTTAATGGACTATGTGAGCAAGATTAAATGGATAAAATTAACCTGCCTTTTTAGCATCTAACAATATAGCATAGGGAGGGGAACCCTCCCCCAAAACTCACCTTATCATTTAGTGTTGGATCATTCAATGAGTAGAGCTTGTTCGTAATATCTTTACCGATAAGATACCTAAATATTTCATAAAGGAATGGTTCAGATTCCAGAAAGTAAGTCAATCGTTCCCTGGACCAGCACAGAAACTTACAGTTGTCATCTGCAGTAATGGTGACCTAAGAAAACATATGTACAGAATTAATACCGCTTTACTGTTTGAAAACCAGGCCACCCCAGATTTTAATTTGGGGATGCAGCTAAAATAAGTAGTGCAGTCATGACTCAACCTGTGTATATCCCACAAGATACATACCACCTACAAATTTTTAAAAATTCCATTACTTAGAAGTGCACTAAATGTTTTCAGCTGAGATTTCTTTTGTTTAATATACTGGGGGAAGTGTATGCCATGAGAATCCTTCCTTCACCAAATAGAGTTGTCTCCATAAATACAGTTAAGATTAGCATTTGTAATCTAAAGATATATTTAGGAATAAAATAGAAGGAACACACCTTTTAGCTCCATTGAAATTCATTGGATCTAAAACAAATCAAATTAAATCCATTGACCTTAATGCAATTCCCACTGAATTACAAGAGAGCTAAATTTGTCCTAGAAAGATTTTTGGAAGGATAGTGTGGAAAAATCTCTTTACTCATGTGAATAGTCCCACTGATGTGCTAAGACTACTTATGTCACTAAAGTTACTCATAGTTACTACATGTTGGCACAGTTGGTATATGAAAAAGATATTATGTGGGATATTTTAATATTTTGAAATCTCATACAAATTGTTACAGCTTGATTTGTCCTGTCATCAGCTACAACAGAATTCATAACCTTTTTATAAAGCCAAGCCTTCGACACTTGTGCTAAACAACCAAATCAATTTGTCATCAGCAGTACTGCTATGGAAGTTAGAGAGGTTTACATCCCCTTTTCAGGAAGACAATTACAAACTTATAAACACTTGAGTAGGTCTCACATTCTAGCCAGAAGAGGGCAGTGGCACACAAAAACCACTATATCACAGTTCAGTACTGCTGTAGCTATATTTAAGTCATTTATTTTACAAAAACAAGTAAAAGTAGGAATCATTTGTTTACTTCTTTTCTAAGTTACTTGTAGCCTTTTTTTCCTCCTTAAAATAAATTAAAGAGGTATAAGTTTCAGAAGGTGAGAGTGCACTGTCACATAGGGCTTGTCCTCACTGGGCAAGCTGGAGTTCTGGAGTCTACGGGGGAACCGCAGGCGATCGATTTATCGCATCTTAGCGAGACGCGATAAATCGATCTCCAGAAGATCGATCCCGGAGCAGCCTCGTGAAGACAAGCCCATACTAGACACAGGTTTTAAGTGAAAAGAACAAGGAGTAGTTGTGGCACCTTAGAGACTAACAATTTTTTGGGGGCATAAGCGTTCATGGGCTAAAACCCACTTCATCAGATGCATGGAGTGGATAATATCTATATATACATAGAACATGAAAAGATGGGATTTGCCATACCAACTCTAATGAGACAAATCAATTAAGATGGGCTATTAGCAGGAGAAGAAAAAACAAAACTTTCCTAGTGAAATGGCCCATTTCAAACAGTTGACAAGAAGGTGTGAGTAACGGTAGGGGGAAAAACTTAGCATGGGGAAATAGTTTTAGTTTGTGTAATGACCCACCCACTCCCAGTGTTTATTCAAAACGAATTTAATGATGTCCATTTTGCAAATTAATTCCAGTTCTGCAGTTTCTCATTGGAGTATGAAGCTTTTTTTTGTAGAAGAACTGCAACTTTTAGGTCTGTATTTAAATGTCCAGAGAGGTTGATACATTTTGGCCTCTGTTTTTTGTAATAGTTCTTAAAAGTACAGGTTTGAAAAGAATATTTGATCATCAGCACAGCCAGTGGATGAAGCATAAAAGGTTTGATAGATCATTTAAATACAAGTCCTGCATGAACATTCCTGATGAGATTTATTTATTTAAGGTCAGAATGCGGAGATTCAAAACAGAATGCGGAGATTCTAGAAAGTGAAGGTCATACCATACAAGACTATATTCATTTTAAGGTAGGTGAAATTTGATGCTAAACTATTTTCCCTCAATAGCATTAATCAATGTCTGATCATCTTCTAAAGGAGAGATTGCATGAAGAGGATTGCAAGTGTACAGGACTCCTTTAGTGAAGATATCTTCACAATCATCTCTCCTTAGCCTTATGCCAAGTTCTTGCCTGGAACATATTATCTCAGTCACTGACTTAGATGCCACACCAAACCTGCCTCCCTTCCTGGCAAGATGAGTCACAGTCCAGTAACTATTGCACAGTCAGAGATTGGACTAGTAATGTGTTAAGAAACTAGCAAAACAGCTGGTACTGATTTTAGTATTTTGGGTATAATACTTTCAGCCATCTGTTCATCTTCTAGAGCTTCTAAAGCAACATTAGCAAATGTTATTCTGCATAAGAAGGTTATTCTGTACAAGAGTGTCTGCATGAAGAGTTATACCAGTAAAACTATAATGGTACAATTTTACTGGTACAGTAGTTCTGGGAAATTTCCCCATGAAGACAAGACCTTTAGAAACCAGGATCACTGCCTACAGAATGCAGATAGAAAGACAGGGAATTTCTGAGCCAACAGCATTGTTCTATAACATAGCAGGAAGGGCTTGATACAACTCCAACTGCAGTTAATGAGTGTTTTTCCATTGACTGTAATTGGAATCAGATTAAGCAGTAGGATCAAGTCCTAAGAGATGTTATAGCCCAGGGATCTCAAACCCAAATCACCACAAGGTCCACAGGAGGACTAGTACATTGGCCCAAGGGCCACATCACTTTTTTCATATAAAGGTACAAAAGCGCCTCGCCCAGCCCTGCTGCCCCCAATCCAACCCCCACAGCCCCCTTTCCATGAGGCCCCACCCCTGCCCTGCCTCTTCTTCCCACCCCTACTCAATCTCCATTCCAACCCCTTCTCCAAATTCCCCACCCCCATTCCAACCTCTTCCCCAAATCTCCGCCCCACCCCACCTCTTCTCCGCCTCCTCCCCTGAGCGTGCAGCTCCCCGCTCCTCCCCCATCCCTCCTGGAAAGCGCTAAGTGCTGCCAAACAGGTGTTTGGCAGTGGGAAGCACCTGGAGGTAGGCAGAGGAGCGAGGACGCAGCACGCTGGGGGGGGGGGGGAGGGGAGGGGCGGCAGCAGGTGAGGGGAGCTTGGAGGCCACAGGAAATAACTCGGGGGGGGGGGGGGAGTGCAGGTACAGGGCGGCATGGAGAGCTTAGCGGACCATATGTTTGAGACCCCTGTTATAGCCACACCATTTTCCTTCGGAGGGAAAGGCCATCAACTGTCAGTCACATTAATTTCTGTTGGCATTACTCTGAATTCACACCAATGTAATGAGACCAGATCGTAAAAACTCTTTGATGCAGGGACTGTCTTTCTGTTCTGCATTTGTACAGCACCTAATACAATGAGCCCCTGGTATATGACTAAGGCTCGTAGAGGATATAATAATACAAATAATAGTGTTGCTCTATCAGATGGGGTAAACCTAAAAATGAGAAACCCTAAGATTACTCCCGGTCTCCAATGTGGTACTCTATGGCATGTTATACTAGGTGCCAATGCCTGAAGCCCTCACTTATGTGATGCTCAGGGGTGAATGTAATATAAAAGACATACCAGTATGGGGGTCTGACTCTGGGCCCCCCGAAAGCCTTCCCCAGCCAGCCCTTCCATGCTGCTTGGGGATCTAGCAGCGATTTAAAGGGCCTGGGCTCTGGCCACTGCTGTGGTAGCAGCAGTAGTGCCAGGAGCCCTGGGCCCTTTTAATTCACCAGGCACTGGGACAGCTGCCCCTTTTGGCCCCTCCTTGTCGGTAGCCCTGAGGCAGCTACGTAAAAGGGGCAGCAACATTAAAGTGCTGTCGGCTGTGTACGGGCCAGTACCGGTGGCCACTTCTTACTGGTACGCTGTACCCGCCCACTTTCATCTCTGGTGATGCTCCTGTTGAAGTCACTGGGAGTTTTGTCTGAATATAGACTAAGTTTTGCTCTTAATCATAAAGGATGATTTTTGTGTGCATGTGTTCAAAAAAGGAGGCCTGCTCCTTAAAGACAACATCTCATATAATAAATTAGTTTTATATTTTTGAGAACATAAGAAACAAAGTGACCCAAATATAAGTAATTACTGCTAAAGGACAACTGTAAGATATGCACACATTAAATGTGTTAAATGAAAAAAAACTAAAGGGACACCAACTTCATACTTGTAATAATTGTATCTACTTTAAGAAAAAATAAACTAATGCCTAAGATTACTGTAACTAAGAGTTTAAAAGTTGTCTTTGTTCATTTGACAACATGTTGCATACAGCCAGCTTCATATTTCTCAGCAGTCAGGTAAACCCAAATCCAGCAGAGACCCACCTACAGGGACTACTCAGGTGCCTAAAGTGATGTATGTGCATGTTTGCAGGATTACAGCCTTAATTGAGAGCATGACACCTACAGCAATAGTACATATTTCACTCAACATTTTGTTGCCAGTTCCAAACCTCCTTCTAATTTATATGTCCTGCACAGGGAATGCGGATCCTATTAAACAGAATTGAAATATATGAAAGGGGGGGGGGGGGAGGAGAACAGCACAAAACAAGCCAATACTGAGGTTTGTCAGTGAAAAAAAAACTAATATTCTGAAATGAATTACTAGTCAAGAGTATCTTTTAAATGCCCCAACAATATATAAAAACAACCTAGCAAATCTGTGTAAGTCAATAAATTCACTGCTCATTAAGTTCATATCCAGTAACAGCCAAATAGAGGTAACAAAGAGTCCTGTGGCACCTTAAAGACTAACTAAAGTATTGAAGCATAAGCTTTCGTGGGCTAATACCCACTTCGTTGGATGCCACTGCTTGCATCCGACGAAGTGGGTATTAGCCCACGAAAGCTTATGCTTCAATACTTTAGTTAGTCTTTAAGGTGCTACAGGACTCTGTTACCTCTGCTATTCCAGACTAACATGGCTACCTCTCTGATTCTAGCCAAATAGAAACATACCTGGAATTTCTCACCCCGGTTCAACTGAGTTGATCGAAATTCAGGAGAATCTATAAAGGCACAGGGGTAAATATTATGCAGAAAATGCCCTCGATAGGAGACCTTCATTCTGATGATAAAAATATTTGTTAGAACATTTAAAAATCATGAGGTAGAAGAATCAAAATTTGAATGTGATTATGGACAATGATAATACAAAACTCAGAGAGGTCACTTAAATATTCACGTCTCAGGGAATTTCCACCAAGCCTCTGACCTAGTTGTCAGTCAAATAAACTAAGTTTTGTCAAAACTCTCAGATTCTAAAAAGGGAGCAGTATCACATCCTAAAACAGGCGACCTAGTTTGAAATAAGTAGTATATCCTTTAAAAAGGTGGTGCTTTTGTAACAACATCACAGCATCAGCCAATTTAAATTGCCTGATATAACCCCCAGAAATACTGCTTTCAGGGCTATATTTCTAGAATAAATGCCTAGAAACAGCTGTGTGAATAGTGGATTTTTTTTGGTTTGCTAGCAATTCCAAAACAAAAACAAACACCTCTGTTGTGGGTCAAGCAGAAAACAATTTCTTGGACATTTTTGGTGAATATATTGTCTCTGTTTCAACCATTTTAAAAAGCTTTCTATTTTTTTCACCATGAAAATTAAAGAGGAAATATCCAACATTTTTTCGAAATGAAGTTGTTTTGAAGTGAAAAACAAAACACTTGAGAAAAAAAAAAGTCATAATGAAAAGGTTTAGGTTTTTTATTTATTCACTTATTAGGGTCTATTTCCACTCCAGCAATTCAGCAAAGCCTACACAAATTCACTAAACATTCCAATGTGGTCAAATCTGCATATTTCTGGGGGGGAAAAAAAAGTTTCAGCCAAAAAAATTGCTCAGGTCTACCAAGAAGGCAGCACCCAGAATATGAGATCTATCAGATGTCCTATGAATATCTTGGGATTGATCCACCCACAAAATGACACAGGGTGCCACTAGCACTCCTAGGGATAGAGGCTAGATGGGGGTACCACAGCCTACAAGGGAATATCAGCTTTAAACTCTAGCCAGAACACCACAGCAACTTCATGAACAAAGTCTGATCAAGGGAAGTTATGAATTGGCGCATCTCCAATCAGCTGGCTTTGCAGCTCCCATTGGCCAGGAACTGCGGCCAATGGGAGCTGCAAGGGTGGTGCCTGCAGGAGATGCAGGTGGTGCCTGCAGGAGAGGCAGCATGCAGAGTGGCCTAGCTGCACCCCCCACCTAGGAGCAGCAGGGACAGGTCGACGCTTGTGGAGAGCCACCCGAGGTGAGCACTCCCCCGGATTCGGAACTCCTAAACCCCTCCCACACCCAAACTCTCCCCCAGAGCCTGCACCCCACCCCCTCCTGCATCCCTCAGCCTCCCACAGTCCAAATCCCTCATGGACATTGCTTCCCATGTCACTGCTTCCCAGGAGCCATGGGGAGCCTGGTAGGATTATAAACTGGACTTTCTATGAAGATTAGAAATGTCGGTTTATAGAACTTTCTAGTTGGTTCAGGGCTGGATAACACAGCCTTTACTGTATATTATAAACAATTCTTTTTAAAATGACCTTCCTTTGAATGTGTTTTTCATTCTACCATCACGGAATACACAGAGACTTTCCCAAACTATATGCAGCACATACTTTCCCTTTAGCAGGATACTTAGTCGATCATCAACTGATGTTTTATCCTCCGCAGCATATGCTTGACCTGTTTTTAATGTCTGAATGTTGCAGAATTGTCCAGTTAATCTCTGGAATAGTTCTGGAGGTACGTGGAGTGGTTCAAACATTCTCTTGTACAGACTACTGAACTCCTTCTCGATCTTGATCTGGAATGCAACAACAGACATCATAAAGGAGAATGGCTCAGTGAAGAAACAGAACTGCAGGATTATTTTTCAGTTCCACAGCTTGCTATAAAAATTCACCATTTGCCAAAATGGTTGTAGCTGAGATACCACAGGTTTTGTCTACCTATAGGGCAGGAAAGAACTGGCATCTGTCCACAAATGTTGACTGAAATGGTGACCACAGCACTTGTTTATGCAGAGCTAACATTGGGTCAAGATGGTATGCTGGCACTTAAAGCATCTTTTCTGTACCTGTAGAATTTGAATTGGATTTATATTGCTGTGAGAGCAAATAGAGTTTGGCCCTGTCATAAGTGTAAAGTGCTGGAGAGAGTTAATGTTACTTGAGAACAAGTGACTTAAGAGCTCCCTGCCATGAGAGAGGGAGGGAGGGGTTTTAGAGTTTTAGTTTCGTTTTGCTGGCCAGGATCCGAGAGCTTATCTCTAGCTGTGGAGATGACTCTGCTTCCTTCTTATATTCCTACTTAACTGACTGTAAGTGATTTCTTTTGACTTCTTAAGCCTGTGCCTATTTGGGGGGTCTCTATCCATTTCAGATGAGAAGTTAGAGAATTCTAAATTGTAAGCTGTACTGTGCCTATGTTCTATGCTCTTTTCTTTATTAAATCTTTTAGTTAAAAACGTTTGGTTTACTTCCCTTAAGGTTTCCTTTGCTTCCTGGCTGGGAAGGGAGGGGGGAGGGGGGAGGTAGGGAAACGGATCAGCTTGGGGTATAAGCTGAGGAACGTCTCTCTCTCCAACAAGAAGAGAGGAGGGAGGAGGTGACACAGCCTCCAGGTGTCTGACTGGCTCTCAGGGAGGGGGACAGTTAGGGTTTTGGGGAGTCTGAGTACCCCAATCCAAGGCCTTGGATATCTACTCAGATGGTGGCAGCTGTGGTTCCCCAAGAACCCAACTGGTAAAAGGGGGGAGTCTTGGGGTGCAGAGAATTAACTTGGCTGGGAAGCAGCTAAAGTTAAGTGGTCTGGCTAAAAAGAGTCCCTTTCTTTGTACTCGAGAGCACAAAGGCTGGGGTACCCACTCTTACAGGCCCAGAGGGGCATCTGGAACATCAGGACCCCTGTGTCTTTCACTACACATCCCTGCCTCAGGACAGAATGAGGGAGCACCTCTGATCCTTCATATTCATTGCTTGTATGCAGAGGGAGAGGAGGCCTGCAAGCCCTGAAACAGAGCCAGCATGCAGAAACCCACCATAAGCACATGTCATGAGTGAGGAAGAAGCCACTGCCAGATAAACATCCCACTCTTGGCTGAAATCCTAAGCCTGAAAGTCTTTCCTGAACGAAGGCAGCTGGGAAGGAGACGGCAGCTAGTGCTTTGGGTCCTTGTCTAGCCCACAACACAGGAAAGCTTGAACAGAGGTCTGCTTGGTGGTGGAACAGGACACAGAGACAAAGAGTGTGGACATCAGAGAATAAAAAGGGAAATAAATATATATGGAAAATAAAGAAAAAATGATAAAATGTATGGTGGGGCTGGTATCACTGCCTATTATTAATGTTGTCCAACACTTCCCATTACAAGGCCCCAATTTCAGTAATTTTAACTTTGCCAAACTTAAACCACTTTGGGTGAAATTTTCCATGCCAGGTGTCTGCCTCCTGCTCAGTTGTGGAAAAATTCATCCCAACTGGCCATTTCCAAGAACGAGACTAAGGAAAATAAAATTATTTTTCAATGTTGAAAATGTTCTAGTGACCTTCTAATTGGAAAAGCCCCTATGCTTTGGAATAGGGACTTTAAATTTGGAAGGGAGGTGGCCTTTGTGTCAGGGATGTGCTTTTTGCCATCACTATGAAAATCTGTCCAAATTTGGCCAAGTTATATTTCTGAAAGTCACATTTGCACATGTTCAGTTTAAATTTTCTATAGCTTAACAGCTAAAAGTCTTGAAAGATTCATCCCCACTGAGCATGCTCGAGGCCTGTCAAGCTTCTTGTGATGACCAGACAACACATGGGCCAGCTCCACAGAGCATGTTCCAGTCCAGGAGCAAAGCTTGGCTAGGCTTTTAGCTAGGCTGCTCCTGGCTAGGATGTGTCCGGACATTGGCACTGAGAACAGGAAAGTGGTCTCTCCTGGGCTCTCAGTGACCCCCGCCCCCATCTCTATTGGCACCCAGACAACATAGTGGAAGGAACAGTCGGATTCTAATGAAGAGGGGACAAGAGCCAGACATAGGGCATTGTGAGTGAGGGTCAGGGAATAGATTAGGACATGGAGCCTGAGGGTGGAGACCGGGACTGGTTGGGAGAGGAGCCTGAGAACCCATAGATATGGGAAGGGATAAGGATGCTAGTGAGAAAGATTGGACAAGAAGTTAGGGTGTGACTGGATAAGCAAAGCAACTGGGACAAGGAGCCAGGGGAGGGGAGGACACAGAATGAATGAGAAGCCTGGGGCGGGAGATTGGGACCAGGAGCATTGGCTCCTATTGGAGGCATGGGGAACATGGGAAGGGGAGTGCTGGAGGAACAGAGAGACAGACTGGGGAGGAGGAGAGAAAACTGGGACTGGATGGGCATGGAGACTGGGAATGGAAAAAGGGGGAGCCTAGGGCTGGGGCCAGAAGCCTCTCAGAAGTAAACTGGCACTGACTAGATGAGGGCAGGAGGATTCATGCAGGTGATGGGACAGAAGGGGTCAAGCTGCGGGGAATGGGTAGCCCACTGCAGCACACATTCCTCCAGAATCTGCAAGGGAACCCATGATCCCTGATTGTTACCATATCTTTGCTGTCAGCAGATATCTTTGAAACCCACTGGCAAAATGTCCCATCCCCCTCTACTGCTAATCCACATAGAGGAGAACAACCTAGTACTGCTATTAGTTATTTTGTTACGGTAGCTCAAGCGGCAGAGATCTGTTCAGTGGATCTAAAGATTCCAACCTACTAATGATCTATGTGGTATCAATATAATGCCACATGAAAGAACTATTTTTCAGTTTGCTTTTTTAAATATAGAAAATTACACAAAAATTACATTAAAACATTAAGGATGCAAAGTCAGGCCCTGAAAAGTTAATAAAGGCCAGAATTAACATTGCCTGTGCACCTTTATTCTGGCCTCCTTGTGCATATGCATTATTATTCAGCCTTTAAATACCTGAAAGAGGGGTGCTGGAATGGAAATGTTCAGGCAAGATTAACAACAAGGTTGCTAGCACTCAAGCTACAGTAATTATGTTTGTATGAGGCTGAGGTTTTCAATTCCCCAGGCCCTGCTGCACATTGCAGTTCTTAACTAAAAAGGGCCTTGCACCAACAAAGCACAGCTTCAATTTAAACATACATGGTAGGGAGAAGTGTGCTAGGGATCATAATAGATCATCAATCACAGAATCCCATAAGGTTGCTAATATCTGCATATAGGTTCTGTTCAACTGTGAAGTTAGATGGACTATTGCAACTGACATCTCTTCTCTAGTCAGTCCTTCCTTTGTCTCAAAAATTCTAACATAACGCTGTGTATCTCCCTGCAAAGTGATCTTACCAGCTTGAAATGGGCCAGATTATGACTACAAAGTTTTCTCTTTCTCCTGCTGATAATAGCCCACCTTAACTGATTTGTCTTGTTAGAGTTGGTATGAAAACCCCCTCTTTTCATGTTCTCTGTATATATTATATATCTTCCTACTGTATTTTCCTACTCCATGCATCTGCTGAAGTGGGTTTTAGCCCACAAAAACTTATGCCGAAATAAATTTGTTAGTGTCTAAGGTGCCACAAGCACTGCTTGTTCTTTTTGCTGATCCAGACTAATACGGCTACCACTCTGAAACCATTCTTAGATTTATATGTGCAGCCCCAATGGAGTGAGTTAGGAATTATACAAGTATTTGTGAGGGCAAAACGGACTTAAGGAAAACAAAACAATGGTTAGAGTGTTCATGATCTAATATGTAAATGTCTCTACGCAGAAACAGGCATAACAGAAGTGCTGCTTTTAAAACGAGTGATCAAGTAGGAGATATTATTCTACTTTGAGAGCCCTCCCTCTCAAAGCAATGTTCACCCTAACCTAAGTAAGCACTGTTGACTGCTTCTGCAGTCGTCATTGTGGGCCATTTTCCAAATGAGCCATATGGGTAGGTATAAGTTTTGCTCTGTGATAGATGAAGAGTTCTGGAGTACTGCCAAAGCCTCAAGTCAGAACGCTGCGGAGGCATTGATTAGAATCTTTTAGCTTCTGAATTAGGGTGAGGTTCTAAAAAGAACCATGTAGGTAAAGCCTCAATCAGTCAAAACCACAGAAGTCACATTTTGGTCAGGAAAGAACCTATTGTTTTTTCCACAGACTACATTTAATGAAATAAATATTTAACTGAAAATATCTATCAATTATTCATTCTGCAATAGGGCTTGAATTTTAATTGTTTCCCATTCTTTCTAGATTATGTGATGTATGAGGCCAAGTAAATAAAAAATGATTCTGGGGCTTGGTCAATACTTGCACATAGAAAATCACCTTCAAAAATTATTTTCTAACAGCTTCTTTGCTACCTTCTTTGGTTATATTTAAAACAACTCATTTTCAAGTTCATGGTAAAAGCAAAGTTACATTCACAGCAGCTACAAAGAGTGGAGTAAGTAGCAGATGTTGCATCTACAACCAGGGTTATTGCTCAGAATGTAGAATGAAGAAGATACATATAGTGCCTGGCATGTGTTTGCCTGTTTCTATTTAATTTTACAGTACTTTTAAAATTCAAATGATTGCAAGATATTTAGAGCCTCCACAGTTCCCACTGACTACAACTGCAGGTATGGGTACACACAACTTCTGAAAAATTGGAGCCATTGGGTCCAATTCCTTATTGTGCCAGTGCCTCTCTTCTCTTGCCAGGTTAGCACAAAGGGGCAGGTGTAAGTTTCCTCTGGGGGGAAATTACCCTTTCTACTTGGAGCTCCTTATGCTAGATGCAGAGTCAACTCTACCAGCTCCGTACCACTGCTTTGGGGAAGCAGGACAAGGGTGGGTTGTACTGATCCCCCAAGAAGATCACTGCAGCAGGGGCCCAACTTGGGGATCCCTGACAGCTGCCTCCACCACACCAACCCCTGCAGCCCCTTGAACTCTATGCAAATGCAGCAATTAATTTGCCCCATAATTAGCAAACAAAAAGCCACAGAGAATAAATATATATTTTATTCCAAATTCACTGCTGGTTTAATGGACTTGGACCAAGGATGATTCCATGTATTCTATTCCCTCTTGCTCCCCTCCCCCCCCCTGCCCCTTCCTTCCCCAACAACTTTTGCCATTACCCTAAATCAAACCCCCAAAAATACTGAGAAAACAAAATGAGTAGATGCCAAAGAGGTATTCGTAACATTTTTTAAAAGCTCTTAAGTCGCTTGGTCCCATTGTTTTTTACAACAGGATGTTGATGCTTTGGAAAGTTTAGCCCATTAGGTGGAGACAGCAAAGTCCACTTAAAATGCTGCTGTGACCATGGGATCTCCTCAAAGTGACAGCAAACATTATAGCTGATTTTTAGGACTCTTCAAATACGCTCAAACCCTATGCAGCCTGGTGTGGCCCCATCCATGCTCCGCCCGTTCCCTGACTGCTTCCAGTTCCACGCTTCCAGTGGGGTGCGGGCTGGAGCCAGGACTTGGGACATCTAGGGCTGTGCCACCCACCTCATGCTGGAACCAGGTTGGGGAAGGGCTACACTGTCCACCCAGTGCTAGAGGGGGAGGCAGCTAGAGGTGTGCTTGGCCTCTGGGACTAGGGCCCACAGTAGAAATGTTCTGAGCTAGTCTAGCAGGGGAGCAGGCAGAAAACATGGGGCTTCAAACAAAATGGGAGGAGCTGGGAACTAGCATCTACCCCTGGTCTTGCTGAATTATGGGGCATCTGCAGGTACAGATAATTTTATTGAATGAAATTATGAAGAAAAAAAATTAAATCACTACAGTATTCCTGGAGGGAGTGGTGTAGATATTGAGCTAAGTGGGTTGTGTGTTGCTCCTACATTTTACTATTTTGTTTTGCTGCAGAGTTTTATATTGATGATGCATTATGGTCCTGAAGACCGGGAAGGCTTTGGTGGAAGGGTAAGGTTAGTTAGTATTTTTGGCACTTGAAAAAGGGAGAATTTGGAATCCAGGAAGCAAACAAGGCTTTCAGCAATAGGGCAGGAGGGAAGTGGAGTTTATTTAAGAGGGGCCTGATTTTCTACTTCCCTGCCCCCTTTGCAACCACCATTGATCACATTGCTCCCAACCTCAAAGTCTTTTAAGGTAAAAGTGCCTCTAAAGAGGTGCTAAATGCCCTCAGCTATTTTTTTTAAAAAAAACACAAAAACAAACAGTGTAGCACATCAGAATGGGTTCATTCAATCACTAGAGTCAGAACGGATCCAAAACTTGGCCTAAACTCAGAACCAGGACTAGCTATGTCCCAAAGTTTAAAAATAAATGGTCAGACACAAAAAGCATATCCAAGGGGAACAAATTAATGGCAACACTCCTGTGGTCCACTGGAGCCCTGGAATAGGCCAACTTCTAACTCATTCTATCTCTTACCACCACCCATCCCCTGAATTTGTGTACATGCAGAATAGGAAGATATCAGGTGGCAGGATGGATAAAGGAATGAGGATTCCCAAGGATCCTGGCCTCCAACCTCAATGACTGTGCACACGTCTGTTGATTGACTCCTGCTCTACACTACACTGAAGACCAGTCCAGATTATGGCTCATTCCCCGAGCTGTTCCCTTTCATTCTATGGAGGGGAGTCACAGGGTGCACAGCCAAAGTTTAATTTGCATCTAAAGCTGCCTATCCTCATGCTCCCAACTGGTTAAAGGCAGGAATCATGTCCTCGAATATGCCTCTACCCTGCCCACTTTTTCATGCTCTTTCTTGGGCATCCCAGATCTCTGATAGAGAGGGCAGTAGTATTTCATGTATCACTTTCCCCATCTGCAGGGTCTGACCACGGTTTTCTTTGCAGATTTCCTTCCCTCTGCAGGGCAGGGTGAGAGAGGACACATGAACCAAAAGGTATTTTTATATGAACCGACTGAAAGAACAACATTAACATTATTTGTATATGGACACCTACATTTATTTCCCGGTGTATAGAGAGCCAAAGTTTACTCTCAAGCTCCTCTACACCAGTACACAAAATACTTCTAGGTTTTAACCAAGCAAGATAAGTTTTATCCCCAAAGAGGTCCTCGCCTAATTTTCCAGGAATGATTAGTTATGGATATCCACCTTGATACGCGAGATGTTTTGAGCACCTTTCCTCTGAAAAATCTGGCCCCTTTGGATGCACAACTGGAGCATTTCAAAAATAAAAACTAGTTGCTTTTGAAATTCGTGTCATCTTCATTTACATAAATGAAAAAAGATGCCCAACCCCCGCAAAAAAGATGTAAAATGGAAGTTACTGTTATCAGACATTGATGCACAAACTATCAGGCTAAAAATATGCTAATGATAGCTAGTACCTGCTGGGGTTGATAACTGACTCGCCCGGGCAAAACTCCAATAGAATTCAATCGGAGCCTTGCCCAAGCACACCCATAGAACTTGGTCCATTCCTTGTACCCTACCAGACTCTGTCGCAATGACACTTTACATACCGGTCTTCTCTTGTACACCAGATATATAAAATGCAGGAAGTTGACAACCAAGAACACTGAATTCCAGATCATTATATCCAAGGCACAACGGTACAGTATAGCCCAGATGATGAAAAGTACACAGCCTGTCAAAAATAAAATAGGAAGTTAAAGGATACTGTTCAATAATAGATTAAAAATGTTTCTACCAAATTATATATACACACACACACTTCATTCTTTTGATATAGATAATACAGCACCCTATTTTAGATTACAGTAATTCTATTCAGAAGTGATGCATTTCAAAAGTTTCAATATAGAGTTAGGTACTATGGATCAAGGTAAGCAAAGTATAATAGTTAATTTTATTTTAGTTAAAAATTGTTCTTGTAACTAAACACAGCTGCTTCATACAGCTGGCACTATACTGATCTGAGATACAAAAATGACAACAGGGTGGATAAAAATCAATGATTAAAAAAATTAGGATTTTTAACCTCAGATTTTTTTTTCGATAAAATGCTTTTTGAGGGAAAAAACCCCACACGTATCTTTAGATACATTATAGCTCAAAGATATCACTGTGAAAAGGATTATAAATTCTAATTCTATAGTATGAGAAAAATATATTCATGAGCTATTTAAGAAAAGTTTTGTAAATGAGTTCCACTAGTTCACGGATTAGGGACCCAATCTTCTGGAGTTCCAAGGGCTTCTGTTTAGCTTTCAGTTAATATTTCTATCTACCCAATGGGACTCACTGCTCAGTTTAGAACAGGGGTGGGGAACCTCCGGCCCGCGGGCCTTATACAGCCTGCCAAATCATTTTAACCGGCCCGCGGCCGCTGGCCAGGGACGGCTCCGCGCTGGGGCCGGGAAGCGCCGCGCGGCCACCCTCTGCTGGGCGGCGAAACAAGCCGCAGGGGAGCCGACGGTCGGGGGCGGGGGGGGGGGGGGAGGGAGGAAAGAGACTGGGCTGGGTGGGTCAGTTGGGGGGGGGGGGGGGAGAAAGAGAAGAGACCGGGCTGGGCAGGTCAGGCAGGCGGCAGGACCCTGGCTGGCAAGGGGCCAGTGGGGGAACCCCAAAGCAGTGCAGGGCTAAGGACTCCACCTGCCACTGCTTTGGGATTTCCCCTGCTGGCCCCTTGCCAGCTGGGGTCTCCGCTCCCGTTGCCAGCCTGGGCTTGGAGAGGAGCGGCCCGCGGATGACTTTATAACTGTCAAAATGGCCCTTGGCGGAAAAAAGGTTCCCCACCCCTGGGTTTAGAAGATACCAGAGATGCTTACTTAAGTTAGTTTTGCAGTTCTCAAAACTATGGATGTCTCTCTCCAGAGGTAATGTGCTTGTTAACAGCAAAAATGTTTTAAAATAAATATATAAAGGTGAGATATAACAGACCTCAACCTTATTGTCCCGCTGCAAATTTGTGTAGAGTCACTCCCTTACCTGCTATCATTTTAGACGCAGTTGTGATTCCTTGTAAAAAGGAAGATCTGCCTGTTTCAGCTATTTATTTTTTAAAGTAGTACTGAGTGTCAGTGATTGCAATGAGGAGTACTAAATGAGCAGTATGGTAATAATTAAATAACTGCATTGGACTTATTTTGTTTACGAGAATCCATCCTCAACATACAGGATTATGAAGACTAGCCACCTTGAAGACTGAAACAATAGAAAATGATGGTAGTGTTATCTGCCAATGACAGTGTTTCAGTCACATCATGTATGTCACAGTATACCTACCACCTGTAGTCAAAAGAAAAAAAAAATCTCCATCACCCAGAAGCCACCATATATAGTTTTGTAATAAGATCCAGCAGATTACCAAAACAAAAACAAAAAAGTAATTGATGAAAACATTGCCTGTTTTTAATGCAATAAACTTTCCTTTCCGTATGATTGAAAACCCTCACTTCATTAATATGGTTCAGTCATTAAGACCAGGATGCAGTCCACCTAACATAGCTGATGTCACAGGCAAATTGCTGGATAAAATGTATGAAAAAGAAATTGAGCGGTGTGCAAAAGACCTAGAGAGTAAAATTGTTAACCTGAGTCTTGATGGGTGGAGCAATGTCCACAATGATCCTGTTGGATCTGCTTGTGTGACAACAGAAGATGGGAACAGAAACAACTGATACATCAGGAAATGCGCACACACAGCAGAATACTTATAAAGCAGCAGCAGTACAAGCTAGAACAAACAGAGAAAAAAAAAATCAAATATCTAATATGCAGCTTGGTCACAGACAGACAATGCTGCAAATGTATCCAAGAGAAGAAGAAATTAGGGTGACCAGACAGCAAGTGGGAAAAATTGGGACAGAGGGTTGGGGGGGGCAATAGGAGCCTACATAAGAAGACAACCCAAAAATCAGGACTGTCCCTATAAAATCAGGACAGCTAGTCACCCTAGAAGAAATTATTTAGAAGCTAATAACATACGGCTGCAGTGCTCATTTGATGCACCTCCGAGCCAAAGACTTCAGTGTTCCAGAAATAAAGGCTCATATTGTTGAAATTGTAAAATACTTCCGTAACAGACACTTCGCAACAGCTGCTCTGAAAGAGGTGGGAGGAACCAATCTTACTCTCCCAGAAGATGTGCGATGGAACTCAGTAGTGGACTGTTTTGTGCACTATATTGAGAACTGGCCTAATCCGATGACAGAGTGAACAAAAGTTGTAAAAACATAAAATAAATAAAATAGATGGCATTGTCACAGCCACAGTTCTCAACATTGGGCTTAAGAGAAATGTTGAACACATGCGGAATACCCTAAAGCCTATTTCTGTAGCCTTGGACAAAATGCAGGGAAATAGCTGTTTTATCGCTGACAGCGTTGAAATTTGGAAGGAACTGAGTGAGATCTTAAAAAGAGAACAATGCAATGACAGTTACATTATGACCATTAAAAAAACAAATGGGACAAGCCCTATCTCCAGTTCATTTTCTTTCAAAGATTCTCAATACTCAGTACCAGGGTCAAACCTTAACTGCTGAAGAGGAGGAGTTGGCTATGACATGGACATCCAGCAATCATCCCTCCATGATGCCAATTATAATAAACGTCAGAGCTCAGGGTGAACCATTCAAGAAATATGTTCGTTGATGTTTTAAAGAAAGTCACACCAGTGAACTGGTAGCAGTCACTTAAGCACTTGGATTCAGAGACTGTTGAAGTGATAATCCCACTTTTAACATCAGAAGCTTCTTCTGCCGGAGTAGAACAAATATTTTCTTTTAGACTAATTCATTCCAAATTGAGAAATTGTTTGGAACCTGAAAAAGCAAGAAAGCCTGTTTTTCTTTTCCATCTTATGAATAAACAGGAAGGTGAAGACAACTGAATTAGCTGCAGAAGCCAATATTTTAAGTTTCTCATGTTGACCTGGCTGGCATAGTTGAGTTAGTTCTTCTTTAATTATTTCATTGAACTATTTTAGTTTATATAAAAACACCACTTAAAAGCAAACCTGATTTTAAAAAGCTTGAATGTTTAAATTTAAAATTCATATGCTTGTTTTGTTATAATATTATGTTTGTTGTTGAAGAAAAATAATCCAGAATACATAACATTGTTGTTTTAGTTAAATAAAACAAAATTTAAGTTTCTGTCTGGTGTTCAACTCCTAATAAAAGCATGGCAAGAAAATCCTCCAAATATTAATAATTAACCTGTTGAATTGGAGATATTTATGAAGTCATTGGGAGGTGAACTATCTGCTTCAATTACTTTTGGTAAATGAAATAACCAAAAAAAAAAAAAAAAAAAAAAAAAAAAACCACCACAATCATTTTCTGATAGAGTTGTAAAACTAATCTGAAAAGTTTTCAAAATAAATCATGTTAAAAACATATAGTGTACCCCTTCTAAAAATGAAACCTACATCTATCTGAGTTGATGAATATGTATTAAGGTTATGGAGCACTGTCGTGGATGGATATAAACTGTTCCGGAAGGACAGGCAGGGCAGAAAGGGTGGGGGAGTTGTATTGTATGTAAGAGAACAGTACGACTGCTCAGAGCTCCAGTATGAACCTGCAGAAAAACCTGAGAGTCTCTGGATTAAGTTTAGAAGTGTGAGCAACAAGGCTGATGTCGTGGTGGGAGTCTGCTATAGACCACCAGACCAGGAGGATGAGGCTTTCTTCCAGCAACTAAATCACAAGCTGTGGTTCTCATGGGAGATTTCAATCATCCTGATATCTGCTGGGAGAGCAATACAGCGGTGTACAGACAATCCAGGAAGTTTTTGGAAAGTGTAGGAGACAATTTCTTAGTGCAAGTGCTGGAGGAACCAACTAGGGGCAGAGCTTTTCCTGACCTTCTGCTCACAAACTGTGAAGAATTAGTAGGGGATGCAAAAGTGGATGAGAACCTGGGAGGCAGTGACCGTGAGATGGTAGAGTTCAGGGTCCTGACACAGGGAAAAAAGGAGAGCAGCAGAATACAGACTTCAGAAAAGCAGACTGACTCCCACAGGGAACTCATGGGCAGGATCCCCTGGGAGATGAACATGAAGGAGAAAGGAGTCCAGGAGAGCTGGCTGTATTTTAAAGAATCCTTATTGAGGTTGCAGGAACAAACCATCCCGATGTGTAGAAAGAATAGTAAATATGGCAGGCGACCAGCTTGGTTGAACAGTGAAATCCTAAATCACACTTGGAGTTGCAGCTAGCAAGGTATGTTAAGGGTAACAAGAAGGGTTTCTTTAGGTATGTTAGCAACAAGAAAAAAGTCAAGGAAAGTGCCTCCCTCATTCAGTAAGGGGCCCACAATCAAGTGACAGAGGATGTGGAAAAAGCAAAATGTACTCAATCCTTTTTTTGCCTCTGTCTTCACAAACAAGGTCAGCTCCCAGACTACTGCACTGGGCAGCATAGCATGGGGAGGTGGTGACCAGCCGTCTGTGGAAAAAGAAGTTGTTCAGGAATATTTACAAAAGCTGGACAAGCACAAGTCCATGGGGTCAGATGCACTGCATCCGAGGGTGCTAAAGGAGTTGGCTGATGTAATTGCAGAGCCATTGGCCATTATCTTTGAAAACTCATGGCAATCAGGGGAGGTCCCGGATGACTGGAAAAAGGCTAATGTAGTGCCCATCTTTAAAAAAGGGAAGAAGGAGGATCCAGGGAACTACAGGCCAGTCAGTCTCACCTCAGTGCCTGGAAAAATCATGGAGCAGGTCCTCAAGGAATCAGTCTTGAAGCACTTAGCGGAAAGTGATCAGGTACAGTCAGCATGGATTCACAAGGGCAAATCATGCCTGACTAACCTGATTGCCTTCTACGATGAGATAACTGGCTCTGTGGATGAGGGGAAAGCAGTGGATGTGTTGTTCCTTGACTTTAGCAAAGCTTTTGATACGGTCTCCCACAATATTCTTGCCAGCAAGTTAAAGAAGTATGGGCTGGATGAATGGACCATAAGGTGGATAGAAAGCTGGCTGGATCGTCGGGCTCAACGGGTAGTGATCAATGTCTCCATGTCTAGTTGGCAGCCGGTATCGAGTGGAGTGCCCCAAGGGTCGGTCCTGGGGCCGGTTTTATTCAATATCTTTATCAATGATCTGGAGGATGGTGTGGACTGCACCCTCAGCAAGTTTGCAGATGACACTAAACTGGGAGGAGTGGTAGATACACTGGAGGGTAGGGATAGGATACAGAGGGACCTAGACAAATTAGAGGACTGGGCCAAAAGAAATTTGATGAGCTTCAACAAGGTGAAGTGCAGAGTCCTGCACTTAGGACGGAAGAATCCCATGCACTGCTACAGACTAGGGACCGAATGGCTAGGCAGCAGTTCTGCAGAAAAGGACCTAGGGGTTACAGTGGATGAGAAGCTGGATATGAGTCAACAGTGTGCCCTTGTTGCCAAGAAGGCTAATGGCATTTTGGGCTGTATAAGTAGGGGCACTGCCAGCAGATCGAGGGACGTGATCATTCCCCTCTATTCGACATTGGTGAGGCCTCATCTGGACTACTGTGTCCAATATTGGGGCCCACACTACAAGAAGGATGTGGAAAAATTGGAAAGAGTCCAGAGAAGGGCAACAAAAATTATTAGGGGCCTAGAGCGCATGACTTCTGAGGAGAGGCTGAGAGAACTGGGATTGTTTAGTCTACAGAAGAGAAGACCGAAGATTTGATAGCTGCTTTCAACTACCTGAAAGGGGGTTCTAAAGAGGATAGATCTAGACTGTTCTCAGTGGTAGCAGATGACCAAACAAGGAATAATGGTCTCAAGTTGCAGTTGGGAAGGTTTAGGTAGGCTATTAGGAAAAAAAATTTCACTAGGAGGGTGGTCAAGCATTGGATTGGGTTACCTAGGGAGGTGGTAGAATCACCTTCCTTAGAGGTTTTTAAGGTCAGGCTTGACAAAGCCCTGGCTGGGATGATTTAGTTGGGGATTGGTCCTGCTTTGAGCAGGGGGTTGGACTAGATGACCTCCAGAGGTCCCTTCCAACCCTAATATTCTATTATTCTAGGATTCTAACAACCAACAATAATGCACTTTTATGTAGAAATCCAGGATTAAATCAAGTTGTGATTAGTGATTTAAATCAAATTCACCCAGATAAGCATTGATGATAAGCATGGATTTCTAGGGCTGAAGCCTGTAGACAAACCATAAAATAAGTAAGCACTATTTGCCTGTATCTTCCTACATTCCATCCATCTGCAGATTCTCAGTTTTAAAAGAACCACCACTAGAACATGTTTTTAATCTGGCTTCCCGCTGTGAGTTATGCCATTGTTCAAGATATCATTTGTTAGAACAGAATGACTGATGAGTATCTTCTACATAATTTTCAAATACCAATTCCTCTGCTCTGATTAGTGAGAGCTGCTATACAAGATAAAGTTCTTAATTATGCATGTCTTACAATGTTACTCTTTCAAGTTGCCATCTCAGCTTTAAAAATTCATACTCCATACAGGTTTGCCAGTTCAAAATTCAAATTAGAGCCCAAATCAGTGAACCGTCCACATGCAGAGCTCCTGTTGATTTTAATGAGAGATGTTGTAGTAATCAAGAAGCAAGGTAACAGCCTGGGTGAGCATTTTAGATGTGTGGGTAGATAGGAAAGACTGTCTCTTCGAAATGTTACACAAAGAGAAACTGCAATATTTAGACATAGCCTGGATGTCAAGAACTACAGACAGGTTGGAAAGGATGCCACAGTATGGGCCAGAGAGAGTGGTAGGCAGGATGGTTGTGTGATCAACAGTAACCAAGAAAGGAGGCAATGGGGGTGTGGGAGGGAGGAGTTTAGATTTTTTTTTCTGATAAGTTGAGAGAGTACAGAAAACCAGATAAAGAAAGGGAAAAACAAGATACAATAAAGCCCACACCACAAACAAACCCTACCCTTCCACACAGGCAGATATTTCAGCAACTGCACAGATGCTCAAAATTCTCTATGCAGTTGTTGGAGTTTTAAGAGACTGGGTCCGTATTACCTTATCCAAGTAAGTTCTGCAATGTCAGAATGTTGACCAGGCCCCAAATCATTCTAAAACACCTCCAACAAAATAAAACAAACAATTAAAAATATGTTGAAATACCACCAACGGAAGACAAGTGAGTCCAGGGAAATTCTATTAGGGCTATCACAGTTAACTCCTGCAACTAACTTGAAAAAATAATCAGTTTTAATTGCGCTGTTAAACAATAGAATCAATTAAAAATTATTTAAAATATTTTGGATGTTTTTCTATGCTTTTATTTATATAAATAAAAATATAAACACACACATTGTATTGTGTGGTAATTGAAATCAAGGTGTATTTTATTATAAATATTGTTAAATAAGATTATAAATATTGTTAAAGTGATCAAAGAAATAGTATTTTTCAATTCACCTCACACAAGTATTGTAGTGCATTCTTTGCTGTGAAAGTGCAACTTACAAATATAAATTTGTTACATAACTGCTGTCAAAAACAAAATGTAAAAAGTCAGAGCCTACAAGTCCACTCAGTCCTACTTCTTGTTCAGTCAATCGCTCAGACAAAAGTTTGTTTACACTTACAAGAGATAATGCTGCCCTCTTCATCTTTACAATGTCACCAGAAAGTGAGAACAGGTATTTGCATGGCACTTTTGTAGCTCGCATTGCAAGGTATTTACTTACCAGGTATAACTTTTTAGATAATGCTTTCTTAGCCAAAAGGCCGTGAAGCGATAGCAATCATACTTCAGCCACCATTCCAGAGGACATGCTTCCATGCTGATGATGCTCGTTAGAAAAATAAGGTATTAAATTTGTGACTGAATTCCTTGGGGGAGAATTGTATGTCTCCTGCTGTATTTTACCCACATTCTGCCATATATTTCATATTATAGCAGTCTTGGATGATGACCCAGCACATGTCCATTTTAAGAACACATTCACTGAAGATTTCACAGAACACAAAGGAGATAGCAATGTGAGATATCTAACTGACCCAAGATTTAAGATTCTGATGTGCTTTCCGAAATCTGAGAGGGACGAGGTGTGGAACATGCTTTCAAAAGTCTTAAAAGAGCAACACTCCTTTGCGGAAATTACAGAATATGAACCACCAAAAAAGAAAATCAACCTTTTGGTGGTGGGATCTGATTCAGATGATGAAAATGAATGTGTCGCCTACACTCTTTGGATTGTTATTGAGCAGAATCCATCATCAGCATGGACTTGTCTTCGAGAATGGTGGTTAAACTATGAAGTGATGTATGAATGTCTAGCGCATCTGGCATGCAAATCACTTGTGGAACAGTCTACCACAGGACCCTGCAGAACACCTGTCCTCACTTTCAGGTGAAATTATAAACAAGAAGTGGGCAGCATTTTCTCCTACAAATGTAAACAAACTTGTCTGTCTTAGCAATTGGCTGAATAAGAAGTAGGACTGAGTGGAGTTGCAGGCTTTAAAATTTTAGATTATTTTTTGAATAAAGGTTTTTTGGTACATAATTTTACATTTGTAAGTTCAACTTTCATGATAAAAAGAGATTGCACTATAGTACTTGTATTAGGTGAATTGAAAAATACTATTTCTTTTGCTTTTTGACAGTGCAAATACTTGTAATAAAAAAAATAGAGTACTGTATATTTTATTCTATGCTGTAACTGAAATCAATATATTTGAAAATATAGAAAACATCCAAAATATTTAAATAAATGGTATTTAATGTTAAATTGCATGATTAATTTTTTTTAATTGCTTGACAGCCCTACTTTTTATTGGTCAGTAAATGGAATTTCAGCCACATTGAAGTTGTAAAAAAGTAAATTTTGTTTGGCCTACCTGTAACAAGCAAGCCTCGCAGGAAAATCATATGGAAATTCAGAGTAGTTGGAATAACCAATCCAACTGCAAAACAAATATTTGCCACATGAAAAACCAGATGATGAACCTCACTCCAGTTTTCACACGCAGTCTCATTGACAGGTACAAGAGTAGCATTTTTGAAATCTGGTATAAAACCTAATGGGGTCATGGTGAATGAATTGATTTCTGTAGTATTCATCTTGAATTATCCTGTAAAAATACAAAAAAGAGGCATTAAGAATAATGAACGCCAATACAACGGAAAACAATGATTTGTGTCATGGGACTTAGGGGTATATTCTCTCCTTCATGTGCATACATATTTCTCCTTAACAAAAATTCTACACATACTTCAAAAGTTAAACTAAGTCCCTACATATGGTTGCCAACTTTCTAAGGGCACAAAACTGAACACTCTTGCCCCACCCCTGTCCCATAGGTCTCGCCCCTTCTACAAAGCCCCATGCCCCCGCTCACTCCATCCCCTCCCCCCCCTCACCTGGTGGCTCGCTCTCCCCCACCCTCACTCATTTTTACCAGGCTTGGGCAGGGGGTTGGGGTTCAGTTGGGGGTACAAGGTCTGGGGAGGGGTCAGAAGTGAGGGGTTCAGGATGCAGGATGGGGCTCTTGACTAGGGCAGGGGGTTGAGCCGTGGGAGGGAGTGAGGGGTGCATGCTCTCGGTGGCGCTTATCTCAGGCGGCTCCCAGAAGTGACCAGCATGTCTGGTTCTTAGGTTCAGGGATGGTCAGATAGCTCTACACCCTGTCTCCACACACAGCTGCCACCCCTCCAGTTCCCATTGGCCATGGTTCCTGGCCACTGGGAGCTATGGATCAGATGTGTGAGGCGGGGGCAGCTGTGCATCTGCATAGGAGCCCAGGGACATGTTGCCACTTCCAGGGAGCTGCATGGAGCCAGGTAGAGAGCCTGCCAGCCCTCATAATCAGAAGATACATGTGCATACCAAGAGCAGAATATAGCTTTGGTACCTGTAGAATAGCAAAGCTAAATATAAATTCATAATTTGTTGTTAAAGAAAGCTTGCCAAAAAAGCCAAAGAGAATTTATATTATTTAATTCTTCTTTATAAATGTATAAAGTTGTCCTGAAAGGATTTTCTGTTTCTTTCACAGGAGGAATGAGAACCGATATTTGTAAGGTTTAAGAAAAGAAAAACACCAAGTCCAATCTTCTCCAGTTTTGCTGTAGGACTCCCTGGAGATCAAAAATGTATGCCCAAAGTGCTCTCATTCCATACACGAGTGTTAGGGTGAAAATATATACAAACTATTTCCCTTCTCAGCTGATCAGGTGTCACTTGGTTGGTGTGTCTGATAACAAATGCTCTAGCTCTCCAGTCATCCATAGAGTCTTTCAGGAAAATTGGGCAGAAAAGAACGGACTTTCTAACATAAAACAGACTCAGATTCCAAGACCACAACAGACCCATTGTAGTCCTGTAATCTTACCCCCTATATCACAAGTCATAGAACTTTCCAGCACAAATTATTAGAACATATATTTTAGAAAAAACAACCAATCTTGATTTAAAAATTGCCAGCGATGGAGAATCCACCATGAGCCTTGTTAAATTGTTCCCTTAGCTAATAACCTTCACTGTTTTCTTCAATCTTTTAGGCCTTTTTCATACAACAAAAAGAAGCAATGAAGTTTGTTTCCCTTAGCCAATATCATTCCAAAACACAATTAAATAACTAATTAAATAGGTAACTGAAAAGGAAGTTGGGAGATATTATCTTTTATGAAACCTATTGCAGACAGTCTTTCCTCATCAAGATTGAGCGCAACTTGATATACACAAAGATTAATTTTTCAATTGAAGAAACACTGATTCATTTCAGATTAAAAGAAAGTAAAGTAATCTTGCTTTCAGCTAAGTATTTAGGACACCTATTGGTTGTAATATAAAAAGTTATATGGAGCTCTGTTTGATTTCCATTAATGAACTACATTTGCATCAGTGAGTGAACACACTCTTCCCATTACACATTATGGAATATGCATTGTAACAAATCCTGTACAGACATTCCCTCTGTCTTTCATACACCCTCCTGTGACATTATACTTCATATCTATGAAAATATGCTTGTGATAGGAATATGACATAACTAAGATGTACTTTAAGCAAGGTGGGTTTTGTAAGGTATCTTTGGAAACATTAGGATTTACTGAATATGAATCATTCGTGTATCTGAAATGATACATAGTCAATAGTCATAATATTTCAACTATGTGACGCCCACTAATACTTCAGGTACAACAATGAAAACCTGACAGTACTGATGGCCCATAAGCAGAGCCAATGGACTGTAAAGGAGCTTAGTCTTCCTGTGAACATGTGGGTCAGTCTGTGAAGAATGGCTATAGGGGCCCTAAAGAGGCATGTAACCATGTCACTGGATATTGTAACCCATCTTGAATTCTATTTCTCTCCACGAGAAGCTGGGGGTGGGGGTCAAACTAGGAAACCAAGGATCCTGCCTTATGCAAATCTTACTTAAGGGTGGGGAGTGAGGTAATCCTGGTCATTAGTTCTCCCCTGCTACCCCACCCAAGACGGCTGCTAGAAACAACTAAGACTGAACCAGGGGAAACAACAGGGTCCAGGCTGGAAGGGCATCAGGCCTGTGAAGATGATTATTGGAATCACATTTAGGGTGAGAACTTACATGTAATCAATCTCTTAAGTGAAACTAGCTTAGTTTGTGTCCTCTATTTTCTTAGTAATCTGCCTTGTTCTGTCTGCTACCTCCTTAACTACTTAAAATACACCTGTTATAGTAATACATTTATTTCTGATTTACAATATAACCCAGTTTATGTGATTTTCTAACTGGGGGGGGGGAGGAACAACGGGGGGAGGGGGGGCAGAAGTTGTGCATACCCTCCTCCACATTGAGGGAAGAGGTGAATTTCATACAGTTTTGGGTTTGTACACCAAGGGAGGGTGGACATCTAGGTGCTGTGGAAAGCACCTCGAGCTGAGCCTTCCCAGAGTGGATCTCCATCTCTCTGTGCAGCTGGGTGTGGCCCTGCCTGTGTGTTTGGCTGGAAAAGGCTATGGAGCCTAGCCCAGCAAGACCAGGTAAAAGGGGGCAAAGGTTGGCAGAATAGTCTGCCTCAGTGCCGTCCCAGCACACCAGGTAATATCCCCGGGGGGGGGGCGAGGGGGGAGGTCCAATCTGTCACACCACCCAACCACACTCATACATTCCAGGTCTAGCAAGGTGCAGATGTGGTGAGTGGGACCCCTTCACAGGTGTCTAAATATGGATTTAGGAACCTAACTTCTGGCTCAGTTTTCCTTTTAAAAATCTTCCTCTCTAATCCTCTAAAGTTCAAGTTGACTTATTAGCGACACAAATATAGGAGCGCTACTGACAGATAGCAGAAGGCTGGACAACTTTTCTGATAAACAGACTTCTAAGTGCCTGCAGAAATAGATTTACTCAATCTAGAAAGTGACAGATTTGCTTATGACCCCGTGAGACAGACTGCCCACTAATTTCAACTGGAGATACTACTTAAACTAGGTATGCAATCTGCGTATTTAATCCATAGATAGTTACAGGAAATAAATTGTTTGACATAATTCTGAAATGTACATCTTTTCCTCTGGTCTTAGCTCAGATCCTTCAGTCCTAACTTGTTTACAACACAAACATGAAAAAAATCTGTTCAAAAAAAATATATATAACTAGTTGTCACTTTTTGACCTTCAGCATTTCAAAATACCAAAAGTTCATAGTTACATGGGAAGCTAAGGAATATAGGATCAAGCTTCTATTGCTTTCAATTCAGCTTACTTATAAGCAGGGATCCTAGAAATCCATTTGCCATGGTAAAAAGACTGACTTTGCCTTTTTTAAAAACAGAAATGGGACTTGAGCTGTCAGCCCAGGGAAGCAAGGCTCAGGCTGTCAGATTGAATTTTAATTGCAAATAATAATAATAATAATAATAATAATAATAATAATAATAAGTGGATTTATATTTAAGATAATTTTGGTTTTTTATCATGAAAACTAGGATTGCTGCTTATAAGAAACATTACTACAATAGTGTAATTTGAAATATAATATGCTGTGTTAAACTGTAATAAATGTATATCCTTTACAAAAGCCCCTCTAAAACTGGCTATGGTCTATTTATGATTATAAACAGAAGTCATAAAATTTCATCTTCAGAAACTATTGTGTATTTGGAAAAAATGGATGGAATGTTAACTTAAATCTGACAACATTTAAATTTTGAAAAATGATGCTTTACAAAATCTAATAAAATGTTTGATATATTTTTAAAATTAAAAACACTTGTTTTAATTTTGAACACACACACACCGCCCCCCCCCCTCCCCCCCAGTTTACAGCACTCAGAATCCGAGCCTGAACATTCTTGTTCACAATCAAACCAATTTCATTGTTTTTCCACTGTTGGAACTCTGAGCTAAGAAAAAAGCAAGTAGCAAATAAACAAAACAGTGAAAGTCAATTGAAGCATAAAAATCCAATTTACAATGTCTCACTAAATCTACCTCAAGATGTTATAATCAATATGAAAACCTGTTTAAGTTGTGTGTGCAAAGTGGTCAGAATATTAATACCAATATTAGACCAACAAGAGTAAAGATACTTTGAATTAAATATAGTGACAGGTTTCAGAGTAGTAGCCATGTTGTTCTTTTTGCAGCTACAGACTGAGTACTTGTGGCACTTTAGAGACTAACCAATTTATTTGGGCGTAAGCTTTTATGGGCTAGAACCCACTTCATCAGATAGATGCATCTGGTGGGTTCTAGACCACGAAAGATTATGCCCAAACAAACTGGTTAGTCTCTAAAGTGCCACAAGTACTCCTAGTTCTTTTTTTGAATTAAATAGGTTTCACAAATATGTTAAAGGGATGGATTTTTAAAGATATTTCGGCAGATAGAGATTCAGACAATGAGATTTACAGAAATGTCCATGGGCTAGACCGGGGTGGGCAAATGCTTTGGCCCAAGTGCCACAGCAGGGTTGCAAAATTGTGCAGAGGGTTAGGTAGGGAAGGCTGTGCCTCCCCAAACAGCCTGGCCCTGCCCCCATCCGACCTCTCCCACTTCCCACCCCGACTGCCCCCCTCAGATCCTCTGACCCATCCAACCCCCTCTGCTCCTTGTCCCCTGACCACACTCTCCAGAGAGCACCCACCCTAACTGCTCCTCCCCAGGACCCCAACCCCCCTACTCCCTGTCTCCTATCCACCCACCCTCCCTGCCCCCCTGACAGGCCCCCCAGGACTCCCAAGTTTATCCAACCACCCCCGCTGCTCCCTGTCCTCCCTGCCACTTATCCAACCCCCCAGCCCCTAACCACGCCACACATGGCCCGGCTGGAGCCAGACACGCTGCCCCGCAGGAGCGTGCAGTCCCACCCCCTGACACCAAAGTGCTGGCTCCAGGGGTAGTGAGGATGGTGGAGAGGGGCCAGAGGTAGCCTCCCTTGCTGGGAGCTCAGCGGCCAAGCAGGATGAGCCCGCGGGGATGTGGCCCATGGCCCATAGTTTGCCCACCCCTGGGCTAGACACACAACAGGGATTTAGGCACTGTAATGTAGAGTATACGACTTCTAGGTGCCCTGCCACATGGTGGACTCTATAGCTGTGAGTTAGGTGCCCAGGCTCCCTATGCAATATGTGGGGAAAATGAGGTGCCTAAGAACAGGATCTGGAAAAACCAGCACTCTGAGCAAGAGCTGCTTTAAAATACTTCTTGGAAATGCCACGAGGGCTATGGCGTCTCCCGTCCAAAGAACATAGGTGCCTAAATCTCGGCCGGATGGAGGCACCTCCTTCTCACAATTCACACCCATGAACTCTCCCCTGAAGCGAGATGCCTAAATTCCTTTTCAGCAGACGATGTGCTGCTGCTGCCGCCATCGCAACCACTCTTGTACGCAATAACCCAGTAGGTAGTGAATTTACCCAGGCTATGGAAGACCCAGGTCAAAATCCCACCTCTGCCTTATTTGAAGCTAGGATTGAAGCCCAGGTCTCCCATGCCCCAGCAGGGCCGCAGCTAGCCAACAGGTGACCTAGGTCGCCGGGGGGAGGGAGGGGAGCACGAATTGCCAGCTTTGGCTGCACTTCGGCGGGAGCTCAACGCCACCAAAGCTGTTGGTGGCAACTCAGTGGCGGCATCTTCTCCACCTTCTTTTTTTTTTCCCCCTTCGCCACCTAGGGTGGCAAAAAAGTTGGCACCGCTCCTGCTCCCCAGGTGAGTGCCCTGCCCTACCACTGGGATACCGCTGTATATAAGGGTTGCAGGTTTGTGCAATACCTGATCCAATAGCACACTTATCAGATAGGCCGGGACACCAAGTCTGAGGACTCCACTGGGGTTTAGGGTACAAATCAGGCACTGGGCATCAGGGATTACATGGCTTTGACTACGCCTTCTGACAGAAATTTAGGAGGGTAGGGAAATTTATTGGTAGAAATGTATGTACCTGGGGACTTCAGGAGCCTACAGGATTAGGTGGCAGCTAGTGGGGATTTTGTGGACCTAAATTTTGGACTTAGGCACATGAAGTGGAAGTTAGGTCCCCAAAGGGCTCTAGGTGGCTAGTCCCCAGCTCCTAACTGCTACGGGGGGAGGGGGAGGAAAAAGATTTTATCAGAGTCTTTTAAAATCCTTTTAAGAATCTGGTCCTGCATTACCAGTCCTGCACTGTATCCTTAAAGATGGCTCCCCTTGCAGGGTTGGGCCTCAGGGCTTTTTTAAAATCGAGCTCTAGAACTTTCTTTTAAGTCTACTTTGTTATGGTCCTGCAGCACAAAGAGTTGGCAATGGAGCCTT
Organism: Sternotherus odoratus; assembly: GCA_032164245.1. NCBI lineage: Eukaryota > Metazoa > Chordata > Testudines > Kinosternidae > Sternotherus > Sternotherus odoratus. The sequence continues at coordinate 63,994,673 of JAVMKO010000003.1, forward strand.
GACTGTAACTATTAATTTTGAGAGCTGAAAACAGACGGCTAGTGCTGTTCTAATTAGACGCATTGTAGTTTAGTTTCCCAATTTTCTTTTACTAGAGCAATAGGACTGAAGGGAGAAATGGGCGTGTGAAGAAAACATGCATTTGGACATGCTATGCAAATGAAGCCCTGCACCCCTTTAGACTAAAATGTCTCTATATCGAAATATGTGTTAGCCTTCGGCTGTGTAAATAGTCTTGATACAATATAAAAGTGCGTTCGTTCTATGTATTAAGAAAACGCATCACTGTTAAGTGAAATTTTTAATATGTGCTCACAGAATCAACAGTGACAATGGGTAATGATGCCTGCTGGGAATGGCGTTAACTGCAGATACAAATTTGTGTTATGGTTACATAACACAGATGCATGGAAAAGATCTGTTAGGCCAAGGGAAACATCTATGACCATAACAGGTTTAAGATTAGCAACTGCGTTAGTCTGTATCCATAAATAAAATGAACACTTGTGGCACTTTAGAGACTAACCAGTTTATTTATGCTGAAATAAACTGGTTAGTCTCGAAGGTGCCACAAGTGTTCTTCGTCTTATCTATAACTGTCACTTTCCAATCCTTGACATCTCTCTCAAAATAACAGAAGCTTGACTTTAATTTACAATATGAAAAAAAAATATCTATAAATACTTGTTTTAAATCAGAGCCAATAAATGATATTGAACATTTACATTTATAATAATAAAATAATGTTCTTTCTAAAGCACCCATCCTATCAAGCACTCACGGTGCTGCTCAACAACTCTGCACATACATACTTCACTTCCAAATACCCCTTTAAGATTAGGAGCATCTAAAAGGAAAAAGGAAGGAGGGAGAAATGATGCTCTCTTTACCACGTATTTGAACCTATATTTTTAGGGGGAAAGCTTAAAGTGGTTTAAAAGTGGAGCGGGAGGAAGGGACTCATTTCAAGAACGACACTGTTCCACAATCTTAGGACCACTACAGCAATGGAATCCCGAAAAGGTGTCTAAACATGCTAAATATTATCAGATTATAAAAACTTTTCCTACAATGTGTAGCGTGCTAAGTTTTAATGCAAAGCATATTTTACAAGAGTGGCAACCCCCTAAAACATGGAGATATTTATGTGACCTTAAAAAAGATGCTAGTACTACACAAATATTATATTATAATTATATTATAAATGGAGATATACCAATCTCCTAGAACTGGAAAGACCTTGAAGGTCATCGAGTCCAGTCCCCTGCCTACACTAGCAGGATTGAGTACTGTCCCCTGACAGATTTTTTTTTTCCCCCCCAGATCCTTAAATGGCCCCCTCAAGGATTGAACTCACAACCCTGGGTTTAGCAGGCCAATGCTCAAACCACTGAGCTATCCCTCCCCCCCAAATGTTTTGAGTACCTCTATTAAAACCGATCCTACCGCAAATGAATTTAAACAAGCTTCTATTGGGAAAATAAAAACCTGTTCTGAAGAAGCTCAAGTCACTCAACTGTCATCAAATATTGACTAACTCCTGCAACCTCAGGTGGGGTTTATACTCATTGTAAGTGAGAAAGAGTCCTGTGGCATCTTAAAGACTATAATAAAAGTATTGAAGCATAAGCTTTCCTGGGATAATACCCATTTCCTCGGATGCATGCAGATCCAGACTAAAAGGCTCTCTCTATCTGATTCTTGACTTTTAAGTGAGGTTCCATTTGAATACTGACGTCTTGCTTGCCTCTCTTGGCTTTAAATACAATGAGTCTTAAAACCGTTTCAGTAAGAGATGACTTACCAAGAGCTGCAACTTGACCTAAAAAAAATTCAAATTTTGAAGCTGTGTAATGTGAAATTAGCTATTTTATATACATTAAAAGTCACCCTCTAGCTACATTTTGAACAGAAACTCTTCCCAAGAGAGAGACGTGTATGAGAACAAGCCAGGCGGAGAAGGTTGGACGGCTGCATTTAAATTCCCCGGTTTGAACGGAAAGTCCTGGAGGCTCTGCACGCCTACAGGAATATTTCTCACGCTAACACCGTAACTTGATGTGCGCCCGATACCAGTGATGGCCCATTTGCGAGATCGGGACGCTCTTGCTGAGCGGGGCTCTCAGACTGGACTGGCTGGGACCTCTGCTCCGGGCGCTGTTTCCAAGAGAAGCGGAGTGAGAGGCCGAGCGAGAAGGCGGATCGCTCGGGCTCCGGAGCCGCTGCTTCGGGGCCAGGACGCCGCCACGGGCAGGGAGGGGGGCGGGTGCTGGGAGCGGAGCCCGCCCGGGCAGTGGAACCCGGCGGGGCGAGCAGCGCCCGGCTCAGCCCGGCTCCCCCCAGCAGCGGGACCCCGCAGCCGGCAGGGGGGCTCGGGGCGGGCGGGGACCCTGGGAGCCGCATCCGCCCCCGACACAAGCCCCCTGGCTTCGGGGGAGGGAGGCAGGACGCGCGGGACACATGGACGAGGCGGGGGGGGCGAAGGGCCGGGCGGAGGCTGCACCCAGCCGGGGCTGCCCCGGGCGCGTCTCCCCGGGGAAGTTTCGCCCGGTCGCTCCGGGAACGCGGCGCCTCCAGCTCCGATTTCGGCCGCTGCCCCGGCGGGAGGTACCGGGGGGGAGGGGGGTCGTGCGCCGCGCTCTCTTACCTGGCCCCGCGCGGGGTCCTCGGCTGGCGCTGGGACTCGGCGGCTGCTCGGACTGAAATAGGCAGGACGGCGCCGGGGGCAGGCAGCGAGCGGCCGCAGCGCGCAGGCGCTTCCCGCCGGCACCCGCCGCTGCCCGAGACACTGAACAGCTGCAGCCGCGGGGAGCGGGGTGAGACCGGGCGAGGGGGCCGCCAGGGGGCGGCGTCGCGGGGCTGCTCGGCGCCCGGGTGCAGAAAACGGTCCCGGCTCAGCCCTCTCCTCCCGCGGCCAGGGGGCCTGGTGTGCGGCGCCCCCCGCCCGGCTGAGTCTCCAGTGGAGACCCACCAGGGCCCCCAGACACCGACCCCAACCCCCGAGCCTCATCGCCCTAGAGCAGGAACCCGCCCCGCGCTAGATTTGAAATGTTTCCAGTTGTGAGAGGGCACGGAGCGGTAAACGGGGGGGGGGGGGGGGGTAGTCATTGTTTAATAACAGGAGAGGGTTAAGAATCAAAAAGCTTTCTAAGCATCAAAACACGAAATCCCACGTCAAAATACACAAAGTAAATAGTAAATCACATTCTGTTCTCAAGCTGCATTTTTCTGGTCTTGCCTATCTTGTAAATTGCAAGTATTATGCACAGAAAAAATGATTCTGTGGTTTGTGGGTGTGCAGTGAAATTAGAGACAGCGTGGGTGCGGTCATGTCTTTTATTGGACCAACTTCTCTTTATGAAAAAGCTTGTCCCGCTCATCAAGAGAAGTCAGTCCAATAAAAGACATGACTTCACCCCCCTTGTCTCTCTAATATCCTGGGCCAACTGGGCTATAACAACACTGCATACAGTGAAATTGATATTTATCAACAAAGATCTCTCCTTCCAACTCTCTCTCTATCTAACAGTCTCTTTTAGCTATGTTGTTTAGACAACAGACTCACCAGCTAACTAGAGAGCATTCTCTAAAACTGGCCTCGGCTAGTCTAGAAAAGTCCACCAATTTCACTACATTGATTAGAAACCGAACTAGTGTCAAACCAATGCGAAGCCTTAATACAGGCACATTTAAATTAGTTTAACCCTTGTTTATGTTAATTAAGAACAGTATTGCCAGTGCAAGCTAAACTGCTATAGGCAAAGGACTAAAGCAATATAGTGTGCCTATTTTAAGGGGTTTTGCCAGTTTAGCCAGATTAAATTAGTTGACTTCGTGCACTTTTCTAGTACAGATGGGCCTAAGAGTCTGTACAGTTGCCTAATGATAGATCTCTCTTGCATATCTCTTTAGTCCATGTAGCTCTCTATCAAATAGTTTCTTCAATTCTCTAGCTCAGGGGTGGGCAAACTACAGCTCACAGTCCAGCTCATCAGGGTTTCGGATCCAGCCTGTGGGATTGCCACCCCCGAGGCCCCATGGGCCCCCACACTGCTCTCAGAAGTGTCCAGCACCACGTCCCTGCAGCTCCTGGGATAAGGAAGGGGCAGAGGGCTCTGTGTGTTGCCCTTGCCTTTAGGCACCCCTCTCCCCCCAGGTCCCATTGGCTGGGAACAGGGAATTGTGGCAGATGAGGGCAGTGCACGGAGCCCTCTGTCCCCTCCTCTAGGGGCTGCAGGGACATGGTGCCGGCTGCTTCTGGGGGCTGTGTGGGGCCAGGACAGGCAGGGAGCCTGCCTTAGCCTGCACCCCACACCCCTCCTGCAGCCCCATCACCTTCTCTGAGCCCCCTCCTGCACCCCACTGCACCCTCCATCCCTTCTGCACCCCAAGCCCATGCCCTGAGCCCCCTTATGCATTCTGTATCTCTTCTGTGCCCCAACTGCTTGCTTTGTGCCCTTTCCTGCACACCATACTCCCTCCCACACCCTGCACTCCCTCCTGCACCCCAACCCTCTGCCCTAGCCCTACATTCATGGCCCTATGTGTGATTTCCCAACCCAGATGTGGCCCTCAGGCCAAAAAGCTTGCCCACCCCTGCTCTAGCTGATAGTCTTTGCAACTAGTGGTCTATGGCAGAAAATGTAGCCTCATAGTTAAAACAAATGATTTGGCTCTGTTCTTACTTTTGCTGACCTGCTTTGCGACCTTTGGCAGAGTCACCTAAAGTCTTTGTTTCTTGGTTTCCTCATATGTATAGGAATAATGGTACATAGGTATTTATATTAACAGTAGTTCCTAGAAGTCCCAACTGAGATCTGTTTCCCATTGTTTTAGGCACTAGTCACTGCTCCAAAACCTTATGTAACTTTAGCACCCTTGTGGCCAAGATGGAGTCTGCTCTGCAGGCAGTTCTGGCCAAGAGAAGGTGCACACAGGAATGCAGCAGGGAAAGTCCTTTCCATCCCAGGGCCCCCTGTTTCCCTCTAGAGTGAACACGCACACACTGGAATGAATATAGGAAAGGAAAATATTTATTTATAGAGGGATGAAAGGAGAAAAGCAATAGGGATAAATATAGGGGCAGTGGTAAAACAGTGTTGCATTCAACTCAAGACCCCACAGGCCCAGCGGTAGCACAGTTTGAAAGGGCAGACACTGAGCATTGTGTCTTCACACAGAGTTCAGGAGTCCTGGGCAAATTTCCAGCCCTCTGGTGAGTCTTGGATGCTCCTGGTCATTTTCGGTGCCAGTAAACTTTCCCCAACAAACCCTTCCCGTCCTAGGGTTACCATATGTCCGGATTCTCCCAGACATGTCTGGCTTTTTGGGTTATAAATAGCGTCCAGGGGGGAATTTGTAAAACTCTCAAAAGGTCCGGGATTTCCCTCTCCATGCAGAGCCCGGCACAGCTGACAGGGTGGCTGGGTCGGATTGAGCCCCTTGCACTGGGGCCTCTGGCAGCCAGAGCCCGTCCCCTCCTCTCCTGCTCCCCGGCTCCCCCCCTTCCCTGCAGCCTCAGATCGCCAGCCGGGACGCTCGCATTGGGGCCTCGAGGCAGGGACCGGGCTGTGGAGTCCCAGGGGGCGGTTGGGGCAGGGGTCCCAGGAGGGGGGTGTTCAGGGGACAAGGAGCAGGGTGGGTTGGATGGGTTGGGGGTTCTGTAGGGGGCAGTCAGGGGACGGGAAGTGGGAGGGGATAGATGGGAGAAGGGCTACCCCTCCTCCCCTGCCATGGAGTGTCCACTTTTTTGAAAGTTCAAATATGGTAACCCTATCCAGTGCCCTCTTCTGCCGCTCTCTGCAAAGCCACACAGAGCAACAACCTCCCCTGTTAACTAGCTAGCAGCCTCCCTCCTTATTCCCAAGGCAAAGTCACAAGCCCCATGCAACTCTGGACAGCAGTGATACTGGGTACAGCTCTGATTTATCCTGCTCAGGCACAGTGTTCCTCCTGGCTCCCATCCTGGGGTGTCCGCTGTCAGCTGCTCTGTCCCTCCCAGGCTTCAGGCAGGTTCTCTGCTGCTTCACTCTGTGAGGGCCTGCTTGCTGCAGTCCTTCTCCCACTTCCCATCAGTAGCATTAAATCCTTCTGGAACATTCAGCACTCCCCCCCCCAAAAAAAAATATTTAAAGGGGCCATGCTCCCTAAACCCCAAAGGGGTTACACTTACAGTTGAAATAGACAAGACAGACAATGCGTGGAGGTGGAAACAAAGGCAAGGAGAAATGAAGTCTCTTGAAAAGGTCACACGGCAAGTTAGTGGCAGAGCTCGGGACAGAACCAAGATCTCTTGACTTGCAGTCCAGTGCACCTACTTACAGGGGTGTTGAGGAGCATAGTGATGTGTGTAAAACATAATATAGTAAAGTAATTTCCCCACATTTATTTGGGACATAAATTATACTGCTATTCTATATAAGAGGCTATAATGGAGCCAATCCTGCAGTTATTTTGGGGCAAAATTCCCATTAAAGTGAATGGGTGATTTGCAAGTGGAGTTGCTGCAACACTGGACCCTAAATGTTTTATATGGGCACACAATAATGTATAACAGTAGCAAGATTTGTAAATGCAACCAGGGTTTCCTCTGGGTTTAAGAAAGAATGGTCAAGACAAGGTAGGGGAGCAGTCATTGAGTGGTGTTATTATGTGTCATATAGTCAGGAAACAACCTATCTACTATTTGGATTTATCAAAAAGCATCCTGTAGGTATTATTTATTATTAGAAGGAAATTTGTCTGGGAAAAGATTACACGGGGGAGAAAAACAATACTGCAGCCTTTTCAGGGTTAGGGGAACTATGCTCATTGTAAAAGCATGCACTGAGATGCAATTTGATCTTTCCTCAAAAAGTGGAATAGAGAAACTGACAAACCACATACATTGTAACATATCAAAAAGTGGCTACTAGGAGTCTGAAGAAATGGTATGTTCTGTGCTTCTGTAAGTTCTGAATAGGAAATATAAAACACTGTGTAACAGATTCAGGAGCCTGCTGTTTTCCAAAGCCTGATTGATGCAAAGTAAAGGTCAGGGGCTGAATTTTAGTCTCAAAGAAACTTAACAGCTCCACTAGCTGTCCTAATAGTATGGTAATACAGTGGTTCTCAGCCAGGAGTCCGGGGCTCCTGGGGGCCAAAAGCAGGTTTCAGGGGGTCCATCTAACAGGGCCAGAATTAGCCTTGCTGAGGCCCGGGGCAGAAAGCCAAAGCCTACTGTCTGTGGCTGAAGTCAAGGGCCCAGAGCCCCACCGCCCAGGGCTAAAGCTGAAGCCTGAGCAATGTAGCTTTGTAGGTAGGCTGACCATATTTCCTTGAGACAAAAACGGGACATTGGGATGGCAAAAACGGGACGGGGTGGGGGGGGGGGTCTCACCAGATGAAATCGGTGCAGTGGCTGCAGAACCTGGGCTGAGGGGCTTTGGGGGGGCTCTAGGGGGACTCTGGGCAGTCTGGGGGGGCTCTAGGTCCCAGGGGGGTCTCACCAGATGAAGTCGGTGCAGTGGCTGCAGAATGTGGGCTGAGGGGCACTGGGGGGACTCTAGGGGGGTCTCACCGGATGAGGTCGGTGCAGTGGCTGCATAACGTGGGCTGCTTGCACAAGCGTGCGGTGACTTTGTGGCTCTTGACCATGTGGATCACCTTCTGGCGCAGCGCCCCCTTGCGGCAGAACAGTGGCTTGGTCAGGCACTCCAGCGAGGTGGGCGAGGTGACCAGCGCCATGGCCCCACCTGGGCCCCCCAGCGCCGGGCGGGGGGGAGGCAGACGGGAGGGATAGAGAGAAGGGAGGAAGGAAGGGATGGAGGGATGGAGAAGGGGATAGAGAGCGAGAGGAGGCAGCGGATGGAGGGAGAGAGCAGGGAGGAAGGGAGGGATGGAGAAGGGGGATGGAGAGAAGGAGGGAAGAAGGAGGAATAGTGAGAAGAGGAGGCAGCTCCCCCGCCGGCGCGCTCAGCCCCCGGCTGCGGCTCCGGACAGCTCCGCTCCGCCGTCGGCTTCAGCCCGCCACCCGCTGCCTCCTCTTCTCACTATTCCTCCTTCTTCCCTCCTTCTCTCCATCCCTCCCTTCTCTCCATCCCCCTTCTCCATCCCTCCCTTCTCTCCATCCCCCTTCTCCATCCCTCCCTTCCTCCCTGCTCTCTCCCTCCGTCCACTGCCTCCTCTCCCTACCTAAGGACTAGTATCAGATGTCAAAATCTCCGATGAGCGCAGTTTGCTCATCAGAGATTTTGACATCTGATACTTGTCCTTAGGTAGCAAGATTCTTCACCTGAGCTCTTGCGAGTCCTGCAAAGAAAGAACCTCCCCCTAGAAAGCAGCTTGGGACCTGCCCCAAAAACGGGACAAAATTGATATTTTTGTCAAAAAGACGGGACGGTCCAAAAATATGTAAAAAACGGGACTGTCCCGTTCAAAACGGGACGTATGGTCAGCCTATTTGTAGGGCTCCCTGTGGGGTGGGGCCCCAGGCAACTGCCCTGCTTCCTATCCCCTACCGCTGGCCCTGGCTCTTGTATGCAGAAAAGCAGGTCTCATGGCACTGATGGGCCATGGAGTTTTTACTGCATGTTGGGCGGAGGAGGGGTTTACAAGGAAAAAGGTTGAGACCCCCCCATGATAGTAGATAGATAGATATGTAATTTGAAGGGTTCACAGAGTCATGGGGCTATGAGGGCAGGGGAAGGCTGTTTGATATTAGAGCTGTGCAAACTAATCACAGCAGACAATTCATTCAATTAACTAAGTTCTTTTCCTGTTCATGAATTATCTGTGAACCATGATTTTCACAGATTTGTTCATTATTTGAAATTGTCCAAGGAATGATCTATGTGAACATTTTCCAGCCTATGGATTGATTATAAATGAATTTCTGCAACTATTGCTTCAAGTTTTTGCTATTCGTCCTCAACAATTGGTCATCTAAATCCCATGGTTGCAAGTCTAGGTCAAGAAAAAAGTTACCTGTTTCCGTTACTTATGTTCTTTGAGATGTGTTGTTCATGTCCATTCCATATTAAGTGTGTGTGCTCATCACATGCACTGGTGGTGGAAGATTTTCCTTTAGCAGTATCCATAGGGGACTGACTATGGCCCCCTTTGGAGTGGCCCCACATGGCACGGTATAAGGGGCGCAGCCGGCTCCCCCATTCTCAGTTCCTTCTTGCTGCAAACCCTTACAGTGGGGAAGGAGGATGGGTCGTTGAATGGACATGAGCAACACATCTCAAAAAACACCAGGTAACTCTCTTTTCTTCTTCGAGTGCTTGTTCATGTCCTTTGCATATTAGGTGACTCCCAAGCAGTACCAATGGAGGTGGGTAGGCATTTACGGACGTCTAGATTGCAACACAGTTCTGCCAAACCCAATGTCACCTCTGGCCGGCTGAATAATGGCATAATGCACCGTGAATGTGCATAGAGAGGACCACGTCGCAGCTCTAGAGATGTCCTATTAGGGAAGTGTGCCAGGAAGGCCGCCAAAGACACTTGAGCACTAGTTGAGTGGGCTCTGACAATCAGTGGTGGCGGGGTCCCCGCCAGATCATAACAGGTCCTTATGCAAGAGATGATCCAGGTGGAAATCCTCGGCGAGGACACCAGAAAGTCCTTCATCCTATCCTCTGTAGCGATGAAGAGCTGAGTTGATTTACAGAAAGGCTTGGTATGCTCTAGGTAAAAAGACAAGGTCCTTCGGATGTCCAGTGCATGGTCTTGTGCAGTTTGGGACAGAGCACGGGCAGAAAGATGTCCTAGTTCATATGGAACATAGATCCCACCTTCGGCAGGAAGGCCAGGCGGCACCTCAGCTGAATCCTCAATGACCATTGGTGGTCCAGCAGGCTGCTCCCTGGGTCCTCCTCGAACTGTGAGGTCTTTCCCCTGAAGTCTCAAGCACTGGAGGGGGCTGGGATGCTGAGGCCACTGGCCTGGCCGAGGCTACTGACACTGAACAGGCAGCCTGGGAAGGCTGGGTGAATCCCCAAGGGTCACTCCTAGGACCAATCCTATTCAACTTATTCATAAATGATCTGGAGAAAGGGGTAAACAGTACGGTGGAAACATTTGCAGATGATACTAAACTGCTCAACATAGTTAAGACCCAAGCAGACTGTGAAGAACTTCAAAAGATCTCACAAAACGAAGTGATTGGGGAACAAAATGGAAAATGAAATTTAATGTGGATAAATGTAAAGTAATGCACACTGGAAAATAATAACTCCAACTCTACATAAAATATGAGGGGCTAATTTAGCTACAACTAATCAGGAAAAAGATCTTGGAGTCATCATGGATAGTTCTCTAAAGACATTTACGCCGTGTGCAGCGGCAGTCAAAAAAGCAAACAGGATGTTAGGAATCATTTAAAAAGGGATGGAGAATAAGATGGAGAATATCTTATTGTCCATATATAAATCCCTGGTGCACTCACATCTTGAATACTGTGTACAGATATGATCTCATCTCAAAAAAGATATACTGGCATTACAAAAGGTTCAGAAAAGGGCAACTAAAATGATTAGGTATTTGGAACAGATCCCACATGAGGAGAGGTTAAAGAGGCTAGGACTTTTCAGCTTGGAAAAGAGGAGACAAAGGGGGGTTATGATAGACGTATATAAAATGATGAGTGGTATGGAGAAAATGAATAAGGTAAAAGTTATTTACTTGTTCCCATAATACAAGAACTAGGGGCCACCAAATGAAATTAATGGGCAGCAGGTTTAAAACAAATAAAAGGAAGGTCTTCTTCATCCAGCACACAGTCAACCTGTGGAACTCCTTGCCTGAGGAAGTTGTGAAGGCTAAGAATATAACAGGGTTTAAAAGAAAATTGGATAAATTAGTGGAGGTTAAGTCCATTAATGGCGATTAGCCAGGATGGGTAAAGAATGGTGTCCCTAGCCTCTGTTAGTCAGAGCGGGGTGATAGATGGCAGGCGAGAGATCACTTGAACAATACCTGTTAGGTTCACTCACTTTGGGGCACCTGGGATTGGCTACTGCCGGTACACAGGATACTGGGCTGGAGGGACCTTTGCTCTGACTCAGTATGGCCATTCTTATGTTCTTAGAGTTTGTATGCTTGTTTCTGGAGAGAAATAGGGAATACAGGTTTTCAAGAGGGGAACTTTTGATGTGTCCCAGTTAGGGCTGAGAAGCCAGGGGAAAGATCCCAGTTGCCAGAGACTCAAGTTATTACTACCACATTGCTTTGAGTCAACATGAAGCAGCTCTTTTTCACACTGCACAACACTGTGACATGAGTAGTGTAGCAAAGCGGTGACTCACCCCACAGCGCCTCCTGCTGGTATGTCCAGAGAATTAGCTCTTTCTAGCATCTGGCACACCCTCTGCAGGCCGTAATCCTGTTTGCACTCAGCCTCATGTCCCTTCCGGATCCCAGTGCCCTCTTACCTGGGGTGCTGCACCCCTGCAATATCACCCAGTCTCAGGGTCTCCCCTCCCTGGGGAACCCTCACCCCCTACCCCCAGCTTGCCTCAGTCTAGGCAACTGCCCGTCATCACTTACCCCCATTCACTGGGGCAGACTGCAGTATAATTGCCACTCATCACCGGCAAGGAGGGTTTGGCCTGCTGCCTCTACCTCTGCAGCTATGGGCTGCCCCCTGCAACCCAGTACCCTTTGTTGGGCTGTCCCCTAGGCCCTGCAGCCTGGGCTAGAGCTTCTCCTGCCTTGCCCCAGGCCTGCTTCACACTGGGTACCCTGTCAGGCTCCCAGCAGCCAGGCCTGTCTGTCTCCTGGGCTAGAGGAGGAGACTCTCAAGTCCTGGCTTCCCTAGCCCTTATATAGCCAGCTGGGTCTGTTTGAAGCGTGGCTCCAGCTCAATCTGCCTCCCAATCAGCCCAGCTTTTCCCTAAACAGACTGGAAGCTGCTTGCTCCCCGCCACAGCCCTTCCCAGGGCTGTTTTAAGCCTTTTTCTTTGGAGGGGAGTAGCCACCCAGCTACAGCAGTAAAATAACAGATTAGCATTTCAACTTGTTCCTGGTTGAGTGAGGTCATATATCTGAAGGGTCATTCAGAGGCACTGGAACAATTTGTATGGTTGGGGTGCTGAGAGCCACTGACCCAAACTCTAAACCTTGTATTTGATGGAAACCACTCCAAACCAGAGGGTGTGGCACCATCCCTATTTCCAGCTTGGATGAGGTCATTGTAGCTGCAGATTTGGCAGCATTTTTTTGAACTAATCATGCTTTTTCTGCTCCCTCATTGGATGACTCCCAAACCCAAAGAGCTTCTAAGATGACCACACAAACACTTTTGGTGCTAATCCTCTTTCAAATCCGTATTAATGACCATCCACAATAATTTATCTTTCTGCAAACATTTTTGGGAACAAAAATGAATGTGTAGAGCAAAGCAACTGTGAGTACTGTCAAAGTGAATTTATGGGAGCCTCTTGGAACAAATGCTTGTGAACACTTTATTACCCTATTAGGCTTATTTTAATTCTGCATTTCTTTACTTTCCAGTGTTTATTGGGAAGTGTAACTTTAGTTTTGAATTTCTTGGCCTCTAGCTATTTGTGTCTTTTAAAATTACAATATTCTATTAAGGATTTTTCCCTTACATAATACAATGCATTTAACTTTTAAATCCAATGTAACATAGTCCCTCCCCGCCTCAATATTTAATCTTGGTACAGTTAACCAGAGGTGGTGATTTGCCAGGGGGTGCTTGACCCCCCACTTGACCCTGAGGCCCTGTCCTCACTGCACCCCTTTCCCCAGTTCACCCCAAGCCCTGCCCCCCACTACACCCCAACCTCACCCCGTTCTCCTCCACCACGAGCATGCCCAGCCATATTCTTCTACCTCCTGTCCAGTGCCTCCTGCACACCACTGAATAGCTGATCGTGGAAGGTGGGAGGCTCTGGCAGAGTGAGGGAGGAGCTGGCCAGTGGTGGGCAGACAAGGAGCTGATAGGCAGGACTGCTGGTGTGTGCTGTTTTTTTTCTGTGGGTGCTCCAGCCATGGCGTCTGTGCCAATGCGGTTAATCTTATAGAAAGTAATTGCTGCTGACTGCAAGTGAACGTGCAGATGGTGGATTTTATGGTACAAGCAAGCAAGTTTTTTACCCCCTTACCAATCTTTTCTCCTATAGTTATTTTTTTCTATGAAGGGAGAAAAGGAGATGTTAGATGGGAAATGTTTAAAATCTCCAGCAGGTCAAAGAAGTACTAGAAAAGAAAAAACAAAAGAAAATGTTGAAAGGACAATTTAAGTGATAACTAGTGGAAGAAGGAGATGATAGTGGAGGGGGGGAAATTAAAAAGCAGAATTTGGAAGGTGATTCTATAAAATCATTTAACTATAGGATAATGAAAGAAGATAGGAGTTAAGGCTAAAAACATTATAAGATCTGAGGAATATATAGGGACAAGACCAGATGAGAAGAAAGGTGGTAAGAGGGCATTTTCCAGTCATCCTTTTCTACTCCCTGGAGCCAGGGACAGAGGAGACAGGGAGTGAGAAGGTGGGAGAGAAGAGTGATAGAGATGGGAAAAGACAAGGAATACCAGGGAAGGTTAATAACCAGATACATTTAAGGGAGTGAGGGTCAAGAGCAAGTGTCTGGCCAACCTGTAAGTGCACATGGTCCTCTCCCAGCACACAGGAAAGAATCTCTGGAGCCCGGAGACCAAGTATTTTGTGTGTTTCTTTAGAGCAAGAGTCCAAAACAAGAGACAGAGAGGTAGCCGTGTTAGTCTGGAATAGCAGAGGTAACAAAGAGTCCTGTGGCACCTTAAAGACTAACTATAAAGTTTTGAAGCATAAGCTTTCGTGGGCTAATACCCACTTCATCAGTCTTCCACTGCTTGCATCCAACGAAGTGGAAATTAGCCCACAAAAGCTTATGCTTCAAAACTTTATAGTTAGTCTTTAAGGTGCCACAGGACTCTGTTACCAAAACAAGAGACTTCAAGATACCGTCTGCCTTGAACGTTAACTTGGGCTAAAGTGACCCTAACCTAACTATTCTGTTCCTTGGCTGTATTGACTTCCAATATTAAAGTACAGGAACTCCTCACTTAACGCTTTGTTATGTTCCTGAAAAATGCCACTTTAAGCGAAACTATGTTAAGTGAATCCGATTTCCCCATAAGAATTAATGTAAGTGAGGGGGTTAGGTTCCAGGGAAAAAGACTATATTATCTTTTATACACACACACACACACACACATATATATATACACTATAAGTTTTAAAACAATGTAATACCTCACTCTGCAGCAGGAAAGAGGGGGGGGGGGCAGACAGAGACAGAAACACATACCCTGTGTGAGAGAGATTCCCCTTTGAGGGTAGGTCTTCACTACCCACCACATCGGCGGGTAGTGATCGACCTTTTAGTGATCGATTTCTCACATCTCATTAAGACGCGAGAAATCGATCACCCGCAGCACCCCTGTCAACACCGGTAACTCCAGCTTGACGCAAGGCGCAAACTGGAGTCAACGGGGGAGTGCGCTGCCGACTGCCGCTGTCATGAGGTCGGCAGGTAAGTTGGCTGAAGATACACCGACTTCAGCTACGTTAGTATCTCCAGTCGATCCCCCGCAGTGAAGACCAGCCCTAAGTATGCAGACTCTTAAGTATACTGCCTTGCTAATCAGATCAGCTTGCAGAAACCAGCAAGCTTGCAGAGAGAGCTCCATCGTGTGTCCCCCATGCTCTATGGAAGATGGGGTAAGTAGGGTGCAGGAGCAGGGAGAAGGGGGAAACCCTGACATTAGCCCCACCTTCCTCTCCTCCCTCCCACCCACCCCACAGAAAGCAGCAGTCTCAGGAAGCAGCTCCAAGGCAGAGGGCAGAAGCAGCACATGGCAGTGGGGAGAGGGACAGCTAAACTTCTGGCAATTGATAGCCTGCTGGGCAACTGCTGCACAGGGAATTTAGGGAAGTGGGGAGCTGATGGGGGGCTGCTGGTCCATGCTGGTTCCAAGCCCCCACCAGCTAGCTGCACCAGGCTGCTCTTCCTGCAAGCAGTGAACAAAGCAAGCAGCTGCCAAACAAGGTTAGAAGGGAGCATTGCATAACTTTAAACGAGCATGTTCCCTAATTGATCAGCAACATAACAATGAAACAATGTTAACCGGGACAACTTTAAGTGAGGAGTTCCTGTAATGTACTGTGTGATCACATAAAAAGATAAAAACAATTGACATTAAGAGTCTGATCCTGCATGCCTTGTGCATTCAAAACTCTCACAATGCAGGACTATAGACCCAAACAATTTGAGCCTGATTCTGATCTCATGTACTCTCTTTATTTAAACTCATTATAGGAGAATGCATGCCAATATATATTATGGACTACTTTAATCCTTGCCAGAAGAGTCAGGATAAAGTATTCCTGCAGCAATTTTGAATGATCTTTCAAAATACTAGACAAACAAAGAATCCTTTAAAATCTTTTCCACAAATTTCATTGAATACGGCTAAAGACCAGTCTGATGAATAACATTTATTATAGTTCTTTGCTCTGTAAAGTAAACCAATTATATGAAGCCCTTAAAAGTAGACACTGCAGTGCACACACACACACATTTGCAGTATGTCTATTGTTATTCAATAAATCCAGAAGCATTGTCTATATAATGCTGTTCTGACCTAAAATGCCTACTCACATAACTATCGTGAAGAACAAAGTACACTGGCTATTAAAATCATAGAACTTAATATTTTATATTCCATATCTGACTTCAGGTCCTCAATATTTATATACAGATATGTTCTTACCATTTATAATGAATCTCCAAATTGTTTTATATATGCCAAATGGACCCTAATTGTATTGAAAAACTATAACTGAGTTGGGACCAGAAAATGGAGACTCAGCAAAAAAATAAAGCAGTAAGGGCTGTATCCTGGTATTGATTTTTAAGCCCTGATTTCACAGGGGAGTTCTGCTTAAAAACATAGGACAAGATTTCTAGAAACTAAAATAAGACCATTATGAAGTTTGATATATATTTGAAAAAATATAAAAGATGTTTCTCAGCTAAATCTCTTAGCAAAATATAATACTGTACATCAAAATTAGATATAGTTAGCATAAATGAAAACTATGTTAAAGAAATATTAAACTTTCTGAGTTAAATAAAGATCCACAAATTAGGCAAATTAGGAATTAAAGTTGCCTCTGCCTTATTTCAGCCTCCTTCTGAACATGCTACTCCTGGAAGGAATTTTAAAAATTCTCTGCAAAAAAATAAAAAATTCTTCACATTATAGTTTAAAATTCTGTATATTTTGTCAAAACAACATGATATAATCACTCCCATTTTAATTATTTTTGGCAATTTATTTCAAAATACCTGTAAGCAAGTATTTCTGTAACAATATAGACAACAAAAAAGATTCAGGAAATGTTTTTGGACAAATAGTTTCCTTACTAGACATATTCATACAGAACTTTGGGTAATAATTCATTTAAACTGCAATACAGAACCATATTTCCTGCACCCCTCAGAAGAAGTGCAAAGTTTTGAGGGAGTCAGGGGTAATGGAGGAGTTGAGGGAGAGGGAAGTAATTGCTGGGAAGGAGCCTGAAAGTGAACCTGTAGGGTTGTTGGATGTGGGTGGGAGATGGAACATTTTTTGGGAAAGGGGGGAGGGATTGCTAGTAAGCTGGGGAGCCTATCATTCTTGGCTCCCCACTCAGCCCTTCCCCCCCCCCTCCCTGGTTATTTTTTAGTAAAAGTCAGGTTGCAAGCGTCCATGAACTTTTGCTTATTGCCTGTGATCTGTATGTGACTAACTAAAAATAACTGACACAAACTCTTAACCTTACTCATGATACAATTTTTAATTTCATGATCACCTACTATTTTTCCAAAGGACCCCTGCCTCACTGAGTGAATAGGTAGAGGGTCAACATTTTTTTTTAATCCCTCTCATTCAGTGCATGGTTCCATGTCTTATGTACCCCACACCATTCCACTGTTACACTGAATACACAGTAGGTAATTTCTTCAGAATTGTTTTTATGGAGCTTTCACCATAGTTTCTTTGACCTAGAGCCCCAAAGGTATTTAGGCACCTAACTCCCATTGATTTCAATGCAAGTTTGGTGCCTAAATACTTCTGAGGTTCTGGGCCTCACTGCTTCACATATTAAACAAATTTTGAAAGCACTCCTCTGAGATTAGATGGTATTATTATCCTTATTTCAGGCATTCAACATCTTTAGACACAGGACCTTATTTCGCTTCCTTCACTACAAATCTTCCAACTTCTGCAACAAACAAAACAGGTCCTACAGACATCTTCATTCACCACACAGCCCAGAGCCATTCCCACATCACAGTCCATCCTTTATACTGTGTGAATTTCGTATGTGTCTATGTACACACACAGTAACGTGATGTGGTATAATGATTTTATGAGCAGGACTGGGGAATGGTTGCACAAGTCAGTAACTTGACAAGTAATGTTAGTTATTCCAAATAAATGTTAATGAAACGTCATACTATCATATTACATATATGCCATATGTACTATGGGAAAAAAACTATTTTAAGAATGCTTTAGAGAAATGTAAATATTTTTCA
Source organism: Sternotherus odoratus (assembly GCA_032164245.1). Classification (NCBI taxonomy): domain Eukaryota; kingdom Metazoa; phylum Chordata; order Testudines; family Kinosternidae; genus Sternotherus; species Sternotherus odoratus. The sequence goes on from JAVMKO010000003.1 coordinate 64,012,255, forward strand.
CTGAAATTTTCTTTTATATTCTTCTGTCTGTAAAATCAGTCATCTTATGATTGTCGATACTGGGCATTTTCTGCCACTTGTGTTAACTGCACCAGGGCAAGTCCCAACTGTGGACATGGAAAGCCAGGATTTCAGGCAGCAGTAACCTCAACTAATGCAAATTGCAGCTTTTTTTAAGTATACTTGGGGTTTGTATTCATGTAGTTACACTGGGAGTTGGGCCCCCGATGGCTGAATCTCAGCTCAACAAGTCTTCAGCTACCAGGAGCGCACAGTATGCGGAAAGAAAAAATAATTGTGCAAATGTCTAAAATGATTAATGATTTTTGTGTATAAAAGTCTTATGATTTTGAAGTTTGGTATTTGAAGATCTTCCAGGGCTAGAAGTTAGGGCCAGCACGGTATCCACTCTTATTTTAATCACAACGGCTTATGGTGCTTATATTCCCCTATCATTAGCTTCTGAGCACATCACCGTCTTTAACATAGACTCACAAAACCACTGTGAGGTAAGGAAGTGCTATCATCCCCACTGCACGGATGAGGAATTTAGGCTGAGTGACTTATTCGAAGTCATGCAAAAAGTCTGAGATGGAACAGGGATTTAAAATTGGTCTTCCAGAACCCTGGGTAGCACTTTAGCTGCTGGAACATTTACTCCCTCAAGCTCTTGGAAACTTCTTACATGCTCCATGGGTGATATTTGTATGTTGCCTTTGTAGGTAAACCTGCCAGGAGTTTTTTGACCTTAAGCACGATCCTGCAAATCCTTATTCATGCAATTAGTCCCACTGAAGTCACAGCTGCTGCTTAAGCCTCCCAGAGCAGCTGGGTAGGTCACATGCCTCACTTGTGCTGATTTTCTCCTACACATTTATATTTATGAAGCTCCACCTACACTCTTTGATTCACCAGGATGATGTGGTTTTATTTACATGTTAAGTTTCATTAATTCCTTTGATTCACATTGCGAGGTGGGTATGCATAGAACAGAGGTGAAGACTTTGAAAGTTAAAACAGCAAAGTGGGTTATGCAGAGAACTTGTCTTCTTGAGCACCTTTGTGCTGAATTACTAACACCACAGAATCCAAACGTCAGTGTTTATACGACCAAGTTCTGTGAATGGTGTACTATAGCAATCTGTCCAAAACATGTACAGCTTTTACTGTATCTACATTAGACAGAAAATTACATTACATTACAGCTTTTACTGTATCTACATTAGACAGAAAAATTAAGCAGAAACTGCAGACACACAAAACTCTATGAAAAGTAGTAAGTTAGTATGAATTATGCAAATGAAAAATTGATGTACTCCCTCTGAAATCATGAACCCATTATGGTACTTATATTTTTCACACATATTAATATAATCAAAATAAACATTTTCAAAAGGTATGCTGAGGAATCGGTTTGACAATGTGTCTATTCAGCTACCTGAAAGTATTTCAGAAATACTCCCACTTTTTAAAATATAAATTTAACTATTACAGCAGTATAAAGAAAGTATAGCAATTAATCTATTTTTATACCCCAAGTTGAGTCGTTTTCCCCCTCCATGTTATGTACCTAAATCATTGAGAATGGTTTTTAATAACAGATGGTCTTGCAAGACCAGTTCACATCAGTGGCAAACTACTTTATTGTAATTTTCCATGTAGGTTGAGAATATAATGATAGGCAATGCATTGTGTCACAATAATTTCATATTATCAAACTTTTTTCTAGAAAGTAGTATCAACATCATTTCATCATTGGAAGAGTACATAGCTTCATCGAAGTGGTAAGTCTATAACATTATTCAGGCTCATTTCCCATTTTTCTTCAAAACAGGCTGAATTTCATGTGCTATGTAACATAATCTACTCCATGATCAACTCTTCTTTGATCAGATTGAGCCACCATCTCTGTTTTGGTCCAAGGCAAATATTTTTGATTAGAAGTTGCACCATGTATTCTAATAAACAGAGCTATGTTCTCCCTGGCTGTCACCCCAGGCAGTGGAGTAGAATGTAACCCTTGCTTTTTACACAAGACTAAATTCTGCCACCCGTACTCACATTTGATTTCCATGGGACTGCTTCCAATGCAAGAGCTACTTTATAAATGAGTGGCAGTCAGGCTCCTAGCTTTACAGGCTTGATTCAGTTGTGTGTTATTCTGTCAAAGGACAGTAGCCAGCCAGCCAAGCCTCAAAAGTGGCCAGCACTAGTTGTGGAGGGCTCATAGCTATGGTAAGAGGAGGATACATTGATTTGGGGTGTCCTCTAGGTGGATGCTGCTAGTGAGCCTCAGAAGGAGTTACAACCCCCAATTAAAATGAACCATTCCTAGGGGAACTCCTGAGAATGCTAGTGGTGCAAACACCATCTTCTCTCTCTGAGCTCAATTCTTCCTGGGGCACAGTTATCTTGCTGGTCTGTGGCATGAAATTTGCAACTCAGAAGAGGGATTCCTGCCTGACGTTCAAAAATGCTGGAAACACCAGTCAGTTGACAGATCGATGCACAGATGAAAGGGCAAACAGCTGCTTTATAAAACAGTCACATTGTGCTGGATTCTGCCCCACTTACTTATAACAGTAACTCCATCAATAGCCCCACTCAAGACAATGCAACTATTCAAAGAACGAGATGCTACTCAAGCACAGTCACTACATTCCAAGTAAGGAATTCACAATATGGACCTCTGTGCTTCATACAACAGCATTGACTTGATTGCCCTGTCACTTAAACCAGTAAGACCTCATTGATTAATGACATTATTCCTGATTTACACAGTGGGGTGAGACTAGAATCAGGCTCAAAGTCTATATTTACCTCTCTGTACATACTCACACTGATAGATAGGACCCTACCAAATTCAAGATAGAGTTTGGTCAATTTAATGGTCATAGAATTTGAAATGGGAGTTTCGTCATTGACTTCAAAGCAGACCAGAATTTTACCCTACATATCTGATAGTACTAGTAAGTTTTGTAAAGCCTCTATTATTTAAAGTTAACATTAGCTTCCTTTTTAGAAAAGTCAGGATGTCTTGATTTTAAGGCAGGGGTGGGCAAACTTTTTGGCCTGAGGGCCATATTGGGGTTCAAAATTGTGCAGAGGGCTGGGTAGGCAAGGCTGTGCTTCCCCAAACAGCCTCGCCCTGCCCCCTATCCAACCCACACCCACTTCCTGCCCCGACTTCCCCCCAGAACCCCGACCCATCCAATCCCCCCGGTCCTTGTCCCCTGATTGCCTCCTCCAGAGATCCCCCACTCTGCCCCCAGGACCTCACCCCCTATCTAAGCCCCCCTGCTCTTTGTTCCCTGACTGCCCCCTCCTGAGACCCCCTCACCCTAACCACCCTCCCCAGGACTCCACCACCGAAGCCCCCACCCCAAACCCTCTCTTGCGGCTCACCGCGCTCGGTCCCACGCCACTGGCACTGCTCCCCCAGCCCAAGCTTGCGGTCCGGATAAAAATGGCTGGTGGGCTGCATATGGCCCGTGGGCCATAGTTTACCCACCCCTGTTTGAAGGTCTAGCAGAGCAATAAATCAATGCTTTTTCAATGTCTGTCAAAGCTAGAAGAAATACTAGCTTTCTAATGGCATTTCTAGTTCCAGGTTCATAAAATATTGTAAAACCTCTTATTGGGCCAAAACAAATTATATAGCAAAGGACATTTTCAATCCTGGGTTTTTATCTACATTGGATTTTGAGAGGAAATTTTTTTGGGGGGTTACTTTAAAAAAAAAGATGCTGAAAGTTTATCTGAAGAGTGAAATATTTGATAGCTGTGGCTGAGATGGATGAGTTGGCATAACACAAGTGAGAAGTCAACGGAGCACTAAGAGAACCCAATTATATGAGGTGCAACACGTCCCACAAAATACTGTATAGGCTCAGCTCAAAAATTAATTTAGGGACTCGGACTCTTTCAATTAATTAAATTGCTACAGGTATTGCCACAGGGGTACAGAAACAAAGTCATTTTACGGACATTGTGGCATCACGTGGTTTAATACGGGAAAGTCATAATAAAGAGGTTTTTATTAGCATGAATTTGGGATTACCCCATTATACAAGTCTCCAATATCACATGGCACCACTACATATCTATCTCCCTAGAAAATGAACAAAGCTAAAAGCAGAATGTGTTCTTGCATTGTACACTACTACTTTTATTTGTACTGAGTGATGTACAATATATATAGGCTTTTCATCACTTGTAATAACTTTGTTAAAATACATGGATTTATTTGGTTTGTTCTGTAAAGCCACTTTTATGAAAACCACTGACTCAGGCTCCCGGATGAATGTGTTTTTGAAAGAGTTTTTCTCTTACACAGTAAGATTACCTTCAAGGTAGAGACTGTGGCAACTGCTTTAAACCTCCACCAATGACTCATAAGATCTAGTTTTAAAAAAAAGAAAAAGAAAAAGAAAAAGAAAAAGGCAGGCACTAACTTTTCCTCCCAAACCCAAGAGCAATTTTTAAATTTTAAATATTAAAAAGGCAATCTACCTTGATATGTATCGAGCATTAATATTGTCTCATAAAATAGTAATGGTTCTTCCTTTTTGATTAGAGGCATGCATCAAGCATACAGCAAGGTAGTAAGTTAGGAAAGACATTAAACACCTCTTCCCCAAAGGCACAATGACCTCAAGATCAATTGGAAAAGGTATAAAACTAGCTTTCTCCAACCAAATGTTGATCTTGAATCCCCATAAACTATTAAAGACAGCCACACACACTAGGGAGAAGATGTATTTTAAATTAAAAAAAGTTTATAGGCACAGAAAAGTGACTTTGCAAGCTAAATAGGAGTAATTCACTACTAAGAAGCATAGTTTGCTGTTTTATGTTGGTAGCCCCACGTATTTACTAATTTGTGTCCCTTTATGACAAAAGCTAACTGAAAGAGTTTCTGTAAAATACAGACTTAAATGTGTTCGTGATTGATTGATGTACAGTATTTATTGTACGTTATGATTGGGACTTACACCTTTGTATTCTAAATTACTGTAGCATCACATTCTATTAAAAGCACTACACAATCCATTTCCTATTGTATACTTTAAAGCAATCAATGTAATTGCTGCACTTTTTTTCATGTCAGCAATAACACTAGTGTTTTGTTTCCATGTAATGCCTCTTTCCTATAGTCTGACAGAAATCAACTGTTCATGGACTGAATGAAAAAAAAAGTGTCTTACTGTGCATTTCACATTCTGTAGTTTCCCTTTTTTTAAAATGAAAACAAGACAATCTGAGTTAAAAAAAATTAAAATGTAGTCTTCTCTAAGATTGACGGTTAAAAAAAGACCAGGTTCACATATTGTAATTATGAATGTAACAAGCAACTCAGAATAAGATAAGATAACTTGCTTGTTGCTTTTCACTATGATGAAATGGATTCCATGATTCATTATGACAAGCAAGTTGGAATAAATATGATCAAGAGTTCTATGCAAATATCTTTTTTTAAAAAACCACAAAAGGCACCACCAATTACATAAAGCTTCATCCCATCACGATTCATTCCCCGCCCCCAAAAAAGTAATAAGACCAACAAAAGAAATTAATCATAGTGCATAATTAATCAAGATGTACAAGCCAACCAGCTGGCTCTGTAGGGAGAACAGAGATGCAAGCTATTTTAACTAAAATAAATGGCACTTTCAATCAAGTTTGGCTTTACTAGGTATTATTCAGCTTGATTTTTCTGTTATTAACTTGTATTTCCCTATTTAATCTAGCATATTTTTTCGGTTGTTATTTTTTAGAAGAGTCACAGTTTGCAATGTTAGTGAAATTTTGTCTTGAATTGCTCACAAGTTGTTCTGCAGGTTGCACTTTGGGTGTCCCTGGTACTGCCACTTGGTAGAAGTTTGGTAACCGGATGTCATATCGAAGTCCTTTTCCTACGTGCACTCTATCATTCAAGGCATATAGTTTATCAGCAATGTCACTCCCAATTAAAATTGAAAACAGACGTGAGATGAAACGGTGTTTAGCAAACAGCAAATACAGTTTCTTTCTCCTCCACGCCACATATCGACAGTCCGTCTCCGCTGTAAGAGTTACCTGAAAATGAGATTAAAAATAGCTAAATTCTGGTGTGCTGATGTTGACTATACAATTGTATGAAGGGCTTAGGCCTGTTCTTCTTACTCAGGCTTCAACAGGAAAGCTACATAAGTAAAAACTGCAGAATCAGGCTTTTATGACAATTGGCCACAGGAATCCTACAAATAGTCCTCTGAAAGTGCCACTAGTACTTCTTGGATTGCCTTATTCTTTCTGCTCTGTATATACAACAGTTGAAGTTAACAGAGCTATGTCAATTTAAAATATCTGAGAATATGACCCAAGACTCATTGCAGATAGAAGACAGGTGGAGAAAAAGACCAAGAATTTCTAGTTTCCTTGGATCCAGAAGTTCTTTAGGTGTGAGCCAGACAAAATGTAAAAATACTGTTACATAATACAAAGGCAGTCTAGTTCTGAAATGAATGAAACAGGATCATCCAAACAGTATCATTTTTTCTAAGCAATCAGATTTTTCAGAAACAATATAAAACTAAATAGGAAGGAGATACCAACAGAATGCAGACATAACCAACTGAGTAACCAGATCTCCCTCCCCTATATACCCAAATCTGGCATTTTCAAAACAAAACAACAACAAAAATAATACAGTACATTAATTTCTAAAGTAATTAACTATGCAAAAGTTTAAAGAAGTAGACAAAACCCCCTCATGTTTACCTGGAAAATACCCTCTTCTGTGGGTCTTAGGGAATCCCATTCAGGAGAATCCAGAAATTGAAGGGGGAAAATATAATGCAGAAACTCTCCATCAACGGTCACTCTGATCCTACCAAAATATAGTGAATGTCAATATTGCACTCATAAAAGTAGACAGAATAGAAAGTTACTTCTAATATTAAACAACAGCTATATGTGAGGTACTTTAATACTCAGGATAGGAAGTTGAGGTCACTGAGGTCTATGCTTATTTCTCCATACTGTTTTCTTTCAGTTTTTATATGCAGTCGGAACAAGCACACATAAAACAGCAAGCAACTAAGGGTCACATACTATAACCCTTGCTCAAGGCAAGATCATTCTATAGGTGACTGGCACGTGGAAGGGCTGAATGTCAGGCATACGGTGGCCTGATATGGCGAATATACATAGAAGAAGAAAGTGAATTTTTCACCATCTCTAAGGCCAACAGAACCCCCTTTGTTATTTTGTGGCTCTGCATTTTAGAGGGCTGAGGTGAGAGGGAGGCATGGCAGCCCTCTGGGGTGACATCCCTCATGTAACATATATGGTTTTCCCATGCAAGATAATGGTATTTCAGGAGCTGTGATTGCAGCCAGGGGAATAGCATGGAGACACTGTGTCCCTGTATGAATAGCCTAGCCCTCCACAGACCAAGATTTTCAGGAGTTAAAAAATTATCTAGGACTCAACTGCACCTTGTATGCCACTCTGCGGGCTACTTGGGACAGAGCTCAATGCTCTCATCTCCCATGCACATGGAAGTGAAAATCTTTTGATGCACCCCAAGAGGGAGTGTAGCAAGCACTTCCCTGCATGTTTGGCCAGTGGGGAGGGACGGACACTACCCATGCAGGCTCTAGCAGGGACTGTGGTTGTGCCTAGCTGTCATGGAGGGAGGTGGTTTGTTTCTTATGCCTTTTGCACTCCTTGGACACCCAGGAAGCAGGCAGGTACAATCTAGGATATACTGTAGTGATACACTATTGAAACAAACATAGCATTCACTACTATATGGTGTAGCAATTTTGTTTCCCATATTAGTCAGGTTATACTAATAGATAACACTTCTAACATAAGAATATTTTAGTAAAACAATAGATGCATAACAAAGAGTGTACACATTGATGAATGCACTCATGCTCCCTTTATTTGAATTACTTAAGGAAAAATGTAAGTGGTAGAATACAATGGTCTAAAAAAATAGGAGTCTCTCTGTTCTTTAAGTTGTTAAGGCTTTTGGGCTCAAAAATGTTCTCATGCCAGAGACTTCCTGGGCATCTTTATGGTTTTTTAACTTTTAGCCTATTTCATCTCTGGTACTTGAATTAAATGTGAGCAAACAATATAAAAACAAGGAATTACCATTTACTTTTATATTTGTAAGGATGAAAAAAACCCACTCTGTAATTAGATAAAGAACAAACTGATACAAACCTTCCAGACACAAGCATAGAAAGTTTATCAATAGGTGTTTTGCCTTGCATAGCATAACAATGCTCCTTCTCCAAAGTAACCACTTCTGCATCACAACACAAGACAATCTTCCTAAAAACAGTCAAGGAGATTCCCAGAGGCTGAAAAAGAGAACTGTAGAGTTCCTGGAATTCTTTTTCAAAGGAAACACTCCGAACTTGGTAGGTAACATAAATAAATTGTATGAAGCATATCACAAACAGGACAAAATTCCAGGAGAATATATCAGCAGCACATATATCCAGCCAAGCCCATACAGAAGAGCAGAGAAATCCCAATCCAAGCAAACTGAAGACGTACATTAGCCCGAAGAATCCACTTCCTCCCATGAAGCCGACAACAAACAGAATACTAGCTAGATGGTAGATAGATCCCTCTGCCTCTTGTTTCCAGGCTGCACAGGTAGGATGTGCATATATCAAACTCTCCCAAAAACTTTCATTTTCTCCCATGGCTGAAATAATTATTTGGTTCAGTTTAAGTTCTCTCTACCTTCTAAAACTTTATTTAAATAGGTACAGGTAGAGGGGTCCATTGCTTTTCCATCTTTGTAGCCATTGGTAGCTGATCACCATCATCCCAGGCTCTTCTATTTTAAGCATCAAGGAAGTTAGTGTTCTCAGAAGTCCATGCTCCCTCTCACTGGCTCATGTATCGTCCTTCCCATTTGGTTGGATCCATAAGGTGATCTGATCACGTTAAGAAAAGACAGGCGCATTTATACAAACATTTACATAAGTTAGCTCAGATAAGATTTCACAGATTTTAATATCAGAAATGGGCACTATGTTCATCTAGTCTGATCTCTTGCATATTACAAGTCACAGAATTTCACCAAGTGGCTCCAGCATCAAGCTCATAATAACTTCTGGCTTAAGGACTTCAGGTGATGGGGAAATCCACCCTAGATAAGTTATTCTAATTGTTAATTACTCTCACTGTTAAAAATTTCCACAACTTATTTCTAGCACCCCTCTCCCCCATCTTTCCTGGTCTTCCAGGTCTTTCCTACCTGAAAGGGGGTTCCAAAGAGGATGGATCTAGACTGTTCTCAGTGGTACCAGATGACTGAATAAGGAGCAATGGTCTCAAGTTGCAGTGGGGGAGGTTTAGGTTGGTTATTAGAAAGGTGGTGGAACACTGGAATGGGTTACCTAGGGAGGTGGTGGAATCTCCTTCCTTGGAGGTTTTAAAGGTCAGGCTTAACAAAGCCCTGACTAGGATGACTTAGTTGGGGATTGGTCCTGCTTTGAGCAGGAGGTTAGACTAGATGACCTTCTGAGGTCCCTTCCAACCCTGATATTCTAGGATTCTTATATATCTTTCTGAATAATATATTGTAAGTAGGTTTGTAAAGCGATTACAAAATTAATGGTGATTAATCGCACTGTTAAACAACAACAGAATACCATTCATTTAAATATCTTTGAATGTTTTCTAAATTTTCAAATATCTTGATTTCAATTAGAAACACAGAATGCACAGTGTACAGTGTTCACTTTATATTTATCTTTGATTAAATATTTGCACTGTAAAAAACAAAAGAAATAGTATTTTTCAATTAACCTAATACAAGTACTGTAGTGCAATCTCTTGATCATGAAAGTTGAACTTAGAAATGTAGAATTATGTACCAAAAGCTGCATTAAAAAATAAAACAATGTAAAACTTCAGCAACTACGCATCCACTCAGTCCTACTTCTCGTTCAGCCAATTGCTCAGACAAACAAGTTTGTTTAACATATGCAGGAGACAATGCTGCCCGCTTCTTGTTTACGGTGTCATCTGAAAGTGAGAACAGGCATGGCACGTGGCACTGTTGTAGACAGTGTCGCAAGATAATTATGTGCCAGATGCATATGTTCCTTCATGCTTCAACAGTCATTCCAGAGGACGTGCATCCATGCTGATGAAAGGTTCTGTTTGATAACAATCCAAAGCAGTGAGGACCGACACGTTTGTTTTCATTATCTGAGTCAGATATCACCAGCAGAAGGCTGATTTTCTTTTTTGGTGGTTGTGATTCTGTAGTTTCCGTATCAGAATGTTGCTCTTTTAAGACTTCTGAAAGCATGCTACACACCTTATCCCTCTCAGATTTTGGAAAGCCCTTTAGATTCTTAAACCTGGGGTCGAGTGCTGTAGCTATCTTTAAAAATCTCACATTGGTATCTTCTTTGCATTTTGTCAAAGCTGCAGTGAAAGTGTTCTTAAAATGAAGAACATGTGCTGGGTCATAATCCGAGACTTCTGTAATATGAAATATACGGCAGAATGCGGGTAAAACAGAACTGGGGACAGATAATTCTCCCCCAAGGAATTTAGTCACAAATTTAATTAACACATTTTTTTTAAACGAGTGTCATCAGCATGAAATCATGTCGTCTGGAATGGTGGCCAAAGCATGAAATGGGATATGAACATTTAGCATATCTGGCACATAAACACCTTGCAATACCAGCAACAAAAAAGTGTCATGCCAACACCTGTTCTCACTTTCTGGTGACATTGAAAATAAGAAGAGGGCAGCATTATCTCCTGGAAATGTAAACAAACTTGTTTGTCTTAGCAACTGGCTGAACAAGAAGTAAGACTGAGTGCACTTGTAGGCGCTGAAGTTTTACATTATTTTGTTCTTGAGTGCAATTATGTAAAAAAAAAAAATCTACATTTGTAAGTTGCACTTTCACAACAAAGACTGCACTACAGTACTTTTATGAGGTGAAATGAAAAATACGATCATTTTTATAGTGCAAATATTTATAAATCAAAAATATATACTTTGAAATCAATTCAACATAGAATATATATGAAAATGTAGGAAAAAAATCAATATATTTAATAAATTTCACTTGGTATTCTATTGCTTAACAGTGCAATTAAAACAGAGATTAATCACGATTTTTTTTTTTAGTTAATCGTGTGAGTTAGCTGCAATTAATCAACAGCCCTAATTGTCAGATATTCAGCAATAGTCCTTTTAGGGCACTGAAGGAATGATAAGTTTGGCATGAAAGATGAGATCGGATTGATTCCTTACTCAAATTAATAAGAGATTGTGTGTGGTGGGGTTATTTTATAGCTATGTCAATAGCTTTACTAATCATATGCTAACATACAAGAACACCGTTTATTAGTTTTTTGATGTACCATGTATAAACAAAAAATTCAAAAGAAAATGTATGGAGTAAAATTCAATATTGTAAGGATATCATCAGTACAATACACGTTTAATTAACACCAAAGTAGGAGGAAGTACCAACATATTCTTGTTAATATTTTAATAGGATGAATTTCATATATGTATGAATGTATCTATGGTCTCCTATCTCTGGAGTACTGGTGATCCTCCCAAGCATTTACAAACAGAAAGAAGAAAAAAAACCTCCCCCCAGTTTGTTGGAGCAATAGCTTGATTAATTTGTATTTTGGGGGATTTTGTTTACAGAGTATGAGAGAGGAGAACTGATTGAGAGAAAGCTAAGAAAAACAAACGGGTTTTACATTTAACAGTGAGATCTGGGGGCCATTCTTCTCTTTTGAGTGCATGGGTTCCATGAGCTAAGTCCAGCTCCTTTGAAAGTTGTCTCCTGCTCTCATGACTTTCCCCCCCCTCCCCTCTCCCTTGGACTGGCAGTTTCATTGTTCCAACTGAATACAGCTGCCCAGGGAAGTCCTGGTTGCAGAGTGAGAGGCAATCTCTTGCATAGACAGGGCCAATTCAATAGAGGGCTTTGAAGATTAGGGCAAAGACTTAAACCGGACACTGTATTCTATGTGGAGCCAATAGAGAGAGTAGAGCACGACAGTGATGTGTTCATATTTAAGAAAATAAAACCCAATCATCTACATTGTGGTTAAACAAGCTTTAGCTTATGTTTACAGCTTCTTTGGTTGACTTGCCTTAACTTTGTTGAATATTTCCATGTAGACATGGCCCAATATTACACCACTATGTAAAATGTTGCTTCACCATGAAACCTCCCCTCAAACATTACATTATACATAAACATGTAAAATTTTACTATATGGCCAACAGAAATATGTTCTGGTGTACATTCTGTGTCCCGAGACATGTGAAAGGGCATGTTAATAAGTGTAACATAAAAAAATGTGATTCATAAAATGTAGTTGAGAATAGATATTAGGACTTGAGTTAGTCATACTATCTGATATCACTTAACAAATATTTCTATTATTTCTACAATTATTCCACAAAAAACAAGAGTATTGACAATAAATTTGACATATTCAAACCTCATCAAATCTCACATATCAAGTACGGGTAGTAACTTTTTAAATGAAGGCTACAAATACCAAACTAAAGGAGCTACTAGTTGGGAAGGCCTCTCTGTAAACAACATGTGTTGAGGCAGATCTGCTTGGGAGAAGGGAATGTCTGTTGGCAGCAGTGGTGGATTAACCTATAAGCAATAAAATCACGTGCTTAGGGCCCCAAGAGAAAAGGGCCCCCAAAGCAACAACAAAAAATGGTTACAAAATTACAAGTTTGCACAGCCTTAAATTAAAAAAAGTCTCAATTAACGTCTTGGGCCCGAGTCCAGGGCCTCAGGGCCCCCTTGTGCCTGGCTATATAAAGCTCATCAATATTTTATTTAAATGCGACATTGCGATTTAAAAAAAATCCCCCAACGTTGCGTCGATTGCACTTTTTCCCCCCCAGACTTCCCTCACATCGATAAAAGCCTCGCGGTATCCAAACAATAATTTTAAAAAAATCCAACAATGCGAATAAAACATTTCCTCCATTGTTGCGTATATTTCACTTTTTTTCCCTTCGCCGCCGTTACTTGCAACAACACATGTAATCTAGAGCGACGTCATTGATCACAGTACATAAGCACAATATTTTCTTGAATAAGTGGCGGCGGTTTGCAGCTTTGTTGGACAAGTTTTTATCAATTGTGTGTTGTACTTCGGTATTTGAAAAATGGGCAACTGATTGAACGTTTTTTAACCTTTCTGGAACTAAATAGCCATACTGGAGAGGAAATAGCAAATCAGGTAATGGAATACTTAGTTGAAATTTGCAATCTTAATTTTTCCAAGTGCAGGGGTCAATCCTATGACAATGCTGCAAACATGTCAGGCCGTTACAGAGGCATGCAGCAAAAGATTTTGGAACACAATGAATTTGCCATCTATGTGCCCTGTGCAGCCCATTCATTAAATTTGGTTGGCCGCAGTGCTGTTGACTGTTGTGGAATGGCTGTTAATTTTTTCTATGCAGTCCAATTGCTGTATACCTTTTTCTCGGCGTCAACAAACCGATGGAAAATACTGAAAGATTGTCTGGGAGATAATCAAATGTTAAAATCCCTCTCTGATACCAGATGGGAGGCACATGCAGTTGCAACAAATGCAATTTTGAGTTCTTTCAACAAGATTTTGGAAGCTTTAGAATGTGTAGCTGATGACCAGTCGCAGAAGGGAGACAGTAGACGGGAAGCAGACAACATTGCAAACAAGATGCTAGAGCTAGAGTTTGTTTTTATGCTCATCCTATGGGATGACATTTTGCAAGAATTTTACAGAACAAGTTAAGCTCTGCAAAAAATGGATGTGGTCTTAAAGACCTGTGTAGATTTATACATGTCCTTAGCTGAAAAACTGCGGGCTAAGCGAGATGATTTTGAAAGAATTGAGAAGTTTTCAAAAGAAATGCTACCAGAGGGGAGTGATTACAAAACATCTCACACTCGCAAACGTATTAGAAAGACGCTACCCAATGGTGGAAATGCACCAGAAGTAGAGCTGACCCCTAGAGGAAAATTCCGCATTGCCACCTATAACGTAATCACTGATCAGTTAGAAACCCAAATGAGAAGAAGCGGAGAAATATATGTTGATATTGCAGACAAATTTTCTTTCTTAAATGATGTCCCAAATAACATCATTTCATCTGCTGAAAAAGAAAGATACACTCAGTGTTCCCAAAAGCTAGTTGAGGCCTTCCCAGAGGATTTGGACACTAGCCTTTCTACTGAGCTTCAGCAGTTGCATTCTTATGTACGTCACAAGTTTATTAACACTAGCAAAAGTACATTTTCTCCTGCTGAACTTTAACAAGTAATTGTGGATGACAAAATTGTGTCAAGAATCAGAGAGGTAGCCGTGTTAGTCTGGAATAGCAGAGGTAACAAAGTCCTGTGGCACCTTAAAGACTAACTATAAAATTTTGAAGCATAAGCTTTCGTGGGCTAATACCCACTTCGTCTGATGCAAAATTGTGTCAGTATTTCCAAATGTAGACATTGGTTTTTGCATCTTTTTTACTTTAATGGTCACAAATTGTACAGCAGAGCGTTCATTTTCAAGGTTAAAGGGTATTAAAAACCCTAATAGAACAAGGATGGTCCAAGACAGGCTGATGATTTGGCTCTTAAGTATAGAGGCAGATTTAGTCAGAGAACTGACATTTAAAGATATAATTAAAGATTTTGCTCTCCAAAAATCAAGGAGAAAGTTAGTAAATAAAAATAAATGAATGAATAAATCATTATAATTTTTATAAATGAATAAATACATTTTAAGAAGTTTTTATCAAGTGTCCACTTTCAAGTTTTCAACCCATATTAAATTTAAATTATTGTGAGCCTTGTTCTTGTCCCTCTCAACTGAACTGTGTTTGGGTAGCAGCGTTGTCACTTTGCGAGTAAAAGCTGGGTTGTGAATGGGGGTGAGAGTTGAAAGGGGGGCCCATTGTTTGGCTGTGCTTAGGGCCCCAGGAGCAATTAATCCGCCCCTGGTTGGCAGCCCAGTGGGTAGATCCAAGGAACATGCAGCTGGATGGCATTATTCTCTGGTGTAAGGAGTTCAACTCTGACATAATGTCACAGAGGTAAATGCTGGTTCATGCCAGAATTAACAACCTGCAGAGAAGGTCTGAATATGCAGCCAGAGGGGCTGATCCAAAGCCCACTGAGGTAAATGAAAGACCCTCATTCACTTCAATGCACTCTGGATCATGCCCATAGCAAGGGAAACAGTAGCAGCATAAGAACTGCTGGTGAAAGAAATGGTGGCGCCTTCCAGTCACATACAAAGTCTTCAAGCCTAGTCATGGGGTCTTCAGAGTTTCTCATGGATCCCCAGCCTACTTGTATAATGTATGACCTATGGCTAGCCACCATCTTCGCCTCACTGAATGGATGACCCCGTGGAGACACCCAAAATATATTAGAAATTTTCATTTCCTAGGAAGGGCATGATCTATATTTTTTAGTTTGTCTTTTTTAAAAAAATTTACAAATAACTTTTCCCAACAATGTAAGGAGTGCTTCTTAATTTTTGAAATATTTGTGTTTTATTGGCACAAACTAGGTGACATGCTTCTGTACTCCCTGAAGTCAATGGCAGCATCTACTGACTTCAGGGATGGAGAAGGATGTGGCCCCAAATGAGTCAAAATGGAACATAAGCGTAGTGCACGGCATTCCTTTTTCATCACATGTAAAATGGCACTTTTCAGCTATGACAGAAAAAATGTGCCAAGTATAAGTAAAGCTACACAGTTTAATGGTGCCTCTGTAGACACCAAGTACAAAGGAACTTGCTATTATAATACAAGCATGAAAATGTAGAAAGAATTTCTCAAAAGCAACTACAAAGAGAACAGTATGTAACAAAGCTTTAGAGCAGGGGTCTCCAAACTACGGCCCGCGGGCCGGATGCGGCCCGCGAGGCCCTCTCATCCGGCCCGCGGAGATCTTTTTGGCTCCGCGCTGGGGCCTGGAAGCGCCGCGCGGGCCGCCGCCGCCAGCCGCGGGGCCTGGAAGCGCCGCGCGCTCGGCCGCCGCCGCCAGCCGCGGGGCCTGGAAGCGCCGCGCGCTCGGCCGCCGCCGCCAGCCGCGGGGCCGGGACGCGCCACGTGCTCGGCTGCCGCCGCGGGGCCGGGACGGCTCGGAGCTGGGGCCGGGACGCGCCGCACCGCCACGCAGTTGCAGGAGGCGAAACAAGGAGCCACCCACTGCCAGGCGGCGAACCGGTCTGTGGGGAGAGACTGGGTTGAGCAGGTCAGTTGGGGGGGTGAGAGACCTGGCTGGGTGGGTCAGTTGGGGGGGGGGGGTTGGAGGAAAGGAGGTTTTGGGGTGAGAGACCTGGCTGGGTGGGTCAGTTGGGGGGGGGGGTTGGAGGAAAGGAGGTTTTGGGGTGAGAGACCTGGCTGGGTGGGTCATTGGGGGGGGTTGGAGGAAAGGAGGTTTTGGGGTGAGAGACCTGTCTGGGTGGGTCATTTGGGGGGGGGGTTGGAGGAAAGGAGGTTTTGGGGTGAGAGACCTGTCTGGGTGGGTCATTTGGGGGGGGGGTTGGAGGGAAGGAGGTTTTGGGGTGAGAGACCTGTCTGGGTGGGTCAGTTGGGGGGTGGGTGTGTAGTGTTCATGTGTAGTGAACAGGTGTTCATGTGTAGTGTTCATGTGTAGTGAACAGGTGTTCATGTGTAGTGTTCATGTGTAGTGAACAGGTGTTCATGTGTAGTGTTCATGTGTAGTGTATCAATGTGTTATTAAATAATAACTGAATAAAATAATATTAAATAAATAATTAAAAACAACATCCATGTTTTGATTCTTTTTTATTTGGACCTCGAGTGTGTTGTCAGCCCCCGAACTGCTATTTGATAGCTAATGCGGCGCTCGGGCTGAAAAGTTTGGAGACCCCTGCTTTAGAGTTATAGCCTACACATTATAATAGACACCACGCTGTTTAACACTTTCAGTATTCATTTTGCACATTTTGTTTTATTCCCAGGAAAAGCCACTGAATATCTGAGCTCTGTGAGATCACCAGAATTTCTTGGCTTGTGTCAGATTTTAACACAAAATATATTTATCCAAAATGTTCTTAGCATCAGTAGTGTAACTAAAAGTGAAAAATACTCAACTTAAATGTCAGTTCCATTGCTGTTTTACTAGGAAAAAAAGAGACCCCTATTGCAAAAAAATACTAGATTTCTTGGGACATCAGATCAAACTGATTTTCCAGGAACCACTGAAGTCAATACTTAGAGGAAGTGCTACTGGTGTGATGAGTGGATCCAGAGTTCAGAAGTACCACCATTGAAATGACAATTCATAGAGGTGCATGGAATATATCAATAGCACATTTATTAGCTACTGAGTTTTCATTCCTTTTAGTTTACTGATAAAGGAACATTAGCTGCAGGATTCCAAGACAAGGCTACTAAAATGGTGAAATCTAGAAGAGCTGAGAGGAATATACTGGGGCAGTACTAATGATAAGTTTTGGAGGTCTGGCCCTCTCTCTGTGTGCTAAGATCTGCAAGAGTGCATGTTTGTGTTGGGGGAGGAGGAGGGAGAAATGATCTTCTGTTTTCCACAGCACTTTCAGATCCTTAGTGCATTTTAAGTTTGTGTTTAAAACACTGCTTATTTGCTTAAGAGCAAATGTTTTCGCTGGATTTTCAATAGTTGTGGAAACACTTCAATTAGTGGTAAACTTCATGAAAGCCTGCTTTTATAAAATTTAACCTGTTTCCCAAGTTTAAGTTGCCCTTTTCTGTGTATGTAAGTCAACTTTTCTGAGAAAAAAATATAGCACTGAATGTCAGAAGTGTACTACAGCAATGACTGACAGAATACTTCAGACAGTCATACAAGTTCCTAAACAAAACATGTGAATATTTAGGTGTACTCCAGCTCAAGACTTTCAATTTACTGAGCTTCATTGAATTTGTATGTGTAACAAGGTCAAGGATACTATTTTTAATTGTATCATTCCTTTTTTAACTTGTTAAACTGCTTCAGCATTTTAAAAAAATTAGTACAGAATAATTTATTTAAGGTTTAATCAGAAGTGTCATGTACAGTGAAAGCTTTCACTATTACAAATATTTTGTCTTCAATATTTTAACAATTTACTGTAGTTTAAAATTTGAAGCAATTACAATAATTGAATAATTGCTTCATTACTGTAAAACATACCGGACAATAGCCCATATTGGAGATTTTTAAGATAAAAGGAAATGTTATCTAAATTTTAAAGAACCATTACAGTTTCTTTTCTACTTCGGATGGGGACTAATAACCCATAGATAGCACACACTACTCTTACAGAAATCTGAGTTATAAACAATAGGCTAGTTAGCATCTTTTCTTTAGTTCTTTCAATCAGGGGGAACACTGCGCAAGAAGCCTACTAGCGCAGAATTAAACAATCCAGATCTTTTATATTAGTATGGTGGATTACTTGCACTCCAGGAAGCTTTAACATATGAGAATTTTAGTCAACATGATTCATACTGTATTGGTCAAACAATAATGATTTGCATTTATTGCATTTTGCAAAGAAAACAGTAATGTGTAAACAGGAATGATGTTTTATTTCACATTACTGCTTTTAAACTGTTTTAAAGGACTCTACTAAACAGCAACAATGTATATTTTTACAGCTGTGTTAATGAACTGCACTTGCAAACACAGTTCAGCTTAAAATTAATTAGTTTGTATGTTGCATAACCATATTAGCTCCCTCTGGCAATCCTACAATTCATGCATCAACAAATTAAGTGCATGAGCATGGTTGGTTATTTCCAAAACCAGGAAGTAAACACTGAGATTTGGTTGATCACAATGCATCAATATGAAAGCCAGGCTACAAGAGAGGAAAAATACTTAGCTACCAGTTCAAATGGATAAACATGATAAAACATGGGATATCACTTTACTTATCCCATGTGTTCCAAAACACATTGCAGTATGGTAACAAGGACACATGAGTGCAGTTGTCACCAACCAATCGATCCTAGAGGATCTCCCAGTCGATCATGATCTCCAGTGGTGCAGCGTGGCTTCCACTAAGGCAGACTCCCAGCCTATCCTGGACCCTGCCGCTCCCGGAAGTGGCCAGAGGGGGTGGGTGTGTGGGTGGGTGTGTCGGCAAGCACTGCCCCCGCAGCTCCCATTGGGTGGGAGAACTGCAGGGGCGGTGCTTGCAGAGAGGGGCAGCGCTTGCAGAGAGGGGCAGCACATGGAGCCACACGCCCTTCCCCGGGAGCAGTATGGAGTCAGGGCAGGCAGGGAGCCTGCCTTAGCCTCACTGCACTCGCCACCAACTGAGAGACCCTGGAGGTAAGTACTGCCAATGGGAGACCTCACCCCAACCTCCAGCCCTGAGCCCCCTCCCAGAGCCAGCACCCCATACTCCCTTCTGTACCTCAAGCCGCCTCCTGCACTCCGAACCTCAGCCCTGACCTCCCTCCCAGAGCCAGCACCCTGTACCAACTCCTGCACCCCAACCTCCTGCCCCAGCCCTGATCCCCATCCAAGAGCCAGCACTCTGTACCCCCTCCTACACCCCAATACTCTGCCCCAGCCAGAGCCCCCTCTTCCACCCAAACTCCCTCCTGCACTCCAACCCCCTGCCACAGGCTCAACCAAAAGCCCTCTCCCACACTGCAAACCCCTCAGTCCCTGCCCAGAGCCTGCACACACACCCCTCCCCAAGCCCAATCCCCTACCCCAGCCCAGTGAAAGTAAGTGAAGGTGGAGAAGAGTGAGCGACAGAGAGAGGGAGGGATGGAGTGAGTGAGGCTTTGCCTACCATTGTAAGAAGAGGCTTATAAATTCTTTATCCCAACATAATCAAACTACCAGGTTATTATTATTATTATTTATTTGTATTGCGGTAACCTGTAGGCACCCACTGTTCTAGGCATCGAACACATTACAAACAAGTGGTCTCTGCCCCAAGAACTTACAATCTAAACAAACAAACTAAAGTTAGTTTTAGCTAACAGTCCTTTTCTCCTACTCCAATAAACTTCCTGCTGATCCAATTTTATCTTAAAAAGAGATTTTCCTACAACAAAACTTGTAAGAGAAGGGAAAAAACTTTCCTTCTCCCTCAAAATTAAAAATGTCATATTATGCTTCCATCTTTAATAACATCTATTTGCCTTATTATTGGCACATGCAACTCAAGTAATACTGCATGAGACATTGGCATACTTCATAAAGTATCTGTGAAGATTTTCTATACTACTTTAAGATCTGGCATCATACACAGTAATGTGTCGTGCCTAGATAGCAACAACTCTACCCAGGTGAAAGCCCTTTCTTACTTTCTTTTGGTCACTAAAGTCATTTTCATAAGAAAGGCCATACTGGATCAGATCAAAGGTCCACCTAGCCGAGTACCTTATCTTTTAACAGTGGCCAATGCCAGATGTCCCAGAGGGAATGAACAGAATAGGTAATCACCAAGTGATCCATATCCCGTCATCCATTCCCAGCTTCTGGCGAAGAGAGGCTAGGGACATGACCATCCCTGTCCATTCTGGCTAACAGTCACTGATGGACCTATCCTCCATGAACTTATCTAGTTCTTTTGTGAACCCCATTATTGTCTTGGCCTTCACAACATCCTCTGGCAAGGAGTTCCCCAGGTTGACTGTGCATTGTGTGGAAAAAAATACTTCTTTTTGTTTGTTTTAAATCTGCTGTCTATTTATTTCATTTGGTGACCCCTAGATCTTGTGTTAAGAGTAAATAACACTTCCTTTCTCCTCTTCACTCTGTCCACACCAGTCATGATTTTATAGACCTCTATTATATCTCCCCTTAGTCGTCTCTTTTCTAAGCTGAAAAGTCCCAGTCTTATTAATTGCTCTTCATATGGCAACTGTTCCATACCCCTAATTATTTTTGTTGTCCCTTTCTGAACTTTTTCCGATGCCAATATCTTTTCTGAGATGGGGCGACCACATCTGAATGCAATATTCAAGATGTGGGCATATCATGGATTTATATAGATGCAATATGGTATTTTCTGTCTTATTAGCTAGCTATCCCTTTCTTAATAATTCCCAACATTGTATGTGGCAGTTAAAACAGCAAACACATTTCCCTTGGATGGATGTAGCTAAACTCCCATGAATCCACAGAATGGTAAGAAAACTAATTTCTGGAAGCCAGATTTCATCAATGACAACTTTATGACATTACCAGGTGGTTCTGTGATTCATTATAAGAGAGCAACTAAATACAATATTTGCCTATAAAGTGATTGGCAGGTTAAATGTACACAAAGCTTTAAGGAGCAGCTGGTGGATTGTGGAAGATTTTGTAAAACATTCTATTTAGAAAAAATTGCCTCACATTTTGTGTTACTCGCTGTTTGTTTATCTGCAAAAAAGCAAATATAAAGACCAGATCTTAACGTAATTGCTCTTACTGTTTCTTACTCAATCAAGATTGAATTCTTAGGTGGTGACAAGCAAAAGTCAAATCAGTGAAGTCAATGGGACTACTTACCTGAGTAAATGGAGAAGGATTTGGCCCTTACTTGGTTTTGTGAAAAGACTATTACTGTACTACACAGAAAACCTACTCCTCCTTGTGCTCCATGTGCAAAAGGAGTGATACACCTGGAAAACTTGCAGGATCAGGTACAGAGATTAGGACTCCAGCTGGGAAAATAAACTCTGAATTCTTACAAAACAAAGATTTTTGTTTTGCATGCATATCTTTACTAATCAAAGAGGAAAGAGAGCTATAGAGCAAGTGTCATGCAAGGAATATTCTGTCTCAATGCAACATTTAATGAGGCAGCAGGAAGCTCCTTCAACCTTTAAGTAATCACAAAACATTTCAGACAAAATTACTGCATTTCACTACTGTATTACTTTCAAAGTGATGACATTTAGAGGAATGTTGATCTAATGTAGAAAGCACCTGTTTCAATGAAATCCCTTATTTCAGCAATTAATATGGCCTAGATACAGTTGTCTTTAGTTCCTAACTAAGCATTTCCCGCGGGACGATATTCAATATTTGTGACACTACAGCTTGATACTCTATTCGGAACTCCTCAGTCTGGATTCGCGTACTGTAGCCCATCTAATACCGCGAAGTTACTTTGTACTACGCCTAAAGGAAGCTACAAACACAACCCGACCGCTGCCCGTTCAGGGAGACCGTCAGGAGCAGCGAACTGCCGAGCGGAGAAAGGAGTCCGGGGCCAGGACGCCGCTACGGGCGGGGGCCAGGACGCCGCTACGGGCGGGGGCCAGGACGCCGCTACGGGCGGGGGCCGGGTGCTGGGAGCGGAGCCCGCCCGGGCAGTGGAACCCGGCGGAACGAGCAGCGCCCGGCTCAGCCCGGCTCCCCCCGCAGCCGGCAGGAGGGCTCGGGGCGGGCGGTGACCCCCGGAGCCGCATCCGCCCCCCGACACAACCCCCCTGCGGCTGGCTCCCGGGGCAGCACGCGCAAGGGTTGTAGGGCGGGGGGCGAAGGGCCGGGCGGAGGCTGCACCCCGCTAGGGCTGGCCCGGGCGCGTCTCCCCGGGGAAGTTTCGCCCGGTCGCTCCGGGCCAGCGGCGCCTCCAGCTCCGATTTCAGCCGCTGCCCGGAGTCCTCCCACCCAGAGCAGCTGTCCCGGCGGGGGGCGCGTGTCCGCGCGCGCCCGCCCACGCGCCCCCCCCCCCCTTACCTGGCCCGTAGCCCCCTCCCGGGCGCCTCAGGAAAAGTTTCCCGGCTCCAGGGGTGAGGCGCCGGGGACTTCGCCACCGCTTGCTCGGGGGGCCCGCGCCGCCAGCGAGCGGCCGCTTGGACTAAACCAGGCAGGGAGCCGCCAGAGGGCTGCGGGCGGCGCCAGCTCCGGGGCAGGCAGCGAGCGGCCGCAGCGCGCAGGCGCTTCCCACGGGCACCACCAGCCGCTGCCCGGCGGCGGGCTCCAGCCACGTGCCGCTCTCCGCGGCGCCCCCCCGGCCCCGGGGGGTGAGGAGTCCCCGCTGCCCCACCCCCCGCCGGCAGCGTTCCAGGGCAGGTGCGGGCCGAGGTTGAGGCGGGCGGGCTCCTGCGCCCAGCGAGCGCGAGCGGGGCTGCGCCGCGGCTTCTACAGGGAGGGGAAATGCGCCTTCCTTGCACCCATTGTGAGCCATGACGGCTGTGGCGGTCGTACTGCGAATGGAGAATAAGCAGCAGCCTTTGAAAATAAATAAACGTGACTGAATGGTGGTTAACGTGACGAGGCGCCGCTCCCCTTCCTCACCCTGAGGAGAACCAAGAGCAAATAAGTGTTCTAGGCATAGACCAGGCCTAAAATAAAAACTTGGGGGAAATCCTGGCCCCACTGAAGTCGGTGGCAAAGTTCCCATTGAATTGAGTTGAGCCAGGATTTCACTCTAGTGCTCTGACATACCCCCCCCCCCCGAAATAGCACAAAGTTCTAACACTGAATTCAAAAGTACTGATTTCTGAGAGCATGAAGTAATAGTCACTATTTTCCCTCTGATTTATATATTAGGTCACAACAAATTCTTAATTATAGCAACCCCATTTATTTGAGATTTCTACACGACTAACCCAATGGTTATTCAGACTTACATTTTTCCCTGATTGTTTTAATTGTTCCCTGCACTATAGTGCTTTTTGTCTCACATATACAAAGTTCAAATATAAGACTAGAGTTGAAGGTTTCAGATCACGCGTTCACATTCATTCCCAGTTGCCTTAAGAATGTACCTGATCCATTATGTTTATTTTTCATTGGGCTAATAAGAGAAGAGAACTTCTAAGTTTCTATTTTTGTCTAATTAAACTATCTCCAAAGATCCAATCATTCATATACATAAGTATAACTGATGTGGGGAACTGACCTTGGGAAATGAGATTAATTAATATATTGGTTGATGAATTCTTACTGGTGATTCTTAATTATTCATGGTTTACTCATTAATTTAAAATGCTCATCATTACAGGAGAAAGGAGAAATTCTAATGCATTTTGTTAATTTATCTGTGAGATACTTTTCCAGTTGTTCTTAGTCTCAAGCAATGAGCAAGAAACCTAAATTCTTCCACAGAATGAATCATCCAGGCTCAGTTAATGTACTATAATGCTGCCTATTTAATCCACTCAGATCTATTTCACTTATTTTTTAGCCACTGAAATTTGGGACTGGGATTACAAGTAGTCTTCTAAATTTAGTTTTAGTGCAGTAAGCGGGGCTGCATGTGCTGGTTCAATAAACTGCACAAAAAGTGCACATTTAGTGGAATTAATGTGGAAAAGGGCAAGTCTGTACTGATTTACTAACAAAACTATCACTGCTTTCAAATAGTTATTAGGGCATCATAAAATAGGTAGAGAAGGGAGGAGATCTAGATCAAGATTTTCAAAAGTGACCCGTCATTTTGCGGGCCTTAATTTTTGAGTCCTGAATTGAGACACCTGATTATCAGAATGTGTTGGGCATTTATTCACTGGAAATCAGGCCCTTATGAGATGTTCTAAGATCAAAAACCTAAGGACCTAAAAATCACATTTGAAAATCTTTGCTTAGATCCCATCTTCCTGTAGGACGATTTTTCTTATGACTGATGCATATTACAAATATGAGTATACATACAAAATGAGTGGGAAAATAATAGAATGGATATAAAATTGCATAATGAGGATATACTTACATTGCCTATCATGTTTTGAATCAGCCAGCTGAGTAATAGTCTCCTCTTGGATTCATTTCAAAAGTCTTGTATTTTTTATCTGCCTAAAATGATTCATTTTGAGATCAAATGAAATAATAAATACAAAAACAAATTGCAACAGGTGTTGTCCCATGCAACAGTCATGCAAAATATAAATTACACATTTTTAACTGAAAATTTCATGCACTTGTAAGTGTACAAAGGAAAGTCAGATGAATGATATAAAGGGTCTAATTGTTGGTTACAAACTGCTGCCTTTGCACAGTTCTGGCAGCATAAAGCAGCAGTAATGCTAACAACCATCTATCTACCCAGGAATTCCCACAGTGTAGGGGGATTCCTTAGGTGGCATAGAGCCAGTGCAGCATCTATATTTTATCCTCCCCATTCCCAGCTGCTGGTGTAATGGCATGACCCCATGCTTTGGCTATTGGCAGCCAAGAGTAAGTTAGAACTCACTGGTATCAAAGACTGCTGTTAGAGCTAACAGAATCAGCATGAACATATGAAAGTGAGGATTAGCATCAGCCCATGAGAGAGAACCCATTTATGACAGTGATGGGCAAGATAAGGTTTCAGAAAAGAAGTAGAGACTCACCACCATGACTCATCTTACCAGGATCAAGGAAATCTGATTAATCCATAAAATGCCAAGAGTGTCTTGCTATCTCCTTCTTAACAGCCCTGCCTCCAAATTATAGAGCATTAATTAGGTGACATCATTATGGTCAAGAGATGGTTTCTTGAGCATCGACCTAAACACTGCTCATTTAAGTGGTACTGATATCCTATCTTACCTTGGAGAAGAATTAGTGATTTCCTCATGATGGGGGTCAATAACGGAATGCTTAATTTAATTCTTTAGAAGATATTTCTCCTGGGTTTCTCAGATTTATATCCACTAACTGGTTTGTCACAACTCTATTTCTCTTCCTTTACCACGGCCAAGTTACTCCATTTCTGGTATCTCCGACATAAATTAGTGAGAGTTATTTTTTATTTTCTTATAATATCTTGGATGCTCACTAAATCTTCAGTCCACATGCTTTTTTTCCTTTTCTGCATTCTACTGTCTTCTCTGTCAATAAAGATAACTTAACAAGCAAGAGAGACTGCTATGGTGGCATGATAAAATATTTCTTTTAGAGGCTATAGCTTTCCTAGATCGGACAAAGCCTTTCCGTAAGTCGACTCAGCTTTTCATCTCTACAGCTGATAGAATGAAGGGCCTCCTGGTGTCCACGCAGAGGATTTCTAACTGGATCACCTCTGCATTTGAACTTGCTGCAAGTTAGCGGGAGTTCCTCTGCTGCTGATCGTCAGAGCCCACTCAACCATAGGCATCTTCGGAGGCTTTGCTGGCACACTTCCTGATGCAGGACATCTGTGGAGCTGCGACATGGTCCTCAGTACACATATTCACTGCCCCGTATGCCGTGATTCAGCACCCAGGGACAACGCTGGGTTTGGCAGAGCTGTGTTGCAATCTACACATCCATGAACCTCTACTGGGAAGTCATCTAAGTTGAATGGACATGAGCAAGCACTTAGAAGAAGAAAAGACAATTACCTTTTTTCGTAACTGGTGTTCTTCGAGATGTGTTGCTTATGTCCGCTCCACAATTTTCCCTCCTTCCCCACTAACGGAGTTTCTGGCAAGAAGGAACTGAGAAATGTGTATGCCACACCAGAGCTGGTCCCCTATGGATACTACTGAGGGAAAAACTTCTGGCACTGGTGCATGTGAGGAGCACACACTTCTAAGTTGAATGGACAGGAGCAACACATCTCGAAGAACACCTGTAGTGGGGCAGCTGCCCCACTCCAAGTAAAAAGGATTTAAAGCAACCCTGCAAAGGGCTGTGGCTGGGGGCAAGAGGCTCCCAGGTTGATTGGGCTGAGTAGCCACAGCTGTGGCTGGTTCAATTAAGGCCCATCTGGCCCTGATAAAAGGGCTCGGTTTGGTGCACAAAGAGAACAGAGTTGCCTCTGTCTGCAGAGGTGGACAGGCCTGGCTGCTAGGAGCTTGAGTAGATACCTAGAGTGGAGCAGGGCTGGGGCAAGGCAAGAGGAGCTGGAGAAGCTCTGGCCTGGAAACCCCCAGGCTGCAGGGCCTAGGGGAAGGCCCAACAAAAAGGGTACTGGGGTTGCAGGGGGCAGCCCATAGCTCCAGAGGCAGCAGGCCAAATCCTTGCCGGTGATGAGTGGCAATGATACTGCAGTCTGCCCCAGTGAATGGGGGCAAGTGGTGACTGGCAGTTGCCTAGACTGAGGCAAGGTGGGGATAGAGGGTGGAGGGTTCCCCAGGGAGGGGAGACCCTGAGACTGCAGGGGTGCAGCACCCTCGGTAAGAGGGAACCGGGTCCGGGAGGGACATGGGGCCAGAGCAGCAAGCGGGACATCGGCCTGCAGAGGGCGCTCCTGTGGCTGGACTGAGCTAATTCCCAGATGGACCAGCAGGAGGTGCCGTAGGGTGACTCGCCACCCTGCTACAACACTAATTATGGAAGAAGGTAGTAACTGTCTTTTCAGTAGTCACAAGCATTCAGTTATCAGTCTCTTTGAGACTGCCACCAGGAATGTTAAGGTGTGATGTTGGGTGTCCGATTCCTGGCCTGATTGGTAGTCTATGCAAGGCTCCCTGTTGCATTAATTGCATCCACCATGCTTGCTGCTTTACCATTTACTGCAGAGACACCCAGTGTTTTCAGTACAGCTGCAGGTAGCTGGGGCATAGTTATATTTAATTCAAAGGTATAAAAATAGAAATGCATCCCTTTGAGTGTCTTCACTTTATTATGCTGCTAATGAATTATAAAGTGTATATCAAAATAAATATTCTTGAAACTACTTCCCAATGAATCACTTAGATAGTGTGCATATTCAGTTGTCGTTAATTAACTGTATTTTTGCGTCCTTGCTGGAATACAAATACTTTTTATTAAAGTAATCCAAAGACAGTAAGAAATTCAGACTCATTGTTATGGTCTTTCTTTCAGCTGTGATTTGATAGAGTATCCCTTTCAGCATTTCTAGAGTATACTTGAATGGCTGCAAAGTGGCTATGATACAAATGAAAGTTGGTTATTCTAAGTACAACTAGATGAAAGATATTCTGTTCATCAAGTTTCAGAGCACAGTCATTAAATACTAATATCTGATAAATGTGATAAAGGCACAGTAAGCCACAGGCAGTATCACAAGGGATCCTTTGTACTAGATTCTGATGCAGGTAGGTGAATTATTCCAGAATATCAAACATGTCTTTAGTTCTGAGCTTTAAGATATAGCTTTAAAAGTGGTCTGCATCACATTAAAAAAATTGCCAGTTTCAGTGGTTACAATTTAGTGATTACGAAGTTCAGTGACTGCCACTGTTACAAGGCATCATCACCTCCAATCCTTCTATAGATGAGACCATTTTTTTTGCAAGTCTTAATGGCAATCATTTATTTGCACAATGGGATTCAGAGCAGTCTTGGAAAGGCAGCAGAGGTAATGAAAGGTCATAAGCAAGGAGAATGCCATTGGCCAGGATTTAAAAAAGTGATCAATAATTTAGGGTATCTCAAGTTTCCGGGGTCCAACTTAAGACACCTTAAAGGGGCCTGATTTTCAGAAAGTGCTAAGCGCCAACCCATTTTTTGACCGCAAGAAAAGCAGTTTGGGGCTTAAGTTAATGCAGGTATTTAAAGTTCAATATTTAAAGTTTAATAGTCCCCATTGTTTTTGTTTTTTAGAGCATCCTTCAGATTCAAAGAATGGATCATCTTCAGAGAAAATGACCATTGTTACTATGTGCCTCCTAAGACCCTTTTAAATTTTTAAAAAGTTGTTCTTTACCTGAGGAGAGACACTCAAATGATGAGTTTAGTATATTCCAGTTTACAAAGCCATGTAGAGAATCAATTTAAAGCAACAGAAAAAGATGAGATGTTATAGCTGGAATGTTACAGATCTCTCTACTCTTCTATCTTAATGCCACCTCCTTAAAGTGAAAGTGGATGTAGTATGGTTTAAAATTTTTTAAATGTACAGGATAGCACTAGTTTCCACTGTGAAGCACAGCCGGCACCAATCTCTTATATACTTCCTTTATTAAAAAAGTACATTATAATGAATGTTCAGTAAAAAGGAATATAAAGAGGCATCATGTTTGAAGAGTGAGAACTGGCAAAAACCATAACAAAAATATAGTAATCATTGTTTCAGGAGCATTAACATCTATGCCTGTTTTAGCAAACAATGGAAAGAAGACACCAAATTTCCCCCTGAATTGAATGGGAGTTTTGGATGACAAAAAGAATTCAGAGGGCTTGATCCATAGCCCACTGAAATCAATGGGACTGGGAGTCTTTTTCCCTTGAAATTTGACTTTTTGCATGAAAAAGAGAAGACGGCAGCTGGGGAGTGGGAGAGAAAGGAACATTTGTAGACCAGGACATTTCCTTTGCCTAGATTTGTGGTCCTCTTTCTGAGTCCTATCCGACCACCTTCACAGAAGTGCATCTTCTGCTGAACTGAATCAGCAATGCATCTCTATGTGGCTCAGTTCAAAGCCCATGGAAGTCAATGGACAGATTCCCATTGACTTTAGATCAGGCCCTACCTGAGGGGAGAATTAGGGTTGCTGTTACCACTACTAGTACCTGAAAATATATTTGTCTATGAACTTTCCTCCTCACAGTTCACTTCTTATTTTGTAGAAGATGTAGGTGGGGTAATTTGTCACAACCTGCAAAGGAGCCCTTTACACACAATGGTTCCATTCTATGCATCCGATGAAGTGGGATGTAGCCTAGGAAAGCTTATGCTGAAATAAACTGGTTGGTCTCTAAGATGCTACAAAGTCTTCCTAGTCTTATTTACAGATACAGACTAACACAGCTACTAATCTTAAGGTTATAACAGTGACTAATCTTCAGTTAATATTTGATTTGTGAATGAATGCTGGCAGTTTGCTGGTACTCGCATTCAAGTAAGTAGAGAATACAAAAGATATTTGTTCTTAGCTAGTGAACTGTGTAGTGTTGCAATGGCTGCTATTTTACCTCTGAAATGCCATTTTGTGGCTTCCATAGAAATAGGCATCAGAGTGCACCTCATTTCTGAAAATTGCAGAAGAGATACTCTCCGGCTTCCAGAGGCCCTCTATTCTACTTCCTCCTGCAACCTAACACTTCCTGCCCCTAGTTGGTACTTGGATTCACCAACTTGCTGATTTCCACTTCATTGTGTTACTCATTATTGCAAATACCTCTGATGAACAAATGTCTCAGAACTGCATGTACATAAGTAAAATAAATAGCCAATTAACAATGGGGGGGGGGGGGAGAAGGAGAAAAATCAATAGGATAAGCCTTAATGGTGTTTATATAAAGAATCAGCTGACCATAAAACAGATTCTTGATGTTCCAGATACCTTAGGTATGTTGTGATAATTGGGCCTACCAATTTACCCTGTTTGTGAATTCAACTGTAAAACATGAGTATAAGTTCCTTAGATATCACAATAACTTATAACAACAAATGTTGAAGGGAAAAGGACTGAAAGACTGAATTAGTCCAAGCAAAAAGGCCTGCTGATCTAACTCAAGATCACGCCTGGTAAACAAGAAAAGCTTGGAATCAGAAATCAGTGATCTAAAATTGGTGTATCGGAAATTAAGTCCGATTGGTGGACAAAACTAATGAGATGGGCAATTCCACCCATTATTCCCTTTGTGGGCTTTTAAAGAGACTCTGGGGAGAAATATGGACTAGTGGAGTAAGCTTCACCATCCTGGCTGCCACCCCCACTATCTCCTGGGAGGCAGGGCCTTCATTGTCCTGATTCTGAGACATGTCCTGATCAGAATGGGCCAGAAAGGGATCCAGATGACATTGTCACCTCCACTGGCCCCTGCTAAATCCTCACCACCTTAGATTAAACAGAATTGGACTTAAAGAGCAACAGCTTTAACTCATCTTAACTAACTTTCTCTTTTCCTGAAAAGGACAGTTATCATCTTTGATGTCATCTACAACTGTCACACAGGAGCTTTTCCTTCCAAAAATTCCCTCTAGCTAAATGGAACAAGAGAAATTGTTAAAATGCAGCCTTATTACCTGGCATTTCAAATGCTTTAACTGTTTTTCCTTCTTTTCTTTATCTTTTTTTTAAAAGGTTACAATAGATTTGTAATGGTGTGTTTGCCGTGGCTCTTAGCAGGCCGGGGTCTCTGTATACTGAACCCAGACTTTGTTTAACACTGTTTAATTTTGGACACTGTCATGTTAACACCTTTGCCCCATTTATTCCATCTAAATTAATACAACAGGTTATACATACATACACATACCCACACCCACACACACCAAAATGCTTAGAGAGAGATGAACATTAAACTATAGATTACTGGGACAGCAAGTATAACTGTTATCTTTCCAGTTCATTCTTTTTGACAAGTTAATTCATATTAACATACTCCTTTCTTTTGTTCTGGGATTAACAAGGAGATCATCTTTCAGCAGAGCTGATTTTCCCCCCACACACATTTAGTTGCTTATTTTAAAAAAAAAAACCCAAAAACTGAAATACTACTTTTAGGAACATTTTTCTGAGTTTGCTGCATTGATTTATAGACAAAAAAATATATAAAAAATGTTTTTATTGCCAGTCTTTTCTGGCATGAACACTGTAATTTATGGCATACATTCTGGCTAAAAATATTCACAGACAAAATATCAGGGCTAGTTTCCAATGTCAGTTACCTAGGTTTAAGTACGGAGCAAAAGGAGTTACTCTGGATTTACACTGATAAAACAGCAGAAGCTGGATTGAGGTATTTAGAAATTAACAAACTCAATTTTATTTGTAAGGTTGTAAAAGAGTTGGGTGGAGGAGTGCCAGCTGCATGTCTGTACAGGGCCTAGCACAATGGGACCCTGATCTTTGATTAGAGTATGTAGATGTTACTGTAAAACATAAACAAGAAACTTGCAACAAGGCAGAGCTTCTCCCAAGCTTGCTAAGGGACTCATTGCCACACCAGTCTTTTAGGTAGTTTTATTTCTCAAACATAAGCAACAAATCAAACAAAAAAGTTCTTCAGTTCACCCTGGTCTACAATCTCCAGGGTGTGTTTTCCCCTTACCTAGGGTGACCAGAAGTCCTGATTTTATAGGGACAGTCCTGATCTTTGGGTGTTTTCCTATATAGGCTCCTATTACCCCCCACCCCATTCTGATTTTTCACATTTGCTGTTTGGTCACCCTACCTTTACCTCTCAGGGTCTGACTGACCCCTCTCCCAGGGAACTCTGGCACTCCTCCTGTTTCCTAGCTCTGACTCACCAAGGTCAGCTTCTTCTTTCTCAAGTGCCCTCTTTTAAAGCCTCATCTGGGTCAGCTGATGTGGCATAGGCATGCTGGTCTTGCTCCCTCTTAAAGGGCCAGTGTCACTTTGTGACAGCACTTTTGAAAAATCACTGCTTTTGAGTGAATTGTATTAACAGAAAATTATAATCAATATATCCAAACATGATTAAGGTGCTCAGGTACCATAGTGCTAGACACAATATAAGAACCAGAAGAGAATATCTTATATTAAAATTCTTCCCAATTTATATGCTAAGTATTAGCTGCCTCTTTGAAGTTAATAAAGTTACACCAGGAATGAATTTGGAGCCATATGTTTTAAACAAGTACCATACAATCTATTTTGGGTTACTATCTTCAGTGGATACAAAATATTGCACAGGACCATAAGTTATGTTTTATGATAAAATAATTTTCTGTCTTAGAATATGGAAATAATAGTGAAGAAATTACAGAATTTTATCCCTGTGGAGCAACAATATGTGTCAGTCTGCTTCCATGATGTAAGTCCTGCTCACATTCAGTGGAAAAAGTAAGAAGCCAACCAACATCCAGAAATCCACTTCTGGCTGAGGCAGATTAAATGTGCTGATACTAAGGGGATTTTTTGGTTCACCAAGAAAGATGAAAACAAGAGAGGTCTTGGGCTTGATTTACCTCTGTGTTACACTGCTTTAAAGCCAACCCAATAAATCAGAGTTAAAATAGCATCATACCACCAATGTAATGGATGAAGAATCTGATCAGTTCCTAGGTTTGTCATTCTAAGGGAATGTTATAATAACCCGGGAAGTTGGGTCCTTAATTGCCACTGACTTCTGTGGCAAACAAAGACACGGGATATCACAGGATCAGGCTTGAATAAAGTGGAAAATCACATCAGACTGCAACTTGTTCATGAAAGAAAAAGAACACAAGAACAACATAGCATTTGGACTGCTGCCAGTTGTTAGGTGCATGCTGTGGTACTATGCATGGGATCACAGAGAACGCTCTATGGAGGGGACCCCTCAAAAGACTTGTTTACACTAGAAACACTTGATTAACATTTTTTCCTCCTTCCATGGTTAACAATAGTGCAGCTGCAGTGGTGTTAGCAGCCTTAGGATCAGCAGTAAAGACAAGACTCCTAAGGTCATGGCCTCTTTTAAACACCACAGTGATTAGCTCCCAGGTCTTGTCAAGATTCCCCACCCTTGCTAACATCAGTAAACCTGCTGAGACTACAGCACTGTCTGCAATACGAAATGGCATCATGTTAACTAACATTTTAATGTGATGTGAAAATGAATCATTCTTGTTTTAAAATGCGTCCATTGGACATGGCCCTACCAAATTCATGGCTGTGGAAAAAAAAGCGTCACAGGTGGTGAAATCTGGTCTCCCCTGTGGAATCTGGTCTTGTGTGTGTACTTACCCTATACTATAGAAATTTCACAGGGGAAACCAGCATTTCTCAAAGTGGGGGTCCCAACCCATAAAGGTTTCTTGAGGGGGTCCCAAGACTATTGTAGGGGGAAGCAGTATTGCCACCTTTACTTCTGCGCTGCCTTCAGAGCTGGGTGGCTGAAGAGCAGCAGATGCTAGCTGGGAGGCCAGCTCTGCAGGCAGCACCACAGCCGCAGCAGCACAAGTAAGGGAGGCAATACCATACCATGACACCCTTACTTCTGCACTGATGCTGGCAGTGGTGCTGCCTTCAGAGCTAGGCTCCCCGCCAGGAGCTGCAGAGCTTCCTGCAGCTGAGGGAAGTTCCTGGAGGTGGGTCTGACCTGGCCCCAGGAGTAGCCCCTGCAGGGGAAGAGGAAGTCCCATCCCTCATCAGCAGCTGGAGTCTGGTGTATGGTGAGAGCCCTCGGCCAGGGCGCCCCAAGCTCTGCCCCTCCCTGGCTCTGGCGCTCTGGGGTCAAAGGGGCCTTGGGCTGGCTGTGTGTATGCGGGGTGATCACTGAAACACCCCCCCCAACTATGGCATTCTGGGCGGTCACCCCCCAAAGTAAGAACCCCACATACCATGCCACCTTTCCTTCCGTGCTGTTGCTGATGATGGTGGTGCTGGCTACAGAGCTGGGCACCCAGCCAGCAGCTGCTGATCTCCAGCCACGCAGCTTTGAAGGCAGCACCACCCCCAGGAACAGTGCAGAAGTAAGAGGGGCAATACCATGTTCCCCCCCTCATAATAGTTTTTTCACCCCACCCCCATCCCTGCCTTTTGGGTTGGGACCCCCATGGTTACAACACCGTGAAATTTCAGATTTAAGTATCTGAAATGGAAATTTTAGATCTTTAAAATTCTATGACTTTGACATTGCCCAAAATCAACTGTGAATTTGGTAGTGCCCTAGTCATGGTTAACTGTAGGAACGACCGAAGGTTAACCATGATTTGCCCCTACACTCTGTTGCATATAAACATTAGGCTAGTTAAAACATGTTAACATCTTAACCAAGTACATTTTCCTAGTGCACGTATTTTTTCGGTCAGACCACATTTACTGGTGTTACCAATAGTGGGGAAATTTTTATAAAGCTTCCCTAGTATAGACCAGGTTATTGAATTTCCTGGACTCGCTGTCCTTCTCACAACGGTTTTCCCAAAGAAAGGCACGAAATAACTCAGTGTCTGTAAAAGCTGATGTGCATTATTCTTTATTCATATTCCACACAATTAAAGCTATACCACTCTCTTTTTGACATAGTGGATTGCCATGAAGGTGTGATGTTACAAAGAGGATACAAACTTTCAAATTATGACAAGTAAAAGCAGATGAACTCTTAAATCAAAATATCCTATTTTCTTTTAAATGTCCATAAGTACAAAAAACAAAGGAATTATGAAAATATGGAACATGCGGCATATGCAGAATTATCTATAAATGGACTTGTTTCATAAGACAGCAGATGATCTTTACAATAATTATTAAATGTAACAGTCATTACTTCTGCAAGTTCAATCTGTCAGAAAACTAAACCAAGGGGTCTCCTCTAATACCTTGTAGGTATTTGGTTTAATTATATTTGATCCTAACCGGAATGAAATAGCAAGTAGAATAGTTGTGTATGTGATTGGGGGTGTGAGTGCAAGAGAATTTTAAACTAGATCTAGCATGAAAAATGTGTTACTGTTGCACCTAAAGAAAAATCTCTTGGCATGCTGATGTTTGTGAAAAAGATGAATGCAGAAAACATTGATGAGTTCAGCGATAACTACAGATTGTCAAGAGAATTAATTTGGAATTTCTTAATTCACAAATGCTCTGACTCAAAAAGTGGGTTAAAATAAAATAGGCTCCAAACCCAAATGGACAGCTTCTCAAGAGATTAATTACTCTCCAGATCTGCAAAGTAACTCTGAAGCCACCATCAATTCCACACTTACATACAATGCTAACCAAAGAGCTTTACATAATAAAGCCTCTGCTATTAGAGATTTTTTAAAATCAATTTGGCATATAAACTCCTTCATTATAATCCAAGGACATGAAACATTTGAGATGAATAAAATGCCATGATATGATCAGAACTGTGTTTTTATTTATTGTTACAGGACAGATTTTCTTCTGGAAATAGAAGGATATCTGAGGCTAATGTTCAGATTCTATACATAAACACAGCAACAGTGTAGTGTTAAAGCATACTTAATTATATGAATATTAGGTTAGCTCCAGCAATCATGTATGCTAGGCAGCAGATCTGTAGCAGAGAATAACCTCCAAATTCCTCATCCAGTGCAGTCAATGCCCAATTAAAACCCATGTGGGTGAAACAAGACAATCACTATGCTTTTGAATGAACTCACACAGGAAAATGATCAAAGACAAAAAAACCACCCTATCATCTGTGAGTGAAACTTCTCCAGGTCATCACTCTAGATCTGACCTATTGATAATCATGGCTTAGCCTGTCTGAAATAGACATATCTACAGTAGGTTATATAAATCTTGTAAAGGCTCGATTCTGATTTGTCTTTGGGTTTTCCACAGTGTTCAGCTCTATAGCATGTAAGCACTTGTTAGGAATACTAAGTCTACATGGTGAAGTCCCTAGCTGATACGTTGTCTCGGCTCTTCCCACTCCTGGTTATAGGAGGCTCTGTGTGGGATATATATCAATAATTTCATTTGTTTCTTCTCCTTCCAGATCAGTCCGGTTACAACAGGAAGGCACTCTCGAAGGAAGGGCCTTCCAGTGTGCCTTAAAGTTAGCCTGACCTCCAACAATCTAGCCCGGGAATGCTTTGGGGCCCGTTAGATTGTCATAGCTTCATTAAAGCCAGGGGAGTTATGACAATTTACACCAGTTGAGGATCTGTCCCTTTATCTTCAGCTCTCCTACACGTCACCCTGCACTGCAGTGTCTCAGAGAAGCAGAGTTCTATGCTGAATGAATATCATGCAATTTATGTAAATTTAGGAAGGCTCAATCTGTTTATAAGGTAGGGCATCTATTGAAATTTCTTATGTTTAACCAATTCATCAATAAAAATAAAATACCAGTGTAAAAAAATTAACTCTGAAACAGCATGAAAGTCAGCATGTGCTTTTATTTTACAAAACACATACACAAAATGACAGCCAGCAAGAAATAGTTAATATTCTCTAAGAGGAACTGCAGTGCAATGGAGTATACTTCTTCTTCCATGTGACAGATGTGTTTTGGTTTTTTTTGGAAGGGTGGATGGGGGGGGGGGGGAGAGGGTAAGTAAAACCCAAGATGACCTTCATCTTTACAGTATATTAAAATCTGACTAGAATTATGTAGGGCAAATTCTCTTCCAGCTACAGCATGTTATGAAGAAAGTGGGAATTTTAATTTTGATGAGGGAGGTGAACAGGGCACCACAGGTAATAAATTATGCTTAAAATACATTAAATAATCACTTAGACCTGTAAAAGATTTATTGTTAACAGAGCTGACAACAGCTGTTAATCATAATGTTTTTGTTGCCCAGCAGTCTGATAGAAGAGAGTACTTGCCTTACCCCTTTAAAGAGACATAGTTGGGGAAGTAATACATTTTATTGGACCAACTTCTGTTGGTGAAAGACACAAGATTTCCAGATTACTCAGAGCTCTTTTTCAGGACCTGAAGAAGAAGAGGACCTGAAGAAGTTCAAGTTTGTTTGGAATGATAATTAATGAACTAAGGCTCACTGGTCCATACTTCCCAGGATACCCTCTGGCTTGTATAAAGATCGATATGAAAGAGCAACAGAAGAGCTGTTGTATTATGTGGAAAATTTCAAATAGAGGGTCCTTTTGCCCTGTACATTCTGCAGCATCAGAATGACTCTGCTGAAGTTTTTCTATTAAGATCTGTCACAGGGTTCACTACTCACTGTTGTGGCACCTCCTTGTGGCGATATCTGGGGGTTGGCTCTCAACCAGTCTGACACTCCCTTCTTTGTTTGCTCACCACGGGGTGTGTGTGTCTCTCTCTCTCTCTGGACTGAGTTGCTCCCTCTTTGTGGCTTGGCCACTGTCCAGGCAGTGGAGCAGAGGACTGCCTGAGACAGATCATTACAATTTTCTCATTTCAGGGTATCAAAAGTTCCACTGGACAATCTGTCTCAGGCAGTCTCCTCTGCTCCACCGCCTGGACTGTGCCACTTCCCCAGTGGCCTGCCCACTATTCAGGGTTTCAGTCCAGGGACCCTATGCCTAACAACCATGATCTACACAATCTCAGATCCTGTTGCTGTTTCTTCAGCCTCCTTCCTACTTTTCCCATCTTCTGGCCCCCTTGGGTTGCCATTAAAGCTTCCTCTGCTCCCCATGACTTCTTCACCCCCTCTTAGGTTCTTGCCAGAGTCTGCAGTCCCAAGCAGGATCCCAGGGATTACTCCCCGCTAGGATTCCTCCTTGTGTCTTGCCAACTCCAGTTCTCTCTCGGAGCGACTTCAAAGTTCCTTCCTACAGCCCCTCTTGCTCGCTACTTCCTGATTTTATAGGAACTCAACCTGCCCCTGCCAGCTGGGCTTCATCATCAATCCGAGCTTATCAGCCCTGACTCATTTCCAGGTGCAGCCTGTCACAGGATTAACTGGCCCTTTTTACATCATCAGGCCTTTTGTGGAGGTAGACACCCACTCACAGGGTCTGATCCATAGCTCACTGGAGATGCACATAGACTTCAATAGGCTTTGGATCAAGTACACAGAGGGTCAACTTATCCTGTTAATCAGCTTCCAACACCCAAAATATTGGCCAGCTAGAACAGTACAACAGTTTTAGGTCACATGACTCCATCAATCTATTGGATTGTATTTGGAGTATTAACCCTTATTAGCTCTATACACTTTAAATAAACGTGAAAAGGGAAATGTAAAGTCAGGCAAATTAATTGTCTTTGCAACTACAACTAATGTAATAATGAGAACTACACAACGTTTGGAGGAGGATGATAGCAAAGCAGTCTCTAGAGCTTATACATTTGAAACAATTATAATAAGTAGCCATTGTAGAGGTTAAATCTCTGTTAGGTCCAAACTCTATTAGCCCTATAGCCTTTAAGCATGCAAAGGAAAAAGGTAGAGTCATGCGAAGTGATTTTTCTTGCAGCTTCAATTAATATGATAATGAAGGAGTATACACAGGATGGGAGAGTAAAGTAGTCTGTAGGGAAGGCCTACACTGATGAAAAGACAAACATAGTAATGCAAGTTAAATCACAGATAATTCCAATTAGAGGAGTTAATTAAATGGGCCAGGATGACGTTCAAAGAAGCGAAATGTGGGTATCTGGTGGTGGTGAATAGAAAATATGAGCATGGAATACTAGCTGAACATCTAAAGGGGAGACCTATCAAACGCGTGAGACTCCTTAGTTGGGAAAGTCTCCCGTTAAGATGATGACTGGTACAGTTAACATCAAAGAGCTGAAAATACAATGAAAGTAAGGATAGGAACAGATGGGAAAACAGGAACTGTCACACTGGTGTCAAGCATTCTCAATGAAAGAAATTCATCTCTGTGATGACGGCTAGTACAATATCTGGGCATCATTTACAACCCAGAAATAGGACTCAAGTGGAGCATAATCCTTCATCCAAAGTGAGCCGCTGTCCTTGCGGTGATTGCTATTAGCAATATATGGAGTACTAAGTTGTGATCTGCAACAGGGCAGAGAGAAAATTGTGCAAAATACAGGTTTCCTTGCACTTTGGGTTGTATAAAAACCCTGCAGACTAAAGCTCCAGCTCATGCAAGGTATAAGCAAGGTTAAAACAGCAGGAGGGCCACAGGATGAAAAATGAAGATGGGTAATGTTATTACTACATCTGAGGAGAAGTAAATGAGGGCAATTTGTGGAGCTAAAAGTAGCTAAAAAAAATGGGATGCAGTTGTCACATTTAATACAAGGAGAAAAGAACTGCACTGCAGAGGGAGAGAGCAAAGGGATAAGGCTCGTGAGAGCATGAGATGAGGGCAGGAAAACACACATGACCTGACAGTACAGATGAAGGAACAGGGCAGTAAACAGAGCTTTTGGGAAGGAAAGTCTCTTGAAAAGAGCTATATAAACAGAGACAGACTGACTCTTCAGAGTTGTTCCAGGGTGCTCATTGTAGGGCACTGTGATAAGAACACATCTTTGGAGGTGGCCCATATTCCTCCCCTTCCTTTCATGCCCTCGTTCTTTGAGAAGTGCCATGACTAACCAAGAAACTGTAACGCTTGACCTTGGAGCACTTCAGGGTATTTTCTGCACATTTGTTAGTCCCCTCACCCGACTCTTTATTTCTGTCACAGTGAAAGAGCTTTTTATGAACACAAATAACATTTACACATTTCTTGCTAGAAATACAGGAGACATGACCTCACAAAAGGCTCATGGAGAATTACAAGACTTCAATTATTACATTTGAACAGGAGATGTCAGATTTTATTCACACAACTCTTTTTTGACATCATCTTGTGGGGTAGGTGCACTCCATCATGGGGTGTCGGATTCTGGGGATTATCCAAGTGGGTATTTGACAGCCCAAGTGGCCAGGGTCTATGTAGCAGCCCAGGGTAGTATGTCCCAATGGCCAGAGTCAGTAAAACTGTTCTTCTGTGGCAAAGTTCCCCTCTCCAAGAGTTAGCTGCCTCTGGTGCTGGGACAGCTGAGGTAGGCGGATCTGCGCCCACTCTCCTCCACCGGGTCCTGACCCAGGGCCCTAAGGAACCGGTACTTCTATGATCAGTTTTGGTCGCCCATAACTACAGTCCCATTCCCTGGGCTGTTTCCTATCCTGTTTTCCAATACTGGTAGTCTAGCAACCTCTTCAGTCTCTCCTCCATTGGAATCAGCGGTTGGTCTGCTGGAGTCTCAGCCCAGGGGTTTCTATAGCCTGGAGCCCCGGGAGCTTCCCAGCAGAAGCCTGCAACACACATCTGCTCTCGTTGGTGGCCAGTCCAGACTGAGCTGAGCTACACTCTTTTCTCCTCCGCTTCCAGCTGCAGCATGCCCAGCAGGCATGAGGGGATGTGGCTTCCTCTGCCACCGCATGCAGTTAACCTCCGCTGAACTGGTGTGGGTAGGTACATCCCATCACACATTTCATAGGGAAAACCCCACAAAAACTGACAAACAGCAATAACTTTGAACAGAAAATAGCCTTTAGTGGGTACATTTGCAAACATCAGACTTAAGGGCATCACATCTGCATTTAAAAGTTTGTAGTGTTATTGCCAGGAACCCCTCACTTAACGTTGTAGTTCCGTTCCTGAAAAATGCAACTTTAAGTGAAACGACGTTAAGCAAATCCAATTTCCCCATAAGAATTAAGGTAAATTAGTGGGTTTGGTTCCAGTGACATTTTTTTCATCAGACAAAAGACTATATTATATACACACACACATATTACATACAGTATAAGTTTTAAACAAGCAATTTAAATACTGGTACACAGTGATGGTGATTGTGAAGCTTGGTTGAGGTGGTGAAGTCAGAGGGTGGGATATTTCCCAGGGAATGCCTTACTGCTAAATGAGGAACAAGCAATTAGCTGAGCCCTCATGGGTTAACTCTCTCACACTACAAGGCAGCAGGAAAGCAGGGGGGGGCAGACAGAGACACACACCCTGTGTGTATGAGAGAGATTTCCCTTTAAGTACGCAGACTCTTAAGTACACGGCCTTGTTAATTAGATCAGCTTCCAGAGACCAGCTGCTGCCAGCGAGGAGCTTCCTCTGTCATGTGTCCCCCCTACTCTATGGAAGATGGAGTAAGTGGGGTGCAGAAGCAGGGGGGATGGAGACACCCTGACATTAACCCCCTTTTTCTTCCCCTCCTCCCCCCCCCCCCACAGAGCAAGCAGGAGTCTCTGGGAGCAGCTCCAAGGCAGAGGGCAGGAGCAGCACATAGCAGTGGGGGGGAGGGGGGAGAGGGACAGCTGAACTGCTGACAATTGATAGCCTGCTGGGCAACTGCTGAACAGGGAACTTAGGGGAGTGGGGAAGCTGATAGGGGAGAGCTTGGGGGCTGCCGGTCCACCCTGGTTCCGAGCTCCCACCAGCTAGCTTCAATGGGCTGCTCTTCCTGCAAGCAGTGGACAAATCAGGCTGCTGCCAAACAGGTTATAAGGGACCATTGTGGAATTTTAAACCAGCATGGTCATGTCTGCACTTTCTTTTATGTTAGAAAAATCTCAGTTAATTTTCCCGGATGGGTCAGTGGAGACAAAAAGCCTCTTGGCCAAAATCTGCTGTCAATTACATCCCTGCAACCCCACTGACTGTAGCCATTAACTGTGGGCATAATTTGGCACTGTGAATTCAAAGCCTCAGATAAATTCTGTCTGAATAAAATCCTAGCAGGGGACCTTTTAAATGATTCACTTCATCATGTCTCCCCTTCAGTCATCTGTGTTCTATCCCAAGCTCCCACACCAACAGCAAAGCAAGAGACAGATACAGATCATTCTAAGTTATGAGGGTCCAAAGCCAATAGTTAAGCACCAAAGCTAGTACAATGGCTGGTTTGGGCACTTGGGATCAGCTACTGTTGACTGGCTACACTAGATCAGCTTATAATAACAGTAGCCTCTGACAGCTAGTGGACAGCTCTTAGTTTCATGGGTTGAGGTCTGTGTTTCTGGTCACAGAGGCAGAAATCTCTAATTCTATTACCCCCCGCTCAGCCCCACTCCTTGATCTTAAATGCTTATGTTTGGCCAGTGATTACCTTTTATGTATGTATATGGCCATGTACTGTTGCAAACAGATGCCCCATTCAGGTACCAAATGTTCGTTTTGTGGACCAAATAGGATTATGCTTCTCTCTTCAGTCAAATTTAAATCATTTCAAGGGAGCTTGTGCCATAATCTAACTTGATATACAAGGCAAAAATAAATGCATGTTGGTATTAAAAACAAGTTTATTTAAAACATGTTATTTTCAGAATCTCTCTACATGTGATGTGAACCATGTAACAATGGAATAATTCCCGTGTTCTCTCTACCCCAGCAGAGCTGTGCGGAGCATGCAAAAGAACAGGCTGCCTAAATCCTAATGAAAATTAACAAATACTGCCAGAAACTTTTTGAATGAATTAGTTTAATCTCAATGGAATTTCTGATTCATTAGTTAGAAACAACTTTGCTAACTTTGAAAAAGAAAATGGTTATTCTTACTAAGAACCCCCTCCCCTCAATCTATTTTCTTTAGCAAATGCTAGAAAGGCTAGAAAGCTCTACCGTGTAGGAAGAATAGACAGTGGGTCTAGGGCACCAAACTGTTTAATGGCTGGATTGTTGTGCGAATGATTGTCATCTGTGAGAGGAGTATGTTTCCCAGTTTGTCCTTGGCTGCCAAAGCTCTAGAAATCAGTTCTGTAGGATAATCACATTGCAAATAAAAAGCAAGTCTCAAAAGCTATCTTCAGATATTTTAAAGAGACCGACCAGAGCATGAAGTTAAGGAATATATCTGAACTTCAATGCTCAAGGAGGTTTGAACCTCTTTAATTATTACAACTCCTATTTTAATTTGCCCTAAAAGCAAGCAGGGTGTTTATACACTGTGGCAGACCGCTCTCTCATCCCTCCCAGGAACAGGCAGGAAAAGAACAGTTACTTACCTCGTAACGTTGGTTCTTCGAGATGTGTTGCTCATGTCCATTCCCATATGTGTGTGTGCGTTCCGCGCATGCCCGGTCGGACAGCTTTTCCCCAGCGGTACCCGTAGGGTCGGCAGGGGCGACCCCTGGAG
This sequence comes from Sternotherus odoratus, assembly GCA_032164245.1. Lineage (NCBI taxonomy): Eukaryota > Metazoa > Chordata > Testudines > Kinosternidae > Sternotherus > Sternotherus odoratus. The sequence continues at coordinate 64,055,535 of JAVMKO010000003.1, forward strand.
TGGCGCCCTTATGGCAATGTATATATGCCCCTGCCGACCCACCCCCCGCTCAGTTCCTTCTTGCCGGTACTCCGACAGAGGGGAGGCGGGTGGGATTCGGAATGGACATGAGCAACACATCTCGAAGAACCAACGTTACGAGGTAAGTAACTGTTCTTTCTTCTTCGAGTGCTTGCTCATGTCCATTCCCATATGTGACTTACGAGCAGTCATCTCGGAGGAGGGAGAGGAGTACTTTGAGTACCTGTTAACAGGACCGCCTGTCCCACAGCTGCATCCCCCATCGACTGCTGCACGATGGCGTAGTGCGAAGTGAAGGTGTGCACTGAAGACCACGTCACTGCTCTACAGATGTCGACGATTGGAACGTGTGCCAGGAACGCCGTGGACGCGGCCTGGGCCCTGGTGGAATGCGCCGACAGTGCTGGTGGAGTCGCATTCGAGAGGTTATAAGACAATTTGATACAAGAAGTGATCCAGGCCGAGAGGCGCTGAGTAGAAATTGGTAACCCTTTCATCCTTTCTGCCACTGAAATAAAAAGTTGTGGAGATTTACGAAAACCTTTGGTCCTTTCTATGTAAAAAGCTAAAGCTCTTTTGACGTCCAATGAGTGAAGCATTCTTTCCCTGTTATCCGCATGGGGTTTGGGAAAAAACACCGGTAGGAACACCTCCTGATTCAAATGAAAGGGTGAGACTACTTTGGGCAGGAAGGCCGGGTGAGGTCTTAACTGAACCTTATCTCTATGGAAGATCGTGTAGGGCGGTTCAGAAGTGAACGCCCTAATCTCAGAGACTCTGCGTGCCGAAGTGATTGCTACTAAGAACGCGGTCTTCCATGAGAGATAAGAAAGGGGGCAGGAAGATATGGGTTCGAACGGGGGTTTCATTAGGGCCGTTAGAACCAGGTTGAGGTCCCAAGGGGGGATTGGTTGGCGTATCTGAGGATACAGCCTCTCCAATCCCTTAAGGAATCTGCTAACTAAGGGGTTACTAAAAACCGAGTTGTCATCGACCCCCGGGTGGAACGCCGAAATGGCGGCCAGGTGTACCCTAACAGTGGAAAGCGCTAGTCCTTGCTGCTTCAGCTCAAGGAGGTAGTCCAGGATAGTGGAGACTGAAGAAGACAAGGGATCCACCCCCTTGTTCTGAGCCCACAGTGAGAAGCGCTTCCATTTGGCAGTGTAGGTTCCCCTTGTGGAAGGTTTTCTGCTACCCAGAAGGACCTCCCTGACTGACTCCGAGCACTGCAGCTCTGCTGGGTTCAGCCACGGATATACCACGCCGTGAGGTGGAGGGACTGGAGGTTGGGGTGCAACATCCTCCCGTGGTCTTGGGAGATCAATGTCGGTGACAGAGGAAGTGTTATCGGCGTCGTCACACAGAGAGACAACAGGGACGTGTACCAGTGTTGCCGAGGCCAGGCTGGCGCTATTAGTATGACCGATGCTTTGTCCTGACGGGCCTTCGCCAGTACCTTGTGTACGAGGGGGAACGGGGGAAATGCGTAAAGCAGGCCCCCCGTCCATAGAGTGTGGAATGCGTCCCCCTCTGAACCTGGGCTGAGGTTGAGGAGGGAGCAAAACCTGTGGCACTTCCTGTTGGCCTTTGTGGCGAACAGGTCGAGGCGGGGAAACCCCCACCTTTGGAAAATTGAATGGGCTACATCGGGTCTGAGAGACCATTCGTGACCCCGAAATGAGCGGCTCAGGGAGTCCGCCAGTACGTTCTGAACTCCCGGAAGGTAAGCCGCAGTGAGGTAGATCCCTCTGGGAATGCAGAACTCCCAAAGGGCGAGGGCTTCCTTGCACAGGAGAGAGGAGCGAGCACCACCCTGTTTGTTTATATAAAACATCGAGGCCGTGTTGTCTGTTAGGACTGACACGCTCTTGTCCCTCAAGAGTGACTGGAACGTCTGGCATGCCAGGCGAACTGCTCTGAGCTCTCGAACATTTATGTGGAGAGACAACTCTTCCTGAGACCATAGGCCTTGAGTCGTGGCCTTCCCCAGGTGAGCTCCCCAACCCAGCGCCGAAGCGTCTGTCACCAACGTGATGGATGGTTGGGGCTTGTGAAAGGGCACCCCGCTTCCCAGAGACGTGGGCTGGAGCCACCAGTAGAGGGACTGTCTTACCTTCAATGGTAGAGTTACTACGAGGTCGAGGGGGTCTCTGCGCTGGTTGTATACCTTCGCGAACCAGGCTTGCAGAGGGCGAAGATGGAGTCTCGCAAATGGCACCACGTAAGTGCACGCCGCCATGTGTCCCATCAGGACCATACAGTTCCTTGCTGTTGTAATGGGAGACCGGAGAAGTGGCCGGATAATGTCCCCCATGGCCTTGGCCCGAGAGGGAGGTAGGAAGGCTCTCGCGCGGCGGGAGTCTAGGATCACCCCAATGAACTCGATTCTCTGGGTAGGGATGAGGGTTGATTTCGGCACATTCAGAATGAGGCCCAGCTTTAGGAGGGTGGCTTTGATGAACGTTATTTGCGTTAGAAGCAGCTCCCGTGACTGTGCCCTGATGAGCCAGTCGTCCAGGTAAGGGTAGACATGGATGCCGTTCCGTCTGAGGAATGCTGCGACTACCGCCACGCATTTCGTGAATACCCTTGGAGCTGAGGAGAGGCCGAACGGAAGGACGGTAAACTGGTAGTGTCGGGATCCCATCACGAACCTCAGGAATCGTCTGTGGCTCGGGATGATGGAAATGTGGAAATATGCGTCTTTTAAGTCGAGGGCGGCGAACCAGTCTCCTTGATCCATAGCAGGAATTATGACAGCCAATGAGAGCATGCGAAACTTCAGCTTCTTTATGTAGGAGTTGAGGCCTCGCAAGTCCAGGATGGGGCGGAGCCCCCCTTTGGCCTTCGGGATAAGGAAATAACGGGAGTAGTAACCCTTGCCCCGAAATTCTTGAGGAACCTCCTCTATGGCACCCAAAGACAAGAGGGTTTGGACCTCCTGTTCTAGGAGTTGCTCGTGAGATGGGTCCCTGAAGAGGGACGGGCACGGGGGGCGGGTGGGAGGGAGAACAGAGAATTGGATAGAATATCCCACTTCTACCAGGCTGAGAACCCACTTGTCCGAGGTGATAGAGGACCATGCCTGGTAGAAATGGGATAGACGGTTCACAAATAGGGGGGCAGCTATAGAGTTGGAGGCTGGCTCGGCGTCCCCGGGCGCAGCTTCAAAAGGTCGGCCTGGGTCCGGGGGGGTGGTTGTTCCCTGGGCCCTGAGGCTGGCGAGAGGAGGAGCGTTGTCGGCCCCTACTATTACCCCTCCCGCCCCTTCTAGGCTGATCCCTCCTGTAAGGAGGGGCCTGATGGGGTCTGGCTGGCGGGGGCGGGGGAGCTCTAAAGGGTCTTCTTTGGCCTTGCGGTGTATGCAAGCCAAGAGAGCGGAGCATCGCCCTTGAGTCCTTCATGGACTGAAGTTTTTTGTCCGTATCAACGGCAAATAGCCCCTGCTTGTCGAACGGCAAGTCTTGTATGGTCGCCTGCACAGGTGGGGGAATACCAGAAACATGCAACCAGGCACCCCGGCGCATGGATACCGCTGTGCCTAGTTGCCGCGAAGCTGAGTCTGCTGCGTCCAGTGCGGCCTGCAGGGCAGCTCTGGAGACCACCCTGCCCTCTTGTACTATGGCCTTAAAGTCGTGGGCCGATTCCTTGGGTAAGGTGCCCTCGAATTTGGCCATTGTAGACCAGGTGTTGTAGGCGTATCGCCCCAGGGCGGCCTGCTGGTTTGCTATGCGTAGTTGTAGCGCCGCCGAAGAGTACACCTTCCTGCCCCAGAGGTCCAACTTCTTGGAGTCATGCGACTTTGGGGTAGGACCTGTCTGGCCTTGCCGCTCCCTATGGTTCACTGCATCCGCAACCAGGGAGCCTGGCGGTGGGTGCGTGAAAAGGTACTCGTACCCCTCCCTTGGTGCGAAGTACCGGCGCTCCACTCCTCTGGCTGTAGGTGGAAGCGAGGAGGGGGTCTGCCATAGGGTGTCCATGGTGGATTTAACTTTGCGCATAAAGGGCAAGGCTATCTGAGGCGGCGAGTCGGAGGAGAGGATGTCCACATTGGGATCCTCCTCGTCCCCCTTAATTTCCTCAGGCTGGAGATTGAGGTTTTGTGCCACCCTCCTCAACAGATCCTGATGGCCCCTAATGTCCATGGGTGGCAGATTATAGGACGAGCCCGCCACTGCGTCGTCCGGGGACGATGAAGAAGAGCCAGGTTGAGGGTTCTCCATTTGGGTGTCCTCCTGGAAGGGGTGTTGGATGGGATCACCCCCTTGCGCTTCCTGGAGTACAGACTGGCTGTCAGACGTTCCAGGAAGATGCTCGTCCCCAGGCCCCTCCGATTGGGGTCTGGTGATAGTGGCACACACTGGACCCTTTGGTACGGAAGGCCAAGATGCCACTGACGGAGGCCCCTGTGCTTGGTGGCATGCAAACGGGGTCCAGAAAGGCCATTGGGGAGGGCCTTGCTCTACCATCGCATATGGCTGTTGGTGCCGTCGATGGGAGGAGTGCCGGTGCCGTGAGTGATGGTGCCGAGAGCTATGGCTATGTCGAGACCTGGACCTCGACGAGGATGCATCCGACTCTGAAGAATAGTCGGACTGCGACCAGGGCGGTGCCGTGCCCTCCGGTGCCATGACCCTGGAGTACATCTCCGGCTTCCCGGGGAACCTCGGTGCCTGCGGTGCGGTGCGAGCCGGTGCGGGTATCAGCGGTGCCGCTGAGATAGCCGGTGCCGCTAGAGCCGAGTTCGCCGGTACCGCCGTCACCGGCACGGGCGGGATGGTTGGAGCCACGGTGCGGGGGACCGGTGCCGGGACCGCAAACTGCGGTGCCGGGTCGACCGTGGTACCGATAAGGTCCACCACTGCCTCGAACGCCTCTGGGGTTGAGGGCAGTTCCAATTCCGGCACCTCGGTTCCTCGAGAGGGCACTATCTCCGGGGAGATGGCCCTGGGCTCCGGTGCTAGTATCGGTGCGCGCTCTGAACGGGGCCGCCTCGCGCGCTCCGGAGCTGCTGGCACCATCGAGGGATCACCCGTGCCCTTGCGCACCGGGGAGCGCCCTCTAGATCTCTTGGAAGGGACCGGCGACTGAGACCGGTGCCTTCTGGAGGAGGAGGAGCCGTGCCGTGGCGACCGGTGCCGAGGTGTTCTCGGGCCCTTCGGCGTCGCGGTGCCGCGCACCGACGCCGGTGCGCTGCTAGAAGTAGAGGGCTCCGTTGGTGGCTGAAGTGCGGATTCCATCAGGATTAGCTTCAGCCTGGAATCCCTCTCTTTTTTAGTGCGCGGTTTGAATCCCTTACAGATCGCGCACTTCTCAGTCTGATGACCCTCTCCCAGGCACTTGAGGCAGCGGGAGTGAGGGTCACTAATTGGCATAGGCTTGCCGCAGACTTTACAGGCTTTGAACCCTGACGCCCCAGGCATAACCCGGCGTCAGAGATCTAACACTACTTAACAACTACTTAACACTAAAGAACTATAACAATGCTAACGATAAGAACAATTAACCCTAAATACCTAACTAACTAGAAGAACAAGATACCGCTACTGACAAAGGAGTAAGCTGTTCCAGCCACCGCCAAGGACGGAAAGAAGGAACTGAGCGGGGGGTGGGTCGGCAGGGGCATATATACATGGCCATAAGGGCGCCACTCCAGGGGTCGCCCCTGCCGACCCTACGGGTACCGCTGGGGAAAAGCTGTCCGACCGGGCATGCGCGGAACGCACACACACATATGGGAATGGACATGAGCAAGCACTCGAAGAAGAACCCTTCTTTGCTTCAAACAGTGCCCTTTAATCCACAGTGCAGGCCCCACCACCAATATATACAGTTTTACACAGTTTAGCCTTTCAGTTTACAACTCTAACAAACTCTACAGTTTCCAGCTCTGAGTAGCTCTACAGTTTCCAGCTCTACAAACTCTATATAGTTCAGCTCAAATACAAACACCGCTCTGACTAGCACTCCACACTCCATACCATCCCCACCACACTGGGCTTCCTTCCTGGCAGGCCTTTTATCCCCCTGAGGAGGCTGCCAGGTGTCACTCATCCGACTGATTGCTCTGCAGCGCAGGTGGCTGATTAGGCTTCTCTGCAGGGAGGTTTGCAGAGGTCTTTTCTCCCTCTTAAAGGGGCGACAAGGCTGGGTCAGGCCCACCCTGCCACAACACGTATGAAGTAACAAGCATTTCCCAGATACCACACTGATTACAAATGCTTATCTCCCCTTTCTTGTACTAAAGAGAAGGTTCTGCAAATTACCACGTCAAACTGAAGAAGAGACTTTCTCTAAATACAATGGACAAGAGAGACACTGATTTACACCAGCTGAGGCTGTGGTCCATATCAGCAGCTACAAATTCACACCCATTGCATTTTCATGGTTCCAGATCGTTGCCTTTGCTCTAGAAGAGAATTCAATCACAATATTTAAAAAAAATTGCAAGGTGAATTTCATTTTTCAATATAACCCAGAACAATTATCAATATCAACATTCAGTGTGTAAGTTATGTTGGCCAAGCTAGGAGGCACATCTGGTGCTTTAACATTAACAACCAATCTGGACTTCATTTCCGATCATATAAACTTTAATGTAGTCAATCCCAGAGCAGATTTTTCTCTTTGAGAACGTAGCTCTTTGACCCACGCCAGTACCCCGTAGGCATTTTTGCAGTTTTGGGGTAACTGCACCTCTGGCCCCCCTCTGTGATTTGTTCGAGAAGTGCCCTCTCAGGTCATGCCTCTAGCCATCACTTCTCTCTGAGAAGGGACAGGTGTCCATGCAGCTGTCTGTAGCTGCACTATGATTACCTAAGGAAGATCTGACTGAAGATCAATCCCCACACTTTGTTTTCTCTCCGAAGGCCAGGACCAGGGAATGCCAGCAGTTCTGAGGGACCACACAACTCTTCCAAAGCAGAGAACATTTATTTAAGGACAAAATTATACAGAGAAAACAAACAATAATATGATCTAAATGTTTCACCAGTAGCCCCATTAGTCCTACAGAGATCTGGGCAAGTTGAAGTCATTCCAACCCTTCTGCAGGTTTGGAACCTTCCTTGGACAAAAAGTCATACTTTGTTGAATTGGTCAGTTCAAGCAGGACCTTTAAACCCCATGTTCTTGCTTTGTCTCCTGCCTCTCTCGGAAACCTAGCTTGAAGGAGTTTATGCAAACAACCCCAAGGGCTGGTTGACACTCCTAGGGATTGCAGAAATTACTCCCCACTGTTCAAAGTTCCTGGAGGGACTGTGGTAACCCTCCCTCATGGAGTAGAATACAATCCTATCCCACTACAATACATATAAGCCATAACATTAATACAATTGTCCCCAAAATACTGCACCTGGTTGCACTATTTGTCACAAGCATCAGATACTGGTAAGAGAATTGGACTACTTAGATTGAAAGAGGCAGGAGACATTCTCTCTTCTTGTCACAACTCCAAGGGATTCTAAATGGTAAAATAACTGAACTCTTTATTCAACTTCTTAACCGGGAAGGCAAAAGAAAGCCAGCCCACAGCACTGCACTTTGTCATTTGCTGTCAAAATGACAGGTTGCTACCTCATGCTAGGAAGTAGCCTAGAAACTTAATGAAGCAGAGAAATTCTTCATCTGTTAAATATTCCCACCAGAATTTCTGAAAAATTGTATCAATTTGTGTTAAACTAAGGGATAAATTGCTAAGGTATTTTATACTCGCTGTTGCTCCATGACCACTGGGTCCAAAGGTAGCAATATTTTTGGATACTTGCTGCAGTCCTGTGACACTTTCAGATTCTCAAAGGCTTCTGTGTGGTTAAGGGCTAGTGTTAGGGTACGTCTATATTAGCTGCTGGATCGGCGGGTAGTTTTCAATGCATCAGGGATTGATTTATTGCGTCTCGTCTAGATTAGATAAATTGATCCCCGAATCGATGCCTGTACTCTACCTCGGCAGGAGGAGTAAGTGGAGTCAACGGGGTCACCACCACGGTTGACTTGCCGCTATGAGGACAGCCAGGTAAGTTGAACTAAGATACTACGTGAATAGCGTAGCTGAAGTTGTGTATCTTAGTTCGAACCCGCACCTCTCCTCAGTGTAGCCCAGGCCTTAGTGTCAGATATTACAGAAAGTAGCGTGGCATCCTTGAAATGCAGTATATACTGATAAAACCACTTGTCTGCTTCTGTAGTGAGGAGATATTATAGGGTTAGGCATAGTCCTTCACAGAGAAAAGAAAGCAGCTTTATACATGCATGAGAAAGATCATGTCACTAAATAAAAGAGACAATCACCTCTAATCCTTTTTGCCTGTGTGTTGGAGTGAGCAGATATTTCACTCAGCTCAGGGTGCGGGATTTATAGCATTGCTTTAAGTATTTCCTCCATGGTTTCTTTTGGGCGGGATGAGGCTGAACAGGATGTTCATTTTAGGGTCCTTATGACTGTGCACTTTGTACCCTAAAACATTGAAGAGGTTAGATAATACATGTGAATGATCAGGGTTACACACAGTTGTGAAAGGGTTTCTTTTCACTGCTATCCTTTTAATAAATTTATCCTCAGATGTTTGGAAAACAATACTGAGATATAATGTAGTCCAGTTTCAGATATTTTGGCTTCTAAGCTACTGACATGGTCTTGTTAAGGTTACACAATGATCATAGGGTTTAGTACTTCAGCTAGCACAGTCTGCAAGCTACAGAACTACAGACCATTTAAAGGATCTTTTTCTTTGTATGCTTGATTTTAAAAACAGCAAAATAGCAATAGTTCAGTGTGGCAAGGACAAAGCCCTACCACTTCCTTGGGAATGAAAGGATTGAAAGCCATGAAAGTGGTGCATTTGGGATCAGGTGGGATGAGAACCAGTGCAGGGTGTCCACAGACGGTAGGGACTTCCAAGCAGTGCTTTACAGGACTTCCTGTTGTGCGGGGGCCATTGGGTCTGCAGCTATATGGACCCATTAGCTAAATTTGTCAAGGGTGCAGGAACTGTGGAAGTTACAGTAGCCCTCAAGCTGTAATAGCGACCTTGTAATTGCCAATAAAGTAGCTTCAGAATTGTCCTTACTTTACAGATGAAGAGACTGAAACAAAAAGCAAGACCATGAAGCAAGTTCTGTATGGTTAAGAGGCTTTATACTGCTCAGAGCAGTGTTGAGGGGTTGTGGAAGAGGGGAGGATCCCTCTGATAAGTTCTCTCTCACCTTTTGGCTGAGCTGAACACAATTTTTAAATTTCAGTTTTACAGTCTACCCTTAACTTTCATATGAACAGCAACAAAGTATGGGAAATAGGGCTCTAAGTACTAACTCATTTGTCTGACTAGCACTCCACTGGTATTTGGCTGATGGCGACTAATTAGCCATAGTTCTACTATGGGACTTCAACCCAATATACTTTCTCTCTCATATTCAAGAGTAACTCACCCAATATCAATGCTCCCCAGAGGTAGACATTGTGGGTTGCCAAAAAATAAAATAAAAATCCCCACAATCAAGTCCTTCTGAAGTCAACAGGTGCCCTCGTGCCTAAAAATAAATAAATGAGCTGAAGAAACAGATGTTTTAAAGCTGTGGAGAGCTTTATATATAGGTTCCTCCCTACACATACTTAAGCTTTTCTGCAGGAAAAGGAGGAGATGGATTCAGTCCAGGGCCATGTTCAAGAAAATCCTTGTGTGTCAGGATAAATCCCAGTTGTCAGTAATATACCTGCTCCAGATCCTACTTGTATTTGAAATTTCTTTAATCTTCTCACATCCACAAGCCAACTTCCCCATTCCCCCAATTTGCTATACCTGTGTATTTGTGTTGTTGGGGAGCAAGGGGAAGCTGTAGGTTCATATTTATGCTGTGTAATGAAAAGTTTAAATTAACCCCATTTTAAAAACAATTTTAAACCACCAAGATCCTATTTTAATTCCTTTCTGTCATTTATTTTGTCCTCCAGCCTTCAAAAAAACACACCCCTTTCGATTTTTCTCACACAGAAACCAATTCTATCAATAACACATTCTCACTGGAAAAGTGTCTAATTTATTATATCTATCCATTAGTTGTGAAGAATGTTAAAAGGATAGAAATGCAGAAAGACAAATTTTAACTTAAAAAAAGATTAATGTTGCACAAGCTTAATAAAAATAATACAAACAAAGCAATATTTTCAATCTATGCAAATAAAACAACTTTAGATGCTGCAAAGAACAGATTCCCTTTTTTAACTGTACAGATCAAGTTAACTTCCTCACTGCAGAAGAATTTGCTTCATCCTCCAGAGTAAGTAGGCACAAGGCAACCAGAAGTGCATATAAAGTTTGCCCGTACAGAAATTAGCACTTCAACTTTAACTATCAACCAACCCATCCACCTGTCCACCGAGGACCTAAGATCTTGTTATAGTTTTATGTAGTTAGGGATGACTTGGTTCCAGGTCTACTTCTTAAGCCAAACCATCAACACTCAGGTTTAAATACTTTATTATGAAAAGAGCATAACTAGTACCTGACAAACCCCCGAGGTTATCTCAATGTCTATGATTACCTCAAGAGATCAGAGGCAGCATCTTTACAATAAACTGAATCTAAAGCATCATTTCTAATCCACATATGGTTCCATAAAAAAACATCCACATTTGTTCTATACTGCTATACGGAGTCTATTCAGTCTAGACAGCAAATGAAACTCAAATTCAATCACTTCCAAAAGGCTGCAACAGCAGCGTATTTCTAGAGATATGGCACTTCTTCCATATAGAATTCAGTGACTTGGGATCTAGGGTAACTCTAGGGCCATGTCTACACTACAAAATTAAGTTGACCTAACTTATGAGCACTTGTATCGATTGTACTGTTAGTGCGGGGTGACTTATGAAAGCCAGTTACAGTTGACATAAGCAATGTAGTGTCTACACTAACTCTGAGTCAACTTAACTTCATTGACCTTGACTCTATGCCGCAGCTTCTCATAAAAGTGGTATGTCTGCAGGGCAGAACCAGAACAACTGTTCATTTCTTGTTTTCTGGTACACTTGCTGAAGTTCCTTTATCTTCATGCAGCACTGCTGCATGTCCCTGGTATAGCCCTTCTCCCCCAAGCCCTGCAGAATCTTGGTATAGATGCCCATATTTCTTCTGCCTGCACAACCTCTTCTTCCCACACAGCAATAAGTGCCACCACCTCTTGTGTACTCCGTGCTGGAGCACATTGGTGGCCTTAGCCTCCATGATCAGCTGTGCTGATGAGCTCTCCATGCTGATCAAACAGGAAATGAAAATTCAAAAGTTTCCCGCGCTTTAAAAGGGGAACAGCTGTTTCCTGTGTACCCAGCTTTCATGCAGTGGAGCTGAAAGCGCTCTTCACAGCAGAGCACTGTGGGAAACCTCCTGGAGCCAATTCATTTGAATTATACAACACTGTTTCTACACTGTCCCCATGTCGACCCGTGGATGTCAAATCAAGTGCTACGCCTCTCGTGGAGGTAGAGCACAGAAGTCAACTTTACAGGCCACTTAAGTTGGCGAAAGGGATTCAGTAGCAGACACATACATTACTAGATTGACTTAGCATGGCTTATGTCAACCTAAGTTTGTAGTGTAGATCAGGCCTTACACACTGCCTCTCTCTCAGCATTGTAGCTAACCTCACAATCCAGACCATAGTAATTGACTGGCTTACTTTGAATTTAAAAAATAAAAGACTAACATTAAAGGCCAAATTCTGCCGTCAAATGTGTGCATGGCTATAACAAGTCAATGAAAAACAGATACAGAACAGATTTTGCTTAGAAGATTCTAGAATGAAGTTTTAATAACTAGAAGTGGGTGTTTCTGGGCTATCCAAAGCTGGAAAATAACAGTGCGTTCTACTTTTTGGAAAGGAAAAAATAAATAAATCAGAGGAACATGTTTTTGTTCTGGAAAGTCAAAAGCTAGTTCTGGTATGGTTAGAATGGACATTTAGACAGTCTGGAACCAAACTTCTACATCTATTTAACCAATACCCATTCAGCCTCGAATAGGGGTTTTCAAACTTTATTGCACCATGACCCATTTCTCACAAGAAGTTACTACAGATCCCAGGAGGGAGCACTTAAGCCAGAGCCTGCCAGAGCTCTGCCGTCCTGAGTGGGGGCTGTGGAGGGGTCAAAGCCAAACCCCGAGCCCTGCCGCTCCAGGTGCAGGGTCCGGGGCAAAGCCCTTCAGCCATGGTGGGGGGCCTGTAATTCGACCCTCGCCACATTGGGCTTTGGCCACAGGTGGTGGGGCTTGGGCTCCAGGTCCCAGCAAATCTAACACTAACCGACAAGCCTATTGAAATGGGGTCCCGGTCCCCAGTTTGAGAACTGCTGGCTTAGAAGCTAAGAAATAGCAGCTCAAACACTGTGCAAGTGCATGTGTTAAAGCTATAACTGAACCCAGACATCATTGCCTTGTTTAAATGCCCAGTGCTGGAGTGTATGTGTGTTCTGCACATCAGGACAAGGGGAATCCAACCAAACTGGAAACCATTTTCTGGTTGTGTCAATTTGGGGACTCTAGGCCTCAATGCAAATGTGGAGTCAGCCACCTGGTGTCAGGGCTGTAGTGCAGGTAAAGCATCTTGGGACAATGTGTTGGCTGAAGCTTGGGGAAACCATTTTGACCAAGTTTCTCTGCAAGGGGCTGGAAAAGTGGAGACTGGAAAATTCTCAGCAGTGGAACAAAAAAGTAACCCCCATTCCCTCCACACTACCCCTCCAAAACAACCCCCAAACCAAACCAAACCAAACCAGGTGGTGACAGTGAGATATATAAACTCGGAGGAGACACATTCAGAGGACACGGACTCAGCAGTGAGGTTGCACCCGTCCTGACACAGCCCTGTCCCTCCATGTCAGATGCACCAGGTATGCACAGGCAGGATCCAAGTGTGGAGGGGCTTAGTGTGTGGGAGATCCAGGTGTGGGTTGAGAGGGCTCTGTGTGGAGCAATCTGGGTGCAGGCGGCTCAATAGGGGATCCAGGTCCAGGGGGGATGTGGATGTACAGGGGCTTGTTGGGGAGTTCTGTGTGCAGTGTAATGGGACTCTGCAGAGAGGTCGAGGACAGGTGATGGTGGTTGAGACTCAACAGGGAGAGGTCTGGGTGTGGGGAGATTGGAGTTCGGCAAGGGGGTCTGGATATGGAGGGCTGAGTGGGGGAACCAGATGCTGGGGAAGTGGGGGTCAGTGGGGTGGGGATCCAGGTGCAGCTGGTTGGGGCTTGGTAGTAAGGGGATCCGGGGCAGATGGCTCATTAGGGTGGTCCAGGAGGAGTGGGGCTCATTGGGGTGGGGGTTTGGAGTGAGGGGGTCAGGATAGACAGGAGGGTCTGGGTGTGGATGCACAGGGGTTGGGTGGATAGGGGAGCAGCTCCCCATACAGTGATCCCATCCCCTGCAGCTGAGGAGTGATGTGTGCAGGAAGCACAGTGGGGAGAAGGGAGGAGTTTGCAGAGCTTCCTACAGCCAGGGGAGAAATCTGGGGGTGGGTCTGACATGGCACCCAGGGGAAGAGGAAGTTGTGTCCTTCCCAGTCCAGCTGGGACTAGCAGCTGAGCCCGACTCAGCGTAGGAGCCAACAGCCGGGTCTTCCCCAGTCCCACCCAGACCCCACAGTGATTTACCTCTCTGCTGGCTACTTAAAATTGCTGGGGAGGGTCGCATAACTGCTCTTGTAGCTTCCTTTTGTTTCCTCACCAGAAAGTCATTATTCTGCAGGGAAGCACAGAAATCTGCGGGGGAAATAAATTCTGTGGTCCAGAATTCCCCCAGGAGTAAGAGTAATGCTATTTTAGATCTTATGCAAGGTTAATGGGTCTGTTTGCTTTCACTGTTGAATGGCCATATGGAGCTAAACTCTAAATGCTCACATGGCTGGAGCTCTGTGTGTTTAAATTATGGATGAGACTGAGGGGTCAACACTAGTCTGAACAAGGGGATTTTAACCCCAAGTATGCATAGACTATAAGACAGGGGCAGTACCTGGATTCTGTTCAGGAGGCTTAAAGACCACACAGGACCCAGCGTGGTGAGCCCCAAACACATCAGCCTGGTGAGTGTCCAGTTTTGGGGGAGCTCTATCGGGGCTCCATGTGCAACACTGGTGATATTTGGTCTGTTGTTCAGAAATAGTTAAAGATTCTGGGAGCAATGAGACAAGATTGTCAAGATTATCTGTGCAACTTGAAAAGAACACAGTAAAATTAGAGATGATCCAAGTTCTCCAGGTTGAGTTTCTATTACATGTGGAAATAAATTACCTGATACTAAGTTGGTGAAGTAATGACATCTGCAAGAAATGGATGAAGTTAAGCAACAGAAGTCCGATGGACTGTAATGCATTGCTATGAATAATGTAAAGTGTAAGCTTTTTAACAGCAATATTTGACTTCAAATGACCCAGCATATTTGTACTTCAGCATTTTAATTGAAAATTCTTATTTTGTAATAACTGTAACAATCTTAAATAACTGATATTATTCTCCAAGTGTTTCTATTGGAACAGTACTTACATTTAATTACAGGTGAACTGGATAGGTTTATAGGTGCAAAATACATTACATTGTTTTATATGAAATAAGCTCAACTACCACCAACTTGGGAATCTAAATCTTCACAACAGCATTGCCAGCAATTCAGCTATCTATTCAAGGGTGCTATTTAAAACACGTACCTGAACCTAGCAGAAAAGAAATCCAAGTAAATATTAAAAAGAAGGAAGCTTAAAAGACCAAAACTCCACAGCAGATGGGATCAATAAAATATTAAACTGCAGTTCTTAAATGTAAGTACTACACCAAGTAGTGTAAACATGGCTGTTTTCAAATAGTGTAAAATCCCTTGATTTCTAATTGAGACAGTAATATGTATTCTATTTATTCAACCCAATCAAGATTTAGGCATCGTGCTATAAAGGCAAACATATCAGACACTTCTTCTATAACTTTAGCTGTTGGTTTTCCTGCTCCGTGCCCAGCCTTGGTATCAACATGAATGAAAAGTGGGTTGGTTTGTTTACGGCTTCGGCCCACTACATACTGCAGCGTAGCAATGAATTTCAGAGAGTGCAGAGGGACCACACGATCATCATGGTCTGCCGTGAGAAGTAACATGGAGGGATACTGGATTCCATCCTCTTCTGGTATTTTGATATTATGAAGTGGAGAGTACCTGAAAAAAGGACACAAGGCCATTTAATATTCAAGCCATCAGAGTGGTATCTGACAGCACTCAGAAAGTCAGTTCCCCATTTGTATAAAATCAATTTTATGTGTTGTAGGTAGTGATTCTCTATCACTTGTGTGCTATTAAAGTAGAACAACTGCCACTTATCTCTCTATTTGAATATTCTGGCTCTCAGCCCTGTAGGAGTCCTTAGTAAACTCCTTCCATTTTGGAAGTAAATATGCAAACATTTTAGACAGACATCAGATTTATCAGCAACTGCAATAGTACTCATATGAAATAGGGAAACCACTCCACAGAGGGAGCATCCACTCCACATCCATTCCAGGTGCTGTGCTGGTAGGAATCAGCCAAGTACTGGGCAGCAGCAGCTGACCTGTCCATAGGGATGGCTCCTGGCCTTTATGGATCCAGGAACAGTGGTCTCCAGGGACAATGGGGTTAGGAGGCTGGGCCCCTCCAATCTTTGGACCCCTTCTCAGCCCCCCATTTGCCTTCAGGAGACACTGGCCAGGAAACGGAGGGGACCCTGATGGAGTTTTCCTGACTCTTTGACACCCCCTTCATGGCTGATTCTCTGAACGAGGGATGGTGTGGCTTCCAAAAATCTGTTTCATTCCCCCTGGGCACCATATATCTCTAAACACTAACATACCATACACTCTCTCAAGACTCCTTTTATATTAGAAATTAACAGTACAGCAATAGTAAAACACAGGGGATTATAATACAAGAACATACGAACAGCCATACTGGATCAGACCAATGGTCCATCTAGCTCAATATCCCGTCTTCCAGCAATGGCTGGTGCCAGAGGCTTCAGAGGGAGTGAACAGAACAGGGCACTTTATTGTTATCCTTATCATCCACTCACAGCTTCTAGCAGTCAGATATTTAGGGAGACACAGACCGACCATGGGATCGCGTCCCTGACCATTTTGGCTAATAGCCATTGATGGACCTATTCTCCATGAACTTATCTAGTTATTTTATACTTTTGGCCTTCACAACATTCCATGGCAATGACTTTCACAGGTTGACAGCAATTGTGTGAAGAAGTACTTCCTTATGTTTGTTTTAAACTTGCTGCCTACTAATTTCACTGGGTGACTTCTTGTGTGTTATGCAAAGGGGCAGATAACACTTCCTTATTTACTTTCTCCACACCATTCATGATTTTATAGACCTCTATCATTTCTCCCCTCAGTCATCTTTTCCAAACTGAACAGTCCCCGTGTCATAAGTGTAAAGTGCTGGAGAGGGTTAATGTTACCTGAGAACAAGTGACGTAAGAGCTTCCCTGCCATGAGAGAGGGAGGGAGAGGTTTTAGAGTTAGTTTCAGTTTGGGCTCGCCATGCAACATGGGCAAGGGTCCGGGAGCCCATCTCTAGCTGTGGAGATGACTCAACTTTCCTTCTTATATTCCTACTTAACTGACTGTAAGTGATCTTTTGACTTCTTAAGCCTGTGCCTATTTGGGGTGTCTCTGTCCATTTCAGATGAGAAGTTAGAGAACTCTAAATTGTAAGCTGTACTGTGCCTATGTTCTATGCTCTTTTCTTTATTAAAACTTGTAGTTATAAAACATTTGGTTTACTTCCCTTAAGGTTTCCCCGCTTCTAGGCTGGGAAGAGAGGAGGGAGAGGGGAGGCAGGAAAAAGGATCAGCTCAGGGTATAATCTGAGGAACGGCATCTATCTCTCTCTCTTCAGCGAGAAGAGAGGAGGGGGGAGGTGACACAGCTCTCAGGGAGGGGGACAGAGTTAGGGTTTTGGGGAGTCTGAGTACCCCAATCCAGGGCCTTGGATATCTACTCAGATGGTGGCAGCCGTGGTTCCCCAAGTTCCCAGCTGGTAAAGGGGGGGGGGGGAGTCTTGGGGTGTAGAGAATTAACTTGGTTGAAAACCAGCTTAGAGTTATTCGGTCTGGCAATAAAGAGTCCCTTTCTCTGTACTCAAGAGCACAGAGACTGGGGTACCCACTCATACACCCCATCTTTTTAAATTTCTCCTCATAGGAAAGCTCTTCCATACCTGTAATAATTTTTGTTGCTCTTCTTTGTACTTTCCAATTCGAATAGACCTTTTTTGAGATGACGCAACTAGAACTGCATTCCATATTCAAGGTGTGTGCATACCAGGGATTTATATAGTGGCATTATGATATTTTATGTCTAATTAACTATTCCTTTCTTAATGGTTCCTAACATTGTTAGCTTTTTTGACTGCCACTGCACATTAAGCATATGTTTTCAGAGAACTATCTGCAGTGACTCTAAGATCTCTTTCTTATGTGGTAACAGCTAATTTAGACCCCATCATTTTGTATGTAAAGTTGAGGTAATGTTTTCCAATGTGCATTACTTTGCATTTATTAACATTGAATTTTATCTGTCATTTTGTTACCCATGGTGGATGAGGCAGTATCTTTTATTGGTCCAACTTCTGTTGGTGAGAGAGACAAGCTTACAAGCTCTGCAAAAGCTTGTCTCTCTCACAAACCGAAGTTGGTCCAATAAAAGATATTGCCTCACCTATCCTGTCTCTCTACTATCCTGGGACCAAGACGGCTACAAATTATACATTTTGTTGCCCAGTAACCCAGTTTTGTGAGATCCCTTTGTAACTCTTCACAGTCTTCTTTGGACCTAGCTATCTGGCATCATTTTGTATTGTTTGCAAACTCTACCATCTCATTGCTTACCCCTTTTTCCAGATCATTTACGAATATGTCGAACAGCCCTGGTCCCAGATCCTGTGGGACCCTGCTATTTACTCTTTCCCCTGTGAAAAATGACACTTTTTTTCTACCCTTTCCTATCTTTCAACCAGCTATTGATCCATGAGAGGATCTTCCCTCTTATTCCCCTTATCTTTTAGAGCCTTTGGTGAGGGACCTTGTCCAAGACTTTCTGAAAGTTCAAGTACACTGTCCACATGTTTGTTGACCCTCCTCAAAGAATTCTAGTGGATTAGTGAAGCATGATTTCCCTTTACAAAGCCATGTTGACTTTTCCCCAATATATCATGTTCATCTATGTATCTGATAATTCTGTTCTTTATTATAGTTTCAACCAGTTTGCATGATCCTAAAGTTAGGCTTATTGGCCTGTAATATGGACTTTCCCTTTGTAACACGCTTCATTTAGAGATAAGAAATCCTTTAGAAGAAGAGTTGGCTTCCTTATTTGAAAATGTTATTTTTATTTTTTTCCTATTTTTACTGATAGCAAATACAGAGGGCAACTGAGCTCATTTGATGTTTGTGCTTTAATTTTGTTTTAATTTCACATTAGTTAAAGAAGCTTCAGATTGCTTACTGAAGGAGTAAGTAACATCGGCATACAAGTTATCTCATGATGTCTTAAATTCCTTTATTTTTATCTGGGTTTAGCAGCACCTAATGCAGCTTACTAGAAGGAATTTTATTTCATGGGAGTCACAGAACTCGGTTTTGTACTAAGACATAAATATTGGACAATAAAGAGCATTATATTTGTTTAATTTAAGGTATTTCTAAGATGCCCATAATGGTAGTTTCTAAGCACCATTAGATAACATTATCAAATATCTTGATTTCTTTGATAAGAGATTACCAGTTGTTTGACAGTTGATTAGACAAAGGGAACCACTCATTGCTCTGGATATAATATGATGGTACAGTAGCTTAAGATAGTTTCTCAGTCTAAAAAAAGACTAACTTTTCAGATTAACATCAGATAAAATGGTTTTGATACACCTGTTTTGATTTTCAGAGTCCTACAATGGACTTATGTACAACAGACTATACGGGAACTTTCTTACTATGTGTATTTTCCCACACACACAGAGCAAATTTAAGATTCTCCTTCTCATTCTCTATACTCCAGATTTCATCATATCTGAATTCACTAGTATATAAACAAGTTTTATTACACACAAACATCTGTATCATATCTACAGTAGATGCATTTTGTGGGAAAAATCCTCTGACAAAATTCAAAATATGAACTTGACAATTAACAAATTTTATTGTGCACTATAATACTGTAAAAATGCCTTGCAATTAATATCACCAGAGGAAAATTTATACTGTCTTGATAAAATGGCAATCAAGAGGAAAATGATTTACAAGAGGCCTAATAGATCATGAAAGTATTAATGCAAAATGAAATTTTTCTTTTGAACTCTATGATATTTAAAATAAATGCTATAGCTCACAAATGAGAGTTAGATTATCTATTCAGTTATATCTAATGGGGCTATTATTTTAGTATCTAGACACTACATCTAATATCTAGATTTAGTATTAAATCTTACATAGTAGTTTAATACTTGTGAGATATCCTCATTCTTAGTCTTCACTGTTAAAGAAATGAAAATTCAGCATTAGAAGAGCAATGTACTTTTTAAATGGTGTTACATATTGTAACAGGCTCTTTATTATCCATTATCAATTTGCAGCACATAAAAAAAAACAGGTTTGTGAAAATACAGAATCTTTTCAGGCTTCTGAACAAGAAGTTAAAACCTGAATGAATTTCCTTTTGTGCCCCACTCCCAATCAATTTATACAAATAAACCCCATCTACATTCAAAATATAACTTAGAAAAGCAATTCGCTCTCCGGTATAATTAAAAACACTATTTGTTTAGCTGTTGGGCTGAGTGCTCTGTTTTGACAGCCTTCTAGAAAAAGTAGTAATTACTTAAAAAGCCAACCTTGCATGGTATGTAACACCTTTATTGGCTTTACAGAATTTTTCCAAAAAGCAGAAAGATACAAATCTACTATTTATAAAAGTGACTTAAAAGTTAATTTTGAACTTTCAGTGTCCAGTGTGCTTATCAATTTCCTGGACACCACTATCAGTTTCAACAATGGATTATATACAGATGATTATGTGCAAGAAAAAGGCAGTTACCTGTTTCCATAGCTGGTGTTTTTCAAGATGTGCTGCTCATGTCTATTCCACAGTAGGTGGTGCCTACTTCATTTTAAGTGATCTCTTACAGCATGTGTGAACCCCCTATGCTTAACAGTCTGTTCCACCTTGTATTTAGTTTGGACACTCTGAATACCTTCCTCAGATGTGAGGGAGAACTCTGTGAAGCTCAAAAGCTTTTCCTTCCACCAACAAGAAGTTGGCCAATAAAATGAATTATTTCACCTTCACCTACTCTGTCTCTTTTATTTAATGAAGTAATTTTGATCCATACCATTACTCAGTCCACATGGGTGAGGGCGAAATTAATTTGTACAATACTTAGTTATTGATGACTGCCATTTAAAACAGTCAGACTTGACTCAGTAATTACCAACCAGCTACAGCACACAATAACATTCACACCAGTCAGTTCGTTAAAAACACCAAAAGGCACTTACTTCAACAGCCATTTAAATTGTTCTTTACAGTCAGAGCAGCCGTAATCAGTTGTCCACGCGTGACCAATGGTGTATTTGTGGAACTTAAGCATGTCCATTACTCCAACTTGAGCAATCACACAACTAAACAGGTCAGGGCGCTGATTAGCACAAACAGCTTAAAAACAGCAAGACAATTCGATTAACACTGAAGTTTAAAAGAGAAATCAAGGGCAGCAGTAATAAAAGGTACAAACATAAATTTGGCTCAACATTAAATTTTGTCATGTCAGCTTTTGTAAAAATCAAGGATGGCAATTTTAGACAATTTGGAAAAAAAATCCAGTTAAAACAATGGTCTTAAAAGTAAATATCCCCATGCAGTGCTTGAAACACAAACACTGACTAAAAATGCCTGACACAATACCCACTGAAGTGAAAGGGAAGACTCCCAGTGGCTTCAATGGGCTTTGGTTTAGGTACAAAGAAAGTCAAAGGGAAACTGACTTAAAAATAGGCATGTAAGTGAATTCACGATTTCTCATTGTCCGAGCTGAGGCAAACGAACAGAGTAAACAAAGAATAGGATTTTTAAAACAGTCAAAGGGAGTTAGGTGCCCACATACCACTGAAATAGAGTTGGGCCCTGACTTTCTCTGCTCCTTTGTAAATTCTAGCCCAAGAGTGTAATTATTGACAAACAAACTGGATTCAAACAAAAAAATTACTTTTAACAATCTATAGTGTTATCAGTAACATAAGTAAATATATTCATAGAATCACAGAACTGGAAGGGGCCTTGAGAGGTCATCTAGTCCAGTTCCCTGCACTCAAGACAGGACTAAGTATTGGGGTCTCCAAACTTTATGAGACGAGGGCCATATTGGATTTTTGAAGGGGCTTCGCGGGCCGAAGCAACTGTGAAAAAATTCAACATATGCAAATATATGCAAAATCCCCCCCTTTGCTCCTCTGGCCGCTGCTGCAACACCCCCACCCCCCACCCCTTTGCTTCTCCGACCGCTGCTGCATCCTCCCCTTTTCTATTCTGGCCACTGCCTCAGGGGCACTCACCCCTCCGCCCATGGGGCCGCTGGCACCAGCTCATGGGGAGGGGGAGCATCGGCAGCTACTCCACTTGCCTGCTCAGCTGGGGGGGGCGGACAAATCAAAGCCAGGGGCCGGATCCGGCCCCCGGGCCGTAGTTTGGAGACCCCTGATCTAGACCATCCCTGATAGGCGTTTGTCCAACCTGCTCTTAAAAATCCCCAATGATGGAGATTCCACAACTTCCACAGGGAGGCTGTGGTTTGTTGAATATTGGTTTGCTGAATTACAGCTTGGCACTCTCCAATGTTCTGATATTACTGTCAGGAAAAAGAAACTGACAAAGCACAAATCTGCATTTATTGCTCTCCATGGGTGAAACGGCACCATAAAGCTCTTTTACTGCTACATGAATGTAGTTGTTCCTTCATTTTTCAGCTATATGCAAGCCAAAGAACTCTGATAAGCAATCATTTCTGACTTAAGCCTGGTCAACACTTAAAATATAGGCTGACATAGCTATAGCACTCAGGAGTGTGAAAAATCCACATCCCTGGCCGCTGTAGCTATACTGACCTAGCTCCTCATGGAGATGCAGCTACGCTGAAGGGAAAATGCTTCTATTGACCTAGCTACTGTCACTTAGGGAGATGGCATTCCCACAGCAGTGGGAAAAACCCTTCCGTTGCTTTAGGCTGCACCTATGCTACAGGGTTATGCTGGCTCTGTAGCTATGATGCAATTAAATCCATAGTGCAGACTCCCTGGTCTCAGTTGTAATCACAGAAGGAGGAGCTCATTTTTTAGAGAATGGTTGCATTTTGTTTCCTTATGCTTCCAACTTCCCATTCCTATAGGGCATTTTAAAAGAATAATGGCTGCCCCACTTTAAGGAGTGCACGTGACGAATCACTCAAGCTAAAGCACACGGGTTTCTGACACTACAGCTCTCTCTAGGCTTTTCCCTCTCCATAGAATCTTAAGAGTTTTTCGCTAACAAATTCCTGAATTGCAGATACAGAAGCCAAAGACCACAAAATCCCGTAACTTTTTATTAAAGCTAGTACTGGAGTTCAAACAGTACAGTATAAGGATCCTCCGGGGGCAAAGAGGCCTTTTTAGCCCACAGCTGTGCTGCCAACTAAGCCTTTGCCTCACACTATGATTCCATCATGCAGGACAAGGAAATCTTGTTTTGCAGTTGAATGAGCCAGAAACTATGGCTTCAGCCTATTCAGAGTCACCTCTTAGTAATGAGACTAAAACGGAACACAGAATTCTGGAGGAACGCCAACAATCTTTTCTTCAATGAATGCAAACTGAGGAAATATGGCATTGGGCCCTTGCATCTGAGCTATTAGTATCACATGATAGCTGTTGTACAAGGACGTTAATAGCTATTTTGAAATCCCTTGGGTAACGAGAGAAAAAATCCAGTTCTGCTTTGAAGAAAGAACACAGGTAAGAATTTCAAAATAAAGAAGCAATGAAAACATAGCGGTTTGATGCATAAGGAACAAGAAGGGTTGTTCCTCTCCTTCAGCAGAATCAAAGAAATCAAACTGGAGAACTCTGATTACAAGCCTTTAAAGCTCTATTTTGATAGAATATTGTTTAAATGCTCATTAAGGTTCAGTCAGGCATAAAACATAGTAGTATTGTCATAAGCAGTTAAACCACCAAATTCAAATACAAATCAGAAAAGGTGGATGGCCAGTTAAATGTTTAACTGAACTCTCAATTAGGTGCTCAATGCACCTGAAAAATGAACTTTTTTGTGCTTGAACTGCGGAGAGCTCAATGCCCAATAGCTCTTTACCCCACGCATTCCTTTCTATTTATCCTCTCATTTTCAATACACAATATCTTCTAGCAAAAAGAAAGCAGCTGAAAGTAAAAGTCTAATTTTACTGATGCTGAAACCAAAACATTAATTCTGTAAACATTTTTTTCTTTAAATCCTTGTGTGTTTTTATTTCAGTAGCCTTAGGTTGTCAAACTGCACCATGCTCCTCTCAAAGTTACCTCTCCCTTGTTACTCCTTATCCCCATTTAGGGTGGAGTAAAAAAACCTTTTCTCTTTGTCCCCTCTGCTACCTAGGAGGAGGAGAGCACATGAGAGTAAGGATTTATTTAGGTGACAAATTTGGCAGCTCTTAAAAATTTACTTAGAATGTGAAATTTTTTTGTTTGAAATGGACTTTCTATATTTAAGATTAAATTGTTCTGAGTAAAGATGAGTTATACATTAATAAAGTGTACTTCTAAATGGTGTTAGATTTATATTGTTTTTGAGAATCAAAATTTTTCCATTATTTATACTTAATTTTTTTTTAAATGTATTTTTGTCAGCGGTATTTGTTTCTTGTGGTCATCTTTTCAACTCGTTACAATGATCATAAGGCCAAATGTTGCACAAGGGCCTTAAATGCAGCAGAACTGCCATGATTTGTGTGTGTGTACCACAGAAAGGCAGACTACTAGGAAACTTTGCAGCCATTCTCACCATGGTCTTGCAGAATGTGGGTTTAGGGGTATGGCTAGCTATGAGGATTTGGGGTAAACCATGCGGATCCAATGGTCAACTGACCTGTCTGTGGCTACTACCATGGAGAACTGCTAGCGAATCTGGATGAAGTTTTCCAAAGTTATTTTTAATGAAAAATGTCATTAACAATTGGACTTAAAAAAATAAGAAAAAAATAAAAAGAATATTTGTGAACACCTTCCTGTTTCTCCACCAGCTCAGTGTCTGTTGCACATTCTGCGCAGGGCAGGTTCCAACACACATGAAGAACATGCATTTGACTATGTGGCTTTTAACGGTGGCTTTTAACGGTGGGCATTTTCCAAACGCTACAGAATGCTAATGTCCCATTCCACCAGATACTGAAGGGGAATTTAATTACTTTATCTTTATTAATTCAGTGACATGCCACCAATTTTTACACCCAGTGTAAAAACACTGGAAAAACCATCCATGTACTAGCATCCACATAACAGTAAATACACAAATAGTTCTTACCCACTAAGAGACCCCCATTTGAACCTCCATTAGTAGTCAGCTTCTTTGGAGTTGTATATCCCTCTTTGATAAGATATTCTGCTGCACACTGGAAGTCATCAAAGCAATTTTGTTTGTTCGCTAAAATACCACCTATCATACAAGGAAAACAAAACAGTAGGTTCTATAAAATGCATTTGACAGCACCTATTCAGAAAGAGGTGTATACAGAAATGCTTAGGATGAATTCCAGCTTCATGAACATTTTAATAATTGATGCAGCTGAGAAAGACAAAGGAAAACGAAAAACTCTTCCAACACAGAAATTATAAGATGGTTCTGCCAATAACTCTAATGCTCTCAAAAATCTTGAATAATATATATTTATGCTGAGGATCGAACAGGCGATGCTCCTTACCACTGAGATTCCAGCTAAAAGCTTTGCAATGCCAATTTTACACAAAATGACCACACACAGTTCCACTTCAGGTACGTCTTAATGGAACTTTAACAGAATTAAGCTCATTTATGATCTTTTAAGAAGATAAAACTTCAACCTTAATGCTGTAAAAAATAAGCTAACTGATGTTTGCTGGACATCAGATGCATAACTGGTAATTTACGAAGTTTTATTATTATTGTTTTCAAATCTGATGACATACAGATATGATAGAAATGTGATTTGACATTTCATTAAGCTAGCTCAAATTTAATAAGATAACAGTAGCTTTTCAATCTACTATAGTGAAGCTACTGTAGTCTTTTTTAGACAAAATTTTAACAAGGCTCATGTGAGGGGAAATAAATGTACAATTTAAAAAAAACTGGGGAAGAAAGTATTTTGTATGCAAGAGATATTCTAATTCTAATGTCAAAACCCATATGGGAGGCAGTCTTGCTCTGCAATCTTTTTATATAAAATAAAGAAAATTAATTGCCAAATTATGACATTCATAGTGAGGATTCACAACTGACCAAAACTACACTTCACACTTTCCAATTTTAGAAGTTCATTTGATATGAGACTATAAATGGCTCCTGATCAAAGGTTGCATGAAGTTTTGTAAATGCATACCACCCCTATCTGACCTGGATGGTTCTGTCTTGGGTAAGTAAATACTTAGGTGGGAACTGAGAATTAAGTACTGGTACCCTTATAGCAAAGGCTATGTTCCAATTTTGTAAAGGGATTCCTGTGGGCAGACTTCACAGTTGTACAGATACCTTTGCAGAAATGTATAACTAACTTCTTAAAAATGCAGAATACATAATTCATCCAACACAAAGACCACACAAGAGGTGTCCTGGGAATGTTGGATATTTTTATATTAATTAATTTCCAAAACTGCAACAGTGGAGGAGAAATAGAAGTGAAGAGACATCCTGTGCTTTAAACAGAATACCACATAATTCTGGACTGGTCTAAGGTCATGAAGTTAAAGCTCTGCAAATAGACATCTGTACTAGTGGTCTCTGAAATTAACAAAGACAGATATACAGTAAAACCTCGATTTAACGGACCTTGATTTAACGGACTTCGGATGCAACGGACACAATTTCTGTTCCATATCAGACCGCGACCCCTTCCTGCTGCGGCCCCGGTCCCCTTTGCTGGCGGCCGTGTGCTGGCTCCCGGCTCCCGCCCCGGTCCCGGCAGCAGACGGGCTGGCTCCCGGCTCCCGCCCGGGTCCCAGCAGCGGGCGGGCTGGCTCCCGGCTCCTGCCCGGGTCCCGCCAGCGGGCGGGCTGGCTCCCGGCTCCTGCCCGGGTCCCGCCAGCGGGCGGGCTGGCTCCCGCCCGGGTCCCACCAGCCGCTGGGCTGGCTGCCAGCTCCCCCCGGGTCCCGCCAGCGGGCGGGGTGGCTGCCGGCTCCCGGCTCCCAGCAGCCAGGACCCGGGCGGGGTGGCTGCCGGCTCCCGGCTGCCGCCCGGCTCCCAGCAGCCGACAGGCTGCAGAGCTGCCGCCCTGACCCTGTGGCGGGTGGGCTGCTGCTCCGACAGCTCAGGTTTTTTTTTTTATTAAATAACGGATTTTTTGATTTAACGGACACCCCCTCGCCCGAATTAGTCCATTAAATGGAGGTTTTACTGTATACCTAATTATGCAATTGAGGTAACAGACTTGAGCTGAACTTAAATTAAACAGGAAACAGGGGGACTAACACAGCATTTTCATAGCAAGATAAAATCTCATTAAAAACCAATGGCCAAATCCAAATTACTGAAGGATACTTTGTCTTTAGCAATGACACTATGCATGCCTGAGCATATGCTATTTCTTTTGATGAAACCATTACATTTTAAAGTCAATTACAAGGATATGTCCTAGACAGGTGTTATAGCAGAAAGATATGAAAGAGCAATACTGAGCAAAATCACTGCACTGCAGGTTAACAATAGAAAAAGTATGCAGAAATTGGTACAGACAGATACATTTGGAAAGTGGTTCGAGATAAATAGTAATATTTATAAATATTGCATCGAATCCAGAAAGTTGATCTTGTTTTGTAAAAATGCTAATAATTTTCTTGGAAAACTTCCACAATGTTTGTTGTCAATTAAAATTTTTACACTATGTTGTAAAATAATATTTTTAAGTGGGATGTAACAAGTAAAACAATCTAACTGCAAAGATCAAATAATATGAGTGAGCTACCGGGGTAATAAATATGTTTGACAAAAATTCTGACTTTCACAACTAGCTGGGTAAATAAAGAGTCAGAGAAGAAAGACAGATAATTTTTGGGTATGTCCACTATGCAAAGTTAATCCTAGGCTCTGATCAGAGTTTTAGCCTCAAGCTTGCTCCCATCCACACAGAAAAGCTTGTGACCTCGGTTTGGAGGTGCTTTAAGCCCATGCTAGCTTACCCACCTGGGCATGTGAGTTTGAACATGGGCTCTCCAAGCTGCTCACTTTGTAGTGAGGACAGGCGTATCACTCAAGTGCCTTCCCATGTTCTCCCCTCAATGGCAGAGAAGTTCGCCCACAACTTGACACAACTGACTGGAAAAGAATCCTAGAGTGTCCTTGTGCAAAGAACCAAAGAATATGCCCTAGGCACATATGGGCAGGTGCACAAACTTTGAGGACACAGTAACATAAGAATAGCTTTGCTATAGGGACACACACCCAAGCGAGGCTAAACCCAGGTGCCAATAATGTGTATGAACTGTGCATGTAGACACAGGCTTGGTCAGTATCACTGCTAAAACCACTATTTGTTCTCTTATTCAGAATGCTTTACCTTTGTGCCAGGTCTCTCCATATTCACCACCTCCTCTGATGTTAGCCACAGCTAGAACACCACCCAGGTGCCTCACAAAAATAAGCCTTGATACACTGAAGGAGAAAAACAAATTACTTTTGATTTCCAACCCCCTCTCTTCTCTCTCCCCCCTCCCTCTCAGTGCTGCGTGTATGTTAGATGCAGGAGAGAGTCAGGCATAATGTATGTGACAACATAAAAGATTAAATCCTCCCTCTGTGCCAAGCCCAAGTAGCCAGACTTGTCTCAGTAGTGTTCCATGGGGATACTACTATGAGTCTATACAAAGAAAGCAAAGTTACTCCAATCTTCCTCCTATAGCCCTCCTTAAGGGCACTGGCCAGCAGACCTAGGTAACCACAGAGCCACTGGCGATGCCTCTGTTCTGTCAGTCTCCCAACTTTTCAGTGTGGGGAGTTAGGTTCTGCCAGGGCCGGCGACAGAAATTTGGGGGGCCCCCTACTCTGATCGTTTGGGGCCCCCCCCCAGCCCAGCTAGCACTCCCCCCCCAGCTGACAGTGGCTGGGGGGTCCCCCAGCCCAGCCGGCGCTCCCCCCCCAGTTGACAGCGGCTGGCGGCAGTGAGGGGTCCTGCGGCGCGAGCCGCCCTTGCTGCCCCCTCCCCCCCCCGCACTTTCTCCCCTGGACTGCACCACTGCCGCCGGCCAGGCTTACTGCTCCTGCCGGGGACACGCACGCTCGTCCAGAGGAGAGCCGCGCCGCCTCCCCGCCCCTTCCCCGCTCTCCAGGCCCGGCGACAAGGGGGGATGACTACGGGTACTGCTGTGTACCGGGGCCCCCCTAAAGTCCGGGGCCCGGTACAGCTCTACCTGTAGTACCCCCGTCGCCGGCCCTGGGTTCTGCAGTACATATGTTTCCCATGTAGACTCTCCACTGTGTCTAGAGCCTCTGCTAATTCAGAGAAGCAACCTATTTGTTAAGAAACGGACAAGATGTTAAAGGCTAAAAGTTAAGGCCACCATTTGGTCTGGCTTTGTTTAGGAATTGTAGAAATCTGAATAGGTGTTACATTTGTATTTAATATCACTTGCCTCTGACACTTACAAAGCTGAATTTTCAAAAGAGATCATGTTCTTACATCAAATGTTTGTACCAGTGGTTATACATTTGAGCTCTTGACAACACAAAACTACTTTGTTTACTTCCGTTGTTCAGTATAAAAAAACATTCAACCGTAAATTTTAGTAGCTGACCTCGCTGGTATTTTCTGAGGTTGAATGAAAACTAATGTAATATAAAAAAATCTCAATATGAAATTACTAAGATAGTAGTGTCATTAATATCTTTTAAAAAGAGATTTAATTAAAAGTCACTTAAAATCATATTTGACAATCAAAAAGGAAGCAGGAGGGAAGCAGGCCTCTCATCAACTGAAGCAAAAGCTTAATGTAGCCAGAGCTCTAGGTGGCAAACCAGGAGTACAAGGAGAACAGTAAAATATGGGAATTAGCCCCAACCAGATTCTGCCCCCTCCCCTCCTGAGACAAGTCCACACGTATATGAATCAGTCTTATTAACTCACATAAGCAATAATTGGGTGTTTGTGTCTTTAAGCCCTGATGCCACTCATGAGACTCATTCAGAAATATTTCTGAAGTCATTTCCCATGCATTTGCTGACAAATGCATCCTAAAGAAGCACAATTATTCTTGCGAACTCACCTACCAAGTTATTTTGTTAATTATAGAAAAGACTATAATGATACAGTGTGTCCAAAGTCTGTAGTTACCAAAAGAGTAATATTTTCATAGCTCTAAAAACAATTAACACCCGCTGGTGACTTCTCTTGCACAGTACGTATAGGGGTAAACTTTTCATCAAAAACAAAACAAAAAAAAATCTTGTAGAAAGGGAACTGAGAAGGAGCTCCTGTAGTTTCATCCTCCACAATAGGCTTGTTATCTACAGCTCCCTACAGGTCAGCTCACCTAGGGCAATGTGAATTTTGTGAAGCGGGACAATGCGTTGGGTGAGAGGAGGAAAAAGCCTTCTCTCCACCTCCTTTAGGGGGCAGTGCACCATAGAGATAGTAGGGCAGGAGCAGTTCTTATGCTTCACAGAACACAGTAGCTGCTATTCTGCCTGACCCTTGAGTGTGCTCTGAGAGAGGAAAGGGGTCATTATGCCCTTCTTCCACACTATGCTCTTGCTTAAGGGCCTGGCAGAATCTGGCCCTGTAACAGGAACAGCAATTTAGATTTATGGTTTAGTTCACAATCAACGTTTCAGTATACACTAGAAACTGGTTCTACAGTGTACCTACAAAAGCACATACAGAGCAACAGGGTAAAACATGGCACTTCCTTCCTTCAGGGTGGTGTGCAGACTCTGAGGTATTACAGGTGGGTTTTCAATAATATTTTCACAGAAGCTTTGCCAAGCCCACATTGAATGCCATCAATTTTACCACACCTTTTCGCTGTGGTGTTTCTATACAGACTATGCAGGCCGTAGAATTGATGACAGAGCTAAAGTGTGTATTCTACTAGAATTGGTCTTAAAATACAGCTGCTCAGTCCAGAGAAAGAGCAAGAGCACGAGAAAGAGAAATAAAAAATACGTGCTTATATCCAAAAACAAAGTACTACTCTAACTGGGTTAATGACTTTGGTCTGCTATTATTTATTTGTATTTATTTCTAAATCTGCCAACATAAACTCTTCCTATGCTGTTGTAGTGAGCAGTAACCATAGTAATAGCTGCAGTTCCCTTTTTGGGTCTGATACATTTAAAAAAGATTGCTAATAACAAAATACAATGCCAACATACACAATGTAGCTACTGCCCAAAGCACCAGGCCAAACAGCCAGAGCATTGCTCAGCCAGGTAGCTTAGGAGTTTTCCTGGTTGAAAATGCAAAGGGACTAGGAGAGACCGACTCGAAGCTGTGTGTGTTGAAGGGAGCAAGCCTGCAAGAGTTGTGAGGGAAGCACAGAGACAGAGATTCTTGGGCACAGTTTGTTGGAGTGACTTGCTGACGTTTGTTTCTACTGCGGTCAGGAAAAAAGGAAATTCATGTACATTTTTAACTAATAAACAAGATTGCATTAAGAATATCTGTGAGTCTCATTATAATTTCTCATTCAAAGAGAAACAACCCTACAAGGCTAGCTCCTCAGGCTTAAGAGGCAATAATACAAACCGCTAGCTGGATGACATCTTGCTTAACTGAACAAACGGTAATGGAAAAAACAGAGTCCCCAGGAAGAAAAGAAGAAACTGGAATAACTTGGATTTGTGATAAGTTATAGGAGCATGGAGATCAAATAAAAATCTGGAGCATTTATCTTAACCAAAAAACCCCTTCTGTTTTAGACAAAAGAGCCATTATTCAGTGGAGACCAGAAATAATAAAAAAAGCTGAAAACTATGATGAGTTTTTCATTAAATTTAGTTGTCTTTTTATATCTATCTATCTATCTAAGGCAAGGGCTATGTAGTACTACAATCTCCAACATATTGTGTACAAAGAAGTTGAGTTTTGTTTTACTGCTAAATTGCTGTAATGCAGTGGTTCCCAAACTTTGACGATCTGTAAACCCCTTTCACTAAAATGTCAAGTTTCGCTAATCCCCTCCTAAAAACGAATATTTACAGGGATCTTCTCACTTACCTGAGTATAAATTATAAGAGCAGTGATCTTGGAAATATAAAATTTGTTTTTATGACATGCTTATTACACACTATTTATTATTAATTATCATTTATAATAATAGTATTTTATTACATTATGAAAATGGCAACACTCTTCCAAGATCTCACTTTCATAGCTTGTATCACTTTGAATAAGCCTGTTATAAGACAAGGCTCCTATGTTTCATCAAGGAATATCAGATGTGAAACAGCATGAACGTATTTAAGAAGCCAACTCAGAGTTCCTCCTACATAAGCGTTCAGGTATTGAGTAGTCCAGGCAAACAATACACGTTATAACAAAGCTTGAACTTGTTCTTCATCGTAATTTTAAAAGCAATACTAGCTATTTAATTTAAAAACCGGCAAAAAATATCCATCTCCCTTTCCATTTCTAACAAGGACTCAAAGTTTAAATCTCCTCAATGTGATAGAGATGCTTGCTTTGATCTGCTTAGCTCTTGAAAGTCCAGGGGCTCTGGGCTTTTGGCCCCGTGCTGCCTGGGTTCTCTAGGGACAGCTCTGTCCGTCATTAGGGAATTTTTTCCCCCGAGAACCCCCAGTAACATTTTGTGAACCGCCAGGGGTTCCTGAACCCGTTTGGGGACCACTGCTGTAGTTTAATTTCACTCTCTCAACCCAGCCTGTTTGAATGTCAGGACATGACAGTGTAAATTCTCTTTTCTTATTGTCTGGACAACCCCTACTATAACAGGCCTCTGGTCCTTGATTGAAGTTCTTAAGCACTACCACACTGTAAATACTAAATAATCTTGTGAGGTCTTGTGAATTAGATTTGCTGTGAATAATTAAAATATTATATGTTTATCAATTTACTCTATAGGAAACACATATGCTGCATCACAAGTTGAAGTCAGTGATATATTTTTAGTGGAGGAGGAAGGAGATATTTGCAGGGTGATACTCATCTACACAATGACCTATTCATCTCCATCATCTATCAATAATGCAGTCATAACCATACAGCTAAGGGTAGCCTAGAATTCCTCCTTACCTGGGGGTTAAGAAGCTCAAATAACCTGGTTGGCACCTGACCAAAAGAACCAATGGGGAAAGAAGATACTTTCAAATGGGGGAAGGGGATAGACTTTGTTTGTGCTCTTCTTTTGGGTGGATGCTCTTGGGACTAAGAGGAGTCAGTCAGAAATCCATCTCCTCCAAACAATTCTGAATAAGTCTCTAATATTACAAAATTAGTAAGTAAAGCCAGGCAAGGCATGTTAGGCTCTCTCTTGTTTTAGCTTATGAATTTTCCCTTTGCCAGAGGGAGGTTTATTCCTGTTTTTTGTAACTTTGAAATTAAGTCTAGAGGGGGGTTCCTCTGTGTTTCTGAATCTTTTGTTAACTTGTAAAGTTATCTTCCAACCTGATTTTACATAGCTGATTCTTTCACCTTTTCTTTAAATAAAATTATTCTTTTAAGAACCTGATTGATTTTCAGTGTACTAAATACAACTGGGTCTGGGTTTAGGTCTGTGCTCACTTTGTAACCAATTGGTGAGGATATTATCCTGAAGCCTTCCCAGGAAAGGGGGTGTAAGGGCTTGGGGGGATATTTTGGGCAAGACAGGGCTCCAAGTGGCCCTCCCTGAATGTTTGTTTAAATCACTTGGTGGTGGCAGCGATACCAAGGGCAAGGAAGGAATTTGTGCCTTGGGGAAGTTTTAACCTAAGCTAGTAGAAATAAGCTTAGGGGGTCTTTCATGTGGGTCCCCACATCTATACCCCCGAGTTCAGAGTGGGGAGGGAATCCTGACAAACGCTCGCTCTATAAAATCTGTAAGTGGCCTGAAACCTAAACTCTTTTCTCTGCTTGACATGTGGCCATAGTTGGAATCAGCAGAGGCACCTAAGCTGAATCTCCTCCATCAGTATGACAAAGTGAATGGCTGAGATTCTCCATGGCCTTTCAAACCCACATCCTCACCAATTCTGTAACAACCAAATTTTTTTTTCATTTTCAGGGTGCACTGTAAGGCCACTTCTTTCCTCCTTTGCCCATGAGGAACTAGGTATTGGGAAGGGCTGGTAGTAGTGATGTAAGGTTCTAATGTGGGACTGTGTGGGGATTAGTTAATTTCTATTACATTAACATTGTCACTGGGTATTTTATTTGATCTGGGGGAATTGATGGGTCTATTTAATTAATGTATTCTTTAAAAATTGTCAAAAATGCCTAGAGCAATAGGCAGGCATGCTTACTGTACTTTGTGAGACTCTAAATCAAATATATCCAGCATTTGTCTTTTTATCTCCCCCACCCTACCTCCCTTCCCCAATATATTACAGTGCATCACATCCTACTAGGAACTAATAAATCACTGGTTGAACCTTCTTTACATAAATATTTTAAAAAACTATTTAGTGTATGTAATTCTGTTTTACACAAACCACCGGAAATTAAAAACGTAGCTTCTGTAACGCAGCTGAAAAGAGCATTCAGATAATCTCATGATACATCATAAGACTATGGTCCATTGTCTCACAATGTATTTGATATGAAGAACCAGAAAATTATAAATGCTATCTGAAAATATATAGTCACAATAACCTTGAAAGAATGAGGTCTGCAAAGGATTTCATGAGATTTGCTAACTTGAATGCAAGAATTACAGCACATAGCAAACTGCTATAGCTCTTAATATTACATGTAAATTTAACAGGACAGTTTAATAATAGATTATTTTTGTGACAAGATGCAAACCTACTGTCTGAAGAATCTTCCTTTATCCTGTACTTTCCATTTATTTATTTTCTCTAAGAAATTGTGTCTAGCAAGCTTTTTTTTGTACTGAAAACTGTAAAATAACCCCAGTGCCATATTTTAGCAAGTCTACAATAAGAGTTCACTTGATGGTGAAGTAAACATTGTTTCCCTTTTAAAAGATTATTAATGGGTCAAGTAGGCTGCTGTTTGTGGCTCATGAACTATAGAATGGACTGGAAGTCCTGTTTTAAACTTACCACTGTTGATCTTTGATGCATTGATTTGCATGAAAAGAAACCCTCCTACACTTTTATTCTCTGTTATCCACACGTTGAGCAGAAAATATATGTTCAAAGGTCCCAGTTCAGCAAAGTGCTTAAACACAATTTATTTTAAGCCCATAAAAAATCCCATTGAGTGCAATGAGGAAACCACTGAGGAAGTGAGTTCATACTCCAATGATTAGGGTGCTAGCCTAGGACTCAGGAGATTTGGGGTGTGACTCCCAGCTCTGCCATAGACTTCCTGTGTGATCTTGAGCAAATCACTTGTCTCCCTCTTCAAAATGGAAATAATAGCACTTCCCCGTCCCATAGGGGTGTGGCAAGAATAAACATATTGAATATTGCGAGGTATGCTTAATAATATTGGGTTCCTAGCTGGGCCTCTTGATCTCTCGTTCTCTCTCTTTTAAAATAAGACAATTCTTATTTGCTAGGATGAGATTTTCTTTATTATATTAATATTAACTGATTAATAACAGATTTAAGTGAACAGCATTTCCTGCCCATTTTTAAAGATTCCAGAAATTAGCTAACATCTCGGCTAAAAAGTGTGTACCAGAATTGTTTAAGGAAGTTATAGACAGTATCATTGAAGGAGAATTTGTACCGGTAGTTTGTGCTGGCAGTTCTTGCCTTCCTACACAGAGGAGATCTTGCCATATTTTATTAAAAGGCTAGTTTGTACTTTTATGATGTTACCGTAATCATTTTATTTTTTGAATGATAACGAATGTTCCCATTGGCAAGCTTCTGCGACCATGTGCATCCACTTATGGACTTAGCACTAGGAAAAAAAAATTCAGTAGCTGGTACATCATTAGTTAAAGGAAGTGAAGAGCTGCAAATGTTTTTAAGGGAAACACAGACTGGACACATCCTGTAATTCCTTCTCCCCCACACACCCTCCTGGATGATAAGACAATTTGTCCTGTCACAAAAAAACTCCATAGATGCTGGAACAGTAGCTGTCAACAGTGTCCTGCTTACCTGTAGCTTGGAGTAATAGATATGTTGAAACCCCCATAGCCATACAAGAAAGCAGGATGAGACCCATCCAATTTAATTCCCTTCTTGTGGACAATAAACATTGGGATCTTGGTACCATCTTTACTGGGGTAGAAAACCTAGGACAACACAGAGAAAAAGATATTTGGAGTACTGTTAGTGCTGGGAACTATCTGAGAATGCACAAGTAGGTTTTTTCCCCGCTTTTATTTCATACAGATACAAGTCTGGGAATTGACAAACTGTAGCCTTTTCCCTGTAATTTAATAGTTTATTACTGCAAAAATAGAGAAATGTCATTGCTATCATCATCATCCACAAGGTGTGTGAAATGGTTTGTTCCTAACTTGACTGACAGTTTAAAAAAATATGTACTAAAATAAGCCCAAACACCTTATTAGGAATACGATTCTGCTACCTTTACTCACCTTGAATGGGTTATGAAAGGAATATGATAAGCTACACACACAAACAGGAAAGACAGTAATAAGAGATATATTTTATCTTAATTTATAATTTATTTTTAATATATTAGAACTAGACATTCACACAAGAAAAGCAGGATAACTGAGAGGTAGGAGAAGGAAGCTTGTGACAAATAACATTGACCAGTGTCATTGGTTTCAATGAATTTAATGTTTCAGCAGTTCCCCAAAAGATTGAGTAGGCAATTAGAGCTATCAGAAGCTGACAAATAATTCTTTTAAGAATTACCATATATACTCGTTCATTAGCTCATTCATTTATAAGCCGACCCCCAAATATGGATAGGTAAAAATAGCAAGAACTATATAACCCTTTCATAAGCCAACCCTATGTTTCAGGGGTTGGCAAACTTTGGCTCTTGGCCCATCCAGGTAATATGCCACTGGCAAGTCGGGACATTTTTTTTACTTGGAGAGCCTGCAGGCAATGGAGCCCCTCAACTCCCAATAGCTGCGGGCGCTCTAGGTAAACAAAACGACAATGCATTAGATATTCTATTCAATAATTCCATAGAGTTTAAAATCATCAAATTTTGGTGTAGACCCGTTTATAAGCCGACCCCCGTTCTTTGATGCTTCACTTTTTTATCAAAAATATTCAGCTTATGAACGAGTATATACGGTACATTTCAAAATTCCAGATACTGTTGCTGCACTAGCAGCAGGAGAATCTGATACGCTTAGGGTAAAGATTGAGTGGTAGCCCACTAAGGACTAGGCAGGTACTAGATAACTGGAGGCTTCATCACACCATGTGAATATTTAAACAAGGACTATAAAATAAAAATAAAATAAAATAAAAATGCAGCCCCATATGGGCTTGAGCCTGGATTACTGAAGTCAACTGGAGTTGGGGACCTAAAAGCACAATTTTAACCATGAGAGGCAGACTGCAGCATTTTATAAATCCATGGCAACAGATCCAGGGATATTTATGTTTGAAAAACATCATCTTTTATTTATTTTTATTGTGGATATTCTTGGGTTGGTCCATGTTGTGTCATTAACCACAACAGTATTACTACGTTTGTATTAACAGCATTTTTCACCAATGAGAAGAGTCACTTTCACATATCATATTTAGGCAACAGAGTGATCTTTGACCAGCCTAAGAGTTTCTTTGTACTAACACTAAACACTTTTATAGTAAAGATATCATCACTGATATGGAAAGAGACTACTGAACAGCTTTTAAATTTATAATCTATAGTGGGGGGGGGGGCATCTGGATTTCAGAAAAAGCATTTACACTTGACCTTAGAACGGGCTGACTTGCAAGGTTAAAAAAAATTAATAGGAAACTATTATAACAAATTCAAATTAGTTTGGGAGTACAAACCAGAGAGTATTATTAAAGAAGCTCAAATGTAATGACTGTGGTGGGTGAAAGAGCTGAAGTGGTGAAACAGGTGGGAAGTGACAAAATGGCCAGCATCTTAACCCATTGTTTGCTTTGCACTGCACATACCTAAGTATAAGTAATAGGATGATGCTGTATAGTCTGGTGGGAAAGAACGCAGCAGTAAATACAGACTAGAGAAACAAAACAAATCTAAAGTAATTTGACTAGGTAAGGCTAGTGGACTGAAAAATGGTTTATGCTATTCAGTGGAGTAAGAAAGAACAGGAGAATATTCAATAATCGTGGATGTTATGCAATCTCACAAAATTTGAATACAAAAGACAAACCATGAAGAATTCTTATGATGAATGAATAATGCACTGAAACCAAGGAGAAGACATTTGGCAGAAATATAAAAATAGAAATAGAAATCTACATCCAGAAATGAAAGCCTAGTCTCCAAAGGTCTTGTCTACACTGTCAGTAGTGCAGCAGTTGAGGAGAGAAGCCCTCCTTTGACATAGCACTGTTTATGCCGATGGTTAGGTCAGATTTCCACATCCCTGCATGACGTAGCTATACCGACAAGGTTTGTCGTGTAGACCAGGGCTTGGAAAGCTCTTGGGACTACACAGGGTCCTGGACTAAATCCAGGTGCCCAGGAGTCAGTTTGTCCAATCCTGTCTGGCTTATTTTTGTCCGGGGACTTGGGGGGGTGGGAAGCTCTTAGTGAGAAACCGGAAATTGTTTGGAACTTCCCTCAGTAAAACCCTGCAGCAGGGAGGCCTCGGTAAGCTACCAGCTATTGTGGAGGCAGAAAATTCCTGGAGAGAAATCCAGGAAATGGGGCATTTTGCTGCTACCATTGACTGTCAGGTCCGAATCTTCCCCCAAGTTGCAAATAGGCTAAAGTACCGTTGTAATGGATTGTCAGACAAGGATTTTGTGGCTAGCATGATCCTGCTAAATCTGGGGGTCTCTCATCCTTAAACTGATGGTGCTGATTCAACTCAGTCCACAAGGACACAGAAATTCCAAGGCAGTGGCTTTGTATTAAGCTGTTCACTTCAGTGTGAATGAGTATTACAGCACATATCATATGGTGTCATGCTATTCTGAAATTCACCAAAATAGCGGAGCTCATTTTATGTTGTTAGAGGCAAGCAGAGCCCTGTGTTTCTTGCAAATGTGAACTAACATGAAACAAACAACAACCAACATATGATGAAAAACTCACTCTGCAGCAGCAGCAGCTCCTGCCCCTCCAGACTGGTCCTAAATCCATGCTCTGGGCACTGCAACTTCGTGCATGAGGATTACAGTGCTGCTCAGGTCTGGCTTGGCCACCCCTGTCATGACGATGGGAGGGCAGCCCTGCCAAATTTGAGCAAGTGGCATTGAGACCTGACACATTGGGTTGCAGGGCCACTCAAGACCTGTCCCCTCCCGGGGGTTTGGATAAAATTAAATAGCAAGAAATTCACAAAAAATAAAATACAATATTATAAAAAATAAAGAAAGAAAGAATTTCATGGGTCTCTAGTAATAAGCTGCACCCATCCCGTCCCTCAAGCTCCCCTCGCTAAGGAATTCAAAGGTTCTAAGGTGCTGTGTATCAAACATTATGAGCTTTCCCAGCTCCTGCAAAGTGGCTTTGAGCATATCTTTGTATCAGTTTGGCTTACTTACCTTTCAGATGTCAACTATCTCCACAGACTAAGGAACAAGATCAAGCCTTCCACTATAACTTTGTGCTCTTCATAACGGCCAAGTTATGAATAGCTCCCCCTGTGACATTTTATGAAAATCACTTAATGAGCTGATGGGCATATGTCCATAAATTTCAACTGATGAAGAACACACCCGGCCACAAGCACTGGGCATGGGCCTGCAGAACACTTTGCAGATATAGCGTCAGCTGTGGTGGTGGGATGCTGGTCTTTCTGGGCTCGGTCTGAAGGCTCCTGAGATTGCTGGGGTGGGTGGGTGGCTAATATGCTGGGGTGTTGTATGGGAGGTAGGTGGGGTTGTATGGGGAGTCATTGAGGAAGTTGACATGGCATCATGGCAATGGGGGCCAGTCTTGAGCATCCTCATCTTCTACCTTCACTAGCTGTGTGGCCTCTGCTGCTGCACCTGCTCTCAACTACTGCAGTACCCTGCTCCTCCCATCTGCTCCTTCCCTGCTGTATTCCAGTATGGGGAACAGCATGGGGTAAACTCAAGGATCTGCTCACTCAGCAGATGCCACACCTGCCCCATGTGATGTGCCAGAAAGGCAGAACCGCTGGCAAATGCTGGCTGCCTTCCCACAGCTCAGCCACATACATACACAGGCATTCTGCTGACATGTGGGAATGCATGACAGGGCAACCGAATGTGGGAATGTCATGCAAAATGTGTCACATTTGGCA
This sequence comes from Sternotherus odoratus, assembly GCA_032164245.1. Taxonomy (NCBI): domain Eukaryota; kingdom Metazoa; phylum Chordata; order Testudines; family Kinosternidae; genus Sternotherus; species Sternotherus odoratus. The sequence continues at coordinate 64,095,328 of JAVMKO010000003.1, forward strand.
GTCTTAGCTATTGTACTCCCTACCAGGGTAGAAGCTGACCATTGAGTGCCATCATAGACTTCAGAATTTTCTGACCAAAATAAATCAGGTTAAATTTATTGGGAAAATGTTCATGAGAAGTTGGATGAGCCAGGACATGGGTAATGGGAGATAGAACCTCTTAAGCTTTTGATGGCAGCTTCAAATCAAGTCTCAGCTTGGTAGAGATCAAACATTGCTATTATCCAATTGCTGCTCAGTAGGCTATATCAGGGGCTCTCAGTTTTTCATTCTATGTACCAAATCTTAACAGATTTTCTTGAGGATCACTTCCCTTTCAATTGCATAGACGATCTCCCCTTCCATTTCTGACTGTATATTACAGTGGCAACTACATACATTGCTGACCTGTAAAAGTAATATCAGGTAAGTATTACAACTGTCTTAATAAAATGTAGCAGCTAGAAACAATGAGTCTCAATACCAGAGAACCAGCTGCCTCTCTGCAGACAAACCATAAGAGCTGTGACATACAAGCTGAACATCACTGATCTCCCAAGTAGACAAGTGTCCATATCACAAAAACTACCTTTCTGAGACTGCCAGAGGATGGTATGAACCTAAAAGCTGAACTCCATGCAGTCACTCTCCTGCCTGTGGTTTGTCTACACACTAACATAATTAAAACCCAACTATGTTATTTCAGTGTAACACCTTTTTGTTATTTCAGGGCAAGTCTGCCTGTGGACACTCTTACTTCACATTAAGCCTGTCCTACTTTGATTTAAATAAAATCAAAAATCGATATATGACATTCTTAATCCAAAACAAGAACATCCACACAAATACTTGCACCAAAAAAACAAAAAGTGGGAACTAAAACCAATTGTTTTGGTGTATTTTAGCTCCCAGAAGTGCCACAGCGTTGTTCCTAACCATGCTGTATTTCTTCTATGGATAAATAGAAGATTTAAATCACCAGGAATGCAATCAAGTTTGTTCTAACAAGTACACAGTGTTTTAAAAAGGATTTTTAATTTCCATTTTATTGGTGATGATGCTTGTAATTAATCCACATTTCTAATATTTAAATAGATTTGGATTAAAAAACCTTCTTATGAATGAATCTCCAGTTAGCAACTGCTTGTCCTGAACCTTTCAGTTAATGATAATTTAACTGAAGAAGTTATTTTTCATGGCTGAGCTTTACAGCATCATTATTTACAGCTTCTATTCTAATTAAAACTAAAAAGAAACAAAAGCAGAATGACATTTATTACATGGCTGCCTGTTTTCAATCTTTCTGCTTTCAAAGAAAAGTGAGACACCCTCATGTCCATGACACCAAACTGAACACTAAACGGGAGTTATTTTTATAGCTATCCGATGACCCCCAACAGAAATATGATCCTTTCCAACACGTGGTATTAGTAAGTATCTTTATCATGAGCACTAGCTGTAAAGTGAAATACAAATCCTTCATAGCATCTCACTTAAAAAACCACACCAATTTTTATTTTATTGGGGCTAAGCAAATACAAGTAATTTCACATATGAAACAAGCAAAGAATACCGCTGGGAAGTTTACAAAAGTTTTCTTTAATTTACCATTCCAGTTCATATAATATATCACTTGTGAAATATAGGGACAAACCTCTACATTGTTTTTGCCTGTCTTAAATGACATTTCTAGCTGTTGGAATGATCACAGCCGTCACCCATGAAACATGCACCAGCAATCACTAGAAATTATAAATCTATCAAAAGTGCTGTTTTTTTTGGTTCGGATGGTGGTTTATTTTTTTTTGTTTTGTTAAGATGCCTATTTTAAAAACTCCTGGGAGTTAAAGTATTTCAGTGGAGATAAAATCACTGGGCAGAGACCAGTACCGAGAGGTTCAGGAGAAACACTTCCTAAAAATTTCATCAATTGACTCCAATGGAGCTACACCAATTTCTGCCAGCTGAGGATCTGGCTCTCATCTTTCCACCAAGTGACTGCTGTTGGCAGATCAGTTACTTTCCCATGACTACAGATTGCCAGTAATTTCCCTCCCCCTTTCTAAACATGAGCTTTTCTAACAACTCTCTGAAGAGTGATTTAAGAGGTTTTTTTTTTTATCATAATCAGTGAAGATTAAACACTCCTTTAAATAAAAAGACAACAAAAAAACAGCATGTCAAGGTGACATTGCTGTTCAGAATTTACAAGTGTTTCACTCCAACTATCTTTGTTAAAATAATGATTGCTCTCCTGCCCCCCCCCCCCCAAGATGAACAAACAGGGAATCAATTCAGGAGACACTGAGATATGTGAAGCTATTTATGTTTCTTCAAATAGACTATTTTCAACGGATTCAATCTCATCTTAAATTTGGTGCTATCCTGAAGTAACTGTCTATTCATAGGACCAATAATGGGAAGTGCTTCTATCTGAGAGATTAAGGTAAACTGGAAAGGGCAAGCCCTACAGAGGGAAGAATGTCTAGCGATGGTATTTCACGTCTAATTTTAGACTCTGACAGCTTTTACTGGAGAATGTTTATAAAAGGGTACTACTGGTCTCTCTCTTATCAGACCTAGGAGAGATCCACTTGGGCGAGTTACAGTGTATTAACCATTGCTAATATACTTTCATAATAATAGAGTGTAAGTCTGTTGCAGCTATAGTATACCAAAAAGGCAAATAAAGAAAAATCTTCTGAAGAAAACATTGACAAGGCTTTAATCAAATGTCTTTACATTACCATATAAACTTACATATGACTAATTTACAGGACGGAGGTAAGACTAAAAAAAAAACCACTCAAAATTATAGCCCTGCAGCAAATGGTACTATATTGCTGAGAGAGCACTCTTATTATATACGGCACTCGGATGCTCTGGGTGTATAAAGACACTTTGGAGTGGTTGTAAATGTATCTTCTGCTGACCTTAAGGACCCTTTATGCAGTTGGAGCAGTACAAAACTGTTTTAGTGTAAAGGAGAATCAGGACCCCTATCACTTAAGAAAAGCATAAGAAATAAGCACAAAAGACTTCAAATCAAACAATATTTTAAGAAAGTCTTCAGAGGCATTAAGGAGTCATCCAAGTATTAAATAAATCCCAAATATTCATTTGTAAAGAAACTTGCATTCCAGAGAGGGCTTTGTTTTAAAACTTAAAACCTTGCATAGTCACCATCCTCAGTGAAGAGGGCAACTTGGCTAAGTCTGCTTTTTTTTGATAATTTTTTTCACTCTCCACCCTGGCTTCTCTAGAACTCCCATTATTCATGCATAAGTCTGTACCCTTCCTGATGCTGTCCCTTAGGCTTTAAAGACTCCCCTAAATAATGCACATCTAGAGCACACCTTTGCAACCAAAAAACCCACCTGTTCTAGGACACGTTTCTGTTTTCTTAAGGCAATCTGGGGCCCGAGGTACAGCACCACACTTCTTGTACAGGTCTTAGTTCTTTTATTGTTGTTATTTTGAAACTTTTTATATATGGGGAATAGGTAGAAAGCCCTTATTTCTTTTGGTTAAGATCACTTAGAGGATAGGAGACCTGTCATTCAGTTATATATGAAACATAGCTAGCCCTTGAAAAGGAAAGAGTCTATGGGTATCCAACTCAACCTCTAAGGTGACAAGTAGTGTCCTTTGCCCCACACCTCCAGAACCATGCAAGAGTACAGACTTTGCCTACTTACTTTAGCTTTTTCAGTGTGATATGAAAAGGACTCTGGATTGAATGAATGTAGACAACAATCACTCACACAAAAAAAAATTGTGCCGAAGTTGAAATAGACACATTGAACCAAAAAAACACCCAAAATCATCAAAACAATTCTCATGTGAGTAATTATAAAATATGTTCCAGTTCATGCACCTCAAGGGACACCATCAATTTAAAAGTCATACTTCTGTCTGACTTTCTCCCCATCCTCTTAACACTATTATAATACCTAAAATTACTAAAATTGAAAGTGAGGAAGAAAATCACCTTATTTTCAGGTTTTTCCTTGTTGTGACATGTTTGTTTCTTTCATGTGACAGCAGTTTATGAATAGTCCTCTTCCCTGTTTCCCCGGTTTAATCACTCAGTTAACCAGTTTCTCCTTCTGTGTGTATAGGTCTCTCACACACAGCATGAATGGAGAAGATTTTTTTTTAAATAGGAAAATTTGATTGTTAACCCACAAAAATTGTTAAGGGAAAAATGGGAAGGTTAATACCCGGTTGTTGTTGTTTTTAGAAAAAAAGAGTTGAAAATAAAGGATTAAATTTCAAGATGTTATAAAAAAATTAGAGTTTTTATAGTAAAGATTGCAGATTACTGCAATAGATAAAACCACGAAAAATAATCACACCTGAAGAAGTCTAATGTATATTTCTTTAACTACGAGTTTAATTAAAAATGGCAATGAGAATAAAAATTCAATCTCAAAAGGATTGATTTGGCTTCTCAACTACAATTTCTTCTCACAGGTAACATGGTTTTTGTATCAGCAAGAAATATTAATTCATTGTATTTGAAGACAAACTGCAAGCCACGCTAAACTAATTATTCCTAGAAAGCCTCCTGTGATTATAAAAATGTCTCTCACAACCGGTTTCAAGATCACTTACTACATGCCAGAGATATCTGTTCTTCCCATGCACCTGTGTGCTTGATCAAAAACAGATAATGGATAAATTTGTCATAGGACTGTCACTTGCTATAGTTCAAATGAAATGATATTTATTCATTTATATATTTATTGGTAATAGTTCTGCTTTAATATTCTTTTTCATATCATATTATTTATCAATTCATCAACAAATGAAAAAGAATATTAAAGCAGAACTATTACCAATAAATATATAAATGAATAAATATCAGGACTGAATAGTCTTTCCTCTCAGGAAAATAGTGTGTTAAGTAATGCATATTTAATAGTAAGGTAGTACCAAAAGAATGCCTTTAAAATGAATTTTAACCCAACGTTTTCACTCTTCAGATATTGAAAAACATTTCTTGATTTGAAACCAATCAAATTAATAACTATCACAGCTTAGGTATCAAACACCAAGCCAAATTTAGCAATTTATACTTTATTTGTGAATAAGGAAAAAAATCTGACCCACCATCATTAGTTCCTGAGAGTATGATCATCAATGTCTTAATTAACATGGTGCAAGAGAAGCACAATGATAAGTCCAATACTAACATGTGTAGGTATAAATGAAGTGCAGCTAAAAGTATATTAAGCATCTGATCAGGTAAAACCCTGAAACCCTTCGACTCTTGCTGACATCAGTGTGAGATGAGTGCATTTAGAAACACATGGGATTGGGCCCGAAAATTAATGCACTAGCAATCTGAAGAATAGGCCATATTTATTTCTTTTAAATTCATTTTAAAAATTTAATCTCAATTGTCCAACCTTACACAAAACCTTTCCCTGGTTAACTATAAAATGGAGACCCTTGATTGGGTTTTAAATTAACTCTGTTGGAAGACCACAGAGGTATACAGTTTGAAATGTGTGGTATATTATATCCCAAATTACCATGATCGGGCATCAACAGTACCTTTAATAAAGCCTGCTTAGTTTTTTAAAAAACCACACAAATATATTTGGAGGAATACAGTTATAGAAATATAACACTGGAGAAAATTTTCACACCAGGTGGGTAAAGCTAGGGACTCAAATCTATACTTGGATGCATAAATAAAAGTGACTTGATTTTCAGTGGTGCTGAGCATGGACAGCTCTCGATGAATTTATTGGGAATTTCCAGTACACACATAACCTCTCAAAAGCAGACCACAAGAGTCTAATTTTAAGTAGCCACGTTTGAAATTTTGGCTTTAATCTTTTGATACCTGGAGTGAAATCCTGGCCCCCCTGATGTAAATGGTAAAACTCCTATTGACTTCCATGGAGCCACAATTTCAGCTCTGGTTTTCAAGTTCTTAAAATCAAGTGTTAACATTGAGAAAACCACTCCACACTCTATTCTAGCCTAGCTCCTATGTGGCCCTCATCACTGCAGGATCATGAATGCCTAAATTTTGGGCTGTGGCTGAGGAGTGCTTAGCATATCACAGGATGTCTCAACTAATATTGGGGCAATCCTGGTAGCAGTCCAGTCCTCAGCATAAATTTGTGTCAGGAGTCAATGGACCAAGTAGCCATTCTCACAGCCAGAAACTGACAGAGTATAAGAGACCTGCGCTCTCTCTGTTCATACAGATGTACCAGGTGATGGGAGAGAGCTGTTACAGTAGCTCCATGCTATTTGAGATTTCTTGCTATGCAGGAGGAATCCTACAATGGCCTCTTACACTGGCTTTAAGACAACTTTGTGCTGGCAGATGGATGCAAAGCTGCCCTAACACCGGGCGGGACCTGAGCCAAAGTAACGTGGGTATAGTAAAAAATTCATATAGGTAAACATCTCAAAGACCACCTGTTACAGATAATTGCAAAATCACTACAGAAATAATCAAGAAGCTCTTTAGAAGAGATCATTTTACCACCCACCCATTGGGACTCGAAGCAGTCTCATGCTGATGGAGGCTAAGTGCCAGGAGATAGTCATTTAGAAAAATCCCTCGTTAATGAGCCTAGCAATCTAGCAGCAAATGGCTGCTGGGAAGCAGCTCACCAGGTGGTAGAAGAAATGGAGAGAAAATGAGAAAAAAATAAATCGAAGTTCAGAAATCCTGCAGGGAAGACAGAAAAAATTCTTTTTGAATCATTCATTTACTTGGTTAAATGAAAGGTTTTGTTCCCTTTGTATAAATATCAAGTGTCAAAGGTATAAGTGGCAAAATGCAGCAAATCGGTCCCTTTTAAGAGCACTAGATGAAGGATGCTTTTAACAATCTGACAGAAAATTAAACTATTCTATAAAAGTTCTTCTGCTCCCATCATGGTGGTATTTGAGACCCTTCCCATAATGCAACTAATACTTGTCATGCATGGTCTCTTCGTTCTCTATCATGGTTTCCCCAAAGGGAAAATTGTGTATGTAGTGTAGTGTTTTGTTGTCTTTTTTGTTTTTGTAACAAATTAAAATGTACACTGTACTAACTATTGATATTAGTGAAGGCAAGGTCAAAGTAATAAGCCTTGCACTTGGAACAAAAAGGGGCAAGTTATTTGAAGTTTCTAGCCCAAACGGAGATCACTGTCTTTTTTACATGATTTCTCTCTCTCTCTCTCTCTCTCTCTCTCTCTCTCTCTCTCTCTCTCTCTCTCTCTCTGTGTTTATGTGTATCAACACACACACACAATGTGAGCAAGCTACTACAAAGAAAGAAAATTGTAATTAACAGCTGGTAGCCCTTAATTAAAACAAGGCTTTAATTCCCTTAATTAAAACAAGGCTTTACACTTCAATGAAGCGATTGCTCTAAGAGATTTACTATAATACTATACCGACAGATAAATCACCTCCATGTAGAAGATCAGCTCAACTTATAATAATGTAGACAAGAATTGAGCTAAGAGAACACTGGTAGCTCCTTTTTCCCCTTCACCTTCTTCCTCTCAACATTCTCCAAGTGAGGGGATACAGCTAAACAACTGGCAACAGTAATGGATTGCAGATTGAATGGTGCAATGCCCTTTTACTAGAAAGTTGGTGCATAAAAAAAATATTGAATCAAAGGAGAGGAGGTGGCTACAATAATTATGAGGTTCTTTGTAAAAACTTGCAGCTGACTCAGGCTCACATGCTAAGGGACTGTTTAAATGCAGTGCAACGGTGTAGACACTGCAATTAAACAGCTCTCAGCCCAAGCCCCACAAACCCAAGTCAGCTGACACGGGCCAGTTGTGAGTTTTTAATTGCAGTCTAGAGTTATCCTTATGTTTGAAGCTCCTCTATACTTAGCAATCTTCTCACATAAGCAATGACTCTTAATGGGGAATAACACTTTACATCAGTCTTTCCTACTGTCAACAGCTACCATTGTTTACCACATGCTGTCACCTTTGATGCTAGTTCATATATTAGCTGAAAAATAAACACATATTTTCTCCTATCTGTGAGAACAGCAGTCCAGAACTATGGAGACCTTCTATTTCTTGCTATCATTCATCTTAGCAGTTCAAACACTGGTTGTTATGAATGTTAATGATACTTTCAACAGGCTTCCCCTACCCCATAAATTTCCATGGAATGTCTCAAGGACAGAATAGAAATAATTAATCTAAGTAAAGATAATATTCTCTAAATACCTATGGGTAATGTATTTGTATGTTGACAGAATTAAGTCAACTCCCAAAATGAAGATGCTAACTAAAATAGCTTTAATAAGATTGTCTCCTGATGAATTTGTTTTGTGCTAAAGATAGCTAACTAACAAGCAAGGGGAAAAAAGCCCGAAAACAACGACAAACCAAACCCAAACTCTTGTAATTAGAGATCAAACTGGGTGTATGTGGGAAGAGATAACTTATCTTTAATCATTTTTTTGAAACAACCATTTTTACAAAGATGCTGAAATATTCAGATACCACTTTAAAAAAAAAAAAAGCTGATTTTTTTTGCCACGGCGTAATATAGAAGTGATAAAATCTAATGAAAAGAAAGTCTATTCACAAAACATTTATAGCACAGTTTTTCCACAGATTCAAGTACAGTGAAACCTCGATTTAACGGACTAATTCGGGCGAGGGGGTGTCCGTTAAAGCCAAAAGTCCGTTATTTAATAATTTTTTAAAATAATTAAATAACAGGACTTTTGGCTTTAACGGACACCCCCTCGCCCGAATTAGTCTGTTAGTCCGTTATATAGAGGTTTTACCCCCGGGCGGGGGGGTTGACAGTTCCCGCCCGGCTCCCCGCAGGAGCTGTCAACTGTCAAACCCCCCCCCCGCCCAGCTCCCCGGCTCCCCTGAAATTGACCAGGCAGCTGAGCCGATCGCCCAAGCAGCCCCGCGCCGGCTCCCCCCCCCCCCCCACCTGTCAGCCCGCCCGCCCGCCCGGCTCCCCGCTGCGGGGAGCCGGGCGGGAGCTGTCAACTCGGCCGCCCAGCTCCCCTCTGCGGGGAGCCGGGCGGGAGCTGTCAGCCCGCCTGCCCGGCTCCCCTCTGCGGGGAGCCGGGCAGCCGGGTTGACAGCTCCTGCCCGGCTCCCCGGGGCAGGAGCCGGCGGCCTCCGAATAACGGATTTTGGATGCATCGGAAATTTTGTCCGTTGCATCCGAAGTCCGTTAAATCGGGGTCCGTTAAATCGAGGGTTTACTGTAATTTGGATACACTTGAATTTTTGGATGCTTATCCAAATGCAAAGTCCAAACTTTCTGACGGTCATCTGTCGTGTCTTATAGCCAGTGAATGAGAATATGTAATTCAGTTCTAGCCAGTTCATAAGAAAAGGCTAGCTTTGATAACTTGCTATGGAATTAAAGTTGGCTTAATTTGTCTTTTGCTTTTGTCATTATAAATTTGCTAAACTACCATTGTGCTCATGGTATAAACTGAGGTTATATTGTATCAAGAACATCAACAGGCTGTTGAGAAAAGGGCTTTGAACATTGTTTCATTTTGATAAAATGCTACCAAAAAACCCCTGCAAACAACTGAGGCATCGACAGAGTCCTCGTAATATGCCCATTTCCACTTTCAAGACTGTTTTACCAAAGTATGAATTCATCATGTTAATTAATTTATTACACATATTATTTACTATGCATCTTTTTTCTTAGATAATCATATTAATAGAAATAGCTAAGAATTAACCCCAACTATATCTTACATAATGATATGGAATCATTCCGCGGCTCTCCCCTCTTCTCTCTCCCCACCCGCATTAGTTTCTTCCCTTTCTATGCATCTGATGAAGTGAGCTATAGCCCACGAAAGCTTATGCTGAAATAAACTACTTAGTCTCTAAGGTGCTACAAGTATTCCTCGCTTTCTTTCGACTCACACTGCCCATTTGAATTAACAGTTATGAAGTCTCAGTACATTTCTTGGCGCCTCCATAATTATTTTTGTATTAGTAGCCATACTAGTTATTTTAAGTGAGTCTGTTTGAGGTTTTGGCAACATTGTGATCTGCAATTTTACAGTAAGGTCCCATTGAGCAGCACCTAATTTCCTGCCGTCCACCATGATGATGAATAATTACAAAACAAATGACTTGCACATCTCAAAAAAAAAAAAAAAAAAAAGTTTCTGGCCTTGAGCAAGTGGGTAAGCAGAACTTTTCCAGGATCACCTAACATATATTAAGTTTATTTGCATTTTATAGGAATATTTACAAGTGTACAAGTTATAAACTTAACTAATTATCCTATGGCTCTGATTCACTTAATGTAATCACTATACAATTACCATTATTATTGCTAAAGCTACCAACAGAATTTCAGAGCTCTTGTATACGCTGGACCCCCGAACTGTGACTTATTCTTTCATAGCCATCATGCATTTTTCCTCTTTAGGCACCTATGACTAAGGCTGTGATTTGATCATGGAAGACGCGGATTCAGTGACTAACAGATCTCTGACTTTTTCCGCCAGCCCTGGTGTGACCATACCCTGATTTTGTACATTTTTACGATGACTGCCCCATGAATTTTGCCTGATTTTACTGTGACAAAATCATATCCATACCCATGACTGATTCAGGCACTGAAATTATTCCAATTTTATCCTTTCTCGGCTGCTGTAATTATAATTACCTTAAACACCATTTTATCAGCTGCATGTCAGACTCCAATCATTTAGGGATTACTACTGAAGAGTGTTTTTAGGGCCTGGGGTTTGTAGATCTGCACCTGAAGCAAATTAATAAACCAAACCAGCCACTATGGAGCAATGGTTGTTTTGAAGGCTCTGATGGGCTACTAGAATATCCTGCTATATCAGAAATTCTGTACACTACACATTGGTTTAAATTGGGTATGGTATTGTGGAGAAGCTTACCATCCCTCCTGTCTATAATTATTAACAGATGCCCTAGAGTAGGAGACTCAGAGTCAAATATGGCAATGGCATCAGCAACAGACAACTACTGGAATACTGTGTCCAGTTCTGGTGCCCCACAATTCTAGATGGATGTTGCTAAATTGGAGACGGTTCAGAGAAGAGTCATCAGAATAATTAAAGGATTAGAAAACCTGCCTCACAGTGATAGACTCAAGAAACTCAATCTATTTAGCTTAACAAAATGAAGGTGACCGGTGTGTAAGTACCTACATGGGGAATAAGTATTTAATTCAATCTAGCAGAAAAAGTAATAACACGATCCAATGGCTGGAAGCTGAAGCTAGCCAAATTCAGATTGGAAATAAGATGTACATTTTTAACAGGGAGAGTAATTATCTGTTGGAACAATTTATCAAGGATTGTGGTGGATTCTCTGTCACTGACAATATTTAAATCAAGAGTGGATTTCTAACAGATCTGCTCTAGGAATTATTTTGAGGGAGTTCTATGACCTGTGTAAGACGAGGTCAGAATAGACGATCATAACTGTCCCTTGTGGCCTTGGAATCTATGATTAGCATTTTGATGCTGTCCTGAAGTAGTAAGGAAAGGGGAGAAGCCTCAAACTTTTTGGAAGGGTCGGGAAAGAGAACAAGTGTTCCCCCATTTCCTCTTCGCCTATTCTCCCCAAATCCACCATCTATTAAAAAGAGAAGACACCTAGAAATAGCTTTTATGCATTGGGGGTAAAATGGCTAGAAATGGAGATATATGCAAGAAACCCAATGTGCAGTGGGAAAAAAAGATTGTGAAAGGAAACAGAAAAGTGCTTTCTTTCACTGGATTGGCAACCAAAAAACCCCCAAAAACTTATTTCTCCCTTAAAATTGGTCCCTTCTAACCTCAACCAGGTTTAGAAACTGTTTACCTTGAGTATTATTCAGCATTCAAGAGAAACTTCCATATAAATGACACATTAAATATCATATGCCCATTAATGCAGAGAATTCATGAAAGCTTGGGACAAACAAGAAATGCGAACATCATTGCCAAACACAATTGCTGTTGATCTCCAAATCAGATGTAATTTCAGAACCATAAGCTTTCTGAGTCTATTGCTGTAAGAGATGTAATAGACTTTTCTGTGTATATTACTCTTCCCCCATTCTTTGGGGACCTAACATTACTTAATACTATTCAGTAGATTTGTACACCTTTAATGTAGGACTAAAAAAAGTCAATAAACTCAGCATCAGCCTTCCAAAGAGGTTGGATGTCTCAAGGGATTGGTAGGTAATACAGTGCCTTTCCCTTCTACAGCAGTGGTTTGAATTTGGCTCATGTCAATAATAGCTGACAGCTGGAGCCATCTAAAGACCTTTTGCCAGCTGTGCAAAATAAGGCTAGAGATCTCAGTCCTACAGAGAGATGTCACAAAATTTAACACCATTGTTGGTAGGCTCAGCAGAGAAATGAATGGGCAGGGGGACTGACCAATTCTCACATTCATAAAACAAATCCTGAACAAATCTGGCATACAAGCACAGGGAAATTTTATATTTTGATTTGATCTATTGATCCAAATAAAATACAGAAAAATATGGACAGAAGAAACAGTGACATATTTCGCCAGTTATCATTTATCTCTTTCATTGCAAGAAATACTGACAGCAGGCCTGACATTGTAATCCCTACTTTAGTAAAACTCTGATTTCAATGGTAGTTTTCTCTGCAGAAGGACTGAAGAATCATAAGAACGGCCATAGTGGGTCAGATCAAAGGTCCATCTAGCCCAGTAACTTGTCTTCCAACAATGGCCAGTGCCAGGTGCTTCAGAAGGAATGAACAGAACAGGTAATCATCAACCATCCACTTGCTGGAGGATACTCTGTACTTTAAAGTCCTTAAACCAAGATTTGAGGACTTCAATAGCTCAGATATAGGTGAGAGGTGTACTGCAGGAGTGGGTGGGTAAAATTCTGTGGCCTGCGCTGTGCAGGAGGTCAGACCAGATGATCATAATGATCCCTCCTGACTTAGAAGTCTATGAGTCTAAATGATCAGTTCAGGAAAAATGCAATGTTATTTTTGTTTGTTTGTGTTGTTGGAACTGCTTATGTGCCCGATTATGCCACAGTGAAGACAATGGGAGCTCTATCATTAACTCTAGTGGGCAAAGGATAGAGCTTTATATCTGGGAAATGTTACTGCTCATCTAAATTATGTAAAGTACATACAGATACTGTAGTGATTAAATGTTAATATTTTATATTAGAGATTTGTTTTTATATTGGTACTGAAATGTTATGCTATGCTGATTGTAGAACAGACTTTACAGTAAATGGTTAGATTGCAATTTTACTTTTAAACACATTTTGAAGACTCATTTTGCTAAATTAAGACATAGGGAAGCAGCATAGCCTTGTAGTCAAAACAGTGAATTTGAGGTTCCGAACTCAATTCCTAGCTCAGCCACAGTTCACTGTGATGTGTCAAACAATCTATCCATGCCTTTTGTTTCTCCATTTATAAAATGAAGTTAATCATACTTCACTATCTTTGGGAAGTATTCTGGAATCTTCAGAGAAAGGACAGAATGAAAGTTTGGGAGAAAATACCCATTGAGACTTAGAAAATGAAATTCTTCCCTGATTTGTGAGCAAGGGAGGTAAGTCAATTAGAAATGTGTTAATGGTAAGTACTGAGAGAAAAATCAAACTTAGGGAGGAATGTTTATGAGAAGGAAGGAAGGAAAGAAAAAGACTTTAGCAATCTCTTTAGAAAGCTGACAAAAAAGGAAAATGTTATTTTTGCAACGAAGATATTTCTCATTTTAATCTGTCTCTATCCATAACAAACCCCACACCTGCACCCCACTGAGTTACTTGGGGCTTAAATACACAGTGCCTTTAAAAACAAGGGGGGGGGGTCCTAATGGCTTGTGTATCTTCCTGAGAGCAAAACTCATTTACTGTAAAACTATTTTTTTTGCCATTAGTTATGCAGTTCTTTAGGATGTTGTAGTTACGCAGTTGTTTAAGATGTAAGAGCAAATCTTTAAACTCTTATTAAAATTGATTTAAGTGCTAGTTCCTAGTCACTTTTACATGTAGTTAGTGATTCATGTATGCTAAGATCAATGGTTATGGATTAGAACCAATCTATATTATTTTAGCTCTTTGTTTTGGGAGGTTCTAAGTGAAACAAAGGCACTTGAATTGCGATCAAATGCACCACCTCAATATTCCTTTTCATTAGCAGTGGGAATAAAAGCGAAGAGTAGTTTAAAGCAAAAAGTTTTTAAAAAGTGCAAGTCAAATAGTAGAATATATTTCTCTTAGTCTTAACCAGATTACTAAGCAACTCTGCATCACCACCCCTTTGGACTGGAAAAAAAAAATATTGTAAGACCTTGTGTTTGAAGATTTTCCTGCGCTCCTCTATAGTCGCCTCATTTCCCTGCATCTTAAACAGAAAGGAAACACTATAATTACGAGGCTGGAATTGGTGAACACCATAAGCTATGTGGTAGCCCAGGTGACTGGGAGATTAGTATTTTAATACTTGTTTCAGAATTTATAGTTGTGTATGCACACCTCAGTCCTGACCCACAGCATTTCCACTATTCCACTTCCTACTGAGCAAATGCTGCCAGTCATTTGTTTTCTGACACAGGTTAGGATGAGAGACTACCACAACCACCTTAATTTGGGGCTTCAACCTGCATTTGAACTCTAGAAGTGAAAACTAGGATAATAACCCGCCGTGCCGTACATCAATCAAGAACAAGGTGATTACCTGCTAATCCAGATATTTAGAGTGTGTCAACATCAACTAGGATTTCTACTGTTAATTATTTAAAGCATGCTACCTGGAGCTGCTCTAACCCTTGACAATTATTACAGGAGACCCAGATACCTCTCATCTAATTAGGTGTCTGGGATTGAAAGCCCAAGAAAAGTGTGAGATCACTAAACAAAATCCTCCATTTAGTTTTATGGGTGCGTCTCTAGAAGTTTCTTTCTAGTTTTATAATTCTTCATATTGAGGGAACCCCTCTTAAAAGGAGCTATGGCTACAGCTATAGCTACAAAGACCTTTTAAATATTTCTCTGGAGCTTAAAAAGGATACAGGATCCTAAAATTGGAACAATGCATTCTGATTTGCACCTCTCCACTGAGCTGCAATTAGAGAAAGCAATGGCAGATTACAGTAGCATTTGCCATATTCCCATGTTAATGGCGTAAGACGTTACTACCCATACTAAATTCAGAAGGCATGTAGCCAATAGTGCCAGAGTTGTCAAAATGAATTTGTTAATGTCCTCCAGAGCAAGACTGTTGGTTGTCTTGGTGCCAACAATACAGTCACTGCCAAACTGCAGAAAGAGATCAGAGCTGACACCTTCTATGCTCTTCTTGGAATTCTAATGGAAACTGAAGCAACTAAAATAGCAATATTCCTTATGCATGCAATTAGATGCTGCCATACTTTGGCAGACATTAAATAACTATCAATTTTTACACAAAACAAGTTTCGCTAAATGTTCTATCTTTCTGAATTGGGAAGCCAGGAGGAACTAAAAACAGTAAAACTGAAGGAGACAGGAACAACTGACTTATTAAACATTATGCTTTTAGAGTGAGATTGTGAGGAATCAAACATTCCAAGCATCCACAGAACCAATATGGTATTATAATATGGTATAATTCTTCAAAATTCATTATTCTTTACCCACGCCTTTAAAAGCTCCAGCTTTAAAAGTGCTTTCATGTTAAAGAGAAAGGGAAGAAGAAAGAGGATGGAAAATAGAACAGAGTAATTTATTTACTGAAGAAAGAAAGAGGAGAGAGTGCTCTTTAATTTTGGTTCCTAACACGACACTCATCTAAAGAATGTGCCCTTTTTCTGTTATACTGAGGGTGTCGCATCTTAGCTGAGATGACAGAGCCAGTGAAAGTTCTCTCTAAACACCAGGGAACCATTCATCTGTTCTAAAGGAAAAGACAAGAAATAACAGCAAGTCCTTCTTCATATCTACTTTAAAAAATGATAACTGAAGCTCATATTTTGCAAGGCAGATCCAAAAAGATAAGGACACCCAGAGGACACCAACCAACAAGGCCAGGTAGGCATAGGTAGGAATGCAAATGTGACTGCTTTTGGAAGGGCACTTTATGTACCCCCATCGTGGCCCGAGTGCCGGAAGAGCTGACTCGCTCTCCCCCACAGTGTCCCTGGGCGTGGAGTTCTGTGCCCCATTGATTATTCGGGGGGCCAGGCCCCTACTTGCCTCCCCTTGTGCCCGCCCTGAATAAGGATATTTTTAAAAATTTTAATGAGTGAATTTAGTGTTCCATAAATGGATGTACTAATACTAATGGCAAGATCCAGGAATAGTGTTGGCAGGTGATGTGCACAAGTTTCTCCTACAACTCTACCAATCAACCTCAATTCTGACTCATCCTCTTAGTTTTAAACTTTCCTGAAGCAGAGACACCGATTGTGCCAACCTGTGTGGTGTAAATAAATCTCTGTTAAGAACTAGAATGACAAAAACCTCATTCTCATTTGTTAACTACCCATAATTTGAACTCAGGTCTCCACAGGAGGCTGAACAATGAAATAACTCATAGTGCTATTTAGTTCCTACAAAGACAGGTTTTATAAAAGACACAGGATACCATTAATCCTCCACCTGGCCATTTATCAAGACAATGTAAAAAAATGGCAGCTGCTTTTAAATCAAAGTTATACCATGAATTTCACAGTTCTTTTACAAGACAGTAGCTAAACAAAGTACAGTAGACTCTCGATTATCCCGGATTGGGTTAACCAGGATGTGGATTAACCAGGATGTCAAAAGAACTATGCGTAACTCGCAGGGCTGGCTCTGGCTTTGTTGCCACCCCAAGCACACACACAAAAAACACCCCACCAGGGCACAGGGCAGCCAGTGAACCAACACCCCCGCCCCACGGTGCAGGGTGGCTGGTGAACCAACCACCTCTCCCCATATTCCCTATGGATGGTGATTATCCAGGATTTTATTAACCAGGATTAATATTTTCCCTAACATCCTGGATAATCAAGAGTCTACTGTACAACCATTGCTAGGCACATATACTCTTTTGCAATCTTGAACTATTTCAAACACATTGGAAGATATTAAAAGAATGGCAAAGGGATCCAAACAACTTGTTTTGCAATTACAATTTCAACACCTGCAATCTTGCATACCACCAGCATAGAAGTAGGTTAATTCAGAGACAGGATAGCAGCCTGTTTATCGATGATTAACCTTCACCACGAGGTGTAACAAGAAGAACATAAGTACTCAGTTGGCAAGTTCATAACAATAAAATTCATGACCTTTAGTTAAAGGACCATTTGAGTTGCTATTATGCAGTAAAGAGCTTATGATACATTTTACTTATAAGTTGCTCGGTTACACAAAATTGTGCCAATGTTTCCCTTCATAAATCAATTATTCTCTATTACTCCCCATAAAACATCACACAATGAAATTATCCAGAGAATCAAAACTCCTTTCCACCTACCAGGAAGCATTTAGTTAAAGATTACTAGCACTATTTAATACATACTTTAACCAAAGAATGTAGGGTACATTTTTGATATGTTGCATGAGGATTTAGCAGAGAGATTAAAAAAAAAAAGTCAGGTAGAGTCTTGCACTAAAAACCAAGCAACAGTGAAAGTGTGCCCAAAAGACCACCCATTTGGCACTTTGACTATTTCAGGTTAGGTTAACACACACACACGGGGACACACTTCATTTCTAACACTTTTGCTCAATTATGTGCAGAGACTACTAGAGACCAACTCTCATTAAAGTTTCATATATGTTATGTAAATAAATCTAGAAAACCTCCAGATGTGTGTGTGTTCATTCAGGGGGAAGAGAATAAACGTAGAAAGCTTTGTACAGGATATTCCTTTCATCTCAATCTTATTAAGTAAGGACATCCCTCAGTGCAGAATCCAATTTGCCTTAGTCAAATAACAAAAAAAAGAAGAAGCAAGCTTTCTGTTTTCTTCCTTTCAACACTTAGCAATTTTGATATAAATCACAATAATGAAACAGGTTATTATTATACAATGTTATTTACAGTGAAGTAATTAATCTCAACCTGTAACTTTCTGCACAACTACTTTTTCTTGCATCCATTTTCAGTTTCTCCTTTTCAACTGCCTGGGCTCCGGGGTGGTGCAGAATTGAAAAGAGGAACAAGGTTATCATTTAGATTCACACACATACACATGCAGATTCCTTGTGTGAGGGGAACGTAACCTTTGTGGAGCATCTACTCCCCTCCCCCCTGCCACCACGCAACTGGGTGGGGAGTAGGTGAGGAACGGGGTGGAACCTTGGTTTAGCTCCACAACACACTCAGTGGTGCAGTCCCACTCCATCTTGGAGAGCATACAAAACCTGGGTAACCCTGACATACTATGCTCCCTTTCTCTGAGTGGAAGCAGAGATGGGCTGGATGTGCAACTGTAATTTAGGCAGCTTTAGGGACACTGCAGCAATAGTTCAACATTAATGCAGGGCTTATGGCAAAGCTGTGATTTAAACTCAATGCAATTCAAGTATATAGATGTAATCTTAAAAGAGCAATTTCAAATGAATTTAAGATTTAAATGTACAATAAACTGGGCAGATCAAAGGAAAGAAATCTCTTTTCTCTGATGCTGGAGTCTCCTCAAATCTCAAATACAAGGAAGAATACACAAAGGTGTAGAAAGTGGCATTTGGGTCTCAGGACATGGTACCTTTCCTTCTAAGTCCGCAAAAATCAATATCCCGCTGCACAGAGGCACCACACTGTTACTGTAGGTGCTGTATTTGGGGTGTACAAGGTTCCAAGGACCGTCCTCGTCCCTCGCTCCACCCATGTAATTAAGGATCCAAGGGCACTTATCAGAATTATAATCCAAGGGCACTTATCAGAATTATAATGCTGTAGTAATTGCTGTGTTATAGCTAAACTCAACATTGCTAATCAAATGCAGTGAATCACTGTTACACATCACTAAAGCAATATAAAGGTAGCAGCTTCTCAGTGGTGGGGAAAATGCCTTTCTATATAGAACCAAAAAAACCTGGGATTCTTCTGGGTGGGAGGAACTCTTAAGAAATGTATTTTTAATTATTAGCCTAATTTAATAAGTAATTGATTTATATGTAAAAGTGGCTTTTGATTCCACAATTATTTCTCATATAAAGCACTTGATTTGCCAGTAAAACACAATATTCCTAATTTACAGTAACTCTTTCTAAACCTCCTTTTAATTATATTGTATATTTTTCTAATCCCATTATTGTTATCTCACTAAACGTATTAGTTATATAATCATGTTATTTCTCAAAGAGAACACTGTTTTTCTTCCGTCAACTCCATATCCTTTGAAGTTTGTGTTTTTATATGTATATTAATCAGAGGGGTAGCTGTGTTAGTCTGGATCTGCAAAAGTGACAAAAAGAGTCTTGTAGCACCTTATAGACTAACAGATGTTTAGTCTAAATATCTGTTAGTATATAAGGTGCTACAAGACTCTGTCACTTATATATATATCTATTATATATAATAGAACAGAGAAAGAAGTAGTGAAGTAGTAGCCTCCCTGATTAATTTAAGCCAAGAGATAAATTTTTGATGACTGCATCTTTGGCAAACTGGCCTTTGCAAAGCTCATCTTTCTATCTACGGAAGCAATCAGAGATGAATGAGGCTATTTACAACAGCCTTGTGCAGAGAGGGATAGCATCTTCCCTGTATGTTAAATTGTGTTATGTAACTATCACTTACACCAGCATCTGTGTCAGATGACTGGAGGATAGCTAATGGACTGCTGATTTTTAAAAAAGTCTCCAGAAGTGATCCTTGCAATTAAAGACCAGCAAGCCTAATTTCAGTACCAGCCAAACTGGTTTAAACTATAGTAAAGAATAGAATTATCTGGCACACAGATGAAAAAACAGTTACTAGCCTTCTGTAATTGGTTTTCTTCAAGATGTGCTTTCATGTCCGTTCCATGTTAGCTGTGTGTGCACTGTTACCACTGAGGGAAAAATTTCTGGCATCTGTAAGGCCGGCTCTAGCGCCCTCCAGAGACATGACGCACAGGTATAAGGAGCAGTGTTGGCCACACATCCTCTTCATTCAGCAGTAGGAAGATGGGTCATGGAATGGATATGAGCAACGCATCCTGAAGAACAACAGTTACCGAAGGTCAGTAACCACTTTTTCTTCTCAGAGTGATTGCTCATGTCCATTCCACATTTGGTAACTCACAACCAGTGTCCCTGGAGGTGGGCTCAGAGTTCATGAACATGCTGACTGCAACACTGCTCTTCTGGACCTGGTGTCATCTTGAGCCTGTTCAGCGATGGCATAGTGGGATGCAAAGGTATGCACCAATAATCAAACTGCAGCCCTGCAGATGTCTTGGATGGGCACTTGCGTGAGGAACGTTGCTGAGCTCCGTGGAGAGAGTAGTTAAGGATGGCGGGCAGCGGGACATTTGCCTGCTCATAGCACGCTAGAATACAGGCGGTTATCCAGGACAAGATACTCTGGACTGACAATGGGAGCCCTTTCATCCTTTTTTGCTACTGCTACAAAGAGTTGTGTGGATTTGAGAAAGGGTTAGATTTGAGAAAGAGATAACTAAGGTAGGGTGGTGGTGGGGAAGATGATAGAGATCTACAGAATCATGAATGGTATGGGGAATGCAAGTAAAGAAATGTTATCCCTTCACATGACAAGAACTAGAATCACCAGATTAAATTAATAGGCAGAACGTTTAAAACAAACGAAAGGAAGAACTTCTTCACACAACACACAGTCAACCTGTGGAACTTGTTGGCAGGAAATGTTGTGAAGACCAAAAGAATAAGTGGGTTCAAAAAAAAGAACTAGATAAGTTCATGGAAGACGGATCCATCAATAGCTTACAGCCAAGATGGTTCGGGTTGCAACCCCATGCTCTGGGTGTCCCTAAACCTCTAACTGCCAGAAGCTGGGATAACAGGGGATGGATCACTCAATAACTGCCATCTTATGTTCAGTCCCTCTGAAGCATCTGGCACTGGCCACAGTCAGAGACAAGATACTGGTCTAGATGGACCATTGGTCTGACTTGGAATGGTCATTCTTATTTTGGAGCTTTAGGAATTAGCTTGTCAGAATCCAAATGATGTACACACTTATTTATTATTTGTAACGTATGAATGTCCAGACCCCCATTGTAGTAGGACCCCATTATGCTGGACAAACAAAAACAAAACAGTCCCCAACCAAAAGAGTTTATATGGATGACTGTACTAAGTAAAGTGGAAGAACTGCACAGTATATGGAAAGCAATTATCACTGAGATCGATGCAAAACACTACTAACACCTTTAAAATTCACAACACGGCTTGCCTTTTAGCTACATGGCATGGCACATACTAAACTTATTCCAAAAAAGCACATAAGTCCTGCCTCAAAACTCCACAACTTCTGATATTGAAAATTACACAGGTGTTGCTTGAAAGTGATCTTACTCTCATTTAACTGCAGCTTTTGTTAGTCTGCTTCACAAGGTAGAAAAATTCATGTTTTTGTAATTACCTGAACTGTCTGATAAACTGAAGGATCAAGTCCTTTCACAGTCACCTCCCGGAAAACTCGTGGCTCCAGTTCTTCTTTCATCAGATCACAGTGAAAAATAATACCTGAAACAGAGGTCAAATTTGTCAATTAAGCGTACATGCGTCATTAAAAAGGCATTGGATTAAAAAAAAATGAAAGACTAACGAATGGCAAAGTTAACCCAGTGGGTAAAGAAGCAGCCTTGATACATTTTTACACTTAATTGACATGCACTTCTTCACTGAAGAATGCGGAGCCTTTCTGTATGCAAAGAACAATTACCACTGCTCATACTAAGCATTTGAAGTTAGAATTCCCAAAACCAACCAAATACAAGGAAAAAAAATTAAGTTGCTTTGCATTTAATAAGAATGATAAATCCAACAGAATTCAGATAATGGAAAGATTTAGGAGTCTACTTGGAAACATGGTGGGTTAATACAGATTACACCAGCGGTCAGCAACTTTTCAGAAGTGGTGTGCCGAGTCTTCATTTATTCACTCTAATTTAAGGTTTTGCATGCCAATAATACATTTTAATGTTTTCTGAAGGTCTCTTTCTATAAGTGTATAACATATAACTAAACTATTGTTGTATGTAAAGTAAATAAGATTTTTAAAATGTTTAAGAAGCTTCATTTAAAATTAAATTAAAATGCAGAACTCCCCAAACCAGTGGCCAGGACCCAGGCAGTGTGAGCGTCACTGAAAATGAGCTTGCGTGCTGCTTTTGGCACGAGTACCACAGGTTGCCTACAACTACATTGGTATAATCCAAGGGAACAGAATTTAGCCTAATACGTTTACTTAGGGCCTCATCCCGCAAACACAAACACGTGAATAATTTTACTCACTGCAGTATGCCCACTGAAATCAGTGGAATTACTCATATAAGTACAATTACCATGAAGAAGCTGGTAGACTTGCACTCGTTTTTAAGTGTGTGACTGAGGCAGAGCTGCACTGTCCTGAGGGAATGGAGGCACTCAGCTCAGGAAATAAGAAATCCATTTTTGTGGGGAACACCTCTCTATCCACTGCACATTTATGGAGTGGGCAGAGCCATGCACCCATTTCCTCTTCACCTAGCCTTCCCCCTAGGGGAACACAGATGGAAAAGTCACTGTGCAGGATCTGGCTTTTAGACTGAAATCTCCTTTTCTAGGATCCAGTCCTGCAAATACTTAACCATATGTTTAAACTCTCTGCCCCAATTCTGTTCTCCAAACTTCCCAAGAAAGATAAGTTATTCTCCAATGCTCTCCAAGGTGGACAGTTGGTAGGAAGGGACAAGGACACTCTTGTGGCCAAGGAACTGGACTGGATTGCAATGCAAGAGATCTGGGTTCAATTTCCAGTGTTGTCTTGGACAAATCACTGTCTCTCTGAACCTTTGTTCTTCAGATGTAAAATTGGGATTATAGTTCTTCTTTTCTCTCACCCTTTGTCTTGTCTATTCTTATTGTATACCCATCAGGTCAGAGTCTTAACATATGTCTGTACAGTCCCTATCACAATGGGGCCTCAGACTTGGTTGGGAATCCTTGAGATACAAATAAACATAATTTCAACTGCCAGTAGTCAATATCCTTAAGATAGACTTGCAGGACAGAGGATCATTCTGTCAAAATCTGGATTGTGACAGACTTTTTGTAAAACCTTTTATTTCTGATCCAGAGGAGCACTGCCATTTCAAATTTAGTGAGAAGGTGAGAGAGTAAGAAAAGAAGATTTAGATTCTGTGTACTGGATTAGGTATGGAAGTAACAAGATTTACCAGGGGTTTTTTTGTGATTTTTTCCCTCTAATAGGTACAATACCATCAACACTGAGAGAAAAGCTCAGTGTCAGAGTATAAATAGCAGAGGCTGAAAGTGCAACTATCTACAGAGCCAGTCAGTTGAACAAAAGTAAGGTCAGCCCAAATTGCTTGTTTAGCTGTATACTGACTGAGTTGACAACACTGCCAAAAATAAGATGCACATAGCCAGCTTGCAGATTCTCTTGGCTGTTCTTGGCATAGTACATTAATACAAAGAAAGTTTGTATCTAATAAACATTCAGTACTAGATTTCCCTATCAGCAAAGAGGAAATAATACAAGACTTAATATCAGATGATTAAAGGACAGAACAGAAATCTATTATTTAAGTATCAGTAAGAAAATCCAACTATTTCTTAACTCAAGTTGCTCCTCCTACCCTAAACGTGTAGTAGAAGTAGTAAAAAGCAGGGACCATTTAAACAGCAGAGAGCTCAGAAAAGGAAAAGCCACAAGAAATCTACTCCCCTCCCTTAAATTATATAATTTGCTCACAAAACCCCAAACTAGCTGTATTTCTCTCTGTGTCTCTCTGGCTATTCCTATGAACAAGTTTGGATCTACTTTGAACCTTTTCATTATACACTGGGGCAAAGGAGCTGTTTATTTCACAAGGTAACTACGGCCTCTTGCAGAAATAACTGGACACATGGTTTGCTTGAGAGAAACTTACAGGCCTTTTGGGACTTTTGCTGTTATTAACACTCTGATGAGTGCAGAATGGAATGACTCATCCTTTCTTTCCCATCTTATCCAGCAATTATTTAGTTTACATAGCTAAGCCTTTATGCACAGCCTGTTTCTGCAGTCTGTTGAGGTAACGTCAAGATTTTACTTGCATGATCTTTCTGGTTGAAGCTGGTGGGATTTTTCCTTTCTGGCTCCACACTCAGTTATCAACATTCCCAACACCGCCACTCATGTTGAGAGAATATATTCAGATCAGTTCCAATCTGGATACTCAGTCTTCCCTGCCTCTCTTTTTATGCTTGAAACTGAGAGAAAAAAAAAACTTATTTTAAGAAAATATTTCATGTTTTGTGGATTCATTTTCTTACTTTAGTGTAAAATGTAGGGAGAATTTGGATGACAAAATGAAAAGGGTATTAGCAGTGGGGGAACCCACTTTGACAGTAATCTCATCTAAACAAGCCATGCTCCATCCCAGATATTTTTGTTTTTGTTTTAAATGAAAAGGCCAGTGTATGACTTCTTCCCAGGCTAATGAAGTCCACTCCCTTCCAAACAACTGCATGCACACTATCTTCTGTTGCGGCACATGCACTGTCTGCATGAAAGTGATACTTCACTGTTAAAATTTGTCATATATAGCAAGGGCCACTTCCAGAAAAAATATAGTTTAAGTTTGGAAGCTAAGACCTCCAGGATCAGTTTTTAGCCAATAAGTTTGCCTTTAGAATGTATCAGTATTTTCCTAGGGACCTTGGTTTTCCCTCTTCCATCTATCTTACTATTCCAGGGACTAACTTCTGCTTCACTTTGGGGTATCAAGAAAACTCGGTAAAAACAAAATGTGTTTGCCTACAGGATGTGTTTATATCACTCTGTGGACATGGTTAGATTAATTTATTTGCATAGGGCCTGGTTTATTGAGCACTCATAGCTAGCTCCCTTTTCAGTCAATGAGAGTTGTGTGTGCTCAATACCTCTGAAAGCCAGGACTCTAGATAGCAACTGGAAGGTCTCCATAGCAGAGTGGAGTCTATGGCCTGTCTCACACAAACGGTTTTTGGAATAAGTTCTGTGTGGCCAACTATAAACGGTCACTAGTGAGAGACAATCAGAATGCCACTAAGTGCTCCAATGTATTACTTCAACAAGAACTGCAGAACAGAAACTAGGATAAATGGAAAATTATTAATTTAAACCATTTCTCCAGATCTAACTACTTGATATTTTGTTATTCAGAAGAAAGATGTTTGGGTCAGTAGTACGTCATGGACCATACAAAGTAGATAAATGCTGATGCTCTTCTATTTATGTGAAAGCACACCTTTGTTTTAGCATCAAACTGTTCATTTTCTGGGCTGCACTAATGACCTGATTTTCAAAGATGATGATCACTTTGATGGAAGTTGTGAGTGCTGGATATCTTTTCTGGGGAAAAAAAAGTTAGTCCATAAGCTTTCACCTGAATTTTACTATCAGCCAGGACATTTCTGATTTGCTCTTGAAAGAAACACCCCTTAACATTTCCCTACATTTAGCATAAGTGAGCTACGATAACGGTTATAAAATTATTGATGGCTGAATTATTGATGCTTGAATGGGGCGGTCGCTATGGAGAAGGCTAGACTTCATAGCTTAGTACCCCATTTCCAGAATAAGCCAAAATGTGTCCCTATCTCCAAATGACAGAAACTGAAAGGAGGAATGATCTGAGTGGGGTTCTTCATCTTTTACCTACCCCTTCATTCAGGACTCCCATTATTCTGTGTTTAATCTTTGCTTTTGTATTAGCAGAGATTGAAGGGGAGTTCAATAGGAGAGAAAAAAGCAAAGGGACAGTAAAGTAAATGGGAAGAAGGAAGATAGTTGTACAGCAGTAAGCACGGTTCAAATGGATGAGGAATATCACTGGTAGACTTGTATCTCTCTTTAGATACTGGTAAGATTGTCCCTGCAAAGACTGATTAATCTCTGATTTACAACAATGCTGCTGAAGAGTTTTAATATTAATTTGAAATTCAACAGACTGGAGGTATTTTCAAAGCCATTTCCAAGGGTATAATTAAATACCTCATGCCCCACTATAAAGAGCTTTGTCATTCCTTCCATGTTCAAGTAAGATGAATTCAAACTGGAGCAGGTGCAGAGAAGAGCTACTAGGATGATCAGGAGAACAGAAGGCCTATTTTATGAGAGAAGATTTTGGTTGGTTTAGCCTAGCCAAACCATGGCTGAGAGAGGATATGATTGCTCCTATAAATACATCAGGAGGGTAAATACCAAAGAAGCTGAAGAGCTATTTAAGCTAAAGGATAATGTTGGCATGAGAACAAATGGATATAAACTGGCCATGAACAAATTTAGGCTGGAAATTGGAAAGTTTCTAATAATCAGAATCAGGTTCTGGAACAACCTCCCGACTGGATTGGCAGGGGGAGGGAGGAAAGGTGAGGGAGGGTGGACAGACAACTTAATTCATTTTAAGAGAGGTGGACAAATTTATGAGTGGGATCATATGTCTGGGTTGTTTGTGGTGACGGGGGCAAAGCTCATGTCTTATGTTCCTAAAATCTCATGCTTCAGGGCTTCAGCTCATCATCTGCAAAGGTCAGGAAGGGATGCCCGCCAGACATGCACATATACTTTTTTGGGGGTCTCCTTCTGTTGCAACGTACACTGAGTCCCATAGAAACGAGGCTCACACACAGTGGCTAGATGAATAAAAGTGAGTTTATTGAAGGTAGCGGCATCTGCGCACTGGGGTCACAGGGCTGCCGCTGGAATGGGGGACCTGGCACATTGGAGCAATGTCCAGGATGAAGCCTATCATACATTAGGGCTCAGACACACAAATACACTTGCTCATTTGCATCTCATACATAGCTCATGAATAACTAATGACATGTTATTCAGTACTGCCTTAGTTTACCTGTCTGGTTTCACACAAGCAGAGTTTCACACAGACCAAGTAAACAGCTCACACAGCTGAAAAGCTCTTCTCAGACGCGCACACATGAGATAACAGGAACACAAGGCCATTCCCAGGCTGATAACCTTAATTATGCGTTACCCTGGAGACGACCTGGAAGCGTAATTGCGCTTCCTAGTGACTGCCATCACATTCATCTTCCGCGTACTACACCTTCTTTTGAACAACCTAGAAGGCCATGGCTGGAGATGCTCTGAGGTAATAGTGAGAATTGTCTCTGTAGGGTGCTTGGATGACTGGTTCTTGCTCACATGCTCAGGGTTTAAGTGATCACCATATATGAGACTAGGATGGAGTTTTCACCCAGGACAGATCAGCAAAAAGAATGCAAAAAAGAACTACCATTTTCTGCAGAATGGGATGCGGGTTGTTTGTACAGATTGTCTGGGTCTCTCTCATTTATTCAATTCCCTACCATTGCAGGGGCCTTGGGCTTTGGTGCACTTCGATTGCTCCTTTTCTCTGCCTGTGACACACAATAGTTTAGTCTCCTGAGAGCTGTCATACTTTGGTCTAACTTTGGTTGTTGGGTTTAATGTGCAGGTGCTGGGTGGTGTGGGTGGCCTGTAACATACAAGGTCATACAAGATCACATTTTGCCTTAAACTCTGTGACAGTTTATTAGGTATTTGAGG
Organism: Sternotherus odoratus; assembly: GCA_032164245.1. Classification (NCBI taxonomy): domain Eukaryota; kingdom Metazoa; phylum Chordata; order Testudines; family Kinosternidae; genus Sternotherus; species Sternotherus odoratus. The sequence continues at coordinate 64,123,022 of JAVMKO010000003.1, forward strand.
CCTGCTCAAAAAGTATTATCTGGCTCACTTTTACATGATCATGCAGCTCTGCTCAAAGCACATTCGTACAGTCTCTAATCGATGCTATGAAATCGATGCTGTCTCTTCTTTAGGGAGACAGAATGAGCAAGAAGATGCATCCATAGAACTCTGTAATACTGAGTCATTTCTGAACCCAGATCTCTCATGTATTAACTCACTGTAGATCCATGAGATCCAAGAGTCTTCTCCATTAATATATTTTAAATGCAGTCCAAACAACTACACACTAAGGGGAAAGCACCTTTTTGTAGGTCTCACGATCAAGCCACAATTCAATCTCATTATGTGTACAGTACCTCCTAAATTAAAGATCCATTGGGCATGTCCCCTGTAAAAAGGATAACACCTGAGGAAATAAACAACTTTACCTGGAGATAAAAAAGACGTAAACTGATAAAATATTTCTGTGTCCTTTTTTCGGCCACTATATCCCACAATGCTGCCGACTTCCAAAGGAAAAGTCTTGAGATGTGTGCCAGTGGCTAGATCATGAAGTTGCAGAACATTCTTCACATCATGGAGGTAACACAAAACCAGGAAGTTGGACCTAACACAAGCAACCCATTCTGTAAAAGGGGCAAAAGAAAAAAAAGTGAAACAAAATCCTGAAATTACTATGGGAACAAAATAATTAAACATAACTGACCTCAAAAATTGCTTTAAAAACACACAAAATTTCTTATGGCATATATCTTATTAAAATTCTCTAAGCTTCAAAATTTCCTTGCAGCTGTGAAAATAAAGTTCTTCAAAATATCACTAAAAGTTATATATAAATATGAAAGACAAAATGCCAAGAAAAAGCTGTAATATTCATAAGACATACATTCTAACAAATATTTTTTCAAATCCCTTGCAATTAAGGTACACAAACTAAAAGGTGTTTCTGTATTCAATGTTTACTGGGTCATGTTGCTATTATATGTCCAGTATTTCAAAGCTGTATCTGATACAAAAATATTGACAAAATCTAAAAAAATCTCTTTGTAAAAGGGTAATCTTTCTATCAAAAAGATATCAGGGACACTATTTATGGAAGCATATGAGATGGAAAACTAAACCATAGCTTTTGTGCAAACAAAATTTATGAGAATGAAAAGGTGAACAGTTGTGTTCAGTACATTGCCATTTTTGTATCTTTAAAAGGATTCAGTAGAGCAGGGGTCTCCGAACTTTTCAGCCCGAGGGCCGCATTAACTATCAAATAGCAGTTCGGGGGCCGACAACACACTCGAGGTCCAAATAAAAAAGAATCAAAACATGGATGTTGTTTTTAATTATTTATTTAATATTATTTTATTCAGTTATTATTTAATAACACATTGATACACTACACATGAACACTACACATGAACATCTGTTCACTACACATGAACACTACACATCAACCCCCCAACTGACCCACCCAGCCAGGTCTCTCCCCCCCAAAACCTCCTTTCCTCCAACCCCCCCCCAATGACCCAGCCAGGTCTCTCCCCCCCAAACCTCCTTTCCTCCAACCCCCAACTGACCCACCCAGCCAGGTCTCTCCCCCCCAAACCTCCTTTCCTCCAACCCCCAACTGACCCACCCAGCCAGGTCTCTCCCCCCCAAACCTCCTTTCCTCCAACCCCCAACTGATCCACCCAGCCAGGTCTCTCCCCCCAAAACCTCCTTTCCTCCAACCCCCCCCCAAATGACCCACCCAGCCAGGTCTCTCCCCCCCAAACCTCCTTTCCTCCAACCCCCAACTGACCCACCCAGCCAGGTCTCTCCCCCCAAAACCTCCTTTCCTCCAACCCCCCCCCCCCAACTGACCCGCTCAACCCGGTCTCTCCTCCCTCCCCCCAACTGACCCGCTCAACCCGGTCTCTCCCCACAGACCATTTCGCCACCTGGCAGTGGGTGGCTCCTTGTTTCGCCGCCTGTAACTGGGTGGCGGTGCGGCGCGTCCCGGCCCCAGCTCTGAGCCGTCCCTGGCCGGCAGCGCCAGCAGAGCACGCGGTGCCATGCCAAGTGTGCCGCGGCAAAAGCTCTGACCGCGAGGCTGGGGGGCGGGGGAGGCGGTGTGGCGCGGCGCTGCTCTGACCGCGAGGCTGGGGGGCGGGGGAGGCGGTGTGGCGCGGCGCTGCTCTGACCGCGAGGCTGGGGGGTGGGGGAGGCGGTGTGGCGCGGCGCTGCTCTGACCGCGAGGCTGGGGGGCGGGGGAGGCGGTGTGGCGCGGCGCTGCTCTGTCCGCGAGGGCTGGGGGGCGGGGGAAGCGGTGTGGCGCGGCGCTGCTCTGACCGCGAGGCTGGGGGGCGGGGGAGGCGGTGTGGCGCGGCGCTGCTCTGACCGCGAGGCTGGGGGGCGGGGGAGGCGGTGTGGCGCGGCGATGCTCTGACCGTGAGGCTGGGGGGCGGGGGAGGCGGTGTGGCGCGGCGCTGCTCTGACCGCGAGGCTGGGGGGCGTGTCGCTCTTCTCCTTCCCTCGCTGGAGTCGGGTCACAGCAGCGTGACCCAGCGAACAAGTAAGCGCGGGGGGGGGAGCGGTGTGCAAGGGGGTGTTGGGGGGAGGCTGGGCTGGGAGCGGGGGTAAGCAGTGTGCAAGGGGGCGTTGGGGGGAGGCTGGACTGGGAGCGGGGGTAAGCAGTGTGCAAGGGGGTGTGGGGGGGAGGCTGGGCTGGGAGCGGGGGTAAGCGGTGGAGAGACCGGGCTGGGTGGGTCAGTTGGGGGGTTGGAGGAAAGGAGGTTTGGGGGGAGAGACCGGGCTGGGTGGGTCATTTGGGGGGTGGGTGGGAGGGAAGGAGGTTTTGGGGGGAGAGACCGGGCTGAGTGGGTCAGTTGGGGGGGTGGGGGGGTGGGAGTTGAATTCAGTCTTAAAATATATTATATGGCTCTTACTGAAATAAATTTCCAAATATTTTGCTTTCATGGCTCTCTGAGTCAAAAAGGTTCCCGACCCCTGGCGTAGTTAAACTTAGAAAATCGGTATATGAATTATATTTATTTTGTACGGCTTCAAATATGGACAAGTTTTTGCGAAAAGAACGCCCAACTTCACCGACAATTGATGATGAAACCAGCACGAGCGATATTGCAAAAAAACAGAAGATTACGAAAAGGCAGGACAACGAAGAATATATTCGATATGGATTTTCGTGGTGTGGTGAAGAAACGGCTCCAAAACCAGAATGCGTAATTTGCAGGGAAAAGCTGTCTAACGAGGCAATGGTTCCAAGTAAACTGATTCGCCATCTAAAATCGAAACATCCTAGTTGCGCCAACAAGAACATACAATATTTTCAACGGCTTTTGAGTCAAAATGCTAAACAGATACAATTTATGAAGTCATCAGTCACAGTTTCTGACAAAGCGTTAGAAGCTAGTTTTTCTATTGCAAATTTAATTGCACGTCAGAAAAAAGCACATACAATTGGCGAAACCCTCATTAAACCAGCATGCATGGAAATCATTCGAATAATGTTTGGACTTGGTGCAGTTAAGGAAGTAGAAAATGTTCCGTTGTCAGGTAATACTGTAAAAAGACGTATTGACGATATGTCTAGCGATATTCTGAAAACAGTAATTACCAAATTAAAAGCAGCTGGAAATTTTTCACTCCAAATTGATGAAACAACTGATATTAAGAACCAAGCACAGCTAATTTGTATTGTCCGTTTCGTTGATGAGGGCGCTATAAAAGAGCATTATTTATTTTGCAAAGTGCTTCCAGAGCGGACTACCGGTGAGGCAATTTTTCGTGCTACAAATGATTTCTTCGATACTTATGAAATTAAATGGAGTAATTGCATAAGTGTTTGTACGGATGGCGCCGCCGCAATGATGGGCAATAAAAAAGGTTTTGTCTCATGTGTAAAACAACAAAATGCGGAAATACAAATTACCCATTGCTGCATACATCGAGAAGCGTTGATGGCGAAAAACTTTCCAGATGAACTATTGCAAATGATGAACGAATGCGTGAAAATCATAAACATCATTAAAACAAGGGCCCTGAATATGCGAATTTTTGAAATACTCTGCGAAGAAATGGGATCAGAATATCAGTCATTATTGTTTTACACTGAAATACACTGGCTACCCCGAGGAAAAGTTCTGGCAAGATTATTTGAGCTTCGCAACGAGGTGAGCCATTTTTTATTGAAGCAAAACATGTTCGAACTACACCAGCTCCTCGAGGATGATCACTGGATTACAAAACTAGCATACATGGCTGACATATTCGAGCACCTGAATGAACTCAATAAAAGGATGCAAGGTCGGAATGAAAATGTATTAACGTGCTCTGACAAATTAAATGGATTCAAAGAGAAACTGGAACTTTGGCAAACGGAGTTAGGACGTGGATCACTAGAAATGTACAAAAGAACAAACCAGATTAAAATTGAAAATAATAAGCAGTTCATAATAAATTTAGCTCAACGACATTTAACATTGCTCTTAGAGAAGTTTGATCATTACTTTCATACAATCAATACGGAGCAATACGATTGGGTTCGAAATCCTTTTGCAACGATTGCCAAAAATTCTACCGAAGTACTTTCTCTTCAGATTCGAGAGGACTTTCTTGAATTGAGGAATGACGGGTCATTAAAAATAAAATTCGCTCAAATTCCGCTGGATGTGTTCTGGATTGGGATTGAGGAAGAATATCCCCATATCTCCAAGAAGGCTGTCGAAATTCTGTTACCATTTGCAACCACATATATATGTGAACAAAGATTTTCAGCGTTAGTCCAAATAAAAAATGACAAGCGGTCATGCTTGAAGGGCATCGATCAAGAACTTCGGGTTGCTCTGTCCAGTATTAAACCGAACATCAAATCTCTGTGTTCATTAAAACAAGCGCAGGTGTCGCATTAGTTATAAGTTGTTAGAGAACAGTTAGAATATAGAGTTATGAATTGATGGATGTGTTACAAGTACCTACCTAATTATCAAATAAAATAATAAATCAAGTAATTCTGTTATGCCCAGTTTGACATTCCTATACTATTATACTCTTCAAAACGATATTTTGAAGATTATATTTGTTTTTTTATCCAATTTTTGTATGTGGTGTGCCGTGGAATTTTGGGAGAGGCTATGGTGTGCCGAGGGTGACAAAAGGTTGGGGAGCACTGCTGTACTGCATCAGACCAAGGTCCATCGAGCCCAGTATCCTGTCTACTGACAGCGGCCAATGCCAGGTGCCCCAGACTGAGTGAAACTAACAGGTAATGATCAAGTGATCCCTCTCCTGCCATTTGTCACCACCCCCTGACAAACAAAGGCTAGGGACACCATTCCTTACATATCCAGGCTAACAGCCATTAATGGACTTAAATTCATGGAGGTTATCCAGTTCTCTTTTAAATCCTGTTATAGTTCTAGACTTCACAACCTCCTCAGGCAAGGAGTTCCATAGGTTGACTGTGTGAAGAACTTCCTTTTATTTGTTTTAAACCTGCTGCCCATTAATTTAATTGGTGGCCCCTAGTTCTTATATTATGGGAACAAGTAAATAACTTGTAAATAAAAGTAAATATTATATATATACACATATACATTTCCTTTGGCTCAGCCGTGTTACGCACGCTGACCCCACCACCTAGGTAAGGCTTGGGAGTCACCTAGGGCTGGTCCTCACTACCGTGGGGGATCGACAGCAGATACGCAACTTCAGCTACGTTAATCACATAGCTGAAGTTTGCGTATCTGTAGCCGACTTACCTGCCCTCCCCACGGCGGCAGCAGTCGGCGGCACGCTCCCCCATTGACTCCAGCTTGCGCTTCCCGGCAAGCTGGACATCCAGAGTCTACGGGGGTGCCGCGGGCAATCGATTTCTCGCATCTTCACAAAACATGAGAAATCGATCGCCAGAAGATCAATCACAACCTGCTGATCCGGCAGGTAGTGAAGACCAGCCCCTAATTGGAAAGCATATGAGCAAGCACTCGAAGAAGAAAAGAAGGTTACTTACATGAATATGGGGGTAAGAGGAGAAAGTGGCGGGAAAGTATTTTCAAAAGTGCATGAGCAGCACAAGACCCATGGCAGGTCAACAGGACTTACACTCATAAATGCACAGGGAACGTTTGCAAGTCTCCACCCCCCACCCCTCCCCAATATTTACAAAAAATTGGTACTAGATATGAGCTCTACAGGTACAGAAAAATTGAACCAGACTTAAAAGAACAGTAAAGAGCCTACAGCTAAGTGAAATGCTAAATTATCAAACTAAAATAATACTGAATTGTTAATAATAACCATTTATCTCTATAAAACCACAAACTGAATTTCTTTCCATCTCAAGGAAACTTCTAGAGTCTAGAGACTGTATATCCAGAAAGTTTCCTTTTTATCCAGGATGCAGCTGTTGTAGGAGCAGCAGTGATCTGTATGCCTATGTATAACTTGTTACTCAAAAGGTCTGTTCCCCCTCCCCCCTGCCTTTGTCTCCTCTCCCTCTTGGAAGACTCCCTGTGAAGTGGCTTTCCCCCAGCCCTCCCTCCTGCAATGCCTGTGGGATGAGTGGGTTGTTTAAACAGCTGGAAGATCAGAAGAGCTCCCAGGTAGACAAGGTGTCCGGACTCTAATTAGGCAGTGAACACACCCAATGCATGGACACTGCCCGAGGTGGAGTGTGACCAACCAGATGCAGCCAAGTCATCTCTAGTCGCAGGCCATAAGGAGCAGGTCCTTGAAAGGGGAAGGGGCCATGTGCTCAGGCACTCACAAGGTTGTACCTCTTAAAAAGGCCCTTTGCCCAGACTGCCTGGCTAGGGTTCGCAGCATTGTATTCTATCACAACTCGGGAAGACTTACCTTCATCACACCATCCATCACTGCGCTGTGGGACACTTACCTCGAAGGATCCTGACATTTCCAGTGCTGTGCCTGTCCTGGGAGCATGAGTATGCAGATGTGTGACCCCGCCCCCCCTTTCGTTGTAGCTTAGATATCAGTCCTTTCTGTCAACACTGGTGGGTCATTAATCTTCCCTAAGCTTACTAGCTGGCCCAATTTCGGATAACATTAGCCATCATAACATTCACACAAACTACTGTATATATTACAGCTAAAAGAAAAAGATGAAGCCAGTTATGGACTTTTTAAACAAACCCATGCAAACCACATTTTATAACACTGTTGCAAATGGTTTTAGAACTGAATTTGTTGTTATGATACTGAATACTGTTTTCCTTGGATGAAGTGCAAAGCTGTGTTTTCAAGGCCCGCAACCCACTTTGGAGGTGGGAATGGTAACACAAGGTGAGGGGATTATTGGAGGTGAACCGTAAGAATAGCTACACAATATTAAATTCAGCAGGGACAGTGATTCAAAGCCACGACAGAGAGAACACAGAGGAGGGGGTGTCGGGACAAGGAGAAGGGAGGGTTGGATGGGTCAGGTATTCTGTAACTCTCATGTTTGTAGAACTCAGAGAAAATAAGACTTTCCCCCACTACAAATACACCTAGAGTTATTTATGTGTAGGAAGACTTGAAAATACAATATTAACAGTTTACGGAATAAAGCATTACTCATTGTATAAGTATACTATAAATGGCCCTATCTAGCAAACATAAAAAGGAGGCAAAGGACACCCTATAATAAGATCCTAACACATTTCAGGTCAGTTGGAAAACTCCCACAGGCTTCATCAAGGCGAGGATTGTACGTACTCCTCCTCTCAAACATATTACCATACATGTGTGATTCAGAAAAAAAGTGCAAAGTTGTTCTGAAGCTGCAAACATTGGGGAACTAAGCCTCTCAATAAACCCAGGGATACATTTTGGTCAATCATGACTGGTGCAGGTTTGCCATGGAATCTTGAAAAGTCAGACAAAGATTTCACTCAAAGATGTGCTTCTGGAATAGAACATCTCCTCCTGTGTGTGGCTCATGGACTGTCTCTTGGTCTGAGCATGCTCCGATTGTGTGAGCATCTCAAAAGGCAGCTCAGAGTTGTTGCTAGGAAACTCTGGGGCTAAGCCACAACCCCAGCTACTAAATGTTTTCTACTACAAGCTCACCAATCTGGTCCTTTGGGTTGCTGCCAATTCCCTGATCCCTACTAGCCTTCTGTGCAATTCACAGTGTATTTTCTTAAGGCTCTGAACAAAGTTTGTGCAACTGCTCCTCAACAATATTCATGCATCCATTCACTCACCCACTTTCCATTTGCATACAAAACTCCCCAGTGCAAAAAGTCATGGATATTTTTAAGACAACATGAAAGTAATGGCATGCATAAGTCTCCTGACAGTTGGAATAAACATATAGGTATTACTCACGGATATAACAATCCCTTCTCATCAGGATCAACAATTTTGTGATCCTGATTCCAAAGTTTGATTTTGCTCTCTGACCTAGTTTTGCTATAATCTATTTTTGATTATAGAGTTTTTAGTTTTCAGATCTTGTCTCTCCATTGCATCTCACGATCTACTTAAAAGAACTGAACAAGTAAGCTCTGCAAGAATGTACAGACTTTTTTACACATTGCACTTTAGTTTTATATTGATTGGGCAATGCCCAGAGGTCTGGAAAGGCACTTTATAGTGAATTTAAATAAAAAATGCAATTAGAAATCTGTGTTATACCAACAGCAAGAGAGAAAAAGAGAGAAAGGAAGGAGAAAAATTATTTTATTACCAAACGTTGCCATAAAAAAGATGCCTACTGGGCAAGACTTAGGTATTTATAATGTCAGCAGGCTCCAAATCTGAAGCTTAAAACTGTGGCTTTATTGTCTATTCTCCTTTCCTCCAAAGGCGTTGGCAGTGTGACTCTTTCCTCCAACAGTCCCCTGTATGACAGGTACAGGGAGGCCTAAGCACAGCTAAATTCAACAGGATTTTGACAAAAATCAAGAATATCACCCTAGGACAGTGAATACTTTGTCAAAAGGAAAGAGTGAAAATCCTGCAGTCAAGCATTCAGTGGAAAGTTAGTGATATGGAGCATCTAGAGAAGAAAAAATTCATTCCAACCAGTGAAAAATTCATATTTGTACCTTTCCCCCATGTCTCACTATATCATTGTCAGTCCCCAGCAGCAAAAATCTAGCATAACCTGCTTCAATAGAATATTGTATCTTCCTATCTTTTCTTACACCACCTACCATAATGGGGTCATGATCCTGAGTAGGGCTTTTGAGAGCTATCACAATATATATGAATATATGCATTAAAAAATACTTTTGAAAGTGGTCACATTGGTGGCAAGGGAACATGAATTCCTTACCCCCAAAATATAGAAGACACCAAACAATGATGTATCTCTGAGGGGAGAGGTAGTGCAGAGGTGGGGACTAGGGGGAAGAGGCGGGGCATCATGGGTCCAGTTACCAGCCATCTTGAGGGTAGGGTGACTAGATGTCTTGATTTTATAGGGACAGTCATGATTTTTGGGTCTTTTTCTTATATAGGCTCCTATTACCTCCTACCCGCTGTCCCGATTTTTCAGACTTGCTGTCTGGTCACCCTACCTGAGGGAGATAATCTAAACTTAATACTGAACTCACCTTGCAGTGCTTAAACATGCTCTGTGGTATGTAAGATTTCACATTGTTCTGAGATCCTTTTGATGAATAACCTCTGCACACTTAATACTGCCTTCGTTGGCTTTTAAACTTGACCTTTAATATTAATTCACAAACATTTACCAAGGGTTAGACTCTGAGAATTAAATGTAATACAATACAAATGCTCTCCAGTGGGGGAGGGGGGAGGCACGGGTGGGAATGCATCTCATGCCAAATGTAGATGTTCTGGGGCCCTTAACTATTTTCATTTTAAAATAGATGTCATTTGTTTTTTTCTCCTTCGTTCACTGATTAGAGTTCTAAATTTAGCTTTGCTTTCTGTGAAGTGCCTACGGAGAATAAAGTAAACCTTGACAGTGTTTACTGTTTGGGAGAGACTGATTCAAAATAAGAATGCAAATGAATAATTCTTTACGCTCTGTGCTTTTAAACATCTGTCATATTTACAACCCCATATTATCAGAATACATTTGTTTTTTCAATGTTTTATGGAACTGGTAATGCAGGACTGGGTTCCCAAACACAAGTTAAAGCCCACAGCCAACTATATGGGTCAATAAAGCCAAATTAAATTCACTTACCTCTTGGTATGTGTATTTTTTGTTAGTTTGGCTGTTAGCTGCACTACAAATGCAATATGACATATTATCTTTTACTCCGTGGAAAAATTTTGCCACTGGAGGACAATGACAGAGTTTCACATTTATTAATCCTGATTCACAAAATCTATATCCATTATAATGTGGTGGGTAGTTTTTACGAATTCAGACTACGTTCATATCCAGAAAAGGAGAAGATATGGCTAACAAGTAGATCACAGAAAGGTAGCAGAATTTTGAGTTATAGATTTCCATATTCCATTCTAAGCAAGAAAAATATTTGTGACTTTGAGCATCAGTTGCTAAAATATTTGTGAAGTGATTTCCAAAAGTGTTAATTATATCAGGGTACACAATCGCTATTATATACAACCAACTGGACAAGCAGACCTCTCCCAACAATCTCTCAAAGCTCATAATCAGAAGCAAGCTCCCCACAGACCAGGAGTCTGGACAATCCAACTCAAAGCGGCACTCTGACAGAACAGATGCAAAACCACATCTCTCCACTGCTACATAAGAAACCTCACCCCAGCCCCACAACACACCTTTTAAGATCCATGGATCCTACACTTGTCTACCACAACATGTGGTGTACCTCATCCAGTGCACTAAATGCCCCATTAAACTACTATGTGGGTGAAACTAGGCAATATCTATGCTCTTAAAAGAACTCAAGCGGGAAAATGAAGAGCGACAAACACCCTGTCACCTATTACTTTTCACTAAGCGGTCACACTACATATGACCTATCAACCCCCATCCTCAAAGGAAACCTGCACAAAACTCTCAAAAGACAAACCTGGTAACTTGAATTCATTACTCTTCTAGACACTAAATATCATGGACTGAACAGACACACTGGATTTATGGCTTACTAGCATAAGTGCCCGGCGTTGCTCGGGTCAGTCGGAGGTGGGGAGGGGGCAGACAGTTGACACCCCCTGACCAACCCCAACACCCACCCTTCACCCACCCTGACACCTTCCCACCCCCCCGACCAACCCCAAGACCCCCCGGCTCACTTACCCCCCGACCAAACCCGACAACCCCACCTGACCCCCCAAAACAAACCCAACACCCCCACCTCACCCCCCGACCAAACCCGACACCCCCACCTCACCCCCTGACCAAACCCGACACCCCCACCTCACCCCCCGACCGAACAGTGTATTTAATAATCTGTGTGCTACACAGTGCACCGTGAGCCGGGGGGGGGGGGGGTGTCGGGTTTGGTCGGGGGGTCAGGTGGGGGTGTTGGGTTTGCTTGGGGGGGTCAGGTGGGGTTGCCGGGTTTGGTCGGGGGGTAAGTGAGCCGGGGGGTGTAGGGTTTGGTCTGGGGGGGTGGGAAGGTGTTGGGGTGGCTGAGGGGTGAGTGTTGCGGTTGGTCAGGGGGTGTTGCGGTTGGTGGGGGGATGAGGTAGGGGTGTCGGGTTCGGTCGGGGGTAAGTGAGCCGGGGAGGTGTCGGGTTTGGTCTGGGGGGGTGGGAAGGTGTCGTGGTGGGTGAGGGGTGAGGTGTGGGTGTTGGGGTTGGTCAGGGGGTGTTGCGGTTGGTGGGGGTGTGAGGTGGGGGTGTCGGGTTTGCTTGGGGGGGTGAGGTGGGAGTGTCGGGTTCGGTCGGGGGGTAAGTGAGCCAGGGGGTGTCGGGTTTGGTCTGGGGGGGTGGGAAGGTGTTGGGGTGGGTGAGGGGTGAGGGGTGGGTGTTGGGGTTGGTCAGGGGGTGTTGCGGTTGGTGGGGGGGTGAGGTGGCGGTGTCGGGTTTGGTCGGGGGGTAAGTGAGCCGGGGGGGGGGGGGGGTGTCGGGTTTGGTCTGGGCACCCACCCCAACACCTTCCCCCCCCCAGACCAAACCCAACACCCATACCACACCCCTCACCCCCCCGACACCTTCCCACACCCCCAGACCAACCCCGACACCCCCCCGGCTCACTTATCCCCCGACCAAACCCGACACCCCCACCTCACCCCCCCAAGCAAACCCAACACCCCCACCTCACCCCCCCACCAACCGCAACACTCCCTGACCAACCCCAACACCCCCACCTCACCCCCCGACCGAACCCGACACCCCCACCTCACTTACCGTCCCACCAAACCCAACTCAGATCCGTCGCAGGGGGGGAGGGGGCCCAGAGCCGAGGGATTCCGGGGACCTTCGCAGGTGGGGGGGGGCACAGAGCTGATGGAGTCCGGGGTTGAGGTGGGAGGGGCAGAGAACTGAGGGCTCTCCGGGGTTCCGTTGGGAGGGGGGAGGGGCAGAGAACTGAGGGATCTCTGGGGTTCTGTTGGGAGGGGGGAGGGGCAGAGAACGGAGGGATCTCCGGGGTTCCGTTGGGAGGGGGGAGGGGCAGAGAACTGAGGGATCTCCGGGGTTCCGTTGGAGGAGGGAGGGGTGAGCTGAGCGAGTGAGGTGTCTGTTGGAGGGGGGTATTATGACATCATCACCACCTAACCGCCCAGCCGATGTGATTGGCCCTGAAAGACTTTCACCCCTGGGGGGCGTCAGAGGTGAGATCCGAAAATTTTTCGACCCTTACCAGCATCTAGACCCCAAGACCCCTCACTGTACCAAATTTCAAGTCTCTGGCTCAAACGGTGCGGGAGGAGTTCGCAGTCATACGTACATACATACATACATACATACACACATACATACACCACTTGACTTTTATATATATAGATAGATTACATCAATCTGTAACCCATGAAACCTCTCTTTATGTTCTATGGCTGCTGATGTGTTAACAGACCACTCTACCTTGAATGCTCCCTTATAATCTGTGCTAACTACTTATGCTAAACAATCTGGTTCACCTCGATTTTGTTGTGGCGCTTGAAATACCTTTCCCAGACTGGAAGAAGAGTTCTGTGTGGCTTAAAAGCTCGTTTCTCTCACCAACAGAAGTTGGCCTAATAAAAGATACTGCCTCACCCACCTTGTCTCTCTAAGTCGGCGGTTCTCAAACTTTTGAGAACCGCGACCCCTTTTTTAAACATTGGCTTCCGCGACGGACCCTTTTATGTCCGCTGAAAAGCCGCCGCATAAATTATTTCCACATTTGGCGGCTATTTTTGGCGGACATGACTAGCGCTCCCGAAATAGCTCAGCATGTCCGCCGAATGCGGAAGTAATTCATTCGGGGGCTTTGAAGCGGCGCTGGGAGCTCGCGACCCTTCTGGGAGCGCTTGGCGACCCCCAGGGGGGTGGCGACCCCCAGTTTGAGAAACCCTGATCTAAGTAACAAATACTTATTTAACCTTTGAATTCTTATATTCATAGCTGTTGTAGCAGGCCTTTCATTACTGTGTCATCTTTGTATCAAATAAAATCCAATACACTTGACTCTAAGGCTTTCACAGCAATAAATTATTAACTGCCTTCTGCCATAATTGTGTTTTTCCAAACCAAATCTTGGAAGGATTAAAGCAATATGACATAATCGGCAGACTGGTCTTTCTTCATTTCAATAGCTTGTTCTTTAGGAATGAAGGATTCTGGTTTCATCAGCTGCAATTTAGTGTTGTTTTCTTTTTTTCAGAGCTATGTCTCAAGATTGTTACAAGCACTCATGGTTCCTTTGGCATAGAGGAATGCAGCCCTTTAATTTACAGGTGCCATCGTATTTTATTAAACTGTTTAGATTATTTCATTTTAGTGTTGGCTTTAACATACATTTAATCCCCATTCTCTAATGAAGCCACTCACCCACTGTAACAATTACTTTACATAGCTATCTCTATAAAGCTACATATAGAGTACGTGCAGGGCTTAAATTCTCAGAGAGTATTTCTTGGAGCCTCCTACACTCCCAACATGCTAGAAAAACTCAAGGGGGATTTAAAATATTTACCGGACCTCTACTTTGGACATTGTATATTATTGTGTATTGCTGCTCTGCATGTAGGTATCGTGAAATTTTGATTATCCAGACCGCAGTCACCCAAACTTTCAGTTCACTGAAGGTTGGATATGTCCACTGATGTTTGGGTTGAAGTGTTTGAGCAATTTTTTAGTTTCCAATGGTCACTGCCCTCAGTACTTCAATTTATCTGAACCTTTGGTTATCTACGGCCTGGTCTACAGTACGCGATTATTTTGGAATTAGCCGAGTTAAATCAAATTAAAACTGATTCCGTCCACATGACCAACCCGGTTTTGTCGATTTAAAGGGCTCTTAAAGCTGGTTTCTGTACTCCACCTCAGCAAGGAGAGTAGCGCTAAAATCGATATTGCAGTTCCGGATTAGAGGTACTGTGGACACAATTGAAAGTTATTGGCCTCTGGGAGCTATCCCAGAATGCTCCATTGTGACCGCTCTGGATAACACTTCCAACTCAGATGCACTAGCCAGGTAGACAGGAAAAGTCCCGGGAACGTTTGAATTTCATTTCCTGTTTGGCCAGCGTGGTGAGCTTATCAGCACAGGTGACCGTGCAGAGCCTACCAGTACAGGAGACCACCTAATCCCATATTTGCAAACGAGCTCCAGCATGGTCTGAACGTGAGGTACTGGATCTCATCGCAGTACGGGGAGAAGAATCTGTTATGGCAGAACTACGTTTTTTTAAAAAAAAAAAAAAAACACAAATCCATATGCCAAAATTTCCAGGGGCATGATGGAAAGAGGCTACTCCAGGGACACACATCAGAACACCAGGAAGGCAAACAGGTGCTCTGGGTCACAGCCTGCATGCAATTATTGGGGGGAGGGGGCAAGGTGACTTAGTAACAAAATTTACAAGTGTCAAGATCCATAGCATTTGGGCATCATCAGACTTTTAGCTATATATTTAACTCAAACCCATGTTTTACATTGCTGTTACCAATAACTTAAATACAACTTCAGAGACTGATGAACAGTTACAGATGACCAGAATGGAAGATGATAGAAGTGACAAATTATTTATTATACATATAGCACTGACAATGTACTGTACCCTGTACAAGTGAAAGATGAAGGAAGTCCCTGCATCAATGGGCTTACAATCTAAAATAGAGACCTAGAGGGCTCAATATTCAAGTATGACCAAGCTGTGCTTGCCACCTTTACAACCCCAAAACCTTGTGTCAGCCAAAGGCCCATTTGACTTTGAGCATGACTTGGAATAGCATAGTCTAGTCATGCTCCATTCCCCCCCCCCCCCCCCCCCCCCAAATCCCTGTACCAGGGACAGAGATAGAAAACGGTGGTGTACAGCTGGCTAAGGTGGTTCTATGCCAGTTAGGGATTCCTCATGCTGAAGGATTTCTCAGCTGCCAATTTAAAGCAGCTTTACAGCCCTTTTTGTGGCACACAGAAGCCAGAGTATAGCTAGGATGTGGCCCTGAGACTGCTGGATACACAGGGAAATCCAAAGGAGGGAATCATCCACAGAATTCTTAAAATATTATCCTCATGAACTCACAGCTTCTGGAAGAAGTGATCTAACAGTGATTTGGAAGAAAAGAGAGTGGAGGCTGTGTTAGCTGGGATACAGCAGTCACTTTGTGAGTATACAGGACTCTATTATTTCATCATCAATGTAAAAAGCTATGCACAGGAAAATTTGCACAGAATCAGTGAGGGGATTTGAACAAAAAACTGTATTATACCTGTATTATAATTACATAATGTACTGTAGGGAGCATGGAGCACCTAAATGTATTAAATGCATCTTTGAAACACTGAGACAAAGATGCATCAGGATAGGTTTTTATGCAATATCTACAATTGATTCAGGCACATAAATACTAAGAATTCCCCAAATGAGTGCATTCTTAAACTCCTGAGTTAGTGAAAAGTTTGGGAGTTTATTGTACTGCATCTTTATTTTAATTACAGTAGACTCTCGATTATCCAGGATTGGATTAACCAGGATGTGGATTAACCAGGATATCAAAAAAAAAAAATACACGCAACTCGCAGGGCCGGCTCTGGCTTTGCTGCTGCCCCAAGCACACACACAAAAAACCCATACCAGGGTGCAGGGCAGCCAGTGAACCAACACCCCCTCCACCCGGTGCAGAATGGCTGGTGAATCAACCCCCACTTCCCATATTTCCTATGGATGGTGATTATCCAGGATTTTATTAACCAGAATTATTTTTTCCCCTATCATCCTGGATAATCGAGAGTCTACTGTAATTCAAAATCAGAAGGTCCTGCTTTGACTTTTCCTTAAAACACAAAATTAAAAAAGCCACTCTACCCATCTCTTTCCTGCCACCAAATCTTGCTTTGCTTTTCAGCACTCAATTCCTGTCAGTTCAAGAATGACAGATCAAATCTGTGTCTCAAAGTCTGATCCCCTGGCTTATAGTGTACCGTACCACTGCTAGGCAAGCTTTTATTTTTGTCTGCTTACAGGGCCCCAGTTAACACATCTCAGTACCTGACAAATGTTAAATCTATCCCCACAAAGCCCCATGAAATGGGGATATTAGCAGCCTCATTTTACAGATGGTGAAGAGCGGCACAAAGAGACAAGCAATTTAAGCAAGGTCATACAGGAAGTCTGTGACAAATGTAGGAACTGAACCTAGATCTCTCAAGTCTCAGTCTCGTGCCTAAACCAGAGTTATCCTTCAACTTAAAAATCTCCACAAATATAAATAGCAAAAAAAAGGGTGTCTAGGAGATAAGCCCTTTTCAATAACTAGCAGACTGACTTCACTTGGGAAAAAATCAAGACAGAACATCTTTCACATGATTTATATTCTTACCTAGAACGTCTTTCTCATGCTCAGGCACAAGCACTTTCCATTTGGATTCATCTGAATCACTGAAGTCAATATTGATTAATCGATAATTTGGAGCATGGAGGTTGGTCTTAAAAGTGAACACGGTTCCCTCATTGGTGACATAGTCATACTCGCCATCAAAGTTGTCTATCAGCTTCACCCATTGAAGAATTCCTAAAAGGAAACAAAATCATTCATATTAATGCCTTACTCTTTATGCAAGAAACATTGTATTTTAATACTTTACAACTAAGTTCTTCTGACTGCACAGTAGCTTCTTCCTTCTTCTACAATAATGACTGTATAAATTATTCCAGCATATAAATCGCAAACAAGACTTGGGGTGAATACTTAATGAATAGCAGCAGCGATCTTACTAATTCAGAAATGAAATTCCAACGCATTGTTACTTTACAGCATTTGGTAGTTACCCAAAGGAAGATCAGACATATCAATATTAATTTAAAAGTAATTTTTAAGTTTGTGTGGCATGAATCTTTGATTTTCCTAGGAACTTTGGCGATGGGAACAGACTGACAGATTCCAATATTTTTCCTCTAACATTTTACTATGTTTATGTAGGTTTATAGGACCCTAGAAAGAAAAGGAGGCAAGAATAAATCAGCTATACAATACTTACGCTATATCTAGAATCTAACAAATCAATTAAACTTCTTAGATGCAGCATCTGCCATAATGAAAATCAGGTTCCTTATTAGAGATACAAGAACATCACCAATAGCCTACTTGGGAATTCAAAAACACCCAAAAGAACTGAGGCTTGATTCAATTCCATCAATGACAAAGACTGTCATAGATTTAAAGGCAAGAAAGGAACAACTGTAAATAAAATAAATAAATAAATAAATAAATGGAGATATACCAATCTCCTAGAACTGGAAAGACCTTGAAGGTCATCGAGTCCAGTCCCCTGCCTACACTAGCAGGATCCCCCTGCCTACACTAGCAGGATTTTTGCCCCAGATCCCTAAATGGCCCCCTCAAGGATTGAACTCACAACCCTGGGTTTAGCAGGCCAACGCTCAAACCACTGAGCTATCCCCCCACCCCCAATATCATGTGATCATGTGATCATGTACTCTGACTTCCTGTATTGCACAGGCCATAGAACTTCCCCAAAATAATTCCTAGAACATAACTTTTAGGGGAAAAAAGACCTAATATTGATCTACTATTGTCACTGATGGAGAATCCACCACAGCCCTTGGCAAACTGTTCTAATGGTTAATTACTCTCACTGTTAAATATTTACATTTGTCTAGCTCAGGGGTCTCAAACTCAAATGACCACGAAGGCCACATGAGGACTAGTGCATTGACCCGAGGGCCGCATCACTGACACTGCTCCTGCTCCCCCCCACTCCACCCCTTCCATGAGGCCCCGCCCCTGCCCTGCCTCTTCTCATGCCTTCCCTGCTCCATTCCAACCCCTTCCCTGAAGTCCCCACCCCAATGTGGCCCCCTCCCTGCCCCCAGGGGGTGCAGAAAGGGTGCAGGATGCGGCAGGGACTCAGGGAAGGGAGTTGAGGTGCAGGAGTTGTGCAGGGTGTGGTAGGGGGCTCAGGGCAGGGAGTTAGTGTGTGGGGTGCAAGAGGGGTGAGGGATGCGGCAGGGGGGGTCGGGTGCAGCAGGTGGGTCAGGGCAGGGAGAGCAGGAGGGGTGTGGGATGTGGCAGTCTTTTCAATCGCTTCATATGAACATTTTTTCATGCCCCTTACCATTTTTCTTGCTCTTCTCCGAACCCCCTCCAGTTCTGTAATATCCTTTCTTAGATTCATGAGGTTAATTTTTCCCTATCCTGTACTGTATTTAATTTTATTTTTAACTGCAGTTGTCCATCTTTAAAATGTTTTTCACAGCTATAGTATTAGTATAACTATAGTATTAGTATAACACAACCCACTAAAAAGGTCAGCCACATTGTGCAAAGAGATGGTCTTTCCTGATAACCATGTTGGACTGAGTGACTGCGCCAACGAGGGAACTGAAATTACCAGTGCAGGGTTATTGTAAGTGTGTCCCGCTCTCTCCACAGAAATCAAATCTCTGAGGATCATGCAGACCAGAGATACGCCACAATTTGTAGCACAAGATACGCAGAACATACTACAGTTTCTCAAGTTAGCAATCTGAAACCCTTTCATAGTGAAGTCTGCTTCTTCCTTAACTGAACATCCTCACTCCAATTTAAATAAAAACATTCAAAAATTGTTTATCTACATTTTACTGCATTAAGTTCACATTCACCAGAAAAGTGCTTAAGCCTATGAATAAGGACCTGTGAGCAGTTTCACTGCACTATATCAGAGTTCACAACAAAGAGGCTTTATTATGTATGTTTGGGGGGGGGGGGGGGAGAGAAGCTTCAACATAATGTTTCCCCACCATAATAAAGCACTGTATTGTCATGGCAGTACAAAAATCACAAATAAAGCAAAGCAGGAAACATACAAATTAGAATCTTGAGTGGCTGATGAACTTGACTTGGTACAGGATCTTTTGATTTGCTCTTGGCACCACGTCTACAGATGACAATTATGACTATTTGTACATCAGTAAAATTCTTGGTTTCATGTGAAACTCTCTGTCAGAAGCAGGATATTGAGGTTGACCAAATCGTCTGGAATCCTTTTTTTTTTTTTTTTAACAGCTATTAAAAATGTTCTTGTATTGAACCTAAAAGGAAATAAATCATATCTGAAGTGTACAAATTCAAGCCCTAATTCTGCTGTGAACTCTGAACAGGCCACAACAGGGCAGAACATATGTCTACCCAAAGCTCACTGAAAGATCAGGGCTGCGGATTAAACAGGTGGAAAAACAGAATTGATCAAGATGCAGTTATGGCAAGGATGGTTACAGAGCCCTGCATCCTCACATTGCTTGTCTCATAGTAATGCCATCCACTTTGGGGGAGAGATGATACGTTGGGAGCCAGTCACTATTCATCAGTTTGAGAAGGTTCGAAGCAATTCCCATTATACTCCACACTCCTTGAGAAGTCAGTATAACATATATTTTGTACCAAATATCTTCTTACATATGAAAACTGAAGAGACAGCGTTCATCGATTAGCTAATGCTCCCTTGGGACTTTTACAACATCAGAGAAAAATCAAGTTTTATGAACAATGTAAAAAACATCAATTACCTTTTTACGTACTGTAGCACTCTATGTTACCTGGTAAGGGTACAGCTTTTAATCTCAAACTGGTGTTCTGGGGACAGTCAGACTGTAAACTACAATGCCTGGCTCAGTAAGAGAGAATGAACATTTGCTGGATGGCTACAGCTAAACTCAGTATTGAGTGGTTTCACTAAAGTCTAAACAACTCAGTGTACATAAAACAGGCCAAATTATATTCAAGAATCATATTTAGAAACTTAAGTCTGTACCAACCTTCATTCCATTTTTCAATTCCCAGACTTTAATCCAATTTGATTTTTAAGCTGGTGAAAAGCACTGGAAGTTATGGATATAAACACTAAAGTGTTACTTTCAAATCATAAATGAAACTTTCTTGCAATATTCAAGCAATTCATCTATTTATGCATGTTATTTGTACATTGGGGGCATATAAGAGTTACTTTCTTTTCATGTAATAGGCCTCACACCATTATGCCTCCCTTCTTTATCTAAAGCCATCCCTGTTCCTCCAGGAGCAAAAATCCCATTTAAATTATATTTTAAAAAATCATTTCACTGCTTTCCCCACCCACTGTCAGGAACTCAGCCGACTCGTCTCGACTGCCTAGCAACCAGCTGGGCCCAAAAAACCCTCACTAAATGACTGTGGACAGGAGGGCCAACAGATCACCACTTAAGGTTTGTAGCAACAGCAGCACAGTGGTGGTTCAATGTGTTCCATGCTTACAGCTGTGCCAGACATGTTTCCTATACCAGCCCTTGCTCCAAACCATGCCTGCTTCTGCTCCAAACCTAGTCCATACCTTCCTCTGAACTTCTGACTCCAACCATTGGCTTGTTCCTTGACCCCTCCTCTGGTTCTGCCCTCTGATTCTTCTCAGGCCACTAGAGAATATTCCTGTTCCAACCACTAGGTTGCACCACTTGTACCTCAGTGTGCAACACCAACAAACGCCTATTATTTGTTTTTTAAACACTAAACTTTGTAAGCCACGTCTAGTCATCCTCAAAGATTAGATATTTCTTCTGCATGTATGTCTTACAGGAAAGCAATATTTAAAATTCTAAATTATTTTGAGTGTTAGTAGATTATTAAATATTTTTGTATTACAGGAAAACAATTTAGAATGCTCTTGTTCCCACATAATTTCTGTCTTTCCCCCACCCTAGTTAAGAGCTGCTCATTATCTCTGACATCTAGGCATCTTTTGCCTTTAGATTTTCATTTTCTAAAACTTGCATCATTCTTTGAAGATTCCATTTACAGTGAAACCTCGATTTAACGGACTAATTGGGGCGAGGGGGTGTCCGTTAAATCAGAAAGTCCGTTATTTAAGAAAGTAGGTTTTCCGAATGCATATGTTAAAAAATTGACTTTTGTGTAATTAAAATTAAGTACTGTATGTATGAAAAGTTTAATTTCACAGAAAAGTGTTCTGTATGTATTATTGCTTATGTACTCAGCATAGTTTTGAGACTGTAATAAACAAGTATGCGATCTAAATCGAAATAAATAAACATTTTTCTGAAAACACACTTTACTGTACTTATATTTAACTAAACAAATAAACAATGTTCTTAAAAACGAAGCAAAATTTAAATTTTATAAAAAGAATGGAAAAAACCCCCAAACCGAGCTGTGGGAGCAGCAGCCCCACCGCCACCACAGAGAGGGGGCCGCAGCCGGCAACCAGCCCGCCCGCGGCTGCAACCCCGGCGGCCACAGAGAGTGGACAGTCAGTCCGCACGGGTCCCGGCTTCCGGGACCCGCCAGCAAGTCCAGCTGCTGCGGGGAGCCAGGCGGCAGCCCCCCATCCCGCAGCTTCAGCCTCGGGCGGCAGGAGAGCGGACACAGGTCCCGGCTCCCGGGACCCACCAGCAAGCCCAGCTGCTGCGGAGAGCCACAGCCCCCCGCGCAGCTTCAGCCTCGGGCGGCAGCAAGCCCAGCTGCTGGGGGAAGCCGGGCAGCAGCCCCCCCCCCCCCCCCTGCAGCTTCAGCCTCGGGCGGCAGGAGAGCGGACACAGGTCCCGGCTCCCGGGACCCACCAGCAAGCCCAGCTGCTGCGGAGAGCCACAGCCCCGCCCTCCCCCCCCCCCCGCAGCTTCAGCCTGGGGCGGCAGCAAGCCCAGCTGCTGGAGGGAGCAGTGCGGCATTCCCCCCCCCCCCCCCCCGGCAGCTTCAGCCTCGGACGGCAGCAAACCCAGCTGCTGCGGAGAGGTGGGCAACACACACACACACACACACACCCCGGCAGCTTCAGCCTCCGACGGCAGCAAACCCAGCTGCTGCGGAGAGGCGGGCGGCAGTACACAGCTTCAGCCTCGGGGGGGGCAGCAGGGAGCCCACAGCCAGCCCTCCACAAACGGATTTCGGATGCATGATCAGACTCTGAAAAATTTTGTCCGTTGCATCCGAAGTCCGTTAAATGTAGGTCCGTTAAATCGAGGGTTTACTGTACTAATATAAACACATTCTACATATTGCTCACCATAGAGCAGGGCCCCTTCAAGACTATAATTTTATCCTGAAACAAACATGGCTGCATTTCAAATTCAAATAACAAGCTGACATCTGCAAATTTCTGCCTTGGGCAAGGTGACCTGAAGAGTTACATTGGGAAATAACCCTAAGAAAAGGAGATTTCAGTTCTATTGTAATGGAAATACTGTTCACTCCTACCTTCTGAGAGATGATGTCTTTCTTGATTTCAAAGGAGAAGCTGGAATTGTGTTTGTTTGGCATAGCATCATTTTGGGAGCGAATCCCTATATCACCTTTTGAGCTCTGATCATCAAGACAAGCAGGGGCAGACACATTAAAATACATTGTATTTCTCTGGGGAACAGGGGATAATCACATGCAGGTGAATTAATCGTTAAAAGTTTTGCAAAGGTTTATGTGAATATGGGGATATGGGTTCTGTGGCTGATGTAGAACTGATCCCTTTATTCCCTGACCCTATAGACACTAAACAGACAAATAACAGATACATCACAACCCAAGCCACTCTGTGTATTTCCTATTTTTTATGGCTTACTTTACTGGTGAGACCAACCTTTATGACAAAGGACTAAAAGGTTTCAAAGTCAGGGACTCTCAAGTTAGGAAATACCAGAATGACCATTGCCAATGCAACATTAATGAGAGAATCATAGACTATCAGGGTTGGAAGGGACCTCAGGAGGTCATCTAGCCCAACCCCCTGCTCAAAGCAATAAATGAGGCAGGGATCCTACAGACAACAGACTCCTTCAACACACAGCCCCAGAGCAGAAAATCCTGGGCACTGAAGAAGGCAGGGGTCTTGTGAAAATAAAATGGGCTCATGTAATTAAGGTCTGCATCATCATGCAAATGAACAAGAGGCCTGAATGAAGGGTGCCAGGGCAGCCTTCATTTGCCTAACCTGAGGACTCCTCATTGTTTTGATGATACAGACCACACAGCTCCAACTCTGAAAAACATTGAGAGGTTTCCAGCAGAACACCTTTTTTCAGCTGGGAAATGCTGATTCCTTGAAATTGACCCCTTGGGAACACGTCCATCTCAATGACAATCTGTTTGGTGAGGGTCCCGATCAACATGGGAGAGTGGGGAAGTTCAGAGGTTGTTCGGGTTGGGGTGGGGTGGGGTGGGTGACAGCACTGCCGCCCTCACATCTGTGCTGCCTTCAGACCTGGGCTCTGAGACTAGCAGCCAGCAACCTTTCTGAAGCTAGAGGAGGTTCCCAGATGTGGAGGTGGGTCCCTGCTGCTGGGAGCACCTCAGCTGGGGGCTCCGACCTACCCGTCCCCTGGCAGATTAACACAACGGCCTTGGCCAATTTGGGGGCATCCAGAAAAATGAGCCCCAGAAGGAACTGCAAGGGAAGCCCCGAGCCCCAGCTGCAGATGCCGGGTAGAAGCCCCGAACCCAGGCGCCCAGAGCACCAGCAAGAGTGGGGAGGGGCATGAAAGTCCTGAGTTCAGTGCCACAGCCCTGCCTGCAGCCGTGGGGGTCAGAAGCCCCGAATCCAGGCACCCAGAGATGAGGCTGGAGGAGAAGCTGCCAAAACCAAAGCCCTGAGCCCAATAATAGGCTGCTGCAGTGCACTCACTTCTGCCCTGCCTCTGGAGGTGCATCTGATATCCCCACGGAGAGCCCTGTCCCCACCAGCCCAGCGGACTAACAGCTAAGAGGCCCCTACTGGGTACTCCTGGCTCAGGGGATCCCAGCAGGGTGGGGAGATCGGATATCACGGGGCCAGGGCTAATTCAATCTCGCCAAGAAAGGCACAAGAACCAACGTCTGCCAGCTGAAGCCAGAGTGATTCCAATGAAAAGGAAGAGACCCATTTTTGACAGTGAGGGAGACTAGGCACGGACACCAATTACCCAGGGGTGAGGTGGAATCTGTTTCCTTGTGTCCTCACATCACAACTGGCTATCATTCTGGAAAGTGTCTTTTAGTGAATTACAAGCAATTGGGCTTAATACGGTGCAAAGGGAGTGAAATTTCATAACCCATGAAATAGAGGCCAGTTTAGGAGATCGAATTATTTAACACTCTATGAAAAACTCAGTGTGGGGTGAGGAACAGTCTTTGCTGTTTTACTGGGGGGCCTGCTTGCTCCCCAGAATCAATAATGAGCAAGTGGGGAGATCCGGGGTGCAGCCCAAACATCCTACCGGGCTGGCCAAGGGCAGACATCAGGCCTGCATGGGAAAACATGGGGGTGGCAGTGACTTCACCAAGGCCTTTGGCAGGAACTCTGCCTATTGGCCAAAGGTAGTGAGGTGGCTGTGACCTCACAGCGCTCCCTTGACAACACCGGGCAGGACAGGGATGCGGGGTAGGGGGGACCTCAGAGACCCCTGTAGCCTGGCTGTAGGAGGTCTCCAGCTCACGAGCTCTCGATGGATTGGTGTGGAGGAGATTCAGTGAGCTATCTGATCACTGGTGTGAGGATTTTTTAAAAAGAAATTGTCATCTGTGTAGAAGGTAAGAAAAATCTCGGCTTTATGTACAGGATGGGGGACTCTATCCAAGCAGATCCTCAGGGAGGAGTGGAGAGGTTTGATAACTCTGTACTGGGCATTGGTGCAAACATGCCTGGAATATTGTGTCCTAAGTGAGGCCTAAGACTCAATTCAACGGCATTTCTTTGTCTGTCTGCAAGGCGATAATTTTTGAAGGCTACATCCAATTGATTCCAAAATGTCAGGGAATTTCTAGGGATCCGTGGGAAGAACCTTGTTGATTTTGGTGACAATTGGAAAGTTACACCCCCCAGAAAAGCCTCGTTTCCACACTGGGCCCCTTACATTGGTGTTGTTACCTCTGCTATTTCAGACTAACACAGCTACCTCTCTGATTCTTTACATTGGTGTTGTGAGCTGAAGGGCATTGTGACCCTAGCGTGAATTCAGCCAGTCAGGGCTGACTCTCCACCGATGATTTGCATAAATCAGGGTTGGTGGAGTCAGTGGGTGACAGGCGGCCGAGTTACCTCTGATGTCCTCTGCCTGCAGCACCACCTGGGCAGTGACTGTCAAGGGGGAAGTTTTGGTAGATTTGAACCTTATAAAAGAGAAAGCCCAGAAGAGGAATGGTTTAGACAATTTGGCAATAAAATGCTGGTTTTGTGGCAATATCCTGTGCCATTGCTACTGGTTGAGGAATGGAGACAGCGTTCTGGAATATTTTCTTCAGTTTAGTTCATGCAGCTATTTCATTCCAATTTAAAACACTGATTGGGAGATGGAAAGGATGAAGGCTTCTTTTCCTCTTGTAACGTATAAATAAACTCTAGATAGAAGGAGATGTGAGCTACTACTTCTAATATCTGGAAGGATGTTTATGACCAGGAACAATCAGTTCAATGCACTAACAAACCTCAGTTTGTTTCAATCATTTTTTTTCACTTCAGTCAACCTTTTTGTTTTTATGTATCCTGTAAAACCAGCAAGTCAACGTGTTTTAATGGTGGCCTGTTCATAGAATCATAGAAGATGGGTCTGGAACAGAGCTCAGGAGATCATCTAGTCCACCCCCTTGCTTAAAGCAAGACCAACCCCAAACTAAATCATCCCAGCTAGGGTTTTAGCAAGTTTAGCATTAAAAACTTATAAGGATGGACATTCCTCCACCTCCCTCGGGAACCAATTCCAGTGCTTCACCACCCTCCTATGGAAATAGTGTTTCCTAATATCCAGTCTAAGCCTCCACATGGCAACTTGAGGCCATTGCTCCTTGTTCTGTCATCTTCCAGCACTGAGAATTTCATGAGAATCAATCTTTGATTAGGAAAATAACTCAAAAATACAAATACAAAACATCTGGAATGAAATCAATCCACCCTGATCTTTAGTGTCTGGGGGGGTGGGCCTATGAGGCCAGACTGAGACCCTCATTGGCTAGGAACACCCAGGAAGCCAGTAAAAAAGTCCCTGTCATCTTAGCAACCAAGCCTCCATCATCCAAGGAACCCCCATAGGCTGCGGGAGACAGGGGGGTGCTGAGAATGTCTAACTCATGACTGCAAACACAGAGATGTGTTATTGACTTTGGATGGGGGACAAAGAGCAAAGTCGTCGGGATTCTTGCCCCAAACAACACTCACATTCTCCTTCAGAGCACCAGGGCTCTAACACGCCTGTCGTGCTCAACTGTCTCTCCTGCTGGGACTTAGAGAATTGTCTCCATCCCCACGATACAGAGGTAAAGAGAAAAGAAGTGACCTCTCTTTGGTCGCACACCAAAGTCATGCTAGAGCTAGAAAGAGAAGCATAAGAAACAAAGTTGTGTCAACATGTTTTGCCTTGAAAACTAGCTGATTTCTCAAACCAAGGAAATTTGCTGTGTGAAGTGAAATAATACGTTCGGGTCTCCACGTGTTTCTAAACTTATGAACCAGCAGATCCATCCCCTCACACCTAGTTTTACTCCAAGAGATTGGGGCAGTCTACCCTGGGGGAGGGTTTGTTTCGGCAGGGTGGCCCACCCGGGCGGGGGTGTTGTTTCAGTGGGGCGGCCCACCCGGGGGCTGGGTTGTAGTTGTGTCGGCGGGATTGCCCAACCAGGGAAGGGGGGTGTTTTAGTGGGGCGGCCCACCCGGGGTGGGGGGGTGTTGTTTCGGTGGGCATCCCACCCGGGTTGGAGGGGTGTTGTTTCGGCGGGCAGCCCACCCGGGGTGGGGGGGTGTTGTTTCGGTGGGCAGCCCACCCGGAGGGGGGGGGGTGTTGTTTCGGTGGGGTGGCCCACCCGGGAGTGGGGGGGGGGTGTTGTTTCGGCGGGCAGCCCACCCGGGGTGGGGGTGTGTTGTTTCGGTGGGGCGGAGTTCAATCCTTGGGGGGACCATCTGGGGGAAAACTCTGTTGGATGATTTAGGTGGGGTTGGTCCTGCTTTGAGCAGGGGCTTGGGCTAGAACCTCCAGAGGTCCCTTCCAACCCTGACTTACAGGGCAAGAGCCTGCTACTTATTTCTAGCTGACGGTGTTTGGCTGCCAGAGGCCAAGGACCCTGGGCTGCAGCCTTGCTAATGGCCCTGGCTTGTGTGTGTTGCATGCATATGTGGCAGTAGGGGACCTGGCTGTCTTTGTGAATTTCGGTTCTAGAGCACACAGACTCGTTCCCAGTCTGTTAGGACACCTGCGGTGAATCCTGCTCCAGAAAGAGCTATTCCTTAGGGCCTGCAGCCTTTAAGCGAAGGGGCCATGGGACCCCAAATGTTGGCTGTCCCAGGACTCTTCTCCACCTTGTGAGATACTAGACGGAGCCTTGTTCTGGGCAATTGCCAAGAGCTCTGGTGCTGTTTCTTTTAGGTCTTTGGACAGATCTTCTCAGAGGCCCAGAGAAGATCTTTCCTCCATGCAGCGCTCCTGGCCATAAATGACCCCCAGAGCCGGGTCAGCCAGGCTGGGCTGGTCCTGACCTATGCGATGCTAGGGGAAGTCAGACAGCTTATAGGGAATGAGGTAACCAAATAAGGATCAACTGGGGAGGGACCCCCAGGGCCTTTCACCTCCAGGCGATTGACAGTCACTCCCATCCCATCCCCATGAGGTGACCTGGGAGCAAGGAGAGGATGAACCTGGGCAGGTGCCATTGGTGGGTGCCAGCTTGTCCCCTGAGCAGCTCAGAGCAGAGCAGACCCAGCTCCCCAGCACGGCTATTTCCTAACACATCAACACGACACGCTGCCATGGCTCACGCTAGGGGCTGCCAACTCCCCTAACGACCACTGTGAGCCTTTCATACCCCTCCGGGCCTCAGGCCGGTTCCTAGGGCCCTAGTATCCTGTTATCCCAGCCACCCCCTGCTCCGGGAGAACTGGGGGGAGTCAGTCAGCAGAGGCTGCTCCAGTGCCCCATTCCCCGGAGCTACTGTCCACAGCGTCACCATGACGATGGGGGTCCCTTGGGGAAAGGTGTCCACTTCCTCACCCTCCCCCATGACACTACTGCCCAAAGCCTCCCAGCCCCTCAGCTGGAGGAGGAACAGGCAGCTGAGGGGATTCTGGGGAGCGGAGCTGAATCCTCAGCTTGGTTGGGAGGTAGAACAGCTCTCATGGGGGCTGAGAGGAAGGGGGCAGGAGTTCATTCCACTATGGTGGGAGTGGGGCTGGAGGACACTAGACAGGAGACAAGATCTCGTCTCGGGAGTTGGGTGGGGGAATCCGTCCCTCAGACGTGGGGAGGAGTGGGGTGGAAATTTTGCTGGCTCCCGGTGCCGTTAATGCCCTTCGTTGCCATGGGTGTCCGAGTCTCTGACTGATCCTTGTTCCCTTGCAGGAGGAGGACATAACACCTAGGGTCATGGCGCACCTGTTCAACCTCCGGTGCTTGCACCAGGTCCCTGAAGCGCTGCAGGGACTGTGGGACGTGACCTCTCTCCACCAACTCCCCTTCCCAACACCTTCCCAGAGCAGACACAGGTACTGTTCTTTCTCACTGGGCTTAGGGGAGAAGGGCTGGGGGTGGGGTGGACATAAACCCCACAGCACTGAGAGAAACCCAGGCCGAGCTCCTCGCTCTCACCACCCTACCCCACCCCGACCCCTGGAGCTGGGGCCAGGCCACATACGGTCCCTGCCCCCGTGCCCAGAGGTCAGTTTCGGAAGCATCAGGCTGTCAGGGCCGTGGGGCTGGCCCGGAAATGAATCCGCAGAGCCAGGGGGTATCTTCAATAGCCACTGCAGTCTGGGAGGGGTGGCCCCACTTGGAGCCCCTCCCCTGTCATCACAGCTCAGACCTCCCCATGGCCCGTGTCAGTGAATGTCTGACCATCCCCCACCTGGGGCCAAAGCCACCCATCTGGTATCTGAACCCTTCCCAGCCAGGAATGATACTCCCCCCTAGCAGCTTGGGGCAGGGAAGGATCCTCCCCATCTGGCAGGTGGGGTCTGAGACACAGAGGAAGGGCTGTGATCCTGAGCACACAATCCCGGGGGGATATCTGGGAACTGGACTGGGTCCCAGGCTAGTCCCTTTCCCCCAGGGGCACCTTCGCTTCCTGCCCTTTATTCTCCCCTCCGGCAAGGGGGTCTCTGAGTGTGAAATGGACCAGGAGGGTGATGGGGTCCTGGCACAATGCCGGGGTGGGAGCTCCCCTTGGCCTGGACCACAGGGTCAGAGACATCTTTGCCATCCTGCTCTCCTTCTTTTATTCCTAGGCCGGGAGTCCCCAGAGGAGGCCTCCGTATCCTCCTTGCCTTATGTAGCCCTGCTCCAGACCCTCCACCGACCTGCTCCCGCATCTCCTTCTCCTCCTGATCCTCCCCAACCACATGGACTTGGACTACCTGGTTTTGACCCTCGGCCTGTATCTTGACTCCTGTTTGGACATTGACTTGGCAGATCTTTCGTCTCTGACTACCCGCTAACTACCTCTGGCCCGGACTTAGACTCTGGCTCTGGTTCTGCTCTGGCTTTGTCGATGGACTCTGACCTCAGTTTTGACCCCGGACCTTGATATTGGCACCACGTTTAGCCTGGGCCCAATCCTGCACTCGCTGTGACCTGCGCTCCAACCCCTGGGCCCATGGTTATCAGATGCAGCACGTGACATTAGGTGGTGACATTAGGTGGTGCAACTTTTTGCAAGAAAGCAGGCGCTCCGCACGTAAGTGGAATTAAGGCTGTCCCTGCGTACAGTCCTGAAAACCGGACCTAGGAGTTTACGAGCCAATAAACGTTTCCCACAGGTGCCCAGGCCCTTTTTGGGAAGATGAAATGTGGGACTCTCGTTAGACAATCAGCTCCTGAAAAAAATGATTGTTTGGAACCATTACCCCCCTGCTGTGAATCCCCCCATGGTTGGCTCCCAGGAAATCTGCCATGTTGTTCATCAAACTTCATCTGGGAGGATTTCCAATCTAACACTCATTTGGGCAGGGGACAAATGGAAGACAGATTTCAAAACACACTATGGACACTTTAACTGTCTGATATGGCATGTGAGCTCACTAACGGTCCCCTGCCCTTGCCACACTTCATCAGAGATGTATTTGCTGATCTTTGGAATCCACACCGTGTCATCTGTTCAGGTGACAGACTTCTCTTTTTGGAGAACCCAGAGCAGCACGCACACCACACCCGAACCTGGAGAGGTTTCGGCAGCAGAATTGGAAAAGCGTACCTCCGGCCAACTCTCCACGGGGTATTGGGGGTACATCCTCTCCCCGGAAGATGTGACGAGTGATCCACATAAAGTGGAGGCCATTCCTAGATGGGACCAAGTTTGAAGTCCTCAAGAAGACAGCGCTCCCTAGACTTCCCCAGCTTCACTGCTGCTTTGGCCCAGGGTTCTCAGGGCCCGGAGAGCTCTCCTCCACATAATGGCCGCATTCGTTTGGTCGCCCAAGATCCAACAAGCCTGCAAACAGCTCAGAATTGCCTTCACCACTGCACCTATTTGGAGGCTCAGCATTCCTCCTGGAAGTAGGCGCATCCACTGTGATCACCAGGGCCTGCTTCATTTGGTGGTGCCAGATGTGGGCTGAAATTCAGACTTCTCTTGACTGACGTGACTTCTGCGCTTTCACCAAGGCGCCACACACCA
The DNA here is from genome assembly GCA_032164245.1 of Sternotherus odoratus. Lineage (NCBI taxonomy): Eukaryota > Metazoa > Chordata > Testudines > Kinosternidae > Sternotherus > Sternotherus odoratus. Next base: position 64,154,111 of record JAVMKO010000003.1, read on the forward strand.
AACTCCTTGGCCTCTCAGGCCTCTGGAGACCCTGCTCTGGCCATGGGCCGCCAAGGCCAGGAATTTTACAGAATCAAATGGCCACATGATGGCGCGCTTCATCCCCTGGTGAATGTGAACCGTCGATTGAGAGGACAGATCAGTTCTGGATTTGCAAAGGCCAATGACTCCTTCATTTTGTTAGCTATTGATTTCCCATGGATTTCAGGCCACACTACAAATGGCCTCTCTGAACTTCCCAGCTATTGACCTGGGTCAAGGAATCCATCCCATTCCAGAAGAGCGATGGGAGCCCCCTTCAGGACACTGGGAAGGAGCTGAGATAGTCTACGGCCTGCTGATGATAAGAGGGAAGCCATTTGCTGAAGGGAGGTACAAAGCCCCTGGCACTGACCGAATCCCTGAGTCCTTGTCTGTGGCAGCAGTTCCTGACCCATCCCCCTTTGCTGACCTTCTGATCCCATCCTCCTCCCCTGGCTCTCGGGAGCAAATTCTGGGTCCCTTCCCTCACTGTGGCACAATCCGTGCCCGGAGGGTCTGAGCTCCTCGCTGACAATGGGACTCTCCTGCCTTCCCCTCCTGGTGTGTGTGGGGCTAAGACTAGAATCCCCATTTTACAGACAGGGAATGAAGGTGATGAAGTGACCTCTCCAAGGTCACACCTAGCAATGGGAGCAGAGCTGGGAACTGGACTGGGTTCTACAAGAGGGCCCCTCCCTTCTTGGCCCATCTTCGAAGGGGGCTCTGAAAAGGAAATGAACAGGGGTTTCCTCCCCCTCTGTCTTCCAGGCTCTGGGATCTGTCCATGTCGCCTACAGCAATGCAGCCTGCAGCTGGCCAGCTTGGGGAGTCATGACCTCATCCTGTGAAATCAAGATGTGCTGGCTCTCAGTGAGATTTAGATAGAAACCCCCACACCCCACACGGAGGTAGGAACCACCCATTCCCCGGTTGTCCTGAGGAGCCACGATTCCTCCAGGAGCCGGGGAAGAGCCCAGTGATCAGTCTGTCAAAGGTAAGGAAGGATGGTGTAAGGAGAGGGTCTAAGAGAGGGGGAGCGTGAGCTAGGTTCTGTATTTGGGCTTGGCAGGGATCAAGAGAAGGGACGGGGGCTGTTAGAGGGCAATGTTGAGGTACAAGGGGTGTCGGAGGTGGGGGCAAGGCCTGAAAAGTTCAGCTACTTTAGATCAACTCTGCTAGAAAATCACCGGTGGAGAAGACATGGAAGCTCTGAACTAGGGCTGGCCACAATCATCCTCCTCAGATGGGAAACATCCCAAAAGTCTGCGGAAGGTCAAGCCTCTGAGGGGAACGTTGTGGCCCAAATCTCTCTCTGCTCTGTACCTCACAGAATTCCCACTGGCTGTTCCAATCCAGGATGAAAACTATGCCCCTGGAGTCTCACAGACCCTGTGCAGTGAAGTGCCACTTAAACCCGCTGTGATTCACAGACCTCACCGTGGCTGTCTGCACAGGGCTGAATTTTGCTCCTTGAAAGTGTAAGGAAATAATTGGCTGAAGGCCTTTTTCTTTTCAGATGTGGTTCTAGTGCGAAAGAACCATGGGGATTTCTCACCTGCATTGCTCCAGGGACTGGTGCTTCAATGAAGCAGAGAAGTACTGTTACATTGGTGGATTTTTGCCTGCTTTTAATCTACTGTCTTCCTCTCTTAACAGGTTTTCTAAGGGAACCCCGGGATTCATGTGGGCATTCTTGGGTGGGCAGATCCCATCAGACCTGCACCTCCCTAAATAATAGTGAATGAAATATGCAGACACTAAAGTTCTGTAGCCAAACTCTCAGAAACTTTCCTCTTCAATGTAGGAACAGGATTTTGTTTTTAATTGGATTTTTTTATAGTATTAAGGGGATGCTGCACTATAATAAGAAGAAAGAGAAGTAAAAACGGAAAGAATCCTACTTAAACCAATGAACGGATGCAGAGAGTGGAAACACGGCAAAGCAAACCAATGAATACTGTGAGCAGATAACCTGACAGCAAATGGGGAAGAAAACCTTATCTCGAGAATTGTGTAGAGAGATCAGGTTCCTGGTACGTAGCCTGGCTGAAATCAGATCTTTCCCCTGGATCCCAGACCTGGGATTCTGATGTCATTCTCAGTGTTTTGTCCTTATTTTATTCCTAGGAAAAGGATTCCCAAAGGAGGTGTAAGGATCTCGAACTCTAATGTCAGCAAGAAACTTCAACCACTTTCCCAGGTAGAAGTCACTTTCTTTCCCACAATGCCACTAGTGCACTTACTGCTCTCCAGGTCTCCTCCTTGCAGCAGGACAGAGACACCCCTTAGCTCCCTGAGTCCTGATTTCCTGCCATGCAAGGAGCTGAGGGGTTGCATTGCCCCCACCCCTTCCATCAGAGACTTTTCCTGGTGAGAATTTCCCTAGAGCAGGGGGGAAATCTGTTCTTCCCTTAGAACCAGACTGCTCAGGAAATCCACCCACACTGACCTCATCTTAGCTGCTTTGTTTGTCCCAGATGAGTGGTATCTTTGGAAAACCCTTAGCGTGTCGGGATGTGAGGTGGAGCAGGGGGGATGGGAGCTCCAGCAGATTCCCCTGAAGAACACCCCCTGTCTTTCTCTGGTCAGGCTTGGGCTAGACCTCCATTGTGGAGGTGAAGACCAGATGGGAGCTGCTGGATTGACCTTGATACGCAATGTCCTTGTGTGCATGAAGGACTTACATCTCAGAGATGACCAGCAGCAGATGTTCCACATGTGTCCAGGAATAGGATAAACAGCCTACACTGATGGGTAAGTAAAGTCATGGACAGATGTAGACACCACAGGAATTGGTGGGGAATGAAGCAGCTTTCTGTTTCCTGCTGCTTCCCTGGACCCACTTGAGGAGAAGAGGAAGTCAACTAAAGTAGTAGGAGCCAGTTAAGCCCTTAAGATGCTGATCTCTTCCCTCACCCAGGCCCTGCTACCAGCCTGCTTATTTTTCCCCTTTGATGGAGTATTGAGAATCACAAAGGAGATGCTACACTATAATAAGAGGAAAGAGAAGTAAAAGCTGAAAGAATCCAACTTAAATCAATGAACAGATGCAGAGAGTGGAAACACGCCAAAGCAAAGAAATGAATACTCTGAGTAGATAACCTGACAGCAAATGGGGAAGAAAACCTCATCTGGAGAATTGTGGCTCTCGGGACAAAGATCAGGTTCCTGGTACGTAGCCTGGCTGAGATCAAATCTTTCCCCTGGATCCCACACCTGGGATTCTGATGTCATTCTCAGTGTTTTGTCCTTATTTTATTCCTAGGAAAAGGATTTCCAAAGGAGGTTTAAGGATCTCGGACTCTAATGTCGGCAAGAAGCTTCAACCACCTTCCCAGGTAGAAGTCACTTTCTTTCCCACAATGCCACTAGTGCCCTTTCTGCTCTCCAGGTCTCCTCCCTGCAGCAGGACAGAGGCACCCCTTAACTCCCCGAGTCCTGATTTCCAGCCATGGAAGAGGCTGAGGGGTTGCATTGCCCCACCATCAGAGACTTTTCCTATGGGAATCTCCCTAGAGCAGGGGGAAAATCTGTTCTTCCCTTAGAACCAGTCTGCTCAGGAAATCCACCCACACTGACTTCATCTTAGCATCTTTTTTGTCCCAGATGAGTGGTATCTTTGGAAAACCCTTAGTGTGCCGGGATGTGAGGTGGAGCAGGGGGGATGGGAGATCCAGCGGATTCCCCTGAAGAACACCCCCCTGTCTTTCTCTCATCAGGCTCGGGCTAGCCCTCCATTGTGGAGGTGAAGACTCTGGAAGGGCTGGGCTGCTGGATTGACCTTGATACGCTATGTCCTTGTGTGCATGAAGGACTTACATCTCAGAGACGACCAGCAGCAGATGTTCCACATGTCCAGGAACAGGATAAACAACCTACACTGATGGGTAAGTAAAGTCATGGCCACATGTAGACACCACAGAAATTGGTGGGGATTGAACCAGGGTTCTTGAGCACAAGCCCCTCCCTCTCATTGTCAACCAATCCAGCTCCACCCACTAGACCACGCCCCCTTCCAGAGTCAGGGAACCCAGGAGTCCTGATTCTCAGACCCAGTCCTCACATCACAAGGTCAAACCTCCTCCCAGGATGGGCCCTGTAGAAAGGACCATCTGCAGAATCCCCTCAGGTTCCAGACTGTGTGGGGTGCCACTAGGACCCAGAGTGTAGAAAATTGTGTCTGCTGCTGGTGCATCTGTATTCTCTCTGCTCTAGATGTGCAGAGATGGTGGAGGGCTGGGCTGGAGGAAGGAAGGAGGGTGCAAGAGACACAACAGGCAGGAGAAAAGGTGAGAGGGAATAACAGAAAGCAGCAGAAGATGCAGGGAGAGAGAGTAGCGGGAGCCTCTTATGTACCTCTCCAGCACCCCCAGGAGGCAGGATTCATTAACACCAGCTTCTCAGGGAGCTTCCTGTTTCCTGCTGTTTCCCTGAACCCACTTGAAAGGAGCAGTCAGTCAACTGAAGTAGTAGGAGTCAGTTAGGCCCTTAAGATGCTGATATCTTCCCTCACTCAGGCCCTGCTAGCAGCCTCCTTATTTGTCCCCTTCAACTGAGTGTTGAGAGCCACTAGAGCTGACAGCAGTCAAGAGGGAAAGAAGAAAATTCCTTTTCTGGGGCAGCATTCAGAAAAAGAGAAAAGCTTCATTTGCTTTTCTTTATCTAAGCAGGAAGAAGCTCTCCTGAGAGACATAGACACAAATGTTCACGGTGAGCCTTTTGGCCCCAGTGAGGATGTGAGTGGTGAGGAGATGCCTGATCTTCCAGTTGGTTCGAGTGCAGGTGACCTGGAAGTTACTACAGCATCCATGTCTCCATCTCAAATGGATGTAACCAGGCACATTCCTGAAGAAAAGTGTAGATCAGAGAAGGGTGTAGTGGAGGCGCAAGAAACAGTTGCTGCTGAGTTTAGTTGCTTGAGTCTACGTGATCCAAGACTGCGGACCCACTTGAAGAGTAGCCTGAGAGGCTAAGTGTAAAACGTCATGTTCCCCAAAGACAATGAAACTACACGTTTCCATCCAACACATTACTGGCGTGAAATCCACAATGGTGACAAAGTGGAGAGGCCATGGCTTATGTACTGAAAAACCTAGAATACTGCATACTGTTTTTGTTGCAAACTCTTCCATTTTAATGTTCCAGGCACATTGGGTTCTACAGACACAAAGGACTGGAAAACTCTGGCTAGAAATGTGGCATGCCATGAAAAAGCAGCAAATCACCAGACCAGAGAGCATTCCATAAGTGGAAAGAGCTTGAGATGAGACTAAGGTTAAAGGCCACCACCGATGATCAGCATCAAGGGAAGATTGCATCAGAGTCTCTTTACTGGCAAAATGTTCTGGAAAGGCTCATTGGCATTGTGAGAACGCTTGCTACCCAAAACCTAGCACTTCTGATCAGCTGTATGTGCCAAACAAGGGAAACTTCCTTAAAATTGTGGAGCTGATGGCTAAGTTGATGCTGTACCCCAGGAGCATCTTAAGAGTCACCCCCCAAGAAATGTGCACACACTACTACCTTGGAAAACAATTCCAAATGAGATCACACCGTTACTGGCAACAAAAGTCAAATGGAAGATTGTGGCAGATCTTAAGTCAGCAAGATATTACCCTGTTAGTCTGGACTGCACACAGGGCCGGCGACAGGGGGGTACAACGGGTACAGCTGTACCGGGCCCCGGACTTCAGGGGGGGGCCCCTGAAGTCCGGGGCCCGGTACAGCTGTACCCGTTGTCGCCAGGGGCTGTGAGCGAGGCGCGGCTCGGGCAGCCGCTGCCGTGCTCACCAGCCCCCTCCCCCGGCACCCAGCAGCCTCCCCCGCCACTCTTTGCTTCTCCCGAACACGCGGCCGCAGCACATGCGGGGGTTGGGGCCCGCGGGAGGTAGGAGACCGGCCCGGGGGGAGGCGGGGACGGGAGATCGGCGGGGGGGGGCGGGGGCGGGTGATCGGCCGGGGGGGCGTCGGGAGATTGGCCGGGGGGGGGCGTCGGGAGATCGGCCGGGGGGGGGGCGTCGGGAGATCGTCGGGGGCGGCGTCGGGAGATCGGCCGGGGGGGCGGCGTCGGGAGATCGGCCGGGGGGGGCGTCGGGAGATCGGCCGGGGGGGGCGTCGGGAGATCGGCCGGGGGGGGGCGTCGGCAGGAGATCGGCCGTGGGGGCGGCGGCGGGAGATCGGCGGGGGGGGGGCGTGAGAGACTGGCGGGGGGGCCCCGCGGGTGGCGAGAGACTGGCGGGGGCCCCGCGGGTGGCGAGAGACTGGCGGGGGCCCCGCGGGTGGCAGGAGACTGGCGGGAGGAGACTGGCAGGGGGGGGTCTCGGGCGGCGGGAGACTGGCGGGGGGGCCCCATGGGCGGCGGGAGATGGGGGTGGCCCCGCAGGCGGCGGGAGACGGGGGGGGCCCCGCGGGTGGCGGGAGACTGGCGGGGCCCCGTGGGCGGCGGGAGACGGGGGGGGGGTCCCGCGGGTGGCGGGAGACGGGGGGGGCCCCGCGGGTGGTGGGAGACGGGCGGGGGCCGCGGGTGGCGGGAGACGGGCGGGGCCCCGCGGGTGGCGGGAGACTGGCGGGGCCCTGCGGGTGGCGGGAGACTGGCGGGGCCCCGCGGGTGGCGGGAGACTGGCAGGGGGGCCCCCCGCAGGCGGCAGGAGACTGGCAGGGGGCGGGGGCGCAGGCTGCGGGAGACCGGGAGGGGGGCCCGTACAATCTGCCCCAAAATTCCTGTCGCCGGCCCTGACTGCACACCTGACATATAAATGACTTTAATGGTGCGTGTTTTAACAACAACAGAACCTAGTGAAAATGTCCCTGCAATGGTGACTGTCTAGAGCATTTTCTAGAATTTATTGCCAATGATGATACTACAGGAGCCAGTATGGCAAATGTGCTTCCTAAAAAGCTGGAAGATACGGGAATTGCGAGAGCTGACATGAGAGGTCAGGGCTACAATAATGGTGCCAACATGAGAGGAAAGAACAGAGGAGCGCAGACTCGGATCTGAGAGTTAAACCCTCGAGTTTGTTTTGTCCCATGCAGTTTTCATGCATTGAACTTGGTGGTTAGTGATGCAGCATCAGCCGCTAGTGAGGCTGCTGAATCTTTTAATGTACTTCAAAGCATCTGTGTCTTTTTCTCTGCATCAACTCATCGATGGCAACTTTTGAAGCAACATCTGGAAACATCCTCTCTGACACCGAAACCCCTGAGTGCCACACGATGGGAAGTCGAGTGGGGGTGATAAAGCCTATCAAACACCAAATTGGGAAGTCCTGGCACACAGACAACCCGCCAACCTTAAGCAGATTCTCACCAACAACAGCTGATGGCTAAGTTGATGCTGTACCCCAGGAGCATCTAAGAGTCACCCCCCAAGAAATGTGCACACACTACTACCTTGGAAAACAATTCCAAATGAGATCACACTGTTACTGGCAACAAAAGTCAAATGGAAGATTGTGGCAGATCTTAAGTCAGCAAGATATTACCCTGTTAGTCTGGACTGCACACAGGGCCGGCAACAGGGGGGTACAACGGGTACAGCTGTACCGGGCCCCGGACTTCAGGGGGGGGGGCCCTGAAGTCCGGGGCCCGGTACAGCTGTACCCGTTGTCGCCAGGGGCTGTGAGCGAGGCGCGGCTCGGGCAGCCGCTGCCGTGCTCACCAGCCCCCTACCCCGGCACCCAGCAGCCTCCCCCGCCACTCTTTGCTTCTCCCGAACACGCGGCCGCAGCACATGCGGGGGTTGGGGCCCGCGGGAGGTAGGAGACCGGCCCGGGGGGAGGCGGGGACGGGAGATCGGCGGGGGGGGCGGGGGCGGGTGATCGGCCGGGGGGGCGTCGGGAGATTGGCCGGGGGGGGGGGCGTCGGGAGATCGGCCGGGGGGGCGTCGGGAGATCGGCCGGGGGGGCGGCGTCGGGAGATCGGCCGGGGGGGGCGTCGGGAGATCGGCCGGCGGAGGGGCGTCGGGAGATCGGCCGGGGGGGCGGCGTCGGGAGATCGGCCGGGGGGGGCGTCGGGAGATCGGCCGGGGGGGGCGTCGTCGGGAGATCGGCCGGGGGGGGCGTCGGCGGGAGATCGGCGGGGGGGGCGTGGGAGACTGGCGGGGGGGGCGTGGGAGACTGGCGGGGGGGCCCCGCAGGTGGCGAGAGACTGGCGGGGGCCCCGCGGGTGGCGAGAGACTGGCGGGGGCCCCGCGGGTGGCGAGAGACTGGCGGGGGCCCCGCGGGTGGCAGGAGACTGGCGGGAGGAGACTGGCAGGGGGGGCCTCGGGCGGCGGGAGACTGGCGGGGGGGCCCACGGGCAGCGGGAGACTGGCGGGGGGGCCCCATGGGCGGCGGGAGACGGGGGGGGCCACGTAGGCGGCGGGAGACGGGGGGGCCCCGCAGGCGGCGGGAGACGGGGGGGGCCCCGCGGGTGGCGGGAGACGGGGGGGGCCCGCGGGTGGCGGAAGACGGGGGGGCCCCGCGGGTGGCGGGAGACTGGCGGGGCCCCGTGGGCGGCGGGAGACGGGGGGGGGGGCCCTGCGGGTGGCGGGAGACGGGCGGGGCCCCGCGGGTGGTGGGAGACGGGGGGGCCCCGCGGGTGGCGGGAGACGGGCGGGGCCCCGCGGGTGGCGGGAGACTGGCGGGGGGGGGGGGCGCGGGCGGCGGGAGACTGGCAGGGGGGCCCCCCGCAGGCGGCAGGAGACTGGCAGGGGGGTGGGGCGCAGGCTGCGGGAGACCGGGAGGGGGGCCCGTACGATCTGCCCCAAAATTCCTGTCGCCGGCCCTGACTGCACACCTGACATATAAATGACTTTAATGGTGCGTGTTGTAACAACAACAGAACCTAGTGAAAATGTCCCTGCAATGGTGACTGTCTAGAGCATTTTCTAGAATTTATTGCCAATGATGATACTACAGGAGCCGGTATGACAAATGTGCTTCCTAAAAAGCTGGAAGATACGGGAATTGCGAGAGCTGACATGAGAGGTCAGGGCTACAATAATGGTGCCAACATGAGAGGAAAGAACAGAAGAGCGCAGACTCGGATCTGAGAGTTAAACCCTCGAGTTTGTTTTGTCCCATGCAGTTTTCATTCATTGAACTTGGTGGTTAGTGATGCAGCATCAGCCGCTAGTGAGGCTGCTGAATCTTTTAATGTACTTCAAAGCATCTGTGTCTTTTTCTCTGCATCAACTCATCGATGGCAACTTTTGAAGCAACATCTGGAAACATCCTCTCTGACACCGAAACCCCTGAGTGCCACACGATGGGAAGTCGAGTGGGGGTGATAAAGCCTATCAAACACCAAATTGGGAAGTCCTGGCACACAGACAACCCGCCAACCTTAAGCAGATTCTCATCAGCAACAGCACACCGTGCCATAACAACTCCAACTCAGGAACCAATCCATGCAACAAACCTCGATGCCAACTCTGCCCACATATCTACACCAGCAACATCATCACAGGACCTAACCAGATCAGGCACACCATCGCTGGTTCATTCACCTGCACATCTACCAATGTCATATATGCCATTATATGTCACCAATGTCCCTCTGCTATGTACATCCGCCAAACTGGACAGTCCCTACGAAAAAGGATAAATGGACACAAATCAGATATCAGGAATGGCAATATACAAAAACCTGTAGGAGAACACTTCAACCTGCCTGGACACACAATTACAGATTTAAAAGTCACCATATTGCAGCAAAAAATCTTCAAGACCAGACTGCAAAGAGAAACAGGAGAGCTGCAATTCATTTGCAAATTTGACACAATCAATCTGGGATTGAACAAAGATCTTGAATGGCTTGCTAATTACAAAACAGCTTGTCCTCTCTCTGAGTTCACACCTCCAATTCAGCTGCTAGAGGAATACCTCACCCTTCCTGATTTGAGATAACAAGCAGGTTCAGGCTCATTGGACTAACCTTGTTACCTCCTACCTGGTTCTTGCCTACTTATCTATACCTGCCCCTGGACACTTCCACTGCTTGCATCTGACGAAGTGGGTATTAGCCCACGAAAGCTTATGCTTCAATACTTTAGTTAGTCTTTAAAGTGCCACAGGACTCTTTGTTACCTCTGCTATTCCAGACTAACACGGCTACCTCTCTGATTCTGTTCATGGGAGAAGAGTGGCAGAGGGAAATGGAATCACCAGAAACATACATAACATCAAATTCCTGGGTGGCTTAGTGTTGTGGCATGACATACTGTTTGGAGTCTCTTGCTTACAACATTTATTTCAAGGTTTTGACCTTAATATATACCTGGAGCAATGGAAGAACTGGACAAAGCGAAGTCGTACTTCATAGACTCATGGACTTTAAGGTCAGAAGGGACCATTATAATAATCTAGTCTGACCTCCTGCACAACGCAGGCCACAGAATCTAACCCACCCACTCCTGTAATAAACCTCTCACCTATGTCTGAGCTATTGAAGTCCTCAGATCACAGTTTAAAGACTTCAAGGTGCAGAGAATCCTCCAACAAGTGACCCGTGCCCTACGCTGCAGAGGAAGGCAAAAAACTCCCAGGGCCTCCGCCAATCTGCCCTTGGGGAAAATTCCTTCCCGACCCCAAATATGGTGATCAGCTGAACCCTGAGCTTGTGGGCAAGACACCAGCCATTCTAAGAAAACAAAACAACAAAAACAAAAATGGCCATTTTCCAAAAAAAGACTTGTAAATAAATCCAGGCCAAAAACTATTTAAAATGTTTATGGTAAAATGATTTTAATTAGTCAAATTAGCTAAAAACATAAGGGGTTTTATTAATACCTAACCCCCCAAAAAAGGGATATTTGTTATTTGAAAGCTAATTAGGGAGGGCAATACATGCTGAAGGTGCTTATTTAAAAACACGGGCACAGCCTGTGGAATAAGACACCACTCAGATGAGAGATTTCAAAATGTTCAGAAAAGTGCACAGAAGTTGGTAGAGGAACTTCACACTGAAGCTATTTCCCCACCCATTCAAGAATAAGAGAGTCACCAAAGAAGACATTTTGATTATGAGGCAGGGGATTAGAGACCCCAAACAACAATTCAAAGTTGAATTCTTTAATCAGCTGCTAGATTGTGCAATACGGTCAGTTGGAGAACATTTCACGCAGCTCAAGGATCACAGCAGTATATTTGGGATGTTGTAGGATATTCCAAATCTCCTCACTATACACCAGGAATGCAGGGCACTAGAGACAGTGTTGACACATGATGGCATGTGTGATAATGATGTGAGTGATTTAGGTGATGAACTGAAAGCACTTTCAAGATAAATTTCATCAGGAACAACTCCAAAGGCTGTTCTGGAATATATGTGCACAAATAAGATGACCATCCTCTTTCCAAATGCTTTTGTTGCTCTGCACATACATCTAGCACTTCCTATCAGAGTTGCCAGTGGAGAACGCAGCTTATCCAAGCTGAAGTTAATAAAAAACCATCTACACTTCATAATGACTCGGGAGAGGCTGGTCGGCTTTGCAACCATCTCAGCAGAGCATGAGCTGGGCCCAGACTTGTGGACCTTCAGGAAGCAGAAGCAGTTCAAATCTCTGCAACCAAGAAGGCCCGGAAAGCACCACTTTGATTATTCAAACAAATAACTATGCCAGTGTTTACTATGCAGACAAGAAAAGTTACATTTGCTCTTCAGTCGGTGCCAGCTTTAGATGAGGAGAAATATCGTTCTACAGATGAGTAGAAACACAATCCATGACAAAACAGCAAAAGCAAATGTAGTGGCTGTCTCAGCCAACGCAAGACACATCTGGACACAAGCGTCCCCTCACCTGACCTCCTGCAAAAGATTCACATCTCTTGTAATCAGAACTGGTGGAACTAGATCCGGAGATGGTATAGACTGGAATAGCCTGAGGATCAGTAAATCAAGACCTTTAATATTCTGAGTGTCTATTGTGTTTTAAGTCTTTGATAAATAAAAAAAAATACTTGATGAACAATCTATGTGCATGAATATTCTCTCATGTCTCTTGGATTATGTGTCTTTTGATCAAACTACCTCTCCTGGGCAACTTCTTGTTACTTTCTGACTCAGGCTATATTTGCTCACCAATGGCTGTTCATGTTGGCTGTCCCTTTGCGGAGCTGTCTCTGAAACCCAGGACTCCACACAGGCACAAACTCCAGCTCCTTTTGGGGGTTGTTCTCCCTCCCAGCACTGATTCCTCCCCTGTCCCCTTTTCCTCAAGGGCTGTGGTCTGTGGTCTCTGGGCTAAGAGTGTCTACTCTCTCATCAGCGGCTCCTTTTCCCAGCAGTTTTCCCTCCCCTATAAACATAATAGAGTGTTACTATAGGTGTTAGCATCTCACCAGAGATCACTGTTCATAGAGTGAAATATGGAAACCTAGTTCATGTCTGTGTAGAAGGAAAGTTTGGGAAGGGGGCATTCCCAGAACATTCCCAGAATGTTAACACAGTCAAAGAACTGTGGACCAAAACAGAAGCAAGTTGCAAAGCTGGTGACTCGCTCTCCCCAAAAGATCCCTAGCCCCAACTTTGAATCAAAATATTTCCAGAGTAAATGTTCTTCAGAAGATACCAAGAGGACCTGACCTCTTTCAAAACAGCTTCTATCTTCTATTGTTCTTGAGGACGACAGGGTGCAAATGCCCTTTGAAAGGAAATGACTCTCTGTGCTGGGGACATGCAGGACCGGCGACAGGGGGGTACAATGGGTACAGCTGTACCGGGCCCCGGACTTAAGGGGGGGACTTAAGGGCGGGAGACCGGCCGGGGGGGGCGCGGGCGGCGGGAGACCGGGAGGGGGGGCCCGCACGATCTGCGTACGGGGCCCCAAAATTCCTGTCGCCGGCCCTGGGGACATGGGACACCAGCTTCTGTGAGGGTAGCTTGACTTTACTGCAGTAGACTGCAGCTTGTCTTTAGGCAGTAGACAAATGAAAACAGTCTGAATGCATAGAAAAGTATGCCCTTAATGTGTATATAGTGCATCTATAACCCACTGGTTGGTAGGCGTTATGGGAGTCCCGTTCAGTGCCTGATGTAAAGAGGATGTGCTTCTGTTATACCCCATTGCGTCAATGGCTGGTTCTTTAGCCAAGTGGCAGACACTCCTGTTTTGCATTCTAGAGAGGCCCAGTTCAGTGCTTCTTGTTGGTTAACATGATAACTGTCACTCATATGAATTACTGTATCATCATCAATTGTAGGATCATGTCCCATACCTGAAATAGTTTATTCTTATAAATAAATCTAAATCATGCAATTGACAAGTTGTTAGACTCCATTGTGACTGCACCGTGGTTAATGCACTTACTCTCAAAATAACCCAGTGGGAGAGGGTGCAGAATTTGGCTTAGTGTCCTTTAAAACCATTCCCATGAAAATGATGCTACACTTCCTATGTAGACAATGCTGAGCAAGTGAAATATAACACCACAGAATACTTATGAAAATGAGCTTGCATGGATGGTGATTTAGAAATAAATTACTATGTGAATTGTTAAAAGACTATGACTCTATCAGTAATGTTTTGTTAATACACTTCACTGTGAAGGGGACATATTCAGTTAAGTAAAATAACAGGGAAAAAGACCTAAAAAGTTATTTTCAAAAACCGCTCACTGCCCCAGATCCACCCAAGACTTAGTTCTTTGGTAATTTCATTGATATAGGGAAGGTCTGAGCTGGGTTATTTAGGGAGAAAAAGATGCTGGACATTTTTAAAGGACATATTTTTAAATTAATTTAAACTCAGTCATTAACTAACAGATGCACTAGCAAATTCTCAGAAAATTCATTCTGTAGTCAGGGTGCAGTGCTGTAAATATGAGGAGGAAATAGCTGAAATATCTCAAGAGGCACCAACTGGTCACAGATGGATTAATAGGGGAGTATAAGGAAACTAGTTAAAATGGTCAGCATGAAAGGCAGTGACCTCAGCCACACCACAGTGAATCTTTGCTTACGTGGAAGCAAACTCAGCCTTATCTGTAACACTACCTTGGTGCAATACAGCACATACTTCGTACTTGGAGCCACATGCACATTTTTTTCAGTGTTGCAGAAAAGTTAGTCATTTACTTCTGCTTTATTGGTTAGAAATATATTGATAATGTTCATGTCATTTGCATATATGAATATATTTTGCACTCCTGATCTTATTAAAGACATGTGGCAAAACTTGAATTGACTTCAAACTACCCGAACTCTAACAGTGCATATGCAGAAGGGTAAAGAGTTAAGATTGCACCTGTACATTTAACTTTGCTGATTCCTAACTCTTGTGTAACACTGGTAAATCTGTTTGTCATCAATGTAGCCCTTTCTTTGTTTAGGACCAGAATGTGATCTATTGGCACCCATGTTGAGTCCAACTTCCTCTGATGTTTCATGGGGAAATCAAAGGAAACCAAACTCCAAATATTTGGGTGGGACATTTTCAATGCGTGGTGAAATCTGGAACCTAAAACCCTACAGATTTTAATAACATTTCTTCAACCCCCAAATATTTACATAGACAGGGGAAGAACTGTTGTTTTGGTTTTCTAAAAACTGTGATGGTCATTGGGGAGAAAGCTACGTGAAGTTTCCCACAAAATTTAAAATGCAATTATCATTAAAAATGATAAAAAGTAATTAGAATTTAAAATGTGCAACCAGCTTTAATGCTGCTCCATGAATCAGGTGCAATCTGAGGAATACATTACTTCCCAATGAGAGACTGTCTAAGAATCTTGTCCATCATGAATAATTTCAACACTGTTGGCTTCCTATTATTTCAGCTTTCCAGCCTTCTAGCTCCATTTCACTTTGACTAACCAATAAATAAGATAAAATAGGTTTACATTAAAAAGAAGATGCTTCCAGCTCAGGAAAATACAGTGGTTTCCTCCATTATTTATCCCAGCTTGGTTCAAATATAGCCCCGTGAAACCTACCTGCTGATGGAAGCTGGTATTTACTGAAAGACTTCGCAGGATTTACATTAGTAAAAGGACGGAGTTTTAAGATTAAGTGTTTATTACTAGTTTATAAAGCCAAGACAGATTCCCTGGAGTTTTCAGATCTCTTGATGACAGAATCGCACAATTAAGTGACTAAGACTCATGTAGCCGACAAACATTTTTTTGGTTACAGAATAATTGCCCTCAGATATATTGTTCTGTTGGGTCTGGAGGTGTGAGAAGAGATTTTTACTAATCTGCCCACTATTTCTCATCCTGTATTCTTTCACAAGGATAACTGAGCTTCCAAATTTGGGTGGAAGGAGGTCCAAAATAGAGCTCCAATTTTGGATTCTATATAAATTTATATCACCATAATATCTGAGCATCTTCCTGCCGTGTATTGAGGGACATGGTAGTTTGTTCTGACTTCTCCCCATTGTTCCCCTGGGAGTACACATTGCACAATACACAGTTCACACCGCATTAATGTTCTGTGCAGAATTTCCTCCACCTCCCCCCTGATTTGGCCTTGCAGAGCCACTAGCTGCCACTAGGGGCCACTGGACCAAGCAGAGCCCAGCTCCCGGCTTGCATAGAAGATGCTGCCAGGGTAGGAGATGGAGATGAAGGGTTCCTGGCATGCCCTGAAAGAAAGAGGTGACATGCAGGAAACCTCACACATACAAACACAGGACCCAGCATCAGGTTCTTTCTCCTTCTGGATCCCCAGACTTTGGAAAGGGAGGGGTGCGAGTGTCTAGGCTGGGATGGCTGCAGCTGGACTCTGGAGGTCAGTAGGAGGCA
The DNA here is from genome assembly GCA_032164245.1 of Sternotherus odoratus. Lineage (NCBI taxonomy): Eukaryota > Metazoa > Chordata > Testudines > Kinosternidae > Sternotherus > Sternotherus odoratus. The sequence goes on from JAVMKO010000003.1 coordinate 64,169,863, forward strand.
CAGTTGTCTGGGCCAGGGGGGCCCTGTGGCTGGCAGGTATTTTGAAAAATTGCCAAAATAATTAAAACCAGTGTGATTCTGTAGTGTTACTTTGACACATAAAATATGAAGAATTTTAAAATAGTATGAGTGGAATGTTGTTGTTATTTTTTTGGTGCAGAATTTTCCCCAGCGTACCCCATGGAGAAAGCTCTGTGCAGTGGAGTATATGGTTGGGGCAGAAGCTTTGCTGCTGCTGCTGCTGATAAGGATCTAGTTTACACAGGTTTTACAGAAACAGCACTCCAGTGGATTTCAGTGCAATTTCTCTCAATTTGCATCTGTTTATAGCTGTTTAAGAGAGGCCTGAATCAAATCAAAGCACCCACTGGTTTGGAGTCTTTCTCTAAAAGGAATTTGGTCTGCAGAGGTATTTGAATTCACCGGTCTTTTTATGTAACACCGAATAAACATACTGTACAGTGAAACCTCGATTTAACGGACTAATTGGGGCGAGGGGTGTCCGTTAAATCAGAAAGTCCGTTATTTAAGAAAGTAGGTTTTCCGAATGCATATGTTAAAAAATTGACTTTTGTGTAATTAAAATTAAGTACTGTATGTATGAAAAGTTTAATTTCACAGAAAAGTGTTCTGTATGTATTATTGCTTATGTACTCAGCGTAGTTTTGAGACTGTAATAAACAAGTATGCGATCTAAATCAAAATAAACATTTTTCTGAAAACACACTTTACTGTACTTATATTTAACTAAACAAATAAACAATGTTCTTAAAAACGAAGCAAAATTTAAATTTTATAAAAAGAAAGGGAAAAAACCCCAAACCGAGCTGTGGGAGCAGCAGCCCCACCACCACCACAGAGAGGGGGCCGCAACCCGCAGCCGGCAACCAGCCCGCCCGCGGCTGCAACCCCGGCGGCCACAGAGAGCGGACAGTCAGTCCGCACGGGTCCCGGCTTCCGGGACCCGCCAGCAAGTCCAGCTGCTGCGGGGAGCCGGGCGGCAGCCCCCCACCCCGCAGCTTCAGCCTCGGGCGGCAGGAGAGCGGACACAGGTCCTGGCTCCCAGCTGCTGCGGAGAGCCACAGCCCACCCCTCCCCCCCCCCGCAGCTTCAGCCTCGGACGGCAGCAAACACAGCTGCTGCGGAGAGGCGGGCAGCGCGCACACACACACACACACACACACACACACACACACACACTCTCTCTCTCTCTCTCACTCTCCCCCGCAGCTTCAGCCTCGGACGGCAGCAAGCCTAGCTGCTATGGAGAGCCAGGCGGCAGTACGCAGCTTCAGCCTCAGGGTGGCAGCAGGGAGCCCACAGCCAGCCCTCCACAAACGGATTTCGGATGCATCAGACTCTGAAAAATTTTGTCCGTTGCATCCGAAGTCCGTTAAATGGAGGTCCGTTAAATCGAGGGTTTACTGTACTAAGATTAGTGGTCTACATAATTTTTAATATATTTCTTAAAATGGGGCTTATGTTTAAAAGTTAACACATTTTATATAAATGAGAAAACTATTTTGCCCTTATAATGCCAGTCTCTATTACTGAAGATTAGAGAGACAAGGTGGGTGAGGTAATACCTTTTATTGGACCAAATTCTGTTGGTGAAAGGGACAAGCTTTTGAGTTTACACAGAGCTCTTTCTTCAGGTCTGGGAAACTTACCCAGGGCAAGTTACGCTACAAAATTAAGTTGACTTAATTTACGTCGATGTACAGCCACCACAGTAATAAAATTGATTTTTCATGACCACGCTATCTTCCTTCTGTTGGCGGGGTGCTATCACTGATTTAATGGACACGGTGGGTCATTGTGGAGCACTGACATTCTGGAGTCCTGCTGCCCATGGCTGTCATCCTGGAGCCCCATCCTGTCAGCAGCGGGTGGTGAAGCTCTGGCCTGTCAGCCCTAGTGAGAGCCTCTGGACTGAAATGGAGTCGTTAGATCAGTACGATGGGTGACTCACATCGGCAGGAGCAACACTGTAGTGTAGATGCTTACAGAGTTAGGTCGAAGTAAATTGTTCCGCCTCCAACTTCATTGATCTCCCAGTCCTGCTCTGCCCCCAGGCCAAGCTCCGCCCTCATTCTCCCTCCGCCCCCAGTCACCAGAGTCCACTCCACCCATGCTCCGCCTCCATCCCCGCTCCTCTCCCATCCCTAGCCCCCCCAGCTCTGCCTTCAGCCCTAGTTCTGCTGCTGGGGAAGCCTTGGCTGTGCAGTAGTGGACGGGTGTGTGGACAGATTCCATTAGTGGGAGGTGTGACTGAAAATGTTTGAGCTCCCATGGTGTAGAGCAGGCCTCAGAGTAACAAAGTTAAATAAAAGGTGGAACAAATTGTTTAGCATAAGCAGTTAACACAAATTTCAAGGAAAAATTCAAGATGACGTGACCCGTTAATACTCCTCCAGTCACTGGGAGGGAAGGAAGCAGGTTATAGGCTGTTGTAATACGCCATAAATCCAGTGTCTCTATTCAATCCGTGATTTTTAGTGTATTAACTTTGCCTGACACTAAAAATCATGGTCTGAATAGAGGCACTGGATTTATGGCTTATTACAACAATCTATAACCTAGTCACAACTACCTCAGGATTGCTAGCCCTCCAAAACTGTCCTGGAGTCTCCAGGAACTGAAGAATAATCTTTAATTAAAGATCATGTCATGTGACTAAACCTCCAGGAATACTACCAACTAAAATTGGCAACCATAATAACCCTCCAAGGAGAGACAGCCAGAGCACCACTGCCCCAGGAGACTGTCAATGCCCCCCCCACCCCAATGACAGTTAAATCAGTGAAAGCACTCATGACGAGGGTCGCGCACTACCAACAAAAGGAGCTTGTGCAGACCGATTTAAATCTGATTTAATTACTGTGGTTGCTGTGCATTGAGGTAACTTAAGTTGACTTAATTTTGTAGTGTAGACTTGCCCTGAGCAAGTTTCCCATACCTGAAGAGCTCTGTGTCCGCTTAAAAGCTTCTCTCTCTCATCAACAGAAGTTTGTCCAATAAAAGATATTGCCTCACTCACCTTGTCTCTCTAATATCCTGATGGCTATAACACTGCATACTGAAGACTGGGATTAGCTGGCTAGCCACACCGGACAACCTCTTTCATTCCCTCCAAAACGTCAAGCACAGGATACACAAAGCCTTCCATTATAAAAAATAAATTTAATTGTATCATGAGATTTTATTTAGAATTCAATGTGATTTCATTTCTCTACCATTCGAATTTTCTCTTGTTCCTGTCTTTAGACTAAGCCCATCAACAGCAATTGTTACTGCTTTTCTCTAGTAAATAATCTGCTCACAGTTCCTGTTGGACTTTTATCAGCTGTATCTTTTTTTCTCCCTCTCATCCTATCATAGAACAGATAGTATCTCATGCAATCCAGGAATTGGCTTCCACTGCCTCTTGCAGAGTGTTAAGGAATCTAAATTTTCCTTTGGATAGTGTGCTCAGTTTAGCTGGATAGCACCATTGTTCTTTTTTCTTTCGGATTTTTCATAATAACTGTATTCTTCTATGAGGTTCCCCTCCCCCGACGTAAGAAAAGCACATTACATGGCTGTCCTTACAGGTACTGAACTCCTCACTCTGGTCTATCTCAGACCTCTTGTTACAAAAAAAAACTTTACTAAAATATTCCTTCAGCCTGGAGCAGTTTTCCTAGGATGTGCCCTGTCTGTCTCAAGTCCAATGGGCTTTTTCTTTGCCATATCACTACAAAAACAAGTAGGAGTCCAGTGGCACCTTAAAAACCTAACAGATTTATTTGGGCATAAGCTTCCATGGGTAAAAACCCACTTCGGACGTGTGACTGGTTGGATCACAGAAACCTCCCTAGGGTTGCCAACTCATGTACCAAGACTACTACTGCCCCTTCTTTGCTGCCCTGTCAGCTTGGGACTCCAGAGACCAGTCTGGTTTACGCCAAATCCACTAGCCTGCTGCAAACTCAGACCAGGTCTGAACCACATCACCTAACAGCTGTAGGCTTGCCTGGAAGCAGCTTAAGAAATATTCCTAACACTCACATGCTCAACTTCCAACATACTCCCAAACAAATCCATTTTACCCTGTATAAAGTTTACAGGGTAAACTCATAGATTGTTCACCCTCTATAATACAGATAGAGAGAAATGCACAGCTGTTTGCCCTCCCTTCCCCCCACTAATACATACTCCAGGTTAATTAATACGTAAGATGTGATTTTATTAAATACAGAAAGTAGGATTTAAGTGGTTCCACTAATGTAAATCTTTCCTTAAATGACTCCATTCTAGCCTTAATACTCTGAAGATTATGGACAAAGCTGCTACTTGGTTAGGAATTTCCCCTCACCTTTTTAGACCTGCAGAATTTTCTTCAGAGTTTTTCCTGTATCTGCTGGGGTCCTCCCCTCCATCTGGGTAGGGACTGTGATTCTGACTTCTCTTCAGATTGCTTGGACACTTTTTTTCAATTTTAAGAGTATGTTTACACTAAAATGTAAAACTCAGCTCAGTCTCAAGACCAAACTCCCCTTCCGTTCAACCCACAAATCTGTTTGTCTGGGCTAGTACGCCCTCATGACCTGGGCCTGAGGACAATACAGGTGCGGATTGGTCTGAGCCAGAGTCTGATTAATCACCTTGCAGTGTGGACCTTGCTGTATTCCCAGCAAAATCTATTAGGCACATTTTGAATTTTATATATATACACATAGATAAAATTTGTTTTGAATTAAAAAGACCTGACAGTTCAAGATATACAGAAAGAAATTAAGTACTTTTACAAGCAGAGTGTCCTTTGATTTCAAGGCTTCAATTTTGTTTCTATTCAAATGTTGCCTCTGTGAAGATGTAAAAAATTTAGTTTTTGGATAAAACTAAGGCCCATCTCTTCACGCAGCAGATCAGTTAGATGAAGACATATCTTCCTAATGCCTCAATTTGAAATATTTTGAATACTATCTATAAATATGATGTTTAGCCATAAATTAGCAATACTAATCTGCTCTTTGCTGAAGTTCAATTTGATACTGACAAGGAGGTACTTAGTCTTGCTCCTAGACAAAAGTTTGTTGATTTTCTTTTTGGTGGCAACGTGCTGTTTCGAGAATCTGAATTTCTCTCTCTTTATGCAACAACAAGCATTAAAAGACGAATACATGTTCAAAGAACAATCAGCACTGACAACTTAATAAAATGGAATAATCTCATTTCTATTGAAAGGACAAAACAAAACCACTACCAGACATGGAAACATCAACAGGCATGCTAAGAAAAACACCACAGGGTAAAGAAAGGAGTACCAGGAAGGTTTACTAATGTATAAGTGCATGACTGTTGTGTGTCCAGCTTATTTTGATAACCATCAGACATGCTTCCAGGTTAGCACAGGAGAACAGCCGAAGGAAAATGATTAATGGGATATGTTTTCTTGTTCTGCAGGTTCAACATATAAGCAGCCTGCAGTGTGATGTCAGAATAAGCCTGAAAATAGCAACTACAAAAAAATACAATAAGCTCACACGCGCTTGTTTAAAAACTAGAACTTTAGAAATCTACTTGCTAATGGGTCAGTGCACTAGGAAATTTTTTCAAATTATAGCCTTTAAGTCTTCAATTTCTGCAAAATTTGTTTTTATGTTAAAAACATATAGCTGATATACTTGTGAAGAAAACCTTCCAAATATGAACCCCTAGTACTATCTTTCACAGCTCCAATGCCTCCATTGTTCAGATTTCCTAAAAAGTAGCAAAGTGAAAAGAAAACCTTCCAAGAAAAGGTTAACAAGATTAGTCAGTTTCATGACTGGTAAACTCTAAGTGTGAAATGGTCTAGAATTTTCATATTTTTATTCCCCTCCTCCCTTCTGAGAACAATAAACAACAGAGGAGGCAGCACAAGGGCAGAAGCCCCCAAAACAGGCTATGGAGATGCATGAAGAGGAAACTTCTTGCTTTGCACGGCAGGCCAGGGGAGGTAAAAAATAGTCTCACTCAAGACTCTCTCGGGAAGCTCTGTGGTCCATAGAGGAAGATCCTTATCTTATTGAGCGACCCTGAGTGAGGGTAGAAGAAGCAGGGTAGCTTCATATTGCCATTGAGTAGAGTAGGCAAGGTGAAGCCTGTAAGCAGGCTAAGAACAGCTTCCTAGTAGGAATCCCAGCACACTCCCAGAACTGGTGGGTTGTGGGCAGGCTTCTCTGTGAGACAAATTCTTTATAAGAGACCATATATGTAAGCACCCTGTAGGTTTTCATTTTAACCCTAATATAGCAATTAACAAAACTGAGAGAGATTAGTTTGCACACAGCATAAGGTAGAAAAACTGGGTTGGGGGTGTGTGTGAAAACAACCTACAAATCTTACTGCCTTTGATACTTCACACTAAATCAAAGTTCATATTACGAAAGACCTCTCTTCTTTTTTGCTATATAAAGGTTTTCCATTTTAACTTGGGTCCCTATTTTAAGGGACTTGTAAAAGAGTCTCTCTGGGGCACCTCTCTAGTGGAGTTTGGGTTCCCTTGGCATGTCCAGTTACCACTGCAGAGTCAGCCCACTTAAGGCCCCAGCCACCTACTCCTTGCAGTGTACCCCACCCTTGCGAGCCTTCTGACTTTGGTTATGGGTGGGGAAAAGCTTTTGTTCATACACAGAGACTAAGCCCATCCCAGGGTCAAAAAAAAAGAGAAAAGGTCAATGGCACCACCTTTCTTCAGGAATGCCCATGTATCAGCTTTACTGGAGTCCCTCCCCAGGCACATAGCCAAATCAGTCTACGCCTGCCTCACTAGACTCCTTGGAGAGCTGGAGGTGTCTCTCCCCAAAGTGGGGGATTCCTTCTGCGGCTTCAGAAGCTGATTCCTTCTCAAGGCTTCCATTTTGCTGACTGCAGCTTCGTCCTTTTAAATCTTCTTCCCTACCATGCACGATTGGCAGGAACAGAGGGGCAGGGCTACCTTAGCACATGGAGACTCCCTAGCTCCTTCCTCCTCCATGTGGAGTTTACACCCTCTCTGTCACTGCCCTACTCTGGTTTTTATCAAGTGCATGATTGCCCTGTTAAAACTATTAAATGTACATTTAAGAAATAAAACAAACACTGTGCACGGTGTGAAGGTTACAAAAACTGAGCGTGAAAGGCATTTTAACTAATCTGGAAAGTTTAACAGATGCTCCCTTCAGTTTTCCAGCAGCACAAAACTGGAAATGTTGTGTCACGTAGATTATGATTGTGGGGAAGACAAACCGACAACGGCTATTACAAAATATCACACTGCAAATTAATTTAGCTTTACAGGTATTGACAAAAAGTTATGAATTTTCTTCAGTGAATAGTCAAACATTTTGAGAATATCAGGCTGCCAGTCATACTACCTTAAAATCAGTGTTCTAGAAATGAGAGAAATGCTTCTGATATTAAGTCTTCTGGAGACATCTTTTAAATAATCAGCATATGCTTTTCAAGTTGAACTTGGGCACATTCTACTCTACTACATAGTAACATATAATCACATGTGCTTTCCTTTTCAGAGTCAAATTCATTTTCTACCAGACATAGGATGAGTTAACTTCAGCTAATCCAGACACTTAAATATCAAGAATCAATGTGCAAGACACAGCTGCCTTCTCTACAGCAGAACTAATAAAATGTCATGCTTGCCTAGTCTTTAATGACACCCTTATCTCTTCACTTAAAATTTACAGAAAGTGCATGTAACAGAATTCCACAACTCATACTAAGCACAGTGTACATGAAATGTGGTGAGTAAAGATTACTAATGCAATTACAAAGTGACAAATAACAGATGGAACCCAGTTTAAATAACAGATAACTTGTGTAAAAGCTAAATCAGAAAAATTGTTCAGATGTTTCTATTATGTTATGTCTAGGTCTCTAGTGTCTAACTGTACAGCAGAGCTGATGTGTGTTCCAGAAGATGCTTTCCAGACCCAGCATATTTGAATTAACAGCTATATTTTTAGACTTTGATTCAGTTGAGCAGAGTACATCAATCTCTCTCACAGCCCAAAAGTGGCTCATCAAAAATTCAGATATTAAAATACTATAAAAATGAAGAGAATAAAAATAGGAGAGAAAACTTGTGTAGTCTACAACGTCTAATAAATTTTTCAGTCAACCATCACACTGGGGCTACTGGTCTCAGCAGAAAGGCCAGTGATTGAATGGGCATGATCACTAGAGACAGTCCATGCAGTCAGACCAGAGACAAAACATGGAGAAACACAGACTGTTAGGGCCTATCCTATGCCAATCTTGTCACGGACAGAAAATTTCATTCGCCATTGCTGTCAATCAGGATATTTCACACAGAAGATAAATGATAAATTAAAAAAATTAACAAAAGATTTCCCCATCAACCTAGCAATGGCACAATAGTGTAAGTGACAGCTCACATAATAATAGAGACCTATTTCTTCCATGAAGCGTACAAAAACGTTAGCTAGTTATTATTAAGCGTTAGGTTACACTACAGGATTATAGCGCGTTTGGTTATAGCGCGTCCCATATAGCGCAATAGGTATTGTACTACAGCGTGTGCACACTCAGACCCGGCAGCGCTGAAGCATGGCCACATTGGCGGCTCTTCTGGCGGCACTGAGAGTAGCGCAATAGGGCAGGTATCCCACAGAGCACCTCTTTCCAATCTGGCACAATGCCTTGTGGGAAGGGGGGCGTCACTTGCGGCCATTCTGCATCCGGTTCCAACTCCCCGTGATGCTTTGTGTCGTATCCCAGCAATCCCTGTGTTTCCGGCCACCTCAGGCGCCATCTCTCAACGGTTTCAGCAAGGCATGCGCGCTCCGTCGTTTGTTTTCCTGTGCCCTAATGGATCGTGAACTGCTGCAGAGCATACTGGCGAGTGTCGCCAGCACAACTCTCTGGGCGGCGGAGTTCATTCTTGAAATGGACCGTGACAGTAGTGATGAGTCTGGTGAAGAAGATGAGCTCAACCCGAGGAACAAATTGGACACTAAACTGATCATCGCTTTAACGGACATGCTCACGACCGTGGAACGCCGCTTCCGGGCACGGGAAACGAGCACTGACTGGTGGGATCACATCATCTTGCAAGTGTGGGACGATGAGCAGTGGCTGCAAAACTTTCACATGAGAAAAGCCCCTTTCATGGAACTGTGTGCTGAACTCGCCCCCGTCCTGCAGCACAAGGACACCAGATTGAGAGCTGCCATCCCGGTGGAGAAGCGGGTGGCTATAGCACTCTGGAAGCTGGCCACCCCAGACAGCTACCGATCGGTGGCCAACCACTTTGGGGTGCGGAAGTCGACCGTTGGAGTCGTGTTGATGCAAGTGTGCAAGGCCATTAATCGCCTCCTGCTACGAAAAATCGTGACTCTTGGTGACGTGCGTGACATCGTGGCTGGCTTTGAGCAGAAGGGGTTCGCTAACTGTGGAGGGGCGATCGATGGGACCCATATACCTATTCTGGCCCCTGACCACCTAGCAGAAGAGTACATTAACCGAAAGGGGTACTTCTCCATGGTTCTTCAGGCGCTTGTGGATCACCGTGGGCGTTTCACTGACATTAATGCAGGCTGGTCGGGAAAGGTGCATGACGCACGCATCTTCCGCAGCACCGGCCTGTTCAGGAAGCTGCAAGAAGGCACTTTTTTCCCAGACCAGAGGATCCCCGTGGGGGAAGTGGAAATGCCCATTGTGATTCTTGGCGACCCCGCTTACCCTCTAATGCCCTGGCTCATGAAACCCTACACAGGGAGCCTGGACACCAGCCAGGAAAGGTTCAACTACAGGCTGAGCCGCTGTCGAATGACTGCTTTTGGGCGTCTTAAAGCCCGCTGGAGATGCCTTTATGGCAAGCTAGATTTGGCAGAGGGAAGTATCCCCGCGGTTATTTCCGCGTGCTGTGCCCTACATAATCTCTGCGAGCGGAAGGGTGAAGGCTTCACTATGGCATGGACCTCGGAGGTTCAACAGCTGGAGGCCACGTATGCACAGCCAGAGAGCAGGGCTATTAGAGGGGCCCAGCGGGAGGGTACAAGGATCAGGGATGCCTTGAGGGAGCAGTTTGAGGCTGAAAGCGAGTTCTAATGGAAATTGGAGAGGGAGGGAGAGAGGGAGGGAGGGAGCAGTCTGTTAATAGGATCAGGCTTTTGCTTTTCTGTACCTATTACATACATTTGTGCACCGAATACAGAAACCCATTTATTAAAAAGATTTCATTTATTGAACAGCTTTCTCATAATTTGAAATAAAAGTTGAAAAACAGTAAAATGTGTGAGGGAGGAGGGGGTGTGCAATTGGGGTGGGACGGGGTCAATCAGAGATTGGCGTATGTCCTGGACTCATAACCTCCAATGCCCTCCGAATTGCAGTGTTCCCCCAACCCCATTTGCGGAGGGCGATGATGATTGTTAGTAGGGGTTGAGTGCAGTGGAAAAGGGTGCTGGGTCTGTGGGTTGGTCGGTGAAGAGAGGGGGGTTGGAGGCAGCTGTGGGTGGTAATAACCAGGCAGCTGTTGATAGTGGCCTGAAGGGGACAGAGGGCCAGAAGGGGAAGGGTTAGGGGGTAAGTGACAATGGGGGTGGCAAGCAGGGGGCTGCTGCTCCTGAATGGCAACGATCCGCTGCAGAGTCTCTACTTGCAGCTCTAATACTCTAAGCAGCTTGTCAGCGCACTTGTCAGCACGCTGTTCGCGAGCTATGTCCCTGAGCTGCTTCTGTTCCTCCCTCTGCTGTTCCCTACGCTTCCTCTCCTCCTCCCTCCGGTCGCTGTCAGCGCGGTTATCCATTGATGCCTGTTCCAGAACTTGCTTCAGAAGCTCTTCTTTGCTCTTCCTCGGTCTGCTTCGAATTCTACTTAGTTTTTGAGCCACAGATAACACTGGTGACGTTGATGTCAAGGACAAAGCTAGGGAAATTTACAAGTTCACAGTTAAAACACAAGTTCCCATTGTTTGCAACAGACAGTATTAGGGAGTCCCACGCATTCCATGAATCTCTGTGCAGTTTCCCTGTCCAAATAAGCCATATCACACACAGAGGTACCCACAGATCCCCGGGCATGGTGAGTCGCGGGGACAAGCACTGTTTCCCTGCCTTTCTATACTATTGTTTTGCGGGAGCGGAGGGCATTTGTGGGAACTGCAGTCTGATAAGCATTCTCCCAACATTCTGTGTAGGTTTTTGTCCTGGAAGATATCTCACTGCTGCGGGTGACGGAGCAAGACAGGGCAGGGATTTTAAGGAGATGTTGCTTCCACCCAGGGCCATACACGGCTTGCATCTGTGCAGCGATGCTGCCCCCACCGCTTTTAGAAGAGTCGTGGGGCCTCGTGACCGTGGCCGGGACAGCGAACATGCTGGGTCTCCCGAGAAACCTCCGCAGGCACATTGCAAGAGTTCTTATTGAGACCTTTGTAGAAATCACTGATGAGGATTACCGCGAGGTGATAGAGTACATAAACGCACTATTCCACATGTAGGCAAGCATGCAAGCATCCCTTTCCACCCTCTCCCAAGCTGCCTGCCTTCCCAATTGATCAGAATATCAAGACGAGTGCCTGCTATACCTAGAATAGGACTTGGAGGATCTCGAGTCCGACTCAGACGAATAGTCTGAGTGCGACCAAGGGGGCGCGGTGCCGTCCAGTGCCACGATCGGGTGTGCCATTGAGTGGGGCTCACGGTGCCGACGCGTTGGTTGGAGCGGGCCCGGGAGTGACGGTGCCGCGGAGACTGCACCCGCACCGGGTGCCTCCTGAGACGTCGACGGAACCGCATCAGCCGGTACCGGGGTTGTAGTCATAGGTGGAATGACCGGTGCCGTGGCCCGAGGGAGCGGTGCCAGGATCAGAAACTGCGGAACTGGATCTCTGGTCAAGTCCATGAGATCGGTTACCGCGTTGAAAGCCTCAGGGGTTGACGGCATGTCCAACCCAGGCTGATCTCTCTCTGGGGAGAAGGTTGCCTCCAGAGAGGTGGGTGCGTCCTCCACGCCGGGAGCCGCCGGTGCAGGCTCGGTACGGGGCTTGTGGCTATGCCCCGGAGCCGTCCGCACTGCAGAAGGGCCACCAGGAGACTTACGGGCTGGAGAGCGTCCCCTCGATTTCTTGGACGGCACCGGAGATTGCGATCGGTGCCGTCGGGAAGAGCCGGCATGGTGCCGAGGCGACCGGTGCCTAGAGGCCTTCTTGGCTTTCGGTGCCGCGGTACCGTGGACTGAAGCCGGTGCGCTGGCAGAAGTGGAAGGCTCGGATGGCTGCAGGGCCGATTCCATCAAGATAAGTTTGAGACGATAATCTCTCTCTTTCTTTGTGCGGGGTTTAAAGCCTTTGCAAATTGAGCAGCGCTCGGTTTGATGACCCTCTCCCAAACACTTTAAACAATGGGAGTGAGGGTCACTAACCGGCATAGGCTTACCGCACTTATCACAGTTTTTGAATCCCGATGCCCCAGGCATAACCCGGCGTCAGGACAAACTAACTAACAACTATATAACAACTAACACTAAACTAACAACTAAACCAGGGGTCTCAAACTCAAATGACACGAGGGCCACATAAGGACAAGTGCATTAGCCCGAGGGCCGCATCATTGACACGCCCCCTCGCTGTTCCCGCCCCCGCCCCCACTCCACCCCTACCATGACGCCCCATCCTTGCCCCGCCTCTTCCCACCCCTTTCCAACCCCTTCCCCAACGCTGTCCCCTTCCTGCCAGCAGGGAGTGCAGGAGGTGTGCAGGATGTGGCAGGGGGCAGGGAGTTGGTGTGTGGGGTGCAAGAGGGGCGAGGGGTGCGGCAGCAGGTGGCTCAGGACAGGGAGTGCAGGAGGAGTGCGGGGTGTGGGGAATGCAAACAGGTTTCTACCCAGTATCAAGCGGGAGGGGGCGGGGGAGGCTGAAAAAGGCTCTCAGAGGGGAAGAAAGGGACAGAGGAGCGGACCTATGCAAAGGACCCAAGGGAGGGTGGGGGAGCTGCCTTATGTCTTCTAGCGGAGGGGCCACATCGGGTTTGGAAAATTATATGGAGGGCCGGGTAGTGAAGACCCTGCCCCCTATCCAGCCCCCTCCCATGTCCCGCCCCCGACTGCCCCCTCAGAATCCCTGACCCAGCCAACTCCCCTGACCTTGTCCCCTGAGTGCCCCTTCCAGAGATCCCTCACCCCCGACCACCTTCCAGGACCTCACCCCCTACCCAATCTCCTGTTCCCTGTTCCCTGACTGCCCTGCCCCCTATCCACCCTCCCGCTCCCTAACCATCACCCTACAACCCCACCCCCTATCCAACCCACCCTGCTCCCTGTCCCCTGACTGCCCCTGCCCCTTATCTAAACTCCCCCTCCCCCGTCCTGGGCCCCCTTACCATGAGGCTCCTAGCTGCTCCGTGTGGCTCCAGAGGAGGGGGACAGCGCGCAGCTCTGGCCCCCGGAGTGCTGCCGACATGCACAGCTCCATGGGCTGAGCCCCGTGCATACCCCTGCTGCCCTGGGGTATCCCCCTAACCTCCCGGGTACCCTCCAACCCCTCCCCCCGGGGTACCCCTAACACCCCCCTCCCCCCCCGGTATCTGGCGGCGCCTCCGGGTTGGGCAGGGAGCGTCTCGCGCATGCAGGACTCCCGGGCTGGTCTGCGACTCCCGGGCTGGTCTGCGACTCCCGGTCCCGCTCGCAGCGCCGGGGGCTGGGCCGGGCTCGGGCACGTGCACGGGTCGGGGGGGGGGGGGGGGGGGTTGGAGGGATTCCCGGAAATCAGGGACTTTCTCTTCAGCGGCGCGTGGAAGCCCAGGCACGCGCCCCTCGCCCCTTCCGGGCACCTGTTGCACACGTGCCGTCGGCTCATGCAAAGAACCCCGGCCGGGGGGGGGGGGTTGCCAAGCACCCCCCTCCTCGCGACCCGTTAACCCAGAGTCACAAGGGACACAAGTCTCGCCCCCCCCCCCCATCCCTGGGAGAGACTCACGCGGATCCCCTAGCGTGGGTCCAGGGGACAGCATGCAGCCCCAGCCCCCAGAGTGCTGCCGGCGCGGCACTGGAGGAGGTGGGGAGCACGCAGCCCTGGCCCCGGGAGTGTTGCCTACCCAGCATGGTTCAGGGCGAGGGGGGAAGCGTGTAGCCCCGGCGCCCGGAGTCTGCCCGCACAGCTTGGCGGGCCACACAAAAGGGTCCTGAGGGCCGCATGTGGCCCGCGGGCCGCGTGTTTGAGACCCCTGAACTAAACTAACAACTATAATGCCTAACAACTAGAACCTAAGAAACGAGTATCACAACGAGAGTAGCACAGTAGCTGTTCCAGCAACCGCCACGGACGGAAAGAAGGAACTGAGCGGGGGGAGGGTCGGCAGGGGCATATATACATTGCCATAAGGGCACCACTCCAGGGGTCGCCCCTGCCGACCCTACGGGTATCGCTAGGGAGAAAAGTTCCGGGACCGTGCATGCGCGGTGCGCACACACATCTGGGAATGGACATGAGCAAGCACTCGAAGAAGAAGTAATTTTTCCACTCTACTCAGCACTGATAAGGCCTCAACTGGAGTATTGTGTCCAATTCTGGGTACCACGCTTTGAACAATTTGGAGAAAGTTCAGAGAAGACTAAAAAAAAACATGATTGGAGCTCTAGCAAATTTAACCTTTAAAGATTGGGGGGGGGGGGAAAGGGTTCATGTAGTCTGGAGGGAAAAAAAACAATATGAAAACAATCTTCAAGTACAAAAAACATTATAAAGAAGAGGGTGATAAATTGTTCTCCTTAACCATTGAGGACAGGAAAAAAATTTATAAACTCAAATTTCAGATAGGGAGATTTAGGTTAGACATTAGCAAAAGCTTCCTAACATAAAGGCAGTTAAGCACTGAAACAAATGATATAGGGAGGTTGTGGAATCTCTGTAATTGGAGGTTTTAAAAAACAGGTTAGAGAAACACCTGTCAGGGATGGTCTAGGCTAGATAATACTTAATCCTGTCTCAGTGCATGGGACTAGACTAGACGACCTATCAAGGTCTCTTCCAGTCCAATATTTCTATGATTGTGTTACTTGTGTATGATTATGTATCAAATTGGTGTAACTCTACTGGAACTAAATTAATGGCTGTGAAAGGGGAGTGCTGAAATGGGGAATTAAGCCCCAAATATGTGTACCTGAACCCACAGTTTTGCCCACAGTAAAACTTGCAATTTGAGCACAAATGGCACTTGCTTGGCATTCATGAATCATGTATGTGGGCATCAAATGCAACCAAGCGTTTTCCCAAATATACCGACCACTCTTGAAAATGTAGTCACTGTGTAACAGAAACCAAACAAACGGATCCATACTGCACGGCAACCAACCAACCATTAACTCCTCAGCATTTCTGAAAGATCATGATACCTATGCAAGTCAGGCACTTATGGTATTCTACTTCTATACCATAGAAATGTTACTTTCGATTAAAAAAATAGCCCTCACTAATATCTGTAGCATCTTCTAATTACCTCTAAGATACACAAGATACTTTGATGGGGTTTAATCCTACCCCATATGGGGCAAAATTCACTGCTATGCTCCAGCTACTTTGGGCCGCTCCATAAACCCAAATTAAGTGGCTGATCAGACCAGGCTGACAATGGTTTTCGATTGTCAAAATGTTGTGTGTCCCATTGAATGTAGTCTAGTTAGGAGAAATACATTCTAACAGAGTAAAAAGATTTTAATTCTGATCAGGGGCTGCTCCACATCCACTACCCTCCCCATGCATCCTCCTGCTCTCTTCCCTCTCCTCAGGGCTAGACACATGCTCCCCATCAGCTCTCTCCCACTTTTCAGAGCTTGGGACTATTGCAACCTGGAACTGCTCTGCTCAACCACAATGGGATCCAGGCACCCCTGCACTCTCCTCATCCAGCCCATCTGAGCCTACACACCCCACGTGGCCCCAAGGGTGGCAGTATCACATATGGATGATGCCATTTTGCAAAGTGAATCACTCTGCCCTCACCAGCATTACAAAATAGCATCCTCTGTGTAGCGTGATCTCACATACCATGTGCGAAGTCACACAGGTGGGAGCAGGGACAAGCGAGGGCCCATGTTCTGTATTCTGTCGTGCATCAGTGCCACCTTAATGCCCCTTCTCAATTTTGAATACTATGGCTCTTATCACAGTTCTTTAAGGTGACTAGATAGCATGATAAAAGTTTCACTCCCAGAAATTTTCATCTTTAAACACCCCTCACTGTCATCCATGCCAGTGGCTTTGTCTTCCATGAACTGCATCCCTAATTTCCTTTTTCCAGTTTCTCTCAATTTTCAAATTAACTGCCACTCCCTTTTTGTAACCCTGTACTATGCAACTTGTTATGTAGGAAACAGTTCCTTGTTTTAAGAAGGTCCTGTAACTAGTTTGCTTCTTTCTCTTCCCAGAACTTTCCTGCATAGTCTCATCTTACCTATTTTTAAACACAGCATTTTTGTCCTCATTTAGTTTTTAATCAGTCCAGCTTTTGCTCTCTGGGAGCTTTATCCAAAGATCACTGAATTCAATTAAAAGAAACACCCTCCTCCACAAATTTTCTTCAATGGGCTCTGATTTAGGCTTTTAGCCTCCTCTCTAGCACATATAAGGTTCCTGACCAGCTATTTCTGAGGTTCCCATCTCTTGAATCAGAAAAGTAGCCGTGTTAGTCTGGAATAGCAGAGGTAACAAAGAGTCCTGTGGCACCTTAAAGACTAACAAAAGTATTGAAGCATAAGCTTTCGTGGGCTAGTACAGACGTGCATCTGACAAAGTGGGTACTAGCCCACGAAAGCTTATGCTTCAATACTTTTGTTAGTCTTTAAGGTGCCACAGGACTCTTTGCCCTTTCTCTCTTGTAGCCTTTAAGAACTTGCCTCAGAGCTCTACAGTCATTAAACTCCCAATATACAGTATAACTTAAGAATGCCACATATCCACCCACTATTTCTGAAGTGCTGCAGCCATTCAGAACACTGAATGCAGTAACGTTGCAGAATGAACACACAAAGAATGGAAATAGTATAGTGGTAGAACTGCTTAGTCGTAAATCCACTCTACATCCCACTTGTTGGCTGTAGAGCAGACAACATGGACATATAACCCTAGTCAGAGAGCTCTCCAGTTCATGGACAATCGCATCTTCAAACATTCCCCTGTCTGATTCCGATACATTTTCACTACTATGCCTTTTGCAGCGGCATGTAGTGTAGGTGTAGCTACATGCTGCAATAAAAAGCAGGCTGCATCCACACTGTAGTGCATAGCTACATGTGGTAGTGAAAGGCTCTGATGTGGGGAAGCAGCGGGGAAGGCTCTAGCAGCCTTTCGCTGTTGTTGGAGTCTTTCACTGTAGTCAGGAAAGGCTCCAGCAGCAGGACACTACACTGATAAAAACAGCAGTCTAGATGGGGGAGGCACTGCTTGGATATGAAAAGAGCCAGTAATACATATACCCCTAAGTCTCTGTCAACTATTTATTCACCTAAACAGTGCCTTACTATTTACACTAGTGTTTACACCAGTGCTAGGCGTGTGCAGCATCTGTACTCAACATGCCGCCGTAAATGTAGACAAGTTGGGGTTCTCCTGAGGCTTCTTCCACTCAGGTCCTCAGTTTGAGTCCAAGCTTGTGCCACAGGTTCCTTTATTTGGCATATAGCAAAACTATGCTGAGTTTATCAGACTTGAGCATAGAGGGTAAGCAAAGGGCATACCACACATCCAAAGTTGCACAGAAAAACTTAACTGCATATACATTTTTACTAGCACTAACAACACATGCACACTTCATTATACATTGCATCATACACTTCATGATTGGCTTGGTTACTTTTCAGGAACCAATCCCTTAACAGCATGTATTGTTCACGTATAACCCGATCTTTACATTCCAGGTATAGCTTATCTATTGACCCTAATACCAACGTGTTCTTGCTTATCTTAGCTAGAACAGACATCCTGACTCAACATACTGCTTATTAAGTCCCTTTTTACAACTCAACCTTCCAGTCACCTTCCTAATCATGCCCACTAAGAAATGAGGTCTTATTTATGTCAGGTTACTAATGCACAGCAAAAGGCCTACAAGACATAATTTATGTTGTGTGAATGGTCAGAACTAATTTAAGATCTGAGCACACCTCTGTCTAACATATTGTTAATTGCAGTGCAAGTTACACTTCTACTGTTTTCAGGAGCAGAGGATCACAGTAAACATTTTAATAGCTCATTAAGGAGCTTTGTGGAAACCTGTGACTTGTCAGTTGTTGGAAATGAATATTACTGACATCTGTTCAGTTTTGACTTTATGATTGAAAGTGACATCTTATTTCCAACCACTGTAATTAAAATGATAATTCAGAAAATACAGTAGTGCCAGATGCCAATCAAATGTAGGACCTTGTTGTGCTAGGCACTGTACAAACACATAATAGTATACAGCCCTTAACTAAAGGGCTTACAATCTAGAGTAGACAAGAGCCAAAGAAGAGAGGAGGATTATTATATCCCCATATATAGAGATGGAGATGGAGAACTGAGATAGAGCTATTAAGTGATATGCTCAAGTTCACATAGGAAGTCTGCAGCTGTGCATGAGAATTAAATCCAGATCTCCTGAGGCCCTTCCCCCCCCCCCCCCCCGCATACAGTCCAACAGGGTCTTCTGAACACAAGACCCATCTTCTTCTTTAAAGAAATAATGAAAAGAACAGTTACTCACCTCTCGTAACGTTTGTTCTTCGAGACGTGTTGCTCATGTCCATTCCGACAAGTGTGTGCGCACCGCGCATGCACGGTTCCGGAAGTTTTTCCCCAGCGGTACCCGTAGGGTCGGCAGGGGCGACCCCTGGAGTGGCGCCCTTATGGCCATGCATATATGCCCCTGCCGACCCTACCCCCGCTCAGTTCCTTCTTGCCGGTACTCCGACAGAGGGGAGGCGGGTGGGATTCGGAATGGACATGAGCAACACGTCTCGAAGAACAAACGTTACGAGAGGTGAGTAACTGTTCTTTCTTCTTCGAGTGCTTGCTCATGTCCATTCCGACAAGTGACTTACGAGCAGTTACCTTGGAGGTGGGAGAGGAGTAGCTCTAGTTCCTGCCGTCAGGACCGCTTGTCCCATAGCAGCGTCCTCCGAGGCCTGCTGAACAATGGCGTAGTGCGAGGAGAAGGTATGGACCGAAGACCATGTCGCTGCTCTGCAGATGTCGACAATTGGGATGTGCGCCAGGTACGCTGTGGATGTGGCCTGGGCCCTGGTTGAGTGAGCTGTTAGCGGCGGAGGAGAAGCGTTCGAGAGGTTATAACACAGCTTAATGCAGGAGGTGATCCATCCCGAAAGGCGTTGGGAGGAGATCGGTAGTCCCTTCATTCTCTCCGCTACTGAAATAAAAAGTTGTGAAGTCTTACGGAAAGCTTTTGTGCGTTCTATATAAAAAGCCAGAGCCCTCCTCACATCTAACGAGTGTAACATCCTCTCTTTGTTGGAGGCATGGGGTTTGGGAAAAAACACAGGGAGGAAAATGTCCTGGTTCAAGTGAAAAGCCGAAACCACCTTAGGGAGGAAGGCCGGATGAGGCCGTAGCTGAACCTTATCTTTATGGAAGACGGTATAAGGCGGTTCAGAGGTGAGCGCCCTGAGCTCTGACACCCTTCGGGCGGATGTAATGGCCACAAGGAAGGCCGTCTTCCAAGAAAGATAAGAGAGTGGACAAGAAGCTAAAGGCTCAAAGGGAGGTCTCATAAGAGCCGACAACACCAGGTTAAGGTCCCACAGGGGAACCGGTGGTCGCACTGATGGGTACAACCTTTCCAAACCCTTGAGGAAACGCCCCATAAGTGGGTTGCTGAACACCGAGGTTCCTGCAACCCCTGTATGAAAGGCCGATATGGCCGCCAGGTGTACCCGAATCGTGGAAATGGCTAGGCCTAACTGTTTTAGTTCCAGGAGGTAATCCAGGATCAGGGGTATGGGAGCTACAGCCGGGTTTACCCCTTTAACCTGGGCCCATAGAGAGAAACGTTTCCATTTAGCCATATAAGTGTTGCGGGTCGACAGTTTCCTGCTCCCCAACAGAACCTCTCTGACATGTGAGGAGCATTGAAGCTCCGAGGGGTTTAACCACGGATATTCCATGCTGTGAGGTGGAGCGATGGGAGGTTGGGATGGAGCAACCGCCCGTGGTCCTGGGACACTAACGTTGGGAGGGGAGGGAGGGTTATGGGTTCGGATACAGAGAGAGACAGCAACAGAGTGTACCAATGTTGGCGCGGCCACGCCGGTGCTATTAGAATCATGGCCGTCCTGTCTCGTCGGGCCTTGAGCAACACTCTGTGAATGAGTGGGAACGGAGGAAACGCATAAAGAAGACCCTCCCTCCAAGGGATCTGGAAGGCGTCCGCCTCTGAACCTGGGCTGAGGTTCATAAGGGAGCAAAACCTCTGGCATTTCCTGTTGGCCCTTGTGGCGAACAGGTCTAGGAGGGGAAATCCCCACCTCAGGAAGATTGAATGGGCCACATCGGTCCTGAGTGACCATTCGTGACCCCGAAACGAACGACTGAGGGTGTCTGCCAGAACATTCTGAACCCCTGGGAGGTAGGTGGCTATAAGGTGGATGTTGTGCAAAATGCAAAAATCCCATAAGTCTAGGGCTTCCCTGCATAGGGGAGAAGAGCGAGCACCACCCTGTTTGTTTATATAAAACATCGTCGCCGTGTTGTCCGTCTGGACCAGCACACACTTGCCTTGCAGCCGGTCCCGAAATACCTGACACGCGAGGCGAACTGCTCTCAGCTCCCGGACGTTGATGTGCAGGGATAGCTCGCTGTGAGACCAGTGACCTTGAGTTCTGGAGTCTCCAAGATGGGCTCCCCAGCCGAGGGCGGATGCATCTGTCCCTAATGTCGCTGTGGGCTGGGGCTTTTGGAAGGGGACCCCCGCTCGGAGTGAGCTGGGCTGGAGCCACCACTGTAGTGAACTTAGCGTGTGGTGTGGGAGGGTGACGACCAGGTCCAGTGGGTCCCTTCCCTGTCTGTATACCGTCGACAGCCAAGCTTGGAGGGGTCGAAGTCGAAGTCTGGCGTATGGCACCACGTACGTGCACGCTGCCATATGGCCCAATAGGACCATGCAGTTTCTGGCTGTGGTAGTTGGATACTGCAGGAAGGAGCGAACCAAGTTCGTTATGGCGTCGATCCGAGCAGTGGGCAGGAATGCCATGGCTCGCTGAGAGTCCAGAACTGCCCCAATAAACTCGATTCTTTGGGTGGGAACTAGGGTCGACTTTGGCTCGTTTAGTATGAGGCCCAACCTGAGGAAAGTGGCCCTGACGAGAGTTATCTGCTGGATTGCTAACTCTCTTGAGTGTGCTCTGGTGAGCCAATCGTCCAGGTAAGGGTAGACGTGTACCTGTCTCCTCCTTAGATATGCGGCCACTACCGACATGCACTTTGTAAACACCCTTGGGGCGGTCGACAGGCCGAAGGGGAGCACTGCGAATTGGTAGTGATGATCCCCTAGCACGAATCTCAGGAACCTCCTGTGACTGGGGATGATTGATATGTGGAAGTAAGCGTCCTTTAAGTCGAGGGCGGCAAACCAGTCTCCGCGATCCATGGAAGGGATAATGGTTGCAAGGGAGAGCATGCGGAACTTCAGCTTCTTTATGTAGGAGTTGAGGCCCCGTAGGTCTAGGATAGGGCGAAGGCCGCCTTTGGCCTTCGGGATAAGGAAATAACGGGAATAGTAGCCCTTGCCCCGAAATTCTTGAGGAACCTCCTCTATGGCACCCAAAGACAAGAGGGTCTGGACCTCCTGAACTAGGAGTTGCTCGTGAGATGGGTCCCTGAAGAGGGACGGGGAAGGGGGATGGTTGGGAGGGAGGGAAGAAAATTGGATAGAATATCCCACTTTCACCAGGCTGAGAACCCATTTGTCTGATGTGATTCGGGACCAAGCCTGGTAAAAGTGGGACAGGCGATTCACGAAGGGCAGGACAGGATAGGATTGGGATACTGGAAGGCCGTCCTCGTGCGCACCTTCAAAAATTTGGTCTGCCGTTAGAGGGCTGTCTAGGCCCGGGCTGCTGCTGCCCGTTACGGGAGGAAGATCTCGGACGACCCCTATTCGCTCCCCTACCACCCCTCCTGGGTTGGTCACGCCTTGGTCCCTGTTGGAAAGGACGGGATGGAGGGGCTGGGGGAGGTCTAAACGGCCGCCTGATAGCCTGAGGCGTGTGTAGGCCCAGAGATCTGAGCATGGCCCTAGAATCCTTCATGGAATGAAGTTTCTTATCAGTGTCCTCTGAGAATAACCCTTGCTTGTCGAAGGGAAGATCTTGAATGGATGCCTGGACAGGTGGTGGAATTCCTGACACCTGTAACCAGGCTCCCCTCCTCATAACTATGGCTGTCGCCATAGTTCTAGATGCAGAGTCGGCTGCATCCAGGGCGGCCTGCAGTGCGGCCCTAGAAACCACTTTACCCTCTTCCAATATGGCTGTGAATTCGGGAGTGGATTCCTTCGCCACCTGCCCCTGGAATTTATTCAGTGCTGCCCAAGAATTAAACGCGTAGCGTCCTAATGCCGCCTGCTGGTTCGCAATACGTAATTGCAGCGCGGCTGAAGAGTACACCTTCCTGCCATATAGGTCTAGCTTTTTGGCATCATGTGACCTGGGAGTAGGCCCTGGCTGACCTTGACGCTCCCTTTGGTTCACGGCGTCCGCTACCAAAGATCCAGGTGCCGGGTGGGTGAATAAATGTTCATAGCCTGTCCGGGGCGCAAAGTATCGTCTTTCAACGCCTCTCGCGGTTGGTGGGAGTGATGATGGAGTTTGCCACAATGTATTAGAGGTGGATTGTATTTTCTTAATGAATGGTAAAGCAATTTTAGGTGGACCATCCGATGAGAGTATGTCCACCGTTGGATCCTCTTCCTCTATCACCTCCTCAGCAGGGAGGTTCAAATTTCGGGCAACCCTACGCAGGAGGTCTTGGTGGCCCTTGATGTCCATTGGCGGTAGGCCCGTGGTGGACGAACCCGCCACCGCCTCATCTGGAGAGGAGGAGGAAGATGAGAGGAACTGTGTTTCACCTTGTACAGGTTCCTCTAAGGTAGGCTCCACGGTCGCCCTATCCGTAGAACGGATAGACTGGTGACTGCCCAGACCCGAGGGTCCCGGCATAGGGTCATCTTCAGGTACCTCTGTGGGAGGTCTGGTGATTGTGGCCGACACCGGAGCACGCGGCACAGAGGGCAGAGAGGCAGTGACGGATGGCGGCCCCTGCACTTGTTGGAATGCCCACGGTGCCCATACAGGCCATTGCCCTGATCCCTGTGTATACTGCAGCCATGGTGCCGGCTGTGACTCGCTGCGGTGCCGGGATCGGTGCCGAGAGTGGTGGCGGCTTGTTGAATGGTAATGGCTCTTGTGTGAATGCCGGGAGCCTGCCTCGGAGCGGTGGGTGCGGCCGGAGCGGGTGGAGCCCACATCGGAATCCGAAGACTGCTCGGATGCTGACCACGGAGGTGCCGTTCCTTCCGGTGCCGTGGGTGGGTAGAACATCATTGGCTTCCCCGGAAAAGCTCTCGGTGCCGGCTGGCGAACACATGTCTCTGCGGGAGCCTGCGGTAACGGTGCCGTGGAGTCCCTTCGGGGTAATGTTACTGGTGGTGCCGACCTAGTCACCGGTGCCGAGGTAGCCCCCATCGGGGGAATAACCGGAGGTAACGGTGCCGGAGCCACAAACGGTGCCGTCGCTGGTATGAGCACCTGTGGCGCCACCGGTGCCGGCAGGATGGTCGGTGCCGCAGTGGAGTCCCCCGTCATTTCGATCAGCTCCCTGGCTGCATCGAAGGCATCCGGGGTCGACGGCATATCCAGGTCGTGAAGCA
Source organism: Sternotherus odoratus (assembly GCA_032164245.1). Classification (NCBI taxonomy): domain Eukaryota; kingdom Metazoa; phylum Chordata; order Testudines; family Kinosternidae; genus Sternotherus; species Sternotherus odoratus. The sequence goes on from JAVMKO010000003.1 coordinate 64,193,769, forward strand.
TCTCGGGCGGGGCTACCTCGTCCCTTGACGTAGGAGCGCGCACCGAGGAGAGCTGTAAAGGCACTTGACGGGGCTCACTCAGGTGACCCGAAGTCTGCCTATTAGAAGAGGATTTCCCCTTTGCCTTCTTGGATGGGGACCGACCTCTTTGCTTCTTTGCCGGGACCGGAGATTGGGAGCGGTGCCGGCGCGGGCTCACGGACCGGTGCGGGGAGCGGTGCCGGTGAGCTTTATCCTTCTTCGGTGCCGCAGGGTCCCGCACCGAGGCTGGGGCACTTCTGACTGAAGTGGATGGGAGATCTCCTTGAGGCTGAAGTGCTGATTCCATCAGGATAAGCTTCAGTCTCGACTCCCTTTCCTTCTTTGTCCTGGGTTTAAAGCCCTTACAGATAGTACAACGCTCCGACAGATGACTCTCCCCGAGGCACTTCAGACACTTAGTGTGAGGGTCACTGTTGGGCATGGGCTTCCCGCAGTGCACGCAGGTTTTAAACCCCGGCGCCCCAGGCATAACACGATAACAACTTCCTAAACTACTTCTATTCTAATGCAACAGATAAACAACTCTATAAACTAGCTATAAACACTAAACTAAGCAACTATGGATTGTTGAGATACCGCTAATACACAACGAGGTAGATGGATTCCAGCTAACCGTCATGGGCGGGAAGAAGGAACTGAGCGGGGGTAGGGTCGGCAGGGGCATATATGCATGGCCATAAGGGCGCCACTCCAGGGGTCGCCCCTGCCGACCCTACGGGTACCGCTGGGGAAAAACTTCCGGAACCGTGCATGCGCGGTGCGCACACACTTGTCGGAATGGACATGAGCAAGCACTCGAAGAAGAATAATTATTTCCAAAGAAATAATGAAAAACCTTTTAAAAAGTTTTTCCTTATTTATTATTTTTATTTCATAGCCGGTGATAGCAGTATTTTCTCTGTCAGCATTTAAATAAGTGTTTCTAATATGGACAGATTCAAAAGTAAAGACACATGAAATTATTACATTTTCTGTCACCAAAGCTAGCAAAAATGACACAGCTTCACATGATATCCAATTCAAATTTTTAAACAGTATTTTAATTTCTCAATTTTTGGCAAACCATCATGGCACCAAAGGAGGCAACAACAGTGCATCACAATTCTCCATGCAAACAAAAAGTGCAACCAAACCTTATTCCATTATAAGATAATCAATTTTGAGACCATAAAGAAATTAAGAATAGCATGTTTGTACTGGCTTTGCTTTCCCCGGCATCCACACATGCTAGCATGACACAAGGGATGAGGTGATATTTCAACATTTATTCCAGGTGACTGCTTTTTAAACTCTGTCTACTGTGCCTATAATGTAGGCATGTGTATACTAATACACACAGAGAGAGATGGAGAAACCAGACATAGCTACAAGTTGCCCGTATGGCTTTTGGGGGAGGGAGGAAAGGCAAGGCAAGATAGTCACTCAAAACTCTATAATCCTTAACATATGAAAATTGACCACCATTAATCATACAGCTTGCTTGTGGAATTTTACATAAAAGCTGTTCATATTTATTCATTTCATTCAGGAAAGTTATTAGCTTAGGAGTGTCCAATTACTCTGGTAATTGGAGTTTTGTCAGTTCTGAAGACCATTGTTGATTAAAGAGGCGCATTGTGAAAGTGTATCACATTATTTATTGAAGAGGCTAAACAGATCATATTTTCTTTTTTTCTTCCCTTACTGCCCCCTACCATCTGCTGTTTTTCAATTTGAATTGTTCACCTCCTATAAAATAAAAACAGCAACATTTTAGGATTGACAAAACCAAACCGTAATTAAAAATCCTTAATACGGGTTAAATATAGAGAAAGGTGGTTATTGTGTTCTTCAGAAAAGAGACTATAATTACTGTCCTTTTAATTGTTTGAATAAATCAGTAAGGTAGAGAAGAAAATAAATGTTAATAAAAACCTGCAACTCTATACACTGTGCACCGAGTCCTCTATACTGATGAGATCCAATTTGGTTAATACCGATTTAAGACAATCCTCCACCAAAAAAAAAAAAAATCAATATTATTCCAGAACTCAGGAAAAGAAAAATCAGCTATTTTCATACTAATTTCCTCTTAATTCCAGGGAACTGTTGATGGCATTTTTGCTACTGCAGTGGCTAAGAGAAATTTCTTTATATGGTATTGTGATGGGGTACACTTGTTCCACACTAGACTAGAAGCCTACATTGTGGGCTGAGGAAGCCACACACCCTCATTTCTACTGAGCGTGCTTCAAATACACCAGTATAAGCAGCTCAGATCAATTGGGGCTGACTGCCAGAGAGGAAGGATGCATACTGCAGGCTCCAGCCAAGGACCAGGTGAAGCCAGAGGCCATGGAAACTTGAGATGCCACAACCCAGGCAGACATCAGGCTACCCACAGAGGCCCTGCAGTGTCCAGAGTTGCTGGGGATAGTGCAGCCTAAGGAACCCAGAGACAGCCGAGATGCCCAGACTGCAGCGGTGAGAAACATGGTAAGAAGCAGCCCAGGGGAAACAAAGTGGCCTGGTTGGTGAACCAGAGTATTGATGCAGCATTTTTTGGTCAGACACCCCCCCCCCCCCCCCCCGCTGACTCAGTGACATGCACTTCTGCCACTACCAGAGCTCTCGGCTGGGGCCCGGTGGAGAGGGAAGGCCCAGGCTGCCACTATCTCCCTTTCTGGGTGTGGTGGCCCCCTACCCTGACTGAGGCCACTTGGCTGTACTTCTCTGCCAACAGGAGTGAATTCATTGACTGGGGCCACTGGGTTGTACTGCCTTGCAAATTGGAGATGAATCCATGGACTTTGATCACTAGCCTTTACTGCCCCTGCAAACTGAGGCGGTTCTAATTGACTTCAGCCATGAGGCCCTACTGCCCTGCTAAGAGGGGTGAACCTATTGACTCTGGTCCCCATGCCACCCTGTCCTGCTAAGAGGAGTGGACACAGTAACTTTGGTCCTCAGGCCTTGTGGCCCAGTGGAGCAGGCTAATACATTGACTTTGACCATTAGACCTCTTTCCCCCATTAACAGAGGCATGTATATTGACTCCGGTTACGGAGACGCAACTGACTTACACCCTGCACCTACACCATAAGGGAGACAGGGTGCACTAGCCCTGCACTAGATGGGGTCCCCCCAACCCTATTCAATAGTTGTTGAATAAAAGAACAACTGAGTACTTCCTTTTGGGAAGATGAATTTTTTTCAGGAAGCTACATTCTCCAAGTTGTCATTCATATTTGGTTTATTTAAGACTCCCACAGATTTTAGGCTAGGAGCTCTCTGGGGAAAAGAAAGACTGTGCTGTTTGTTTGCACAATGCCTTTAACAAGAGGGCAAAGGAATATTTTCATCAGAGATGTTTAAGGCACTGAGAATCTCAGTCACAGCAGCTGACGTTTTTTTTACCTCACTGTGGCACCCCAAAATAATCTGTAATGGGAAAGTCTTCTCCAAAATCATTTCAACTTACAATGAATTCACACAATGTATTCCTAAAAAATAAATGCTTATAGGTTATCTTCTCTGAATCACAGTTTTGGAAAGATTTCTCAAGTTAGGTCCTAATGAAAGCTAAATTTTGTCACCTTGTGAAGGGAAGATTTCTCTGTAACTGTGGGGGTTTACAAATAACATGTTTTTTCAAAGTGTCTGTACAGACTACAATCCATGATATTGTCACTTAGGCCTCAAATTCTAACATGCTGACTAAACTTCATGATATTTCTTCACAACCATTTGTGAACAACTCAGGACATGGAGGCTGCATTTATCATCAAGTCCAAAGGAACAGTGACAGCACTACAATTAGCTCTACAAAGCACTCAGTATACCAAAAGAAAAACAAACCCACTGGTGATGATCATATCTCCTGACTACCGGAACATCTACTGCTGAAACAAAATGGTCACACACGGCTCAAGAATGTGAGTATTTCCTGTCATAGGAAAGGGAAGAAAAGCCAGCATAATTGTTCACCACATTGGACACCACTGTGAATAAAAATTAATTAAGGTAACTTTAAATTAATTATATTTAAAACAGGCTTTGTAGACATTAATCATAGTTTAGAATCAGTTCCTGGTATTTCTGTAGTGTGCCATAAAAGTAAAGACAGAAAATTCTTTATCTCACAGCTTGACATATTGTATTTCAAAGCAAGTTAGCACTTGATTTCTTTAGTTTCAAAAAATTATTCTTTACCACATGGCATAACTTCTAGATTATCAACTCTAAAAAATTATTTAGAAAGCAAATATTCAAAGCGAGTTAAAATAGTCCATGTAAATATATTTGCAACTAAATTGTAGACGGTAAAATGTCAAAATAATACATACAGGGTTGTGTGTAAAAGTGATCTATAAACTTATTCAATATGAATTACTTTAGGAATCATCTTTCTCATACCTTAAAGGCTATTTGCATAAACTTATGTTCACTACAAACTAACAACTACCAATACACCTTTTCAGATTCTTGCCATCCAGTATTCCAATTTGAAGGGTGTAGAAAAAAGGTGAAATTTTGGCCCCATTCAAGTCAGTGGAAGTTTTGCCATCGACTTCAATGAAGTCAGAATTTCATCCATTGTTTATTCTAGAATTTAGTTTTAGTTATACAAAGAAAAATCCCTATAGATTATGGAGGTCACTTGAAATAATATCCTCTAACCTCTCTGCCTCATAAAAATGCTGATAAAATGATTTAATACTCTGAATATGAAGTCTAAAGACATTTCTGAAACTTAAAATTTTCTAAATTGATGAGAAGCACAAATCTTCCAAAGGAACTAGTGGATCTGCTGGATCACCAGGGGTTAAAAGGAGAAATTGAAGATAGGAATGTTGCTGAGAGGGTAACTCCTCCCCCCCCCCCCCCCCCCCATCTGTCTTCACCACCAAGGTTGGGAAAGACATTTACCTCTGACCTGCTTTTTTCCCTGGTAATAAAGATGTGCTACTTTCAGAGACTGAGGTGCCAGAAGGAGATTCTGGAGCAAGGATAATTTAAAAAGCAATAAGCCAACTAACCCAGATGGTATACATCCAAGAGTCCTGAAGGAGCTTAAGCACGAAGTGACTGAGATCACAAAAATATGCAAATTCTCTCATTAAAACAGCCACTGATTCAGAGGACAAGCAAATGTTGCGCTTGTTTTATATATTTCAAACTTTTAATTGAATCAAACTTACAATAACATAAAACATTAACATACTACATTGTACATTACTTACTCGGGGATATGGATAATATTCAAAGAAGCTCAGCTGGCAGGGGATTCCCCCTCCTGTGAATGTTGTATATTTTTAATATATAGATACTTTAATAAATATAGGCTCAATCCAGCTGGCATGTATAGTTCTATTACTACTCGGAGTAGAAAAGCACTACATTCAGTAATGTAGGAACATGCTTTACAATAATACAATATTAGGGTTTTGTTAAGACATGTGTTTGTACTTTAAAGTGTTCAACCCCTTCTGGGGTAACAGAATCCATTAGTACAAGTCTAACACAACAACAAAACAAGAGAGTCATTGGTCCAGGTGGGGTCAGACTTCAGCCCTCTTCCTTAGAGATGGGCTCCCACTGTCTAACCACAAGCTCCTGGGCTCCAATTAACAACCATCTGGGTCAGGTTTCCCCTCCTTCCAAAGGCATCTGGCAGCCGGCTGTGGTCTTCTGCCAGTTCCTTGCTCAAGTCTGGCTTCTTGCCACATGTTGGAGCAGCCCATCTGTTCTCCTCCCCAGCCAGCCTTCAACTGCCAGGCTTTCCTCCTTTGGTCCTATACCTACCTGCTCTAGTGGCTAACAGAACAGAGCTGACTGGCCCAAGGCATGTTGGCCCTTTAAAGGGGGCAGACTGTCCTCTACAATGACCAATTGCTACCCGCCTCTTTATCTAACCTTTAACACGTGCTTAATTGTGCATACACATCACAGCAGAGGGAGGTTTTAGAGAGGAATTTCAATGAGAAGGCAGCAGCAGTGGTGCTCTACCTTGCTGGTCAGCTCAGGTACAGCACACTAAGGGGCACAGGCAGCATGGGGAAATGTGCAGAAACGATCTTCAGAAGAGGAAAACTGAGGTGCCAAGGCTGTCAGACTGACGAAATGGAAGGATTGGAGGAGCAATACAATTAGAGACAAGGCTGAATACAAATGGAGGGAGAAGTAAAGCTATGCAGTCTTCAAAGTAAGAACAAGAAGCTAAGGGTCTGTTTACACTGGCACTTACAGGACCGGCAGTTACTGCGCTACTCAGAGAGACCTGAAGGGAAACTGCTGTTGTGTGTTCACACTGTAAGCCGCCTGCGCAATAGGGTGTTGGCACTTGCAGTGGTATTCGGAGCAGTGCACTCTGGGCAGCTATCCCACAGAGCAGGTCTTCCTGTTCTGCCCCTAAGAGTTGTGGGAAGGGGTGGAAAGAGAAGGGGGTCATGGGACACCATAGCTCAGCGGTTCTCAAACTTACCTGAACCGCGACCCTTTTTTCCTCAGCTGCCCAGCGGCGCGACCCTTCTATGTCCGCCGAAAAGCCGCTGAATGAATTACTTCCGCATTCGGTGGCTATTTTCAGCGGACATGCTGAGCGCTCCCGAAATAGCACAGCATGTCCACCGAAAAGCTGCCGAATGTGGAAGTAATTCATTCGGCGGCTTTCAAACAGCGCCGGGAGCTCGCGACTCCCCCTGGGAACGCTCGGCGACCCCCAGAGGGGTCGCGACCCCCGGTTTGAGAAACCCTGCCCTAGCTCCTGTCCAAATGCCCCATGATGCATTGCTTTGCATCCCAGGGCTTCCGCCAACATTTGGTACCATCTTTCAACAGTTTGTGTACTGTGCGCTCTGCCTCTTCGGTTTGCAGGAATGATCCCAAACTGTTGACCAGTGTGCTGCTTGCTCAGACTAACATGTTACAAGTGGCAATGGAGTTATTCCTTAAACTACGAAGGCAAGAGGAGTGTGACATTGATTTCACCACGCATAGCAGCTATGACAGAAGATTGCTTGTGGTATTCAGGGAGGTGCTGACCACAGTGGAATGGCACTTTTGGGCTCAGGAAACGAGCACTGAGTGGTGGGAGCATACTGTCATGAACATCTGGGATGATGAGCAGTGGCTGTGGAACTTTAGGATGAGGAAAGCCACATTCATGGGACTGGGTGATAAGCTTGCCCTAGTCCTGCAGTGCAAGGACACGAGAGTAAGAACTGCCTTGCCACTAGAGAAGCACGTGGCAATTACACTGTGGAAGCTGGCTACTCCAGACTGCTACCGATCGGTCACTAACCAGTTGGGAAAGTTGACCATTAGAAAGGAGCTGTTAAGAATTAACTACCCCGTTTATCTTAGCATTATTTAGCACAAACACACAAAGTATCCAAAGTGGAACAAATTCCAGCAATACTCAAAGTTCAAATGATTTAATTTTGTTTACCAGCTAAGCTGAACCTGTGTGTCAATTAAGGGATGTCCCAGCAATCATATAGCATAGTAATCGCAATGACTGAGGAACCAAAATCAAAATTCAACCCATGCTCCATCGTTTCTAAATGGTATCAATCACCACAGTATCCCCCAGTACTCTGTTTACATGCACAAATGCAATTTTCCTTGCTCTCCGACATTTGATGTGGCAGCAGCTGTAGATTTTATTCTGTCTGTCTGTAAATTTCTAATTCAAACCAACAAGAATCCAATAGAGCAAAGATGTGCCTGTTATACTCTGACCAGGGAGCATATTAGGAGGTGATTTCTCTAGCCTAATGCTCTGGAAGTATCAAAAATACTGGACAATAAAACTACCAACATGGAGATATTAGACTTTATAGCTATACACACAACAAGCATAAAAAGCACAGGGACGTACTATGCCCTTTTAAAATCTCATTTACGTGGCTAGAAAGTAAGATAAATAAGTCTGCTGTTATATAAACAATAATTATGTTAATCCAGCTATAATGTATGAGAACTATCCCTTAGATAGAACATCAATGCATATAACTATATTCAAAGTTCTGATGGAGTAACAGTTACTAAAATTACCACTGCAGATGAAACTATACTACAAAGTAATTTTTTTGTGACTATACCTAAAGGTCTAAAGAATTAAAATATTTCACTCTTTTACTGATAATGTACAAAGAAAATCTAAGTTATACCCAAGTAAGGTACTTTTGAAAATGAACATAATAGTTTGAGTTTAAACACACCACATTTGGCATGGAGAAATAATCCAATTGTTTTTAAACAATGGAACAAAAAAGGTAGCAATCTCTAAAACCAAATCATATGCATGCATGTGCAGTTAATGTTTATCACCGTTTTAGACATAAAAATCAAAATTGGGACGTAGATATGATGACTGTCCTTGATGTTTAACATTCAGCTTTTTCTGTTTGCTATGTATCTTTTTATATAGAGGGATATTGAAAAATGATCTAAAGAAGGGAACAATGAAAAAAAAATTTTTTTTTACCTTTTATACCATTTGATTCCTTTTGTAGATCACAATACCACAGCCTGTTCACTGGATCACATCCTTCTCGTATGGATAGTAAAACATATCGACCATCATCAGATACCTGCAAGAAATTACAGAAAGTTAGGACAACACATTATTTTGAGAGATACTTCTGAACAGGAAAATCAGTGACATGTACATTTAAGACATTCAAGACAATTATTTAAGAAGGAATGCAATTTTCCTGTTAAACTTTACTAGGAAGTAAGACTAGCTCATAACAATCTCAAATAAAATGTGGTGGGATTTTTTTTGTTTTTTACTGAAAGGGAAGGCTGTTTAATATGTGTCATTAGAACAAAAGTAGATACTTCTGTTGGGTCTTCATTTTCTACTGACGGTATAGGATCAAGTAGCATTATACTGGTTTTAGAACATTCGAACTACACAGACATAATGGAAAAGACAAAGAATGCTTGGCTTATTTTTGTTAACAAAGTCTAGCCATTACTATCCTTGGTAGTATTCACTCATTTACACACTCCTCTCTACATCTCATCTTTTCTTAGTCATCTGTGTTACTACACCACCAGGGTAAGCTTCCCAAACATAATAAAAATGGAAGGTCAACTACTCATCTTATTAAAAAAATTAAAAGGCAAGTCTGCAGATACTGAATTCAATTTCGAACAGATTTTAAATATAGAACACGCAACCATATTTTCTAAGTATAAGATCTGCACCTTTCATCAAATATATAATCTTTCACTTTAAACAAACAAGTTTTAGTGCTCTTGAAAGGCACTTGTTCGACGGCGCTGGAGACAGATGCCCTCCACATAGCCACAGAATATACACATCACAGTCAGTAAAGGGCTTTCTCATACTGCTCCATCAGCTTGCTTGAAACTCAACCTAGAGAGGAAATGAGAACTTTAGATGAGAGTAACAAAAAAATGTAGAAAAGCAGTGGAGGGAAGAATGAGGATGAGGACAAATATGATATTTCTGTTGGTTGGCAGGCTAATGCTCACATCTGGATGGAAGTGAAAGAGGATTTCTATATTTAGTATATATGGATGTATTAGCTATACAAGTACATACACACACATTCACATGTGTGTATACAAAAGCAGCTATGGATCCTTGAAGTTGGTTTTAGAAAATGGACTGAGGAAGTAGAGGGAGAAGGCAAGATAGACATGGTCCACAAGGGAATTCTAGGAAGAGTGCACAGGATAAAAGCAGGCATGGAGGTGATCATGAGTAAAGGTCACAGAAAGAGCCTCAGTATGAGCTGTATGCATTGAGCAAAGAGAGCATGGTGAGGAAGAATTTAAAGGAGATAAGGGCAGAAAGGATGATGCTAGGTATAAAGAAGAACATAAGAATGGCCATGCTGAGTCAGACCAATTGTTCATCTAGCCCGGTATCCTGTCTTCTGACAGTGACCAGTGCCAGATGATTCAGTGAGAATGAGCAGAAGAGGGTAATTATCAACTGAGCCATCCCCTGTCGTTCTTTAACAAAGTTATACTTCACAACATCCTCTGGCAATGAACTCCACCGGCTGGCTGCATTGTGTGAAACAGTACTTCCTTTTGTTTTAAATTTGCTGCCTATTAATTTCATTTGGTAAGCACTGATTCTTGTGTTATCGGAAGAGATAAATAACGCTTCCCTATTCACTTTCTCCATTCCATTCAAGATAGTATAGACCTGTATTATATCCCTCCTTAGTTCTCTCTTTCTAAGCTAAACAGTCCCACTCTTTTTAATCTTTCCTAGTATGGAAGTAGTTCCATACCCCTTATTTCTGTTGCCTCTCAGTATCTTTTCCATATTTCTGAGACGGGGTGACGAGAACTGCATGCAATATTCAATGTGTGGGCATCCCACAGATTTTTATAGTGGCATTGTATTACCTAACCCCTTCCGAATGGCTCCTAATTTTGTTAGATTTTTTGACTGCCACTGCACATTGAGCAGATGTTTACACAATTATCCACGACTCCAAGATCTCTTTTTTGAGTAGTAAAGCTAATTTAGAACCTTTTACTTTGTATGTATAGTTGGGATTTTTTCCAATGTGCATTACTTTGTATTTATCAACAATGAATTTAATCTGCCATTTTGTTGCCCTGTCACCCAGTTTTGTGTGATCCCTCCATTACTCTGCAGTATGCTTTGGATTTTGAGTAATTTTGTATCATCTGCAAACTTTACCACCTCACTGTTCACCCCTTTTTCCAGATCATTTATTAGTGTGTTGAACAGACTGGTCCCGGTACAGATTCTTGGACCCTGCTATTTACCTCTCTCCACTGTGAAAACTGTGTATTCCTACCCTTTATTTCCCATCTCAGATCCAGTTACTGAGGCATGAGAGGACCTTCCCTCTTATCCCATGACAGCCTACTTTGCTTAAGAAATTTTGGTGAAGGATTGTGCCAAAGGCTTTCTGAAAATTCAAGTACATTATATCCCCTTGATCACCCTTACCCACATGCTTGTTGACCCCCTTAAAGAATTCTAACAGATTGGTGAAGCATGATTTTCCTATACAAAAGCCATGTTAACTGTTCCCAACATATCATGGTCATCTATGTGTCTGATAAGTCTGTCCTTTACTATAGTTTCAACCAATTTGCCACATACTGAAGTTAGGCTCACTGGCTTGTAATTACCAGGACTGCCTCTGGAGCCTTTTTAAAAAAATCAGCATTGCATTAGCTAACCTCTAGTCACTTGTCACAGAGGCCGATTAAAGAAGGAACAAGTTTCATTATCTTATTACAATTCATCAGCAAAGATATTTTAAGAAGGGCTGACCACGGTCATAGCCTTGGGATAGAGAGAAAATTATCCCTGCTTAAAAGTTATTGGGGGGAAAAGGTCCATTGAGAGCAATCTTCTGCGTTTAGAATTAGCAATATAACCGATGAGCTGGAAAGAACCTCTGTGGAGTTGGTTCTATCAAGACTCACTTCCCACAAAACTCCATAGCCTCTCATGGACTTGTGGAAATTGGATACAGACAGAAACTGCAGCAGAAACAAGAGGCATGTGCCTCTATTATACAAGCAGGTCTGCTTATTGTGCTGATCCCTCCCCTTAGCCCCCCATCCCAAACAGAATACAAGCATCAGAAGGGTAGCCATGTTTAGTCTGTATCAACAAAAACAATGCAGAGTCCAGAGGCACTTTAGAGATTAATAATAGATTAATTTGGGCATATACTTTCGTGGATAAAAAAACTCACTTCTTCACGTGCATCATACACGCATGTCTCTCCACCTATACACATGAAGATGTCCTGCATTAGCAAAAGTACAGCTGCTATCTAAGACAACAATGGGGATTAAACAGATGACCACCAGAACTAAAAGCATGAGTCTTCAAAGCTTGTGCAAAAAAGGCAGGTTCCCAATATGAGGACAGATCCTCTATGGATTAGTGAGGGACACCATATATACACCCTTCCCCCACCTGGTTTACACAAAGCAAAATATGAGACATAACTGAAATGAGTATTTGGCAATTCACACAATAATTTACACATTATCATACAAATTTCAGTGCAAAACCTGTGTTAAAGAAGTGTTTTCACTGTGACACTCATCCTCAGATCAGCAGCTGGGTTTGAACCCCTTGATTTTTAGATTCCTACTTTTGGGCAACAGGAATAATAATTATTCGTTAAGCAGAGCAGAGACAGGGGCCTCTTCCGAGATGCACACTTTTCTAGGGGGTTACACAACTATTTACTAGTCAGCAGCAGACAATCAGTGACCAGGAATCCTAGATTCTATCACTGACTCTGGGGACATGGGGACACTGGAAACTTCAAAGCGCACTTTGAAGTGCGACTGTGGTCACGCGCGAGCACGGAGAGAGAGCTCTCTTGGTAATCCACCTCCACGAGGGGATTAGCTCCGAGCACCCAGCGCTCGGAGCCCATCCACACTAGCATTTAAAGTGCTCAGACTTGCTGTGCTTGGGGATGTGCGATTTTTCACACCCCTGAGCCAGCATGTTAGAGCACTATAAAATGTAAGTGTAGCCAAGCCCTGGGAGAGGAGCGTGGTTTTTAGTCATTACAAATAATACATGATGAACAAAACTGGTTGAATCATTCTGAAAGACTGTGTGGTGCAGCAGGTAAGACTGGTGTCTGTCATATTAGAACCCTGCATTCTGTGCCTGCCATGATGTTGCATTAGCTCTCTGCCAAGTGAATTTAATTTTTTAAAAAAAAAGCAGGTAGAGGAGGGAGAAGTGTTCAGCAGCCGTTACCTAACCATCTTTTAGGATGGGGTTCATGGCCTTCGTTAATAATGGTAGCATGAACAGCATAGGAATTTAAACGGAACTCAGAGGTGAGATTTCCCTTTACCAGCTCAGGGAATTTGGCTTTAGGGATAATTAGTGAAGGGCTGTAGGTGTCTTTTTAGCATCTTCAGAAGTTTGACATTACTTGCATCACAGCAGATTTGCCATCATATTAAAATCTTCTCATTCAAGTTGGCACATAAGTTTTCTGGGACGGCAACAATGTTAGAAGATGCGAAGTCACCCACAGCAGAAATTTTTAAACTGTTATTATTAAACCCTTATTATTCTACTAATTTTTTTTCATCGATCCAACATTTTTAGTCTTCCAGAATCACTGGAATTGGAAGTCACATTAGAAACCAATTGTGATGGTTTACACTATTATGGTCCCCACTTTTACAAGATTTGAAATGTTGTGCAGTTTGCCTTGTGAGGTATCAGTTAAAATGTCAATCTTCTGAATATTACTGTCCTGGTAAAATATGCTTATCAACATAGTATGTGAAGTTATAAGAGAGTCTACTATGCACCTTTGCTATAACCTGCTCCAAGTTTAAGAAAAGCAGGGTCCAAACCAGTTTCTCAGAAACAAAGGAAAGACCAACATCCAGCCAGGTCTTAGTGGACTATTACCTAGTTACACACCCATTCTTTGACAGGAAAAAGGGTGTGAGCAAGGGCCTTTACATATTGACAAAGACACTGGGTGGGTGGGTGGCGGAAGATTCCTGTGTAAACAGATTGCCTGAACCCCAGCTAGAGGTAAAAGTGGTATAAGAACAAGAGACAGTGGCCTTCAAATCACCCCTTTTCCCCTACATATATGCTCACGGCAACTACAACACTCACTCTCAAAAGACAAATAAAGCATCATTGAACTAGCAGAGAGGTGGTCCTGGCTGGAAGGCTTTTCAGACAGTACAAACTACTGTAAGCAAATGGTAAGACTAAACCTTTTTGCTTTAAATTCACTAAGCTTGCATTTTACTCTTATTTCTTTTGTAACTGATCCTAACTTTTATGCATCATTACTTTTAATCATTTAAAAATCTTATTGTTTTATCTTAACCAAAGCACTTGGATTAAAGCATGTGGGAAAATCTATTTGAGATAACAAGATTGGTACATATTTTCCAGTGATGAAATTTTATGTGAGCTTGCATTGTTTAGTAGTGTACTATGCAGTACAAGACATTTCTGGGGGGACAAGGCTGGGACTAGGAATCTGCTGGTGTTCTTCTACAGTGTAATTATCGAGTGATTAGCTAGTAGCACTCAATACAGTGCAGTTGGAAGCAAGTTACATGCTGGAGGTTAACTGGCCAGGAGGAGCTGTTCACCAGTAAAGCATTGTAAAAGGCATTCCAGGATGGAGACCTAAGGAGACAGAGCTATCCAGCAGTCCAGATTGTACCTTGGGGTATGTCACACCGATCCAGCAAGGATACAGCACAATGTGTATAGGGAAATTTCTGATATCTAAAGCAGCGATTCTCAAACATTTTTTTTCACAGACCACGTGAAAATTGCTGAAGGCTTGGCGGACCACTTAATGATCTTTCCAAATGTTGTTTGTATCGTTAGCTAAGTATTGTAAAGCGCTTTGGATAAAAGCAACATATAAAAAAACACCCACAATAATTAACTTTTTTGTTCTACAAATAAAAGCACATAACTCATATTTTCATATCAGTAGTCTGACCTTTCTAATGTGATGGGTGTGCGCGCTCTCTTCCCTGCTGCACCAGGCCCCAAGTTGGGACTGGGAAAGAGGGAGGTCTCCTGGAGCTGGAGAAAGTCACCTTTTTCTCTGGCCGTTGCAGTCCTGCCCGTCCCAAATTTCACCCAGCCCCTCTTCTCACTCCACTGCCCCCTCCCACCTATCTCCTATTCCCCCCAAGGCCACAGCCTCACTTTACATGTGTGTCTTCTCTAGACTCCAGGCACCTAATTAGTGGGGCCACACCTTTGTGGCCCCACTAATTAGGTGGGTGGTCTGTCATTCTCTTGTGTGCGGGCATGCACCTTAGAGGGAACTATCCACTGGCCACCTCAATAGAGCTTGCGGACCACTGTTTGAGAACCTTAGATATAGAGCAAACTTTGCTCTGTAGATATGAAATGTGACAGAAGACTTCCATATGGTCCTACATTTCTTGGTCAAATATGTTAATTTTTTCTTAGACATAAGGATTGTTAATATTTGCAACTGATGATACATGAGAAGTTTAAGAATCCCATTGATTCTACTCTATCAAGTTGCAACACTTTTGGAGATACAAGGGGAGTTAATTTTGGAAATATACCTATTTCATAGAACCGGAAAGACTTTGAAAGGTCATAGAGTCCAGTCCCCTGCCTACACTAGCAGGACCATGTACTGTCTCCTGACAGATTTTTTGCCCCAGATCCCTAAATGGCCCCCTCAAGGACTCAACTCACAACCCTGGGTGTAGCAGGCCAATGCTCAAACCACTGAGATATCCCTCCCACCCAGTTACAGCAAACGGCAACATGCTTTAATTTTGCATTAACAACGGTACACTGAAACAGATGAATTAATTCAAGCTATCTTTATCCACAGCAGGTAAATTCATCCATTTCAAGTCAGGGTTACATAGAGATAAAAATGTTTAAGGTATAACAGACAAGTGCACTGCAGCCAGCAAAAACAAAAATTATAAATATGAACAATAATCGAAAGTATAGCATTTAATTTTGTCCTTAATTAACATAAAATAGTTTGCCTGATATTTTGTTTTCATCTTTTCAGAGAATTATAAATTATATTTTTTTGATTCAGTAATATGATGCTCTGTGATTCTTCAATCATGGACAGGATAACCAACACCAGCCTACTTTTTGAAGTTATTTTGTAAGTTAATGCTTAAGAGAAACTTGTCTGCACCACTTTTTTTTGGAAAGGGTAATTTAGGACCTCTGATGACAGCAGATTTGAGCATACCTAATGAGTTTTCCTTCAGCGTTTCCCAGATGGACTGGTGAAGAGTTGATAGCAGTTTATGTTTCATTTGTGTCAGGAATTCCCAAAGCATATTGCTGGTGGAATGCCAATTAGGTCTGTCTGCATCACTTTAATTGTTGTTACATCAGTGAATTCCGCAACCCAAAGGAATTTAACAGCAATAGGACAAGAAACTGTTGGCTACAGCATACTAAAATGTTAACAAATGTTATATTGGAGAGGTAGACATCCATTTCTCAAAATGTCATTGGCCAATTTGTGCTGTAAACAGATTGAGTGTGGTTTCCAAAAGAAAAAAGAATGAAGTAGTGTTCTCCCCATCCACATCTGGATTTTATTCAGGTGCCCATATCTTGTCAAAGAGACCAATTAGTAACTTTCACTGACAGCCCACAAAGTTTAAGTTTCACACTAGGATCTGGGTTCAAATCCTATGATGAAACACAAGTACAGTCAGGGGAGTAAGCAGCCTTGTAAGAGGGGACAGTTTATATAAGATTTTAAATTGGAGGTAAATTTTCCCAGTGTCTGCTATCAGTCTGAGAGGAAATTAAAAGATCTCCTGATAATTTCTGAGAGAGATCTGGAGTGCTGGTCAATATAAACTTTTCTCAGTAACACAATTCCGGATGTTTAAAGCGGTAAGACCCACTGATGAGTATTAAGAGGGAGATGTAACAAAAGCATTTAAGAGGATTTTAGGAGCTGAAGTCCTATTGAAAGGCAACAGGGCTAAGAAATTTAGGGGGATAAATCCCATTGTCTTTCAATGTGACTTGTACTCCTAAATCCCTTAGTGACAGCCATATTTACCAACACACGACACTGAGCTGTCAATATCTAACTCAACATTTGTGAAGGGTCTGTCGAGGGAACCCCTTGATTAAAACTAGGCTTAATCCACAAGAGAGAGCGAAAGAGACTGGAATTAAGGTGGAAAATTCATGAGGGGCAATTTCTGTCTGGACTGATCAAGTATGACTTCCTTTCTTCTGCATTCACAATCACCAGGGTTATCCACACTTCCCAAAGGGAAAAACGGGACACCATGTGGGGCTATCCAAAGCCCCCTTCTCCCCACCCTTATGAGGATGGAGTTGCTAGAACCCTGCCTACCCTCCGTCCCAGGCTGGGTTTGCACTGGAATCCTGCTTCCCCCAGTCCCCCCGGCCCCTCACGTGAGGCTTAGGTTGCTGGAACCCTGCCTCATCCTACAAGAGGTTGGGGTTGCAAGAACCTTACCTGCCCCCCCCCCCCAAGAGGCTATTGCTGTTCACTGCAATCCTGCTTGCCACCATGTGAGCCCTGCCTCGTTCTCCTGCAAGGACCTGGCATCTCCACTCTCTCCCTCCCCAAATTCTTCTGCACCCCCACCTTTCGACAAAAGTAGACATTTGTTCTGTTTGCTCTTCCTAACTGATCAAGTCAGCAGAGCAAACGGGACAAATGCCCACTCTGCCAAAAAAGTCAGGACGGCCAGGACAGGGCTTAAATAAAGGAGTATTGGAGAGGTAGACATCCAAACAGGCCTAAACAGGACATACGGTCAACCTAACAATGACTATTTATATTATGGGATCCTTCAGTGCTGCAAGACCTCCAGGTGACAATGTCAGCCTTCTTTACTGATACAGATCTCACAATTATCCATGTTTATCTCACCTCCAGGTGCCTTATCGTAACATGCTCTATTTGGGGCTAGTACTAAAGACCTATTCAGAAGTTTCAGATAGGGCAGAAGCATTCTGCTTCACTGCTAAGCAGAGCAAGCCAACATGAGCTCTATATTGGTTTCCCATTCATTCCTGGGTGGAATCCAAGATGTCCATAGCTATCTATGGAGCCCTGAATTGCAGGAGATCTCTCTTCTACTCTATTTCCAAGACTGCCTCTTACATGATACCCCATCATAGCAGCTGCAGCCAGCAGGGAATGGCCCTACATCTCCACAGTGGAACACCCAGGGGCAAACAGCAGACCATTCTTGGTACAGGGCCTAGCTCTAAAATTCATTTGTATTTGCAGTTTGCTGAAGCCATAGCCCAAGACTGCAGGTATGGAAGGATGTATAAATTTGCCACTGTTATGCTGACACAGACAATAACTGTTCCAAAACTAAGATTACCCTCTGTGGTCCACATGCTTGTTTAGATAGTTAGGCATACACTCAAATTGTGGTCTCAATAGTCTCATAAATAGTAGTGCATATGAACATTTGCCAAGAACTTTTCATATACTGAACTTGTTTACGACAGAATTTAATGCTAAAAACTGCTGGATTAAAAGCCTCTATGGATGAAATGGGTAGAGCACAGGCAGCAGCGTACCTCAACCTTGTTTGCAAGTACCATCAAATCTTTGATCAATATGCCGGATTAGAACTTTTGTTTTCTTTTGGGTATATACCTCTGAACTAGGAAATGAACAAAGGGATTAGTTAAATGACATTATAGACAAAGCATGTGTCAAAGTAGACAGTACATCCCCTCACAAATGGGAGTTATGAGACCCAGAAGGAGGTAAAGTTAGCCTTGCAAGTTTTGTTTCATTCGGCCCTTCAAAGTTCTGGACGCTTTCTGTAACCATTACATTTTTGATGGCTCAGTTTTTCATTTTATAACTTAAGGTTTAGCAGATTTGTTTTGTTTTGTTTTTTTCTATTCACACTAACTTTGTTTCTTTGAAAAATGTTTGAAATAATGATATTTCCTATTTAGGAAGATAATTGGGTGATAGATGGGACTACCCATGAAACACACAGGTGAATTAATATCTAAGGAGAAAAAAACATTTGAACTCAAAGCATTCGGTATCAGTCAAATATATTCTCCAACATGCTAGATGTTATTTGGTAGAGAAAAAAATTACTTCCTTTGTTATATTAGTAATCCGAAGGAGTGGATGACTTTTATGAATGCAATACATATAGAAGTTATGGTCTATTATATCCACTGGCAAAAGTGAATTTAATCAAAAAACTTTATGTAAAGGCCACAGAGTTCAATCCAGGTGTATTCCTTAGAGAATACCAAGATTTTCATATATATTTAAAGGGTGCGCACGTGTGTGCGCGCACGTGTGTGTGCACGCATATTTAATATATTTTTTAAAATACAAAGAAAATGCAGGATTTTCATAGATTCTAAGACTAGGAGGGACTATTGTGATCATCTAGTCTGACCTTCTGCATAACACAGGCCATAAAACTTCTGCAAAATAATTTCTGTTGGAGCTGGAGTATAGATCTTTTTTAAAAACTATCCAATCTTGTGTTTCAAATTACCAGTGATTGAGAATTCAAACTCTTTGGCTTCATGTATTTCTCCACAGCTACAACATCTATAAAACTGATTTTAATCTGAAAGCAAAAAAATATATTTTTACAGTATATTGATGGTGCCCAAGATTTCCTCAATGGTACAATAGTGCTTTTAAAATCACTTTGCTAGTCACTGCAGCAACACTCCAGATGGATGCATTCTTACTTTCTCTTTATTTCACAAAGGACAGGCCTTTGAGTCTGCAATATTGTGTCAAACAACTACAGTAAACTCTCGATTATCCAGGATTGGATTAACCAGGATGTCAAAAAAAATACACGCAACTCGCAGGGCCGGCTCTGGCTTTGCTGCCGCCCCAAACACACACACACAAAAAACCCACCAGGGCACAGGGCAGCCAGTGAACCAACACCCACTCCCCCCAGCGCAGGGTGGCTGGTGAACCAACCTCCCCTCCCCCCATATTTCCTATGGATGGTGATTATCTGGGATTTTATTAACCAGAACTAATTTTTTCCCTAATCGAGAGTCTACTGTATGTATTTTACTCCTGTACAAGCCAGCAAGCCTATTTATCCTCCTTTCTCTTGTCCTATTGTACTACTGCCAGAGAAAAGTAATCAGTTCAGAAATTATTTTGCCTGACAAGCTATGAAAAAACCCCAATATTTCAATGCAGAAAACTTCTGGGATTAGAGAACACATTGGTGTTTGAGGGAAGATAAATTCACTTTGCCTGTAACTCCAAACATTTTTAATGCTGTTATAAAATTCCCACTCTGAAGTCATTAAGAAACCCTGATCATTGTTTTTTACAAACTAATGCTCTTCCTCAAACACTAGTGTTCTTTGCATACCAAAGAGGATAATGGTCATCATCACATAATGCATTCCTAATGAAACAGAACAAACTCAGCAAAGCACTCAAGTGGAGCTAAGTGGCTGAGTTAGGAACTGGACTCAATGTTCCCACAAACCAAGCAGGGGAAGGTTATGCCTTCTGGAGAAGGAAGGATTGGTGGCAACAGAGATCCAGCTACAGAACTGTAGCGATGTCAACAGCAACAGTGAGCTATTTTCCAGCACTACTACCAAAAGAAAGATTGCAGGCACGAAGGAGGACTGTTGCTGAACTGACAAGCAGAAAGGACAAAGCCAGGGTCTATGGCAATGATCTGGTACACTTTTGAAACGAACGCTTGGGTAAAATTTGTTAATGTAATTAAATCAATGACCTCATAAGTATTCATATTATCATAGGACTTAGGACCTCCCCAACCATTAGGATTGCCTGAAGTCCAGTTTTCAATCAGAACACCCAATCAAAAAGGAACCCTGGTGACTCCGGTCAGCACCACTGACCAGGCTGCTAAAAGTCCAGTCAGCAGCGCAGTGGGACTACAGTAGGCTCCCCCTGCCTGCCTTGGCTCCATGCAGCTCTTGGAAGCAGCCAGCGTGTCCAGTTCCTAGTGCAGGAGTGGTCACGGGAGCGCAGTGTGCTGCTTCCACCCTGAGCGCCGCCCCCGCAGGAAACTGGGAACCACGGGCAATGGGAGTTGTGGGGGCAGTACCTGCAGCCATGGGCAGCGCACAGAGCCCCGAAGCCTCTGCCTAGCAGCCAGACATGGCAGCTGCTTCCGGGAGCCACCCCGCTGGAGCCTGCACTCCAAACTCCCTCCCGCTTGCTATGCCCCCTCCCGGAGCTCTAACCTTGCAAACACTGGCATGTGGCACTTTCTTCCTGTTTGCCTTTGAGTACACTGCAAGTCATTTAAACCCTGAATAGTCTAGGTCCTAGGACCTGGCCTTAAGAGCCATCTCTTATTCTATATCCACCTAGGTGGATCTCACTGTTAAAACACCCCAGAAACATTGGCAGGGCCCTTCCAGGCTGTGTGCAACTTATTTTCCACCAGCCCACAGAGTTTTCTCACCCACTCCTATCACAAGTTCAGCTCTACCACTGGTAGCAATAAAGGAAAGTCTTAGGAAAAAACTGTTTTGCACAAACAAAGTTTCACCTTACAGTTCTAGCCGTTGGAATGTATTCCCCTTGGAAGACCTGATGCCAAGTGTAATGCATTAGAGAACAATATATGATTTATTAGCTGCAGTACTGGCAAATTTGGGAACCAAATGGTTTGGTTTCAAATTTTTGTTTGGCTTGCTTTCCTAATACACAGTGATTCTTCAACTCTACCAGCTGTGAAATGCTTTACGTAACTTATTGTTTAACTTTGAAAATATGAATCTGGATGCTACAAGGATATATGATGTAGGAATTTGTAAAAATACACTATAATACACAAACATCAGTATTAATTAAGACAACCCATTTAAAAGTACAACAAAGATATTCTATAACACTGTCTTCATTTCAGAAATCTTCATTCCACACTGACCTCTACTGGGAAGTTAGATGATTTTTCTGATTTTCCCCCCTTCCCATCTTAAATTTAATTTAAAAATATTCTGGACTACTGAAGAGACTTGATCCATCATCTTTATATTTATAGCTGGATTATTTTTAAAACAGACACACTGGAAACAACCTAAATTGTTCCTATCAATCAATCTTTCAAAGCAATCTTTCAATGCCATTTGCAGCATCAGCAATTACGCTGCTACCTCGATATAACGTGGTCCGATATAAGGTGAATTCTGCTATAATGCGGTAAAGTAGCGCTCCGGGGGCCATGGCTGTGTGCTCCAGTGGATCAGCGCATTGTATCTAGCTTCAATATAACACAGTTTCACCTATACCGCGGTACCATTTTTTGGCTACCAAGACAGCGTTATATCGAGATAGCAGTGTATGTTTAAATCAAACAGCTATTGTATCAAACTGACATGCAAGTCCCAGAGTTGAATGAGTAATGAGTCAGAGAATTGAGGCTTCTTTATTGCATGTTGTCTCTCAAAGGTATTAAACTGACCACGTTTCTTCTACTTTGCTTTACCTATTTTCATTTTTCTCCTTTGAAAACATATACTCAATCAGGTCTATATCTTCCATAGAGAATTTTTAAAGTCCAGTGACTTTACTCTGTCATCCTAAGGATTTCCTTTTCACATGCATCACATTTGCAAATAAACAGGTATTTCCCCCAACTGAGAGTTAGCCTTGCAAACTCAGCCTTGGATACAAGAATCCAAAGGAGTTCTTTCTATCTCAGGTATCACCAGCAGAAAAAGCAAGGTTCTATAAGCTAAATTAAGCTTTTCAAAATTACACTAGGTATACACCATGGCCTTATTTGGGCTTGCACTGCTATCACTGTATAAAATGGAAGAGAATTCAGCTCTCTCAGCCCTGCAAGGCCAATATGACTAAGCGCTACGCAAACTTTTTGTTACTTAAGGAAGTAGATAAGACTCTGGATATATACAACGAATCTGTTTAATAAAAGGATGTTCAATTGTGGATGGTTACATTTCATAGGATATCAGCACTTTAAGAAAAAATAAGCAGTTAAAGATATTTAAAGAGTGCAGCCAAACCAGTAAACATTTATATTAATAACAGATGCCATGGGCATACAAAGTCTCTAAAAATTTTCCAGTTAACTTTGTATGGGACATTTTTCTCACATACACCTTCAAAAGTTTGCCAGACAAAATTCAGTCAAGTCTTCCAAGCAAGTTCATAGAAAGAGAAATTCTGACCTACCTTCCCACATAGCAATTTCCCTTTTACCATGAAGGGACTTGGGGAAAACACTACAATTAAAAGTAGCAATAAATCAATTTTATTCAAGATACTAAAACTGATGGTCAAGCTCCACACATTGCCCAATCTTTTCTGCAAGAGTCTCCAGTTTTTATCATCTTGTTTTTTTCCTCTACTCATTACTTTCTCTATTCATTACTTTCCCCAGGGTTCGCAGCAGCAACCCCTTTCAATATCCGCAGGCCCTAAGGGATCTGGCAGCTTCCCTATATTCTTAATATTTGTTTTCATGCTATACAAAGATAAATTCCTGCTTTCAAAACAGATCATCATAAGGACCATATTGTGTCATTACTTACATACAAAATGTCACAGAAGGCAAATTTTACTAGGAAAAAAGCCACATCTTTAATGTAAATCTTCCTCAAGCTCCCCATCTTGGTGGTGGAACCTCTGGGTACAGAACAGACATGGCCTTCAGAGGGCAACGATGTGACGGCGACTCTGTGCATGGCATGGCAGACTCTTTGCCTTTCACCATGTAGACTCTACAATGAGTTCTCCTCACATTCAGCTCCACATTTCTGATATCAAGACATGTCTTCCCTGCTTCTTCCACTTGAATAGGAAAATCCTCTGTTGCAGGTTTCCCCTCCATTAACCCACAGAAGATCATTCAACATACTATGAGTTTGGAGGCAAGATTTACTGCATGAGACCACGCCACCATCCCTAGCTAGCATAAAAGGTTTTTCTAGATTTTGTACATACTGGTAAATCACAAAACAGTGCCCAAAAGGAAAATGAATTAGCTTTCACAACAACATGTGTACTCTAACAATGTGCGTCACCAGTGTGAATCAGTGGATTCATCACTATGAGACATCTGTCACCAACAGACTGAGGAATCAGTTTATTTACAAGAGTGAGAAAATACGGACAATAGTTTTCAAGTTACATCTCTTTCTTATCAATTTAATTCAATAAACTTTCTAGTTTTTACTATTTGTCTAATTTTCAGTGACAGATTAAAATTTATAGCATGTGATGTAGTGAATAACTACTTTGCAGATGTGGACTGCATGACCAAGACAGGGGTTCTCAACCTTTTTCTTCCTGAAGCCCCCAAACATGCTATAAAAATGACATGGCCCACCAGTACCACAATAACTGGTTTCCTGCATCTAAAAGCCATGGCTAGCGTTAAGGAGTAGCAAGCAGGGCAGCTGCCCGGTGCCCCATGCCAGAGGGGCACCATGAAGGGAAGTTGGTCAGGCTTCTGCGTCAGCCCCTGGTGGTGGGGCTCAAGGCCTCATGCTTCACCACCATGCAGGGGGACTTCAGCTTTATGCCCTGAGGCCCAGCAAGTCTAACACTGGCCCTGCTTGGCAGACCCCTTATAACCTACTCGCAGCCCATCCAGGTGCCCCCAGACCTCTGGCTGGGCAACCACTAGCTTAAGAGGTCTTTGCTATCTCTACATTTTATGATTCATATGTGCTCTAATTTTTTTTAAAAAACAACCCTTCTTTATAGAGGCTTTTCTCCCCAAGGAATTTCACAAATGAGAGATCTAAATCTGGATCACTGCCTTTTTCTTAAATGGATTTTTTAAATTATTTGATAGCAACTATTTGTCTTCCAACAGTTCCAGCTTTTCTGTTGACAGTGATTTGGAATTTTAAAAAAAGATTTAACTACTATAGTTCTATGTGCTGAGTATACCAAGTAGGACAAAAGCAGTATTATTCATCACAAAAGAGATAAAAATAAAAAGAATAAAAAGATCAAATAGCAGTAGAGCAGAGTGGTTAAGCACAGTAGATGGACTAGATCCGAAAATTCCAAGAGAATATCAATTATTAAGAAGATCAGTTCTATGATGACCTGAATGATTACTATTATCACTGATTCTATCTGCCAATTTATATGAAGGCCAGAAATTATTCTGTGGCCAACACATTGCTATTTTCAACCCGATCAAGCCTTTGGCTCTAATAAATTATTATTTATGCAATCCATATGAGGTTATGAAAATATGCTAATGAGTGTGAATATAATGTAACTGGAATATACTTTATGCAAAAGGTCTCTTGTAAGGTATCATTATAAAGCTTATAATCTACTGAGTATGTTCATCTTATTTATATGAACGTATCATTCTTGTATCTGAAACTAGGAATATAAAATACTACTCTGAGTCCTATTGTAATTATGCAAAGAATGGGCCATTGGTGGTGGTTTAGAATCTCGATGGCTCCCATCAACTAGGACAACTGACTGTAGATGGCTCTGTTTACTTGCAAGCCTTCCTGTGAGTCAGACTGGGGAAAATGAAGGCTTGGGGTCTCACAGGACATGTGACCATGTCACCTGGTAATAGAATCCATCTTTAACCTGGTGCTATTCCATTTGGGAGGAGGGGTGGGAACCTAAAGAGAAAAGAGATTCTACCTTGTGCCAAGGATATATAAGGGGGTGGAACAGAACCACAGGGGCTTCAGTCATGAGAAATTCCCTAACTACCACCTGAGTTGGAACAAGGACTATACCGGGGAAAGGATTGGGCCCAGACTAGAAAGGAGTCTAGTCTGTAAAAGCAGCTTATTGGAACACCTCTGAGGGCGAGATTTTATTTGTAATCAGCTTCCTACTGTATTAGGCTTAGACTTGCCCGTTTTTGTTTTATTTTGCTCGGTAACTTACTTTGTTCTGTCTGTTATTACTTGGAATCACTTAAATCCTACTTTTTATACTTAAGAAAATCACTTTTTGCTTTTTTATTAACCCAGAGCAAGTAATTAATACTTGGGGGAGCAAACAGCTGTGCATCTCTATCAGTGTTATAGAGGGCGAACAATTTATGAGTGTACCCTGTATAAGCTTTATACAGAATAAAATGGATTTTTTTAGGTTTTGGATCTCATTGGGAACTGGGCATTTGGGTGCTAGAGACAGGAGCACTTCTTAAGCTGCCTTCAGTTAAGTCTGCAGCTTTTGGGGAACCTGGTTCAGACCTGAGTCTGTTTGCTGCAGGCCAGTGTGTCTGGCTCGGCCAATGTGTCTGGTTCAACCAGACAGGGTACTGAAGTCCCAGGCTGGCTGGGAAAACGAGCTCAGAAGTAGCCTCAGCACATCAAATGGCAGTCCGGAGACCCAAGGTGTCACAGTCCCACTAAAAGGTTGCTTTTAAAACTTTGCCAGAGTTTAACCATTTGGACTGATTTTCCGTGCCTGCAGGCTGTCTCATGCTGAATTGTTTTGGAAAATTTTAGCAAAATAGTTCAGTCATTTTAGAGGAGACTGGGAAGTGGGGGAACAGGGAAGTGTTCTGCTATGCTTTGGAGTAGGAACTTGAAATTTGGCAGGTATGGCCTTTGTGCCAGGGATATGCTTTTTTTTTTCTTTTTAAGCTGGAGTTTACACATGCTCATCAGAGACTCCACTCCTGGGATGAACAGGACTTTTCTGCACACTTTCAGCTCTGAGCTGCTGCAGACTCTGCTAGTGCCAAGTCTGGTCACCGAAACTGAAAGCATGGGAACCTGTCTCCCCAGTGCTCTCAAATGATCTCCCCTGTTCTTGACTGGAATGTAGAAAGAATAAGAGCTGGACTAGGGGATGGGAAATGGAACAATGGGACTGGATGGGTAGAGAAGCCTGGAACTCGTTGGGCAAGGAAACTAAGGTTACATCTACACTACAGATGGGACTGACGCTCTGAGATCACTCTCCAGTCAACCCCTGTACTCTACCCCCCGACAGGAAGAGTAAGGTAAGTCAACAGGAGAAT
Organism: Sternotherus odoratus; assembly: GCA_032164245.1. Lineage (NCBI taxonomy): Eukaryota > Metazoa > Chordata > Testudines > Kinosternidae > Sternotherus > Sternotherus odoratus. The sequence continues at coordinate 64,220,331 of JAVMKO010000003.1, forward strand.
TTCTCCCATAGAACCCCTGCAGTGTAGACCCTGCAGCAACTTGACCTAAGGTACGTCGACTTCAGCTGAGTTGCATAGTGTAGATCATCTCACCATGGTAACATAGACATAGCCTGAGCCATGGAGGGAAACAAGGGGGGTGAGGAGAAGAGAGACTGAATCACATCCATCCATCCAAGAGTAGAAACTACTGGCTAGGCCGTAAGACAGATAAGAAACCTGAGGAGTGAAGCCTAGGATTGGTTAGGTGGGGAGAATGGGAGCTGGAGTGGGGAAGAGATACAGCTGGGACATGGACAGGTTGGAGTCAAGTTTGGGGATCTGGAAGAAGAATCTGTGCCTACTATAGCATACTCCCCACCAGAGCATGGAATGGAACCCAAGAATCCCAAGTCTCACCACTACTCTACAGTCAGCAAATATCTGTGAAATCTATTGGCAGTGTTCCATCCCCCTCAGGTGTTGGTCCACATACAGGATGACAACCTACTACTGCTATCAGTTATTCTGTTAATTCATGTGGAAGAGGTCTGTTTAAGTGGTCTCAAGTTTCCAACTGCTGATGACCTATGAGACTGTCAACATGCTGCTACATGATCGCATTTGTTTATTCACTTTGCCTTAATTAAAAAAAAAAAAAAAAAAAGAAACCCCCTCCATACTCCTTTCCCTGCCCAAACACACACAAACCAGGAAGTTACACACACAGCTATATTAAAAGAACATTATGATTGCAAAGTTAAGCACTCAAAAGTTAACTTTAATTCTGGCAGTTCCTACTTATGCAACCTTAATTCAGGCGCCTTCTGAATATACTTTATGATTAAGACTATGATTTAGTCTTGATTTAGTGATCGCCATAACTTCATGACCTCCATGACTTCAGCCTGAGATGGTCAGAGATGTGGGGAACCCTGGCCACCATGGGGAACCCCTTGCAGCTCCCAGCCACACAGGCAATATGGGACCCCACAGCTCCCAGCCCCGACTGGCAACTGGGGATGCCCATAGCTGCAGATGGCAGGGGAATGCCACCACCCCCAGCTGCTGCAGGAGGCTTTTAGCCACTCTGCAGCTGCCTCGCTTCAGATACTGTGGGGACTTGCAGACCCATTTTGTAAGGTATATTTTAAGTAAAAGTCAGGGACGGGTCATGGCTTCGTGAATTTTTCTTATTTTGTCTATGACCTGTCCATGACTTTTACTAAAAATATTCATGACAAAATCTTAGCCCTAATGATGATAGTGTCTTTAACTACTTAATCACATGTAATTATTTCCACAAAAACCGTGTCTCATTCTAGGTACCATAGGATCCTGCTCACTAAGTAAGCAGCTATTCAATGTTTTGTTTGGTATTTATTGTTCAGTATGTGGCCCTCTGCTTATTTGCTTCACACTATTCAATCCAACCTTGAAGACAACTATTAATTTCCTTGCAGGTTTCTCTAGAGTACTCATCACTATAGCATCTGACTGCTTCACAAAAATTAATCTATCTTCACAAGGCAGCTGATGAAGGAAATTTTTAATCCGTATTTTATAGATGGGAATTGAGACACAGAGTCCAAGGTCAAAAGTATGAACTAATTGTGTACCCAACTTAGACATCTAGGATGTGGATTTTTCAGAGTATTTAGCATTATATGTTACATATACTTAATGCTCAAATCACAGATTTTTTTTAACTTCAGTTGCAGCTGTGACTGCTCAGCACCTCTGCAAGTCAGACCTCCAAGTCTCATGTCAGACTCCAGATGATGAGTCACAATTAGTGATCACCTGTAAAAAGTGTGACTTACATGACATGTTCAGCATCATGTAGGAATTCTGTGGCAAGGGAAGGATAAAATCCAATTCTCCAGGAGAGCATTCACCTACTTTATTCCTGAAACCCTCCCTACTTTTCCTGAAATCCTCAACCTCATTTGCAATGCACCTTCCAACTTCCACAACAAATGAGCCGGGGGACCTATAGACAATGGTCTCCTTCACTACACCTCCCTGCTTCATCCCCAGAACTTGTCCAAACTTCATGCCGAATGACGCAGAATCCCAAGGAAAAAATAGTATGTGATCATGCAATTAAAGGCTGTATCAGAATGCAGATGCACAGAATAACCAAACTAAAATTGCACAAGTAGCTTTAGTACTGGCACTTCCTAACTTTTGCAACCTTAATAATGGTCTCAACATAGATTTTTTTGTTTGTAATAAATATTACAGTTTGACTTAATCAAAGAGGCTGAACATGCATAAAGATAAATGAAGTGTGCAATTTACCTCAGCTCCACCCATCCATTTTGGCTCATCAAGAAATTCGGCACATAAAACATCTTTTGATTGGTCAGTTCCAAGGATGTGGTAAAACAGCTTCTGATTCACATTAGTGGAGGTCTCAGTGCCTGGTATAATTCAGAAGGGAATTATTTCATTTTCAAACACAACATAAACTTTTGCAAGCTTTCTGCCTCTGTACACAAACTTGTGGTAAAAGGAGTTATTCAAGGATTGCAGCCTGATACGGGCAAGCAGCCACTCTTCTTCTCACTACGCAAGTAAGAAGGGTGTGTATTTAGGGGAGAAGCATGCATGACAAATATTACTAATTTCAGGACTCATTGTTTCATGCTCCATCTTCTGGAAGCTATCAGCAACTGCAAACATTATTCTAGGAATCCAAAATATCTGAATAGGTTTTGACATTGAGTAACATGAGATGCCATTTATAGTCATACCATTTAATAAATATACAGTACCTAAGTAAGATAACATTGGTATTGCTAGGATATTCTCAGTTAGTGTTCATATAATACTGGCTGAAAATCAAGTAGCGATATTTAAGGCTTTGCATGAAGTATTAGGTGAAGTTTGTGATAGGAAAATTGGAATCCATGTAATCAGATTTTGTTTAATCAAATCATGGTAAAAAAAGAATATTGGCCTTGATTTTTTTCTCATTAAACATTCGTTTGTTTTAAATGTTCAGGAGTGATGGACAGATGCAGTTTAGTCAGTGATTCAATCCTTACCAAATACTTACAGATTTACACTATAGCACTGCTATGTCATTTTTTAACCTCTGAACTAGGAGCATTATTTCAATGCAAAAAGGACAAGGCAAGGTGCAAAATTTGGAAGTTTGTCCAAATTAGTTCCATAGCAGTTGAAATGTGTAAAAATAAGAGAAAGACTTCCTCTCAGTATGTTTACAAAAAAGTGCTTGGTACAAGTTCTTCAGTGAGGTTTTTGAGGAAAGAAAGATGAGTAAACAGTTTAAGAAAAAGAACAAGAAAGGAGAGACAGGAAAAAAAACATACTTATAAAGGAAAATAATGGATTTAGGCCGTAATCATTCAAAGTTTTACACACCTTTACTACTATGATCAGGGAAAGCATATGTTTGCTAGGTCTTTGCAGGAATGGAGAGTGCAGTGAACAGTACTTGTAGAAGTAGCAATCTCAGAGGGGAATGAGAGTGTCAAGAGGTCAATCAATATTCTACACATCTCTCAACTGCCCAAGAAAATTTTCTAGGGCAACTTGCCACGGATGTGGTTAAAACAATTTTCTAGCCACTATTACACCCTTCTGTTGAAAAAAAGGGGTTACTTTTCTCCAGTGATGCAAGGTATACTTACCGTCACTTTTCCCATCTTGTTTTGGATAGCTGTTGTAGAACATGCCTTGTCCATCATGGGTCCAAGCCATGCAACTGAATTTAACCCTTTCCAGCGTATCTGGGAGCTCTTCAGGACCATCCACTTTCATAAACTTGATAGTTACCCAGTCTGAACCACTGCAACTCAGACCGTAAGCAAAGTATTCACCATCTTCACTGAATGCATAGCCTATGGATAAAGCCAAACAAATGCCTAGATCACTCTTTCTATCTGGCTGCACAACTTTCTAACATTTGCCACACATTAATCAAATCTGAACCAGGGAAAAGTGGAAATATATACAATAACTGTGTGCACTTAACAGAGGCATTTCTCCAGTACATTATAGATTGCTAGTTTATTCAAACAAGAAAGGAAGGAAGGAAAGAGTATGCTACCAGTTTTTTGTTTTAATTTACTGAAATAGGTTGTGGCTCCCTCCGCCAGCAACTAGTAGTGAATGCACTGGCACCACCAGTGAATTTTGGTTGCTGGCCATCTCTCATCTACTGCACATCTTTAGGTTGGAAACGTCTTACCATCTTTCAACATGAAGTGGTGACACACGTTATTTATACACATATATAGAAACTAAAAGGAGTGCTGTCTAGTGGTTATCCCAAAAGACAGAGAGGCTTGACTCTTAATTTCTACTTCCAGAGCAGCCACCAATGCAACTATTTAGTGTTTCTATCACTTCCAATCCATTGCTTAGAGTAAACCACGGCTGAAGTGAGGAGGCATCGCACTTGACTGGTGGGTGTTCAGTGTTCAAATTGCTCCCTCCTAAAAACTTATCTGTTATTAAATTGGGAAGGGACACATATTTAAACACTTTTTTCCCCAATAGGGCTTTCAAAATTCCCATTTTGACCCTATAATAAATCTATAATTTATTAGAGTCCCTATACGCAGCTCTGTGTAGCTCAAAAGCTAGTCTCTTTCACCAACAGAACTTGCTCCAGTAAAAAATACTTCTTCACCCACAATACCAAGTATTAGTTAACAACCAGAAAATGTTAACATAATTAGCAGGATCACCTGCTTACCCCCAGAAGATATCATCAGCACTGGTTGGTAATTCCTTCTGGAGATATGAAGGGATTTTTAATACAATCAACTGCTCCCAAACACATATCAATCACTTTTCTGGAGTCCCCGGAGATTCCTCAAGTTCGCAGCTCATTGACTGAGAGTTTAGCTTAGCATACCATCCTTTTTACACAAAGAAAGACCCGCACATGACAAATGCTGGGACACTCTACTAACAAGTATCTGAACCATGAGCCTTTTCCTCAACTGCCTGTGGATGCTGGGAGAGAGCTGGGGGGCAGGCTTATAATTAATGAACAGGAAGTTAAAGGGGTAGAGGTGGTCTGACATAAAGGACAAACTTCTTCAAACAAAGTGATTGCCATTCCAGAGAGTAATTTCAAGTTAGATTCTGCAAAGCAATATACTGGAAAAAGTGTGCACCCCCAGATGGATGGATTATATGACCTAATAGAATTAGCTGGAAAAGACCCAAGATTCTGCAACATCTTTTAGGAGGGCCTTAGATGGCACTGAGGGACAAATTCAGTCTGGTTGTAAACAAACTCTACCCTACTGAAGAGAATGGATTACACCAAACCTGAATTTGGCCTGGTGTTTCCACTAGCAATATTTTTTTTTAAAAACAAAACACCTCCCTTCATCCCTGTGCACCGGCGCACCACCCCTCTACCTTCCTTTATAGCTCATGAGGCCTTATCTTCAATAGAATAAAAAGTGTTAACTCACTTGAGGCAAGAACATAAGAGCTGTCACGCTTAGCCAGACTATCGTCAACTTTGCCCAGTACCCTGTCTCCCAACAGAGCTTCGGGGGGAGTATACAGAACAGGACCATTATGGAATGATGAATCAGTCTTCCATTTACATTTGACTCCCATCATATGTCATGACAATGGGTTCCACAGGTTAGTTGTGCTTTGTGAGAGAAGGACTCTCTCATTTGTATTAAACCTGCTGCCTCTTAATTTAATCAGGTAACTCCTGGTTTTTGTATTGTGTAAAGAGGTAAATAAACAGGGTGAACATCAAAGTGTTTTTTAATTTTTCCACACCATTTATGATTATATAGACCTGTATCATATCCCCACCTTAGTTGTCTCTTTTCTAAATTGAACAGCCCTAATCTGTTTAGTCCCTCCTCATGTGGAAACCATTCCTTGCCTGTGATCGTCTTTCTTGCCTTTCTCTGAACCTTTTCCAGTTCCACTAAAACATTTTTGAGATGGGGCAACCAGAACTGGACACAGTATTCAAGGCATGGGTGCTTCATGGATTTATATATTGGCATTATGATTTTTTAATCTTAGTTTCTATCCCTTTTCTAATAGTTCCACACATATTGTTAGCCTTTTAGACAGCTGCAATGCACTGAGCTGATGTTTTCAGAGAACTATCCATGGTAACTCCAAGATCACTTTCTTGTGTGATAACAGCTAATTTAGGATCTATTATATGTATATGAGAGAGGGGGGAGGATTATTTTTCCCCCGTATGTATTATTTTGTACTTATCTATATTGAATTCCATCTGATATTGTTGCCGTTACCCAGTTTTGTGTGATCCCTCTGTAACGCCTCGCAGTCTGCTTTGGACTTAACTATTGTGAATATTTTTGTATCATCTGAAAACTTCACCGCTTCACTGTTCATGCCCTTTTCCTGATAATTAATGAATATACTGAACAGTACAGGTCCCAATACTGATCCTTGGAAGACTGCACTGTTCATCCCTCTTCATTGTGAAAACTGACTATTTATTCCTACCCTTTGTTTCCTGTTTTGCAATCAGTTACTGATCTACAAAGGGACCTTCACCCTTATCCCACGGCTACTTAGGATATGTCTACACTGCAGTTAAACACCTTCAGCTGCCCCACATCAGCGACTCAGGCTCAAGCTATGGAGCTGTTTAATTGCAGTGTAATGTTCAGACTCTGGCTCCAGGACCTCATGAGGGGGAAGGGTTCCAGAGCCCAGACCAAAGCATCTCTACACTGCAGTTAAACAGCCCCATAGCCTGAGGCCCAGGAGCCTGAGTCAGTCGACAAAGGCCAGCTGCTGGTGATGAATCACAGTGTAAACATGCCCTCAATATCCTCAGAGGAACCGTGTCAAAACCTTTCTGAAAAATCCAAGTACACTATATCAACTGGATATACACAGAATTATCCACACAGAATTATAGAAACATAGAACTGGAAGGGACATCGAGAGATCATCTAGTCCAGTCCCCTGCACTGAGGCAGAACTAAGTATTATCAAAACCATCCCGGGACAAGTGTTTGTCTAACCTGTTCTTAAAACCCTCCCATGACAGATATTCCACACCCTCCCTAGGGTAATTTGTTCCAGTGCTCAACTATCCTTACACTTAAAGTTTTAACCTAAATTTCCCTTGCTCCAATTTAAGCTTATTACTTCTTATCCTCTCCTCAGTGGATAAGGAAAACCATTTATCACCCTCCAATTTGTAACATTTTACATACCAGTAGTTTTCTAGCCAGTCGTGCACCCCCCTTATAGTAGGTTTCTCTAAGCTATATTTCCATAGTTTGCTTTTGAGAGGGTCATATGGGACAGCATCAAAAGCCTTAACTCGAGATATGTCACATCTACTGCTTCTCCACAAGCCTTGTTGACAAAGATAGATATTAGGTTGTATTCTTGTTGGGTCCCTCAATAAATTCTAAAGGATCAATGAGGCACGACTTCCCTTGACAAAAGTACTGGTGCCCAGTACTTAATATGGGCTTACCCGCTTGTAATTGCCAGGACTGGTTCTTTAAAAAAAAAAACAGCATTACACTCACTACGTTTGAGTCATCGGGTACAGAGGCTAGTTTCAGTGATAGTAGTTCTGTAATGTACTTAAATTCTTTCAGAACTCTCGCGTGAATGTTATCTGGTCCTGATATTTATACAGTTTATTGATTAATTTGTTCTAAATTTTTTCTATTGACACATCAAGTTGGACAGTAGTTCAGATTCTGTCATTACCAAAGAACAGCTCTGGTGTGGGTATATCCCCCACATCCTCTACAGTGAATACCGATGCACAGAATTCATTTAGGTTCTCTGCAATGGCCTGGTCTTTTGAGTGCTCCTTTGGCACCTCTGTCACCCACTCCTGTTTAGCAGGCTTCCTGCTTCTAATGTACTTTTTTAAAAAAAAGTTATAGCATCTTTAGCAAGTTCTTCTCAAATGCTTTCCTGGCCTGCCTTACTATATTTTTTTTAAATGTACTTGTCAGTGTCTATGTTCCTTCTTATTTTCCTCATTAGGATTTGCGTTCCATATTTTAAAGGATGTCTTTTTGCCTCTTCCTTCCTCCTCTGTTTAGCCATGGTGACATTCTTTTGACCCCCCTACTGTCTTTTTAGATTTGGGGTATGCATTTAGTCTGAGCATGTTAGAATGTTTTTAAGTTGTCTCCATGTGGTTACAGGCATTTTACCTTTGTGATTGCTTTTTAAAAATTTCCATTAAACTAACATCCTTATTCTTGTGTCCTTTCCCTTTTTAAAAGTTAATGTTACTGTGGTGGTAGTTTTGATATTTTCACCTCCTATAAGGATGTTAAATTTAATTACATTAAGGTCAGCCTACAGAGGCATCTTGCACATTTCACATGAGTTAGTAGGTTAAGGTAAGCCCTAAACTCCCTCACACACTAACTCAATCTGCTAGCTCATGTGACATACTGTCTGGTTTTCCTGGGATTCTGCCTCAAGTTAGAGTAATTCCTGGCTTGTTCAAGGCAGCTGGGCTGTGCATGGATGTAGCATGAGGCTGACATGACAGTGCCACAGATACAGCTTAAATGATAAACAAAAACTTCTGTAAAAGGTAGATCAGCATCTTTAACTGGACTCTGTACTGGATAGACAACCAGTGGAGAGGCAAAGCACTACTCTGGAGAACTGCCACTCTGCTTTGCCCAATAACTACCATTTCTGTCATAAAGATGGACAAATACTTTGAACTGAAGTTTGAAAGAAATTACACTAGAAAGTATTGAGACACCTGGGAATCAGAGGTGTCCATCACACAAAAGCATATGAGGATTATAAGCAATCCAGAAAGCCACAAGGGGGGAGAGAGAGCGAGAGCGAGAGAGAGAAAAGATTACCCAAGGTAGAAAGCGACATTAGATATTCTTTCCCCATACACATAAGGAACTAATAATCATTGGGAATTTATTTAAGTAATGAGAATTCTTTGCACTCATCTTTTTATCTTTAGCTTTTTTGAGTGGACAAAACTCCTATTAGACACCTCAGCTTTCCCACAAAAATACTTATGTTTTGATGTAAACAAAAAAAATCCTAACTTTCAGAGTTTTGTAGCCTCAAAATAATCCCAATCTTTGTTTTTTTTTAAAAAACTCATGCCTCACTGACCTCGTAAAGCCACAGTGCCATCATCAGAAAGCTTATTCGGATCAAGAAATATTTTGGCATCAGCATCCAAGGATTCTTGCACATATAATACTCGCTGATTCTGCAGTCCAGTATTGTAAAAGTGAAAATACCTGGAAAACGTAAACTGAATAAGTAAAAAGGAACTTTATTTTTATTTTCCAGATCATCTTAAAAGAAAAAGAAAAGAAGAAGAAGAAGAAGAAGAAGAGTGGGGTATGAAAGACTGCATAACTTCTCCAATGACTTGAGAGGAGCACTGTTGATATTAATAATAGGTTAGACATGTGCATCCCACAGCACAGGTTGGTACAGTACTTCAGTTTTCTTTAGGCTGAATGTGGAACTATTCCAAACTAGTAAGGACCTAGCTAACTTGGCAAAACTGTGTTTGTGTTCATTTTATTGTACAGGACTCTGCGGTTTATTATTAACTTGTACCACTGAGGTCAAGTCAAATCTATAACTTCACCGGGGGGGGGGCAGGGGAGGAGGGAAATTCTCTCCACTGCTTCCAGACATCAATGAATTCAAGTCCAAAATTCGAAAAGCAACAGTTATATACTACTGTGTTAATCTAGGAGCAATGACAAAAGTAAAGCCCTGAGTTCAGAAGCTACTTAGACAATGGACTTGTAAATACTCTCAGCTGATAGAACTGACTGTTGCACAAGATTGCATGCAATGTTGTTGTAGTCATGTTGATCCCAAGATATTAGAGACACAAGGTGTGGGAGATAATATATTTTAGTGGACCAACTTCTGTTGGTGAGAGACAAACTTTCAAGTTTACACAGGTCCTGAAGAAGGGTTTGGTATCAATTTGAAAGCTTGTCTCTCTTACCACAGGTGCCGGCTTCCTAAGGGTCCCAAGGGTGCTCAACTCCCCACTCCACCCCAAGCCCGGCTCCCACCGGACCTCTTCTCCCAAGCCTCAACCCACACCCTATCTCTTCCTCATCCCTGCTCCTTCGCATCCAGCTCCTCCTACATGCCGCAGTCCAGTTGATCACGGCAGGCAGAAGGCACTCAGAGGGAGGACGACGAGCTGGCTGCTGGTGGGTGCTAAGCAACCACCAAATTTTTCCAGGGTTGGAACACCCACAAAGCCAGTGCCTATGTCCCTCACCAACAGAAGTTGGTTCAATAAAACAGTACTACCTCACCCAAAATATGCGGTTTAGATTATGGAAGTTGAAAGGTATTTTTTAAAGTAAATTATGTGTATTTTTTTCATCTGACTGCATTTTTTTTTTAGTTAGTTTCACTTCTGTATTGACCGGTATTTTCATTTCCTAACTTACTAAACTAGTGTGACTGGACCACTGTTCCTCAGAACACTTTTTGTGCTCCCTCACCTTTTTAAAGAGTATTTATAATAACTGCTGTTTCAGAGATGCTTAGTTGCAGCTGCTATTTTTTTAATCTTATAGTTGAAATTATATGATTTATGAATTTCTAAATATTATAACCATAAGAAGTTTATAGGCCTTATTTCAACTGAGAAATATTTCCATGAAAAAGCCTATTTTATATCGTGTAATCTCTAGATCTGGATAAATATGATTGGAGGTGACAACAGAGTTTTTTGAAGTTAATCTCTCACACGAGGTTAATCATTACTAATGGATAGTGAATACATATTTTAGATAGAGATGCTATAGGAAGAGCTACAGCTCCTCTCTCTGGCTTTCTGTAGCAAAACCAGTTTCTGAGTAGTCCTCCTTTTCCAAGCTCTGTGAAGCAGCATGGAGGGGATAGGGGAATTCCTTGCCCTGTCTATGATTCCTTGTGCCTGTGGATGGTTGTGGGAAAGCATCAAAACTTATTGCTTGACTGAAAAAAGGCTGAACTGAGATAGAAAGGGCTTTTTATAAAAATTTTACAGTTAATAAAATGTCCACATGGGACATCACCACAAACATGGTTATCACGTCCCCTCTTTGCTTTTTGCTGGAGAACTGCAGCATGTGTCAGTAGGGATGTCATAGGATGAGGTAACCCAAACTGCAACTCCATCTTTGCAGTTGAGGAAAGCCCAAAAAGTCAGAATCCCCCTTTTCTACCCTCACCTAGTTAAAAGGAACAAAAGCTGCAATTTAAATTGGCAAATTGTCAGAAACTAGAATTGTTAAATCAGCACCTTTATGTTCCTGTTCTGTTTTTTTAAATCCTTGTTAAACAGTATGACTTTCTGCCCCTCTGCTGATATTTAAGGTCTTTGGAGCAAAAGAATATCCATACAAAGATCATGAAAATGACTATGTAAAGCCCCGTCAATTGCACAAAGTAAACCAACCAAAAAATAGCAAAATTTCCTCCCACTCCCCGACCTTTCCTGTTTAGTAATCCTAGGTATTACTTACAACTATAACAGATACAAAATATTCAGTCGAAAAATGTGATTTTTCAAGTGGGATGTTAATTTAAATATAATGACCATACCAAACCTGAAAGAATTTTATCATTTAATCACACTTGTTACCAAAGGATCCGAGGCACAAAGGGGAAAAGGGTTTTGCCCATGGTCACAAAAAAGGTCGCCAGGAGAAATGGGAATAGAGCTCAGGTCTCTAGGACTAGGGTCTTATCTACCGGACCACACAGTCGCACGTTAACATTGGTGTACATGAACATTCTTCCCAATTTACTATGTTTGATAATTTGTCAAGTGAATGGAACTATCAAGTTAATAGTTATTTTGAAGTTCCAAGCCTTAGAATTCAGCTTTATGATCTGAAAAGAACCCAACAGCTTTGTTTACGTACCTTTTTCCTTTCTTGAAGTGGCAACTGTACTTGGGATAGTCATAGAGCTCAGTCATTCGTTCTTTGAATAATCCTCTAACAGGACACTGCTCAAGAAAGGGCACTGTAAGCTTATTCTGGGCCTCCACAAAAGCCTGAAGGTAAATAATAATACACATGCTGAGTCAAACATACTTACACGTCCTACAAGAAATAGTATTTATTTGAAAGAATTGTTCTATGTATTTGATGTGTAGAGTCACCCATGAAGATCTCAATGTCTACCTCCACAATATCATAAGGTGATGGAAAGTAAAGTATTCAAGATAAAATGGTAGATCTCAATCTTGACTTAGATGCACACTTGTGTAACTGAAATTACAGCCAAAAACTAGATTTCCTCCCATACCCAAAAAAGAAGCATTTAAGAAAGCTTCTCATATTTGTCCAAGAGACTTGGATAAAAATCAGATTATAGTGTGTCTATAAATACAGTGAAACCTCGATTTAACGGACCTCCATTTAACGGACTTTGGATGCAACGGACAAAATTTTTCAGAGTCTGATGCATCCGAAATCCGTTTGTGGAGGGCTGGCTGTGGGCTCCCTGCTGCCCCCCACGAGGCTGAAGCTGCGGGCGGGCTGCTGCCTGGCTCTCCGCAGCAGCTGGGCTTGCTGCCGCCCGAGGCTGAAGCTGCAGGGGGGGTGAGGGGGGTGCTGCTGCCTGGCTCTCCGGCTCTGTGTCCGCTCTCCTGCCGCCCGAGGCTGAAGCTGCGGGGCGGGGGGGGGGGGGAGGGGGGGGGGGAGGCTGCCGCCCGGCTCCCCACAGCAGCTGGGCTTGCTGGCGGGTCTCGGGAGCCGGGACCCGTGCGGACTGACTGTCCGCTCTCTGCGGCTGCCAGGGTTGCAGCCGCGGGCGGGCTGGTTGCCGGCTGCGGGTTGCGGCCCCCTCTCTGTGGTGGCGGTGGGGCTGCTGCTCCCACAGCTTGGTTTGGGGTTTTTTCCCTTTCTTTTTATAAAATTTAAATTTTGCTTCGTTTTTAAGAACATTGTTTATTTGTTTAGTTAAATATAAGTACAGTAAAGTGTGTTTTCAGAAAAATGTTTATTTATTTCGATTTAGATCGCATACTTGTTTATTACAGTCTCAAAACTACGGTGAGTACATAAGCAATAATACATACAGAACACTTTTCTGTGAAATTAAACTTTTCATACATACAGTACTTAATTTTAATTACACAAAAGTCAATTTTTTAACATATGCATTCGGAAAACCTACTTTCTTAAATAACGGACTTTCTGATTTAACGGACACCCCCTCGCCCCAATTAGTCCGTTAAATCGAGGTTTCACTGTACTGTTAGCTTCACTTGCATCATGAGAAGTATATAGAGCTGCAGTATATGTGCCCCCAGTACTCTGCAACAACTGGAAAATTAATAAGGAAAAATAAAGGAGTATTTCACCCCAATAAAAATAGTATTTCTAGACAGACATGCATAACACTTGGATTCACACAGTTCAATCACATCTCACAATCTATATAGAACTGATCCGGAGAGTAAACCCAGGAAAGCCCAAGGTAGAAACTGGAATTAGTTTTGTCAGTTCTGAAGACAGCACTTCTTCCTTCTCAGAATGCACTGAACCAAATCCTCACGAGGGCAGGTGAGATTCACGTATGTGAAGAGAACTTGAATGATGCATAAAAGTATGTTCTGAGCTAGGTCTCTGTTCTTGAGACATACGATCAAGTTCCTGATCACTTGTGGATGTTAAAATTTCAGTGTCACAAAAGGATAGTAATGTCAACCGCCATCTCAAGGCCAAATTCCAACTCAATTATCTTTTGCCTATCCAAGTTCCTTCTGCAGTTTCAATTAGAAATGCTATTCTTCTATTTCACATCTTAAAACTGTTAAGTAGGGTGTCCAGGAGCTGTTAAGTAGGTGCTGTATTTTATCCCAGAATTGAGTTCTTTCCAGCAGCAAATGAAATAAGCCCTATATAGCTTACATAGCAGTCCAAAATACTTTACAATTCTTCAGAAAGCAAGGTGCTATACAAACATAAGGGATCCCAGGTGGCCACTGCCTTGTACCTTGAGTACTCATTTACCTCTTGTGCAATGGTAAAAAGTACCATTCTAACCTTGCAAATACATAAGGAACTCACATAAGCCCCAAGTCTGCTAGTACAGGCACTTACTGAATCTAGCCAAGACTATTAATTTAGGAGCTATAAATGCCCAACAAAAAAATTAATTCAGGGGAAAAAAAACTGATTATTTCAGTTACCCATCATGAGAATGCAGATAGCAAACATAATGACTACTCATTTAATTAATGTTTGCAAAACACTAAAATTCTCAGATCAAAAGGGATAACATAAGTGAGAAAATTATTATAAATAGCCACATACAAATGATTCCATTTGCTATCCTGAATTGTACTGGTATATCAGACACAGGGTAAACCCTTGAGGGTCTTTCTTATGTTCTATAGGGCGTGTTGAACAGAGTAATACTTATATATAACTTGTTCTGTTCACTGTCAGATTAGACCAGTGGTTCTCAAATTTATTTGATCATGCCCCCCTTCTTTGTGTCTGTAGTACATATACGGCAGAGGCACTTCACTTGAATCAGTTTCGGCTTCTGTGTTTTTCACTTGAGTTGGCGTTTTCTCTGTTGCATGAATGAGCCAATGATCCATTCTAAGGCCTTGTCTACACTACCGGCTGGATCGATGCATAGAGATCTATCTATTGGGGATTGATTTATCATCAGGACGTGATAAATCGATCTCCAGAGGCTCTCCCATCGACTCCAGAACTCCAGCTCGCCAAAAGGCACAAGGCAGAGTTGACAGGGGAGCCCGCTGTCAACCGCTGCTGCAGTGAGGATGGCAGATAAGTCGACCTAAGATGCGTCGACTTTGGCTACGGTATTCAGGCAGCTAAAGTTGCGTATCTTAGGTTGAGCCGCCCCATCTGTGTAGACCAAGCCTTAGAAGAGCAAAGCAAAACTGTGATTGTAATACATGCTTACAATTAATTGTGCACATTGTGTTGTAGAAAACAGATTAAGGTGCAGATGGCAAAGACTTTGTATAATGTTATGCAAGCTTAACAGAAATTCTTCAAAACACACAACGCCATCTGAGGACCTGATACGTCTCAAGGAATCAGCTCTGCTAGTTGTTTGTTGTTGTGGGGTAAAATGTGTGGTGAGGTATTTTCTCCCTAAAGTTTCACATGCCCCCAGAATACATTTCACAATCCTCCCACACAAGAGGGCCCACCCCCCAATTTGAGAACCTCTGGATTAGATCAATTTTACCATTATGGAATACTTTACTATATATTCCCCATCTCTGCTCAGTCACAAAGTATGTTGCAAAAGTTACACAAATATTTATAAATGGGATATTATCAGTCTAAAAAATGAATTAGAATTCAATCCTGATAAAATACCCTCAAGAATAAAAATAAAACTCTGACTTTCCAAAAGATTGCACACATATGAGGCACTACTCTATAGAACATACACTGAACACATTGCATTTGCCACCAGAAACATTCATACTAAATAGCCACATCCAAATGAAAGGCACTAAACAGAATGCTTACTTTCCTTCCAACCCAGACTCCATTCAGGCTAGATATACAGAAGACCAGCAAAATTATTCTCTACCTTCCCTCCTTCCATGAGCCTACAGAGAATGATCCTGTATATTTTGTTGAAATTCACAGCTAATATATGTCACATCATTAGATTTGAGGAAGTACAGAACTGAGTAATAGAGGAGAAGGAGAGAATAAAAAGGTTAAGAGGAGACAAAATATTTTGTGACATTCATACAAACAACCTGTATTTTTTTCAAGTTAGCACTTAAGGAAAAAAAAGAAAGCCAGTTTCTTATGAAGATGTCATCATAGAGTGCACTTGACTCTAATCAAGCTCAAAGCCCTGAATAAAAGTGAAATGATAAAGCTATTTTAAATTATTGATTTGTGCAGCAGAAGGACTCAAAGTAAAGCTTCACGGTTAGTAGGTGAGGAGAAAATGGAGAAGAGACATATGTTTATAAAGACTGTAGCAAATGCATTTATAGTAGCAAGCTTCATTCCCCGCTGATCACATCGTAGGACTATAGGTTTCATACTAAATTTGTCTGAATTTTTTCTTTCAGAAGATTAGTTTGAATAGATCCTCTAACTTACATTCTACTTGCCATCCCTCTCTTTCTTTAGCTAGAACCTTGAGTCAAACTCATGTCAGTTTAGAAAGTTCTCTGGCTACAGGTATGCTATTCTCTTAACAGGATAAAATCATTTCTCTTTGACTTCTGTGAGAGCAGAGTTGGGGTGGAATTTTTGAAAGCGTTCAGCAGTAGTCTGAGGGTTTTTGTAAGTGAACTGTATAGAGTTCTATTTGTTCAGCAGTAAAACAGAAATATATATCCTACCATTAAAAGGGTGATCAATCAAACAAAACACATCCCCCAGAACAGAGCTGGTGATACTGATGGAGTTAAATATTGCAAATGTAAAACTAAAGAGTTCTAAGGGGAAAAAAACAAGTCCAAAGTGGAACTGGAGAAAGATCAAACTGTTTGTAAACAAAATATAGGTCAGATATTACTACAAACCTATTTGACGGTGTCCTTTTAAAATCATTTCACTTCTAGTTTATTATTCCAAGCATATCTTCTGCTTATAACTACATTATATTTCCATCGCCCCAAGTTAACTGCTCTTGCTGCTTGATCTCTGACCTTTTTATTCCCAGTCTGCCTCTCAGCCCAGATCAACAATACAAATGTTTGCCAACATAGCTATATAAGTTAAGAGTGTGGTGATATGTTGTCCTGGCAAAAGCCCCTAGCGTAGCTGCTGTTACATTGGCAAAACTGGGTTTCTGGAAGCATGGCTTAGGCCTGACCCACACTTAAAAGTTAGTCTAGCTAGGAGTGTTTAAATAAAATAAAATAAAAAAATAAATAAAAGTCCACCCTAACTGACACAGGCGAGTAAAAACCGTCTTATTGTAGGGATACGCAGACTAAGGCTCCCGAGCCTCACTTTAAAAATCCTCTTTTTCTCGTTAGTTTATGATAGACATTCTTGGCAACACATTTTGCAATAGTGGGTATCAAAGCCACTATATAAAAATAGGATGTATAGTATTTTTTCTGTTGTCCTTCAAAAGGTAATAAGCCAAACCTCATGTACACAGACTATACTGCATACAATAGAAACAGAGGGATAAATAAGAAAAGGAGGCCATAAAGCTGAGAAGTGCTGTTCCTGCCTATTTTTATGCTGGACTATAAAGATGTTCTAGCCCTGTGATGAAATGACAATTGTAAGCTCGATGCCACCCAGTGCATTATTAGTCACCGACCATATATTATACCATAACATAAATGAGACTTTTTTCAAACTCTCTAAAATATACTACAATGTCATAAATGAAGGTATCATCACACTATAAAATATATATGGTGTGATCAAAAAAGCTTCAGGAGAAAAAAGGCTTATTGAAGGTTAGGATTTATGCTTGTGGGCATATATGAGTGCACAGAAGTGGACACAGTACACAGCAACTACTCCATTATTTTCATGAGCACATAGCCTATCCATACATAAGAGAAAAGGGGAAAAAACCCACAAGCAATAAATGACAGACATTTGGAAGATGACTGGGATTAGTAAGAATTAACTGCAATTGTGCTTCAGATTCTGAGGGCTGATGAAGTGATTTTAACTTATTTATTAACACTGCAAAATGTGCCTAAAATGTACACTTGACGGGATATCGGAAGTGTGTAAATTAATTTGTTTTTGCAAAGTCTGATCACAAATCTCAATCCCATCACTTGTTCCAGCACATGCTCTACTGCAGTTGTCAAAGCTGCAGAGAAAATACCATTTCTCCCTGGCCCCACTATTCAGCAATTCTATATGGTTTCCTTTATTATGGTCATTTCATGTCCTGCGCGCACTATCTAAATATGGGAGATGGAGAGGGAAGAACCTTTCTTCCTTGGTAGGGTATTGTTCTGTCCCATTTTGTGGTGGTTATATTACTAGCAGACTACATATTGAGGCATTCCACAGCAAGAAGTGATGGATAAGGCTTCAGTTTGCAACAGCATAGGTAGAAAATAAATCAAAGTTACATGTCTGCTCATACACCCACTATTTGTGGGACATTCAGCAGCTAATGCTGAAGCTGGGTCTTTAAAGACAGCCAACCAACAGGAGAAAACTCTTGCAATTCATCTTCAGAGAGAACACCCACTAGGATAAGCTTAGTATTCATCTTATTTCCTAGGGGTATTAGTCTAAAAATCACAGTATTTCTACACCAAATGCATAATTACTTTTGTCCCTTTGTCAAGCAGTAGCAGATTTCAGACCTTTCTGATCAGTTTCGTATCAGTGACATGGAGTTAACGTTTTACTACTACAATATGTTTGTTTATGAAGTGTACACGAGTCCTGGTTCCTTGAACAGAGAGGGTCACAAATTGCTCACAGGCAAGTCCCTCCTGCAAACCTCTGGTACAGCACCATTGCCTCATCACCACGCAGCAGCAGTCTCAGAACTACCTCTCAATGCTCAGAGGATACTGTTCCTTGTTCCTTCCTGGAGACACCATCAACAGCCCACCCCAACCACCTGTTTAGCACTCCTCCTCTATGATGAAATGGTCACAACAGGACAGCCTGGGCATCAACCCTCTTCATGCAGTTGCTTTACAAAGGAACCGCAGAAAAGGTTCAACTGCCTAGAATAAGGGTGAGTTATTTAGTACAAGCTCCCTGACCCAGCCATTGGGTAAGGGTTTCATGCATGTTATGAACTGATGTATAAGCAACTCAGGATCACCTTAGTATGTCATTACACTTTTGCTAAATTCAACCACAGTTGTCTGTGTTCACAAGAACGTAATTTAATATCAATATTTTAATCATGACCGTATTTTAATGGTGACTGCTTTGGTCGCACTGGCGGGAGAGAAAAAACAGATTTTTTAGTTTTACCTTGGAATTTCTTTACTCTTGTGAATTTAAAGTTGACTCTTCACATAATTTGACCTCAGTATTTTACAGCCAATCTGTATTAGCAATAGTCTGATAGCACCAAGGTGGAGAGTTCAATTGTAGTAGACAGAATTGTGGGGGAAGGGCACAGGCTGCTACTCAAGACAAGTAATATAGTTCCTACAGCATCCAACAGTGAAATGGAATAGTTTACCATCGAATTTATTAAATAAAATGGATTATCAGAATTCTCCAAGCCCCTTTGCAATTTAAACTCTCAGCAGGATTAACCTCGGTGATATGCTATTTCATCAGGGGCCTGATCCAAAGCCCAATGGAGTCAATTGAAAGACGACAGTGGACTTTACTTGGTGTTGATTCAGGCTCTAAAATATTTGTGGTAGGAGCACAATACACTAATTGAGTCTCATTTAGTCATAAATTATTTCTGTAAGTTAACAATTGCTATTGATGCTTCTAGTACATTTCCATCCATTATACTTCAACCACCTTCTGTTTTATTAATTTTTTTGTGAATACATATGTAATATACTAGGTGTAATGTCACTAACAGGCTGCTACCCTCCAGGATCTATTAGCTTTTAAATGAAGGTCCTGATCTCTATTTTTTATTTGACAGTACACACCAGTGCTTGAAATGGTGCAACCCTAAAATTATAGTTGTGACAGACATGGCAATTTTCTGAAACATCCTGGACAAATCCTTCTAAATACAAGAATGGCCATACTGGGTCCATCTAGCTCATTAACCTCTCCCTGTCAGTAGCCAGTGCCAAATGCTTCAGAGGAAGTGAACAGAACAGGGCAATTTTGAGTGATCCATCCCCTACCATCCAGTATCAGCATCTGGCAATTAGAGGTTTAGGGACGCCCACAGCATGGGGCTGCATCCTTGACCATCCTGGCTAACAGCTATTGAGGGCCCCTATCCTCCACTTATCTAATTCTTTTTTGAACCCAGTTCACAACATACTCTGCCAACATTTCCAAATTGTGTGAAGAAGTGTTTGTTTATACCTGCTACCTACTGATTTCATATGACCACTAGATATTATGCTATGTGAAGGGGTAAATAACACTTCCCTCACTTACTCCGTACCATTCATGATTTTATAGACTTCTATCCTAATTCCCCTTGCCCATCTCTTTTCTAAGAAGAACAGTCCCAGTCTTTTTTAATCTTTCCTCATATGGAAGCTCCCTATACCCCTAATCATTGTTGCTGTCCTTTACTGTAGCTTTTCCAAATCCAATATGTCCCTTTTGAACTGCATACAGTATTTAAGATGTTGCCATACCATGGATTAATGTACCGACAATCTGCCTTTTTCTGTCCCTATTTCCTATCACTTTCTTAATGGTACTGTAGCGGGGTGACCACCCGCTCCCTGCCTGAAAGGGCTGGAATAGCCCAGGGAAGGGGTTGTGGCTGGAAGCCAGCAAACTCCCAGGCTGATTGGGAAGCAGGCTCAGATGGGTGGCCACGCCCCAAACTCTCAGGCCTGTATAAAGGCTGAGAGGCAGGGGCCTAGGAGAGTCAGTCTCCGCTGTATCCAGAGGAAGACAGGCCTAGCTGTGGGGAGCCTTAAGCAAGGTACCTGGACTGGGGCAGGGCTGGGGCAAGGCACTGGGAGCTAGGGATCTCTAGCCTGAGAGCCCCAGGCTACAAGGCCTGACAGAAGGCCTGACCCAGGGGTACTGAGGTTGCAGGGGGCAGCCCAGGGCTAGCATTAGGAGCAGCAGGCCAACCCCCCCCTCTCCCCTCTGCCGGTGATGAGAGGCCATGATATTGCAGTCTGCCTCAGTGAGCGGGGGCAAGTGGTGACTGGCAGTGGTCAAGTCTGAGGCAAGGTGGGGATAGTGGGTGGAGGGTTCCTCAGGGAGGGGAGACCCTAAGACCAGTGGGGTACTGCAGGGGTGTAGCACCCCAAAGAGGGCACCAGGGCCCAGCAGGGTTCCCCAGGGAGGGGAGACCCTAAGACCAGGGGGATACTGCAGGGGTGCAGCACCCTCAGCTAGAGGGCACCGGGGTCCGGGAGGGACACGGGGCCAGAGTAGAAGCGGGACATCGGCCGGCAGAGGGCGCTCCGGAGGCGGAAGAGCTGATTCCCCAGGCGACCCGGAGGAGGCGCCACCGGGGTGAGTGTCCGCTCGCTTACAGGTACCTAACACTGTTACCTTTTTTGACTGCCGTTGTACATTGAGGGGGTGTATTCAGAAAACTATCTACAATGACCCCAGACCTTTTTCATGGTAACCGCTAATTTAGATCCCATCATTTTGTATGTATAGTTGGAATTATTTTTTCCAACATGCATTACTGTGCACTTAACACTGAATTCGCCTGCCTTTTTTGTTGCCCAGTCACCCAGTAGTGAGATCCCTCTGTAATTCTTCAGTCAGCTTTCGCTTTAATTGTATTGAATAATTTAATATCTGTAAATTTTGTCAACATGCTGCCCACCCCCACTTTTCCAGATCATTTATGAATATATTGAATACCACAGATCTCAGTACAGATCACTGGGGGAATGCACTATTTACCCCCCTCAACTGTGAAAACCAACCATTTATTCCTGCCCTTTGTTTCCTACCTTTCAAGCACTTGCTGACCCATGAGAGGACCTTCCCTGGTATCCCATGACAGCTTACTTTGCTTAAGAGCGGCGGTTCTCAAATCGTGGGTTGTGACCCCTCGGGGAGTCGCTGGCTGCCTCGTGAGGGGTCACGAGCTCCTTGTGCTGCTGAAAAGCCGCCAAATTGATTTCTTCCGCATTCAGCAGTTTTTAGGTGGACATGCCGAGCTGTTTTGGGAGCGCTCGGCTTGTCCGCCAAAAATAGCCACCGAATGCGGAAGTAATCAATTCAGCGGCTTTTCGGCAGACATACAAGGGTCAGCAGACGACTGAAACAGTAAAAATGGGTCGCAGTGGAGGAAGTTTGAGAACCGCCGCTTAAGAGCATTTGGTGAAGGACCTCATCAAGGTTTTTTGAAAGTTTTTAAGTACCCTATATCCACTGGATCACTCTGGTCCAAGTTTTTGTTGACTTAAAAGAATTCTAAAATATTGATGAAGCATGATGTTCCTTTACAAAAAGTGTTGACTCTTTCCCAATATATCATTTTCATCTACATCGGATAATTAGTTCTTTAATATAATTTCAAACAAACAGTTTGCCTGCTACTGAAGTTAGGCTTACTGGCCTGTAATTGCCAGGATTGCCTCCAGACCCTTATTTAAAAATAGGTGTTATGTTAGCTACCATCCAGTCATCTGGTACGGAGGCTGATTTAAGCAATTGCACAACTAGTAGTTCTGCAATTTTATGTTTGAGTTCCTTCAGAACTCTTAGGTGAATACCACCTGGTGATTTATTACTGATTAATCTATCAATTTGTTCTAAATCTTCCTGTCTTGAAATCTCAATCTGGGACAGTTCCTCAGATCTACCACCTAAAAAAGAACGTCTTGGGTGTGCAGATCTTCCCCATATTCTCTATAGTGAAGACTGAGACAAAGAATTTATTTAACTTCTCCACAATGGTCTTTCTTCCTTGAGTAGTACTTTAGCACCTCCATCAGCCAGTGGCACCACTGACCATTTGGCAGGCTTCCTGCTTCTGATATACTTTAAAAAAATGTTGCTATTTTTGTTTCCTTAACTAGCTGCTCTTCAAATTCTTTCATGGCCTGCCTTTTTATACTTTTACTTGAATTCAGTTAAGCCGTACCAAATTAAACCTTATTGAACTAAGCATTTTAGGAGTTCATTATATTAAAAATGCAAATATTTATGTATTATTGTGGAACTGAATGTAACATCTTTAGAAGGGAGACATGACTAATGCAAAAGCTGGGAAGCACTATGAGCTTCAAAGGGCTATTTTAAAACAATGGGCCACAAGAGGAGGAATTTTTGGGATAATCAAAGTTTAGTGGGCTATCTAGAGAGATTATCTGGGGGAGGGAATGCAAATTCCCCACTTCTGGGCTCAACCTACTAAAGCTATATCTTGAGGAAAATGCATTGTCTGACTGATTACTTATTCGCTGTTTCTAAGGATCAAAGATCCAACCTATTTAAATAATAATAATAATAATCACAGATTCATGGGCATTGTAGGAGGCCTGGGTGGCCTCCCTCCGAGCCAGAGGGGAAAGAACCACTCCCTCAGCCTGAGTGGGCAGGGTCAGACCAAGCTGGCTCCACCCCCAGGAAGGGGAGGGGTGGAAAAAGGAAGTATAAAGGGTGGGGCCCTTAGCTCAGTCAGGGCAGAACCAGGTAGGGAGACAGACGCAGACCGCTGGCTGCTCCCCCCACATCCTGCTGCTGAGCCAGGAGGCCCTGGACCAGGAGAACCCTGGTCTACGGCAAGGACTGGGGTTTCCAGACCTGCCTTCCGCAGAATACCCCGAGGGCCTGCCGGAGCTCAGCAGTGACCTGTGCCTGCCTGGGGTGGACACTGAGGGGGAACGGGAGCTGCCCGTGGCAGAGTACCCTGGAGGACAATCAAAGCCCAGCAGCGACCCGTGGCTGACGGAGGCAGACGCTGAAGGGGAAGAGGAGTTGCCTGCGGTGGATGACCCTGACTGCTGCTGGTGCCCCCTCGCCTGTGAGGTGCACCACCAGACCCTAGCCAGCACCTCCCCTGATTAGGGGAGCGCGCTATAGACTCGTGCGGCACTCCCCTGCCTGAGGGGCCTGTTGTAGTGGTGTAGTGTTGTTGTATGGTGTCCAGAGGCTACCGGTGTGGTGCTTCTGCTTTCTCCTGTTGATATCACTCGGCTGCGTGCGTGTGTTCCCTCTGTGTGCTGCCCCAGCTCTGTACAGATAGCTGACGCAGCAGACTCGACGAGAACCCCCAATAACCACAGAGTCTTAGTAAGGTACAAAGGCACCTCGGCCAGGGTTTATTGCGACCCTGACACCCTTTCTGTTTCCAGCGGATTTCTCAGTCCACCAGACATACAGCTGGAGAGTGACACGCTTGGCAATGGACACAGCTCAGTGACGGGACATTGTCACTCCCCCTCGAGCCGGACAAAGACATTCCAGTGACACATGCTTATATACAGATACAGAACAAGTTACACATCACTCCTGACGTATTCAGGTGCAACCCCTCCACGTAGCAAGGTACAACCCTCCTACGTAGTAAGGTGCAGCCCATTTACGTAGTTAGGTGCCGCCTCGCCCCTTGCACCTGTTGTTTTGATCAAAACAACTCTATCCATCATTTTACCCTTTTGCCCCTGTCATTGGGATGGCTCATGAGGTTACCCGTTATCTGAGGAGTGTCCTTGGTTTATAATGTACCTCATTACTGTGTTTATACTGAAATTATAATGAGTATAAATTCTTACGATATCAGCCCTCTTCCTGCCAATTTCTGTGAGCCAGACCAGCCTTAATTGCTCACAGCTGCAATTTGCTTTATATACCATTACTTTAGTTCAGGCCTCAGATTGGGCCCTTAGTAGGCCTTTAGCCTTTACTTACATTGCCTTCACTTACTACAGGGCCCACCACGGATGCTAGCCAGTCCACCTCCTGCCCCTAATTTCCCCATGACTGGGAGGTGCGACCAAGGCTTTGCTGTGAGGCAGTAGCTCCTTACCACCCCAGTGGCTTGGAGGACCTATTGACCCTCGTACAGGCATACTTGTTCTGAGCTAACAGCTGTTGTGAACTTGTGACTGCACAAAAAAAATCCTTGGTGCTGTTTAAAGGATAGTACGTCTGGCAAAGCCTCTATATAGAGTTTGGGTGATCTGGTAAGCTTATTAGCATGCTTGTAGATTTTTTTTTTATTTTAAAATTTTCTCAGTAATGCTTTTATCTTAAGAATAAGTGTGCTTGCTCAGGAAAAGCTGTGTTGTAATTTAAATCTATGGGCAATTATGCTCTTTACAGCCTCTGAGAAGAAAAGAAAAGCAGGCCTGCAGAGGCACAGTCAGACTTGCTGGGGAATTCAGTGTAGGCAGGGAATAGAGTAGTCTGGAAAAATCATAGACATGAAGGAAAGAGACACATGCCTTCACCCAAGACAGGTGACAACTGGAAGCCTAAGAGAATGTGCCCTTGTTGGAATGCAGAATACTTGAACTGTGACAACAGTCACCTCAAAAGAAAAACAGTTAATAGCCATTTCAGACACTACTTCTGTTCCATCCTCCCCGAGTTCCTCTGACAATTACTTATTTTTAATCAAATAGTTTTCTCCTTCCTGGTGCTGCATGAAAGACCTACTCTAAAATGATAGCCTGACTACTTTTGGACCAATCCTGCAAATGTTCATACATGTGTATAATCTTATTCACAAGAGTAATCCCAAAATCAAGGGCTATCTTGGTTATACATTTGGGGGGGGGGGGGGGGAATGAAACTTTACACAAAGTGCTGTCAAATGCACAAAGTAAACAAACAAGAGAAAAGAGAACCTTCTTCCTTTATTTTGGCTACAGTAATTTTAGGTGTTGGAACATTTTGAAACAAACTTGAGTTTGGTGACCTTTGATTTTTAGGAATCATCTGTTTATGTGGGCTAGAGTGCTGGAACAAGTTTTATAGTGGGGGTGCTGAAAGCAAAAACCATTATTTTGTTATTACAACTGCCACAGCCCCAACACCCATATGTAAACTGCACTATAAATAAGATGCGAATTATCTGTACATTAACACAGTCACAAGAGGTGGTGTCTTAATATCACTGTTTCATCAAGAGTACAGTTACCACCGACATAATGTATGAGTGTTACAAAGTTACCAATATTTTGCAGGAAGGAGGAGAATGTCTTAGGCCTACAAAGAGATGTCAAAACTTCCAATTTTATAGATAAAAAGTTACCTTTGTTTGTTCACTATCAGGATCTTCCAGCCAGCTATATGGGTCGCATATCTTAGACCCATGGTAATCATCTACCTGAATTTAAGAGAGAGACATTTCTTTAACAAACACAAAAGCAAACTTCGTTTTGTTTTGAAATTAGCAAATGATCCACATCAAGATAAAGGCTCTCTGGAACAACAGAGCTGGGAAGTAAGCAGCACCATGTGAGTAACATTAAAAAAAAACCACACACACACCACACCCTCCCAGTAATTCCTGACTCCAAAGTGAGCAAGCCAATGTTCTATGGCTGGGAGAATGGTGGCCAAGTCCGTGCAGTCACAGTGAAAGAAAAAAATCAGATGATTATCAGGTGTTACACTCACTGCTAGAAGGTACATATAAATTCTATACTATTTTCATATGGGAAACCAAACCAAATCACCATCATTTAGCATCCTCTTCGTTGTCTTGCTCAGCAATCTGAAGATACAATTAAGATGACCACAAACCCAGTGTTCAGCTGGAATTGTGACTCTTCATTTCACTAGTATCTTTTACAGTCACTCTGTAATTAAAGTTTCCAATTATTTAAGAGTAAGTAGGTTTGACTGTAGTTGTTCTATCGATATTAATGACACCAAGGAAAGTATTTAAACAGTGGCTAGTCTACATGACAAGTTACTGCATGGCAAGTCAGGGTGTGAATCTACTTCAGACATTTCAAGTTTTATAATTCATTCAGCTTTAAAAGTAGGAAGTCAAGCGGATCTCTTTGCCAGTGTCAACTAAGCCTCCAATTCTGCAAACACTTCTTCTCATGAGTGACGTTAAACACTACCATTACAGGACTAGGGCCTAAAGTAATCTCTTTTGTGGGGCAGGAAGGGGGTAAAAACACCAATCACTTTTAACAGAACTTACATGGTTATTTTTAATGGACTTCAGTTTCACCATTGAACACAGGGATGTTTAGTGTTAGAGATATATATTCTTGACTGTTGATGTACAGAAAGCAAAGTGAGAGTCTTACAAGTGCATCATCATATCAGAAGATAAATTTTCTAATTTTCTGACTATTTCATCATTTAGAATTTTAGATTAAGGCCTTAATTTTCCAAGAGAAACTAGAGATTTTGGAGGCCTCAATTTCTGGATACTAAACTTTTGGATGCTCAAAAGGGCCTGATATTTGGACACACTGAACACCTGCACTATAGGAGTCAGGCCATTTTAAGAAGTCTCAAGTTGGTTATCCAAAAACCTGAAATACTCTAATCACTTTTGGAAAATTTAAATCTATGTTTTTTCTACATAAATTATATTTTTTAAAAAGTTGACAAATTTAAGATTTAGTTTAGCTTTTATTTCTTATACCCAGTGACATTACCATTTGGCGGAAATGCCACAAGTGATTCCTTTCTTTTTCTCCTATGATTATATTAACACAACACTGTTAACCTCTGCACTCCTGAGAGAATTCTGCACCAAAAAAATTAAAAATTCTGCGCACAATATTTTAAAATTCCACAAAATTCTACACATTCTATCAAAATAACTAGGGCTGTTGCTTAATCGCAGTTAACTCACATGATTAACTCAAAGAAAAATCAATTGTGATTAATCACACTGTTAATAAAATACCAACTGAAATTTATTATATATTTTGGATGTTTTTCTACATTTTCAAATATATTGATTTCTATTACAACACAGCATACAAAGCATACTTTGCTCACTTTATATTATTATTACAAATATTTGCACTGTAAAAATAAAAAAT
This sequence comes from Sternotherus odoratus, assembly GCA_032164245.1. NCBI lineage: Eukaryota > Metazoa > Chordata > Testudines > Kinosternidae > Sternotherus > Sternotherus odoratus. The sequence goes on from JAVMKO010000003.1 coordinate 64,247,905, forward strand.
TGTATTTTTCAATTCATCTAATACAAATACTGTAGTGCAATCTCTTTAGTGTGAAAGTGTAACTTACAAATGCAGATTTTTTTTTTAGGTTACATAACTGCACTAAAAACAAAACAGTGTAAAACTTTAGCGCCTACAAGTCTATTCAGTCATACTTCTTATTCTATCAATCGCAAACAAAGAAGTTTGTTTACACTGATGAGAGATACTGTTGCCTTTTTCTTATTTATAATGTCACCTGAAAGCAAGAACAGGATTTGGTGTGGCACTTTTGTAGCTAGCGTTGCAAAGAATTTACATTTCAGATATGCTAAATATTTGTATACCCCTTCATGCTTCAGCCACCAGAGGACAAGCTTCTATGCTAATGATGCTCATTAAAAAAATAATGCGTTAGATTTGTGGCTGAACTACTTGGGAGAGAATTGTATGTCTCCTGTTCCGTTTTACACGCATTCTGTTAGATATGTCATGTTACAGCAGTCTCGGATGATGACCCAGCACATGTTTGTTTTAGAAACACTTTCACCTCAGACTTGACAAAATGCAAAGAAGGTACCAATGTGAGATTTCTAAAAATAGCTACAGCACTTGACCTAAGATTTAAGAATATGAAGTGCTGGTCCACAATCTGAGGACAAGCTGTGTAGCATGCTTTCAGAAGTCTTAAAAGAGCAACACTCAGATGTAGAAACTACAGAACCTGAACCACCAAATAAGAAAAATTAATTTTCTGCTGGTGGCATCTGACTCAGGCTATGTCTACACTACCACAGTAAATAGACCTATACTACGAAACTCCAGCTTGATGAACAACATAGCTGGAGTCGCCATACCTTAGGTCGAGTTACTGCAGGGTCTACATCACCGGGGGGAAGGGTGTCAACAGGAAGAAACTATCGTGTCAACTTATCTTACTTTTCTCACCGGAGGCAGAGTACAGGGTTGACTGGAGACCTGCTGTCGATTTGGCAGGTCTTCTAGACCCACTAAATCGACCGCCAGTGGATCGATCTCAAAGCATTGATCCTGTTGTAGGGTAGACATAGCGTCAGATGATGAAAATGAATATGCGTCGGTCTGCACTGCTTTGGATTGTTATCGAGCAGAAACTGGCATCAGCATGGATGCATGTCCTCTGGAATGGAATGCTGGCTGAAGCAAGAAGGGACATATGAATCATTAACACATCTGGCACATAAATATCTTGTGATACCAGTTAGAACAGTGCCATGTGACATTGTAAACAAGCGGATAGCATTATCTTCTGCAAATTGTAACCACATCTGTTTGTCTGAGTGGACTTGTAGGCTCAAAAGTTTTTCATTGTTTTAATTTTGAACGCAATTATTTTTTGTACTAATTCAAAATTTGTAAGTTCAACTTTCAAGATAAAGAGATCACATTACAGTACCCGTATAAGGTGAATTGAAAAAAAATCTATTTTGTTTTTAGTGTAAATATTTTTAATAAAAAAGTGAGCACTGTACACTTTGTGTTCTGTGTTGTAATTGAAATCAATACATTTGAAAATGTGGAAACATCCCAAAAGATTTAAATAAATAGTATATTATTGTTTAATCGCACAATTACTTTTGATTACATTTTTGTAATCACTTGACAGCGTTAGAAAGAACACAATATAATCACACTCCTGCTATCAGCCCCAGCAGCACAAGGGAACATTCATCTGCACAATTCTGCATTGTGCAGTGGTGCAAAATTCCAGCAGGAATACCTCTTTAGTTCTATAAAACTAAACTAAACGCAAGTCCCATTTACTGGGCAAAGACTATACAGTAAAACCTCAATTTAACGGACCTCGATTTAACGGACTTCGGATGCAACGGACAAAATTTTAAAGAAAGTCCGATGCATCCGAAATCCATTTATCGAGGTCTGGCTGCCGGCTCCCCACTGCCGCCGGGGTCCCGGCAGCGGGCGGGCTGCCTGCCGGCGCCCGCCCGGGTCCCGCCTGCCGCCCGGGTCCTGGCAGTCAGCTGGAGCCCCTAGCCCCAGGGAGCGCGGATCAAGCCGCGCTCCCCGGGCGGCAGCTGGAGCCGCGCTCCCCGGGCGGCGGCTGGAGCCACAAGCCCCGGGGAGCGCCGCCCCTGGAGCCCCCAGGAGCGAGCCCCTAGCCCCGGGGAGCGTGGATCAAGCCGCGCTCCCCGGGCGGCAGCTGGAGTCGTGCTCCCTGGGCGGCAGCTGGAGCCGCGAGCCCCGGGGAGCGCCGCCCCTGGAACCCCGAGCCCCGGGGAGCGCCGCCCCTAGCCCCGGGGAGCGCGGATCAAGCCGCACTCCCCAGGCGGCGCCTGGAGCCCCGAGCCCCGGGGAGCGCGGCGCCTGGAGCCCCGAGCCCCGGGGAGCGCGGCGCCTGGAGCCCCGAGCCCCGGGGAGCGCGGCGCCTGGAGCCCCGAGCCCCGGGGAGCGCGGCGCCTGGAGCCCCGAGCCCCGGGGAGCGCGGCGCCTGGAGCCCCGAGCCCCGGGGAGTGAGCTCCGAGCCCGGGGGAGCGCGGCGCCTGGAGCCCCGAGCCCCGGCCGCCAGCGGGGACTGGGGCCGGGGTGTATGGGGGTCCAGGGCAGGGTTTTTTTGTTTTTGTTTTATTTAAAACCTCGAATTAAAGTAAAACCTCGAATTAAAGACTAATTGGGCAGGCTGGGTTTTTTTCTAATTATTAAATAACGGACTTTTGGGTTTAACGGACACCCAGTCGCCCGAATTAGTCCGTTAAATCGAGGTTTTACTGTACTTTTATTTATCAAGGGTGTGAAATCCAAAACATTATTGCCTGCTTAGCTGAAAAAAATAGTGAGGGTTGTGAGAAAACATTTTCAAGTTTGGGATGAACCTCGCTGTTCAGAACAGTTAGGTACACACCTTGCTGAGAGGATTTGCCTTTCACTGACACCTGTGCTTCGAACTGCACCACAACATACAATATAGACCAGGGGTCTCAAACTCAAATGACCATGAGGGCCGCATGAGGACTAGTGCACTGGCCCGAGGGCCGCACCACTGACACACACCCTGCCCTTGCTGCCCCGGCTCCGCCCCCACTCCACCCCTTCCAAGAGGTCCCACCCCTGCCCCACCTCCTCCTCTGAGCACGCAGCTCCCCATTCCCTCCTGGAAAGCGCTAGGCACCACCAACAGCTGTTTGGCAAACAAAGCAAGAGCAATATAGGAAGTCCAGAGCTAGAAACACGCGTGGCCCAGCCAGGCAGCAGAGAAGCCTCCACTTCTGGCCCCTCCATCCTGCAAACTGCTATGGGGAGAAGGGGGGGGGGCACCAGGAAGCTTGGCGGGCCGCAGGGAAGGGCTTTGTGGGCCGCATGTTTGAGACCCCTGCTATAGACAGTGATTAGCAACACAAGTAATAAGCCCAATTTATAACACCCTGCTAACAAAGTTTCCTGAAAGAAAACAATAAGGAAAGATCCTTGCCCGGCTGGCTCACCGCAGTGACTGCGAACTAGCAGGGCAGGCAGGTCACTGAAGGGGGAGCCTCAGTGTCCACGGCTGTGAAATGGGGTTGCTTACACTCGCCTGCCGGCCAGGATGGGGAGGACAAAGCGCTGGGGCTCCCCCGCTGGAAGGGAGGGGCGGAAATCACAGCGCACGGCCCCGCCACCCCGACAAGGGGCCGCCCTGTGCCCCGCTCCCCTCTGTGGGCATCAGCCGCGGAGACCGTCCCCGCCCCGCCCGGCCAGGCAGGCAGCGCGGAGCCCGGGGCCGGCCGGGAGACGGGCCCCACGTGCCGCTCAGGGGCTGGGAGCCGCCCCCGGGGAGCCGCGAGCCCAAGGCAGACAAAGGCGGGGGGGGCGCCCCGCTGAGCGCGCGGGGTCCGGGCTGAACTCACCGCCGCCTCGTCGCGATAGGCCTCCGGGTAGGGGAAGCTCTGCATGGTGCGCGCGGGCCGGGCAGGGCAGGGAGGGGGGGGGGGCGCGGGCTCTGCGGGCGGAGCCGGGCAGCCAAGACCCGCCCTGCTGACAAGAAGCGGCTGCGCTGGGCACCAAGAGTGTCGGGGAGCCGGCGGCGCAGCGAGCACGGCGCCCTCTGCAGGCCTGGGGCTGCACCGCCGCGGCTCGCTAGCGGGGCTGCGGGGACGTCGCCCGCTTGGTGGCGCTGTGGCATCCTTGGGCAGCGCTCCGCCCGCTGGTACCTGGGGGTCGCAGAGCAATGCACCGAGTCAGCCCAGCTGTCCGCCAGGAGCAGCCCGCGGGCACATCAGAAGATGCTGGGAGGGGAGGAAGAAAACACTGGCCACTTCCTTCCCTTCCGGCATGTGAAGGGGGTGGAGCTGCACTTGCACTCAGCGCCTGAGGGCTTGTCTCCCCATGAGCTGTCGGGGAATAGCTCCCAAGTGTGGGCACCAAACGGAACAACCCTGCCTTTTTTCCAAATTAGTCTGAGCCATTTGGAAGTGGATAGAACTAAACCAGACCACGGCCCTGGTATTCCAGAATAGGAGCCGTCCACTTAGGGAGTTCTGAAAGCTCGCCCCTTTTAAATTCACACCCCCACCATATTCAGGGAGAACTTCCATGTGTAGACAAGCCCTACGTCTGATACGTAAGGTGGAGCAAGCTGGTAGAAAACCCAACACTGTGACTGTTCCCATTCCCAGCTGCTGGGTGTGGCAGGAGTGCTGGACTTCTCACCAGGCCATTGTCTTTAGACCTCGTGTATGTGTCTCCCAACCCCCCATTTTCTTAAGTAGTAGCTACTTGGTTTAATCCCGCAGTTAATGGGGCTATCTGGTAACATTTTCAAGCCCTGAGCTAGTAGAGCACCAGTGTAGACAGTGCACCAGTGCTCGTGGAGGTGGGGGATTTTAGAGCACTGTGCCGCAACCACACAAGGCACGTTAAAGTGCTGCCACAGCAGTGCTTTAGCGTTGCCACTGTAGACTAGCCCTTAATTGTCTTTGCTGTTTTTCACTGGTCTTTTTCATGTGTTTGTCTTGTTTTGTCTTAAAGAAAACAGGATCAGAGTTCAGCAACCACAGCAACAGTAGTTCCATACTAGCTAAACTAAGGGTATGTTCCCTGCTGATTCGCTTCTTCTTGTGGCTCTGCAAATACCAGAGGATTGTGTGTCCTGTGCTTGCAACGCTTACGACAATAGTGCAGAGCAATGTCCAGGTTTCTGTCAGAGATGGTAGACAGCAAGGAGGGCTCTGCTGGTTCAAGGGATTTTTTAAAAGGCACAGAAATTATGGGACATAGATGACATTATGGGAGGGAGAATATTGCATGCTGTGAAGTCGACCTCTTGCTCTCAGTCACCCTGTGTGACTTGTTTCTGCCCCACCATGTATTGCCAAAACTTCCCAAAAGACAGTGCGCTGGACTGTGGTGGGTGCCACACTGTGCATCAACACAGGCACACCTGGGGAGAATGCACAGTGCTGATGCAAGGAGCCAAGTATGCATGCGCACAAGCTATATGCTAACTGCAGCTGCTTAATGCCCCTCCGCTTCAGCCATGGTGATTGTAGCACCAGGGAAATGGAATTGAGGAGGGAACTGCTTAGTTGGATGAAACTTTAGCTGGCATAGTCAGCTGGGCAGTTGCACACAACACTGGAGATCTGCTAGGTGTGTTGCTCGCCAAGCTGGGCAATCAGGAAAAGGCCTTTCAAAAATTCACAGGTCTTTAAAGGCGAGAGGGGGCTTCTAGTCTCCATGAGCCCTGGGCAGTGCGGTCCTCAAAATTGCAATTACCATGGTCAATGTTGGACCTTGCGGATCAGCTGCTGGAGGACTGTCAGGGTTGAAATAGGTAATACAGTATCTACACTAGCTTTGAGTCGACTTCAGTACATTGGCTATGGCTCAATGCCACAAGGGGAAGGGGGCAGGGTGGCTTTACTGCATCACTGTAACTGCATCAGTAGGATACAAATGTAAGTGTAGACACATGCCACAATTAGGTGGACAAGAGGTGGCTTACGTGTTTCTAACTTTGTAGTGTAGATCAGGCCTCAGAGTCGTAACAATAATCAGTAAATGAGTGGAGAGAACACTGGGCTGAGATTTAGGAGATGTGGGTTTTATTCCGTTCAGAGTGATCTTGGGCAAATTACTCCATCTCTGTTTCCCCTGGACGATAAGGAAGCTGACCTCCTTTGTAAAGTGCTGCTTTGAGATCTACTGACAAAATATGATATAGAAGAGCTAAGTATTATTATTATTATTTTCTGTTGGATCTGAAACCAAGGGTGAAAGTAACTTCAGGTACGGGGCCGGCTCTGGCCCCCAGAAGTGGTGAGGTCTCGGGCAGAAGGGACAGGGCTGGGGGTCAGCATCCCCCAGGGTCCCTACCAGCAGGGCTGCTGATGGGCGGGCACAGCAATGTTAAAGTGCTACCGCGGCAAAGGACCGGCCTTAAAGTGCTGTCACGGCAGCGCTTTAATGTTCCTGTCCCTCTTGCCTTCCCTGTCGGCGGCCCTGCAGGTAGGGCACCCACAGGGGAGGCAAAAGCGGCAGAGATGTTAAAGCACTGCCGCAGCAGCTCTTTAATGTGGGCTGCATAAGGGCCAGGACGGGTTCATACCAGTATGCCGTACTGGCCCGGATCGGCTCACTTTCACCCCTGCCTGAAACCCCTTTATCAACACAACACTTCCTGCAAGATGGTTCCTGAGTTTTTAAATGGAAGACAACACTCTATGTTAATAGGTGAAGGAAGGTTCTTTTCCTTTACTTCAAAAAAGGTTTTTAACCACTGAATGTCAAACAGTGGATGTGGTTTATACTCTCCGCTGCGCTCCCATATTTGTACTAGTTTGTTCATTTCAAAAATATATTTTGGTTCATTGTGTTCTTTTAATAATTATATTTCTGGCTATCATACAGTCATTAGCTACATTCTTTCAACTTACTCAGCATATCCACACTGACTCACTTCCAGTAGTACATTGACTCAGTAGGAAATGACCTCATTGCTTCTGTAAAGAAAGATGTGAACAAAAATCCTGTGGATTCAGTTTTTACCTTCCCTTTTCACCTTCTCCCCACCCCATTTGATCATTATGACTTAATAACTTGAAACTTTTCTCTCCCCAACCCAGATGTTAACTTTCTACCCTCACTCTTGCTTTCCTCAACTTTTGTGTTTTCCGTTATTGCAAAACACAGATCCTGCTCTTCAGATATTTACCAACAGATGGCAGCAAACCCTCAGTCTTTCACATTCTCACAAATAGCTAAAATGTCAGCTTCTTATCTGTGATGGGGTTTGCTGAATGATTAGAAATTCATCTAATAATATCAGAAAAATGTTGTTTGGGGAAAATATGCCTCTGAAAATATCTATATATATAAAAGTCAAATGGTGTATGCGTGTATGCGTGCGTGTATGTATGCGTGTATGTACGTGCACTTACTCCTTCCACACCGTTTGAGCTAGAGACTTGAAATTTGGTACAGTTATAGGTCTTAGGGTCCTAATCAGGGTAAGAGTCGAAAATTTTTCAAATCTCACCTCTGACTCCCCCCAAGGGTGAAATTATTTAAAGGCCAATCACATCAGCTGGGCAGCTGCTGTTCTCTGTGACATAGTTATGATGTCATAATACCCCCTCCAACGGGTATACCCTGCATTCGCTCAGCTCTCTGCCCCCTCCCCCCTCCAACGGACCCCGCACTCGCTCAGCTCTCTGCCCCTCCCCCCTCCAACGGACCCCACACTCACTCAGCTCTCTGCCCCCTCCCCACCTCCAACGGACCCGAGTTGGGTTTGGTCAGAGGGTAAGTGAGGTAGGGGTGTCGGGTTTGGTCCGGGGGTGAGGTGGGGTGTCGGGTTTGGTCGGGGGGGGGTAAGTGAGCCGGGGGTGTTGGGTTTGGTCTGGGGGGGGTGGTAAGGTGTCGGGGTGGGTGAAGGGTGAGGTGTGGGTTTTGGGATTGGTCAGGGGATGTTGGGTTTGGTGGGGGGGTAAAGTGGGGGAGTTGGGTTTGTTTGGGAGGGTGAGGAGGAGGGTCGGGGTTGGTCGAGAGGTAAGTGAGGTGTGGGTGTCGGGTTTGTTTGTGGTGGTAGGTAGGGGTGTCGGGTTTGGTTGGGGGGGAAGTGAGGTGGGTGTGTCAGGTTTGGTCTACGGGGGGTGAGGTGTGGGTGTTGGTCAGGGTGTATTGGTAGGGAGGTGACGTGGGGGTGTTGGGTTTGGGTGGGGGGGTGAAAATGTGAGTCGGGGTTGGTCGAGGGGTAAGTGAGGTGGGGGTGTCGGGTTTGGTCGGGGGGTGAGGTGGGCATGTCAGGTTGGCTCTCTGCCCCCTCCCCACCTCCAACGGACCCGAGCAACGCCGGGTATTTTCACTAGTATACTATCATTGGTAAATTTTCAAAAATGCCTAAATGAGTTATGATACCAAATCCCATTGTTTTTCAATGAGAATTAAGCTCCTAAATCATGTTTACCAACTATAAATATTTTGACAGGTTCAAGAATAGCAGCCGTGTTAGTCTGTATCTGTAAAGAAAGCGAGGAATACTTGTAGCACCTTAGAAACTAACTAGTTTATTTCAGCATAAGCTTTCGTGAGCTATAGCTATAACTTCTATGCATCCGACGAAGTGAGCTATAGCTCACGAAAGCTTATGCTGAAATAAACAAGTTAGTCTCTAGGATGCTACAAGTATTCCTCGCTTTCTTTATAAACATTTTAGATTTTATTGGCATTTAAATCATATATGGATAATTGATAGCTTGAATGGCTGTAGAGATGAAATATGACATTCAAATCTCTATATATGTCTTTAGTATTATATAATACAAGAGCATATTAAATAAATATTATTTGATACACAACAAATCCCCAATAATATCAATGGTTTAAAAATGGAAGTAAATGCTAAAATAATGTTTGGTTCTTTTGACTTTAACTTGCTGTTTGTTTAGACTCCGAAATTACTGGATTTCTATAAGCAAAACACTTTTCTAAAACTTCTCAGAGAGAAATTATCCAGTCAAAGGATTCTAACACATATTTTATTGGGTAATAAATTAAATTAAAAATAAATGTTTCTCTTTTAAAAAGTGCTCATACATAGTAATTTCTACACTGGATCAGACTCATGGTCCATCTAATCTCTGTGTCTGACAGTGGCTAGCACTATATGCTTCCAGGGAAGGTGCGGAAAACCTCAAAGTAAGCAAAAGTAGGATAAACTGTCCCACAGAAAAATCTGCTCTAAAGCAGGCGACTGGCTTAACCCTTGAATGAGGAGGTTTTATATCCCTTTCAAAACATGACTATATATTATTTAATATAATAATTTTGGATAGTTTTGTTGTCCATATAGATACAGTGTGGAACTTCCGTCACTCTGTGAAGTTCTTAAGGTTTGTCTACACACAGAAGTTCTGTTGGTTTAACTTAAAGTGGTTCAAAAAACAATTTCATTAAACTGGTTCATACTTATTGGCACCTTATATCAGTTTAGTTTGCACATAGGTACAAGCTAAAACAATATGAAGAAGTTTAAATTGATATAAAAATATCCACACAAAAATTTATACCAGTTTAACTAAATTGGTTTAGAAACATACTTTTAGTTAAAGTGGTGAAACTTTCTGTGTATACAAGGATTAACCTGTTTCCTTTATTTTGCGATGAAATATAGGATATTCTTTCACCCAGAAAATAGTCTAGAGCCTGATCTGGCAAGAAACTTACACCAAATTTTCATAAGTGGCTTCTAATTTTGGTCTTTCAATTTTTAACTGCCCAACTCTACCATACCTCAGTGCCTCCGAGGAGATGCTGAACACGCTCCGCTCCCACTGAAAAATTCAGTGTGGTGAGCACAATTGTTACTTCCCATGAAGAGCCAAGCACTTTGCTGGATTAGGCCCTCAATAGACGTATGCCATTAGATCAATTAAACTTCCTGCAGCTTTTCTGGAAACGTATCCCACTCTAATTCAAAGCAGTACTTTTAAAAATCCCTGAATAGTTTAATTCATCTATGACATCATGAACAAAATACAAATTTTCTTTTCTTCTAAAGAAAATTATTGCAGAATAGCTGGAACTTTTTATGTTATATTGCTCTGCAGTGTCTTACACTGCATCTGGGCCTGACACATGGCAGCAATGGGAATCTTTTCATTGACTTAAGTGGTGTTTGGCTCACACCCTAGCTCAGCAAATATCACTCTGTAAAAACAAGAATATGTCTATAAACAACAAATTACTCTTTTCTATAGAAATAAATACAGAACAAACATTTTAAAGGGAGTACAGATGTGTGTTTATTTTTACATATGTTTGTTATTATTTTTCCTTAACTCTATTCTTTTCGTTGTACACTGCAAAATACTTTGTACAGTATACAAATGTCTATCTTCAAACATCAATACTGTATCTACAAAAATAACCTTTTTATTGAAAATGATCATACTATGAATAGCTTTTAAATGTTCAGACCTTGGAAATGTAGATAAGTGTGAATGGGGTGTGGGAGGCGTGTTCTTTTCAGTCTTCAAAAGCTAACAATAAACATTTAGTTGTTTTGGATGAAATCCAGGAAGTTTTGCCATCAAGTTCAATGGGGCCAGAATTTCAATCCTAATCTTAGCAGGCAACATAGAAGTCAACTTTCTTTTCACAAATTGAGACTTGTTGACAGAGTTTGGAATATACTAAATATAGGAAAATTGATATATTTTCCTGGGAAAGAAAAACAATTTTCTCTTTTCTTTGCCTTGTTTACAAGAGTTCTCAGCATGAAAGATCGTTTTCAGGAAGTCATTGTCTAATTTTATATGTTGCATATATACACACTTTTGCTTGCATTTATCAAACTGCCTTAGAAGTGGATAAATGACTTCTATGATATACATACATTATGACAACACCCCACTCTACCACCACATGCTTGGTTTTGCATTATAATTTCATACAGTGCCCCAGATTTCTGTAAGAAGAGTAGATACTTCTGAGTAAAAAAAACCCACCAGAAAAGCCATCCCAAGCTCAACTTGTATGAGTGCCAATTGAATGTCTTTGAGAAGGACTTCTTAACATAAAAAATCCCAAAACCAAACCAACCAACTAAACAAATAAAAAACCCAACCCAACCCCAATCTAGCACAGTTCAGTGACTCCTGAATCAGTACACCTGATATGCTACATCAAGCAATGTGCTAGGATTTTGCATGTTAAATTTCTCTACCTACTTTTTAAAACAATTTATTTTAAATATTATCATTGTAATTTCATAAGGGAGAAAATGATAAGGAAACAAGAATTTCTGTTCCAAAATAAATATCTGGATATGTATATTAAGAAAAACAAAGTAACCACAGAATAAAAATAGTGCATTCATAAAGAATTCAAAATTGAGTTGAATAAGTTTGGATAATTTCTATAGTGTTTTATTCTCTTCTTAATGGACACAATCTAAACACAATTTTCTAATTAAATTAGAAATGTCCAATATTTTCAGAATTGAACTTGACATTCATTATATTAATAATTAATTTATTATGATTTATTATGGCAGTGCCCATGAGCCAGAGCCAGCCTTAGGAAAAATGTTGCCTTGGGCTAACTTGTATTTTGCCTCCCCAGGTTCATCCCCATCACGTCTATCCCCAATTGCTTCCCTAGTCCTTCACCCTCCCCATCCTCTCTGTCCCCCATTTCCACCCCAGGTTTCCTACCCCCCTCATTGCCCCCAGGCTCTGCTGCCTTCCCACCCATTGCCCTGAGCTCCTTCCCATGGCCTTGCACTCCAGGCCAGCCTGCTCTTTGCCACATGACCATGGTGCCTGCAATGTGGCTAGATAGGAAAGGCTGTATTTTAGAGATGTTATGAAAAACGGATCTTTGCAGTTTAGACAGTCTTAATGTGAGTACATAGAGAGGGCTCTGAGTTGAAGATGACACCCAGGTTATGGGCCCGAGTGACAGGCTAGATGGTGGTGTTGTCCACAGCGTTTAAGAAAGGTAGTAGTGGGAGTGCGTGGGTGAAGATTAAAACTCTGTTTTACCCATGTGGAGCTTGAGCTGATGGCTAGATATCCACATGGAGATGATGTGAGAGAGACAGACTGAGATTTGAATTTGAATAGAAAGAGACAGCTCTGGAACAGAGAGAGCGGTCTGTGAGTAATAGGTAGTAAGATGGTAGTTGAATTTATGATTGCAGATCAGATTACCCTAGTTTGAGATTACCCCCAATATAAGGTGTAGAGGGAGATGGGAAAAGGACCAAGAGGGATCTCCCACAGAACATTGGAGAGGGCATGGAGACATTATTTTCCTATTCTAAAGTACCATTCGTTGTCAATAAAAGCTCATTTTAAATGGTTAGCATTTAAACTAATTAAATCTCCACATGACTTAATAAATTAGTGACCTCTTATGGATATGAATGTTATGCTTCTGAAGATGCTGAAATCCAATGCCATGCATTTTTTATAGCAGACAATTGGTAGTGTTTGCCTTACTATGGGGCTGTGGAATTTCTTCTGCATAAAGATTACAGGATGTGTTGGATACTAGACCAGCCCGATTGTTTTTAAATTTTAAAATCTTAATGTAATTTTCACAATTTTTAAATATTTTATTTATTTATTTGTACTATCCTCACAGCTGGTGGAAATAATTTTGGAGGAAAATTTTGCATTTCAACCAAACGATTTATATATATATATATATATATATATATATATATATATATATATATATATATATATATATACTAGCGAAAATACCCGGCGTTGCTCAGGTCCGTTGGAGGCGGGAGGGGGCAGAGAGCAAACCTGACATCCCCACCTCACTTACCCCTCGACCAACCCCGACTCACATTTTCATCCCCCCACCCAAACCCAACACCCCCACGTCACCCCCTACCAACCCCAACACCCCCTGACCAACACCCACACCTCACCCCCCGTAGACCAAACCTGACACACCCACCTCACTTTCCCCCCCAACCAAACCCCACACCCCTACCTACCACCACAAACAAACCTGACACCCACACCTCACTTACCCCTCGACCAACCCCGACCCCCCTCTTCACCCCCCCAACCAAACCCAACTCCCCCACCTTACCCCCCCACCAAACCCAACACCCACCCCGCACCCCTCACCCACCCCGACACCTTCCCACCCCCCCAGACCAAACACAACACCCCCGGCTCACCCCCCCCGACCAAACCCGACACCCCCACCTCACCCCTCCAACCAAACCCGACACCCCTACCTCACTTACCCTCCCACCAAACCCAACTCGGGTCCGTCGGAGGTGGGGAGGAAGCAGAGAGCTGAGCGAGTGCGGGGTCCGTTGAGGGGGGAGGGGGCAGAGAGCTGAGCGAGCGCGGGGTCCGTTGGAGGGGGGAGGGGGCAGAGAGCTGAGCAAGTGCGGGGTCCATCGGAGGGGGGTATTATGACATCATAACTATGTCACAGAGAACAGCAGCTGCCCAGCTGATGTGATTGGCCTTTAAATAATTTCACCCCTGGGGGGCGTCAGAGGTGAGATTTGAAAAATTTTCGACTCTTACCCTGATCAGCACCCTAAGACCTATAACTGTACCAAATTTCAAGTCTCTAGCTCAAACAGTGTGGAAGGAGTAAGTGAACGTACATACACGCATACATACACGTATACATACACGCAGACACCATTTGACTTTTATATATATAGATATTAGCTTTATTACGTGATTTTCAACTGGCAGGTGTGAAACTGCACTCCATAAAGTGGAAATTCTTTTTGTCATTGATGAAAAGGAATTCCTCAACATTGTCAAAAGAAGAATGACACAGGTCAAGGCTCCTCAGACTGGATTGTGCCCATTTGCAGAAATACCCATGACAGAATTCAGAGGGAGGAAAACTCCACAAGAGGCACTCCACAGAATTTAACCCAAATCATTCAGGGAGAAAGTGCCACCCTTAAACCCTGAGCATCCCAGAGGGAATGTCAGAAGGCATAGGACAATCAGTGCCTCTCTACTAGCTTTGAGAATACAACTACCCTGTCTGTTCCCTGACAGCATCGCTCCAATGGAAACTGATAACCGGATCTATGACAAATATATTATAGTAAATAAAATTACTTTGAAGCAGAATTTGAGGTTTTGATTCTTCACTCTGAGCCAGTTGTGATTCAGGGTTGTCCATCCCCCTTTCCCTCTGCCCCAAATTAGGGCTGAACAGGGTCACCCTAATTTACGCCACTTAAGTAAAGGTCCTTCAGTAGGAAAGTTAACTGGTATCAGTTTCTCTGAGGTATAAAGGAATTTGTTTAGCCTTGAAAACACTAGCACTTTCTACACTACCCATTAACTGTGGCTTAATAAAATGTGTATATGTCTAAAACGTCCAAAAGGGCTAGAGGAGCATTTTCAAGATAATCCTATTTAAAAGAAACTATCCTTTGAAGTGTAACAGATAATAGCTGGGTTATTAGAATTGAAATATTTTTAAAAATCTAATTTTCTTCTTAACCATTTATACAGTTTACCTTTTCCATTTTGTTCAGCTTTGACAGTGAAATTAGACTGCTCTGTTTCAGTTTCTGAACTTCTGCTATAGTCTTTGGGTTTTGATTTCTATACTTGTTGGGAAGGTTTAAAACTAAAAAGAGTTTTATTGAAGTAAATTTTGAAAATCAATAAATACATCCTAACAAATTCTTGGTTCTTTTTCCCCCCTTTTTTTAAGTCTGAATTTCAGAGCTAAATTATTTGGGAGTTTTCTTATAAGAGACACATTTGGAGAAATGAATCAGTGATTAGATCGCTGCCTTTTCTAGAGTGAAAATTTTATAGGGAGAGTCTTGATATTTGGGGCTTCGTCTTATGTCTTCATCTATTACCTCCAACCCCCGTCCCAATTTTTCACACTTGCTGTCTGGTCACCCTAACTCTCCCCCAAAAGTATCAGGATATAAAATCCCATAATTTCACATACTCCAAAATTTTGGCATCAGATTTGAATGGAGTCTAATCAACAGCCTGAAACAATTGGTGCTTCCCAAGGAGTATCAGAGCTGGAGGGCAGAGAAAACGAAATCAAGGGCAATCTCCTCATATGATGTACATCAGCATAGTTCAGTTGAAGAGCTGGTCTTGAGTGTTTGAATTATTTTTTTATTTGTCAATGTTACTACTTAATCAGAACCTATATTTTTCCATTTTCAATCTCAGGGCACTGATGTCAAATTTTCTGTCTGTGCAACACTCGGTTTCTTTATGACAATCCGGTACATCATCATCATCATTAATACCATGTTAAATGAGATATTGTCATACCAGCAGAAAAACACTTAAAAAAGAAACAAGAAGAGAAGATAGTGAAGTATGGAGAACTCCGCCACGAAGTGGAATGATTACGGAAAACTAGAACAAAGGCATGCCCAGTGATTATTGGACCACTCGGACTGATCCGTGAGGGTGTATGAGCAGCTCAAGAACACATCATGATCAGTGACCTCCAGAAGACATTGCTCTCAGACACTGCAAGAATTTTAAGGAGCAAGTGCATTTGAGCACCTACAATGTAAGAATTCTGTGGAGGGTTAGCAAAACTCCTGATTACCTAACTTCAAGGAGACAGTTGGTGGTCCAGATTTATTAGCGACTCATAAGGATAAACTTTAGACAGTAGCCTTGTATGTTTTGAAGGCTATGTTTTTAAATGATCTCCATGCCGTAATACTGAGGGATAATAATAAAATAATAATACATATAATCTCATTTTCATATTTTAAAGGAAACATGTAAGTACTATATATTGGGGACTATACCGCTTACTTTTCCAGGGGGGTGGTCTTGATTATCTAGTAGGTCTTTTCCATCTCTACTTATTATGGTGTTGCTAATGCTATAGACAGCCTTTCACTGAATTCATTTTTTCATTATTTCTTATCAAAAACCTACAAAATCTTGTTTTTATAAAATCTTTTATGGGAATTTTTTCCAGTCACCTGTCTTATTATCAAGTTTCCAAATATTAATTTTCATCATTTAATTAAATATGCATGCTAAAAAGCAGGAGATGTTCAGCATTAGGGTCTGTTTGCTAACTTTATTTGTGCCCTTGCTGTTGTGAATTTCACAATATTTACTAAGGTATAAAGTGTAATAGTGGTTACCACACCAAGTCAGACTTGCAAAATATCTTGATTTGTTTAAGGATAAGCATGTTATCTAAGCCTCATTAGCAATAAAGAGATCCTATAAAGAAATGTACTTTTCTCTTGTGTAATGTTACCCGGATTTTCTTTTTCTCTGGTAAGATGACTGCATGGAATTTCATGTGCAATACAAAGCTGGCCGTTCCTGGATGATGTTGCCGCAAACACAACTATGACTTATGGGAGGAGACACATTTTCACTAAGCTCCTGATAATTTTATGGAGAGCTGTTTTGAATGAATTGAAAAGACGGTTACTGCATATTTAGGGCCTCTGCAGAGGACTGGCGGATTGAGTTTGAATTTGGCAAGCTCAGCCAAGGCACTTCTGGGCACCAAGCAGTCTGGAGAGATAAAAGGGTTGCTTTACGTCTCCACCTTCTGGCAGTTTCATAAAGTTCAGTACCCATGGCTTACACCCACTTAAGAAAAGCAAACTGATCTTCCAACTTCAGGATAATGCACCTAACAATCTAATTTCCTGGAGGGTGCTGAAAATAAACAAAGATAGTCCCCTTCATCCTGGCAACAGAAATGAACTCGCAATCCCTCTTTTCCAAGGGAAAATAAACAGAATTTGTCCATCTGTTCCAAGCATATATCAAGAGAATATTGCCTTCTCTTACTGGAAAAGTGCACATCTTCTGTGACTGGGCTAAAATAAAGCCTCTCCTCCTCTCACAGGGCTCAAGCTCTTGTGGGGCTGCCTGGTGGCCATGTCAAGCTATACACTCTGGACAAGTCAATACAATGGAGCAGATTGCTTCTCCCACTGTGCCATTCCCATTCTCCAGGCCAGTGTAGAACAGAGTTGGGGCTCTGCATCCAAACCTCCACTTTCCCCTCTTTTGGGGTAATTTGGTCCTTTGTGGGAACAAGGATGAGCAGTCCCTGACCATAGGGACTGCTTTTATGATCATTCCCTGTTTTAGGCCATATAAAGGATGATGCTGTGGCCTCCTATTCTCATGCAACCACACAAGGGGCTATCACAGTCTGGCCCTGAATTCAGGGGCAGAGAACGGACAGACATCTATGCAAAGACTACATGCACAGCTACCACAGTGATGAAGGTAGCAAAATACTCTTTGGTGCTTTTACTCCCACGAACCATGGTTTTCCCTCCCACACCTTTGGAATGTGCCTTCATGGCAAAGTTAACTCAAGTGATTGGCACCTGGATCTGAGCACCCACATTCACCTAGCTTAGGTTGAGAAAACACACTGCAAAAGCCACACTCAAGTTATTGGATTGTGTTTCACCCGTGTGCTGCACTAGGACTTCTGGGGACATATCGCATGGTTCTTTGTGCTGCCGCAAACTGGGTCACTCTATGATTCTTTCTGGGTGAATTGTGGCATAACTTGATTGTCTTTCTGGGCACTTGGGAGGAATTGTGGGAAGCTAGCCCAGCTAGAAAGCACCATCAAACTTGGGTGAGAAAGTTTTGTGTATGGACAGTAGATGGATTAGAGGCAATACCTAGTAAGAGCCTCCATTAACTCTAGAGTGAAGACATACCCTTGTAAAGGTGTGCACTACTCATACCACTAATCTTGTGGGGTCTTTGTGCTCACTGAAGTGCAAGCACCAAACATCTATCTGGGCATTTGTACTGCAGCCACTATCATGGTATCATGTGTCTGGCCCCTCCACAGAGATACAAAGGAAGATCACTCTCCTTGACTCTGTTCCCTTTCCCCACCCCAAATGCTTTGCACACCTGGCCCTGCACATTCAGCATTTCCTTCAGATACAGTGTGAAGATCTCATTCTTGGTTTGCTTTACCCCCCTTATCATGAACTCAGGAGTCAGTGTTATGCAAAGTTAAAATCTGTTGAAAGCAAGGGTATTTGACCCTGACCATAACCCGCTGAGCCTTTAGCAAACAATTAAGACATTCTATGTGTGGTGAAAACAGCTCTCTCCTAAATTTGACAGCAAACCCAAGAATCAAGCTGAATGTTTTAATTAGGGATATAAATAAGAATCAGTGCAAACCATTGCCCAAGGGATGAACCAAAACATTTTTAAGGTTCAATGAAAGTTTAATAATCTCTGTAGGTTTTGAATCAGGATCTACCAGGGGCATATTAGGAGTTGGGAACCCAAAATCCCCTTGAAACTTTGTGTGTGTGTGTGAGGGATGGGAATGTTCTCAGTTTGGGTGTCCATTGTGTACAATTTTGCTGTGTGCATGTTTTGTGTTGAGGGACAGTATTATAACCCTCTTCATAACAAAGATAACTCCTACCCAATTCCAGGGTGTTTTTGTGAAACTCCAGGGGAACTCGAATGGTTCAGCACCAATGGTGGGAGTGAACCCAGTTTTGCTGATATCTATATGCCTTAGAACTTCCGGTGCCTGTTACACAGTTTGAAAGGAAAAAAGAACGGGCTAAATTTAAGCTTGTTGTTGAAGTCAATACTGGGCCAGATCCTCAGCAGATGAAATCAGAACAGCTCAATTTAAGACTACGAAGTTATGCAAATACGTATCAATTTAGGATCTGTACCAATGACTTATACCAGAGATATACGTGTTCCAGTGCATTTTGCTTAAATTTAGTTCTAACAAGGCAGAACCTGAACATTTCCATTCTGTTAACCACCTGTAAAAACCTGATATGTTTTCAGCAGAGCAAAAACTTATCAAGATTTAACAAATAAATAACTACTTGCTTGACAGATGGGGCGAATGACCTACAAAATATTTTTTGTTATATGATCCTGCATAAAGTAACTGAATTTTGAGCTATATCTTCAGGGTTTAATAATTCCATGTACTATTAATATACATATATAATTTTTTGTGGTTTTATTATTTGTAAAATATTCCAAATTCATTTCTCTATGTTAATAGCTACCTCTGTCTGGGTATCATTGCATATTGTAGTAAGTCAATTATTGAGAATAACTTAATTTTGTTAAAGCTAATATACATGAAGCCAACACAACAAATGGAAATTTTATGAGATCACGGAAGGCAACCATATCTGCACAGTTTCCTAGGTGATGTAGAATTATGAAAAGTTCATTTATTGGAATTTATAGATTGACTGTTACTTATTAACTAGTGACCAACTGATAACTCTGTGGACAGAGTCCATTTTTTCTATGGAATATAGCCTCATTTGTCCAGTGCACAAGGTTTTATGGCCTGCTTCAAAATGTATGCACATCATGTTGTCCTTGCAAATTACTTCTTGTGCAGAAATTATAGAAAGCAAACAAAATCTTTGCCTTTCTCAGCTAGCTACTGAAGTCAACAGACTTTGTTTCTTGCAAGGGGAAAAATAACAACTTAAATATATCTTGGCATCATCCTCTCTCAAGCTAGGGTCTACTGTTCAATATTGTATATGAGATATAGCTCAGTACATATGGCTGCTGTACTAGCAAAATTTAATTTCACAGCTTTGTAAAGTACTTTGTGATCACTGAGTAAGAGAGCTGTTGAAATAAAATCCTACTTAAATCTGCCGATGGAAAAATGCATTGCCCATTAACAAGTGCTTGATTTGATTTGTGCACTGGCAGCATTAATAAACATGTTCACGGAAAAAACTGTTAAAATATTTTATAGTATATGTCTTGAGATATAATATAGTGTGATTGTTCAACTTCATTATCTCTTTTGTGCCATCTTTCTGTAAATAACCATTCCATCAAGGAGTGTAAACTGGAACATCTGAAATGCTGAACACAGAAAGTACCATAATACCAAGATTAATTTGATACTGAAGGATATGTTCTGGAGCTCATCAACATTTTTTTGATGGAACACACAGTTTTCCATTGCCGATGAAGTTTTGTCACAGTCAGAACTTTTCAAAGGAATGTGTAAATTTCAAAGAATTTTTTCCAGAAAAATTTCTCAATCATTTTGCCTTTATCATTTTGTTTCAACATAAGTGTTTCAATGAATTTAGTTTAGACTTGTATATTCTATTAAAATATCAATGTTATTGCATGATGTGTATATACTGTTTAAGATTATATTTTATTTTAAATTGTATATTATGTTATAATATTTTGACAAGATCAGAATGAAATGCTTCAATATTTCCAAATCAATTTTTTAAAAATTTGAATTCTGTGGGAAATTTCGAAGTTTAGACTTTTTGTTCCAATTCAAAATAAAATCAAATGTCAAAATGTCAGAATTTACTGCAGAATGAAAATTGTATTTCTTTGAGCAACTCTACCAGTTTTCATAGAATTTTTTAAAGTGTAAAGGTTTTTTAAAAGGTATTTGGAAAATGTTGATTTTTTTACTGACTTGAGGCACCCAACTTTTTGTTTAATCTTGTGCAAAGTCTCTGTGTATTTTAATTCATTATTCAGTTGAAGCAAACTATTATGCATTTATTTCTTTAAAGAAAAATTACTGATTAGAGGTGGAAACATTTTTTGTGTGTGTGTTGTTGCTGTTTTGGGGATGTTCATCGGAAAGTTCAGAAATCAAAATGGTGTCCAGACCCTTAATAAATGGGCAGCTAAGAACTCCAGCCTATTGGGAGTTTGGTATCTTCAGTAATGCTTGAACTATCTTGTCTCCACTGAGTTCCCTTTCAACATTGAGCTCTATGCCTGGCTACCTTTTGAGGAAATTGTCTTTGTATATTTTACTGCGGTGTTCCTAAAATAATACAAAAATTATCATTGTATGATATATTTGATGGGAAATAAATACCAGAACAGTCTCTCTCATATTATTTTACTACAAGTTCATACAGCAGCTCATACTGTCTCTGGCTACACTGTCTTTAGATTGTACCATTAACTTTTGAGCTGAAATAAGCTTCTATCATCAGATGCAAAGGATCTTTCTGAAAAAAAATCTACTAGGGACTGATCCAAAGCCAGTTCAAGCCATTTGAGAGTTTTTTCATTGACTTCAATAGACCGACCGATACCACATAAGGTGCATCACAGCCACATGTAACAAAGCAATACATACATTTTTCTTTCAGTTTTTGTAAGAAGGTTTGTCTCCTTTTTTTAGTGGCAATTTAGTGACTTTAATAGACTTTGAATCAGGTCTATAACTAAAGCTATGAGAACAAAATATTTGGCTAGCTACAGTGTTGCAAAATTTCTCTCTTTGTCTGGGCTGGCTACTTATTGCACTTGTAAATTCTCCTGCCACTTACCCTACTGATTAGTTCCCCCTCCATTTTATGTTAGATAGTTGAGCGTTGCTTAGATTTGCAAAATATATGCCCACTTAATGAGCTTTGATGTTTGCTATTAAATCTAAATATTGTAATGTGTGTCTTTATACTATAGCAATTGGTGCCATATAAATGCTTATGCTAGTAAGGTGCTAAATCCTCAAGTCCTTACTCACATTGTATTTAGTCATTTACTCAGACAACATTTCTATTGGTTCAAATCCTGAGTGGTGCAGATCACCGTCAATAAGAGTTTTGCGTAAATAAGGATTGAGTAAAAAAGTGGGTAAAAATTACAGGATTTGATTTACCAAGCAGAATCTGTGCCCAGGAGTTCCTCTTAAATAAAGTATAAAGTTATTCCGTTTCTAAAATTTTGTTCTCAATAAACAGTCTTTATCCAGTGGTAAAGAAATCGATGGATCTTTAGGCATAATGATCAATTTTTATTGAAGGATCCTGTCTAATTTCTTTTGAGCTATTTGTACGGCTACACTGTCTCCTCTGTGCTGGTACCCCCTTTAATACCTCTTTGTTGCCTGCCTTTGAAAACATTTAAAACAAACAAGACCCTTTCTCTTCCCATAGACAGTATAAGTAATATTAATGGTTATCTATCTGTGATAAGCAAAGCAGTCTCATTTTACATGACTTGAAAGGGTCATCTGTATTGTCAAGCCCAATTAAGTTGTCTTACTCTCACAAAACAGGGGGTAACGAAGAGGCCATTCCTCTCCACATACCTCAGAAAGCAGTTCCGGTATGGCAGGCTGATCAAAGGATATTCAAGGTTACAAAACAACAAATAGAATGCACACCTTTATTTAGTACACAGGAATTTGCATTGTACTTGCTTGGCATGATACCTGCAGGTATGTATAGTCACTGGAAATAATTGCATAAAAGGTTGAACAAGTTCTAACTATCAGTTTTAACTTGTATTTGTCCCATGCTTTAAAAGGAAGAAAATTCAGTAAAATGTTGGGCAAACTTGGATTTCAATCAAGTTTCTTTAGGGGCTTACCCAGTTTACAACAAAATTTGTGCAGAGGTCTTGTTTCCTACAAAACCTAAATTGTGAAATTTTGTCTTGTGCTGTTTGAAGGCCGCAGGACTGAGCTTCTTAAATCAGGATTGTCTCACAAAATGCAGGATGAGTGGTAAATCTGAGTGAACCCTTTATATTAAGCTTCCATGCCACTGTGTACGGCAATGCCCCTCAGCTCACATAATGTGAATAGGGTCAAGCCAGAATAGTATTTGGGCAGGAGATGTCCATGAGACTCACAAGTGCTGTAGAAAGTGATGTTCATGATTTAGCAGGCAGGAATGTTCCCACTATTCTTATGACACTATGTTCCTGGGGGTGACATCATGCAGATGAAATGCAATTGATCATTTGAGCCATTAAGGATTTCATAACACTTGTCACAACAGAGTTGTTAAATGTGGTGACATGCTCAGGTACAAAACTGAAGTATTATATTGTTAAGATAAATTTATTCCCCCTACAATTAGATATTTTTCACTTCCTGCTGTTAACTATTTGCTGAGTTTTATCACAGAGAGGTGGCATGACAGTGACGTTAAGTGATCCCTGTGTATAGTTTGTACTTAAGATATCTTTCTAATGTGTTTTGGGATCTTTTGAGAAGAATGTGTTATGCAACTGTAAGTTTTTCCTATTAATAATAAAGGATAGATTGAACTTTGTTTTCTTTTAGTGGTAATATGAAAACTTTTATATTCACCAATGATTTTATGCCTATTCCTTTCTATTTTGCTTGCTTTCCATAGAAAGCTAGTCAAAAAATATTTCCCACCTTCTGTGGGAAATTTTAATTTTTCAATAACAATGTAAAACCAAATACTATAAGCCAAAATCAAAACATTTAATTTTCGAAGTACCCTAATCTATCTTCTTTTTAAAAAGATAGTGAAAAAGTGTGTGTGTGTGTGTGTGTGTGTGAGTGAGTGAGAGAGAGAATCTTTTTCCAGTGAAAAAAATAAATAAATAAAACAGTGAGAGAAAGTGGTCCTCCCACACATTTTCTGTGATGTCTTATTTATTTTAATGTTTTTCTAGTGCGGAAAAAAAGTAAAAAGTAAAAGAATGTGTTTTTAAAAGGTTTAAACATTTTCTCACTGAACCAAAAGAAAAAACGTGGAACATTTCTAATTTCTAATTTTTTCAGTTTGAAATGTTTAGTCTTTTTTTTAAAGAAATCAAATCCTTCAATGAAACATTTTGATTTCTTTCACAATGCCCTTCCCTCCCTCAATTTTATTTGGATTAACTTTTGTTTTGACCATCTCTAATCTGCAGAAAAGCACAATCTGCTTGAATAACTGAGGTATTTATGCATGGCTTAAATACAACACAGTGGAAAGTGAGCCTTTTTTTTAACTGTTGGGAGAATTAGGTGCAATACAGTGTATGAGTGTTTCATGAATACTGAAGATGGGACCAACTCTGTCACTTTTAGAGATTGACAGCTGCTGTAACATGAATCTAGTTAAAGGTCAGTGGCCATGCTCTATAGTCTACTCTGTGCCTATCAGTGCCATCTCTTGAAATAACAGTTACTTCCAGGACTCCTTCATCTTCTTCACTCTCTGACCCCTGCTTCTCCCCTCCACTTCAGCTCTCCATTCCCTCTCTGGCACATATCCTTCAGCAGCACTCTCTTTTCTTTTCTTGCGCTTTTCCTGCTGTCATCACACAGACCTCTATGTGTTTTATTGTACTATGTTCCTCTAACCTTGCTCAAAGGCTAGCACTGTCTTCCGTGATCATTTAAATGCTCTTTTAAAAAGGGAGGGAAGTTTAATTTAAAAAAAAATCTAAATAAGATGCCAAGAAGAAAAGCTTCAAAGGCCCACAAAAAAACTTGCATAGTTGTAGTAATTCAGTCAGATGGGTAAATGCAAACATGTGCCTTTAACTGAATAATTTCATTTCTCAGTGTCAGACCCTAGCTTTGTGAATTTCCTGAAGAATCTATTTACGACCCACTCCCTTGAAACTTGGAAGTAGTTCACTTAACAAAAGCTTCCATATTAGTCTGCCAAGATAGTTACTAAAATAGACCTGTTGCATTGTTGTTTTTGAGGATTCATGACCCTTCATTCATCTCGCATACTGGGACTTTTGTTTGAGGCCATTTTGTTGTCACTGTGGCACAGCAAGTTAAGAAGAGGGTTTAAAATAATTAAGTAGCAGAAGCAGCTCTTTACATTTGGAATGCAAATTATTCTTGAAGTTCCTATATTGAAATTACAGATGGGACTGTTTTTCTAGTACCTCGAGGTTTAGGAAACAACATTTGTGCCAAGGAATTTGACAAACCTGTAAATCTAACTTCTTTTCAAGCATGATAATTTATAAAAGCCAATTGTGATGTGCTTTTAGGGCCAAAATCCTCAGCAACATTACTTCCTCGCATAGAGCTCTTAGGAGCTGTTGGGGGATGATGAGATGAGAGCAGGCTGTGCTCCCAGCCATCCTAGCCAGGACTGAAGCTCTAGCCCACGACTGATAGATGGAGAGGCGAAAAGGCCCATGCAGCTCACAGAAAGCAGTCTTGCCTGAAAGGTCTAAAACTGACTTATCAGTTCTATAAGGTTGAGGACTTAAAATCCCTCTCTCTCCCCACTAAGGCCACTATTCCCCTCACAGAGAGATGGCTAGGAAGGACTGAATCCTACTATCCCCTCTCTCTTCCCTGTTCTGAAGCAGCATATTGGTAGTGACCAGTCTGTAAAGAGGGAAGAAATTGGTCAATATTTAATCAGTAACTAATTTCCTATAAGTGGGTTACATTCTGGGTAGTTTATGATGTCCCAAAGAATATATTAAACTTGAAGTAACAGAACAAGCAAACAGAAATGCACAAAACATGGAAGATATAACAAGGAGGTGAAAATTACTGTCACAGTTTAAATGGCATGAAGCGGTGTAGAAAATTACATAGACATTATAATTAAATTCCCCCAGGGTTTGCATAAATTGTTCAACAGAATCTCAAAATAAATTACATTACAAGTAAAGAAGACTGGGAAGCCATGATCCCAGATTTCTCATACATCCAAGACTTCTCCCGAGTCCAAGGAATATGGTATCAGGTCCTAGCTTGCATGGTAAGTTTGTTATTATTTGAAAGTTATTTTTCAAATTGTCACAGTTTGCTGCTAATGGACTTTCAGGCTTCTTGTAACAATTGCTAATTGATACACAGAGCATGCAAGCAGATACACATAAGCAGGGAACTCATTGTGTAACTCCAAAAACAATTATTAGAGTTTCAAATGTGAAACCCGTGCACATTTCAGTGAGGACAGAGCTCATAATAGATAATGCTTTCTGGGCTATACAGCCGCAGTCACCAACATGCAGAAAGGTGTTATTTAAAATGAGTTATTTACAGAACATTTACACTATAAATAAGTGTACTTAGAGACACTTAATATAAAGTGTTAGTGTCTGCTAAGGATCTGTTCACTTAACATTCATGGAGTCCTGAGTGGTTTGCAAGTCAATTAAACACTGATGAAGCAGAGTTAAATGTTTCCTATTGAGAAATGTCACAGCATTCTTTCTGCTTCATTTCGTTGTGTCACTTGATGCACTAAAAAGCATTCAAGTGACACAACACCGCCTTTAATATCATAACACAGTGCAATGTAACATGTTGAGCCCTGTGCAAGCAGGACTCAACTCACCAGAAATGTAACCAATATTCCTGTGCAATAACTTGCTCCCAGGTAAGTGAGGAGATGCTATATTTTTGCTTAAGGGCAAACTGAAACACAGCAAATATCTTGATCAATGGATTTTCCCTCATGCTTGAAGAGTGCAGACAAATCTAAACAGCAGCACACAGGCTCATGCAATTTAACACTCAGTAGCTGCCCCTTCCTTCATGATTAAAATGTCTGGCAACAAGCATTGGCAGGGTCTTCCTAAGGTTATGTTTCCTCTTGTTTTGTATGAATGGAAATGTTAGCAAACTCTGTCACTCAAGTCTAGCTAATATATGACTTCTGTTCTTTAGGAGGCTATCCAAAGCTTACTGGAGTTTAAGGAATCCTTAAATGATCATGTATAAGCCCATGCTTACCATTTTAGAAACCTCTGCCGACACAGTAAAGCACAGAAATGCTACACACATTACATATCAAGGGACATGAGGAACAAAACGTGCAATTTGTGTCTTTCTACGCAAAACTCAACAGGATATTTTAATTATTACTAGTCATGTCTAAATGATTCCTTTAAGTACAATAACCGCACTGGAGATAGGAGCTTACCTAATGGTTAGAGAGATCACATGTCCTGGCTTTAAATATGATATCCCAGGAACTTCTTTTAGAACACCTAAAAGAGACAGTTTTTCATTTCATCAATCTAACTGCTTGTTGTTGCTTTCTGAAAACAGCAAAATGTTTGTTCAAAGCACGAACAGAAGTGGCTTTGAACAAACAGTCCTGTAAAACAGTGGTTCTTAACCAGGTATCCTGGGCTGGGGGTTGCAAGCAGGTTTTAGGGGTCCACCAAGCAGCATTAGACTCGCTGAGGCCCAGGGCAGAAAGCCATAGTCCCACTGCATGGAGCTGAAGCTTAAGTGTGAGCCATTTAGGAGAGGGGCCCCAGGCCATTGCCCTGCTTGCTAACGCTAGCCCTGGCTTTTATATACAGAAAACCAGTTGTTGTTATAAGCCTGTTCAATTAGTGGAGTTTTTATAGCGTGTTGGGGGGTACCTCAGAAAGAAAAAAGTTGAGAGCCCCTACTGTAGAATAAATCATCAATGTGATGAACAGTGTTTGAAGTGCTGAGACAATTGAATGTGTGTATGTAGATACTATCAGAGCTGTTCTGTTACTCCATATTGCATATTGACATCGCTCACAGAAGGACTCTCCATTTGATCCTAATTTTTGGGTACACATCTGTGTGTGTGTGTGTTTCTAACTGTATTGCTTTAAAATACTTTCTACATTTATATAATTTAGAAAATATTTTAAATATAAAATAATAATAGTAAATACACTGCAGTGTTTGTAACCAAAATATGGCAACATTTGTATCCTTGAGCAGAATCACAAAGTGAAATTGGTTCAGTCTAGTTTCATTGTCTAAGTAAAATGCATAAAACAAGCAAATGGCATAAGCAATGAATAGTGCATTTGAATTTTAATAATAGTCTAAATTGGTATTATAAATAGTAACATGGGTAAAACCAGTTCTTTTAAAATTACTTACATTTTTAAAATTACTTTACATTTTAGGTGGTGCCATGTAGGTGCAATAAATATACATTATAGACTAAACTAACAGGGTCAACAATAGGAGGAGAAACTAACATAGTTCTAAAAATGTGCCAGACAAGAGGAAACAATTACCGGGCAGTTATTTGGCGGAAACAAGCATTGGGCGGTTCAATTGTTAACACAATGAAAGAGAAAGACGTAGGTGATCCTTTTGGATTCTTCTCAGTCTGGTATTCCTAAATTGTTTAGTGTTGCTTTCAGTGTTGGAATGATGCCACCACACAAATCCTGATGGTTCACTAATGAGCCTCAGCGCTTATCATGATGAGATGGTAGAAAATAAGTGGTCTCTTTAGCTTGGGCATCTGAACACTGGTTGTATTTGGTCCTATATCTACACAGTGAAATGCATTTGGTCAGAAATGTTGCTATGTTTCTTTATGCTGAGAATGCATGATTGCCTAAATGCAACCTAATTTCTTGTATCGACCTCCAAAAATCAGAGAATTGTCGGAATAGAAGGGACCTTCAGAGGTCATCTAGTCCAGTCCCCTGCATTCACGGCAGGATTAAGTATTATTTAGACAATCCCTCAGAGGTGTTTGTCTAACCTGCTCTTACAAATCTTTATTGATGGAGGTTCCACAACCTCCCTAGACAATTTATTCCAGTGCTTAATCACTCTGATAGTTAGGTCGTTTGGCCTAATGTCCAACCTAAACCTCCCTTGCTGCAATTTAAGCCAATTGCTTCTTGTCCTATCCTCAGAGGCTAAGGAGAATTTTTTCTCTCTCCTCCTTGTAACAAACTTTTATGTACTTGAAAACTATTATGTCGCCCTTCAGTTTTCTCTTCTCCATGCTAAACAAACCCAGTTTTTTCAATCTTCCCTCATAGGTCATGTTTTCTAGACCTTTAATAATTTTTGTTGCTCTTCTTTGGACTTTCTCCAATTTGTCCACATCTTTCCTAAAATGTGGCACCCAGAACTGGACACAATACTCCAGTTGAGGCCAAATCAGCGTGAAGCAGAGAGGAAGAATTATTTCTCGTGTCTTGCTTACAACAATATTGCTAATACATCCCAGAATAAAGTTTGCTTTTTTTGCAACAGTATTACACTGCTGACTCATATTTAGCTTGTGATCCACTATGACCCCAGATCCCTTTCTACTGTACTCCTTCCTAGGCAGTCAGAATGTGTGCAATTGTTCCTTCCTAAGTGGAGTACTTTGCATATGTCCTTATTAAATATCATTCTATTTACGTCAGACCCTTCCTCCAGTTTGTTCAGATCATTTTGAATTTTAATTTTATCCTCCAAAACACTTGCAACGCCTCCTAGTTTTGTATTGTCTGTAAACTTTATAAGTGTACTCTCTATTTCATTATCTAAATTGTTGATGAAGATATTGAACAGAACTGGACTGAGGACAGATACCTGTGGGACCCCACACAATATGTCCTTCCAGCTTGCACATGTATGCTGGTACATGAAGCAACAGAATACAGGGGTTCTGCGTAGAGTTGGGAGGGGCCGGAAAAATCCCTGAAACATTCAGAAAAAAAACCAACCTGTTTTTTTCCCCCTCCGAGGTCTGGTATGGAAACACTGGAGATGTGGAAAAATTTAAAAAGAAATATTTATGTGAAATATTTCCTCTCAGAATATATAGTGAAATAATTTTTAAGTAATGTTTAAAATGATATTACTATGCTACAATTTAGACCTTCAAAATGCTTTCTAATAAGTAATAAGTATTTCAAATGATCTTCCTTTATTTCTTACAGTATTAGGCAATTTCAATTCCTATATATTGTAGGTCTGTATACCATATATATCTATGTAACCTCTTGGGGCATATTAGCGCAGCCCCCACCAGTAGAGGGAGCTGAAGAACAGGTGAATGAGTACAGGGGCCCTTTCTTGTGGGCTGCTGGCTGCCTGTTTTGGGTGACCTCTGTCCTGGAAGTAGAGTTTGGTATGGAAACAATGTGAGCAGGAGGGGAAAAGCAGCTGCTAGCCTGAAGCTGCTGTCCTCTTGTCTAGCCCCAGTGAGCAGCCTACTCATCCCTTAGATATCATCTCACCTCAGCAGGCTGGAATGGATCTTGCCTCTGAATCCTTAACCTGAGATCTACAGGAGAAACCAACCACACCAGGCATGGAGGATCTCTTATTACTCTTTTCTTCTGCCTCAGCAAAAATGGTGCGACCATCTTCTGACGTATGGAAGCATTTCCGCACTGAAAATCATTCAGACCTGAAACGACCTCTAGTTTGCAAATACTAACAAATGAAAACTGCATTTCCAAATGCTACCAGGGTGACCAAACGCATTGTATGCATGAAATGTCCTGCAGACCTTAAGAAATCCTTTCTGAGTGGAAATGAAGGTCAAGAAGAAGAGTATGAGGTAAATGACTCTGACAGTGGTTGCACGTGCAATAAATGTTTTGGATCCAGACATCCTTCTGCTTCTGTAACATCATCATCTGGAAGTGTTGTACACTCAAGTTCAGCTCACCAATCATCAGGAAAACGGGCAACTCAAACAACTATATCCAAAACACTACCAGCAGTTACTTCATTTATAGACAGTATGACACCTGAACATCAATAAAAAATTGACCAAGCTCTCTCAAAAGCAATGTTCACCTCTAGCACTTCATTATTAGTCACTGAAAAAAGTCCTTGATAGCATACTAAGACCATCATACCAGTTACCTGGCAGACATTCTTCAAGCTAAGCCTCTTCTGCAGTCAGAGTATGAATGTGCAATGCAAACTGTGCAAGAAAAATATCAATGAATCACTTTGTCTGGCAGTACTTACAGATGGCTGAACACATGTATGGGGGAAGAAATCGTAAACTTTGTGATAATACTTACCAGTTTATTACAAGAGCATTGAACAGGAGAGAACAGACATACTGCAGAGTATATTAGTAGTGAAATATGTGAAGAACTAGAGAAGATTGGAAGCGGGAGAGTGTTTGCTATACTGACTGATAATGCCAGTAATATGAAAGCAGCATGGGATATCACAGTAGACAAATATTCACGTATTGACAGTAGGATATGCTTCCCATGGCCTAAAGTTGCTTCTTAACCATTTCCTGAAATGGGGCACACTGACACTGTATAAGATCTATAAAAGACCAATTAGCATGCCTCCTAATTAGCACACAGATGTAGCCCAGAACAGCTGTGTGCTAAATGCCACAGGTCTGGGTTCCACCGCCCTGCTGCGTGGCAGGCTGCTGACTGCTGCCTGGCCCCACACATCAGGCTGCGGGCTCCAGGCTGCTGCCCAGACCCAACACAGCAGAATCAGGGTCTGGGCTGTCGGCTGCTGCCTAGCCCCATGCAATAGGGTTGGGATCCGGGGTTGCAGTGCCCAGGGTTGGGGCAGGGTCTGAGGTCTGGCTGTCCTCCAGCCCTGCATGCTGGGGTCAGCGGTCCCCACACAGTAGGTCCCTGATGCCCACTTCATGCCCGGCACCCTGTACAATGCAGTGGGTGTACTTCAGCAGGGCTAAACTGCAGAGGGACAGATGTTGAGTGCAGTGGGTACTGGGAGTCCGCAGCGCTGGACTGTGAAGGGGGAAGAGTCGAATGCCGCAGATATAGACTGGAAACAGAAGGTTGATAAGAGTGTGTTGGTGGTGTGTGTGGGACACATGGGAAAGAGTTTTGCGACAAGCTGCAGGAGAGGGTAGGCATGGAGGAGCTCATTTTGTAGTGCTAGTAGCACCTGCAGCATGTCCGTTTGGTGCTCAATAACAGTTAAGAGCTGCTCTATGGCTTCTTTCTGGCACGCCACATTCTCCTCTCAGCCCCTCTTCTTGCTGTCCCGCCACTCCTTCAATTCTTGTTTTCCGGTCATGGAGTGCATCATGACATCACACGGAAAGTCCTCTTTAGTTCTTTGTGGCCGCTTTCTATTTCTGCCCAGACATTCAGCTGGTGATAACAAAGACAGAGGCTGGGCTCCCAAGGTCATATCTGTGAAGTCAATTTGCAACATTTTACAAAAGCAGTATTATTTGCAACACACAGACCACTGATTCAGTGATTTAAAACACAGCCACTGTTCACATACTTGTTACTAACTGGCTGCCCCAGACATGTACACATGAGCCACAAGACCCCCAGAATGGTGAGTAATCAGTGTTCCAAGTCCATACTATACACTGGGCACACAGGTCTTGGGGAGAGCCAGTGCCGTAGAGTGGGGCTTATAATCATTACTGCCCCCACAATTTTCCACAGGCTGTGTTCATTATGGAAGAGATCTCGCTGCCAAGGGTGAGCAGGGAAACAAAGGAGGGTCTTCTCCAAGACTGTGGATTCTGCCCTGACATATGTGGCTCCCTGAGTACAGCCATGGTACCTCCCCTCACCTGCTGTGTTGGCAGAGTGGTGCAGGAAGTTACTGTTAATGGGGCAAGTAACAAAGCAGCTCTGCCAAAGAACCTGTGGCAGCGGATTGCCCAGTATCTCCATGAGAGTTTCCTGTGAAGTGAGGGAGTCAATCAACACCCTCTTCCACCACTCAGACTAGGCCTGTGGTGGTACGTGCGTCCTACAGACACAAGCTTGTTTTCTGCAACCCTCCTGCCCTCAACAACTCGCTTTAGCCATTCCCAAAATCAAAGTCACTTACCAGGGGCCTCCTCTCCTATTTGCGCTTTGCCAAGCTCCAACAGCTATGACTGGCTAGCTTCTTCCATGTAGAAAAGGGCTCCTGGCTGCATGCATCTGACCTCAAGACCTCTGCCTCTGGGTCCCCCTCTCCCTCCACATCCTGGTATAAGATTTCCTCTCCCTGGCTTGGTCCACTCTTGACTGGCACATGAGCCATTAAAATATCAACAGTGGCCTTCACAGTGGAGGTGGGGTCGCTGCCAAGTATTGCGTCCAGCTTTTTGTAGAACTGGCATCTCATGGGCACAGCAATGGAGTGGTGGTTTGCCTCCCATGCCCTGTGGTAGGCATTCTACAGCTCCTTAACTTTGACCCTGCACTTCAGTGTGTCCCAATCACGGCCCCTTTCTGTCATGCATCGTGAAATCTGTCAGTGGCTGTCATAATTCCTATGGCTGGTGTGCAGCTAGTACTGAACAGCCTCCTCTCCCCCACATGCTGATGAGGTCCAGCAACTTGGCCTTACTCCAACTGGGGATTGCCTGATGTGTGGAGTCTGGTCACTTGGAAAGATGAGTGGAGATCACTGCATGCTTCACCGAGCAAACAGGAAGGGGACTTTCAAAATACCCAAGAAATTTAAGGGGTGGGGCTCACGGTTGGTCACCTGATGACAGGGCAGTAGAGTTCAAACTGATGACCAGAGAGGTGAGAACAGGCATTGTGGGATACCTCCCAGAGGCCAATCGCAGCACTGTAATCGACCAGGGTGTCTACACTGGTACTGCAGTGCTGTACTCCTGGCACAGAAAACTGTACACCTCTGTTCGGGATTTTTTTTTATAGCACTGAAACTGTGCAGTTTCTGCGCACTAAGTGGCTTGGCAGTGTGTATACCTCGGGAGTTATAGCGCAGAAAGTTGCTTTACTGCACAGAAACTTGCCAGTGTAGACAAAGCCTCAGCTTGTAAGCTCTTTAGAAGAGGGGCTGTCTATAGTATTGGCCTGCTAAACCCAGGGTTATGAGTTCAATCCTTGAGGGGGCCAAAAAGCTCTTGGATGATTTAATTGGGGATTGGTCCTGCTTTGAGCAAGGGGATGGACTAGATGATCTTTTGAGGTCCCTTCCAAACCTGATATTCTATGTTTCTACATTATTCTAGCACAAGGTACCATTCTCTGTTGTCCTGTTAACATGACCATAGTAAACACATTTTGTTACAATGATAGGCTTTGAAGAGCAATCAGCAATGAGGTATGCTACTGAGGGTATAAATATACTGTACTTAGGGTGACCAGACAGCAAGTGGGAAAAATCGGGACAGAGGGTGGGGGGTAATTGGCACCTATGTAAGAAAACGCTCCAAACATCTGGACTGTCCCTATAAAATCAGGACATCTGGTCACCCTAACTGTACTTCATATTTTTTACTCTCTCTATTTTCTTTTTCCTCCTCCTTGCTCCTTTGTCATTGTTTTGCTGAATTTGTTTGTCTCTCTTCCCACTCTCTGACCCATTTTTTAATCTTACATATTCTAGAACCTCTCGCCTTCTCTCCGCCACCCTCACAGCCTCACCAAAGAAGAATGCAAACTGAATAACCATTCAAGTCTGAGTTGAACTTTAAAACCCATGGCGGTCAAGTGGGTTTGAAATTAGGCAAAACAATTTCACCCCTCCCTTGCCTCAGTCCCTGACAAAGAGCTTGCTGCAGTTTTAAGGTTAATGTTCAGAAGGATGTGCTGCTGCATGTTTCCCTTTCATAATGGAAATTCTGGAATGTGGCTGTGCATCAAAACACTTGTTGAAACATGGTCTGTTCAAAGGACACCCTAAATCCCGCACAGTCGTCTCATATACATTATATTTCCACTCCACTCCCTCTTGGAGTAAACACAAGAGAATGGCAGGATTGTGTCTTGTGGATTGCTTAAGTAATATTTTGTTAGGGAAGAGTAGGGTAGATGATGACCCAGCTATGCCACCTTGCATGAGCTGAGGATCCAGTCTGAAGGGCCTACATGAGTTTTGCTCATTCATTTTCCAAGGGGTAAATTTATACTCATTGTCAATTGTTACTTTTTTGGGTGTTATTCCTAAAAGCTAACACAGTAATTTTCTCTGTCTGAGTATAGATACACATAGATACACATCTAGTAATACACACACACATTCACCCACCTGCACAGTCATTTTATTTTCCTTACAAATCACTTCATTTAGGCTTATCAGTGTGACATTTAAAAAAACAGGGTCAAATATTTATCTTATTTATTCTAATACAATTCAATTTAAATCTATGTAACTGAGCACAGGGTTGGTGCTTTAGCTAGGATTTCAGAAGGGCAGTACTTTATTGTGCAAGGCAGTACTCTTTCTCCTGTGTTCAGAAAATGCTGCTGCTAAAAGCATTAACAAGAACCTCTTTGTGTTCCTGCTCCTAGGTGAATGAGGAGCATTGACAATGGATTATCTAGTTACAGTCTTTCTTATTACCAGTTGGTGTCACTATTCCACTGATACAGAATTGTGCAGCCCTCTATAATAGAAAGTAAATTGTGGGGAGGAGCAGGGAGAGTTCAAACAAAGGCAAATAAATTGTTTGATGTGAAAAGAATATCTGGTATTTACTGTTGATTCTGTTTTCATTTCTGTACATGGAACACACTCATAGCTATGATAACACCACAAGTGGGATTGAATTTCTGTTCTGGAAACCCATAAATATAAATTCCTTTTTTGGCTCTTACGGGACTAGGCTATTCTTTTAACAGGAAGCCATTCAACTTATTTCTCAAAAGTGAGCTGAGAATGAAACTGAAGATGTTAAAATATGAGGAAAAGAAAAAATGCTTGGATTCAATTCAATCTGACCTTTGTGGTCATAAATGGAATTCTCCATGTGCTGCAATTAGGGAAAACTGACAGATATTTTGCATTTATTTGACTGAGATGTGATTTGATTCAAACTGATAACATTTGCTGCTTTTCTAAAGCCCTGAGGGCCTGACCTAAAGCTCCCTGAAGTCAGTGGAAGTCCCACCACCTTCAATAGCCTAATTTTGGCAATTAATTGATCTTTGCAGTAAATATATTATTAGCAGTAAATATGCCCAATGGCCTGTGATGGGATGTTAGATGCTGTGGGATCTGAGTTACTATAGATAATTCTTTCCTGGGTGTCTGGTTGGTGAGTCTTGCCCACATACTAAGGTTGAGCTGATCACCATATTTGGGGTCAGGAAGGAATTTCCCCCAGGGAAGATTGGCAGAGGCCCTGTGGCGTTTTCACCTTCCTCCGCAGCGTGGGGTATGATTCACTTGCTAGAGGATTCTATGCACCTTGAAGTCTTTAAACCATGATTTGAGGACTTCAATAGCTCAGACATAGGTGAGAGGTTTATTGCAGGAGAGGGTGGGTAAGATTCTGTGGCCTGTGTTGTGCGGGAGGTCAGACTAGATGATCATAATGGTCCCTTCTGACCTTAAAGTCTATGATTCTATGAGAATAGGGTTTGGCTCAGGCCCATAGAGCCTGGCAGCCCTTGGGAAATGCAAATGTAAATAGTTATGTTGAGTATCAGCAACAGACTTTGTTTTCACTGACAATTTATTAGAAAACAAAGAGCCGTTTCAATTATGAAATTCAGGATGAATTAAACACTACAGAGCAAAATTAAAATGTGGGATACAAAAAAGTGATGTCCTGAGAACCATATGCCTCATGACTAATCATATAGTCTTTCCACAGTCCCATAATGGAAATTTCAAATTTAGAGAAAGACATTTCCAGAAGCCTCCGTCCTAAATTTGGATAACATTTTATTTTGTAATGCTAAATATCATGGAGCAGTTCCTTACTTACGTGATACAGTAGAATTTATTTAATGCCCTTGAAAAAGTTGTATGGATATTTCATTAGGAATGGGATGATTTTGAATAAACAGATTCAGCGCAAAACACAATGTGTTTCAAAGATTAAACAATGGACAAATAGCACACCTAATCTGCTTAATGGCCGTGTCTAGGGCTTTTCTACACACAGAAGTTGTACCAATTTAACCAAAGGCCTCCTCCCCAGTTCAGAGCTCCAAATGTTTGGGGTGAAAGATGGCCATGTTAGCATTCACTTTCTCTTATTTAATTTATCATTTACATTAAAATGGTAGCTCAGATTTAGCTATTTTACTGCTGCAGAATCCCTGGCCATCAGCAATCAACCAAACATGATACTTAAACCTGCCAAATGAATAAGCTGATTGTTCTGCATCAGACCCTTCATGAGTATATTTGAAAGGAAAATAAAAAAAATCAGCTCAACTAGTGTAATACTGCATGCCAAATCCAATAATTAGCACAAAACCTTCTGTGAAACACCATATTAAATAAACAAATCTGCTCTGCAACAATTTAAGTCAATGTTTCAGCTGAGTTAACCCAAGGTATCTGTAAGGAATAACCCTGTTGAAATGAGGGATTTATTCTACACTGAGGCAATGCATTTAACGGATCCCAGTTGTACTGGAACAGAAAATTGCATATTCTTAAAAGCTGCCAGCTACAGCCTTGCAGCCTGTGTTATATATTTAATTTTCAGATGAATCTTCAAACTGTAAATTCACATATTTCCCTTCACACTGGAAACTGAACTTCTCTGAGTTTGTCGCTATGTTTAAACCTTTCACACTCGTTGGTGACTGACCAGATAACCCTAATACAAAGCACATTTCAAAGAGGTTTTTTTCCTTTTACTTCAAGATTAAAGCCTGCTTAAGAAATCCCCATTATTCCCTAAATTTTTCATATGTAAAAATTAGGGAAGGGACTAAAGAAAATGACATGAAGTATATTATTCTTTTCTCTACCCCTCAGCTTCCTGCACATCACAACACATAGCACAGTGACAGAAATAATGGTAATGTTTAGCTTAATCAAAAAAAGCCTGAACCTGTGTGTGATTCATTTCACTCACCTCAATGGTTCCAAAGAGGGACATTTCAAAATTCCCTTGAGATCAGCATTTCAATGGAAGCTACCATTTATTTTACCCCTAAAGAAGGCTAGTGCTACCAAACAAAAACACAGGCTTTTCAAACCAGGAATGCAAGATGAGGAAAAGGCCCCGCAAGCACTGAGAAACAACACCTATTCCTTCACCTAAGGCTGTTTGTCAGAAAGGATTTCCTCTTTTGTTTTTATTCCTCCTCATTCTATTTTTCTTTATATATACCCCCGAGACACTCTGAGCTCTTTCGTAGGTCAACTTTAAACCTTTCAACTGTTGAACAAGCTTATGCCACCTGAACAACATTTTTCATAGGACTCACTAAAAAGGTGACATGTAAATCAAACTTTACAGCTTCACACTGTAACTGCAAACTGCATTCTTCAGACTATCATAATCTCCAACTACCTAAACCAGATACGATGATCCATACTTAATATTTCCAAAGCTGTGTTCACCTTTCTTTCCAAGCAAGGTGATTGGCCACGTCATCGCTGGAAAGAAACATCAGACCTAATTTAATCAAATGAAGTTTCACACTTGGGTTTGCACTAAAATTTACAATTAGGGACAGCAAGTGTCAGTGTTTCGGAAGGCCCTCTCCATAGTGGTTATATATTTGGCCAAGTTGAACGCATTTTAGCGGATCAAATCCACGTTTCATTGGAGTTAGAATTAGGCCAACAGAAAATGTGATCAGCTATTTGTTCCATCTGGTTGACCATGATTCTATCTAGGGTGTTGACTATAGTGGCCAGATGGTTGAACACATCATTGAGGAAGGTATTTAGGGAGTTGTGATTGATACACTGTGCTTTTTCTAACATAGATGTATCCATAATGTTGTAAAACTTAGTGCTGTTACACTTTGATCACCTCTTTTTCAGAACAAGATTTCAATGGTCAGTTAGTCACTGGATAACAGGGTAAATACCTGCCTGGAGGTTGGGGCTCACTGAAATGAGTCATCGGATACAATAACGTTTGGCAGCCACAGCTCCCTTTCCTAATGTTGTCAAAGCCCGAGTTATACTGCTAAACCTCAAAGCAGTTCTAGAATTATATCAGCCTTTATTCCAATATTTCAAGAAAAAGCTCTGCACTGGGAAGGCAGAAAGAGAGATGTCCCTAATACTTTAAGAATCCAGCCATTCCTAGTGGTAGGGTCTAAATTCTAATTCTCTGAAAGAACTATGTCAAATGGAAAATATGTGGAACACGGTTCACAGTTATTTTCAAAAATGTCATTTAGGGACAAGTTTCACTTTGTAGGTCTAAAAAATGGGTGGAGTCATTTGTTTATATACATAGACATTTTTTGAACACTGGATGCTCCTTGGCACTAGGTTACAATTCTCACAAATATATGTTTTTGAAATCTGTAGTTTTTAAAGAACATCACTGCATATCTGTAGAGTTTATGTTGTCATGGTTTAAAATATTAATTTCAGCTCCTGTCTTTTGAATGTATAAACCGAAAAACAAGTTCACTTATTTCTTGAGTGATATTCCTTTGTTTGCAAGTGGGAGTGAAAGGCCACCAACCAGATCACCCCTAAACCCACCACCACTAGCCCATTTTAGTCCCAGTAGTCTCCATGTAGAAACTTTTTGTAAACTTTAGAGTGACTGCTCAGTGGTGGCAAGGCACATTTCTGCCACAGGGGAGAGAGCACCAGAAAAAAGCATTTCACCTTCTTATTTGACCCCATTCTAGGAGTGCTTAGAAAGACCAGATTTTGGTTTTATATCAGTAGGACAAGATGTCTGAAAGGTCAAAGGGGACCACTAGGAGGTCAAAGAGGACCACTCAGTTGCAATAACTGAGGTGAGAAATAGTCTTGGCTTGTACCAGGATATTCACAATGAAAATGGAGAGGAATAGATGGATTTTGGAAATTCTGAAGAGAATAAATTGGCTGGCCTTTACAGGGGTCGGCAACCTTTCGCAAGTGGGGCACCAAGTCTTCATTTATTCACTCTAATTTAAGGTTCCACATGCTGTAATATATTTTAATGTTTTTAGAAGGTCGTGTTCTATAAGTCTATAACATATAACTAAACTATTGTATGTAAAGTAAATAAGGTTTTTAAAATGTTTAAGAAGCTTCAGTTAAAATTCAATTAAAATGCAGAGCCACTCCAGACCGGTGGCCAGGACACAGGCAGTGTGAGTGCCACTGAAAATCAGCTCACGTGCTGCCCTTGGCACCCATGCCATAGGTTGCCTACCCCTGATTTGCAGCTACATCAAAGGTGGAGGTGGGGTGGAAGTGGGGGGAGGAAACAAATGAAGGATGTCATCAAGGCTGTGGGCCTGAGGGGTAGAAAGATGGCAAAAATGGTTAGTTTTACCCTTTCTATCTTTTTTCCTCCATTTTGCCACTGAAAAAAGGAGGGAATAAAAAAGTGGGGGATGGTGAGGGTTGGGGGAACCCAAAACAGGACAAGAAATATTTTTAAAAATCTGTTTTAAGGGTGTTTTTACTGAAAAAAAAAATCACATTTCCAC
Source organism: Sternotherus odoratus (assembly GCA_032164245.1). NCBI lineage: Eukaryota > Metazoa > Chordata > Testudines > Kinosternidae > Sternotherus > Sternotherus odoratus. The sequence goes on from JAVMKO010000003.1 coordinate 64,287,681, forward strand.
AAAACAATTTGTCAAAAACTCAACTTATTTTCCCCAGAATTTTTCACAAAACATTCACAAAACACGATTAACATTTTTGACCAGCTGTTGTGAACAATAAATTAGGCATGAGTTTGCAGGCAGTATGACTACAACTGAGGCCAACTCCATTATAGGCTGTATACACAGAAACATCACACAAAAACATTCCCTTTTTACATGTGCATAGGTACTTCATTGCCAGAAAGTTGTTGATACATGGGAATGAGTTCAGAGAACAACAAGGAAAATTGTCATGCGTCTGGATGGATTGATATATGAGAGAAGACTAAAAGAGTTAAATATATAGTAGCAAAAATATATATAGTTTAGCTACTAAAGGAGAACAGCTTTTGATATTTCACTACAAATATTTGAAAGTGTAATAATTAAGAAGGAAGAATTATTTCAGATACTGCAGGGTAAAACTAGAAATAATGGAATGAGATAAGAGGGGGAAAATTGATCTGAATATCACAGGAAAATTTCCCTACATTGAGATCTATTAAACTGCGGAATAGTCTTCCAAGAGAAGTGATGAAAAACTGTAGAATTAGATCTGACCAGACACTAGTAAATAGGGACAATCCTGAACCATCACGGAGTTGAACCATACGACCTAACAGATTTTCTTCCATCTTGTAATTCTTGAAGGTGTGGTGTACATTTTTGTATTTCATTTCCAATCTCAGTGAGTGACAATGCTGGAACACAGAGCACACAGACGGGCTAGAAATAGGTGAAAACAAAGACAGGAAATGAAATAGGGATATTTTCTTAAATAGTGGTGTGGCAACCTCAGATAAGCAGGAAGACCAACGGCATTAACAATTACAACATATATCAAGGAATTATAGCTAAATTATTATGCAAGATCACAGAATATACTTGAAGCTCATCTAAGATCATCTGGTTCTGTTTCAGTCAGTCTCTCAATAAAGATTAGACCCTGGTGAACCACCAGATCTTATCTAAGCACAAGGAGTGAAAAGAATATCAGCCATGGGGAAAAATAAGTAAAAAGGAGTAATTCTCCAAGAACTGTTCCTTAATCTCATTATTCTCATTCAGTCAGTATATATGGATGCTTAAATATGTGCCACTTTTCATTGCTTTGGGCTGGGTTGGAGTTGTTTTGCTGATCCACAATAGTGCAAGTGCCATGGCTAAGCTTTGGGTGCTAGGTGCTTATTTATACTCAGGTCCTTTTATGCTCCTCGTCATAGAATAAAGGGCCCAGCAAATGAATGCAAACGTAAATGATCCAAAACAGTGCAAAGAGACCTTATTGTATTTGTAAATAAAAATCAGGTCCCCTTTTGTTTCATCCATCTGCCATGTCTTCTCTTTTAGGCTATAAACACTCTGGGGCATGAACTGTTATTCACTATATGCTCGTATAACTTTTATCAAAATGGGCTCCTGATCTGGTTGGCTTCTAGATGCTCCTACAATATACATTTTAAATAAATAATAATTATGTAAAGCTGTTTCATGGGTCACTCTCAAGATCAGACACAACAGCTACAGGTGACATGGAATCTCTACAACTTCGACTGCACAACCTGGAGATTTTTCTCAGTAAAGACAAGACCCTTATAAAATATCCTTCATAATTTGAGGGCTTCAACCGGATTATTTCCATCAACTTCAATTGGGGCTTTGCTTCATGCTCAAACTGATGATGACAAAATAGACTGTAGCAAGAATATAATTATCTATTGAATTTAATAGAATGATTAAAAAAACCACTATATCAAAGTTGTCAATTCTCTGTTAAATGCTAAATGTTTTAAGTAATTTCTATTGTTATCATCCCTAAGTGAAACAGACATCTCCCTAACGTTAGACTGCAGGGTCTGGTAGTTCGTGCAAACCACTGGGAACTTGAAGAATTCTAGACTCTAATCCCACCTAAACCACTGACTCACTGTGTGACTGGCCAAGTCACTTGACCTCCTTGTGTCTCAGCCCACCAAGCTTGAAGTCTGGGTAAGATGTGGAAGTGAAAAAGAAACCAGATGCTGAGCTAAAGCTGCCTGAGTCAATAAATCACAAATGGATGGTGAATCTCTCTTTTTGTGGACTAGACTTCACTTATTTGATGCTCTAGTCAGAAATCACATGGCTGTTGCAGAGCAACAATAAATACAGAAAAATCCTGGCTGATTAATAAAACTCTAGGTAAACAGCCTATTTAGATGAATAGCATCCTTGTTTCAATTCTCGTGGCTGCTGGTAAACCGAGGTGCTAGTTTTATAGCAAACTCATTCTCCTTTAAACTTGCTGTTTTCACTGTTGCTTCCCATGGAGGCTTGTTAAGCATCCTTGTAGTTGATCCTCTGACACCAGTATACAAGGGGAATGCATTCATTATAGTTCCTTTGTGCTTTGATATATTATTTTTAAAGCTCTCCCTCTATTCTTCCTCTGTAGCAGTAGATGTGTCAAACATGCCCTGACTGATTTAGCTTTGTCTGCCTGTCTAGTCAACGAGGACTGGAAAATTTACGCTCACACAGAAACACTGAGTTAATAATGATGAGGTGCGGAAAAAGTTTTGGCCCACATCCAAGAGTCTAAGTTTTCTAAAAACAAGACCCAAGGCAAAAACTGCAGGCTCAGATACAGACCTCAGAAAAATACAAAATTCAGATTCACTTTTTAACTTCAGAAGGGTTTTCTTCTAGATTTCAAAGGAAATGTTATTCAGTTATGCACATGAACCTTCAACAATTTAAGGATATTATCCTGTCATTCTTAGTCAGACTTGACTCAGTCATTTCAAAGGCACTTTTGCCTGAGTATGAATGGCAGGATATGGCGTGAACTTATGATCATGGACTATGCTGCTGTGTCCTATTTGCCCATTTTTTTAAAGTTAAATTTTATGGGCAAAATCTTGGCCTCATTAAAGCCAATTGGAGGTTTGCCACTGACTTCAATGGAGCCAGGATATCACCCTGTTTGGTTTATGTTAGAACTAATTGTAATATCTATGAGAATAAGGTCTTTAGAGGGAGATGTGGAAATAGAAAAAGAATCCCAAACTGTTAAATGGTTTAAAATTCATTAATAAACTACATAATTTCCAATGAGCCCATGAGTCAAAGATGTGTGACTTAACAGTGACGTGACAAAAAACCTCAGGTCTGGTAGAAAAAAATCATGCTGTGAACTGACATTGAGTTCGGACAAGGAGATTATTTATGGCTGTTGTGTTCCTCCTGTTATCCCCACAAACATGCTTTTTAAAATTAACTGCCTTGATATGAGGTGAAAGATAGGACAGATTAATATTACAGCTTTTCTCCACAATTAGGCCATTTATAAAGTATGAGCAATAGGAAAGCTGATGTCATAAAGAGAGAGATTTGATACCATTGCCATATTAGCTCCCTTGCTACCTTTGAATTCTAGAGACTTTATGGTCCTCAAAGAAATGGTATTTAAACAACCTATTTTGCAAATGATCCTGTGGACATCTAAATCTATTAAATAATTACCAGGAAACTTTAGGTGACCATCATTAAGATCTGTGTTTTCCTGATTATTTAAGCAACAGTTAATGTCCTGAATAATTGTTCCATTTATTTAGCAATTTTTGTGAAGATTTTCTTTGCTTAACCTATTGGAAAATGATGGTTCGGCTATTTTCAGATTTACCAGCCCATAAACCTAGCCTTGTCATACAAGTCTGCAAACTGGTGCAAGTAAACAATCCTAATATGTGAGCTCCTCGAGGTTATGTACAAAAAAACCTCCTTGACTATAACTAGCACTCTACCAGTAGAGAACTGTTTGCAGGATTGGAGCCAAATTCACTGATGACTAATCTTCATACTTGCTAGTCTGCAAAGTAAGACTCCTAGTTCTTAAACAAAATATGTAATTGATCATGGTTTTGTATATGTAGGTACTGTAAAAACAGGGGAAACCTCAAAAGATGCAGCTGCACTGGAAAACAGATAAACATTTTCCTGTACTGGTGCAACTCAACTAGCAGTGGCAACAGCAGGAGTTGTATGTGTATGGATGAGTGTGTTTGTATATATGGTTGTGTATGGGACTGCACACGCGAGTATGTGTATGAGTGCTTAGTGTGTGTGTGTATGCTGTATGTCAATGGTTCTGGCAAGCAAAATGATATTTTCCACCTATTCTCATTTCTCCATTGTGTATGCTTTTGTCTGCTTCAGTTTTATGTGTTATACCATCACTCATTTGAAAGGGTAGCTGTGGATCTTAAACTATGGCATTTATATGTGAGACGTAGTAAATTGTGACGTTAGATGGAGATTTTCAGAGGGGGAAAAAAAGCTGTTTCTCTAACAAAATCCAGTGCTCCATATGCTGTTTTACGGGTGTCCCTTTATGTTCTTGAGCTCTTGTGTAGTTAATGGCTTTATTTTTTGCATATGCATTGACACATATTCTTTACCGGGTTCTATAGTCTTGTCCTCCACTCCCTGCAACTGGAATTGTTACCTTGATGCCAACTATTTGCTCATCATGCCGGTGGGATAAAGGTCTTTACTCCAGCCCATTCATTGCTCCTATGTAGGACATTTTTTTTCTACTAAACTAATTTTCCAAAAGGTGGGGGGGTTTTCCACACAACTAAATATTTTTGTTGTCCTACTTTTTTTTTTTTTTTAACTATCTATAAACCCTATTTAATAGATTTCAATGTCAAAACAATAGCAACAATTCAAGATGTCTCAGCAAAGGCGTTGCTTTGCACCTTAAATTGTCTTTGTCTAAATTCCTTGGCATATAAGGCTTCTAACACTTGTTTTATCAGGGCATAATTTCAGTCCTATTCCTTTTTGTAGTTCTATAGCAATAACACTAGTTGGCACACAACACAAATATTAAAGAACGCATCCTCTGTCAAGTGGATTTGGATGCCACTTCTTCCATGGAAAACTTGGTTCAGTTGCATTAATAGGACCAGTGGAATGATCTTTCCTAGTTTTATAGCTAAAACTGTTGTAAATACTTCAAATAATATTTCTTGATAAATATTTATCATTTCTACAGTGCCTTTCATTTAAGGATCTTAAAATACTACGCAAACATTAATCAATACCACAAGGTGCTAGGTAAATATATCCAGCCCCAGTTTTACAGATGGAGAAACTGAAGCACTCTGAGACGGTCTTTTTGTTCTATATTTGTGCTAGGATAATACAAATAAATTATAACAATGACAGATAAATTAAGCACCTTGCTCAAGGTTACAGAGTAAACCTGTGGCAGAGGAGCCAGATATGACAATTTGTCTTCATTATTAGTCTAGTCCTTTGTCTTCAGTATTAAGACCCAATTTTAGCAAAGTACTTAAGCATGTGTTTAACTTTAAGCATGTAAGTAGTCTCATTGATTTCAAAGGGACTATTCATAAGCTTAAAGTTACACTAAAGTGACACTTGCAAAATTGAGATCTGAATCAGACATCCTTTAAAATGTGTTCTGACATGGTTTATCAATAGGTCATTTGCCTGTAGGTTAGGTAACTGGTTTTGCCAACATGGGAGATAATATATTCTTTAAGGACAAAGAATTTTACTCCTAATACTGAATCTTCATATCCTAAAATGTAACACTGCATGTTAAAGAACAACATTTTTTTAAAAGAGGCACCCATTCTCAGATCAGATGGGAAATCTGCCTTAAAGACTGACCCTCTAACCACCACTACACTCTCTATCTCTCTCTCCACCAAAAGACTCCCTTTCATGGTCACAAATATTTAAGCGGTGGTACTGATTTGCTTTCATATCAGTTTTGTTCCAGATTTGTTTATTACGCCCCCTCCTCGCAACCCATGTTCCTCTAGTAAATCTGATAAACAATGCCTTTTTATTGCTACAGGCAGAAAGTCCAGTGCAAGACAATGGGAGGCATGACTTGGCTGGGTTGCGAAGTGCAGGTGTTCGGAGTATTGTGGTCATCCAAACCAGATGCGGAGGAGATGAAGCACCTGTTTCCCTTCTTTGCGGTCCTGGGGAATACAACTCTATGCAGACTATAGAATGTAGCCTGAAATTAATAGTACTGCTGCATTTTTTCCATGAAAGGGGAACAAAGATGTACTACGTACAAATTTTACAAACATTCCTGCAAGCACACACACACACACACACACACACACACACACACACACACACACACACACACGGAAACCCGTGCGGGGCTAGATAAGCTTCTTTGAGTGGAGCAGAAAGGAATCAGAGACTTAGAGGTAACTTCACCTCTCTCTGTATTGTATCATGCAGCAGGACAAGGCTGATGAAGGAACAAGAGGTGATGATTTTTTATAGCTTTATTAGCTGTCAGACTTAATCCATCACCACTTGGATTTATCTACTTTTCTACAGGCTCTACAAACATCTCTTTCAAAGGCAGAAATTCAGTTAATATTTTCTGTTCGTGAGACAAGGCTCAATCCTATTGCCACTGAAGTGAATGGAAAAACTCCCATTGACTTAAAATGGGAGCAGGAGCCTGTCCATAGTATCTAACAACAACGAAATGTACTAGGAGATCCAAAGGGGGAGGAGGCAAAACTGTGATTGTTGGGATCAAATTCTGCTGAGCTTCCTCACTATGATTGTTCCATTGGGTTAAATGGCACTTACGTGTGGGTAAGGAAAGCACTAATTGGTTTTTGATTTGAACACTGTGAGCTGCTATGTCCAGATGACTTTCAAAGACATTATTTATAAAATTCTAGCCTGGCACCTACAGAACTTCATCACAATAGTAGTGTAACAGGGCAGCCGGACCTGTTCTGGAAGGAGGCTGAGTAGGGAGGTGCTTGGAATCAAGTGACCCAGATGAACAGCAATTAATGATTGGGTCTGAATTCTGTCTGGAGGACAAAGGAGGGCCCTTCTCCTTGAGGGGGTGGGGAACCAGGAGGCAATTGAGAGTACATTCTTGCAACAGATAGCTGGCAAGAAGACAAGCAGACCTGGTAGACTCCCGCCCTAAAGTGGGGAATTCCAGACCTTTAGGTTGCTAGAGGGCCCCACAATCTCTGCCAAGAACAGGGCTATTGATTTTATCATTGTTCTACATTTCCTTTTCTTCTGGAGACTAAATAGAACCCTGAGGGAAGAGGCTATAAATGGAACTGACTGGCTGATTGTTCCAGTCTGGTGATCAGATCCACCAGTTTACCACTCATCAAGAAAATGAGTGATCTCATTCTATGGATTGTCCTGTTAATTAAAATGATTGCAATAGCCATACTTTTCATGGGGAAATGGTAAACACAAAATAGGATTTTTAAAAATTACTGCTTTTTTAAATTGTGAAAAATATTTACGTTTTGACATGTTCTAGTCTCTGAAAAAATATATAAAAAGGCTTTTTGGGGTCAGAACTAAGTTTTGTTTAAAAAAAATTTCCCCCAAGACTCCAAATTTGGAAAAGCTCTATAGAATCATAGAAATGTAGGGCTGGAAGGAACCACAAGAGGTCATCACGTCAGTCCTCCATGCTGAGTCAGGACCAAGTATCATATAGAAAATCCCTGACAGGTGTTTATCTTAAAAATTTCCAACAAGAGGGATTCCACAACCTCCCTTAGAAGCCTGCCCTTATAGTTAGAAAGTTTTCTTACTATCTAATCCAGATCTCCCTTGATCTGATTACTTCTTAACCTATTTTCAGTGGGCATGGAGAACAACTGATCACCCTCTTCATTACAGGTCTTAACATATTTGAAGACTTTTCTCAGATCCCTCTTCCGTCTTCTTGTGTCAAGACTAAACATGCCCACTTTTTGGACAGCTACAGAAAATATTAATTTTGGGTAAAACTTTCAAAAGTAACTAAGCTAAGTGCTTGAGTCACTTTTGAAAATGGGCCTTGGGAGCCTAAGTAATGTAGACTATCTCCACATTAGCACTTTTGTTGGCAAACACCCCCTGGCCGACAAGTTTCACTGACAAAACTGCTGGTATGGATAATGCTATGTTGGCGGGAGAAGCTCTCCTGATGACAAGGACAGCCACTCATTGGGGGTGGTTTAATTATGCTGACTGGAGAGCTCTCTCCTGTTGGCATAGAGCAGCTACATGAGAGACCTGACGGTGGCACAGCTGTGCTGCTTCAGGCCTGTAGTACAGACATAGTCTTAGACACTTTTGAAAATTTTACCCTTTTCCTTTTCGTCTCTCTCTCACTCAAAGGCAAACAGGTGAAACAGGCAACCAACAGCTCCTGCTGGAAACAAGGAATGGCCCTGCAGGTCTGTTAGGAGAAGTTTTCATGGTTTAGAGATGATGCTTGTGTGTCACAGGGTGGTCTCACTGTTGACTGCAGTAGCCCACAAAAACACAGTGGTCCAAATTCATGCTTTTGTAAGAAGGCACAATTCCATTGAATCATTAGATTTGTGCTCACTTACAACATGACTGAAATTGGTCTAGTGAGTTCATATATTAAATGAGGGACCCAGTTAGGGACTGACACAGTTAAAGTCAATGGGAGTCTGTCTGTTGCCTTTGCCCTGACCTTACAATTCACTGTCTTTAATGGAAATTAGATTATTAGGCCCATAAGAGACTAGGGCTGAGATCTTCAAAGGTATTTAGATACCTAACACCCAAAACAATGGGAATTATGGGCCAAAGTATCTTTGAGGACCTGGACCTGTCTGCTCTGGTGTTAGTCCACCAGTTGGTAGTTCACTCTCCAGAGCCACTAGATGCTAGGGAGGGATAGCTCATTGGTTTGAGCATTAGCCTACTAAACCCATGGTTATGAGTTCAGTCCTTGAGAGGGGGAGGGGATAGGAATTGGTCCTGCTTTGAGCAGGGGGTTGGACTAGATGATCTCCTGAGGTCCCTTCCAACTCTGAGATTCTATTCTCTTTTTGGCAATGCAGAGTTATATAATACATTCCATTTACTCGGGGAGATTCCCTTCAGGAGTTACTGAGCAGGCCCCGAGTTTGGCTCCTGACTTTGCTGGTATTATTGCACAGTAAAATCAAGTTTGACCTATGAACGGCAGCTTTCAGCAAATACATCTGAATGGTGTTTAATCGTTCATTAACCAGAACTATTTTGTGGGAAAGGGTGGGTGGGTTCAGAAAAAAGGGAAATGTGGCAACCTATTTTTAGATTCTTACAGAAACATTAAGGATAAAGAAATGTTACATGGACATCCATTTTAAACTGGAATCTCATTAGAAGAGAAAGAAGGGAAATCCACAAATTGTGACAGAGGGAAGAGAATGGCAAGGGGAAGGGACAGGCATAAGGTGTAGATGTTAAAATCTATAAAACATTGGCTGACTTTAGTGGAGTTTATACTCTCATTGTCTAATTGGACTAGCTGAGCAGCGGTAGATTAAAATGTGTGATAAACAGGGCATCTTTTATGTGATACTATTGGAATGGAGTTATCTGCAGAAATCCTTCTTTTTGTGCTCCTTAATTTGTCCTTGAAGTCTGTATCTAATCATTAGCTGAGCAACCAGTATTTTTCCCCCAGCCCCGCCACCCTTTTTTATGATCAACTTTAATCTTTTGACTCAGTGAAAAACATGTTTCCCCTATCATAACTACTTTAACAAAAATCCTCTTTCAAGTTTAGATTACTCAGATACAATGGCTTTCCTGCAGCTTCGTGCTGGAGAAAGGAATTTACATTAGGGGGGGAAAAAAGAGATTTATGATAGCATTGTATTTCCATTTGAATATGGAGAGTTAATAACATTCATATGTTTTTTTATTATTATTATTTTAAGGTTTAAGCTGTGCCATAGGCAAAAAGGAAACCTGGAAACTGTGGGACTGGCAGGGCTCAATGAATAACTTAATCTGGGTTTCATTCACAAACAGCAGCTCACACACAGGGAAAGGGCTGGTGTGTTTTGCCAAATCGGAACTGGAGTAAGTGCCAGGATTTCCTGATTTGTTTACATTTCTCAAAAAACGTTTTTTTCCCCCGGACTAAGACAGAATTAGACTTCCTTTTCCACTTTTGGCCCTTTCCAAACTGTTCTTGCCTGACATATTCTCTCCTTTTCCCTGCATTCTCCTTTGTTTCAGGCTCAGCTGGGCTCCTTTGTTTTGCAAAAACAGAAAAGCAATGAAAGATGTCAATCTATGATGATAATGTAGTCAGGTTTGCACGACAGCCACACAATGCCTCGGGCTTTTCCAAAACGCTCGGATCCACCACTGTTTTTGCAATTGCTCCCAAAGGAGAGTGTGTTATATCCAGTGCTGTATCCTAAAACCAAGGTGCCATAGAATTACAGAGTAAAATCAATATGAAAAGCAACTCGCATAAACCTTGTTGACGAGACCTGTCACTGCGTTAATAAGAAATCAGAAGAGACTAGTCATGGAACTGAAACACTTTTTCATCAACTGACAGAGATTTCAAGCTTCTCAAGGTTTTATTTTCCCTACTACTCATTTTTCACTTTCACTAACTTTATTGTACTTTACCTATTGCCTATGACCTCAGTGCTATAGCGGCAGAAATTTGTTTTGAAGTGCTGTGTTCATTTGTTCCTATCCTTTTGATCATCCCACAGAAAGAAAACGATGTAGCGGTGGATTTAGGCCGTTGTTTTTCTAACAAGAGAAAGCCAGTTTGCAATCCGTGGTTAATGCGCATGTGCAAAAGGGCTGGGAAGGGGGTGTCTTTAAAGTTGGTAAGAGCCATGAGAGAGACAGCCAGAGCTTAGACATTATACTGATTGACAGTGGCTTGATTCCCTGTCTCAGTCATTAGACACACTTATCCTATTATATTATTATTATATATTATTGTTTGCATTACAATGGTGCCTAGAGGAGGCAATCAAGATGGCACCCCCTTTGTGCACATGCAGTGAGAGACCATCCCCAACCTGAAGGCCTTACAATCAAAACAGACAAGGCAGATGAAGGGTTGGATAAAGGATATAATATACAAGCAGAGAGGATACAATATACAAGCGGAGTGATCAGACTGATGGGTGGAAGCAGCCACCTTGCCGCGTTTCTGTTTTTAAAAATTCTGTTTGTTTTTCTATTATTTTAAAATGTTATTGTCCAGGTTTTCAGCTGATATAACTCCACTGAAGTCAATGCAATGATGCTGATTTACACCGTCCAATTAATGGGATTACGCAGTGGGGGATGGGGTGAGGGGACAAGATGAGTTAACAGGAGTATAGGATCAGGAAAAGGAAGGGTTATTCATGAGGCAAGAAGGAAGGGCAAGGGGAAAAAGATAAAGGAAAAGGAGGAAGGGAAGGATGGAGAGGATCATGGGAGCCAGGAAGAGTGAAGCGGCAGCAGCGGGAGTGTGAAAAAGGGGAGGGCAAGAAAAGATTGAAATAAGCAGGCCTGTAATGTTGCAATTCCTGCACCAGCTTTTAAAAAAAGTCACATCGTGAACTGTGGAACAGAAATAACATGAATGGTTCTTTGGGATGTGCCCCTGGAAAGGGCTTAACTGAACATGTGTGAAACATATAATGTTTGCTTATAATTCTGTGTAGTATTGCTACCTAATTTTAATGGTTGAGAAATAATAGTGTTATTTAAGTTTATGTCCATTTGAAACATTTTGAATTGTACTTATTTCAAAATATGTATTTTTCATATTTCAGTGGTGGTATGCTATGTAATTGCTAAAAGCACCCATTTTTAGCACTTCATCTGATATGAACCAAAAACCATTGTTCCACTGGAGAAAAGATGAACAGATGTGTGAACTGGAACTGAAGTGAACATGAACTCAAAAATTATTTTGAGAAATGATGGAAAATAATTCAGGACACTCAGATATTAACTGAATATATTCTAGCTCCTTTCACATTAGAAAATATGCAGAGATATGACAAGGAATCAAATCCTGATAACTTACTTGCCGAAGTAAAGCAAATTGATTTGAATGAGATTACTCATGTGAGTAAGGAGAGCAGGAATTGGCCTAATGTCAATGTGCAGCATTTACTAGAAGTTAACACCTACCATTTCTGCTTCATCAGTTGTCTGAGCCTGTAGTTTCATTATTAGGTTTTGATGACACAGTTTTAGATTTTCAGTTACAACTTGCATAATAACGGCCAGTACTCTACATCTGACCAGTTACTGCTGTTTAACACTCTAAAGAAACATTATTTTCCAGGCGAGGTGTGTGTGTTTGTGGGGGAAGTAGTGTGTCTGTATTACTTTCTTAAATAAAATATGATTCATTGCTTGTGTCAGCCAGAGTTTGCTTCCCACTGACAAAACAACAGGAGGGGAGACTTATTTTAAACAAACACTTCTGCTTTTTTGCATTACTGATAACTAATACTGATGAAACCGCAAACCTGAATAGCACAGAGGCTTCGCCAAAAGTTAGTCATGCGTCATTTGGAATAACTCACTACTTGATGGTAATTGACATTCATTTTCCTCTCTGCGGTTCTGAATAAAATTCATGTTAAAAGATGCAATATCTATCTTTCTATCTACACATTTTATCAGCATACAAGGCTTACAACCATAATATCTAAGCACTGAAAACTTTAGGCTACGGTTTCACAGAACAATAGCCTAACATTAAAAGGTGAAGCCGCATTTAGGTTCCTGAACAAGTGACCTGATTTTAAAAAGTGCTCACACCTGGCTGTTAACTTCAACTGATATCATTTCACCACAAAGTGCAATATCACAACATTGTCACTTTATTAAGCCACATAAAAATGACTTAAAATGATCCCACTTCACCTCTTTGAATCTGCAAGCAGAGGGGTGAGGAAACCTACAGATCAAGGCTGCCAAGTGGAGCTTTCAGCCTTTTTTTATTCTTCACCCTAGACCCTCACTGGTGATCTTCAGACCATCCTGTGTAGCCAAGCACAATCCTGAAAGCTCATGGATTTAAAGATTGAAAAACATATTCCAGGACAGCCATGACTGACCAACAGAATAAGGGGATGCAGAGCTGGTAAGTCTTTACAACAATGTGGATGTCCCCACCATGGCTCCCAAACAGCCTCTTCCTTCTAGTGGTGCACACAGGCCTCCCTGGTTCTCAGATAACACATGTCAAATGTCATGTTAGTCTGGAATAGCAGAGGAAACAAAATCTTGTGGCACCTTAAAGACTAACTATAAAGTTTTGAAGCATGAGCTTTCGTGGGCTAATACCCACTTCGTCGGATGCAAGCAGTGGAAAATGGTGAGAGAGGGAACCTGAAACTAGAGTACAGGTGGCAGAAAACTCAGGCTGAGATCAGCAGACAGAAACACCATGAACAAGCCGGTTCCAAAGCCAGGTCCAGATCTTTTTCTCCTCCTCTTCCGTAGCGGACGTGCAGCTGCTCCAATACTTTAGTTAGTCTTTAAGGTGCCACAGGACTCTTTGTTACCTGAACCAGTTTCAGCACTTTCTAAAGACTGCTGCTTTCAAGCTAAATTAAACTGAGTTGCAAAAATATAATTCCTTGCAAAAGTTTGGACGTTTCATTTTGTGTCGTTTTAATTTTCCCGAATGATCGAAAATCCAATCTGATTTACCTATTCAAATCTGTGATTTGGGGAATTTTAGGAGAGAAGTTACAATAAACAATTTCTACAGTGCATGAGCAAAATACCGCTGTCAGATCTGCATAGTGTGAATGCAAATGGTCTCCAGTGTCCCTTACATAAATAAACTCCAAATAGTGAACGAAATAATGGTTTTTCTTATCTTTTCCATGTTGTAAACTTCTGACAACTGAAGATATTTCTGAATTAAGTAAGCATGGACTTACAGACCATCATGCTTTAGTGGGATAGTGCAATATTTCTTGAGCAGAGTGGGGACTCCTGGGGTGGGAATGGGATGGGGGTAGAGTGGTGTGGGGGTGTGTGTGGGGGGGGGGGGGGTGGGGTGTTTTTCTTCTTCAAGTTTTCAGCTAGAGATCAGTTCAAACAAAGGTGAGGCATCCAAGAAACCCCTGACATTTGGAATTAGACCCACACTTGAAAGCTCAAGTCTATTTTCATTCCCCACATACATTACGGTAGAGGAAATGTGTCTCACTCAGAAGAAGCCCTAAGTTCCTCAAGGAGGAGAACTTCCTGGTAGAGCTATAAGAAACAAAACTATCATTTTTCACTTTACACCCTTCTCCAACAGCGTTACCAGCTCTCACATGTTCAATTCCCAGTCTTAAAATATTTTGGGTTTTTCTTAAAGCAACAACTTCTGGAATCAACAGAATCTCCCAAAAATCAATTTCTAGCCCTCAGGGGGTATGTTTGCACTGTGGCTGGTAGTAAGCTCCCCAGTCCGGGTCAACAGCCTCTTGCTAGCAGGGCTTGTGCTAACATACTGCAGACAGATGTGTGGATGATGTGTGCAGGAGCCCCACTGTGGCACAGGCTTGGACTAGTCACCCAAGCTCAGACCCACCTGAACCCCCTGGATCTGATCTCAGGTGTCTAGCCCCAGCCCCTGCTGGTGCTGCAATGTCCACACAGCTATTGTTAGAGTGCTGGCACGAGTCCGTCTCCCTGGGCTGGGGGCTTCGCTTCCAGTTGCAGCATAGACATACCCATGGTTGCAGAGAACAGCTCGCAAACAGAAATCAAGGCACCCTAAAGGCCCAGAGACCTTTAAATGAAAATAAACTAAATATCTGTAATAATAATAAAAAAAACCCTCATGATTTGGGGGGTGCAGACTCCTGATTTTTGAATGCTTGGGTTTGGCAATACTGCCCAACATATACAAATGTACCCACTCTCCACAACTCTCCTGAGGTTTCTGAGAGCTGCTCCCTCCCATGTGCTCCTCCCACTCCAGGGAACACAACATCCAAGTGAATCCAATAATAAGCATAAATTACCCCATTTTGGTACAAAACTATGTCAGTCTTCAAGGCTTGTTCTTTTTATACTACTGTGAGCAAACAATTTTAGAGAATGTTTCAGGTTCTGACCTTAGCTGACCTCTCCCATTCAAAGATAAAATAATCAATTAATTATGGTGGCCAAACCCCAGGGGTAAAAGAAGTTGTTGAGAAGGGAAGTTAGTGTTAGACATCCATGCGAGGTGTCAAATTAGTCCCTGAAAGCAGTTAACTACCAAGATAAGCATGTCTGTCTCATTCCAACTTTTTCAATTGATTTTACAGTGATGATAATGATGAACTAATTTGTTTCAAGCATTCTCTCATCTATCATCAATTTTATTACATTAAAATAAAGATTTGCATCAAAAATACACTATGGCCCCAAACAAAAACAGTACCCCATAAAGGGTAAGAAAAGGAATATGGCAGCAAAGAGATGGCATACAATATGTTCTCTGCTTTTTTCCGTTAGGAACTACATAAAACCAGATGTGCACAGGAGAGAAGCATTCCCTGATATAACAATGAGTAATAAAAAGAGTAACTCACAATCATAGGATGCATGACACAATAATGAATTGCATATTACATGGGTAGAGAACACAATCAAAACTGTCCATTTCTTCCAGTGGAAGTTCACAGGCAGAATTGGGACACAAAGAAAATTCCACTTCAAGTCTTTCATGCAATTTTCCTGTTTTTATGCAGTCATTGTGAATAAGAAAAAGTAAGGATGTTAGGATCACTCTCTCTTTCTGCATCTATGGTGATAATTTTTTTTTAAAATGCAATTATCACCGATTTATTTTTAACTTCCTAAAGTTATAATTACCTGTGCTTTGATCCCATTAGGTCACAAGTAAACCTGGTGCTCATGAGAATATGTGGTTGTTTCTTTAAATGTGTAGCCAGAAATCAGGCAGGATGGGAACAGGGGAAGATTCTAGGCAGGATCTCTTCAGTGAAACAGAAAAAGAGAGAGAAATTTACTCTAGTGGTAATATTGTTCTCCTTATTTTAATACATGACCTTAAATGGTGCTAGAAAGACATGCTGTTTCTGTGATTCTTTGCTGTTGTCATATGACAGCGTTTGGAATGCTATTCTTCTGCAACACTCTGACCACTGGTGATCATTAAACATCTCATGGCAGCTTTTGTAGGGTGGAGTTGTTAACCTTTGTGTGCTGAGAAAATACCAACTAAAGTAATTGCATTTTGACCACTTAAGCTCTTACCATGGTCTCTGAGGTTATGCCTACATTGCAATTAGACACCCCTGGCTAGAACCTAAGCTCTAGGAACTTGTGAGGTGGGTGGGAGGGTCCCAAAGCTTGGGCTGAAGCCTGAGCCCAAACCTCTACACCACAGTTAAATAGCCCCACAGCAAAAGCCCAAGTCAGCTGCCATGGGCCAGCCGTGAGTTTTTGTAGACAGACCCTATGCTACCAGGTTGCAAATAATTTAGGGTTCCACAGGTAAATAATTAATACCTTGAATTCCACCTGGAAACTTACTGACAGTCAGTGCAAATCCCGCAGCACTGCTGTAATGTGCTCCTATTATGAAATTCCATTTCAGTGTAGCCCCATTCTGCTCTAGCAACATGTGGTTTCATGTGAAGCACATTGTAGCAATCCAGTCTTGAGGTGACAGAGGCCTGGATAACTGTGGCAAGTACAGGTGCTGTCTTCCTCCTTTCCCCAGCTCCTGCTCTGCCCCAGGTCATGACCCCACTCCACCCCTTCCCCCAAGGTTCTGCTCCACCTCTTCCTGCCCAGTTCTGCCCCCTCTTCTGAGTATGCTCCATCCCTGCCCCTCTCTCCTCCCCCACCCACCACCCCCGTGTCTCCTGCACACCAGGGAACAGCTGATCACGGCGGGTGGGAGAGGCTGGGAGGGCAGGGGATGAGTTGATCAGTGGGGCCGCCAACAGGCAGGAGGCACTGGTATGGGGAGAGGTAGGAGCTGGCTTCTGAGGGGTGCTAGGCACCCACTAATTTTTTTTCCCGGGTGGTCCAGCTGTGGAACACCCATGCAGTCAGCACCTAAGGCAGCAAGGTCTATCAGACAGAAAAGGTCATACTCTTCTTGCCTGCTGCAGGGAAAAGAAAGAGCTTCTAGCCAGGACTGGATATCCAGCAGCACTCCAGAATCTACTAGTACCCCTCGATTTTCACACCTGTGTTACAAATGATGGATACCAATATAATCTTTACCAGCTTTTCAGCTTGCAATAGATCTATATCTAGACAGATAACTGAATTACAGCTAGCTATCCAAGCCACTGGGTTATTTGTTCCACTGCATCACCATGTCAGATGTATAGAAAAGTAGAGTCAGATGTTATACCCATAATGAACACATTATAGTCCTTTTCTCCTCTTACTCTTTCAGAGGCCTCAAACTCACATGGAACAGGAGAGGTGATATATAGCTCCCTGTGGTATCCTGAATGAGAATCAGGAGGTGAACTGCTCCATCCCCCACTGCTAAGGTCCCTGGATATATCAACAAAACATTGTGACCATTGGTATCAAAGGCTGGTGACCAGTTTAAATGAACTTGAACTATCATTATCCATTGCTAGGTAAAGATCAAGAACTGAGGTCCCCATTGTAGGTTTTGTGCAATAGCTAGGCTTTTAAGTTAACTCATCAAGATCAAGGAAACTAAGACCTCCCCCCCAAGCTCCGCCCATTCTGCCCGGCCCCTTCCAGTCCCAGCCCGGCCCCGTACCAGTAAGTGGCTATAGTTACTTTCACCCCTGGATCTGTCCCCTGTATTATCTCTTTCGGCCTTATGGGATTTTGGGAGCCTGAATCGATTAATATTTGCAGAGCACTTTGAGATTTTTGGCTGGAAGATGCTATAGAAATGCAAAGCATTGTTATTGCTTTTACATAATATTTTGATGAACAGTCCTTGCCACGCTTGTGAGTGCACTGCTATTCACCTATTCTAATGCCTTTTCCTGGGCAGCCTGGAATGAGCTGTCAGGTTTAGGCTGAAGAATGAAAAAAACCTTGTAGATATTCTGAGGTGTGAAAACATCAAACTGCCCTTTGCAAATCACCTAGTGAAATGTAAAAAAGAACGTAAAAAATATTCTCTGATTCTTTTAGTGCTGATATATTAATACAAGCACATTAGGATTAGAAATAGGCAACATTTTGGACAACTAGTTTATCTGCCAAAAATGCAGTTTTGGGTCTGAATTTTGACTGTTTCTAATGTAGACTATTCCCCTCTGATGAAGCAGCATAGTTCTGTTATCCAATCATGTGCTGCAGAAATATCTCAAAATCCACTTTTTTGAATTCTACCACCAAGTTTAAGAGGGATTTCCCTGCCTCTGACAAGAGTTCACTCTCTTTGGAAAAGACACCATGGTGGCAGATCCCCTAGATACCATAAATTAGGTGAATCATAGAACTGGATTGGACCTTGAGAGGTCATCTAGTACAGTAATTACTGTAATGATTAATGACTAAGGGCTTGGTTACCCTGGCACTTTATATCGCTATAAAGCCTCCAGGAGCGCTATAACTCTGCCCCCGAACACACTGGCAAGGCACATATTGCGCTAAAAGTACGAGCTTATCGCGCTACTGGAAAACCACCTTTTCCATTAGAATAAGGGCTTTTGCACTACTGCTGTAGCGCAACGGCGCGAATCTGAACACCCATTGCGCGTTAATGAGCCTCCAGCCTCCTCCAGCCTGGCCCATAATTCCCATTCGAGCCACTCTGGGCATCAGTTTCAAACTCTTCTGTCGCGTCCTCAGGTGACCACACGTCAGACCCGCCCTTTAAATTCCCAGGAAAATTTGAAAATCCCCTTCCTGTTTGCTCCAGCCAGGCGTGGAGTGCTCCTCAGGTAACCATTTTGCTTGGCCATGACTCCACGTGCCATGCCTCCTCGCAATACGCGATCTCCACCGTGGTTCGATCAGGAGTTGCTGGACCTCATCAGTTGTTGGGGGGAAGAGGCTGTCCAGTCTCAGCTGCGGTCTAGCCACAGGAATTACGATACGTATGCCCTGATATCACGGGCCATGAAAGACAGAGGCCATGACCGGGACACTCTGCAGTGCGGGCAAAAGTAAAGGAGCTTAGGATTGCCTATCACAAAGCCCACGACGCAAACAGCCGCTCTGGGGCAGCCGCTGTGTTTTGCAAGTTCTACAAGGATCTGGATGCGATCCTTGGTGGTGATCCAACGTGCACTCCACCGACCACCCAGGACACTTCTTCCCAGCCCACCACTGGGGGGGGGGGGAAAGGAGGCTGGAGAGGAGCAGGACGGCTGGAGCAGGATGACGTAGAGGAGCAGGAGGCGGAGGAGGAGGCGGCCGCGAGCCAGGGCACGGAGGAGTCATTGGAGACATGCAGCCAGGAACTATTCTCAAGCCCAGAGTGCAGCCAGAGTGAGCCACAGCGTCCGGCGGTTGCGGGGGCCACGGCAGCAGCACTGGTTTGTGCAGGTACAGATACTTTTCTATTGGGAAGGCAGGCCGCTTGGGAGAGGGTGGAAAGGGATGCTTGCATGCTTGCCTACATGTGGAATAGTGCGTTTATGTACTCTATCACCTCGCGGTAATCCTCATCAGTGATTTCTACAAAGGTCTCAATAAGAGCTCTTGCAATGTGCCTGCGGAGGTTTCTCGGGAGACCCAGCATGTTCGCTGTCCCGGCCACGGTCACGAGGCCCCACCACTCTTCTAAGAGTGGTGGGGGCAGCATCACTGCACAGATGCAAGCCGTGTATGGCCCATGGGCGGAAGCCACATCTCCTTAAAATCCCCGCCCTGTCTTGCTCCGTCACCCGCAGCAGATATCTTCCAGGACAAAAACCTACACAGAATGTTGGGAGAATGCTTATCAGACTGCAGTTCCCACAAATGCCCTCCGCTCCCACAAAACAATAGTATAGAAAGGCAGGGAAACAGTGCTTGTCCCCGCGACTCACCATGCCCGGGGATCTGTGGGTACCTCTGTGTGTGATATGGCTTATTTGGACAGGGAAACTGCACAGAGATTCATGGAATGCGTGGGACTCCCTAATACTGTCTGTTGCAAACAATGGGAACTTGTGTTTTAACTGTGAACTTGTAAATTTCCCTAGCTTTGTCCTTGACATCAATGTCACCAGTGTTATCTGTGGCTCAAAAACTAAGTAGAATTAGAAGCAGACCAAGGAAGAGCAAAGAAGAGCTTCTGAAGCAAGTTCTGGAACAGGCATCAATGGACAACCGCGCTGACAGCGACCGGAGGGAGGAGGAGAGGAAGCGTAGGGAACAGCAGAGGGAGGAACAGAAGCAGCTCAGGGAGATAGCTCGCGAACAGCGTGCTGAGAAGCGCACTGACAAGCTGCTTAGAATATTAGAGCTGCAAGTAGAGATTCTGCAGCGGATCGTTGCCATTCAGGAGCAGCAGCCCCCTGCTTGCCACCCCTATTGTCACTTGCCCCCTAACCCTTCCCCTTCTGGCCCTCTGTCCCCTTCAGGCCACTATCAACAGCTGCCTGGTTATTACCACGCACAGCTGCCTCCAACCCCCCCCTCTCCACTGACCAACCCACAGACCCAGCACCCTTTTCCACTGCACTCAACCCCTACTAACAATCATCATCGCCCTCCGCAAATGGGGTTGGGGGAACACTGCAATTCAGAGGGCATTGGAGGTTATGAGTCCAGGACATACGCCAATCTCTGATTGACCCCTTCCCACCCCAATTGCACACCCGCTCCTCACACCCCAATTGCACACGCCCTCCTCCCTCACACAATTTACTGTTTTTCAACTTTTATTTCAAATTATGAGAAAGCTGTTCAATAAATGAAATCTTTTTAATAAATGGGTTTCTGTATTCAGTGCACAAATTTATGTAATAGGTACAGAAAAGCAAAAGCCTGATCCTATTAACAGGCTGCTCCCTCCAAACCTCCCTCCCTCCCTCTGCAATTTCCATTAGAACTCGCTTTCAGCCTCAAACTGCTCCCTCAAGGCTTCCCTGATCCTTGTACCCTCCCGCTGGGCCCCTCTAATAGCCCTGCTCTCTGGCTGTGCATACGTGGCCTCCAGCTGTTGAACCTCCGAGGTTCATGCCATAGTGAAGCCTTCACCCTTCCGCTCGCAGAGATTATGTAGGGCACAGCACGCGGAAATAACCACGGGGATACTTCCCTCTGCCAAATCTAGCTTGCCATAAAGGCATCTCCAGCGGGCTTTAAGACACCCAAAAGCACACTCCACAGTCATTCGACAGCAGCTTAGCCTGTAGTTGAACCTTTCCTGGCTGGTGTCCAGGCTCCCTGTGTAGGGTTTCATGAGCCAGGGCATTAGAGGGTAAGCGGGGTCGCCAAGAATCACAATGGGCATTTCCACTTCCCCCACGGGGATCCTCTGGTCTGGGAAAAAAGTGCCTTCTTGCAGCTTCCTGAACAGGCCTGTGCTGCGGAAGATGCGTGCGTCATGCACCTTTCCCGACCAGCCTGCATTAATGTCAGTGAAACGCCCACGGTGATCCACAAGCGCCTGAAGAACCATGGAGAAGTACCCCTTTCGGTTAATGTACTGTTCTGCTAGGTGGTCGGGGGCCAGAATAGGTATATGGGTCCCATCGATTGCCCCTCCACAGCTAGGGAACCCCATCTGCTCAAAGCCAGCCACGATGTCACGCACGTCACCAAGAGTCACGATTTTTCGTAGCAGGAGGCGATTAATGGCCCTGCACACTTGCATCAACACGACTCCAACGGTCGACTTCCCCACCCCAAAGTGGCTGGCCACCGATCGGTAGCTGTCTGGGGTGGCCAGCTTCCAGAGTGCTATAGCCACCCGCTTCTCCACCGGGATGGCAGCTCTCAATCTGGTGTCCTGGCGCTGCAGGGCGGGGGCGAGTTCAGCACACAGTCCCATGAAAGTGGCTTTTCTCATGTGAAAGTTTTGCAGCCACTGCTCATCGTCCCACACTTGCAAGACGATGCGATCCCACCAGTCAGTGCTCGTTTCCCGTGCCCGGAAGCGGCGTTCCACGGTCGTGAGCATGTCAGTTAAAGCGATGATCAGTTTAGTGTCCAATTTGTTCCTTGGGTCGATCTCGTCTTCTTCACCAGACTCATCACTACTGTCACGGTCCATTTCAAGAATGAACTCCGCCGCCCAGAGAGTTGTGCTGGCGACACTCGCCAGCATGCTCCGCAGCAGTTCACGATCCATTACGGCAAAGGAAAACAGACGACCGAGCGCGCATGCCTTGCTGAAACCGTTGAGAGATGGCGCCTGAGGTGGCCGGAAACACAGGGATTGCTGGGATATGACATAAAGCATCACGGGGAGTTGGAACCGGATGCAGAATGGCCGCAAGTGATGCCTCCCTTCCCACAAAGCATTGTGCCAGATTGGAAAGAGGTGCTCTGTGGGATACCTGTCCTATTGCACCACTCTCAGTGCCGCCAGAAGAGCCGCCAATGTGGCCATGCTTCAGCGCTGCCAGGTCTGAGTGTGCACATGCTGTGGCGCAATACCTATTGCGCAATATGGGACGCGCTATAACCAAACGCGCTATAATCCTATAGTGTAACCTAATGCTAATTATCTAGAACATTCCTGACAGGTGTTTGTCTAACCTGCTCTTAAAAATCTCCAATGATGGAGATTCCACAACTTCCGCTAGGCAATTTGTTCCAGTGCTTAACCACCCTGACAGTTAGGAAGTTTTTCCTAATGTCCAACCGAAACCCCCTTGCTGCAGTTTAAGCCCATTGCTTCTTGTCCTATCCTCAGAGGTTAAGGAAAACAATTTTTCTTCCTCTTCCTTGTAACAACCTTTTATGTACTTATGCACTTGAAAACTGTTCTCATGTCTCCTCTCAGTCTTCTCATTTCCAGACTAAACAAACCCAATTTTTTCAATCTTCCCTCATAGGTCATGTTTTCTAGACCTTTAATAATTTTTGTTGCTCTTCTCTGGACTTTCTCCAATTTGTCTACATCCTTCCTGAAACGTGGTGCCCAGAACTGGACACAATACTCCAGTTGAGGCCTCACGAGAGCAGAGTAGAGCGGAAAAATTACTTCTCGTGTCTTTCTTACAGCACTCTTGCTAATACATCCCAGAATGATGTTTGCTTTTTTTGCAACAGTGTTGCACTGTTGACTCCTATTTAGCTTGTGGTCCACTATAACCCCCAGATCCCTTTCCACAGTGCTCCTCCTTAGGCAGTCATTTCCCATTTTGTATGTGTGCAACTGATTGTTCCTTTCTAAGGCAAGTAATTTGCATTTGTCCCTATTGAATTTCATCCTATTTACTTCAGACTATTTCTCCAATTTGTCCAGATCATTTTGAATTTTAATCTTATCCTCCAAAGCCCTGGCAACCCCTCCCTGTTGGTATCATCTGCAAACTTTATAAGTGTACTCTGTATGCCAGTATCTAAATCATTGATGACAATATTGAACAAAACTGGTCCAGAACTGATCCCTGCAGGACCTCACTTGTTATGCACTTCCAGCATGGCTATGAATCACTGACGATTACTCTCTGGGAACAGTTTTTCAACCAGTTATACACCCACCTTATAATAGCTCCATCGATGTTAAATTTCCCTAGTGTGTTTATGAGAAGGACATGCGAGACAGTATCAAAAACTTTAGTAAAGTCAAAATATACCATGTCTACTGCTTCCCCCCACCCTCTTGTTATCCTATCAAAGGCTTGTTACCCTGTCAAAAAAAGCTATCAGGTTGGTTTGGCATGATTTGTTTTTGACAAATCCATGCTGACTGTTACTTATCACCTTATTATCTTTTAGATGTTTGCAAATTGCTTAATTATTTGCTCCATTATCTTTCCAGGTACGGAAGTTAAACTGACAGGTCTGTAATTTCCTGGGTTGTCCCTTTTTTATAGATGGACACTATGTTTGCCCTTTTCCAGTCTTCTGGAATCTCTCCCCTCTTCCATGACTTCTCTAAGATAACCCCTACTGTCTCAGATATCTCCTCAGTTAGCTCTTAGAGTATTCTAGGATGCATTTCATCAGGCCCTGCTGACTTAAAGACATCTAACTTGTCCAAGTAATTTTTAACTTGTTCATTTCCTATTTTATCCTCTTCTGTTCGTACCTCATTTTCATTGACATTCACTATGTTAGATGTCCAATCACCACCAACCTTATTGGTGAGAACCAAAATAAAAAAGTCATTAAGCACCTCTGCCATTTCCACATTTTCTGTTATTTCCCCCCCTCATTGAGTAATGTGCCTACTCTGTCTTTGGTCTTCCTCTTGCTTCTAATTTATTTGTAGAATGTTTTCTTGTTACCCTTTGTGTCTCTGGCTAGTTTGATCTTGTTTGGTGTCTTGGCCTTTCTAATTTTGTCCTTACATACTTTTGTTTTTGTTTATATTCATTCTTTGTAATTTGACCTAGTTTCCACTTTTTGTAGGGCCTGGTCTACACTAGCGGGGAGGATCGACCTAAGATATGCAACTTCAGCTACGTGAATACCATAGCTGAAGGCTATGCATCTTAGGTTGACTTATCTGCCGTCCTCACGGCTGCAGCGGTCGACAGTGGGTTCCCCCATCGACTCTGCCTTGTGCCTCCTAGCGAGCTGGAGTTCCGGAGTCAATGGGAGTGCCTCCGGGGATCGATTTATCGCATCCTGACGAGACGCAATAAATTGATCCCCAATAGATTGATCTATATGCGTCGATCCAGCCAGTAGTGTAGACAAGGCCTGGGACTCTTCTTTGATTTTTAGATCACTGAAGATCTTCTGGTTAAGCCAGGGTGGTCTCTTGCCATACTTCCTATTTTCCTACGCAGTCGGATAGTTTCTTCTTGTGCCCCTAATAATGTCTCTTTGAAAATCTGCCAACTGTCTTCTATTGTTTTTTCCCCTCAGACTTGCTTCCCATGGGATCTTACCCACCAACTCTCTGAGTTTACTAAAGTCTGTCTTCTTGAAATCCATTGTCTTTATATTTTGCTGTTTTCCTGCCTCCCATTCCTTAGAATCATGAACTCTATCATTTCATGGTCACTTTCATCCAAGCTGCCTTCCTTTCAAATTCTCAACCAGTTCCTCCCTGTTTGTCAAAATCAAATCTAGAACAGCTCTCCCTGGTAGCTGTCTTCACTTTCTGAAATAAAAAATGGCCTCCAATACATTCCAAGAATTTATTGGATAATCTGTGCGCTGATGTGTTGTTTTCCCAACAGATGTCTGGGTAGATAAAGTCCCCCATCACCACCAAGTCCTGTGCTTTGGAGGATTGTTAGCTGTTTAAAAAAACACCTCATCCACCTCTTCTTCCTGGCTAGGTGGTCTGTAGTAGACCCCTACCATGACATCACTCTTGTTTTTTACTCCTTTTATCCTTACCCAGAGACTTTCAACAAGTCCAGTGTGTATACATTGTTAATATATAAGTCAACACTTCCACCCTTTTTTCCCTGCTGGTCTTTCCTGAGCAAGCTGTACCCTTCTATACCAATATTCCAGTCATGTGTATTATCCCACATGAAGACATCCAAGGCTGAGGACGGTATCCAGCTACAGAGGATTGCTGTCACACCACCGGGGGAGGTGGTTATGGCTCTCACAGGGAGGACACTGACAGTTGGTTACTTCTGGCAGGAGGCAGTGCTCCACCCTTACTCCCAACCTACCCACCATGGTGAAGGGGGACCGTTATGCTGCTTTGGCAACAAGTGATGAGGAATCACCCCCAAAAGTGGAGGAGGAGAAGCCATGTACCCCCAAGGCTAGGAGGATCACAGCCCCCACTCCCAGAAAGAATTGTAGAGTAGTTGTGTTTGGAGACTCTCTTCTGAGGGGGATGGAGGTACCCATCTTTATAACAGGGAAAAAGAGCAAAGTAGTGTAAAGGAGCCCACACAAGGGAGGGTTCCTCTGATGCAGACATAAGGCCATCTGAAGGCGTGTGCTCTAGTTCTGGCTTAGAGGAGCATGCCAAGGGTGGGGCTGAGGAGAGGAGGGGCTCATTGGTGGCAGTGCCAGGCAGTACTGAGGCCCATAGGGTAGCTCGGATGGGATGCCATCACTTAGATATGCCCCTGGCCCTCTCCAGCTCCCAGAATAGCCCCAGATTGGGAGGCCACAAAGGTGGCTTAAAGCCACCATAGCCTCACTTCGCCCTGGTCTGGTAGTTCTCGTCTCCCCGACTACTCCCATGCGAGTTGATTTACAGAAAGAACAACAGTTCACAGCACTATTATGGAACAATTTGTTAATGGGATTCTTATCATTTCAGAGCTTCTTTTTGATTATCTTGAATTCATAAGTGTCTGTGGAGGTGTAATGATTAACAATCAACATGTTTTTGTTATCAAAATGACTGTAAAGCTGTTCTGCCTAGACACTTATAGATAACTGATATCAGATAAACTACTATAGTCAGCCTACTCACTGTCTAGCACTAATAGTGCTTCCTGAAAAACTTGGCTAGATACCGCTATATGGTTTTATGCACAGGAAAAATACTTCTTACATGTTGTCATACAAATCTAACATCTTTAATAACCTAGATTAAACCTGGGTGAAATCTAGCAGGGTGCAGACTCTGCACAACTAAAATACACCATTTGGTCTCTTATGCCTGGTTGTAATCTAATGTTGTTTTACAGGGGACAGCATCTGTAATGAAGTAGAAACACATTTTGAAGTAATGCCCTCCTGCAGATTTAGAGGCCTGGTACGTGTGGAGAGACTTTTTCTTCTAAATGTTAGCCAAAAATAAATGTTTCTAACTCTAGAAACACTCTCAAAGAAATTGAGGACAGAGCAAAACCACTCTGCAACTGAAGCCCAGTACTTGTATACCATGTGACATGCTGCAAACATATCAGTGCTTTCCAGAATGAGAGACAAGCTGCTTTCTGTTTTTAATAGCTGGACAAATATTTATAAACAACTGCATTAAAAGCAAAGTAGCAATTGCCAACACAAAGCATCAGAAAGTCACAAAACCACATAGTTTGGTCATCTTTATGTCTTGGCCCCCTAAATCATCCACTGAACAAACACTAGGGGTTTATTAGGGTCTGGTCCAAAGCCCATTGAAATACTCCCATTGACTTTGGTGGGCTCTGGATCAAGTCCTAAGAGAAAAGCAATGTCTCTTTAACTTCACTTTATTGCAGTGAGAGACTACAAGCCTGTAGTCTATAACCTAGAAAGTTTATGCCCCACTGATGGGGTTCCTTGTAATGGAACAGTGTATGCCACATCAATGAGAAGCAATCCAAACGTTTGACAGTGACAACATCCTCCCTCCCCCACCTCTCCTCCCTTCTCGGACTCTGGTTTTTGTGCTTGTCATAATGGCTCTTATAAGTCCCATTTCAGACTGCTCTGCGCAGACAGACCCCCGCTCCCACACAGAGCCTCTGCAGAGTCAGTGGGGCTCCTGCACACAGCTCATTGCAAGAGAGAAACCACGAGGGAAGATTTTTGTACAAATGAAATCCCTGTAAGTGGAAGTTCACAACAGCTAGTGTTACACTTTGCTCCTACCAATGTACTGACTCCATGTGTGATTTCCCTTCCCTTCACTGTTAAGAAATATCTAAGTCCACTTGAGCCCCAGCACAAAATCCAGTGACATAACCACGAGTCTCTTCACTGACTTCAATAGATGCAGAATCAGATCCTAAAAAGTAGGTTCTCCTGAATGCATATATATACATACACATATATATATTATATAAAAAACAAAACCAAAAGCTTTGTTTATTGACAGTTAGAGTTGCACCTACCCCACCTTCTCTCCTCCCCACAATCCACAACCTGGAAAGCATGAAAATTGAAGAAGTGAAGGGAAAAGCGACAACGAGTCTTATAGCACCTTATAGACTAACAGATTTTCAGGATCATGAGCTTTCGTGGGCTAAGACCCACTTCATCAGATGAATGTGTGGAAATCTCCAGAGGCAGGTACCTTAGCCCTCGAAAGCTCATGATCCCTAAGATCTGTTAGTCTATAAGGTGCTATAAGACTCTGTCGCTTTTGCAGATCCAGACTAAACATGGCTAAACCTCTGATACAAGTGAAGGGAAGAGTCTCAGGCCTGGTCTACACTAGTGGAGGTCGACCTAGGATACGCAACTTCAGCTACATGAATAGCATAGCTGAAGTTGGTGTATCTTAGGTCGACTTACCTGGCTGTCCACACAGTGGTGAGTTGACCGCTGCCATTCCGCCGTCGACTCCGCTTCTGCCTCTCGCAGAGGTGGAGTACAGGAGTCGACGGAGAGCATGCTCGGGGATCAATTTATCGTGTCTATACTAGATGCAATAAATCGATCCCAGATAGATCAATCACTACCCGCCAATCCGGTGGGTAGCGTAGATGTACCCTCAGTATTCCTTGTCACCTTTACATTGTCTTCAATGCTGCTGCTAACATAGTCACAATCACTTCCCCTCTCTGACAAACACCGAGAAGCCATACGTACACTGACTTCATCCAACACACTCTGTTGTGCAGAAGCTTTCACGTACTCTCTTGTATCGGTAGATCAGTACATTGGACTGCTGTGCTGTCCATTCAGTTGGAAAGCTATCAGGTCTTAGCATTTCTGTTAAGGTTTTGTGGTATCTCTCTGCGAGTTAATGCTGCAACATGATGCTGTTTTATCTTAAAAAACATATTAAAGTGATTTTTCCAATGGATATAAAACAACAAACAGCACTGTTTATATCAGTGAGGTAAGTCCTTACTTGCATCCTCTGAATATTTAAATGATTACTCGTTATGCTTTTCTTCTTAAGTTGTCATCGGAACTCAAAGGCTGTTATCATTTAGCGAATAGGCTGACAGGAAGAATAAGAAAATAATATTCCAATAATGATTTTGGAGATAAAAATAATAGCATGTGAAAGGCCCATGATCACCACACCCATACTCTAAGAGGTGGGAATAGCTTCTTACAGTTGATTGTTATGATTTGTATTTGACATGCTTCTCAGGGTTTTGAGACTCCTCACTGCCAACTGTTCTTTCTGTGAGGAAGACTTATCTGCCCACTGGGGTCAACAGCCCAACTCCATCAGCCGTGGCCAGCGTCAGCACTCCCTGCTCAGCCTACATGGACTCTGCTATCCTTCTGCTGGTTAGTGATACACACCTTGAGCTCCAAGCCTTGAGCTCTCTAAGAATCCCTGCAGAGTGCCTTGTCCCTGTTTCCTCTGGTCACTCACAGTAATTACAGTTACCCTGTTCCCCAGTCAGCAGTATACCGCAGCTTACCGGTTGCACCTCAGCATCATCATGCTGCTTAACGTACAGCACCTGATACTTGTGTTCACTAGAACAAATCTAACAAAGAGCAGAGATTCAAGCAATAGCAAGTGGGCAGAAATATTGGAAACAATTGGTTACAGCTAAAACAAAATCATAATCTCCCTTCTGGAGTCTAGACTCAACTAACAAGACACTCTTGTTTTGGCATAAAGATTAGCTCACCTGAAATCTTTCTCCCAGCAATTAACAGGCTAGCTGTGGCTTTCAATTCATAAGACAGACAAGCTAGCAGCTTGTCCGCTTGATGCAGGATACAGGGTGTCTCTCTGCATTTTCCCAATATACCCGAAAAATTCTTTGATCTTAGTCATAAACAGGACACCCTCTTGCTGTGTACTCCTTCTTGTGGATTTTGTGATCTTTTGTTGATTTTGCCGTCTTGATTAGCTGGTGGCTCTGGATGTAAATTGACTTACAAGTTGTAAGACACATTTTCATCAGCCAGGGAGAGAGAGAAGCATCTCCTATCCCCTGCCTGAACAGAACTTGTTTTATCACCTTCAGGTGACCTGACTTCACTTCAGTACCTTACAGATATAGTTTTCAATATAGATACCTAACTTCTTAAATATTATCCATCCATACATCTCACAGTGATTAGGATGATCAGTGCATTACTGGCTGTTGGTAGAGGGCTTACATGCCACCCTTTGGTGCACCATTATGTAGACATCACACCCAGGGAACCTCTGTAAATCCATGTGCTCTCTTTGAGCCCTCTGCCAGTGGGCACCAGGGGTTCCCTGGATCTCGGTGTTACTGTAACATCTAGAGGCCTCAATTGACAATGGAGTTATGTAGGGCTGGCTGCTGTACAAACACATAATAAGAGACTGTCTTCACCCTCAAAAGCTAAACCATCTAAACTGGCAAGACAGACACAAAAGGCAGGAGAAAGGAAATATTATGGTACCCATTTTACAGATCCATAGAAACTATGCCATAGTTAAAGTCATAAGGGATAATTGTGGCGGAGCTGAATCCAACTGAAAAATTGAAGTAGATTTGGGGTTACAAAATCTTGGTCAGCCATATTTTGGTTATAAAAAAAACCCCAAAGGAGGGTAGTTCAGATTTGTAATAAATTTTGTCTGAACCTTTATGTCGTGCATGTTTGGATAACTGTTTTTGTCCATTTTCTCCTACTCAAAGAAATGGGAGCAGTGTGGGTCAGTATCCTGTGCAATGCAATGATTGTAGGTCCCGACACCATTTCTTTTAATCACTTAAAGCATTTTTCTCAATAGGTTTGGTCTCTGACTTGTTCTCCAACTCGGATTCACTGGTTTCCTGTAGATTCACTACACCTTCTCTGGTTTTCCTGTGTACAACATGTTGTTACACACATTCAGTGCTGAGAATTAGCTTAAAATAGTTCTGTGCCATAATTACCAACTTCAGACTTTTGGAGTCTATAGGGAGATGTTTTGTTTTGTCATGGACAACAGAGAGGAAAGACTACCAGGTTCTTCCCTATTAGGACAGCCCCAATGTTATTTACAGCATTGTTTATGAAGCTTTTTCTTTGCCTTGCTGGCTTTGATCCATACACGTTGTCAGTTTTGAACATACACGTCCTGTCACATGTTGACTGTGTGCCCTGACTAGTAAACATGTAGGAATGCAATTTATAAAGAAAGGCTAGCGAAGCAATTCAAAGATTACAAACAAGAGAAAGGA
Source organism: Sternotherus odoratus (assembly GCA_032164245.1). Taxonomy (NCBI): domain Eukaryota; kingdom Metazoa; phylum Chordata; order Testudines; family Kinosternidae; genus Sternotherus; species Sternotherus odoratus. Next base: position 64,318,577 of record JAVMKO010000003.1, read on the forward strand.
AATGATGCAGGAATATGAGCTAAATCTGGTCAGATTACAGGACACCATAGCTGTGTTAATGTCATTTACACTGGAGTCCTTAGCAAGTGTAAATATAAGTATGTGCTGTCCAGCACTCATGAAACTTTTATCATTATTAGGTAATGGTACAGCTCAGATAGACTTGTTACTACAGAATCCCATGGGTGTGCAATCTTTAAATGGTGATGGAGAACATTATCACATCTGACATTTATTCACACTGTGCAGTAGAAGATTATAGAACTAGTTCTTGCCCCAGACAGTTGAGAAGAAAAAAAGTTTTCAGAAATGTTTCATTCAGAATGTTTAAGAAGAGAGTGATATCTGACATCCATTGTGTTTTCTCGTTAATGCAAAATAATATACAAAAGAGAAGTTAACAAGAAGAACTGTATACACTCTTAATAGCAATACAAGTCTGTTATCTGCACTGAACCTAGTCAAGCCTGTAGATTGTAAACTCTTTAGGGCTGGGATTTTGAGTATATTCAACCTGTTTTGAAGAATCTGTTATGGAATTATATACATCATAATGAACTATAAGACTCTGACTGGTTTCACAGACTTATTGACCAGAAGGAACCATTAGAACATCTAGGCTGACCTCCTGTATATCACAGACCATTAAATTTCACACAGCTACCCTGATATCAAGCCCAGTTACCTGGGTTAGACCAATGCATTTCAGCCCTCAGGAGTCTAATATGCTGCGTGTTACAGGATGTCAGGATCAAGGGCCTGCAACTAGCCTGCTTACCAGTGAGCTCAACCCTCAGGCAGTCTAACCAGTGCAGCTGGGCCCCAGTTGAGCCTCCTGATTGGCCCAGTCTCCCAGTTGGCTGAGGGGATCAGCAGATAATCTTAAGATAATCAATAGCACTAGTGCACTGGCTGCTCAAAGCATTCACCTTGTTTCTGTCCTGCACCAACCCTTCTTCTGCCTTCCCAAACCCAGGTAACCCAGTTCTGACTGCTGGCTCTGACTCAGTCTTCACTTTGGTTCTGGCATCTGACCCTCTGCTCTGACCACTAGACCCGACTGCTCCCATCCCTAACAATTTGAACAAAAGAAAACCATCAAGAGAAAAGGGGGCTAGCATGATCCCAGCAGGAAATCCACATCCCATGCGGCAGAGGAGGGCTAAAAGCCCCAGGGCCCTGCCAATGTACCTCTGAGGGAAAATTCCTTCTTGCCCCCAAATATTGTGAAAAGTATGACCCTGAGCAGGTGAGCAAGACACACTAGCCAGACATCTAAAAAGAAGATTCTGTATATTGCCTCAGGGCACTGCTCCATCCCAGGTCTTGTCTCCAGCTGTCTACTTGTCCTTTTTATATGCAGAGAGTTATAATTAAATACCATACTTATCTAGGCCTGAATTTTGAGGCATCCCTTAATTTTGGGTACCTAATTTAGAGTTTCCCCTCCTCCCCCCCCAAAGTTAGGGAAACTTGTTCTCTGCCACACAAATTTTATGCATTCAAACTTTGGCCATACACCTGCTTGGGAGGCAGCAGTGAGAAATGTGTATCAGGACTCCTGGCCTCTAGGAGGGGAGCTTGGTCTAGTGGTTAAGGCAGTAGTGAGAAGCATCATAGCAAATACACAGATTTGGTGTACTCACGTGGAAAGGCAATGTCACTGAGTAGGTGAGATGTGGATATGTCAAATTTGAGGCCTATACTCTGAAGTGAGCTTGTACAATCTCTCAATTACCTTATTAATATCAGCCATTATAACAGAGGGGATCAGAATTCATAGTCTCCCAGGTCCTAGCTTTGTGCACCTTCCCTTAGCGCAAACAACATTTTATGGAGAATCTCTTTATCCCTCCTTCCATCCTATCTTTACCAGTCCCAGTTTGGAGCTATGAGAACCTTCCACCCTGGAGGACTTCCTTCCTACCTCTGAATATTCAGCCACTGCTTAGCTCCATTTCTGCTTCGTCTTCTAAGCAAAACCCTACCTTCCCCTCCTCTGAACCACAGATCTAAGAGTTAATGTCCACACAGAGCAGATATTGGTTTTAAAGGCCTCCTGTGGAAGATTTATGCACAATAAATTGCATGGAACTTAATTTATCCAGTTTAGGAGGATAAAAGACTTAATGGACCCAACTGGGATTTGAGCGTGTGGTTCCAGAGAGGTTAACAGTTTACCTTCTGAGGCTTAGAACACAGTCACCCCTTCCCGATACTATATATAAAAGACATATGAAACTGTAATTAAAGGAAATGAGATGTCTCTATATGCATCATCAAGAGAATGGACCAGCACATGGTTTATGTAAGTAGTCTGCAATACCTTTTTTAATGGTTGTAAATCTCATATAATCTCGCCCTCATAGACAATGCAGGTCAATTACATTTCTCTGCTGGTATTTAAGGACTTGAAGCCAGATTTTTAAAGTTATTTAGGTGTCTAAAGGTGCAGGCAGGTATGTGGTGGGATTTTCAAGAGCACCTAAGTGCCTAGCTCCCATTGGACGCTTAAGTGCCATAGTGCTTTTGAAAATTCCATTAGGCACTTATCTGCATCTTTAGGACCTAAATACCTTTAAAAATCTGGCCCTCAGTGACATGTGTTTATAATTCCTTATTTAAAGCCTTATTTAAATTCCTTGTTTTCAAAATGTTCAACGGAGGTGTTAAAATTAGCTTGGAGGAGTGATACTGTTAATCAAATAGATGCTCAGCACTAATAAGGTTTTGATAGAAATATTAACAGGAAACTCAATGTTAAGCTTTATTAATTCAATCAAAATATCCTCTTCAGAACACCTCAGGCACCTAATAGAACTAACGTGACAGGGGCAGAAGAACTGCATACGAGCCAGTGAGAAATGAAACAGAGGCTATGTGATGGCAGTGACCCAGAGCAATGGAGACTGGTGAGAGCTGAAAGTGGGTAGGCAAAACGGACACATGATGGCACAATTCAGAATAGTTAAGAGCAGAAGGTTAAGTTATTTCTATTGCAGTGTCATCAATGCCTATAAATATATCCTTCAGGAGTCAAGAGAGGAATCCATTTACTGTTTGAACAAGTCTGGAAATCTGCAGGCAAAGTGAATTTTATGAAGTGGCATCATGGAATGTATGAACTTGCACATTTAGAAATGAGCTCATGCTCAAGTTGCCATAGGTGCTGGAACTAGGGTGCTGAAAGTGGGCCTGGGCCTGAAGTGATTTCCATCGCATACCAGGTTTATTGTTTGGTTCAGTCGCTCTCAGCATCCCCTACTACACAATTGTTCCAGCGCCCCTGCAAGAGGGAAAGCCAGAAACGACGAAGAGAATATGATATATGGTCTTCGTTTTATAGAAGTTGTTTAGGAAGAGATCATGTTCTGGTCTCAGCTTCCCCTGCAACCCTTTTGCAAACATTATGCAGGTATAAGTGAGAGCAGAATAGGCCTAATGGTCCCAACGCCTCTTCAGTTGTCCTGGAATTGACAGTGGCGTTACACCAGTGATGAATGTGACCCTTCTGCTCCAATGTTTACCCTTTGCCAGAGGTAGGATAGGCAACCTATGGCATGCATGCCACAAGCTGATTTTCAGTGGCACTCATACTGCCCAGTTCCTGGCCACAGATCTGGGGGGCTCTGCATTTTAATTTAATTTTAAATGAAGCTTCTTAAATATTTTCAAAACCTTATTTACTTCACATACAACAATAGTTATAAATTATAGAAAAAGACCTTCTATTAACATTAAAATGTACTAATGTCATGTGAAACCTTAAATTAGAGTGAATAAATGAAGACTCAGCACATCACTTCTGAAAGGTTGGCGACCCCTGCCCTTTGCACTATCATTAAAGTCAGTGGAATCCATTCCTCCTTCACTTACCTGGGTGTAGATCCCCTTGAAATCAATGAGAAGCTGCACCCAAGTTAACAAATGCGGGAACTGGGCTCACTGGGTTTGCCCTGGGTATAAATTAGTATTTGGCACATTGATTGTAATTTGGTGGAGACTGTATGTATAATCGCTCTATATGGTACATATCGACCCTCCACTCTTTCCGATCCTCTTTTCTTTTTGAAATAGAAATGTTAATATTGGAGGCATGGTTATCAACACTTTTTATGACATTCTTCAAAAAGTTTGTTTTAGTTGTATGTTAATTCTCTTATCTAGATACAGGAATGTGACCATAAATACTTTTATAAGAGAAAATCAGCCAACTAGAAATCCTTCCTTTATTCTAAAGATAATAGCTACATTTGTTGGCTGCTGCTGTTGATTTTTTCCAAACACAGAAGAACAATTCTGTTCTCCTTTACAGTGGTACAGAGGTCAGGGGGTTAAGTTGTTGTAACAGAGAACAATTTGTCCCATGTATCTTTTCTATGGAGAAGTACTCTACTTATTTGAATGCAACAGCTGATCATAAACTATTCTGGATTTGGAGATCAAAGTAACATGGTCTTTTATTACTTGCCTTAGAGGAGAGCTATAGGCCAGATACTGCTCAGTGGCAACCTGCCATTTCATTTCAAATTCATGGAAAAAGATATTTTCTCAAAAATGATATTTATAAAACCAACTTCACTAACTTTAATGTTTTTTATACCTACAGGTTGGTAATCAAAAAGTACAGAATTAAGAGAGGGTTCGATGGGGGAGGGATAGCTCAGTGGTTTGAGCATTGGCCTCCTAAGCCTAGGGTTGTGAGTTCAATCATTGAGGGGACCAGTTAGGGATATGGGGCAAAAATAGGGATTGGTCCTGCTTTGAGTAGGGGTGTGGACTAGATGATCTCCTGCAGTCCCTTCCAACTCTGAGATTCTATGTTGAGGATGAGGGGAAGGGAATGGAAAATTACAAGACAAGAAAACTGTGTGTGTTGGGGGAAGTGCTCAGTAGCTTAGATGTCTATGCACAAATGCAAGAAGGATTGGAAATAAATGGAACTCAACGTATTAGTACATAAACTATATTATAACAATTGGCATAATTGAAATGGGGTGGGAAAATAATACTGGAATACTGGTACAGAGGGATTAGGTAGGGTAAAAATAGTGTTTTTTTTCATGGAGCGTAAAGTGCATACCCTCATCTCTCCCCCCCTCCCCCCCCCAGACAGGTACAGTAATATAGCTGGGGAGGCACAACGTTGTTAAGTAAAGACATGCCTGAAGGGGTTGGAGATGCCAGCACATACTCTACATGCCCAAGTCATGCCTCCCTGCCTACACTGCTGTCTTTATCAGGGAAGTGTCCTGCTGCCTCCCCACTGCTGGAGTCTCCCCTCTGCAGAAAAAGACTTCCCCAGCTAGGAAAGGGGGAAGGGTCTGTCATCTTCCTGCCACTAGATCAGGGGTAGGCAACCTATGATACGGGTTCCGCAAGCTTATTTTCAGTGGCACTCACACGGCCCGGGTCCTGGCCACTGGTGCGGGGGAGGGGGGGGTCTCTGCATTTTAATTTAATTTTAAATGAATCCTCTTAAACATTTTTAAAACCTTATTTACTTTATGTACAACACTACTTTAGTTCTATACTATAGACTTACAGAAAGAGACCTTCTAAAAAACATTAAAATGTATTACTGGCACTCGGAACCTTAAATCAGAGTGAATAAATGAAGACTTGGCACACAACTTCGGAAAGGTTGCCGACCCCTGCACTAGAGCTTTCCCCTGCCAAAAGGAAAGATTCTGGCAGGGGAGAAAGGCTCCACCAGCTCCCTGCTGCCAGAGGCTTTCCCTTCCATGGGGAAAGGCTCTAGCAGTGAGCAGGCAGCAGTGAAAGGCTTTGGCGGCAGGGAGAGACTCTAGCAGAGGGGAAAGCTCTGGCAAGAGGGAAAGGCTTTTTCCTGATGCCTCCTTCCTGCCAAAGTCTTTCCTTGCTACAGTGGGAGACCACCCAATATTTTTTCAGGACTTTGGAAAAACCACTCCCGCAAAAACTGGAAAATTGGTTACAGTGAAGGACATGCTAAAGCCAATCTCTTATGTACAATTTTAATGTGTTCATCTATAAAGTAAAATGGTGCAAACTAACGGTATATACTTGCACTAGTGACTACAATCTACATGGCCGCTATTACCAAAGCAACAAAGACCAAGCAAATCTTTCCCAAGGGATTAATCGGCCTCGTCTTCCTGTTCCACACAATACATTCTCTTTCTCCCTAGAAGTTTTACATTTCGCTTTCCAAAAACGTACACCAGCTGATCCTTCGGAGAAGCTGATTTTTGGCCTGTGCCTCTGTTCTTGTATCCTATCTTTGGAGTGTACAATTCTGAATATTTTGTCCAAATTTATTTTGTTTTCATGAGACCGTTTCATGAGAATCAAATCCTGCAACCCAAGTGTGGGCCCCAGAAGGCTGATGCAATGGCATTAGGAAGGATTGGTGAATATGAGGGAGATGTGAACACACAGTGTGCCATCAAGGGAGAATACAGCTCCAGAAGGTTCATTTACCCTGGCACACAAAAGCATTTTGGGGATGGGATCAGTGCCTATGGGGATCTACTGACTGAGGGGCTGGTAGCTATGGCGGCCACCGCAACCTTGAAGCTGCAGTAGCAGTGATGGGTCAATTCTGCTGGCACTGTCTGATCTAGAAGATTTAACCTTCCATAGATCATTAGTTGGGACATGCACAGTGAAAAAGATTGAACCTTTAAAAGAGAAATAGCTCTGCAAAAAATAGATAACGTGGAAAACACAAATTACTGACCTTAAATTCTATGATAGATGGCCAACCTGTGGCTCATGAGCCACATGCGGCTCTTTTCACCATTAAAGTGCAGCTCATGAAGCCCCTCAGCCCTCCCCTCCCATTTTGCACCTACCAGACTGGTGGGGGTGGGGTGAGAGCAGCTCAGGACATCTGCCTTGCAGTGGGGTGATGGGGGAGGGGCTTCATCCCTGTTGGGCACACCTGTCAAGGCTTCAGCAGGCGTGGGGCTGAAGCCCTGAGCCCCATCAGGTACCTCCTGCAGGGCAGAAGCCCCGACCCCGGCTCCCAGCAGACATGCCCCGGCTCCTTGAACGTCTGAAGATTGTTGTATGTGGCTCAGAGAGCAAGTAAGTTTGGCCACCTCTGTTCTGTGGGGAAACAGAAACTGATTTTTCTTGTGTTGTCTTTGATGGGAGTAGGCACACCTATTTGATAAACACTAGAACTACGAGCACACAAATAAAGGACTACCAGGGTGCAACTGACAACGATGCAAAGTCAGAGGTAAGTAACTTTTTTTAAAAAAAAATATGGTAAATTGATTTTTAAGCTAATCTCTGGGTTTCAATCACTTGAGTGGGAGATCAGGCTGCGGTGTGCAAATGACTTTAGTTGAATATGCTTCCAGTTCATTCCAGCAATTGTGTTCATAGCTCATTTGGTTTGATTCTCACTAGCTGTAATACCAAAATACCAAACCCTATGCATTCTAAGATGGTTTTGGTTAGGGATGGGTGAACCTCAAAGGTGCAGGGGTTTGATTCAGATAAGGTCCTGGTCCAAACACCAAATCCTTATTCAAATCTTACTCGAAAAAGCCAAATCAGTTAGGCCTAAATGAATTGTAGCCTTAAGGCCTGGACACAAATGAAAGTTCACAGATGACTGACCAAAAGGGGACTATAAATCAATTATTAATACATCTAATATACAAATGTGAACTTTCCTGAGGTCTGGATTTTCCCTCATTTCCTCTGGGGATTTTTTAACAGCTGGATGAGTGCAATAACTTGTCTTAAAGATGCTTTTTCCTGTACGGACTTCCAAAGGATTCAGGATCACATAGAGCATTCCAGTCTGAAGAACAATGCCCTCCCCCAGGTGTCAATAAAGTTGATATGTTCACCAGGCCAGATTCGCCAGTATGCTCCGGATGCTTTGCATCACTCTGGTAACACAAAGCAGTCATAAACCTGGCTTACCTATCAGTGGAGCAATGCAAAGCAGCCAGAGCACACCAGCGAATTAGATCCTTTATTAATTATCATTGTTATTATTATTGTTATTATGATAAAAAATATAAAAATATAATTATTCTTATTATTAATTATTATTATTATTAGTGTGTCTTTCCATTGCTCTATGGACTACACTTGACCATGCAATCTGACATTGAACCTTTGTAATTGCAACAAAAGTACTCAGTACAGAAAAACATTTCTTTAAGCCAAATTATCCCACTCAGCCAGCTGTTGAAAAATCCCCCAAAGAAATGAGGGAAAACTTGGAACACAGAAAACCTAGGCTTTACATCAGAGGTGTATTAATTCTGCCTGTTAAATCACATTTATAGCTACATCATGTTGCCAGAATAGCACAAAGCAGTAGGAGTATGTCAATGATCTGGGCAAAAAAACACCCCAAACTCTCGGATCATGGATTCAGGGAAGAGACTTGCACGCTTTTAGTGAAGGATTAAAAAGCATGCAAAGAGTCCTCATTATCTATGCCAGCAATAGACGTTTATTTAGTAGAATGAAGGAACAACTTTATTAGCTCTGTTAGGATACAGGAGTGCAGGTGCATGTGACTACAGTAGGTGGACTGGGGCAGTAGTTATTTATTAATAGTTGCAGCAGCTACAATTAAAAAAAAATTGTAATGTGGGTAAAACTACCTACAGTGAACAGCATCCAACCCTCCCCCAGCTACTTCCAAAAACGTTACTAGCCACGTTGTCATTTTGTCAAGAACAAAAACAAACAAATAACAGAGATCAAACAAAAAGCTAAACCAAATAAATATGTCTTCCTAGTGCCCTGAAGCTTGCCAGACTCCAGCCATGGCAGGCTGCCACTGGAGCAAATTCCAGAGGTGGGGGTCCCTAAACTGAGGAACTTCTGCTGCTGGTCCCAGAATGTTCACCCCCTAAAGACTTAAACCAGGAGACACTCAGCTTGCCTATGGTGTTCCAGATGGGTATAAGACAAGCAGCAGTATCTCAGTATATCACACCAGCCAGGGTTTTGAAGATTATCATCACCATCATGCATTGCAACCAGATGTGACCAGGAAGCCAGTGCAGGCTTGAGCATATTTCTTTGTTGTGGATTATCTTGCTTAGAATATAAGAACAGCCATACTGGGTCAGATCAATGGTGCATCTAGCCCAGTATCCTGTCTTCCAAGAATGGCCAATGCCAGGTGCTTCAGAGGGAATGAACAGGACATGTAATCATCAAGTGATCCAACCCCATCGCCAATTTCAGCATCTGGCAAATAGAGGCTAGGGACACTTCAGAGCATGGTTTTGCATCCCTGCCCATCGTGACTAATCAATGGACCTATCCTCCATGAACTTATCTCTTTCTTTTTTGAATCCTGTGATAGTCTTGGTCTTCACAACATCCTCTGGCAAAGAGTTCCACAGGTTGCCTGTGTGTTGTGTGAAGAAATACATCCTTTTGTTTGTTTTAAACCTGCTGCCCATTAATTTAATTTGGTGACCCCTAGTTCTTGTGCTATGAGATGGAATAAATAACACTTCCTTATTTCCTTGTTCCACATCAGTCATGATTTTATAGACCTCTGTCATATCTCTCCCTCCTCCTTTCCCCCACACCAAGTTCTCTCTTTTCCAAGCTGAAAAATCCCAGGCTTATTAATCTTTCTTTATATGGAAGCTATTCCATACCCTTAATCGTTTTAGTTGCCCTTCTTTGAGTTGGGGCAACATGATCTATAAACAGTATTCAAGATGTGGGCGTACCATGGATTTATAGAGAGACTATATGATATTTTCTTTCCGTCTTCTTATCTATCCCTTTCTTAGTGAGTGCCAACATACTATTCGCTTTTTTGACTGCCGCTGCATATCAAGTGGATGTTTTCAGAGAACTATCCACAATGACTCCAAGATCTCTCTCTTGAGTGGTAACAGCTAACTTAGACCCCATCATTTTATATCAGGGGTGGGCAAATGTTTTGGCCCGAAGGCACACTGGGGTTCAAAATTGTGCGGAGGGCCGGGTAGGGAAGGCTGTGCCTCCCCAGATAGCCTGCCCCCACCCCATTTGACCCGCAACCCACTTCCCGCCCCCTGACTGCCCCCCTCAGAACTCCTGACCCATCCAACCCCCCCATTCCTTGTCCCCTGATCATCCACTGCCGCCCCAGGACCCAACCCCTTGTCTATTCCCCCTGCTTTTTGTTTCCTGACTGCCTCCCCCCGAGACCGCCCCCACCCTAACCTTCCCCCCTGGGATCCCACCACCTAAGACCCCCACCAACTCAGCCAGGCACTCGCCACGCTTGGCCTGGGAGCGCGGGGCAAAATAGCATTAATTTTCACAGAAAATCCTGGTAAAACAACACAACACAGGTTCTCTCTCTCTGTGTGTATCTAATAAAATATTATTTGTTTAGATATATAAATCTCTATTTATAATACTAAAATTACATTTTTACTGGTTTCAATAAAAACTTGCTGCTACTAATTTTAGTTCCGATATTAGGTAATTCAGCATCACCTTCTACAAAAACAAATCAAATCAATTAAAAATACAACACGCATACAATTTTCTGATGGTTGGCTTATTACCTGGGTGTAATTCCTATCAATATATAACTAATAGTTGATCTTTAAGCTTGTGGGTTATCTACATCCTGTATCCTCTATTGCCATCTTACATCCTCTAAGAGACTCACTGCATATTCAGACAAGGAATTCCACAATTTAGATGACCCAACATCTAAACAAATTTCCTGCAAACTCTTCTAGTAAATTGTATTTACTGTATTTTTTATATTATATTGTTTATTTACATATGCAATTAGTTCAAAGAATTTGTCTAAAGTGTATTTCTATCATCATTGTTACAGAGAGGGCTGCTGAAAATCAAGATTCTAGTTTTACAACTTTGCCTTTGTATATATGCAAATATTAGGGTTTCATATTTATATAGTTAATGGCCTTTTTGTGAAAATAATTTAAAATATTTAAAAATATATATTTTGTGTATGGTATGGGAGTCTCTTATACTTGACATAGCTTAGAGCTACAGAATGTCATAATCTGGTCCTGGCAGGAGTCAGGCTATATAAGCATAATGGTTCATTCTGCCCTTAGAATCTCTGAGTCTATTAATGTATAAAAAGTATCTAGTTGTTCAAATCCTGAGAAAGTTCTTTCTGGCATAACACTGGTTTGTGACTGCTGATAAACTGTACCTTGTATCTGTTGTAGGATCAGCAGTGATCTGTATCCTATGTATACTTACATGCTTAAAAAGTCTGTTACACTCCCCACACACACTTGTCTCCTCTCCCTCTTTAAATACCTGTGAAGTGGCTTTTCCCCACCCCTCCCTCCTGGAGTGCTTGGGAGATGAATGGACTGTTTAGAAGACAGAAGAGCTCCAATGGTAGACAAGGTGTCTGGGACTCTAATTGGGCAGCGATCACACACCCAAAGCCTGGACACTGCATGGACCCTCCCTGAGGGAGTGTGACCAACCAAATGCAGCCAAGTCATCTCTAGTCACAGGCCAGGAGCTGGTTCTTAAAAGGGGAAGGTGCCATGTGCTCGCTCTCTCAAGCTTGTACCTCCCAAGAAGGCCCTTCACCTGGACCAACTGAATTGCATTCCATCTGCCTTGGGAAGATTTACCCTCATCACAGCATCCATTGCTGTGCTGTTGGACACTTACCCGGAACGATCCTGGCACCTCCAGTGCTCTGCCTGTCCTGGGAGCGAGAGTATGCGAGTGTGAATGTGCCAGCCTGCTCTAATTCAAGGTTGCCGGGTTAGAATTGTCTTGCTTAAAATCTGTTTTGTGGAAGGGCTTCACATACGCAGCCTTACCTCTGCCCGTGCTGGCTCCTCAGCATTCAGAATGTTTAATCAAGAATCAGAGAGGTAGCCATGTTATCTGGAATTGCAGAAGTGACAAAGAGTCCTGTGGCACCTTAAAGACTAAACTAAAGTATTGAAGCATAAGGTTTCGTGGGCTAATGCCCACCTCCTGTTGGCCCACAAAACTTATTCTTCAATAGTCTTTAAGGTGCCACAGGACTCTTTGTCAATGTTTAATCAGTTAATGATCCTACATTGCATCCCCAAATCCTACCTAAATGTGACCGGTTTTACTGGTCATTCAGAATTTTCACACTGTGAAGTGAAGGTGTGGCTCCATAAAAGAGTATTTTAAACGTTAAACATTTAATATTTCTTAGAGAAACAGTGACTTTAGAATACAGATGAGGGAGAACGTTAACTTCTACTAACCCCTGCGTATATGTCCAGGGACCATGGCTGCCTGCTTAACATTGCACTGGAAGCTCGTATTTAATCAGTTATCCACTATTAAAGCTAAGTACTTTTCAGTGTCACCATATTCCAGGATACAATCCTTATCCTATAAGTGTGACCTACCTTCTTTGTTCCTGGATGTATGACCTTGCATGTGCTGTTTAAAATGCTACTGTTCAAGTGAGCCTTTGCCACCTTACCAATTGATCCAGCTGAGGGCAGGCTGTATAACAAGCCTGTCTTCCTTATTTACCACTCCATTCATTTTCGTGTCATCTGCAAATGTTACCTGTAGTGATTTTTATATTGTCTTACATATTATCAGTAAGGATACTGAGCAGCATTGGGCCAATAACAGATCCTCATGGAGCTCACTAGAAACACCCTATTAAGACAAGGAATGAAAAATAAAGGAGAAATGACAGCAGGTATGTGATCAGGTTAATAGATGACTTTTCAGTGAAGTTCAACTAAATGCATGTTTTCCACAAGAAGTGCGTGTTTTACATGCAAAATGTTTTTTTCACAAAAAATCCAAAAGCCTCAACACCAAAATATACCAAACCAAAAAGGAAAGTTTTTTAAATTTGAAAATGCTGCCACAGGGCCTCATGAGAGTTGTAGACTGGTTGCCTTATGTCCCCATTCTCCTATGTGAGCTTGGCTTCCCAACCAGACTTTCCATGGTGCAGCAAAGGCCAAGGATTCCCATAATGCACCAACTCCCCTATCCAAGAGGGGAGCATCATGGGAGATAGTCTGACGAGGGAGCCTGGCCTAGACAAGAGAATGGGAGCTGGAGCCATCCAATCTACAACTGCCACATGAGGCACCACAGCAGCATTTACAAATAAAAATAAAAAAATATTTTGGTTTTCAGCCAGAAATGTTTTGATTTTTAAATATCCATTGGAAATCAATTAAGATTAAAACATTTCCCCCATTTTTGTTTAAACTTTCCATGGACACCCCCGTTTTTCACCCAGCTCTACTATAGAGCACTGGAAGATCGTGAAAATGAAAAATTCCTGGAGCAGCTCTCAGCATCCTTGACAACAAAGGATACATTATTAAGGAAAAATTTTTAACTATCCAGGATGTCTGAGAAATGAATAAATGCAAGATGTGCAAGGAAGGTCTTCAGTTGTGCAGAAGATGACTTTGTGATCCAAGAGTAGAAAATCACAACAGGAAAGAAGCCACCTACTTATGAGTTGGAAGGAACTGACTGAAATGTGAGAGAGAAAAAAGGAAACAGAGTAATCACTGAGTACCTGAATTATTGATCATTAATGCAGCATGGTGTTATAAAGGACAGATCTTGAAAGAAAAGTCATTGCAATTTTAAACAATTTAGTTTTGAATTTTATAGACTGGTTTTACTTCTTTGTTAAGTTGTATGAAAAAAAGGTTTGTCCCTTCCTAAATATCTGACCACAAAATTTAACTAAAAGCTGGATTGCTATAATTCAGTACAGGGGAGAACAGCATCATACGTTGACAATTTCTTATCCCTGAATAGTCTGGGTTTATTTTTATTCCTCAAATAAATGAACTGGAAGTTAACTGCATAAGTGTTACATTTAATCCTTGGTCCAACTGTTCAGGACAGTGAACAAGGGATGTATAATTAGACCTGGGTGACATTTTGTTTTCCGGCAAATAGTAAATTTGCTGAAAAAGTGCATTTTTGGGGGCACAGAAATTATTTGTAGATTCAGGTCAAATTTGGAAAATAGTTTCAGCTGAAAAAAATTGGAAATGTAGAAACCGACATTTTAAAAATGACTAGTTTCAACATTTCAAGGAATTTATAAACAAAACTTCATTTCTGAATTTGCATTTTGTTTTGAAAATGTCAGTGATGGATCTGAACAAAAAAAATCAGTTTCTTGTTTCGGGGAGAGGGGGAAATAAAACATCCAATTTCAGAGTGAAAAGAACTAGATTATGTTTTACAGATTTTTTTCAGTGCTGCCACCAAACCTGAAAAATCATTTATTGACTCACCTCTACTTCTGTTTTCTAGAGAACCAGTTAAAGAATAAGTTAGTACAGCACACACTTTCTTTGGTATGAAAGATGTGCCTTCCCTCTTTTTTAAAATCATCTTTCCTACATCCTACGAGAAAATGTTACACACATTGATTACATCTCTCACAAAACCAGTAATCTGATCATGTGGGGGAAGAGAGTCCTGTGATGATCTGTGAAAGATCTGAGTGAATGATTTTTCTCCTTTGCTTTAAAAAAAAATAATTATGAAAAGTATTTAATTTAACTAATGGATCAGGAGCTTTAATTGGAAGGTGAAAGATTGTTTCCACCAAGATCATATTTCATATGAAGAAGCTGCATTTGGTTCCTAAGAGTAAATGTAGATTTTCTACTAATGTCCGTTCAGATCCTGAGCGTGGCTGCACATGGTCAGAAGCTATAACACAAAATACTGCATGTTTCCAGGATTTGGTGATGGAAAATCTTGAAAGCCTGAAAGAAAGGCTATTTATTCTCAGCAGCACACTGCTTAGCCTCATAATAATTACCCATTTCTAATGTGAGGAACAGTCATCCAGGAGGTAAAGCTGGAGTGAATCATTTGTTTCTTTTATTGGAATTAAGTGCATGGCTGAGTGAAGTACTAGTTGCATAATTGTTTAAAACATAAAAAAGAAGAGCGATGAAACAACAAGGGAGAAATGTTTACTCTAGGCATTTCATATCTTATGGAAATACTTACACTACTAGCAAGGCTAAATTTGGGGCCACTCAAATTTGAAGGACAATGCGAGAAAGATACTCCCTTGTCAACTTTTAATGTTGCAGAGATTTTAAGGCCAGAAAGGACCATTAGCGCTTCTAGGCTGACCTGTAAACCACTGGTCATAAAATTTTATCCAGTTACTTCTTTATTCAGTTCCCTGCCACTGTGCGGGCATCAGGCATTACTGCACCTTGAGCCCTCCTATTCTTTGCCTATGGCACATAATAGGTTTAGTCTCTTGTGGGCTGTAATAGTTTAGTCTAATTTTGGTTGTTCAGTTTAATGTGTGGGTGCTAAGTGGTGTTGGTGGCCTATGTTGTACAGGAGGCCAGACTGGATGATCTGATCTCTTCTGGCATTAAACTTTGACTGTCTTGAGCCCAGTAACTATCATCATCTCACACAACACCAGATATGCTAAAGCTTCCTCACTAGTAGTTTAAAAATGACTTATGGCTTCCATTGCATATAAACCTTGCCCTGTCCAGGGGTAAAAAAACAAACAAAACGACCTCAGATGTATAAAAAGTTCTTTGTGCTGAATGTTTTCCATAAGGGGGGTGATAAGGACAAGATTTAGGCTGATGGAAAAACAGCAGCATTATTTGTTGATGGGCGACCTCCACGCAGCCAACGTCATCCATGGAAATTTCACAAAAAATGCCTATTTTTTCAGCACTTGTATTTATTAAGGTGGAGGGGGTTATTAATTTATAACTTATTTACAGGATAAAGAAAAAGGCAAGAAGAATGTTTTGGACTCCTTAATGCTAAGCTAGCCTCTAGGAACAAGTGAGAGGTTGGGGGTGTGGGGGTGTTGATTTTTGTTTAAAAGTAATACTACATTTTTAAAGAAACCCTTAAGAGGGACACATTTCAACTACCAAGATCAAATCCAAGGCAGTAGTTTTCACCATGCATGTGCAAAGGTGTTTTTTGGTAAACCCCCAGCTGTTATGTTTTGGTTTTGCAAGATCAAAATCAAAACCATGCTTTATTTGGGTTTGGATTGATGCTTTAATTGGAAACAATGATTGAGCCTATAGATTCTTACACAAGTAATCCTAGGAAGGGGATAGTACTTCTAAGTAATGCAGAGAGGAATTGGATTAAAGGAAGACAAAAGCATTATCAATCCATCACAGCTACAGAGAAGCGGGAATGACAGCACCCAAGCACACACTGGTTGCTGATAAACAAGGCATAAAGACTATGCAACTGATTACTGCAGGACTACCGTAGCAGCACTGTGTTTAGAGAGAGCAGTATCTTGTCTGCAGCTGTGAGTCCCATTTTCTAGGTAAGGAGGCACTGCGTTAACACAGGTGATTTATCACCTGAGTAAAAAGAACATTTTCATTACTTCCCGGAGGGTCCAAAAATGAATCATTTATTTTATGTAAAGAGGAAAGGAAAAATGAGAAACAGCCTCTCTCACACAGTTCAGCAGCAGTTGCAGCAGTACAAGTTGAGACAGAAGGGTTCCAACCAGGCTCACACATGCACAAGCATTAAAGCTTATTAAGGTAACAGAATAACCTTAATGGGCAGCTAATTACTATAATGAATTGATTCAAGAGACATTCATTAGGCCTTTCCCACCCGTGCAAAAATGAACTGTGTGTGTTTGAAAAATCAGTTACATACAAATCAGTGCAATATACATCATGTATATGGGTGTGAGTGAGAGAAACTTAAGAACACTTCAGCAGCTTGATTATCCTGTCAGTTGCTCCCTTATAACAGCTAATGAGGTCAATGGACGGGCAGGGGCACAACCCCTGTGAAAATCTGGTCCTAGGTATCTAAAGTTGGGCATCCAAATATTGAAGCTTGCAATGTTTGGCTATTCATTTTTAAGGTGAGATTTTCAGAAGTCATTACCATTGGCCTAACTCTCCTCCCCTTACCATGATCTGCAACTGGAGCAGAATTAGGCCAGTGCTGAGTGCTTTTAAAAATCTCATCCTAAATGCTGAAATTAGGACTGTATTGGGGCTACTCTACCAGGACTGGGCAATATTTTTAAATCTGATTGCTAGAATGACTACTGCCATTCCCTAACAACAGGATTTTCGGCAATTAAACCCTGGAATCACAGAGTAGAGATCCCATTTGCTATATAAATGCTGAAATTACTGAAGTTCTCCGGCACATCCCAATAGCACTTACCTATAACACGGGGGAATTTTGTATCTTGTGCTGGCCTTTGTGTCATATGTCAGAGATGAGCAGGAATAGACTGAGTATGGTAGGATATTTAATGAACCTTCCCCTTCTTCTTTTGTGTCATCATTCTTCCTGGAGATTCCCCCTCAGGTCATCTCACCTAGTTCTACTGGTGGTATTCCTTTTCACAAGAATGACAGCTAGTGCTGGTCAAAAGACAAGAACAGAAAATGTGGAAATGGCAGAGGTGCTTAATGACTTTTTTGTTTCGGTTTTCACCAAGAAGGTTAGTGGCAATTGGACATCTAACAGTGAATGCCAGTGAAAATGAGGTTAAAATAGAGAAAGAACAAGTCAAAAATTACTTAGACAAATTAAATGTCTTCAGATCACCAGGGCCTGATGAAATGCATCCTAGAATACTCGAGGACCTGATTGAGGAGATATCTGAGCCATTAGCAATTATCTTTAAAAAATCATGGAAGATGGGAGACATTCCAGGAGACTGGAAAAGGGTAAATTTAGTGCCCATCTATAAAAAGGGAAATAAAGACAACTCACAGAAATACAAGCCAGTCAGCTTAATTTCTGTACCCGGAAAGATAACTGTGCAAATAATTAAGCAATCAATTTCTAAACATCTAGAAGAAAAGGTGATAACAGTCAGCATGGATCTGTCAAGAACAAATTGTGTCAAACCAATCTGATAGCTTTCTTTGACAGGGTAATAAGCATTATAGGGCTGGTCTTCACTACCAGGGGGGATCAACTGCAGATACGCAACTTCAGCTACGTGAATCACGTAGCGGAAGTTTGCCTATCTGCAGCTGACTTACCTGCCATCCTCACGGTGGCGGCAGTGGGCGGTGCGCTCCCCAGTCAACTCCAGCTTGTGCCTCCTGGTAAGCTGGAGTTCCGGAGTCAACGGGGGCCCCGTGGGTGATCAATTTCTCACGTCTTCACAAGACGCAAGAAATCGATCACCAAAAAATCGATCGCTACCCGCCAATCCGGGGGGGGAGGGGAGTGGTAGATGTGGTACAACTTGACTTTAATAAGACTTTTGATACAGTCTCACATGACCTTCTCATAAATAAACTAGGCAAATACAATCGAGATGGAGCTGCCATAAGGTGGATGCATAACTGGTTGGAAAATCATTCCCAGAGAGTAAACATCAGTGGTTCACAGCCATGCTGGAAGGGCATAATGAGTGAGGTCTCACAGAAATCGATTCTGGTCCTGGTTCTGTTCAATATCTTCATCAGTGATTTAGATAATTGCAGAGAGAGTACACTTATAAAGTTTGCGGACGATACCAAGCTGGGAAGGGTTGCAAGTGGTTTAGAGGATAGGATTAAAATTCAAAGTGATCTGAACCAACTGGAGAGATGGTCTGAAGTAAATAGTATGAAATTCAGTAAGGACAAATGAAAGTACTCCCTTTAGGAAGGAACAATCAGTTGCACACATACAAAATGGGAAATGACTGGCTAAGGAGGAGTACTGTAGAGGGGGATCTGGGGCTCATAGTGAATCAAAAAGCGCAAATCTCATTCTGGGATGTGTTAGCAGGTGTATTGTAAGCAAGACACGAAAAATAATTCTTCCGCTCTACTCCACACTGATTAGGCCTCAACTAAAGTATTGTGTCCAGTTCTGGGTGACACATTTCAGGAAAGATGTGGAGCAATTGGATAAAGTCCAGAGAAGGGCAATACAAATGATTAAAGGACTAGAAAACATAACCTGTGAGGGAAGAGTGAAAAAATTGTTTAGTCTGGTTTTGAGAAAACTGAAGAGACATGATAACGTTTTTCAAGTTACAAGGAGGAGGAAGAAAAGCATCGCACTGGGAACTCGTGTTCACTGATTCTCCACCATGATCCCCAAAGCTTTTTCAGAGTTGCTACTGCACAGAATAGAGATCCCCATCTTGTAAATATGGTCTTCATTCATTATTGCTAGTTGTATACATCTAGCTGTATTCAAATGCACAATGTTTGCTTGCCTCACTTACCAAGTGATTCAAATCACTCTGAGGCAGTGATCTGTCCTCCTCATTATTTACCACTATCCGAATTGCCGTGTCATCTGCAAACTTTATCAGTGATGTTTTTATGTTTTCTTCTGGGTGAACCGATAAAAATGTTAAATAGAGCAGGGCCAAGAACAGACTTCTTCGAAACCCCACTAGAAACACAGGCGCTCAGTGATAATTTGACATTTACAGTTACATTTTGAGACTTATCAGTTAGTCAGCTTTTACTCCATTTAATGTGTTTCATGTAAATTTTATCATTCTAGTTTTTAATCAAACATCTTACATATGTCTACATAAATACTATTATCTTTATCAACCAAATTTATAATCTCAAAGTTAAATTGACAGGATCTATCTTCTATCAACCCATGTTGATTGTCATGAATTATATTATCCTCCATCAATTCTTTATTAACCAAGTCCTGTATGGAGCCCCTCCAACACAAAACACTTTGAAAGTCCTGAATAAATTTTGGGGAGAATTAGTTTTGCAGGAAATGTCAGCATTTCATTTCAAACTGGAACAAAACCAAATTTAAGAATGTCGGAATTGCCTGCAGAATGGAAATTCGAGTTCCCAATCAACTTTAATGACAACACTGAAATGGCCCGTAATGGGTTTCTAGTTTTGCAAAAATCAACTCTTTTCCTCAGATTTCAGCCTAAGACAGGAAATATGTGCTATTTTAAGTTTTGCCGTTATTTGGGGTCAAAATCTCTTGACGATAGCAGATCATTTGAGACTGGTGAGTTTTGTAACTGAATTAGAAAAAGCCTCCTCCAACTCCACACACTCTTTTCATTTGATTTGACATTAATGCATTTGATCAGGCCCTGGATGTATTTCATTTAAAATCTGTTAATGAATTATCTCGACTTTCATCTCAGATATACATGGATCTGTCTGACAGCATGTAGCCACTACAAACAAGCATTACAATTGTAGAGCTGCAGCTCTAATTATAATAGACTGTTGTGATTTTTTTTGAAGGAGATACAGACAAGTACAATCAAAGAGATCAAGAGACGACATGTTAACAGGCTGGGACTTGTTAAATGTGGTGTTATGTACAAATGCATGTTATAATTTTAAGGTCACCAATTCACTGTTTTCACTGCTAATTGATGAGCAGAAGGATGATTGATTCTGCTGTTCAAAATCTTTGGAAGACTATAGAAAGTCTGATAAAGTCATTTCTACTTCTCTTCCTTCCTCAAGTGTTGGGAGCAGAAATCAGATAAAAACAATCACTTGCTTGTGGGTTGAATTAAAGGCCTACACATCATTCTGCACCTCTGATAATTATAATGCAACTCCTGCGCACACACCAGTTCATCCTGCACTGACACATACTCTTACACAGATACATATCTTACAGCCAGAAATTGTGAAGGGTTAGGTGAGGTTAACAGTGGATTATGTTTTCACAACTGGAGAGGTGGGTGGATCTGTCTTAGGTTATAACCCAGAGAAAATGAGATGCACAGGCTGCTTCAACCAGCTCCATACAGATCACAAAATCACAATGCAGTTTGAGAATCAATGTCTGTCTCTTCTTAGGGGAAGTGCAGCCCCAGAATAGAAGGGATGAGACAGGACAGGACTGTTTGAAGACCACTGGCAATTGTTATAGAAAAGTGTGTTGGCAGCATTTGTCTTTACTATGTCTGACACAGGCCAGTTCAGCCATTATAACCACTACATTCACTCCCAAATGTAGCTTTTGCACATGGTTTACTCATGTGAGTAACTTCTTGCATCTAGTTATTCTGGCTCCACCTGTCCTTCATCCATATCTCTAAACCCACATAACTGTCCAGATGAAAACTGTTTGTTGTTGCATCTAACTGGGAGAGGTCAGGCTTAAGCCTGCCAAAAACCACATTTACTGCCTTTTGAATCAACTTATTTTCAGCCAATCAGGATTGGTGCCCAGCCCTGAATGGCAAATCTTTTATTAATAGTGTGGAGGTAGTGAGAATTGCTTCCTGGCAATAAACCTCCTTTATTCCACTGAAGACAATATAACCATCCTCAATAGTTTGCATTTTAAAAATTAGGGTGGAAAATA
Organism: Sternotherus odoratus; assembly: GCA_032164245.1. Lineage (NCBI taxonomy): Eukaryota > Metazoa > Chordata > Testudines > Kinosternidae > Sternotherus > Sternotherus odoratus. The sequence goes on from JAVMKO010000003.1 coordinate 64,339,880, forward strand.
TTTTTAATTTTAAGCCACTGGCTTGTTCCCAATCAGCCACAGAAAATTCTTTTGCAGACATGAGTTCCCTTAAGATGTTCTATGGACTCCATGTGCTGTCACCTGGGGTCTGTCCATGTCAGTGAAATAAGCAAAGCTTTGTAAATGTGAGAGAGGTGGAAAAATCCAGAGGGGATGTACAGTATGACTGTAATCAGGAGACTTTTTTGTATTCTGACTCTGATTAAAGCTGGCACTCGGAGTGTCAGATTTTTTTCTTGGTTTGTGGCCCTCGGGCCTGAAAACCGATGTGGATAGGACCATTGCAAAACTCACAAAGGGTTATCCAGTCAAGGTGGCTGTCACTGGAGTAGTCTAAACAAATTCTGCATTGCTGGGTAGTACTCCTCCATGGGTCACAAGGCCAGCAATGTGGCTACTGTTGAATGCATAGTATACCAGTTCTCCAAATACAGTGACAAAGTGCTAGGAGGACTATTTTTATAAATGATTCCAATGGGAGGCCTAACCATGTGTTAATAGCATTAGCTGCCTCAGCTTTGGAAGTACTGGGAACTGGCCATAGACTGAAGATGCATCTGTAGCAATCAATCTTCTTTTTAAAAAAATAACATTCTTCTTCTCATAATCTTTAGCTTTTGCACCATTGTCAGGTTTCAATTAGGGGTAGGAAAATTGATGCAGAAAAAAATCCCAAACCCAATAACTGACCAGTGATGTGTTGCTAGAATTTTAACAGTGGGTTCCACTCTGCTCCCAATAGGGTCATTTGTACAACCCAGGGCACTAGGATGCAGTATCCCAGGACGGGAGGCACCACTGTTCTGCCTTGTCCTTGCACAGGAGCCATAAGGAGCAGAAGGCTCCTTGCATTCTCTCTCATTCTCTGTTCACCCCTCCTTGCATTTTCTGTTCACCCATCCTTGCATTCTCTCCTCTGTTCACCCATCCTTCTACCTGGCAATTTGGCCCCAAGCGCATAAAGGCTGCACAGCTGAATTTTCACACAACCTCTTAAGATCTCTTGGGACACTCAAAATTTCATGGTGTAGAGCACATCACAGCTGTATCTTATTTTCCTCTCCTCATTCTTCTGATTAGTGCTGGGAATCAGAGAATCTGGAGAAGTGGACACTCCAAAGCAAAAGGAATTAATGTTAAGCAGCTTTGCAACCAGAACAGACTTTTCTATTATACTGGAGCTGGCTCCCAGTTTAACACCTTATATTTTTTCAATTCTGAAGTGAAGTGAAGGGTTTGTTTAAGGAAATGGGTTTACCCAGGGGAACAAAATCCCTAATTTATCTACCAGAAAGCAAGGACCAACAGCTGTGCAAGTTTGTTCACACCGGCCAAATGCATCTAAGTCAATCAAGTCTAGGGAAACCTCTCTGATGGATGAGAGTGTAGTTTTGTCTCTGTATTCATTCAGCCAGTCCTGGACACAAGAAGAGGGAGAGGGGACAACAAGGAGTTGGCTCAATGCGACAACTGACTAAGTCTTGAAATTATTTCGGTTTGTTCCCACTCTACCTCTCTAAACATTTTTTGGTGCACACATGTCTAGACCAAAAACTGCATAAGATATACTTTTACCACGGCATCTGGCTGCTTGGGAACTTCACTGGCCATCTTGATGGCTTTGACCTCTGTCTGAAATGTGGTTACTGGTTAGACTGAAGAAGTTGTCTGAGTTGCTTTGCTCTTCTACATTGCACTTTCTCTTGACTCATAAAATCCATACACTGGTGAGATGGTGTTTTCCCTGTCTATACATTATAGGGAGAATTGCTTGCATCTATGGTCACGTCCTACTTGTACATGATGTTCCTTTGTAAATCTAGCCACAAACCCTCTGATGCACAGTGAAATCATACATCTCTCATTTGCAGTCTTCATCTTTTTTTTAAATGAATGAGAAAGCAATTAGACGTTCCTCTCTAGTTTTCCTTGGCAAAGTAAAAATCAAAGATGTAAATACTTAGCTGTTGAAAGCAAGGAGGCATCTGTTACAAACTAAAATCTCTAGGGGTGGCAGTGTTGGCACAGATGGTTTTGTGGCTTTCTGTTTCACACGCAAATCAATATGATTCACTTTTAGGGCTTGACCCCCTTCCTCCTCACATAGGCAAAACTCCCATTGACTTCAGTGGGAATTTTATCTATGACGAGTGAGAAGTGTGCTCATGGTAGGTCAGGAAAAGAGCTATCATACTACTAGTGACATCAGGATCATTAATACCGGTAATACAAGGTAACAACTAATTGATTCCCAGGGGAGAAAGATCAGGCCCAATAGCACATCGATCACAGTCTCTCTCTTTCTCCAAACAAAACGAGGAAGACTTTGTAGCACCTTAGAGACTAACCAGTTTATTTCAGCATAAGCTTTCGTGGGCTATAGCCCACTTCATCGGATGCATCGGATAGCCGACCAAAGCTTATGCTGAAATAAACTGGTTAGTCTCTAAGGTGCTACAAGTCTTCCTCGTTTTATTTACAGATACAGACTAACATGGCTGCTAATCTTAAACCTTTTTCCAAAAACAGTCAGTCATCTAGTTTTCTAACAAAGCTGTATTTTGCATTTCTGTATCTATCTGCCTGTCTATATCTGTAACAGGCTCAGCGTTTACTGAATCAAGTAGTAATCAGAGGTCACAATGAAAGTAAAGGTTTTGCACTTACTGTTCCAGCTGTTTGTTAATTGATGAAGAGTTGAGGAGAGGGGCAGAAGGTTGAAGAATATCTAGAAGAGTGTAGCCACTCTTCTCAAAAACAAATCCAGGGAAGACAAACCAGCAAGATTCCAACCGCAGTAGGTTTCCTAATTGATTTTCTATGGGACCAACCAAGTCAGCATTAACCTGCCACTCCTCTCCCCAGATGAAAGTGTTACAAAAAAACAGAGTACAGACTTACAGAATTTCATTCCCTTATGTAGGTTATTCCCACCTAAGAAATATTTAAACAACTCCATACAAAAGTCATGTATCAGAGTAAGGATTTTCGCTTTCAGTAAACTTCAGGGGAAGATTCCCCTTAATAGATAAATACGTCTACCAAGTTTGATAGAGTGCAGTCCTTTGTGAAATTAGCTTCTGCATTTCAGGGTGCAGGCAGCATAGCCTTGTCTCCTATAAGGATTGCTGTGCCCTTTCCACATTTAACCCAGACCTACTGCACTGCCAGTTATATTTAATTCCGCCCTCTTTCCCCTTGTAGTTAATATTATAAAACTATTTCAAATACCACTTCATAACAAACACTTAGACCCTGGCAGTCCAGACTATAATCGACAAAAACGAACAAGAGTTCTGCATGCTTGGCTTCAAGTTTTCAGCAGAAAATCACTCACGTGGGTTTTGCCTTTACCACCAATACCACTGATGTGGGGGAGAAGCAAACCCTTGGCATAGAGAACGTAGTTTTTCCCACTCACATATTCCAGGGCTTAAGCAATATGAATTGTGTGCACTTTGGATGACTTTGACAAATTAGTAGATGAGTGCTGTCGTGCCCAAGGATTAAATGAAAAACTTTTGAATTGTTGGTTGCCAGCATATAACTTCACTTGGCCCTAGATTCAATACTGAATGAAATGGAAAGTCTGCTATTGATTTCAATGGGTTTGGGATCAGGCCCCTGAACTTTGGGGTCATTTTCTTCATTGTACTTTGAAATAGATGTGGGTAAATAATTTTAATTGAACTTAAAAAAAAAAGTGTTAAACCCAGGCCAAATGTTCAGTATTTTGTATTGACCAGATTATAACACAAGGAACAAAAACTCAAATACCTGTTTATGAGTATATTCCTCCTCCATAAACTGCACTGCTATCCTGATGATAAACTGGGAACTCTTTTATTACATATTTAAAAGATGTGATAATAAAACCCCTGAGACTACCAGCTGGCTGCCTAATCGAACTGCTCAAAAATCACATGATTCTATGTTGCCAAACTTAGACCAGATCCTGTTCACATTGTAGTCAAGAGGATTTTTGCCAAGGATTTCCCTGGGAGCAGAAGGAGCTCTTTAGATTGTAAACTCCTGAGTGCCAAAATCTTGTCTCTGTATTTGTGTCTGTAAAATTGCCATGGATGGTAGATGGGGCAGGACTTTAATGTCACTGCCCCTTTTGCGCCAACCCATCAGCGCCCTGCAGCTTGGGACACAGCAGGGCCGCAAAGGGGAATGCAAAAGGGGCAGCGACAAAGTGCTGCCAGGGCAATGCTTTAAGCAGATCCTGTAAAGCACTGCTGCTGCAGCACTTTAAAGTCAGCTGTACGAGCCAGTACTGGCAGCCAAATTTTACCAGTATGCCATACTGGCCTGTACCACCTTACTTTCACCCCTGGGTTTCCCTTCAGTGCCTTGTGAAATCCCTGTTCTGGATCAGCCATTCCACATCCAAGTGATTTTGAGTTCACTAGCCTTCAGGGGTCCTTCCACAGTGTGGTCTCCCAACCCCAGGGTCTTCTCACTCTCTTGTGTCAGACAGCTTCATGGACGCAGCCTCTTCCCTGGCCCTGGAGGCATGGTGAGCACCCCGAACTGGGTCATTCTTCTCCACCTGTAAGACTTTGCTAAAGCACTTCCAGTTGGGCCTAGGATCACTGGGTAACCTAGAGAAGCAGCCATCCCCACACAGTGTCTCAATGTGGTTCCAACTGTCACCTTTATCTCCTTTGTGGGGTACAGGTACACATCTTTGAGTTTACACTGCGGGAAGATCATGTGGCTGGCATCCCATGGGCCATAACAGCTTTTCCCTTATGAGGGTCTGGCTGCACCCTGAGTCTATTAAGCCCCTCACTTAGGAGCCATTGACTTTCACTGAGACCATCATCTTGGACTACAGATTCTGGAGGCACCTTCCAGGTTTGCCTGTACTATAACCCATAAAGGGGAAGTTGTGCTGAAAATGCCCATAGTTGAAAAAACTGCCTGCCAAACGGGCAACCATCTGTCTTCCCTTTATTAGGGATATCATGGGCAGACGAGCCTTAGCTTCTACAATCCTTGGCTCCGTACACCTGAGTCCTGAAGTGTTCTAGTTTAGCTTCAGTGTGCGCCACGGAAGGGAGTTGGGCCTCGCCGCAGTGGAGTCTCCTGTGCCTCTCTCCATCCCACTTTATCATCTACTTTTAGCAATGGCCTAGACTCAAGGACACTCCTTCGGGGTGCAGGGGTTGCCCCGTCCGCTGCCAGGTAATTTTCCATGACCCCTCTGCCATTAATGTCTTTGCATCCACTTCTGTCCCCTGACCAGGAGAACCTGGATAAATGGTTCAAGTGCAAAATCATCTGCCACCTGCTCTCTAGTTCTCCTATCTGGGATTAGTCAGTGCCAGCAATAATCCTTGAGGGACTTGGCCACTACCCGAGGGCAGGTCTCCAGTGCATATATTTCCCTGCAGAAGTGCTGGTAGAGTATGTATCGGGGAAAATACTGAAAGAGTCTAAAATGTCTATCTTGACCTTATGGTAGTCTTGGGCATTCATGGAATCGAACGCTCTGTAGGCTGCCTAGCGAAGATTGTGGCCCAATGATCGGGCAGTCATGCTGCCACAGTGGTCACACATTCAAATGTCACTAAAGTGGCTTTGGGGTTACACTCTGGGACCCTGGCTTTAGGACCCTCCCAGAGGATCTTGGTCCCAGGATAGCAGCGGCTCTGATTTTTTTGACCATGTTTTGCCATATCACATGACCCATCGCTTCTAGTTAAAGAAAAATCAAAATACAAAACAAAAACGTCCCACCCTGTACAGTTATGCTCCATGGTATATTCACTAGATCACGCAAATATGACTGACTTGATTTGAATACTACTCAAGGCCTAAATCCTGCTGTTGGACCCTCCTAGTTCTGCTTCCACACAGAGTCCCACTGAAATTAAACATGCCACACAGATCTGATTACATAAAACAAAAACTCTTTCAGTACCCTGGGGGCTGTGTGAGATCATGTTAACAATTACACATGGCATATTTATAGCACCTTTCAGGTGCGGATTACAAAGTTATTTAAAACCATTCAGTCAGTCATTCTCATAACAAGCCTGGGAGGTAGGTAAGGATTATTATTCACACCGAATATTCTTTATGTTTTTGAAGCATGAAGAGACATTTTATTGATGGCACAGAGAGGTTAAAGGACTTGCCCAGTAGTACATCAACAGAGGAGCCAGGAAGGGAACTTATGGCTGCTCCAAATTGTGTCCTCTAATCTCTAGACCAAAGTGCTTTTTAAAAAAATCTTACCTACCCGCAAAAAGTTAAGGCATTTACTCATACCATTGCAAGAAAACGTGGCCTTTTGATTTACCCTGTTGTGAGAGTAGAATCCGGCCTAAGAGTGATACGTTTTAAGAGCAGTATTCTGCGTAAGCCTATGTGGCTCAGCTCCCCCCCGAAGGATGAATGCCTCTTCTAGACAGCAATGTGGTGAGTCAAGTTATTGTGGCTGAGACCGTGAGACCTCTGTCACTATGCAGACATACAGATATTCAAAGTAACCACAGCACTTTGGTTTCTTTTCCCTTGTCTTCTTAATCCAATTGAAGTTATGAGTGTGTGTATGTATTTTACCCACAACACAAACAAATGCTGTAAAACACCTGAGGGTGGTTTGCTTTCAGAAAGACCCATGGAAACATGATTCATAGAAGGCGGGAGGTGGGGGCAAGAGGGCCACTTGCATGGCATTCACTCTCAGTCTAACACAGGAAAGAACATTCCACACTTACTGTAAGTGACCTAACTACATTACGGTAATACTCGCACATTGTTCAGTTACATAAGCCCAAATTCACAAGCTTCACTGATGTAATTATGGAAAACTTTCTACCAAAGAAGAAGATTCCTTCTGGATGCCACATTGTTGGCAAGGGGTGTTCGTTTGCATGTAAGCAGAGAGTAAACACTACAGCGAAAAATAATGAAAACATTTGCTAAGTTTAAAGGGGTAGATTTTTTTTTTAAAAGGGCCATGATCACAATTATGTAAATAGTCATAACTACACTGATTTGCATCTGCAATTCTGTTGAGGGCCTACAGATATAATTATTAACACCTGTGACAATAGGACTGATTAAAAAAAACCAACCTTCAAATGTGTGTGTGTGTGTGTGTGTGTATATACCTGAAGCAGAGTATCCCATAGCTCATTGACTAAAGCACTCACATAAGAGGTGGGAGATCTCTGCTCAGATCCTCTCCCCCATCAGGCAGAAGGGGAGGATTAAACATGGGTTTCCAAGCGAGGGCTCTAACCACTGGGCTAAAAGTAGGGAAATGCTGCCTATCCTGGCCAGATTCTGAATGGACCCCAAGCTGCATGTGTGCTCTGAGCATGCCTACGAGATTGGGCTCCACAGGCAAGAGAGGCAGGGGTGTTCCTGTCTTCATTTGGGTTGAGAATTGTGCTGGGGCTTAGGTGTGAGGCAGGGATTTGGACACCTAGAGTGAGGCATTGTGTCCATGCAGAAAGGTAGGTACCTAGGGAACTTTTACAGGGAAAATCTAAGCACTGAGTGAGTTTATGTGCCTATAGAGCAGTGCTTCTCAATTATTTTCTGTCATGCCCCCCCTAGGAAGAAGAAAACATTTCGCGCCCCCCTCCTGTCAGGGCGCAGCGGGCGGCGCGACGGGCCGGCTCCCGCTCCCACCGGCCGCGCCAAGGCCAGCTCCGGCCTGCGGCTCCGCTCCCCTGCCCGGCCCGCCTACCTGGGCCCGCACTTACCGCGCCGCTCCCACGATGGCGGCGGCACCGAGCGCGGCCTGAACCCACTGAGCCGCCTTCCCTCGCGCTCCCCGCCCCGCCCCGCCCGGACACGCCCAGCGCCCCACGGCACGCCGGGAAACAGAGTCCTGCCACCCGCAATGAACGGGCCCGGCGGGGAGCGCAGGGACTACCATTCCCGGCGTACTACGCGCCGCGGCCGCCCACCAACTCCCTGCTTGAATCCGATCTAGATGACGAGGTCAAACGAGCCCCCCTTTACGGAGCCTCGCGCCCCCCCTGGGGGGCGCGCCCCACTATTTGAGAAGCACTGCTATAGAGTTAGCTGGCACCTGAGCAGGGGTTTTGTGGTCACAGCAGTGCCTAAAACTGGGATCTAGACATGAGAGTTCCTTTGTGGCTCTGAGTCATAAAACCTAAAGGTTCCGACACCAAAAATAAAGAAGAATCCCACACCTAGTTAGTTTGTGTGTTGTTTTTTTATTTTTTTAAAAAAACCACTCATGATTTTTAAGCCAACCTTAAGGTTTTTGGGGCCCAATTTGGGATTTCTGAAGGCTTGAGGTTGTCAGTAGTGGACACAGGACCAAGCATTCCATGGAAGAGGGGAATAGCTACTCTCCTTATGTTCAGTGATTACTCTCTTGGAGGGCAGGAAATCAGTATTGAGCAGGACACAAGGTGGCATGGCTCCATTTGGGCCAGTTTGCTAGATTCTTACTTAGATCAGCTACAATTTCTTTCGAAATAGTAAGGTTTATTAAAATTAAAGAGGGTAAAACAAATACCATTACTCCTTATTTGTTTTAAATATATAATATTTGTTCTTTTCTATGGGTACTTAAGTGTGCAAATATTTGGTATGTCAACATACTCAAATCCAACTGTGTGTTATTTAAACATTCCAGATAAATTGTAATGATTTATACATACATTATAAATGGAAAAATATAAATGTGAGGAGACATCTGTGTGGGGCGGTGTTTTAGAATTGTGTATTCATATGAAATTGAGTGTGTAATATTTTCATTGGTGGCAGAACCACATACTGTACATCTTTTTCATACTTAAAAGTAAAAAAAATATTTTAAAATGGATGCATACCATGAAATGCAGAAAAGGAAAACTTTTCAATTATCAAGGGAAATCATCAGACGCAATCACTTAAGCATGTGCCAAATTGGGACCTAATCTTCACTGGCTGTCAATGGGAAAAGATATGCTTAAAGGCTTTGATAAAGAGGGATGGACATAAGTGAGTGCTTTTCTGAATCAGGGTCATATTTAATAACATAAGATTAAAACATAAATCAAACACTTCTTTCCATTTCAGCATTAGTGGGCAGAGTGGGAATGAAGCTTCTTTTCAGATTAGAGCTGGTTGGCTAGTTTAAAAGCCTACGTGAGAACAGTTTGCTGAATCACGACCCTACTTTCATGTTTGACTGTTTATATCCCTTTATTATTCACAATTCATGATCATTTATTCAACCAAAAGTTTTGTTTGTATAAAAGTTCACTCTCACTTATATTTGCTTCACCAAGAAATAATTACTAGTATCAAATAATCAACCAAACTGTTGCTACAAAAATTGACTGAAAAAAAATCATATTTCTAACTTGTTCATGACTGCAATATTGTAATAACTAGGACCGAAAATTTCCATTTTGCAAGAAATTCCATCATTTCAAATGTTGTTTAGTTCTAAATCAGAACAAATCCAAAGAATTTCAAAATTTCTTGCAAAATGAACTTTTGAAAAGGTTCCAACATGTTTTCATTTTTGGTCAAAACATTTTATTTTGAAAAAAATAAAAAATGTCTCATTTCAATGTTAACATTTTTTAAAAGTTAGTTTTTAAAATAATCTATATGGCTAAACCACCCTGAACACGCCCGATCCCATCTGATCTCAGAAGCTAAGCAGGGTTGGGCCTAGCTAGTACTTGGATGGGAGACCTCCTGGGAATACCAGGTGCTGAAGGCTTGACACCTGGCAGTAGGTATAAAATGCCTCCAACGACAGATGGAATGACGCATCGGTTGGAGTATACCCCAGTCGTATCACTGGTTGTGTCCAAAATGCATTTTTTTGATGGAAAATATTCCATTGGAAAATTTTCAACCAGATCCACCAATAACTGTATTGCACATTTTTGGGTCAAATTCTGATCCCTTTACCCATCAAAATAAATGGAAGTACTTGTAGAGCAAGGGTCTAATCGATTTAAGGAAGAGTTTCAAAATCTGGCCCTTAGATTACAAAGGACCATATTGGAATTGGTCCATATTTGCAGGCAGCTGCACTAGACTCGGCATTGGGTCTATTCATGCTGACCCAATTGCAGGATCAAGGTCTGGATTAGTAAGTCTCTGAGTTTTATTTGAGGAAATAGCATCGTTTTGTTTTAGTTCTTGCTGTTCCTGGCATAAAATTCATTTTTTATTGGTATGAAATACAAGTCTGTTTTGACACTTGCAGAAACAACACAGACAGGGAGAGATGTCTTTCCAGCTATAAACTGAATGTTGTATGCCTTGTAAATAGGTTTTATTGCTCATATAACATTCTATAAGGGAGGGGGGAATTAAAATTTGTTACAAAACACGGATAAGCTCTCTATCTTGCTAAGTACTTTTCATTTTCTTGCAAAACTTGAATCCTGTTCATCGAGCGCCTCTGATACTTTCTTGTGTTTCAGCACATTGAGCAACAAGAGCAAACTCCTGAAGCCTACTTAAAGCCTGAGTAGACCATCCAGGTCTTCCACAGGGGCCAGGGAAAGGGAATCCTCTCCGTTGTCCCCTGTGGAGCAGTAGTAGTCTCTGCAGCTGTTGGGCCTTTTCTCTTCAGAACAACTGGCATAGAAGAGAGGTTTTTTTCCTGTTCAACCTTGGCAGTCATGGATCCACTGTTCAACCCTAAACGAGCTCAGTTAGATCTTCCCTTTAAAGACCTGCAGTGTATAGGGCTGAAGGGAGCCCCAAAGGGTACATTTCTGTGGCTTTTAAGAGACGTGAATCTCTTATAAAGGCTTCCTTGCATCCTGTTCCTATCCCTAATGCAGCAGAAGTGCCCTGATTATGCTGTACAGTAAAACCTTGATATAACGGACTAATTCGGGCGAGGGGGTGTCCGTTAAAGCCAAAAGTCTGTTATTTAATAATAATAAAAAAAACAAACGAGCAGCCCGCCCAAATTAGTCCGTTATATCAAGGTTTTACTCTATAATGCTAAACTATCATGGCAGCCGGGAGCCGGGAGTCAGCCCGCCTGGGTCCCGACTGCTGAGAGCCGGGCGGCAGCCAGCAGCCGGGACCCGGGCGGGCTGGCAGCGGGGAGCCGGCAGTCAGCCCGTCGGCTGCCTGGACCGGAGCGGCAGCGGGGAGCCGGCAGTCAGCCCGCCGGCTGCCTGGACCCGGGCGGCAGCGGGGAGCCGGCAGTCAGCCCGCCGGCTGCCTGGACCCCGGCGGCAGCGGGGAGCCGGCAGTCAGCCCGCCGGCTGCCTGGACCCCGGCGGCAGCGGGGAGCCGGCAGTCAGCCCGCCGGCTGCCTGGACCCGGGCGGCAGCGGGGAGCCGGCAGTCAGCCCGCCGGCTGCCTGGACCCGGGCGGCAGCGGGGAGCCGGCAGTCAGCCCGCCGGCTGCCTGGACCCGGGCGGCAGCGGGGAGCCGGCAGCCAGACCCTGGAAAAAACGGATTTTGGATGCATCGGACTTGCTCATAAATTTTGTCCGTTGCATCCGAAGTCCGTTAAATTGAGGTCCGTTAAAATGGGTTTTTACTGTATTTGAAGCCTTGTTTGCCCTTGGAGAAGTGTGTAGATAGGATTTGTGCAACTAAAGCATTGGTTCTCAAAGTGGGGGTTGGGACCCCTCTGGGGGTCGCGAGCCAGTTCTGTGGGAGTCGCGAGCCCCTCCTGCCAGCAGCCAGCCCCGAACAATGCCACTGCCATGGGCTGTTGGCATCAGCCCCTGCTGCTGCAGGCAGCCCGTGTGCCTGCCGCGGCAGGCTGCTGGTGCCCCCATAAGGTCTGGTCCCGGCCGCGGCTCCTGCCGCGGCGGGCTGCTGGTGGCCCCGCGAGCCCGGTCAAGACCCTGGCTCCTGCTGCGGCGGGCTGCCGGCACTGCCACGTGCCCAGCCCGGCCCCAGTCCCGGCCCCGGCCCCGGCCCCGGCCCCTGCTGAGGTGGGCTTCCGGCGCTCCCATGAGCCCGGCCCCTGCCGCGGTGGGCTGCCGGCACCACCGTGGGGCTGCTGGAACCCCCCCCACTGGCCTTGGGGGGGCTGCTGGAACCCCCCCCACTGGCCTTGGGGGGGCTGCTGGAACCCCCCCCACTGGCCTGGGGGGGGCTGCTGGAACCCCCCCATCCCAGCCCCTGCCACAGTTGGCTGCAGGCATGCCTCCCCCCGCCTGACCCCAAGGTGGGGGGGGGGGTCGCACTTAGAGGCCTGGTGTGGGAAATGGGTCACCACTACAAAAAGTTTGAGAACCACTGCACCAAAGGATAAAATTCTGCTCCTCAATGTACGATACCCTTGAAAGCAATGGGAGCATCGAAGGGCAGAAGTTAGTTTTAAATTAATAAAGGCCATCTCCCCAAAATAAGTGGAATTTTTGCACCAATTAAATATTACCCCATAGCTCTAGTCATCACACTCATTAGTTCTCTAAAGCACTGGCTACTGCAGCTCCACTGGAGCCTTTTCTCATCCAATATGACATGAAATTGAATTTGACTTTGAAAATGATCTGTGGACCACAATATTGCTAACATACCTAAACATGATGGGTCTAGGCACAGATCATCAGGTTTGAAAAAAGTAGAAAAAATCCCAGGGGTGTTGATTTCTTTCTTTTTCTCCAACCCTGCCTGGTAACAAGGGAGCGTGGAGGTTCTTCTGAGTATAAGCAGTTGCATTTTGGATCAGTCTGATTTCTCGGGAGAGGCCTTCCAGAACTGGAGTACAATTGCTGAGAACACTCTGCCTCCAAATCCTGAGAATCTTCTCCTGGGTTTCTCCAGTTATATTGTCTTAATGGAGAGCAGCAGCAGTGGAAGATCATGGATTATGAAGTGGGGATTAGGATAGATATATCCTAAATTGTTAAGGGTGTTGCACACTAGGACATGGATTTTGAATTAGCTTCCGGGGAATCGGCATAATTCACAAAGCACCAGTATGATATATTGGCATACACTCATGAAGTAGGATAATTAATCTTATGCTTAAAATGTATATAGCATTTTTACAGTGTTTTGAAATTTTTTGCTGTGTGGATGAAATTCGCAGCCCAAATAGGCATGTTTAAGGTTATTTTTTAACACTGGTTGATCTTGTCCACCCAAACAATTTTATTACAAGGTAATTCACCTCACTTCATGCCAATCCCAGGATTTCATCTCTCTATACAACCACGGACAATACTGAGTTTTAGAGAAATAGCAGCCTCCCTGTTTCTATCCCACGGCAGGAGATAAGGAGGGAAGAACTTGTAGAAGACAAACATGCTTCATGCAGAAAATCTGGTCTAAATTCTGGAGTGGGAGGGATTCCCAAGGAAGGTTGCCAGGTGAGAGCTGGGAACAAGGAAGTGGGGTATGCGGGAGTGGGAAATGCAGTGGGGCAGAGAGTTGAGAGGATGCAAACCTCTACAACTATTTTTCACATTTGGGGCTCCACAAAACTAATTTAGTTCATCAAGCCCAAACAGAGGCTTGCAAACCTTCACAGCTTCACCTAAAGTCATGGATTTACTCTCTTTTGGACATGGACATGTGTCTTCTGCTTCCTGAAGAATCTGATTTTATACTATGACTCTGAATAATACCGTTTTTTCTTCCCGCTGTGCATGAGGAAATAGATCTATCAGAAATCTCTGCTGCCTGGAATAGAAAAGTACTTCTGAAAATGCCATCTGGTGCTCTTCAGTTTAAAAAAATTCTTGGACGAGTTTATCCTGATGAAATCCATTGGCATTCTCCTGAGGCTTTTCTGCCTTTCTGCCAAATGTTAATTGGTACCTGTTCCTGTGAGTTTTAAGTACTCTCTCCTTACAGCTGTAGCGATCAGCCTCAAGGACCTTTTATACTCCTAGCCTTTTCTCCGAGACATTGTCTTGGCTTCCAAAACCTGACTAGAGCCTTTGTTCCCAGGCTGAGTGACTAGGATTTCTCTCCTTCCTTTTCATTATAAAACTGTTGAAGGCATACACCGCATAAGTGCTCAGCAGCTCCGTGGACTGGGCCCAAGCTCAGCATTCAACTCACTCACTCCTTCAGAGACTGCCCCTCTACTGTACAATAAGAACTACAGTGTGATTTATCAACACTTGTCAGATAAGAGAGGAGGGATAGTATGTGGCCAAAGCACAGCACCGTAACCCAGATTTCTTGGCTTCGAGTTCCAACTCTGCACAGAGACTATAACCATGGTCCAATTCCCTCCACCGGCCTATGGAGAAGGCCTGGAACTCTAAGGCTGTATCACTTTAAAAGATGGTACAGCACGTGTTACCCTCTTGTTTATTGCCTTTCTGAAGTACAATCTGTCTCTGAGTTCTGTATTGACACTACTCTTGGCTGTGACTAACAGGCAAATCCAGCCCTATGTTAATAAGAAAGCCTTTCATATTTTCAAATAGCTCACTATAGTATTAATGATCATTTTGAAGGCAGAGTTTTGTCTTCAGGGAAACCACCTGTGTCTGCACAAAGATTACAGGATCGGGGCAAGAGTCCAAGAACCAGGCAACGTTAGTAAAAGATGTACTTTGGGATACGTCAGTGATTCACTACCAGAATATGAAGTGTCAGAAACCAAGGGGGAAAAATAAATAAATAAAGCACCTCTCAGCTGTAAACCACATTTAAGAAGGAAAAAGATCTTAACACCAGCTTTAGATATTCATTATCTTAAAGTCAGAGTTATGTCTGAGATGCCTATACTGGATTTAGCCTTCTTTCAGTGATGTATAAAGACTTTTTTTAAAAGAGAGGGATTATACAGGTTCATTTTCCCAGAGTTTCAATGGAAATTCACATACATTAAGAGGCTTGTGTAAAATATTCCGGAACCACAGTGTAGTCTCAGTTCCAAGAAACATTGCATTTTAATCAGTACCTGACGCTGACATGACTGAGACCAAATGGCACATAAACAGGACTGTTGTTGCTTACTGGTTTCATTGAGAACATCCTTTGCCATTTCAATGGTCATAGTGTCTATTCTAGAAAAGTTACACTGGTATAACCAGATCAATTCAAAATCAGTCTAACACCACCAATGTAAACACATGGATGTAGATGCACTTAAACCAGTCTAAACCTCATTTAAATACATTTAGCTTAAATTCAGTAATTTACAGTTA
Source organism: Sternotherus odoratus (assembly GCA_032164245.1). Lineage (NCBI taxonomy): Eukaryota > Metazoa > Chordata > Testudines > Kinosternidae > Sternotherus > Sternotherus odoratus. Next base: position 64,355,002 of record JAVMKO010000003.1, read on the forward strand.
AAATAAGATTTCCTATTGATATAGTTACACCCATGCAACTTTTCTACCAAGCTCAAGACATCCAATTCAGAGGATTTTCTTTTTTCCATAGGGAGAATCATGTAGATGTTGCTGATAACATCCAAAAAAATCACAAAATAACCATTTTCCTAAATGAAGATTAAAGATAATCTCTCTCTCTTTGTAGAATCATTTGCTTATTTATCAAGCTGTGAATAACAAACTTTCTATATCTGTAAGAACCACCGCAGTAATTGTGGCACCTTAGAGACTAACACATTTATTTTTTGTTTATATTCAAAAACAAGTTAATAGCCAAACAATTTTATTCTTCAAAAACCCTCGGTATTGCTAATTAGCGTAGTGGATTGAATGATGGGGGTATGGGGCAAATCTAGAAAGAGTTGTTTCATTAGAATGACAGGCAGTAGGAATTCTCATTCTGTTTCTTGAGCTTTCTTATGGGCATTCTTAATTTGCTGGATTTCATGGTTCCTTTCTAACGGGGTGTGGGTGTGTGCACGCATGTGCGCAAACAAATGTGCACTGGAAAGGAGCAGGGTGGATTCTTAGCAAGTATGGTATTTAGAATATATATGCCTTATGCAAGAAGTCCCTCTGAATTCATTGGGCTACTTGCATGACTAAAGATTTGGCTTTGTGGGTCTGTAAATGGAGTCATTTTTAGGTTGCTTTTGGGTGCACATTCACCAAACCATTTAGTTAAATCAAAATACCATAAACTTTTGGTGTAATATGTAATATTTTCAATTTATTTAATGTGCCTGGGAAAAACATGTGTAACTAAGTGAGCAGGAATTCAGGATCTTTAGTACACTAAATGGGACAGAAGATTTCCAGAACTAGTTATTAGGATATCTTTTCTGAGAATTTTCTCTCTTTTTGACCACTTCCAGTGAAAGAGAAAAAGAAAGAGGCTCAAGGCAAAAAGAATCACTAGTACTAGTGATTGAAATGAAAAAGTTTGGCTTTTAAAATCCTGCCTCTTTAGGATCATCAGAAAAGTTGTTTACGGTGCAATGAGCTGGTGTAACTTCTTTAGAGCATCAGGAAGAAAGTGATGTGCAGAGATAGACTTGAGACACTTTGTCATATAGTAAGCATCCTCTCATGCTCTTGACTCATAACACGTATAGCATATGAACTAGTGACTGACAAGTACTAGATGTCTGAAAGGCAAAATCTTGGTCATTGAGCAAGTTTTTGCTTCCGAGATGCCTTTTTCCCTGAAATCACTTTTGATTTTCAGTGATTTGCATGAATTTGCTCAGCTCTCGGTTAACGTTAGCATCAATTTATTTCTTGGGAAGATTTTTTCAGGCATTTTCTATGCGATAATGATATTTTCCCACTTGTACAGTACAGACCCAATCCTGCATTCCCCGCACTTTCAAAACTCCCATTGACTTTAGTGTACAGAGTATGCAAACTGGGACTTAACCAATGAAAGAACTCCATATTAGATTCTGAATCATTCTTATCAGACCAGATTCGAATACTACTTTCTGGGATTTCCATTTTCATTAGCACATCACTGTGTCTCCCCTCCTCCCCCCCTTCTCAGTCATCATCCCTCAGTTTTTCTAGTTCGGTTATTTTGTGTTGGACACTTTCGTTTCTCCAGGCTTCTAAAGGCCAGATTCTGGATGTGTAAGGTGATGTAATTTAAAGCCCCTTACATTCAAATTTGCAAACTAAGCATGATCTCATAACGACCTTGAGACTCTGCATTCTTCATTGCTTTAAGCACATTTCCTACAGTATCAGTAAAGCTGTTTCCCAAGATTCTCCCCAGTTTTTTGTACAAATATCCCAAGCATACCACTGCAGCAAGTTTTGTGGGTAGATAACTTGGTGAATCATCTTTGCTTCGAATGAGTTCATTGCATTTGTCAACTGTCTGGTAAACAGAGAAAGTGTCTCCAATACTATAAAGTATAGCTAGGTTCTTGGTTATGAGCCTTCTGGTAGGGGGTTTTCTAGACCTTCTTACTCTTGTTCCAGGAGAACCTAAGGGTAAGTAGCTCTAACTTGCATCCCCAGGAGCTGGAAGAAAGCACAAGTCCTGGCATGATTTTAACAAAAATTGCTTACACATCACTTCTGAATTGGTCACGTGTCTCTGGAAAACCCTTTTACTGACTTTTCATTTCATTCTATTTTTAATGTTCTCTTTTGTAGTTCATCCCCCCTCCCCTGTATTTATTCTCAAAATCTATTTCTGTGGTGGGTTTTCCCCTGTTTCTCAGTCTTTTTTTCCCCTTTTTTTCCCCTTTTCCTCCATTTTTCTAACATTTACTTCTCTCTCAGTTTATCCTCCCTCCATCCATTTTTTACAATTATCCTTTTCCTTGTTTCCATCCATCATTTTTTTTCTCCCTCTCTTGTTTTGTCTTTTGGATCCTTATTAATTAAGATTCTCCTGTAATATAAATAATAATAAAGCCCCTAGCAGAGATCAGGGTCCCATTGTGCTGAACACCACACAAACACAGTAAGAGAGAGTACCAACCTCAAGCAGTCTGCTGGACAAACAGATGACCCAAGGGTGGGAGAAAGGAAATATTGTTATCCCATTTGACAGATGGGGAACAGAGAAATTCAGTGACTTGGTTAATATCAAGCATGTGATGGAGCCAGGAACTGAACTGAGATCTCCTCTCAGTTAATGACTTAGTCTTAGGCTATGTGCACACTAATGGGGATGCGTAAAGTACAGACACTGCCTGCCCAATTAGCGCGGGTATAAATAGCAGTGTAGATGGTGAGGCATGGCCCAGTCGAGTAGAGTACGTACCCTAAATGGGGGGGGGGGGTGTTCTCATCCACGCAGTGCCTCTATGTCTACACTGCTATTTTAGCAGTCCATTGCCCCTAAGGTGATCAGATGTCCCAATTTTATAGGGACAGTCCCAATTTTGGGTCTTTTTCTTGTTTAGGCTCCTATTACTTCCCACCTCCCATCCCAATTTTTCACACTTGTGGTAGTCACCTAAATTGCTCCAGTCCTCCTTGCTGCTTCCCTACTGCCAAAGCCTTTTCCCTTTGCTTCCTGCTGCCATAGCCTTTCCCTGCTGCTAGAGCCTTTTACTGGGGAACGTTGCTACACACCAGAGACAAGTGTAGATGTGGCCTGCCTGTCTCTGCAGGGTGTGGCTGCATGGGCAGTGCCTGTCCTCTACTCACCGTCGTAGATGTAGACATAGCCTTAATCACAAGGACATCCTCCCCTCTTTTCTACTTTAGCTTTAGCTTGTTCTCTTGCCAATCGACCATCATTTGAAATAGTACAAGGATGATGCCAATTGAAAATGCTCTGGAAGGAATGGATTGCTTTCTGAATGGAGTTCTCAAGTTTACCATAAAATTCAATGATTATTAGGAGGACACTACATTTCCAATAAAAAAAAAGCACTCTGAGAAAAGCAGTTTGTTCAAGAGACATCCGTATGTTTCTGTAAAAGTCCTCCAAACTGCCAGTACAGTAATTAGTGGTATTTGTATTTTACCAGTAAATTCATAAAATCTATTCTTGTGTTTTGGTAGGTAAAAGTGGATTATTCATTTGCTTTAATAAGAAAAACCTCATCAATGGTCATTCCTTAAGTTACTTATTGTTCAATAGTAAGTGCAATGCTGAACAAGACATTTGGTATTTATTCCTATGCTATAGTACTGTCTCTGGAGTAAATTGGATCTGTCTTTTAAAGTGTTACCAATTACTCCTCATTAGTTCCACAGCGTGTGGGCTGGCCTCTCCATCTGTATCTATACTGGACGAGATACTGCATAGATGTGTAGTGGGGATGGAGCCAGAACATGTCTTTGCCCCTTCCTGTGCAGTGTGCACCATGACTGGGGAGAATTTCAACTATTGTGCTTTGGAAAGCACTGGGGATGCGCCCCACACATTCGGTCAGAGGCACAGGACTCCCAAAGGGTCAGGGAGAGTCAAGATAGGGGAAGGCCCGTTTCTCTAAACACTGGCCAGCAGAAGTGGCCAGCAGTACAAAGGGTGTCATACCCCACAAAGGGCTATAAGCAGTAGGTCTAGGGTGCCTGGGAGCCGTAGGAGGCATTCTATTTTTCCAGTGCACATGGCCTCACAGTGCTGTTCTGGGGTGTTGTGGCACAAATTTACCCCTTAGGGTTGCCAACTTTCTAATCTCATAACACTGAACACCCTTGCCCCGCCCCCTCTCTGAGGCCCTGCCCATGCTCTATCCACCCTCCTGCTGATGCTCACTCTCCCCCCCCCCCCTCGGTCACTTTCACCGGGCTGGGGCAGGAGGCTGGGATGCAGGAAGTGGGTGAAGTCTCCAGCTGGGGGTGTGGGTTCTGAGGTGGGTCTGGGGATGAGGAGTTTGGGGTGTGGGAGAGGACTCCAGGTTGGGACAGGGCATCAGGGTGCAAGTGGGGGATGGGGCACCAGATGTGTGTGTGAGAGCTCCAGGGCTCTGGGGTGGGGACAGGGATGAAGTAGAGGGCTCAGGGCTGGGCTAGAGTGTTAGGGATGTGTGGGCTCCAAGAGGGAGCTTGGGTGCAGGAGGGGACTCCACACTGGGCCAGGGGGTTGGGTGTGGGAGGAGCTGTTGGGTCCCAGCAAAGCTTACTGCGGCTCCCAGGAAGTAGCTGCCAAGTTCCTGCAATGCAGCCCCTAGACACATGGGCTGCTAGGGAGGCTCCATGCCCTGCCCTCGCACTCAGGCACCGCCCCTGCAGCTCCCATTGGTCGCGATTCCCAGCCAATGGGAGCTGTGGAGTTAGCACTAGGGGCAGGGGTAGCATGCAGAGCCTCCGTGGCCACCCATGCGCCTAGGGGCCACAAGGACCTGGCGGCCACTTCCGGGAGCCGTGCAGAGCTAGGGCAGGCAGGCATCCTGTCTTAGCCCTGGGCCCCCACTGTGCTGCTGACCAGACTTTTAACAGCCTGGTTGGTTGTGACGAATGGAGCCACCCAGGTCCCTTTTTGACTGGGTGTTCCATTTGAAAACGAGACGCTGGGCAACCTTTTTACCCCTGCCTATAGTCTAGGCCTAAAAGCCACAGTTTAGTCCAGTTCTGCACAACAGGTGGCCCAGGGGCCACATGCACCCCACACGGGCTCACTGTGTGGCCCGCAGGGGGTAAGTAGGAGTGGGGCAAGCCAAGCGGCGGGGGGAGGGGGGAAAGTGGATGCGAGGGTGGGGCTTTTTGGCCCGCAGCTGCGTTTTTTGCAGTAATATGGCCCTCGCTACTTTCCGAGTTGTGCAGGCCTGGTTTAGTCCTTCCTAAGGACAGTTCTTCTGCTGACAGAAGGATGCAAGTGCAGCTGGTTAAAATTCCCTGATTTATCCCTTTGATAGAGCTGAAAACATCCTAACGCTGGGCCATACTAGCCCCTGATCTAAATCTATTAACAGTGTATTTATATCAGGGCTGAATTTGGCCCTGTTAGCAGCAAGCAAGCAATGATAGGTTTCATCTGCTCTTGTGTTTACCTCTCCTCTTTGTGAGTTGGTCCTGAAAGTGGATTGAATAAACTAATCAGGCTCTCTCTAAATATAGCATTGTAGCACAGTATAAATATGCTCTAAACATAGTTAAGCCATGAAAGGGATTTCAGGATTAGTCTAATTGGACCTGCAGTGCTGCAGCCTCAATAAATGTGATGTGATGAATTTATATAATAGGATTGGTGCCACACTAAGGCATTTGGGTGGGAAGTGAAAGCAAAGTTCAGAATCTGCTGAGGCTGCCTCCACCAATGGGAAAAGCTTTCTGGGGTGCCTCAGAGAAACCAAAATTCATGCCAATTCAAAGTGAAAACTAGTAATGAATGTGCTGACATTAAAACAAAAACTGAACTCACCAACAGCAGACTGAAGACAGACATGTACTGGCACTAACACTAAAGGCTTGAATCTGATCTCAGACACCTAAACCCAGAGCCACTGCAATGAAATCAATGATGCTACAAGACTAATTCATGCAAATGAGATCAGAATCAGGCACTAAGTAGCCATAATCAGAATCAAGGGAGGAAAGACAGAGCTTCTTGAGAAACTATTACTAATGCACCAAATGCATCCATCTTGTACTTTAGATCCCCCAAAATGTGGGTGCCCAGCTGCAGGCCTTGATTATCTCCAAAAATAACGTCCCCTTCAGCCAAAAATCTGTAATCATTAAAGCAAATTTCTTCCCTAAAATGATCAACAACATTTCTCACTGAGGCAGTAGCTGGAGTTTATTTCAGCTAAGAGATTTGTTGCCTTAGGTTACAAGTGAGGTATGTTAGATGGTTTGTTCTACCTAATTCCAAGTGGGTGTTGGTCCATGTTACTGATAAAGCATCGCTGAGTTCAGCATGTGTGGAAATCTCTGATTAAAAGCTTGGAATTACAAAGGTGTTGAAGGTTAGGACAGAGGTCTCCTGGAAGTGCTGTGAGCAGGACTTTGCACAGTGGCTGCTTGCATGAAGCAGGGTCCCTAGGCCTCCCATTAACATGAGCATTACAACCCTCTATGGAGTTAACACGAATATGATACGTGTATATTATCTTATCCATGGTGATGATGCAATCATTCTTTTTGACACTTAAGACTGATATCTAAGAAAAGAACAGCTCAAGTACACTTGCATAAGTTTCAAAATACTCAGCATCTGAGCATCATTTCTAGGGGAATGAGGAGATATAATCTTGAGTATGGCTCAGATGGGAATACTGTTGCCTCTCCCCAAAATCTGTGGGCTTAAGTCTCATACCAGGACCAATGCTCAGCCCTAATGCTGATAGTGCTCTATTAGGGGATGTTGCCATGTCACAGGAAGAGATCTTCAACTAACATCCCTCCTACACATCTCTGTCATTGGATAGGCAGATCTCAAACACTCCATTGGCCTTTTGAATAGATCAAAGGATATTGTGGCACTAGTATCCTTCACAAAAAACAAAAAACACCAACACCTGTGCAGGGCTTTATAAAGCTATTCCTGGGAACAAAATGGCTTTTCCATTTGCCTCTTCAGCCATTGCACTGGAACTTTGCCAAACTTTCAGGGATACTGATAAAGCTGGTTAGATCGTCGGGCTCAATAGGTAATGATGAAAGGCTCCATGTCTAGTTAGCAGTCAGTATCAACTGGAGTGCCCCAAGAGTCAGTCCTGGGGCCATTTTTATTCAATATCTTCATTAATGATCTGGAGGATGACATGGACTGCACCCTCAGCAAGTAGGGGCATTTCCAGCAGGATCTCTCTCCTTCTCTTTCATTATAAAACTTTTGAAGCCATACATCACATAGGTGTTCAGCAACTCTGAGGACTGGGCCCAAGCTCAGCATTCAACTCACTCATTCCTTCGGAGACTGCCCCTCTACTGTACAATAAGAACTACAGTGTGATTTATCAACACTTATCAGATAAGAGAGGATGCTCCAATACGTTTGTTAGTCTTTAAGGCACCACAGGACTCTTCGTCAAAAATTATTAGGGGGCTGGAGTACATGAGTTAGGAGGAGAGGCTGAGGGAACTGGGATTGTTTAGTCTGCAGAAGAGAAGAATGAGGGGGGGGGGGGGTTGATAGCCGTTTTCAACTACCTGAAAGGGGAGTCCAAAGAGGACGGATCTAGGCTGTTCTCAGTGGTAGCAGATGACAGAACAAGGAGCAATGGTCTCAAGTTGCAGAGGGGGAGGTTTAGGTTGGATATTAGGAAAAACATTTTCACTAGGAGGGCGGTGAAGCACTGGAATCGGTTACCTAGGGAGAATCTCCTTCCTTACAGGTTTTTAAGGTCAGGCTTGACAAAGCCCTGGCTGGGATGATTTAGTTGGGGATTGGTCCTGCTTTGAGCAGTGGGTTGGACTAGATGACCTCCAGAGGTCCCTTCCAACCCTTATAGTCCTTGATTCTATACCTTGAATATGGTCGTCTAGAAAAACAAATTGGAATGTATCCTTTCCTCTATATGAATTCCTTTGGTTAATGGGCCATCTTATTGTGAAGGCATTGTTCTTTGGGGATTTGTACCACGCACTACTGATACTCAATACATATAGCCTCATCCTCCTGATCAGTGCAATGACTAAACGCATTAGGCCAAATTCAGCTGTCAAGTAATAACTACTACAATTCAATGGAATTACTCTGGATTTACAGTGGTGTAACTAGGATTTGTCCCAGTGTGTTCTTTACATAACTATACAGGCTATTGCTTATGGGGCTCTTCTAAAACAAGTCAGCTGAATAAAAACCTCCTTATTTTAGAAGAGTCCAATTATGAAGCATATTGCAAAGCAGTGTCCAAGGAGTGTGCCATGAGTTATTATTCATTTTTAGTTCAGAGGGCAACTGAGGATGAATATTGTAGGTTTGCATATTAAAAATATTGTCCAATGGGACCCCAAAGGAGTGTCTCAGAAGACTCAGAGAAACCTCTTAATTTAAGTTTTATTACATATTTTCACAATGTACTTGGGTTTATAGCTTCTGCTGAGTTGGCGTACTTTCTGTGGGAACCTCCTCGTTGCAATGAAGGGGAATGACAGGAAGCATTTTATTAGGGCTTATTTGAAAAATGTCCCATAAGTTTCAAGGAGTCAGGACCGCTGTCCAGCTGGGTACAGGAAGTCAATGCATAAAATCAGTGAAAATTAGCTCCGCTGTATGGAATTGGTGGCAAACTAGTCTCTCTCCCAACTACATACACCTTTCATTTCTTTATGAATTGAATGAGAACCTGGATGCATTATTCCTAAACAGTGCAGATGATATGCAGTCATAGGGCCCACTTTAAGATCAATTATATTTCTAATGCACTAAGGTGATGCCAGGGCCGGCGACAGAAATTTGGGGGCCCCCTACTCTGATCGTTTGGGGGCCCTCCAGACCAGCTGGCACTCCCCCCCCCCCCCCCAGCTGACAGCGGCCGGGGGGGGGAAGCCCAGCCGCCCCCCTCCCCAGCTGTGCTCCCCCCCCCAGCTGACAGCGGCTGGCGGCAGTGCGGGGTCCTGCGGCGCGAGCCGCCCTTGCTGCTCCCCCCCCCCGCGCGCACTTTCTCCCCCGGACTGCACCGCTGCCGCCGGCCAGGCTCACTGCTCCTGCCGGGGACACGCGCGCTCGTCCGGGGGAGAGCCGCGCCGCCTCCCCGCCCCTTCCCCGCTCTCCAGGCCCGGCGACAAGCGGGGATGACTACAGGTACTGCTGTGTACCGGGGCCCCCCTAAAGTCCAGGGCCCGGTACAGCTCTACCCATAGTACCCCCCTGTCGCCGGCCCTGGGTGATGCAGAGACAATTGTCCCATAGGAATTTCTCCCAGAGCACCCCTGTACACAGGGGAACATGCTCCCTACTACACCACCTCTGGGGGTGCTTTGCACTTGCCTCTGAGCCAGTTGGGGGAGGGAGGGTGGCATGACACAAAATCAGTGCAAATCTTTCTTTTCTGGTTTGATTTGAGTGGGTTTGGGAGGGGTTAAGGGGTGCGGGCTCTGGGAGGGAGTTTGGGTGAACACTGACTTTGGAACCCAGGAGTATGGGTGAAACCTGGAATTTGAGTACAAAGTTTGGGCTCTAGGCTGGGGCCAGAGGTTGGCATGCAGGACGGAGGTCAGAGGGTCAGTGCTTACCTTGGGCGGCTCCCAAAAGCGACCAGCTCACCCCACTGGCAATGACTCCTAGGGGCCTCCTAGGAGGGGGGGCCTCTGCACACCATTAGCCACCGGCCCCGCAGTTTCCACTGGCTGCAGTTCCTGGCCAATCGGAGCTGCGAAGTTGGCGCTCAGAGCAGAGGTAGCATGTGGAGACCCCCGCCCAGGGCCGTAGGGCTGTTCTAGCTGCTTCTGGGAGTGGCATGGAATGAGGGCGGGCAGTAAACCTGTCTTAGCTCTCATGCACTGCCAGTGGAAGCAGCAGCCAGGGACCTCCGGGCACTTTTAAATCACCCGGGCCCCTGAGGAATTGTCCTCTTCCTCTTGCCCTCTCCCCGCCCACCAGTGGGCCTGCAGGCATAGGCAGATACACTTGAGATATACTGTAGCATGCTAATTATCTGCACTAGTTTAGCTTGCACACAGTCTTAACGGGCTTGCCTTTCACAGGCCAGCAAACACTTAACTGTTGTAAATCAGTGGAGCTATATTAGGCCAGTCACACAGCACGCAAAGCAGCAGCAGCAAATTACCTTCTCGCTGCTTGCAAACTCCACAAACTTTTACAGCATTCCTTCCTAATAAACTGCCGGGAAGCACACTACCTTTCTGTCTTACTGCCTTTCACGTAGCTCTTATTCTCGGAGCCTGTCACTTTGATCAGGCTCAGAAATAAAGACCAGAAGATGACTAAGAGTCTTGGGAATCGAGTTCCCTCTCCCCTCTCACTCACGCACACGTAACGGCACACACACATTTTCATTTATTTGTTATTGACGCAGCATTTCAGTAAGTGGTCCTTGTAGCAGACGTACTTAATGGGACACACTACACAAATATTTGTATGCTTAAAATAATCAAGGAAACAGACTCATGTTTATTATTACTGAATCAGCAGCAGCTTGATGGATTAAAAACATCCTCAGTTTTCCCCTCCTCCCCCAGATCTCCTGTTGTGAAAGTGCCAGTGCTGTAAACTCTCCCTGCACAAGATGATGGGCTGGGGGAGAATGAAGCAACCAGTGACCTGCTTGACCTGGGTGATCTCAGTGTCTCAGGTTAGATCTCCTGGCCTGCATCCAAAACCCCAGGACATCAGCAACAGATATTTGGAACCAATTGGATTGGGAAAGAATACAGTAAATGTCTGTTTCCGGTTCACAGGGCCTTGAGCGTCAGCACATATTTTGGAAGTCTGACTGGCTTCCTGACTGAGAGTCTCTCGGTTTAGGCATCAAGGAGCAGCACTGAGAGGAAAAGAGAGCTTTACCTAAAGCCCCTAAAGCCCCATAATTTAGTCACACACGCTATATATATATTTTTTCTTTATAAGAAAAAATACCCGGCATTGCTCGGGTCCGTCGGAGGTGGGGAGGGGACAGAGAGCAAACCTGACACCCCCCCCTCACTCCCCCGACCAAACTGACACACCCACCTCACTTACCCCTCGACCAACCCCAACTCACATTTTCACCCCCCCACCCAAACCCAACACCCCCCTACCAACCCCAACACTCCCTGACCAACACCCACACCTCACCCCCCATAGACCAAACCTAACAAACCCACCTCACTTTCCCCCCCAACCAAACCTGACACCCCTACCTACCACCACAAACAAACCCAAACACCCACACCTCACTTACCCCCCGACCAACCCCAACACCCACACCTCACTCCTCACCCACCCCGACACCTTCCCACCTCCCCCGACCAAACCCGACACCCCCACCTCACCCCCCCGACCAAACCTGACGCCCCTACCTCACTTACCCTCCGACCAAACCCAACTCGGGTCCGTCGGAGGTGGGGAGGGGGCAGAGAGCTGAGCGAGTGTGGGGTCCGTTGGAGGGGGGTATTATGACATTATAACTATGTCACAGAGAACAGCAGCTGCCCAGCTGATGTGATTAGCCTTTAAATAATTTCACCCCTGGGGGGAGTCAGAGGTGAGATTTGAAAAATTTTCGACTCTTACCCTGATTAGGACCCTAAGACCTATAACTGTACCAAATTTCAAGTCTCTAGCTCAAACGGTGTGGAAGGAGTAAGTGAACGTGCATACACCATTTGACTTTTATATATATATATATATACACACACATATACACGCACACACACTCTAATTTTTGTATATTATATATATTACACACACACACAAAAAAAGCTCTAATTTAAGTGTGTTATGGAGCTCTTTCTACTTCTGCCATTTGAATGACTGATGATATATTTACATGTTTATTGTTTAGAGTGGAAGGGATATTTGAGAATAGGGAACTGAATGCTTCCTCCATTCAAGTCAATAGCATTCCACTCACTTCAATGGGTTTAGGATTGGACCCTGAAAACCACACAATAAAGTCTTGTCTACACTAAAACTGATTTTTAAAATCAGTTTAAATTGCTGCAAACCCCTATGTGAACACACCTCACTTGGTTTCCACCAGGCCAATATCAGTTTAGCTTAAATCAGTTCTGTCTGGTTCAGCATCTGCTTTTCATGGGGGAAGGGAGAGAATGAATCATTGTCCCATGATTTAGATTTGTTTTAGGTGGTGTAAAACTATTTTGGAGCACCCCATGAAAAGCAGTGCAGCACCACGGGGATCAGCCCAGTACCATAACCTTACCAGCTTGTGACAACATCTCATCATGTGATGCTGCAGTTGTGTGAGCTGTTAGCAAAGGACGTCCTAATACATGAGATCAAGAAGTGACCCTCTACCTGGGTTTCTCAAACTTCACTGCACCGCGGCCCCCTTCTGACAGCAAAAATTACTACATGACCCCAGAGGTGGGGGACCAAAGCCGAAGCTCGCCCGGGGCACACCAAAGCCTGAGCCCCACTATCCTGGGCAGAAGGAACAAAGCCCAAGGGCTTCAGCCCCAGGCAGGGGGGCCTGTAACCTGAGCCCCACCACCCAGGGTGGAAGCCCTCGAGCTTTAGCTTAGCCCCAGGCAGTGGAGCTCGGGCCTGGGCCCCAGCAAGTCTAATGTCAGTCCTGGTGACCCCATTAGAATGGAGTTGTGACCCACTTTGGGGTCCTGACCCACAGTTTAAGAACTGCTGCAACAGACTTGGAAAGGAAAGTGCAGATAGAGTGACAGCATTTGGACCTCGGGGAGGATTCACAGCGCTGGTGCTGCCAGAAGTGAATGATCGTCCATCAATGGATTTCAGAACGATAGCTATGAAGTGAATGAAAATACTTCAACCACAAATAAGTGAGTGAATGGGAGGAAGAGCTGTCGGAAAAAAACCTTGCTTTCTATTGACTTAGCCACGTGAGAAAGACTAGAGGCATTTACCATGGAGTAAGAGGCTTTTCTAAATTGTTTTAGGCAAGGAAAAAAATCTAGTTTCTGAGTGACTTCTGAAAAAAAGTTAGTGATGAACATTTTGAAGTGAAGATGCTGTCCACACTCTGACAAAGTACGACTATTCTGAGGCTTGCTCTCTGGGAAGCAGCACTTATGCTCCGTTATCACTGGTGGGGCAACATTACAATGCAATCAGGACAGATGTATTACATGAGATTTCTATAATACACTATACTGAGATTATTTTGGGGTTCTCTGAGGCTCCATTCCATGCAATATCTTCTCTCATTTTTTTCGCAGCCTGGACTGATTTTAGTGAGGGGGATTGTAAATCTTTTTTTCCCCCTCCCTCAGTGGGTTTAAGGTAGAGCAGGCTCCACACAGGTTCTGATTGGCAATGTTGGAGGACAGACAGTGAGCCAGGTGCCAATCATATCTAGACTCTGCAAGAACCACAGACTGTGAACTGAATACAGTAGCCACTTGCAACTCAATACCAAATGCTTATGTTCCTCTAGATTCAATGAGCAGACTTCCAAACCAAATTCTTCACATTAACACAATGCAAAAGCAAACTTCTATGCCATAACTACTAATGATGGGCTTGAACCATAAACCTTGTATCCAAACCACAGGTCTGGATCCAAATTCTGATCTCAAGCTTATCTCTCTGACTGGCGGCATCTAAATACCAGAACTGAATCAGATCCAGATGTAACCCCAAGTGAAGGCACGTTCACGTTGAGAGGTTTTGGTTTTCCTTATTTCAGAGATAGTGCATTTGGGTTCAAATCCATCTTTAATAATTACTGCACATACCTCCTTTGTAAAGGTGAGATTTACGGACTAAAAGCGATACATGAGAAATATGTTATCATATATTATATACTGAACTTACCTACAGTACCTATTTCTTCTGTACTGTGTACACACACAAGCGAAGACTGGTTTAAATTCTGATCTAGAAATGAGACACCACATCAACAGTAATTTTGAATGAAGAACTGAGCAATGCCATCAGGGATAGTCCCTGATAAATTCAGCCTTAGTGGCAAGATTAGTAGGTAGACAGATTTGACTAATAGCATCTTTTCCATCTGTAGTGTGATAGCAGTAGCAGTGCTGAAGAAGCTTTCACCTAGCAGTGACGATACAATCTCTAATATGGGTGGCTGGAACATGTTAATATGCAGGCACAAAACTCACGTAAGTCATCTTTTTTTATATTGTAACTGATGCATTTAATTACAGCCGAATGATTAACTGCAATCCCGGCATTGAATAAAACCTAACTGCTGACCTCTGTGTTCTCAATCGGAAACAATTTTACTACGTGCTCTTTCTTGGGGGTATTTTTCTAGTGCTCCCTGTCTCTTGCGTCTGATTTGGCACAGCAAACTGTTTTGTTGCAAATAATCAGAAAAGGAGAAATTTGATCCCTGAGTATAAAAGGATGAGAAACAGAAACCGGCTCCCTGCAAGGGACGTACTAGTTTATGCAAATACCATGCGTCGTACTTCAGCGCCTTTAACATAGTATATGCTATACAGTCAGAGAAAATTGTGTTCTTTGCTGCGTCTCTTTCTAACAGCTGCAGCTTTGTGATTTCAGTTGGTCTCTAAAAGCATTCGTGCATTAACCTGTAGGTTGAGTCTTCTGTAAGGGGAAGGTTTATCCTTGCCTTTGGATTCACTGAGGGGATGAGAAAGGAGATAAAAAGAGAGGAAAAGGAGACTATTTAAGATAACATAACTCCATGTAGGCTTTCACTCAAAGGACCATTCTGAAGTAATGGAATAATTAATGCCCTGCTGCAGCAATGAGTTCCGTCACAGCAGACCCTGGCTCCCCACATGGAGTATATTGCTGGATTGAGGCCTAATACTGTAACTTCTTCATCTAAACACTGAACTTTCTCTGTCCCTGCTGTGTTGATCAATCCTGTTCTAGTCTCTGCTATTTTCTTGCTCTGTGTTTTCAGTCTTTTCTAGGATTACTGAACATAAAGGGCAATTTCTTATCTTGCACAGGAATTATGTTTATAACAAAAAAGGAATCTGGGAGACAGACTGCTTTGAGGGTTTGATGATGGGATATGTAGCCTTTTGCCTCTAGGTTGCTGACTTGAATCTGATGTAGATGGTAGGGACCGAAGATTGCTTCAATCCAACAGCTATTAGGGTGTTAGTCCAACTCCTGCTAAAATATTTGTTGACATCACTAAAGTACTACCATAGCTGGCACCCTTGTTGGCAGTGCCAACAGAGAGCCCAAGGATTTGATGGGAAGATAGAATGAACTAGCCCCTTGTGCCTAGTAGTAGTCCCTTCTAGTCATGGAGATTGATGGATCAGTGTAGGGAGAAGAGAAATTCTGTAGCCAATTTGAGGATTCAAGGCTGTTAGGTTGTCAGAATAATATTTAAAATTTGTTAATTGTTAAAAGATTATATTTTAAAAAATAAAAATACACGATTCTATGGTTTCTTATAACATCCTTAGTGCTGTGGGTCCTAAGAACCTTCAGAGGGGTAAGGAGCAGGTGAGCGAATGTCAGGTCACAATTAGGTCAGCTTGGATGTAAGCATATCTATGATAGCTCCTTTTAGTCATACTCTTTTTTAAAATAGATTTTTAAATATCGATCATTAACAGATTCAGATCCTATAGGCCTTCCACAAAGCTTCCATTCTCAAATCAATGAGGATTTTGCCTGTGAAAGGACTGCAGAATTCAGCCCACCCTAATGACTACACATAAATCTTAGAGATATTTTAATCTAATTTTGAAGCATTTTTCCGGGATAAAAGAATAAGGGACCTATAAGTAATATTAGAGTGAAAATTTTATATTTTGAAACCAGGGAAACGTGTCATGTTTTTTCCCCCTTCTTCACTTTTTAAATTATATACGTAAGACTTTGCGTATTATTTGCAGAAAAATATATGAAACATCATTGTACATTTTGGGGGACAGGGATTTTCTCACGCTATGTAGTTCTAAGAATTTAGCACTGGGGGCTCTGATTTCAGTTTGGGCTACTAGACACTATCAACAAGATAAAAATAAAAATGACAATATTATGAGATATCCATAAGACTGTGTACACCACCTTGAAAATAGTGATGACATATATGTATAGAAGATAGGCACTTTCAGATAGTGCACACAGTCTCATATGATATGCAGTGCATTTGTTTAGGTTCTTTGGAGAATATATGCCAGTTATCTGCAATTGAATTTCCATACTGGCTATCCTGAATTTTAAAAATATACACTGCAATAGGTTTGGCCAACAATTCGGCAACTATAATGTATACAGGATACCTGGTAAAATTATTCATAACTAACCAATCATCTAGTTCATTCCTTTTACTTCTTAATAAATTACCTGGAAATCAAGGGATTTTCCATAATTTACTTTTTTATTCCCTTCCCCCCTCCCCATCTAGAATTTGTTTAGACTGTGGATTATCCATATATTGTGCATTATTTATTATGTGTGATGTATTGTTTCTGTTCTTTGATGGGATAGCTAAAATATTGTAAACTGGAGAACAGTTAACAGCAAATAGTGAATGGTCTGGTTAGTTTATACACAGCAGTGTTTGCATGTATGGCTATCCACAAGACTGGCACCACCACATATATTCATACAAAACAGAAAATATTTGTTGAAAAATGACCCCCAAAAGTCAGGAATACAGTCGATCATAGAACAAGCAGACTTTTGTGAATGGGTTTGTTTGTGACAATGTTCTGTTATTCAAACAGATGTTGTGCAAAGTTTTGCAAAAATCTGTTTCAAGTCTATACATTGTTAATCTAGAGATCTGTGGCCTCTTTGATTAGAATTGAAATACCATATTCCTCAACTGCTGTCAGCTTGCAGAAAAAGAACAAAAGGAGAAAAATAAGCACAGAGCACATTTATGCCAGATACCACAAAACTGGCAGCTAAGCAACGCGGGATAAAGTATTATGGTACTCAATTTGAAAAGGTAAATACATGATTATTTCTGCCTTATAAATTAGACTGCATGACTTCAGTCATATGCTATCCTTGTTCCTCCCAGACAAATCCAACTGATGTCAAAGTGAGTTGTACGCGAGTCAAAGAGAGCATATGGCCATATACAGTAATTACTTTTTTAACTTACAAAAATAATTGCTAAGTAACCTGTAGTGATAGACAATTATAGATATTTCCACTCTAATTACAAGAGCTTCAATAAGCATGGTGTAAATACTGTACAAAGCAGCCCACTCATATGCCCCTAAATGTATATAGGCTTATTGTCAAGATACAGTGTTGTAACCAGTTGTCACATGAAGATCCTAGATCTGCACTTGCTAGGCCAGATCCTCACCTGGCATAAATTGGAGCCATTTCATGTTATGATTTACACCAGCTGAGTATCTGCTCCACCTAATTCAGTGTGCATTTTGCTGTTAGCTGCAGTGTGAGTAGGAGCAGGCACTAAACCATGAAAATGCCAAGAGAATTTTCAAGCAGGCAGGCATGGTTTATTACAACCCCCATCAGTGCTTATCAGTTTAGAACAAGAAACATCCATTTCCCAGCATTTTTTTTTTCTTGCTGCTAGGTTCACATAAGGCAAGCTCATCATGTGTCAGTTTGCGTAAATCTGTGTGTACATTGTGCTGCGTTGTTCCTTCTCCATCTCTCAGAACTGTATTACTCAACACAGTATAAAATTCTTAGTCACTGCCATCACTGGACTTTCTGTGGCATCGTCCCAGTTCTCTACATTACATTCTCTATTTTATAGATCGTATTTGAGCTTGTTTTTCGTTTGAAGAACACTGACCAACATCCTCATAACTGCCCATCAGGGTCAAGTTTCTTGCATTTCACCATCTCACATTTGTGCGTACCAGACTAAGGAGCCTCATTAAATTCTTACTTGCAGGAAACTGAGTCATTTACTGTTTTCCACTTTGATGCACAGCGGTTGATCGTTGTTCAAAAGGAGGAATTAGGCTTAACGTTTCTGTTCTGTGATATGTTAGTATCTTCACAGGATGCAAAATGACATTCAACCTCAGTTTTATCACTTGATCTTATACAATCCCCTCATATCAATGATACACAATCCTGCCAGTCACATCTGCACAGTCCATTATTGCCTAACGGAAAGTATTTTCCTATCATTATCACTTAAAATAGACACAAACAATTAAGCAAACAAAAAGAGAAGGCAGACGAATCATTGGAACTGTCATGCATTTGTGTAAACAGCCATCAAAGCATCATCCAAACGCCTCAACTTTGAAAAATGTAATTCCAGACTCCCTGAAAATCTTGTACTGAACCTTTTGGGACACAAACACAATACAGGGGCAAAATGGCCTTCGGTGAAACTGCAGAGGTGCCTAGTACAAACTACAGATTAGACAATAGTTGGCCATTTCTGGAGAACAGCAATCTCATACATCAAAAACAAGGGGGCACATGTGCGCTGTGAGTGCAGTCAACCAGCTGTTAACACAGAAACCATAGCAGGGAGTGTGTCATCTCTAAAAAAATTATAGTTATGCAGGAAATCTAACTAGTTCTTACACCAGACCAGACTATGAGGAGAACATGCCAGGGCAGGGGCATTCTATCTTCTCCTTTTCAACAAGGCCCTGTATATGCAGCACTTCTGCAGGTAGCTTTGTTGATTGCTATAATGAGTGGGTTTCTTAGAATTTGATTGATTTCAGACTCTGCAATTATAATACATTCCAGATTGTTCTTCCCACTAATTGAATCTGTGATTTAATTAAATCTAAGCCTTTGCTATTTTTTTGCAGGGCAAATGATTTAAGTTATTATGGTAGAGTACCTGAAATAGTTCTTGCTCTAATCAGGATATACTGGCTTGGCACTTACCCGCCACCCACGCTGAAAACATGCTATTGATGATAAAACCTGAAAGTCACCACAAGCCTTTCATAGTCTAAATTATAGAGATGGTGTTGCCTGAGTAGCAATCACGTTGTAAAGACTCATATGATCTTAAAGCAGGAGGCCAACACAGCTAGATAGAAAAGACCAAGGCCCAGCTTTTAAAGGTATTTAGGCACTGCTGCACTCAGGCCTAGTCTGCACTACAGAGTTAGGTTGATGGAAGCCCCCTTGTGTTGACCTAGCTGTGGAAGTGTCGTCACTTAAATTTGGCTCCTGCTGCTGCAAGCGCCTCTATAATTAAGCATGTAATTAGGTTGACAGTGTCAGTGACAGCATAGACACTGCATTGATTACATTGACTGTTATTGGCTTTCTGGAGCCATCCCACAATGCCCCACGCTGACAATACAATCGATGCAAGCACTTCTGGTGAGGACACACACTGCTGACATAATGAGCTAACTGTGTGCCACACAAGCAATTTAATAATTATGGAGACTGAATGCTCATGCAAGTTAGGTCAACATAATTTTGTAGTGTAGACATGGTCTCACTCTTGCAATACCTCTCTGAGCTAGGAGTCTAAATCTCATTTTGAATAGGGATACAGACACTTAGCAGCCTACATCCCATTGGAGTGTCTAAATTACTTTGAAAGAGAGATTTAGACTCTTAAACCAGTTAGGCATTGTGATTCTAAGATCAGCAACACCAAAATACAGAACATTTAAAAAGCTAGGCAAATTATCGTTCTGTTCAGTTCTAGGTAATCTTTGTGATTTCACAGGTAAGAATTTGTGTTATATTCTAGTACACATTATCTGCAGTTCTTTATGTGCAGTCTGGCAAAGGCATAACATTGTGTTTAACAACATGATAGTCACAGTGGATTGACTGATCCAAATTGGATTCTTTAGTGTTCATTCTTATGATGTATTAATATTTTAGCTGGACTTTTAACACTAGTACCATGATTCATGGATTGCCTTGTGACTCTGACTACATTTGACACAATATTCCCCCCCTCCCCACCCGTCCATCCTCTTTCTTCCCCACAATGCCTGACTGATTAAAAATTACAAGGCTGTTTCTTCTTCCCACTTCCTGGCAGCTTGCAAGGAAGTGCAGTTTCCTAAGGGCTCTTTTATTAACCAATGGGGGAAGGGGGGGGGGGGAGGTTTGGGGGGGGATGCCAGGCCATTTGCTCAGCTGTCCTTGCTATGACTCAAATATCCAACAGGGAGCTCACCTGGATCAGCAATCTGCTTCTTCTGCCTGAGACCAGACTTCAACCCTGATTGTTCTACAGAAGACCTAAGAGGGGAATTCTAGTAAGACAGATGAACTCAGCAAGGGCTATGTAAGGAGCCCCAGAGATCTTCCATCAGCTTGAGAGCCATGAACTGATGACTACTACTTTAACAATTCATTAAAAATTTGATGAAATACAGGAGATTTCATTTTCTTTTTAAATAAGACGGAGGAAGACTTTGTGGCATCTTAGAGACTAACCAGTTTATTTCAGCATAAGCCGTCATGGGCTATAGCCCACTTCATCGGATACATAGACTGGAACAGAAGTAAGATGCATTTATACACATAGAAAGCAAAAAAAAAAAAAGTTGGTATGCTAATGTACAATTCTAAGAGGCTGTTTAATTTGGATGGGCCATTATCAGTAGGAGAAAAAAAATACCTTTTGAAATGGATTTCTGTATCTGGCAGAAAATAACTATTGAAGGTAAATTAACTAGGGAAAAGCAATCAATTAGTGTAATGAGAGAACCATTTGCAAGTCCTATTTAACCCTTGGGTTATTGTGTCCAATTTGAAAATTAATTCTAGTTCCTCAGTTTCTCATTGGAGTTTGTTTTGGAAATTTTTCTGTTTCAAAACTAACACCATCAAGTCTTTAATGGAATGGCCAAGAAGATTGAAGTGTTATACTGGTTTTTAAATGTTATGATTCCTGATGTCAAATTTGTGTCCATTTATTCTTTTGCCTAGAGACTGGCCGGTTTGGCCAATGTACAGAAATCCATTTCAAAAGGTATTTTTCTCCTACTGATAATGGCCCATCCAAATTAAACAGCCTCTTAGAATTGGTCTGCTAATGTACAACTTTTTTTGTGTGTGGCTTTCTGTGTGTATAAATGCATCTTACTTCTGTTCCATTCTATGCATCCGATGAAGTGGGCTATAGCCTACGACAGCTTATGCTGAAATAAACTGGTTAGTCTCTAAGGTGCCACAAAGTCTTCCTCGTCTTATTTATGGATACAGACTAACACAGCTGCTAATCTTAAACCTGTCATTTTCTTTTTGTACGATGCTGGGTGAAAAGTTTCAGAGCTAGCATCTCTCTCTCTCTCTCTCTCTCTCATCCTACACACATATTTTATTGAAAGTTTGTACCTGAAGCCTAACATTGTGGTTTGGGCCCTTCTCTAGTAAAATAATTACTCCAGCTAACAAGATTTAAATTATAAGGTGTCCTACTTTGTAATTACCTAACACTCCTCACAGACTGCACAAATGCTGGTGTTTTACTTTGGAAGTGATCACTTTCCCTCCCCCAACCATTTTTATTTTATTAAAGGGTGGGAGAGAAGAAAGGAAGAAATGTGAATGGTTTGGGGACTGGAGCTTACAGCAGGCACATAGGTTTTATAAATGTGTTGTGTTTACCTATTCTAGTCTGTTTGTAAATTGAGATGGTGTGTTTAGGAGCCGTTCCATTAGAGCTTACTTAAAACTAATTCCATCACAAGGATTTTTTGTTTAGTTTTTGACAGAAAATGGATATTTCAACAAAATGGCAATTTTAACTACAAAATGTCCACTTGTTGAAAACTGCTGGCTTTCCTGAAAACCTGAAAATTCATTTTTGTTAGCTTGTGGGGATCTTGAATTTTTGATGAAAATAATAAAAGGTTGAAGAAAATATTTTATGAATAAAACATCTTAATTAAAACATTTTGCAGGGGAAATATTTTTGCCTCTTTTGTTAATGAATTTTGTGCACGTATTGTATCTTTATCTACAAATTTCTGATACAAAAGCAATTATAAAAACATAAGATTATTTCACTGTTTACCCACTAAAGTTAAAGAATTCCCTTTACTTGATAGGGCTACATTTTTTCAGATATGAAAATCCCTTGTTTCAAATCCAACGAGGGCAACTGCTTCACAGATGGAAAAGGTACTTATCAGATAAAAATGGTCTGATTTAATTTTTCCATGTGTACCTGTAATACATTACACAAGATTTTGCAACATTTTATGAAGGCCCCTACTGATCTAATAAAGGATTTCATAGAATCATAGCAATTATGAATTGAAAAGAATTGCTGTGTTGTTAGTGGAGTTGTGTAAATGTTTCAGGTAAAAACTAGATGAATTTTGCTTGGCTTCATCCCCAAACCAAAAGTCTTTGAGATTTGCTGTAACTTGAAAGAGGACTTTGATCCTTCTACCTTCAGTTCAACTACCCCAATCCTCTGTAGGGCTCCCTTCTTCAAACAAGTCACCGACACCCTCTGAAATACAGTAAATGAGCTGGAGTGTATTTAGTGGGCGTTGGTAGAGGAATTGCTGGCCATTACCGCTCCTGGCCCAACAAATACACTTTACCAATCCAAAGTAACTTCAGTAACCACAGGATGAGAAAATGTTCATTCAGCCCTACTGTTCTTCTACTAAAAGTATTTTGCTCAGTCTGGGACCAGAGTTAGCAGTTTCATTGCTTTCAACAAAACTCACTGGGGTTTGCGTGACCATGCCCAGTTTCGCTTTGAGTTTTCAGGTTCACACATTCCTGAAACTCAAAGTAAAAGCAGAGGTAAGGGGATGTCCCAAAGCTGTGCAAAGCAAACCCACCAGTTCCATTTGCCTAAACCCATGCACCCTGAAATTGGGGGGCTTTGCACAACCCAAACTGCTATGTCACATTAGCAAGCCAGCCCTCATTTTTCAGTCACGAATTGAAATTCTGCCTCAAACCAGATCTCCTGCGGAGGTGACAGAGTGCAATAATTTGCAAGGCACCTAGACTCCCTCATCACAAAATAAAGCTGTAAGCATAAGCTCATTAAGGATATAACGCAACCCCGTACAGAAAGTCCGCATTAGGCCTAGACATCACTTAAGTGCCATTTCAGATGTGGTGCTTGCACAGGCCTTGTGCCGGCTATGCTCAGGGGTGAATTTCACCCCAGAACAATATGAAAAGATCTAATAACAGACTTCACTTAACACTGTACATTAGTTGTTATCCTACATATCCAGCCAATGACATCAGAGACAGTTTTGGTGACACAACTATAGCTTTTTAAGCTTACACAATAGCAACACCTGATGTTAGCTGATGTTTCTGAATGGAAATATTTTACTGACAATACATAGGATTTGAATAATTGAATTTTTTGGGTGGAAAAGGGTCAATTTTGATTACATTCTTTTCTTTTTTAAAGGAACATTTGAAAAAAGCATTTTGTTTCTAACTGACATTTTGAAACTTTGGAAATATCAACATTTCATAATGTCAACATGTAGAAACAAAATGTTTTGTTTAAACTGAAAACGTCTCCCCACCCCCCCATTTTTGATATTTCCAAATAAAAAACGATCTAGAACTTTTTGTTCCATTACATTTTTCAATGTTTTGGCTTCTCAGTTTGGGACAAAAACAGATGTTGAAATATCAGAGTTTCCCACAGGATGGCAATTGTGTGTGCCTGGGATGGTCAAACTGCTCCAATTGGCACAGTCCATAGGATTATTGGCTAAGCTACTCTTTGTATTCCGATCATTACAGCTGTATTACATTGTGCCAACACACTAATCTGAACTCACTTAAAAATAGTTACAGAGGTGCTTCATTCTAATTCTTAATTGATTCACCTTTCTTTGATGCTAATAAAGTGGTTCAGAGCAGTAACATTGGATGGAAAACCAGGCCCCCGATGCCAGAAATGACATGAAAGGCTCCTCCATTTGAAGCAATTAACAGCTGCACAGCGAAGGATAATAATAAACTGTATTGGTTAAAACCATGTCTATGTATTTAAGTGTCCTCATATTTTATTACCAACATGTTTAATGCGATATACTGTAAGATTTAAGTAGTTGGGGGGTTTATTACCTTTTACAGGGTTCCTGTGTGAAACAGTGGAAAATAAGGGCCAGATCATTGCATTTTTGTGGGCAGCATCCACATGTTCATATTTCCCAACATTTTACTTTTTATGGGAAAGAAGAGTGCCCTGTGCAACAACATGCTCCCTCTCCCCCATGTAAAAATCACATGCCAGTGATTCATTAAATCCTATTTTTCATTGTCCTCAGAACAGGGTAGATTGTTTCATTGAGAGTCATCTAAACCAAGGGATAGAGAATACCTCCAAAACTCTCTGCTTTTCAAGTGATAATCTAAGATCAGACCAATGGAAACAAGTGATTTGCAGTTTCACAATTGTCCAGGTTGCTTGGGTGCAGCTCATTTTCAGTATAACCTTCTTAAATTCAGACTAAGGTTCTGTTTAGAGCAAGACCAGCTTGAGGAGCATGCTGTGACGCCAACCCCAAGAATTCAAGTCATAAGTCAGGCCCCCCAAAATCAGGAGAACAGCTTTCAAAAAAGTCCCTCAACTTAAAAAAAACACAGGGTGGGGGGGTTCTTTTATTTGGTCTCAGGGCCTTTGTGGAATGTTTGGTTCACATTTTCAGGCTTTTCTCTGCAACTATTAGGACTAGAAACCTGCTGTTTAAAAAACGAAAGCAGAATTTCCCATGTAATTGCCTCTAGGAGGTGGAACTTTTTCTTAAAGCCCAAATATCATAAGGCTCACAATAAACTTGCAAGAGTGAGCATGGGCAACACCATTCAGGAACTCAAATTTAAAAATCAGTTCCCTACAACTGAACTTCTCTCTTGTGTGTTTGCTTCCTGAGAGATTTATTTGCACAAATCCACACTGAAAAATAAATAGTAAGCTTGCACACTGGAGTAGTTACCAGAAGTAATATGTATTTTATTTCTTTGGATTCATATTTTATGTGAGATGGGATTCTACTGGACACGCTAGGTGCCATAGAATTGCCAGAAAAGCCCAAATCAGAGCCCAATGAGCCAGGCAAGCATCTGACTATACCTTTTGCATCTATGCACATGCATTAACACAGTTATTTTGTATACATGCAACAAGAGAAAATTGAATCCAAACTCTGGATCCAGAAAATAATTCTTATAAGTATAAATTTTCCTAAGTTCAAGACCTGCTTGAACCAAAACAGAAAACATTTACAATTCCTAAATTTACCTCTTCTAGAGATATTAAAAGCACCATTGGCTTCTTCAAGCCTGATTACAATAATTGCTGAATTTTTATTATAATTGTTTTGCTAAGCCAATCTGGAAGCAGTAACAATACCATATATCACCATATCATCCAATATCACCAATCACAAACATCTAGCCAACATAGCTAAACTTTCCGATCTCAAATACTGAACACCTGCCACAACCTCTCCTTGATAAATGCATTCATTAACTAAAAACTAAAACTAAAAAAACCGAATGAGAGAAAACTGTGATCTCCTCAAGATCATTACTTCCAGAACAGAACATGCAAATAAAGGCTATCCATATTAAAGGATCCACATTAAAGGATGTTCCTCAAATTCATAGAAGTGTGGCATGAACTGGACTTTGTATAGGAACTCACATAGGAGTTGCTGAGCCTAACAGCCTGCTCCAGCCTCTATCAGCAGAGTTCTGCAGCTATTCCACGAACAGAACTCCACTGACTTCAGAGGAAGTTCTACTCACAGAGTAGCTGTAGGATTGAGTCCTAGCCTTATTGGCTTACAAATTACCTCTTAAAGCAGCAGGATACTATTAATTGCAGTAATTCCTCTTTATCATCACAGTATAATATCCACCTTCTCTCTCATTAAACTAGTCAGATGATCCAATGAGAGTTATTATAACTTCTTACATGTATTCCACATACAGAAAAAAAATTATCTTTTCATGCAAGCTGCTTTACAGCAATAAAAATGACAAGACAGTGATGGCATCACTGGACATTACAGAAAACAATTGTTCAAGACATTGCATAGTAAAATGACTTTGGGGAGCACTTGGGACTTGAGGGGAAAAAAAATTGAATACATGAGTCTTGATTAGTGCAACTGTCCAGAGTCCAGAAGAGGGTGCAACAGCCAATCACAATCCTCTGATGGAGTATCACAGAACTATCACTTTGGTGTTGAGGGGTGTGACTTATTGGCTGAGGGACTGGATTAAAAAGGGATTAGCAGTAAAACAGTATGGGACTGCCTGCTTGGGGTCTGAAAAAGAAATTATGTGGTCAAGAAAAAGGGGGAAGGAGCTGGGCCTGGGGAGGAAGAACAAGGGAAAGGGATAAGACAAAGACAGATGTTCTCATTGTTACAGCACTAGACTAGGAAGCAGGAATTCTGGGTCTTCTTCTCAGGTCTGTTACAGACTTCCTGCGGGACTTTGGGCAAAACAAATAAGTACTCCAGGCTTCAATCCCAATCTGTAATCTGGGAATTAAGAGTCCTCCCCACCTCAAAAGAGTGTTATAAGGCTTAGTCCATTGTGAAATGTTCAGATACAACAGTGATCAGCCTGGGCCACAGGTGAGAACCACAGTGTGCCCCCCCCCTCACGCCACTCTTATGTCCGGCGACCCCTCCATAGAGTGGGGCCAGGAATGGAGCCCTGGGCAGGGGGCTGGACAGCCTTGTCCCTGACTCTGCAGGGCCGGCCAGCAGCCCTAATACTGACCCTAGGCCCTGTGGAGTAATCCCCAGATCCTGCGGGGCCGGACCCCACCACACCAGGCAGCGTGGGCCCTGCCATGCCAGACTGCCAGGAACTTGAACTCCGCTGGGCCACAGCTGTGTGCTACCCAGTAATTGGGCCACATGTGGCCTATGGGCTGCGGGTTGAGAACCTCTGTATTAGACCAACAAGCCTGAAAGCTTTTCCTTTCAACAACAATCTAGTAAAGAATATTACCTCATCCCCTGTGTCTCACACATTCTGGGACCAACATGACTACACCACCACTGCATGCAACAGATATGAGAGAGAAGGGATGGCAGAGATGCTTTTTCATAACATTATTCATTTTTATTTGATTTGACTGGGTTGCATATTTTGTTATGATTCCCTGGATCAAGATTCAGGAGTTTTTAGTCTAGGCCCAGAGCAGTCGAAAGGGTAAATCATTGCTCAGTTGGAGAACACAGTGCGATCTCTCCCCAAAACATTATTAACATACTTCCTGAAGCGAGATTGGCAGGAGGTCAGCTTCCTGTGTGCCAGTGAACTTGCAGGTGAAGGTGGGGCATCAGAGAGGAGACTCTCAGACAGTGAGGGTGACTGCTGTTCTCCCATTTGTGTGTTCCGTTTGCATTTCCATAAGAAGACATTCTTCCTATCTTAAATAACGTTTCCTTAAGAAAACACACATACTCCAAAGAGGTTGCACAAGTTAGTGCAGCCCCAGGATAGCAATTACTTCTACACATACGCCGAGTACAAATTTAAGGCTTTACTCACCCATCTGCTGGCATATCCTATCACACGCTGACATTCCCCTGGGAGCAACTACTTTACATAGGCTGTGGCGTGGCTGGGAAAAACATAGCAATATCTCCAGAAATAGACATGCCAGCATGTCATGCGATCCTTGGGTTTTATTGCAATGTGTTGGTTTTTTTAAACAGGAAAAAAAGTATATGAAGGATGTTTTTTAATAAGTAGGTGCCATTGCCTAAGGTTTATGTTTCCTTTGGTAATGCTTTTTAGTGAACAGACAGTTTAACTTTTTTTCTCATGAACGTCTTCTTGTTAACGTCAACATATTTTGTTTAGTAAAAACTAAATGGCCACAAGTGGAGACTTCATAATTCCAAAATTAAAAACAAAACTAGAATTATTCCTTTCTCCGGTGCACATTCTGTATTCTTTCCTCACTACTGGCTAGCCTGTACCCCATCCTCTATCTGGTTGCAAGATAGAAGAGAGAGGGAGGCTCACCCTTCCTCCCTTGTGCTCATCTGTTGTACCACCACTTCGAGCACCTGAGGAAACACCATGGAGTTGCTATGTACCATCCTTCCGCGAGTGGGTTGTACCAGAATGCTGGGGAGCATAACCTGCGCCAGATGCAGACTCAGCTCAGTTCCCTCCCTCTTGGGGCAGCTGGGCCACCAGTAGGGAGGTTCTGACTTCCCACGTCACATTCTCCCTCCTGCATGATTATTCTAGGTATGGCACAACAATGTGTTGCCCTTCAGCCTGGGCAGTTCATAAATGACTGTCTAGCTTTATGCCAGAATTTAGGCCCTCTTTTACATGGTTCCCCCCATTTCCCAAGACAGCCCCCCCCCCGACAGAGGCCAGGGGCTAGCCCCCCTACTCTCCTCCCCCAGGGACAGCCCTGCTTAACATTAATCAACATAAATAAATTAAACAAGAGAGGTCACCTGTCACTGTTCTTACCATGAAACCAGCCACTTCCACTGAAGGGGCAATTTTCTCAAGAACCCGAACTGCACATTTTTAGGTGTGACAAGAGAGAAGAATGAACAAAAAGACTCTAAATTGCCTAGGTTATTGATTAGCTGCTAAAACAAATGTTTTTATACAAAGAGTACTCAGTTACATAACTTATGATTGGTTTGCTATTTAAGAACTCCTAAAACACAAGAGAATTAAGATATCCACAGGGATGTCAAGTTGCTGCTTTCTATAGAAAGCCTTGTCTCCCACTGGCCTGGAGCAGGGGAGGATTACATTGCTTTGTATGGCAATTGGAACAGACGATTAGGACTACTCGCTACGGCCTGCTCCTCATTCTGTTGAAGTTGATGGGAAAACAGCTGCTGCTGCCATTCTCAGAGATGGACCACAGTCTCACCCAGAGTAGAAATTCCTATCTTCCACTGATCTCAATGGAAGAAGGATTAAGGTCCCAAGATACCTGCCAGAGTAAACCAACTTGCTCAGTTGTGGCAGAAATGGGAGGTATTCTTTAGCATCTGCAATAGACTTGTACTAAAGGTGCACAAAAAGATAGAATACTGAATTCATGTTGGGTGCAATTATTCCAAGTAGTCCTATACTACATGATGAGGTCTACAGTAGATAAATCCTAAGGTAAACTATTTGAATTTGTTAAAAAACAAAACAAATCCCCCCAAACTGGCAGCTTTACTTTTAGTTAGATTTTAACTGACTTTTTCATTGGGTCATGGCTGCGGATTGTTGGATGCAAAGTTGAAATGGCAGCTCATTTCATTTAGAAGAATAACGTTTATAGCGCCTTGTGACACAATACAGAGCAAATACATAGATGGTCACAGGTGAATCAGGGAGGATGGAGAAGTACAATGTATGCAGATGTGAGCATTCTGATCACTCCTGACATGTTTGGAGGTTAGAATGCGATCAGG